>OX383957.1:7500-2842500 GCA_947532105.1 Athrips mouffetella
TGGTGTGCGGCAAGTGGGCGACAAGTAGGCGACAGCAGCGACGGACCCACTGTTGGCGACTGGCAGCCTGCAGGCGGGCCTCAGGCGAGCGACAGGTAAGTGACTAGTCCCTTTGGCTACACCGGGGCCAGCCTCAGTGGTTGCTGAGTTAGGGCTGCAAGTGAGTGGCGCGGGCGACTTGCTGCCTACAAGTAGACAACGGACGGGACTCGTTCCCTGCGGGTCAGCGGCTTGAGGGCGGCGAGTGCCCCAAGAGGACGGCGACGAGGTGGGCGCCGGAGGCGACTTGTGCTACGGGTGCTGCTGGCCAGCTACAAGCAGGCGACATTAACGACTCAATAGTGTCTACAGGCAGGCGATATATTATACTTGTTGCCTGCAGGTGGGCTGCGTGTGATCTGCAGGTTGGCAACGTAGGTTGTGCAAGTGGGCTGCGCGGATAACTGACCGCCTTCAAGTGGGTTCCAGATCGGCGACAAGTAGGCTGCAATTTGGCGACATCAGGCTACTTGTTGCCCGCAAGTGGGCTACCTGTGGCCTGCGGGTTGGCAGCGTAGGCGATAGTGGCTGCTTGCGGTTTTCGCGTGGATTGCGACAGCGACTTTTCGCCTCTGGATTGGTTGCGTGGGTGGCTCTCGGGCTTGGACCAGGCAGCGTGGGTTAATCTACGGCCTACAGGTGTGTTGCGACAGCAGACTGCTGCCTACGGGCGGTTTGCTTCCGGGCTTGAAGTGATTGGGGTATAGCGACCCCGGGCGTTGTGCCTCGGCGCCGACTGGGACTGACGACGACTTGGCTGCGCTGCCGACTTGGTAGATAGGTAGAGCATACTGCTGGATTCTGCTAACACAGAACTAGGGTGATCTGTGGCCTGCAGGCCGGCTCATTCCTTGCCAACGTGTAACATGGCGATGATTCATTCGCCCCCATTGTTGGCCCATTCCCAACGGACCCAACGGGACGGTGTGAATGGTCGGCAGCAGTCTGATGACCTTTGTGTTTCTGGGGAGGAGGGTCTTGATGAGTCTACAAATCGCGAACCCCATCCTGAGGAGTCTTCAAATTGCGAACCTTATATTTACATCACGAAAAAGACAAATGAAATTATTAATAAGATAAATGAGGGTAAAAGTGTAACCAAGAAAAATAAGGAAGAGATCATACAACTTGGCTCTGAAATTGCTTGCTACGCTCAGATCTTCAACACTCACAAGCCTCCGGGCAATGGAGAGATACCTGGCTCGACTGAACTTTGCAATGCCCTGAAACCTACCATTACTTATACTATCCAAAGATGCATAACAGATGAAATTTCCGCCCTGAAAACTCAGATATTTACCTCATTGCCGTCATATGCTCAAATGTCTAAGGACAAACACCAACCATCTCCACCTAACAACGTGCAAACGTCCTACGCCAAAGTTCTCAGTGAAGGCACTCCTAGGCCTGCAAGTATACCAACATCCAGGCCCGCAATAATTGTTTCCTCAAAAAGGGAAGTACACAGTCCAAATGAAACACTGCAACACTGGCGCCAGTCAGTATCGTTTAAAGACACAAATTTTTCACCCGCCAATGTACATCTTATCTCAAATAATAAAGTCCGCATCGAGTTCGACAATGTGATGCAAAGAGATATCGCACTCCAAAAAGTGGAACAACCAAACTCCACGATCAGCGCTGAAATTTCCAAGAAACTAAATCCCATGATTATTCTAAAAGGTATATCAGTTGACATACCTCCCGAGGAATTATCAGAGATAATTCAATATCAAAATGACAGTCTCAAAAACCACATCTCTAGCAATAGCGATCTCATCTGTAAATTTACACGATATAACACCCGAAATGAACATTTATACAATGCTGTCTTTATTGCTGCACCACCACTCTGGAGAGCGATCATCAAGCTTGGAAAACTCAACATCGATCACCAAAGAGTGCACGTCGAAGAATTTTCCCCCCTCTTACAATGTTTTAAATGCCTAGACTTTGGACACACGACAACGAAGTGTACAAGCGAAAACAACGCTTGCTCCCACTGTTCGTCACTCACTCATGTATATAAAACATGTCCAGTCAAAAATTATGACAGCAAAATAGATTGTTATAACTGCATTCAGTACCATAAAAAACGCAATCTACAAAATGTCAAAAGTAACCACAGCGCCACCTCCTCATCATGCCCCAGGAAAATGTTCATGCAAGAGAAAATTCGCATAAGAATTGACTATGGGTACTAGAACTTCGCAAATAGATTTAACTGCTCCTAAATCATCAATTAAATGTGTTCAAATCAATATCGGACGCAGTGTTAAAGCTCATCACGAAATATCAGTATATATGTCCAATCAAGATTATAACATTGCATTCATATCTGAGCCTTACACAGGAAATAAAGAAGTAATGAAGCCGATTCCTGGATACTCAATATACCAGTTCCCATCTCAGAGGCCGGTTAGGGCTGCAGTGGTTATAAAGAACCACTTCTGCAGCGCTCTGGGCATCACCGAATACTCGGATTCCAACATATGCATTGTGCAACTGCGCGACCCGTATGGGAAAAAATACTATTTAATATCAATTTACATCGAACCGCGCACCGACCGTTACAACTCTCTTCAAAAACTTGACATATTTCTACAGAGATTGGCAGGATGTCCTGTCCTTGTCTGCGGGGACTTTAATGGGTGGCACAGCTCATGGGGATCTTCCAGGAATAACCGCAGGGGCAACGATGTGTTTGACCTCATCATATCTCAACATCTGCAAATATGTAACATTGGCACAACACCTACTTTTGAGACCACCACCCATGGGCAACCTAGGGAATCAATTATTGATCTTACTTTAATCAACAACTCTTTGTTGCCTAACGTTTCCGAATGGATGGTTAACTTTGAGGTGTGCCGATTTTCTGATCATAACGCCATTACGTTTAAAATTGAACTCGGGAAGACAAGATTCACTAAGAATGTAAAACTCTCTACGTATAGATATAACACATCTAATGTCAAATGGGATAAATTACAAGACATTTTTTCTCGAAAAGTTAAGCAGTACCTCCCACCTCATAATAACATTAAGACTTTTAACCCACATGACATTGATGAATTCATAAAATCTACCACACGCGCCATTCAGAAAACCTGCGATTCAATACTACCCAGATCGACTGGACTTCCTCAACGAGTCCCTTGGTGGAGTGACAAGCTTGAAGATCTCAAAAAACGTGCAATACAGATCCACCACAAATTGACTCACTACAAAAGACGTAAACGCCCACTAGCTGATATTCTGCTTGAAAAGGAAAAAATTAGGGAGGAGTACTCGGAGGCTTTCTGTACAGCTTCAACGGAGAGCTTCAGGGAGTTCTGCACTAAACAAAAAAAGGAAGATGTGTGGTCAATCACAAACAGATTAATTAAAAATAATCCAATATCTCAACCCCCTGCTACTTTTAAGCGTGATGACGGCACATACTCCTCAGATAGTCAAGATACGGCACAAATTTTAATTGATAAATTCTACCCAGACGACACAACGGGCATTACTGAGCACCAAAGACAACTTCGGAAACAAATGAATCAACCACTAGACACTATCCCTGAACCTTCATTCACCAAACATGAAATACAGGAATGCTTGAAATCCATGAACCATAAACGCGCTCCTGGCCCGGATCACCTCACGTCGGACATCTGTCTGCAGTTTTTCACAGCATTCCCCGATCTGGTCCTTGGGTTAATGAATAGATGTTTCGAACTAGGATACTTCCCGGACGCCTGGAAAATAGCGTACGCTAAAATAATACCTAAACCTAATAAAACAAGCTACACCGACTCAACCGCCTTCCGACCGATCGGACTTATAAATGTGTTTGGTAAATTACTAGAAAAATTAATCATAAATAGACTTACGCACTTCCTTGAAACCACCCATAAATCATCTGATAAACAATACGGATTCAAACGACAAATATCTACTGTAATGGCCATCAGAAAAGCACTTGATACTATCAACACCGCCAAATCTAACAACGAACATGTCATTGCAATATCTCTGGACATTAAATCCGCATTTGACAATGCTTGGTGGCCAGCTATTTTTAATAGATTACGCTACAACAACTGCCCAAGTAATATATTCAGTCTACTTCGTAACTATATAAACAATCGACAAGTAATTGTCAAATTTGCCGACACAACTGTTACAAAGACTATGACTAAGGGCTGCATTCAGGGTTCGGTATGCGGACCCACTATGTGGAACCTGGTACTGGATGAACTACTTATGTGTGACTTGCCTACCGGCTGTAGCTTGCAGGCATACGCGGACGATTTGCTTCTGATAGGAAATTCTAAAAACATTAACCATCTCGAATCCATACTGAATAAAGCACTCGATACTATAATCTCCTGGGGCGAGAGTGTGAAACTGACATTCGGCCCCGACAAAACCCAAATAATAGGGTTCACTAACAGGTCTCAGAAATGTACCATCAAATGTAAAAATCAAACTCTTAAATTCGACAAAGACATAAAGTATCTGGGAGTCATCATCGACAGTAAACTTAACTTTATAAAGCATGCCGAATTCTCGATTAACAAAGCCAAAAACCTATATAATAAACTCATAACATTTGTAAGGCCCACATGGGGGGTTCACCCGGAAAACCTGAAAATCCTCTACCTACAAGTCATTCAACCTATTATCTGTTACGCTGCCAGCATCTGGATAAATGCATTAAATTATAAATATGTACACAATAAATTCTTGTCACTCCAAAGATTATTCGCCATAAGAATTGTCCAGGGCTTCCGAACAATCAGCACAGCAGTATCCATTTCCTTGGCTCAACTCACTCCTCTCCCAGCCAAAATAAAAGAAATAGCTGATATAGAAAATTCTAAACTAAATGGCAACACAAGATTCCTACCTCTTGATACGCATATAGAACCATTTGCCCCAACATCTGACCTGCTCCACCCATCCTTAAGAACTGGCATAACCTTTACGGAAATAAACTCTATTGACGACTACAACAAACTTCGAATTAGTAATACTTGGCAAATATACACAGACGGTAGCAAGCACGATGATGCGGTTGGCTGTGCTTTTGTAGTCATCTGCCCTAACGGGACACAAATTATTAAAAAATTCAAGCTTCACCCCGCATGCTCAGTCTTCCAAGCTGAACTATTCTCCATTAACAAAGCCTGCGAATGGATTATAAAAAATCAAATAATCTCATCATACATCCTATCCGACAGTAAATCTGGTCTTATCGAACTCAAAAATCCGAATAGTCGCAACCACCTAGCTGCTCAAATCTTACGAAAACACCACTCTGCTACAGCTCTCGGACTCGATATTAATTTCACATGGGTTAAAGCACATATTGGCATTCCTGGTAACGAGTCCGCTGACCTCGCAGCCAAGAGCGCAACAAGTCTCCACCGACAGCCAGATTACGACTACATACCAATTAGTTACGTCAAATACAAGAACAAATCTGAGTCACGACAGGCTGCCATTAGCCTATACTCCCATCCCTCACACTGCACTTACACCAAAGCCTACTTTCCCACACTTGATGAATTACACAATTATCTATCCGTCGTCAAGCCACGCTTTGCGATTACACAGTTTCTTACGAACCACGGATTCCATAGGGAGTACTTACACAGATTCAACATCACCCCTAACTCACTCTGTCCATGCGATTACATTTCCAAACAAACCCTGACACACTTAATTACTGAATGTACCAGATTTGACGCTACCAGATCCAATCACACTATTGCATCCTCAATTTTTCGAATCAACCCTTACAACATTATTGAAATAATTGATAAAGAAACTACCACCAACACATTTCATTCTCATGTCACTTATATAATAAAAAACCTTAAATCATTTAACAAATAAAGTTAAATATTTTCCTACATATATATTGTCCATACCAATCAAGTAATCATATTACCAGTAGGCAGGAATGAATTGTTCTGTGCTGCGCGCGCGCGCGTACTGTAGTATTGTTAACCAGTCTAGTCTAGTTTAGCGGTATTTAGTAATATAATCAGACACTGTACAATTTAGTATTAAGCATTTTATACTTGCTGTTACCCAATAGCATTTTCTATTTTTCAAACCAACCCCTACAACATCACTTAAACAATCGAGTAGGAAAGAGAGATAGAGAGAGAGAGAGTGAGAAAGAAACTACCACCGACACATTTCATTCCCATATCACTTATAAATTAAGAACCTTAAATCATTCACAATTACGCTAGTTGCTCTCGGCCCGCCGACGCGTAGGCACCAAAGTCCAATTCGCTCCGTGCGGGGAAGAAAAATTCGGAAAAAATAGGTTTTTGCGATCACAGCAAAAAGAGTGTTGTGTTGTTCTTTGGGGAATTACATCCTCCACACGGTGCGGTGATTTGTTTCATTCGGACTGCAGTATCTCACGAAATTCTCAGAAAAGACCACATTGCGAGCCGAAATTGGTAAATATTCTTGATTTTATCGCATGCGCTAGGGTTACCATTAGAAATATAGCAAAATTCTCACTTGAAGATGCGCCATTTAGGGACAAAACTTTGACAGACTGACAGAAAATCTTCTAACCCACCATTAAGCCGAAATAAAAGAAACACCACTTCCCCCACGTGGTACTTTTTAGCTATTGTACGAGTCCGTCTTTGTTTTGTTTTGTTCGTTTTTAAAGTTTACTCATACCGTGCAGCATAAAACACACACACACACACATCTTTGATTTAGTTTCTAAAACTCCGTATTAAGCATTTTATACATACTAAGTAACAATAATTAATCCCAGCACGCACACGGAAACGGACAACAGGAGCTATGGACACCTCCCCTGGAGCAGAACACAATGGCCGTGGAAACAGTGAGCAGCCCCCCCCCCCCTCCTCTACGCCACCCGCAATAGCACCTAGCACTTCCGGCACCTCTACCTCCACCTCGCAGCTTCCAACACAATTACAAGTAGCCATGGATACCTCCCCTGGTGCAGAACTTAGTGGCCGCGGTCGCGGGGAGCAGGCTCCCACTGCGCCACCGATAACAGTGCCCAACACCTCTACCTTGCAGCCTCCAACACGAACAGTACAGTTATCCTGCGGCGAATGTGAATTCACACATGCTAAGATGAAGATACTTGAAAGGGAAATCTCAACACTTAAGGGAACAGTCGCTGTCAAAGATAGACAAATAGAGAGACTTATTGGAGTAACCGAAGGACTGCAGACCACTCTTTTTAACCTCATGGAAGTACTGTTAAGGCCTACTAATAGAAACAGCAACATTTTGGCCCAGAGTGCAGCAGTAAATCCTGACACGCTGAGACAAAGACTTTCCGTAATAGCCAGTTCGCCTAATTTCCTTTCAAATATCCCACATGTTCCCGATATACACGAGGCTGACACTGTTCTGCCGCCTACTGCAGCGGCTTCGCCCCACCCCTCCGCCGCCTCTGAACTCATAACGTCTGCGCGACGGAACGTCAACTCCGACCGACCTCTGAATGCGACTGGTTCTAACATGCAGATAGAGGTCCCCACCACAACCACCATCATTACTGGCAAGGGCAAAGGACGTAAGCACGGCTCACAATGTACCCTATGCGGGGCATTCTACGCACCTCCTACGGTCGTGAACGGTCGCTGACATAGTTGCTCCACGCTTAAAATTTCCTTAAAAATCGAAATAAGTGCCGAAAGGTTATTTAAAAGTGACGTTATATATATCAAAATTTGCGGAAAATTGTGACGCACCTTTCTGTGTAGGCCTTATAGGTCTCTACATAAAAATCTCAAAATTGGATTTTTCCCGCAAGAGGGTGCTGCAATATTAACAAAAAAACAACTTTCACGTGGCCACGTGGTCAGACATCTAGGGTTGCCTTAGGCAATCTAACCATTGTAGAAGAAGAAGACTGCTCTGTCAAGTTAATTGGCGTTTCAAGATTGGAAATATATCAACCCTGGATGAAGGTAGAGACTTTTAAATATATTGTAAAATTTCAAAAAATCGTATCTCCAAGGGACGATCGATGACCCCCACTTTTTAAAACAGTGGGTTGCTGCTATTAGCTTTGTTAATACCTATGCAAATTTTCAAAATTTTTTAGCTTCAGTTCTTGGAGTTATATTTTTTTTCAAAATTCACTATAGACACGCGATAATAGTATAAGCCCCTGTTGACTGTTATATTTTATTTTAAAATAGTTTTAAGCTTTTTCAGGCTTAAAATTTTTTTTTTTAATTTTTTAACTCTTTTTAATTAGTTTTACACAATTTTTATCATAAAACAATAGTTTTTAGTTCTTAAAATCCAAATATAGTTATAAAATTAATATTTTATTACCATTGTATTCCCTGAGCGATTTTCTTTTAAATGAACCCAAATTCGGGTACTCTACCCTTAAAAACAACGAAAATAGACTTTAGGCGGCCATCTTGTCCGCCATATTGAAAATCTTAGTGTGAGATATCTCTCGTATCTCTTGGAGTAGAAGTGCCATGTTTGGGTTTATTGGAAAGGATTCTGAGAGAGCTTTCTAGTGGACACCAAATTTTGACTCTACATAGTAAAAAAAGAAAAAAAATTGCCCTAAGATTTTTACCATAAAATTTTTATTTTGGATTTATTGTATATTTTGATCCAGACACTCTTTTCATTTACACAAAAGAGTCTGCGACTCTACCTAGAGAACTGATCTTAAAATTATTATATTTGATTTCAAAATTTTGATCTGTGGAACCTTTCACTTAATAAATAATATATTCTGACCTCTACAATTGAGTAATTGTACAAAATTGACAGAGTCTGCGACTCAAATTAGGTGTACTTTTAGTTTATACTTTATACTTTGTATATATTTTTTTTCTTGACCCTTTACTCAACTTTTTATATTTTTCATATATATTTCTATACTTACCATCGTTTCGGACGCACAGAGGCAATCCGTCAATATGTTAGGGATCAGGACTCCAATAAAAAAAACGGATGAAGCACCATCCCAAGCCGAAATGGCTGCCACTAATGTCAGACGCAGCATAAATGAGTGGGAGACAACAAACGCTGAACCGCTTCCCACCACAAGCATGACGACGCAGGCTGGCCCTGTAGAACAAAATGGGCCTATATTACCGCAAGATAGCGGTGTAACATCTGTGCATACTGAGACAAAGCAAAACCCAAAACAACAAAATTATATTGACCGAATATCCGAAGCTCATGCCTGCCTTACAAAAGGTAAAATGAACCTTAATAATTCGGGCAACATAAGCAAAGTGATAAAACACACTTTGTTTGATGTACTAGAGCGACTTTATCAGCTAGTCAAAGAAGCGGAAACGGACGCAAAAAATAGTAGAAAGACAAAAGAGAAATCAAAGGCCAAAACGACAGAACCAGAAATAAGCCTTACCGACTCTACCTTCTTGGTCAACCCCGACCCAAATCCAATCCTTATGCAACTTGAAGAGCACACAAAACTGTTGCTCGAAAACCTTGAAGAGGTAAAGAACGTCAAAAAGATTATAGAACTTGATATAACTTCTAGAAAAGCCACATACGCTGAAATAGCCGCCGCCTCTACTGCCGCCATAGCCAGAAATCCTCCAAAGATAGTACAGCCTGAAGGAAAAAAAATAGACAACCTGCAGATATCTGGCATGCATTCCCTAGTAATTTCATCGGAAGATACTCGAGACACAAGTGAGGATGTAATCAATAAAATCCGAGGTGCAGTGAATGCCAGAGAGAACGGCATAAAGGTAGATCGACTTAGGAAGGCTAGGGATCAGAAAGTCATTGTCAGTTGCCAAACCAAGGAGGAGATGAAGAAAGTAGCAAATAAATTGAGACAAAAAGAAGATTTGATTGTAGAGGAAAAAGAAAACCGGGATCCACTCATCATTTTGAGAAATGTGCTCACATACAACTCTGATTCAGAAATATTGGAAGCTCTCAAAGTTCAAAATGCTCACTTGGTACAAGGTATAGAAGATAATGAGTTCAGAGCGGCAATCAAATACAGAAAAAAAGCCAGGAACCCACACGAGAATCATGTTGTTATGCAAGTTTCCCCGAAAATATGGCAAACTCTCATCACAGCAGGTAAAATACATGTTGATCTGCAGAGGGTTTCGGTGTTCGACCAATCACCGGTAATACAATGCTCTAGGTGTCTTGCATTTGGTCATGGTAGGAAAATTTGTACTGAGACGATTGATTTATGCAGCCACTGTGCAGGTCCCCACCTAAGAGCTCAGTGTCCTATTGTTAAAGAAGGTCAACCCCCAACTTGTAAAAACTGTCAGCATGCAAAATTAGACAACTGTGAGCATAATGCATTTGATGAGATTTGCCCTACTAGAGCTAAATGGGACAGATTGGCGAGAACAAAAGTCGCTTATTGCTGAAGTTGAACAAGATGAAACACGTTATAGCATAAATAGAGAACAAACTAATGAGGTTCAGACCGAAAAGTGGAAAATCATCCAAACCAACCTTCAAAGGAAAAAACTTGCTATGAAAGAACTACTGCAAGAATGCCAGAGAAGACAAGTAAGTTTTGCGCTGGTCCAAGAGCCTTACGTAGGTGCTCAAGGAGAGATACAAAATATGGCAGGTTATCGTGTAGTACAAAGTGTAGGAAGTCGTGAAAAACCGATTAAAGCAGCAATTATTGTTTTCAACGACGATATTGATATCGTACGGCAAACTCTCACTACTGAAAACATAGCTGTGGCGACACTTAAATCCAACACTTGGAAAGTCACTGTGGTATCTATGTACTTAGAAGGTAGCAAGCCCATAGAGCCATACTTGGATCATTTAGTAAAGATAAAAAAGGAAACTGGTAGCAGTAGTTTACTCATGGGAGGTGACGTGAATTCTTGGAGCACTTGGTGGGGAAGTGCGACAGAGGATCACAGAGGAAGGGCTATGATGAGTACACTTGAGGAAACTGAAATGCATCTGTTAAACGAGGGAAGCACACCGACATTTTTCACGGTTAGGAATGGAGTAGAGTTCAAAAGCATTGTTGATATCACGGTATGTAGTCAAGACCTGATTGGGAAAATTCATGATTGGAAGGTAGATATAGGACTGACAAGTTCTGACCATAACGCAATAACTTTTAGAATTGAAAAGGAAATTATGAATAAAGGTAAAAGAAACGATAAAAGCACGAGGAAATATAACACAAAGAAAGCAAATTGGCAAGAGTTTAGGCGAATATTAAAAGATAAGTTAGCAGAGAAGCAGATAACAAAAGAGGAAATTGAAAAAATTAATACTAGAGAAGAACTAGAAAATACAATATTGACATACATTACTTGCATTAAAGAAGCTTGCCATGCCACCTTACCATTGATAGGGAAAAGAAAGAAGGACTACATACCATGGTGGACAGAAGAATTAGAATCCTTGAAAAAGGCAGTCACCACGATGAAACGAAGAGTGTCGTGTGCAGCACCTCGACGACACCAATTCGTTGTTGACGAGTACATTAAAGCGAAAACCGAATATGAAACTAAAGCCGAACAAGCTTATACTGAGAGCTGGAGGAGTTACTGCACAAAACAGGACGGAGAGAGTATGTGGGATGGAATATACCGGGTCTTGAGAGGAACAGCAAAGCGTTATGAAGACCAACTGCTGGCAGCTGGGGAAAAATCACTTAGCCCTAAGGAATCAGTCCAGCTATTGGCTGAGACTTTCTTCCCACTCGATGAAGAATCAGACGATCTTGAGTGCCATAAAAAGATTAGGGAAGAAGTAGAAAAGAACGAAGGACTTGGAGGAAGGGAGGTGATGGATCCTCCTTTTACTGTGACAGAACTCAATAGGTCTATTAACAGCTTCAATCCAAAGAAGGCACCAGGATTAGACGGATTAACCGCGGACATATGTCAGCAAGCCATTTCTGTAGACCCAGGGGTTTATTTGCAAATAGCAAATAAATGCTTGGAGTTGGCATGCTTTCCAAAACCGTGGAAGGAAGCTGCAATAGTAGTACTTAGGAAACCCGGACGAGGCGATTATAGTCAACCTAAATCTTATAGACCTATAGGCCTTCTGTCGGTGCTCGGGAAAGTACTAGAAAAGATGATGATAAAACGAATTAGATGGTACTTACTACCCAAAGCAAGCACTCGGCAATACGGGTTCGTTCCTCAGCGCGGTACCGAAGACGCCCTCTATGATCTAATTAAACATTTGAGAGAAAACTTAGTCAGAAAAAAGACAAATGTTGTAGTATCCCTAGACATAGAGGGCGCCTTTGATAACGCATGGTGGCCAGCGATCAAGTCACAGTTGGTAAAAAGGGAGTGTCCATTAAACCTTAGGAAACTTGTTGATGACTATCTTAATGGGAGATCAGTTCAGGTTACTTACGCTGGAGAAAACTGTAAGAGAGAGACCAACAAGGGATGTGTTCAAGGGTCGATTGGAGGGCCAACATTTTGGAACCTGCTGCTGGATCCACTGCTACAGGAATTGTCCTCGCAAGACGTGTATTTGCAGGCGTTTGCTGATGATATGGTCTTGGTATTCTCCGGCTATGATTCACAAGCAATAGAAATCAAAGCTAATGGAGTTCTTGCGCATGTACATGACTGGGGGAGCAGAAACAAACTTAAATTTGCAGCTCATAAAACTCACGCCATGGTGGTAACCAAAAAACTTAAGTGTGAAAACCCAGCCATGTACATGAATGGAACTCGAATCGAATTCGTTGATCAAATTAAAATTTTGGGCCTCATTATTGATAAAAAATTAACGTTTAATATTCACGTTAGTAATGTTTGTTGCAAGGCAGCCAACATTACAAAACAACTTTCAAGAGCGGCTAAATTAAAATGGGGCTTGAACCCGGAGATTATCAGGACCATATATAAAGCGGTTGTTGAGCCGGTCATCATGTACGCAGCCAGCGCATGGGCCCCAGCGGCAGGAAAATTAAGTATCCAAGATCAGTTGAACACCATCCAAAGAAGCATCGCTCAGAGAATCGTCAAAGCATATAGAACCGTCTCACTAAACGCTGCGATGGCTCTTGCCGGAATAATCCCGCTGGATCTCAGAATACGGGAGGCAGCGGAATTATTCGAGGCAAAGCGAGGAAAGCCACTGCAGGAGATGGGTGATAGGGAAGTGGAAAGAAAGAGCAGTTTTTTGCAGATTCCGCATCCTGCAAAAGACATTGAAATTGGGTTTGTATGCCTTGACGATGAAACTGAGGAGACTGTGGCAAAACACCAAATACCCGACATAAAAATTTATACCGACGGGAGTAAAATGGAAGACGGGGTGGGGGCTGCCTACACTTGTCGAAGAAATGGGAGGGAAGTAAGAACCAAGAAGCTCAAACTAGACAGCAGCTGTACTGTGTATCAAGCGGAGCTATATGCACTTCTTCAAGCCACTGAACTCATCCAAAACCACTTACGGGACGGTGCAATTGCCGTCTTGAGTGACTCTAGGTCAGGACTTGAATCTGTGGTCAACCCTGAAACTTCCCAACCATTGGCGAGACAAATACGCAGTAATATTTCTGCCATCCAAGCGCAAGGTCGAACAATCCAATTATATTGGATTAAAGCGCATGTAGGAGTGGAAGGCAACGAGCGAGCGGACGAACTCGCAAAACAAGTGGCAAAAAACAATAAGATGGCACCCCACTACAACAAAAGCCCCATATCATATGTCAAACGACTCATAAGGCAAGAAAGCGTAGTAACCTGGAACGAACGATATGTAAAGGGGGAAACAGCAGGCGTAACAAAAAAGTTTTTACCAAATGTAACATTAGCACACAAATATTCTAAGACTGCTACACCTACCCAAATACTAACACAAGCTTTGACGGGCCACGGAGGCTTTTCTGCTTACTTACATCGTTTTAAATGTAAAGATGATCCATCATGCGTTTGCGGAGCTGAATCTGAAACAATAGAGCACCTTATTATAGATTGTCCTAAGTACAGTATCGCTAGGTATGACCTGGAATGTAAAGTAAACATGAGTATTACAGAACACAATTTACATGAATTGTTGTTCCAAAAACAATCCAGATCGTACATAACGGAATACATTAGTAATATAGTTATTGAAGCCAATAATAGAAATAAGAATTAGATGTAATAAAAAATTAAGTAAGAAACGTATGTAATATTCATATCGTTGTATATAAATAGTTACATACAAATAAGTATAATGCAAAAAAAAAAAAAAATATTAAAATGTATATATGCTGAAAAAAAAAAAAAAAAAAAAAAAGCTGAAAAAAAAAACAGCATAAAGAAAAAAAAAAAAGCTGAAAAAAAAAAATTGATGTACCTTGTACTTTATTTCTGCGATATCCCCAGCTCCACATTATCGTCTTGTGACAAGTTTTGGTAGAACTCCCGTATGAAAATCCGGAGTTCTGCCACCCCTATCCAAATAATGGACAGAAAAAAAAAAAAAAAGTAGTCAAGTCCGTGTTTAGCTGAATAAAGTCTCTGACCCATGTCAGAGGATAAACGGCGGCATACAATTAATAAAAAAAAAAAAAAAAAAAAAAACCTAACCTAACCTAACCTAACCTAACCTAACCTAACCTAACCTAACCTAACCTAACCTTTTTTTTTTTTTTTTTTTTTACGTGGGGAAATGCTCCTAGCATACCTCGTCAATTCGGGGGAACCGGCGAGGTTATGTCAGACTCTTACTGACTAAAACCCCACGGTGGCCATCCTCGGCGCTTGTCGAGCGACTCTGGGATCTCCATTGGAACGCACCAGTGCCGCTCTCGCGCTTCGCCCTTGCGGGCCCACCCCTGGGCTCAATGCCTTGCCGCCCCATGCTGGGCTCAGCACGGCAGCATGTGACCACAACACGCTACCGCCTTCCCAGGATCGTATCATACTCCGGACAATCTCAGCCCCCGCTTCAATTGTCTACGACCCCAGGGCCCCCTTTTAGTCGCCTCTTACGACAGGCAGGGGATACCGTCGCTCTATTCTAAAGCCCGAGACGACAGGGCTGGGTGACCACTAACGTGGACGCCGCCTTCTTCGAGCGGGATCAGAACGCTCTCGTTCTCGCTCTGCTGCCTCCTTCTGGGCCATAACGACCTCACAGAAGGTGACAACTGCGTCCCAGGCGGAGTCTCTGTCCAACATTGCCGCGATCACGGCTGTTGGAGAGAGATCCCGCCCAATCTCCTGTACTAGGATCTGCCGCTCGGACTGCCACGCTGGGCAATCTTCGAGCGTGTGCTGCGCAGAATCCAAGTTGGCACTACAGTGGTGACACTGGGCCGTTTCTTCCTTGCCAATTCTATGCAGGTACTCACCGAAGCAGCCATGACCGGTGAGCACCTGCGTCAGCCTATAGGTAACGCGTTTTCGTCCCTCCAGCCACCGCGTGAAATGTGGCAATATTGCAGCGACCACCCGCTGCCGTGCACATCTAGGCTCCCGCAGACGCTCGCGCCATCTACGGATTGCCTGCCTGTGGGCCCTCAGCCGAAGCACCTCGGTTTCCACTCCTGGGGTGCTCCCGTCTCCTTCACGCAAAACGCGGTACACTAGTGCGTCCATTTCCGCCAGGATGTCCAGAGGTGGAAATCGAGCCAACAGGAAAGCTGCCTCATGGGAGATTGTGCGGTATCCGCGGGCCACCCTTATGGCCATCCGACGCTGCACTGCGAGAATTTTCGCTTTGCAGCGCCGGGCGACCGCTAGTCTATTTGCCCACGCTGGGGCACCGTAGAGCGCGATGGACCTCAAGACTCCCGCATAGAGACGCCGCACTCCTTCCTCCGGTCCCCCGAGATTAGGTAGCAGTCTGTGCATCGCACCTGCTACCTTTTCGATCCGGGGTACCAGCCGATCGAAATGTTCTTCGAAGGTCCAGCGGCCGTCCAGAATAAGGCCCAGGTATTTCATGAAGTGACCTACCTGGACTTCCGTATCCCCCACGCGCACCGAGGTCACTGGAGGCTCCTGACCTCGTGGCAGGCCGTGCAACCACAGCGCCTCAGTCTTGTGAGGCGCTATCGCAAGTCCGAGGCTGCGAATTTTCCTGGCTATCACTGCCACACCCACTTCCGCGAGTCTGGTGGTCCTCTCGAAGTCTTCCCCTTCAGCCAAGATTAAGGTGTCATCTGCGTAGCAGACAACACTTATGCCGTTGGGGAGTTCTTCCCGAAGAACAGCGTCGTATGCAAGATTCCACAGGAGAGGGCCTAGCACAGACCCCTGCGGAACCCCGCAAACCACTTCCCTCTGCATGGCAGCACCATGCCGACCAGCGTAGCGGATACTTCTGTCGGACAGGTATGCTCCAATCACGGCCTGCAGGTAAAAAGGCATTTGGTGGTAAGCCATTGCGTCTCGTATTGCCTTCCAGGGCAGAGAGTTGAAGGCGTTAACGATATCTAAACTTATGGCCAAAATAACTCCACCCCGGGACACGACCTGCTCCGACAGCGCGCGGACGCGAAGGATCGCATCCACTGTCGATCTGCCCTGCCGAAAGCCAAATTGACTATCGGACAGATTCGGACCCTCGCTAGCTAGATGCCTGCTGATTCTGAGGGAGATAATTCGCTCAAAGAGCTTACCAACCTCATCCAACAGGCAGATGGGCCGATACGCAGATGGCGAGTCTGCTGGTCGACCTTCTTTCCGTAAAAGGACCAATTTGGCCTCTTTCCAACTCGCAGGAAAGCAACCAGAACGAAGGCAGCTGGTGAAGAGGCCTGCAAGCCTTTGCCCCAGCACTTCGAGCGCTATGACCCATGCTCGGCCTGGAATTCCATCAGGTCCTGGTGCCGTGTTTCGAGCGGCAAGACGCCTAACGGCTATTTTCATTTCGGCTTCAGTCACCTCGAACTCGTCCGACCACATCTCCGGCCGCGGCTGAGCATTAACCGGGGTATTGCCATCGGCAACTCGCGGAAAGAGCGTGTCGACCACTTGCCTTGTAAAACTGGGATCCAGGGTCTCCGTCAGTGGAGGAGTCCAAGGACGCAATTTTCCCATCACCATCTTGTATGGTCGACCCCAGGGATCCCTGTTGAGGTCTTGCAGCAGTTCAAACCATGACCGGGATTTAGCATCTGCGATTGCCTTTTGCAAATTCACAGTTGCCTCACGGTACGCTCTGTAAGCCGCTGTCCGCTCCTCTGGTGTAGCTCGTCGTCTTCTTCTGGTTCTCGTGAACCGGCGTCGTGCTACTAGGCAAGTTGCCCGCAGCTGCGAGATCAGCTCCGACCACCAAAAAACGGGCCTCCTTGAGGGCGTTCTGACTCTGGGCATCGCACAGTCGCAGATCCCGGTCATAGTATCCTGGAACCAGATTGCCCCTGTTTCTGGTGAGGACCAACCGTCCTGGTTCGGCCTCCAGTCAGCCACGTGAGCCGCGGCGATCAATTTGTCTCGATCGAGACGCTTGAGCGCCCAGCTCACGCAGTCTGAGCGGCGTGCGACAACCATTGGAGTCACCGCCACATCAAAAATAATGTGACGGTGGTCTGACAGGGTCACTACCTCTTCCGCCACTCGCCAGTCAGACACCAGTCGGACTGCCTCGGGTGTTGCCCATGAGAGATCCACGATGGACTCCCCCTGCCACCGAACGCAGGTGCTGACTGAGCCCTGGTTTAAAAGACAGAGATTTAGTCCAGCTGCCCACTCCAATACGGCCTCTCCCTTGGCAGTATCGTGGCTATTGCCCCAGCTCGTGGAATGGGCGTTGAAGTCGCCCAAGACGAGCAGTATGCGCGGTAAGTATCGGCGGACACAGCCCTCTACACGGTCCAGGAAGGACTCATATTCTCTGAGGCTACAGTTGGGAGAGACATAGCAGCCTACCACCACGATAGAGCCCCACTCAACCACCACAATTCCATCCTTAGCCAAAAGTTTGGAACACGGAGGATCACCTCGGCCTCCTCCCCAATATATGGCAACGGAGTTCGCGTCATCACCGAACCAGCGAGGATGATTCGGGATACTATATGGTTCCGCTACAACTGCCAGAGCAATAGACCACTCCACCAGAGTTTGCAAAAACAAGTCTTGCGCCCGGCGGCAGTGGTTAAGATTGCTCTGTAAAAATTTCTGCCGGAGATTGAATGTTATGTCTCCATTGAGACCGTTCCTGAGCTATTGCCCACTTGGTGTGCCGCAGCCCTCGCTGCCGCGGCACCCATAGATTTTTCTGCGCTGTTTGCCTGCTTTTTACCAGCAGGCATTTTATTCTTAGCCGTCTTCTTGGAAGACGAGCATACCCTGCTCCCGATTTTGTGTTCAGAAGGCAAGCCTGCATCCGAGCACAGTGAGCACTTGGGTGCTGGTGAATTGCAGTTCTTGACTACATGTCCCGGCTGACCGCACCTATAACAGTGGGAGCTCCGATCCACATTGCTGGTGCATTGAAACCGGGAGTGTCCCAGCTCCAAACAGCGGTAACACTGCAAAGGGCGCGCCTCCAGCATTTCTACCCTTGCGGATATCCAGCCAACCCTCACCCGTTTTTCCGCAGTAAGTTTTCGTACGGCGGAGAGTGGGCACCGAACCCAGACAGTCCCCAAAGCTGAAAGACCCCCACGACGGATATCTCCCACTTTGATGTCGGATATGGGACATCCACCTGCCTTAGCTACAGCCTCTGCGATCTCTGCCGGAGTGACGGAGTCATCGAGATCCATCACTCTGACTTCGCCCTGCTTTGCTGGACGTCTTATGTGGACCGCCATGTCGCTGAGGGCCTTTTGCATCTCCTCGGCCAGAATATCTGCCTTTGCAGCACTGTCAGCTCCAGGCACCTCCAACAGTAGCCCGCCGTTCAGGGCGCGCCTCTGCTGGAGGCCAGGAATGCCAAGGTCTGCCAGGTTGAGCCGTTCCTTGGCAGTCTTCATTACCTGTGCGTAGCTAACGTCGGCCCCCTCCGGTATAGTTACCGTTACTGCCGCATGGCGAGGCAGTTTTGGCGGCTTAGCTCTCCCTTTCGCCTTTTGCGTCAAAGCTGGTGGTGCCACTGATTTATTGGCCTGGGCTTTGGTTAGTGCTTTCGCCTGCACGTTTGCCTGAGCCTTGGCCTTCCTCCTGGATTTTGCTTTTGCCTTTCTCCCGACCACTTTGGACCAAGCCTCGGCCGGCTGCTGCCCCGGTTCCTGAGAAGTTAGTGCCTGACCTGAAGGCATTGATGCCACCAAAGATGGTGGATGGCCAGAAGGAGGACCCTTCCTAACCTTATTTTTGGCCACTTTTTGTGCTTTTTCATCAAGTGGCTTTGTGTTCGATACCGACGATTTCTGTCCCAAAGGGGGTCTGACAATACCCTCTGGGAAAATCTGATCCTTGAAGTGAGCCAACTTGCCGTCTACCATTATTTTCATCTGCTCTAAGAGCTGGTCCGAATCAAAAGAAACCGTTCTTGCAGGTGCTTGCTGGTGGTTGTCCTGCATACCACTTCGACGCAGCTCCGCCAACTCAGTGGAAAGAGCCTCCACCTTTTTATTGAGGACATCGAGATGAGATCTTAATGCCTCGTTTTCCCTCTGCAGGCGGTCGGAAGCCGCCCTCTGTGCCACCTCAGTAGTCGCTGCCCGAACCACTCGAGCCGACATACGTAAGGCGCGGACAAAGTCACCCTTCAGATGTTTTGATCTGTCCGCAACCCTTTCCACAGTCTGCAAGTGCTCGAGTGCTCGGGCAACAACATCCGCTGTGGGCTGCACTCGCATCTCTTCGGCGAGCTCCTCTGGCCTAGGCAGAGATGCCTTCCCTTTGGTCTGGGGTTTGTCAGGGTACGGATCAAAATCCAAGTCCAAGTCCTCCAGACTGGACACCTCCCCAACCTTCTTTGGCGTCGGTGCATTTGGGAGCCCCACGGTCGCGGGACGTTTCCTACTCTGGGACCTCTGGGACCTCTTGGACGTTGTCGATGTTGACGACAACACCGACGCAAATGATACGTCCGATTCATCCCCGATTGACGACCGGGTGGATCTTCTTCCTCGGGGCAGGGGCTGCCGGAATAAAATGGAGTCCTCCCCATCCAATATCGTCGTATCCTTCCGCAAGCAATCATCGTTATCCTTGTTCAGAGCCAGGTCGTAATTAAGATTTGAAAAGTGCATATCAGGCAAAGAGTTGCCCCCCCCAGAATACGAGGGGCAGGATTTTTCGGTTACAGCCACCGAGGTGGCCTTGGCCGAAAAACCGGGGGATTCTCCTGAAAAGGTACCCCCCTGGGGTAGTTCATTTTTACTATCTGCCATCATTGCAAAACCCCTTACGGGCGGGGACGCCCGTTGACACTCTCTCTCGGGCTGATTTTCCCCTCAGCCATACGTCCCTTCGCCGAGCGTCCAGGCTTCCAGGACAAAGGGGGTTCCCCCCGGGTCTCATCCACTGTGCCCTCTTCTTCAGAGGGACACGTGGAGAGCTGCCTTCCCTGTCGGATCATTCGCCATCGGCCAGGAAAATAATTCTCAACCGATGCCCAGGACGCACCGGCCCAGCCTGCTCTTCCCCCCGGACGTATCCATAAGGGAACCGCAAAACCGGGCTCACGAGGAGGTTATCCGACCTAGCGTCCCAACCTAACCTAACCTAACCTAACCTAACCTAACCTAACCTAACCTAACCTAACCTAACCTTTTTTTTTTTTTTTTACGTGGGGAAATGCTCATAGCATACCTCGCCAATTCGGGGGAACCGGCGAGGTTATGTCAGACTCTTACTGACTAAAACCCCACGGTGGCCGACGTAGGCGCATTTGGAGGGATCCCGGGAATCACCGGAGGCATACTACCGGTACCCTCCGCGCCTAGCAGCTGCAATAGCAGCCACCCATCTCGGGGGAGTAACGACTCAACCCCTTGCACCCGCGAGGTGCCGCGGCAGCAAGGGACCACGCCATGCTGCCGCCCATCTCGGGACCGCTTTAATGAACGCAGGAAACCCCCGTATCCTGCGCTCGCGATCCCGATGACCCCTTTTAGTCGCCTCTTACGACAGGCAGGGGATACCGTAGTCCTATTCTATGCCCGGACCTACAGGGCGCCGTGATGGCTAGGGCCTGCCACCTCGGCGTCGGCGTCCCCGTCTCGCTCGGCGAGATGGATCCGCCCTCTCTCTCTCTCTTTCAGCAGCCTCCTTCTGTGAAACAACTGCTTCACAAAAGGCCACCACCGCCCGCCACGCTTGCTCATTGTTGAGCATGGCCTCCACTACTATCCCAAGTGACAGGTTCCCGCCAACGACCGAACATAGGGCGCGACGTTCCTCCAACCAGGCAACGCACATTTCTAGTGTGTGTTGGGCAGTGTCAACAGAGCCTGTGTCACAGTGGTGACAGGACTCTGTGTCTTCTTTCCCGGCTATGCGGCATAGGTATTTTCCAAAACATCCATGCCCGGAAAGGATCTGCGTCAATCGAAATGTGAGAGACCCGTGTTCCCGTTCAAGCCATTGTTCGAGGAATGGCCGAATCGCTTCCACCGTTTCTCGTCCTCCTTCTGGGTTTGCCAGTCTTCGGCTCCATGCCTCTACCGCTATTTTGTGGAAGTGAGCCGTGTGAGCATCTACTTCCCTAGGCGCCAACCTCAGGCCTTGCCACCGCACTTCCTCTCGCCAGTGATATACCGTCGAGAGGGCTTTCGCATCCAGGTCCCAGGGCAGAGACCCTGCTAACAGGCTTGCAGCCTCAAAGGAGATCGTCCTGTAACCCCGGATCACCCGGATAGCCATCAGTCTTTGTGGTCGTCGCAGTAGTGTGACGTTGTTGCGCCTTAGGTTTTCAGCCCAAGCAGGAGCACCATACATTGCCATTGACCGAACGATTCCCGTATAGAGTCGTCGGCAGGACGTTTTCGGGCCACCAAGGTTTGGAAGGAGCCGACTCAATGCCGCAGAAGCCCCAATAAGCTTCTTCTGTAATTGCTCAAAGTGAGCGTCGAACGTCCATCTGCTGTCTAGGACCAGTCCGAGATATTTTATCGTCGGTTTGACAGCGATACGTACCCCTCCGACGATGATGCCAGAATCTGGCGGTGGTGCACCCCGGGGACCGTGAAAGCACAAAGCCTCGGACTTGTTAAGAGCCACCTCCAGACCCAGACATCTAATACGACGCACCACCTGAGCGACGCCCGCAGTGGCAAGGAGAGACGCCTCCCTGAATGTACCTGCTCGAGCTGTGACGAGGGTGTCATCAGCGTAGCAGGTAACCTCAACACCTCGAATGTTAGTGCCACGCAACACCCAGTCGTAACCGATGTTCCACAGGAGAGGTCCTAAGACTGACCCCTGTGGAACACCGCACGACATAGCTCTCTTTTCCCAACTCTCTCGTCCCGGGTACACAATATAGCGTTCAGAGAGATAAGAAGCCACCATCTCCTGGAGATATTGGGGCACTCTATGGAACTTGAGCGCCTCTAGAATGCAGGGCCAGGGGAGGGTGTTGAATGCGTTAGCGATGTCCAGGGACACCGCCAATACAACTCCTCCCCGAGCAACCACCTCCTCAGCCAGATGTTTTACTCGCAGGATAGCGTGAACGGTGGATCTACCCTCCCTGAAGCCGAATTGGTACTCGGACAGATCTGGGCCCTCCTCTCTTAAGTGCCTGATGAGGCGGCCAGCGATAACCCGTTCAAGGAGTTTGCCCGCCTCGTCTAGCAGTACTATGGGTCGGTAAGCCGAAGGAGATTCAGCTGGCCGACCTTCTTTGCGGATGAGGACCAGTTTGCCCTTTTTCCACTGAGGTGGAAATCTGCCCTGTCGACAACATGCAGTTAGCAATCGACGAAATCTCAGCTCCAGGTGCTCAATGAGTACCAAGCACCAGGCGCGACCAGGAACACCATCGAGTCCTGGAGCCACCTTTTTCAGCCGAAGCCGTAGCACAGCAACTCTGAGCTCAGCCTCAGTGACCTCCGGGATCTCATCATCCTGCATGCCATAAGGATCAGCACCCGACATAGAGGGCGCAGCAAAATTCTCCCTGGTAGGAAAAAGTACTGACACTACTGTGTTGACCAGTTCGGGCTGCAGACTCTGTGTTAGTGGGGGGGCCCAGGGACGGAGTTTGTTCCTCGCTATCCTGTATGGCCGTCCCCACGGATCACTATTAAGTGTCTCCAGTAGTGCCTGTCTTGCACTTTCTTTGGCCCTGCCTATAGCTACTCGAAGGGCTTTTTTGCTTTCCTTGTAAGCAGCATATAGGAGAGGCTCCTCATCGTCATCCGGTAGGTTGTTGTGCCTCCTGCGCCTTCGATATCGAGTATATCGGCGTCTCGTCAATACGCATGCTCGTCGCAAGTCAGCGATTTCAGAGTTCCACCAGTATACCTGTCTCCTGGCGGGCGGAGGTCTGGCTCGGGGCATAGCTGCATCGCAGATTTGCGACATAGACTCCCGAAACCAGTTAACCTCTTCCTCGACTTCCACGACAGTACTCGGAGCCATTATCCAGGCTTTGACGATGGCCGCCTCTTCTAGAGCTTCCCTGTCCAGGCTTTTAAGAACCCACCGAGGGCCAGCGTCACCACAGGCCATATGGTTTGCGATGTTTGAAGGAGAAGAGACATCAAACCGAATATATCGATGGTCAGACAGAGTCTCCACGTCCTCCAAAACTCGCCAACCCCGAACACGGTTCACCAAACTGGGGCTTGCAAACGACACGTCAATCAATGATGCCCCATTTTGGCGTATGCAAGTGAACACTGATCCCTGGTTGAGGACCGAGAGGCCAGCTGTTACAAGCCATTCTTCAACTGCTTGGCCTCGAACGTTGTCCACCGGAGAACCCCACGCCGCAGATTTAGCGTTGAGATCTCCAGCGACAACCACCGGGCAGGGCGCAAACTGGTTAACCATGGCCCCCAACTCTACGAGAAACGTTTCAAACTCGGCAAGAGATCTATTGGGAGAGAAGTAGACCCCAATGGTTACAAAATCCCCCAACAGAGGGATACAAAATCCCCCGACGCATCCTCTACCCTTCGCTACCTTTTCGAAGGGAGGGGAGCCAAAAGCACCTCGAGAGTTGAGAGCAACTAAGCCGTCCAGATCTGATACCCAATCACTGCCAGGAGGCACAAAGTAGGGCTCGGAGACTACGACCACGTGAATCAACCACTGCGCTGCGGACTGAAGCAAGAGATCTTGCGTCGCGCTGCTGTGGTTGACATTCGCCTGCAGAAATTTAAGGGCCATTATTGATCCGTTGCCATTGTTTCCATCGCATCCCCCCCACCATGCGCTGAAGGTTGGGTGGGTTGTGAAGCACCTATTGGCGCACCAACTTTGTTCCTTCTTTGTTTCTTAGAAGGTGGGATACACGCCTTAGCCCCCATTCTATGGTCAGCACACTTTTTAGCTGCCGCACACAATGGGCAGTGTGGTGCGGCGGTGCAGATTTTAGCCTTGTGACCTGATTTACCGCAGCGGTAACAAAGTTCGCTACGATCAATATTTGACGTACATAAAGCCCTCACATGACCTACTTCCATACAGCGGAAGCACCTCAGAGTCCTTGATGAAATCAGTTTGATTTGGGCTGACACCCACCCAACCAAAAGTCTATCACCTTGGGAAAGTTTTTGGGCTGCAGTGACTGGACACCGTACCCATGCCGTACCCAAACCTGTATGGTTTTGGCGGATTTCGCCGACCTTCACTGCTTCAATTGAGCAAGAAGCACATCGAGCTATAGCCTCGGCAACTTCTTTCGAGGATACCGAGTCATCCAGACCCGTAATTCGCATTTCTGCACATTTCGAGGGCCTAGCCACTTTCACATCCTCACTATTCAGCACTTTGCGAAGCTCTTGTGCAAGTGTGTCGGCTTTTTCTCCGCTTGTAACCCCAGCGACCTCTAGGATTCGAGCACCCGTTACAGCTTTCCGAATACGGAGTGCGTCAACACCAAGTTCTGAGAGGCAGATCTTTTCCTTGGCCTCAGCAAGCACCGAAGCATAGGACATTCCTTTCTTCTCCGCCTCCGGTTGCAGGGTAATTACGACTGCAGCAGAGCGAGGGGCGCGCAATGAGGCTGGTCGTAGTGGCGCAGGTCCTTTACCATTTGCCTTGCCGTTCGGCTTCTTCTTTTTGACCACAGTGGTCCAGCTAGTCTCCGTAGTGCCACTCGACTCTTTTTGGCTTGGATGTGCGGCAGCTTTAGCAGTCCCAGCCTCTTTGTTTTTGGCTCCCGCTTTAACCTTCTTCTTCTTTTTCCGGGCTGTTTTTGGGCTCGGTTCAAGAGGCTGCTGAGGTGCAGCATTATTCTCCTTGGCTGCCTTGACCGTCTTGGCTGCCTTTGTGTACTTGCCATCGCTGAGCTTATCCGCAGCCAGGGGAGGCCGTAGAAGTGTCTCAGGGAGCAGTCTGTCCTCAATTGATGCCAGTCTTGCGTTCACCATGTCCCCCACTTGGAGAATAATAGTACGCACGAGGTCATCTTGTCCATCGTTACGTCCTGAAGAGCCCTGTGTCAGTAGCGGATGCTCCTCCATCTCTACCTCCTCATGATGAGCAGAAGTATCAGGCCTATCGGATCGTTTGTTAATCCTTATTTCATCCTTAAGAGCTTCTAACTCTTTCCGGAAAGCCAGCTGCTCAGCTCGAAGCCTTCCATTTTCCTCCTTCAACCTCTTCAACTCGGCTTGAAGGTGAGCGTTGCTCGTCTCCAGCCTCTTTGTTTCCTCGGACGCTGTACGACTGCTGAGAATATCAACGGCTTGAGCAATACTCGCGGCAGAGTCCTTCAAAGCACGCTGGAATGTTCCCTTAAGGTGTTTTGACCTGGTAGCCACCCTAAAGATAACGTCCAGACCCGCCGAGACTGTCTTCATAATATCTGAAGCAGACTTTGTCTCGTCAGTGTCCAGCGTAGATGGTATCGAAGCCCATGTCGAGCGAGTGCTCCTAATCTTCTCTACCATGCCGACCACCTCATCCTCAAGCTGGCGCTCAAGCTCCTTTTCTTTAGCCGCCGCTAGTTCAGCTTTCGCCTTTGCAAAACCTACGTATTGCCCTGTCTTTGGCGGGCGACCTCGCCCCCGTTTAGAGGTGGTGATTTTTGGAGCCGGCCACAGGATTTTTGAGGCCGGATCTTCTTCTTCATCGTCATCACCCCGTTGCCGTTTCCCTTGCCAGAGTTTAGGATCCGGCATAGAACCTGGTTCGTCACTTTCCACTGTGATCATGGAGCCCGTGTCAGAATTCTCGGACTCCGTGTCCACACACGAGCCTTCGTCGCTTTTACGAGCCTTTTCAGAATTAAGGGCTGAGCCCTCCCTCTTTTCGCCGTTTTCTTTCATATTTCCGATTTGCGATGCATCAGTTTTACCAGATTCCAAGCATAAGTCGTGTTCACGAAGGTCAACATCTCGCTGACCTACGAGGCAGTTTTTGCCCCCCCCAGAATACGTGGGGCTGCCCTCCGAAGAGGGGCGGGATTCTCCCTCATGGGTACCCGCCTGGGGTAGTTCCTTTTGAAAACTAACCTCCATATCTACTCCTCCTTCCACCAACAAGTTTGCAGTACGCCCACCGTAGCTCAAGAGCTACGCCAGCCGCTGCCTGGTACTAGACCCTTGTGACAGAAATCTGTCGTCATTGGCTCTAGCCCAGTACTGGAAGGTGCTGCGCACATGCCACCTCCAGCTGGTTATGGTTCGCGCCGGGTATACACCCGGTACCACCCATATCTGGGTGGCGTTCCCCTATCCACCACCTGGGGACGCGCCCGATGGGAGAACCAGAACTCCACACGGGAACCTAACCTAACCTAACCTAACCTAACCTAACCTTTTTTTTTTTTTTTTTTTTTTGTCGCTGGGAAAAAATGCTTTATGCATCCCCTCCCATCGGGGGATGGAAGGGGTATGTGGGAGTCCCCGGAGATCCGGTATACCCACTAAAACAACCCAGCGGCACTCCCGCATCGCCCGAGTGGTGGGGGACTGGGAAACCGGCAGAGCCTTTACGTCCAGTCCCACACCGGCGACCGCCCGCCTTTGTGGCAGGCCCTTCACGCCCCTCCGCACTGGGAGGGGCCCGGGAATGACCGTGAGTGCTCGGCCATTCCCTCTCGGCGTAGGTGGTGAGCGGTACAATGCGGGCGGAAGCGCCCCCGCGCTTATCGCCCGCTGCTCACCACCTAAGGCGGGGGAAGACGGTTGTACGCCCGTCTTCTCCTACCCCTTCTCCGCCTGCGGAGCGCGGCCGCGAGAGGATCCTCCTCCCGCGCACGCTCCGCCGCCTCCTTCTCCGAGAGCACATGTTCGCAGAAGGAGGCGACCGCCGCCCATGCGTTCTCACCCCCCAACATGGCATTGACCACGCTGGGGAGAGAGAGGTCCGGCCCGATCGTCGCGACCAAGGTGCGGCGCGGCTCGTCCCATGATGGGCACACCTCAAGGGTGTGCTGTGCCGTATCCGTCGAGCAACCGCAGTCATGGCACGACGGGGTTTCCTCTCTTCCGATCCGGTGCAGATACTTTCCGAAGCAGCCGTGCCCGGACAAAACCTGCACCAGGCGAAACGAGAGGAAACCGTGAGGCCGCTCGACCCAGTCCTGCAGGACAGGCCCGATCGCGTCCAGGGTCCTACGGCCGAAGGTTGCGGCGGCAAGATCCTCCGTCCAGTGTTGGACGATTGCCGCCCTCGCTTCCTGCCGGACCGCCTCCCGTTCTTTTAGGGCAGGGCGCTCTCCAAGCGCCCTCCGCCGTACCGTCCACTCGTACACCCTGGCGAGCACCCACGCCTCAAGCTCCCACGGAGGGGTGCCGGCCAGGGCGCATGCCGCCGCAGCGCTCACCGTGCGGTAGGCCCTCGCCACCCGCTGTGCTATGGCCCTTTGGGGTCGACGAAGGGCGGCAGCGTTCTCCCTCCTATGGAGGGAGTCCGCCCACAACGGGGCTCCGTAAAGGGCCATACTTTTCAAGATGCCGGCATACAAGCGCCGGCATCGATCGCTGGGCCCCCCCATATTTGGAAGGAGCCACGAGAGGGCATCCGCAGCCTTCAGTAGGCGTGACGACAGCTCACTAAAATGTGGGCCGAAGTGCCATCTGCTATCTAAAATCAGGCCCAGATATTTCATCTGGGCCTTCACCTCAATCCTGACGCCCTCAACGAAGATGTGGGCGTCAGGTGGGGAGCGTTGCCGAGGCCCTTGGAAGAACACGGCCTCAGTCTTGTGCAGCGCTACCTTCAGCCCTATGCGGCGGATCCTCTCCGCGACCATGGATCCGCCCGCCGAGGCCAGACTGGCCGCCTCTCCGAAATTCCCTCCCCGGGCAGTAAGAAGGGTGTCATCTGCATAGCAGATGACAGTCGTGCCACGCAGGAGGGTACCCCGCAGGAGCCAATCGAATCCGATGTTCCAAAGGAGTGGTCCTAGGACCGACCCCTGTGGGACACCGGACTCGACGTCGTACCGCCGGAGTTGGCCAGTTTTATCAACGAGGAGGACTGCCCGGTCCTCCAAGTAACTGGCCAGGAGGTCCCGCAAGTACTGAGGCACTCTGTGGAACTGGAGTGCCTCTAGGATGGTGGAGTGGGGGACGGAGTTGAAGGCATTGGCTATGTCAAATGACACAGCCAACAAACCTTCCCCCATTTCCACGGCCTCTTTCACCTGACCCTTGAGCCGCGCCAGGGCGTCCACTGTTGAACGCTCAGCCCGAAAGCCATACTGAGCGTCTGACAGATCCGGCCCAATCACCCGCAAGTGGTTGTTCAGGCGGGCGGCGATTATCCCCTCGAACATCTTACCGACCTCATCGAGCAGAACGATAGGCCGGTATGCCGAGGGGGAGTCCGCCGGGCGCCCTTCCTTTCGAAGGAGGCACAACTGGCCTTCCTTCCATGGTTTCGGGAACCTCCCAGAAGTTAAACACGCGCTGAAGAGGTCCCGAAACCTTTCCCCCATCTCGATGGCGGCGATGGCCACCACTCTTGCGGGGACGCCGTCTGGGCCCGGGGCCGTCTTTTTGGCACGGAAGCAGAGAGCCGCCGCCTTCACTTCTGCCTCAGTAACCGGAGGGACCTCCTCCGCCTGCAGAGCCTCCCCTCGCGGAGGGTTCATTGCCGGTGGGGTGAAGCCATCCCTGCGTGGAAACAAGGAACGGACCACCCCATCCAGCAAAGTCGGCTCGAGGGTCTCGGCCACTGGGGGACCAAAAGGGCGCAGCTTGTTGCGTGCCGCCTTGTATGGTCTCCCATACGGGTCTTCGTCGAGACCCTCCAGCATCTCGGCCCTCGCCGAGTCTCGGGCAGCGCCCATAGCCGACTTGAGGACCCTCTTGGCCTCCACGTATAAATCGTAGAGGCGGTCCTCATTGGCCTGATCGCGGGGGCGTCGGCTTCTGGTAAATTCCCGCCTGGTCGCCACACAAACAGACCGGAATCCCGCTAACTCCTCCGACCACCAGTAGACGGCGCGTCGGGGAGGCGGACGGCGCGACCGAGGCATGCTCGAGTTGCACACTTCGGTCAGGGACCCTCGCATTTGAACCGCCGCAGTGTCTACGTCCAGGATGTCGACAGGAGGTGACAGCCAGTCCTGAACAAATGCCGCCTCCCCGGCCGCCTCTCGGTCTAGGCGGGTAAGAGCCCACCGAGGGAATGGGGATTGGCCCGTGCGGGTCATCCCCTGGGAGCCCTGGGTAGAGATGTCGAACCGCACGTATCGGTGGTCCGATAGACTCTCCACCAACTCCACCCGCCAGTCCACGACACGGCTCGCTAACGCGGGGGTGGCGAAAGTGAGGTCCACTATGGATCCCCCTTCACGTCGTACACATGTATGGACTGACCCTCTGTTTAAGAGGGACAGACCACACGACGCCGCCCAGGTTTCGACTTCACGACCTTGAGCATTGGTGGTTGGGTTGCCCCAGGCCACCGATTTGGCGTTGAAGTCTCCCAGGACTAGGACCCGACGCGGCGCCGCTCTACTGGCCACCAAGGCGAGGACTTCGAGATAGTTCTCGAAGTCCGAAAGAGGGCGGTTTGGGGAGAAATAGACCCCGACCAGGGCTATGTCTCCCCACGCGGCGGCCACGTATCCCGGTCCCCTCTCTAAGAGCGAGAGGGGAGGGGAGTCTGTGGAAGACCGCGCCGCTAGGGCCACAGAACCTTCCCCATTCCCCAGCCTGTGGCCAGGTACAAAGTAAGGTTCGGCGACTACCGCCACGTCCACCAACCACTCGGCCATGACCTGGACCAGCAGGTCCTGGGCCGCTTTGCAGTGGTTGATGTTCGCCTGGAGAATGTGATGTCGGACTACCATTATTCGGTGTTCATCGCATTCTCCTCATCGGCCGGCGCTGGAGATTCAACGGTGGCGGCGGCAGGTCGGATCGGCGCCTGCGATTTGCCCTTCTTTGGGGGAGGGTTGCATTTCCTCCCGCTCATTACATGGTCCACTGGGCGACCACTGGCGGCACACACTGCGCAGTGAGGCGTGGCGGCCATGCAGGAAGCGGCCTTGTGCCCCTCGTTCCCGCAGCGGTAGCAGGTGTTTGCCCTATCCACACTGGATGGACAAAGAGCCCGGGTATGGCCGGTGCCGAAGCACTTGAAGCAGCGCAGAGGCTCGTCTTCAAGCACCCGGACCCCACCCAAGCTAAACCCAACTAGGAGCCGTCCCCTGGCCAGGACGGCTTTGGCTGCTGCGACCGGGCACTCTAGGCGGATGGTGCCCATACCGCCGCGGCCGGGCCTTATGGCCCGGCCCTGAACCGCTGCGACGTCGCAGCCTCCTACCGCTGCCACTGCCACCACCACCTCCTCTTTAGTGACCGAGTCATCAAGATCGGTCACCTCCAAGGCCACGGACTTGACAGGCCTTACGACCTTTGCCGCGTCCGCGATGACTTCGCGCAACTTCGTAGCGAAGAGATCCGCTTTAGTGCCACCCTGGGCCCCTGGGAACTCAAAGATTCGAGCCCCGGTTTGGGTGCGACGGCACTTGACTGCACCGATAGCCAGTTGACTGGTATCGGTGTTGGTACGAGCCCGCTTCAACACGGACTCGTAAGTCTCGCCCCGTTCCGCAGCCTCCGGGGTGAGCGTCACCACGACGGCCGCAGTTTTTGGAGGAATTAGCTTTCTCCCTCCGGCGGGAGCCCTTTTGGCTGCGGGAGCAACGGTGGAGGGCTTGGGGGCCAACTTTTTCCCCTTTCCCTTTCCATTGCCAGTCGCTTTGGACTGGCCGGAAGGGTTGATGGTCGGGGGGATGACGGCCGGTGGCGTCTTCTTAGACGTTTTCTTCCCCCTCCTGACCACATCCGTCCATAGCTGATTAGACGAAGTGGTAGAAGGAAGAAGGGCGTCTACTACCTCTAGGTCCTGAGGGGCTGCTTGAATGGCAGCCGGCTCAGCCTCCTTTTCCGGGCCCATGTTTAAGGCCGTTTTTTTCCCCTTGCCCTTGCCCTTGGAGGGCTTCGGGGCCTGGGGCTGTTCCCTCGCGGGTGAGGCCGTCGGCGTTCCCGGCGCACTAAGCGTCTTCTCCGCCGCAAGCGGTGGTCGGAGACGCTTCTCCGGCAGGAGCCGGTCTTCAATGCCCGCGAAGCAGGCTCTTGTGAAGGCCCTCTCGTCCACAATGACCTTTCGGATGATGTCCTCAAGGTTGGACGGGGAAGCCCCCACAACTGGTCCTTCTGAGGTCTCAGCAGGGTGAGCCGTAAGCTCAGCCAGCTTCGCATATAGTGCGGTGACTTCTTTCTGCAGGCGATCCACCCTCGCCTGCAGTTGCCGCGTTTCGTCGGTTGCCGTGCGCTGCACCAGCTCCCGTACGATGCCAGACATGCTCGCGGCCCGACATTTCAGGGCCTTTTGAAAGGTCCCCTTCAAATTGGAGGACTTAGAGGCGACCTCCACAATTTCCTCTTGGTCTTCTAAGGCCATCCGCTGCAGCTCTTCCAGGGAGTGGTCCGCATACAGGACGTTGGACGCACCGTACCCGGCCCTGGCCCTGTCAGTCTGCGCCTGCTTCTCTTTGGAAGCTACCCTCTCCTCCAGTTCTTGCTGGAGTTGCGTCCGTCTCGCCAGGTTAAGTTGGCGATCGGCGCCCTCCAGGCCGATACTGTTGGAGTCGGCCACCGTTGCCTTTTTGGCCTTCGATTTTTTAGACTTCGACTTTTTCGAAGCCTTAGAGGCCTTACTTACTACCGAGTCCGAGGAGCCCCCGGACCCCTGCTTAAGGTAGGGCCTCTTCCGCAATTTGCGCCCGTCCTCGAGCAAAATCGAAACTGAGTCTGACGCACTCAGTATAGACTCATTATCGGAAAAGTCCGAGAACTCGTCTGTCCTTCCAAACAAGCTAGCCGCAGATGGTGCGCGGCTAGCATCCGACGCCTCAGCGTCATCGGGTTGGCCCTGAGAAGGGCCGTTTTCAGGTTGGCCCTGAGAAGGGCCTTTCTTGAAACGCCCTAAGGCGCCCCGCAAAAGTTTCGACATATTGTCTATCGCTCAAAGTCGTAGGTACCGCAAGGAAAAAGCTACGACGCACAGTGTTCGTTAGCCGCCGGCCTGCCACTCCGTTACGGTGGCCAGGCACGACGTTGCCCGGGGATCGCTGCGAGGAAGCCAACACTGTGGGGGGACCCCCAACCTAACCTAACCTAACCTAACCTAACCTAACCTAACCTAACCTAACCTAACCTAACCCAGTCTCTCATCAGCATCCGTACCGGACGGACGCTTTTCTTATTGCTCCAATGTGACACAAGCAGGCTACAAGTAGGCGACATCAGAGACGAACAATAGTGGCGACGTGGGCGACTTGCAGCCAACGAGTAGGTTTCAAGTGGGCGACAGGTGGGCGGCAGGCTGGCGAAATCGGCTCCGGCCTCAACTGTGGCTGCAGGTGGGCTGCAGGTGGGCGACTGGTGGCCTCCGGGTGGGCCTCGGGTAGGCGACGCCGGGGCTGAGCTCGGCTGCGGCTGCGGGAGAGCGACAGATTGGCGGCGTGGGCGACTCGTTGCCTGCAAGTAGGCAGCGGACGTAGCTGTAGCCTGCGAGTCGTCGCCAGGTGTGCAGCTCGGACTCCTGGAGGACGGCGACGCCTGCAGTTGTGCGACGGGGGCGGCTGGCAGCCTGCAGGTTGGCGACATAAGGGCCAACCCCAACAGTGGCTGCAGGTGGGCTGCGGACTGACTGCGCGGGTGACGGGGGGGCGACGGCGACTTGTTGTCTGCGGGCTGGCGACTTGCAGCCGTAGTGTGATATAGTGATTTGCAATTGTGATGAGTGAGTTAACTGATCTGGATTTTCGCTTATCTTGGTAAGTCATTATGATTAGCACCCCTCTGAAAGACTCTACTGCGACTGTACATTCCAACATGAGCTATGCCAGCGAACAGCAACCGGAGCCCCAGACCGCCGAAGGCAACACTCACTATGACATTCTCGACGACGAGGATTCAAATCTATGCGTCCGGATTCATGAACGCGTTCGCATGATTACTGCGAGGGTTAAAACTGCTAATGCCGCGGCTAACTCCATCCCCAACACGCTCACTCAAGCAAGGAGTGTCACCAAAGGTATGAAGTCGGATATTATGGCTTACGTAGAAATTATAACAAAAGATATGGAAGCAGTCATGTACCAACTTCGGTTAATCAATGCCCATGCGAGAGAAGCTACTGAACTTAATGAACACAATTTTGACATCAAATTCCACATAAAAGAGTCCATCACAGAAACAATCCAGTCTTTATGCCCTGACATGTCAAGCATCACTGAGCAAATAACTGTACACAGTGAAAATATGAAAAAGTTCGAAGAACGGTTTTCCCAGATGGAGAAGGCCATGCAGCAGCATCAATCAATCAATCAATTTAACAAATCCTGTGACCCTCCCACTTTGATCCCGACTTACGCCGAGCAGGCCGCCAAGGGATACAATCCCAAAAGCATTAGCACCTCCAAACCAGCTATTATGGTCACCTCCACGGGTCCAGCGGCATCTGCAAATGACACCCTGGGTAAAATCAGAAAACATTTGACTTTCAGAAATTCTCACTATGCCCCACACCGCGTCCTCCCAATTACTGATGCCAGAATAAGAATTGAATTCGACGAACAAATACAACAGGAAGAAACCCTCGATAGAATTAAACAGATCCCTGAACTACACGCTGAACCAGTAAAGAAATCAAATCCAATGATCATTCTCAAAGGCATCCACAAGGACACCCCATCTAGTGAACTGATTGAATTATTAGTCAATCAAAACCCCACGATCAAGCAACAAATCACCTCCGATCAAGACGTCCGTCTGTGTTTTCTTAAGAGCAATCGCAATCAGAACTTATACAATGCGGTCTTTCGGCTTACCCCTGGGGCTTGGTGGGCCGCGATGAAACTAACGAGAGTTTGTGTTGACTTTCAAAAAGTCCATGTTGAAGAGTTTTCGCCATTTACACAATGTTATAAGTGCCTACAATTCGGTCATACCAGGGCCAAGTGCGAATTTGACGGACTAGTCTGCTCCCACTGCTCGTCAGCAACACATAAGTACTCAGACTGTCCTGCTAAACAGGATGATAGTAAAGTCTGCTGTATTAACTGCACCACCCATAACAGTAAATATAAAACTAATTTTCCAATTTCCCATAGTGCCACCTCTAATTTGTGCCCTAAAATCTCGGCAGCCAAGGACAGGATAACTGCAAACACCAGCTATTAACTGGTCTCACATTCTAACATTCCGCGATGTGTTGTAAATCCCTATCAATAATTCTAATAGGAATCTATAATGTTGATTTGAGACACTAACTCGTGAATGTAAATTAATTTAACTTTTGAACTTAATTTTGTGTTGGATCTATGTGTAGTATTCTATATTTGCTCGGATTTTGATTCCATCTTTAGTTCTTAAGATTAGCTCACTGTCCCTGGAGCACTGTTCCCGAAGCGCTGCTCTCGGGCTGTTGCTCCCGGAGCACTGCTCCTGAGGCACTTAGACTTCCAAGTGAAATTAATGTAATTTTGATACTGGTTACAAAGATCTGCCTTTGTTATGGGATTGAGTTTTTGATAAATGTACATATTGTTTATAGTAGTCCATAGAGTTATACCAGTCCATATTATTATGTTATCCTTAGCGTTATCCTTTATCTTAATCTAATTTAAGTTATTGTACACATCATACATACCGCTGTACATATTACTCATTGTTAAATCACGCCATGCCACAGTGATATTCTATATTCACGTTCATAGTCACTTAATTATTATCTAATTCTTAGCAAGTGTTTGCACATTATCACATGGATATTGTTATAATTGTAATCAAGTACACGTTGAGTCATCCCTGTTAAGAAATGTGAGCATACTTAATTATATATAATATTTACTTATTTATATTCATATAATTATTAGATTTATTTATTCATACATTCATACTAGTCACTCAATTAACACAACATAACACATATTCAATGTAAACCAATGTAGATGGCAGCTCGGCGTATACCGATAGCGCAGAGCTGTCATCGAACACATAACCAAATAAAAACACTCATTAAAAAAAAAAAAACCTAACCTAACCTTTTTTTTTTTTTTTTTGTGATGGAGAAAATGCATACGCATGCCGCACCGTTCGGGGAAATGGTACGGTTATGTGGGACTTGCACCCACTAAAAACTCCACCGTGTGCCACTCTCGCATTTCGGGTGGGTCACGAGCACTGTACGTTCGCACTACTTTCGCAACCCACCCTGCGACAGCCTCTGGAGAGGCTCCCTCACCTAGACGACGTCTGAGCACACATCAGACGTCGCCCCCTCACTGGCCTTTTAGAGCGAGCGACGGGCTCCCCGGCCCGACGCACGCAAGCCTACGGAGCGGGCGGAGGACGGGCGTACTCCCGTCTCCTGCGCCCCCTGCGCCTTCTGCGAAGCGGGTGAGACAGGGGATTATCCTCTCTTTCCCGCTCCGCGGCCTCCTTCTGCGAGATGACTGACTCACAGAAGGAGACCATGGCCTCCCAAGACCTCTTGCTGCCGACCATTGCCTGAACAACAACCGGCAGCGAGAGATCTCCACCCACCACCGCCACTAGGGCAGCACGTTCCTCAGCCCATCTTGGGCATTCCACCACTGTGTGCTGCACCGTGTCCTCGGCGCAGTCACAGTGATGGCAAGCTGGAGTTGGTTCTCTGCCAGCTATGTGGTGCAGATACCGGCCAAAACAACCATGTCCGGTCAGTACCTGCACCAGCCGGAAGGTTAGCCCGCCAAATATACGGTCCACCCACTCTTTGAGGAGTGGGCGAACCGCTTCTACTGTCCTGACACCTGCGGAGGGAGACTCGAGGCGGAGACTCCATTTCTGGAGCAGAACAATCCGCGCCTCATCCCTCCAGGCCTCGATCTCCTCCCGAGGAGGATGTGCACCCGCATTACGGGCCTCCACCTTCCTGGCATAAACACCTGCCAGGACCTCCGCTTCCAGATCCCACGGTGGGGACCCTGCCAATACGCACGCCGCCTCACAACTAATCGTGCGGTACCCTCTTATCACCCGCGTCGCCATTATGCGTTGCGGGCGGCGCAGCTCTGCCCTGTTTTGGGTAGAGAGGGCATCAACCCAAATAGGAGCTCCATAAAGTGCCATGGAGCGCACTACACTAGTGTAGAGGCGGCGACACCCTACATTCGGTCCTCCCACATTTGGGAGTAGACCTCCGAGAGCAGCTGCCGTCCCGATGAGCTTCGGGGCCAGCAGCCGAAAATGTTCTCGGAAGTCCCACTTCCTGTCGAGGACGAGTCCAAGATATTTCATCTTGAATCCAACCCCGACACTCAATCCACTGATCATAATGCTCGCACCAGCAGGCGGCCTCCTCCGCGGCCCATAGAAACAGAGAGCTTCTGTCTTCTCGACAGCCACCCTTAAGCCGAGGCGCTGGATTCGCGACACAACGATCTCGGCTCCATCTGATGCAAATTGTGCCGCTTCGCCATAATTGGCCCCTCTGGCAAGAACCAGCGTGTCGTCCGCATAACAGACGAGACGCATTCCGGAGGGCAGCTCACCTCGCAGCGCCCAATCGTATCCAATGTTCCACAGAAGCGGCCCAAGGACCGAGCCCTGTGGAACACCGCACCTGGCTTCTCTGCGCCGGACCCTTCCGTCTCCACCCTGGTAGAGGACGCACCTACCTCTCAGGTACGCCTCAAGGACCCGTCTGATATAGAGGGGCACGCGATGGTAGAGCAGTGCCTCCTCTATACAACTAAAGGGCAGAGTATTGAAAGCATTAGCGATATCGAGAGATACCGCCAATGCCACTCCGCCCTGTGCCACACTTTCCTCAGCGAAGGTTTTCACACTAGCGATGGCATCGATTGTGGAACGACCAGCGCGAAAACCGTACTGGCACTCGTCCAGGTCCGGACCGTCTACTGTCAAATGCTGGATGATGCGGTTAGCCAAAATACGCTCAAACAGCTTTCCCGCCTCATCCAGCAAAACGATTGGGCGATAGGCAGAGGGAGACTCTGGAGGGCGCCCCGGCTTCTTAAGGAGGACCAACCTTCCCTCTTTCCAGACTTTTGGGAAGCTGCCCGAACTCAGACAGGCATTGAAGAGCCCCCTCAGTCGATCTGTCAGGGGTCCCAGGGCGAGGGCCCAAACTCGTCCAGGTATCCCATCTGGCCCCGGAGCCGTCTTTTTGGACCGCATTTTCAAAATTGCGGCCCTGAGCTCTCCGTCGGTAACTGGTAGAGACGCTTCGTCTTCCGGAAGCATCTCATGCCTAGAGACCATTTGTGGTGGCGTATGCTCCGCCCTGTCCGGAAATAGGGCCGACACTACATCCTCCAGCAGTTGCGGCTGTAAGGACTCCACCACTGGTGGTCCCTGCGCCAGCTTGCCCCTCGCCGTACGGTAAGGACGTCCCCATGGATCCCTATCGAGATCTGAGAGCATTTCCTCTCGGGATCTCCTCTTTGCCTGGGATATGAATAGCTGCAGAGCTCCCCTGGCATTGCGATAGCAGTCATAGAGACGGTCAATTTCCTCCTGTACCCTGACCCTACGCCTACGGTAATTGGTGTAGGCACGACGCGTCACTATGCAGGTCTCTCTGAGATCCGCAAGCTCTCGTGACCACCAATATACCGCAAGCTTCAGGGGATGCCGTCTGATACGGGGCATCGCTGCGTCGCAGATGCTGGTGAGGGCGCCCCTAAGTGCGACCGCCTCATCATCCACAACCACAGCGTCTACCGGTTCTGCGAACCACGCCTGGACGATAGCCGCCTCCTCTGCAATTTCGCTGTCTAGGCGCGTAAGCGACCACCTCGGGAAAGCCGACTCTGCAACGGGTCGACTGCTGTTATTGGGGGCGGAGATTTCAAACCTTATATAACGATGGTCCGAAAGTGACTCCGCCTCCTCCAGAACCCTCCACCTCTGAGCACGAATGGCAGCAGCGGGGGTAGCAAACGTGAGGTCTACAATTGATCCCCCAGACTGCCGCACACATGTGTTCAAGGTGCCCTGATTTAGTAGAGCCAACCCTAGGGCTGCCGCCCAGTCGCGCAACACGCCACCGCGAGCATCTGTTGCTGGAGAGCCCCAAGCCGTGCATTTGGCATTGAAATCGCCCAGAACAAATAGCTGCCCCGCTGCCAGTCGCTGGACAGAGACCTCCAGCCGGTCGAGGAAGGCCTCAAACTCCGCTAAGCTCCGATTTGGGGAGAAGTATACACCTAAAAAGGTGATTTCTCCCCAAGCGGCTGCCACATATCCCGGACCTTTCTCTTTCAGCGAGAGAGGTGGGGAACGTGGAGCGGTAGAACTTATAATGGCTACGGAGCCCACCTCGTCACCTACCCAGTTAGGACGGGTAGGGACGAAGTATGGCTCAGCGGCCACCACGATATCCAGAGACCACTCTGCCATGGTTTGCATTAGCAGATCCTGCGCACCTGCACAGTGATTCAGGTTCGTCTGTAGTATTTTATGGCTACGGTCGTGGTCCATGATTAGTCCGTAGCCATAGTCTCGACCACCGCCGCCGGCTGCTCTAGTCGGGGCGGTACCGCTGCCGCTGGCGCTGCTGTGGTGGCTGCTCTTCGCTTCTTAGGGGCTGGAGGATTACAGCCCTTGCCGCCAATCTGATGGTTGGCTGGTAGCTTAGCCTCCGCGCAGACTGGACAGTAAGGGGTGGCGGAACAAGACACCACCTTATGACCAGACTGCCCGCATCGGAAGCAAAGCTCACCACAATCGAAAGCAGAGGTACAGTTCTGCCTTATGTGCCCCTGTCCCATACAGCGGAAGCAGCGCATCGGTCGTTGCTCCAGGGACTGCACCCGGACGGAGCTCCAACCGATCAAGAGCCGCTCTTCGGCAATAAGCAGCTTGGCTGCCGCGACTGGGCACTTGACCAAAACAGATCCAGCACCCCTAGAGCCCTGACGTATCTGGCCCACCTTGACTAGCTCTGCAGAGCAATTCGACTTTGTAACGACGGCAGCCTTGATATCCATCTCCGTCGTAGAGTCATCGAGACCCACAATACGCACTTCAGCGCATTTTGTGGGCCTCGTGACCTTGACAGAGGTAGGAAACCTAACCTAACCTAACCTAACCTAACCTAACCTAACCTAACCTAACCTAACCTAACCTAACCTTTTTTTTTTTTTTTTGTCGCTGGGAAAAAATACTTTATGCATCCCCTCCCACCGGGGAATGGAAGGGGTATGTGGGAGTCCCCGTATACCCGGTATACCCACTAAAACAACCCAGCGGCACTCCCGCGTCGCCCGAGTGGCGGGGGCCTGGGAAACCGGCAGAGCCTTTACTTCCAGTCCCCACACCGGCGACCGCCCGCCTACATGGCAGGCCCTTCACGCCCCTCACATAAGGAGGGGCCGGAAATGGCCGTGAGTGCCCGGCCATTCCCTCCCGCGGGGGACCCATCCAGAAGGGCGCCAAACATCCCCGTGTCTGAACGCCCGGGGTCCCTTGCGACGGGTCAGGTCAGTGGCCCCGCCGCCTGCCACATCGGCTGCAGAGGATAGGGAGAGCGGCACAACGTAACACCGGCACTCCTCTTCCCCTGCAGCCCCACCGCGTCCGCCATCAAACGGTGGCGACCCCGCCGAGGCCGCGGAAGGTAGGGAGAGCGGCACAACGAAACACCGACACTCCTCTCCCGCCGCGGCCCCTACACCTCAACTGCGGTGCCTCCCATACGACACCGCAGCCCGCCTCAGTTGCGATAGCGCCCATACACTACCGCAACCTACCGCCATAAGCCGCTCCATCGCGGGCTTGGAGACCAAAGCCCGGAGGAGCAGCCCCGCCCGGGGCCGCCCAGTCGAACACCGGAACGGCCCCGTGGTGTTCCTCTTCGCTTCGCCGTGGGAGACCAGGCCACGGGTACTAAGCCCCCCCGCCACGACAAGGCGGGAACCCTTCGGGGGGGAACCTAACCTAACCTAACCTAACCTAACCAGAAGCAGAGACAGAGATAAAAAACGTGAACAAAGTTACAAAAGCAGTGACTGGTAGGATAGAACCAGAAACAAATACTTATGACACCACTTTTACAGTCAGCTCAGAAAAAGTACAGGGAAACATGACAACGCCCTGATCAGAGCCATAGAATTGCAAACAAAATTGATCAAGGAGAACAACAAAAAGTTGGAAATTCTGAAGGGAACTATTGACAAAAACTTTTCTACTGATCAAACATCTATTGAGTCAGCACTTACCAACTCACTCAAGGAAAACGTAGAAATTATGACAGAGTCTAAATCGCAGATGACACAACTCACACAAACAATCACCCAACTAAGAAGCGAGGTAAGCGACCAAACTACTCGGCAAATTACCTATGCAGAAGCTCTTAAGTGGCCAAAGCAAGCTAACACAGAGCCGATGCACTCAATAATAGTGTCATCAAATGACGACAAGGACACAAGTCAAGAAGTCATAAATAAAATTAGGGGTGCTGTTGATGCCACAAATAGTGGAATACGCGTAGATAGGTTGCGTAAAGCAAAGGATCAAAAAGTCATCATTGGCTGTCGCAGCAAAGACGAGGTCATTAAAATTAGCGAGGCAGTCAAAGCCCAAAATTTGCAGGTGAAGGAAGCACAAAACAGGGATCCATTGGTAGTGGTAAGAGATGTCTTAGCATTCCATACCGATGAAAATATAGTGAAGGCTCTTAAAAACCAAAACGCACACATATTAAGTCACATTAAGCAGGAAGATATGAGAGTCATTGTAAAATATCGAAAGAAGACGAGAAATCCGCACATGACAGACATTGTGCTACAGGTGTCGGCGAGGGTTTGGCAAGCTCTCATTGAGAAAAGTAAGATACATATAGACCTGCAACGGTTACGCGTCCAAGACCAGACACGATTAGTCCAGTGTTCACGTTGTCTGGGCTATGGGCACGGACGCAGACTGTGTACAGAAACAGAAGATCTTTGTTCACACTGTGGTGATCCACACATGAGAGCAAATTGTAGCTCGTGGCTTGCGGGTGAGACACCCTCCTGCCGAAACTGCCTCCAAGCCAAGTGTGACGCATTTGATCACAACTCCTTCGACTCTCAGTGTCCGATCCGAAAAAAATGGGATGCATTTGCGAGATCAAAGGTAGCGTATTGCTAAAGACCTTCACAGCGACAAACGAGCACCACACCCTACTCCTCACAAGTACAAAGTAATGCAAGCAAACCTCCAAAGGAAACAACTTGCGACTCAAGAACTCCTTCTAGAAGCGCAAAAAAGAAATGTCTGCTTCTCATTAGTACAAGAACCCTATGTAGGTGCAATGGGCGAGCTGAAGAGGTATAGGAGAACTCGAATAGTCCAAAAAGAGACAAACAGAACAAAGCCAGTAAAAGCAGCTATCGTCGTTTTCGACGATAGAGTGGAAATTATAGCGACCCCTACTTTAACAACAGAAAATATATCTGTCGCCATACTCAAAACTGACAAATGGACTATAGGAGTAGTCTCACTGTACTTTGAAGGCAACCTTCCCATTGAACCATACCTTGATCAGTTGAAGAAAATTAAAGATAAACTTGGAGTCGCATGGCTGCTGATAGGGGGAGATTGCAATGCCTGGAGTACGTGGTGGGGCAGTGAGAGCGAAGATCATAGAGGTGAAGCTCTTGCGGGAACTTTTGAAGAAATGGGGCTACAGATTCTCAATCAGGGCTCTGCATACACCTTCTTCACAATTAGAGGAGGCCAAGAGTATAAGAGTCGCGTGGATGTTACTGTTTGTAGCTCCGAAATGCTGCACGCTTGTCAAAACTGGGAAGTAGTACCAGACGCAACAAGTTCGGATCACAGTACGATCACTTTTACCATAAATATGGATAAATCTACCAAAGAGAGACCAAGAGGTACAACTAGAGTCTACAATACTAAAAAAGCCAATTGGACAGATTTCAGGACTAATTTAGCAATGCATTACAAGAAAATAATATAACAATAGACTTTATTAATAATATCAGAACAAAAAATGAGCTAGAAGCAGTAGTCATTAAATATTTAGAGTGCATGAATACTGCGAGCGATAACTCAATACCTCTCATTAAAAGTAATCTTAAAGTGACTTTACCTTGGTGGAGCGAAGAACTCGAAGCCTTGAAGACGGAGACGATGACAAGGAAGCGAAGAATAGCATGTGCAGCACCACGGCGCCGGCAGTATGTAGTGAAACAGTACCTGGAAAAGAAAAAAGAATATGAGGATAAAGCCAAAAATGCCCTGACTGAGAGTTGGAAGAACTTCTGCTCAAAACAAAAACTCGAAAGCTTGTGGGACGGGATATATAGAGTCTTGAGAAAAACTTCGATTAAACATGAAGATATCCCACTAATTCATGACGGAGTGGTACTAACTCCAGAACAATCAGTAGACTTACTAGCAGCGACTTTTTTCCCGGAAGACTCGGTTACAGGAGATACTGAATTACACGGAAAAATAAGAAAAATGGCTGCAGACTCCTGTGCTGAACGTTCAACAGACGAAAAAGATCCCCCTTTCACAGCATATGAGCTCAAAAGAGCAGCAGAAAGCTTTAACCCCAAAAAAGCTCCAGGCCGAGACGGCTTTACATCGGACATCTGCTGGAACGCGATATTTGAAAGCCAAGAAATATTCTTAGGCATCGTAAACAAATGTCTTGAACTGTCTTGTTTTCCTTCACCATGGAAAGAGGCCGCAGTAGTAATCTTACGCAAACCCGGGAAAGCTGATTACTCAAATGCAAAGTCCTACAGACCAATAGGGCTGCTACCGGTCCTTGGGAAGATATTTGAGAAAATGATCACCAAGAGAATAAGTTGGCACTTATTGCCTAAAGCCAGTACAAAACAATATGGCTTTATTCCGCAACGCAGCACCGAAGACTCCTTGTATGACTTAGTGAATCATATAAAAGAACACCTAAAAAACAAGAATATAAATGTCTTAGTATCCCTAGACATTGAAGGAGCCTTCGATGGTGCATGGTGGCCAGCCATCAAATGCCAGCTAGCAAACAAACAATGTCCACAAAATCTCAGAAATCTAGTTAGTGACTACCTCGAAAACCGCAAAGTGAGAGTACATTATGCATCTCGGGAAAGCCAGCGACTTACAACGAAAGGATGTGTCCAGGGTTCTATCAGTGGCCCAACGTTTTGGAACATCCTACTAGACCCCCTTTTAAATAGTCTCGAGAGGAAAGGCATATATTGCCAAGATTTTGCGGACGATATTGTCCTTGTGTTTTCTGGTAAGTCTATGGCAACCATTGAGAACCAGGCGAACGAAACGCTCCTCCATGTTTATGAGTGGGGAAGCGAAAATAAACTGAATTTTGCGCCACATAAAACCACCGCCATGATCCTGACGAAAAAACTAAAATTCGAGGAACCACGCATAAACATGGGAGGCACAAATATAAAATTCGCAGATGAAATAAAAATACTTGGTCTCATAATAGACAAAAAACTCACGTTTAACAGCCACGTCGCTCATGTCTGCAAGAAGGCTACAGACATATATAAACAACTTGCTCGAGCAGCTAAAACAACATGGGGATTAAACCCAGAAATCATAAGGACAATCTACGTTGCAGTTATCGAGCCGATAATCCTATATGCAGCAAGCGTTTGGGCAGATGCAACAGAAAAAATTTGTGTACAAAAAATGCTGAACACCGTTCAGAGGGGCTTTGCCCAGAAGATCTGTCGCTCATACAGAACCGTCTCATTAAATGGTGCGTTGATTCTATCGGGACTGCTGCCACTGGACTTGAGAGTGCAGGAAGCAGCAAGACTGTACGAAGCAAAACGTGGCAAACCACAGGACTGTTTGAGGGGCAGGGAAGTTGAGAAAAGGGTAAGATTCAGATTCAGATTATTTTATTCAATGTAGATTCTTTACAGAATACTTATTGAATGTCATGCAGAATACAATTCAAATAGAGCGAGTCTACGCCGTTTCGGATCGTGCTGTGGCAGCGTAAAAGAAACGGCAAGAAACCACTGCAGCACGGCCTACTTTAAGAGTCGGCTTTTTACAATGTGTTTCTTGTGTTTCGCTGGAATATCAGAGCACCATACCTCTTTGTCATTCATATAGTCATCTAATCTATAGTAAGCTTTTTTACATAACGTTTGCTTTACACATTCTTTAAACTTTCTCTCAGGTAATTGCACTATATTGTCAGGTATTTTGTTGTAGTATCGTACACACAGACCAACGAAAGATGTATTGACTTTAGTTAATCTAGTATATGGTTGATCAATTTTGTGCTTATTTCTAGTATTAAAATTATGCCTGTCACAAATTTTAGGTAATTGATGAATGTTCTTTCTAGCATACATAATATTTTCATAGATATACTGGCATGGCACTGTCATTATGTTGATTTCCTTGAACAGTTCTCTCAGGGAATCACGAGTCTTCAGGCAATAAATTGCTCTTATAGCTCTCTTTTGTAAAACGAATATTGAATGTATATCAGCTGCTCGGCCCCAAAGCAGTAAGCCATAAGACATAATGCTATGGAAGTAGCTAAAGTAAACCAGCCTTGCGGTAGCTACATCAGTAAGTTGTCTGATTTTTCTGACAGCATATGCAGCCGAGCTCAATCGACCAGAAAGAGCCGTTATATGAGGGCCCCATTGAAGTTTAGAGTCTAGTATTAACCCTAAGAAAACTGTACTATTTACAAAATCTAATGGTTCATTATTCAATACTATGTTATGTGAAGTAGACCTTACATTTGGTAGTGCAAATTTAATACATTTAGTTTTTTTGGCGTTTAGGACTAAATTGTTAACAGTAAACCATGCATGAATCTGTCCAAGTGCATCATTGACTTCGTTATAATTTTGTGATTTTCTACTTACATTAAATATTAATGAAGTATCATCAGCAAATAACACAATCTTTGACAGATTCTTCACTACAGTAGGGAGGTCATTAATATAAATAAGGAATAAAAATGGCCCTAATATGGACCCTTGAGGTACGCCAATTTTGACAACAGATCCCAGTGATTTCGTTTTGTTTACTTGTACCTTTTGAATCCTGTTTTCCAAATATGACTTAAGTAGTTTAAGTGAATTATTCTTAACACCGTAATGTTCAAGTTTTAACAACAATGTGCTATGATCTACGCAATCAAATGCTTTGGATAGATCACAGAAGATACCAATAGCATCTTCAGATTTTTCCCACGCGCCAAAAATGTATTTTAAAAGTGCAGTTCCGGCATCCGTTGTACTGCGCCCTTTCGTAAAACCAAATTGATGGTCATGTAGTAAGTTATTTCTATTAAAGTGCGAAAGCATTTGATTGAGTATGACCTTCTCAAAAATTTTACTAAGTACAGGTAAGACTGATATTGGTCTAAAATTACTGGGATCCTTTTTGTCACCAGCTTTGAATAATGGAACTACTTTACTTTTTTTCATTAAGTCAGGAAAAGTACCATGATCGACACAATCATTGAATATAACAGCTAAATATGGAGATATAGTATCAATGATCGCACTGCAGACTTTTACTGACATTCCCCATAGGTCCTCAGTAGTTTTCATTTTAATACTTTTAAAGGCTTTAACAATTTCGTTAGGGGTGACATGATTGAACCCAAATTCAGTTTCGCAGGCGTCCACATTCTTTTGAAGTAAACCGCTAGCAAGTGAAGATGATGAATTGAGTGACTCTGTTGTTTTCAAAGGAATATTAGTAAAAAAGGTTTCGAATTCTTGAGCCACTTCTACGTTTGAACTAATGGTTCCGCGATTTGTATGAAGTGTGATTTGATTGTCACGCGGTTTCACTTTACCAGTTTCACTGTTTATAACATTTCATACAGCCTTAATTTTGTTATCAGCAGACTGTATTTTTTTCCGTAGGAAAAATGATTTTGCTTTTAAACAAACTAATTTAAACAATTTTGAATAATTTTTTACATATTCAATGAAACTGTCGTCATTTGAATAATTTCTTATCTCATATAATTCAAAAAGTCTGTCTCTACTTTTGCGAATACCAGCGGTAGCCCAGTCACTGAACTTGAATTTTACAATGATTTGCTTTTTCCTAATAGTGAAAATTTTACTGAATTCAGTATTAATCAATGTGAATAAATCTTCATATGAGTTATTAGGGTTGTTAGGATTATAATTGTGACAGGGCAGTTTTTCTAGTAACGTGTTTTTGTACTTTTCTAACCTGTCGTTCGTTAGACTCCTGGTTTCTATATCTATCTTCTGGGTTACTCGAGAATAATTAAAAGTAACACTTTTACCCGAGTGGTCCGACTGAAGCGAGTTTATGATACTTTTATCAAAATAATCGCAGTTACAAAATACGTTATCAATACAGGTAGCCGAGGATGACGTCACCCTAGTAGGTTCAAAAAATACATGCTCTAAATTATAACTTTTAAAAAGACTTAAAAGTTTGGTACTATAGGAAGTATTTTCTAAAATATTTACATTAAAGTCGCCACACACTACCGCAAACTTATTTACTTTGGTCACTATTTTTAAAACATCTTCCATTACTAACTCAAACAAAGAAAAATTTTGATAAGCGGGAGGTCGGTATACGCATACTACAACATGCTTGTCCAGCTCAACACAAGATATTTCAATACATCTTTCAACCGAAAGTCCAACAATATCTGTACGGTTCTTAATTTTAAAACTGTTACGAACTAAAATCAGTGACCCACCGTGTAAAGCAGACTTTCGATTGAAAGAACTGGCTATACAATAATTATCATAATTAATTAACATTTGGTGATCTTTTTGCCAGTGTTCAGTGAGACATAAAATGTCAAATTTAGTTTTTTCTAAGAACATTTCAACTTCTAAAATTTTGCTGGAAAAACCCTGAATATTTTGATGTAAAATTTTCAAAATATTAGATTTTTCCTTTGTCTTTGCTATAGGAAGTTTTTTGCCAGAAGATTTTTTTTTATTTACCTCAGTAAAAATTCGATCAGAAAAACCTTCTTTTGTCGTATCAACTAGTTTAAAGAATTTGAGTTAGTAATGTTACTAACTACAGAAATATTTTGTACATTACTTCCTATAACAGAATTATGTATATTATATGCTATCAATGTAGCGAGGTCTTTCTTAAACTTAAGGGGCAGATACATAGTCTCCTGCGTTAAAGTAAAATAATGAATAAAATTATTTATGTCAAGATATAAAATGTCACTATGACGAGATGTCAAATTCTGTAAATATAAATTCATTCTGTGTATACATTTGTTGTGTTGCTGAGTGACATTTGAGCAATATGGAAAGTTGCACAGAATAAACTTACATTTTGTTTTATTTTGTATATTATTTAACATTGTCACAAAATTGGTTAATGTTAATCTACTGATTTTAGAATGATTGCCGACCACAATCACAACAGTGGTATTCTTGTCAAATTTGCCTGCAGCAATCTTTTTTACAAGTTCATCAAAAGAAATATCCGGACAGCAAATATTAGTTACTTGCTGATTATGGCAGTAATTTAAAATAGACCCTAGACCTACTCCTAGCCTATCTGAAAATACTATGGTCTTATTTTTCTTGCAAGTCGACGAAAAGTCCCCGCCATCTGTGGTCTCTTCATTGCTATCGACGGGTGACTGTGGTTCTACCGTGGCGCCACCGGCGGCGGCATCATGTATTGGCAGCACTGGCGCCGCGGAGATGTCTTCACTAGCGGTCACCACGCTCTCAACGATGTGCTGCCGTGGTGCCACCACGATGTCGTCACTCACAGCAGTCTGCTCACGCGCGGCGGCATCTTGTGTTGGCAGCGCTGGCGCCGCGTTGATGCCTTCACTAGCGGTCACCACGCTCTCAACGATGTGCCTCCGAGGAGCTACCACGATGACGTCACTCAGAGCAGTCTGCTCATGCTGGGCTCCGCGCTGCTGACGTCGATTGAGCACGTGTCGCTTTTTGCGACGTTCTTTCCTCGTAAGGCGAGCTGAAAATCGCCAGTTAGCAAACCTTGACGTTGAACCGCAGGTTGAAGGCAACCGGTCAGTAGACACGTTGGTACATGATGCCTTTGGCAGTTCCAGGGCACAAGCGACTTCTTCGTCATTGGTGAGGGTGCCTGTAAGATGCTGCTGGGTGGTATAAAGCTGCTTCAACTCTGCTGTAGCCGTCGACATTTCACGCATGCGCTGTTCACTTTCTTTATACTCTAATCTCAACATGTCAAGGGAAGTTTGACTTTTATCATAAGCCTTTGTGATCTCGGTCAGTTTACATTGAAGCACATCAAGGTATCGTTGAGCCTTCGCTAATTCAACATCCTTGTTTTTTATTACTTCCTCCAATTCCTCAAGTTCCTCCCTGTGGTCCAAGACAGTTGATAATTCGTGGTGTATGGAAACAGCATGCTTGTTTTCTTGATCTTCTTTCTCCTTGTATAATTCCGCCAGTTGTGCATGTGCTTCTTGCAGTTGAACTTGCAATAAACTGTTTCTATCGAGCGTTGATTGATGCAGATCCTGCAGGGACTTTAATGACTCAACATGATTTTGTAGTTGATTAACTTCAGTTTGGGCTTCCTTAAAACTGTCTTGCAGTGCCTCAAATTTATTTATTTGTGTTTGGAGTTTGACCTTCAGTTGTCTAATTTCAAACTCATTCACGTCTCTGCCTGCAAGGAGGCGGTTGTTGAGTTCCTCTGCTTCTCTCAGGTTATTCTGAAGCTGCTGTGTTTTGGTTACACGAGGCATGGTGAACTGAAATGAATACAGGAGGACTGTAGATAAACTAACACAGTAAAAGACAAAAAAATAAAATAGGATTAATTAAAATTAAATAACCTAACCGAACAAACAGATAATGTATATTTAATAGAGGGCCTATACAACCGTCAACTAAACTATTAAGCATAAGTTATGGTATAACTGTAAATTTAAATTTGATAATACTTGTGTATCATATAAAGACCTGTCCTAGTGCATATAAAGTATCTAATGTATCAACTCAACTCGTAGGTATTCGAGTAAAATATAAGCACTAAAACGGTTGTCTGTATTTAAGTGCAGTGTAAAGTGTTTATCTGAGGTGTCCGGCTACGTTTAATCATCACATTTACTTCCACAATTCGTCAAGTAAAGAGAGAAGTAAACAAGGCGCCGATGTTATGTGGAAGGACGTTTCTCACAAAAGTGAGATCTTGTGGATTAACACAATGTTTTCTACGATCTAGAGTCAAAAAATACTGTCATAAATATGTGAAGATAGCGTATATTTAGGCGTAAAGTTGTCATAAAAATAATACTCCCCGGGATAAGTCTGTTGGAGATTTGAAATTCCTCCGTTGGTAGTTGTCAGCAACACTCCAGTCGATGAAAATAGGTCACAGGCCTTTTTTCACAGCACACACATATACGTGAATTTAAACAATATAATAATACAATAGAATTCTAGCATGAAAACAATAAAATCTTATTAATTTCAATTAAAATACGCGAGTAAAATTTTTGACACTTGTCTAGCACGGGGTTGCCAGAGCCGAGGGTGTCAGTCTAACGTAAAATTGTACACGTAAAATTGTAACGTAAAATTGTACACTACTACTGTAAGCTTTCTCCGATCTCCGCACCCGTCGGAAGAAATTGAGATAACTTTCGAATGTCTGGAAAATACCACCACTGAAACACTAGAAAAGCATAATATCAGTGGACTTCTCATCTTTACCGACGGCAGCAAAATAAATGAAAAGGTAGGTGCTGCCTTGTCATGCTGGAGGAATGGCAGGGAGGCGATGTCGAAGAAATTCAAGCTTGAGCCCTTCTGTACGGTTTTTCAGGCAGAACTGTACGCACTGTACAAAGCCACTGACACTATTGACCATGGGAAAGACAACATGGCCTGTATTTTCAGCGACTCTAGATCGTCGTTGGAAATCCTGAAGTCTCATGAAAATTACCACCCGCTGGCTTTTGATATCAAGGCAAATTTGAGGAAAATCAAAACTTCAGGGAAAATTTTAAAACTTTACTGGATAAAGGCACACATAGGCATCGAGGGAAATGAGAGGGCTGACGGTCTGGCCAAAGAAGCTGCTCTTAACACTAAAACTGCATCTCATTACTCGGAATGCCCGCTTTTTTTTATTAAAAAATCAGTGCGTTCCGATAGCATCTCCAAGTGGAACAGGAGATATCTGGATGGAGAGACAGCTGAAGTAACCAAGCTATTCTTGCCTGATGCGGTCTCAGCATACAAACTTGTAAGAAAAATTGAATGGTCACAAGTTTTAGTGCAAGTTATGACCGGACACGGAGGTTTCTCGCAATACCTACATCGCTTCAAATGCAAAAGCAGCCCAGCATGCATTTGTGACCCCGAGGTCGAAGAATCCGTGGAACATCTTCTGGTCGACTGCCCAAAATACGCCAAACACAGATTTGACTTCGAAAATAAAACTCAAAGCAAATTAAATAAATCTTCTTTAAAGGAAATGTTGCTAAATAAAAACACTAGATCTCCACTTATCGAATTCTGTATTACAGTAGCAAATTGTGCTATAAAGCTAAATAAAACGTAGATATTATTATTAATAATTAGTTAAATTATATAAATCATGTGATGAACACATGAGTGTATAATGTAAGTAAGTAGAACATTGAAAGAAATAGTATATAAGATGTGTATTAATGGTAATATACAAATATATATACATGTAAATAAAGGAATGCTGTAACCTAGAACAAGATGAACCTTGTAATGTTTATAAAAAAAAAAAATGAAGACAAACATGAAATTGTTACCTTGCTGTTATATTTGTTGCTTCTTACCTTGTTGTTATTATTTCTCTATTAATAAGTTTTGTGAAGATTTAATTTTGGCAGGACTCCCGTATGAAAATCCGGAGCCCTGTCACCACTTGACATATTATGGACAGTAAAAAAAAAAAAAAAGATAACAAGTCCGTGTTTAGCTGAAAAAAGACTCCGACCTTTGTCAGAGGACAAACAGCGACATACATTAAAAAAAAAAAAAAAAAAACCTAACCTAACCTAACCTAACCTCATGGACAGCAGTGAGGAAAGAATAGGCATAAGCTTCTGCAGAGCTGGAACACACAAATGGGTAACCATCTCACCCGGCCTTGCTGCCCTGATGAACGGCAGCACCTTCAAGACGAGCATGAGACGTAAGACCTATGAAGCAATGACTGAGATTGAGTTGGCTGGAACACCCTGCCGCTTGGTGCGAACACGTTGCAAGACGATCGCACTTCTTGCGGGTAGCCCGGAAAAATCTCAGTTTGCTCAGGCATTCTCGCTGCTGGTCAGCTTGGCAGGGGTTGGGGAATCCGACGCAAACATCGCTCGGAGAATAAGTGTGGACGCAATGGTGGTTGGCTACGAGAAGGGAGAAGTCTCCGACTACATTGGATGCATCAAAGCCTCGCAAAACCATGAGGTTGTGGTGTACGAGGATAGAGGTGAAAATCTCAGTTTCCTCAAACAACACATGCATAATCCAACCATGGAGACCATCCCGATCGACAGCTGGGGACACCCCATAGCAAATCCGAAAGCACTTAGTGGCTCCGAGCGTCTACAAGAGAAAACGGCCAACCAAAGCTATGCAGAAGCCCAAAAGAGGAAAGAAGAGGCCAAGGGAAAGGAAAAGTCTAGCCCGATCACGGTTACAATCAATGCTCTCAACGCGGCGGCACAATGCATATCCGGGATAGCTAAGAAGAAGCTGGGTAAGCTCAAAAACGAGGAGAGGAAAATAACAGCCCTCAGAAGCTCCAGCAGGAAGCCCCTCGTTCAACAACAACTTAACCCACAAGCTACCCGTACAAGAGCCGATATGGGACAAGTCGACCCTCCACAACTCAGACAAGCGACAGGACCACGAGACCACATGGTCAACGCATTCTTCGAGTTTTTAGCAGTCACGAAAGCCGGTAGGAAAGTCTGCGAAATGACTTGCAAAAACATCCTACAATCCTACTGGCTTGGAAATGAAAGACTGTTAAACGACCAACTCGAGGAAGCAGATGCCACCATATACAACAACGCCATCTCCGAAGTCCTTAAAGGAACCGAGATGAGTCAGCATATGGCGGCATACAACGCGACCGCTGGTTTTGTTGGCCTGGACGAAGACGCTTCTGAGCAAACGGGAAAGATAACGTTCAGGACCCCTCCTGGTGACCCCATAGTGATCACTGCCAAAAGCACCAAAGTGATGCTTGACGACAAGATCATCAGTATGGCAGAAACCATAACTGCAGGCAGTGATCCCTACAATTCTTGGGAAATGCCGAAAATAGAGTGGGTGAACGGAGTACCCGGATGTGGAAAGACAACTTGGGTCGTAAGCCGCTTTGACCAAGAGCATGACGTTGTTATTACCACCACAACTGAGGCGGCTAAAGATCTACGGGAGAGACTGGCTCAACGCATTGGAGCTGACGCAAAAAGAAAGGTACGCACAATGGCCTCAATTTTGGTTAACGGGTTGAAAGAACCGGAGAAAAAGAGGTGCAGTCGACTCATGGTCGATGAAGCACTAATGAACCACTTTGGGGCCATTGTGATGGCAACTCGTATCACCGGTGCGAAAGAGCTCTTGTTGATCGGCGACATTAACCAACTTCCCTATATAGACAGAGATAATCTTTTTGACCTGCAATACAACCGCCCAGTTCTTGTAGCTACCATCACACAAGAACTGCTATGCACGCACAGGAACCCCATGGACGTAGCCTATGCCCTTAACGAAGTCTACAGTGGCATATACTCGTCGAGACCTCGAGTCCAATCCCTGAGACGCGAAAGGTACACAGGCGCGCAAATACCCAAAACCCTTCCGGACACCCTTTACCTGGTTCATACCCAGTTAGAGAAGGAATCCCTCATCAGCCAGGGATACGGAAAGGGCACTGGGTCGCGCACCCTTACCATTCACGAGTCACAGGGCCTAACCTACGAAACTGTGGTGATTGTGCGAACATCTGCAAAGAAATTGCAAATCCATGACAGCGTCTCACACGCAGTAGTAGCCGTGTCACGACACACGATCAGTTGTGTGTATTACACGGACGACAGCGAGGACGCGATTTGCAACTTCATAAAGAAAGCGGTAGGGGCAGGCGAAAGGAAAATCCTGGACTATAACCTTAAAATGGCAATCCGCTGCCGAGACTCAGCAGTCATAGACGCCCTATCGAGGGTCAGCAAACGCGACGAGACTTGACGAAAACTGAGTAGTGGCACTCCGATAAAAGCAAAAGTTTGAGTATATTTTCCTGACAAAGACTGAATTTTACAACTGTATTAACTAGATTATAGTATTATTAAATTTTTCTTTTTGTGTAAAGCATGTTAAATATAAACAATATGGACAACTGTATTAACTAGATTATAGTATTATTAAATTTCTCTTTTTGTGTACTAACCAGGTATTGTATATTATATTAAAGCATGTTGATATACGCTTGCTTTAGTATGATACACAAGCTACCGTCTGTTATATTAAAGCATGTTAAATATAAACAATATGGGAAAAAAAAAGAAGAACAATCACAAAAGAATGTTTCAATAACAATGACGAAAAGAATGTTTTAACATCAAAACAAGAAGTGAGAAAAAAAAAAAATTTGCATGCTAACCTTTAATTTTAAGTGGTGATGTAGAGTATTTATACATTGTAAAACAGCAATCTAATAATAAAGAAAAACAAATCTAAAAAAGGCGCGGACGATTTGTCTGCGGAGTAGTAGAATTTATTTGAAAAAAAAAAAAAAAACCTAACCTCACCTAGCCTAACTTAACCCATACCAAAAACTTCCTCAAAAATTTCTTAAAGTTGCTAACGCAACCTAAAACCGTTTTTCTAGGATTTGTCTATAATCTCCAAATCACTTTTTACGTCATTTGGGACCTTTTCTAGGATTTGTCTATGATTGTCTAGGATACTCTATGATGTATCTATGACCTCTTACCCCATAGCTCTATCATATCTAGTTCCAGAGCTATGAATTTTCTTGTAAACCTCTATATATTCCTTGCTTGAGCGAAGGGGTTAATTATACCGCCGTTGCACAAAATAACTTTAGCCATGTCAGTTGATGCGCAGAAGTCAAGTCAAATTAAAATAAGTCATTTTTGACTTCTGCGCATCAATGACATGGACAAAGTTATTTTGTGCGACAAATTTTTTGAGTGATATTCAAGAATTGGACTCATTAGAAAACTAATTCAATTAAACATAAGTGAGGTAGATAAAAATGCAATTTGATTGGTAGGTACTTACTTTATTTACAAAACATAATTGACTATTAGTTACAACTCAATAAAACAAATGACGCCACAAACTACATACATATATCGGAGTTGTTTAGAGGTGTTTTGTAAACAAAAAAATAACATTAAATTCATGTAAACAGTAGATATTTTTGTATGTAAAACGATAGACTACAACAAAATTTTTTTTGGGTGCATTGTGGGGACAAGCTCGCCATTGTGAACCTCTTCTATCACTACTGGTTTGTTTTATTGTGCACAATTAAGAATATAATTCATAATTCATTTATTTGCATTCAAATGGTAATGTATAAAGGTCTTAAGTTCTAGTATAGTTTCACATTTGATACCTTATCTCAGGTGTAGCAATAAAATAATTCCCATATACCTAAATAATGCATGCTTTGAAATGATAGTAAGGTAATCAAGTCATAAAAATAACAATAAATCATAATGTCATCTTAATACCTAAAACGTTAGATTTCCATTGTCCTAAAATAATATTATACATGTCAATTTTTATAATATAAACTTGTAATAATCTATAGAAATAAATCTTTTCTTAACTGAAAAATGATTTGTTTACAAAACACCTGTTTCGTGAACTATTATACTGTACATCAGTCATCTGATTGGTTGAGGGGCCACCCGCCGTCTAGTGGTGCCCTCATCACTACCATAATATGTAGAAATTTGAAATTTCCCCAAATTTTTTATAATTATCTGTTTTAGTTTATTCCAGCGCTTACCAACACATTTTGCAGCCTAGTCACTAAAACCAGAGTATATTTGACGGAAATTATAACATTGTTTTACAAACATATTTTTTCTGTCAGTTTTAGCCGATTGCGTTTGAAAAAGCTGCAAATTATGTTGGTAAGCGTTGGAATAAACGAAAAAAATGGATCGCTTTTTATTGTCGTGGACACGTCTAGCTTTCGTTCGGTGTAGTAATTTCGTGCAACATTGATATAGGCCCTCTAGTGGCAATAATTGGTACTACATCGAGCTTTGGATGAGTCAGGGTTGCTACACACTTATTCGGTTAGGCTTTTTTCATACAACAGACAACTCAAGTTGTAAGGAAAAGCCGAACCGAACATATGTGTAGCAACCCTCAGAGGGGTGGGGGGGTCTCGTAGGTGGGAGCTTGACGTGCTCTTCACTGTACCTACCTACATATGTAGATGTAGCTACGTTAAACTTACGACTGTTTAAAGGATATAGCCATGGACGAACAATAATTAGCACTGACCATCCCCTTTTAGAAATCGTTACCCGGAAAAGTATAACACTAGATGGCGCTAATAAATAGTCCGGGAAGTTGTTATGATTTATCGAGTATTCTGCTAAAAAATAAACCGAATTTCAATGTTAGCGTTCCTTTACATTCAAACTATGTTGAAATTTTGAATGATTTTTTGGCAGGATATTTGACCATAATTAATTCCAGATTATTTGAAAGCGCCATCTAGTTTCCATGACTTTTATGCCTTACCGGGTTATGTTTTCCAGTATGAGGATTGTCAGTCTTGAGCTAACCACGGTTTTACTACTAAAATATGAAAATCTGCGAGTCACCGTCGAATTGGATCCAAAGTGCAGTCGAATTCGCTTTGAATTGAGTAGGTATTGAATTCGCTCAATACTGCACCGGATATAGCTGGTTCCAGAGGTCGTACCGTTCCTCAAACAGGTTGTCTCCGAGTGCGAATTCCGCGCCGAACTGCAGGTAGCGCCTGTGTGAGGGGGTGTACGGTGGCCATTGCACTCCAGACAGTACGGGGGTTGGGTCGTCCGCTGCGGGGTTCGGGTCGCTGGAAGTAACAAAGTTATTTAGGCGTGAAATACACAGAAGTGATGTGATTCGGATATGGTTCGAATGCGATATCGCTTCTAATTAATTTCGTACAAAATATATGAAAGAGATGCGGCGTAAATTACACTGAAAGGATTTATCCGCATTCTTTTTGTCTAATTTTGCATTCCGCGGTCACCAACAACCGCGGTCCATGGTGCCAGCCGTAACGGTTACAAGCGGTACTTCCCCTCCATATTGTTTCAGCAAAAGATGGAATATTGGAGGGAGCTCCATGTCCTATGTTGTGGACGTTTCATAGGATGTTATTTTAATTATCATTTATCTATTAATATCAAAAAATCTGCTTATAGTCGTGATAATGTAGTTTGATTAGAATGACAGCATCTCATCAGCACTCTAAAGTTGACTGGTAGAGATCTCACCAAGGGATAAGTCCGCCTTTGCATGTAATCTTTCAGACAATAGCCATTTTGTAACAAAGATTATGCAATAAAGATTATACAACAACAGCAGAACAAAACTATGTATGAGAGGAGTACGGAAAGATGTGTCTCTGTCGCTCTAATATAAAGGGTGTAAGGGCGCTCAGTCAACCAAATTGAACAACTTTCCCAAAGAAACATATGTTGATGTGAGAAAGTTGTTCTATTTCGTTGAAAGAGCACGCCCTTTCAGTTTTCGGTACACCGTCCCTTACACCCTATATGACGCTTTCGCTCTATCCTGCTCTTACACAGCTGCCATTCTAATCCAGCTACAATACTTCGAGTGTAGTAAGGTAAGGGGTGGTTGTGGTTGTCCACCACCGCACGCTGTGCTATATAGCCAAGCTGTGAACTGGAATATTCCAACCAATAGAAATGCTCCATCACTGAAAATTGAGCTATATGAGCTAGGCCATTGCCCACGTTCCGAAATGCGCTAATAGCACGCTTTAAGGCACTGTGAGCGTGCTTAAATCGGTTCGAATTGACTATAAGCTTGCTTTATTGCAGTCGATTGTTCACCGCATTACGACATTGATGACGTCATCGTTTCTGCTGGCAGTGCTGTCAAATAGGTGGAGCAGTGAAAGCGCTAATGTCAATATCGATTTGACATATATAAAATGCCACACATTAGCAACCTGCTGACGTTTCTTAGATTGAGTTTGTCACACATTTGGCGCACATTTTTGACGTATTAGCTCAGGCTTTGTTAAAGAAAATAAAAACAAACTGACTTTTTGACAGATGAACTCGTGAGCGCGCTTAAATCTGTTCCAAATTGATTAGAGCCACTAAAGCAGTGAGAGCTCTGTAAGTGTGCATAATCTATTTGGACTGTTCGTCAGTATCGTATACGCTTTTAGCAGTATTTATTCATTTCGGAACTCGAAGTTATGCTAATCCTTTATTATTGTAGTGTTAGTTACCCTCGTGTAGCGAAGTTGTAGAGGAGAGCGGTGATCTTCTGTACTATACTGTCGTCAGCACTCCCGGCGGGTACTAGCGGGAACACGGCCGGGAGGGTCAGTAGGTAGATCAACTCGTCGTGGTGGGCCGTTCCTAAACACAAACACCACAATTCATTCTATAAGTGCCTATAGATTCAGATAATTTTATTCAATGTAGATTCTTTACGGAATACTTTTTGAATGTCATGCAGAATACAATGCAAATAGAGCGAGTCTACGCCGTTTCGGATCGTGCTATGGCAGCGTAAAAGAAACAGCAAGAAACCACTGCAGCACGGCCTACTTTAAGAGTCGGCTTTTTACAATGTGTTTCTTGTGTTTCGCTGGAATATCAGAGCACCACACCTCTTTGTCATTGATATAGTCATGCAATTTATAGTAAGCTTTTTTATGACAGTACAGGAGACGCCTTATGACAGTACAGGAGACGCCTTATGACAGTACAGGAGACGCCTTATGACAGTACAGGAGACGCCTTATGACAGTACAGGAGACGCCTTATGACAGTACAGGAGACGCCTTATGACAGTACAGGAGACGCCTTATGACAGTACAGGAGACGCCTTATGACAGTACAGGAGACGCCTTATGACAGTACAGGATACGCCTTATGACAGTACAGGAGACGCCTTATGACAGTACAGGAGACGCCTTATGACAGTACAGGAGACGCCTTATGACAGTACAGGAGACGCCTTATGACAGTACAGGAGACGCCGTATGACAGTACAGGAGACGCCTTATGACAGTACAGGATACGCCTTATGACAGTACAGGAGACGCCTTATGACAGTACATGAGACGCCTTAACCTTTACAACGTGTAGCGGAAAGGTGTGCTGATACTGAAGGGTGTGAGTCTGCCCATGAAATTGAAAACGTTTCCGAAGGAACGTGGGTCAAAATACGAAAAACCATAGTTCTTGGGGATAGTTGTTCAGTTTCATGGACAGATTCACCAACCATAAAAAATAAGGGTGTATGCTCAGAACTCAGTCCAAAATTGATCAAAGCGGATACAAAAATCGGTCAGATTCAGATTATTTATTCAGTGTAGATTCTTTACAGAATACTTATTGAATGTCATGCAGAATACAATTCAAACAGAGCGAGTCTACGCCATGGCATCTGGAAAAGTTCACTAACTTGCACTTTACATTGGAAACATGCGTGCCCATTAATTCATTCGTTCATTTCCCAACACATAAAAATGTTCAGCGTGAATTTCTATTGGTTTTGCTCCCGAAGCCCAGCAGTGATACTACTCATGAGAACAAGCAACTTTCCCGAAGAAAAAGCTTTTTTATTCGACTTTCCATACAAAATTAGTCGATCATATTAACATTTTGCTATGGAGGAGAACAATATATTTTCGAGTAAAAAATTTGTTCTTCGGGAAAGTTGATGAGTAGAATCACCGGGCTTCGGTAGCTAAACCAATGCAAATTCACGCTGGAGATAACATTTCCTTTTCGAATCAAGGGGCATATAAAATTGCGACCTCTATACAGGGAACTGATGGTTACGGTTAACCCCACCGAATGAATCTGTTATCAACCTATTCAAAATACGGTTAACAGTTATTCATCATTTCGGTTAATCAAACCCTAGTTATAAAGAGGTTTTTTGTTTTAAAGTAAGTAGATAGCCATTGTTTTACTGTCTTGACAGTTCACCGAAAAGATAAACCGCCTCCGGTCACGCAATCCCAGATTAACCGACACTTTTTGTCTGTTAACCGTAACCGTAAATTTCTGTTAATCGTTATTTGTGTTAGCAGATATAAAGGTTAACGTTATAAAACGGTTAACCTTCTAAATGGTTTATCCGTTCCCTGCCTATACGCATTCATTGTTGCGTTTGTACTGCCAGTGTAGCATACAGTTTGCCTACAGTGACATTAATACAGGTTGATTAGAATATGAGCAGGACAGAGCTGTGCGTGCGAGCAGGACGGAGTGACACGTGTCTCTGTCGCTCCAATATCTTACGCATCGCTCCGTCCCGCAACAACACTGCTGGCATTCTCGTCAAGCTACGTTTGGACAGTTACCTAATGGCTTGTTGTTGGTGCTTGGTCGTACTGATATACTGTATGTGGGTTGTAAAAGGCGGCTACGGTGTTAAGACGCAGGTTACCAGTCGGCTTCTTAGTGACCGGGTCCTCGTAATGGCTGTGAGTGCCCACGTATCTGAACTCGTAGTGGTACACTTGTGGTTGTAAAAGGCGACTACAGTGTTAAGACGCGGGTTACCTGTCGGCTTCTTGGTGACCGGGTCCTCGTAATGGCTGTGAGTGCCCACGTATCTGAACTCGTAGTGGTACATTGTGGTTGTAAAAGGCGACTACAGTGTTAAGACGTGGGTTACCTGTCGGCTTCTTGGTGACCGGGTCCTCGTAATGGCTGTGAGTGCCCACGTATCTGAACTCGTAGTGGTACACTTATGGTTGTAAAAGGCGACTACAGTGTTAAGACGCGGGTTACCAGTCGGCTTCTTAGTGACCGGGTCCTCGTAATGGCTGTGAGTGCCCACGTATCTGAACTCGTAGTTGTACACTTGTGGTTGTAAAAGGCGACTACAGTGTTAAGACGCGGGTTACCTGTCGGCTTCTTGGTGACCGGGTCCTCGTAATGGCTGTGAGTGCCCACGAATCTGAACTCCTAGTGGTATACTTGTGGTTGTAAAAGGCGGCTACAGTGTTAAGACGCGGGTTACTTGTCGGCTTCTTGGTGACCGGGTCCTCGTAGTGGCTGTCAGTCACCACGTATGTGAACTCGTAGTGATACACTTTGCGTGGGGAGTAACGAGCCAGCAGCCGGACCAGCCTGTAAAAGGCGGCTAGAGTGTTACCTGTCGGCTTCTTGGTGACCGGGTCCTCGTAGTGGCTGTGAGTATCCATGTATGTGAACTGGTACTGATATATGTGGGTCGTAAAAGGCGGTTACAGTGTAAGACGCGGTTACCTGTCGGCTTCTTGGTGACGGGGTCTTCGTAGTGGCTGTGAGTGCCCACGTACCTGAACTCGTAGTGGTACACTTGTGGTTGTAAAAGGCGGCTATAGTGTTAAGACGCGGGTTACCTGTCGGCTTCTTGGTGACCGGGTCCTCGTAGTGGCTGTGAGTCCCCACGTATGTGAACTCGTAGTGGTACACTTTGTGAGGGGAGTAGCGAGCCAGCAGCCGGACAAGTCTGTAAACATGCGTACAAATCATAAAAAAATAAAATAATTTTTATTTCTTTAAACATTTTTGGCATTAACTATAGCACACTACTCCTTCATTTAAGCGGAAATAGCCTTTATTTGGAGGCTCCACTCTTCCATAACTAACACCGCACCTTATACACGGCATACAGCCCACCCAGTCATGTTTCTTTATCTTATTGAGATTAATGATAATCATAATCATATTCCTTTATTGATTAGTACATCTTATAAGATACATACGTACGTGTGGAACCCGCAAAAAATAGTACCAACCCATCTCTATCCGTGAGTGTCGTAAGAGGCGACTAAGGGTTATTGAACCAGAGAATGGGCAGCAGCATCCTTATGTATATCGTTTCAATATGCCCACGGCTAAAGAGTAGAATTATCTGCCTGCGTCTATGTGCCCGAATTCATATAACCCGAATCTATTCAAGTCGCGAGTGAATAGGCTTCTTCTGGGCAAGATCATCCCATCGTCGACCTCATCTCCGTCCTTAAGACTAGATTGAGGTCGAGAGTAATCGGAGCGTATAAAAACGGGTCGATGAGAGTACCTACAGGAAGCGAGGGAAGTATATCAAGATCGTAGCAGGTGGAGGACTGTGGTCTCTGCCTACCCCAACGGGAAGGAGGCGTGATTTTATGTATGTGTGTATGTATAAGAGTAGTAGTAAAGTATGGTAATCATAGTTACCGGTGCGCGGCGAACCCAATAATAGCGTCGGAATACACTTCGCCCAGCGCGCGCGCACAAGACGAGTCGTTACTGAGCGCGCCGCCTTGTTTCGGAGTGCACGCGGGGTCCAGGTATGCCTCCTAGAAAACAGCGGATAAACAGCTTTACTAACACAACCTAAATACATTCCTAACTGTGGCTGAAAAATTTGCAATTATAACACTTTGAAAATATTCAAACAAGTAGGTGACAAGTGAACAAATGAGAAGATTGTCCACCTGATGAGACACCCCACCTTCTCAGGGTGAGAAACGCGCTTTGCTGTCTTTTAATGTCACTTATGCCACTAATAAGACAGTGGGCGCTATGGACGGTATTGACCACTTACTATCTGGGGGCCTACAAGCTCGCTTGCTAACTTGTTGCATAAAATACTGATGGGAGCTCCTTGTCCTGCTGTGTTTTTACCCACGACGGAACGGAGAAGGTGTATGCGTTTAGGGTGAGATGTTGTGTGTTTGTTCGTCTGTGTGTGCAAAGTGATGTTCCCTTTTATATTAAAAACGGCTTAACCGATTTAGATACGGTTTTCAGTAATGGATTTATAATTTATCAATGATGGTTTGTAGATTAGAGTTGTGGCGCCAACTCACCAGGGGGCGCTGTAATGATAATTTTTATTTAAGCAAATGTTCCCATTTATCTCCAAAACGGTTTGACCGATTTAGATACGGTTTTCAGTAAAAGATTTATGATTTATCAGTGATGATTCTTAAACTAGAGTTGTGGTGTCAACGCACCAGGGGGCGCTGTAATAATCATTTTAATTTACGCATATGTTCTCATTTATCTCTAAAAGGATTTGATCGATTTAGATGCGGTTTTCAGTAAAGAATTTATGATTTATCTGTGATTATTTTTAGACAAGAGTTGTGGCGTCAACTCACCAGGGGGCGCTGTAATAATCAGTAAAGTGGGAACTCTTTAAAAAGTTAAAAATAAAAAGCAAAATTAAAAATTTTGAAAAAACCCGCGACGGTTGTTATTGAAAAAATATTAAATAAGACTTTTAAAATACCCCCGACTTAAAAGAAAGAAGGTAACGAAATAGTACGAAGAAAGTACCCATGAAAATCCGTCAGGGGCTGCCATTGCCATGTTTTCATAATTTATACATAACTGTAGCCAACTAAAGCTATTTTATAACTAGCCCGTATAGACTTTATATTGATTAAATTCTATATTAATTTTCGTAGGACACAGAATGGCGGCCCCGACGGATTTACATGGGTACTTTCTTCGTACTATTTCGTTACCTTCTTTCTTTTAAGTCGGGGGTATTTTAAAAGTCTTATTTAATATTTTTTCACTAACAACCGTTGTAAGAGCAGTTTGCCCTTACACTTGAAAATGTTGATGTTGTTGTATGTATCGAAGAATACGGGATGTTAAGGAAAACTTATTGTGTCCGTCTGCTTCGAGAGCGTTTATTACACCCACTAAATTAAGTTACATGTCGAACGCTTCATTAGCGAGTCAGCATATTACAAAAATACCTAATACAATAAAATGTAGAGCGTGCTCGTACAACAGTCGTGGGTTTTTTTTACCCACGACGGAACGGAGAAGGTGTATGCGTTTAGGGTGAAAGGTTGTGTGTTTGTTCGTTTGTGTGTGTAAAGTTATGTTCCCTTTTATATTAAAAACGGCTTAACCGATTTAGATACGGTTTTCAGTAATGGATTTATAATTTATCAATGATGGTTTGTAGATTAGAGTTGTGGCGCCAACTCACCAGGGGGCGCTGTAATGATAATTTTTATTTAAGCAAATGTTCCCATTTATCTCCAAAACGGTTTGACCGATTTAGATACGGTTTTCAGTAAAAGATTAATGATATATCAGTGATGGTTCTTAGACTAGATTTGTGGTGTCAACTCACCAGGGGGCGCTGTAATAATCATTTTAATTTACACAAATGTTCTCATTTATCTCTAAAACGATTTGATCGATTTAGATGCGGTTTTCAGTAAAGAATTTATGATTTATCTGTGATTATTTTTAGACTAGAGTTGTTGCGTCAACTCACCAGGGGGCGCTGTAATAATCAGTAAAGTGGGAACTCTAAAAAGTTAAAAATAAAAAGCAAAATTAAAAAATTTGACAAAACCCACGATGGTTGTTATTGAAAAAAATATTAAATAAGACTTTTAGAATACCCCCGACTTAAAAGGAAGAAGGTAACGAAATAGTACGAAGAAAGTACCCATGAAAATCCGTCAGGGGCGCACTAACATCTTAATGTACTATTGTTAGGTAGCGAATAGGTTTACTTAAACACTGGTCAATTTGTATAAATGTACTACCTTCAGCCTCTGAGCGGCGTAAGTACTGTTGGCGCCCCCGCTAGCGCCCCGCGGGGGCAGCATGAAGGCCGTGGGGGCGACTGAGGCGTAGTTCTCGTTAAATGCGTTCAATAATGTTGCGTTCTTGAGCACATCTGAAATATTACAAACACAACCTTAACATCAAATGGTTCGCTAGTTTCCAACTTCGTCCAATATAGGGTGACTTTTAATTAGTTATTGATATAAAAAGGTATGAATCCTATACTATTAAACGAGCAATATTTGTATATATATATTTGTAATCGGTTTCTCGAAAATGGCTCTAACGATTTTGATGAAATTTAGTATCTGGGGGTTTTTGGGGACGAAAAATCGATCTAGCTAAGTCTCGTGTCTGGGAAAAATAATTTTGCCCGTGTTAAATACCGCGTTTTAGACAGAAACCTACAGCGCCATCTGTTGGCGAGTAGCATAGTTTGCTCACCCGATGATATTTTAATGTTGAGGCGGCTATTATAGAGGTACTGTAATCATGATACTGGACAACTTTCCCCAAGGAACATAGGTCGAAATACGAAAAAAAATTTAGACCTCCCATAGAAACTGCATCAGCTGATAGCGCTTTTTGTATGGGAGGTCAAATTTGGTTTTTCGTATTTCAACCTATGTTGCTTGGGGAAGGTTGTTCTGATCATGAGTACCTATATTCATAACTTTTGCTTTCAAGAATTAATTAAAGTCACCATATATAGATTAGAAAAAAATCAGTTTTTGGGGATTTCTTGAAAATAGCGCGTTTTGGAAACCCTACAGCACCATCTAACTGTCCGCCTTGGTTAAGATTATACAGAGCATACAATAACTCCATACTATCCCTATTACTTCCTATTATGTCGGCAAAGAATACTACTATACCCGTGGGTGTCGTAAGAAGCATCTAAGGGTTATAAACAGGAGGATGGGCAGCAGCATCCTCCTGTGTATCATACCACCTTACTTACTGCGGTCACCTACAACCGCGGTCCATGGTACCAGCTGTAACGCTGACAAGCGAGGTGACTATGGTACTTTAGCTTTTGGAGCTCCCTCTACTGTAGTGGACATTTCATGGGATGTTATGATGATCCCTATAACTTACTGAACGCCTTCCAGAAGAACTCGTCTTTGGTCTGGCTGACGATGTGCGGCACGAGTGTAGCGCGACCATCTTGCAGTGTGTGGAGCGGCTGCTCGGTGAGGTATCTCTCCTGACCGTAGTCAGGTTCGATCACCGCGTTCCACAGTAGCACCGGGTCGTAACCGAACTCCTGCAAATATATTAAATACTAATAGGTAGTAAGGGTGCTGATGAAAAAATTTCTATATGATTTTGGTTTTATTTGCTTTTTTTTGACATTATAAATTTTTATCTATGTTGGCCTTATACAGAGTGAAAACAGTTTTATAAAAAAATGGGAAATGATCCACTGTGTACTGGAGGGTGGGTACAGTGAATCAGGTATAAGTTTACAGTGGATCGCCTACGATACAGTGAATCATGTTACTTAAAATAATGAAATCAAAACGATTTACAAACTTCAATCAGTCTCTATAATTTTTAATCAGTCTTACTATAAATTGAATCACAAAATCTCTTTAAGTGAGTTACATATCTTTTGAAAATAAGTATTTTTTCACTTTCATTTTATAAATCTAATAAAATAATATTTATTTTCAAAACACAATCTGTGATTGGACATGGGTTCGAGCCATTTAGTTCGTTATCGTTATGAATAAAAAATAGAATTAACAAAAGTATTTTTTCTTAATCCTTAACAACACGGCACTTCCGACATACATACATAATATTACGCCTTGTTCCCGTCGGGGTAGGCAGAGACCACAGTTCTCCACCTGCTACGATCTTGACATGCTTCCCTTGCTTTCTGTACTTTCATCAATCCTTTCATACATGCTCGTCGGTTTAGGGTACTTTTAACCTGGCCTTTATTCAGAACGTCCTGAATTCCTGAACGTCCGAAACACGGCACTTCTCAGTAAATAATACAGCATAAAACAAAAAATACGAAAGTTGACGAAATAAACCAGTTTTTTTAGCCACTTTACGTATGGATTCATCGCCATAAATTTTCCGAAGCGCTAACCGCATTTACTCTTCAGCATGATTACCAATTTTGCGATTAGGTGTCTTTGGACGTGCCACTCTATAAAAACAACTAGCGACTGTAATTAACATTAAATTAACTTCTGAAAGTACGCAGTGAATCCCGAGCCACTGTGTACTCAGAAATCGTGATTCACTGTAGCACAGTAAATATATAAGCTAAAGCAGTATGGAACCTCGGGTCTTTTTTTGAAAATAGAACTATTCTTCGTCGGAGCGTCAGGGTTGTAACCCAGATGTTTTGAAATAAGAATAGTATGATGAACTCAAATATTGGGGTGCTTCTATCAACTTACGAGTAGTTCCTTTCAGCATGTTTTCGGACCGTAAAACTAATCAATTTTTTCTCGAAACCCTTAGTCGCCTTTTACGACACAAGGAAAGGTTAAGAAGTCACTTAGTCGCCTTTTACGACACACGGGAAGGTTAAGTCACTTAGTCGTCTTTTATGACACAAGGGCAGATAAAGACACTTAGTCGCCTTTTATGACACAAGGGCAGAAGAGGACACTTAGTCGCCTTTTATCACTCAAAGGCAGATTAAGATACTTAGTCGCATTTTATCGCACAAGGACAGGGACATACTTATAGGAACTCTATATATGTACCTATTTGTTTGTATTATGGTTTTAGCACCCACGACTTACTTCAGCGCGAAAACTGCTTATTTTCCTGTAGTGGTGTGCGCATGTGTGAGTGCGCCTGTTTTGGACGTTTGTTAGGAGTTTCCATACTGCTTTAGCTTATATATTTACTGTGACTGTAGTCTAGGACGCCATTTTGAATTTGGCAACCTGTCACCGAGAACACAACAAAGATTTGTTAGGGATATTTATTTGATAATAATCTATGATAAACACACTAACGTCTGCCACGTATTTCGAGCGGATAGATGCAGTAATTTTTTACGTAGAACACGTGAAAATAAGCCGAAAATTACAACTTTTGGCACCTCAAAACATAAAAACACTCTAAACGTGGAAATCCCGACGCGTTTGCAGGCGAGCCCGAAGTGGTTCGATTTTGTTACTGGTCGGCCTTTTCGGGTGAATAGGATCGCAATATACGTCTAGCGGTTTTGCTCAGAGGCCGCCTGCGCCACTGTACCCGACTGATTCACTGTCGGCACCCTTACCCTGTACTAAATGCGCGCAAGTCCGCGACTCGCACTTGACCCGTTTTTATAGTTTGTTGTTATTCTATAATTTACGTTTAAGATAGACCTAAAACAAAAAAAGAAACACATTTAAAAATCGGCAAATACTGAGTGCTTATACGAGTATCTATGGGATATTTTTATGAACTCTAGCTTCCCGTGCAAAGCCGGGGCGGGCGGCTAGTAAAGATATAAATAGGTAATTATTATCAGTAGTCGGTTGATTGAACGATAGACGTCAAACACACGGCTCGCTGATTATCAGTTATCAGCCAAAACACTAGGAAAATACAATAACACAAGATAAATTGGAAATAATGATAGGTTAGTTTTTATACTAAATGTAAGTGTAAGGGTTACTTTTTAGGGTTCCGATACCAAAATTATAAAAAAAAAGGAACCCTTATGGTGTCGCTTTGTCTGTCTGTCTGTCCGTCTGTCTGTCACACCTGTATATCTCGGCAACCACTCATGCTATCGACTTGAAATTTGGAATAGTTTTAGAATATGGTTGTTCAACTTAATTGCACATGAAAAAATGAAGAAAAAATCATGATTATTAATGTAAAGGGGGACCAATTAGGGGGGGGCAAAATTTCAAATTATCGGTACTAGGTTGAGTGGGGTATCATATGAAAGGGCTTTACTTGTACATTCTATAATATATTTTTGTATTTTTTTACAACTCTTGGTTTTCAAGTTATGATGAAAAATGTCACAAAAAATACCGTTCCCCCCCCTTATCTCCGAAGTTTGTGAATGGAAAAATCTGAATTAATTACAGTCGATAGACGTTTATGTAAATATTACAGCAAAAATAAAAAATCTTTCTAAGTTGCACAGTTTTTTAGAAATCTGCAAAAAACCTTCACAAACAAATTTAGTTTTGCGGTCCTAAAAATGGACTTTATTGCTTCCAAAAATACTAAAAGTATATCGGAACCCTCGGCGCGCGAGTCCAACTCGCACTTGACCGGTTTTTTTTTTTCATGGATTTTGCTCCCGAATGATTATACTCACAAGCAAGTTTCTCGAAGAAAAATAATTTTACTGGAAAAATATTTTGTCTGCATAGTTAGGTCACGTCATCGACACATTTTGTATGGAAAGGCGAAATTTTTTTTTCGAGTATTGTTTTTTCTCATGGAAGTTGCTAGTAATCACTGGGCTTTGGGAGCAAAACACGGACTTTGCACAAAAGCCCTACTACCACCAACAGCTGACTACTCACAAACATATCATCCAAAGTGTCAGCAAACTGTTTGAACGGCCGGGTTCGGAGACACGCCACCATCTTCTCGTCATCGTCAGTGGGACAGTGGAGCAGCGCCGCTTGTTTCACCGCGAGATGTCGCTGGGACGGACCGATCACCACTTGGGATAGTGGAGACGCGCTCATAGACACCGCGCGCGAGAACAGACCTGCAAATAATCAGGCACAAATACTTTCCTGTCCACCTCTTGCAGATTCATGCTCTCCTGGTACTTTGCACTTTCTTTTTCAAACAACCAACAAACAAAAATGTTTCGATTGAAGCAGCATTGACTGCTTATCATGGATACTTAGAACTGATTGTAGAGTAAAGTGCAGCAGTGCATAAAATGATCACAATAATAAACAATATATTAGTACAAATTTACAGAAAAGTCCATTCACAAGTGACAATCCCAGATTAGTAAGTATCAAAGAGTATATAAGTCACTAGCGTTTTGTATAAGTATAGTACAGAAGTAGTGACAATCAAAAATCTAACAAAGTACAGTTGCTTAGAAACCAACATGTCACATTGGTATCACATTGTCTTTGCTCTAACCATTGACGTAAGAAAAACGCTAAACGCCCCCTGGCGTAGTTTCCAAAATCCACTCTCTATCACCTTCTCTCAATGTTTAGACCAATGCTATCCATAAGCTTCCGGAGCCTTGGCCTGGCCATAGGTTTCGTTAAAAGATCCGCCAACTGCAGTTCACTTGTCGTCTTCTTGACTGACAATGCACCACTTGTCACCAACTCTCTGACAAAGAAATGACGAATTCTTATATGCTTCGTTCGTCGGTGAAATTCTGGATTCTCAGCCAATCTAATAGCAGCCTCATTATCCACTAGTAGTGTAGGCACATCCTTCAGCTTAGTTAGATATCCAATGAGTCGCAATAACCATATCGAGTCTCTGGCGCCTTCGCTAGCAGCCACAATCTCAGCTTCTGTTATACTGATAGCCACTGAAGTCTGTCTCTGGCTTAACCAAGAAATTGAACCGCCACTATATAAACATAGTACTCCAGTTGTTGATCTTCCTGTACTAACATCACCACCGTGATCGGCGTCACTGTAACACTCGATTACACCTGGTTTATAATTCCTCTTGTATATTATACCAAGATCAAGAGTGTACTGTATGTATCTCAATATGCGCTTTACTTTTACACAATCTGCTTGACTTGGGTTCTCCAGACTTCTCGATACGACACTCACTGCGAAAGCAATGTCAGGTCTCGTTCCGACCATGAGATAGGCTAGTGCTCCAACTACCTGTCTGTAGTTCTGTAGAATGTACTCATTGGACTTCGTATCATTCTGTACCACATCCTCCTTAACTATGGGCATAGAGACTGGACGACAATTCTCCATCCCAAATCTGCGTAAATTTTCTTCGCATATGATGTCTGATGTATGACAATTCCATCATTACCTTCTCTGCTTTCAATCTCAATTCCAAGGAAGTAACTTGCAGGTTTTGTAGTTATCTTGAAAGTTTGTTTCAGTTCTTTTAGAAAGTCATCTATAATTTTCTGATTAGTGGCAGCTACCAATCCATCGTCAACGTACAGGGCTACGATCAGCTTGCCACCCTTGTTCTCTTTCTTAAAGAGGCAGGGATCAGCCTCACTAACTTCAAAACCAGTTGCTTCAATGAAATCAAGGATTCTCTTATTCCAACATCTTGGAGCTTGTTTCAATCCGTACATGCTTTTCCTTAGAAGACAAACTCGACCAGATCCATCGTCATAGGCTTCCGGTTGCTTCATATAAATTTCCTCGTTATCTAACGACCCATAAAGAAATGCAGTCGAAACATCAAATTGACACATCTTCAAATTTTCCGACGCTGCAATGCTCAAAACTGCTCTCACTGTCGATAGTTTTGCTACAGGGCTAAAAGTTTGATTATAATCTTCACCTTTCTTCTGGCGAAATCCCTTTACCACAAGCCTTGCCTTGTATTTGTCGACTGTGCCGTCAGCATTCAGCTTAACTTTGAAGACCCATTTGCATGGTATTGCCTTTCTGTTTTTTGGTAACTTCTCCAAAATTCATGTTTCGTTTTCCTTTAACGAATTTATTTCACTCTCCATTGCCTTTACCCAGAGTTCCTTCTCTTTGCAAGATACGGCTTCCTTGTAGCACGTAGGCTCAACATATCCGTCAGTCGTCATGACATAATCTTTGAATTTTGCTGGAGGTTTCAATAATGAACGATCTCTAAGAATCCTGATGCTTTGTTCATTGGCTAAGTTTTCAATTGTGTCATTGTTCTCATCAACGTCGCCAACAGCTTCTTCATTTTCATTATGGACCTCTACATTATCCTCCTAAATTCAATATGTGTCTTCGGTTCTAAGTTACGGCTTGATGCTTTGGGGAAATTCCATAGATATTACAGAGCTTTTATTCTTCAAAAAAATGTATAGGTACGTGTTTTGTGCAATGCTTGGTTTGACGATAGCTGCAAATCACTATTTAAGAAGCTCAACATACTGCCACTGCCATGCATGTATATCATGCGTTTTCTTTCACTCTCACCCACAGTATTGGCAGAATTGGAGAGATTTGAGTATTTTGCATCAGAGCAAAATACTCAAATCTTTTGTACCAACCTTGTTGCCAAAAGGATAATCTTTAAGAGAAATGTATTAAACATGTGTATCTTAATATATAATAGACTTCCTGACGAAATAAAATTACTAGATAATTTTAAATCTGGTTTGGCAAAATGGCTACTTCAACATTGCTTCTATAGTGTTAAGGAGTACATGGAATACAAATAAATTTTTATAATTATTTTTATCTCAAAAATATTTGCACGCTTGCACGCAGGCAAATGCACAGGACTTAATAATATAAAGATCATCATGTATTCTTTGCAAATCAATGATTCTTATTCTTTACATCGGAAAATATCCATTAAAAGTCGCAGCTGTGTTATTCAGGGAGTTTATTAAAGTCGCGAGTGAATAGGCTTCTTCTGGGCAAGCTTGTTTCATCGTCGACCTCATCTCTGTCCTCAGAGCTAGATCAAAGTCAAGAGGAAGCCCATAGACAGTAAAAAACATCAATTATTGAATATAACATTGATATTCGTTAAATAATATAAAGAAAAGTGAGATTTTTCTTTTTTTTAATGTTACAAGTGAGCAAACGAGCAGGTGGGCCACCTGATGGTAAGTGGTCACCACCACCGCCCATAACACCCACTGTCCTATTAATGGCATATTTTGACACTAATAAGACAGCTAAGCGCGTTGCTCACTTTGAGAACTAAGATGATAAATCTCATGTGCCAGTAATTTTGTTGGCTCCCTTGCCCTTCAAACCGAAACACAGCAGTGCAAACACTGCTGCTTCACGGCAGAAAAAAGCAAGGGGGTGGTACTTCCCCAGACGGACTTTCCACAAAAGCCCTACCACCTTCAAAACGTTAATTGATAGCTTTCATTTATTTTTATTTACTTTGTAACAGTTAAGAAGCGCTCGTGGCCGAGTGGTAGTTGCTCTTTCTTTCCGATCACGAAAGTTAAGCGACGTTAGCCGTGGTCTGAACCCGGATAGGTGACCGCTAGTGGCACAACAACTAGAGCGTATCCGTGCTTCGGAAGGAACCCGTTGGTCCCGTCATTCAAACATATTTAAAAGAGCGCGTGGGTTTTTATTGTCGCTTCTTTTTTTCCTACCATGGCGCCAATTTCTTTGTGAAGCGATGTAGTTTAGCTGACGTCATTAAGAGATTTAAATATCCAACAATTAATAAATTATTTTGAGTTTTGAGTTTAATGATAGTAGCCGTTAAGTCGAGTCAGATGCCATTTGGCGGCTTGACAACTCTGACGGCCAGGTTGGCCACTAACATGGCAAAGCCCAATCTAGGATTGGGTCTGGTCGGGGAGGCCAGATGGCAGTTGCTCTGTGTAAAAACCAGTGCCCGCGTCAAACTCCAAGTTAGGTAACCGATTCCGTAAAAACCATTGGCAAAAACGGAATAAGGCAGGGCAATCATGATGATGATATCGTAACAGTTAATCTGGATAAAATATGTTTTTCAGTCTTAAAAGTGATAATTTATCAACCAGTGATCTTCAAGTAATCATTATCTCCATATGGTGAGGGTTGCAAGGTCGATGACCGGCCTCTGACATGGCTCATTAACGACTACATCCGTTGATAGTAGTCGGGAATGCCTTCCGAAGCACGGGACTATCAGGTGATTCATCCTGCAATGTCCTAACCACACTGGGGAGGTCACACAAAGGGACTTTTGTTCGACAGTGTCCCCACCGGGAATCGAACCCAAAACCTCCGGATCGAGAGGCGAGCGCTCGACGCCACTATACCACGGAGGCTGTTACGTGACGCTGAGTCAGTTGATAAACTGCCAAAACTAATAGACTCGTAGAAAACTACAAGCACCATAGGTTCTTTAGTAGTAGAGCTTGCTTATGCAAACTCTATATCTACAAGGTTTTGAAGGTGGTAGGAAAATGAAAAAATGAAAAATGAATATGAAAATATCTTTAGGGCTTTTGTGGAAAGTCCGTCTGGAGAAATACCGACCCCTTGTTTTTTTTTCTGCCGTGAAGCAGCAGTGTTTGGGAGCCAGAGAAATTACCGGCACATGGCACATACCATCTTAGTTCTCAAAGTGAGCAAAGCGCTTTGCTGTATTATTAGTGTCAAAATATGCCATTAATAAGACAGTGAGTGCTATGGGCGCTGGTGACCACTTACCATCAGGTGGCCCACCTGCTCGTTTGCTCACTTGTAACATAAAAAAAAAACTAAAAAGCTACTTTTATGACACTGATCGATTATATTCTTAGAATTTCATATTAACGTCAGTTTATCGCTTCCAAGACAAAATCAGACTGCGCCGCACCTTTTGCGTGTGCACATCTAGTTTACTAAAATTGTACTTTGCCCCCTGTAACATTTAACATAAATATTATATCTCGATCCACGGTCGTTACAGTAGGTACCTACCTATAATATACAGAACCTAACCAATCTCTTAACGAACATATCTTACCTTTCCCCATGGGAGACACCGTATGCAGCGCGATACTGAATGACCCAGCACTATAGCCCAGCGCGGTCACCAATCCCGGGTCCCCGCCGAAGGAGGCGATGTTAGCGCGCACCCATCTTAGCGCCGCCACCTGATCCTTGAGCCCGTAGTTGCCTACAGCGTGCTTGGAGCCCGTTGATAGGAAACCTGCCCAGAACGAGATGAGTTATTCACAAGGATAGGCCCACACGTTCCACGAGTTAATGCCAAAGCTTACCGACACATTTTGCAGCTATATCAAGGCTATTGTGCTCCATGATCAATAGTAATCAGCTAAAGCTGTCAGAAAGAAAAAGTTTGTACAACAATGTCATTTTTTCGGTCAAATTATACTCTGGTTCGTGGTGGTTTGTCTGGTTCTATGGCTGCAAAATGTTTTGGTAAGCGTTGGCATTGACTCGTGAAACGGATTTTACCATAAAGTACACAACTACAGCAGCGAAACATAAATCAATTTTCGACCTCCCATAGAAATTGCATCAGCTGATAGCGCATTTTGTATGGGAGGCCAAATTTGGTTTTTTATACTCCGATCTATGTTCCTTGGGAAAAGTTGTTCAGTTGCATGGGCAGATTCACACCCTTTATTATTATCACACCTTCCCGCTACACGCTGTATAAACTATTCATATCTGAAAGTTTGAATGCAGAAGTGTATAAAGTAAAAACATCGGACTGACCGAGTGAGCCGAGTCGGTAGTTGATGGAGACGAACACTAGATCCTTTTCGAGCAGATAGTGGGGCCCGGCGACGTCACTTCGCCCGGAGCCCGAGTAGAACCCGCCCGGGTGGATGTACACCACCACCGGCAGGCGAGCTGACCTGCAACATTATCTTATCATGTATGACGGATCATCACTTGAGCATCTGGCCTTTTTCGTGTTCAAAGGCATTGAGGACGTCCTATTCTTTGGTTTTCGGTGCCGTGGATAGTGGCCTTGGCCTACATATCTGGCCTTGTTTATGTTCGAAGGGATTAGATGGAACCGTTCTGGGCTTCTTCTAAGTGCTCTTATTTGTATGTTCCTGGATAGCTTGATCATCATCATATCGTGCGTTATTAACTCGATGACCAAACTCACAAACCATAGCTTAATGAGGAAAAAATAGCAGCTCGCTGTATTCATTGGCCATCTCTGGGATAGGGCTCATAGCAGTTTGTCATCATCATGTCATGAAACATCCACTGCAGGACAGGAAGCTCCCTCCACAACTCCAGCAAAAACGCGTGATACTTAGGAAGGGATTTACCATAAGCACCACGCTTGTAAGCGTTGCGGCTGGCAACCGCTGTTGTGGGTGATCGCATTATGTAAGATGGTACAAAATACTGAAAGATGCTGCTGCCCATCCTCTTATTTATAAGCCCTTAGTCGCCTCTTACGACACTCACGGGTAGAGGTGGGTTGGTTTGGTACTATTCTTCGGCACCACACAGACGAATACACAGTACTTGTAATCCGATCGCCCGTCTGCGTGTCGCACTGTCTACTAGAAGTGAACCGGTTTTTCTGGCATAGGGGTGCTGCCATAATAATATGGTCCAGGGCGTCGAAAGTGGTAAAACCAGCCCTAGGGTCAGGAAACTAGTCATTTGCCTATTCATCTAGTAGGTAAGTATAAATGTGTACCTGTTACTAGCGGGCGTGTAGACATTGAGCCTCAGACAGTCCTCGTCCACGATGAACCCGGGCGTGATGGTGGGTTGTGGACAAGCGGGCCCCTCAATACTCGCGTCCACTTCTCCACTGTACCGCTTTATCTCCTCTGGCGGCTGTATGTAAGTATATGTCATGATTTTTATTAATGAATCTTTCTACAAAGTAGAAAATCGCCAAAATTTCACAACTACTATACGTAGTGCTGCCCCGTGTGGTGCCGGCAAAGAATAGTACCAACCCATACATACACGTGGGTGTCGTAAGAGGCGACTAAGGATTATAAACTGGAAGATGGGCAGCAGCATCCTCCTGTGTATCCCTTGCCCTTCAAACCGAAACACAGCAGTGCAAACACTGTACTATCATCTTAACATCCCATGAAATGTCCACTACAGGACAGAGAGTTCCCTCCAGAATTCTAGCTTTTGCTGGAAAAAATGTAGAGGGGAAGTACCATAGTCACCTCGCTTGTTAGCGTTACGGCTGGCATCATGGACCGCGGTTGTAGGTGACCGCAGTAAGATGGTATGATACACAGGAGGATGCTGCTGCCCATCCTCCAGTTTATGACCCTTAGTCGCCTCTTACGACGCCCACGGGTATGTATGGGATAGTAATATTCCTTGCCGGCACCACACGGAACACTGTATCTTAGAAAACCTTAAACTTTTTTTTCTTTGTCGCGAAAATTGCTTGTCATCATAGAACCTGGCTTTGAGAGCAAAACCAATTAAATCTTACACTGTATGAAGTTAATTACTTTACCTGAAACCGCCTCGGTCCAGTGGGCGGCTCGGCGTACCGGATGCCTCGATAGGCCTCGAACCGACGACCGCCGCGCGTCTCCATCCACGAGCCGAGGAACCTACCGCCCGCTCCACTCACCACCACCGGGCCTAAATATACACATACATTTGTTTCTTACGAATAGGTATACAATTCAAGAAGATCATCATCATATCGTGTGGGTTTCAAGGTCGATGACCGACCTCACAAACCCTGGTGTCAGAGTTCTTGAGCCGCCAAAGGCCTCTGACATGGCTCATTAACCACTACATCTGTAAATAATAGTCGGGACCAACAGCTTAACGTGCCTTCTGTTGTATAATATCTCTTTACATATTACTCTGTGTGTTGATGATAAAAATAAATAAATTGTCATTCGTCCGACAGAACTTGAACATGGTAGTTTTCTATTATAATGTATTTACTATAAATCTCGACATGGCGCAGTCGGAAAACATTTTAAAGTAATATTTTATCATTTCCCAGTAAAAATAGTGTGTATATACCGGAAAATATACAAATTGTGACAAAAAATTGTAAATTTGAAAATGCAAGAAACAGCAAAGGTAATGACACCATCAAAAGTTTCTTGTCAAATTGTGCTTCCAACTTCCATATCTTGGGAAGGAAATTTAGCAGACAATTGGAATTTCTTTAAGCAAAAATTCGAAATTTATTTAGTTGCATCAGGTAATAATGCTAGTGAGAATGCTATCAAAACGGCATTGCTGCTGAGTGCCGTTGGTGATCGTACACTGAAGCTTTATAATACTTTTGATTTTGAAAAGAGTGCTGACAAAAACGATTTTAACAAAGTTCTTCAAAAGTTTCAAGAGTATTTTTGCCCGAAAAAAAATGTTACATATGAGCGATTTTTGTTTTTCACTCGAAACCAAAAGGAAGGTGAGACTTATGAAAGTTATGCAATGGAGTTGCGAGACTTGAGTACATCTTGTGAGTTCGGATCTTTAACTGAAAGCTTAATAAAGGACAGACTTGTGTGTGGCATTTTAGATGTGGCTGTTAAAGATCGTCTTCTTCGTACAAAGAAATTGACATTGCCCATGGCGCTTGAGATATGCTGTACTTCTCAGCGCACAAAGAAACAAGTTGAAGCTATTTCCTCTTCTTCTACATTTACGGCAGTTAGTTGTGAGTTCTCGCAAGTTGACAAAGTAAATCAAAGAAAATCGGATAGTTTTATGCGTAATAATTCCAAAGAGAATGTGTTCCCGTCAACTTCAAACATGACACGTCATTTTGAACCAGTCAAACGTCAGCCTATGTCAATGCCATCAATGCAGTTGCAGGAACATAAGCCATTATTTATTTGTAAAAATTGCGGTTATTCGCATGGACGATACCAATGTCCAGCATACGGGAAAAAATGCATGAAATGTGGAAAGCCTAATCATTTTTCCGCAAGATGTAGAAGCGTTAGAGAGATACAAGAAAATGGAAGTGAAAATAACGAAGTTGGCACACTTTTTCTAGGTACGGTTTTTGTAAATTCAATTAATAATATTCGAAACTGGTCTGTTACCTTAGATGTTGATAGCAATCCTTTGCAGGTTAAAGTTGATACGGGTGCTCAGGCGAATATTTTGGCAGAAAGCGCTTTGGTCTCTCTTGGTTTGGATAAAAATAATTTACTACCAGTTACGAATAAGCTAACTACATACACTGGTGAGTGTATTCCATGCTTAGGTAAGTGCAAACTCTCTTGCAAGTACAATGGCAGAATATTTGAGCTTAACTTTTTTGTTGTTGCTGGGCGATATACTAACATTCTCGGGTTAAAATCGGCTATTGACATGCATCTTGTGACACCAATGCGTGAAATAAAAACGCAGGTAGATTTCTTTTATGAATTTAAAGATATTTTTGAAGGTTTAGGTTGTATGAAAGGCGAGTATGATATTAAAATTAGAGAAAACTCTGTCCCTGTCATCCATGCGTGTAGAAAAGTACCGTTAGCTGTACAGCCACGTTTAAAGGAGAAACTAGATGAAATGGAAAAGCAAAAGGTTATTGTACGAGTTACTCATCCAACTGAATGGGTGAATTCCTTAGTAGTTGTTTACAAACCTAATGGCGATCTTAGATTGTGTATAGATCCTAAAGATCTTAATCAGGTAATAATGAGGCAACACTTTAGCTTGCCAACTTTTGAGGAAATAACAAGTAAATTATCAGGTGCAGCTGTTTTTAGTACACTGGATGTTAAAAATGGCTTTTGGAACATTAAATTGTCTGAAGCCAGTTCGGATTTATGCTGCTTTAATACCCCGTTTGGCAGGTACAAGTTTTTGAGAATGCCGTTTGGTTTGTGCAGCGCTTCAGAAGTCTTTCAGCAAAAAATGCGTGATATTTTAGAGAATTTAGAAGGAACAGAAGTTTTCATTGATGACATATTGATTTGGGGAAAAGATCAGGTTGAGCATGACAAAAGATTAAGATTAGTTTTGGAGCGATTGAGGCAGGAAAACGTAAAATTGAATAAAGATAAATGTAAATTCAATTTGGAAAAGGTTAAGTATCTCGGTCATATAATTAGTAAGGAAGGGTTAAAGTTGGATGATAGCAAGATTAATTCAATTGTTAAAATGAAGAGTCCGCAAGACAGGAAAGAATTGGAAAGATTTTTAGGCGTTATCAATTATGTTTCAAAATTTATTCCTAACTTTGCTGTTTTAAGTTCTCCTTTGAGAGATCTTTTAAAAAAAGATGTTGAATTTTCATGGCTAGATGTTCATGAAAAAGTTTTCCAAGACTTAAAGAAAAAGTTAGTTTCAGAGCCAGTTTTACAGTTTTTTAATGAAGATATTCCTGTTACTCTTTCTGTGGATGCTTCCAAGGATGGTCTTGGAGCTGTCATTTTACAGAACAAACTTCCTGTTGCCTATGCCTCTAAAGCCTTGAATGAGTGTCAAAAAAGATATGCTCAAATCGAAAAAGAGCTTCTTGCTATTTTGTTTGGCTGTGAAAAGTTTTTTCAATTTATCTTTGGTCGAAAAATAATTATTGAAACTGATCATGCTCCTTTGATTTCTATTGTTAAGAAACCATTAAACTCATGTACTGCACGCATACAGAGAATGTTGCTTAAGTTGCAGAAATATAATTTTCAACTGATTTATAAACGTGGCAAGGAATTGTATTTAGCTGATACTTTGTCTAGATCATTTGATATAAATGATTCTTCAGAAATTGATTTAGATAGTGAAGAAATTGAAGCGCAGATAAATTTTATTATAAACAATATAAATGCATCAGAGTCACAGTTGGGCAAGATCAAAGAGCTTTCTTTGCAAGATGATGAATTAATTCTTGTAAAGAAGTTTATAGCTGATGGCTGGCCGTCTCATAAAAACTCGTTGCCTGTAAATATTAGAAAATATTGGCCCGTTAGAAACGATTTGACTTTTAAATCGGATATCATATTTAAAGGGAATGCTGTTGTGATTCCAATGAAATTGAGACGAGAGATGTTACAACGTTTACATTTTCCGCATTTAGGTGTCACAAAAACGTTGTTAAGAGCACGTGATTGTTTATATTGGCCTGGCATACCCAATGACATTTATAATTTGGTTTCATCTTTTGAGACTTGTAAACTTTATAGTAATAACAACAGACAGGAGACGTTGATACCGCATGAGGTTCCAAATTTCACTTGGCAAAAGGTTGCTGCTGATTTGTTTGAATTAAATGGTAAAATGTATTTACTAATTGTTGATTATTTTTCTAAATTTCCGGAGCTTTCACTTCTGACTAGTACAACTAGTGAAGCTGTTATTAATAACTTGAAGCGTATTTTTAGCCGCAATGGTATTCCGGAAATTTTCATGAGCGATGGAGGACCTCAGTTTTCTAGTGAAAAATTTGCTGCTTTTTGTAAAGAATGGAATTTTGAACATAAATTTTCCAGTCCTGAATATCCTCAGTCTAATGGTATGGTAGAGAGAACGATTCAGACTGTTAAGAATTTGTTGAAGAAAGCGTTTCATGATGGTAAAGATCCGTACTTGGTTATGTTAGAGTTTAGGAATACTCCTATTTCTCATGAAATTCCTTCACCTGCTCAAATTTTTTACAACAGAAAGTTAAGAGGAATTTTGCCAATGTCTTCGGAGAGCTATAAACCAAAAATTTATAAAAATTTAAGATCTGACTTTGTAAAAAGACAGTTTAAAGGAAAAGTTTATTTTGACCAAAACAAAAGAGATTTAAGGCCGCTTGTTATTGGGGAAAAAGTACTATTTAAAGTTGGTAAACAATGGAGAAGAGGTGAAGTTTTGTTTCAATTAGATAGACGAACCTACAGAATTATTTCTAATGGTGTATGTTTTATTCGAAACAAAATATTTATCAAGCCACTAGCTTGTGTTCCATTTTATATTCCGGATGACATAGTAACACCTTATATTGTAAATGATTCTCCACCAGTGGAATCTAGATCTAGGGCTGTGTTACATAGAAATTCTCAAGGGTTTCTAGTTACTTCGTCAGGTCGTGTTAGTCGCCCTCCTGATCGTTTAACTTATCCTATTAATTGATTATCATTAACTGATTGTTTATCTTTTAAGTTTATTAGAAGGAAGATGTTGTATAATATCTCTTTACATATTACTCTGTGTGTTGATGATAAAAATAAATAAATTGTCATTCGTCCGACAGAACTTGAACATGGTAGTTTTCTATTATAATGTATTTACTATAAATCTCGACACCTTCCGAAGCATGGAATCATCTAACTTTCGGATAAGGCGATTTATCCTGCAATGTCCTAACCAAACTGGGGAGGTCGCACAAAGAGATTTTTGTTTGACTATATTCCCACCGGGAATCGAACCCAGAACCTTCCGATCGGGTGCCGAGCCCTCTAACCACCAAGATATGTACAGTCAACAGCATGTTAGTAGAAACATTCGCAGCTCTATAACCATGCCATAAGGTCCAACGTGTTTCTACTGACGTGCTGTTGGGTGTACAAAGAAAATGATACAGTAAATGTGGCAGACATTACTCATAAAGTAACCAAAAATCCAAATCAAAACTAAAATTATAAATGCTAAAGGAACAGAACTGACAGTCTGTTACGCTTCCACGGCTAATCCGTATTGATGGAATTAGGTATTAAGGTAGTTTAAAAAAGCACACAGGTAGGCAATTTTTTACCGAACTCCAAGACAGTGTACAAAATCGCGGGCCACAGCTTGTAGAACATTTAATTTTGTTTACTTGAGACATAGAAGCTATAAGCAACTGGCCTATTGCCCACAACTTTGTTCGCCAATCCAGAAAAAAAGCCTATGTCCTTTTCGATTCTAGCTCCTCCAAGTTTTCGATGGTTCAAATAAAATTCATACAAAATTTTATAAGTCGGTTCAGCAGTTTCGCAAGTTTGTTTCGCAAGTATATAGGTATACTAAGTATATTACTACCTAGCTGTCTCTTTATAGCTTATCTACTTTCCCATGGTTCAAATAATATTATTACGAAATTTTATCAAAATCGGCACATAAAGCGTACAAGAGTAACTCTCGCATAAATAACAGTTTAAATAGATGTAAACAAATAAAAAATCATCTTACAAGTAGTAATAGCAACAAGTTATGCCGGGTAAAACCAGCCGCTCACCTGTCTTTTCCTGTTGATTTTCCTCGTTGCCGCGGCCGGCGCCGGCGCACACACCGATCACTACAGCGCATATAACTAGCACCAAACAACGCGCCATGTCTCGTCCTGTCTTCACGCGTTCTGTGTCGCGAGCTGTCGTACCCGCACTTATAAGCCTACAGGTGACTAATAGTTGTTGTTCTATATTGATTATACCGGGTTTTATTATTCTGTGATTATACTGAGTTATTTTTATACTTCTAGCCATATTTTTGTATATAACTTAAAGTACAAATCTGGATAATTTTCACAAAGAAAAATGGATGAAAAAAAAAATGGTTTTCCTATCAAAAACATGTTTTGTTTAGATTTGTAATCCGAGTAAGTGTCTACCTAACATACCTGTGTAAAAATTTGGTCGTAAAATAGCCAAGTATTTTAAAGTTTAAGTTTGCAGACCACAAAAGTCCAAGGAAACACTAAACTTAGTAAGATACGTCCTTGCATCGTCAAAATATGTGAATTCTGACACAAAGTCCTAAAACTGAAAATTGTTTTTTTTTTTTATGAGACAAGTGAGCAAATCAGCCGGTGGGCCACCTGATGGAAAGTGATCACCACCGCCCATGGAGCCCGCTGTCTTATTAGTGGCACAACTTGACACTAATAAAACAGCAAAGCACGTTACCCACCCCGAGAACTAAGATGGTGTGTCTCGTGTGCCGGTAACTTCGTTGGCTCCCTCACCCTTCAAACCGAAACACAGCAGTGCAAACACTGCTATTTCACGGCAGAAATAGGCAAGGGGTGGTACTTCCCCAGACGGACTTTGCACAAAAGCCCTACCACCTTAAAAAGTAAGACAAAAGTAACAAAAGAATCCAGGGCATAAGGGACGGTGTACCGAAAACTGAAAGGGTGTGCTCAGTCAACGAAACTGAACAACTTTCCCAAAGAAACATTTTTGGTTAATGAAAAAAATGTTTGACCTTTCCATACAAAGTGCTCACGCTGACAGATCAAACAGTTTGTGTGGAGCGGTAATTTTTTTTTATTTACCAAAAATATTTCTTTGGGAAAGTTGTTCAGTTGCGTTGACTGATCACGCCCTTTAGTTTTCGGTACACCGTCCCTTACATCCTGTATATTAACAAGTTTAAGAAACTTGTACTAAATATAAAGTTCGATAAGACCGCCTCAGTGTGTCACCCTAGATTTAAGACTCTCCTTTGGAATTGTTAATGTGTTCTGTGTGTGACAATAAAGTATTTATCTATCTATCTATCTAAAGTTCATCATACCTCCTATCTATTATTAAAACGGTTCTTTTCCTTATCTTTTAAGAAATAGGCAGGTAATGTTGTTTTGGTCGCTTGCTAGTTTAAACACACATTATAACTAGGACAAAATTAAGATTGTCAAGGAGTTTAAGAGGTGGGTCACCGAAACTAAATAAAAAAAAATATTTCTAAAAAACAAAATACCCGACTGTGTAGAAAAGTATGAAATGAAATGAGAAAAAACAAGTTTAAATTATAAAAATATATAGGTAACTATGTGAGTGAATTTTTATTCGTTTTAATCCCGAAGCCCAGTGATTCTACTCGTAACAAGCAACTTACCCGAAGAAAAAAAAATTCTATTCGAAAAAATTTATTCGTCTCCCCATAGTAAAATGGTCACGTGATCGAATTATTTTGTATGGGAAGGTCAAAGATTACAATTTGGAAGGCGAAAAAATTTTTTCGAGTAAAAAATATTTTTCTTCGGTAAAGTTGCTTGTTTTCAGGAGTAGAATCACTGGGCTTCGGGATTAAAACTAATAAAAATTGACGCGGTATAACATAAACATAACATGAATTTCATGAGGTACTTATTGCAGGCGGGGACAAACCGGGGCCGACTAAAATTATGTGTTTGGAGGTGGTTTTACAACATCAAATATATTTTGCAGTTTTTGTTTGTCCCCGCCTGCAATACCTCATGAAATTCAAGACATATTTATGTTAAAGTTATATCTTTTTATAAATTGAACTTGTTTCCTTTTTCTGTATTCAGTTCTTATTTTTCTTATTCTTGTTTTTTTTTATTTTTTTTATTTAACGACACCTCACATGTAGAAATCAATCAAGCCGTCTAGGCTGCAGAGCGCGACAAAGAAATCGACATACATACATAAACCCGAAAAACATAACCCTCCTGTCCTGGGGCAGTCGGGTAAAAAGAGTACGCACGGCCGCAAGTAAGTGGTAACTAACAAAACCAGTATAACTTGAACCAAAGCAACGCTACAAACGACACATATTAGTCACCCACTCAAAGTGTTACCTTGACCATAGCATATACAGCGTGTAACAGAAAGATGTGATAATACTGAAGGGTGTGAATTAGCCCATGAAACTGAACAACTTTCCGCAAGGAACATAGGTCGAAATATGAAAAACCAAATTTGACCCCCCATACAAAATGCGCTATCAGCTGATGCAATTTCTATGGGAGGTTGAAAATTGATTTTGTTCTATGACCTATGTTTCATGGGAAAAGTTGTTCAGTTTCATGGGCAGATTCACACCCTTTAGTATTATCACACGTTTTCGTTACACGCTGTATAACAGTAAACAAGTACACTTGACCTCGATCTAGCCCTGAGGACAGGTATCGCGACCGCTGCTCGCGACTTGAATCAGAAGGAAACACGTCTAAAAAGTACAAAATATATTTTACATCTCTCATATTCGGTAAGTAGGTCCTTATTACCGCCAAAAGGGGCTTGTAGGTGACCAATTGGCGCTCTAGGGTAATAATGTAGCTAGAAAAGCCCTAGGGCTGTAAGTAATTGAGTTTTGAAAGAGTGAAGTGTTTTTTTTATTACTTACCGCCCTAGGGCTTTTCTAGCTACATTATTACCCTAGAGCGCTAATTGGTCACCTACAATTTGGTGGTAATAAGGACCTACTTACCTCACAATCGAGATGTAAAGCAGAGTAGTTAGCTCGGGTGTAAGCATCAATTGCACCCTCGAACTACTAGGCGCTCTCGCTGCGCTCGTGCACCTAAATATCTCGGGCTGCAATTGATGCCTTACAGCCCTTGGCAACTAATCTACTAAAATCGCTCCGTACTGAGATTTTTTCTGGACTGATTTCTCTTCAAAATCTTACCTTAGCTGTAGGATTTATATATTAACACATTGTGCAGCTATGTCAAAAGCAATCGGCTAAAAGCTGTCAGCTGTTATTCTTTCCGACAAGCAAAACAAACAAACAGGCAAACTCTGGTTTTAGTGTCATGGCTGCAAAATGTGTTGGTAAGGAAACGAATCTAAGTATGTTTACTATTATTTCATCTGAGCCTCTGCACCCTATTTAACCAATAAATTAATATTTAAGACCCGTTATAACTAGGTCTTTCTCGTATCTTTAGCCGTAGCTGCGAATCAGGAAAACCCCTCATAGGGAAAATCGTTCATCTCTCCGCGATTATTACTGAGGTGTCCCGTCATTTTACAATATGTCTCAGCATGTTTATTTATGAAGGAGGCTACTGTCTGTGCTCCGGTTAAGAATCCCTTAGTCACCTTTTACGAAAGCCACGGACGTAGAGATGTGTATGGGGGGTGGAGTGGGATTCTTAGCCGAATCACACGGCCAAAAAACCGCCGACTAATGGTAAATCCCCACCAGAAATTGTGGAGGGAGCTAGCTCCTAGCTTTTAACCGCGGTTTCGCTCGCATTATACAGGGTGTTAATTTGATTTTAGTGCCATAGCACAGAGGCAGGGTTAGTATCAGTAAACTGAACAACTTTTCCCAAGGAACATAGATCGAAATACGAATATAAATTTTTGACCTCCCATAGAAAATGCATTAGCTGATAGCGCATTTTGTATGGAAGGTTAAATATTGTTTTTCGTATTTCGACCTGTTTCTTGGGAAAAGTTGTTCAGTTACTGATACTGATCCCGTCCCTGAGCTATGGCACGCAGTCTAATTAACACCCTGTATAGTCTATGACAACCAAGTGTATCCTACATGAATCCAGCATTTTTTCCGATTGTTAATTAGATAAAAATAAATGAATTTTTAAAACAAAGATAATCTCACATAATACTCGTAGTTGGATAAAATAATCGGATATGTAGTTGGATAGAATAAAAATTGTATGGAATACCTCTGTATTTGGGTCCAGATGATGCACAGAAAAAAAAATCTACGTTTAGATTTGAATCCTGTTAAATCTAAGTATATGGTTTTGGGCACTCGTAGTCAAATCGCAAGAATTATTCCATATGATCCTAAAATTGTGATAATGTGTCATCATAACATCCCATGAAGCGTCCACTACAGGACAGGGAGCTCCCTCTAGAATTCTAGCTTTTGCTGGAAAAATGTAGAGGGGAAGTACCATAGTCACCTCGCTTGTCAGCCTTACGGCTGGTACCATGGACCGCGGTTGTAGGTGACCGCAGTAAGTAAGATGTTAGATACAAAGGAGGATGTTGCTGCCCATCCTCCAGTTTATAACCGTTAGTCGCCTCTTACGACACCCACGGGTATTTAAGGGTTGGTACTATTCTTTGCCAGCACCACACGGGGCGATGATGGGTAATGGGTAAACAGATCGAATTAACTAAAGAAACTCGCAACTTAGGCTTAGTAATTGACTCAGAATTGCGGTTTGAGACCCACGTCAAAGAAATAGCTAAGAATTGTTTCTACCTTCTTAAGGTTTTATATAAAATTCGTGACTATATTACTGAACAGCTCCGTATTAATCTAGTTGATCTCTTATTTTATCTAAATTTAACGATGCAGATATATGGTCGTCGTCTTTTAGTTAAGACAAAGAATATCATACAGCGCGTTCAGAACAAAGATAATTGTAATATCATTGGTTCAGAATGCATGTGCTAGGTTTTGTTTTAACATCCCCCCAAGGAGTCATGTCACACCGTTTATCAATAGTGCCAAAATCTTAAAGATGTCAACCAGGCGGTATAGTCATATAGCTACATTGCTTTTTAGGGTTCCGTACCTCAAAAGAAAAAAACGGAACCCCTATAAGATCACTTTGTTGTCCGTCTGTCTGTCTGTCTGTCAAGACCCTTTATCTCACGAACGGGTAAGGTATTCTAGAAAATAGCTAGATTGTATTTTAAATAAAAATACTGTGTTAGCTGGAGCAGAGTATATTATAGTATTATCGAAAAGTCTCAGTGACAAAAGTCAATATAATAATAGCGGCCAGGGTGTTCTTATTAGAAACTAAAGAGTTTGTACACCTCCCCGTAATATAAACACCCTGTATATACACTGTTATATATACAAAAAAAAATATCAAATATTCACAACAAACAAACAAACACACATATAAAACTTGACATACTAAAAAAACATCCTGTATGTACGTACACCCTACCTAACATTATTAATATTTACCCTACCTACCTAACCATCTACCTGTATATACACCTAACTAACCTAGTACTTAACTAACAACTAACATAAGCCCTAACTTAACCCTAATAAACATGTAAATTTACAGTGTTTTATTTTTGGTAAAGCCTTGGTGAGAATATCAGCAATCATGTTGTTAGTGCCAATGTACTGTAGGTTGAAGTCTAGTGGTGAGAGTTGGCGTATGAAGTGGTGGCGGATATCAATATGTTTGGTGCGAGAATGAAATGTGTTGTTGCGTGTTAGTTTGAGTGAACTTTGACTGTCGGTGAATATGGTGAGAGGTTGTGTGATATTAAATACCTCCGAAATGAGTGTTCTCATGTAGATGGCTTCTTGACATGCTTCACCAAGTGCCATGTATTCGGGTTCTGTGGTGGATAGTGCAGGAGTACGCTGTTTGCGCGCTTCCCAGGAAATGGCAGCACCACACATTTTAAATATGTAGCATGTGTATGAACGCCTATCTACTAGGTTACTGCCATAGTCTGCGTCGGCGTAGCCTGTAGGATAACCTTCACCATGTTTGAAGTTGAGTTTCATTTGTTTTGTTGCTTTCAAGTACCTGAGTACTCTTTTAGCTGCTTTCCAATGCACCTCCCCGTAATGTGTGTTGAATTGGCTTAAATACGACACTGTATATGAAATATCTGGTCTTGTGCCAATTGATAAGTACATTAAAGAACCAATAAGCTGCTGGTAAGGTAACTCAGGTTTCTCATCTTCCTTATGAGTTTTATACCTGGTTCCATGGGTGTTGTTACGGGAATGGCATCGGTCATGCCAAACTTGTCGATGAGCTTTTTTATATATTTAGTTTGGTCGAGAGTGATGCTATCGGCATTTTGGGTAACTCGCATGCCGAGACAGTCTTTTAATGGACCTAGGTCTTTGACCACGAATAGATTCTTAAGACCATTTTTGAAGGTTTCCTTCATATTGTCGCTGTTGTTCATAAAAAAAAAATCATCAACGAATACGGCCACAACAAGTAAATTGTCGCCCTCTCGTCTGTAATAAAGACAATGCTTGTTAGATGCTTGTGTCAGGGATAAGCTTGCCATAGCTTGACATATTTTTAAATTCCACTGACGAGGAGCCTGTTTCAGTCCGTATAAAGACTTTTTAAGTAAACATACTTTATTTTTGCGATCACTTTTGTATCCTTGTGGTTGTTCCATAAATATTTCTTCGTCTAGATCACCATTTAGGAACGCGGTTTCAACGTCCAGGTGGTCTACTTGAACATGAACTTGAGCAGCAAATGCCAATAATAATTGGACTGAGGATAGTCGAGCTACTGGAGAACAAGTTTCACCATAGTCTACTCGTTCTCCATGAACTTGTATAAAACCCTTGGCCACAAGTCTGGCTTTGAACTTAAATATCTCTCCATTTGTGTTCTTTTTTATCTTAAAGACCCATTTGTTTTTAATGACTTTTCTGTCAGTTGATCTATCTACCAGTGTCCAAGTCCCATGTTTCATTAATGAGTTGTACTCTGAGTTCAGAGCTTGTTGCCAATCTTCTTTATGAGAATCCTCCACAGCTTTTTTATAGGTTTCAGGCTAAAAATCACTCGAAACCATACAAAGCGAGCAGGGATCGTATCTCTCTGGAGCACGTCGTTCCCTTTGAGGATATCTTCTTTCATTGTCTTCAGCATCTGGATTTGGAGAGTTTGTCCCTTCAGCATCAGTAAAAACATCAGGCGTTTCTGTAACATCAGGCTGCTGAATGCGGACGGAACTGGTTGTTCTGGCAATAATTGTGGTGATGGTAGTGTGCTTGTTTCTGGTTGGCTTGTTGTCGGATGTGAATTGTACTTAGTGTGAGTACTTTCGATAAATTCGTAGATGAGAGTTTTGTCAATGGGAGATGAGGGTTGCTGCGATTGAGTAACTCCAAGTTTATCTTCAATGAAGACTTCATCCCGCGCGACGATGATCGCTATTGGATTATGAGGATCTAAAAGGCGGTAGCGTTTACTCTCTGTTGAGTATCCGACAAATATACAAGACTTGGTTTTTGAATTTCTTTTCTTATATTTCTTTAGGTATAAGAGCATGCGCTTCACAACCAAAAACACGAAGATGTGAGACATCAGGTCGTTTACCGTACCACAATTCGTCAGGTATTTTGTAATTTAACGCTTGTGTGGGCGATAAATTTTTTAGGTATATAGCTGTACTAACAGCTTCGCCCCAATAAGCTTTAGGCAGCTTAGAGTCATGTAACATGGCTCTTGCCTTTTCTACGATTGTTCTGTTAACCCTTTCAGCGACTCCATTCTGCTGAGGGTTGTAAGCAACAGAAGTCTGATGAATTATTCCGTTTTCCTTGAGAAAGGTAGACATAGGTCCGTTCACAAATTCACGGCCATTGTCCGATCGGAACTTTTTAATTTTGAGACCAGTTTGGTTTTCTACGAGGTGTTTGAATTCTACAAACTTTGAGAAAACCTCACTTTTAGATTTCAAAAGATATCCAAAAGTTTTTAGTGTAAAATCGTCTGTAAAAGTAAGTAAGTATAGAGCACCACCCCATGAGTGCGTACTCATTGGTCCACAAAGGTCTGAATGTATTAGTTCCAACTTTTGAAAAGACTTGCTTTTAGACTTCTTGAATGGCCTCTTTGCTAGCTTTCCTTGAAGGCAAGGAATACAGGCAGGTAAATTGTTAAGTTGACAGTTTATGCCATTTGATTTCTTTTTCAAAGTTGACATTGCTTTGACGTTCAGGTGTCCGAGACGTTTATGCCATAAAACAGCTGTTTGTTGTTCGACAGTAGTCGGCTGAGCTTGTTGTTTAGGTACGTCGAGCTTATACATGCCCTTATAATTAGAGGCTGTAGCAAATACTGAACCTGAAACTTTACATCCCTTTTTAAGTAGGATATTGGCTCCTTTTGGCGAGAAAACGACTATAAAACCCTTCTCAATGAGGCTGCTTACTGATAACAAGTTAGCTGAAAGCTCAGGTACAAATAAAACGTTAGAAATTTTGTTAACGTTATTAGAATGTAACTTTACTGTACCTGTGCCTTCACTTACTATCTTCTGATTATTTGCTATGGTTACTGTATTCGACTGTGGAGCCAAGTTGCAAAATAAATCTTTGTTGTTACACATGTGGCTTGTTGCTCCAGAGTCAATATACCAGTTTTTGGAATGAGGGTTGAGGGAGAAATGAAAGGATGAATAAAGTGTAATATGTGTACTGAAATTACTGATATTCTCCTTGCTCTTCTTCTTTCTGCATTCACCGACCAGGTGACCGCGTTTTTTGCAGTAGGTGCAAAAAGATTTTGACGACTTGGAAATCTTGGTCTTGACGTCGGTGGTGGCAAGAGCACTCTCACGAAGGCTTGAACTTGCAGGGCGCTGGTCTTCCTTCAGGAGCATTGTAGCCACGGAGTCGGACGTTATTTTTATACCAGACCCTTCCAAAGCCATAACCATTGGGGCAAATTTTTGGCTCAAGCCGGTGAGCATGATGGCTCCCACGAACACGTCTTCAACTGGTGCATTTATTTCTTGTAACTGTTGCTTCGTAGCACGTATACTATTCACGTAAGCTTAAAAGTTTGCGAAGTAAGTTTAGTCTCCGTAGCAAACCACTGTCAGCGTATGCCTTCTTTAGATTCTTCCACGTATCTTGGGCGGTGGATGAGCTCATGATGACAGGGTATACTGACTTTGACACTGTCAGACATATTTTCGCTTTTGTTTTAGCGTCAAGGCGAAGGAATTCTGCTTCTCCTAAGCAGGTCTTGAGCATATCGGGCTTTTCTATGAAGTCCCATAAATCGCTGACTATAAGTACGTTCTTCATGTCAAAGCTCCAGCTGCCATAGTTTTTGGCACCTTCAAGTTTTTCGATGGCTGGGACCGCGATTTGTTGAGCTGTAATATGCTGACGCTCTGGTGTGGACGTAGGTTGCTCGCGGCCTGTTGCACGCGCTTGTGCCGGTAGCGGAGTCGCTGGTACCGATGTAAAGCGTTCGCCTTCCATACTCGTAGCACTTTTTAAACTTTCGTTACACCTTAGAGACACCTAAAATATACTATTTGAGGTGGATGAGACCCATAACCTCTAGAAAATAGCTAGATTGTATTTTAAATAAAAATACTGTGTTAGCTGGAGCAGAGTGTGTTACCAAACTGCAGCACCTCGGTATTGCCGTCCTCGCTCTTGCACTCGTCATGTCCTTCATGTCGGACAGAGTCCAGGTCGTCGTGGGAGATAAGGGCAAGATTAAATCATCGGAAATGAGAAATACTATGGGTGTTCCGCAGGGCTCATGCCTCTCAAACACCATTTTCAGCATCCTCCTGAACGACCTTCCTCCGGCTCTCTCTGGCGTTGAAATTTTTTGTACGCAGATGGCGTGACTGCGGTAGTCTCTGCGCCTACAACCGCTAAACTCGAAGCAAAACTTAATAAAACTATTCAGGAGCTGCATGCGTGGTTCAGCTACAACGGATTAGCCCTGAATAAAGGAAAGACCTGTTTTATGAAAATGGGCCTTAACGGCCACATTCCAACGCCCTTGCAGGTGCTCGTGGCTGATCGTCAACTGGAGCAAGTCCACGCCACCAAACTGCTTGGTTTCTACCTCGACAGCTCACTGAAGTGGGATAAGCACATTGACGATCTCTGTCTTAGACTGGGGCGAACATGCTTCGCACTGCGACGCCTAGCAGGAACCGCCTCCAGGGAAGTCGTAAGGCGCTGCTACTTCGCAACTGTGCACTCTGTGCTAACCTACGGCACGGAGCTCTGGGCCCGCGCTGCCGAATGGCGACGCGTGTTCGCGATGCAAAAACGCGCAGTGCGAGCAGTGGTAGGCGCGCCCGACGATGTCTCTGCACGCGAATATTTCAAGGAACTTCGCATTATGCCCCTACCTAGCATCTGGATTTACCAAATGGCTATATTTACACAAAATAACCTGGAGTCATTTGAGCGGATGGGCGTAAACGCTACAAGAAACCTCCGTAGCAACAAGCACAAAGACCGTCTGTCTGTACCGCAACACAGGATGTCAAGGTCTGAGCAATCTGTCTACGTTACCGGCCCCGCAGTGTACAACAGGTTGCCACATAATGTGCGTGATGCGACTTCACTTCCCGTTTTTAAGACCAAATTAAAAAACTGGTTACTACAGGAACAATTTTATGATTATAAAGATTTTATGTATTTGCCAATGACAATCTAATTAATTATTTGTTGACATAATTTTAATAAGATTATACTGAAGTATAATAATGTTTATTTACTTAAATTGACATGTAATAAGTATTACCAATAAATGAGTTTGAGTTTAGTTTAGAGTTTGAGTATATTATAGTATTATCGAAAAGTCTCAGTGACAAAAGTCAATATAAAAATAGCGGCCAGGGTGTTCTTATTAGAAACCAAAGAGTTTGTACAGGTATCAGATTGAAATTAATACCATATGTTAGGGTTCATGAACCACACAAGATCTGAAAATTTAAATTTTTTATAACAACGCAATCAAAAGATATGGCTTTTTATGTCCTCATCTCCATACATTTATGAAAAAAAACAAAACCTACAGGGTACTTCCCGTTGACCTAAAATTATGAAATTTGGCAAGAAGCTAGGTCTCACAGTACAAATAAAGGGAAAAGTCTGAAATCATTAAATATTACAACTTTACTTACAACTAATGGTAACCAATTGTGGTGAGCTCCCGTTTCAAGAACATTCATATAAGAGAGGGGTCAAGTTGGATGGTCGCGGAGACGATTTTTGTTTAAGTTCTATTTTAAAAACGAGAACACTTACAAACTTGAAAATTGGTATGTTTATAGTTCATAAGCTATAAAATAACAACAAATAATAAAATTTGGTCAAGCGCGTGTCGGACTCAAAAAATCTAGTGGTGGTTCGGAACCCTCAGTGCGCGAGTCCGACTCGCACTTGGCCGGTTTTTGGTTTAATTCAGAGTCGTAAGCCTGATTATTTATACGCAAAACTTGTACGATCTAGTCGCCAGCGTCTAGGCCTTCTTCAAATGCTAACGCATAAAACAAATTCATTTCGGGGTAGTTTCGAGTTCACTGCTGCTAAAGTGTGGAATAATTTGCCTCCACCTTTATGAAATGCGCCTTCTTTGTATACGTTTAGGAAATCATTGAAGAAACATACATTAAGGGCTCCCGCACACGACCGAGAATCGGTGGCCGATTATCGCCCAGGACAAGGACGGAAGATCCAGGGTCGCTATTCTCCTAAATTTCTTAACATTGAGTTAATGTTAAGAGTCCGGTATTTGCTATCGGCGAAAACGCGTGTACATTGCATGCTTTCTAAAAGAACTAGAAATTTATTCTATACACAACGAGCAGCGTAAAAATTAGAAAAGAAAATATCTGTCAACTCAACTCGAGGATAAAATTTTATACTTAAGAAAGGAGAGAAAGATATGCAAGATAAACGACGCTATGAAACTGAAAGAGATGGATACATTTATCTAAAATACGTCACACACTCTCACGCATCCACAATGGCGGCCATTATTTACCTAGTTACAAAAATTATTTAGAAATTATAAAAAAGGAGACGCTCTCCTTTTTAAATCTGTGATATATTATACTTAAACAAAAACTTTTAACAGTAAGTAACTAACCTACGGATAAAATAAAACTGAATGTTTACTTTAACCCAATCAAAATTTTGGTAAAACATTGTTGTTTTCTTTTACAGGGTGAAAATCTTTCAGGGCTATAAATAAACCTACCTAATATGGGCACAAAGGTATTGTTATACCTAATGTATGAGTATTCTCTCTTACCACCTATAAGTGAACAGAAGTGAAGATTGGAATAGAATTAGTGCAACTGACTGGACCATTCAAATCACACAATACTAGTGAAGTGAATGATAGTGAATGCATACAAAGCTAATCAAACTACCACACTACACATATTATATTGCACGAGCAAAATCTCTGAAGCTTAGTTGCACAAAGCTGCTCGTCGGTGAAATCATTTTAACCTTGAGCGGGTCTCTGGATGAGTTCAATAAATGTACTACCCAATAATCTGATTCCAAACTGTGGCTTAGCGTCCACCAGGGAAAAATCACAGGATCTAAGATCTTCAGATCAATGTCTTCGACAGTCAAACCGCTGATGGTTCACTGGTCGAATAAATATTAATTATTATTATTATAACAAATATGAAACAAAAGCAATGAAAAGAGTAAAAATTCTCGAGAAATCTGTAATTAATTCAATAAAACGAAACTGAGATGTAATATTTGGGATTGTGGATTTTCCTTGATAAATTTAGTATGTGGTTCACTTAAAAGCTAAACGCCCCAGTACCAAAAGCCCATTAAAAAACTACTTGGATGCTAATGTAAGTAATAAAGTAAAAATTGTAGGGTATATTTGGGAACTGAATAAGCTAACAAATTATTAGATAAGGTATAGCACGTTCAGGATAAGTCGGGCTATGATGGTTATTTTCTGAGCATTGGTGAGAGGCGGAGAGCCGATGAATGATTCGTTAGCCTTCCCCCACATGCAGCGCTCACCCCCGCGACTCATTTTTCAACTTCTGCACATTAAGGTCACAGCCCGAGTTATTTTGTAAGCTGTAAAGAGCTTTTTTGAAAGACAAATATCTATACAAAAATATTACAAAGAGTCTTAAGATTTTTTATGACTACTGGTCAGATTTACCAAATATGCCACTTCTAATTTCTTACTTATTGGGGAGAAATGAAAATATCTTATTATCTTAAACTAATAAATATTTTAAGAGCATATTCTGTACTTTTTGCCATTCCCAGCATATACCAGAGATCAGGAAATAGTCAGGTGTTTTGTAAACAAAATCAAAACATCAAGTTCATGTGTTAAAAATGTAGATATTTCTGACTTTCTGTATGTAAAACGATAGACTAAGTGTTCCTCTGTGTATTGTGGTTACAAACGTGTGCCTCGTATAATTGGAAATAAATCTTTTTTTATAAGATTTTTTTTATTATAAGAAAAAAGTTTGTTTACAAAACACTGACTCTTTTGTGAACTCTATAATAGGTATTTATAAATTAATATTTTAGGTATTAACAGATATTTTATCTGTCAGCTTCAGTCAGATGGGCTAGCTTTGCGTATTAATAGGTAAAGTCAAGTGCAGGTCAAGCTTAACACTCGCAAAGCAATTCTAGCCTTAGTAATCAAATTAAGAACGGTACAAAGCTCAAAACAATCAATTTATTGATAAAGTTAAGATTTTACAAGTCACAGTAATTTGATTAAATTATATTATACATTGTGTCTAGCTTGACCTGCTCTTGACTGTTCAAATGCAGTAAATATATAATAATTAGCGCCATTTAGCGCAAATTGACTAAATTAAGTACTACGTTAGAAACGAACCTGTAGGGCTCCAAATTTATGAATAAATACCCAGTTGATGCTGATAAAATGTAAATTATCTGCATCAGAGCAGATGAAGATAAAATTACATTTACCTACATCTCTCATATTCGGTAAGTAGGTCCTTATTACCACCAAATGGGGCTTGTATGTGACCAATTAGCGCTCTAGGGTGATAATGTAGCTAGAAAAGCCCTAGGGCGGTAAGTAAGTACTTACCTAAAAGCCCTAGGGCGGTAAGTAAGTACTTACCTAAAAGCCCTAGGGCGGTAAGTAAGTAAGTACTTACCTAAAAGCCCTAGGGCGGTAAGTAAGTAAGTACCTACTTACCTCACAATCGAGATGTAAAGCAGAGTAGTTAGCTCGGGTGTAAGCATCAATTGCACCCTCGAACTATAGGCGCCCTCGCTGCGCTCGTGCGCCTAAATATATCGGGCTGCAATTGATGCCTTACTGCCCTTGGCTACTAATCTACTATTATCAGCATCAACTGGAACTGCAGAATAAAATGTGGATACAATAGTAATTAAAACACGAGCCTTATTTTTCATATGTTTATTTCTTTTTCTTATAATGGGTGTAAGAGACAGCCCTCCGAATACTGAGAATACTGAAAGGCTATGCATGATCAGTCAACGTAATTAAACAACTTTCAGTGAACAAAACTTTCAGGAAACGAAAAAAATATCGGCTTCTCCATACAAACTGTCCAATCAAGTTAGCAATTTTGTATGGAGGCCGATTATTTCTTTCTTTCCTGAAAGTTTTATTCGCTAAAATATGTTACGTTGATTGCTCATGCTCTTTCAGTATTCGGAGGGCTGTCCCTTACACCCTGTATAATTAAGAGCAAGCATTTTCATTTCATCATCATTATCAGATCGGCAGCGTGTCATTAAAATATTATTTATATCTTTACACCAGTTAAAAATAAAAAATCTACATGCTAAATCGAATATAAAATCAAAATTTTTTTCTTTATGCTCAATGCAGTTAATAAAGTTAGTATTTACCTCAATACTTAAAATAGTTTCTGCGTACAATTTTATATTTTCTGATTTGGTGTGGGTTTTAGTTACCCAAACTAATACATCCTGAATGGTCGAAAACATTTCCTGTGAATCTTTGTTAAGGTAAAACAACTTTTCATTTTTTTTTATTGTATTCTCTACTTTTCAAAAACTCACTGGTTTTATTTTTATCACAAAAGTTGTTTTTGTATGTAACACAGTCTTTGAAGATGTGAGTTTATGTTTTTTTTCAATAAATAACCAGTTACATACTGCATGTGTGCCTTTCTTTTTGGGTTATCGCACTTAACTTCATAAGGTATAAATATATCTTTTTCTAAATAGCTTAAATCTATCTTAAGAGATGTATTATTTGCTTCATTTTGCTTGAAAAGTTCTTTCATAGATTTAAACATATTTTTACATGTATCTTTTTCACAATTAGACACCCGGGTCTAATTGTGAATGCGCCCCTGTCAAATTGTTTAAAAACAGGGACGCAAACGCGATCTCAAAAGCTTGTGGAGATGGGTTTGTGTTTCTAAAACCGTGGCTTCTTATGGCTCCAAAAAAGTTTTCTTACGGGTCTTGGTTAAAATGTCGCATCCATATTGATTTAATATTGTAATTTCCAAAAAGTACATCCCTATATTGTTAACAGTATGTAAAAAGTTTTTTATTGTTGGTACTGTTGTTTCTTTGTTATTCACTAGGAATGTCATGGAATTCAGTACTACTTTTGCTTTCGACCATACCGTACTATGCTGAGATCTTGGCGTTAATGCGGCTAGAAGAGGTTTTCCGCTTCATTTTTTTGAATTTTCGAAACTCCCATTAAGGGAGTCAAACAATTGGTCAAAAAATAAAATGACGTCTGCTGTTTCCTGACACTTTAGGTAAAATATCTTTTTCTGAAACAAAAAAAAATAAATGTTAGAAAAATCACAAACAACTAACCGATACAAACTGTGTAAGAGACGGTGTACCGAAAACTGTAAGGGCGTACTCAGTCAACATAACTGAATAAATTTTCCACAGAATCATTTTTCGGGTATGAAAAAACTTTCGACTTCTCCATACAAACTGTTCGATCAGTGTGAGCAATTTCTATGGCGAGGTCAAATTTTTTTATCATTTGCCAAAAATGTTACTTTTGAAAAGTTGTTTGTCTAGAAACAATATTCCCAATTACCTAAAAATTGTGACAGGCATGGCATAACTTATAAGAGAAATAAGTACTTATTAACTTGATCAACCACATAGTAAATAAACAAAAGTCAAAACATCTTTATTAGTCCTTTTGTACAATTTACAACAAAATAACGGAAAATGTAGCTCAATTACCTGAGATATAATTAAAGAATTCATAAAGTAAATGTTATGTATATAAATGGTACAGCAGCACTGCACTTACTTTCTCGCAATACTCAAGGAAAAACTATCAACCGCAAACTTAAATTTGTAATAATATACACATAGTATGGAATTACAAACTTTTATTTACATTTTTTTAAAAATAATTCGAATGAAATATACAGATTAATTCAGAATTCAAATTGTCAAACATTAAAACAAACAAACCTCAAACAATTTCAAGTAAATCACATGTTTAACTTTTGGTAGCACTGGAACACCCTTTATGTGAATTTTCACAGATCCATGGATACTACCGTAGGATTCTTGCATGGAGATTTTTTAAATTTCCCAACACATGTTCTTTATGGATAATTGTTCAGTTTAGTCTACTGAGCAAGCCCTTCCAGTTTTTGGTACACCGTGTGTACTAAATTTTATTCAAAAAAATCATAAAGAATATCCAGTCAGGTAGACAACCAATCCAGGATTAATATTATAGAAAATTTTAATAAATCAATCGAACCAATTTTGGGTAAATCACATATTTACGATTTGGTCGTACAGGAACACCCCTTATATGAAATTACACAGATCAATTGATACTGGCGCAAGATATCTTATATGGAGATGCTTGGTCATGCAAAGTTTCATCAAGATTCTATGAGCCATTTATGAGAAAAATTATTTTTTTCATTTTCGTTGCATGACAGCTACCCTCAAAATGAGAGCCAGCAAGAAACCACTTAGAACCCTTCGATGGATTTGCATAAAACTCCTAAATTCAAAATATGGTGTCAATCGGAACTTTCGTTTAGCTGCTAGGCCAAAGCATGACGGACAGACCGACCGACCGACCGACGGACGGACATTTTTGGGAGACTTGTTTTTTATGATGTATAAGTGATATAGAACACATTTTTAGAAAATTAGAAAAACTTTTTTTCACGAATACAATACCTTTCTCGCTCCGCTCGAAAGTAAAAAGTATATTATAGACAAGATGACTACATCAAGAATGTTGCCGTATGATTCAGACTGGTGAAAAAAAAGGTGGCTGAGAATGGGCATTCTGTACTACCGTCGTACTACCATACTGCAGTCAACATCCACTGCTGTTCATTGTATCAGCCATAATGCAAAAAAGTGGTGTCTTGTACAACCCCCAAATATTACAATCAAACACAGAAATATCTTAGCATAATTTGTTTACCTTTTAAAGATTTTTCTGCACTGACAAATTCTGACTTGAAGTTTTTTGGAGGAGGAGCAGATGATGTAGAGGCCACACCAGATGTACCGCATGCATTCTTTCTATCACAATATTTGTTGCATCTCTCAAAATTTTGAAGCCTTAAAAGTAGATAATCACTAATGTTAAAACAGTTTTAGTTCAGAAATATTGAAAACTGAAAGAATAATAAAAGTTTAAGTCATTTAAAAATTACCAGGCATGCTAGGAACAGCTCCATAAGATAATCTTGTTGTCCAAGTTGAATACTTTTTTTCAAGGTTGTTGTTGTAGTCCTATGGCACCCCGCTGGTGCAGAGGGCCTCAATAAGTTGTTTCTACGCTGGCCGGTCCTGCGCAGTTTTCCTTGCATCGCTCCACGACAGTCCAGCTTCCTTCAGCTCCTTGTCCACAGAGCGCCTCCAAGTGTGAGTGGGACGTCCACGTCTCCTTCTGCCTCCCGGCTGCCAGTCAAAGGCAATGCTGGCCGAATTTTCCTCCCTTCTTAGAGTGTGACCAATCCACCTCCATTTGCGCTGGGAGATTTCTTGTGCAATTGGAGTTTGCTGGCATTTGGACCACAGTTCTTCATTGGAAATAGTGTTCGGCCAGAAGATACGATAGATGGTCCGCAGAGATTTGTTGATGAAGACCTGGATCTTGTTTGTCAGGCCTTTTGTCACTCTCCACGTCTCGCAGCCGTAGAGAAGCACCGACTTCACAATTGACTTGAAGAGGGAAAGTTTTATGCGTCTGGTGAGAACATTTGATAGCCACACTGGTCTTAACTGGGCAAAGACTGCTTTGGCTTTCTTTATCCTAGCTTCAATATCTTCATCGGACCCACCTGTGTTGGTTACCGTACTACCCAGATATGAGAACGAGTTGACGGTAGCTAGTGGGTTGTTATCCAGAAGCACTGGGGACACGTTATTTGGGAACACACGCATGTCGACGGTCTTGCGAGCGTTGATTCGCAACCCAGTCTGATGAGCAGCTTCTTGTAAATTTTGAAGTTTCGCTTGCAGTTGGGGTAATGTTGGCGAGATCAACACTAAATCGTCAGCGTAGTCCAGGTCATCTAGGGTTCCAACAGAAATAAAGATAATGGTAAACAAGAGCTAAAGGGTAGGTACAATTGAATGTCATCAGCATATGAGTGATACCTACAATGCTTAGTTACCATACTGATGTCAGCATGGTAATACTTCTTTAAATGACGCTTACATAAGCTACCATGGGGCTGAATCAAAGTCATGGCACCCTACAAGCAGTGAGTACACCGAAACTTGAGAGGACCTTTATGTACCTTCAGCTTGTATTTGGCAGCTATTTTCCGGCACAAATTGCTTTAGGAGTGTCAAATTACATTTCAATTCAATTATAATTTTAGATTACTCACGGCTTTTTCCACATTTCGGGACACAACAACTTGTGACAACAACTCTTTACAGAGCCAGCCATGTAAATCGTCAGGTCAAACAAGGTCCGGTAGGATCAAAGATTAGCGTTTTTCTTACGTCAATGGGTAGGATGAACAGGGGTCAAACGTTAGAAGAGCAGTTGTTGGTGTCCAGGGGCGAGCAGTTTAGAGTTTAACGTCTAGCAAAAAACCCGAAAACAACATTCAACAACAACGGAATGTTTTTTTTTGTTCGATTGATTTGACATTAACAGTGTTGCCATAAGCTCATTTCAGTTTGTTTCGTTATGTAACATAAAAAGTTACGGAATAAAAAAAAATTATGAAAAAATTAAAATTGTTGCACAAATCTGTTAGCATCTGTGTCTTTCCAAAAAGTGCGTTATTGTATTTGGGTAGGTTTTCTAAACAACACCAATCACGGAAAGGAGCGTCCAAGGTCCTGTTTAGAGTACCGTAACTAAAAATGAAAATAAAATAACCCTTATACAGCGTGAATTTTTATTCGTTTTAATCCCGAAGCCCAGTGATTCTACTCATGATAACAAGCAAATTTACCGAAGAAAAAAATTTTTAGTTGAGAAGAATTTTTCACCTTCCCATACAAAATGAGTCGTTCACGTGACCACTTTAGTATCTCTTTTCCTCGGTCCCTCACTGATGAGGATCGTGACCACATATATTTTCCTTTCATAGACTGCGATAATATGATGTGTGAACCGACCGCTGCATGTTGCCGCCCACTGCCTTCTTTATTGTTTCTGACCATCTCGTAGGTGCCCTACCTTAAGCACGTCTGCCTTCTATTTGGCCTAAAAATAATCTGTTTTTCCAAAAAATGCCTTTAAAACCACACTTAACTTTGACTTAGATCGCATAGTGTGTGCGAAGAAACGCAGGGCACGCTTTCAGTATATACTGAAGAGCCGCGTCGTGATGTTAAGTTCTATCAATATGGACTCATTAGTTCGCATGGCAGTCCAAGGTATGTAGCTGAGTCAGTATGGGCATTCAATGTATGGGGACCAATATTTTCCGGATTAAAGTATGAGCCTTGGCACACTTGTTAGTTAGGTAGACTAGTATTAAAAACGCCCGGGAGTATGGGGCTAAAAGCCAGGTGGGGGGTAGGGGGAGGGGGAAAAGTTTTCCTTATCCGCGAGACCGTGGCTCATCATAACTGCAAAATTTTAGCTACTAGTTTGGTATCGTTTTCAGCTAAACAAAAGATGGTAGATTGTTTTCTGAAACAAAAAAGAAGCATTTACATACAAAAAATAATAATTACTGTCCAAAATAATAAAAAATAAGTTCAATATTTTTTTTGTTAATGGCCATAAAGTTTTAACGTTTATCGGTATCGGTTTTAAAAAAATATTTTTAAAATGCCGCATTCATACAGATTCTAAAAATATAAGCTTTGTTGAAAACTATTGTAAAAGAAAACGTAAAAAAAATTTTTACTCAAAGCGGCAGTGACATACAAATTCTTAGAAAAATACAGGACAACAAAAACGACATTATATGTTGGTAAGAACCAGTATCAAGTAAGAATAGAATTTTGTTTTTAAAGAATAGGGGTCAATTCTATTTTTTTTTATATAATAAGAACCCTGAACACCCGTGTATGAACCCTGTGCACCTATAGTTATACCGTCATATTTAAACTTATAGCTGAGCTAAACTTAAAGACAATTTCGAGTAACTCAAAGGTCTGTAATTAATCGATCAACATAGATATGTGCGTAAACTACCTACATGTAGATATATTCTGTCTTTTATGTACATTTGTCTTCGCAAGCGCACAAATCTGTGCACTTAAGTTGCCGCTGCAAGCACCTGCATCTGTGGCCACTGCACTTCTTTTTGCATCTGCATCTGATCATTTCCATGCATGCTTCGGCAACCACTGGCAAGTCTGTCCATGTAAGTTGCCAGCTGTTGCCGACTTTGGTACATCCCCAATTAGATGGATCAGGAAGATTTTGAGTCGGTGACATCTGTTTTTTCTTTATTCTTTATTGTACACACAATTATACAATGCAGTAGTTGCGAAAAGTTATACAATGGCGAGCTTAACTCATAAATTGAGTTGTCTACCAGCTAACCGTTCTCCGAGAGAGAGAGCTTTACATAAATGGGCAGAAGTGTACAATCTAAACTAAGTATTTACAATATTATACAGTAGGTATACAATTAATTTACACTTTTAATTGTGTCATCACAAAATTATTTTATAAGAGAAAAAAAAAATACACACTAATACAGGAACAAATATATAATACATATATCATTAATAATATTAATATATATACACAACATACACTTATACACATACATACATTTACATAATAATGTATAATCCAAGTATAAATACAACATAACCTAAATACATATACTATAACATTAAATCGTTAGATAATACTCCTTAAATGCCTTCTTGAATACTTCGAGAGAGGGGCTTGCACGAATTGAGTGCGGAACTGATTTCCACAGACGCACAGAGTGCACAGTGAACGAACCGCCGTAACGGCTAGAGGAGTGACGGGGATAGTTAAGGAGAAGGGATCTACTAGTGCGACAGAGTACACCACGGGGAATCTGATACTCGAAGCGCTCACGGAGGTACTGGGGGACAGATGGGTTGTTGAGAATGTTGTACAGCATACATAAAACATGTACATCACGGCGACGTCGGATGGGCAACCAGTTCAGTTGAGTTCTGTACTGCGAGACGTGATCATATTTGCGTAAACCAAAAATAAATCGTATGCAAAGATTTTGTAATCTTTCCAGTTTGTTCCACAGCTCCTCCGCAGCGTCGAGGAAGCAGACATCCGCATAATCAAGGAGAGGAAGCATAAGGGATTGGGCTAGGGTGACTTTAGCTTCAAAGGGCAGGAAACGCTGGAGACGCTTGAGAGACTGGAACGTGAAATGCACTTTCCTGCTGACTAAATTTATCTGACTGGACCAAGACAGATGACAATCAAAAGTGATACCTAGGTTTTTGGCAGTTTTAGAATAAGCGATTGGAATTCCATCTAGTGTCACAGGAGGCAAATTAATGTGGTCAATCGAATTGTACATATAGGAACTACCAATTATCAAAACCTGTGACTTTGATGGATTTACAACAAGTCCATAAGATTTAGCCCAAGCACTAATCCTATCAAGATCTTCATTGATTTTGGCAATAGCAAGGGCCACATCATCCGCTCTAAAATGTCTGAAAATCTGCAAATCGTCAGCGTAGAGATGGTAGTGAGAAGTCAGCACCTGAGTGATTTCATTAATGAAAATGGAGAAAAGGAGAGGAGATAATACGCCACCTTGAGGAACACCCACAATCAAGTCACACCATTTCGATGTAGAATCGTCAGAGCGGATACACTGCGAGCGTCCCCGAAGATAAGAATCGAACCAGGTTAGAGCAGGTGGAGATACATTAAGAGATCCAAGGATACTTAGAAGAATGTCAAAGTCTACCGAGTTAAACGCACTACTGAAGTCCAATAAGATCAGCACGGTTAGCTGCCCCACATCAATCGCCTGGCGAATGTCGTCAGTGACCTTGAGCAAGGCCGTAACCGTGCTGTGACCTTGGCGGAAACGAGACTGAAAAGAGTTAAGAAGATTGTTTCTATTAAGATATATAGTAAGCTGTCTTTGGACTACACTCTCCAAGACTTTAGAGAGAATGGGAAGAATTGAAATAGGACGAAACTGAGAAAAAGAAGAAGGATTAGGGACCTTAGGAAGTGGGACAACATGAGCCTTCCTCCAGCTACTTGGGAAAGAGCCCTTTGAGAGAGAGTAGTTAAGAATATGTGTAATGATAGGGACAAGCTCATCCACAAGCAGAAGGATCATATGAAGATGAATCCCATCCTCGCCCACAGCCTTTGTAGAAATAGAAAGGATAGTTCTCTTAATGTCACACTCTGTAACCGGAGTGAGGGTAAAGAGAGTGCACTTGGGTAGAGGCTTTTTGGAAAGTTGTAAAAGTGTAGAAGACTTAGTACTGTCATTAAGAATAATGGGAGCTTGAGAGAAATGCTCATTCAAAGCGTCGAAGTTAACATTTGAGGAAGTTTCGTTTAAGTGTTTGCCAATGCCCAGTGAATGGAGAAATTCCCAAATTTGGCATGTGTTCAGATCTTCTAAGGAGTTATGAATATGGCGTCTTTTGGCATCTCTACATATCCGATTGCAGCGATTACGGAGTTTTTTGTAAGTTGAAAGATTGTCTTCCGATGGGGACTTTCTGTATCTGCGTTTAGCTTTATCTCTCTTGGCCATCATCCGCTTAATTGTGTCAGACAACCAAGGTGAGGGTAACTGTTTGACTCTAACACGTCTGATAGGAGCATGAGAATCATAAAGAAGAGAGATAATTTTATTAAAAGAAAAAACCATGTCATCAACCGTGTTAGAGTCAAAGACAGTCGACCAGTCAACATTACTCGCGTCAGCCCGCAATCGCTCCACGTCTATACCCTTGAAGCTACGGAGGAAAATGTATTTGGGTTTGGGTTTAGGAGGGCGAATTTTGTAGGAGAGGTAGATTAAATCATGATAGGAAAAGGGGGCCGATAGTTGTCCGTGCGTAGCCACCATGTTAGAGTCGGAAACAATGATTAAATCCAGAAGAGAGTGGTCCTGATATTGAGGTGCACGATGAGTAGCTGAAAGAGGGAGGATATTTAGATTGAGGGAAGTGACTACTGCACGAAGTTTCTCAGCACGACTGTCAGATTTTAGAAGGCAGGTATTAAAATCACCAAGGATTATTGTGTGATCATAAAGGGGACAGAGAGATTCAAGTTTGGATTCGAAAGAAGAGAAATAGTCAATACGAGAAGAGGGGCTATAAAGAAAGCCTAGAAGAAGCTTAGTATGGTGAAAGGAGATTTCAATAAATAGGTTTTCAGCGGACTGCGTATATTCGCCTGGGGACGAATCAATGACTTTGGAAGGAATATCAGAACGAAGGTAAATTGCTACGCCACCTCCTCCTTTCCCTGTTCTATCGTTGCGTAGTAAACGATAGCCAGGTAGGGAGTACTGAGTAGAGGGAAGAGCAGGTTTAAGGAAGGATTCGGAGATAAGGACTGCATGAACGACACTGGAGTCGAAAGTGGATAAGAGATCGGGATAATGGGCTGGGACACTCTGTGCGTTTATGTGGACGATGTTGAGGAACTTAGGAAATGGCGAAAATTTTGTTTGAATCAAGTCTCGTAGTTGAGTTGAATCATCGTCCTCACTAAACGCACTAGCATAGCTTACGTCTGACGAGCATGAGGAACAGCATGAAAAGAAGGCATCATCAATATCTAAATCTTCCATACTAAGATAATATACAAGTAATATATAAAAATATGATAAATAAAAATATAGTAAAATAATACAAAACACTAAAATAAATCTAACAAACTAAAATCTAAAATTTACAAGTAACTTACTTCACAAACGCTCTTTTCGTGATTGGAAAATTACTATACTCCAAGTCAGAAAATTTACATGACCAACAAAACGAAACGCAAAATCAAATATCATTGTCATCTGTCTGTCAGTTGTCTTGTCATTGACATCATTACATTCATGAATCATAATTGAAATATGTTGATAATTTTGAAATTTGATCAAAAGAGGTAGAAAAAATGTGTTACAACTACCTCAAAATAGAAGAGTTTTAAAAATATGAGTGAAGTACTATCTAAGTTCAAGATACCGCCATACTACTTTCGACGATTTGTCCTCTTGCTGGTTTCTCGCTCGGGCGCTGACTTTGGTGCCGTCTTGGGCTCCTCATGAGATTTTCCTGATGATTGTGGAGCTCCTTGCTCTTTTTGAATCGAGGGGAACTTGGTTTTGAGGTGCTGAAGTTCGGACATCTGTTCAATCTTGCTGCGCTTATTATCCGGGAGAAGGATGATGATTTTCCCATCTGCTGTCCAGCTGCGGTTAACACCGAAGTGAGAGCGGGCCTCTAGAAAGACATCATGTCGTGATTTGGTCAAAAATTCTGAAATTATGACCTTAGATCCCTTCAGGAGTGTCTTGTTTTTCCACACCTCACTGCATCGCCTCATACTGTGGAACCTGACTAATATTGGCCTGGGCTTACTGGTGTTGGTGCCCAGTCGATAGCAAGCCGATAAATCCTCTTCCGTGCAACCAGTCAACTTCATTTGGTTGGATAAAATATACACAATTGCTGTTTCTGGGTCAGTGGCATCAGACTCTGGGATTCCGTGAAACAGGAGCACCTTACGACGCGACGCCATCTCATGCCTGTCCAAGCGACCTCAACATGCTGAGAGTTTTTAATGTGAGATTGCGGAACACCAAGAAATCTTGAGATAACTTGCCTAGATCTTTGTGAGGAGACTGGTGACTGTTCAACACTTCTTCAAATTCAGCTATCCTCTGCGCGACGCTTGATTCTACCTCTTGTAGCTTACTGTACAGATCCATGATGTGGCACTAGTGATGATGTGGCAGTGGTATGAAGATTGTGATGTTGATGGAGAGAAAATTTGTTATGAGCAGTTGTGAAGCAGGTTTGTTAACCCAAATTATTACATTTAGATGTAAATAGGCAAATATATATATTTTTAGCAATTAAAAACAGTGAGAGCTCTTTAAAACAGTGTTTACACTTCAACTACCCACATCAGAAAAAAAAGTTTAAGTGTTTAAACATGCTTATTGTTCTATATTCTACTTATAGAACATGTGGTTAAAAGGAAATCGGTACTTTTCTTTACACCGTGTATAGCTGGTTCGCAGCGGCTAGGAACAACCTCTCTTATGACGTCCACGAACGCACTGCGAGCGCCCTTTGATTTGCGCCAAAAACCGACAATCGTCGGCTCGCTGCTTAGACTATATAGGCTCGCTGCGTGCCGCTCGTGTAGTGTTCGTTGCAGGCTCGCGAACCACGTACACACACACTATGTTTTAGGTTACAGTAACGGTTACAGTTATGTGCAACGTTACGGGTTCAGAAATGAGTACCTAAGTTGTAAGCGTCGGCTCGCTGTGAGCCGCAAGCGTACCGCTCGCAGCAGGTTTGCGAACAACGTACACACTATGTTTTTTGGTTACAATACATGCAACGGTTACGGTTACAGCTCGCTAATGAGTACCCAGCTTTAGTCGTACGTCAAATACCTCTGTTCTTCCAAATCATTTTTGGCCATACCAGCTCTACGACGAATTTCAGCGGTGCAGCTCCCATCACAGGTTATCATCGATCAAAGATACACGAATTCACCGACTTTTTCATAACCATCGAGTGCAGCGGTGCTTGGATCGGCACAATTGAAAATGAAGCTGTGCTATTGGGTACCGCTGTTGGGCCCAATCCGCCTTCTCCATCAGGTGCTCCAAGAGCCTGGTCGTCTCCTGGTCACCGCTGTTGTTGTTGTTGTTGTTATCCTAGGGCACCCCGCTGGTGCAAACGGCCTTCATGAGCTGTCTCCACTTCCCCCTGTCTTGCGCCGTCCTTCTTGCTTCTTCCCACGTCAGTCCAGCAGCCTTGAGCTCGCTCTCGACGGTACGTCGCCAGGAGTGAACGGGTCGCCCAGGTCTTCGTCTGCCACTCGGCTGCCACTCAAACGCTATTGATGCCGCGTTTATGTCGTTACGCCGGAGGGTATGCCCAATCCACCGCCTTTTCCGCTGCGCAATTTCTTGTTTCATAGGCCTTTGCTGGCATCGGGGCCACAAATCTTCATTACTGATCGTGTCCGGCCAGTAGATGCGGAGTATGGACCTAAGGCACTTGTTGACGAACACTTGGAGCTGGTCCGTCAGTGCCTTCGTCACTCTCCACGTTTCGCAGCCAAACAGCAGCACGCTCTTGACGATCGACTCGAAGAAGGTTAGTTTCATACGACGGGTGATTATATTTGATGTCCAGACAGGTTTGAGTTGGGCAAAAGCGCCTTTTGCTTTATTAATTCTAGCTTCAATATCTTCGGTCGAGCCTCCTTGGTTGGTAATGCAGCTGCCAAGGTACGTAAGTTCACCGCTCACCGGTCACCGCTGTGCGACCGGTAAACACTGACGTGGAGAGATTTCTCAATGCCGGTGTCCACCAGAATCCACAACGTTGAAAACCCTGAATCCTTAAAGCAACGGAGATTCCGATAGCAAATGTCATCGCGGATGTACACACAGACCCCTGCTCGTTTCCTTAACTTGTGTTCCAACGAGTAACCCGGGTAGTTGAGGTACGCCACGTCTGACGGTGTTGCTATCTGCGTCTCCGTTACAAAGAATAGGTGCGGCTTCTCGGTCTCGAGGTGATGATGGACCGGATCGAGATTGGAGTGCAACCCGCGGATGTTAATGAGGTGCACTTTTAGCTGGAGGAAGTGCCGCCGTTTGAAAACCTTTTTCTTTTTTAGCATTGCCATGAGGAGTTTTTTGTTGTGGGGAACGGAAAGTCGTCGAGACGCGGCGCGGTTATCAAATGGAACCTTTCGACTTACCAATACATCAAAAGCATGAATTAGCTAGATGGGGATAATCATCAAGAAAACTTCTCTAATTTATGTAATAGGTACTTTTAAATATTTTTCCTTTCATGATTACCTTTTCAGGTAACAGTGATAGCTATTATTTTTCTGCTAAAGTTCCCCATCAAAGACTCAAAAGTTCCCAAATTAAAACTAAAGTTTCGAACCGATGTCATATCTCATCCATGTCTCTCTGTACGTAGTGTTACCACCTATGAACATGCTTATGCTACTACTTGCTTTTTGTAATTGTAATTTTTAAATGCATTTCAGTAGAGTATGAGTATTTTTTATTGTATGAAGCATATTTTTAATTTTAAAGTTTTAAACTTAGAATGGATAATTATACTGTGAACTTTTTTTGCATGAGATTGCATTTATTTAACTTACCAACTACGAATCGTTTTCAGAAAGTGAACACCCGGCGAACTACGTTTCTTTCTGAGCCAGTTGCGCCGACTGGTATTTTCTTTGATTGTAGCCGATTTTGCAAAACACCAATTTTACCAACTTCAGACCTCCAATACACAAAGTTTAAATGTAGTATATAGTATTTCTTGACTGCTTGTGTTTATTTGTTTCATATTGCGATGTTTCGAAGCAATTGTATTTTTTTTTAGAAAGATAAGAAGATAAATTAAGAAACTAAGTGAAAAGAACCATAGCCTTCTTACCTTCTTACTGACGTGTTACTGGTGTGTGAGTGAGTTTTGTGTCTGTGTGCGTGAACCCTTTTAATAACTCTATACATCGATTCTTCTGTAATATACAACAACGTGTTTTCTAATAAATCAGTCAATGTATCACGATAAAATGTCGTAATTTTTAATAATTTCGCCGGATAGTCGACAGGAACTCTTAACTTGCTTAAGATTTAGGAGAATTGCAACCCAGGTGATAACACGTAAGAGCGGGATGCCGACAAAAAATCGGCCACCGATTCTCGGTCGTGTGCGGGAGCCCTCAATCTACAAATCAATGATTGTTTTGAACATTTCATTTAACTTAGTGCAGGAATCACAGTTATATGTTATTAGATTTTAATGGACTTTTTTAGCTTAGCTGGTAGAAAAATCAGTTTTGAGTTAAGCTCGCCTTTGTTATTTTTTGTCACTTGTGCTTGTCTTGTAAATGTTTTCGTGTACAATAAAGAATAAACAAAATATAAAAAATACATATTTGTAAACTCAAACAATAAAAGAAATGTCAAAATAATAAATGTCAAAATAATATAACAGTAAAACTAAAATGTCAAATTAATTAATTCGTTTATTATTATTTTATTTATTTATTAGTGTTAGGAAGATTTACAGACAAATTTGTGATAGTACGAGTATAAGTCTAAATAGAAAAACAATGCCAATGACAAATCTCCACCAATAGCATTCATAAAAAAAACTTACGATTTTTTTTTTATTAAAATTGAAGAAAAATTAAACAATATTAAAAAAAATTCAAAAAACAACATAGTTTACATAGTATAACTCTTTATTCAACAAAAGATTCTTAAGTCGGTGACAAAACGTATCGCCATTTGGTTAATTTTTAACTCTTCGGGAAGGTACTCATAGTATGTTGTGTATGTAGAATGTATAAGAAGCGATCAAAAGCTAATATGCAACTGCTAATGTGCAGTGCACTAGATCTGCCGTTGCACTAAGTAGATAGAGCGGATGCAATGATTTTACGAGCCACGCGAGCGCTCACGTACTCGTATGTATGATTGTAAGTAAGTGTTTCCTATCACGTACGGTATTAAATGCTTACAATTGCAAACTAGACAGTTTCACACAGTGGCCTTGTGTTTTACAACAGCAGCATAACTCAACGAGAGCCTAAAATCAAAAGTATTTTTTTTTTTTCAGAAAACATTTTGCAGTAAAATGTTACGTTAATGAATTAGGATTTTGTGGATATATAACACAAAAATATATAGGTTTTCTCTCAAACAGTTTGCTAACAACAGCAATAAAAGTATAAGATGGTGGATTGGAGATATCTTTCAGCATTTGTGGCTTAATTCGTACCGGTTAGGTTTATGGAGCGTGCAAAATGAAATTTTAATGAATTTACCAGTAATTTTTTAAAATACATGCAAAATTTAAAGATTTAGCCAGGTACACAACAATAAGATTCTATATGGGTTTCGGTATTTTACTTTTAAGGAACGGCACCCTAAACATTCCTCAGACGGGTATTGAACAAAACCTCCAATTACTAACATCACGACATGCGGTTAAGCTGCGACTCTCCATCGGTTAAATTGGACACTTTAGTTAGGAAATGAACACATCTAACACTTATTCAACTTGAGGTTCGTACTCACGTCTTAGTGGCGAGAAGTAGACGTACCGTCCAAAGTTAACCTAGCAAACTATACAAGTATGGTAAAGCTTGTTGTCAGGTAGCTAACAAATTACATTAAAGATCTGACCCGTGGATAATGTTATACGAAGTCCAAGCGGCTGCGGGGGGGGCGGGGGGGTTCACAACAGGGGACGCAGTGACTTTATATCGATGTCGCAGGCAAATTGTATAATTGGCCGCTTAACATAATGCCTTGACATTTTAGAAAACGCCGAGAAATTTTTAAATTCATCAAATGACTCAGCATTTTTCATAATGACGCGCGACGCGATTCGTTTCCGGTACTCTCCGGCCGCTTCAGCGGCACGCTCGCTTCGCTCGCTCGGCCCGCAAGTTGGGTTTTACATTTTGCCGAACGCATACAATATTCCGGCCGTTTGTAAAGGCCGATACGATTTGCCTGTGTTAGTAACACATCGCCTTGTTATCATATTCGAATGCTGCATTGCCAGCGATAGTAATCATAAAAGTTGCTGCCGTGAGGATACACCCTAACAGGAAACAGATGAATCCACGACAAAAGTAAAATTCCATAAAAATATAATTTATCCTAAAAATGTCTCCCAATAATTTGAATATTAAGCATTGAAATGAACTTCAATATTCTTTCATTTTTGAATTTCGTCCCGCTCGAATAAATTGGAATAAAAAGTTTAACATCAAATAAAATCTTTCGGAGCGGATAATTTTTGACAAATTAAAATTCCCTTACTGAAAATGATCTTTCACCTCACTAGATTGGAAAAGTGTGCTTTAATAAAAATTGACAGGATCAGATTAAAATTTTGTATATGTCGTAGAGTGTACACTCGATTGAATTAGGCGATTGTCAAAGATGTTATCGATGTCTGTTACAAATAGTTCGGCCAATATCGTGTTCTCTGCTATTCCTGATGTCTATCCCTTGCCCACATAGTGGCACCCCTCTTCCCCCCAGTTCGTGTCTTCGACATATAGATACACCATTTTTGAGTCCCGTGTGGTGCCGGCAAAGAGTAATACGTACGTACGATGTCATAAGACGCAACTAAGGGCTTATGAATCGAAGGGTGGGCTACAGCATATTTCTGTGTATCGCACCATTTTACAAACTGCGGTCACCAACAACGGCAGTCACCAGCCGCAACGCTCACAAGCGTGGTGACTGTGGACTGAGCTCCCTCTCCTACAGTGGACGTTTCATAGGATGTAATAACAACCAAATTTGTTAACTTTTAATAGTAAGTTTTGCGTTAGCAGAGTTGCATGTTGTAAAAAAAATATCCATTTTATGCAAAGATTTTGGAAACCCACGCCGGAGCGCGCGTTTTCCTTACATGAATAATTCCTTGGTAAGTATGCGGTTCTCGGTCAGCCGTTTAATGTAGCTCATTGTAACCCCCTTTCCCCCTCCCCCGCTAATGGACTGACGCAAAACGGTAGTTAGACCTCACGCGCTGGGGCCAATCTCACTAGTTATACCTATATCTTCAAATAACCGGCCAAGTGCGTGTCGGGCCACGCGCAATATAGGGTTCCGTAGTTTTTTACGATTTTTATCGCAAAGCAGGTGTTGACTAAGTATTTCATAACATTCATAACATAAGTAGAGGTCGTAACGCCTGATTGCTACTGCTATTTACATTATTTCCAGTTTTTCAGCCATAGCTCATTAACCTGTGAAGCCTACTTAGCTGTGATAGTTTTCCTTTTAATTTCATCATATATACTACTACTATGAATTTTTTCGCATTTACATTAAGTACCGTTTAGCTGGCAGGGGGGGGGGGGGGGGCACTCGACTACAACAAAAAATTGCGCCTTCAAGCTGAATATTTCGCCAACGGATCCCTAAATCGAAGAATGATCTGCTTAAACTCACACTATTTTTCAAAGACCTATCCAACGATACCTCACACATTGGGATGAACAAGAAAAAATAAATTCACCTCTACTTTATTTGTTGGGGAGGTAGCATAAAAAAAAATTCATAGATTTTATTTTACCAATTTTTCGGCGTGAACGAAATACATATCCATATTAAATTTCAGCTTTCTTGTACAAAGGGTCTCTGAGCTAAGCCGCGGACAGACAGACAGACAGATAGACGGACATGACGAAACTATAAGGGTTCCTTGTTGACTACGGAACCCTAAAAACTACAGCTACAAGACTGCTATACAAATTAAGAAGCAACAACATCTTGCGGCTATATTTAAAACCATTGAATCAATAAAACAGCAATTTAGTTAGAAGTATTGAGTAAACCGATTGGAGAGCCATTAAACGGAGACGAATGGTTTGAGGGGGCGAAGGTGTTCCTTCCACCGCTCCGGAGCGGAGGCGCCAGCAGGTCTGCCGGATACTTCTATCTCTGGAAATTTGATTCACAAACCCAGTTTCTTTGGTTTTCGTTTATAAAGAAATATTAGAATAAGGATATAAAAGCAAGTATCACCATCATTACTCATCACACATCATCCACTGGTGGATACAGAACCAGTGGACCACAGCTCTTTTAGAATTTCACAGAAACAATACACGGCATAATTTAGAGGAAAATCAAACCATGCTTGTTACTGTTGCGTGCGGCTGGCACAGTAAATCAATGTGGTTGGTGATCGCAATATGCTGGTACAGTTAAGAGTACGTCAAGCTTGACAACTTGAACTTTGTGTCGTTCATGTTTTAATGGTAATCAAGCAAAAATTGTATAAGAAAGGTTAATATAAAATGTCCGATTATCTACAAGAGAAAAATGCATAGGGTTCTAACAGGCCGATTCAAAGTGACTTATGTTTATTGTACATCCTATTTCCTATATATATGTTACTCTTTCACGTAAAAACTACTGAATGGATTTTAATGAAACTTTACAATAATATAGCTTATACATCAGAATAACATATAAGCTACAATTTATAAACCTGCGAAGACGAAGTCGCGGGCACCAGCTGGTTCAAACTTATTTAAAAGAGCGCATGGGTTTTTATTGTCGCTTCTTTTTAGGGTTCCGATACCAAAATGGTAAAAAAAAGGAACCCTTATGGTGCCGCTCTGTCTGTCCGTCTGTCTGTCACACCTCTATATCTCAGCAACCACTTATGCTATCAACCTGAAATTTGGAATAGTTTTAGAATATAGTTGCCCAACTTAATTGCACAAGAAAAAATTTTGAATAAAGTATGATTATTAATATAAAGGGGGCCAAAATAGGGGGGGCCAAATTTCAAATTGTCGCTACTAGGTCGAGTGGGGTATCATATGAAAGGGCTTTACTTGTACATTTTAAAATATATTTTTGTATTTTTTTAAATTTCTTAGTTTTAAAGTTATGATGAAAAATGTCAAGAAAAATACCATTCCCCCCCCCTTATCTCCGAAGTTTGAGTAAGGAAAAATCTGAATTAATTACAGTTGACAGAAGTTTATATAAACTTTACAGCAAAAATAAAACGATCTTTCTAAGTTGCACAGTTTTTCAGAAATCTGCAAAAAACCTTTACAAACAAATTTAGTTTTGCGGTCCTGAAAATGGACTTTATTGCTTCCAAAAATACTATAGGTATATCGGAACCCTCGGCGCGCGAGTCCGACTCGCACTTGACCGGTTTTTTCCCACCATGGCGCCACTTTGTTTGTGAAGCAATGTAGTTTAGCTGACGTCATTAAGAGATTTTAATATCCAACAATAAATAAAATATTTTGAGTTTAAATACTAGCTTACTTTTTGGACCTGAAAAAATTTTCGATTCCCCATACTAAAGTGGTCACGCCCAAGTAACATTTAAGCGGAAAAATATTATATTTACCAGCGCATTACCAGCTATAAGCTTGTAGGCACATACTACTTAGCAGCACCTTCTTTGCGACACCGAGTGAGGCCTCCTTGCTTCAGGAATAGACTGGCAACTGAGTATTTAGTTAGCTGTCGATCTGATGAAGCGTCAAGGTGAAAGGGGGACACAACACAACACGTCATCGTGGTCAAAAAAGTTCCAACATTGAGGTTCGTTTTTCAACATTTGAAGATGGCGGTCGTGTTTATATTTCAATTTTAGTTTTATTTGTTTATTGAAGAGTTTAATGAATAATTTGATTGGGTGTTATGCAGTAAACGTCTTTGAAAATGAACATCTATTAGAAGATTGGAATACATGCATTTATCAAGATTTTTGGATGGAGAGAAGCGGCCCATCGACACTTCAATAATTTTCCCCATCAACTTATCGGAGTCATCATAGTACACAGGCCCTCGTCTTCGTGATGTGGATTCCTGTGTAAATCTTTCACTTGACATTGGCGAACTCGCCATAATTTTATAATAATTTGTTAACTTGACATTGTGCAAAATACATCTGAGATGTGACGCCATTAAATAAATATCTATCTAAAAGATGTCAAACTGAGCATACTGAGCACTTATGTCAGATAGAAGGGAGAGTGCTCGTGTAGTGTTAGTTAGCCGACTCTGTGAAAACCTTGATAAAAACGGAATGAGACTGAGGAGCTAGATGCACTACGAGTACGATGTAGTACGATGTCATGCTTGATCTATTCTTGACTGATCGATACGCTAGAGGATGCTGCTGTCCATGGTTCAAGATCCCATAGTCGCCTGTTACGACATCCAAGGAATGGATGGAGTGGTTCTATTGTTAGCCAGCACCACAAGGACTAAAGCATTACTTTCCATAAAATAATTACTAAAAGTACTTCGAGATTTTCAAGCAACTCTCCGGCCGCTAGGAGGCCATTATCATAACTCGTTTTATAATCTAAATAAATAGACCTCCGCTCGATAACGCCCGGCGGAATGCTTAATTCAGACTTCATCAACGATAAATTAAATCATGGCGCTCATAGCGACGCGGGGCACGCGCTATGTTTATAGGTCAAAGATAAATAAATATACAATTTATTTTATACATGTCCGCGGCTCCCGGCTTAACATGGCCACCCCTATTTACCTTCCAATTTGTGTTAAAATTGTCCCCAATTAAACGTTTATTGTGGTTAGTGTTCTCGGTTCAGTGCGCCTCAACACGGTTAATAATCTGTTTTGTAATTAAAATTAAAATTAGGAATTAGCGGTTAAGCAGCCATCCGTAAGGAATATCATCAAGATAGGTTTATAATTATTGGGATATTTGTATCTCGCTTTATTTTTTTACTATGTACTTTGGAAATTAATTTAATAACCGTGATTATATTAGCAACACAGCCACACAGTTACACAGATGGTGTTAGGTTTTAGCACAAAAATACAGAAAGACGTAATGAAGTGTCTACTGGAAGGCAAAAAAAAATCCTTGTTTCGACCTACCTTGGGGAAAGTTGTTCATTTCCCATCTTAGTTCTCAGGGTAAGCGACGCGCTTTACTGTCTTGTTAGTGGTAATTATGCTGCTTAGAAGACAGTGGGCGCTACGGGCGGTGGTGACCACTTCCCATCAGGTGGCCCACAACTCGCTTGTTCACTTGTTTCATAAAAAAAAGGTTTCATGGTCTGAATCCATGGTTTTTAAATTTTCGAGATGACGGTGTGCCGAAAACTGGAAGGGCATACTCAGTTCAGTCAACGAAACTGAACAACTTTCCTAAAGAAACATTTAAGGGAAATAAAAAAAATTACATCTCCATACAAACTGTTCGACCAGAGTGAGCGATTCGTATGGAGAGGGCAAAAATTTTTTTTCCTTATAATGTGTCTTTAGGAAAGCTGTTCAGTTTCATAGACTAAACACTCTCTTTCAGTTTTCGGTACACCGTCCCTTACACTTACACCCTGTATATAATTTAGTCAACTTCACAACACCCACACAGGCAGTACTCATGTGTCGCGCAACTCGACACTGGTGTCTTCTCATCTCTGCTGAGCCCGACTCAGACAGATTACTGCGATTTCATTTGTGAGTCGAGGTTGGGGCTGTCTGCCTTTTTCCTCGAAAACGAGTTCACATTTGTTTCTTTTTTATTTTTGTAATACTTATTTGACAAGATATATAATATTCTCACCTTTGGTATTTTTGTCTGTGTAGTGCAGCATATTAAATAACATAACTTTACACGGGTAACGGCCAGAAAGTTAGACCAGTGACCAATTAATTAATTTCTTTCATATTTTCCTTGAATAAACCGCAAGTACAATGTATGCCACTCAGCTTTTTGTCCACATGTAGACGCGCCTCGACAAACAAACAAACACAGTTGTTTTCTCAAAATTATCCGAACAAACTTGATTTGCTATTCCAGCAGTCGAGTGCGGTTGTGATTCAATAGTTTGCCGATGCGATTTTGGGTGCTCGGCCTCTATTGGTTGGAGCTGCGTTTGTTTGAACAGGGCTGACCGCTGAGTTAGTCGAGACACGTACACGCCTGTGCCGGTTTTCAGTAGCCATTGTGTATCAGCGGCGCTTAGTTTACGCAAAATAGGCTCTCATTAAGGGGCTGATAAGAGCTGAATTATCTCCCTTTCTAACAAAGGGCAGAATGCGCCTGCTAGAACGGAGCGGATTCGCGCTGTTTTACGTTTTTCGATAATTTTTACATTTTTCTCAAAATCTTTACCCGTAATATTAATTATTATAAAACAGCTATATTATGCATAATATATTGAATAATGTGTAAAAGTTTTGGCATCATAGATTAATGGGTACTTAAGAAAAACGGTTTAAAAGCAAAAAGCAGAGGTGACTTTGGATTTTTTTATGGCGTACAAAATATATTTAATCGTGTTTCAGAGTCGGCCATATTATTGTAAAGATGGTTAATTATCACATAATTTTTTTTCACAGCTATATACTCGTATTTATCACTTTTCGTTAAAAACCTGCTCAAGTGAAGCGTATTTAGCTCTTACCAGCCCCTTAACGTATTGGCATTGGCCTAAACTAAACACACCTTTAGATTGTACGTACGACCGTGTCGCGAGTCATAAGTCTAAATCGGTTTCTCGCAGCTTAAAACACAAAGTACAAATACTTACTTGATTTTCGCCATGGAAAACCGTACAAAGTTACAACGTGTAATCTTGTAGCTTTTAGAGTTTAGATAAACGAAACCCTGCTTTATTATTTGAGCGTTTAAATTTCAGGATAGTGAGTGGGAGTTCCATATTGAAATATTTAGTATCGATTCCAGCTATTTGCATAACTTTTTTATACTTTGACATTTGTACTGTTTATATTTCGACCCTCTTTTCCTCTCGATTCAAACTTTTGTTGTAAAAAAAGTTGTCTTAGTTTAATCAGATCACACAAGTTCCATTCCCGTTTGCGACTGGTTCAGCCAACTCTCACAGCTTTCGAACACAAAAACACCACGAGATGTGAAAAACAGAAACGTGTACCAGAAGCGAGCTTACAGGCGCCAGATTTAGAGTAATCCGTTCTGAAGGAGATTATTTGAGCTGTGGAGCTTAAAGTATTTAGAGTCTGTCTGAGTGCGGCTGCTGATACGAGGCGGTACCTTCCCTCTCGCACAGAAGTGACATGAGATGAGTCTGCTGTCATACGTACCTCTCCTCCGTTTAGGGTTAAAATAACTTGAATGTAATTAATATAATAAATAACGGTTACACAATACAAGGTATCTAAAATCCTGTTGTTGCCAAATTAAACACAAGTACGTTTTAGAGTGTGCGGACACTGGCAACTTTGGTCGCCGTTGAGTAAAAAAACTGCCGATACGAAAAGTTTTATTTCGGTCACGTCGCTCTAGCCGGTAAGTAGAACGTTTTCATAACATATTGCAACAGTTTTTGCCAACAAAAGAGGCAAGATGGAAATACGACAGAACAAAACATTTAAATTCGGACACAGTCAGTTGACAGTGCGCGTGATAGATTACAATACCTGAAAATATGTCTTAAAATATTGCTAAATGGCTAAATTGTATTTCAGAGATAATAGATAGTTAGGAGTAATAAATTTTATTGTAATAGTATTGATTTCATCTCTTTCCTAACGGAAGTTGTAGAATGTAATTAACTAAAGTATTGTATTAAGTAAAATCATAAAAATGACATGTGTTGCAAGGTTTATAATGTGTTCAAAATATTGTATTAATATTGTTGTCGATTAATCTAGTAAAATATATTAAATCGTATGTAAAAGTAGTAATTTTGATGCTGTTCAATGTAGCTCATTGGCTAATGTAACTAGAATGATTGGTATTGGTCAATATGTGGCTAATATCACTCACCTCGTTCCTAATTGGATAATTGTATTGCTCACTACCTGTACAAACTTCATTTCATATTGTATGATAAAAAGCTCCCTCAGAGCGATAAATCTCTCTTATCTTAGTGTCGGCGAAACTGGAAGTATCCCTAGTCCTGAGTTAAGTAATTTTCTTTAATATTTAAATTATATTTCGTCGCTTCATTCGAAGATATAGTTTGTTTACATGTAGTACTCCTCAATTCGCCAGGCAGACGATGCACGCATTTAAGAGTAATTCATTTGATTCTCTTATTTAAAACGATTTCCGTTTCCGTCCCGTGTTCACTTCACCACTGTAGCTGACATTCGCTTAATTCCTTTTTCGTGCGGGGCAGTGAACGCACGCGTCCCATGCCGAAGCGCAATGTTCAATAAGAAGTAGGTAGATTATACCTGAAGTTGTAATATTGAAGTTAAATTACAAATATTTAAAATTATTGTCGATAAAATAAGTTTTTGCTCCGTGTGTTAGTGTAATCGTACTGGATTCAAAACTTTTCAGTAAGTGTTGTTTTGATTATTAATTCTTTCTAAGAAAGTAAAAATTTTCAAGATTACCCACAAATTCTATTCTTAAATTTGCTAAACAAATTGAAGTGTTTATTACGGCCTATCTTGCGGCCCGATACCTATAGTTACTTGTTTTGTATACAAAAACGTAACATGATAACGTAACGACCATGATTATAACCTATCGGTCGCACCCAGAACTTTTACCAAATGATGGAAAATGTAATAAGATAGACGTAAATATGTTCACCATATAATGACATTTTGTTTATGATAATTCCGACAAATGTTAGAACACTAATCAAGAGATTTTGAACCCTTTTCAATATTTTTTTTTGTAGTTAATTACTACAAAAGTTCATTAACACCTACACAGGCTTAAAAAATTTAGCCTTCGTTTACGTCATACAATTTTATCTTTTCTTGCCTTCCGACAAACAAAGTAAAAATAAAGGAAAGTAACAAAATTAAACGTTACCGACGTATTAAATATACGTGTGTGTGACGTGCATTAAATGTTTTAGGTCTAATGGCGAAAGTTACGAGGGTAAGTAAAAAATGAAATATTTTTTTTGTGTTTTAAACATTTATTACCAAGTGAATCATAGAACAACTTACGTCGGAATGGACTGCGAGTCAATTGCGATGGCAGTAACTTCGAGTTACCGCCTAATATTATTTACGATGTGTTACGTGAATGGATATGATGGAATGCGATTGTCTATCTATTATTATGTCGGGATTGACTGCGAGTCAATTGCGACGGCGTTAACTGCGAGTTAAGGCCAAATAATATTGACAATACGCGATATCTACATAGATATGAACTGTGGGTTACCAAGTATCTATTGCTTGTCGGGATTGACTGCGAGTCAATTGCGACGGTGTTAACTGCGAGTTAACGCCACGTATTATCGAAAATACGTGATGTATAAAATTGCCTATCTATTATTATGTCGGGATTGACTGCGAGTCAATTGCGACGGCCCTAACTGCGAGTTATGGCCAAATAATGTAGACAAAAATCGACATCTGAATATATTTTTACTGCGATTCTACTATCTATTGTCTGTCGGGATTGGCTGCGAGCCAATAACGACGGTGTTAACTGCGAGTTAACGCCAAATTATCTGTTGGTTGTCGGGATTGACTGCGAGTCAATAACGACGGCTTAACTGCGAGTTATGTCAAACCATATCAGCATAAATCATGCATAAAAATACAAGTTATCTATTTTCACGTCGAAATCGACTGTGAGTCAATCGTAACGGCTTTAACTGCGAGTTAAGGCCAAATAATGATTAAAATATGCGATATTAAAATTGCTATTGACTGAGAGTCAACTTTTTATTGTTAAGGTCGGCATTGACTGAGAGTCAATTGCGACGGCGGTAACTGTGACTTAACGTCAAAATTTATCGTCAATGAAAACAATAATATCAAGTTCATCTATGTGTGTCGTCTGCGATACATTGTCTTTAGTTTTCACAACAAGCCTTTTTGTTTTTTAACCATAACCAGAATATTTTTATTGTAAAATACCCACCTACAAAAATTTTATTTTTGGGTGCCAGTAATAGTAAAGAGAACAAAACCGTCCATGAGACAAAAGATCATGCCAGCCCTGGACTAACCGACACCTAAGGTCTGGAAACCTGAGGAGTCTTCTAGACACCTTAGGCGTCTACGTCTGATACGCCAAACTTGTTCTCTATCATATTCACGACACACTGTCGAACTTTTGTACGCCTAAGTATATTGAAAAAAGGCATGCCTATAGACAAGTACATACATACTACACCTAATACCGGTTTATTGTAAATGATTACAAACACCGATACTAAATTGCTAATTGAATTCCAGGCTTAGATAAAAATATCTCCGCTTTCATGTACAAGTATCTGTAAAAGACAAAACTTGTTTTTATAAAAAAGCAAATAAAACTATTGAGAGATAAAGATGCATCTTTTCAAACGTCGGGAGCTCGTTTAACCCACCAGAAGAAGCCTTGGTCGGGTCCTCGTTACCCGTCAAATGGGGGGGGGAGCGAGGTTACAGGCAGGCTCTGGCCTTATCCCCAAGCTCAAGCAGCATCGACTAAAAGTTACAATCCATCCAAAACTCATGCTCCAGCACAGAACCGTAACATAAGTACATGCTGGTATAATACAATGTCATTATAACTGTTGCATAATGGAAAATGTTTTTATTTCAACACTTCCTGTGTCCGGATAATTCTCCGAAGTAGAAAATCGCAATATTTCATAACCACAATGTTGTTATAATTATAATACATGCATAAGCATGAACCCTAAACACCACAGTATCCTAGTGTTAGCTGAAAAAAAAAAAAAAACGAGGAAATAATATTCCGTGTAGTGCTGTAATGTAACGTGAAATCCACGTTTAAAATTTACCCTCAAGAAAAGCCAATACACAAAGTTTATATTGATTGTAACTGGAGAATAAGTTCCTATTTCCAGCGTTACAATTGTTACGAGTTACATTCCATCGGAATTTATATTGGGTACCTAAATTTAAAGCACCAGAACGCAATAGCTGTAACCGATTTATTCTAAATCCAAGAAATAAATGTACCTATTGCAACGTGTCATTCAACCGCCTCAAAAATTATGTTTTGAAAAACGGCTTCCTTGCTACGAAAAGCCCATCTCTAAATTTATGTTTTTAAGATAACCGAAAATTTCTACATTTAAATTTTCAACATAATATATGAAAGAAGTCACGCTATATAATTCTTTACGATTTTGCAACCGTGCCTTATGAATATTATGATATTTTAGAAGATCTTATCTGATGGTATGGTAATGTTTCGACAAATGCTGCCCATTACAAGATACTTTTCTTACAGAAAGAAATTAAATACAGACACCTCCCTAACTAGTACCTAGTGTGGAGCAGTAAACAAAACCTAAGGCTACTAAGAAGGCCGAAGATGTAAAATATTTGTTTTAAGGATACAAAAAAAAAAAAGTATGTAGGTACCATACCATATTGTACAAATAACCTGTCAAAATTGGCAATGGTACGATTGGCACAATATTTATTTATTTAAATTTTACGAAACACAAATTGCCGCAGGTGCCAGCTGAGTCAATGAAAGTCACTCCCAGGCTCTGTGTGCAAACTTTTGAGACATAGCTTTCAAGTTCGCTGTACTTTTTGCTCTTAGCGACAATCCTTAGCGATTTATGTTTTTTTTTATGAAAACGAGATCCGGACGCTAAAGCTATGGATACTTTATCCTTTGTCCTGGACATTTTACGCCGTTCCGCCATTTTTTGTTTCCTTTTATATTTGGGAAAAATTACTGATGACGAAGGCACCAGTATTTTGTGTTTTCACAAGGCCTTCTCTGCCTTTTAGCCCATCTTAATTATTTATATCATATAAAATAATGAAACTTTTATGATCCATATCAGAGTATACTGTTCCTTTTTAACTTATCTAACAGGTCCAGCGAGAAGCATTCACGCGCCACTTGATCCTCTCGCTTGCACTGATGTTCTCTTGAGTTTCGCTGTCTGAGGCTCGTATTTAACAATATATGTCAAAATAAGCTTTGGGTAACAGCTTGTCCCAAAAAAAAAAAAAACGCAAACGTGTTTGATAGTCCTACAACCAACAACTATTGTTATTTTTAACAAAACAACGTGACAAGATGTGTGGTTCGTATGAATAGCTGTACAACGGCTCTCTTGACAATCATCGTTTGGCGCAATCTTTGCTACTTACTTATTAGGTGATAGAATTGGTTTAAAACCTTCTACTTACAATCACCTTCCTCTTTTTCTTCCGGTTGTCAAGATGGGTATCGACATCAATCATAAACACGACAGGAAAGTTAGGCGTACTGAAGTAAAATCTCAGGATGTGTACCTGAGGTTGTTGGTAAAACTATACAGATACTTGGCCAGACGTACTAATGCCAAGTTCAACACAATTATCTTGCGCCGGCTGTTCATGAGCCGCATCAACAGGCCCCCGATCTCGCTGTCGCGCGTGTCTCGCCACATGAAGAAGCCTGGCCGTGAGGGTCTGATCGCTGTGGTGGTTGGATCCATCACCAACGATGTGAGGCTGTACAAAGTCCCCAAGATGACCGTTGCCGCACTCCATGTCACCGAGAAGGCTCGCGCCCGCATCTTGGCTGCTGGAGGAGAGATCCTGACTTTTGATCAGCTGGCCTTGAGGGCTCCAACTGGCCGCAAGACGGTGCTGATCCAAGGCCGCCGCAACGCCCGCGAGGCTGTGCGTCACTTCGGCCCCGCGCCCGGAGCTCCACGCTCGCACACGAAGCCCTATGTGCGCACTAAGGGACACGAGAAGGCACGGCCTAGCCGTCGCTCCAATGTCTAGACTTTAATATAAGTACTACAGCCAAGCCTAATAGGCCTAGATATATAATAGTTACTTGGGTTGGGACACACAACTAATAAGTAAATAAGTGTGTATCCAAATAGTCCCTTAATTTAGAGTTAGTGATGTAAAATAAAATGAACAGATCAGCGATTTTACTATATGCTCATGGGGCACAAACATCTTCAATAATAAAAGTGAATACTTATATTATTTTGCAAATAATGGAGTTCAGATAGCCATAACGTATTTAATCAAACTTCCACTGCGGGCTAAGATTAGCCAATATTGTTCTAATATTATTTAACTGAATATATTATACACACGTGTTCTGTCCATATTTTGTTTTCAAGTTCAAGGCAAACTTGATATTATTGTTTTCATTGACGATAAATTTTGACGTTAAGTCACAGTTACCGCCGTCGCAATTGACTCTCAGTCAATGCCGACCTTAACAATAAAAAGTTGACTCTCAGTCAATAGCAATTTTAATATCGCATATTGTAATAATTATTTGGCGTTTACTTGTAGTTAACGCCGTTACGATTGACTCACAGTAGAGTCCGACGTGAAAATAGATAACTTGTATTTTTATGCATGATTTATGTTGATATAGTTTGACATAACTCGCAGTTAAGCCGTCGTTATTGACTCGCAGTCAATCCCAACAACTAACAGATAGTTTGGCGTTAACTCGCAGTTAACACCGTCGTTATTGGCTCGCAGCTAATCCCGACAGACAATAGATAGATGTCGATTTTTGTGTATATTATTTGGCCATAACTCGCAGTTAAGGCCGTCGCAATTGACTCGCAGTCAATCCCGACAAGCAATAGATACTTGGTAACCCACAGTTCATATCTATGTAGATATCGCGTATTGTCAATATTATTTGGCCTTAACTCGCAGTTAACGCCGTCGCAATTGACTCGCAGTCAATCCCGACATAATAATAGATAGACAATCGCATTCCATCATATCCATTCACGTAACACATCGTAAATAATATTAGGCGGTAACTCGAAGTTACTGCCGTCGCAATTGACTCGCAGTCCATTCCGACGTAAGTTGTTCTGTGATTCACTTGGTAATAAATGTTTAAAACACAAAAAAAAGAAAATATATTTCATTTTTTACTTACCCTCGTAACTTTCGCCATTAGACGAAAAAACATCTAACACACGTCATACACACGTATACTTAATACGTCGGTAACGTTTAATTTTGTTACTTTCCTTTATTTTTACTTTGTTTGTCGGAAGGTAAGAAAAGATAAAATTGTATGACGTAAACGAAGGCTAAAACTTTTAAGCCTGTGTAGGTGGTAATGAAATTTTGTAGTAATTAACTACAAAAAAAAATATATATATATATTGAAAAGGTTTCAAAATCTCTCGATTAGACAATGTTCTAACATTTGTCGGAATTATCATAAACAAAATGTCATTATATGGTTTACGTCTATCTTATTAAATTTTCCATAATTTTCGTAAAAGTTCTGGGTGCGACCGATAGGTCATAATCATGGTTGTTACGTTGTCATGTTACGTTTTTGTATACAAAACAAGTAACTGGAGGTATCGGGCCGCAAGATACTCGTAGGCCGTAATAAACACTTCAATTTGTTTAGCAAATTTAAGAATAGAACATGTGGGTAATCTTGAAAATTTTTCTTTCTTAGAAAGAATTAATAATCAAAACAACACTTACTGAAAAGTTTTGAATCCAGTACGGTTACACTAACACACGGAGCAAAAACTTATTTTATCGAAAATAATTTTAAATGTTTGTAATTTAACTTCAATATTACAACTTCAGGTATAATCTATCTACTTCTTATTGAACATTGCGCTTCGGCATGGGACGCGTGCGTTCACTGCCCTGCACGAAAAAGGAATGAAGCGAATGTCAGCTACAGTGGTGAAGTGAACACGGACGGAAATCGTTTTAAATAAGAGAATCAAATGAATTACTCTTAAATGCGTGCATCGTCTGCCTGGCGAATTAAGGACTACTACATGTAAACAAACTATATCTGAAGAATGAAGTGACGAAATATAATTCCAGGATGGATGCGGCTGCCTAGCGAACTCTTCAAAGCGATCAACGATGCTGCGCCTGATGTCCGGCCGGGGGAAAGATGATCCAACTACAAGCAACTGCTGCGCCGAGTAACTACTGGTCCACCAACATCGAGGCACATCAGAAAATCATTTGGAGCAGCATCGTTATTGTTGCTAAGACAGGTATGGCCCCAACAGGGACTGCTTAACTTTTAAAAACCTGAAAATTTAAAACTGAATTTATATCTAGAAGTAAGAAATACTTCGTGTACCTAAAATGTCTGATTCAAAACAATATTCAGCGTTCCTACCTAACATTTTTGGAAGCTCAAATAGCTAAAAGTGGTCTTTCAAATATCAAATGTATTTAAACCGTCATTTAAAAGTAAATTAAATAAAACAAAATTTTGACTGTGACGATTTACAAAGTTTACTAGTCACCCTTTTTTTTTACGACCTACATGTAACCTGTTTGATCTAGTTAAAAACTTGTGAAGAAACCGAATTCTATTCGGTTAATTTAGTGTACCTACATAAAATCTTTGTTTTCTATCTTTCATCATCTTATCGTGGATGTTGTAATGTAAGAACAATGACCTAACTTCTACAAAAGCTGGACTATACATGTCTACTTACGTTTCTTTAAATGTTGTTTGTCTGGTTCCTTAACTCAGATATGGTTTTGTAGATAACTAAATTCTCTCTCCAACATTCAAAATTTGGGCTACAAGACATCGGTCACAGTGGCATGCCCTGTATTTGCACTTCATTTTTGTTTAAAAGTAACGTAACGTAACGTCAATTTATGCAATAAATACACATATATTCAATAATGAATGTGTTCGACACTAAAAGTTCACACAATATTTCCTCGCACTACCTTCTAGTCATTTTGCGACAACTATATTTGTCTTTTCACAATAAGCCTAAAGGCTTAGCAATTGCAACACTGTATTTTGCTCAGTTTGACCGACTTATGAATTTAAATCAATTTTTTTTTTATATTAACTTTGTGCATCCAAAAAAATTTTTAAGTTTACTTCTTTATTGAGGAATACTTAAAAATATACATACCGTCGTTCAATAAATCTAAACAACCGTGCGGCCTTAAAAGTGTGAGTCTGACTCGCGTACTAAGGGTTCCATACCTGTCCAGGACCACTACAGCAGCTGTAGTAAGGCTGTCCCGTCTCTAATGTAAATGTACTTTAAATAAATGATAGCCTACTTGAAATTGGTTAAATTTGGTTGTGAGAATACTTGCAATATTTGATGAATATTTGATTTTTATGCTGCTAGTTTTTCTTGCCTTTCATGATTTTGGATCAATGAAAAATACCCCATAGGTTTTAGTTTAGTTCATAAATGTATGAAGATGGGTACATAATTTGTGGCCGTACCTTTTGATTGTGTTGACGACGTGAAACTAAAAAAAATCACATCTCTATATCCGTGAAAACAATGATTGACAGACTGAGGACAAAGAGATCCTTTATGGGTTCAGTTTATTTTCCTTTTGAATTACGGAACCCTAAAATATAACCACTGTTTTTGTTGAACTTTTTTTTTAAGTACTACCTACTTTTGAGAATTTTTTTTTTCCTTTTATTTCGTTGTTACGATAAACAGCGACTGGTGCCGATTTTTGCAAATACCTACCCAACTCGAAAATAATCAATTATTTGTAGTTTTGATGATACTGCTCATCTAAAGGACTTATGATCATGCCAATTAATTTATACTAAACAATCCTGGCTAATAATTGATATTACAAACAACAAGAATACGTTTTAACGTCAAATTGTTCAAATATATTTATAATTCTGCCTTCAATATACCTACATCAAGATCCTTAAACCAAGTAACGTTTATCTAGTATTTTACAAGTATGGAAAACTATTTCGATACTCTCATTGTGATACTCTCATTGTGATGAACACTGAAATGTGTTAGGTACCGTATATGAAGTAAGAAAATGCTAACATTATAGTAAGAGGCAAACTGACCTAAATAAAAATGAAGACATATTTCTTATATTATTAATCTTTTTGCTAAATGTGTTATAAATCCGTGGCGCAATAAAATTATAATGCCTTTGAAAAAAAATAAACTGACCTAAGTATAAAAATTCAGTGTTATGGAGGATTTACAAAATAATGACATTATAATGAAAACATACATTATTTGCCGGAAGATGTTATTACTCCTATTAAGAGAATATTAAGAGGCTTAACAGGTGTTTTTTTTTTGACATGGACATGAAATAACCAATTGGAATATTATATTGTGTAGTGAATAAAAAGCGTTTTGAGCCTTTTTGATTGTGTTGATGTCGTATATTTTAGTGGGTACTTTAATAAATTGCATGTTCAGCAATATATCTTTTTAAATACATTAAAATTACGAGTAAGTTTTTAATAATAATAATAATAGTAAATTAATTAATTTCTCTCGGAAATATCAATAAACATACATTAGTTTACATGCAATTTTAAAAGCAAACACTAATTACGCTAGCAAGAAATTCAGCTTGTGAAGAGACTGGAGCCTTTACTAGGTTCTGCATCTGTAACTTAGGTGTCCAGGACCTGAATATAATGGTAAATTATAATGGAAAGTGTAAATGAAATTAAATTCCTAGGGGTAACACTTGGGTTGGAGATCACATATTGATAATATAAATACAAAAATAAGTAAATATGTGTTAAAACAATCACAAAACCAGCATCTCGAAAAACTGTACTTTGTGCATATAATGCGTATGTGGTTTCCAATTTTAGATATGGTATATTGCACTGGGGAAACGTGGCAAAAGTTCATATTTTACTATTATTTAGAACACAAAAAAATGTGTAAGAGCCATGTGTGGCATAGGACAAAGAAAAAGTTGTGTTCCCCATTTTAAAAAGCCAAATTAGAAAAAAATGCTAGTTTTAAGCTCTGACAACACCACTTGTGGTAAATTGCATCGTTCTGTTGACATACTATATTTGTCACCTTATTATGTATAAAAAAAAACTCTGTTGAACTGGCAAAGACTAGGCATCCGTAAGGCAGAAGTAAGACCACCCTAAGCACCCGAACTTGTTATTCTATAGTAACTCGGTAATGGTATGGCTCGCAGACTGTATAATAGATGATCAAACGAACTCCAGGAGTGAAGTTCGATCGTTATTATATGAGTCGCTTCATTCGAAGATATAATTTGTTTACAAGTAGTAGTCCTTAATTCGCCAGGCAGACGATGCACGCATTTAAGAGTAATTAATTTGATTCTCTTATTTAAAACGATTTCCGTCCGTGTTCACTTCACCACTGTAGCTGACATTCGCTTCATTTTTTAGAGTCTGTACCTATGAACCTTTAAACAAAACTTTGCATTTGGGTGGAAACCACAACTTGTGACACAGTGTTTGGTTTTTTGGGAGGGAGGGTTGTTATATTATTATATCTTCGAATGAAGCGACTCATATAATAACGATCGAACTTCACTCCTGGAGTTCGTTTGATCATCTATTATATTTCGTCGCTTCATTCTTCAGATATAATTTGTTTACAAGTAGATGTTTAGAGAACAAAGTTTTGTTTGGTTACTGTGAAACAACTGTATATACAAGATGTTTTAGTTTAACTATCTAAGCCAACGAATTACAAATAGTAATTCGTTGAAAAAATCTGTAATTTGCTGATCCAAGCAGATAATAAATAACCTTTGATTTATACCAAAAGCAAGTATGCAACAAAAATCAACTTATATAATAAGTTACTCATTCGATACAACTGATATTATAAAATCATCTACCTACTGGTCTAATATATCAAACTAATAAAAGTGCTAGACGTGCTGGTCGAGGCTGAGAGAGTTGCAATTTTGCAAAGCGGGGAAGATGCATGTGTCGACAAGTCTTCTCTCAGATAGTGTTTCTGGTAAATCAACCAGCTTATAAATCACAGCTGCTTAAGCTGATTAACGTGGATGTTAATTGATATTTACAATTTTCCTACATTGGCAGTTCTTGATTTTATTTTTTGAACAAAAATATGGACAGAACACGAGTGCATAATATATTCAGTTAAATAATATTAGAACAATATCGGCTAATCTTAGCCCGCAGTGGAAGTTTGATTAAATACGTTATGGCTATCTCAACTCCATTATTTGCAAAATAATATAAGTATTCACTTTTTATTATTGAAAATTTTTGTGCCCCATGAGCATATAGTGAAATCGCTGATCTGTTCATTTTATTTTATATCATTAACTCTAAATTAAGGGACTATTTAGATACACACTTATTTACTTATTAGTTGTGTGTCCCAAGTAACTATTACGAGTACTAGGCCGATTAGGCTTGTGATTGTAAGTAGAAGAAGGTTTTAAACCAATTATTGGTTCCAATTATATCACCTAATAAGTAAGTAGCAAAGATTACGGCAAACGATGATTGTCAAGAGAGCCGTTGTACAGCTGTTCATACGAACCAAACATCTCGTCACGTTGTTTTGTTAAAAATAACAGTAGTTGTTGGTTGTAGGACTATCAAACACGTTTGCGTTTTTTCCGGGGACAAGCTGTTACCCAAAGCGTATTTTGACATATATTGTTAAATAGGAGCCTCAGACAGCGAAGCTCAAGAGAACATCAGTGCAAGCGAGAGGATCAAGTGGTGCGTGAATGCTACCCGCAGGACCTGTAATGTATGGATATAAAAGTTTCAAGTGTTGAAGGACACTTATTTTGTATGATATAAATAATTAAGATGGGCTAAAAGGCAGAGAAGGCCTTGTGAAAACACAAAATACTGGTGCCTTCGTCATCAGTAATTTTTCCCAAATATAAAAGGAACCGGAACCGCGTAAAATGTCCAGGTCAAAGGATAAAGTATCCATAGCTACAGCGTCTGGATCTAGTTTTCATAAAAAAAAAAAAAAAAACATAAATCGCTAAGGATTGTCGCTAAGAGCAAAACTAAGAGTACAGCGAACTTTAAAGCTGTGTCTTAAAAGTTTGCACACAGAGCCCGGGAGTGACTTTCATTGACTCAGCTGGCACCTGCGGCAATTTGTGTTTCGTAAAATTTAAATAAATAAATATTGTGCCAATCGTACCATTGCCAATTTTGACAAGTTATTTGTACAATATGGTATGGTACCTACATACTCTTTTGTTTTTTTTTTTTTTTTTTTTTTTTTTGTTTGTTACCTTAAAACAAATATTTTACTTCTTCGGCCTTCTTCGTAGCCTTTGGTTTTATTTACTGCTCCACACTAGGTACTAGTTAGGGAGTTGTCTGTATTTAATTTCTTTCTGTAAGACAAGTATCTTGTGATGGCCAGGAATTTGTAGAAACATTACCATACCATCAGATAAGATCTTCTAAAATATCATAATATTCATAAGGCACGGTTGTAAAATCGTAAAGAATTATATAGCGTGACTTTTTTCATATATTATGTTGAAAATTTAAATGTAGAAATTTTCGGTCATCTTAAAAACATCAATTAAGAGATGGGCTTTTCGTAGCAAGGAAGCCGTTTTTCAAAACATAATTTTTGAGGCGGTTGAATGACACGTTGCAATAGGTACATTTATTTCTTGGATTTAGAATAAATCGGTTACAGCTATTGCGTTTTGGTGCTTTAAAATTAGGTACCCAATATAAATTCCAATGGAATGTAACTCGTAACGGTTGTAACGCTGGAAATAAGAACTTATTCTTCAGTTAAAATCAATATAAACTTTGTATATTGGCTTTTCTTGAGGGTAAATTTTAAACGTGGATTTCACGTTACATTAGCACTACACGGAATATTATTTCCTCGTTTTTCCCTGGTAACACTAGGATACTGTGGTGTTTAGGGTTCATGCTTATGCATGTATTATAGCAACATTGTGGTTATGAAATATTGCGATTTTCTACTTCGTAGAATTATCCGGACACAGGAAGTGTTGAAAAAAAAAAACATTGTATTATACCAGCATGTACTTGTGTTACGGTTCTGTGCTGGAGCATGAGTTTTGGATGGATTGTAACTTTTAGTCGATGCTGCTTGAGCTTGGGGATAAGGCCAGAGCCTGCCTGTAACCTCGCTCCCCCCCCCTCCCATTTGACGGGTAATGAGGACCCGACAAAGGCTTCTTCTTCTGGGTTAAACGAGCTCCCGACGTTTGAAAAGATGCATCTTTATCTCTCAATAGTTTTATTTGCTTTAACTTTTTTATAAAAACAAGTTTTGTCTTTTACAGATACTTGTACATGCAAGCGGAGATATTTTTATCTAAGCCTGGAATTCAATTAGCAATTTAGTATCGGTGTTTGTAATAATTTACAATAAACCGGTATTAGGTGATATTTGAGAAGTATTTGCTTGTCTATAGGCATGCCTTTTTTCAATATACTTAGGCGTACAAAAGTTCGACAGTGTGTCGTGAATATGATAGAGAACAAGTTTGGCGTATCAAACGTAGACGCCTAAGGTGTCTTGAAGACTCCTCAGGTGTCCAGACCTTAGGTGTCGGTTGGTCCAGGGCTGGCATGATGCCTCGTGGACGGTTTTGTTCTCTTTACTATTACTGGCACCCAAAAATAAAATTTTAGTAGGTGGGTATTTTACAATAAAAATATTCTGGTTATGGTTAACAAACAAAAAGGCTTGTTGTGAAAACTAAAGACAATGTATCGCAGACGACACACATAGATGAACTTGATATTATTGTTTTCATTGACGATAAATTTTGACGTTGTCACAGTTACCGCCGTCGCAATTGACTCTCGGTCAATGCCGACCTTAACAATAAAAAGTTGACTCTCAGTCAACAGCAATTTTAATATCGCATATTGTAATAATTATTTGGCGTTTACTTGTAGTTAACGCCGTTACGATTAACTCACAGTCGAGTCCGACGTGAAAATAGATAACTTGTATTTTTATGCATGATTTATGTTGATATAGTTTGACATAACTCGCAGTTAAGCCGTCGTTATTGACTCGCAGTCAATCCCAACAACTAACAGATAGTTTGGCGTTAACTCGCAGTTAACACCGTCGTTATTGGCTCGCAGCCAATCCCGACAGACAATAGATAGTTGAATCGCAGTAAAAATATATTCAGATGTCGATTTTTGTCTATATTATTTGGCCATAACTCGCAGTTAAGGCCGTCGCAATTGACTCGCAGTCAATCCCGACATAATAATAGATAGGCAACATTATGCATCACGTATTTTCAATACTATGTGGCGTTAACTCGCAGTTAACACCGTCGCAATTGACTCGCAGTCAATCGCGACAAGCAATAGATACTTGGTAACCCACAGTTCATATCTATGTAGATATCGCGTATTGTCAATATTATTTGGCCTTAACTCGCAGTTAACGCCGTCGCAATTGACTCGCAGTCAATCCCGACATAATAATAGATAGACAATCGCATTCTATCATATCCATTCACGTAACACATCGTAAATAATATTAGGCGGTAACTCGAAGTTACTGCCGTCGCAATTGACTCGCAGTCCATTCCGACGTAAGTTGTTCTATGATTCACCTGGTAATAAATGTTTAAAACACAAAAAAAAAGAAAATATATTTCATTTTTTACTTACCCTCGTAACTTTCGCCATTAGACGAAAAAACATCTAACACACATCATACACACGTATACTTAATACGTCGGTAACGTTTAATTTTGTTACTTTCCTTTATTTTTACTTTGTTTGTCGGAAGGTAAGAAAAGATAAAATTGTATGACGTAAACGAAGGCTAAAATTTTTAAGCCTGTGTAGGTGGTAATGAAATTTTGTAGTAATTAACTACAAAAAAAAATATATTGAAAAGGTTTCAAAATCTCTCGATTAGACAATGTTCTAACATTTGTCGGAATTATCATAAACAAAATGTCATTATATGGTTTACGTCTATCTTATTAAATTTTCCATCATTTTCGTAAAAGTTCTGGGTGCGACCGATAGGTCATAATCATGGTTGTTACGTTGTCATGTTACGTTTTTGTATACAAAACAAGTAACTGGAGGTATCGGGCCGCAAGATACTCGTAGGCTTCTGTTTAGCAAATTTAAGAATAGAACATGTGGGTAATCTTGAAAATTTTTCTCTCTTAGAAAGAATTAATAATCAAAACAACACTTACTGAAAAGTTTTGAATCCAGTACAATTACACTAACACACGGAGCAAAAACTTATTTTATCGAAAATAATTTTAAATATTTGTAATTTAACTTCAATATTACAACTTCAGGTATAATCTATCTACTTCTTATTGAACATTGCGCTTCGGCATGGGACGCGTGCGTTCACTGCCCCGCACGAAAAAGGAATGAAGCGAATGTCAGCTACAGTGGTGAAGTGAACACGGACGGAAATCGTTTTAAATAAGAGAATCAAATTAATTACTCTTAAATGCGTGCATCGTCTGCCTGGCGAATTAAGGACTACTACTTGTAAACAAATTATATCTGAAGAATGAAGCGACGAAATATAATACGATAAAGGATCTACCATTGCACCAATTCAGAACAAATTTACATGCTTTGCTTACTGATAGATGTTACTATAATTTTAATGCCTTTTTAATTGATGATGACGTTAATAGTACAATTTTGTGACTGTTATTTAATACTTTCTGTTCGGACATTGTAACTTAGATTTGATATTTAATAACTTTGTGACATACCTTATCTAATTGGAACACTGCTGTATGTATATTGCATGCTGACACAGTAAGATAAAGTGAAACTTTATATAAATTTAAACACCTTATGTACCTGTTTCTGACAATAAATGAACTATGAATTGTGACCGCTTTAGCAAAAAGTACAAATTGATACTATTTTAAACTATTGAGGTGGTTAGTTTATAATGTGTACATTTAGAGGTCAATAGAAATGTATTGTTCGTTCACACTCTTTAGTGCACAAAATATTTACAGTAAAATCATAACTTAACGACACACACAAAGGCGGAAATCATATCTAATGTAATTTCTTTTGTGGAAATGTTTCAATATATTGTTTAATCTTTGTCATGTTGCAAAATTTTGTTCGATAAAATTTTTCTTTTTATTGCGAATATCAATTTATTTTTTGTTACGATTAAGATTCAGATTGGCCGAACGGATAGTGGAAAAATACTGTGACGAATGAAATAGACAAAAACGTTGTTGTGTTATATGCATTTGTTATAAATTATTGACGTTGTTTCATGTACTGGAGATACGCTGGTCGGCCTTATACATGGTGTCGATCGATCTCACTGGCAGCGGGTGAATGTGACCGACATGTCTATGTATCTGGTAATTCATTCTTTATAAAGGGTAACCGCTGGTCGGCCAAACACTTGATGTCAGCTATCTCACAAGCAGCGGGTAAATGTGACTGGCATGCCTAGGTGTCTGGCATTACCCATCAAATCTAGAAATTTATTTTGTGAAAGCAAGTTCTGCTAGGTAAGATACTTGGTGCCAATTATTTCGGTTGGTGAATATGGTTGGCATGTCTATGTATCTGGCATTAACCGTTTTAACTAAGCCCATATCTCAATGGTAGCAATAGACGGGGCTAAAATGTAGCAATCAGCTTTTAAACAAAATCTTTAAGAATGTTGTAAAGGTTTCATCATTATTATTTCAATGTAAGCAGGAGTTTTAAAATAAAACTTGGCCGTTAATTTATTGTGTCTGTGTTAAATTGTTTTTTGTATAATTATCACTATTTAATTTAGTAAAGTATTTCTAAAGTTATAGATATGTGTACCTACTAGATATTTGTCCTGATAGTACTTCGGGGACGAAGTACTGTCAGTATGGCCGTGATAGATTACAATACCTGAAAATATGTCTTAAAATATTGCTAAATGGCTTAATTGTATTTCAGAGATAATAGATAGTTAGGAGTAATAAATTTTATTGTAATAGTATTGATTTCATCTCTTTCCTAACGGAAGTTGTAGAATGTAATTAACTAAAGTATTGTATTAAGTAAAATCATAAAAATGACATGTGTTGCAAGGTTTATAATGTGTTCAAAATATTGTATTAATATTGTTGTCGATTAATCTAGTAAAATATATTAAATCGTATGTAAAAGTAGTAATTTTGATGCTGTTCAATGTAGCTCATTGGCTAATGTAACTAGAATGATTGGTATTGGTCAATATGTGGCTAATATCACTCACCTCGTTCCTAATTGGATAATTGTATTGCTCACTACCTGTACAAACTTCATTTCATATTGTATGATAAAAAGCTCCCTCAGAGCGATAAATCTCTCTTATCTTAGTGTCGGCGAAACTGGAAGTATCCCTAGTCCTGAGTTAAGTAATTTTCTTTAATATTTAAAATATATTGTAATAGAAGTAAATCTCATTGTAAACGTGTTATTTTCTCGTTTTTAAATGTAGATAACTGTATTTTCAACTCTCCCTGGATTAATAACTGTTTTACTGCTGTTTCTTTGAATAATCAAGTACATTTATAACTACCATTTATTTCGTTTATCATTTGTTCTAAAATTCCCTTCCTATGTAGCTATAATCCACGAAAAGGCGTGGTTAATTTAGGTAGGTAGTACAAGACAGCTTGGCTGTATCCTCGTATTTTAGAGCACAATAGGTAAATAACTGAAGACCTAGTATTTCTTTAATAGAAAACTCCTATTAAAAAGCTTTTATTTGTAACTGCACATGTCTCTATCCCTAAAATTCTAACACGCGCACTGAATTCAGGAATTTATTTTTTAATTCATTATTTTCACAGGAATTTGAATTCATATGAAAACAGCCTCTCAAAGTTACATATATCCATAGCATCACGCCTCTTTCCTGTCGTGGAAGGCAGATACCACAGTCCTCCACCTGCTACGATCTTGACATACTTCCCTCGCTTCCTGTACTTTTATCAACCCTTTCATACACATTCGTCGGTTTTAGGTACTTGTAACCCCGCCTTTATTTAGATCGTCCTGAATTTGGTTTTGGAACGTTCGCCGAGGCCCTTACAAAGTTTACAATTCACTCGCCCGGTGGATCAAAGTTATATTAACGTTACATGTTTTCACACACAGACACGAGTAAAGTTCTCAATAAACGTCCGCCATTACTCTGCGTCCTCGACAAAAGAAAACAGAAAAAGAAACTTTGAAATGTTAAAAAGAAAGCAATTTTACTACTAAGTTGAAAGCTCTCCCTTTTAATCAATCTTTTGAGTCCGTCTTTTTCACATTGGTTTTTTACACATTTCACATTTTTTAGTTAAGTGTTTGACCTCTTTAATCTAAATGAATAGGGGTTTAAGTTTTCGACCTCTTTTTCATACTTGTCATTGGATTATGGCGGCTAAGTACGTAAACTTTAGAAATGGAAAATTCATTAGAAATGTATAGCAATTTATGAAAAATTAAGCCTTATATAGGGTGACTTTTAATTAGTTCTTGATAGCAAAAGATATGCATGTACTCACGATACTGAACAACTTTTCTTAAGGAACGTAAGTCGAAATACGAAAAACCAAATTTGACCTCCCATACAAAATGCGCTATCAGCTGATTCTGTTTCTATGGGAGGTCAAAACTTGATTTTCGTATTTCGACCTATGTTCCTTGGGGAAAGTTGTTCAGTATCATGAGTACATTCATACCTTTTTCTATCAAGAACTAATTAAAAGTTATAAATGTACTGTGATAATACGAAAATGCAATAAATATTTTCAAAATTAGTTTTAGTATACACAAAGACGTGGATTAAAGTATTGCTCGTGATATAGCGATTATTTTAGGGTTTCAACAAGGAACCCTTATAGTTTTGTTATGTCCGTCTGTCTGTCAGTCTGTCCGCAATTTACGTTGATAAAGTGGTAAAATAAAATCTTGAAATATTTTTTTTAGGGTACCTCCCCTACAAATAAAGTTGGGGTGATTTTTTACTTGTCTTCCCCCTCGAGTGGGGTTTCGTTAGATAGCTCTTTTAAAAATAATGTGATTGATTTAGGGATCCGTTTGCGAAATATTAAGCTTGAAAGCTAAATTTTTTCTTGGAGTGTCCGTCCCTGCTAGCTAAATAAATGTTATTGCAAAATGATAAAAAATTCACAGAAATAATAAATCACAGTATGGCGAAATTAACAGGAAATTATCACAGGTAAGAAGGCTTCACAGGTTAATGAGCTACAGCCGAAAAACTGGAGGTATTAAAAGTAGCCATAACAATCAACATAAGAAGGTATAAAGTTTATGTTATAAATGTTTTGAAATAATTAATCAAAACCTACTTTGCGTTACAAAAAGGTTTAAAAAAACTACGGAACCCTATACTTCGCACGGCTTTACACTCACTTGGCCGTTTTTTTTACTTTCGAGCAGAGCGAGAAAGGTATTGTATTCGTGAAAAAAAAAAGTTTATCTAATTTTCTCAAAAATGTCTTCTATATCACTTATACATCATAAAAAACAAGTCTCCCAATAATGTCCGTCCGTCGGTCGGTCGGTCGGTCGGTCGGTCCGTTGGTCGGTCTGTCCGTCACGCTTTGGCCTAGCGGCTAAACTAAGGGTCCGATTGACACCATATTTTGAATTTAGGAGTTTTATGAAAATCCATCAAAGGGTTCTAAGTGGTTTCTTGCTGGCTCTCATTTTGAGGGTAGCTGTCATACATCGAAAATGAAAAAATGAAATTTTCTCAAAAACGGCTCATAGAATCTTGATGAAACTTTGCGTGACCAAGCATCTCTGTATAAGATATCTTGCGCTACTATCAATTGATCTGTGTAATTTCATATAAGGGGTGTTCCTGTACCACCAAATCGTAAATATGTGATTTACCCAAAATTGGTTCCATTGAGTTTACTAAAATTTTCTATAATATTAATCCTAGATTGGTTGTCTACCTGACTGGATATTCTTTATGATTTTTTTGAATAAAATTTAGTACACAGGGTGTACCAAAAACTGAAAGGGCTTGCTCATTAGACTAAACTGACATGTGTTGGGAAATTAAAAAAATCTCAATGCAAGTATCTTACGGTAGTATCCATTGATCTGTGAAAATTAATATAAAGAGTGTTCCAGTACTACCAAAAGTTTAACATGTGATTTACTCGAAATCTCGTTTGAGGTTTGTTTGTTTTGATGTTTGACAATTTGAATTCTGAATTGATCTGTGTATTTCATTCCAACTTTTTTTTAAAAAAACGTAAATAAAAGTGTGTATTTCCATATTATGTGTATGGCATTACAAATTTAAGTTTGCGGTTGATAGTTTTTCCTTTAGTATTGCGAGAAAGTAAGTGCAGTGCTGCTGTACCATTTATTTAAATTTCGTTACCAACAATTGTAAAAAATATGTATTATGCATAATTATCATAATCATAAATCTTTATTGCTTACACATATGAAAAACAAAACGATTAACAAAAAATTTCGGAAATAAATCACGATCATTCTTATTCTTATTCAACAATTTTGTAAGCAAAAGGCAAGAAACTCAGTTCTTGCTCCCAGGCTACACTAGGCATCACTGAAAGCACTGGTTTTCAGTTCTTACCCTTCTCTTGAACCTTTATAAATAACCATTTTATAGTCAAGGGTGTCAAAAATGATAAAATGATTAACAAAAAATAAATGATAAATTAATTAATTAACAGAAGCCGATACCAAATAATCACACAAAATACAGAGAAAAAAAAAGACAAGCGATTCTATCAAACATATATAAATGTATAGCAAAAATTTGAGTGTGTGTGAGTGTGTGTGTCAGGGTGTTTGTGTGTGTGTGTGTGTGTGTGTGTGTGTGTGAATGTGGGAATGTGCACAGCATGAACATAAAAAGTCACCAGAGATTGTTTAAACACTAGACCTTTGCAGAAGTATTAATTTTAATTTAATTTTGTTTTTGAATGTGAGCGTACTTATGCGTGTAATCATGTTGTATCAAAAAGGAGGGTTATTATTGAGTTTTCATTTTGTATTTTCTATTTAATATTCCTAAGTTTTTAAGTAATATATGTACTTGTCTTATTACTAAGTAATAAAGTGTGAATCAGTAATTGACTGAAGTACTGTGTATTAATTTTTTGTTATAAATCGTTTGTAAAATGCTGTTGATTAAATAAATAAATATAGTAGATTAGTAGCCAAGGGCTGTAAGGCATCAATTGCAGCCCGAGATATTTAGGCGCACGAGCGCAGCGAGTGCGCCTATAGTTCGAGGGTGCAATTGATGCTTACACTCGAGCTAACTACTCTGCTTTACATCTCGATTGTGAGGTAAGTAGGTCCTTATTACCACCAAATTGTAGGTGACCAATTAGCGCTATAGGGTAATAATGTAACTAGAAAAGCCCTAGGGCGGTAAGTAATTAAAACGCCCGCCGCCGCGCTGCAGGGAGACGGCCATCAAGGCGGAGCCGCGCGTGGAGGTGGAGGTGCTGCCGGGCGGGGGCGTTACAATTACTTACCGCCCTAAGGCTTTTCTAGCTACATTATTACCCTAGAGCGCTAATTGGTCACCTATAAGCCCCATTTGGGGGTAATAAGGACCTACTTACCGAATATGAGAGATGTAAAGTAAATTTAGTATTACATTGATTCGCAGGCCACATACAAACTATTTTTGACTAAAGTCTACTACTGCACGTGTCTATTTAATTTCATTTCTAGTCCAAAAGTTCACAATGCAGTCGTCGGTCGTGGTGGCTACTTCTCGCTCCGTTTACTGCTCTTTGTGTTTTCGCCGCAACTGGCACGTTGCGTTTTCATCGCAACTAGCAAGTTTATTTATTTTTTATTTATTTATTTATTTAGAAAACCAACAGCTGTTTACAAAAAAGAATATTTTTCTTATATATTAATGGTACATGAGCCTATAACAGGTTTCCTTAAGTTAACTACAAGCCATAACTCACTTCGCGGAGTTAATTTAAGACCGCTATGTATAAAACGCAGTCGTTTTCCTTCCCATCGGGCGGCTCCAGATGAATATAAATCGAAGCAAAAGCCGGGATAAGCTGAGTGCTTCATATAAATGCAATCTCGCTGAATTAATCGGATACTAATCGAATTTCAAATCAATTTCACAAGTTTCCTTTACCCAAAGATTACTTGAAATAAATGGTCCTAAAAATAAACCACGGTTGATAACAATTTGCATCATTTTCATACCAACTGATTTACAATCAACAAAAATAAACCGCAAATTTCTCAATTTTTATCGACAGCATACATTTTTGCTCCTGATATAGGTTAGTATATAAAAATATTTTCTTAGTAATGTGTGAATTCAAAAAAAAGTTTGATGTGTCGCTGTCTATCGCATATCTTCATGTTTGAGCGAGTGGAAATACCGGTCCAGCGTCTCCTTCGAACCGAATGCCTTCAAAATGTGCTAAGGCGCACCGCGCTACTCGTGAAAAATCCTCGTGTTATTGGACCTACATTATGAGCAACTGCCCGCTGATTTAAGAAATTTATTTTATTTTTATTTTATTTTATTTTATTTAAGGACCGCCATTAGCAAATTACATTGACACTTATATTAACAACTTACTTCTAAAAACATAATTGAATGCACTGCTTGTTAAGGCAGCCACAACATGCTTAAATTTATTACATTGCAACAAACAAATAGAAATAAAAAATGAACCTTCTGATCGAGGATGTTTGAGTAGCAGCACTTTTTGCTAAGGATGGAGCCATAAGCGTATCCATTTCTTGCGAGGGACCTCCATACTAAAATCTAAGAATTTTTATCAAATACTAAAAACGTAAAATATTTATCTTTTTGTCTGAGAAATATGTGACTTGGGCCTAAATGCTTGGGACTAATAAATGCTATTCATCATAACATCCCATGAAACGCCCACTACAGGACAGGAGCTCCCTCCAGAATTCTAGCTTTTGCTGGAAAAATGTATAGGGCAAATGTAATTACAACAGTTTTTTTTGGTGAAAATACTAACCATATAAGAAAAATGGCTATTACGGATCATTTACGCTTCCGTTCTCAGTATTAATGATCAATTCACTAGTAAAAAAGGTATATTTTCACGTTCGCAAACAAAGTTTAGCTAAAACATTAGATTTTTAAAGATTTCTTGATTTTTGTAAAACTGAACAGGGATTTTTGGCCGACTAGTAGACGTTTTACACTTAAATAAGCGTGGAGCTTCGTGTTAATCAATACATAAACTTTATTATAAAGTATAGCACAAAGACACAACATAAAACCTTTGGTCAGTTGCATCTGGTAACGCCGCGGCGAGCGCTCGGTTCTACATTTCCTGCTCGTGAAGAGCTGGGTGAGGCTGGGAGTGAGCCCACAGAGATGTCACAACTTATGTGGCGACATCACATTTCCGTATACAAGAGGCGGTGAAGATAGTTTAAAGAACACAATACAAACTCAGACCTAACAGCTTGACGCAAAAGCGTCGCGATAGTACATTTCAGTTTAGTTTACACTATCGACCCGACCCAGCTTCGCACCGGTGCAATGTAGAGTATTTCAAAGGAATAAGACAGCATTTTCGATGAAAGCTCTCAGCCGGCTTGATTTCTCCCGACATCTTAAACGATTATCGTCATATTTTACAAATTAACACAAAACAATATTAAATCTGAACGTATAAACCTTCTGTAATTACGCTAAGTACTGATGAAAACAGCATTAAAATCCGTTCCGAAGTTTGAAAGATCTAAGCGTACAAAGGGACAATTCAAAGTTACGGACGGCGGAAAGCGACTTTGTTTTTAACTTTGAAGAGATTTTAGTATACAGAAGACAAATTAAGGAAACTTGATCAGTTTCATTGACTATTTATGCTATTTTTGTTCTTTCCAACTACACTACACTTTGTATCTTTTTTCAGTTTTTGAAAAATAATTCTTCAAGCCACGTTGTTTTAAATAAAAACTTATAAAGTCATATTTAAATACAGACAGTCTAAATTTTCGAGACAGTACTGCGAAGCAGATCTCTATAGAAGCTATCGCCTCAGGTAAGCAAGATCCGCCAGTTGACTGCGGGGCGAAAGTTCATTTATTTTTGCTATGCAAACGTAGATGTTTAAAAAAGGTTCCAGAACTTGGTAAAGGCGGTAATATAATCAGGTTTATGTTAGAAGCCACATTACAAATTCATAGGTTGCGTGAGGGGTGCTGAGGGACACGTCATGCGTGCTAGTTGCTTCCTTTCACCCGAAGCCTTTCAAGGCTATAATTTGTTTGGAATGTCCTGAATGTTAAGTTGAGTTTAGCTAGTAGTGAGAGCTTTAGTTGTCCAAAAGGAATCACAGTTGAATTACAGTTAGTTTAGCTTGGGAACTGGGCTCATGGCTCAGCAATTTGTCTTAGCTCTGAACTCTATCCTGTTAGCAACAGGTGCACCTCCCCCCTTCCCCCTCAGACCGCTCCCCGCAGACGTTGCGGGGCTCATACTAACACCTGCCTATTCAACTTTCGAAAGCTCCTGCAATTCCGGCTAATCATTTTATCCCCCAGCTACCAACTCCTAACTCTTACCAACCGAAACCTTCATTTTGGCAAATTTGTGAGCTGGAAATATCGGGGATCAGCTTCATAGAACAAATCACGACATATTTATCACAAGTTGGCACCAAAAATGTATATTCACAACTTTATGAGACGTCTGTGTTGAGATGTTTGTTTACCTATAAAAATTGTCGTGTTGCGTATGGGTAATAAAATCAGAGATGTCGCATCAGTGTGTAGCTCGCAGCGTAAAATTTCATGCGAGAAGCTGCGTGAAGCGACTAATATCACAAGCAGCGACAGAATCCATCGAGAAGAATTAAGTTACGAGTCAGATCCCACTTGCCAAGCTTTTTCTTACAAACATGTACAAAACTTCGGCTTCGCTCAGTGCCGCAGTGATACGGCAAATTGTATTCAAATCGACATGAACGCTGATAAAATTGTTGGGTGTCGTGTTGATGTCTTATTAAATGATTTTCATGACTTGGTTTCGCAGATATTTTTAACATGAAATGATTTTATGTATCTTCACTGGCACGTTGGTGCGCTATTTTTTGACGAACACGTAACAATCTCTGATGCGTTAAGTATAAATTATAATTTACCTAGTTTGGGTTCAGATGACTTTCGTATAAACGATTTAAAGACTAAATTAGATTGGATGGATATATCGCGCCAGCGCGGCGACGGCTTGGATGTAAAGGCTCCTCTCCCCTCCCCCTTTTCACCCCCGGCTCCTACAAGACTTGCAACATTTGGCTGCTGTAATCTTTGTTTCAACTACAAGCTCTCTCCACCCCACTCATTTACTCAAACACTTTATAAATAATTAGCTGTTGCCCGCGGCTTCGCTCGCGTGGCTTTCGTATTTATGTTGTTACCGGTTTTCCGAAGCAATGAGATATTTACCCGTCATTTCGGGGTAATTTTAAACTAAGGAAAAACAGGACTAACCCTGCGCAAATCAATGAGTATAATTCAAGATCCAGCTGAATTTTAAATAATATACAGACGTTACTCATAAATTACTCAGAACAGAGGAACTTAGCAGCAGTATCCTTACAAATGTAAAGAGAGAGATGAGAGACACCTTAAAGGAATATTTCAAAACAGAGCCAATTCGCAGAAGTAATTAAGAAAAACTAAAACCCTCTTCCTCTCTCACCCTCTCCCCCCTTCCTCTCCCCCCCCTACCTCTGTCTCTCCCCCTCCTCTCTCTCCCCCTCCTCTCTCTCCCCCTCCTCTCTCTCCCCCTGCCCTTCCCTCTCCCCCTCCCTCTCCCCCTGCCCCTCCCTCTGCCCTCCCCCTCCCTCTCTCCCTCCCTCTCCCCCTTCCCCTCCTTCTCTCTCTCCCTCTACTTTACCTGTACCTCTACCTCTATACGTCTCTAACTGTCTACCTCTCTATCTCTCTACATCTCTACCTCTCTACCTCTCTACCTCTCTACCTCTCTACCTCTCTACCTCTCTACCTCTCTACCTCTCTACCTCTCTACCTCTCTACCTCTCTACCTCTCTACCTCTCTACCTCTCTACCTCTCTACCTCTCTACCTCTCTACCTCTCTACCTCTCTACCTCTCTACCTCTCTACCTCTCTACCTCTCTACCTCTCTACCTCTCTACCTCTCTACCTCTCTACCTCTCTACCTCTCTACCTCTACCTCTCTACCTCTCTACATCTCTACCTCTCTACCTCTCTTCCTCTCTACCTCTCTACATCTCTACCTCTCTACCTCTCTTCCTCTCTACCTCTCTACCTCTCTGCCTCTCTACCTCTCTACCTCTCTACCTCTCTACCTCTCTACCTCTCTACCTCTCTACTTCTCTACCTCTAAACCTCTCTACCTCTCTACTTCTACCTCTACCTGTCCCTATCCCTGCCCCTATCCCTACCCCTTACGCCAATTTAACCGCTATCCCTAACATAGAAATGACACCCATATTGAATTTTAGACATTTCAAACCTATCGCACCCCAACTCCATCCCCAGGGGGATGATGTTATTTCACGTCCACCACGTTGGATTTCAAAATTGTTGTAGTTTTCGTAATCAGCGACCCGATAAACCATACAAACGACACCCATATTGATTTTTAGACATTTCAAACCTATCGCACCCCAACTCCATCCCCAGGGGGATGATGGTATTTCACGTCCACCACGTTGGATTTCAAAATTGTTGTAGTTTTCATAATCAGCGACCCGATTAACCATACAAACGACACCCATATTGATTTTTAGACATTTCAAACCTATCGCACCCCACCACCATCCCCAGGGGGATTATGGTATTTCACGTCCACCACGTTTGATTTCAAAATTGTTGTAGTTTTCGTAATCAGCGACCCGATAAACCATACAAACGACACCCATATTGATTTTTAGACATTTCAAACCTATCGCACCCCACCTCCATCCCCAGGGGGATGATGGTATTTCACGTCCACCACGTTTGATTTTAAAATTGTTGTAGTTTTCGTAATCAGCGACCCGATAAACCATACAAACGATACCCATATTGGTTTTTAGACTTTTTCACCCCATTTCCCTTTTTTAGGGGTTGAATTTGGGGTGTAATTTCAATAACAGTGATGAACGTTGCATAGAATTACATAATTAATGCCTAAATAATTAATTATGTGGATTTTACTTTAAAAATAAAGAATTTTCAACTTCATCCCCCTTTTCACCCTTAAGGGTGTCGAATTTTCAAAAACCCTGATACACGTAATTATTAATTTTTAGTCGTCAGCCTAAATACAAATTTTGAAGATCCTAACTTCAAAACTGACGGACTTTCAAACAAACTTTCATCCCCTATTTTACCCCCTTAGGGGTGGAATTTTGTAAAACCCTTTCTTAGTGCACCCCCAGGCCTCATAAGGAACCTACATGCCAAATTTGGAATCTCTAGACCCAGTGGTTTGGGCTGTGCGTTGATATGTCAGTCAGTCAGTCAGTCAGTCAGTCAGTCAGTCACCTTCTTCTTTTATATATATAGATTTATCCTTATTACCTATGAAATTGGCGTTTTGTATGCAGAATTGGTAAACTAAATTTTCAGTGCTAACACTTTTTCATTTTTATTAAGGAATTACCAATCCTTTTATATTTTTTTAGTCATGAATGTAAATACATTACGCTTACACCAACTTTAATTAAATTGTAGAATTATCCGTAAAAATATAACAAACTTAATCATAAAAATGTACGACATTTAAGATGAACAATTTTCAAACTTTTAATTTTAGATATCAGATTAAAAATAAAACCAATATTAAATGTGTAAATTATTAACCTTGAAATCAACTTTCAAATACAAAACAAATAACGAAAATAGCTATAGATTTATACGAAATATGATCTGATTAATCTGCAAAAAAGATTTTGCTTATTTCATAGGTAAGGAATGTAAGAACCCAATAGTAGTTACTGAACTAAATCACTTATTAAGTGGTCTAAAGTGATTAAAAATTTACCCACCTTGCAAGTTGTGCAACTCTCCGGAAAAACTTCGCAATGAGAAAACCAAGTTCTTTTGGGTTACCGCGGTAAACGTTTGCTTTTTTAAAAGTGGTTAGAACTCTATTAGTTGCTTGGATCAATTTGTAACTATAGGAAACAAAGTTCCCGGTTTGCGAATTACGAAAATTCTAAAATTTTGATGTTCTAAATGCATTAGGTATGTATTATTGCTAAGAATGATTTAAATGAAAAGAATGAAATGAACATTATTCTGGACCACGGAGGTTGTTAATCCCGCAAGAAAGTATATCACGGTGTGTATGTGTGAAAAAAGCATCGGGTGTTGTACCCTTTTGAGTCCGTAAAAGTTGTTTCACTATATAAAACCCTGCATGTAGTAAACTTCTCAGGTCACAGTATCGGTATGACCGGGGCACTCATAGTCTTTTATTTTCCCGCTTTATCAGCGGCTTAAAACAGAACAAATGTGTTCATTAAATTTTACGCGAAAGGGATACGTTACGCATGACTTAATTCACTTTTCGTATGACTAAAACGTACTGTTGAAGAGTACTTGTACAGTCGCGAGGATAAATTGTTGAGCAGATTGAGGTTTTCGTTTTATTTATATTAGATTAAAGAAACTATGCTGTTGTTTCATAGATGTGCATGCAAGTAAATGATTGATGATGTCGCAATCTCGAATGAGGAAATCGCAAAATGTCTCAACCATAGGAAAATAAATTTAATAAAATTTATTTCGGTAACAACTTAGTCTACAATACAATATACCAACTTGTAACTAATCCGTTGAGCAAACAATGCTCGTGTTGGAGGAGCCCGCTCTTCCTCTTACAGTAAAGCTATTAGACGAAATTTTAGATAAGAAAAACTAAAATTAACAAAATAAAAATAAACCGAAAGAAAATAATATTCGTTTTACAAAAGCTATGAACGTATGGTGAGGTTTGTGTGTGTGTGTGAGTGTGAGTGATTGTGTGTGTGGCTGTGTGTGGGTGGGTGTGTGTGGCTGTGTGAGGTAAGATTCGAACATGCGTCTTCTCCGTCAGTACCGGAGACGCTTCTATACGCAGGTTCAAATCCTGCCTGTGGTTGTGAAGTTTTGCGATTTTCTACTTTGTAGCATGTAAGTAAATTATAATCATCATCATCATCATATCAGCCGAAAGACGTCCACTGCTGGACATAGGCCTCCCCTAAAGAACTCCATGACGACCGGTCCTGCGCTGCTCGCATCCAGCGGCTTCCCGCGACCTTGACCAGATCGTCGGTCCACCTTGTGGGGGGCCTGCCAACGCTTCGTCTTCCGGTACGTGGTCGCCACTCTAGAACCCTCACGCCCCACCGGCGATCGGTTCTTCTTGCGATGTGCCCTGCCCACTGCCACTTCAGTTTAGCGATTCTCAGGGCTATGTCAGTTACTTTAGTTCTTCTGCGGATCTCCTCATTTCTGATTCGATCGCGCAGAGAGACTCCGAGCATACCCCTTTCCATAGCCCTTTGGGTGACTTTGAGCTTTCTGATAAGGCCCATCGTGAGTGGCCACGTCTCGGTGCCATATGTCATCACTGGCAACACACACTGGTCAAAGACTTTCGTCTTGAGACACTGCGGTATTTTGGACGTGAAGATATTGCGGAGCTTCCCGAACGCTGCCCATCCGAGTCGGATTCGACGAGTTACCTCTTTCTCTAAGTTGGATTTACCCAGCTGGACTGTTTGTCCCAGGTATACGTACTCATCAACAACTTCGAGCGTAGAGTCTCCAACTTTGAGTGGAGTGGGTACAACAAGGGCGTTAGACATAATTTTCGTCTTATCCATGTTCATTTTAAGACCCACTTGTTGTGAAACTCTACTGAGGTTATTGAGCATCGTGCCGAGATCTTCCAGGGTCTCAGCCATTACGACAATATCGTCGGCAAATCGAAGGTGGGTCATGTACTCGCCATTGATGTTGATGCCAAGTCCTTTCCAGTCCAGGAGTTTGAAGACGTCTTCCAATGCAGCGGTGAACAGTTTAGGAGATATGACGTCTCCCTGTCTCACTCCTCGCTGCAATTGGATAGGTTTCGAGTCCTGGTCCTGAAGACGAACTGACATAGTGGCGTTTTTGTACAGGTCCTTCAACACTTCAATGTACCGATAGTCGACTTGGCACCTCTGGAGAGATCGTAGCACGGCCCACGTCTCGATCGAATCGAAGGCCTTCTCATAGTCCAAAAACGCTAGGCAAAGTGGCTGGTTATACTCTTCGGTCTTCTGTATAACTTGCCGTAGCGTATGTATGTGGTCTATGGTACTGAAGCCTTTACGAAAACCGGCTTGTTCGGGAGGCTGGAAGTCGTCGAGCCTGCGCGCGAGACGGTTCGTAATGACTCTCGAGAACAGCTTATAGACATGGCTCAGAAGTGAGATGGGTCTGTAATTCTTCAGCAGGGTCTTATCACCCTTTTTGAAGAAGAGTACCACCACACTTCTGTGCCATGCCTGTGGCGTTTTCCCTTCGAGTATGACAGAATTAAACAGCTTCTGAAGAGCTTTAAGCACTGGCCTTCCGCCTGCTTTCAGAAGCTCAGCCGTAATTCCATCGTGCCCGGGTGCCTTGTTGTTTCTAAGCTGTCTGAGAGCCATTCCAATCTCGTACAAGCTGACGTCCGGGATATCTTCGGTATGGTGTCGGGTAAGTCTAGCTCTTGGATCGTTGGCCAGACTGCTAACGGGTGGGCCGGTTGACGTGTATAACTGCCCATAGAACTTCTCGACTTCCCTCAGTAGCTCAGGCTTGGACGATACGGTTCTGCCATCCTCGGTCTTCAGCCTCGTCAACTGGCTCTGTCCAATAGACAGATCTCTTGCGAACACTTTGGAGCCTTTGTTCCGCTCAATCGCTTCTTTAATATGGTTAGTATTAAATAGCCGAAGGTCGCGAGTCAGAGACTTAGAGATCTGTTTATTGAGCCGCCGATATTGAGAAGCATCTTCCGGAGACTGCAGAACCATTTCGCGTCTTTCTTCCATTAGCTTGAGGGTATGGTCAGAGATCTTTTTGGTTCTTTTAGTACGGTGGGGTCTAAAGTACTTTGACCCAATTGTATGGACAGTTTCCACGAACCCGTTATTGTAGTCGTCCACATCTACGCATTCACCAAGGCATTCAAAGCGGTTTTGCAGTTCGAGCTGAAAGCCGTCGGGGTTTTGGATATTGGTGGGTACTGGTCGGAGCGTAGACTTCATCAGTCGAGTTCTTTCCAGCTTTACGTTGATATTCAATGTGCCTCTTACCAACCGGTGATCGCTTCCGGTTTTAACCGCATTGATCACAGAGACATCATTGAATATTTGCTTCTTCGTCGACATGATAAAGTCAATCTCATTTTTTGTAGCACCATCGGGACTGATCCAGGTCCATTTTCGGTTTTCCGACTTTTTGAAGAAGGAATTCATCATAAAGAGTCCTTCTAACATGTGGCCTCTGGAATTCCGATATCCAACACCAAATTGCCCCACCCTCAGCTCACCATCGCCTCGCTTGCCTAATTTCGCGTTGAAGTCCCCCATGACAACGGTATAGTGGGTCTTAGGCGTATGTATGGCTTTAGATATATCCTCATACATAGCCTCGACTTCATCATCAGAGTGTGTCGATGTGGGGGCGTATACCTGTATGACTTTCAGCGAATACCTTTTGGTGATTCTGAGTATAAGGTACGCTACCCGCGACGACACACTCTCGATCATGACCACGTTGTTCACGAGAGACTTGTGGACCATAAACCCGACACCTCCCTGGGACAGTTGGTCGCCCTCCCGGAAATAGAGCAAGTTACCTGATTTTAGGATTATCGAGTCCTCCCCCTCTCTTCGGACTTCAGATAGACCCAAGATGTCCCAGTGTAACCTGCTCAATTCTTCTTCGAGTTCTGCAACCTTCTCGTCGGTCCGCAATGTGCGCGTGTTATAAGTAATTATAATAATGATACTTAAAGAAGTTCTTCTACCTAATTCTTTCATCATGTTTTATTATCCCCATAGTTTGATGCTTTTGATACCATACTCCCTCTTTTACCTAGCGAAATATGTCGGTATTATCCAACCAAACACTATTGTTAACCGGCAACTTTTTGCCGTGACCGTACACGAGGCATTCTAAAATTCAAAAAGCCATCCGTAGCACTCACTTTAACGATTCGTAGCGGTGCTACGTAGTGTCTACGAATCTGCTACGCGCTCCGATTTTTGTATTCCAGCCGTTATTACTTTGTTCTAAGGGACTCTATTTATATTTCATTATTTTGGATTACAACGTATAAACCGCTTTGGCCAAATACTCTTTTACCAAGTAACGAGAATTTTTATACGAAAACCTTTTTTTGAAAGCCTAATAACCTGTTCGGAGGCACAAAAACATCATCAGACGGTATTGGGTCGGCGGCGCGCGTCGTTTGAAGTCTTGACAACAATATGTTTTGTGGGTAATCTGGCGCGGATTGTATTTTGTTGTTGCTGCGGCAGGTGGGTGCGAGAACACCCGTGTCACGATAAGCCTTGTTATCGAATATCTTTACTATAACCTTAAGTGTTATTCTTTGTGTGTTCTTATGTTTATGTGTGCAATAAAGAATTTATTCATTCATTCATTCATCTTTATATTATCAATCTTCAACGGTCGTTTCGAATAAAAATTATTATGTTTTTGCATTTTATGAAGCGCTATCTTCCTTCTTACGAGTTTTGACGTGATTTTTAACCTCTATGCGAAAAGGATGTGCATTTAAAATGTCAATGCCACAATGTAGTATGATTTGAAACCGATTATGGTTATCACGACACCGACAAGAGCATGGCTCTTAAATACTGAATTAATGAATGGTTATCACTGACAAAACTTTACTATTTCACCAAGTTTATAATACTGGACAACTTTCCCTTTTTTTCTACATGGCGCCACTCTGTTTGTGAAGTGACGTCATTAAGAGATTGGTAATATACTATAATTGTAAAAAAAATGCTTTAGAAATAAGGGCCAAATAATATAAAAATAGTGTGTTTCATATTCTTGACTCCGACCTCTCTATCGCCAAACTGATAACAAACAATGGTTCGACTAAAACCATATCAACTACGTTATAACTTCCTGTTCACTGTGAATAATTACCGCGAGCTGGGAACTAATCTCAGTTAGAATGGTATTAAGTCATTATGACAATTAATTTATGCAAAACAAAGCAGTAAAATCAGATCTACATACCAATTTTCGCGGCGTAATGGAGAAATTAACTAAATACCAAATTTGATCTCTGCCACTGTCTAGACATTAAGAAACTAGTTTAACTGTAAAATTTGATAAGTCGTCAAAATTAAACAAATCATGTTGTGGTTGGTAGTGACACTGCCCGCGATACATAGGTCCTGGTTTCGAGTTCTGGTTCGGGCAAACACTTGTATGATGAAAAGTCACAGTTTGTAATACCAGATCATGCCCGTTCACATATATGAACTAAATATTTACTAGACCTACCTTCACATCTATACATATAATAAAAGAGTAGAAACCGCGTGTCTGTACTTTTGATAAATTTATAAAAAAAATAGTGTGAGCGATAAGAAACGACTAATAAAACTCAAAAATATGTTTTCTGAACTTTTTGTCTGTCTGTCTGTATGTTTTCGATAAACTCCGAAACTACTGAACGGATTTTCTCGCGGTTTTCGCAGATAGATTAAGCTTAGGTCTGAGCAACATATAGGCTATATTTCATTCAAATCGGTTCACTCAATCAGAAGCTACACCAATGTAAAGTATAAAATTGCCTGTACGACAATAACTCACAAACCGATTCAAACTGAGTTTTTAATTACGAGTTTGGCTTACTTTAGTGCAACATAAAAGTTTAGTTTCATTGCAAACGGTTCACTCAGACAGAAGGTACGCTAAGTTTCATGCGGCGGCGCAAACGGATTCAAACAGGGTTTTCAATTAACTTTCAAGCTTACTTATTTGCAACAAATTAGATTACTTTCATTGGAAACGGCTCACTCAGACAGGTGCGCGAAATTTCCAGCGGAGGCGCCAATATCTCACAAACAACTGAACCGATTAAAACGAGGTTTTCAGTAACGTATTTGGCTACTCCATGCAACATGTGTGCTTAGTTTCATTGCAAACGGTTCACTCAGACATAAAACTCACTAAGTTTCAAGCGGCGCTCCAATAACTCACCAACTACTAAACGGATTTAAATGGGGTTTTCAATAACGTGTTAAGCTTAATATTTTGCAATGTATTAGTTTACTTTCATTGAAAACGGTTCACTCAGACAGGAAATGCCCGAAGTTTTAATAGACGGCGCCAATAGCTCACAAACTACTGTACCGATTCCAACTGGCATTTCTATGTCGTGCTTGGATTAGGTACTTTCGTGCAACATATAAGCTTAGGTTAGTTGAAAACGGTTCACTCAGATAGAAGTTACGCAAAGTTTTAAGCAAAGGCGCGAATAACTCACAAACTTTTGAGCAGATTCAAACGTGGCTTTCAGGAACGCGTTTGGCTTACTCCTGTGCAATAAACAAGCTTAGTTTCATTGCGAAAGGTTCACTCTGACAGAAGATACGCAAAATTTCAAGCTGCAGAACCAAGAACTCACCTACTGAACTGGTTCAAACGAGGTTTACAATGACGCTTCGGGCTTCTTTCTGTGCAACATATAAGCTTTATTCCATTGCAAACGGTTCATTCACACAGAAGGTTCACGAAATTTTAAACGGCCACACCAATACCTCACAAAGTACTTGAACGACTTAAACGGAGTTTTCAATAACGTATTTGGGTTGCTTTCGTGCAATATTTGAATTTTTTTTACTGCAATCGGTTCACTTAAACAGAAAATGGGCGAGTTCAAAGTTTCAAGCTGTGAAACCGAGCTGAAATCAAACAAAGCTTATATTTGTACGGAAGAAAGCCAAATACGTTGTTTAAAATTCCGTTTGATCCGGTCCAGTTGTTTGTGTAAAAGTTGTAGGTGCAGCTAAAGATTGGTAAAATGTAGATTTAGTTTTATTATAAAATAATAAAAAAAATCCTGTTTCGGCATGGCAGTGCACTGCCGTGCAGTGCAATGCCATTTAGGTAAAAAAAATATATGAAAGTTCTAAAGTTTTGAAAACTTAGGAAGTAGGTACTTGTAAACAAAATACTTAAATAAATAAAGAGAGATGTTTTTTTAGGAATTGTCTAATTGTCTTTAAGGGGAGAAATAAGTTACAACGATTGTACAGAAGTGTAGTCCAACAGTTTTGTATGCAGGTACATGTACAGTTAAAAGCATGTTGGACTTTGTACCGCTCTTTTTTCAGTTGCCACAGAAGCTAAAGTGACTGAGCCTCAGATTTAGTTAGTCTTTGTTTTGTATAAGATAAACCCGAAAACCGAACGAAACCCGAATGATAGTTCGTCCGCGTGGAATTCGACTATAATTTTACACTTACGAGGATAGTGGGCGACCTAACAGTCCACACGTAAACAAGACGCGTTTAATTTACAAAAATCCGTACTATCGGTACTCTGTATACCTAATAATATATACTCGTAAAGGCGAGAACTGCACTGTCTGTCTGTTAAGCTTTTATGACTAGTCCGATAAATCGATTGTGATATAAACTTGGTACGAACTACGAAGATAGTTTGAACCATGGGAAAGGTCATTAGCTACTTTTTCTGAACACCACGCGGACGGAGTCGCGGGCAACAGCTAGTGTATAAATACATCTTGTACTACATTAATTGTGATATAGCAATAAATATTATGATTATGATTTTGTTATTTAGTTACTTATATTGCTTTGTTTAGCTAGTACCAAAGAGATAAGGACCTCAGGGATCTACGATTAATTAATTAGATAATGGGTTTTGAAGTGTCTGTGAATAACCATTGATTTAATATTATTTAATTATTAATATAAGATACGCTAAACATCTTTCTTATTTCGCGGATCAATGATCCGTGGTTAATGTTGCATTGTTTAAAATATATAATTGCTAAATTTCAAACTATACACGAGGCTTATACATATACCTACCTATAGTTGGCACAACAAATTGTTCTAGTTTTAGGTATTATTCTGCGTCTAGCGGCCCTCCAAGTTTCAAGTATTCTGTCTTAGCATGCCTGAGGGTTTATTCATGTGGCCAATGTCTTTATTATTCCCTCGTTGTATTCAGCCTCCGTCCACCCACTGCGAGTGGAAGTTTCCTCGTCCCTTTTCACGGTCCCGTGCCTTATTTATTGGCAAAGCTTTAACAACGCAACGCCAAGAAGTTAGGACTTTAGAAAATCTTCTTTGTAATGCTAAACGTCTGTGGAAATGATTTTATTTATTCATACACTCTGTTACAAGAACGAAGGGATACGTTAATTGATTTTTTATTTGAACAATATGTAGGCACAGTATTTTACAAAAAAGAAAAGACAGTGTTTTGCGGTCTGAGATGACGAATTTTTCTTCTTAACTCTTGTATTCGCCTCGGGTCGGCTCAAGGACGCGTCTCGTGTAAGTATTTGTACCGGAATGTCGTCCAGGTCTACACCCGAGAGATGAAGAAAGTTCGCTGCTCCAAACCTCTTGATCCCAACACGGTTTAAAAGTAAAGACCGGTTGTTTACTACTCCGGTTCGGCATTGAGTAAAGTAAAAGCCAACGGAAATGAAATTGAAGGTTCGTTTGAAGCTTATTTATTATTACCAGGAAGCTGCTTTAAGTGTCTGTACACCACTTTTGTCATCATTTTAACGAATTTTCAGACAAACGTTAAATACAACATTTAAAAATTTGAAGAATGCAGAGATGCCAACTAAAAATCAAACCGACTTTCATTAAACCATCAAGGATGGCTAAAGAAATGTAAATAAAAAATGTGCAGCTACAATTTTTTATACATTCCCCTTTTTATCAACCATAGTTATGTGATGGCCCAAAGCCATTTAAATATTGCTTTAAATGAAATTTACCAGACGTAATACATAATCGCTTTATAGTTCTTTTTTATCTAAAACAATGAACTTCGCTCCAGCTAATCAGGACGAGTCATTGTCCCGTCCCTCGTCTGCCAATGGACGCTCTAATCGGTCCAATTTGTCGGACTTCGTTAATTCAATCAGTCGACATAAAACACTTGACTGCACAGTGAGCCCCACCAGCAAACCCAACGGACTGCTAGAGGGCATAATGTCAGCATCTGTCAAACTCAAACTCACTATTAAAGCCGCGTGGCTATCTTATTCATTAAAGTGATAACGTTTTTAGGCGCTCCGTAGACGAGTTTTAAATGTCCGCCAGTGTGGCGGTGTTGCAAAAAATATTAAATTGCACAAATTTTTTAACTAAATAACTAACACACTGAACAAACTTTGGGACTGAACATCTCTACGATGTCCTTTCAAGCTAAATGTGATTATGTAAAAAAAATACTTACCACGCCGTCGAACTTTTTGCTCTCGGCCGAAGCTTCAAAGTTTTTAATACGGACGTCTAAGCAATTTGAACTTAAGTTTTTATAGAAAAATAAATATAATCGATGAGCGTTCTCCATGTCACTCACAAAGTCGAGTCATCGTCATAAGCTTTTTGGCTTCCATTTTTTACTCAGATGCGAAAAGACTAAAAATAACAGTTTTTTGTTATATTTGAGGACGAGTACATTTTACGTACTTGTTTTAACTAGAGTTTTGCATATGTGTAGACTTGTATCTCTGGTGCAATCATAGTGTCACGCTGCATGAGATATAGTTAGCAATCTGCGCGTGACGTCACACTATCCGCACCATCTACATGCAAATTTGCCCTTCCCCTCCCCTCTCCTCGCCCCTTGTCGTTGGCACATGTCGCGCGCACGCGGCTATTTATTACTCTAACTCAGCGAAGTATTGTAGTTTGCTGCTCTAACTACAGAAAGCTGCGATAAATTTTATCAAATTGCTCAGTTCCAGAAAAAAGCCAACATACTGCATTCAAAACAATCACCTAAAAACAAAGCTTTTAGAACTTTGATTACATTTTTTTAAAGTAATATTTAAGAGATTTTACTTTAAGGTGATCCGTTTTCCATACTAAATTCAAATGACTTGCATTCTTATACGGGACAAAAATGTTGTTGAAAAACGAGTGTATACTGCTAATTTTAGTTCAATTTTTCGCTGATTAATACAAAGATACAGCTGATACACCGAAAGTACTATTTTTTTTTGCAATATTTGGTTCAGTATTACAATTGTGGCTGTGCGATCTATACTGTAGTACTTTCGGTGCATTAGCTGTATCTTTGTATTAATCAGCGATAAATTTAACTCTATATAGCAGCAGAAGCTCGTTTTTCAACAGCATTTTATGTCCCGCATAAGAATGCAAGTCATTTGAATTTAGTATGGAAAACGGTTCGCCTTAACATAAAGTACAGGCTACCAAACAAATGATAATAATAATAAAAAAAATATAATAATAAAACCAAATTATGGCGGTCAACCAGAATGGGTGTAGGGGCGGTAGTCGAGGTACAAAGAAGCTCCTCCTCATAGACGCGGTCGCAGGCAAACTTGTGCTACACAACCGACGCAATTTCTCTGCTGCCTATATAGACTATAAGAAGGCGTTTGACTCGGTGCCGCACACGTGGTTAAGAAGGGTCCTCGAGCTGTGCAAAGTAGATCGTGCAGTTCGAGACTTCCTAGAGATGTGTATGGCGCAGTGGAGCACGAGCCTAAGTCTATCCGGTGTATGCATGTCGGCTGCGGAAGACAAGATAGAGATAAAGCGGGGGATATTCCAGGGCGATTGTATGAGCCCGCTTTGGTTTTGCCTGTCTCTGAATCCGCTTAGTGTATTGCTGGACAGAACGGGAACAGGCTTTCAGTTTCCGAGAGGAGGTACTAGACTAACGCACCTTCTCTACATGAATGATCTCAAATTGTTCGCCCCAAATGCCACGAAGTTGGCAGAGTTGCTGACTGTCACTAAGCAGTTCAGCGACTCTATTGGCATGGAGCTCGGGGTAGACAAATGTGCATTACTCCATGTAGAGAGGGGTCGAATATCTTGTTCTTCGGGAATGTCCACTGATAGTGGCATCCAAACCCTCTCAGAAACTGAAACATACCGGTACCTGGGTATGGCGCAGAGTATTGGTGTGGACGAAAAGGTGGTGAAGACCGCCGTTCGTGAGGCCTTCTTTGGTCGCCTGACAAAGCTGCTTAATACGCATTTGTCAGGTACTAACAGAGTTAAGGCCTACAACGGGTGGGTGATGCCCATACTTCTCTACGCCTTTGCCGTACTCAGGTGGACTCAGACGGAATTAGATGCCCTGGACAGGAAGGTCCGCACAACTATGACGCTCCATAGAATGCATCATCTCCGGCCGTCCATGATGAGGCTGTACTTGCCGCGAAAGGTAGGTGGGCGAGGATTTTTAAGCACCGCCACCTTGCATAATCGCGAAGTGTGCAGTCTCCGTGGTTATTTCATGGCGAAAACGGACAGTGATTTGCATAGAGTTGTCATAGAGTGTGACAAAGGACTAACCCCCTTGTCTCTGGCTGCTGAGAACTGGCAAGACCCGGTGAACTCTGGGGCTTGATTGTTTCTGATTTTTTTTTTAATAGGCTGTTTGGTGCAGTAGTATTTCAGTTGCCTTCCGCAACGAGAGTTCCGAGTTTGATTCCCCACGTGACAGACTTTTGAACGATAAAAGTGCATTTGAGTGTGGCCATGGAATCCACAATATAAGGTTCACAGTAATTTTTAAGTGTTTTGCCAAACTGATTGAGAAGAAATGCGTTACTATGAGAATGTTTTTTGTACCTCCAAAAGTTGAGCCGAAGTTCTGACTAAATTGTTATTTGAAAATGTTATATTACGTGACATTTTGTTTAGATAGCTATTTTCGACCATTAGACACGCTGCGGTTGACCGGTGTCAGTTGACCGCAACGTGTAATGTGTATAAAGCTTAATGAGTTTGGTTCAAAAGGACGAATTCAAATTACTAATAGACCAACCAAATAGATCGTTACTTGACACAGATATGCTGATGAAGTACCTGTGCGACTGAAGAACGGTAAATCCTAAAACTGATTACGTAGAATGTCGTCTTACCGGGAAATTCTAGGATTTACGATTGATCCTCCACCGATCCACCGTAATTCCTAGAACCGATCAATTACCTGCACAGTACCCTTTTGGGACTGTAGGTACCGTCAAAATTCGATGTATTTATTTTAATTTCTAGGTATTTAATCATTATTTTATCACTCATACACCTTTTGATGATATTTGGTTAAACTAAAGTTATGTGATGAATAACTCCTCTGCAATAATAAATGAGAATCTCATGTTCGCAAATCCAATTGAAAAGGGCAACACATATCCATTCGAAGTTTGGAAGAAAATTACCTACGCATTTATTAGGTTTGTTTACTATACAGAATATTTCCCTGCAAAGCTCTCGGGTCGATGCTCTACTCATCAAATTGAACCACTTTTGGTTTTTCACAAAATCATTTCGACGTGGATTCGTCTATGCCTTCATTTGGGACCCCCCAAATGAAGGCATTTCCTGCAAAGTAAATATAGGCCCTCTTAAAGCTTGGGATGGTTCAGAGGGTGAGGTGAGGCGGTAGAAAAGAGGGGGGGCCAAGGAGAGGGGATAGTGGAGGGGCGGTGAGGCGGAGGGGGCCAGAGTGGACGTGGATGGGAGTTTGATGTATCTTGACCGTACCCACCTACATAGACGTGTCCACGTAAAACTTAAGGCTGTATCAATAGAAGAACCAAAATAATTATCTTGTTATTCTGCACAGCTGCAGAAAAAAAATTGTTCAATTTTATGGGTAGAACCACGACCCGAAAGAATTGGACCCTGTGTGTAACTACGAGGCATTGCCAAAGCTCGGGTAAATGTTTTTCTTGCTTATATTAAGTTTTAAAAATGCCTTTCCAAGGTTTCCCCATTACGTCCTACTGAAATAGTGAACATAATTTCAGCATGTTACGCAGACCAAGAAACTGAACAACTTTTCCTAAGGAATCTGTACACAAATTCATTTGGACCATATTATGAACAGCTCATAATGGACATAACTCCATCTTTTACGCTTTCATGTCTGATCCACTGAACTGATTTTCATAAAATTTTGTGTGAACATAGTTTGATCTATAGGAATAAAGATAGGCTACCGTTTTTCTGAATTTTAAGCGTACGAGATCACAACTCCTAGTGTATCTAAATTAAGACACCTTCAGGACTGGGCCCTCCCTTTGGTCCTAAATATAGAAACTACTTTTTGAAATTCCATCCCTTGGGGCTTCAGAACGCTACTCGTGCGCAAACAGTCTCTAAGTCACGTCAAACTTCCACTCACGCATGAAACTTGCTAGATATACTTACATTACATTAAACTTCTTCATTGACACACTCAATAATTCACGACTGCCAGAACACAAGCAAAGATATTTCGAATTATCGCTCTTCTCTTTCTTGCAACGCAGTCAAATAAAATAAAACACATATTAAAATCAGCGGAAGATGAATATAGTTAGGCAATGTCGAAAATTTGTTAAAACCACGCCTAGAATGATTCTATGGGTCATTTTGCTCCTATGCCGCGCGCCTCTACATTATCGTTACAATTTTATTCTCCTTTCGTAGCCTTAACGGTAAAACTTGTAAGATGTTTACGGGGAAAGTTAAATAATATTATTTTATTCTTGTTATTGTATGTCGAACGCTCGGAACAATGACTAATACTTGAAAAACTACTGCATCCTAAAGTATATTTTAGTCACAGAATAATAAAGTAAATAGAACAACACTAGGTAGTCAAGGCGTAAAAAAACTTGCATTTTTGAATATTATGCTTTTTGTAAGGGTCAATCTTTGTTTCAGTACTTCTTTGATGTCACTGAATAAAAACCCGTATTGTAATAACCTACGGATCTGACGCGACATCTGACGCGAGTTTAACATTTTTACCCATCTAAAAAAGTGCAAAGCGTCGCTAAAGAAGTTTTCACTTCAAAAAATCTATTCTTCATACTAAATGAAAATTTAATCCGGTCAATTTGTATGAAGAACTAAACATTTTTTATTTTTATTTCCAAAAGTTGTATCACAAAAGTTGTTCAGTTACATGTTGTATAGTTTCCATTTTCTATCGTCACCTTTTTAGGGTTCCGTACCGAAAGGGTGACAAACGGGACCCTATTAATTTGCATCCGATGTCTGTATGTCCGTCAGCGGGCTTTATCTTATGAACCGTAATAGGTAGAGTTGAAATTTTCACAGATCATGTATTTCTATTGCCGCTATAACAACAAACAATAACAATAAAAAATGTAAATTAATGGGCTTTACTAGTAAAACGTTTTTTTTTTTGGCGATTTTTGCTTGATTTCTGTTTTGGCTCTATCGTAAAAACGAGAACGCTTACAAGCGTAACAATTGGTATGTTTCTAGAGCAAATGAGAATAACAACAAATAATAACGATCTGGTCAAGTGCGCGTTAGACTCGCGCGCATGTCATACACTTCTGCGTGACTGCGCGTCCATAACTAAGATGGTATTTTTTTTTTACCGTAGTGGTACGGAACCCTCAGTGCGCGACTTTGACTCGCACTTGGCTGTTTTTAGGGTTCCGTACCTCAAAATAAAAAAACGGAACCCTTATAGGATCACTTTGTTGTCCGTCTGTCTGTCTGTCAAGACCCTTTTTCTCACGAACGAGAAGAGGTACCAGGTTCAAATTGATAACGAATATTAAGGTCTATAAACCACACAAGATCTGAAAATTTTTTTTTTTTACAACTACGCAATCAAAAGATATGGCTTTTTATGTCCTCATCTCCATACATTTATGCAAAAAAGCCAAACCTACGGGGTACTTCCCGATGACCTAAAATTATGAAATTTAGCAAGAAGCTAGGTCTCACAGTACAAATAAAGAGAAAAGTCTAAAATCATTAAATATTTAAATTTTTTTCACAACTAATAGTAACCAATTAAGGTGAGCTCCCGTTTCAAGAACTTTTCTATAAAAGAGGGGTCAAGTTGGATGGTCGCGGAGTTTTTAAAATCAAAGAGCAAAAGCTTTTAGTATATCATATGGTAGATAGGTACGGAACCCTAAGGGCGCGAGTCCGACTCGCACTTGGCCGGTTTTTTTTTAGCGAGTGAGATTTGCCGCCTTAACTATCTTGTGACGAATTATTTCTTTAACCCTCCTTCTAATTACCTTTATTATTCTGTGAATTAATCTATACGTCGACTCACGTTTATTTTTTGCAGCATCCACTCTGTTTTTTTCCAATTCTATGTTTCTCATAGAAAATTATGAATTGCTTTGCAAGTCAAGCTCACGTTGGTGGAAGGTGTAAATGGAGGTGTCGGGATGCGCAATAACTATAAACATTTACTCGCTACATAACGGCGGTTGTATACTGCTCACCTCACGTTGCCGCGTGCGGGATCTATCGTGCGTAAAGAATAGTGATAAGATGCGGGCGAACATGCGGGGAGGAGAGATCTGGTACGCGAGTTTATTGCCGGTTGCTTATTCCGCGGATACCTACTAAAGCCTCTATTATTTCAGTTTTTATGAGCCTGAAACAACAAGTAGGTTCTATTTTATATAAAATTTCAATGGCTAGTTTTTCTACCTATTATACCATAGTATTAGACACTTTAATCTGTAAAATGGCCAAACGATAATTTCATTTAAATATACATATAAAAGGTGAGGTTACGGCTATTCGTTTCTTTTGAAGCTGTTTTTTACAGGACCCTAAAAATGTTGCCAATCTACGGGTATTGGACCGTTGCCTGACCCCGCGGATACTACATACAACAAGTGCGTATTTGAAATTGGAAGCACGCGTTAACCTGCATATTCAGTACAACTGACCCTCAGATGCACCACGCGAATCACGCGGGCGGGTGCGCGCGGGGAGGATTGCAAGGGTGGTGGAGAGTGTCCGTTCTGTATGATAGTACTATCTGTTGCCCGCGGCTTCGCTCGCGTGGTTTTCGTATTTATGTTGTTACCGGTTTTCCGAAGCAATGAGATATTTTCCCGTCATTTCGGGGTAATTTTAAACTAAGGAAAAACGGGACTAACCCTGCGAAAATCAATGAGTACAATTCAAGATCCAGCTGAAGTTACTCCTAAATTACTCAGAACCGAAGAACTATGTAGAAAGAGAGATGAAAGACACCTTTATGTAATATTTAAAAACAGAGCCAATTCGCAGAAGTAATTGAGAAAAACTAAAACCCTCTCCCTCTCCTTTTCCCTCTCCCTCTCCACCTCCATCTCCCTCTTTTCATCCCCTCCCTCCCCTTCCCCCTCCCCCTTCCCCTCATTCTTCCCCTGCCCCCCTCCCTCTTACCCTCCCTCTCCCCCTTCCTCTTCCCCTTCCTCTTCCCCTTCCTCTCCCCCTTCCCCTCCTTCTCCCCCTCCCTCTCCCCACCCCCCTCGCCCCTCCCTCTCCCCCTCCCTCTCTACCTCTCTACCACTCTACCTCTCTACCTCTCTACCTCTTTACCTCTCTACCACTCTACCTCTCTACCTATCTACCTCTCTACCTCTCTACCTATCTACCTCTCTACCACTCTACCTCTCTACCTCTTTACCTCTCTACCTCTCCCTCTACCTCTACCTCTACCTCTCTACCCCTCTACCTCTCTACCTCTCTACCTCTCTACCTCTCTACCTCTCTACCTCTCTACCTCTCTACCTTTCTACCTCTCTACCTCGCTACCTCGCTACCTCGCTACCTCGCTACCTCGCTACCTCACTACCTCGCTACCTCTCTACCTCAATACCACTGAACCTCTCTACCTCTCTACCTCTCTACCTCTCCACCTCTCTACCTATCTACCTCTCAAACTCTCTCCCTCTCCACCTCTCTACCTCTACATATCCCTCCCTAACGCCAATTTCATCGCATTCCTTACATAGAAATGTTACCCATATTGATTTTTAGACACTTCAAACCTATCGCACCCCAACCCCAACCCCAGGGGATGATGGTATTTCAATTCCATCACGTTGGATTTCAAAATTGTTGTAGTTTTCGTAATCAGCGACCCGATAAAGTATACAAACGACACCCATATTGATTTTTAGACATTTCAACCTTATCGCACCTCTACCCCATTTCTAGGGGATGATGGTATTTCACGTCCACCACGTTGGATTTCAACATTTTTGTAGTTTTTGTAATGAGCGACCCGATAAACCATACAAACGACACCCATATTGATTTTAGACATTCCAAACCTATCGCACCTCAAACCCATCCCCAGGGGATGATGATATTTCACGTTCACCACGTCGGATTTTAAAATCGTTGTAGCTTTCTTAATCAGCGACCCGATAAATCATACAAACGATACCCATATTGGTTTTTAGACTTTTGTACCCCATTTTCCTTTTTAGGGGTTGAATTTGGGGTGGAATTTCAATAACAGTGATTTGCGTTCCACAGAATTACAACCCTTATGCCTAAATAATATTTTTTTTGGATTTTACTCTGAAAATGATGGATTTTCAACTTCATCCCCCTTTTCACCCCTTAGGGTGTAGAATTTTCAAAAACCCTGAGACACGTGAAACTTAATTTTTAGTCGTCAGCCTAAATACAAATTTTGAAGATCCTAACTTCAAAACTGACGGACTTTCATACAAACTTTCATCCCCTATTTTATCCCCTTAGGGGTAGAAACAAAAATTAAAACCCTTTCTTAGTGCACCTCTAGGTCTCATAAGGAACCTACATGCCAAATTTGGAATCTCTAGACCCAGCGGTTTGGGCTGTGCGTTGATATGTCAGTCAGTCAGTCAGTCAGTCAGTCAGTCAATCAGTCAGTCAGTCAGTCAGTCAGTCACCTTCTTCTTTTATATATATAGATTATTACTTTATTCTGTGCCGTTGCGGCAAAAGCTCACTAAATTGTAGGTTTCAACTTTGCTATGTCTACATGGTCATGTCTTCTGTAGTGACATTCGTCTATCACACTCTACGCCGGCCCAGGTCAGAACTCACTGTAAATTAGCTGCAACATTTTAAACTGTGACCCAGATAAAAGAGATTGTACAGATTGAGATGTCACATCTGGTACTCTAAGCTCACGACACAGTTTCACCATTAATCACGCAAGCCATTTTAATTGCACTAGTTGCTTCGTACGTTTTTTCCAATAAGATAATATGGTCGTGAAATCCAAACGTATTTACAGTATAGTTGCAGTTTTGTTAATTTTGTGTCGTGTTGTGTGCTCTTGGCCTTACTGCCGACGTCTCTTGAGTACACTGCGCATAGAAATGTTAACGGCGCAATCTAAACCTAAAGTAATGGGCTATTCTCACTATCTACGGAGCAATTAAGTTATGGTTAGCTATCTTGTAGGCTTTGTTCATATTTCATTTATTGCATTCAAATGGTATAATATAACAATGGTCTTACATGTAAATAGTCTCACATTTGATACCTTTGTAGGTGTTGCATAAAAGTCCTTTAGTACAATTTAAAAAAAAATAGAATTTAATTTAATATTAGTCACATAGTTAAATAATCGATGTTAAAATAGTACAATTAAAAACATATTATACAAAATGGATTCTAAATAATAATGTCAAAATTTAAGGTTACGAATAGTCATGTTATTACAATAATTAAAATAATAAAAAGTCAAAACAGTGCAAAAACATTTGAAATGTCACAATATTACAATTAATTCGAGATGTCAATTTTAATTTTTTTCATTAAATAATTCCTCAATCTTATAATATCCACGGTCGATTAAATAATCTTTTAATATTTTATAAAATTTGTCATATTCTGTTTCGGATTTTATTGTTTCCGGTAGCGCGTTGTATATTTTAGTAGCTGAGTAAAATGGACCATTTCGAAATATTTTCATGTTCGACTGCGGTAGTTGCACATTATGAATGTACTTGGATCGTAATTTTCAAAATTCAGCAATTGGATAGTTTAAATTGGTGTATTAAGGAGATTTTGATAAAGCTTAGATACGTCTTGGAGTATACAGGGTGTAAGAAAAGTTGTATTACAAACAATCCTGAAGGGAAGGTGGTAAATTAATTCATGAAACAACTTTTCCAAGGAAAATAGGTCGAAAAGCGAAATAACACCCTTTATTTTTATCCCACCTTTCCGTTACACGTTGTATAGGCAGATTGAGATCCTTTGGCGATGATATACCGTTTTTCTTTCAAATTGTAGAGGTACGTAGCTGTATGCGATACGTCATCAAAATCTTTGTCGTTGTCGATTACAATTTGGTAACTGAACTGTGCAGCGGACGAGATACGACTTGTTTCTCGTCGCTGTACGTTACTAAAAGTGGTAAATATGCTTACAATACAAAACGTGACCTAAACATGTGTCCCTACAATTATTGTTTAGGAGCCTAACAGATACATAAACCATGGAAAAACATTAAGTCTTGTAAATATAAAATGAGATTTTCACTTAGTAGCCGATAAATAACTGATTGGATATTAAACTTCCATTTCTAGCGAACAAATCACTGCAATCGGTCGCCCGCTCAGCTCGTGAGTCGTTAGAGACATACCCTCATTCATCTCCGAAGGAATTGAGTGCCGCCGGTTACAGTCCATTGGCGGAGAGTCGTGGCAATGATGGGGGTTGAGTTGGGGGTGATTGAATTAACGGTTACAGCGACCACTAAACCGATTACAGAGACACAGGGATGAAATAATGAAAGCCGTCGGGTCATTCATTATTATATTATGATTCGCGTACAAGAAACCTCATGATGGAAAGGTAACCCAAGCTTACTTGATGAGGATAATTGATCATAACACTATACCAAATAATCATTTTACTTAGCCGCATCTTTTTTTTTTATTTGTGTCAATGGGCTTACTCTTGACCTCGGTTTAGTATTGAAGACAGAGATGAGATTGACGATGGAACGAGCTTACAGCAGTTAGTAATATATTAAAATTAAAGCATCAATAGTCGAAAGAAATGAAAGTTGTGATACATAGTCAAACTGTCCGAATTAGGTAATTTCCACAAAATTTTCTACAAAAGTTTTGCAAGTTTTCCCTGGAATCAATACTTTTAACGATATCAATACTTTCAATATTAGCAATTACGAAATCTACAGAAATTTCCTAAAGTTTTATTAAATGATGCATAAAAACTTGATACATAAACTAATGAAAAATACTGACGTATTTTTGCAAAATCACCCCTAAGGAGTTTAAATGAGGTATGAAAGTTTGTTACTTTGTTACCTCATTTTACCTTGATTGTACCCCCTTGCGGAAAATTCGTATACAATTAGATTTTAATGTGTGCCTATATTTCCCTTTCAAGATCTTTCAAAGTGTTGATTCCAGCAAAAATTTCCTTGCATATCATGGCATGTCCTTTCCAAAATTTACAAAAACTCTTATCAAAACACTTACTTATGGTGTGGTTTAATCGGTAATGTATTACACTGCGTATTATCGTTGTCATTTAAAATATGAATCAATAATTTATCCCGGACTAAAAAGTTATTCCTCTTGCACGTCACTAATTCGACCATATTGATTTTTCATAATTTTAATATACTTAGTGTCATTTGTGCTATTAAGACGTATTTAATGACGTATATAAATACGTAGCTAAGGGGGAATGAAGAAACAGAAATACATACATACTCAAATACATACAGGATAAACACATAACCCTTAGGTTCTTTTCGGCTTCCCCGCAGTTGGATAAAAAGGTCAGGTTTGAATAACAATACAGGGCAAATTGAAAGGTAGGAACGTCGATATGGGTCGTTGTAGCTAAATAGCACGCTGCCACCACCTCAAGAGTACGATTTTTCGTTAAAATTCGGCGCTTACCGCCCGCACTAACCTGTCCCGTTACCGGCTCTCAAGCACTGATGAGGCCCTCAGAGCTGATCGCATCCGACCCAACATAACGAGTTATCTGCGGCTCAGGTTTTAACCTGACGCAGCGGGAATATTAAGATACGCTTCACCTCGTCTCGTTTAAACCAAGATATATTATCAAATACACTTTTTAAAGAGAGATTTTATAGAGATTTAATATTCATCTCGACCCTTCAAACTTAGCTGTTTGGGAGCTCCTATTATTTTTTTTTAATTATTAGTATTTTTGTTGTAGCGGCGACAGATATACCTACATAATTTGTAAAAATTTAAAATATCCACCTATTACGATTCATGAGATACAACCCGCTGACAGACAGACTGACATCAGAGGCATATCAATAGGGTTCCGTTTTTTTCTCTTTGGGTACGGAACCCTAAAATAATAAATTTAAAATTTATTCTAATGAAAACTATAATTTTTGTAATACCGGCCACACCGGCGGACAAAATCCGTGACTGTCCATGTCTGCCCAGCTCTCGTCTGCTGAGCCTCTAAATATCAACAATAAAATCAGGAAAGACCAGCTAGTTGAAAAAAAAGTTTTTAAAGTTGATATAAACTGTGATTCTAAAGGTAAATTCTATAAGTCTGTACACAATATCATCTTCATTTAAAAACACAAATATTAAAATATAACTACGGTTGACTGCCCGCCGGTGGTTGCGGTTTGGCCTTGAATATGCCTTATTTTCTTGCAGTAAGGTTGGTGTTCATGGTTGACTGTTTCCCCCGGCGTGCGGTTGACCGTACCTTACCTATCTTAAGAATACTTGGCCTTTTGGATTAAGAGTGTCGAATGATTTCGGTGCTGTGTATACCGTCTTCTAATGTAATTTTAAGCATGTGGTGTTTACCTGTAAATGATTGTTACACGTGTAAAGATATTTAAATACTTGTGTTAGTATGTATGAAACAGTGTAAACAATTGTTGGTAAACCTAATAAAATAAAATAAAAATAAAAGGTTTAACTTTGAAGAAACTTCCTGCAACTGGCAGATTTTTTATGAATTGAAGTCCTGTTTGTTCCATTATTCAATCAAGCTTTGTATAACCCTTCAAAACACACTGGAGCTCACACTGGTTCGCCGTGCTCGCGAATACATTACAACAACCGACTCACCTGCTGCTTCTGATACCACAGAGAAGCTGCCCGTGTGCTCCGGCCGATATCCACTTATGAGGGGCTATTACGTTAGCAAGAACGTGTTTGCCTTTAACAAACCATTGCCTTTTAATACGAATTCCCCCGCAAAAAGAGAGTACGCAAAACGTTAATTGTTTTATCATTCTTGACTTTGGCAGAGAAATGCATAGAACTTTCAACTTGGCCATGTTCGGAAATTTGTGCTGCTTAAAGGGCAATGGTTTGTTTATAGCAAACACGTTCTGACTAAGATAATAGCCGCCCCACCCTCTGTGTGTAAATTAACTGTTTCAGAACAAAAAATACATTGAAAATATTGTCAAAGGCTCAGAGTAATGACGTCAAAGGCTCTATAATTAAGTCACGAGACTTTTAGGCCTACAGTATGTTGTGATGGCGGCACTTAATTATTTTTGTAAACAAATAAAATGGTGAGGTTTACAGAAATAATTAATTAAGAAAAACGTATTTAGTGCATGATACTGATACAATAAATGTTATGAATTTAGTAGGATCTACAATCAACATGGTGCAATAAACCAAAAACTAACTACAGTGACAATATGTTGCGATATATCGCCAAATGTAGAGATTCGGACCTGGTAGTAGTTGCAGTACCCTGTATTCATACGTTTTCTACCAGTTATCATGAAGATAGAGAAAAAGAGAGATGGAGAAAGAGAGAAAGGACAAATTAAATCACATTTTAGGCAGAAGCGAATTTATGTAGTGGCAGGGCTTGTGTGCAAATTGCGTCTGGGGAAGTACCTACCCATGCCTATTTCTGCCGTAAAGCAGTGTTCGCACTGCTGTGTTTCGATTTGAACGGTGAAAGAGCCTGTGAAATTAGCTGCACATCAGACATATCATCTTAGTTCTCAAGATGAGCAACGCGATTAGCCGTCTTATTAGTGTTATGGACGAATAACAAGTAAGTGGTCACTCATGGCACTAATAAGACAGTGGGTGCTTTGGTCAGTGGTGACCACTTAACATCGTTCCACCTCACCTGTCGTTTGCCCACTTGAGACATAAAAAAGAAGCATCACTATTAAATTAAATACAGAAATAATATTAAACTAACTAACTATAAAACATAAATAAAAACAATGTACTCAAGTCAGCTAAACGGTAAAGTAGTTCCTGTTCGGACTTACCAATAATTAATTAAATCAGTATTTGGCGCACAGCACTTATCTGTTGAAATAGAATAGCAAATTGGGTTTTAGTTTGTTCGGATAATTGTGAGTCAACAAGAGGGTTTGTTCAGGCCCGCCCGACAGCTAAAGGCTGGTACACACAAACAATCAAATAAACAAGTCACCAGGTAACGTATGACTTAATGATTTTTATGAGTCTTTCGTTTTGTACAGGGTGTAAAGGACAGGTTGGCAAATACTGAAAGGGCATGATCAGTCAACGTAACTTCCAGTGAATATAACTTTTAGGAAATGAAAAATAAATTCGGCCTTTCCATACAAGCTGTCAAATCAATTTTGCGAATTTGTACGGAGAAGCCGTTTTCTTTTTAATTTCCTGAAAGTTTTATTCACTAAAAGTTGTTCAGTTACGTTGACTGATCATGCCCTTTCAGTATTTGCCAACCTGTCCCTTACACCCTGTATATCGTCTGAGCTCCATGTTTTTAATTATGACCTGGTATCTAACCTGGTATACATTGTAAATTTTCATAGGTTTCACTTTAAGGTATGCAAGCTCGTTTCATCGTCGACCTCATCTCTGTCCTCAAGGCTAGATCGAGGTCAAGAGTAAGCCCATACATAGTAAAAAAAAAAAAAAAGGAACACTTTAGACCTTATGATATGCCAAATAAGATACTAATGTTTCCACGGACGTGCTGGTTCGTACATTCCTCAAAAATTGACCCTGCATTTTAATTTGGTGCAAAATTCTGGTTTTCTGGGCGAAGTTACCTATCCAGCAGTTGGCTAGACCGATGGAAGAAGTGTCGTTTTATATTTCACTCTATCTTTATTATATCTTACATGACTTCAGCAAAGACTATAGGAATAACTACCGACGTAAGTGGCTCAAGTTAAGAGTTGCTACTCGTACATAGCCTAATGAGCCTAATAACATTGACAGGTATTTATTTATAAGGACATTGCTTTAAACCAATTTGTGTCTTTTCTTTGTACCGTCTGAGCAGATAACCTTGTGTCTAACTGCACGAACAAATTTATGGGTAAAAAAACCATGCAAACCCATTTCCCATAAACCTTACCTTGTTCTAACCAGCCAATAAGTGACGCCAGGAGGTGAGCCGCGGGAGATAATGATAGCAATTTCCGTTCATGACGGCGCGATTTTATAAGTATTCTCTGGAAAATCATAAATAATTCACGTCGAAGAAAATTCGAAGCGGCGCGGCGCCCCAATGGGCTTCTTGTACCGCTGGTGCGAAGGTGTGAGTTCCTTGTTAGCTCGTATAATTAATAATTTAACGAGAAAAGTACCTTGTAAACTGGAAGTTCATACTATAAAATTATATAAAAAGTCAAAGATTTTGATTAGAGGCAGCTCAGTCACCGTAGAAAGAAAATCTTTTTACTCTACCGTATAGAAATAAATAGCTGTTTGCCCCCTGTGATTATTTTCATACGTATAAGACATTTTAGGTTTTATATAAATCGTGAAGGTAATACCTAACTCAGTCTATTCAAAAGATGAAAAATGTAAAATAAAATGATAAAATGTTTTATTTTTCTTCAACAAACATCAAGGGATTTAGGATAACAGCAATTATGTTTGTATTCTCGCTACGATAAAGTCGAAAATTTCCTATGAGCAAGAGGCAAATATACGATATCCTCTATTTTCAATATCTATATTTAACATAAGTATGAATGAAAAAGCGCTTTTTTGGGTTGCGTAGTAAAAAAGGAACCCTTATAGTTTCGTCATGTCCGTCTGTCTGTGCGCAGTTTAGCTCAGAGACCCTTACTACTAGAAAGCTGAAATTCTTTAAGGCTATACATTTCATCTACGCCGATAAACTGGTCGAATCAAATTAAAAAAAAATATTTTTTTAGAGTACCTCCCATACAAGTAAAGTGGGGATGATATTTTTTTTCTCGTCTGCCCCATAGTGTGGAGTGTCGTTAGATAGGTCTTTTAAAAAGAATATGAATTTTTAAGATCAATTTTCGATTTAGGGATCCGTGTGTGAAATATTAAACTTGAAAGCGCAAAGCTGGCTAAACGGTTGTTATTGGAAATGTGAAAAAATTCACAGTAGTAGATATGATGAAATTAAAAGGAAAACTATCACACTTAAGTAATCTTAGCAGGTTAGTGAGCTATAGCCAAAAAATTAAAAATAATAAAAACAGCATTAACAATCAGGCGCTAGGACCTCGCTGAGCATTAGGAGGTAAAAAGTTTATGTTTAAACGTTATGAAATACTTATTCAAATCCCGCCTTGCAATAAAAATAAAAAAAAAACTACGGAACCCTATACTGCGCGTGGCACGACACGCACTTGGCCGGTTTTTTTTCATACAATTGTTTCATTTCCGAATATCTATCTGCCTGTGTACAAAAATAATAAATATCGGTAAGTTTTCGAGAAAGAAAAAGTTGTTATATTTTACGTTTGGCTAGGGCTCTAAGGACTTTTCACTTAATTATTAATCTCGTTAACTTTCAGTGTTTAGTCAATTTGCCTAATTACCGTATTGATAAAGGTAAAATTCCGGAGGATATGTACCAACGTTTTGCAGCGGCTCATGACATGATTAGGGAAATGTAAGAAAATATACACTTTCCTTATGAAAATCATGATATCTTAATCATAATTTTTTTTATAGTCAATGGACTTACTCTTGACCTCAATCTAGTCCTGAGTTGAGGTTGACGATGGGACAAGCTTGCCCAGAAGAAGTCTATTCACTCACGACTTAAATATCATATCATACGGTAATATAGAGAGCTTGTAAAATTTAGGCATATTTTGGGGGCAAAATGCAACAACTTATTACGACTTTTCTTATTACGAAAAAAAAATCGATTCAATACAAAATGGTCAATAGATATCTCTTATTTGTATAAAAAGTTGTAAAAAGAAATAAGGTGGACTTCTTCTTCTTCTTTTCGAGTCAACGGCAAAAAATGACAACAAGATCTTAGACCAAAACGTGGCCACATGGTTACCTTCAAAAAAGAAAAAAGTAGGGCACGACAGCAAGTGTGACATGGATCGCAGAACGCCGCTCTCACACTTGTCGTTAAATCCCTCCCGGCGCATAATGTCACTTTGGCAAAATGTCACTTTCTCAAAATGTTACGTTCGCAAAATGACACGTTTGCAAAATGTCACGTTCGCAGAATGTCACGATCGCAAAATGTCACGATCGCGAAATTCAGAGAAGCTCCACCTCTTCCTAAGTTCCCCGCATCTGCCAACACCCGATCGCACCCAACCAGCAAAATTATGTGCTATAAACGTAACGAGCACGTTCCTACTTTTGCTATTCAATGCTATAAAGGTGGCAATAATGCTCGAGTAAAAGTAATTTGCACGTTTACACAACGCGAAATTGGCACAAATTATTCAGCCTTAAGCGCGGTAAAAGTGCAGTAAAACTTGTATAAGCAGCAAAAAGGTGCTGTTAGCGTTGAATTAAAGTGAATAATAGCACTATGAGTGCTGTTACAGCAACAAAAACGCACTCGTATTAGTATTTGTTCTGTAAAAGAAAACAGGTTACTCAGCAAGTTAGTTGTATGTTAGCAACTGAATTGCTTTTACATAGCAAATTCATTCTAAAATTCTGGAGACGCATTTTTGAAGCGTTCGAAGTGAATCTTTAGTTCGCATACGAAAACGAATCGTGTACGAATTTAATTTCTAATGCTCTCGATTTTACGCATTTTTGAATCATTCGAAAGCAATGTTGCCATTAAATTACAATCTTTAAACAATTTCCGTTTCACGCAGATAAAATCAAAACCGGAAAGCAATTACTCATTGATTTTAAAAACCGGTAATGAATTGCGAGGGAATGGAACGCAAATTAAAAAGTTGATATGTCAGTATAATGTCATGTGTGAAGGAAACGTCAATGTCATTCTCATCACAGATTATACATACTTTCGAATGGTAGAATTGCAAAACGAGTGGGTCGGACCACTCGTTGCAGAATTCACAGGTATGAATATTCAAAAATTGCGATTTTACGGATTCGTATACGAATCTTGCCAATCCGAATGCGAATTGAAGTTCGAACGCTTCAAAAATGCGTCTCCTGGTCTTTGTTGCTTATACTCAGCATTTTAGCTGAGTATTAGTAAATGAATTGCTATAATGCCATAAAAAAGTCCTACAAAAGCTCTTTGGTAGCAAGTAATACGATTGGTTTGCGGTTATGTGAAAGTGACGCGCTCGGTGGTAAAAAAAAAAGATAATTGAAGAATTTTCAATCAAGGTAACATTTATTATACTTTAAACTTGTGTTCCTTAAGTTATTTTCTCTAAAATCTGTCCCATGGTTTGAGTATGTTAATAATGCAGAACTTTGCGGGAATGTAATTTCACTGACCATATTTGAGGTCCTTGTTCATATAATTTTAAGCGCCCACCTTATTCCTCGAATTCAAATAATAAGGTTTAACGAAATAAAATATATTTGACGGCGCTTCACTAGCGCCATCTATTGGATTGCGCCGGAACCAGATTGACAGCTAGAGCGACTCTCATTTCGAATTTCCCGTGGTATTTTCAAAGACAAACGTTCGTGCCAGCAGCACCCATGCAGTGGCCCAAGCACGGCGAAGCTACGCCAAACGTCAAATTAGTACTGAATTTCCGTACCAGTGTAGATTGTCGATGTTGGACGATGGCTTTAAATCGTGAGGTTGGTACTACTACAACGAATGGCGCGTGAAGGGGCGTGGTTTGTGTCAGTTTAGCCAACACGTAGCAAAGTGAAGACGAGGCCGCCATTTTCAACAGCTCATTCTTGTTCGAGATTTTACCACGTCAAGTTCTAAAGTGATAGTTGGTCGCGAGATGAAGCCTGCAGCCGCTGGCGGATGAGCCGTGGCAATTCTGCGATGACAGGAGCGACCCTTTAACGACAGCTAAGTGTTTATGATCTTGTCTGCTTCTAAACTGTGATATTTTAGGTTATGATACGCGAATACCTTTTGTGATAGTAAAACACGGTGCACTGTGAGTTTGCTGTAGTTGAACATGTGAATAGAATCTTAGAATAAGCCTCCAACGTTTGGGGTTTGCAGGATTGTGGCACTTAGTTAATTTTAAAATAAAACAACAGGTAGGACGACGAAACCTGCATACCGCTGTGGTTACCGACGACGTGATAGAAGAGAATACCGTATGAGAGGTCAATGGCAAGTCAGGATGAATGATCGTTATGCAAGTAAGTCACACTCGATTGAATTAGGCGATTGTCAAAGATGTTATCGATGTCCACTACCAATAGTTCGGCCGATATCGTGTTCTCTGCTATTCCTGATGTCTTTCCCTTGCCCACATAGTGCCATTCCTCTTTCGCCCGAGTTCGTGTCCTCGACATATTTATTAAGAAATATTACATTTGCATAAAATATTTACCTAGTTACTGTTATTTCTCATTCTTATGATCATAACTTGAATTAAGGTGTTCGGATTGCCCTTATAGCACATGATGCAGCCATGTTAACTATATTTTAGGGTTCCCTAATATAGAAAAAAAAACATTTATCACAAATTTGAAATCGAAACCGATGTCAAGTTTGAAGAGCAGTATTTTTTCTTCCGAAGTCGACAGCATTAACGTAAGCAACGTCACAAAGAAAATCTTGATATTTTTGTGTTGTGTAAATCAATACTCAATACATTTATTGCCTTCATATGGTACATAACAAGATGGTATTATAAATATTTTCAGAGGCATTGCAATCACTGGGTTTCAGGAGCAAAACTACTAGAATACACGTTATAGAATTTTATTGTTAGTTAACTCTAATTCACGTGTATATGGACTGAAACTTTAAAAAAAATTACAGACATTTAAATGATTCATGAGATGTATTAAATTAAAGTGCCCACTCTTTTACATCCAACCAAAAACTATTGCCATCGTAGTTGGCGTTATCACTATCCGAACTTTCATCATTTTGTTCATTTTCGGAACTTTCATCACTTTGTTAACTTTTGGAACTTTCATCATTTGGTTCATATACGGAGTTTTGGTTGTTTTGTTCAAATTTGCTTTGAGCTTGACTTGTTTCTGGTAAACATTAAAAATTTTGACTGAGCTCGTTACAGAGATTATTTGTGTCTACGGAACCACTAACATTTTGAGTATGATTTGGGCTTAGATGGCTAAATTATAATAAATTAGACTCAATATGTTCTGCTGTCTCTTTCATCTTATTTAATGTTTTATGAACTCTTCTACGGTAAGCTCCAGTTCTTTTACTTTTTTTCCATTATTTCTTATCCATTTCGTTACAAGAAATCAAAAATAGAATTGGTTATTAATGACGTAAATTTCAACTAAAAAAATGGCCGCATTTGTTATCGTAAAGGTTTCTCAGTGCTATTTATAGAACTTAAATCTATATAAAAGTCAAATTAAAGTATTTAATACAATTCTGATCTATTAACAGCAATTTGAAGTCGTTTATTCGACTTGTAGTCGGATTGTCGAGTAAAAACTCCGTAAAAGCGCTCAATATTGCTGATCAGCATCTCTTAGGTTATTACAGAGCTATTATAGAACAAATATGACGAGTAAAAGTGATTGAGTTACCTTAATTTTGCACTTTTTAAACGTGGAGTAAAAGTGCTGTAAAATAGAGCTCGGCAACTGTTATAGAAGAAAGATGCGAGTAAAAATATTTTGGTTATTTTAACTCAGCTTTTTTTCAAAGGGTAGTAAAAGCTCTATAAAATTGTGGAGGAAGCGTTTACTCGATATTATTACAGCACAAGAAAGGCAGTCAAAAAGTCGAAATATTACTTTTACAAACGAATTTGTGTTTTAATAACATTTACTAATCTGTTACCTATTTAGTTATAATCTGAGTAAAACAGTTATTATTCCACTGTTCCAATTGATGATGTTAAGGTTTTTAGTGGTCTCTATAGAACATGAAGCTTAGAGAAAGTCAAGCTAAACAAACAATCAATTACAATTTAGACCAATTAGTAGAATTTAGAATTTGAATTTGATTTTAGAATTTTTGTACCATAAGAGTAGGATGCATAGACATATTAAAATATAAAAACGATATAAACGAGGCATTACAATCAGTTTTTACGTGGCTTAGTAATAATAATTTAGTAATTAACTTGAAAAAAACAAATATAATACATTTCAGTCAGAGATGTACAGATATTAATATTGACGTCAAATATAATAATGTAACTATAGAGCCAGTAAATAGCTCTAAAAATACTAAATATTTAGGTTTAACAGTTGACAGTAAATTAAACTGGAAAAATCATGTCCAGAACATCTGTAAAAAATTAAGCACGTCTGCATATGCTCTTTACAAACTGTCTCATGAGTTAAATTTAGATGCTCTTCTAGCGGCATATCATGGCATAGTGGCATCACGTTTAAGATATGGCGTAATATTTTGGGGAAACTCCACCGATAGAGAGCTTGTATTCAGGGCACAAAAGAGATGCATTAGGTCAATGTTTGGACTGGATTTAACAGATAGTTGTAGGCCTTACTTTATTAGATATAAGATATTGACATTTCCAGCTATATATGTTCTAGAATCGGCAAATTTTGTAAAAAATAATCCCCAATTATTTGAAAGGCGTGCAGTTATTTTAAACAGAAATAGACGAGATAACGACGAAGTCTACGTGCCACCAGCGAAAACGGCACTCATGTCAAAAAGCTTTTTATGTATGGCACCTAAACTCTATAATATGGTACCTTAACATATCAGAGAACTGAATGACCGTTCTTTTAAAATTAAACTTAAAGAATATTTAATTGCTAGGTGTATATATAAACTGACAGATTTTTTTGGAAATCTTGTTATATAAGACTTTAATCGTATAATGATGGACATATAATAAATTTTCAATCAGAATTAATTTAATTTTCTTATGATAAATATTATTGTAATAATTTAATGTGAACTGTAATTTTTTTTTCTTTTCTGTTTCATATTAATAAATTAAATTATTTGTTTATCATGTATTGTGATAGGAAATGGCTGTGCTTGATAAAAAAAATGTGACCTTTTTTAACCTGTTTCCAACTTATAAACTATCTTTATCTTTATCCTATAACAGCAATTTGGAAGCCTTGCAACGACTTGTTACATAAGCAGGCTGTAATAGCATTAATTATACTTAATGTAGAATGGTTACTATTACTTGACTTTTATAGGAGCAGAATAGATTGCCGAGTAAATTTTCTATAAAAGCGCTAAATTCTGCTTATCAGCAACCTTAGAGCTTTTACACAACTGTTATAGAAAAAGATGCCGGATAATAGTGATTCAGTTACTTTAACACAGCATCTTTTCAAAAGTGGAGTAAAAGTGGTATAAAATAGTGCTCTGCAACTATTATAGAACTAAGATGCCGAGTAAAAGGGATTTGGTTACTTTATCTCGGCATATTTTCAAAGGCGGAGTATAAGCGCTATAAAATAGTGCTGTAATTATTTACTCGATATGATTAAAGCACTATTCGTTTGCCATAGCTAAAAAGTCGAGATAACCACTTTGTTTTGATAACGTTAACTCGTCTGTTATTCGATTATAAGCTGAGTAAATCAATTGTTACATAACATCACGCCTTGTTCCCGTTGGGGTAGGCAGAGACCACAGTTCTCCACCTGCTACGATCTTAACATACTTCCCTTGCTTACTGAACCTTCATCAATCCTTTCATACATGCTCGTCGGTTTAGGGTACTTTTAACCTGGCCTTTATTCAGAACGTCTTGAATTTTGACTGGTGCAAGGCTGTGATTTGTGCCGCTGTACAAGGGAAAAGGGTCACAACAGGACTGCAAAAATTACCGCGGGATAAGTCTTCTCAGTGTCGTCGGCAAACTGTATGCAAAGGTTTTGATTGAAAGAGTGATGAAAGATACTGACGAAAAAATATGGGATGTACAAGCGGGATTTAGAAAGGGAATGGGATGTACAGATCAGGTCTTTTCCTTGCGGTGCATAGCTGAAAAGTTTTTGGCCAAAAACCAAAAAGTCTACTGCGCGTTCGTGGATTTGGAAAAGGCCTATGACCGAGTGGTGAGGAATGAATTGTGGTCGGCATTGTCTATGTATGGGGTGAACGGTCATCTGATTCAAGCACTGAAATCTCTCTATAAGGATTCCAGTGCTTGCGTCAGAATAAACGGGGCGTACACTGAATGGTTTAGCATCGAAAAAGGTGTTAGGCAGGGATGTGTAGCGTCACCTTGGCTGTTTAACCTGTTCATGGATAATTGTTTGACTGATCTGAAAGAGAGTATGTGTGGACTGAGAATGAATGAGTTACTCATCAAATGTCTTCTCTACGCTGATGACCAAGTTATACTTGCGTCATCTGCTGACGAGTTACAGGAGATGGTAACAATGATGAATGTGGCTTTTGATAGGAAAGGAATGAAAGTAAATGTAAGCAAGACGAAAGTAATGGTACTTGAAAGAGAAGAGTGTATGACAGAGTGTACTATATTAATAGGTGGTGAACAAGTCGAACAAGTGAAGGAGTTTGTGTATCTGGGTTCCAAGTTTACGAGAGATGGAAAGTGCGAAAGTGATATCGAAAGAAGAGTGAATGCTGGAAACATGGTGAATGGTGCTCTGCATGCTTTTATGAAGAGTCAGAAGGTGTCTCACAAGGCTCGTCTGGCTGTTCATAGAGGCGTTTTGGTACCAACACTGATGTACGGCAGTGAAAGCTGGGTATGGCAGAAGAAGCATGAAAGTAGAATTAATGCAGTAGAAATGAGAGCGTTGAGGAGTATGATTGGTGTGAAATTGAGTGACAGGATTAGAAATAGTGTGATAAGAGAACGTTGTGGCGTAAAAGAAGACGTAGTGACTAAAATTGAGAAAGGGATGCTAAGATGGTTTGGTCATGTGGAGAGGATGAATGAAGGAAGATTGACGAAAGAGATCCACAAGGCGAGAGTGAATGGAAACGTTGGAAGGGGAAGGCCTCGGCGAACGTACCAGGACCAAATTCAAGACGTTCAATCAATTGTTACTCGACTGTTTTGCTGGTTGGGCAGTCTATTTAGATATTTCCATACAGACCAGGGAAGATTGTGTCCAGCTCTTCGGCAATTGGGATATACAGGGTGTAAGGGACGGTGTACCGAAAACTGAAAGGGCGTGCTTAGTCAATAAAACTGAACAACTTTCCCAAAAAAACATTTTTATGATATGAAAAAAAAATTTACCTCTCCATACAAACTGTTCGATCAGAGTGAGCAATTTGTATGGAGAGATTAAAAAAAAATGCATTTCCCCAAAATGTTTCTTTGTGTAAGTTGTTCAGTTTCGTTGACCGAGCACGCCCTTGGATGAGTCTGAATCGAGAGGTTTTGAGATATTTTATAAAGCTAGGTTTTACATTAACATCAATAGTTTTAAACCCACACTTGTCTCGGAGTTTAATGTATTGCATAGAAAAAAACCTATTAGATCTAATCTTTACGAAAGGTCGCGAGAGAGCAACGTACTGCCCATAATGTTAATATGCCGCATAAAACATGGATATATAAACTATTCACTACGACTTGAGGCGATCCATTACTATCTTAATGGCTTAATTGATTAGTTGTTATACTTGGTCATTTATTGAGAGCATAAGTAGATGATTAGTCATGGAAAAGTGAGTTTTTTTACTTGCTTCTGCTTGCTTGCTTTTGCTTCTTTTTTCCCACATGGCGCCACTTTGTTTGTGAAGCGACGTAAATGTAACTGACGTCATTGAGATATTTTTAATATCCTACTTTTACAAACCAGAAGGTAAGGGGTTGTTCTTAGGAAATGAGGCACAGATAGACCTAACCAACATTTTATTGAAATAACACCACATTTGATAGTAAAACCGAACTTCTAATAAATTAACACAACAAGGACAATATTCAGGAAAACTAAAAGGGCTAGATACAACTTAGGTACAACGGGTAACTATAACGCTCCTAAGACGTCCGATCGTTCCAACAGTTGAGCAGCGAGTGAGAGGCCAAGCAGGTGTGCAGCCTGCTTATATAGGAGACGTCGTCGGTTGGTGTGGCCAGCGCTGCGTGGTGGTTGCAGCTAACACTACAATAAATAAAGAACATCCCACCAAAAACATTTTCATGTATAATGTTGCCAAGAGGAGACCAGACCATATAGCTAGCATTTTCAAAACAGATCTAATGTACAGCCAAGCTTCTAAGAGTAACTCTATACGCCTTAACTTTACAAGCCCTAACTTCACAAAATCTACATCTTAGTCAAAATATGTGGCTAGGCCGTTTCGTTAGTACAAGAGCTATTGCATAACAGAAAAGCAATAAAACAGTGAATAGATTTTTCACCTTACGCCCACGTGACGGTAGCGAAACGGCCTACCCACATATATTGGCTAAGGTGTAGATTTTGTGAAGTTAGGGCTTGTAAAGTTAAGGCGTGTAGAGTTAAAAGCTTGGCTGTACATGAGATCTGATAACTTTTAGAAAATGCTAGCTATATGGTCTCGTCTTGGCAACATGATACATGAAAATGTTTTTGGTGGGATTTCACTTCTTTTTGTATGTTTCATAGGGCTAAAAATTCTGAAATACTTACGTGTTTTATTATTTATCAACTCAATGGCTTTATAAAATTGCATTGATGTATATCAACAGCTAATACTCATCATATTGATTGAGTATTTTGAGCTAAGGCAGTATTTTAATATCCCTCATAGTTTGGCTGGTCTATTAGGGTTTCACATCAGAGCCATCAGGTATTCCAGGTCTTCAACAATCCTAGTTTTGATAGTTTTTCCTTAATATAGGTACTAAATCCTAGCTCTCTGCCAAATTTCAGCTCTCTAGGTTTAGTGGAAGTACGAGATCTTTTTGATGATCGGTGAGTGTGTCAGTGACAAAATTGCTTAATTTCGGCTGGCTATAGCTCGTAAGCTATAAGTAGCAATTATATGTTATTTAAGGATGTAGCTAAGTATAGTGTCTACTTTTTGTCATAAAAAATTTAAGTTTCTATATTTATCCAAAAGGAAGTTACAGGGGGGTCAAAAGGGCCCTGAGTGGCTTCGAGAAAAGGATGGTACGGCTGTGCCTTTGTTTGCTCGTCTTGGCGGGGGCACTGGATATTTTTCAAATATTCCACTATCTCAAGTATTTTTTTTCCTGTGCACAGTACACCTTTCTCAGTAATAAGTTTATTTTGTTATTTGTTTACTATGTTTTGGTGACATGAGTACCGTGATATTATTACCATAGTGTTGTTTAATCTGTAAGTATTAAATTGATTATAAAATTGATAAATTGCCATTTAGACTCAATTCAAATCAGAAAATAGTTATTTGTTCTGCAAGATAACAAAATTAATATTTGGCACGAGCGTATTTTATTAAAACTCGTGCAAGCGGAGGATCATAAAAAAGGCACTTTATTACTGATATGAGTTAATCTGAGTCATTGGTTTCACTTCGGCACAGACCTACATGAGCAGATAATTCGCAGATATTTTTCATTTTTAATCACCTTAGCAACAGCGGTAATCTGTTGCTTATTGTGATCTCAGCTTTACATAAATCAAGGCTTTTAAAAGCGTTTTCGTTGAAAAAGCTTACGCAGCTGAAAAGAAATAAAGTTTGAAATAACCTCTTAGGTGATTAATCAGACAATAAATCCGAACAATTATTCGTCTGAAATAAAAATTTACAAACAGATTTGTGGATAGAAATTTTTCATATTTCTGCTGTTGGTGTCTTTAGGGGTTTTGAGTTGAACATTGACTGTCCTTAATCACTTAAATTCTGTATTTACAAACTAGTGATAAAGATGTTCATAACTGTCTAGTGAGTCTGCAATACTTTACACTAACTACCACATATCTTACAAGCGTTACATTGGGTATGCTTTATTTGGAGTTTGAGCCATTCTTCCACCACTCAAAGTGATCTACTGAGTAATAATAAAACACACCTGCGCAGAATGAACCGAGGGTCGTTTAAATAGGTAACTTGGGAACCGGTATCTTGAGGTTGCACAGTCAGCAGTAAATATAAACAAATCAAGTGTTCAGCGAAACAATAGAAATGAGGTAAACAGAAGCCGCGACCGAACAGCTGACACGGCGGGATACACCGTTTGTATTTGCTGTTCCATAAAAAGGTCGGCCCGGGTCGTATCCATGTGTACTTTGTTCTTATTAATTTAAATACTTATTTACAGTGGATATATCGGGTGTAAGGGACAGCCTTTCGAATACTGAAAGGGAATGATCAGTAAACGTAACTGAACAACTTTCAGTGAATAAAAGTTTCAGAAAATGAAAAGAAAAATCGGCCTCTCCATACAAAATTGCAAACATGATTGGACAGATTGTATGGAGGGGCTGATTCTTTTTCATTTCCTTAAACTTTTATTCGCTGTAAGTTGTTCAGTTACGTTGACTGATCTTGCCCTTTCACTATTCGGAAAGCTGTCCCTAGCATCCTGTATATATATAAATATTATTCCAAAAACGCAAGGATGAATGAGCAAAACACATGATAATAATAAAATTATCATTCTAAAAAGCGTTTTATTAAATGCGTGTTGCCTCCGCAAACAGGTGTGCGATGCTACGCTTTGCTTGCTACGCCGTAGCACACCGTAGCAAAAGGGTACACGTAGATCACAGTATCTGCAAAGATAGGCTTGTAAGCCTAAAGTAACGAGAAAGCTTTAGGTTCACGGGCAAGTCTCTCGGTAGTCTAGTAGTTAAAGCGTTTCTGGTACTGACAGAGAAGATCTGATTCGAGTCTCGCTCATAGTTGAAAAATCCTTCCATTTCCGCAATTTTGTGTTTACCTATATTATAGTCGCGTAAAATCATTTTCAAATGTAAGTAGATGATTAAAAAAATCTAGAGTGCTAAACGTTTAAAGGTGACAAAAGTTATTGTTACATCAACTTAAAGTAACTAGTTGGAGTTATTTAGCTAATAGTTTAGATGGCAGTCCATTTAGAAGTTAACAGAGTGTGTCGCCAGTTTTAAAATTTTGTGTGTTGTTGTTGTTTTCGTGTGGCCTGCATTATCGGCCCTCACTGGCACGACCCTCAATTTAAAACTAAGAGGATACCACTTACCTGCAAATTGGGTAACTTTTAAGTAGAATCTATTTTAATTTATAAAGGTTAAGTCTACTAATATACAAGAGTATGATGTTTATAAATACTTAAGGTATAGGTAGTCAATACCACTATCACTTTTGTCGAGAAGCAAAAATACTGACTTTTGAAAATGATTTTATTTTAACACTTCCTGTGTTCGGATAAATCTACAAAGTAGAAAATCGCAAAATTTCACAACCACAGGCAGGATTCGAACCTGCGTCTTCTGCGTGAGTACCGCAGACGCTTTACCAACTAGGCTACTGTGGTCCTGCCCGATGTTGTGAAATTTAGCGACCTCTATACGCATTCCAACGTTGCGTTTGTGCTGCCACCTAGCAAGCATTTTTGCTGTACTAGCTTAACTAGTCCATCATTGCAGACAGATTTCGAGTTGAAAATTGGTAACACTACGTATAATTGAAAATGATTTTATTTTAACACTTCCTGTGTTCGGATAAATCTACAAAGTAGAAAATCGCAAAATTTCACAACCACAGGCAGGATTCGAACCTGCGTCTTCTGCGTGAGTACCGCAGACGCTTTACCAACTAGGCTACTGTGGTCCTGCCCGATGTTGTGGCAGGACCACAGTAGCCTAGTTGGTAAAGCGTCTGCGGTACTCACGCAGAAGACGCAGGTTCGAATCCTGCCTGTGGTTGTGAAATTTTGCGATTTTCTACTTTGTAGATACTGACTTTTTCTGGATTTGAATAAAAAAAAACCGGCCAAGTGCGAGTCGGACTCGCGCTTGGCCGGTTTCACGCTCACACATAATTATAATTGTATTAGTTGATATTTCAGTAAGTTAATGTGCTAGATTTTTTGAGTCCGACACGCGTTTGACCACATTTTATTATTTGTTGTTATTTAATAGCTTATGCACTATAAACATACCAATTTTCAACTTTATAAGTGTTCCCGTTTTTAAAATAGAACTAAAACAAAAATCGCCTCCGCGACCATCCAACTTGACCCCTCTCTTATATGAATGTTCTTGAAACGGGAGCTCACCACAATTGGTTATCATTAATTGTGAGAAAAGTTGTAATATTTAATGATTTCAGACTTTTCCTTTTATTTGTAGTGTGAGACCTAGCTTCTTGCCAAATTTCATAATTTTAGGTCAACGGGAAATACCCTATAGGTTTTGCTTTAGTGCATAAATGTATGGAGATGAGGACATAAAATGCCACATATTTTGATTGCGTCCTTGTAAAAAATTTAAATTTTCAGATCTTGTGTGGTTTAGGACTCTAACATATGGTATTAATTTCAACCTGATACCTTTACCCGTTCGTGAGATAAAGGGTCTTGACAGACAGACAGATAGACAGACGGACAACAAAGTGATCCTATAAGGGTTCCGTTTTTTTTCTTTTGAGGTACGGAACCCTAAAAACGTTACATCATATTGTTGTGTTAAAATATTGCTTTAATATTGGCTCATCTACTTATTTACGACACAGAAAGAGGTAAAGTGGTGGTGTCGCAAGCAGGTCTCTTGACTTCGGAAAGCAGTGCTCAGAGCTACGAGACGACAATACGTGAGGTATAATTGGATGCACTCAGATCAAGTGAATACTGGTGACATCATCGAGACATTAATTATATTAGATTAGATCTATTTATTTCCTATTGTAAATTGCAAATTTACGTAGAATGTAAAAAAAATCCAAGTTTAATTCTATCGTCAAAAAAATATGAAACTAACAAAAATGTCAGTTATAATTACACTATGCACGGTAATAATTTATGTTTGAAGGTACTTGTATTGTTTCAAAAAATAGGCTATCGGTTAACTTGATTTACATCGGAATAAAGAAAATCCAATTCGATTGATTATTCGCTTTAGTGAAATCCTCTTGTCACTCAAGGGTAATGAGATTTAACTCAAATGTTTTACGCTGGCGTAAATAATTACAGTCAACTTTTTTCCATCGGGAGTTTGATCTTGGGGTCTGAATGAAATGAAAACCTCATTCTGTTTATTAATAAAAACTACACAAAATTAAACGTAAGCTTAAGGTCTTAGGTTAGGTTAGCCCAAGGAGGTTTTACTACGCTTCGCTTTAGTAAGGAGTCTTTAATGCAAAAATCTTGCTACACAAATTTAGTCAATCGTATATTGTAATACGGTATAAATTCCTGTGATTTGCGAAGAAGAGAAATTGTGCCGAGCGAGAATTCAATTAGTCGCGGTTGTGTCACGCTCACACAGTTGCCATAGCAAAACGAAATTGCGGGTTGGTAGGAAAAAATCTTTTGACATTATGCTTGGTTTTCATATAGAAAACCTTTTTAGTGCTAAATCTTAAAAATTTAATATTTTTCGGGTGCTTTTGGTTCTGTGATTTATCTAGGAAACTCTCAAAAATATTTTTGATCTAATTGTGTTGTTTAAGGTCAAGCAGGTTATGTACTTCTTCATTGGTCATCAACCTTTTTGGTAATATTTTTTAATACATTACTGGTATTCCCGTCTATGACAAATTTTATGTCATGCTAAATGTTGTTTAAAATCGCGTATTTTTTCTGCAAAAACAGTAAAATATTGTAGAGTAAATGGCTACAAAATTGATAGTTATGCTATTTGCGGAATATTCTTCTATGGGTATCCATTATTCCTTTAATTTTTCTATGAAAAAGCCGAACTGTTTTACGTATGAAGTAGGGTGGCTCTAATGTACGATATTTGAACACAAAGGAAACTAAAAAGGTACAACCACATCAGTATTGTGGGATGTGAATCTGCAGAATCTGCCCATAAAACTTAACAACTTGTCCCAAAGAACATTATGATGAAATAAAATTATGATGAAGATATCTGAATCTAAACATAAAAGAGAAAAACAGCTTGCATTAGTTTTAAAAGAAAATCAAACAAAACAATGGAACCTGTACTGTTGTACAATAATAGGAAAATAGTACATCTGATGCTGCCAGTTATTTGCTGCGTTCTTATTGAAGACATGCGGGAAGCCAATAATTCACACGCCTGCCCTGCGCTCCCTTGCGATAGATATTTCGAGCCATTTACGGTCAGCATCAAAGTTTTGTGCCGGGCATTATTGAGAGATTTTATGTGATGCCCTTGGGTTGGAATTTGTTTAAAAAAGTTTCAGATGTGGACAGATGTCACTTGGTAGGTAAGAATGATTCATTCATTTAAAAAATAATAATAAAAAAATACGATCGAATAGAGAACCTTCTCCTTTTCGAAGTCGGTTAAAAAGTAGGCGGCTCGCAATTAGGTCCAAATGAAGTTGGTTGATGATGAGTTTTTAGAAGAATACCAACAAAAACCTGTATCGACCTGTTGTTCCCGGATAGCCAGACGGATCGCAAATATAGATGGACAGAGAGACAGCTGATGTACGAGGGCTATTCAATAATTAGTGAGAATGAACAACATATTGGTTTTAAGTCTTGTATGTTTGTGAGTATTGATAGTTTATTTTAGTAAAAAGATAGTGACAAAAACTTGGGCCATAATATTTAGAAACGTATAAATGAGGCAAAGTTCAACAGCCAGTCCATATTTTTAAATTATTGTTATTCCATATGAGTGAAAAAAATGTAAAGTCAGAACTGAATCGATGAAATAAGAAATAAAATCTTATATTTGTTCGATTATTTTGTAACATGTCGTACCTATAATGAATTTTGTTTATCAATAAACAATAAATCATAAAATACACGTCAAATTTTATTAATTGCTTTGCTTCTTGATGATGAGGCATGCAACGTACCTGGGGAACAATTCTTGAATATCACCGGGTAATAAAATATCACTCAAAAAATTAAAAATCATAGATTTTTGTTTTCAAAAGTTGAGATTGATCTTCTTAAAATATAAAGCAGTCCTTGATTGTTAACTTTCATGTATTCTGATTTACCTTTCAACAGTTTATCAGCGCAAATGTGAATTTTTAAAGTCTCAAAAGTGATATTTTATCACCCGGTGATTTTCAAGAATTCCCTGGGCTTTTCTGGAAAGCAAGAAGAAAGAAATGAAAAAAGGTTTATTTTGGAAACAAACAAAAAGAATGCTGCTGCTGAAAAAACTCTGACCTAATTGTTGAATATTACCGAGTGATAAAATATAATATTTGAGACATCAAATAAGACAGTGGGTGCTATGGGCGGTGGTGGTGACCACTTACCATCAGGTAGCCCACCTGCTCGTTTGCTCACTTTTAACATAAAAAAATATCAAATGTACCCTGATAATCTGTTAAAAATGTAAACCATAATACATGAAAAGTAACAATCAATCACTACTTTATATTTAACGAATATCATTTTGCACTTTTGTAAAGAAAAATTTTTAATTTTTCGGGTGATAATTATTTATCATCCGGTGTTATTCAAGAATTGAGCCCAAGGTACTCATGACATGCTTGAATAATATTTATGACATGCACATCATCATATCAGCCGAAAGACGTCCACTGCTGGACATAGGCCTCCCCTAAAGAACTCCATGACGACCGGTCCTGCGCTGCTCGCATCCAGCGGCTTCCCGCGACCTTGACCAGATCGTCGGTCCACCTTGTGGGGGGCCTGCCAACGCTTCGTCTTCCGGTACGTGGTCGCCACTCTAGAACCCTCACGCCCCACCGGCCATCGGTTCTTCTTGCGATGTGCCCTGCCCACTGCCACTTCAGTTTAGCGATTCTGCACACATGCACATACCATGCTTAAATAATAATCTCATGTTGTATATGACATCCCATGAAACGTACACTGTACGTACATTACGATACCCACGGGTGGAGATGGGTGGGTACTATACTTTGCCGGCACCAAACGGACTTGACTTCATTTACCTCTATGACTCTATAATTGAGCCACGAGCCAAGCGAGTGGTTCTAAAGAAGAATCCTCAACGTTGCAAGGATTTTAAGACACGAAACACTTTGTTGCCGAGGGAAGCACAACTTATCAGGTAGAAACTAAAGGATAATCCTGCCAAATAAAATATTGAAACTGAAGCTGCTGTTCCAGAGGGCTTTAATAATATTACATCCCCAAGCATAAAATAGTAAGGTCACCCTACTGTGTGAAAGAGATGCCACCGCGACTATTGGATATACTCGTCGTCACGCTTTTTTTGGCCATTCATCTCTCCTTCCTAGAGCGTAGCGTGGGTTAAAACCTCCTTGGGTTAGCCATTAATGGTTTCCGCTGGATCAACTCGAAGAATATGTGCAATAAAAACCCTCTGCACGAAATTTGACCATTTTTAGAATAACTAATAAACAACTTCAAAAATACCCCTGTCCTGCAGTGGACGTTCCATGAGATGTTATGATGACGATAAGAATCCATACAAATATACCATTATTTAAGATTAACTCTAACTAACTCTTATTTCAATTTTTATTTTGCCAGTTAAGGAACCTCTTTAGTCGCTTTAGAATCAAAATCTAAGTTTATTCGTTTAAATTAAGTTTTATCAATGATTATTTTAAAATCAAAGAGTAAATCGATACTGGATTGAATTAGATTTTTTTCAGTGTACGAGTATTCTGTATATTTAAGCACAAACTACTGAAACAAGGTCGTTAGCATAGCAAGTTAAGAAATCGAGGTGAAACTTTATGTTTAGTGATTTTGAGGAAACGGAATGATTATCATTGTTGTTTTTAGGGTTCCGTACCTCAAAATAAAAAAACTGAACCCTTATAGAATCACTTGGTTCTCCGTCTGTCTGTCTATCTGTCAAGACCCTTTTTCTCACGAACGAGAAGAGGTATCTGGTTGAAATTGATAACGAATATTAAAGTCTATAAACCACACAAAATCTGAAAATTTCAATTTTTTACAACGACGCAATCAAAAGATATGGCTTTTTATGTCCTCATCTCCATACGTAAAAGAAGACGTAGTGACCAAAATCGAGAAAGGGATGCTGAGATGGTTAGGTCATGTAGAGAGGATGAATGAACGAAGATTGACGAAAGAGATCTACCAGGCGAGAGTGAATGGAAACGTTGGAAGGGGAAGGTCTAGGCGAACGTACCAGGACCAAATTCAGGACGTTCTGAATAAAGGCCAGGTTAAAAGTACCCTAAACCGACGAGCATGTATGAAAGGATTGATGAAAGTACAGGAAGCAAGGGAAGTATGTCAAGATCGTAGCAGGTGGAGGACTGTGGTCTCTGCCTACCCCAACGGGAAAGAGGCGTGATGTTATGTATGTATGTATGTATGTATCTCCATACATTTATGCAAAAAAGCAAAACCTACAGGGTACTTCCCGTTGACCTAAAATTGTGGAATTTGGCAAGAAGCTAGGTCTCACAGTACAAATGAAGGGAAAAGTTTAAAATCATTAAATATTTCAATTTTTCTTACAACTAATAGTAACCAATTGAGGTGAGCTCCCGTATCAAGAACTTTTCTATAAAAGAGGGGACAAGTTGAATGGTTGCGGAGTGTTTAAAATCAAAGATCAAAAGTTTTTAGTATATCATATGGTAGGTAGGTACGGAACCCTTAGGGCGTGAGTCCAACTCGCACTTGGCCGGTTTCTTGTGAGGGTATTGACCCACTCCCTTTATTCCTTTTACATTGTTTACGGAAGTAAGCCTATGCCAAGATGTCAAAGGAACTCCCTTCACTCCGCTAATTTGTGTTTTATCACAGCATAGGTAATAAATAGTACTAGCGTTCAGAAAGAGCACTCTCAAACAAGCTGCAAGTTTAGGTATGCGACCTGCCTGCAAGCGAAATTGAAACTTATTGTTGCGTACAGCTGACACGCAGCACAGGGTTGTGACTCGCTCGCCAACTTTAATTATTTTATAGTAAAACATAAAGCCTTCAATAACTACGCTTACATGTTAACCTGCTTGCCTACTTGTTTGCTTTCCTACTAATTTTGAAAGTGAAAAACATGTCTGTTTCTTATATTGGTCCTGACTAACCCATTTCCCACATAAAAATATCAAATAGAAAATTACGATGCGCGTAGGGTACTTTACCACACTTTATTTACTAAGTTATTGTTGTATTTTGAAGATAATCTTCTCTATCTGATAACTATCTACTACAACTACTAACTACTACTCTAATTACCTACTATAGGTACCATAAAATTACCTTTCAGTATTTTTCGGCACTCTAAGATATGATACTAAAGACTCAGATAATTTTGTAGATTTTTTAGGCATCCATAAACAGAACGATACACGTAATAGTATTTCTTTTAGTGGATGTCATTGCAAAGAATTACGTAAAAAATTGCGGTCGCAACAATAACGCAGCGGGCGGCTGGGCGCGCAGTTGCCATCCTACTGCAATACTGTACCGACTACAGGCGACGGCCGAACGTACCTAAAGTGCGCAGTGACACCCCCCTGGTTTTATCGCCGGACCGGAATTATCACGTACTCCTTCCTGTTTTTTTACATATGGTGATCAAAATTATCGTTTAATGTGGTTTTGTAATTTGTACAAAAGTTGACGATGGTTAAAGGTTATGAGATTTAGACGAAAGTCGTTATTTGGCATGGCGTGGGTTGAAATCGACTACCTACATTATCTGGCTAGCTTTCTGGAGAGTGCAAGTCAAAGATCTAAGAGAAAAATGGTTGTAATAAAAAGCAATATTTCTGCAGACTGATATGTAGACGATGCATGCATTCCAGTCGTAAGTGAGCACGCAAGAAGTGGCAATAAACAACCGTACGAGTATGAAGTCGTTTGTATGCCGCACGCAGAACACAGCCTGCCAAAGTACAATAACCTAGCAAAATGAGTACCTTATGAACACTGCAACTTATAACTACCATCAAATCGTCAATCATTGGATCGTAAGATCAATGACTGGCCTCAGAAACAGAGTTTTTAAACCGCCAACGGCTTCTGGCATAGTTCAACGACTAGCCAAAAACAACGCTTAACAAGCCTTCCGAAGCACCAAATATTTTTTCGAAAATCAATTGATTTATTTCGCAATGTCTTAAAGAAATTAAAGAATCTCAAAAAGTGATTTGGTTTGACCCACCTACTCGGAATGAAACCCAGAACCTCCAGATCGAGAGCCAAACTCTTTAACAACTAAATCACAGAGGCAGCTATAGCCACTATGTTAAGTGCTCGCTTGTACCCTGCAACGTTACGAGTAATAACGTCGACATCGCAGCCGCAGACCGTTACGAGGATGTAATTTGTCACCCGCTAGATCCCAACATTAGATCTAACTCGCGCGTAATGATGTCAGGGCGCTGTACATTGATGTTTTACATCCAGGGCCATTTAAGAAACCCTCTAAAGAAACTGCGATGAAATCCCTCAGTGCTACTTTCAGTAAAAGTGAAACTCACATGATTACGTCACGCCGCGTGACGTTTCGCATCCTATGCGTGGCCCGACGGACTCGCCAAGGCCCGGCTGTATTGTACATCTCCCTTTTCCCTTCCCACTCGGGCTACAACTCGAGAGTAAATAAAATCAGGTTCAATCTGATTAAATCAACGTACAAAATTAAATTAAATCAAGCAAGACCGTTATTTAACAAAATGTAAACAACTGACAAACTTGACTTTAGACGTCGGGAACTCTTACCTTGATTAATTCAATGCTGATTGTATTATAATGTAATGTATACTTGTCGGGAAGTTTGTACAAACTCAGCTATTGAAACTGGAAGTTTTATGATTTCAATAAACACGCCGGTTGCTGAAGGGCACTTGTTGCCGGGTCTCGACAATTTTTGAATATCACTAAAAAAATCTATTCAATTGTTCATTTGGTTTTCCTTCTCAGAAGTGAGTGATAATCGTTAATTATAAAATATTGTGTGATAAGTAAAAATTATAATCTAAATCAAGTTTCGCTGATATTCTGTCACTGCCAACAATGATGATATAATGATGATATTCTGTCAGTGCGCATACGCAAATAAATTTACAAGTAAATGTCATTTAAATTCTCGCGATATACAGTTGTCATCATTGTCCCCACCGGGAATCGTGCCTAGAACCTCTGGATCAAGAGCCGACTGCTCTAACTGCTATATAATTAAGAGGCTGTGGATAGTAAAGACTAAAAAGTACCAACTTAAGTTTGTAATTCCATACAAATAATATGAAAATACAAACTTACCTATACTAAAAATGTTTGAATGAAATATACAGTCAGGTAGATAACCATTAAAATAAGCTCAATGAAACCGATTTTGAGTAAATTATTACATTTTTACATTTTAGTAGTAAGGGAACACCCTTTATATGAACTTTCATAAAACCATGGATACTGCCGCAAGATACCTAACATGGAGATTCTTAGTCATGCAAAGTTTCATCAAGATTGTTTGAGCCGTTTCTGCGCAAATTACAATTTTTCATTTTCGTCGTATGACAGCTACCTTCAAAATTAGTTCCAGCAACAAACCACTCAGAACCCAGATTTCATCACCAACCCTACACTATTTAAGCGGTTTTTCTCAAATGCACTTCCAGAGAGAATAAGATAAGCTCCAAGTCGTAGTTGGTTCAAACTAAAACTTCGTTGCCACCAAGTGTGTAGTCTTAGGTTGACACGACCTTTAACTGCTCTCTTACACCAGCTCACTTCTTCCTTTTATATTTATGTAACATATTTATGTATATGTAAGCATTGTATTATATTTGCATGTATTTATTATATATTTATCTTTTTATGTAAATGTTTTTAACCCAACACGAATACTGTATTTAATTTAATTTCTTTATAAATTAATTATGCACCTACCAATTTGTCTCTGCCTCACCCGAAGGTAGACTGCGCCTGAGTACCTTTGTGCGTGAAGTTAAATAAAAAAATAAAAAGTAAATAAAATCCTTCAATGGAATTTGCATCACAATCTAAAATTTTAGATATGGTGTCAATCGGACTATTCGTTTAGTCGCTAGGCCAAAGCGTAACGGACAGGCCGACCGACCGTCAGACGGACAGTTTTGGGAGATTTGCTATTTAGATATAAATGATATGGAACAAATTTTTGAGAAAATAAGAACAATACCTTTCTCGCTCCGCTCTAAAGTAAATAATAAAGTAAGAAATAAATAGTTTTATTATTGATTTTATTATGATTAACACCTTAGGATCCTTTTGGTACTTTTATCCTTCCTATCCTACTGATATTATAAACGCGAAAGTTTGTAAGTATGGATGGATGGATAGATGGATGTTTGTTACTCTTTCACGTAAAAACTACTGAATGGATTTTAATGAAACTTTACAATAATATAGCTTAAATCAGAATATTTCATAGGCTACAATTTATAAACCTGTGCAGACGAAGTCGCGGGCACCAGCTAGTAAATCTCATAAATCAGTATTCAAGAGGTATTCCCCATGCACGTCAACAATATTTTAAGAAAAATTAATAATTAAAAATCTCAGACCAAAACTATTTAAATTGCTATTGAAAAGAAGAAAAAAGTTTCGATAACACAACAAGTTAAATTTATTCACTTAATAGGACTTGTTGTCGACAAGACAAGAAGAAATTGTTTCAGTTTCCGGTGTATTTTTTCTCCAATCGTATAAGTGATCATTAATATCCATCACCTTGAAGGGCTCGGCATATTTTGTTCGGCAACTTAGCAAAGAGCTTCGTTTCCTTTCTTAAGTTGGCCGGCAAAGATATATAATATTGTTTTAGGCAAGGTAAGTAAGTATACTTACCTAAAACAATATTTTTGAACGAACATTCGGTGTTATTTTTCACGTAAATAAATTTTTATGAGGTTGTGCAAATAGATATTTTCAAAATAGCTTTCAATCGAGCCTGACCTCCCAGGCCCGAGGAACATTGATGATCTAATCAGTCAACTTGAGAGGTGAAGAGAGGACAGCTCAAAGTCACCGCGAGAACTTTTACTAACTTGTAATAGTTGTTTATTAGTTCGTCAACTGCTTCAGTCTGTCGAAACTACGAAGAAAAATACCGTTCTATGCAATGATATTACAATTAGTTCTATGGAAATTGCCTACGGAATAATGCTAGGCGGATGTTGTCATCAAAGAAACTGTACCTCCTTGCTTGTTATTTTGTCATTGCCGTCTGTCCGTTTTATTTTCACGTCTGTCATCCGCGGGCTTTATTAATATTTTGGATTGTTTTGGATTTATTTTCGTGTTTTACAAAAATAAATAATGTAAAATTGACAATTAAAGTGTTTAAAAAAATCAGTTCAAAAACTAGAACTCCACTACTGCCAAATCTTGCTCTAAAAAGTATGTAACAAGGAAATATTGTCATCGGAAATTGTTATGTACAAACTATGGTATTAAATAAATATTCATAGCGATGTTCAGATAATAGCCGTGGTCATAGGCCGTGGTCATATTGTTATGCCTCTTTGCCCTGAAGTTTATGATCGCTTTTTTCGGATAGGTGGCATAACATGAGATTTGCCAGTAGTCGGGTTCTAGTTTTTGAACTGATTTTTTATTTCAATTATTTTGGGGTTGTAAATACATAACAACATATATATTTTTGAAATGTGCTCGTTAAGCCCTTTCATTTGATACCCAACACGGTACGGTAAATAATTTTTTTTTATTAGTCCTTGACTTAATCTGCTCTAGAGGGCGCCACATACAATCAAACGAAATTTCTTGTATTCTATAACCAGCGGATCATTAAGACGCTTCTAAAGACACCTCATTTTTTAAAATATGAGAAGTAGTTTAGAAGTTACGATGGAACAGATGAACATACATACATACATAGCCTGTCAAAATCATAACCCTCCTTTTGCTTTGCCGTAGTCGGGTAAAAACTAATGCGGGCGTGTACTAAAGCACAATGCTTCCGTAAAAACGGTTCATAAAGTGTGTGATTTGCAGAGACCGAGTGAGTCGTAAAGACAACACAAAAAGGAAATTTTTGGCAAAATTTCCTTCGAACGAAGCCCGGTGAGCACGAAATTAGTCATAATTGTTAAAGCAAGCTGCAAACACACAATATTTCATATTACATTACATCTGCTTTTTTGTTGCTTTTAAAGCTCAACTAGTGTTGCACTGTGACTACATAGGTAATATCGCTAACTTTACTATGAACTTATTCTGCCCACAACTGCAACACCTTAATGACATATTTTTGAAATGGGGCCCAAATAAAGTTAATCGAAATGGAGCCCAAAAGCAAAATTGTCGTTAATAGGTTTTTAAACTTTACAACGCTATATTTTGAAGTTATGTATAAATAAAATACCATTTTCCCTGCCTTACCTCAAGTTTGCAAAACGAAAAATTTTAATTAATTAAAATTTTAATTTATTATAGTTGATACAGGTTTATGTAAGTATTGCAGCAAAAATACACAATCTCTCTAAAAAGCACATTTTTTAGAAATTTGAAAAAGCCTTTAGAAACAAACTTAGTTTTGCGGTTCTAAAATAGACTGTTTTCCTTCTAAAATAGTAGGTATATTGGAATCCTTGGCGCACGGGTTCAACTCGCACTTGACCGGATTTGAACAGGGTGTTAATTTAATTACGTACCATAGCTACATGCTTATGTAGCTATGGCACGTTAAAAATAAAGTTATATTATTATTATTACTGGGAGTGTTAGTTACAGTGACGGTAAAGAAACACAAAAAAAATATAAAGTAATCCTACTTTATTAAGACACATTCGGGAATTGTAATTTTAATTAATATTTTTTATTTTATGCGACATGCAATTAAATTGACACTGTATTAATATTTTGTTTACAAATATATTTTTTTAATTTTGCAGAAAACTGAATAAGATTTTGCAGTGTACTACCTACATAGTTTTTTAAATGAAAATAATGAAATATTCATTAGGTTGCCTATTTGACAGTATTACGGACAACCAATGCAAATAGAGGCGCCCTTTCCCCGATAATGATGAACAACAACTAGATTTTTCAAAAGGTACATTTGGCCAACGGACCCAGTTTTCGAGCGGGTGAGATCTACCCTAAGCTATGAAAAAACCATCGTTACAAAAATTTCACTTAAATTATCACGGGAAGCATAAACGAGATTTTATAATGAAGGTGTCGTTCCCTGCTCCGTAGTTATTATCCTGTCCCGCCTCCCGCCCTGCAACAAACACTTCACAATTTTTGCTCAAGTAATTAAGATTCTACAAGATTTTATACAAAAAGATCCACCCAAAAAGTTGCCTCGATGATGTATTTATCTTAAGTCTCTCGATTTATCATAAAAAGAGGGTATAAAATTGCGTTAGTACACACGGCCGCAAGTCAATGGATACACTTTGACTTTGAGCAGGTCTCTCGATTCGGGCGTTTGTAGCGTGGCGCTGGTTCAGCTTATACTGGTTTTGTTTCCACCTGCTTGCGGCCGTGTGTACGTAAATGACAAATGGTTGCTTTTAATGTTATCTATCAATCGTATGCCAATATAATTCAACATTAAGTGATGGAGAGGTTTCCGAGATGGAATTAGATAGTACTATGTACAGTCAAGAGATCTTCGTTACGTTATATTTTGGAATATTCCGTGTAACCGGTGCGGACAGAACCAAATGTCACTAAATGTGAAAAAAAACCGGTCAGGTACGAGTCGGAATTGCGCGCCAAGTGTTCCGATATACAAGTATTTTTAGAAACAATAAAGTCCATTTTTAGGACCACAAAACTAAATTTGTTTCTAAAGGATTTTTGCAGATTTCTAAAAAACGGTACTGTAAGTAGCACCATTTTTTGAGACATAGTTTTATTTTTCTTTTTGGGTTTTCCTTTATCAAACTTCTGTGATGGAGAGGGTGGGGGGAATGGTACTACCTTTTGGCTCGGAACCCTAAAGAGATGCACAGATGTGTGCGTTAGTTACTACGTGAATTAAAATAAATAATTATGGATGAAGGCGTGATGTTATGTATGTATGTAATTATGTCGGAGACGAATAGTCTAGATTTTGTCAATCTATCAATAACGAAATTAGTTTTATACAATACTAGCTGTTGCCTGCGGCTTCACTCGCGTGGATTTCGTACTTATGTTATTACCGGTTTTCCGAAGCAATGAGATATTTTCCCGTCATTTCGGGTTAGTTTTAAACTAAGGAAAAACTGGACTAACCCTGCGCAAATTAATGAGTATAGTTCAAGATCCAGCTGAAGTTACTCATAAATTACTAAGAACAGAGGAACTTAGCAGCAGTATTATGCCTTAAAGTTGTCACTTAACCTAACAAATGTAGAGAGAGAGATGAGAGACTCATTTATATTATATTTCAAAACAGAGCCAATTCGCAGAAGTAATTGAGAAAAACTAAAACCCTCTCCCTCTCCCCCCCCTTCCTCTCCCATCCCCGTCCCTCTGTCTCTCCCCCTCCCCCTCCTTCTCCCTCCATTTCCCTCTCCCCCTCCCCTCCCTCTCCTCCTTCCCCTCCCACTCCCTCTCCCCCTCCCCCTTCCCTACCTCTCCCCCTCCCTCTCCCGCTCCCTCTTCCTCTCCCTCTCGCTCTACCTCTACCTCTCCCTCTACCTCTACCTCTAACCTCTAACCTCTAACCTCTACCTCGACCTTGACCTCTTCCTCTACCTCTACCTCTACCTCGACCTCTACCCCTTCCCCTACCTCGACCTCTACCCCTACCTCTACCTCTCCTTATCCCTGCCTCTACCCTACCCCTATCCCTTCCCCTATCCCTACCCCTAACGTCAATTTAACCGCTATCCCTAACATAGAAACAACACCCATTTTGATTTTAGACATTTCAACCCTATCGCACCGCAACCCCATCCCCAGGGGATGATGGTATTTCACGTCCACCACGTTGGATTTCAAAATTGTTGTAGTTTTTGTAATCAGCGACCCGATAAACCATACAAACGACACCCATATTGGTTTTTAGACTTTTTCACCACATTTCCCTCTTTTAGGTGTTGAATTTGGGGTGGAATTTCAATAACAGTGATGTACGTTCCACAGAATTAAAACCCTAATGCCTAAACAATCAATTTAGTGGATTTTACTTTGGAAATTAAGGATTTTCAACTTCATCCCCCTTTTCAACCCTTAGGGTGTAGAGTTTTCAAAAACCCTGAGATACATGAAACTTAATTTTTAGTCGTCAGCCTAAGTACAAAAGAAGATCCTAACGTCAAAACTGACGGATTTTCATACAAACTGTCATCCCCTATTTTACCCCTTTACGGGTGGAATTTTGCAAAATCCTTCCTTAGTGGATGCCTGCACTGTATAAGGTATCTACGTGAAAAATTTCAAGTCTCTAGGTCCAGCCGTTTGGGCTGTGCGTTGATATATCAGTCAAGATTTTATCAACAACAATAGGGATTGCATAACTAAACAGTATAGTACCGCTCTGCTGGAATTATTATCAGAACTAAAGCCACAACTTCTCTTTCGCCTTACTTTCTGTAAATACAACAGTTTGTTGAAAAGAATCACAAAGTCAGCGCTGAACGAACAGAAACGTCCGCCGTCGTTTACTCGCGGTGGTGAGGTGACTGTGGTGCAACACCACAAACAAACAAACACACTGCAAACACGGCGGTCATCATCAAATAATAATATACCTGCGCCGCGATACTGTTGATACACGGTGATAGCTATATATGTATATTGTATTTGAAAGATGACGGATACTAACTTACAGATTGCCATTAAAAGGCCCTTTCCTGAAAAGAAAGGAACCACCAAAGCTATAATTATCGACAAAAAATCCTTTATCACACATTTCAAATTTGATTAATAAAGCAATGATTTGTTTTTATTAGATATCAAAGCTGAAATCAATTAATTCACAGTATTAAACCCAAACAAGCTCGTGGTATCAAAGTCTTACAAAAGTTGATTTCAAAATTAAGCCTCTCGCGAGTATGTCCTGAATATTAAACCGGCCGACATGCGGTTATCATCAAGGGACAAAGATTAAATTTATTGCGCGTAATTTTTCTCTTCCTCAATATTATACGTCATTATTAGCTGGGGTTGATACGATGCCATATACTGTTGGCACGAAGGCGAGGTTTTATGCTGGGATTTTCCTGATTCAGGAATTTCTTTAGACAGCTGGAAAAATAACAGTATGGACGGAACGTTGTTCTTTGTGTGTTATAGTGGTGATCTACTACTGTTACCCATTCCTGTTTGATGATTTATTTTATCCTTATCTCCAGATAGCCCGTTGTAAAAATTAGTTTTAAGTTTAACCTTTCTTATTTATTTTGTTGATACTTACCCTTGTTATAAACAACTAAACAGAAAGTGACAGGAATATTGAAATTGAATTGAAAATTTATTGCAGTTGAATATATGTATTTAAGACAGTTTTAAAATTTAATGTGACAAGTCTGTGTGGTGCCGGCAAAGAGATTGTGAGGTCGGTCATTGACTTTGCAACCACACGATATGATGATAAGTGTCACGGTAGCGTCTTGTTGTATACGAGCGGCTCAGTTCATGTGACATATTTATCTGCTCCCACGTCACGATCGCAGGACACCGATACCTCGCCCGTTCCCCTTCACGCGAGGATTTATTATGTCGCCACTCGCCTTCCGTACCCTACTTACACGTCCACCTGATTTACTACTACCATGCTACATCTGTTAATTAATATACTGAACCGACTTAAGTCCGTATGTATCTGTCGCAGCCATGTCGTATAATTCGCCGTTTTACATAACGGCGGCGGGATTTTCCAAAATGGAGCTTAATTCGTTTCTGTCAGACCATATCGCATAACACGCTGTATTACAAACGGCCTTAAATGGGCGATGGGGATCGGTTAGGTTGGGTTATGTTATCTTGCGACCACAACGCAAAATGCCAGAAACGAATTACGCGTCGTTTTGTAAAATGCCGTCGTCGTTATGTAAAACGGCGAATTATACAATATGACTAAGACATATCGAATAGTATAGCTTAGCTAAGTTTTCAATCGATGTAAGAACATTACGCTATTTAAACACTGAATTACAAAGTTCCTAAAACAAAGATTCTTTTAATTCTTCTTTAAGGAAGCAAGGTCGACCTACCAGATTTATAATGTCAGCAAACCATAAATTAATCAACTTTGATTTCTTGGTCGAAAATGAAATAATAAAGATACGAAAACAAATGTGACATGTAATCAGCAGCGGCAGTAAGCAGTCTTCAAGAGCCCTCCTCTTGCACCCACAATAGTGGATCATCATCATCATCATATCGGCCGAAAGACGTCCACTGCTGGACATAGACCTCCCCTAAAGAACTCCATGACGACCGGTCCTGCGCTGCTCGCATCCAGCGGCTTCCCGCGACCTTGACCAGATCGTCGGTCCACCTTGTCAACGCTTCGTCTTCCGGTCAATAGTGGATATTTTGTGTAAACAGAAATAGCATCATAATGTAAAATTTGTTTATTTACTTGTCTCTTAATATTTAAACAGTGTCACGCACTTCTCGTCACCAACAAAACAAAGTGTTTTACCTAAATAAATTAAAGCGTAGATAAGATCTTGCAAACATGTTATTTGAGCTTGCACTGCTGCCGAATTGAGCAGCCACTGAAGTAAGCCCGGTATCGGTGTTGTGGACACGCGCCTCGCTCGTGCCGGCGCCGCACTCCACTCCACTCCACTCCTCCGGCCGAGGAGAGCGTCGCCACGTGACAGGAATCAGGTCCCACGCAAATTGAATCAAATGTATTTAATCAGACAAAAACCCAATGACATGTACGCCCTGAATCAATAAAACGAGGCCCACAACCACCACCCGAGGTGACTCCAGATGTTCACAATTTTGTTAAAATTAGTTTTGTTTGGTTGTTTACTTTACTTGTTGTATTTTGTTAGAAATTATGAGCAAACTGTGCTAAATACCGACTTTATTATTGAACACTAAATGGGACGATTTTACTTAAAATATGTTTGAGTTATTTCATAGTACTATCTAAGATCTATCTTCAAAATTTAAAAGGCTGTACTTAGGTTTTAATCAACTGTTTTATTTTAATGTAAACTTAAAATCTTACAGGTTTAAATAATCATCAAGCAATATCATCACCAATTCTTTTTACATTTTGAACATTTATTATTACAGTAGCAAAATTATTAGTCTTTGTGTGTAAAGATTTGCTGTTTCAACTTATTCATGCTAAATGTTGGATATTTGAGGTGGTTTAAGTACGGAATTAAACAGTTTAATTTGATAAATTTGATTTTTTATTTCAAGACACACTACCGCTAGGCTGCCATTTTAGAAGAGAGAGAGAGATAGCACGAAAGTGTGCTCATAGCAAAAATATACAAAATATAAAGGCTAAGGCATTACAGGCATACTGCACATTTGTTGTATTAAACATAGTCCCGGAGGAGAGAAGAAAATTACAATCAAATTACTTGAAACAGAATCTAAATCCGGATTTTTTGGCAAACAGTACTTTAACATAATATTGAGAAATTGAGGTCGTGTTTTTACTTATGACATAAGTTTAAAGATTAAGTATATTAAGTTAAATCCTGAGCATAAAATTTAAGTTTACAAATTATTATTATTTTTTTTTTTTTACATAAGGAAGTGTGCAAGACAACCACTATAGATGAGTGGCAGCTACTTAAATTAATTACTCATGTGTCTAAATTATTAACTAGTTAAATTACTAATAGTAACATACAAGTATTTTGCATGATATTGGTATATCTCTTGGCATCGTTAAAATTAACACATCATAAAATGAAGTCCTATGAGATAAATACCTATTCATAAATTGGTAAGAGTGAAACTTTGTTAACTGCGACAGTTTTTTCACTGCCATTGGGCAATTTAATTTTGACAACTCGGACTTTGTCGTCCTTTCCGGGCAGAGCATCCACTACAATAGCTAGTGGCCAGTCTAATGGGGTTGAATTTATTTGTCTATACAAAACCAACTGACCCTTTTGTATAGAAGGCAAAGCTCGCCGCCATTTTGGTCGACTTTGGAGCTGACACAAATAAGAATTTTTCCATACCTTCCAAAATGATTGCACCATTTTAGTGCATTGATTCCAAAATTTTAATCTAGATGAAGGTATGAGTGTATAATCCGGTTCTGGCACAGCAGTGATCGGTCTGCCAGTGAGAAAATGTGCCGGTGTTAAGCAAGTAAAGTCCTGCCCATCTCTAGTCATCGGAGTCAAAGGGCGTGAGTTGAGGATACCTTCAACTTGAGCAATGACTGTCTGAAGCTCCTCATATGTCAATTGAGCCTTTCCTACCACTCTACGTAAATGATGCTTGGTACTACGGACCCCTGCTTCCCAAACACCGCCCCATGTTGGACTATAAGCTGGTATGTAGACAAACTGTATTTGCTTCTGTGTTGCAAACTCTATTATTTCATTGCGAGTTACCTCATTTTTATGCAATTGATAAAGGGAATTTAACATGTTGTTACAACCCTTGAAAGTAGTGGCATTATCACAATAAATTTTGGATGGTAGCCCTCTTCGAGAAATAAATCTTTTTAGAGCCGCTAAGAAAGTTTCACTTGTCATGTCAGAGACTAACTCCATATGAATAGCTTTGGTAACAAAGCAAACAAATAAAGCTATGTAGCCTTTAGTTACAATTGGTTTTCTTATGCGTGCCTGTTTGATGTCAAACGGACCACAATAATCAACACCAGTAATATGAAATGGTGATACAGGAGTGACTCTGTCTTTAGGCAGAGAGCCCATCAATTGTTCTGACGCTGCACTTTTCAGTCTGAAGCATTTTACACATTTGTGCAAAATTTTCTTTATCTCTCTGATGCCACCCTGTATCCAATAATTCTGCGATAAATTAGCAAAAGTCAATTTAGGACCTGCATGCATTAAATTTATATGTTCTCTGGCTATGATAGAACCAGTGACATTACAATTTTTTGGCAGTATTATTGGATGACGTTGGTTGTACGGGATGTCGGCACAATCAAGTCTTCCGCCCACTCTTATCACGCCACTTCCGTCTATGAATGGCGTCAGAGAGATTAGAGATGCATTTACATTTTTGCTTTTTTCTAGACAATTTATGTCTTTGCTAAAGTGTTGACTTTGAATGCATTTAACAATTTTAATTAATGAATCACGAAGTTCAGTAACAGTCGAATGGCCTAACTTTACTTCATTATTTTTTTTATTTTTACAGTTGTAATAAAATCTGTGTACATAAGCGATAATTCGCTGCAATTTGGAAATATTTGATATTTTTTCAAATATTGGTAATGGTGATGGATTTTGTTCAGAAGTCTGACAAGCAGCAACCATGGGGACTGACTCGACGCCTTCCGAATTACAGCTGTGTGACAAAACGTTTGGTTCTACCTTAAAGTTTGGACTTTTCAAGAACGATGGCCCGTTCCACCATAACTGGTTACAGCCCAGAGACTTCGGAACAACTCCTCTAGAGAGACAATCAGCTGGGTTATTCACACCTTGCACATGGCGCCATGTTTGGCTGTCAGTATTTTCTTTTATCATAGTGACTCTATTTTTTACGAATGGCTCTAACTTTCCATGAACTGACTGAATCCATGCAAGTGTCACCATGGAATCTGTGAAAAGAATTATATCACCAATATCTAAAATTTCCTTTACCTTGGCGATCAGCTCACTTAATAATAAAGCACTGGAAAGCTCCAATTTCGGAATTGTACAACGGTTCTGTTTCAATGGCGAGACGCGAGATTTAGCACATACTAAATTCACATAAATGTCATTTCCATGGCAAGCTCTGACGTAAACACACCCACCATATGCAAGTTGCGAAGCGTCACAAAACCCTATCAGTTGTACAGAGTCAGCATTATTTATTTTTAAATTTCTAGAGACATTAATTGGCTCTATTTCACAAAGATTTGTATAATATTCACACCAGTCCTTGAGTAAATCATTGGGCAATTTATCATCCCATTGAAGCTTACGTTCCCACAGCATTTGCATAAAAAGTTTTCCCCTTAATACTATAGGACCTATCATACCTAAAGGGTCAAACAGACTGCCTATAAAAGACAACACAGATCTTTTTGTCCACAGTGTCTTTTCTGAAGGGGTAATGCCAAATATTTTGAAGCAGTCGGTTTTAACATCAAAATGAACGCCAAGGGCCTTCATTAGGGCGTGCTTATCTGACATATCCTTTTCGTCAAAATGTTGCTTATGCGAAGGTATACCAGTCAATATATCCGGATGGTTAGCAGCCCACTTGTGCAATTCGAACCCACCTTTTGTTAGTAAATTAATAAGTTCATCTCTTACCTGAACGCACTCTTTAACGCTTTTGGCACCTGTCAGTATATCATCTACGTACGTGCTGTTGGTCAAAACTTCAGCAGCTCGAGGATAGACATTGCCAAACTGGTCTGCTAACTCCTTCAGGCATCTCGTGGCCAGGTAACTGGAACTCTTCATTCCGTAGGTCACTGTCTGCAGCTGTAATACATTAATTTTATCATTAGGGTCTGCTTTCCATAAGATATTCTGCAGGCGCTTGTGTGAGTCATGTAATAAAATTTGCCTAAACATGGCTTTTATGTCTGATATCAGAACATACTCAAAGGACCTAAAGCGTATCAATATATCAAATAAGTCTCTTTGGGGCAAATGCCCATTGTACAACAAGTCATTCAAAGGCATGTTATTATCTGTTCCTGCACTCCCATCGAAAACGACGCGTAAGGCAGTAAATTTCTTATCAGGACGGATTACTGGAAGGTGTGCTAAGAAAAAATGGCACTGAAATGGCACTTTGCTGTTGTTGACATCATACAACTTGGCATGACCTGAATTGATATAATCATCAATAAAACTTGTATACTGGACTTTTAGGCTTTCATCCTTTTCAAAACGGTTTAATAAATGATTAAGACGCTGAAATGCAACTGAAAAGGAATTGCCCAGCTGAAGGGTTTCTACAGGCTGTATAAGTGGTAAGCTTACATGAAACCTACCGTCTTTAAGCACCGTCGTCTGCTTGAAAATCTCTTCACAAATCTCATCTTCCGTGGGGATGGTAGGCGGCGATTCTTCTAGAGGCTGAGGTGGTGTTCTCCCCTCCTGCTGTGAATCCCTAGCGGTAGTGTGTCTTGATTTATTAATAGGGTTAGTTTCCATTTCCCAAAACCGACTTATTAATTTTGATAAGTCTTCTTGTTCTGTATATGAGTGTAAGACACAGCTTGTTAGTACATGGTTAGTATGCCCGCTCAGTTGTCCAGCTGCAATGAAGCCCAGCTTTGTATTTAGAAGTACAGGTCCATCAGGCACTTGATATTTTTCGGTTAGTAGCACATTACAGAATATGTCAGCAGCTAATAACACTGAAATTGGTTCAGGTGTATCAAAGTTGCAGTCTGCTAAATGAATTCCTTTAGGTATGGCATCCCTTTTAAGTTTAATTTTTTGCTGTGGCAACGGTGAGGTTATTATATCTACAACAGAACAAGTAACATCCTGTGAATAAAAGCCATCGTTGGATTTTGTAATGGGACAAGCCTGCCGCTAATAAAAATAACATCCCAACCATATTTTTAAGGAGCGCGGTAAACGTTCGGATTGACTTTGGATTGCAAATATAATAAAAAAGGCGTAAGTGCCACTATCTTGTTTAGCAAAGCAGAGCCTTAGGTCTAAGACTTAAAGCGCATCTGTTTGCTACTGTATAGGAACATTTAAACACACACTCTAACAGTTTCAGGTCAGGCAGTTTTGGCGCGTAAATGCAGCGCATTTGGGTTTTCAACCAATAAAGGAAGCGCGTGTCTTGGCATGGAGGGCCAATGACGTTACGAAGGGAAAGGCGTCGCTCGCGCCAGCGGCGTTGGCGAGGTATAGAGGGCCAGCGGGTCATTCGGTGTACATCCTCTCACGAGAGGGGTAGTGAGTGAAGTGCTTGTGATTGATGTGCAAAAAGGCACGATATAGAGCCAGTGTAATATAGGAAAATAAGTCCCCATCGTACAAATGTGGATTCGACTAGTTCACAGATAAGCATACCAACATGTTATTTTGTTAATTATAGATATAATTTACCGTTTGCCATTTGAGATTAGATTGACTAGTATATTTTGCGCCATTTGATATAAATTGCAATGTCGAACCTAGTGTCAACCGTAATCTGAGAGGGCAAACTTGAGGTGTTAGTGGCCACTATAAAGCTAAGCAATAATTATAATGATTTGATTGTACCTATATGTCATGTATGAATTGTATGGTTAGGGTACAACCAAGGGGGGTTTGTTTGTTTCGTTTGTTCCCTCCTTTACCTGCCAGAATTTGGGTTTTGCCAAACGAAAGCCAATGAATACCGATATGCCAAATTGCGTTAATTCATTCTAAAATAACTTGATATTTATACTCCATAAATATATCCATCTGTTTCGTTGGCGTAAAGTAAACTTCATAAGATGCAGGCGCTTTATGTGGTAAATAAAATACTTACCGTTTGTTACCACAAAATTCCTTGTTTCTCTCAAAATATTACCTACTCCCTAACTTGTAATAATTCCAGGCCTCTCAAGCACAAAAGTAAGCATCTACTCTTGCCTAACTTAATAAGCCGAGCTATTCTAAAACTTTGCCATTTACAAATAAATTTGCCATTTTATTAGTATTGCACAGCACAGTGTTTGGCTAGACAAAACTGTGAAGTATTATTTTATCAATCGGTCCAATAAAAGACGATCAACAAAATTTAAGACTAACAAATCGAGATAATACATTTCGATTTATACATGGGTTCGACTCCCATCGCAGGGTCATAAGGCCGTGACCCTCACATCTGGTGCCGTGACCAGGATCTAGAATTCGTGTCCACGCAGTAGTACACGGCTAGAAAGAACTTAAAATTAATAACACAACGTAAACTTTTATAGATAAAATATTTAAGGTGCTTGTTTAGTCCAAAACGTCTGGGAGAGGAAGCTTAAAATATAAACTATTGTAAAAACAAATCTCAACTCAAAGAAAGGCATTTAAAATAATAATAAAAAGATGCTTATTTAATTTAAATATCTGGGAGAGGTAATTTATTGAGAAAATACTGGTATAGCAAATGACATTTCCAGAACAGTTATTATTATGGCCATTTTAAACACCTTTTACTTATACTGTTGCATGAGATATTACTGTGTGCTATTTTCAGGTTTTGAATTGCAATCCAACGTCCAATCCGAAATCATAAAAATTCGCACAACAAAATTTTGATTCAAATTAATTTGTTTAATGTAGATTATTTACAGAATACTCATTTACCGTAATAACATGCAGAATATAATGAAAGTAGAGCAAGCCTTGGTTCGGAATGAATTTATTACAAGAAAAATAAATACATAAATAAACATTCTAAAGTTGATCCATGATTTGGTAAAAATGTTGCATATTACTCATCAAACAAAAGGATGCCTTGCCAACCTTAAAGCGAGCAGGTAGCCCGTTCTAACAGGGCTTGGGTATGGGCGATGAAGAATATTCCGTTACTTCTCTTTTGTTGTAAAATGCTAAATAAATGAAGCGCACATTCGAGCTAAGAGTGAACAATAGCTGATTGCGACTAATTTTAAAAGTACTGACACTTTCATGTTAGTTGTTTTATTAATGAATAATGGATTTTATTTACTCTGACATACCTGTCTAAGTCATTACAACATGTCATATTAAAATAAAATGGGTTACCAAATAACGATCAAATGAACTGAACACATCTTAGGAACCCTTAAATAAATTAGCAAATATAATAAATAGATGAATAAATAATTATATTAATAAAGGGTCATATCCTGTTAGACTTAAAAATCAGATTGGATTAAAGACATCGAAAGCTTAAAGAAATTATTCATCATCATATCAGACAAAACGCATATTGCATTTTGATAGCTTTAGTTTAGATTCATCATTCACCATCATATCGGACAAAAGGCACATTGCATTTTAGTAGATTTCTCTAGAGATTGCTGATAGATGAATCGAGGTAACTATGGTTTAGGCATTGCCTGAAATAGTTCATGGGAAGTTAAAGCGTTGAAAGAAGTATTTGTAGTCTTGAGGTGTTATTATCATTAAATTAATGACAAAAGTCTTGAGTACTGAAAGGCTTTTAAGTGAACGACTGTATGCAGTTAAATTTTGGTATGAGAAGCGTTGAATCTTTTAGATCACGCTTATCAATTATTTCATAATATTGAAAAGTTAATAAAGACAATGTCAGATCTGACTTGAAAATATACCTATATGGTATTGTACAAATATACAAACAATCAAATGCACCGGGACGCTGGTTGCACAATAATAATTACATCCACGTTCGATTGAAAGTCGCAGCCTGCCACCACCAGTGCCACGAGCCACTTGCGTGTGTGTGTTAGGGACTCCATTCGAATATGACCACGATTACTTCGCAGCTCCCCATGGGAGGAAGTTTCGCGGTAAACAAATCAACATTTGATTGGCAATCGCAGTCTGCCACCACTAGTGCTAGAAGCCGCTGGTGTGTTAGAGATACCAATTGAATCATCTGGGTGGAAGTCAGATTTGACCTAGTCTCAAGAAGACAATAGAATCCAATCATTAATACAAAAACTTATACCTAAACGAGACGAGCTACAGTCGATTCACCCCAAAATAATGTAGTATTAATCGAATCGCTTTATTTGGTCACATACATAGAGATACAAAACAGCAGTCAGTATTTATAAAAATAAATTAGTGTCAGTATAACGATAGGTAAAGACATTAAGGTTTTGAAAGAGCTACAGCGGGTATAAAGTTTACATAATTTAAATTCCGGGTTATATGATAGCAAGTTAGAGAAGAGAGACAAAAAAAATACACAGCTTAAGTTATATACAGTTAGGCTAGTAGTTAGGTAGGTAATATCGTTAAGGTTAGGCTAGGTTTAATATTTCGATAGAACCGAAAAGGTAAGTAGGTATAAATAACCAGAGGTTCCAAATAGGTATTGTTTCAAGTTCTATGAAAAGGCCATGAGACAATGAGGCCTACTAGACTATGAGGTACAATAGTACTAAACCTAGGATAGCATAAAAAGGGCCCGCAGTATGGTAGCGCTAGTAAGTGTGTAAGCACTGTCCACAAATCTAAATGCGTCCATATCCATAATTTTATTGGTTTAAACATAGAGGGTTCGATTCTCTCATGATCTCAAAGTTGTATAAACTTTAATCAAAAACTACTTGAATCGATTATTCTGAAAGCTTTTGATATGCTATGGTATGGTTATTGCGAAAAAAAAACAAACTAAGGGATTACTACTGCGTTAAGTTCAGATGACTTAACAATAGATAAGGACTATAAAAAGGGCATTATCAAAGTAGTACCAAAGATAAACTTACAGTTGTTATGCACAGCGATAAATAACAACGAGTAATCACTCAGGTCTTCAAGCTACGCTAGATTTTATAGATAAGGTATTGTAAGTGTATGTTATAAAGTAGGTAGGTAAAGGGTGTAAAGCGTATTCAGAACAACGATACGAGCTTATAAAACGTTAAGTAATTTCTCAAAGCATATATATTAGGTAGGTATGTCAGTTGTCACTTAGGTTAATAAAGGTCGGTAGTGGCTTATTAAGGTTTAGCTGAAATGACTTAGATGTTATGAGTTTTCAAGCCAAGACTAAAGTCTGAGATCGTTAATTTAGGTAATGTGCCTTCCGAAGCACGAAAAGGAAAGTATTCGTCTGTAGGCTAAGAATGCTTGGAATAGTGGGCGAGGTAATATTTAGTGAGTTTAAGAATAATTTTAAAACTGCGATAAAGAATGCAGTTTGTTTCTTAGAACGGTCGAAACAAAAGAAAGTTTTATGACGGCAAGGGTCCGAGTAGGTAGTAGATAACTCAAGAAAGGCCACGGTTTAACAAAGAGACACATGTACCGAATAGGACTTTTGAATATTGTAAGCTTTAATTTTTTGTTGATTGTTCTTGAAACTGGCAAGAATAATGGTATTCCCAGTGTATTGAGTTATTTAGAAAGCCGACGGTCTTTAAACAATAGCTACATAGCATGCAGTCGGACGTTAGTAATAAACTTTACCGAAAGATAATAACCAAAGAGAACTTTATGATTGTTTGTAAAAATTCTAGCGGCTGATAAAATTAACTAGCGATTTGTTATGACTTCGCTTACGGTTCGAGTCCGAAGCTTGAGTCCTTTACAAAGGTTAAGAACGAGTCGCATTTCAGAGGAGGTTGCATATCATTAAATGTTTATAATGATAAGTCAGTAAAGGTTAAATTAACTGATAAATGAGATTTTAAAAACGAAGCTTGATTTAAAAGCCACAACTTTCATGGCAGTATGGCAATAATTCATATTAACTAGTATTTAGGCATAAGGAGCGAATAAGTAACGAGTTAGGTCATGAGGGTGATAGGTAATATAATTTTTCTCTTTAGTATAAGTAGATATATCTTAGTACAAGGTTAAAGCTAAAAGATTAGCTGTTGGCAGATAAGTATCAAGTTATCCTGTATTTCGTGGAGAACTGTGGTCTCTGCCTACCCTGACGGGAACAAGGCGTGATTTTATGTATGTATGTCGTTTATAATGCGATACGGAACCCTAAAAATGCACCCAAGAGAATGGCTAGATGTTTGCAATCCGGGCTGTACTAATGGCAGACAATGGCAATAGTTAACCGCTAGATAAGGCAGGTAGCTACAAGAGTAGACTTTATGGTTGTATGTTGTTGAAATAAAAATCGAGGTCTTATAAACAAGAACTTCGTGGTTCAAAGAATTACTGAACTGATATAATTTGATTAGAAAATTAGATAATGTCGAGCTTGTAGAAGCGAGTGGAATATCGATAGGTATATACTTTAGCTCAGGAGTGGGCTACTATAATTGAGATTGGTTATGAAATGATCGATCGTAATATTCCATGAAACGCCCACTTCAGTACAAGGAGCTACTTTCAGAACCCCAGCGAAAACAAGAGGTACTTAGGAGGAGATTTACCATGGTCACCACACTTGTAAGCGTTGCGGTAGGTGACCGCTGTTATTGACGACCGCAGTATGTAAGATGGTACGATGCACAGAGAGAAAAAAAAAACAGGCTGCTGCCTGTCCTTCTGCTCATAAGCCCTTAGTCGTCTTTTGCGACACCCATGGCAAGAGATGAGTTGGTATTATTCGCTGCCGGAACCACACGGGTCCGTTATTTGCCGCAAATGAGCAATAAGATTATTGAATACAATTAATTTCGGTGATAGTAAAAGGAAGTGCGACACGATTTAGGTAGATTTGGCCAGCAGTAAAATGTGAAAGGAGAAGAGATAAGGTTGAGAAAAAAAATCAGGTTTGATTACATTTTCGTATAAAATTAAATATATGGTGATTTACTTTACCTTGAGAAGACAAAGACAAGATCAAAGATTGTGATTGTCATAGGTCCGCAACCAAAACAAAGAATTTAGTGGGATCTAGATTATTTTGACATATTATAGATAGAAGTTCATGCTCAAGTCATGAGAACATAAAGCGTCTCAAAATAATGCCAAGCAAAGCCCTGTTAAATTAAGATAAGATAAGATGATTTATTGCTTTCCACATGGTCATTCAAGGTGTTATCATATATACATAGTTACACATGTAGACCCAGAAGGGCACAACAATTATTATTACTAAGTTACTAATAACTATATTATTATGATTTTATTTAAATCAGAAATGGAACGTGGCAAAAACAAAGAATATAATTTACATGAATATTAAATAATAAAAAAACATATCATGTCACAAGTAGCTGTCATAACGATTAAGCGATAAAATGAACTTTGTTGACATCGCATATCGCCTACCTTATCTCAATGTAGGCCATTTTGTCTAACAAAGACGAGATGTGCTGCCGAAATCTTTAACAAATAAAAGGTAGATAAAATGGCTAGCAGCTCATTGTTATGACTGCTCATAGTCGGGCTGAAACTCACATACAGTTATTATATAATGTACAGATAAATACATAGCTGCACTCATACTCTGGTGAAAAGGGAAGGACTCAAAAGTCGTTATGACCAATGAGAGTAGCCATTTAATCAGGTAACAGGTTAGTTACCATTTACTCTGTGTAAGTTTGAATGAGAAGGGGGCGTCAATACAAAAAGGTAACGCCCACATTTATGACAGTGCTAAGGAAGCTAGTTACATAGTACATGAGCAGGTAGGGTTGAGACAGATAGAGGATTTATATACGAACCTTTAGGTTATGTAAGGGCTGGGTACATATAGATAGGCATTGTATGCACATAGTTGGCTATGCACGTAGTATTGGCAGGATTTATGTTCGTTGAGTTAGGTAATTAGGTTAGCTAGGTAGATATATTTGCAGATATGGTTATATTATGTAGGCGTGTATATTTATAGTAAAAAGATAAGGTTATGTGTACGCAGGTAGATTTGTATACAAGAAAGGTAGGAGATTGTAATAAATAGATAGGTCTTAGGGTGAAGTAGGTGATATGATTAGGGTTATAGGTTGTTAGAGGGGTTAGGAGAATAAATTAGCTGAAGGTTAAGTAACGTAGGGTTGTTGCGTTTGTTGGTGATAAGGTAAGATTGAAGCAAGTATTATGAAATTATTATTTGTGTAGAGAGCTAGAAGAACAGGTTCTCTAACTATCTACAGGGAGAGGGATGTAATGGGACAAGCCTGCCGCTAATAAAAATAACATCCCAACCATATTTTTAAGGAGCGCGGTAAACGTTCGGATTGACTTTGGATTGCAAATATAATAAAAAAGGCGTAAGTGCCACTATCTTGTTTAGCAAAGCAGAGCCTTAGGTCTAAGACTTAAAGCGCATCTGTTTGCTACTGTATAGGAACATTTAAACACACACTCTAACAGTTTCAGGTCAGGCAGTTTTGGCGCGTAAATGCAGCGCATTTGGGTTTTCAACCAATAAAGGAAGCGCGTGTCTTGGCATGGAGGGCCAATGACGTTACGAAGGGAAAGGCGTCGCTCGCGCCAGCGGCGTTGGCGAGGTATAGAGGGCCAGCGGGTCATTCGGTGTACATCCTCTCACGAGAGGGGTAGTGAGTGAAGTGCTTGTGATTGATGTGCAAAAAGGCACGATATAGAGCCAGTGTAATATAGGAAAATAAGTCCCCATCGTACAAATGTGGATTCGACTAGTTCACAGATAAGCATACCAACATGTTATTTTGTTAATTATAGATATAATTTACCGTTTGCCATTTGAGATTAGATTGACTAGTATATTTTGCGCCATTTGATATAAATTGCAATGTCGAACCTAGTGTCAACCGTAATCTGAGAGGGCAAACTTGAGGTGTTAGTGGCCACTATAAAGCTAAGCAATAATTATAATGATTTGATTGTACCTATATGTCATGTATGAATTGTATGGTTAGGGTACAACCAAGGGGGGTTTGTTTGTTTCGTTTGTTCCCTCCTTTACCTGCCAGAATTTGGGTTTTGCCAAACGAAAGCCAATGAATACCGATATGCCAAATTGCGTTAATTCATTCTAAAATAACTTGATATTTATACTCCATAAATATATCCATCTGTTTCGTTGGCGTAAAGTAAACTTCATAAGATGCAGGCGCTTTATGTGGTAAATAAAATACTTACCGTTTGTTACCACAAAATTCCTTGTTTCTCTCAAAATATTACCTACTCCCTAACTTGTAATAATTCCAGGCCTCTCAAGCACAAAAGTAAGCATCTACTCTTGCCTAACTTAATAAGCCGAGCTATTCTAAAACTTTGCCATTTACAAATAAATTTGCCATTTTATTAGTATTGCACAGCACAGTGTTTGGCTAGACAAAACTGTGAAGTATTATTTTATCAATCGGTCCAATAAAAGACGATCAACAAAATTTAAGACTAACAAATCGAGATAATACATTTCGATTTATACATGGGTTCGACTCCCATCGCAGGGTCATAAGGCCGTGACCCTCACAATTTTATATTAATAACAACAGCCTGTGATACTGGCTGCTCACGTTGACCTAAAGTCGCAATATTTAAATCTTTTCTATAAGATTTTATTTTCAATTTGTTCGCCAGTTCGGTGGTAATAAATGATGTCTGACTACCACTGTCAAGTATACCACGGACAGTCAAATAAGTTCCATCTCGGCAAGCGACCTGAATTTTAACTGTAGGCAATAGGACCATGTCAGTATCACAGGCGTGGTTAGCATTATGCAAGGACGCAGTCTCAGACTTAGGGGGCTCTTCTACATAATGCAGAAGAGTATTATGCTCTTTAGAGTTACATACTGAACATTTCAGTCTGAATTTACATTTTGAGTTGTGTGAATTTAGGCATATTAAACAATATTTCTTGTCTTTAATAAATTTTAACCTATTTTCCACTGAATCTATTTTGAACTGTGGGCAATTATACAGTTTATGGATGCCCTTAATACAGAATGGACAGTCAATCTTAACACTGTTAGCACTTGCGCCTAAATTAACTCGTGGCCTTGGAGGAGGCTTGGAAGAAGCCGTAGACTGTCTCTGGCTTTCCTCATAACTACTGGCCCTGGCCTCAAGAAAGCATAGCAGTTCATTTACCTTTGGTAATGAATCCTTACATCTTTCCATGTGAAAGGCACGGGAACTAAATGGGTCCAATTTCCTCAGCAGAGTAGGCAGTAGCAACATGTCCCAGCTCTCAACCGGTTGGTCCATATTCTTGAGGGCTCCTAGGTGCTGGCGTACATGGGACACCAATTCCCTAAGATTTGCTGCCGTCCCCTTCGTGATGACGGGGTAGTCCAATATGTTATTGACATGACTAGTAATCAAGATGCACTTGTTGTCATATCTATCCTTCAGAAGTGTAAGGGCTTCTTCATATGAGGCGTCTACTAATGGGAGTCCTTCTATGAGAGCTTCAGCTTCCTTCTTAAGGTGATTACGCAAGTGGCACAATTTCTGCACAGGCATTAGCGATTTTTCTGAGCCAATAACTGCGTGAAAAAGCTCAATAAAGGGCTTATATTTCGTAACATCTTCTCCTGTGAAAATAGGAATATCCAGGCAGGGCAACTTATTGCTGGCGGGCCTCGGCGTATCATGATCACTGGATATTGGCAGCGAATGCACCGTAGTAAACAAGTTGTAAAAACGTTCTTCCAACTCATTTTCCAAGAAGTCTGACTCACTTGTTTTCTCGACAAGAACACTGATCTGCAAATTGATGCCTTTGTACTCGTTTAGGGTTTTCTCTAAGCTCGCAAATCTCGCCTTAATTGCTTCGATCACCACCGGTGATTTTGAAGTTTTGTTTTGTTCGAAATATGACTCGAAACGAGTGAATGCAGCTTTGCATTGCCCTGCGGATGCTCTCAACTTCTTTAACTGCTTCTCCCTCTGTTCTTTTTCTTTATCTTCGTTAGTCATTTTGGTAGAAAAATATCAAAATCGAGGAAGAAAAACAATCCTTTTGCGATCAAACGAACAGCCCTCACGAATGTCAGTTGACAGTTCCCAGTTTGGCCAACATGACAGCCGGAACGAATTCGGGGTGATGCTCGGCGAACGAACAATGATGGCTGCCGATCGTAATGCGCAGTTACCGAGGCCAAAATGGCGATCGGTTTATGATGGTTGAAATTTACACTTTATTATAACACAAAGCACTGCTTCCGCACTTATATCACCTTCTTAAAGATTTTTAGCGCACTGTAAAACTAGTTGCTGTGATTTAGCGTTAAACTGCACTTCCCGGCGACTGACGACGTCGCGATAGTCGCATACGAAGCACATGTACCGGTCTCAGCTCGGACTAGAAATCACGCACAATTTATACTTTTGCGGCACTGGTTTTATCACTCGCGACGAAGGACCACTTGTTGGATATTTGAGGTGGTTTAAGTACGGAATTAAACAGTTTAATTTGATAAATTTGATTTTTTATTTCAAGACACACTACCGCTAGGCTGCCATTTTAGAAGAGAGAGAGAGATAGCACGAAAGTGTGCTCATAGCAAAAATATACAAAATATAAAGGCTAAGGCATTACAGGCATACTGCACATTTGTTGTATTAAACACTAAATGATATTTGAATATGTTGTTACTAGACGTATACTTGAGTTGCTTGATACCATGATATTTGATCGACAATTTATTGCGTGTGCGCCATGCTAATGTAGCATATTACTACCTGCAGAATGGATAGACTAGAGCGTCAAAAGCAAGCCGGCAGCAGCGGATAATGCGATTAGTGATTCCAGGTGCATTTTGCAGCTGTACTCTGCGACTTGTCGAATACTGCAGGCGGAGGTTGCAGCGCTGTAACGGATTACGCTGTGCTAGAGACTTGCAAATGCGGGCTTATAGACTACGCGTCTTGCAAACGATAATAGTAGGCTTAGTTTTAGCTTGCTCGCTTAAATAAGCCGAGGAAAATATAGTAAAGGAAGTACAAAATCCATATGTCACCAAAAAATTATAAGAATCATTAGTTGATAAATTTCCTAGGAAGTTGATCAGCTTTAGGAAAATTATACACTCGTAGGAATGTCGTAGATCCATAGGTCCGTTAGGTAAGCCAATTCGGGATCCCAATCGGGATCGGTTAGGTTGTGTCTGGTTTTCTTTCGACCATAAACGTTCGAGCCGAGCGAGCGAAGCCAACATGCTGCGGCAGCAGCCGGCAAATGCCAGACTCAGAATTTGGTACAGTTAATTATTTTTCGTAAGTTGATCAACTTACTAGGACATTGATGAATTTACCTAAGACCTATCTTAGTTAAAAACAGTTCAGTTACTGTAACAGAGTGTGGATTTTATTCAATGAAAATTAATCCTGCCCGGAACAAAATTTTAATTCAAAATATTCGGGCAAACTAAAACAACTTACTTATTGGTCGTTTTTAAAGGGCAACAAGCAGAATACTAGTTATGCCCAATGTCCTCTAAAAATCACATATTCTTTTTATCTTGTTCTTAGTCGTACTTTTCAATTAAGTAGGTCGTGTCTGACGGAAAAATTAAAATAAATGATCGAAAAACTAGGAAAACTAAAATAAAATATGTCCTTTGAAATAACACTGGCCAGGACGAGAATAACACAGAAATCACAGAACTATGCTACTAAGCTACTGTGGCGACAATGTCGCACCTCTTTATTGAAACAGAGCGTGGTGCTGGCCAATTTGATTGCAGCACCGCGCTCTGAAGGCGAGCTGTCAACTTCCGACGATTCTCACTTCTTTGGAGCTCCTGAACAATGCTCGAATCATCGAGAGCTTAGATTGTAAATTATAAGTAATGGATATTATTTCACGGTGTAATTTATCTTGTATATTATGTAAATAATACCACACCTGTAAATAACCAATTCATGAAGTTTTCTTGCCTAACCAATCTCCCGCACGCTACATTTATATGGAGACCTATGCGTCTCCAAACTACTTTTGTTTAGTTAGGACCTGCGCCTTAAACACCGTGACCCGAACGGTGCGAAACACTAACAAACAACGGGCTTATTGCCTCATCAAAATGCGTCCATGAGAATTTTCAGGAAGTACAATAGTCGACAGATTTATATGTCTTTGTTTGAAGGAACATTACCTAGATAGTAAAGCCGAAATCTCACCTGGTCAGCCGCACATGGCCACGTGAAGAACGCTCCAGATGACGAGCCCAGCTGCTGGTTTTGGTTGGGGAAAACGACGCCACAATTACAGCACAGTGTTTGGATAGGTTTCCAAAAATTCTTATAAAAGCACACGAAAGAAAGGCCAGAGAAAGTGATGGGAAAAAAACTCCCAAATTAATTTGGGCCAGCGGTCACATGATAAATAGTTCTCCTGAGTGTCGCGGGGTGCGGTGCGACAGGGGGTAAAGGTCGCGACACATTAGCAAATGCATTGACGAGATTTTGACATATGGATCTCGGTATTTTAATTTCCTTCACTCTTTCAGGTTTATTTTTACGCTGGATCCGCGTTGATCATGAGCACAATGCCCATCTCTTTACTGTGACAATGAGGAACTACGCTTTATAAGCAATGCATGGCAATGTTGCTTCTGAGCTGTGATATGAACCTGTACCCCTAATGCAATAAAGTTGCATCCACTGAGCTGTCGCTGTCCGCTACGTATGTGCTACGCACTACGCCGTAGCAATGCCCTACTACGCCACGACTTTTTGGGGTTAAAAACAGGACACTTGATATTCCTCCGATGTTTGTCTGTCTGTCTATCTATCAGCGGGCTGTATCTCATGAACTGTAATAGGTACACAGTTGAAATTTTTACAGATTATGAACTTCTGTTGCCGCTATAACAACATATACTAAAAATAAAATTAAGAGGGGCACCCCTAATAAGAACGTGTTTTTAGGCGATGTGTTAGCTATATCGTGAAATAAAAAGGGGAACACTTACAAGCATGAAAATTTGTATTTTTATAGTGCATAAGTAAAAGAATAACAACAAATAATAAACATTGGTCAAGTGCTTGTGAAACTTACGCGTTTTCAATACACTTTTGCGTGACTGCGCGTCCATAACTAAGACGGCATTTTTACCTTAGTGATACGGAACCCTTGGTCCGCGAGTCCGACTTGCGCTTGGCCGGATTTTTTATATATACCACAAGTGGGCAAACGAGCAGGTGAAATATAAATGCAAATGTAATTTTTACGTACCACATTGTTGACTGGACTATTAATTAAAGAGTGTAGGTATGAATGAAATATAAATTTTAATTTGTAAAACGTTAAAATATAAACATATTACTAACAGGAACCCCTTTCTGAAACAAACATCGGCCTCAATGTACGAGTTGCTCGTTATTTTAAGCACATAATTTATTTTATTTATTTATTTATTTATTCAAATATACGGAACACCAACACTATACATAACAACACATTATTATAGTATCAAGACATTATAGAACATTACAGTTATGTACAGAAATAATAGGTGAGCACATTATTTAACCATTTCATCCTAAAAATTTTCAATATAAGTTACAAAATAATCATAAAATCAAATAAAATAAGATAACACAAATCCTTAAATATAATCAAGTGGTGTCAGTAACCTTGCCTAATATTGAGTTTCTAAAAGACGGCAAAGAATCATGAAATATATCTATTTCTGGCTTTTCCGACTGGACAAAATTATACTCGCTGCAGATTCGATTTATTGAAGAGTTTCGACCAAGATTTGTGCGACATAAGGGAATAGAAAACATTTTGGTATTGGAATAGCGAGGTATTTTATGCGGAACACCCAAACAGATACATACAATTAACCAAGGAGGTTTTAACCCACGCTAAGCGAAGCGTAGTAAAACTTCCTTGCAATTAACTTCTCATCTTCGAAATCCAATACAACTGACGTACATTTTTCTACCCAGTTAATTAAATTTCGTCAGAAATATTAAACCAAGCAATTTGTAAGTCAACCACGCTCCAACGCGCCCCGTGTGTGTGAGAGAAGATTGTTCGTGTGAGTGGGTGAGCTAGTGTGTGTGTGTGTGATACGACTTTTAAAAACGGTTGATTCCGAAGAGTTTTGAACCTCGCTGCGTTAGTCTTTTAAAAGAGGTTGATTTAAGTAGGTAAATACAAACAGGATGGCACTGATATTCTTATTGTTTTGGGGGCTTATTTAGAAATTTTATTCTACCACTTCTTTGAATTTGCATACGTTAGCAAGTTTGTTACAGAAAGAGTATATCAACCTAGAAAGATGTGATTCTGTTCATGATACTCAACATCTTTCTCTAAGGAACAAAGGTCGAAATACGTAAAAAAAATATTTTTTAGGAAATGTTAAAAAAAAATATTTCAAATTTCGACCTGTGTTCCTTAGGGAAAGTGGTTTAGTTTCATGAGCAGATTCACATCCAGCCTTTCAGATACAACTTGTTGAAAACATATTTTTTTTTAATCCTAAAGTCGTAGAGTAGTGGGTATCATATTAAATTTTTGGTCTTTTAGAATTATTTGATTTAAAAAATGAGACGAATTCTGATTTCTGATTCGAATTGTACTTTTCTTAATGTTTTTCGGATAAGTATACACGTATATTATGTATCAGCAAAGACAAACTGATTAATTATATTGGTATTAGTATAAATTGCAATATTATAGTGAAAAGATTTCACAAGATGCCGTTCCTCGACGGTAAACTTGAAATGGGACTCCATTATTCATACTTCCGCAACAGTTCGAGTCAGGTGGTACAAATCTTAACTAATATTGTATTCTGTTTCGGCGATATTTCATCATTTATTTCCTTAGTTGAGAACTGAAATTGGATTTAAATTATCCCCTAAATTACAGGTAGGAATAATAATAATACAGGTATTAGTGGTCCTTTTTATCGATCGTTTGTTTGCACTGGCCAGACTGGCGTGACTGGCGAGAGCGCTTACCACTTCCATATTGCACTTCAAAAGTGGGCACAAAATGTGGTCTTACCTAACCAAAAAGGTGGATTTTGCTTTCCATTAGCCGCTTAGCTATATTTTGGATACTCGTAAATCATATCAGCGAATCCCTCTTACTAATTCGCGTGCGATGGGTTTTTAATACATTGGCTCTCTAGTTTTTGTTAGTCCTGTGGTGAACGTTGTATGGGATGTTGTGATACAAGTATTTGCTCCTGGTATTCATCATATCATGTTAATGATCTGGTGATGGATGAAAAAACTCCTTAATGGTTAGGAGTTGGAGGATAATTCTTTAAAATTGTAGTTACGTTCTTTAAGATCGATAGTTTGAAGCATTTGTAGCCGAGTGGAAGTTGCTCTTTCTTTGCGATCACGAAAATTAAGTTACTTTGGACGTGTGGTGTAGTCAGAACCTGGATGAGTGACCACTAGTGGCACAACAATTAGAGCATTCTGTCAATTGTAAAACGATTTTCAAATTTTTTTTTTTTACTTATCATCAATTTTAGAGTTAGAGATTCAGAGATTTATCCGTGAAATGCTCTAACCTTTTTAGTGACATCATGATTCTAAACAGTGACATGACAACACCAAGTTTTTTGTGTATCAAAAGATCAGAAGGCCTTTTAAATAGTTTGTCCTAGCCACTTTTAAGGAGTGATTATCTTATCAGATTATGATTTTATAACAGGATCAGTCAGGGTTGTACCTTAAGGGCCTGTACCTTAAGGTGTTTGCTTAACACTAAAACTTGTAAAATAAAAATAGTTTTAACAAAAACAAATCACCTCCTTCAAAAGTTTTTAAGGAATCTATTAGCACTAAAAAGTATAAAATAACCATAGCAGTAATTATCAGCAACGTAGTGAAATAATAGAAAATAACCAAGCCTATGTTTGTTTATTTCAATTATAAATTTATAGATGATCAAACGAACTCCAGGAGTGAAGTTCGATCGTTATTATATGAGTCGCTTCATTCGAAGATATAATTTGTTTACAAGTAGTAGTCCTTAATTCGCCAGGCAGACGATGCACGCATTTAAGAGTAATTCATTTGATTCTCTTATTTAAAACGATTTCCGTCCGAGTTCACTTCACCACTGTAGCTGACATTCGCTTCATTTTTTAGAGTCTGTACCTATGAACCTTTAAACAAAACTTTGCATTTGGGTGGAAACCACAACTTGTGTCACAGTGTTTGGTTTTTTGGGAGGGAGGGTTGTTATATTATTATATCTTCGAATGAAGCGACTCATATAATAACGATCGAACTTCACTCCTGGAGTTCGTTTGATCATCTATTATATTTCGTCGCTTCATTCTTCAGATATAATTTGTTTACAAGTAGATGTTTAGAGAACAAAGTTTTGTTTGGTTACTGTGAAACAACTGTATATACAAGATGTTCTAGTTTAACTATCTAAGCCAACGAATTACAAATAGTAATTCGTTGAAAAAATCTGTAATTTGCTGATCCAAGCAGATAATAAATAACCTTTGATTTATACCAAAAGCAAGTATGCAACAAAAATCAACTTATATAATAAGTTACTCATTCGATACAACTGATATTACAAAATCATCTACCTACTGGTCTAATATATCAAACTATTAAAGTGCTAGACGTGCTGGTTCAGCCAGCTGTTTTCACGAGTCGAGGCTGAGAGAGTTGCAATTTTGCAAAGCGGGGAAGATGCATGTGTCGACAAGTCTTCTCTCAGATAGTGTTTCTGGAAAATCAACCAGCTTATAAATCACAGCTGCTTAAGCTAATTAACGTGGATGTTAATTGATATTTACAATTTTCCTACATTGGCAGTTCTTGATTTTATTTTTTGAACAAAAATATGGACAGAACACGAGTGCATAATATATTCAGTTAAATAATATTAGAACAATATCGGCTAATCTTAGCCCGCATTGGAAGTTTGATTAAATACGTTATGGCTATCTCAACTCCATTATTTGCAAAATAATATAAGTATTCACTTTTTATTATTGAAAATTTTTGTGCCCCATGAGCATATAGTGAAATCGCTGATCTGTTCATTTTATTTTATATCATTAACTCTAAATTAAGGGACTATTTAGATACACACTTATTTACTTATTAGTTGTGTGTCCCAAGTAACTATTACGAGTACTAGGCCGATTAGGCTTGTGATTGTAAGTAGAAGAAGGTTTTAAACCAATTATTGGTTCCAATTCTATCACCTAATAAGTAAGTAGCAAAGATTACGGCAAACGATGATTGTCAAGAGAGCCGTTGTACAGCTGTTCATACGAACCAAACATCTCGTCACTTTGTTTTGTTAAAAATAACAGTAGTTGTTGGTTGTAGGACTATCAAACACGTTTGCGTTTTTTCTGGGGACAAGCTGTTACCCAAAGCGTATTTTGACATATATTGTTAAATAGGAGCCTCAGACAGCGAAGCTCAAGAGAACATCAGTGCAAGCGAGAGGATCAATACCCGCAGGACCTGTAAGATTAGTTAAAAAGGAACAGTATACTCTGATATGGATTATAAAAGTTTCAAGTGTTGAAGGACACTTATTTTGTATGATATAAATAATTAAGATGGGCTAAAAGGCAGAGAAGGCCTTGTGAAAACACAAAATACGGTGCCTTCGTCATCAGTAATTTTTCCCAAATATAAAAGGAACCGGAACCGCGTAAAATGTCCAGGTCAAAGGATAAAGTATCCATAGCTACAGCGTCTGGATCTAGTTTTCATAAAAAAAAAACATAAATCGCTAAGGATTGTCGCTAAGAGCAAAACTAAGAGTACAGCGAACTTTAAAGCTGTGTCTTAAAAGTTTGCACACAGAGCCCGGGAGTGACTTTCATTGACTCAGCTGGCACCTGCGGCAATTTGTGTTTCGTAAAATTTAAATAAATAAATATTGTGCCAATCGTACCCTTGCCAATTTTGACAAGTTATTTGTACAATATGGTATGGTACCTACATACTCTTTTTTTTTTTTTTTTGTAACCTTAAAACAAATATTTTACTTCTTCGGCCTTCTTCGTAGCCTTTGGTTTTATTTACTGCTCCACACTAGGTACTAGTTAGGGAGTTGTCTGTATTTAATATCTTTCTGTAAGACAAGTATCTTGTGATGGCCAGGAATTTGTAGAAACATTACCATACCATCAGATAAGATCTTCTAAAATATCATAATATTCATAAGGCACGGTTGTAAAATCGTAAAGAATTATATAGCGTGACTTCTTTCATATATTATGTTGAAAATTTAAATGTAGAAATTTTCGGTCATCTTAAAAACATAAATTAAGAGATGGGCTTTTCGTAGCAAGGAAGCCGTTTTTCAAAACATAATTTTTGAGGCGGTTGAATGACACGTTGCAATAGGTACATTTATTTCTTGGATTTAGAATAAATCGGTTACAGCTATTGCGTTTTGGTGCTTTAAAATTAGGTACCCAATATAAATTCCGATGGAATGTAACTCGTAACGGTTGTAACGCTGGAAATAGGAACTTATTCTCCAGTTAAAATCAATATAAACTTTGTATATTGGCTTTTCTTGAGGGTAAATTTTAAACGTGGATTTCACGTTACATTAGCACTACACGGAATATTATTTCCTCGTTTTTCCCAGGTAACACTAGGATACTGTGGTGTTTAGGGTTCATGCTTATGCATGTATTATAACAACATTGTGGTTATGAAATATTGCGATTTTCTACTTCGTAGAATTATCCGGACACAGAAAGTGTTGAAAAAAAAACATTGTATTATACCAGCATGTACTTGTGTTACGGTTCTGTGCTGGAGCATGAGTTTTGGATGGATTGTAACTTTTAGTCGATGCTGCTTGAGCTTGGGGATAAGGCCAGAGCCTGCCTGTAACCTCGCTCCCCCCCCCCCCATTTGACGGGTAATGAGGACCCGACCAAGGCTTCTTCTGCTGGGTTAAACGAGCTCCCGACGTTTGAAAAGATGCATCTTTATCTCTCAATAGTTTTATTTGCTTTAACTTTTTTATAAAAACAAGTTTTGTCTTTTACAGATACTTGTACATGCAAGCGGAGATATTTTTATCTAAGCCTGGAATTCAATTAGCAATTTAGTATCGGTGTTTGTAATAATTTACAATAAACCGGTATTAGGTGATATTTGAGAAGTATGTGCTTGTCTATAGGCATGCCTTTTTTCAATATACTTAGGCGTACAAAAGTTCGACAGTGTGTCGTGAATATGATAGAGAACAAGTTTGGCGTATCAAACGTAGACGCCTAAGGTGTCTCGAAGACTCCTCAGGAGTCCAGACCTTAGGTGTCGGTTGGTCCAGGGCTGGCATGATCTTTTGCCTCGTGGACGGTTTTGTTCTCTTTACTATTACTGGCACCCAAAAATAAAATTTTAGTAGGTGGGTATTTTACAATAAAAATATTCTGGTTATGGTTAACAAACAAAAAGGCTTGTTGTGAAAACTAAAGACAATGTATCGCAGACGACACACATAGATGAACTTGATATTATTGTTTTCATTGACGATAAATTTTGACGTTAAGTCACAGTTACCGCCGTCGCAATTGACTCTCGGTCAATGCCGACCTTAACAATAAAAAGTTGACTCTCAGTCAATAGCAATTTTAATATCGCATATTGTAATAATTATTTGGCGTTTACTTGTAGTTAACGCCGTTACGATTGACTCACAGTCGAGTCCGACGTGAAAATAGATAACTTGTATTTTTATGCATGATTTATGTTGATATAGTTTGACATAACTCGCAGTTAAGCCGTCGTTATTGACTCGCAGTCAATCCCAACAACTAACAGATAGTTTGGCGTTAACTCGCAGTTAACACCGTCGTTATTGGCTCGCAGCCAATCCCGACAGACAATAGATAGTTGAATCGCAGTAAAAATATATTCAGATGTCGATTTTTGTCTATATTATTTGGCCATAACTCGCAGTTAAGGCCGTCGCAATTGACTCGCAGTCAATCCCGACATAATAATAGATAGGCAACATTATGCATCACGTATTTTCAATACTATGTGGCGTTAACTCGCAGTTAACACCGTCGCAATTGACTCGCAGTCAATCGCGACAAGCAATAGATACTTGGTAACCCACAGTTCATATCTATGTAGATATCGCGTATTGTCAATATTATTTGGCCTTAACTCGCAGTTAACGCCGTCGCAATTGACTCGCAGTCAATCCCGACATAATAATAGATAGACAATCGCATTCCATCATATCCATTCACGTTACTGCCGTCGCAATTGACTCGCAGTCTATTCCGACGTAAGTTGTTCTATGATTCACTTGGTAATAAATGTTTAAAACACAAAAAAAAAGAAAATATATTTCATTTTTTACTTACCCTCGTAACTTTCGCCATTAGACGAAAAAAACCGGCCAAGTGCGAGTCGGACTCGCGCCCTAAGGGTTCCGTACCTATCCACCATATTATGATATACTAAACGCTTTTGCTCTTTGCTTCTAAAAACTCCGCGACCATCCAACTTGACCCCTCTTTTATAAAACATGTTCTTGAAACGGGAGCTTACCTATATTGGTTACTATTAGTTGTGAGAAAAATTGAAATATTTAATGATTTTAGACTTTTCCCTTTATTTGTACTCAGTACTGTAAGACCTAGCTTCTTGCCAAATTTCATAATTTTAGGTCAACGGGAAGTACCCTGTAGGTTTTGCTTTTTTGCATAAATGTATGGAGATGAGGACATAAATAGCCATATCTTTTGATTGCGTCGTTGTGAAAAATTGAAATTTTCAGATCTTGTATGGTATAAAGACCTTAATATTCGTTATCAATTTGAACCTGATACCTCTTCTCGTTTGTGAGAAAAAGGGTCTTGACAGACAGACAGACACACAGACGGATAACAAAGTGATCTTATAAGGGTTCCATTTTTTTATTTTGAGGTACGGAACCCTAAAAACATCTAACACACATCATACACACGTATACTTAATACGTCGGTAACGTTTAATTTTGTTACTTTCCTTTATTTTTACTTTGTTTGTCGGAAGGTAAGAAAAGATAAAATTGTATGACGTAAACGAAGGCTAAAATTTTTAAGCCTGTGTAGGTGGTAATGAAATTTTGTAGTAATTAACTACAAAAAAAAAATTATTGAAAATGTTTCAAAATCTCTCGATTAGACAATGTTCTAACATTTGTCGGAATTATCATAAACAAAATGTCATTATATGGTTTACGTCTATCTTATTAAATTTTCCATCATTTTCGTAAAAGTTCTGGGTGCGACCGATAGGTCATAATCATGGTTGTTACGTTGTCATGTTACGTTTTTGTATACAAAACAAGTAACTGGAGGTATCGGGCCGCAAGATACTCGTAGGCCGTAATAAACACTTCAATTTGTTTAGCAAATTTAAGAATAGAACATGTGGGTAATCTTGAAATTTTTTCTCTCTTAGAAAGAATTAATAATCAAAACAACACTTACTGAAAAGTTTTGAATCCAGTACAATTACACTAACACACGGAGCAAAAACTTATTTTATCGAAAATAATTTTAAATATTTGTAATTTAACTTCAATATTACAACTTCAGGTATAATCTATCTACTTCTTATTGAACATTGCGCTTCGGCATGGGACGCGTGCGTTCACTGCCCCGCACGAAAAAGGAATGAAGCGAATGTCAGCTACAGTGGTGAAGTGAACTCGGACGGAAATCGTTTTAAATAAGAGAATCAAATGAATTACTCTTAAATGCGTGCATCGTCTGCCTGGCGAATTAAGGACTACTACTTGTAAACAAATTATATCTGAAGAATGAAGCGACGAAATATAACAAGAAATAGTTCATTTTGGAGTCGGTGCCAGCTTTAAGGTTGCGCCGATCACGGAAAAAATGACCGAACACCGCCTCAGATGGTATGGACATGCAAAAAGACGCAGCGAATATCACGTAGTGAAATTAGCCCTGAAAATCCCAGAACAAAAGAGAGGCAGAGGCCGCCCGCCATCGACCTGGTGGTCCAATTGCCAAGAAAGCCCAATTGCCAGAACCGACAACTCAAGACCGATTGTCTTGGCGCAGAAGGGTGAGGAGACCCGACCCCAAATTTTGGTAACAGGGAAGGAAGAAGAAGCTGATGATTACTGCTATGGTTATTTTATACTTTTTAGTGCTAATAGATTCCTTAAAATTTTTTGAAGGTGATTCGTTTTTGTTAAAACTATTTTTTATGTATAAAGTGTTGCTTTGAACCCTGAAATAGATAATTACTTTGATATTTTAGAGGTTTTTTTTAGATTGAATAGGCGCAAGGTGAATATCTCTTTCACTCGGATATAAATATAACAGCTAAGTGCGTGTCGGGCCACGCGAAATCTAGGGTTCCGTAGCTGCTTTCATCATAACATCCCATGAAACGTCCACTACAGGACAGGGAGCTCCCTCCAGAATTCTAGCGTTTGCTGGAAAAAGTGGAGGGGAAGTACCATAGTCACCTCGCTTGTTAGCGTTACGGCTGGCACCATGGACCGCGGTTTTAGGTGACCGCAGTAAGTAAGATGTAAGATACAAAGGAGGATGCTGCTGCCCTTCCTGCAGTTAACCCTTAGTCGCCTTTTACGACACCCACGGGTATGTATGGGTTGGTACTATTCTTTGCCGGCACCACACGGGGCGTAGCTGCTTTAGGAATCATTATTATAAAGCAAGTTTTGTATTTTTTTATAAACACAAACAGCGACTTCCAGCGCGTGAGTGCTATTTCTTTTATTTTCAGTATTTTGACTATTACTGGTTTAGGTTCCTGTATTTAAGTGCAATCGCAAAGTCAGGGAATTATGTCCGCATTGTTTTCTTATTTGAATGAAGTTTACAATTGTAGAGGTGATAGAATCAAGTAAATACGCGTATGACGAAGCCTTCAAGTGGGTTTTTACCTGATTCTCGTGTCGTGTTATGAAAATATGTGTGGGTCCAGTGAGTAACTAACAGAATGTTAGGTCACATCCGCGCGAGTAGGTTGGGCGTATAGCTCACGCCTTTACTAGTATAGCTCCAGCTACTCGCTCCGTATGAGCTGCGGCGGCGCTGTTCAATGGGCAATTCACTATCGGACACTGAAGAGTGTTTACCATCTCCCTCCCAATTGGTGTTTTGTCTCGTTTCCGCCACCACTAATCACCGCCACTTTGACAGGGCAGCAATTAATTTAATTCAAGTTGAGAAGTTGAGCTGCGTCTAGACTCCATAATACTGGACCCTAATCATTTTATTTACAATTTTACCTATAAGCTGTTGCCCGCGACTTCACTCGCGTTAGATTCTAACGTCTGGTTAAAACTAGCTGCATACCATTTTTATTTTCAAAATGTATTTCCAATATGGTTTGTGATTTAGCCCTTAGAACCTTCAGACTGAAGTGAAATAGTTACTTATTAAACGAGCAATATTTGTAATCGATTTTTCGAAAACGGTTCTAACTTTTTTGATGAAATTTACTATACGGCTTTATTTAAAGTCGAAAATAAATCTGGCTAGTTTTCTCCATTTTTAGTTTAGAGAATATTGTGCGATTCTGAAACTTTACAACTCCGTGTATTTGTACGCTTTGAACACAGAACATAGCTACGCTACGGCGCTATTTTAAAGGAAGACGTGTTCTATTTTGCTCCGCGGTAATAATTTGTAATTAGTGTCAAAATTTATTGTATTCGTACAGAAATTAGTATATTCTTAAGATATAAAGATAAAGATAATTTATTGTATGATTGCGGTACAGTGTATAAGATGTCTAATTTATAAATTCCAGCACAATCTACCTATTACATCAGGTGTACAATATTTTAATTGATAATATAAAATAAATAAATTAATAATTCACAAACAATTTCAAATAAGTACTTAAATATAAAATAAAATAATGTTAATGTCAAGTTCAAAAATTTCGTCAAGATGTTCCTAGTTATAGATTTTCGAAAATTCAATGTCATGTCGCTCTCTTGTATTGATAAAGTGCTCACTAATCTTGTAATAAATTCTATTTAAACATAATTTCATCACTTCGCGTTTAAAACGTGGTAGCTCCATACATTTAATATCATTAGGCAAGCAATTGAAAATCTTTATTGACATAAATAAAACATTTTTACTATAAAATGAAGTTTTACAACTCGGACATTCAAAATTTTTTACTCGACGAGATGATTTTTCTTTGAACTGATTATAATTTTGCTTAACAAACATACAAGTTTCATAGACATATAATGAGGGTAACGATAGCAATCCGAGTTTTTGAAATAAGGGTTTGCAAGAATCAGTTTGATTGGCGCCAAAAAGAGCCCTTACACATTTTTTCTGTAGCTTAAACAATGTATCAAGATTACTAGCATTACCCCACAATATAATTCCATAACGCAGGTTTGACATAATATGTGCATGTAATGCTTGAAGAGCTATATTTTGGGACGTAATTTGTGTTAACCTTAATAAAGTGTTACCTACGTGATAGTGAAAACTGTTTGTGAAAATCTTTACGGGTTAAAAAGATATAAACGAATTTAACTTAAATAATTTGACTAACGTATTTCGATCCTGACCTGCCCCAACTCGCATCGCGCTCGCTGCGGTGAATCATCGCCGGCCGCCGCGCTACATTGTTGCCGTCAGCTAAGTCGTACGTACAGAGTTTATAATACCGTCCTGCCCGCAAATTGAAAATGCCTGCTACTTGTGAAGGTTGAGGTAATAATATTACATCCATTTACTTTTTGATATGTGTGGAGTGTAGTAAAGCGTACGACATAGAATGTCTTGGAATAACGAAAGAAAACTTTAAGAAGTTTTCGGCCCAAAAAGATCAGTGGAATTGTCCGTCCTGCAAATGTGACAAACCAAAAATAGGTGATGTCAGCTCACCTATTCGCCTTAACGATTCATTTAATTACGATAATAACGTTAACGCATTACGTGGAAGTGACAAAAGAAGCTTAAAAGTGCCTAGCAATGTTTCGTATGATCAACCTAGCGACTCACAATCATGTAATGTCTTAACAAGAGAGGATATCAGAGAGATTTTTAGAGAAGAGATAGGCAACCTGAAGATAACGTTATTGAAAGAGTTAAAAGATGGCCTAAAACAACTTGTGACTTCAGAATTAAAGAATATAAAAGAAGATGTCAACCAACTACAACAATCTGCTAATTTTTTCAGCGATGAGTATGATACTTTAAAGCAACAATATAACAAATGTACAACAGACACTGAGTATCTCAAGAAGGAAAATAATACTTTAACTGAAACGATCAGAAGCATGGATTCTAGAATGCAGGCAATGGAGCAAATTAACCGATCTTGCAATTTAGAAATTCAGTGCGTGCCTGAACACAAAAACGAGAATCTGCCCTCCATCATAAAACAACTATCCAAGTCAGTTAATTGTGAACTACACGACCAGGATATACATCACTACACTCGGATTGCTAAAAATAATAACAACGACAACCGACCAAGATCAATCATAGTGAAATTAGCTACGCCTAGGGTACGAGACTCGATATTGGCCAGTGTAATAAAGTTTAACAGGGCAAATGCAAAGGACAAACTCAACACCGTCACATTGGGTTTGGCGGAGAAAAGAAGCCTATTTATGTCATGGAGCATTTATCGTCAATCAATAGGGCTCTTCACGCAGCTGCCAGACAAAAATCAAAGGAACTAAAATATACATTTGTATGGGTCAAAAATGGGAAGATCTTTATGCGAAAAACTCAGACTTCTGAGTATATATACGTAAAGAATCAGGAGACCTTGAAAAAATTAGTTTGAATGGTATTGTATTGTCTTTTTTTTCTTTCTTTTTTGAGCATGATTTTGGAACCTTACAGTAAAATTCAACACACTCTGTATATATTACCAGAATGTCAGAGGGCTTCGTACAAAAACACATGAACTTTATTGTAATGTTAGAAGTACCAATTATGATATTGTAATATTAACGGAAACCTGGTTGAATGATGGTGTTCAAGATGCTGAACTTTTTGATAGCCGTTATGTTATATATAGGAAAAACAGATGCGCCTTAAACAGAAAGGGAAAGACTAAAGATGGTGGTGGTGTACTAATAGCTGTGTCTAAGAATATCAATTCTAGTAGATTAACATCTATTGAAAGTGAACATTACGAAGACATATGGGTTAATGTTGACTTGAACAATAAACATAGTATTACTTTATGCGCTGTATACCTTCCACCGCCATTAAAAAAAGATGTACTTGTCCATTTTACTGACCACTTTAACAGGGTTTCCGAAAACTTGGATAAAATATGTTTATTGGGAGATTTTAATTTAAGGTGTATCGATTGGCCTTGTGTAAAATCGCATGATATTTTAACGCCTAATTATAACGGATCATCTCTTGGTCAATTGCTTGTCGATTTTGTCTCTCTTAATAATTTTACGCAATACAATGATGTTTTAAATAATCAAAATAAAGTTCTTGATTTAGTATTAAGTAATATGGCTGATGTTAGGGTAAACAGATCTCTAGACTGCCTATCGAAAATGGATGCCTATCATCCACCATTACATGTTATAGTTGCGATTTCTGGTGTTCATGAGCTCAAAATAAATGATGGTATCAGAAAATATAATTTCCATAAAGCAGATTATACATTGGTCATAACTGAACTAAATAAGATGGAATTATGAATTATTATTAAAAATTATTATTATTATTAGATAGGTTCATGAATTCCAGGACTGCCAGGATGTTAATTGTATGATCAAAATTTTTTATAATCACCTGTACAGAATAATAGATAATGTTATACCTAGACGCAGACCTCATAATTGTAAATACCCACACTGGTACTCAAAACAATTAATTAAAAGACTAAAAGAAAAATATAACTTACTACAAAAGTATAAAATTCATAAAAATCCGCTTGATAAAATTTCTCTTGGTATTTTAAGTAATCATTGTTCTGCCCTTTCAACCAGATGTTACAAGATGTATCTTTCTAGAATTGAGCATAGCATCTCTAAAAACCCAAAATACTTCTGGACTTACATGAAATCTAAAAATAAATCAATTGCCTTCTACCCTGCTAAGATCTCTTACAAAAATCGATTATCAACTGATGGTCAAATAATTTGTAATATGTTTGGTGAACACTTTTCTTCGGTCTACTCAGCGAATATACACAATCATCATTCAACAGATACAGATTTATCGTACTCCTGCAGCCTTACTTGCATTAAATTAACCCGATGGGAGATACTCAAACGCTTAAAAAGACTCGATATGACCAAGGGAGCTGGTCCCGATAATATACCCCCAATATTCATTGTCCATTGTGCATCGTCACTTTGTTTCCCACTAATGCTGATCTATAACAGATCTTTGAATACTGGTGTTTTCCCCTCACTAAGGAAAACGGCTAAAATTGTTCCCATACACAAAACGGGCGACCTTAGTGAGGTAACAAACTATAGACCAATTTCGATATTATCGACATTTGCGAAGGTTTTTGAGGCTCTGATTTGTCCTTCGATCCATTATCATATAAAGCAAATTCTCACGGAGCATCAGCATGGTTTCGTTCGAGGCAGGTCCACCAACACAAATTTAGTGACTTATATCAATACCCTTGTTGAAACCCTGGACGACCAAAAACAATTAGACGCCATCTACACCGACTTTTCCAAGGCGTTTGATAGGGTGTGCCATAAAACGTTAATTATGAAACTCTCGAAATACGGGTATGGTGGACAAATATTATGCTGGCTCGCATCTTACCTTGCTGAAAGATCACAATATGTGGTAATTAGAGGCTTTCAATCAAATCCTTTTAACGTGTTGTCGGGGGTCCCCCAAGGATCACATCTAGGCCCCTTGCTTTTTAATATATTTGTAAATGACATTATAGACGTCATCAAGTACAGCAAAGTTTATCTATATGCTGACGATCTGAAGATAGTTAAGGTGATTGACAGCTCAAAGGATTCTGAGCACCTTCAAAAGGATCTAGATAGCCTGGCTGAATGAAGTTCCCAAAACAATATGTGCCTAAACATTGACAAATGTTACCACATAAAATTCACGCGTAAACACAACATCATCGACACAAGTTACTGTATAGATGGAAAGTCACTACAAGAAGTCAATCAACTGCGTGATTTAGGTATCATTATTGACTCCAAACTTGCCTTTCTTCCGCACATTGATCATATAATCTCAAAATCGTCGCGAATGCTTGGTTTTGTCATAAGAAACGGAAAGGTTTTTAAGAGTCCTTCGACCAAGATAACATTATTTAACACATATGTTCGTAGTACTCTTGAATATGGTAGCATAGCATGGTCGCCTCATTATAATGTCCATTGTCAACGAATAGAGCGCATTCAGAAGCGTTTTATTAGGCATGTTTCTTTCTCCAGTGGAGCTCTTAGGGCACTTCCTAGCTACAATGACCGATTGAGACACTTAAATTTGGACACCTTAATGGTTCGAAGACACTTACGAGTATTAGTTTTGATGTTTCTCTATAAGATCTGCAATAACGAAATAGATTGTCCCCAACTTTTGAGCTCTTTCCAGATATGTGTTCCTCGAAGACCTCCGCGTTTTCCTGTTCCCTTATTTAGAACCCCATTTGCTCGAACTAACTTACGAAGTCATAACGCTATCTACCGTCTGTCAAAGCTATATAACTCTCTCGAACAATCAGTTGATATATTCAATGACAAAGAAAAGAAATTCAGGGATAAGATGCTTGAATTGGTTAAGGATGCTAAGCTCAATAAAATTGTCCAATAAATAGCAATCATATTATTATTATTGTTTATGATATGTATAGATATAGTTTAATATAAGTTCCCGTCTATCCTAATAATGCATGCTGTGGTTACCTTAAATAGAGTGTACATTTAGCTATTAGTTCAAATTATTGTTTGTAAGCATTTTGTTAATGTATCATTCGCTGGTGATCCTAATTATCAATAAATAAATAAATAAATAGCTTCAGGAACAAGTTTCCCGAAAGTGTTTATAGTGTTTTAGATTAAGTAATAAAAAAATCGATCAGACATTTATAGCTACAAGACATGAAGACTGTTTAAGCCTTCCGTCGGTAATACAGTTATTAAATAAATAAATTATTGTGGGAAAATTCATACAGCGTCATCTAATCTCAAATAGGCAAAGACATACACATATACAGAAAGGGTATATCAACCCTGAAGGATATCATTCTGATCATAAAACTGAACAACTTTCCTTAAGGAATATAGGTCTAAATATAAAAAAATTACCTCCCATACAAAATGCGCTATCAGCTGATTCAGTTTCTAAGGGAGGTCAAAATTTCTTTTATCGTATTTGAACCTATGTTCTTTAGGAAAAGTTGTTCAGTTTCATGGTCAGATTCATATCCTTTAGGGTTGATATACCCTTTCAGTTACCCTTTTGTTACTATTTATAAATAACACCCAGACACAGAGCAAACACTTGTGTTCATCACACAAATGTTTGCCTTGAGCGGGCATCGAACCTGTGGCCCAAGGCGTAGAAGATAAGCTCACTACCAACCACGCCAAAGGTCCAGTAAAGTCGTAGCGGCACTCGAATGAGATAATACAACCATATTGTGCTGACTTCTGACCGCCCTCTTCCCTCTCCTCACTCCTCTCCCACCTCAGTTGCACATAAATAAGTTACATTACTTGCCTCATTGAGTTCCCTCGCGTTTAACAAGCAACGCACGAGACAAGAGAACACGCGGGGCTAACTCACGCACGCTTGCAAATCATGCGGATACTTAATAGCCCGAGAGATTTCAACTGCAAGAGACCTATAAATTGCAAGCATTTTCTAAAAGCAGATTTTTTATTTTATTTGGTGTAGAGAAATAGTTACTTACCCACTTTACTGGTACGAGTAGGAGAGGTACCCAATTTTTTTTTTTAAATATTTTATTTCACTACTGTCGGCGTGAATGAAACATATCTATACTGAATTACAGCTTTCTAGTACTAAGGGTCTCTGAGCTAACCCGCGGACAGACAGACTGATAGACAGACAGACAGACAGACGTACATGACTAAACTATAAGAGTTCCTCGTTTACTACGGAACCCTTAAAAAGGTTATACAGGCCAAACGCTGACAAATCCAGCTGACTGACGGAAGCCTATTTCTCTACTCCACTAATGTGACGTCACATTAAAAAATCAGCTTTTAGATAGGCTGCTTGCCTATCGGACTATAACCGGCTACAAGCAACGAAAGGCTGAACCGAAATAAAAATGTCAATAATGGAGAAAAGGATCCCGACATATTTATTGCATGGGGTTAGAGCGTGTATCGTTATATTTAACAAGGAACAATCCGCAACACAAAAGCTTGATATGCAAGAAATACATACTTTTACAAACCAGAAGGTAAGGGGTTCTTAGGAAATGAGGCACAGATGAACCTATCCAACATTTTATTGAAATAACACCACATTTGATGACAAACCGAACTTCTATTAAATTAACACAACAAGGACAATATTCAGGAAACCTAAAAGGGCTAGATACGACCTAGGTACAACGGCTAACTATAACGCTCCTAAGAGGTCCGATCGTGTTGATGTTCGAGCAGCGAGTGAGAGGCCCATCGGGTGTCCAGCCCGCTTATATAGGCGATGGGTTGGTGTTGCCAGCGCAGCGTGGTGGTTGTAGCTAACACGGCCTCTCCTGACATGCCAGCGTCCACGATGGCTTTTGAACATGACCAAGCCACGTCACTCGAAGTAGCTGTCCTGGCTGCATCTCTTCATTGTCATCAGAACCTGCAGGAAAAAGGCTCTGAACATCAACAAATAAAAATAACCTGAACCTGTCTTTCTTCTATGCAATCAAGTCAAAACAAAGAAATCAGAAATTAGTCAGTCAGTTTCGAAACTGACAAATCATCATCACACTGTACAGCATACATAATATGTGTATGCTTTTACGCATAGGTTGTACAAAGAATTAGCGAATAACGTGAAGTTTGAATTCGCTTGATGGATTAATGCGTTTATCTCAGTCATCTCAGCTGTACCAGACTTTATCTTAGGTTCTACAGTTCTAATAAGTACTTGGGTACTTGCACTAGATACGACTTTTAACTGTCTTGTGATTAGTCTCATCGCAACACGTGATGACGTAATAAAATAATTGGTTTGGTCTCACCAAGTTTGTTGATACGTCTTGCGTCCGGTTGAAGTGCAGGCCGACAAGAGTATGTGACGGCTGCGGCTGCTGGTGGGAGCCGGTCCTGTGACGCCCTGTTGCAGCACCTCCCGAGCGCTCTACCCGGCGGCACCGCACCACACGACGCAGCGGGAATGAAACGGCCCGACCGCGGGTCACTCCCGAAGCAGTCAGTTCCGGGTTCGCTATGGCACTCCATCCACATAATGGAACTCGTCATCAGTATCTAAGCACATGAATGACAACACTGAATTTGATTCAGATTAGTACAAAACTGTTATTTGTCTGAAATAGGAAGCTGGCAAGTAGGGATCTTAGTTTGTTCATTACGTTATTGAACCAGTATGATAACAAGCGTGCACTCTTGCTACCATAGTAGTTACTCTGTTGAGGACATCTGTACTTATAGACACAAAGTTTCAGACAAATAACTCGATGAATTTATGAAACCCATTATGATGAAATTCCGGACTCTCATCATAAGTAGTCCCATACAAGAGACAAATCCATGGATAGGTCATTCATTACCATTTCCATCCATGATTTTGTAAGCAACATCGTTGGAAGCACAGGGGCTACCCGCCTTCAAAAACCAGATCGTTGGAAGCACAGGGGTTACCCGCCTTCAGATATCAGAGGCCCAAAGTTCTGCTTGATATCAGACTCAAGCCGTTAAAGTTGTGGGCACAGTGGCCGTAGGCTTTAACGACCCGACACCAGACAAACCACTGGCACAATGGACATAGGCTTATTAAACGACAACCCGGTGACACAAGCCATAGACATTGTCCAGACAAACCATAGGCAAGGTGGACGTAAGCCACAGCACCAGAAGTTCCAGCTCGTAGCGGTGGTGGTGAAGCAAGCACGTAACCTTGTACGGGCAGCACACGCCAGAATCCAGCTTGCCGGTACTCTGCGAAGCCTTGGACAGGAAGACCCATCCCGATAGATCAGTTGTCGCCAGCCACTCAGCCAGCCGAAAAACTTTGGACAAGAAGACCCATCCCGATAGATCAGGTGTCGCCAGCCACTCAGCCAGCCGAAACACACATAAAACATAAAAACAAAAGCAGAATGTAAGACTAAACAAGTAGAAAAGTAGATTTATAATTCTACGCACAATTAACAGGAACGCTTATAGCTTCAAAACTTGGCCTCGTTCAAGAATGCATAAGAACCATTAATAGTCACAAACGTCAGCAATTACTGCTCGGCCGTACCTGACCATTTTGTTTTAATTGTTACCTACATAAGTGGTTATGTTACAACTTTCAACAATACAGTGGTTCAATAACTTTTCACACAGATTTTGCCACGCCACGACGACAGCATCATGGCATAAAAAGATCTAAGTCGGATACATAATAATTGGTGTAACCTTACCCGAGTTCATAGCTTACACATACAATGTTGTTCTCTCGATGTCAGCGGCAGTTTGTGAAATTCCCTCATGAATCATCCCACTTCTGATTTTACAAACCAGAAGGTAAGGGGTTCTTAGGAAATGAGGCACAGATGAACCTATCCAACATTTTATTGAAATAACACCACATTTGATGACAAACCGAACTTCTATTAAATTAACACAACAAGGACAATATTCAGGAAACCTAAAAGGGCTAGATACGACCTAGGTACAACGGCTAACTATAACGCTCCTAAGAGGTCCGATCGTGTTGATGTTCGAGCAGCGAGTGAGAGGCCCATCGGGTGTCCAGCCCGCTTATATAGGCGATGGGTTGGTGTTGCCAGCGCAGCGTGGTGGTTGTAGCTAACAATACCTATATTTTAAGCATGCAACATAAAATAAGAAAATGCAGCTGATTATTTTCTCCGAAATACTGTATAGAAAAAGCAGGAAGAATGTTTTCCCGAAATTGTTTTGGTTTCTGACTGGAAAGTAAAACATGTTACGTAAAATATACACTGGGCTTTATCGTGCTAATAATTCACATACATAAGGAATATTTGCATATTTAATTTAAATAATCAGATTTCTATATCTACCGCAAGACGAGCAAAATAAAAGCGGCACGGCCGTACCATCCTTTTCTCGAAGCAGTTCAGGCCATTTTCGACCCCCCTATGACATTATATTAGATTTTTTGTGAACTTGCTGACTCATATTGCTGATCGCAAGGCAATGACACTTTTGTTGTTTCTCCTATTATACGATTTGAATTCCAGAAAATGGGGTATAAAAGAAAATCAGTTTCGATAAGGGTCTTACAAAGAGAAAAGTGTCAATCATGCGTGTGGGATCTTTTCACATTTATTTCTATTTTCGTTTCGTGACACCTATACTTGGTAATATAACCGAAAAAATCCCATTATTTCCATTCCGTATTTATATTGATGCATATTCGGGTCTTATGAAATGTTATTTTATATGTGGAATAGATCGTTTTCATTGATGCGGAACAAAGCGGTAAAGGGCAAAATTGGACATTTCTTAAAAGACCAAATTCACATGCTGCGGTCTTTGATCAAATTGGTCTTATTTTAGTGGAAACACTCTCTCAATTACAATTTCATTTCAGAGTTAAAAAATAGCTCTACGTCACGGCCTACTTTATTACATTAAGCGCTAATGTTAGCAACGATACTCCCTAAGGAGCCAATTGAATCGACGTGAGAAAACTCCAAGCCTCAGCGCCCGAGCTAAGTGCGGTCCGAATTGAAACACACCCCCTCCCCCTTCCCCACACTCTAGTAGCTAGTAGCCCACTACAAGGGTTGTTAGGCATGCCACCACTCCACGAACTGACATTGTAAACTACAACACAAGATACACAATCAAACAACATAACTGAAGGACAAACTTACAAAATGGCACACTTCGGATGATTCTTTTCTCAAATAATTGCCGACAGGACTTCACTAAAAACATGAATTTTTGTGAGGATACTACGCGCAGGGCATTTTCAGCGTTTTTCTTACGTCAATGGGTATTCTTATCGCTTTTTTTGTCCCACACAGCGCCACTTTGTTTGTGACGCGATTTAAGTGACGTCATACAATAAATAAATTTAAAATGAATAATTAATTTAAGTTCCTAATGAAATAGTGAACATAATTAGAGAATGTTACTCAGACCATGAAACTGTTGTCAACTTCCAGAAACTGATAGCGCATTCTGAATGAAATAAATATCTTTAGAAATAGAAATATCTTTATTTATTTACGAAACATTTGCACAATTTACAATAACTCGAACCCCGCACTAGGTAAACCTGTATCGCGGGCGTCCACTGTAACGAAATTCACTATAAATAAATAAATGTTAAATGTGATAAACAATGGGGTTGTAACTGAACCTTAAACCTTACTTAATAGAATAAACATATTCTAAGATGACAAGTACCGAAGTACTCGTTATAGGGTTTTCCCTCGCTCGACTCATTCAAAAGGAATATTAAAGCTCATTTCCTTTCTCTCTCTGGCTAACCTTCTTCTCTAGTCCTGTGATCAGGAGAGCTATTCCCAAAACAACAATTTTGACGTCCGCACACGGATCCGCAGGTGATCCGCAGGTGTGTGTCAAATTGGTATTCTGCAACCAAGTTATCACGACGGTGAGATCACTGCGTGAACCGCTGAGCGGACTTTTTGACATTTTTGTATGGGTTGACGTTTAAATTGGTATTCCGTAACGCATTCCGCGCTCACTCTCGAATTTTGATGTTAACCTTTACGATTACTATTTTTGTGTTTTTTACTATATTTTGAGTTGTGAAATATTTTAAATGCTACTTTATGATGACAAACCCGCAGAACATGCGTAAATTTGCAGATAAAATACAAAATTGGGATGACTTAAACCAGCATGAAGATGCTAGCGCCACTACTGGGTAAAGTTGGTGGTGAAGAGAACTACCTTAAATGAACATTTGACATTATTGTATGGTTGGACATTTGAATTGGTATTCCGGTGCATATCCCGCGTTCACTCCGGCGCTCACTAAGAAGGCAAACCTCGAACAACACAAAAGTTACAACCTACCTGCGGATCTGTAAGTGAGGAGTTAATTTTTGAGATTTTTTGGATATAAAACTACGGTAAAAGGAGCTTTTGTGAATCAGAGATTAAGCAATTTCCTATTAGTGAAAACTTTTAAAGAATTTATCTAACTGCCATAGATTGGCTGGAAGAAATATCTTTTAGAGATAAGCCCGCCCTTGTATATGTCCTTTAATTCTGTTTTTTTCAATATGTGTGCAATAAAGAATATATATAGTTCAAAAGTCAAACGTTTTTCCCGCGGTAATAAGTAGCTAAAATTAGCACAATGTAGCATTCCACAAGAAAAGAAACTTCTGAATACGTTTACATTTAGCTGTACATATGACAAAAATAAATAGCACTGGTTCGTTTTTCCCGCGGTTATATGTAACTTACGTCAATCAGGGATACTGTAGCATTCCACAGAAGAAAATCTGTAGGACATTTTTACTGAGGGAATGAGAAGCTTTCCCGTTAACGTATCTTACCGCAACAGAAAAACCTTTAGAATTGGTTCATTAGTTCAAGAATTGAACGGTTTTTTCGTAGGAATAAGTAAGTGGCTTTCCCACGGGAATAACCCGTTTCCATTAATAAAGTATAGCTAATTATCTTCTCTGTTCAAAGAAGCTTTCTAAAAAGTAAAATTCAGTTCAATAGTTCAATTGGTTAATTAAATTTTTTAGAGACATAAGAAAATAGTATATGAAAATAAATAAGAAAGTAGTATATAAGAAAAGACATAAGAAAATAGTATTTTCGAGAAACCGATTAGAAATATATACATCATCATCATCATAACATCCCATAAAACGTCCACTACAGGACAGGGAGCTCCCTCCAGAATTCTAGCTTTTGCTGGAAAAATGTGGAGGGGAAGTACCATAGTCACCTCGTGAAGTTCTCGGATGTCAGGCTACGTGATAAGATTTGGTCTAACAAGAAGGCCCCCAAGAGCAGTGGGACTACATTGTCAGAGTTTTTGACACGGATGAGACATGAAATCTTCACAGCTGCGCGTGATGCTTTTGGGGTCAGTAGATGTTGGACGCGTGATGGAGTTATCTTTGTCAAAATGCCCGATGATAGCCGCCGCACTGTTGAGACTATGGCTGATTTAAAGGACATTCCTGTGGTTTAATTGCATGTTTTTCGACATAATTGTTGGTTAACGAGTGCTGGTTTTAGGGCCATTAAGTTCGACATTTTCAAAGTCTTACCCGTCTTGAGTGTCATACACATGCCGTTCTTATGTCTGTGCAAGGAAAATACTATTCTCTTGTCTGTGTGTCACAACTAGTAGTTATTTTTAACTCCTTTTACATAAATATTAGTTTTTATAACACCCACAAGTTTTATGTTAACTGATGTGACGTATGTGTGACGTGACGCACGTAAGTTGACAGATGTCAGACTTTTTCTTTCTTTTTTTTTTTTTTTTTACTTTTTAAATATTTTTTGGCTTGGATAACCTTCCGACTTGGCACGAGCCGGTTATGTTCACGTTTTGTTTTAAAACAGAGATAAAATATTATGTGTTGTTCGTCTCTTGGTTTAATTACTTCTAAGATTAGATATAAAATACGTTATACGTGTCTTTGTTTAATCACTACACTGAATATAAAGTTATGTTTATTTTTTTTTTTTGTAAAAGGTTTCTTATGATGTACTTTTTATTATAAAATTGTGTAATAAGCTCTCTCTTTTACGCTGCTTACAGGGGAACGCTGCTGCTGTTATTAGTGCAGTTTGTGTGTAAATTATTAAATATTTTATTTATTTACTTATACTTGATATTTATTTATATATATAATTTGTATAATATATAAATTTATAATATACAACAAGATGAATAATAGTGTATCTAGTGATGAAGAACTACAATTTTTCTCTCTTTCCTCAACATCTGACACATCCCAGGACAGCTTTCATAGCAGTTCTCCCCCTCCCCTAGCCTTGGATTCTGCCTTAGACTCCATTTTTTCTGCTTATCCCAAACACTTTAATGTTATCCACATAAATGCTCAAAGTATTCCTCAACATTATCCGGACATGTTAACATCATTTGACAATAAAAACATTCATGCGATTCTGGTGTCAGAAACTTTCTTGAAACCGTGCCTACCCTCCACTTCGTACTCTATTCCTGGCTTTCACCTGATTCGGAATGACCGAGAGGGGAAAGGCGGTGGAGGTGTTGCCATCTATTTACGTAGTAATTTACCATTTACTATACTTTGTCAATCTCCCTCTTTATATAGCGAATCTTGTGAATATTTATTTTTGGAAGTACTGTTTGGTTACAAGAAACTATTACTAGGTGTTTTCTACAGTCCTCATCTTAAAATAAATTATTTTTCAGAGCTGGAAAATTTGCTTGAGCAATTTGTGCCGTATTGCGACCATTCAATAGTTATGGGAGATTTTAATACCTGTCTTATTAAGAATGATCATCGTTCGAAAAAACTCATTTCTCTAATAAATTCCTCTAACTTACACCTTCTACCTTCACAAGCTACTCATAATTTTCCACACTGTCAACCCTCATTACTTGACCTGAGTATCGTTTCTTCGACTGAACACGTCGCTGCTCATGGACAATTTTCGGCTCCCGCATTTTCATATCATGATCTTATATATGTGTCTTACAAAATTAAATACCCAAAACCCAAGCGGCGTATAGTAATGATGCGTAGCTTCAAAAAATTTAATAATGAAAAGTTTATGAGTGACCTGAAGGAAATCAATTGGGATGCTGTGTTTAGTGCGCCTACGATTGATGGAAAAGTTGAAATCTTCAATTCAATTCTCACTCAGCTCTTTGACATACATGCTCCTCTAAGACCTATTAAGCTAAAACACTTACCAGCTCCTTGGCTTACTCCAGAAATTAAAGCTTATATGATTAGAAGGGATAGAGCTAAGGTAAAATATCGTAAAAAACCTACTGATGATAATCGTGACAAATATAGATACCTAAGAAATCGTTGTAATAAGCTGTGTAGGGACGCACAACGATCCTATATACATGAATCGGTAAAAAATTGTGACCAGGCAAAAGTGTGGAGGTTTATGCGATCTCTTGGAATAGGTAAATCTAAGCAGCTGAATTTACAAGCCACTAAAATAGATCTCAACTCTTTAAATAGCCATTTCTCTTCTGCATCTTCTGTGACTGCCGTTGAAAAATCTAAGACATTACTGCATCTGAAAAATATTCCTACCCCATATTATGATCAGTTCGCCTTTAGAGCTATTACAGTAAAAGAGGTAGAGAAATCTATCAACGCCATAAAATCGGACGCCGAGGGCTTGGATGGTATTGGTCGAAAGATGATAGTGTTGACTCTAGAAACAGTGTCTCCTATTCTATGTCATATCTTTAATACCTCACTAGATACTGCTTCCTTTCCTAATGTCTGGCGTCAAGCTTATGTAATACCTCTCCAAAAAATTTACAATCCTTCACATCCTTCCCACTATCGCCCAATTTCTATCCTGCCGTTTCTATCGAAAGTCTTTGAGCGCCTGGTACACCAACAACTCTGTATCTTTCTACAACGTAATCAGCTTCTCAGTCCCTTCCAATCAGGCTTTCGACTTGGACACAGCACAGTCAGCGCTTTGATTAAGGTCACTGACGACATCCGATTCGGTATGGAAAAGCAGTTAGTTACTGTCCTCGTACTTCTTGATTTTAGCAATGCTTTTAATTCTATAGATTTCGATATTCTTCTTAGTATATTATCCTCACTAAATATTTCTCCAATCACCGTTAAATGGTTCCGCAGCTACCTTAGTGGCCGCCAGCAGTGCGTTCGGTTAGACAATAAATCATCTACCTTCTGTCCCATTACTACTGGTGTGCCGCAGGGTGGAGTGCTTTCTCCCCTCCTTTTCTCGATTTTTATAAATTCTATTACTTCTCACATATCTTCCTCCTTTCACCTCTACGCTGATGATCTTCAGTTATACTGCCAAGGTCCGGCTGATAAGGTCTCAGACGTCATTTTCTCTATAAATAGTGATCTTGCAAAAATTCACAACTGGAGCAAATCCTTTGGTCTAACTGTTAATCCAGCTAAGTCTCAGGTCATTATCGTCGGTGGGACAAAGCAGCTAGATCGGATATCATTTACAAACCTTACCCCTGTAATACTGAATAACTGCCAATTGCCGTTTGTGGATGTTGTCAAGAACCTGGGTTTGCTAATTGACAAAAATCTTTCCTGGCTTCCTCAAGTGGAAACCGTTTGTCGTAAAACTTTTGCTGTGTTTGGGTCGATGAAAAGATGGAAAAATCTTCTTCCCGTAAAAACTAAAACTGAGCTCGTTAATTCCTTAGTCCTTCCGATCCTAGATTATGCAGATATCAGTTACTTGGATTTATCCCAGCTCCTTTTGAACAAACTCGATCGGCTGCAAAACATGTGTATACGTTTCATTTTCGGTCTTAGGAAATACGATCATGTATCTGAGTATAGGAATAAACTAAAACTATTACCGATTCGTCAGCGACGTTACGTACATGCCCTCTCTTTACTATTCAACATCCTCAACTCTCCGGTTTCTCCTCCATACCTCGGTGAAAATTTTGATTATTTAGGGTCAAATCATCTCTTAGCTTCCAGGTCTAAAAACGATAATTTGCTAACCACAACATTCGCAAAATCTAATTTCTATTATAATTCGTTTACAAAAATGTCAGCCCGATTATGGAATGAACTGCCACGTGACATTCGTCAAGCAAAAACCAGTAATGCTTTCAAATCTAAATTGATCGAATTCTACCTAAAGAAAGAGGAAAGTTGTCTGTAGGAAAATAGGACACTTATTTGCATTTTGTTGTTATATTATTTATATAATGTATGTATATGTATATATATAAAGGTATATATTTTTATGTTTATTTATGTATATTACATCTGTGTATATGTGTATTATTTTATGTAAGTATATATGTGTATTTATTTATTCTATGTCTGTATTTAAGTATTTTGGTAAATACTTAAGTTTATTGTTTGATTTTATGTACCTAATTTATTTTCAAATTAGTCTAACTTAGTTAAGCAAACTCTGCACTACTCGTGTCCATCTCAGCGATTCCCAGTCCTAAGGTTGCCTGGAAGAGATTGCTCTAAGCAATAAGGCCGCCTTTGCGCGCAATTAGATATAAGGTTTCTTACGCAATTACTCTTAATTTGTGTGCAATAAAGAGTTTCTATCTATCTATCTATCTATCTCGCTTGTAGAAATATATACACAAACAAATATTGCTTGTTTAATAGTACAGGATTTTATAAACAAAATATAAAGGGTCTCCACCAGAGATATTTTTAGCCTACCTTACTTTGATACTGTTATAATTTATAAGCACGCTACATCTATTTTATCTAATACACAGTATTGAATGTTAATAAAATATTTAGGTACACACGGCCGCACATTAGTAGAAACACTTTTGGACCTTATGGCGTGGTAATAGATTTGAAAAAGTTTCTACCAAGAGGTTGACCGTACGTACTTAAGTAAATAAACTTTTATAAACAATAAACACATTTATTTTGACATTGAATATTTTTATTATGACTATAAGATGATTTTGTATTTGCCGCCTTTTGACATGTTTGTATTTCTTTATTGATTATTTTTTGTTTTTATATTATTTGACGATCATATTATTCATTGACATCTGAACAATTTATGTAATTTTGAATTTGATAATATGAAATAAATAAATCTAATCTAATCTAATCATTATTTATAGAAATAGTCACTTTAAAATAACATTTAAAACACAATCAAAGCCACTGTAAAATGAAAAATCTGATGTTCGTACACATCTTGATGCAAATGCAATATTATTGTGCGGTAATCTGCAGGAAAGAAGTCATCCATAGCATTCAAAATAGTTATCTGAATGCAGGCTCTAATGAATTATTTGATTGGGTGTTATGCAGTAAACGTCTTTGAAAATGAACATCTATTAGAAGATTGGAATACATGCATTTATCAAGATTTTTGGATGGAGAGAAGCGGCCCATCGAGACTTCAATAATTTTCCCCATCAACTTATCGGAGTCATCATAGTACACAGGCCCTCGTCCTCGTGATGTGGATTCCTGTGTAAATCTTCCACTTGACATTGGCGAACTCGCCATAATTTTATAATAATTTGTTAACTTGACATTGTGCAAAATACATCTGAGATGTGACGCCATTAAATAAATATCTATCTATCTAAAAAAATTGTTAGTAAGTTATGTGCTTATTTGTGCAAAGGCTTTGGTGACAGATTTCATAGTCAATTACCTTGTATTTTGTAGTTATATAACAACTTGTGGCATCAAATGCTCTTGTACTTTGTGCAATTATGAAGCGAATTTAAATTTAGTTGAAAATCTAGCAAAATAATTAATTTTGTTGTTGTTGTGATTTGTGACTTGTTTGACAGATGTTGATGTGGTTCATATTTTTTTTATGTATAGCTCGCGCGCAAAGGCATTGCGCTCTGAATCTATTATAAAATTTTGTACAGAACTAATATTTTAAACTTCAAATTAAGTAAAAGGATTGACTATTACGTTTTGTTTTTAGAAACACTAAATGAATAATTAATTAACGTCGAAATGAGCTGATAATGTACAGTCGATTTGTCGATTTTCATATAGGCGATTTGTTGCCCATCCCAAGTTCACTCCACTGCGCTTGTGGTGTAGAAATTTACAGAATACCAAAAAAAATTCTGTCAAAGCTATAAGTGGAGCGTGTCTGCGGGCTTGTAAATCGAGATAGACCAGCAGCCAGCATCGGTCGATTTGGTCTTTTTTGGATATTTTTTTGCAAAATCGAGACAAAAAAAATCGTATACGGCTTATTGGACCGACGATCTGGTCAAGGTCGCGGGAAGCCGCTGGATGCGAGCAGCGCAGGACCTGTCGTCATGGAGTTCCTTAGGGGAGGCCTATGTCCAGCAGTGGACGTCTTTCGGCTGTTGTGATGTGATGTGACGGCTTATTGAGTCACTATGTACAAGTAATCGTAGATTTCAGATTTCCTCTCCGGTGCATTCTTCAATACAATACTAACCCTATACTATTATTATATAAATATATAGGTTGACTAATTAGTTCTTGATAGAAAAAGGTATTAATGTACTGAACAACTTTCCCAAAGGAACATAGGTCGAAATACGAAAATCTAGTTTTGACCTCCCATAAAAACTGCATCAGCTGATAGCGCATTATATGGGAGGTCAAACTTGGTTTTTCGTATTTCGACCTATGTTCCTTGGGAAAAGTTGTTCAGTATCATGAGTACATGCATATCTTTTGCTATCAAGAACTAATTAAAAGTAACCTTATATATACAGGGTGTTAATTTGATTGCGTGCCATAGCTCATGGGCGGGATCAGTATCAGTAACTAAACAACTTTTCCCAAGGAACATAGGTCGAAATGCGAAAAATCGAATTTGACCCTCCAAACAAAATGCGCTATCAGCTGATGCAGTTTCTAAGGAAGGTCGAAAATTGATTTTCGTATTTCGATCTATGTTCCTTGGGAAAAGTTGTTCAGTTTCTGATACTGATCCCGCCCCTGAACTATGGCACGCAATCAAATTAACACCCGGTATATATATAAATATTTTTGATCTAATTGTGTTGTTTAAGGTCAAGCAGGTTATGTACTTCTTCACTGGTCATCAACCTTTTTGGTAATATTTTTTAATACATTACTGGTATCCCCGTCTTTGACACATTTTTTATGTCATGCTAAATGTTTTTTAAAATTGCGTATATTTTCTGCAAAAACAGTGAAATATTGTAGAGTAAATAGCTGCAAAATTGATAGTTATGCTATTTGCGGAATATTCTTCTATGGGTACCACTGACCTCTATAAATACAATATACAGGGTGTTAATTTGATTGCGTTCCATAGCTCAGGGGCGGGATCAGTATCAGTAACTGAACAACTTTTCCCAAGGAACGTAGGTCGAAATACGAAAATAAATTTTTAACCTCCCACAGAAACTGCATTAGCTGATAGCGTATTTTGTATGGAAGGTCAAATGTATTTTTTCGTATTACGACCTATGTTCCTTGGGAAAAGTTTTTCAGTTACTGCCACTGATCCCGCCCCTGAGCTATGGCACGCAATCAAATTAACACCCTGTAAAGAGGTCAGTGATGGGTACCCATTATTCCTTTACTTTTTCTATGAAAAAGCCGAACTGTTTTACGTATGAAGTAGGGTGGCTGTAATGAACGATATTTGAACACAAAGGAAACTAAAAAGGTACAACCACATCAGTATTGTGGGATGTGAATCTGCAGAATCAGCCCATAAAACTGAACAACTTGTCTCAAAGAACATTATGATGAAATAACATTATGATGAAGATATCTGAATCTAAACATGAAAGAGAAAAACAGCTTGCATTAGTTTTAAGAGCGTTCATCCGTTTAAATCGCGCTGGAGTCAAAATTTACGATTTTCGCCGAAGGATAAAACAATGCAGTTCTCAGTTTTCAAAGAAGACATTAATATCATATTAGATATACTTTCTTGATCTGATTTTTGGTTTAAAAACATCTCAAAATATTGGGATATTTTTCCAAATAGAACAGTTTTTTAACACGTCTGTTTTTAACTTAGCGCTTGACCGTCTACGCAGATGCGAGATTTATGTAGGATCAAATGCTACAAAATAAAAATAAAAATTACCATTTAAAAATTCAGGTACTCAGATATTGTTTAGTTTTTCGTTTTAAAAAAAACTCTAATTAGGTAAAAAATCATTCAAAAAAACTACAATCAAAAGTGACATTTTCAGTAAATGTACGGGATATTAACCGTGTCATTTTAAGTGAAAATGTAAGACATTATTTTTTCTTTTTGGACATAGCATGTGAAATCATTCATACTCTAAAATACTGTATCTTGTATGACATACTTGAATAATATTCATGACATGCACATACCATGCTTTAATAATATTCTCATGTTGTACATGACATCCCATGAAACGTACACTGTATGTACATTACGATACCCACGGGTGGAGATGGGTTGGTACTATACTTTGCCGGCACCAAACGGACTCGACTTCATTTACCTCTATGACTCTATAATTGAGCCACGAGCCAAGCGAGTGGTTCTAAAGAAGAATCCTCAGCGTTGCGAGGATTTTAAGACACGAAACACTTTGATGCCGAGAGAAGCACAACTTATGGAAAGAAACTAAAGGAATAGAACTAAAGGAATAGAAACTAAAGGAAATAAAATATTGCCAAATAAAATATTGAAAATGAAGCTGCTGTTCCAGAGGGCTTTAATAATATTACATCCCCAAGCGTAAAATAGTAAGGTCACCCTACTGTGTGAAAGAGATGCTACCGCGACCCGAGCGAAGCAAGGAGGTTTTTGTTCTGAGACCGCGACTATTGGATATACTCGTCGTCACGCTTTTTTTGGCCATTCATCTCTCCTTCCTAGAGCGTAGCGTGGGTTGAAACCTCCTTGAATTGTACTCTTTCTTGAACAACTATTAAAGATGTTTTCCTTCCAAACCAAAACTACGCGCAAAGAAGCGCAGCGTTTTTTGTTTTTCGAATAAAGTTCATTGACGTAAGAAAAACGCTCGCGCGTAGTTTCCAAAATCTTTGAAAAAGTTGCAGTACCGGCCACACTGGCAGACTGTCACAACCGACAAAGAAAATTTTATACCAGACTAGTGGCCCGACCCGACTTTGCACGGGTAGTACTCAGTTTTGGGACTGACTTCGCGAATCTGACTCGCACTAGACCAGTTTTTATTATTTCTAGTAATTCTACAGGGTGAATTTGAAAACATTCGACAAATTTATAGATTGAGTTCAGACCACGAAACTGAACAACTTTCCCCAAGGAACATAGCTCGTCAGACGTAAAAAAAAAATCGATCTCCCATACAAAATATATGGTCAGCTGACTGAATTTACTATGAAATGGTAAAAATTTTTTTTCGTCCGATGACCTATGTTCCTAGGCGAAAATTGTTCAGTTTCGCAGTCTGGTCTGAAATCAATCTCAAAATTTGTCGAATGATTTCCATTTCACCCTGTAGATATGCTTAAATATATTTTTCTATAAGTATTTTGTATAGATTGACATTTTTGAATTCGTAATATCTTTTGAATGGAATATCCGATTTGAATATTAAAAAGTAGTCTACAATCTCCAATTTTTTCAGATAGGTTCTTACAACATTATTTTGTTCTATCATCAATGGTTTCTGTAGCGCATGCATTGAAAGACATAGTACGGCAAATTTTTAGGGTTCCGTACCTCAAAATAAAAACAGAACCCTTTAAGGATCACTTTGTTGTACGTCTGTCTGTCAAGACCATTTTTATTACGAACGGGTAAAGGTATAAGGTCGGAATTGATTACGAATATTAAGGTCCGTAAACCACACAAGATCTGAATTTTTTTTTTTTTTACAACGTCGCAATAAAAAGATATGGGTTGTTATGTCCTCATCTCCATACATTTATGCACTAAAGCAAAACCTAGAGGGTACTTCCCGTTGACCTAAACTTATGAAATTAGGCAAGAAGCTAGGTCTCACAGTACAAATAAAGGGAAATGTCTAAAATCATTAAATATTACAATTTTTCTCGCAACTGATAGTAACCAATTAAGGTGAGCTCCCGTTTCAAGAACTTTTCTATAAAAGAGGGGTCAAGTTGGACGATCGCGCAGTTTTTAAAGTCAAAGAGCAAAAGCTTTTAGTATGTGGCTTTTAGGCTTCTTGTGGGCAAGCTCGTTCCATCGTCGACCTCATTTCTGTCTTCAAGACTAGATTGAGGTCAACAGTAAGCCCATTGATAATAATAAAAAAAATAGATATCATATGGTAGATATGTACGGAACCCTTAGGGCGCGAGTCCGACTCGCACTTGGCCGGTTTTTTTCGCCTTGGGTTACATTATTGAAGTTTGAATATTATGTTTCTAGTAATAAATATACCATGTTACTCAGGAATAATGTAGCATTCTACCAGTGAAAAACCACGTGTTTCTTTACTTGTTATTATTAGCTGAAATCCAAATTTCAAGTACACACGACCGCACATCGGTAGAAACACTTTTGAACCTTATGGCGTGGTAATAGAGTTGAAAAAGTTTCAACCGACAAGCGGTTGACCGTACCTCGTGTCAAAACTGTAGGATTTGAACTGGCAAAAAACTCCTGATGTGATGGCCTGATGGCCATAAAAAATGTTTTGCCACAACAACCAACCACTTTACAATGATGTTATAACAAGTATCGTGATTGTAGACTGCAACCTAAACTTACAAAGGCAAAACGAGTAGAGCAAGATCAGAGCGGTTTATCCCTTTCTAATTCTTGCCATACCTACTATCAAATTTTGCACAATTTCCGTGCAAAAAGTTAAGTTCTGCATCCACGTGTTTTTATTTATACTTTATTTTAAAATAACTTGTGCATTATTAAGCCCGCAAAATAAAAAGTTATTGATTTTTAAATTAAAAGCAGTCTTTTTCTTAAACAAGTTTAGTAGCTGCGGAAGACTTTTTTATTTAGTTTTATCTATATCTAAAACATTTGCTAAAATAATTTTCTGGTATCCCTTTGCATGCCATGTTGTTGATGTCACTTGTCATCACAACTTCGTTTCTTAATCTTGAGATCTTGTGGATGTTTTATTTTAATTTTGTATTTATGTTAGTATAATGTTGTGCCTGTTTTAGGAAAAGTGGATTATTTGGTGGTTGCGGCATAAACATTCACAGGTTAACCATTAAACACACACACACACAAAAAAGTGTTGCATATGAACAAGGGTGACCATGCCATTACATCTGTAGAAACAAATTACTTGCGGCGCAGCCATCACCATGTATTTATTATTTATCGGAACAAAACTAGAACAACTACCACCTAGCGGGTTTGAAAGTAACGGCGCCGTGTCGTGAAAATAATGTTTTAGTGCCTACGGGGACAAAGGTTCCCTATCCTCTCCGCAGACGAAAACTCGCATACTGACCACGGGAGAAAATAAAGAATGGTCAGATGAAAGAATGCTAGAATACACGTGTGATCTAGACCATTCTTTGTTGTTCTTGTTTAATCTTTATTGCACGAAAATTACAAAAATACTATTCTCGGAAAGACGACATGCAAAGGCGGACTAATCCCTACGTGAGATCTCTACCAGTCAATCTTAAAGTGACTAAAGGATAAAGTATAATGATGCAGGATGCAAGCGTGCAAACAGAGAAAACCATGAAAGAAAATAAGACTAATTTATATGAATGAAAGAAACGTAAATACATACTCATCTTAGTAAAAAATAAACTGTAACAATTACTAGCTATAATAAAATTAAAGAAAATACCTACCTACCTTAAAAAGTTCAAATCGCCGACCCTGCTCTAAAAATCACAACGCGCACCCGGCGCACCTATTGTAAACGAGAAAAATAATAGGTCTATACCTATGAAATTGCCGAAATTTTCTTACAGATTAATGAGATCATAATTCCTATAATTCTCATGCAATTTTTTTCATTTGTCTTATATTTGAAAGTTGACTTCAAGTTAAAAGGTAGGTAGTTGAATTTACGCATAAAATAAAGTTTTTATTTTTAGTTTGATATATAAAATTAAAGGTTCGAAAATTGTTCGTCTTAAATGTCGCCCGATTTCATCATTAGATTTGTTATATTTTTTTACAGATAATATTTTTCGAGAATTAAGTTTAAGCTTCTGTTACCTTAATGTCTTCCCAAAAATGCTTAAAAAAAAAATTGTATTTACAATTCCTAAGAAAAATGCAAAAATGTTAGTACTGAAAATTGAGTTTACCTAAAATTCGCCATAGAAAACGGCAATTTCTTAGGTAAAGACCTATTAGTTACCTTCATGCGCGCTGCGACTCTGGCGAGGGTTGACACAATTAAATTTTAATATAAGTTTTTTATTTCTGTTTTTTTATTCTTTTTTAGGGTTCCGTACCTCAAAAGAAAAAAACGGAACCCTTAAAAGATCACTTTGTTGTCCGTCTGTCTGTCTGTGTGTCTGTCAAGACCCTTTATCTCACGAACGGGTAAAGGTATCAGGTTGAAATTAATACCATATGTTAGGATCTATGAACCACACAAGATCTCAAAATTTCAATTTTTACAACGACGCAATCAAAAGATATGGCATTTTATGTCCTCATCTCCATACATTTATGCAAAAAAGCAAAACCTACAGGGTACTTCCCGTTGACCTAAAATTATGAAATTTGGCAAGAAGCTAGGTCTCACAGTACAAATAATAGGAAAAGTCTGAAATCATTAAATATTACAACTTTTCTCACAACTAATAGTAACCAATTGTGGTGAGCTCCCGTTTCAAGAACATTCATATAAGAGAGGGGTCAAGTTGGATGGTCGCGGAGGCGATTTTTGTTTTAGTTTAATTTTTAAAACGGGAACACTTACAAACTTGAAAATTGGTATGTTTATAGTGCATAAGCTATAAAATAACAACAAATAATAAAATTTGGTCAAGCGCGTGTCTGACTAAAAAAATCTAGCACATTAACTTACTGAAATTCCAACTAATACAATTATAATTATGTGGTGGTACGGAACCCTCGGTGCACGAGTCCGACTCGCACTTGGCCGGTTTTTTGTTGTTTAAACATGCTTATTGTTCTATATTCTACTTATTGAACATGTGGTTAAAAGGAAATCGGTACTTTTCTTTAAACCCTGTATAAATCTTTTTCACTTTGAAAGATTATTTAACATGAAAGTTGTTCTTCTTCGTTCATTTATCTGCATGTTTGCCGTAAAAATTGATTTTTGACCATAACTATATTTGACGCTGCATCCGAAGATATATGTTATTCACTGAGTAATACATTCTTCAATGTCCTAGGCAACGCACAATATTTCAAAGCTGTAGGTAAAAAATCTAATCATAAAAAAGTACTAAAACCACAGCTGTAGTTTTTGTACCTCCCCACGCCGCCCTGGCAGCGCCAGTTTTTTTCAGAATTCGTTATATTTTTCACAAAAGTAGTCAAAATTTCAAGCGGCTTTGCTGTTGTTTGAGTAAACTAATTGCAATAAAACAAAGTTAATATGTTGCATGGCAATAAGCCAAATGTGTTATTGAAAACTCGTTTAAAGTGAAAGTGGTTATAAAATGAAAGATTGTGCATTTGGAATGAAGGTTCATTTTGAAAGGTTTCCAGTGCAATCGGATTTCATTTGTTAAGGTGGTTTCTGAGTGGCAGCACCTTACTTTTAGAAATAAATTTATTGCGTCGCAAATACAAAACTTTTCATTAGTATTGTTCGTTTGGCGGCAATATGGGGTAGTTATTTATGTTATAACCCATAACATCATAGCTTAGCTTATCATTTATAGCTTTGTATTGGTAAAGTGCTAAAAGTGGCCGTTTTTGGCAGTTTTACAATACAAAGCTATTCACGATAAGCTAAGGTGTGAGGTGATGGATAATAAAATATAGAACTATCCCTAATTGCCGACAAACAAACAATCCTTATTAAATGTTTTGTATTTAAGAAGCAATAAATTTATTTCTCAAAGTGGCAGCACCTCTGCTCAGCAACCCCCTTAAGTCTGCAAATTGTAATGTTCTAATAAATGCTTAATTCTAACATAGTAATATTCATGTAGGTAACAGTTTTCAGAAGAACGAAAAAAATAAACAAAAGCGATTGAATGTTGCTCTGGTGTCTCACAAACTTATAAAAACGCGTTGTATGAAGCTTTCTTTACAGGTACTTTCCCTTTTTTCTGTTTTTAAACAAATCGTCACAATACTTGTCCCACTCAACAAACATAATATTGTGGTCACCCTATTAGAAAAAATTCCTACATCCCATTTCACATCCTACTCGCCTCGCATTACTTTTGGCAGAGTTCAATCACGATAAAAACGCCGAAGCGGTGCTTTTTTAAAACATCAATGCCACTTTATTATTTGTACTCTTGTTTGAAAACGAAGGATTTTTCAAGTAATGATTACGCAAAAGATTCGACTCTTATATTAATTAGTGAAATACTAACAATAACATAGTTAAAAACTTATTATTACGCTGATAATGTTCAATCGATTTCTCGATTCTTATGTACGCAAATGGGTGATCATCCCTATGTCATCTAGACCCGCTTGTGCTAATGCGACAGAATACCAAAAATTTTGCGTGCGTGATCTGATGCGTTCGGGAAGTGAGGGCGTATTCGTTCGGGAGGTTATGGGCGACATTTGATAAATTGGGAATAGCACTCCTGATGTTGGTTGTTGTTCGTTGTATCCTGTTGCTTGTTTATATGTATTTTATGTATGTATAGTTTATGTAGTATATACGTATGTAATATGTATGTAGTATATTATTGTGTAGGTATATGTATGTTTATTAATAATATTAGTTAAATATACAATATTCACTTAGTTCATCTTTGTGCACCGCCACCGCATTATTGTATCTTTATTTTTCCTTGCACCCAAAGGTTGCCTGGAAGAAATTGCTTTTTAGCAATAAGGCCGCCTTATTGTGCTCCAATTTTATGTCCACATGTGTTTTTTTGTACTGTTTGTTATCTGTGTGCAATAAAAGAGTATTGTATTGTATTTAATTTAGACATAACACAAGTGTTACGACGGCGCAGTCCCTTGAACTGACGCACAAATATCATAGCGAGTTTCATTCACAAGATCTTTTCTCAAAATCTTGGTATATTCTATTCCGCACGGGATTAGAGAGTTATCCACTTCTATGACAATTTTATGTCCGAAAGCAAAGCAAAGTCGTTAAGCTTGGACACATCAATACTATTGATGAGGCCTCTAAACTTGGTCCTTTGATCCCGATAGATTTGTATTAACATAATCTACCTGGGAGTCCAAGTAGGCCCACATCGTTACAACGAGCTGAAAAAGAAAATCAAATATTTGACTTCCAAGGCCGTAATACTTCATATGATCATCCAATAGCAAGACTCCACACTGCGAGCAGGAACCCAAATTCTTTTTGAGAATCGTGTTTCGTAATATATCTTAAAGGCTTCCATATAACCCGTTTTATTTTTGTATTAATTATTTATTGCCCTCTTCAGTGCTTTTAATATTTCTTTATTTGCCATCAGAAAATATTAAATTACTTTTATAACCATCAGAAAGAATCTAAAACCGCTCTATATTACTATCGCAAAATTTGTTTATTAATTACTAGCTAGCCCTGTGTCGTTCATGTAAAAGCAAAACCATGAAAGACACACCATCCCCGTATCATCCAAAGCCCTGCCTATGCGAGGCCACGGATGATTAGCCCTCCCATATTCTTCTATTCCTGAAAGGAATGAAGAATAAAAAAAAATTAGGAGGGAAGTGCCGCCCCGCCACTCGCGGCACTTGGTGAGCACCTTCCAACACTTTTACATATCGTGTGTGTCATGTGCTCCCCCCTCACAGGGAAGGGTTTTGCCGGCTTAGCCAGTCTTTTGATTTGGGCCGGAGCCCGTGCCGAAGCACCGTTGGAGCCGAAGCCCATTGTTGGAGCCGAAGCCCATTGTTGGAGCCGAAGCCCATTGTTGGAGCCGAAGCCCATTGTTGAAGCCGAAGCCCATTGTTGGAGCCGAAGCCCATTGTTGGAGCCAAAGCCCATTGTTGGAGCCGAAGTCCATTGTTGTGGCCGAAGCCCAGGAACAGGCAAAAGCCTAAAGCCTAATACATAAGCCTAGCTTTATGTATTTTCAAGATCTACTAAGTCATCCAAAGCCCATTATTCATAAATTTCCATGATTTTTCTAAGTTTCCAAAATCTTTTATTTTATTGCTTTTTATGTTTTTCTAAGTTGTTCTCAGCCCCCAGCGAGCTGTTTTATGATTGTATTAGTATTCTTTATTTGTAGTTAGGGTCATTATGTTACAGGGTGTTATTTTTTTTCTTTTTTCGACCTATGTTTCTTGGCAAAGAATAATAATCATCTGAGCCCCAGGCCCGGCGCAAAAGAAACATATCTCAGTTAATTTATGTCGGGAATTACTGTGCTTTAAAATTTTTGGATGTTTTTACTGGTAATTTAATAAATTATCCCCTAAAGTGCATTTAATGCAACCCTCTGCATACAAACTTTCATAGATTGACTGGACTATTTTATCACTAAACGACTCGTGAGTGTCCTATGCCGGCAATATAAAACGTGAGTTTAACCGTATTTCATATAAATGATTGACTGGACTATAATTAAAATTGTCTGTGTAACGCAAAATATTTCTTTTTTCCGATAATTTTACAAGTAAAGTGGGCCTGATTTTTTTTCTCGTCTACCCCATTGGTATAGGTCTTTTAAAAATAATGCGAGTTTGTCAAAATAAATTTTCGATTAAGGGATGCGTTTAAGAAATATTCGAGAGAGATAGAGTCAGAGAAATATGTCGAGTGTGTCCCCACCTGCCAACTAAACGGTAGTTATTAGAAATGTGAAAATATTCACAGTAGTAGTATTTATGTTGGAAATAAAAGGGAAGCTAACACAGCTAAGTAGGCTTCACAGGTTGATGAGATATAGCCGAAAAACTGGAAATGATAAAAAAGCAATAGCAATCAGGCGCTAGGACCTCGCTGAGTTTTAGGAGGTAAAAAATTAAGTTATGAACGTTAATAATACATAATCAAAACCTGCTTTACAATAAAAATCGTAAAAAAAACTACGGAACCCTATACTGCGCGTGGCCCGACACGCACATGGCCGTTTTTTTTTAAAGCACGTGCGATCTACTGCGCAAAAAGTTTGGGTACCACCGGTACCCGAAAGCGCGTGACTGGTGTCAAATCACGGTGAATCTATCAGACAGGTGCATCGATTGGAGACAGAAAAATGCATCATTTCTTTATTCTTTATTGTACACGAAAACATTTACAAAACAAACACAAGTGAAAACATATAACAAAGGCGAGCTTAACTCAAAACTGAGTTTTCTACCAGCTAACCAAAAAAATAGAAAAATCTAGTATATAATACAGCAGTGGGCAAAAGTGCACAACACAAGTGATTACTTAACCTAAAATGATATCCTTAAAACTAACATACTTAACTACAGATAAATACAGAATACACAAATATATATGTTAAATATACTATATTGATATATATGATACATACATTTATAATACATACATATATAATATATATATATATACACACGACTAATATTAATAAATAAGTACATATTTACTACAAAAAAAAAAAATTAAAATAAACCTACATAGAAAGAAAATGCTCTTTTAGATCTCGCTTAAAAATCTCCAGTGATGGACTAGCGCGAATAGAGTGAGGAAGGGCGTTCCACAAACGCACAGAGTGAACTGTGAAGGAACCGCCGTAACGGCTTGAGGAGTGTTGAGGAAATTGGAGGAGTAAGGATCGGCTGGTGCGGCAAGGCTCACCACGAGGAACCTGATATACAAAGCGCTCACGGAGGTACTGAGGAGATGCAGGATTGTTAAGGATGGAGTAAAGTGTGGACAGAATGTGTACATCACGGCGTCGCCGGATGGGCAACCATTTCAACTGAGACCTGAACTCTGACACATGATCATATTTGCGTAGGCCAAATATGAACCGAATGCACAAATTCTGGAGCCGTTCCAATTTGTTAAGCAATACCTCCGTGGCGTCAAGGAAGACAACGTCCGCGTAGTCAAGGAGGGGAAGGAGTAGTGATTGGGCAAGGGTGACCTTAGCTTCAAAGGGCAAAAAACGTTGGAGACGCTTGAGCGACTGAAACGAGAAATGCACCTTTCTACTAACATCATTGATATGACTGGTCCAAGAGAGATGACAGTCAAAGATAACGCCAAGATTTTTAGCTGTTTTAGAAAAAACTAATGGAGCACCATCAAATACAACTGCAGGCAAGTGTGCGTAGTCAATGCGGCTATTCATATGATGACTACCAAGAACTAGAACCTGCGATTTTGCTGGATTCACCAGAAGCCCGTGTGATTTCGCCCAATCATTAATCCCTGCCAGGTCAGTATTAAGATCTAAAACAGCTTGCTCGATATCGTCAACGTGACAGTGGCGATAAATCTGCAAATCGTCTGCATAGAGATGGTACTTAGAAGTGATTATCAGGGAGATTTCGTTAATGAATACTGAAAACAGGAGAGGAGATAATACGCCACCTTGTGGGACACCAGCAATTAGATCACACCATGTCGATGCAGCATTGTCAGCGCGGACACATTGCGATCGTCCCCGAAGATAGGATTCGAACCAAGTGAGTACAGGTGGAGATACGTTAAGCGATGCAAGGATACCAAGGAGAATGTCAAAATCCACGGAATTAAATGCGCTACTAAAATCGAGTAGTGTCAGCACAGTAAGTTGTTTTTGATCAATTGCCAGCCTGATGTCATCGCTGACCTTGAGCAGGGCCGTGGTCGTGCTATGGCCAGGACGGAATCCCGACTGTAGAGGATTTAGTAAACAATGCCGATTAAGAAAATTTGAGAACTGTTTTTGGACAAGACTTTCAAGGATTTTAGATAGGATGGGAAGGATGGAGATTGGGCGGTATTGGGAATAAGAGGAGGGGTTAGAAACCTTTGGAAGTGGAAGAACATGGGCTCTCTTCCAGCTGCTTGGGAATGAGCCTGTTGAGAGGGAGTAGTTGAGGACATAAGTGATGATAGGGACAAGCTCATCCACAAGCAGAAGGATCATCTGAAGATTCTGCACACGGATCCGAAATAAGTCCCTCTTATTGTGGTATTTGTGAGAAGCCCGCTCCAATTTCGGCAGAAAACTTCGAACTGGGGCACGAAACGACTACAAGTAGGTTTGAGTTGCTCAATTTTTAATTTAAACTTATTACGACCTAGTTGGGGATTAATAAATAAGTTCTCCAAATGTTGCAAGACTGTTTCAAAGTTAGATGAATTTTCACTTTACCTTTGAAAATTTTTCACAAAGGGCTGCGTTGTTTTGTTGTTTATTGTTTACTTCACCTTTCCACAAATATGGTTATGACGTGCGATATGTTAATAGAAAATAAGTTTGCTATAACAAGGATTTTAAATTTTTCTGAAAGGTCAGCACCTACACGCTTTTCGTGTCATTTTTGTTACATAATTTCTTTTACATCACTAAAGATAAAATCATGACATAACTTACTTGGTTATCATAATTAAATGGTTTCACGAATCAAATAATACTGAGCTTCACATTGAAAACAAAAGCCTATATCTTTTATTTTATTTAGTTAGGAACAATCAGCCTTTGAAATAATAAAACATAGATAACACATTAGGATAATAACAAAAAGCCACAACAGTTTCCACTAAAAGTTTCTACTACATACTCGTAATATTGTTGTGAAGGTGAGTAAAAACAAAACAAACATGAAAGAAATTAACTACAATAAATTTATGCAAAATATGGATACAACTCCAATTTAAAGAAAACCTTATATGAATAAAGAAATATAAAAGCACTTATTTATTCTTATGACACTGATTTTGTGTTTAATGCCGAGCTACGGAGTTAAAATCCACAGCATTAAACTGTACATATAACAAAATCGTATACTCAGTAAGTTAACTGTTAAATGATTGCCAGTACGGTTTCCGCCCTTCCAAATCAATAACAACGAGCCATATTAACTTTTCAGATTACACACTATCAGAATTGGATTCTAACAATCAAGTAGACACCATTTATTTCGATTTTCAGAAGGCATTTGACCTTGTGGACAATGACGTCCTGCTTTCTAAGTTTGCTCAGATTGGTTTCACTGTGAACGCATTGAAATTTTTTGCTAGTTACCTATAGAACAGGCGTCAATATGTCCAGCTTGAGGGTTACCGTTCACAAACATATTACACAAGATCGGGTGTCAGCCAGGGAAGCACTTTAGGCCCCACGTTGTTCCTAATCATGATAAATGACTTGCCAAGTGTGGTTGTACACTCGAAATGTCTGTTATTCGCAGATGACCTGAAGTTATATTCGAGCGTTAAGAGCCCTCAAGACTGTGATTCATTACAAAGTGATATTAAGTCGGTTGAAAATTGGGCCCGTTTAAATCGACTTCCATTCAATGAGACAAAGTGTAAAGTTATAACATTCACGCGTAAATTTCACTACTACACTGCCGAATATCATCTAAGTAAAAGGCCTCTAGATCGGGTAACAGAAATCAGAGATTTGGGGCTGACTTTGAATTCCCAATTTACTTTTAGAGAACACATTGCTGACACATGTAAAAAAGCCAACAAAATGTTGGGCTTCATTGTAAGAACAGTTTACCCCTTCTCTAACATTAACGTGGCGCTGACCTTATATAAGGCATACGTTCGGAGTAGATTAGAATTTGGAGCAATGGTATGGGATCCTAGGGAATCAAAATATAATGATATGATTGAAAAGGTTCAGAAGAAATTTGCCCGATTCATCTACAAAAAACCTATGGTACTTATCCTTTTCTTTATCCCTCTATATTTGTGTACGGAATGGTGAATCTGGACAGTCTAGAATTGAGACGTAATAGGCCGAGTCCTGAAGCTGTAATTTTTAATTGGCTGGACATAAATCGAAACCGTCGATTTACCATAAAGTTGCTATGTATTATAATAGGTGGTGGAACACTTATGTAAAAAATATTTTTTAATGAATTGGCTGGCTTTTAGATTCTCCAGAAAATATATTTTTTTGTTTGTTTATGCTTGTGAAGTCAAGCCAAAAATTGTAACTAATATCTGATGGGGTAAACTTTTGATGTGGGTTCCAAGGTACCTACTTCAATTAAAACTAAGCAAAAAATATTTGCGCATATTTTTTTATTAGCAAATTTGTATGCAAGTTACACAAAAGTCCAGGCAAAAATGGCAACCAAATTATTTTAAATTTGATAGACTTTCCAGGACAGTTTTTGAGCAAATTACCTAAAATTAAGCATATTAATCTAAAGTTAAATATTTTCGTATTTAATGTTGAAGCAAAAATACCAACTGAAAAACTTTTGTTTAATTACAGGTTTCATCGTGTGTTCTTTCCTTTATTTATAAAATTAAGCATAATTATAAAAAGATAAAAAAGTTGATTTTTAATTCAATAGATCGCGTCAAGCGAGCGAGAACCGGCGTAATATTATATGTTCTTTGGAACCGGTATGGCGGCGTGCCGTGCGCCCCGAGACTTTTTTCTTCTACGTAATGTCAGAGTACGTCAAGCCTGACATAATATTAGACTTTTTAGTGTTCTTATTTCAACAGTCCAAGTAGCTAGAGTGGGCTGCAAGTGTCTGGCTGCCTGCTTGTACAAACAACAACATTTCAAACAGTCCATTGAAAGGAGAAAATATCATTGTGGGATACAGTGTTACAAAAAACCGGGCAAGTGCGAGTCGGACGAGCGTGCTATGCTTTTGCTCTTGACCCCCCGATCTTGACTCCTCTTTAATAAGAATTTACATGAAGTGGAAGCTAGCTAGCGTTAATTGGTTCTGAGAAAGGTTGTAAACTTTAATTATTTCAGACTTTATGGTTCCGTACCCATAGGGAGAAAAACGGGATCATACTAATATGCCTCCGATGTCTGTCTGACTGTCTGTCAGTGGGCTGTATCTCATGCTGCATAAGCTGTAAAATATAAAAACTGATCAAGTGCGAGTCGGACTCAAAAAAGGACGAGTTGCACTCCGAGAGTGCCGGCAGAAGTGAAAACTTGAATTTTTGAATATGATGTTTTTGTAAGGGTCAATCGCGTCATTGCTCGTGTACTTCTTCATCGAGACCTAAAATTTGTCTCAGTTCATGAGTAGTCTAGGGTCAGTAGTTTTCAAGTTATAGCGATTTTTACTTTGACAGCTGTCATCCGAAATGTAGATCTCATCAAGACCTATCATTTAACTCAGCACACGAGTACACTAGAGTCAGTAGTTTCCAAGTTATGGGGTTTTTTTAGTTTGACAGCTGTCATCCGTAATGAAGATCTCATCGAGACCTATCATTTGACTCAGCACATGAGTATTGTAGAGTCAGTAGTTTCCAAGTTATGGGGTTTTTTAGTTTGACAGCTGTCATCCGATATGTAGATCTCATCGAGACCTTTCATTTGTCTCAGCACATGAGTAGTCTAGGGTCAGTAGTTTTCAAGTTATAGCGATTTTTACTTTGACAGCTGTCATCCAAAATGTAGATCTCATCGAGACCTATCATTTGTCTCAGCACACGAGTAGTCAAGGGTCAGTAGTTTTCGAGTTATAGCGATTTTCAGTTTGACAGCTGTCATCCGAAATGAAGATCTCATCGAGTCCTATCATTTGTCTCAGCACACGAGTAGGCTAGGGTCAGTAGTTTTCGAGTTATAGCGATTTTTAGTTTGACAGCTGTCATCCGAAATGTAGATCTCATACATTTAGGATTCGCTATTAAATAACGATCAAAACCAGTACGTCAAGTCTGTCGTGTACATATCACGCTGTGCACAACAAAAAAAGCCGAGACTATGACCAAGACAAAAAAGATGTTTTGGTCCTTATCACACTAGAAGTTTTGTATATATTGAGCCTGCTCTAACTTGGTATGATTATTTGCAAATCAATTTCTATACTTCATCCGAGATCTGACGCGACAAAGATAAAAATTATGTTTTGATCTTTATCACACTTTAGAACTTTTGTATATATTGAGCCTGCTCTAACTTGGTATGCTTATTTTCAAATCCATTTCTATACTTCATCCGAGATCTGACGCGACTTCTGATGCGAGTTAATAATTTTTTCCCCATCTGAAAAAGTGCCAAGCGCCGCTGAAGAAGTTTTAACTTCAAAAATCGACCACAGTAATTTACTGACATTTCAACTAATACAATTTATATCATGTGGTGGTACGGAACCCTCGGTGCGCGAGTCCGACTCGCACTTGGCCGGTTTTTCCCCTTTCATTAGATCAAATCCACAATTATTTTGAGTCTCATGTCAAACCTGTAGAATATTCATACAAACTTCCACCCCATTTTTCAACCCCTCAGGGGATGAATTTCAGAAAATCCTATCTTAATGTGTAGTCTTGACGTACAAAAAAACTACTTACAAAATTTCACATCTGTAGCTTTATCGGTTACGGCTCGGCGTTGATGAATAAGTCAGTCAGTCAGTCAGTCGGTCAGGGCATGCTGTTTTATTTATTTCGATCAGAAGATCAAAAGTATTTTCAGCTTACTACAACCGATGTAAATTTTCATCTTTTATGTTTAACTTTAAATTCCGAAGCGCGTACCGAAAAAAACAGCGAAGCAATGCGACGTTGCCGTACCGTGCAATCACGAGCCGTGTACTATGTTAATGTCAATTATGAACTTTATTTCAACTTCTTTAGGGTTGACATAAAGCGCTACATAATGTAATTTTTATATAAAAAGATACGCTATTGCCTGAAATGTTTAATTTTCAAAGTAATCAACGTAAGTACAGTTTTAGAGTATAATCAAACACTTTTCATTCAGTTAACTATTTTGGCCAAAGAGAAATCCCTCAATAATTATACCACTGTAAAGCTTTAACATATTGTGTTCACTTTTATGACTGTTTGATCAAGTACAACAAAATTTTGAAGTACAAAAAGTCACGAGATAGTTATGTATTTTGCCCGAGCAGACAAAAAGAAATAAATCTTTTAGTGGGATTTTTTTGATTTTAGACTTTACCTAAGAACTTTGGTGCTTAATTAGTTTGTAAAATACTAAAAGTTTATCATTGATCGAGCCCAGAAAACATTTAGTTTAGTTGGCATTTTTGCCACAGTAACTATTTATATAATAGGGTTTTTTTAATCTGCCGCCTTGTCCCATTTGGTGATATGCTTAATTTTAAGTAATCATGTAATTACTTCCAAGACTTCATAAACCACAAAAAGAAAATCTTGGTTCCGATTTTTGTCTAGGCCAAAATCTAATTATCTTGGGGTATAAATTGGCATTAGTCCTGCACTACCATTCTGTATTAACTGGTAAAATCGATAACAGCACAGCATTGCCTCGGATGAGCTTGTGTATACCGGGAACGTACTTGCACGGTGTTAGTGCAGAGCTGCAGAGGCGCACGCGGCCGCTATTCGCGACGATCAGTGTGCGCACCTGCAGCGGCGCGAATGCTCCCTCGGCACGTGAAATCAGGCTTATCAATGAAATGCTTACACTACAGCCACTAGCTGATATATTTAATGACAACCTAATTGTTGTCCAAAGATTTTCCACTCTGTTCCTTAACATGTTTTTAAGGATGAAAAGTAGTGTTTTATAATATTATTATGTAACTAAGGTATAAGTGTGTTGGACTAGTCTGTAAGCTTATATTTTTAAATAAACGAATTGAATAAGAGCTAAATACGGTTCACTTGAGCAGGTTTTTAACGAAAAGTGATGAATATATGGCCTTGAAAAAAAATTATATGATAATTAAGCATCTTTCCAAGAATATGGCTGACTCCAAAACACGATTAAATATATTTTGTACGCCATAAAAAATATCCAAAGTTACCTCTGCTTTTTGCTTTTCAACCGTTTTTCTTAAGTACCCATTAATCTATGATACCAAAACTTTTACGTTATTCAATACATTATGCATAATAATATAGCTATTTGATAATTAATGTAATGGGTAAAGATTTTGAGAAAAATGCCAAAATGAGCGAAAAACGTAAAACAGCGCGAATCCGCTCCGTTCTAGCACGCGCATTCTGCCCTTTGTTATAAAGGGAGGTAATTCAGCTCTTATTAGCCCCTTAAAAGTTTTTGCGTTTCTAAGAGGTTACAAAAAATACTATAAAAAACATTCGGGTCATTTTTGAAATTATCATCTGTTAGATGCGCTATAAACTCACAAACCACTGCATCGATACATTTTATGCTTTGTTTTATTGCAATCAGTACTTAAACTAACCTTTATTAAAACTACCGGATGTTTTTGTATAGGTACCCCTTGCGAATAGTGTGTTTACTATTTGAGAATGTGTAATAGTAGTGTGAGGGTCACGGCCTTATGACCCTGTGATGGGAGTCGAACCCATGTATAAATCGAAATGTATTATCTCGATTTTTAAATTTTGTTGATCGTCTTTTATTGGACCGATTGATAAAGTAATACTTCACAGTTTTGTCTAGCCAAACACTGTGCTGTGCAATACTAATAAAATGGCAAATTTACTTGTAAATGGCAAAGTTTTAGAATAGCTCGGCTTATTAAGTTAATGGCAAGAGTAGATGCTTACTTTTGTGCTTGAAAGGTCTCGAATTATTACGAGTTAGGGAGTAGGTAATATGTTGAAAGAAACAATGAGTTTTGTGGTAACATACGATAAGTATTTTATTTACCACATAAAGCGCCTGCATGTTTATATTTACTCAAAACCAACGAATTCGATACAATATATAATTGTATTAAGGAATAGATAAAGTAAGGCGGGAAAATTACAGGTAATTGAATTTAATATAATATCGATATTCGTTGGATCTTGTTCGCAAAATTAAGCCCAAATTGCAGGAAGTAGAAAGGAACAAGGAACGAAAACCACTTTGGCGTTGCGCTAAACAACAATTAGATGCCTTAGATAGGTATTGACAATAGGCAGTGACATGAAATATAGGTACAATTAAATCATTAAAATTATCGCTTACTTTTATTGTGGCCACAATAACACCTTAAGTTTGCCCTCTCAGATTACGGTTGACACTAGGTTCGACATTGCAATTTATATCAATTGGTGAAAAATATACTAGTCAATCTAATCTCAAATGGCAAACGGTAAATTATATCTATAATTAACAAAAGAACATGTTGGTATGCTTATCTGGTAATTAGGCGTTTCCACAATTCGCCTTTAGTATTCCACTGACTCTACTTTGCGGTATTACCGAATCAAAAAAACACACTTCACTCACTACCCCTCTCGTGAGAGGATCCACACCGAATGCCCCGCTGGAAGTTCCCCCCTTCGTCAAAGCCAGCGCGCGCGCCACCGTACCATTCATAACGTCATTGGCCCTCCATGCCAAGACGCGCGGTTCCTAATTGGTGGAAACCCAATGTGCTGCATTTACGCGCCAAAACTGCCTGACCTGAAACTGTTAGTGTGCGTGTTTAAATGTTCCTATACATTAGCAAACAGATGCGCTTTAAGTCCCAGACTTAAGGCTCTGCTTTGCTAAACAAGATAGTGGCACTTACGCCTTTTTATAATATTTGCAATCCAAAGTCAATCCGAACGTTTACCGCGCTGTTTCTCAGGGCAAGTCTCCGTATGTTCCGAGAGACAAATCATTTCTATTGAAATGATAAAAAAAAATATGGTTGGGATTTTATTTTTATTAGCGGCAGGCTTGTCCTATTACATCCCTCTCCCTGTAGATAGTTAGAGAACCTGTTCTTCTAGCTCTCTACACAAATAATAATCTCATAATACTTCCTTCAATCTAATCTAATCACCAGGGAGCGGAATCTCATAGCAAAACAAGTAATAGAGATGGGTCACCTCCTGTATCGACTTTTTTATTGTTATAATGACGAAATGATACATACATAAAACAAACCTTATTGCGTTATCAAGACTCAGGAATAATAATATCTATAATATTTATAAAACTCAATCCCTTCCTTTTCGAGTGGGTTATCGGGTCGACGAACGAACCGATCAAACTCAATTATGACATATAAACTCTTTTGATAATACTGCTTTGTATTGCAGTAAAAAGTAATTAAACCGTGTTGTCAGTTTCAGTTTGCTTGGTTATTTTGCGTTTCACGAAAATGGCTAATCCGCAAAGAAAAACCATTTACAAATGGATAGAAAAACATAGTGAACTTATTTATAACGAAGATACTATGTCAATATATTGTTCTACATGTCAAGTTGATTTAAAACTTAAAAAACATAACGTTGAAATTCACGTTTCAAGTGACCGACATCGATTGTCTGCAGGGAGTAATTCGGTTAAAAATGACGATAACTTTTATATTGATTTAATAATATTTCTAGTATCTTGTAATATTCCATGGAAGAGACTGAATAACCCACATTTCCGTAGTTTTTTCGCAAAATATATTTGTTGTTCCTGTTCTTCGTCAAAGAAGCTTCCAGATGAGTCTTTGCTGCGTAAAGTTTATTTGAATACTGTGTACAAGCAAACAATAGAAAAAATACGACAAAAAATGACAAATAAATATATATGGATAACTATCGATGAAACCGTCAATATTATGGGTAAATGTGTTGCAAATGTCATTATTCGGGAATTAAAAAAGAATACATGTGGTAAATTTTACTTAATTGGTAGCAAAATTCTAGATAAAGTTAACGGCGAATCTATAGCCGAATTGGTTCAATACCAGTTGCAAAATTTATGGCAAAATACATATAATGAAAACGTCAATAAAGTCCTTTTATTCTGCACCGATAGTGCCGCGTACATGTTGAAAGCTGGTCGTATATTGAAAGGAATATATCCCAATTTACGTCATATAACGTGTTTGGCACATGCATTACACAGAATTTCAGAACAAATTCGATCCGAATACACAAATGTTGATAATTTAATTTCAAACGTCAAGAAAATATTTCTGAAAGCACCTAATAGAGTTAGAGTATTTAAAGAAAAGTGCCCATTAATACCACTGCCTCCTAAACCTATAAACCAGATGGGGTACGTGGCTGGATGCAGCTATATATTATGCAAAATATTTTGATGAAATTGTTCATGTAATTTCACAATTAAACCCAAGAGAGTCTGTAGCAATCAGAGAATCTAAAAAAAATCTTACAGATAGTAATTTAAGAAATGATTTGATGTTTATTAAAGATAATTACGTCGAAATTAGTGAAGCAATCACAAAACTTCAAAAATCAAATTTATCATTAGTGAAATCTTTTGAAATCTTTGACAATGTCCAAATAGTTATAGATTGGAGTGGATCAAACGCTGTGAAATTGAAAATGGAAAAAGTATTGGACAGAAATCCGGACTACGATACTATTCGTAATTACGCTACACAAATAGAAAAAAATTAATGTGACGCAATTGCTGAGTACTTAAAATTTGCACCAGTTACTTCATCAGAAGTAGAACGGTCCTTTTCTTTATATAAATGGGTTTTTGATGAAAAAAGAACTAATATGCAGCCAGAAAATCTAGAGAAATTACTGTGTATAATGCATTACTACAGAGAAAATGAAGAAAATGCAATTTGCACCGAAATTGATTTTGATTCTGCAATAGTTACTGGCCATCTGTAAAATACTGGCCACCTTTAAATAAATATTTTAAAAATAAAATCTCTTTGTATTCATTTAATGTCATGTAACATTATTCAACAAAGCTACGTTGCAAATTTTGTAGTACGAAATAAGTTCCCAAAAGAACCAGTTAGGTACATGTGTATAGGGGTGGATCAACTATTCTTTGCCCTCGCTGATTATTTTTTGCACAAAATAAAAATGCTAAATTTTATGTTTCTCTTGCAACATACCAGACAGGACATTTAATTGACAGGTAATTGAATTTGTCAGCGTAAAAATAAAATAAATTACTGTCAATACTGGCCATAAATAGAAAAACAAAAAGCAACAAATTACATATTCCTAGATATATTCAAATTATCACTGTCATAATACGATTGACGTTTATACATGCATTCGAGCATTTTGAGCATTATCAAATTTATCTACAGCAACGTTTGCGCTTTTTGAAAAGATGCAGAATTATAGGTCGCTTTATTCACAGTGTCAATCTCTAATCGTGAGATCAATTTTAAGGGGGAAGGCTTACAAAGAAATACTGAGAAATGGACGGCAACATCATTTGGTGAGCATTTTGTTCAACCGTCTTTATCTAAGAATGATCTATAATTTTGTTATGTTTACCTTAGTAATAATTGTGTTATTATTTTTCAGTTAGTAAATTTAAAAACACAAATTTGCAAGCTGCGTCTGCCGGTGGCAATAAAACAACAAATATATCGTTACGTTGTACAAATGATGCCATGTACCAACCGAAGTACATTGGAATATATGTACAATTGTATATATTGTGATTGTTGTGAATAATTAAATCAAATAATACTTGTACAGCATTTTTATTCATATTCCATAGGGGACGTACTGAATGAGCATTCCTATTTAGGGCTCCCGGTATATTATTATTATAGAAAAAGTGAATTTAATTTTATTTATTCCCCTCCAGCAGTTGGCACCCCCCTCCAGCATTTGGCACCCTCTTTCAACAGTTGGCACCCCCCTCCAGCAGTTGGAACCCTCCAACATTTAGCCCCTTCCAGCAGTAGGCTTTCTTCGGAGTTAACCCCTTCCAGCAGTTTAGGGCGTACGCAGCGTTACGCGGGTGCACGGCGCGGGCGCCCGCGCGGCGGACTTGTTTCATATTAGAGCAGCGCTGCGTTGAGCGGATCGCCCGTCGATGAGTTAATATGAAACAAGTCCGCCGTTGGTCCGCCGCGCGGGCGCCCGCGCCGTGCACGCGCTTAACGCAGCGTACGCCCTTACAACAACCATTTCGCGGACTGGTTTTAATTTAAGATAAGATTTCAAGAAACTTCAAGATTTTTATTATGTATGTATCATATTTCATTATAAGAACAAACTTCAAAATTTAATAAAATATAAAAAGTATCGATAGCTTGGAAAAGTCCACACAAAACATTGTCCCATCTCAATCATTTTTCAATTGTTTTGCTATGAGATTCCGCTCCCTGCTAATCACCAACAAACGCAACAACCCTACGTAACTTAATCTTCAGCTAATTTATTCTTCTAACTCCTCTATTAACCTATAACCCTAATCAAATCACCTACTTTACCCTAAGACCTATCTATTCATTACAATCTCCTACCTTTCTTTTACACAAACCTACCTGCGTACACATAACCTTATTTATTTACTTTAAATATACTCGCCTACATAATATAACCATATCTGCAAATAAATCTACCTAGCAAACCTATTTACCTAAGTCTACGAACATAAATCCTCCTAATACTACACAGCCAACTATGTGCATACAATGCCTATCTATATGTACCCAGCCCTTACATAACCTAAGGGCTCGTATATAAATCCTCTATCTGTCTCAAAACCTACCTGCTCATGTACTATGTAACTAGTTTCTTTAGCACTGTCATAAATGTGGGCGTTACCTTTGTGTATTGACGCCCCCTTCTCATTTAATCTTACACAGAGTAAATGGTACCTAACCTGTTACTAGCATCTAATAATCTACTTGTTTACGCCCTCTACGGGTTTCAACTCTATCTGCCATTTTTCTAAAGATAAGTTAAACAATAATTGGTAAGAGATGTATCCGTAACTTCGAGTGCCTCTGTATAAATTTAATTATTTTAGGAATCGCTTGTTTTCCTTTTAAATATTAATTTATGCAAGAATTATTAGGACAGTATTTCAGTCATGCGCCAAGTCCAGGTCAGATCTTTACACAACATCGATCCAGATCCCCACTCACCGGCGGACGGTGGCAGCCGACCAAAGAGTCAATTTGTGTACGAAGCCGATTACTATCCCCCAACTAGAGCAAGTCCAGCCAAGACGACCGTAACGGCTTGATGTTTTTTGTCGATGATGTTTGCAACGATTTCCACACTACCTCCTCCGTACGAAGCCAGGTTGCAGGGAGAAACGAAGTAAATGCGGATTCATTGTTCTTTTTCACTCTATATGCATAGAAGTGTCTTCTCGTTGTATGTGAGTTGCGGGGCCCCTTTTCTTACATTCATACGACATATACGTTTGTATGGTCGAACTTAGTCTGGCCTGGCTCGGTCAGCATTAACTTCATAATGTCAGGTAATTAAACGTCAGGTCAGTTTATAATGTAAGCATGAACTTAATGCCCCAAAGGGTCAAACATATACAAGCGTCTTCAGTTTATATTCCAACATAAAATCTCTTTGTGACACTCCAGTTCTAATAGGATTAAATAATTCTGTTACTACCTGACTGTATTGGTATTGAAGGTTTGTTGTCAGAATAAATAAAATTAAATAAAATGCTCATTCTGATCGATTTAACAAAATCAATTGGCACTTGATATGGATACGATCTCCTCACAATTAAAGTTCTCGAAACTCGCTTTTCGGTTTTCCTGTCTTTTCAAATTAAAATAGTTTATTGCATGTGGCATTATTATTCCTTTCAATAGATTGGCTATTAAAAAGTGAAATCTTTGAGACAGAGTGTCTATAGTGTAATAAGATGCCAAAAGCCTTTTTTATATGAAATAGTACAGCTGAGTGCCCTTTCCTGTTACTAGGGTAAATGGCTACTCTCATTGGTCATAGCAGCTCTTGAGTCCTTCCATTTTCACCAGAGTATGGGTACAGCTATGTATTTATCTATATATTATATTAACCTGTATAAGAGTTTCGGCCTGACCGTGAGTAATTTTATTTATTTATTAGCTGGTGCCCGCGACTTTGTCTGCGCAGTTTTGTAAATTGTAGCCTATGTGTTATTCAGACGTATAAGTTATAATATTGAAAAGTTTTATTAAAATCCATTCAGTAGTTTTTACGTGATAAAGTAACAAACATACATACATCAATCCATACTTACAAACTTTCGCGTTTATAATATAATTAGGATTTATAGTACAATGAGGTGTTAGACCTTTTGTATATCTTGTATTTGTTTCTCGAGATCGGCAACACCTTTTGTTTAGACGAACGGCCTATATTGAAATAACGTAGGTGATATGCGATGTCAATGAAGTTTATATTATCGCTTAATTGTAATGTCAACTACTCGTATCATGACATATTTTCTAATGATTTTACTTAACTGGGCTCTGTATAGCATTGTTTTGAGACGCTTTATATATCATGACTGGCAGTAAAACTTAGAGCTACTTTTAGTTCTTTCTATGTAGCATATTCCGAATAGATCTTGATCTCATTTAATAAATGATTGCGGACCTATGACAATAACAATCTCCGATTTTGTTTTTGCCTTCGCAAAGTAAAGTAAATCACCATATATTTTATTTTATACGAAATGTAATCAAACCTGATTTTTTTTTCTCTCAACCTTATCTCTATCGTTTTCTTTTCACATTTTACTGCTGGACAAATCTACCTAAATCGTATCGCACTTCCTTTCACTATCACCGAAATCAATTGTATTCAATAATATTATTGCTCATTTGCGGCAAATAACGGACCCGTGTGGTTCCGGCAACGAATAGTACTAACCCATATCTTGCCATGGGTGTCGCAAAAGACGACTAAGGGCTTAAGAACAGAAGGATAGGCAGCAGTTTTTTTTTTTCTGTCTCTGTGCATCGTACCACCTTACATACTGTGGTCATCAATAACAGCTGTCACCTGCCGCAACGCTTACAAGTGTGGTGACCATGGTAAATCTCCTCCTAAGTACCTCTTGTTTTTGCTGGGGTTCTGAAGGTAGCTCCTTGTACTAAAGTGGGCGTTTCATGGAATATAACGATCGATCATTTCATAACCAATCTCAATTATAGTAGTCCACTCCTGAGCTAAAGTATATACCTATCGATATTCCACTCGCTTCTACAAGCTCGACATTATCTAATTTTCTAATCAAATTATATCAATTCAGTAATTATTTGAACCACGAAGTTCTTGTTTATAAGACCTCGATTTTTATTTCAACAACATACAACTATAAAATCTACTCTTGTAGCTACCTACCTTATCTAGCGGTTAACTACTGCCATTGTCTGCCATTAGTACAGCCCAGATTGCCAACATCTAGCCATTCTCTTGGGTGCTTTTTTTTAGGGTTCCGTATCGCATTATAAACGACATACATACATACATACATATATACATAACATCACGCCTTGTTCCCGTCAGGGTAGGCAGAGACCACAGTTCTCCACGAAATACAGGGTAACTTGATACTTATCTGTCAATAGCTAATCTTTTAGCTTTAAATTTGTACTAAGATATATCTACTTATTCTAAAGAGGATAATTATATTACCTATCACCCTCATGACCTAACTCGTTACTTATTCGCTCCTTATGCCTAAATACTAGTTAATATGAATTGTTGCCATACTGCCAAAAAAGTTGTGGCTTTTAAATCAAGCTTCGTTTTTAAAATCTCATTTATCAGTTAATTTAACCTTTACTGACTTATCATTATAAACATTTAATGATAAGCAACTTCCTCTGAAATGCGATTCGTTCTTAACCTTTGTAAAGGACTCAAGCTTCGGACTCGAACCGTAAGCGAAGTCATAACAAATCGCTAGTTAATTGTATCAGCCGCTAGAGTTTTTACAAAGAATCATTTAGTTCCCGTTTTTTTTTATCTTTCGGTAAAGTTTATTACTAACGTCCGGCTGCATGCTTTGTAGCTATTGTTTAAGGACCGTCGGCTTTCTAAATAACTCAATACACTGGGAATACCATTATTCTTGCTAGTTTCAAAAACAAGCAACAAAAAAATTAAAGCTTACAATATTCAAAGGTCCTATTCGGTACATGTGTCTCTTTGTTAAACCGTGGCCTTTGTTGAGTTATCTTCTTCCCAGGCGGAACTGAATGTAAAAAAATATTTCTTTTGTTTCGACCGTTCTTAGAAACAAAACTGCATTTCTTATCGCTGTTTTAAAATTATTCTTAAACTTACTAAGTATTACCTCGCTCACTATTCCAAGCATTCTTAGCCTATAGACGAATACTTTCCTTTTCGTGCTTCGGAAGGCACGTTACCTAAATCAACGATCTCAGACTTTAGTCTTGGCTTGAAAACTCATAACATCTAAGTCATTTCAGCTAAACCTTAATAAGCCACTATCGACCTTTATTAACCTAAGTGATAACTGACCTACCACCTAAATACCTAATAAATACGCTTTAAGAAGATTCTTAGCTTGTTATAAGCTCGTATCGTTGTTCAAAATACGCTTTACACCCCCTACCTACCTACTTTATAACAAACACTAGCAACACCTTATCAATAAAATCTAGCCTAACTTGAGGACCTGAGTGAGTACTCGTTGTTATTTATCGCTGTGCAAAACAACTGTTAGTTTATCTTTGGTACTACTTTGATAATGCCCTTTTTATAGTCCTTATCTATTGTTAAGTCATCTGAACTTAACGCAGTAGTAATCCCTTAGTTGTTTTTTTTTCGCAATTACCATTCCATAGCAGATCAAACGCTTTTAGAATAATCGATTCAAGTAGCTTTTGATTAAAGTTTATACAACTTTGAGATCATGAGAGAATCGAACCCTCTATGCTTAAACTAATAAAATTATGGATATGAACGCATTTAGATATGTGGACAGTGCTTACACACTTACTAGCGCTACCATACTGCAAGATTTTTATGGTATCCTAAGTCTAGTACCGGACCGTACCTCATGGTCTAATAGACTTTTTAATAAAGCTTGAAACAATACCTAAAGGAAGCTCTAGCTATTTATACCTATTTACCCTTTCGGTTCTATCGAAACTAACCTAACCTTAACGATAGTACCTACCTAACTACTAACCTAACTGTAAATAACTTTAGCTGTGTATTTTTTTTTCTCTCTACTCTAAATTGCTATCATATAACCCAGAATTTAAATTATGTAAACTTTATACCCGCTTGAACTCTTCGTCCTAAATGTAAATATTTTTTATAAATACTGACCGGTGCTTTGTATCTGATATGATGATGGATGATGAATCTAACCTAAAGCTATCAAAATGCAATATGCGTTTCGTCTGATATGATGATGAATAAATTCTTTAAGCTTTCGATGTTTTTAATCCAATCTGATTTCTAAGTCTAACAGGATATGACCCTTTATTAAATAAGTTTTGATTTCCTTTAGTAAGATTGTATATAATGATTTATTCATCTATTTATTATATTTGCTAATTTATTTAAGGGTTCATAAGATGTGTTCAGTTCATTTGATCGTTATTTGGTAACCCATTTTATTTTAATATGACATGTTGTAATGACTTAGACAGATGTCAGAGTAAATAAAATCTATTATTCATTAATAAAACAACTAACATGAAAGTGTAAATATTATTAAAATTACTTGCAATCAGCTAGAATGTGTGCTTCATTTAGCATTGTACCCAAGCCCTGTTACGAGTAGTAACGGCCTACCTGCTCGCTTTAAGAGTGGCGAGGCACCCTTTTGTTTGATGAGTAATATGCAACATTGTAACCAAATCTTGGATCAACTTAAGAATGTTTATTTATGTATTTATTTTTGTTGTAATAAATTCATTCCGAACCAAGGCTTGCTCTACTTTCATTATATTCTGCATGTTATTACGGTAAATGAGTATTCTGTAAATAATCCACATTAAACAAATTAATTTGAATCAAATATTTGTTCTGCGCATTTTTATGATTTTGGATTGGACGTTGGATTGCAATTTAAAACCTGAAAATAGCACACAGTAATATCTCATGCAACAGTATGAGTAAAAGGTCTTTAAAATGGCCATAATAATAACTGTTCTGGAAATGTGATTTGCTATACCAGTATTCTTTCAATAAATTACCTCTCCCAGATATTAAAACTAAATAAGCATCTTTTGTATTTTATATTTCACCTACTTTATTATTATTTTGATTATTTTGTTGTGATTTACAATAGTTTATCTCTCAAACTGCCTCTCCCAGATCTTTGGACTAAACAAGCACCTTTAGTATTTTATCTATAAAAGTTTACGTTGTGTTATTAATTTTAAGTTCTTTCTAGCTGTGTACGTAGACACGAGGTCTAGATCTTGGCTTCACGGCGACCAGATGTGAGGGTCACGGCCTTATGACCCTGTGATGGGAGTCGAACCCATGTATAAATCGAAATGTATTATCTCGATTTGTTAGTCTTAAATTTTGTTGATCGTCTTTTATTGGACCGATTGATAAAGTAATACTTCACAGTTTTGTCTAGCCAAACACTGTGCTGTGCAATACTAATAAAATGGCAAATTTACTTGTAAATGGCAAAGTTTTAGAATAGCTCGGCTTATTAAGTTAATGGCAAGAGTAGATGCTTACTTTTGTGCTTGAAAGGTCTCGAATTATTACGAGTTAGGGAGTAGGTAATATGTTGAAAGAAACAATGAGTTTTGTGGTAACATACGATAAGTATTTTATTTACCACATAAAGCGCCTGCATGTTTATATTTACTCAAAACCAACGAATTCGATACAATATATCATTGTATTAAGGAATAGATAAAGTAAGGCGGGAAAATTACAGGTAATTGAATTTAATATAATATCGATATTCGTTGGATCTTGTTCGCAAAATTAAGCCCAAATTGCAGGAAGTGGAAAGGAACAAGGAACGAAAACCACTTTGGCGTTGCGCTAAACAACAATTAGATGCCTTAGATAGGTATTGACAATAGGCAGTGACATGAAATATAGGTACAATTAAATCATTAAAATTATCGCTTACTTTTATTGTGGCCACAATAACACCTTAAGTTTGCCCTCTCAGATTACGGTTGACACTAGGTTCGACATTGCAATTTATATCAATTGGTGAAAAATATACTAGTCAATCTAATCTCAAATGGCAAACGGTAAATTATATCTATAATTAACAAAAGAACATGTTGGTATGCTTATCTGGTAATTAGGCGTTTCCACAATTCGCCTTTAGTATTCCACTGACTCTACTTTGCGGTATTACCGAATCAAAAAAACACACTTCACTCACTACCCCTCTCGTGAGAGCATCCACACCGAATGCCCCGCTGGAAGTTCCCCCCTTCGTCAAAGCCAGCGCGCGCGCCACCGTTCCATTCATAACGTCATTGGCCCTCCATGCCAAGACGCGCGGTTCCTAATTGGTGGAAACCCAATGTGCTGCATTTACGCGCCAAAACTGCCTGACCTGAAACTGTTAGTGTGCGTGTTTAAATGTTCCTATACATTAGCAAACAGATGCGCTTTAAGTCCCAGACTTAAGGCTCTGCTTTGCTAAACAAGATAGTGGCACTTACGCCTTTTTATAATATTTGCAATCCAAAGTCAATCCGAACGTTTACCGCGCTGTTTCTCAGGGCAAGTCTCCGTATGTTCCGAGAGACAAATCATTTCTATTGAAATGATAAAAAAAAATATGGTTGGGATTTTATTTTTATTAGCGGCAGGCTTGTCCTATTACAGTAGTTAAACTAAAATGGAACTGGGCAGGACATGTCTCTCGTATGCATCCTGAAAGGTGGGCCAAGTTGGCCACGGACTAAATCCCGGAGGACGGGCGACGTCGGCGAGGCCGTCCCAGAAGGAGGTGGCGTGACGAATTAGATGCATTTGTGACTGACTGGCAGTTAGCATCACAGGACCGTGACAGATGGCGAAAAGAGGGGGAGGCCTTTGCCCAGCAGTGGGACACCCTACAGGCTACATAAAAAAATAAAATAGTAGTTTAAGATACAAGTTCCGTAAGTGGGGTTATTACAAACGAGTTGAAGTTTAGTAAGCCCGAGACGAAGTCGAGGGTTTACCATCGGCACGAGTTTGTCATAACCCTTACGGACGGGTATCTTACGACGTTTTTCAATAAGTACATTTGTGAGAAAACAGGTACAAGTAATACACTTGTTAATGGAACCTTGTCAGCCTCTTGTCGATTTATGTTCTCCTGGTACTCTCCATTTTATTTTTCAATACATTTGCTCGAAAAACGTACTACAAGGACGTAAACATTGCTCGTAAGTAGTTACTTACCGGACTAGTGTGGTAAGTAAAAAAAGTATTAATACCAAGGAGTTTTTACACTCTGATCATAAAATTATTTTGTGAAAATACTACCGTGGTGACTTTTTACTTGGGTGACGACTGCCTACCTAAATAAAATGGAGAGTACCAGGAGAATATAAATCGACAAGAGGCTGACAGTACTCATGGTTGGTTCCTTTACCAAGTGTATTACTTATAACTGTCAACTTATAAATGTAACTTATAATATAACTTAAAAATGTCATAAGATACACATGTCGAACTTGTATCTTAAACTACTATTAAATATAGGTAGGCAGACGTCACCCAAGTAAACCACCACGGTAGTATTTTTACAAAATAATTTTATGATCAGTGTAAAAACTCATTGGTATTTATACTTTTTTTAGTTTTTACTTACCGCACTAGTTCGGTAAGTAACTACTTACGAGCAATGTTTACATCCTTGTAAGTACGTTTTTCGAGCAAATGTATTGAAAAAATATTGTTTACTTTGCTTTTGTAAGTTTTCTAGCTGTAGTTGTGTATCATTCGTTTTAAGCACCAAATAAAAAAATATTATTCAAACAGGAGATACACTAATGCAAAGTATCAAGCGGCATGTGCGCCAATAACGCACTAACTACTGAACCGATTCAAACGAAATTTTCAATAATGTATTTTGCCTACTTCCGTGCAATATATAAATTTTGTTTCATTACAATCGGCTCACTAAAACAGAAGACATGCAAGTATAAAGTTTCTGTCTAGTTGTTTTTGTAAGCTAGTTTCATATATTTTTTTTCTTATCTGTTTTTAGTACAAAAAGCCTTATATTTTTACGTATTCTCTTATTTTGATACGTGTATAGTAAAATGAAATAAAAGAAATCATTCTAGAAACTGTCACTCCAGTTCATTAATTCTCATCTTAATAATAAAGTGATAAATTATAATTTATATTTAACCATATTTTTTATAACAGTAATAAAAAGCTTTTCGCGTCAAGTATACAATAAATCAACGTCAGAAGTTATAAAAAATGTAACGTCATGGTGACCGACGGCAGTACTGAAAGAGTAAAAATAGTATTACCGCAGCGGTCGAAAAAACAGGTATTGAGGGACGAACGTGATATCAGCCGAGGCCCACATACGTGAGTCCATCAATACCTGGTTTCGGCCAAGGCTTGTATAGTGCTTTTCTCAAACAATGCGCGGATATTCAAATTCGTACACAAATTCTATTATAAAAACAGTTTGACGGGTTCTTACCACGATATGGATTTTTGGTGAGTTTCCGATATTTCGGCGCTGTTGCAAGCACCATTGTAATAGGACAAGCCTGCCGCTTATAAAAATAGAATCCCAACCATATTTTTTTTTATCATTTCAATAGAAATGATAACTCTCCATATACGGAGACTTGCCCTGATTCTGAGAAACAGGACAAAGACGCAAAGAGCGCGGTAAACGTTCGGATTGACTTTGGATTGCAAATGTTATAAAAAAAGGCGTAAGTGCCACTATCTTGTTTAGCAAAGCAGAGCCTTAGGTCTAAGACTTAAAGCGCATCTGTTTGCTCCTGTATAGGAACATTTAAACACACACACTAACAGTTTCAGGTCAGGCAGTTTTGGCGCGTAAATGCAGCTAATTTGGTTTTCGACCAATAAGAAAGCGCGCGTCTTGGCATGGAGGGCCAATGACGTTACGAATGGAACGGCGTCGCTCGCGCCAGCGGGGTTGGGGAAGAGTTAGACGGCCAAGAGAGGCATTCGGTGTGCATCCTCTCACGAGAGGGGTAGTGAGTGGAGTGTGGTTTTTGATTCGGAATACGAAAACCGCAACGTAGAGTCAGTGGTATACTAAAGGCGAATTGTGGAAACGCCTAATTACCAGATAAGCATACCAACATGTTCTTTTATTAATTATAGATATAATTTACCGTTTGCCATTTGAGATTATATTGACTAGTATATTTTGCACCAATTGATATAAATTGCAATGTCGAACCTATTGTCAACCGTAATCTGAGAGGGCAAACTTAAGGTGTTATTGTGGCCACAATAAAAGTAAGCAATAATTATAATGATTTGATTGTACCTATATGTCATGTATGAACTGTATGGTTAGGGTAGAACCAAGGGGGGTTTGTTTATTTCGTTTGTTTCCTCCTTCTCCTGCCACATTTGGGTTTTGCCAAATGAAAGCCAACGAATACCGATACGCCAAATCGCGTTAACTCATTCTTAAATAACTTTATATTTATACTCCATAAATATATGCATCGGTTTCGTTGGCGTAAAGTAAAGTAAACTTCATAAGTAGGCCGAGTCCTGAAGCTGTAATTTTTAATTGGCTGGACATAAATCGAAACCGTCGATTTACCATAAAGTTGCTATGTATTATAATAGGTGGTGGAACACTTATGTAAAAAATATTTTTTAATGAATTGGCTGGCTTTTAGATTCTCCAGAAAATATATTTTTTTGTTTGTTTATGCTTGTGAAGTCAAGCCAAAAATTGTAACTAATATCTGATGGGGTAAACTTTTGATGTGGGTTCCAAGGTACCTACTTCAATTAAAACTAAGCAAAAAATATTTGCGCATATTTTTTTATTAGCAAATTTGTATGCAAGTTACACAAAAGTCCAGGCAAAAATGGCAACCAAATTATTTTAAATTTGATAGACTTTCCAGGACAGTTTTTGAGCAAATTACCTAAAATTAAGCATATTAATCTAAAGTTAAATATTTTCGTATTTAATGTTGAAGCAAAAATACCAACTGAAAAACTTTTGTTTAATTACAGGTTTCATCGTGTGTTCTTTCCTTTATTTATAAAATTAAGCATAATTATAAAAAGATAAAAAAGTTGATTTTTAATTCAATAGATCGCGTCAAGCGAGCGAGAACCGGCGTAATATTATATGTTCTTTGGAACCGGTATGGCGGCGTGCCGTGCGCCCCGAGACTTTTTTCTTCTACGTAATGTCAGAGTACGTCAAGCCTGACATAATATTAGACTTTTTAGTGTTCTTATTTCAACAGTCCAAGTAGCTAGAGTGGGCTGCAAGTGTCTGGCTGCCTGCTTGTACAAACAACAACATTTCAAACAGTCCATTGAAAGGAGAAAATATCATTGTGGGATACAGTGTTACAAAAAACCGGGCAAGTGCGAGTCGGACGAGCGTGCTATGCTTTTGCTCTTGACCCCCCGATCTTGACTCCTCTTTAATAAGAATTTACATGAAGTGGAAGCTAGCTAGCGTTAATTGGTTCTGAGAAAGGTTGTAAACTTTAATTATTTCAGACTTTATGGTTCCGTACCCATAGGGAGAAAAACGGGATCATACTAATATGCCTCCGATGTCTGTCTGACTGTCTGTCAGTGGGCTGTATCTCATGCTGCATAAGCTGTAAAATATAAAAACTGATCAAGTGCGAGTCGGACTCAAAAAAGGACGAGTTGCACTCCGAGAGTGCCGGCAGAAGTGAAAACTTGAATTTTTGAATATGATGTTTTTGTAAGGGTCAATCGCGTCATTGCTCGTGTACTTCTTCATCGAGACCTAAAATTTGTCTCAGTTCATGAGTAGTCTAGGGTCAGTAGTTTTCAAGTTATAGCGATTTTTACTTTGACAGCTGTCATCCGAAATGTAGATCTCATCAAGACCTATCATTTAACTCAGCACACGAGTACACTAGAGTCAGTAGTTTCCAAGTTATGGGGTTTTTTTAGTTTGACAGCTGTCATCCGTAATGAAGATCTCATCGAGACCTATCATTTGACTCAGCACATGAGTATTGTAGAGTCAGTAGTTTCCAAGTTATGGGGTTTTTTAGTTTGACAGCTGTCATCCGATATGTAGATCTCATCGAGACCTTTCATTTGTCTCAGCACATGAGTAGTCTAGGGTCAGTAGTTTTCAAGTTATAGCGATTTTTACTTTGACAGCTGTCATCCAAAATGTAGATCTCATCGAGACCTATCATTTGTCTCAGCACACGAGTAGTCAAGGGTCAGTAGTTTTCGAGTTATAGCGATTTTCAGTTTGACAGCTGTCATCCGAAATGAAGATCTCATCGAGTCCTATCATTTGTCTCAGCACACGAGTAGGCTAGGGTCAGTAGTTTTCGAGTTATAGCGATTTTTAGTTTGACAGCTGTCATCCGAAATGTAGATCTCATACATTTAGGATTCGCTATTAAATAACGATCAAAACCAGTACGTCAAGTCTGTCGTGTACATATCACGCTGTGCACAACAAAAAAAGCCGAGACTATGACCAAGACAAAAAAGATGTTTTGGTCCTTATCACACTAGAAGTTTTGTATATATTGAGCCTGCTCTAACTTGGTATGATTATTTGCAAATCAATTTCTATACTTCATCCGAGATCTGACGCGACAAAGATAAAAATTATGTTTTGATCTTTATCACACTTTAGAACTTTTGTATATATTGAGCCTGCTCTAACTTGGTATGCTTATTTTCAAATCCATTTCTATACTTCATCCGAGATCTGACGCGACTTCTGATGCGAGTTAATAATTTTTTCCCCATCTGAAAAAGTGCCAAGCGCCGCTGAAGAAGTTTTAACTTCAAAAATCGACCACAGTAATTTACTGACATTTCAACTAATACAATTTATATCATGTGGTGGTACGGAACCCTCGGTGCGCGAGTCCGACTCGCACTTGGCCGGTTTTTCCCCTTTCATTAGATCAAATCCACAATTATTTTGAGTCTCATGTCAAACCTGTAGAATATTCATACAAACTTCCACCCCATTTTTCAACCCCTCAGGGGATGAATTTCAGAAAATCCTATCTTAATGTGTAGTCTTGACGTACAAAAAAACTACTTACAAAATTTCACATCTGTAGCTTTATCGGTTACGGCTCGGCGTTGATGAATAAGTCAGTCAGTCAGTCAGTCGGTCAGGGCATGCTGTTTTATTTATTTCGATCAGAAGATCAAAAGTATTTTCAGCTTACTACAACCGATGTAAATTTTCATCTTTTATGTTTAACTTTAAATTCCGAAGCGCGTACCGAAAAAAACAGCGAAGCAATGCGACGTTGCCGTACCGTGCAATCACGAGCCGTGTACTATGTTAATGTCAATTATGAACTTTATTTCAACTTCTTTAGGGTTGACATAAAGCGCTACATAATGTAATTTTTATATAAAAAGATACGCTATTGCCTGAAATGTTTAATTTTCAAAGTAATCAACGTAAGTACAGTTTTAGAGTATAATCAAACACTTTTCATTCAGTTAACTATTTTGGCCAAAGAGAAATCCCTCAATAATTATACCACTGTAAAGCTTTAACATATTGTGTTCACTTTTATGACTGTTTGATCAAGTACAACAAAATTTTGAAGTACAAAAAGTCACGAGATAGTTATGTATTTTGCCCGAGCAGACAAAAAGAAATAAATCTTTTAGTGGGATTTTTTTGATTTTAGACTTTACCTAAGAACTTTGGTGCTTAATTAGTTTGTAAAATACTAAAAGTTTATCATTGATCGAGCCCAGAAAACATTTAGTTTAGTTGGCATTTTTGCCACAGTAACTATTTATATAATAGGGTTTTTTTAATCTGCCGCCTTGTCCCATTTGGTGATATGCTTAATTTTAAGTAATCATGTAATTACTTCCAAGACTTCATAAACCACAAAAAGAAAATCTTGGTTCCGATTTTTGTCTAGGCCAAAATCTAATTATCTTGGGGTAAAGGTGCAGGCGCTTTATGTGGTAAATAAAATAATTATTGTTTGTTGCCACAAAATTCATTGTTTCTTTCAACATATTACCTACTCCCTAACTCGTAATAATTCGAGACCCTTCAGGTCCAAAAGTAAGCATCTATTCTTGCCTAACTTGATAAGCCGAGCAAGCTATTCTAAAACTTTGCCATTTACAAGTAAATTTGTCATTTTATTAATATCTCATACGAGTAGCACAGTGCTTGGCTAGACAAAACTGTGAAGTATTATTTTATCAATCGGTCCAATAAAAGACGATCAACAAAATTTAAGACTAACAAATCGAGATAATACATTTCGATTTATACATGGGTTTGACTCCCATCACAAGGTCATAAGGCCGTGACCCTCACACCATGATCACGGATGAACTGGAGTCTGTGGGTAGTTAAACTTATCCTTCTAGTTCTTTTATTTTGGTGACTGCCGGAACTGTTGAAACTCGATCGAAAATCACTTCGACAATACACACTCACTACGTCACTGCGAATTGCCGTACGTTTATCGCGCACATTGTTCCTACATATGTCCACTACTGGATTCCACATGTTAGATAGTTTGTACCCATCTTCCCGATTGAAGTTTTTGTACTTAGGTATCTCAATCGCTTCTCTGACAAACCCGGGCACGTGATGACGTTCTACCGATAACACCTGTGGATTGTGTAGTTCGATCCAGTGGTTTGTCCCTTCTTCCAACAAGTGCTGCGCGACGGCAGACCTGCCGTCATTGTTTTTTACGTCTCGAATGTGCTCTTTGATTCGACATGCAATTGTACGTCCTGTCTGCCCGATGTACGACTTCCCACAACTACAGTCTATTTTGTAAACACCTGGTTGTTCAAATGGTAAAGTGTCCTTTGGAGACCTAATACTCTGCGCTATCTTCCTACAAGGAGTAAATATATATTTACTCCTTGTAAATATATATTTTGAAATTAGATGACAGAAATGAGTTTTCATAGTAGTTTTCCCGACCGTTTGGCACGGAAGAAATGGATTTTCATACAAACTTTCTCGGCCGCTGCTCGCATGTTTTTTAGCAGTACAGATACTTCGATTTTGCTCTAAGAAGGTTGTCAAAATAATGATTGAATTTCCAAGCATGTTTGAGAAAATATACTTGAAGGTCATTAAGAAGGATATTCAGAGAATACTGTTCAGTTACACCCCGGACACTACATACAACGAGTGCGAATTAGAAATTAGTAATTGGAAGGTCGCGTAGGAGAAGTGAATAACAAAAGACCCCCAGGAGCAGCACGACAATCGTTCGGGCGGGTGCGCGCGGGGATGCGGGGTGGATTGCAAGGGGGCGGAGAGTGTCCGTTCTTTATGATACTAATTCTGTGGTTCAATATTAAAAAATCGTAGGCAGACGAGTCGTAGCCAATAAGCGGCGTAGAGTTCGTAGCCGGAGATGGGATGCTACGCTACGAGTTTCACACAACAATTTGGGGTACAAAATGATATCGCACGCGCACGATGCAACTTATCTCATACCTCATACAGGGCGTACAGAGTGACTCGTTACAAATATATATACACACACATTCATATAAATTAATGCAACGGTTACGCTGGCTAAAAAGATAATACAAGTACCTTACTTCTACAACCAGAGAGTGCATACGAATTTAAAAAACCGGTCAAGTGCGATTTGGACTCGCGCGCCGAGGGTTCCGATATGCCTTTAGTATTTTTGGAAGCAATAGTCCATTTTTAGGACCGCAAAACTTAAGTTGTTTGTAAAGGTTTTTTGCAGATATCTAAAAAACTGTGCAACTTAGAAAGATCGTTTTATTTTTTGCTGTAATATTTACATAAACGTCTATCGATTGTAATTAATTCAGATTTTTCCATTCTCAAACTTCGGAGATAAGGGGGGGCGGTATTTTTTTTGACATTTTTCATCATAACTTGAAAACCAAGAGCTGTAAAAAAATACGAAAATAGATTTTAGAATGTACAAGTAAAGCCCTTTCATATGATACCCCACTCAACCTAGTACCGATAATTTTAAATTTTGCCCCCCCTATTTAGGCCCCCTTTACATTAATAATCATCATTTTTTCTTCATTCTTTCACGTGTAACTTAGTTGGACAACCATATTCAAAAACTATTCCAAATTTCAAGTCGATAGCATGAGTGGTTGCCGAGATATACAGGTGTGAAAGACAGACGGACAGACAGACAGACAGACAAAGGTGTCGACCATAAGGGTTCCTTTTTTTACCATTTTGGTATCGGAACCCTAAAAAACGTAACTGACACAGATTGCCTGTGAACTTGCCGCATAAATAGGCCTATATCTCTTTCTAGCATACCCATTTTCTACCATCCCTTCTACCATCGGGAGTCCAGACGCACCGCAGGATATCACCCATACTTGGTTGATATTCCGCACATTCGCACAAAGCGCTTTGAAACATCTTTTATAATGCGCACGGCTAAAGAGTGGAATTCTCTGCCTGCGTCTGTGTTCCCGAGTTCATATAACCCGAATCTATTCAAGTCGCGAGTGAATAAGCTTCTTCTGTGTAAGCTCGTTCCATTGTCGACCTCATCTCTGTCTTCAAGACTAGATCGAGGTCAAGAGAAAGCCCATTTTCAATAAAAAAAAACCGGCCAAGTGCGAGTCGGACTCGCGCCCTAAGGGTTCCGTACCTATCTACCATGTGATATACCAAAAGCTTTTGCTCTTTGATTTTAAAAACTCAGCGACCATCCAACTTGACCCCTCATTTATAGAAAAGTTCTTGAAACGGGAGCTCACCTTAATTGGTTACTATTAGTTGTGAGAAAACTTGAAATATTTAATGATTTTAGACTTTTCCCTTTATTTGTACTGTGAGACCTAGCTTCTTGCCGAATTTCATAATTTTAGGTCAACGGGAAGTACCCTGTAGGTTTTGCTTTTTTGCATAAATGTATGGAGATGAGGACATAAAACGCCATATCTTTTGATTGCGTCGTTGTAAAAAAATTAAATTTTCAGATCTTGTGTGGTTCATGGACCTCAATATTCATTATCAATTTCAACCTGATACCTCTTCTCGTTCGTGAGAAAAAGGGTCTTGACAGACAGACAGACGGACAACAAAGTGATCCTATAAGGGTTCCGTTTTTTTATTTTGAGGTAAGGAACCCTATAAAGGCCCATTTTCATTTTTTTTTTCAGGATACGGAAATGTTCCTTCACGTGAGTCTTCAAGTTGTATGTGGCAACATATATTAAATGTCTTTGACTTAAAATGATTACACACTGAATCACATCTATCGATATTTAACATTAATCTTAGATAACGACCAAGAAAAAGTGACATAACATAAAGTCGAGGGAAAAAAGTATTGTGTTTTTATGAGAGGTGATGATGCTCGACGATCACTCACCTCCGACGAGGGCTCTCCGTCAGCTTCTTACTTAAATGTGAAGTGACAGGCATTTATTATATTAAGCCGGTAGCTGCAACTACCCGGCAGTAACAGTAGCCGAACTGCTGAGCATTGGGGCTCTCTTAATTATGGCTATCAATTGTGGAGGAGGTGACCTTCAAACGCAATTTCTGACAAATTTTACGTCCGTGGGTAAACTTTACTAGTCCGACGGGTGTTCTTAAGCTGGTTAACTACGTTTCGCAATTCAATAAAAAATCCACGTACGGTACAATAACATCATTTTACAAATGAAACGACACCCTGTGGAAAAAGTAGCAAAAAAAACTTATCTTTGTATGATATACAATTTTCTGGAAAAATTACAAGGAGCACTTTGATCGAAGAAAGCCAAAATAATATTCAATCAAATCGGACGTCCACTCAGCTCGTGAGCAGTTTGACAAATACAGACATTAATCAGCTAGGTAATTGAATGCCGTACAATAAATTTGTATGAACCATTTAAAAGCTTTCCTGGAGACTAAAAGATGGCATCTTTGTAACAATGTTTTTTAGAGTTCCGTAGTCAACAAGAAACCCTTACAGTGTCGTCATATCCGTCTGTCTGTCTGCGGCTTAGCTCAAAAACCATTACTTAATAAAGATGTAATTTAGTACAGATATACAAATGAAGCGATAAAATGAAAACTTAAAAAAACCGGCCAAGTGCGAGTCGGACTCGCGCAGTGAGGGTTCCGTACCACCACATAAACATAATTGTATTAGTTGAAATTTCAGTAAGTTAATGTGCTAGATTTTTTGAGTCCGACACGCGCTTGACCAAATTTTATTATTTTATAGCTTATGCACTATAAACATACCAACTTTCAAGTTTGTAAGTGTTCCCGTTTTTAAATAGAACTAAAACAAAAATCGCCTCAGTGACCATCCAACTTGACCCCTCTCTTATATGAATGTTCTTGAAACGGGAGCTCACCACAATTGGTTACCATTAGTTGTGAGAAAAGTTGTAATATTTAATGATTTCAGACTTTTCTCATTATTTGTACTATGAGACCTAGCTTCTTGCCAAATTTCATAATTTTAGGTCAACGGGAAGTACCCTGTAGGTTTTGCATTTTTGAATAAATGTATGGAGATGAGGACATAAAATGCAATATCTTTTGATTGCGTCGTTGTAAAAAATTGAAATTTTCAGATCTTGTGTGGTTCATAGATCCTAATATATGGTATTAATTTCAACCTGATCCCTTCACCCGTTCGTGAGATAAAGGGTCTTGACAGACAGACAGACAGACAGACAGACAGACAGACAGACAGACGGACAACAAAGTGATCCTATAAGAATTCCGTTTTTTTCTTTTGAGGTACGGAACCCTAAAAATAATAAAATATGGTATCTTCCCTTCAAGTAAAGGGGGGGGTGTATTTTTTTCTCGTCTACCCTATCGTGTAGGGTATTGTTGGATAGATCTTTTAAATATTTAACTTAAAAGCAGAATTTTTGTTGGAGTCGTGTGTCCATGCCAGCTACATGTTTGTTACTGGAAATGTTAAAAATTTCACAGTAGTATGATGATATTAAAAGGAAAGCTATTACAGTTAGGTATAACAGGTTAATGAGCTATTACCGAAACACTGGAAATAATATAAATAGCAAAAGCAATCAGGCGCCAGGACCCCGCTGAGCATTTGGAGGTAAAAAGTTTATGTTATGAACGTTATGAAATACTTAATCAAAACCTGTTTAGTGATAAATTTACTGTTTATATCAATTTTATCCAAAATTTTAGTTATCTTTATAATAATTTGACATTTAGAATATTTTTGAAAGTGACATTTTTTTATTGTAAATATTATAATTTTGCATTCCCTCGCTTTGCACACCTGAATACAGGTTGAATATATCTACTGTACTAAATTTAAGATCTTTAACAATGTATATTCACGCAAATAAATGAATGATTATGATTAAAAAAAACGCAAATAAAACTACGGAACCCCGTACCGTGCATAGCTTGACACACTTGGCCGGTTTTCTTTTTAAATTAGTAATCAAAATAACCAGTAGGTCGGTCTGAGTTGTACGTGCAGCAAGAGTTACTAGCGAATTTTTTAAGCCTTCAAGAAATTCTATAGATCAATCTGGGACGGATATCGTTCAAAGTTACCAGTTTGCTTTGCACTCCGCTCAGTTCATTGGTTTTCTTGTGCATATGTATAATATTTGATTTTTTATTTTAGAAAAGCGAACAGCTTTAAAAATTAACGAATTACATAAATGAATAGTGAACTCGAAGCCAATTATATTATAAGCTTCCGCTTGATTTAGTAAATGTATTAATTAATTAACTTTGGTAGGTGGTAGGGCTTTTGTGCAAAGTCCTTCTGGAGAAGTACCACCCTCTTGCCTTTTTCTGCCGTAAAGCAGCAGTGTTTGCACTGCTGAGTTGCGGATTGAAGGGTAAGGGAGCCAGTGAAATTACTGGCACATTCATGACACATACCATCTTGGTTCTCAGGGTGGGTAATGCGCTTTGCTGTCTTATTAGGGTCAAATCATTTCACTGATCAGACACTGGGTGTCATGGGCGTTAGTGACCTTTTACTCGTTTGCCCACTTGTGATACAAAAAAATTTTTTTGTTGATTTACTTTATAGATATGCACTAGTACGAGTATATGTGTATGAAGTAAAACAGCTATGTTTTATGCAAGATCAATAAAATGCCGACATGAGCTCATGAAATATTCCGTTTGATGCAGTTCCGGTTTGGATCCCAAAACGTCGACATTGACGGATCGGGTAACACTATCAGCATCCCTGTGTCGCGGTGGAGCGTGCTTCAACTAACAAACCAATTCCAACCAGCGTCACGAGCGCTTGGTCGTGAAGTTTAAACTGCTTACAGAAAATCGATTCATTTTTCGAGTTGCTTGTTCTAAATTCTTTATATTCAATTAATTTAAACAATATAGATATTTACAAAATTGTTATAGAACATCATACTTGTAATTATAATGTATCTTCTGCTAACGTTTTGAATGCATATTTTGCTAGCATACAAGAAATCCCTGCAGCACTGCCTACTTTAAGAGTCGGTTTTGTAGAAATAGTTGCTAGTATCCCGAAGCTTGCGACTAGAAGACAGCCAAGATTAGATTAGATTAGATTTATTTATTTCATATTATCAGATACAAAAGTACATATACGATGTTCAAATGTCAGTGAATAATATGATCGTCAAAAATGTAACATAAAGATAATAAAACAAAATACAAACATGTCAAAAACTACAGAAAAGAAACGTAGTAATAATAATAATATTCAATGTCAAAATAAATGTAAATGTCATAGTAAACTAATAAATAATAAACAATACTAAAAACGCCAATCAAACAATAAAAGGAATGCGACCATACTCATGATAAAATGACATATCATAGTTTCAATTTTGTATTTTTCAAAACTGTGAGGTCATAAAACACCTATCATTAAAAATACAAAGTTTCGGAAATATACGAATCCGATTAGCTTCAATCATTTCACTTGTTTTATGTGCTTTTCAGTTAGCATTGCAGGAACATGAAATTGTTAATGTATTGTTTTCTGAATAAAAAAACCGGTCAAGTGCGAGTCGGACTCGCGCGCCGAGGGTTCCGATATACCTATAGTATTTTTGGAAGCAATAAAGTCCATTTTCAGGACCGCAAAACTAAATTTGTTTGTAAAGGTTTTTTGCAGATTTCTGAAAAACTGTGCAACTTAGAAAGATCGTTTTATTTTTGCTGTAAAGTTTATATAAACTTCTGTCAACTGTAATTAATTCAGATTTTTCCTTACTCAAACTTCGGAGATAAGGGGGGGGGAATGGTATTTTTCTTGACATTTTTCATCATAACTTTAAAACTAAGAAATTTAAAAAAATACAAAAATATATTTTAAAATGTACAAGTAAAGCCCTTTCATATGATACCCCACTCGACCTAGTAGCGACAATTTGAAATTTGGCCCCCCCTATTTTGGCCCCCTTTATATTAATAATCATACTTTTTTCAAAATTTTTTCTTGTGCAATTAAGTTGGGCAACTATATTCTAAAACTATTCCAAATTTCAGGTTGATAGCATAAGTGGTTGCTGAGATATAGAGGTGTGACAGACAGACGGACAGACAGACAGAGCGGCACCATAAGGGTTCCTTTTTTTACCATTTTGGTATCGGAACCCTAAAAATAAATTGCATGCTATTTATAAGCTGAACAGAGACACTTTATAAAATTTAAGATCTGTAATGCCCCTATTATTGCAAATAAATAATTTGGTTTGATTTGAATATTACGTAGTCGACTAATCTCCATTCAATATAAACTTGAAAACACAGACTACTATGTTCAGATTGCTATTTGGAGAGGCTCCCGAGGGAATGCCAGCACAACGAGTACCTACCTACTGGCGGCGGCGAATGCTCATTTATTTTTAGTATGCAGACACAAAGAGCACCTTTTTATCAAATGTACTTAAGTTGTTTTAAAAATTCAAGAACTTGGTAAAGAGAGGTAACATTTATTTATTCCAAAAACTTACATTATCTTTACAGTTAAAACATTAATATTGGTTGCTGAATTATGAATTGACTGGAGCCCTTCGTTAGAACGGGAAATTAAGATGCACATTTTGATGAGACTATTTTACTTTAGGTACTGGTGGTAGTTATTCAAAAGGAAGCAAAGTTCAAATATAAGGTTAGTTCTAAACAGGGCTTAGCGTTCTGCGACTCGTCTATTTATGAATTTAAATCCAACGGCGACAAGTACGTATAACTCGGTAAAAAACTTGAACAATGACCTTGACTGCCGTGTACAGTACATTTTACATACAAAATTGGACTTGTACACAACCCTTTCCCATGACGAGTTTATTGTTTAAGTTTAAGTCGTTAGACGACCGCTGTGCCTGCTACATCCAAAGGTTTGTATGGCTCTGGATAATAATTCTATCTTTATGCCTAGCAACATAAAAAAAACTGATTAAAAGTAACGGTGTGTATTTGTGAGTTGGAATATCCTCGAGTAAATGAAATTTCATCGTTTCACAAACAAAGCGGCGGCGCCAGTGGCATATAATTTTTTTACTTGGGTAAAAAAGAAGTGACAAAAAAAACCCACAACAAATATTTCTATGTATGTATAGTAACTTATGCCTTTAATAATAAATCAATACTTCGCGGCTCTTTCTAAAATATAAATCACAATAAATAGCGGCGTACGTAAAGTTAAACTCGTGGTGACAGATTCCACCGAGGGGAGAGAGATTGCTTGTGAAATCTTCCCTTCAATCTTTTCTCACAAAGAATATACAAAAATTTCGGCTCCGTTCAATATCGCAGTGAGATGGCAAATTGTATTTAAATCGACTTGAACGCTAATAAAATTGTTGTGTGTCATCTTGACGTATGATAAAATTATCTTCATGATTTGGTTGCTGAGATGCTTGGTACTATTCTTTGCCGGCACCACAAGGGGCAATATTGCTTACAATATAACAAAAACTGGTCAAGTGCGAGTTGGACTCTCGCACCGAGGGATCCGATATACCTACAATACTTTTGAAAGCAATAAAGTTTATTTTTAGGATCGCAAAACTAAGTTTGTTTATAAAGGTTTTTTGCAGATTTCTAAAAAACTGTGTTACTGAGACAGATTTTTCGCTTTGCAAACTTCGGAGATAATGGAATGGAATGGGAATGGTATTTTTTGGTAATTTTCATTATATCATAAAAACTAAGAGTTGTAAAAAATACAAAACAAATAAATTAAATACAAAATGCATACTTAGCTGTTTTGTGACTCCTATCCACTGACCTCTATTTGTATATATAGAGGTCAGTGCTCCTATCCCTCCGAAAATTGTCTGCTGTAATCTTTTTTCACTACAAGAATCCCCTACCAGCCCTCAATCCTCACTCATTAATATACTGCTAAACTTAATAGTCTAAAGTGATTAAAAATTTACCCACTTAACTAGTTGCGGAACTCTCTCGGTGAACTCCGCGCTGAGGGGAACAACTCGTCAAGTGAATTTGAGTTATGGTGGATGTTTATGTACCTCGTTGCTTTAAATGTGGCTTCTTTGTCCTAAATGTATTAAGCCACGATCACACCAAGCTGAATTCAATACTTAATACTTAATACTTTACTGCAACCATAATGTATAGTATAGGTGACTTAAAATTTAAGAATCAATTATGACCCTGTTGGGCACTGCAAAGTTTACATAAATTGTATTCATAAACTTAAAACTAATATTTTTAAACCAAAAAACAATTTATATTTTTAAACTCAAAAACTAAAAATATTAAATAAAAAAAACATTTTCATCAAATAAATATCTTACGCTATTTATAATTTAACTTTATACTTATTTCACTAACATTTCTTAGGTAACTATATTTTTTAACTTAAGTATTATAATCTCATAAAATTCTTGGAGATTATAATACTTACTTACTACGCTGGCTCAGCGACCCCAAGAGGATCTTGGCCTCCTACACGAGAGTTCTCCATTCTTTTCTGTTCTGTGCCGCTTTTTGCCAATCGGCTCTTTGGAGGGCATCCAGGTCTTTCCGCACTTCGTCACCCCATCTGTATCTAGGACGACCGACTGGTCGTTTTCCACTCGGTCGTCCCACGTAAGCTCTTCTGGCGGCCCGATCCTCTCCCATTCTTTCCACGTGGCCGAGCCAGCGAAGCCTTGCAGCCTTGGTCTTGCTCATGATGTTGGGTTCGGGCACTAGGTCTACGATCTCTCTATTTTTCCTTCGCCTCCATCTGCCATTCGCCTCCTTGACCGGTCCCAGAATTTTCCGCTCTGCCACTAAGAGCTTCTTCTCTTCTTTCTGTGTCAGTGTCCAGGCTTCACAGCCATACATTAAGATCGGTCTTATTACTGTCTTATAGACACGGATCTCGGTTTTCCTATGTATAAGCTTGGACACTAACACTTTATATAGAGCTGCCGAGCATCTTAGTGCATTTTGGACCCGAATCTCAATTACATCTTCTCTTTGGTTGGTGTCCGTTACCGTGCAACCTAGATATTTAAATCTGTTCACACCCATATAGGTGGTCTGTCCGACTACTAGGTCCTCACAGCGTGTCCTTGTGTTTTTGAATCTTTTCATTTGAAGATATTCGGTCTTTTCGCGGCTAATTCTGAGACCGACCTTCACCCCTTCTCTCTCCAGAGTGTCAGCCATGGTCCTTAAGTCTTCTTTGTTGCTTCCAAGCAGAGCCAGGTCATCAGCATACCCAATCACTTTGTGCCTTCCGTTTAGCTCAACGCCCCCATCATGTGATAATACTTTTCTGATGACGTATTCGAGTACTAGGTTAAACAGAGTCGGCGACAATGCATCTCCTTGTTTCAGGCCGGTGACTACCTCGAATTCTTCTAAGAGGTCTTTACCCACTCTTACCCTCATTCTACTGATTTTTGTGGCTACCTTAACCAACTGAACCAATTTTTCAGGTATTTTGAAATATCTTAAGATAAGATACAAAGACTCCCTGTCCACACTATCATATGCCTTCGTGAAGTCTACGAAGAGAGCGTGAATGGTCTGCGCATATTCCCACTTCTTCTCCATTAGCTGTCTGTGGAGGAATATTTGATCTACAGTGCTTCGGTTCCGACGAAAGCCACACTGGTAGTCCCCTAGGATGTTTTCCGTATAAGGCTCTAATCGACCTAGTAAGACATAGGAGAGAATCTTGTAAGCTGTGGGGACCAGCGCAATACCACGATAGTTCGCACATCTTTTCCTGGAGCCCTTCTTGTGTATAGGGCATATTACACACCCATGTTCCATTCTTCCGGTTGATATTCTTCGTTCCAGATCTTAACTATGATTTCATACAGTTTTGGTTGCACTGCTCCGCCCCCGTATTTCCATATCTCTCCTGGAATTCCATCTATCCCTGGCGATTTATTATTCTTAAGCCTCATGATGGCTCTCCTTACCTCTTCAAAGGTTGGCGCTTCTTTATCATCGTCACAGCTCTCTCCGGTTTCTGCGTCGATATTATTCTCTACGGGCGGACAGTTGAGAAGTTGTTTGAAATACAGTCGCCACTCCGTTTTCAGGTCCTCCGGGTCAGATATAAGAACTCCATTGTCCTTCTCGAGCGTCTGTGTGGTTGGCTGATATCCTTTCTTCACTGAGGTGATCTCCTTGTAAAACTTCCTGCTCGCATTAGCTCTGATAAGAGTCTCCATTTCTCGCAATCGATTCTCCAGATGTTGTCTTTTCGCCTACCTAATCAAGTTCCTCAGCCTTATGCATGCTGTTACGTTCGAAAAGGATCTTATATTTTCATCTTTCTTCCATGGCTAGATCACACTCCTCATTCCACCATTTCCTCCTTTTCCTTCGCTTCATTTTGCCTAATACCTTGAGCCCTACCTCTGTAACTATGTTTTTTGTTTCTTCCCGTACTACATTTAAGTCATTTTCCTCTACCTCAAGTTCCTGAAATCTATTGCCTAATTAGAGATTATAATAACACTTTTCAATTAAATATTTTTTAAAAGTGATAACAAACATATTTTCTTTATCTATATCTTTAATACATCGGGAAATTTTGTTATATATCTGAATTGCCATTGAATGGGGACTGTTTTTGAACATTTGTAATCTAACTGTTGTCGGTTGAACAAGTCTATCTCTATTTCGCAAGTTATGTGTCTGAGTGTTATGTTCTTTTGCTTAAATGAAGTAATGTTTATACTGACGAACAAATTTACAAATTTTCAATATGTAGATAGAAGTTAACGTCAGAATATTGAGATTTACGAAATGTGGTGTACAACTCTCCATTTGTTCTATGTTTACAAATATCCTAATGCACTTTTTTGCAGTATAAACAGATTACCTGCATCAGTACTATTACCCCAGAGGATAATTCCATATTGTAAAAGTGAACAATTTGGAACAGATTCAAGAGTGTAGTCGACGTCTAATGGAACTTTTTGATATGGCCTGAATTGAATCATTTTACATTTAGCATAATTAACTTGCAAGTTGTGACCGGATAGCCAATTTTCTACGGTTTCTAAACTATGGGATAGTCGGCAGTTTAAATCGGTGGCGTTGTTACAGGATACTATATAGAGATATAGTCTGCATAAAAAAATACTTTGTGCATCGTTTTCATCACATAGTTTCGGCAGGTCGTTAATATACAACTAAAACAACAAACATCCTATTATACTACCTTGTGGTATTGAACCTGACACGTATGTTCGTTTTGATCTTATACTACTTATTGTTCCTGCTGTAGAGTTTTGATATTGTTCTCGCTTATGTAAATATGATTGGAACCATTTGTGTGCAATTCCTCTGACGCCAATGCCATACAATTTGTCTAATAATATTTGATGACTGACCCTGTCGTATGCTTTGCTCATGTCTAATAACAGACCCACAGCATATTTTTACAATTAAGTATTTCCAATATGTTTTGAATAAATTTGTACACTGCCAAAGTTGTGGATCAATTTTTTCTAAAACCATTTTGATTTTCGTGTATAATATTATATTTTTTTGCAAAACGAACCCAACCTTTCTGCCATAGCCATTTCAAATACTTTAGAGAACGAGGATAACATTGATATGGGACGATAATGATTCGGATTATTTAGGTCTCCTTTTTTATGAATACGTTTTATTACTGCACTTTTTAACAAACCAGGAAATGTTCCCTCATCAAATGATTGATTGGCTAGATAAGTTAGGGGTTCTTTAAGTTCTTCGGACCAATATTTTAGCAATGATGTAGGAAACTCGTCATATATTTTTGTATTTTGTAAAGTTTTATTTATTTCATGTATGTGTATTGGTTTTAAGTACATTGTATTTTCACGTGAGTTTGTCGCAGGTCTATGATGGGTGGGTACTCTTATTATCTCCTACTGAGGCAAAAAAGTCATTAAAAGCATTGGCAACTTAGAGAGGATCCTCTATAGTTTTATTGTCTATATTTAGTTTAATATTATTTGTGGTTTTTTTTTGTTATTTTGTTTGTTATTTTTTATTTGATTATCAACCAGACTGTTTTCATAATATTTTTCGATTGTTTTATTCTTTTAATATTTTGTAGTTTCCTTGAAGTTGATACTGCTATTTTTAGGGCTTTTTCATACTGTTATAGTATTTTTTTAAGATAGGGTCTTTAATTGGGAAAATTAGTTTTTTAAGATCTCTTTTATGTATGCAATTTTTTTTTATTCCTGTTATTAGCCATGTCTTTTTGGGTTTATAAGGTTTCAGTTTAATATTTTTTCTCGGAATTGTATTATCTAAACATTGCATTCAAACACTTATTAAGCATACATTGCTGGGAGGCTTGGTTATGTTAATTGCAATATCCTTACTTCAACGAGCAATGTATGCCGAATTAGTCTTTGAATTCAGCTAGGTGTGAACGTAGCTTTAGAGTGGAGAAGTTCCGGATTACAGTATCGATATGACCGCGGCCGCTCGTTGATTTTAATTCTCCCGCTTTATCAGCAGCTCGTAATGGAAGTACAGTAAATGTTCACGTGAAACGGAAGCATTGTGTGACGTCACCTACGCTGCTGTTCTTATAATATAACAAGGGTATAACTACCCTGGGGAAATAACTATTGCTAAAAAAAACATAAGACGAAATATATAAAAAAAATGCGTTATTATCTGATGCAGTTTTATTTTTTTTTCTTGTTTTTTTTTCGCAACGGCTACGAAAAGAGTTGATGAAAGATGTTTGCACGATTCGCTCTACTTTTCATCAGACTGCGGCGAAGCCAAAAGGAGGAATATGTGTATGTACGTAAGTATGTATGTATATCTGTTTCTTTTTTCCCTCGTAACTACTAAACAGCAGAACCAATTTTGATGAATTATACGTCGTTAAATTCGTATTAATAGTTTGAGTGTCACTGCGTATATAAAAAGCAAAAAATCGAAATGGCGGATTTTTGTGGCAGAGTTAAGCATCTTAAATATTTTTTCTTTACTTAACCTATAAAGTGGTTAATAAAAATTAAGGATTTTTAAAAAGCGATCACGAAAGTTATATGTTTAAACTATAAGCAAATGTTGAAGAATGATGTGACGTTACAAATCTGAAAAAATAAAATAAATAAATTGTTACAAAACAAAAAACGAGAGAGGGAGGGAGAGGAAAACCAAATACTAAAAGATCCTACTTCCTTTTCCACTTTTCTGTTACGCAGCCGGGTTTTTTCTTTTTTAATATTATTCATTTGTCGGTAAAAAGTCTGATTTCGGTGAAAAGACCAACGTTCGCTCCAACATCGATGCAGTAGCGCCAGCTACGCCAATCGTCAAATTAGTACTTAATTTCTACACCATTCTTGATTGTTGAGGTTGGTTGATGGAGATGGCGCCGATTTCTTTATTTAGATGGTTAGGTTGGTACCAGGTATTACCAATGGCGCTAAAAGTAACGAAGTCTGTGTCAGTTTAGCCAACATTGAGCAACGAGGTTGTGTCGTCATAAGCAATATTTTAGCGAGTACGGTCTCGGTGACGTAATCTTAGCTTTTTGGCTATTCGATTTTCTTGGTGTTTGCTCCCTATTATTTGATTTTAGTATAATGAACTGAAGAGTGGCGGCGCTAGTGTTTATTCGATTTGATTATAATAAATAATAATAACAATAATGATGAAATTTTGAATGATTTTCTAGCCGAATACTCGGTAGGTAGACAATAACAATAATAAAAATCTTTTTTTCTTTCATCACAGAGCGCAACTATCCAACGATCCAAAAAGAGTTAGTAGCGATTGTTTGGGCAACAAAATATTTTCGGCCTTATCTTTATGGAAAACACTTTACAATTTTGACCGATCACAAACCCTTAATTTACTTATTTGGTATGAAGGACCCATCGAGCCGGTTGTTAAAATTTAGACTAATATTAGAAGAATACAATTTTGATATAAAATACATAAAAGGTAAGGAAAACGTGATAGCGAGACGATACGCAGTGGCGTGGCGTAGCTCAAAATGCACGAAGCCGATGAAAATAAAATCCCTTTTGTCATGGAATGTGGTCCATTTATTTATCACAAATAAAGAACACACATTTACATAGTTAAATATGCCAGATCGTTTGAGATTAATTACATTGGGACGAGCACAAAATATAACACAAGACAAGGGACAAAAGGACAGACACAATAGACACAAAGCGGAAACGTAGAATATATTGACAGGTGTCATTCGTTCAGAAAAAGATTTTAACATCCGGTGTAGAGCATAGATTAATATTTATTTCTCTTTCTAACACTCCTCCTTATGCTCTATATCGGATGAGTCATACATGTACAGAATAACCCAGCTTATAAAAAAAATTACTCTACATTTTCTTTTTCATACAATTGCTAAGTGATTCTACATGATTAAAATTGAAGCTACTTTACACAAAAAGTGACTCTATTTAAATCAGCAAACAAGTCTCTATACAATTGCCAAAACAAACAATACAATTGTATAAGCTGGGAATGCGAAGCCATATACTTAATTACTTATCCTTAAGATTTAGACCTAGGACAAAATTAGCATGTTTTTGAGTACATAAAGGTTTTGTAAAAACATCTGCAAGCATTTGTTCTGTTTGTAAGTACTTTACATTTATATTACCGTTTTGGATTAAGTCCTTAACGAAGTGGTATCGCAAATCTATATGCTTGGTTCTCTTATGTGAGTATTCTTTTACAAGCAGTAATTTTTGCGCACTTTGATTGTCATTGTATACAGTGACATCAAAATTTTTGTCGATGACTTCTGACAAGAAGTTTCTAACAAAACTGATATCCTTGCATACATCAGCAATAGCAAGGTACTCTGCTTCGGTGCTAGACAAAGCTATACATCGCTGCTTCCTAGCCTCCCAATTGATGACATTTTCGCCCAATTTTATGACGAATCCTGTATATGATTTGCGATCCGACAAGTCGTTGGCCCAATCTGCATCAGCATAGGCGTTTATATTAAAATTACTAGCTTTAGCAAAATAAAGTCCATAATTCATAGTTCCCGCCAGGTACCTTAGTACTCGCTTTGCAGATTGCCAATGACTGATATTAAAACATGTACTAAATTGACTTAATTGACTACATGCATACGAAATGTCAGGGCGAGTACAGACAGATAAAAACATCAGTGACCCTAAAAGCTGCCTGTACTGATAAACATCATCTTTCAGACAATCTTTATCCGATTTATCAAGCTTACAGTTTACTGGCAATGGAGTAGTGACAGGTTTGCATTCACTCATTTTAAATTTCGCCAATAATCGTTTTATGTACTCAGATTGATCTAGGACAGTTACGCCCTTTTTCTTTGTAACTCTCATACCTAAACAATTAGTTAATTTACCCAAGTGACGAACTTCAAAATGTTGTTGCAAAAATGACAAAACTTTATCAATACAACCGTTCTGAAATACATAAAAGTCGTCCACATAAAGGGCAAGAATTACATATTCATCCTTAGTCTTTTTAACATATACACAGGGCTCGCATTTACTCTGTATAAATCCGTTCTGAGATAAAACATTATTAATTTTAATATTCCACATACGGCTTGACTGTTTCAAGCCATACAGGCTTTTCTTCAATAAACAAACTTTATTATTATCAGCATTAAAGCCAGAAGGCTGCTCCATATAAATTCGTTCATTAAGTTCACTATTTAGAAACGCAGTAGTAACATCGATATGGTCCATACATAAATCTAATTGATTTGAAATGCTAAATAAAATTCTAAGAGTTGAATGTCTGACAACAGGCGAAAAAGTCTCGGTGTAGTCCACACCCTCTTTCTGACTGTAACCACAGGCAACTAGTCTAGCCTTATACCTGATAAGCTCACCAGTTTCATCAAACTTCTTCTTAAAAACCCACTTATTTTTAACTACATTTTCATTGGTAGGACGGTCGACCAACTCCCAAACGTTATTTTTCCTCATGGAGTTAAACTCACCTTTCATTGCTTCGTACCACTCATTCTTCTCAGACGAATTCATGGCATCTCGGTACGTGGCAGGTTCATCCGGTGAAGTGGCTGTTGCCAGTGATGATGAGAGATCATAGTCTTTATACTTTACAGGCACAATACCTCGGGTAGTACGTACTGGACGCGAGACAGTAGGAACGGACGCGTCGGAAGTAACCGACGACGAAGTCTGGTCTCCTCCTCGAGATGATGGCTCTGGCAGAGAAGATACAGTGCCCTCAGGGACATCATCTTCATCACCATCAACATCAGCGATGTCTTCGCTAGTACGGTACAGGTCAGACAGCGGCGACCACGCTGGAGGCGTTGCATCCGCATCTGAAAATGACGAGGAATCCTGATTAGACTTACTCAAATCATTGTTATTAATAAAAACATTTTCATTATTATTTAAAATATTGTCATTATTTAAAATATTATTATTACAGATATAATTTTGATCATTATTAATAAATTCATCATTTTTAAATAAATTATTTAACTGATTATAAAAAATTAAATCTTTGGTATCATGTCCAGTCTCCATGTCAATGTTAACAAAATTATCCTCTAAGAAAGTAACATCACGAGAATAAATGACTTTACAAAGATTTTCAGGATCAACAAGTCGGTACCCTTTGCACGTTTCACCATAACCAACAAAAATGTATCTTTTAGCTTTGGCATCAAGCTTTCGCCTTTTCTGATCAGGTACGAGACAGTAAGCTACACAGCCAAAAACTCGCAGATGACTGAGATCGATCGAAGATCCAGTCCATTCGCATTCAGGAATACGGTCTGACAGAGCTTTAGTTGGGGAACGGTTTTTTAAGTAAATGGCCGTCATAACAGCCTCACCCCAAAAACGACTACACAGACCTGACTCTTGCAGCATAGCTCTAGCTTTTTCAAATACTGTCCGGTTAACACGTTCAGCTAATCCGTTCTGCTGCTGGCAGTAAGGCACGCTTGTTTGGTGAATAATGCCTTCCTTTTTCAAGAAATTATCTAAGGTTTGATTACAAAATTCTGACCCGTTATCAGTGCGTAAGATTTTTATCTTCAAACCAGTTTGATTTTCTACTAAGCTTTTAAAAGAAAAGAAATTCGCACTTACATACATACATAACATCACGCCTCTTTCCCGTTGGGGTAGGCAGAGACCACAGTCCTCCACCTGCTACGATCTTGACATACTTCCCTTGCTTCCTGTACTTTCATCAATCCTTTCATACATGCTCGTCGGTTTAGGGTACTTTTAACCTGGCCTTTAGAAATTCGCACTTACATCGGATTTATTCTTCATAAGATAGCCGAAGGTCTTGCGAGTGTGGTCATCAGTAAAAGTCAGCAAGTAACGGGCTCCGCCCCAGCTGCTCACTTGCATCGGGCCGCAGACATCAGCATGGACAAGTTCTAAGGTTTGAACAGCACGACTCCCTGCCACCGGGAATGAAGCCTGGTGCATCTTACCGGTGAGGCATGAGAAACAACTGTTAGTTTCTTTGTCCTGAAAAACGACACCAACATTGATCTTACCCAACGTTGTCATGCTCTGCTGATTCAAGTGGCCAAGACGCTTATGCCAGACAGACGCAGGCAGACTGGATGCAGCGTTGACACACTCTGTTCCTTGCCTATTATGAAAGGAATTGGAGTTATCTAATTCGGAGGCAGGCTGACCTTGCACCTTATACAACCCACTACTTTTCTTAGCTGTAAGAATCTGGTTGCCTGTGACTTTACATTTAGAATAAATCTTACAAAAATCCTTGTCAAAACAAACAACATAACCTTTGTCACATATTTGACCAACTGAAACTAAATTTTTACTTAATTTAGGTACAAACAAAACTTTATCTAAGTGTATATTAGGTAACAGTGAAATCCTACCATAGCAGTTGCTCACCAGTTGCTCACCATTGGCAACAGATATAGTGCACTTCTTGCATTGCTTGTTCTCAAGGAGCGATCCAGCCGAACACATATGGGATGTGGCACCGCTATCCAAGATGAATTCTGTATCCGAGGCACTGAAGGCAGATGCATACAATGTGTGCTCTTCTTTCTTCTTACTCTCGTCTCTCTTCTTCTTGAAACAACGCTTGGCCAAATGTCCCTTCCGTTGGCAATAAGTGCAAGTTTGGTTATTCACCTTCCGCTTGGTGAAATACGCCGAGCTGTCACCATTCACATTTGTACCATAACTAGTGCTTCTTCTGTGGTCTTCTTGTAATAATCTTGTGCGCACAACCTCAGTTGTAAGTCCGCTAGCTAAACTTGCAGTTTCTAAACTCGAGACTAGTATATCATATTGTTCCGGTAAGCCAGATAACATTATTTCAGCTACCTCATCGTCTTCTATTTTCTTGCCAATATCAGCTAATTGTGCGACCAATCTCATAACATTTTCTATGTAATCAGACATGTTAGCAAATTGATTGTATTCAATTCTATGAAGCTGACGCAGAAGAAGAACTTTGCGATATAAACCTTTGTTTTCAAAAGTCTCAGAGAGTTTTGTCCAAGCCTGCTTAGCAGTAGTGCTATCACGAACAAGCTGATAAAGGTTAGGTTAAAGCGCAAGACAAATGCGGGCAAGTGCGCGGCCGTCACGAGGAGCATCTTCGGCAGAAACGGTGTCGCCGACCTTCTCGACACAATCCCACAGACCATCCAGGGTAAGTAGCATTTTAAGTGAAAATTTCCAGTTGATCCAATTAGAAATTCCATCCAATTTCTCAATAGAGGTTATGTTGTATGAACTTGTGCCGCCACCATTTTCCGGTCTCGACATTTTGAGAATCTGGTAAAATACGTACTCTCTTTATGTATTCTCTTCTTGTTCTTGAACTGGACTGGGCCAGAACCTGATAGCGAGACGATACGCAGTGGCGTGGCGTAGCTCAAAATGCACGAAGCCGATGAAAATAAAATCCCTTTTGTCATGGAATGTGGTCCATTTATTTATCACAAATAAAGAACACATATTTACATAGTTAAATATGCCAGATCGTTTGAGATTAATTACATTGGGACGAGCACAAAATATAACACAAGACAAGGGACAAAAGGACAGACACAATAGACACAAAGCGGAAACGTAGAATATATTGACAGGTGTCATTCGTTCAGAAAAAGATTTTAACATCCGGTGTAGAGCATAGATTAATATTTATTTCTCTTTCTAACAAAACGTCATCGCAGACGCCTTATCAAGAATAGTTATAACATCGGACGACCTTAAAAGTATGAATGAACAAATAATTTGTGTGATGACTAGAGCCCAAAGAAAAAAAATGGAGGAACAAGAGAAGGTAGGCACAGGATCTTCACTACCACAATCACCGATCCCTAATAAGGCTATGGACGATTGGTCTGATCAGCCAAGAGTTATAGAATTATTACGGAAACCGTGTGATAGCGTTGAGATGATTTGGACAGAAGGAGAAAAAATAGAGAAAAATAAAAGAGATGGAAAAATACATTTTGAGACTGAATGTTTCGCATATAATAATAGTGATAAAATATTACACATAAATCTCGATAATAGGGCACAACTCTCGCGAGTCGAATTTGTGACGAAATTGAGTACTTTATGTAATAAATATAAAATAAAAATAAATAAAGAAAATAAAAATAAAAATAAAAAGAACTTTATTCACCAAATGCACAACATTAATATAGTGGTAAATAATTATGCTTACTCTAAGTTATACAATATGTGATTGGTGAAAAGGAAAGACACTCAGCATGTTGCTGGTTTTCAGTATCCCCCTGAGACGCTTCTTTGGTAACACCTCATTATAGTTAATGTTGATATAATCTATGACGTAAATTTTATTAACATCATAAAGTGAATTAAAACATCCTAATATGAATAAAGATAATTTGTTAAGGTCATCAAGTCATGCATTCACTGGATATCATCCTACATCACAATGCCACCCAATTACTCTCTGATTTTTGTTTTAAAACCAACCACTGCCTACACTGCTTCTTAAATATACCTAGAGATTGAATTGTTCTCAGGGGAGGAGGTAGGTCATTCCAACACTTGGAAGCAGCGAATCGGAAGCTGCCTCGATATAACGTCAAGCGTGGCAGCGGCGAAATGTGTAGGGACGGATAACGTTGAGGTCTTCCGCCTGCTTGTCTGTCATTCCAAATTAACTTCTCAGCTAAATAGTGAGGTGTTCCAGTTTGTCGCAGGTTAAAGACAAAAGTATTCAATTTAAGAATACGTCTATGTCTCATATTGAGTAAGTTATTCTGATTTAAGAAGGGAGTAATATGTGAGCGAGGTGGAACTATGAAACAAAATCTTCACTGCGGGTAGTTGGAAACTAAACATCTTTTTACTTGTGCTCTTGTATTTTATTGTTTAAAAATAATAAAACGCCCCTTAGCACTATCTTTTTATGCTTATTATTTATGCATAATTAGAACTACTTGCCTGCAGTGTAATCTCCATAAATTTTTCCGTAATTACCACTTGCATCACCTAACCTCAAAACACAAGATGGACTACTCACAAGTACAATTGAAAATGGATGACATGATCCAGCAGTTCAACTCCAAAATGGCTGAATTCCAAGCTGAGCTCCAGCAGGCTGCCGGTCGAAAGCAGCCTAACTCTATCGCCACACTTAACACCGAGTTCCAGAGCTTCAGGAGTCTAGTGTTCAATACACTAATCCTCCTCCGCGCACAAGTGGATGCCCTGGCTCTGGGGGTGGATCGTTTGGAGGTACGTTCACGCCGCAAGATGCTGCTTGTTCACGGTGTACCGGAGACGAAGAACGAGGACACCACTTCGACTGTTGTAGCAGCCTTAGCGAGCAAGTGCAATGTTGCTGACCTCTCCGTGCAGAGCATTCGCGATAGTCATCGTATGGGCAAGAATAAGGGCGAGGTCAACTCGAAGCCCCGGCCTATCCTTATTAAGTTTGCTGTGGGAACAATTCGAGACTGCGTATGGAACGCCAAAAAGTCACTTAAAGGAACGAAAATAACTCTCTCCGAGTTCCTGACTAAGTCCCGCCACGACGTGTTTATGGCGGCCCGGGACTTCTTCGGTGTTTCCTCATGCTGGACGCGTGACGGAGGTATTTTCGTCAAATCTCCCGATGGCACAAAACATAAGATCGAGACCATGTCTGAATTCAAGTCTTTGTGCAGCAAATTTCCAAAGGTATAGTTATGTGTATGGCTGTTAACGGCTTTTTTAACGCACTTTTTGTTTACCTCACGCCACTGTTTACCCTCTTTGTAACTATTCGCATAGTTTTAATTGTTAATCGGTAAACGAAGGTAAATCATAGTTTCTTTGTTTTATATTTCAGTCAGACAGATGTCAGTTTGTTGTCATGTCTAATGTCAAAGTGCGTTTTGTTATTGCTCTTTAGTCTTTTATAATCTTTTTTTTTGTGCCTTGGAAACTAGTTGTGACTAAAATTATTAATTCTATTTGTGCCAAGTATTTGTGTTATTTTGCTGTCCTGTGGTTTAGTTTATACTTATAGTACTTAAAACTTGTAGTTACCTTGAAGTTTACTTTAACTTTTTATTTTTAGGCAACAAGTGTTGTTATATTTCATGCACTGTCGGCAGGTAGGTTTATTAATTTGATTTTTCTTACTTTTAGTATAATTATATATATATATAATATCTATATATAATATATAACTTATTATTATTTATTTATTTTGTGTTATTCTCATGTTATCTGATATTTGTGTAAGTGATGGTAGTGACGTGAGTGACTTGAGTGATAGAGTTGACTTTTACTCTATCAGCTCCCTTTCTGAATCTTCTGAAGATAGTTTTCATAGTGTGTCGGATCCCCTGGACGTAGCTGTTGCCTCGGCTTTTGCAGCATGTCCTAAGAACTTTAATGTGGTTCACATAAACGCCCAAAGCATTCCTGCCCATTATCCTGACCTCCTAGCCACCTTTTCCGACAACCGTAATGTCCATGCTATCCTAGTGTCCGAAACCTTCCTTAAACCTTGTTTACCTTCTACTTCCTATTCCTTACCCGGTTTCCATCTTATCCGCAATGATAGGACTGGCAAAGGTGGGGGCGGAGTTGCTATTTACCTCAGGAGTCACCTTCCCTTCACTATCCTTGATAAATCTCCTTCAGACTACTCCCACTCCTCCGAACATCTCTTTTTAGAGGTACTGTTCGGCCATTCGAGATTGTTGCTTGGAGTTGTTTATAGTCCTTCTCTTTTAATTGATTACTTCTCCAAATTTAATGCACTATTAGAAAAATTTGTCCTAACTGTTGATCACACCATTATTATGGGTGACTTCAATACTTGTTTGATTAATAAAGACCTGTTACATACTTCTCGTTCCTCCAAACTTCGCTCTATTGTTAGTAATGCAAACCTTAATATCCTTCCTCTCAACCCCACTCACCACTTTCCGAATTGCGCCCCATCTTTGTTAGATCTTATCATTGTAACCTCACCTGATCATGTTGGCACTCATGGTCAGTTTAATGCTGAAGCATTCTCCTATCACGACCTTCTCTTCCTGTCGTATAAAATCCGCTGTCCTAAACCTAAACCACGTATCGTTATGCAAAGAAATTTCAATTCTCTGGACCATGTTAAATTTATGACTGACCTAAGCAGTATTGACTTGAATGCCGTGTTTGGTGCGCCTACTATAGACGAGAAGCTAGAAATTTTCAATTCCCTGTTAATAGAAGTGTTTGATATCCATGCTCCTCTCCGCCCGATAAAGCTTAAGCACTTACCGGCACCGTGGCTTACTGAAGATATTAAACGTGCTATGGCTAGAAGGAATGCTGCAAAGGTAAAGTACAGGAAAAACCCTACCGTTGAGAACCATGAACGGTACAAGGAGCTGCGTAACCGCTGCAGCAGAATGTGTAGAGACGCCCAACGTCGTCATATTCATTCATCTGTAGAAAACGGTGATCCAGCCAAAGTATGGTCGTTCCTTAACTCCTTAGGCATTGGCAAACCTAAAACCTCTCCTTCTTCCCAACTTGATCTGGAACCCCTTAATCGTCATTTCACAGCTTGCTCTCAAATATCTCCCAATACCAAACAATCGTCCATAGATGCCCTTTTATCTATCCCTGAGCCATCGTACCCTCCTTTTATCCTAAGACCTGTTACTCTGCGAGAAGTTGAAAAGAACATCACGACTATCAAATCCAACGCTCAGGGCGTTGATGGTATTAGCCGCCGAATGATCTTGCTTAGTCTGAATGTCGTGCTTCCGGTGCTTTGTCACATCTTCAACTTCTCGCTGAGTTCCAGCACCTTCCCTAGCAGTTGGCGTAAAGCTGCTGTTATTCCTATCCCTAAGACCAGTAATCCGTCTACCTTTTCTGACTACCGCCCCATTTCAATCCTTCCTTTCCTTTCGAAAGTTCTTGAACGCCTTGTTCAACATCAGCTCAGCGTATTTATTAACACTCATAACTTACTTAGTCCCTTCCAGTCTGGTTTCCGCCCTGGTCACAGCACTGTCACTGCTCTTACCAAAGTATCTGATGATGTGCGCTTTGGCATGTCGAATCAACGGCTTACGGTCATGGTATTGCTTGATTTCAGTAATGCTTTTAATACAGTGGACTTCGACATTCTCCTCTCCATGCTACGCTCTATGCATATCTCAGATACGGTGGTGGAGTGGTTCAGTAGTTATCTCAATGGTAGGCAGCAATGTATTCGCGCTGGTGACAAAGTTTCCAGCTTTTCTAATATAACTGCCGGCGTTCCCCAGGGTGGTGTTTTGTCTCCTCTCCTTTTCTCCATATTTATCAACTTCCTTTCCCCTCTCCTCTCCTGCTCCTACCACCTGTACGCTGATGACCTTCAAATTTACACACAAGCTCCTGCTGATGAACTTGATCTTGCCATTGCTGCTATTAACAATGACCTTGTGACTGTCCTTCAATGGAGTATTGCTCATGGCCTCAAGGTTAATCCAAGCAAATCACAGGTTATTGTTATTGGTGGTTCTAAGCAAATCAATCGACCAAGCTATGTTGATCTCCCCCCTGTTAGTTTTAATGGCATCCCTCTTCTCTACAGTAAAGTAGTCAAAAACCTTGGTGTCCACTTTGACTCCACTCTATCCTGGTCTCACCACATTTCCCAGATAAGTAGGAAACTTTTTGCAGCTGTAGGGGCACTTAAAAGGTGGAAGAATCTGCTTCCCGTGAGGACAAAGGTCGAACTTGCGCAATCACTTCTTCTCCCTATTTTAGACTATGCAGATGTTTGCCTCATAGACCTCAATGAGGAATTTTTGAACAAGCTAGAGCGTCTCCAAAACATCTGCATTAGGTTTATATATGGGTTGCGCAAGTTCGACCATGTGTCTGAGTATCGGAAGAGGCTGGGGTGGCTCCCAATCAGGTTACGGCGGGAAGAGCATGCTCTTGTTCTCCTTTACAATGTTCTGTACGACCCTCGTTCTCCGCCGTACTTGAAGGAGTGCTTCAAATATCTGGGTTCCGACCGCGAGCTAGCTCTTCGATCAAAATCGGATAATATTTTAAAATTGCCTTTCACCCGATCTGGCTACTTCAGGGAATCCTTCACTGTGAAGGCTGCTTGTTTGTGGAATGATCTTCCTCGAGAGATTCGTCACTCAAAGTCTCTCGCCATCTTTAAATCTAAGTTGCGTGCACATCTCCTAAATAAAATAGTTTAGTTTTCCTATTATTAACACAAGATATATATTTATTTATTTCATGTAGTATATTTATTTTATATATTTATACCGTATTTATGTATATTTATATTTTTGTCATTTTGATGTATATATACATTTTTATTATAATTGAATATTATATGATTATATATTTTGTCTTTTTATTTTGTTTACTTTTAATGTATTTATCATTTGATTTAAATTAATTGCTGTTTTCTTTCTCCTTGGCTCCAATTGACGCAGTGCTTTTGTTTATATTTATCCAATTATTTAAGGTTGCCTTTAAAAGATCGCTTGTAGCGATAAGGCCGCCTTTGCTCACATTATGTTTAAGGTTTTGTGTAAAATTAGTTATATTTTTGTTATGTGCGCAATAAAGCATTCATCTATCTATCTATCTATCTTATACATGAATTCTGCACTCTTTGTAAGCAAGGCCCATAAACAATGTCCCCGTAATCTAAAATAGATAAAACTAAGGCGTCAGTTAGTCTTATTCTAACATCAGTGCTTAAAAATGGTCTAATTTTATAAAGATGTTGTAGTTAACGAACCAACACGAATCACTACGACTTCATGTACTCTTTTAGATGTTATCTGCTGTAACATAAATATTAAAATGAGAGATTTAGTAGTTACGCATAATGATGATTTGACAGACCATTCTTTTGTATGCGCAACGTTTCCGATTAAAGTTCCGCAAAGTCCGCGAAGAGTTGTCACATATAGACCCTTCAATAGATTCGATTCCGAAACTTATAAATTTGCTCGCCCTCAACGCACATCGTCACCGGCCAATGACTTTCAGGTTTTTAAAGATGAAATTAAATCCATGCTCATGACCTTGAAAGCCGATCAGGATACTCAATTAACAAAGATAGCCAATGATCAAAGTGCTATCTTGAATAAATTGAACACTGACGTATCCGAGCTCAAGCGGCAGATTTCTGATATTCAAAAGTCAAATAAGGAATTCGAATCCTCAATGTCCTTCATTAACCAACAGTACGAGGACATGAAGTCACAAATAGCTGTGCTCCAAAAGGAACAGCATGGTTACAAGGAGTGTATACTTCAGCTGGAACGTCAAATTCAAGATCGTAATCAAAGTTCTCGCTCATCAAGCGTAGAGATTCGTAACGTTCCAGGGAATGAGAAGGAGTCAATCCCACAACTACAAAAAATTGTTTTTGCCGTCGGACAAGCGCTTAACACACCTATCTCCACTTCTGATATACGGGATGTTTACCGTCTGCCGGGGAAGTCTGGTACGACCAAGCCTATTATTGTAGAATTCGCTACTGTCCAGACTAAGAATAATATTATTACAGCAGTTAAAAAATCCCTCAAAAATGGACAGAAAGAAGACAGACTCAACACTCAGAAAATTGGTATACCTGGAGAACCGAATCCCATTTTTGTAGCCGAATTCCTGCCAGGATATTCCAGAACGCTATTTCACAAAGCTCGTGTATTCGCTAAACTAAAAGAGTATCAATTTTGCTGGACCACAAATGGAAAAATCTACCTACGGAAAGATAAGGACGCTAAACATATTATAGTCAACTCCGAACAAATCTTGATTGAACTCCAGCAGCAAGAATGACTAGTTTATATCACCTATTGCCTAATGTTCCTATCGGTTTTATTTTTGAATGCTATTGAAATTGAACATAACAATATTATGTATTGTCAAACATCACTCACTCATATAATTACAGATAATCCAAGGGCATTTTTTGTAATGAAGTTAATTATTAATCAGTACACACCAACCTACTCTCTCACACACACACTTACACCTACAATAAATAATTATCTCTACGTCAGTCTCCTTACTTACCAACCCTCCTATCCTCCTTACTATACCCACCGTTCAACGCATCGCACTGCTTCCATCCTTCCCGTTTTTAGTAATTCAATCATATATACACTTATTGTATTATATTTTACTATAAATGGCTAACTTAGATAAAACTTTTCTTGAAATAGATTCTTTGAAAGTAGCAGACAGTTTCTTATGCCCACCTCAAAACTGTACTAAAATTATAGGGAATTCACCTAATTTACTTAAAGTACTACACTTAAACATACGCAGCATAAATAAAAACTATGATAATCTGTGTATTACACTCACTCAAACTCAATTAGATTGCGATATTATAATTTTATCTGAATGTTGGCTTCTCAAAACTGCTAATGTACCTAATATGCCAGGCTATACAGAATATCACACAAAAGTAAACCGTAACCAAAATGAAGGTATTATCCTATATATAAAATCTAACTTACATTGTGTTGTAGAAGAACCTAAATTTCAATATGCAAATTGTCTCACATGTTAACTTAAGGGTTCTATAGCATTAGTGGCTATCTATCGATCCCCTTCCTATACACAGTGTGATAAATACGAAAAATTTATCGATAGTTTAAATTGTGTTTACCAATCACTATCTAATTTCAAAAACATCATTTTAGCTGGAGATCTTAACATCGATATTAAGAACAATAACATCGATCTTAAGTCTCATGATTATCTGACCCTAAATGCCTCTCACGGTTTACTCCCTGGTCACCTGTTTCCCACCAGGAACAGTAACTGTTTAGACCACATTTTTCTTAAAACGGTTTTAAACTGTAAGGTACTTGTCCTGGAAACACTACCTACCGATCATCAACCAACCCTTTTAGCAATGAGTCTAAAAAAAACACCTTCTAAACCTAATCACTACATTAAAAAACTTGACCACATAGCAATCAAACTTGAGATTGACAGTACGGACTTTTCCCAAATCTTAACTACTAATGATGCTAATGCTGCTGCCTCTTCCCTTGTTTCGATCCTTAATGCAATTATTCGCAAACATACTCTGGTAATGAAAATACCTAAAAAAAACAGAAATATTAAACCATGGATCACACCAGGTCTTCTTCGCTGTATCCGCAACCGTGATCGACTTCATAAAAAAGCAAAAAAGTCCCCTGAAAACCCCATCCTTCATATCACGTATACCCGTTACAGAAACTTTTGCAACTGTCTCCTACGCAAATTAAAAAGAGCACACGATAAACAAGAACTTCAAAAAGCCAAAAATAGTCCTAAAGCAACATGGAGTGCGATCAAAAATATAACAAATACTAATAAATTAGTAAGGACCCCTCTTGAATTACTTTCTATAACAAATAACCCTAAATCATCCCTTAATGAAGTAAATAAATTCTTTGTTGAAATAGGTAAAGAGCTAGCTTCCAAAGTAACTCCCCCAACACATAATATTTTCCAAAATTATCTCTCGAGCGTAACAAACCCTAACTCTATGGCTTTATTTGAGGTAGACGAAGCTGAGATAGAAGCTATCATTATGACTTTGCGCTCAGAATCAGCTTCTGGCTGGGATGACATCCCAGCTGGAACTGTGAAAGCATCGCGTCAGGTTCTCGTGCCTGTCATTACTTATATTTTTAACGCTTGCATTAATTCTGGAAAATTCCCAAGTGTCTTTAAAAAAGCCATCGTACATCCGATATACAAGTCTGGGGACAGGGGCAGTGTCAACAATTACAGGCCTATATCCGTCTTATCCACCCTTTCAAAAATTTTGGAAAAGGCACTAAACACCCGCCTTACAAATTTTTTAAACCTTAATAAATCTATTTCAAAACACCAATATGGCTTTCGGGCGGGTATATCAACCGAGGATGCAGTTGCTGACTTAGCTGAATCAGTTGCGAGGAACCTCGACAGCAAAAATAAGTGCATTGGTGTCTTCTTAGATTTGGCTAAAGCTTTCGACACTGTCCATGTTCCCAGTCTCCTTTCTAAATTAAACTATATTGGCGTTCGCGGAATCGCACTGGAAATGTTCAGAGACTATCTCTCTGACCGATCACGGTGCGTCAAAATTGAAAATCAAATAAGCTCAGACGAACAAATTACCTGTGGAGTACCTCAAGGTTCAATATTAGGACCTACTCTTTTCAAAATTTACATAAATGACTTATGCACTTTGTCTATACCTAACTGCGAGATTTTTACATACGCTGATGATACGGCTTTGATAGTACAGGGTGCTGATTGGCACAGCGCAATAAAAAACGCAGAATATGCTCTTCGAATAATGTACAGCTGGCTGTCAACCAACCTCCTTACACTGAACATCGAAAAATCCAAATATTTACCCTTCTCAATCAGGTCAACTAATCAGCTACCTCAATCAATGTCAATTAAAGCACATACCTGTTCTCTTTCTTCATCCGACTGCAGTTGTCTCACCCTCTCGCGCTCATCTCACCTCAAGTATCTCGGTATTCATCTAGACCAACATTTGAACTGGAATGTGCACCTGGACGCGCTTACGGCTCGTACTCGTCGTTTAATATATATATTTAAGACTCTAAGACAGTCAGCTGATCGTGAGACTCTTAAACTAGTATACACCGCTCTTTGTCAATCGTTACTTACCTATTGCATTCCGGTATGGGGGGGTGCAGTTAAAACATCTATGCTACAGCTAGAAAGAGCCCAAAGAGCTGTATTGAAAGTTATGCTCTCAAAACCCTTCAGGTTTCCAACCTCAGATCTATATTCTATAGTGAAAGTCTTGACTGTAAGACAGCTTTTTGTGCTCCGAGCTACCCTACGCAGACACATTAAAAACCCACCTTCTCCTGACCCTAACAAACGAACTAGTCGTGACATTTGTGTTGTTGACACTCATAAGACATCTTTTGCTGCTCGTCAATACTTTATTCTTAACTCCCATATATATAACACAATACATAAACTTATTAATATCTACAATCTAAGTAAATATGAAGTAAAAACTAAAATCGAAAAGTTACTTCTTAATTACAACTATACACAAACCGAGGATGTTCTGACAAAATAATTCACTCTAACCTATGTAGACATACCTTCCCAAAAACAGCAGACTTACAGACCCACACACACGCACTCACTAACACACGCTTTCACACACACACACACACACACACACACACACACATGCAGAGTCACGCTTCCATAAAATAAATGGTTATTTTTGATAATATGATTATATTATAATTATAATTAATTTATTAATTATTAATGTACATTTAAATATATATACGTATTAACTTTATATAATTTCTCCTTCCTTTTTAAATTTGCCCATATAGGATATTGGTATGTTGACGTCCCACGACTGCACGTCAGACAATCACTGATCCCTAAGTTACAGGTTTTTACCTAGTTTAGGAATTAGGATTCCACCATCTTATATTCTTGTACAGCATGCCTATTTTTAAGATTATTGTTAATGTAAGATAACCTAAGTCCTTTTGATTAATAAAGAAATTTTGCATTTGTATTTGTATTTGCTTCCTCTGTAACTCCTTGGGAATGGGTCGAGTCTACTGAAGATATCAATGAGATGGTTTATAGGTTTAATACGTTGATCTTGGGACTTTTTGATCATTTTGTGCCTGAGCAAACACGTGTATTTAAGCAACCACCTTCACCTTGGGTCACAGACAGTATTAAGGCGCTAATGTGGGATAGAGATAGAGCTTGCGATCGGGCTAAGAAGAAAAATTCTACTGCAACAGAGAAGAAATATTACAAATCTCTCAGAAATGCAGTAATTAGTTTAAGACGAAACGAAAAACGACACTATTTTACACGAAATATTAACCGAAATATAAATAATCCTAAAAGAATGTGGGGAGAAATTGACAAGGTCTTAGGTAATAACAAATTCAGCTCTATACCCTCACACTTATGTGACCCTATCTCTATTAATAAAGCTTTTTTAGACACTATACCTGTTATAAATAATCACAATAATCCTTAAGTATATGTACCAACAGCTCAACTAACTAACAATGTATTCAAATTCCCGAACCTAAATGAAACCGAAGTGTTAAAAATTATTAATTCTATATCTTCCAATGCTACTGGTAGCGATAAAATATCAATTAAGATGATAAAACTTACTCTGCCTTATTCCCTTTCTGCAATAACGGCAATCATTAACCGTTCACTTAAAACAGGTATTTTTCCTGAAATCTGGAAAAATGCAATCATAAAACCTATACCTAAAAAATCACCAGTTGAAACCATTAAAGATCTAAGGCCGATTGGTATTTTACCTGCATTATCAAAAGTGTTGGAAAAAGCTGTTAACTCGCATCTCTTAAAATACTTAGAAAGAAACAAAAAAAGCCGGCCAAGTGCGAGTCGGACTCGCGCACTGAGGGTTCCGTACCACCATCATCATCATCATAACATCCCATGAAACATCCACTACAGGACAGGGAGCTCCCTCCAGAAATCTAGCTTTTTCTGGAAAAATGTGGAGGGGAAGTACCGTAGTCACCTCGCTTGTTAGCGTTACGGCTGGCACCATGGACCGCGGTTTTATGTGACCGCAGTAAGTAACATGTAAGATACAAAGGAGGATGCTGCTGCCCATCCTCCAGTTAACCCTTAGTCGCCTCTTACGACACCCACGGGTATGTATGGGTTCCACCACACCACCGTACCACCACATAAACATAATTGTATTAGTTGAAATTTCAGTAAGTTAATGTGCTTGATTTATTGAGTCCGACACGCGCTTGACCAAATTTTATTATTTGTTGTTATTTTATAGCTTATGCACTATAAACATACCAATTTTCAAGTTTGTAAGTGATCCCGTTTTTAAATAGAACTAAAACAAAAATCGCCTTCGCGACCATCCAACTTGACCCCTCTCTTATATGAATGTTCTTGAAACGGGAGCTCACCACAATTGGTTACCATTAGTTGTGAGAAAAGTTGTAATATTTAATGATTTCAGACTTTTTCCATTATTTGTACTGTGAGACCTAGCTTCTTGCCAAATTTCATAATTTTAGGTCAACGGGAAGTACCCTGTAGGTTTTGCATTTTTGAATAAATGTATGGAGATGAGGACATAAAATGCAATATCTTTTGATTGCGTCGTTGTAAAAAATTTAAATTTTCAGATCTTGTGTGGTTCATGGATCCTTATATATGGTATTAATTTCAACCTGATACCTTTACCCGTTCCCGAGATAAAGGGTCTTGACAGACAGACAGACAGACAGACAGACGGACAACAAAGTGATCCTATAAGGGTTCCGTTTTTTTCTTTTGAGGTACGGAACCCTAATTATTCCATTACATCAATCTGGTTTCCGTAAACAACACAGTACGACTACAGCGTTGCTACAAGTCGTTGACGAAGTTCTCACTGCTTCCAATGTTAATAGGGCATCTATACTTGTTTTGTTGGACTACAGTCGCGCTTTTGACTGCTTGAATAGGCAAATATTATTATCCAAGCTGGAGAGTTATGGGTGCGATGAGGTTGTATGTAAGTGGTTCCGTAGCTATTTCTGTGATCGATCACAGATCGTTGAATCCCCTGATCATACTGGGGCATTGGCCAAATCAACGGCTTTATCTGTCAATCGAGGTGTTGTTCAAGGCTCAGTGCTTGGGCCTACTTTATACACTGTCTTCACCACAGACTTGTTGAGCAGCGTTAAGCACGGGACGGCACATATGTATGCTGATGATACGCAAATTCTAATACATGCCGAACTAGAATCTCCAAAGATCAGTCACGCTATAAACCTGCTTAATGAGGATTTAGCATCTGTTGCAGAGTGGTCAGACAATAATGAGTTGGTTTTAAATGCGGCTAAATCTGCGTATATTGTGCTGGGTACCAGAAAACAAATTGACACTGTAAGAGGAAGCAATCCTGTCATCGTAGTCAACAATCAACCAATTAATGAATCGGTGCTTGCAAGGAATCTCGGGCTAATGTTTGACAATTCGCTTAACTTTGATAAACATGTTGATATGAAAATAAGAAAATGTTATGCATCACTTAAAAATGTGGTGAGAGCTGGTGTCTATACTAAGTTACCTTGTGTGACAGATCACCAGGCTCTCCCCCTACTGAAAGTAGGTAACATAGCTTATAACATACAGTATTTTAGTTTACAAAACCTGGTTATGAGAATTTTTTGAAATATGTTAGTAAAGTGTGTGGATGAGTGTATGTTATGTGTGTATGTGTGTACGTTTGTGTGCGTGAATGTATTTATGGGTGATAGTGCGTGTACGTGAGTGTTTATGTGTGTTCGTAAGTTTGTACAAAGTAATTAAGATATTATAGTTTATAAAAGTAAAAAGCAGTATTGTATTTTAATTTAATTTAAGGATAGCATGTAAGTGATTTGGTTCTACTGTAAACTTATATGTCAATAAACTATTTGAATTGAATTAAGATAAGACTGCCAACAAACTTTCAGTTTGATCATAATCCTTACTTAAAAGCCATTCTAATACTTTATGTTTTAGACTTTCGCACTTTTCAATCATGTTTATTTTGTTTCGGGTCTTAGCGCGATAATAGTTATTAGGCAAAATAAATTACCTTATTATTCCCGACGTTTCGGCTGCGTTGCAACAGCCGTCGTCACGGGTAGACTATTATTGCGCTAAGACCCGAAACAAAATAAACTTTATGTTTTATGTTTTTGTGTGTTTTATTGGTGCTTGCTTCTTATTGGTCGTTCTTAGTACAATGAGCTAAAAGTGTTGGCGCTAGTGTCTAGTCGCGCCATTCGAGGAAAGGGTCGGCAGCAAGTATTGCTAACCAGACCGTCGTAACGTTAAGGTGATCTGTGACGGCCAGCTTAGCCCCGAACGCAACTAGATGGAGCCACTGCTGCAAATATAAGGTTTTATTTTTTAATGCAATAAGTACCAACTACATATGTGCAAAAAGTTGATTCGCGTAAATTTCATCGTGCAACTTAAAAAAAAAATATTGGGGGACATTTCACACAAGGTCATCTGATCCCAAACTAGGCAAAGCCTGTACTATGGGTATCAGAGATTTATATACATGCATAAATAGATAAATAACACCCAGACACAGAACAAACACTTGTGTTCATCACACAAATGTTTGTCCTGGGCGGGGATCGAACCCGCGGCCCACGGCGTGTAAGGCAGGCTCACTACCAACCACACCAACGGGCTTGTCAAAATTTCAACGCCTAACAACAATTTCGATAAGAAAAATATCTCCATATGTCCACTAAAGTCAATTACTCTCTTCAGTCCGTGTTTACATGAGTACGATCACTCACACATGCACACAAAGCACATCTGTACAGTTTTGACCGCACGCCCACAATCGTAATATTGAACCAAAAATTGCTAACAAAAATAGTACTTTCAGTACATTAACTGTATTTTTGTATAAATTAGCGAAAAATTTAACTAAAAATAGCAGTATGCGTTCGTTTTTCAACAGAATTTTATGTCCCGCGTAAGAATGCAAGTCATTTGAATTTTTGTATGGAAAACGGATCACCTTAACAGCTCATTCCTGTTCAAGATTCAACCACGTCAAGTTCAGTGGTAAATAGTTTACTGCGCGCAGCGCACTTGCCCGAGAAGGAGTTATTTTATTCTAAAGAACTTGCAGCAGCCGGCGGACGAGCCATGGCAATTCTACGACGACAGGAGCAAAGCTTTTATGAAAGGCTTCACCACATTTATCTTGTTAACTTTGAGCTATGAAATAAAATAATAATACGCGATTACCTACCTATCTTGTGAGTCTGAAACGGTGTACACTGGGGTTATGATACTTAGATTAAACGATAGGATTGAAAGCCTCCAAGGTATTCATAACTGTGGGGCTGACAATGTTGGTCGCTCTTACCCAATTTTAAATAAGACAACCGATCCCGCTCATAGTTAGCTTTGTGCGTAGTCACCTGGAATATGCATCCTCGGTTTGGAACCCTCAATACGAGATTTATAACTCTCGAATTGAGAGTATACAGAAAAAGTTTCTCCGGTACCTTGACTTCAAAGCTAAGATAAAAACTTCAGGCTACGAACAAAGATGCAAGCGATATCATTTTGTTCCCCTAAAAATTAGACGCAACATAGCTGACATTTGTAACCTGTTTAAAATTGTGAACGGAACCATCGATAGTCCTGACTTACTGTCGAAAATATACTTCCGTACTAACCAACTTGGCTTACGACAACGATCATTACTGCATATACCATTTGCCAAAACCAATTACAGACAAAATTGTTTTCTAATTCGTGCTTGCCGTAAATCAAATGAGATATTGAGTGATGCTAATATTGATATGTTTTGTACTAGTGCTGTGACTATCAAAAGGTTGCTCACCAATCAATTTAATAGTACCTAGTTAATGTCTTTTCTTATTTCTTGTTTTTGAAACCCTATTTCTTGTTTTCTTGTTATTTATGGTTTTTTTTTTTTATTATTTATTTCATAATCTCAGGCGTAGTATTACATTCTTCTTCCTATACTTATAAGCCTCTATAAACGCTCTGTCAAAGGATTATTTTTATGTTTGTGTTATCGGTGAAGATTTGTTATTAGTATAGGTATACTCATTTGTTTATTTATATAACTTCATTTATCTGTAAATCTTCCAAATAAAAAAAAAATTAAAAAAAATAAAATAAAATAAAAATAGTTTAAGTACGAGCAGTCGTGTGCCAGTAAGGTGTTTGTCAACGAGTGCTCAGCGAAGCGCATCGTCATGGAAGTAAGTTAAGTTATCGATGTCCACTATCAATACTTCGGCCAATATTGCTTCTTCCCTTTTCTGAGTCTGTTCTTTGCCTACATAGTGCTATCTCTTTCCCCTGTCTTCTCCCGCTCTACGACATATTTATGTATATCATCATGTCAGTTTTGTTTGTGAAGGCTTTTCTGCAGCCGCGACACGTGAGCTCACAGTTAACACGTAATTGGCAGGCAGCGGCGCACGAAATCCCGTTCCGTAACAGCAATAACCTTTTTGAGGCTTGTAGGGAAAATATCTTGAGGCGGTCTTTACTCGACCTCGTTTGAAGAGTTTTGTCAAAAACAATATTGGATATGTTTGGAGGATAATTTCGTGCGTGTGATACAACCCGCGTCACGATAAGCTTCGGCTCAGCAGTCTTGTAATTTGTGTTTGTGGAACTTTTTTTGGAATAGCAACGGATATTAGGGAAATAATCTTTTTGTAGTGAAAGAATATTAGGCTTTATCATGCCTGATAGTCAAGCTAAAGAGTCATAATCTTACTAGGCCTGTCAAACTGTAATGCTACCATAGTTTAATAACATTATATTCTTGAAGAAAGGGTGTGGGACAGCCTTTAAACTTAATGGAACCATCCATTAAGTTTAAAAAAAAATTCTATAATATTAATCCTGGATTGGTTGTCTACCTGACTGGATATTATGTATGATTTTTTTGAATAAAATTTAGTACACAGGGTGTACCAAAAACTGAAAGGGCTTGCTCAGTAGACTAAACTGAACAATTATCCATAAGGAACATGTGTTGGGAAATTTAAAAAATCTCCATCCAAGTATCCTACGGTAGTATCCATCTGTGAAAATTCATATAAAGGGTGTTCCAGTACTACCAAAAGTTAAACATGTGATTTACTCGAAATCGTTTGAGGTTTGTTTGTTTTAATGTTTTACAATTTGAATTCTGAATTGATCTGTATATTTCATTTGAATTTGTTTTTTGAAAAACGTATATACAGGGTGTTAATTTGATTGCGTGCCATAGCTTAGGGGGTTGCATGAGTAACGATAAAGGAACACAAAAAAAAATCCTACAAAAAAAAAACTAAAACTCCATTGAAACTCAACGAACGCGGAGGGCAATGACCCGAACGGAGCATCAGTAGTACGCAGTACGAGTATCAGTGGATAAGGTAGGCACATACATAACTGAAACTCTTTCGCGCACTTTTGATAGCGCGGTGCTCCGGGTCATTGCCCTCCGCGTTAGTTTAATTTCAATGGAGTTAAAAAAAATTAAGTGGGATTTTTTTTTCTTTTTAGTTCCTTTATCGTTACTGAACCACCCCCTAAGCTATGGCACGCAATCAAATTAACACCCTGGATAAGTTTGTAATTCCATACTATGTGTATGGCATTACAAATTTAAGTTTGCGGTTGATAGTTTTTCCTTGAGTATTGCGAGAAAGTAAGTGCAGTGCTGCTGTACCATTTATTTCATTTCCTGAAAGTTTTTTTTAATGTCGGAGGCCAAGAACCACTTTGGTTCACTGAGCCAAAAAGAATGAATGAATGAAAGTTTTATTGACTGAAAGTTGTTCAGTTACGTTGACTGACATACCCTTTCAGTTTTCGGAAGGCCGACCCTTATACCCTGTATGTTGCTACGATGTAGATAAAAAATAAAGAACCACAATCCCGTGCACAATCCCTTGGTTTTTAGGGTTCCGAACCAAAATAGGAAAAAATGAACCCTTACGGTGCGACTTTATCTGTCTGCCTGTCACACCTGTATATCTTCCTGTATATCATCGGAACCCTCAGCGCGCGAATCAGATTCGCACTTGACCCGTTTTTATAGTTTTACTAAACTGTATACTTACAGTTCCCTTAATTAGTCAAATAAAACAGAGCTACAAAAAATTACCTAAAAATTGTATTCAAATTTTTGCTGTAACATGCCCTAAGGAAGGTCAACTAAAACTTAATCATCTTTTGCCTAAAAATATCTATATTTACAAACTTAGTTACGAGTCCAGCGGTACTATTCTTAACTGATGCCTCACAAATAATGCTTAAAGTAATAATATCATACCGATATACATTGTAGGTACACCTAAGGAAATAGCTTACTGCCAGTCGCTGCGTAGCAAACACACAGTAATAGTGGAATTTTGATGAGTTGCCGAGATAAGTTACAGGAAGGCATATTTTGCAGAGACTTGGAGATGTTATGTACAGTCAGCGTCAAAATTACCTAAGCATTACAGTTTTTTAAGATTCCATAGTTAAGAAGGAAGCCGTATAGTTTTGCCAAGTCCGTCTGTCTGCCTGTCTGTCCGCGGCCTAGCTCAGAGACCTTTAGTTGTAGAAAGCTGACATTTTGTACTGATATATATTTTATTCATGCCGACAAACTGGTAAAATAAAATCTTGAAAATATTTTTTCAGGGTAGCGCACAGTTGGGCTGAAAACTTTATTACTCCATAGTGTGTAAAAATAATGTGAGTCTGTAAAGATCAGTTTTTGACTTAGGGATCCGTTTTCGAAATATTAATCTTTGAAGCGCAATTTTGTTGGATTCATCTTGAGCGAGGTCCTAGCGCCTGATTGATGTTGCTATTTTTATTATTTCCAGTTTTTACCAACATGTGATAGTTTTTCTTTTAATTTTATCATAATATACATATGTTTCTAATACAATCCTATTTGTTTGTGCCGGTGGCTGCCGAAACGATGGGGTGCTGGGGGTCGGAGGGCATGGACTTTGTGCGAGAAATTGGTCGTCGCATAAGACAGAAGGGTGGAGATCCTCGTTCAGGGGCTTTCTGATGCAAAGGTTGTCCATCGCTATTCAGCGTGGGAACGCTGCTAGCGTAATGGGCACCTTTGCACCAGGAACGTCCAGGGGGGGACTTTTTGACTAACGAAGCTACGAGCGGATTTTTGAGCCAATTTTTATTTTATTATGTTCGTTTGCTTTAGGTATGACATGTTATGTATTCTGTTATAATCAACATTCGATGAATAAAAATGGCATAAATATATATCCAAAAATATAATTTTTCACTTTTTAAAATAGTATTGTGATTTTTATTCGGACTTTCGCTTCGCTTATCATCCCAATCTCGATATAATATATATTTCTACTGTGAATTTTTTCACATTTCAGTAACAACCGTTTAGCCGGCAGGGGGGGGGGGGACACTCGACTCCAACAAAAAATTGTGATTTCAAGATTAATATTTAGAAAACAGATTCTTAAATCGAAAAATTGAGAGTCACATTATAGTTTATAGACCTATCCAACGACATCCTACACTACAGGGTAAAAAAGTTTTCATCCCCACTTTACTTGTAGAGGAGGTACCCTAAAAAATGTTTTTTTAATATTTTATTTTACCACTTTGTCGGCGTAAATAAAATATATATGCGAACTAAATTTCAGCTTTCTAGTACTAAGGGTCTCTGAGCTAGGCCGTGGACAGACAAACAGATAATATGACGAAAGTATAAGGGTTCCTTTTTGACTACGGAACCCTAAAAAACTGTAATGCTTAGTTAATTTTATGCTGACTGTACCACGCCGCCTCACGACACTACTTCGTAGAAACTCTCGCTGTGTCGCGTTAAGTTTCCATTGTTTCGTAGTGCAAAGTACAATTAAATACTTTTGGGTTTGAAAAGGGGTCTAAATTCCTATACCAGGGATGTACAGGACGGTCTACCAAAACTGAAAGAGTTTGCTTAATCCACTAAACTGAACAACTTTTCCTGACAAGCATGTGTTATCCATATAAAATTACCGCCTGGTATGGAAAAGTAAAAATTTATTATCTTTTCCAAACACATATTATAATAGAAAACTATGTTGAATAAAGTTGTTCAGTTTTGTCTATCGAGCCGCTCTATATAAAAGCAGTGCCCTCTCAAAAAAAATCCCCAATAGCGGAGCCGACTCTGTAGATATGAAATGAGGCTAGCCAATGAATAATGTCACCAAACAGCAAAACTAAATGAACCTTGAAAACAAGTGCGAATTTATGTCTCTAGTTTATCTATTTCACACGTTTTTGCCATTTTTGTTGGTAAGACTCTGTAAAACTGAAACAATGGTTGGAAGATTGAGCTGTGCCAATAAAGTCTCGTCACATAAAATTAAGTTTAAAACAAAAGGACAAAAGGCTTGGCTATGGTTGTTTAATTTTATTGATTGTCAAGTATTGAACATACCACCCGCTTGGTGACATAGTATATGGTGACCTGCTACTAGTACTCTGACCAAAATATTGTTTAGCATCTCTACTATCACAAAATTGAAAATATATTTTGTCAGATGAGATATTTATTTAAAAAAAATTCACGTACCATTACCATTCCACGTACCATACCATTTTGATGCAGGGAGCTAAATCACAGATTTTTAGACTTTTTGTTTCTTTGTTTACTTGTTTTAGCAACACGCAAAAACTACTGAACCGATTTTAATGAAACGTTTTTGTTTGATAGGTAATAGTTTGATTAAACCTCTGGTATACTTCTGTTTTTACATACGGACGAAGTCGTGAGCCAGTAAGACCTAAACTTAATCTATAAATCTTAAAAAAAATCTTTCTATTCTCTAACTAAACAATCATAACCCTCACTTTTGCCGTAGTCGGGTAACAACATATTGCGTTTGTCTCAAATACTTTAAATTTATAACAAAAGAGGGTTGGCAAACATATCCCTGTTAGAGTATAAGGCTTGCGTGAAACCAATTTGTTGAAAAACACATTTCAGAAGGATTTCTCTTTCTGAACTTCACCTACGCTCAGCAATAAAATTGTTCTTACTTTCCAAAAGCCAAACCACTGAATACCTATACCTATATTTTTGTTGAATAGCGATATTATACAATCGTAGCCTGTGTGTGGCATGCGTGATTTTTTGTGGTCTGAAATATTAAACAAATGTTTGCGAATTTCAAACAGTCGAAAAAGAAAAATTGTCGTATTTAGCCACGAATATATCAAATCCTTGTAGGTGTATCTTTCACTGGAAAATAAAATGGAATTGTTAGTTGATCAATTTCCTTAGTAAGTTGATCAACTTCCGAAAAATAATAAACTACCAAATTCGCTTCTGGTACTCGCCGGCTGCTATCGCAGCACGCTAGCTTCGCTCGCTCGGCTCGTGCGTTTGGTCGAAAGGGAACCTAACACAACCTAACCGATCCCGAATGGGTTTGGTAACACCTTACCAAACGGACCTATGGATCTACGAATTTCCTACGAGTTTATTATTTTGCAAAGTTGATCATCTTACTAGAGATGGATCTTAAAACTTTCCTTCATAACTTACTTAACTTCATATAGTTATATCAGACATTGTATCGCATGTGGAATATTGTGGAATGCCGTGTAATCTCACGTCAGCGTATGCACTCCTGCTACTAAATACTTTAAGTTCCACAACTCAAGCTATCTCCTCCAGAACGTATTACTCCGAATATGTTGCCTTCAGGCCCGCTCCTGGCATATCTCTGTTTTTCACACTGCTCTGTGTTTTTGTGTGAGGGTTACAACCGTCACCTCGCCTGAACTCCTGATTGAAACCTGGCACAGATAGGCACCCAAACAAATACCGCTTAGGTCATGCGAATGCCAACCTAATTCTTGGTAGTAATAGTACGTAGACGTACTATTAACATCTTCATTCAAATAAGACCTCTACTTCTCGGAGGTTTATTTAATCAGCTCCACACTTATCTATTGGGATAGCAAATCTCGTTAGCTAGTTCGAGGAATTTTGTATAAACTACAGGGTGAATTTGATAACATTCGACAAATTTTGAGATTGAGTTCAGACCACGAAACTAAACAACTTTCCCCAAAGAACATAGGTCGTTAGACGTAAAAAAAAATCGATCTCCCATACAAAATGTATGGTCTGCTGACTGACTTTACTATGAAGGGGTAAAAATTATTTTTCGTCCGATGACCTATGTTCCTTGGCGAAAATTGTTCAGTTTTGCGGTCTGAATTTGTCGAAAAGTTTTTCATTCTGTAGTGCGTTGGTTGACTTGTATAGGCGTGCAAATATCAGAAACCATAAAACACACACATAATACCCACTCAAGCAGAACACAATAGCCTTCAGTCACAAAAAGATGAATTTGCTAAAAAGATATCTAGAAACAGCTGCAATTGAGATAATTAATCCAATACCGTGAAGCCTTTGACTAACCATACGAATACAGGGTGCAAGGGACGTCCATACTGAACATATTTCAGTGAATGAAACTTTCGACTAAATCAGTTTTCGGAAGCATGTTTCTTACAGCCTGTATACAGGGTGTAAAACAAGTACGATGATACTTTTAAGGGGTCATTCTACTAATATATATTTTATAAAAATAAAAAATAAATTTTACTAAAAATATAGCTTAAGCTCAAGAGCAGCTGAATCAGAGAATCAGCTGGTGATGCAGACGAAGATGATTTTTGTTATAATATCTAGTCACTAGCAAGTACCTATTTCAATAAATTACTGCTATTTCGATGGAAAATCAAATTTCATGATCACCTAAAGAAAAAAAATTAAATATAAAAAAAGTTTTTTTTTTACAATCTTTTCGTTATGTAGAATCACCCCTTGCAAGGATTATCGTACTTTTTTTACACCCTGTATAAAATAAATTTTGTGAAAATTTAATTGTCTTAAATATACATTATTGCCTTCTTGCTTCATATATTGCTCTATGTGGTATATCATTGTACATGCGGTGTTTATGTATGGCGGGCGAGGAAGAAATAATGATAGCAATTTCCGTACGAGACAACGCGGTATTAATTATATCCTATACTATTAAACGAGCAATATTTTTATATATATATAAATATATACATATATTTGTAATCGGTTTCTCTAAAACGGCTGTAACGATTTCGATGAAATTTACCATACGGGGGTTTTGGGGGGCGAAAAATCGATCTAGTTAGATCTCATGTCTGGGAAAAATAGTTTTCCCTATGTTTTAAAGCATTTGCGTTGTAGACAAAAACCTAAAGCGCCATCTGGTGGCGGGTAGAATAGCTTACTCACTCGATGATATTGTAATGTTGAAGCGGCTATTATAGAGTGAATCTCGGTCGCCCAGGTATTTTTATATATGAATTGGGTACATAGGTGACATGACATCGTTAGTCCGATCCCAAAAATACATAATAATAAAATAACCAATATAAGTTAAGTGTATTTTGTAAGGTTAGGTTAGGCCCGCCCGTGTGGTGCCGGCAAAGAAAAGTACCAACCCATCTCTATCCGTGATTGTCGTAAGAGGCGACTAAGGACTTACGAACCGGAGGATGGGCAGCAGCATCTTTCTGTATATCATACCATCTAACATACTGCGGTCACCAACAACTGCGGTCGCCAGTCGCAACGCTTACAAGCGTGGTGACTATGGTAAAACCACAGACCTAGCAAAAGCGCGCTAATACTATATCTATGGGTAAAACCCTCTAAAGTAAAAAGCGTTTTTGCTGTAGTTCTGGAGGGAGCTCCCTGTCCTGCAGTGGACGTTTCATGGAATGTTATGTGTTACATTAGGTACAACAGTCAAAAGCAGGTAAAACTTGACAACTGCAGTGTGACTTTAACTCCTACGGCTATGGAAATAAGAACGTAGCAAGGCTCAATATGTGAAGATTGACGTGTTCTTGACTGTACATTCAAGACGTTGAGTTAAATTGTTTATGAAAGTCGCAAAGGATATAGTCATACGGTTTGGCGTCACACACTTTGTTTTATTTAAATTTACTTAATGTTTCTTATTTTCTCAGAGACATGACAGCAATAACCCTAGTCACAAATGAAATCAAAGTCATCCGTAAAAGCTGATTTGAACACACCGCGCGATGTTATATATGAGAATAAGTGAGCGCAAACTTTATAAACGCTCAAATTATATTATATTTGTGCTAAACCGTTGTCAGGGCTGCCTCATTTAATTACTTACGGCATAAACAGATTATGTTTGATGAGTCACATGAGCGGCGCTGGCGGCCTAGCTAAACCGTTACTGCTACCACGATAAACGTTTATTTGTGGATAATTATCTCACTAATTGGTTGCAAGTAAGCAAAAGCGTGTTACGAGTATAATAATGTATACATACATAGATACATTCAACATCACGCCTCTTTCCTGTCAGGGTAAGCAGAGACCACAGCCCTCCACCTGCTACGATCGTGACATACTTCCCTCGCTTCCTCTACATTCTTCACCCCTTTCACACAACCCTCAACCTGATTATGTTTATTTCAAACAGATTAACTCATAACATTTAATCTGGTTTGACCTTTAACACAGGACGTGACCGCGCTGCTACGAGAAGTGTCATTAAATTATATGTTGATGGGGTTAAAAATAAAGGGTGTTTCTCTCCGGTCCTTATCTAGCGATAGGATTTTAAGGTTAGCTGCGAACTTTATCTAGCAGCGCAGCGGTCAAAAATGTTTTCCGATGCACCAACATTTATTTTGTTGATTTAACAAACTTTTGACTGAAGAAAGGCCTTCTCCAACTGTCTTTAAAACTTGTGCATTTACAGAAACTATTCCATTTTAGAAAGATTTATAAAAAGTGCCTACTTACGTAGTTATAAGTAACTTAAATCTCTTTCTTTCCTATAGCTGCAGCCTGCAGCCTGGAGGCAGCTTTCTTTTCGACGTACAAAATTTAAAACTATCATTTATCTACTTAAATCGTACTAACTACTCAGAAAAATCTTGAAATTCTGATAGACGGTGTGGCGCCTGCCGAAATGAGCTGTGGGAATGAGCTAATAAATCAATATTGATAACTTATATTATGGGTCTAACTGTTCTCCGTACGTTTAACCAAATTGTTGTTTTGTTGTTATAATGGCACCCTTCAGATGTTTTATGGCTGTGTGTAAATGAGTGCCTGTGGGTGCGTAGTGCGTATAGAGTAGTTCAGTGAGAGTAGTGCGGGATGTAACGACTGATGTGAGCTCTTAGCGGTCTGCGTGAGTCCATTAGCGGCGTTCATAAACTGCGTCATTCATTACATTACAACTGGGAGCGCGCCATACACCACAGCAACTCGTTACTACGTTCAAAACGGTTTAATTTGCCGACTACGATACAAATCCAACCTTATATGAAATATGGGATAAAATACTGAATGGTATTTACTGAATAGATTGGAAATGCCATCGAAACACTCGCAGAGGCTTGGCTTGGTGCCAAACACAATCTTGTAACATATAATTGCAATGTTATTCTCAGACGAAGAATCGAAGTCGGTCAAAAGCTCTTCTCTTTTGCAATTCGTATTGTTAAAGATATCCTTTGTTAGTAGGCCGCGACTATTGCTACGCCGTGGCGTAGTAAAATGCTACGACATAAAGTATGCAGCAAATTCAAGATTTCTTCGAATTAATTTGTACCCTCTCATCCCCTGCTGTAACCCCTTCCCCCGCTCGGCCCTGTGGCCGCGGGGCAGATCTCAAGACAGTGTAAACGTGTTAGCTACGTGACAACACTGCTTAGCTTGCGGGTACAAGGGCCGGACACGAACCGCACACAAAATACAAACCGCAAACTACGAAGAGTGTATTTATTTGTAAATGCCAACTTGTACATTTTATATGTATTTTTAATGAGAACCTAAAATTTTTTTTTTCAGTTTGGTTTACGTTTCGTAAGTTATTTTTATACGAGAGTTTACGAAACCCCTGAAATTTATGTAAAAAGGGTCAACTTTTATGCAACCGCCTTCCTAAATCAGTACAACACAGTCTCTCCATTGCCTCTCTTAAACGAAAAGTTAAAGAACATTTTTTTTACAAATCACTGCCTCGTCTTCGTAGTCAGCATTGTGATTTTTTCTTTTCTGTTTTTATATCTATTGTATGTATATAGTGTCCTACATAAATAGTAAACATAATTTTAAAATATTATTGAGACCATGAAACTGAACAACTTTCCCAAAGGAACATACTCGTAAGTCGAAATACGAAAAACCAAATTTGACCCCCCATACAAAGTGCAGATTGATGCAGTTTCTATGGGAGGTCAAAAATTGACTTTCGTATTTCGACCTATGCTTTTTGGGGTAAGTTGTTCAGTTTCATGGTCTGACTAACATTCTGAAATTGATTTACTATTTCGATAGGACCTTATAAACATTTTTTGTGTATTTATTTATTTATCTACACTCATGTAGTAATCTTTGAATTATGATTCAAAAAGTTGGTACATAAGGCTGAATATTACGCAGAGTATGCATAAAAAATTAAAAAGTTACCATTACGTAACGATTTTTGTATGAAAATTTTGCAAAGGTGTTACGTAATTTAACTTTTTAATCATAACATAACACTTGGATAAAATTCTTCGTGAACCTAAACCTTTTTAAAGAAGACTGAATATAAGGTCTTTTAGAGAGCCGTTTATAAATGTAACAGTTTTTCTTAGTAGCTGTCAAACATCAGCAGCATATTTACAAAGTGTACCTTATAAACAACCTATTATTTTGGAGCAGTTACAGTAACAGTTACTATAGTTACAATTATTTTATCTGTAGTGGAAAATATGCGCACGCAGCCTGAAATTAGAAGGACTTGGAAATAGATATTAGATTTGCCGCCATTTTCAATTATTTACCTTTTTTAAGTATTTTGTGCCCGTGAAAGTAATGTGAAAGTTTATTGAAAAAGTAGATAAAGTGGTGCAGTCAGGATACTGCAGTTACACCAGAAGATACTCAATAACTTATGATCTTCTCCCATATTATTCTAGGACATTTTATGACATAACCTAGTACCTACAATGAATTGGGAAAGAATGAAAATCAAAAAGAAAACCATGTCTTGTTAAGAAAATGTTCTGCTTGTATATTTCGAAGAAGACCTAGCGGATATATTAAGGCAGCTTCTTCAGACTCATATCAGAACTGTAATATACATAATATTATAAGTTACCTTTGTTGTTTACTTACTTTTGTTTAATTTTTATAAGTAAGTACCTTCCTATTGCATGAGTGAACATAAAGTAGTATACGCAACTGCATATAATATGGTATTAAAACACTCGTTTGATGCTATTATCACACTCGGCTACGCCTCGTGTGATAAACCCAAACTCGTGTTTTAATAACCTGTCTTATATGACAGTTGCATAAACTACTATATTGAGTTGCTAGTTTCATAAAAGAAAACTCGGTTGAATAGAATAACCACTTTTTATTTCAGACGTAGAAATTTCACAATATTATAGCACTCAATGTCACTTTATTACTCGACCACTGTACAGCTCAAGACGACCGAATCGACTGCCTGCCCCATCGATTGCCCGACTCCCTTCTCCAAGCATCCCCACCAAAGGGGTCCGGATCGTAGTCGACTGTGAATGGCTCACCAACTAGCCAATAGAATTACCGCACCAATCAAAGCCGACTTCCGGTGCTGCCAGCTCAATATCGGATAAATATCATGACATCCGGTGTTGCCAGTCCAAGATCGGAAAAAATCATGACATTCGGCCATCCGCGTATGTGCAACCTCCCGGTGCACATAATTTAGGCAGTCAATTCGTTGTCGGAAATATTACACAAACTTAACTTAAGACTAAAAGTGTTTGATTAGAGTTATAGATTGCATCTTGTACAAATTATGATATTGATTTATATTGATTGATTTATATTGACAAAAGTAAAACTTAAAAATGAACAAGATCTTAGTACAAGTTAATTAACAGATTTTTAGGTAGATCTACATACATTTGTTTTATTAACGTAAGTTTACACGCTGCTGTATATTTACTCTACAAAAAGTTCACAAACAAGGTATAGATTTATTAAAGTACTTATTTTGTATTTACATCGTTTACATTACCATTATCTTAAAATCATGACATTCGGTTTTGTTGTTGCAAAGTGGACAAGGGGATATATCCTTCCTCGTCGCTATCTGAAGATTCGGAACTTTCTTCCCTTAATTTTGTGGAATCATTATTTACAACACCTACATTAATCCAGGGCCTTATCCGATCATGTGCAACCACAGTCTCGAATGCTTTTTTCTTCGAAAATCCAGGGATACTACCAACTTTGTATCGGTCATTTTCGATAATCTTCAAAATCCTGTAAGGACCCATAAACCTAGACAGAAGTTTAGTACTTTTTCCGTTATTATTGAAATTAGTTCTGGTTAACTTAATTAGATCCACTTCTTTGTAGACAGCGGCAGGAGCTCGTCCAGTATCATACAGACGTTTCTGTTTTTCTTGGCTAACCTTGATATTATCGGAGACATTGTGTCTTATTGTTTGTAGGTTCTCCGGCGTAAAATCAGTATTAACATTTAGTTTATTTGCCAAACTGTCACGAAATCTGTAGCCAAACAGAGCTTCTGACGCAGTCTTTTGAGTAGAAGAATTAACACTATTATTTATGACCCACTGAATTTGTCCTGTCAACGTGTCCCAGTTGCGTTCGTCTTTACCTTCATTGTGTTTTGCCAACGATTGTAAAATGGTTTGATTAAAGCGTTTGGCTTGACCATTCGCCCTGGGACACGCGACCGCATTTAATATGTGTTTGATGCCGTGAAGCTCGCAAAATTTCTTAAAAGCACGTGAGGTAAAAGATGTTCCTTTATCCGATATAATTCTTGAGGGTAAACCAAAATCATAAAATATATTTTCGAGGACTTTTAACGTAGTCTTTGTCTTTGTATCTTTCACTGCCTTAACAACCTCAGTTTCGTCATAGTCTAAAGATAAAAGCCATTTTATAAGTATGCTTTTGCATTCTGATTTAGTCATGGGATAAATACAAAATAATTTGTTAGCCAAATTATACAAGCGCCCACTAAGGAAGGCATATGACCTTTGTGCTAAAGACGATGAGGCTCGCGGAGTATCATACACAACAAAATTACACCGCTTATGTGCATTTTAGTGGTTGGGTGTATAAGTTAACTCACAGTGTTTGCGTAACAAAAGAGAAAGAATAAAAAGTTGCCTGACGGTTAGGACTTCGCATTCCTTATACAGCGTTTTTGTACGATACAAGCGTGGCTTGGAAAAGCAGACTTTCAAGATTAATCTCTGTGCTCTCTCAGCTTTTTATCAGCTATATGTCGTAATTGTCGAAACACAAAAGATAATTTGCGTATCTTTTGTGACATGGTTCTTACGTGTTCAGTAAACGTGAGATTACAGTCAATCATGACGCCAAGATACTTAATAATAGGAGTTTTTGACAATTGTCAAAATGTAAGCATTCCCTTTCACACTCCTGACAAATGGGCCAAGATGATCAATGTGAATGATGTGAAACGGAATGTCCACCTTCTGTATGGGGTATAAATGACCTGATTTTTTGTCTCCTATCGTTGTCCTTATTAAAAGCACATTGTATACGAGTACATGACTTGACATATTTCTTAACGAATTTTCGTAGTTTAGGGAACCAGTATTGTGACTGAACTCTCTCAATTGTTTTAGTTATACCCACAGAGCAGAAACAAAGTGGAGGTGCTGTAAGGAATGTAGCCCTGATGCAATCAATGTGGTCCTGACGTCACATACTCTATAGTTCTGATACTCCACGCTAGGAGCGCTGACATCAGTACGCGACTAGTTGTCGTGAAGTGTGCACGTTATTGTTCCTCGGAGATTTTATTTTAACGTGTTTCCCAGTGCAAAATGAAGTGTTGTATCATTGGATGTAAAAGCTGTACGGATGTTCCCAATAAAATAAACGGAAACCATAGAAGATAGGGTCTTGGGAACAAGCAATTCAAAATTTCCCCATACAAGAAAAAATAGCGCCATCTGTGAAAAATCGCGTGAACTACGTTGTGTAGTACTTCGATCGGTACTAAATACACGGAACGGAAATAATATGGCGGTAAAAAACAAAACAAACTTTTTACTGTTTATATGTGATTTAGGCCTGGTTTTTCAGTTTCATTAATTGGATTATAGTCAAAAACAATAATAAGAAATAACAATAATAATAATAAGAGTATATTGTTTCTTCAACTAAGAACAACATTTTGTTGGTAAGTTTATTTGCATCCAATGTTGACAATATGACTGACATTTGTTGGTCCTAAACGTCAGACTTCGGACCAACGAATTGGGGACATTGTAACGTGCCGATGGGCTAGTACTTATATATAAGTAAATGACGGAAACAGATTTACTTTCCACTCCTAAGTATTTTATTTGTCATTTATTTATTTTTAATGTAGAATATTCTAGAACATAGAATTTAGTATACAATCCTGCATCGCGATGGCAATTTTCATAATGTAGGGACAAATTTCAGGGACGTACTCGAGAATAAAGTAAAACGGGGGGTCAAAAATTTTACGATCTTTCAACTGAGAAATCAAAGGCGTTAGAATAAAAACCGGCTAAGTGCGTGTCGGGTCAAGTGCAGTATAGGGTTCCGTAGATATTTTATGATTTTTTTTATCGCAAAGCAGGTTTTGATTAAGTACCTATGTCATGATGTTGTAACCGGTTGTAACTTTTTTGTAGACCTTTTGAAGGTGTACAATACATTATTTTGATCTATCTCGCAGGGTTCAGCCAGCGTTTGCAATGTAAGCGCAAAAAAAAATTGTTCTTTTACGACAACACATTAGAAATCTCTAAAATTATCAGTATTTCTCTACTATATTATGCATGTATTATACATAAAAACCTTTCTCTTGAATCACTCTATCTATTAAAAAAACTGCATCAAAATCCGTTGCGTAGTTTTAAAGATCTAAGCATACATAGGGACAGACAGACAGACAACGGGGAGCGACCTTGTTTTATACTATTTAGTGAAAATAAAGCTTATTTATTTCATTTTGAATTATTTCTTATCTTTACCTAGAACCCCCCCTGGGGGGTTTTTACGTTGTGCCTATTATACGTACCTGGTCGAAAAAATTTATTAGCCATCTAGTGCTGAATAGCGGTTAACAACATAAGTACACCCCAGATTCCACATAATACATGGTATACATGAGCAGACCTGTCATGTTTACCATGCATTATGCAGTCAACCGCCTTCTTGCCTTTGATCTCACACCTATTTAACAACGTCAATTTGTCATAAAAATAATCACGCAAAAGTTCATTTGGCCGTGTTGTGCGCGCCAGCATTTCCTCCAAAAGCCGACCATAGTTTTGCTCGTTAGGGAAGGCCTTAGTTAACTTGGCCTGCCACTCCTCCCAACTGTAGCAAACCGTTGGGAAGGCCTCGTACCATACTTTTGCCAATCCAGCCAAGTTTTGTAGGGCGAAATGTATGGTCTGCCTCTGGTCCCATGCATAAATAATGGCGCACTCGTTGACCTTCCTTAACCATACGTCTATATTCTGAGCTTTACTAGATGGATCAAACTCTGGCAAGACATTGTTTAAATGATTATCAGATAGCTGCTGCTGTGGTTTAATCTGGTCATTTTTTTGGAAGGTAGCTAACAACTTAAGTACCTCATCTACGGAAAAACCTGGTGGTGTCGGTGCCGCTCGCTGCGCTGCGGCAGCCTCAGGTGGAGCAGGTGGCACCTGCTGCGCTGCAGCAGTTTCAGAAGGAGCAGGTGGTGTTTGCTGCACTGTGGCCATTTCAGGTGGAGCAGGTGGCGTCGGTGCATCGGGCGAGCACCCGACCTCATCCACGACCCAAGCCGTCGTGGAGTTATCCCGACGAACCGCAAGGGGCAAAGTCACCGAAGGTGAACGGGATCTGACCCGCTTGCGCCCAGCCCGCACTCGTTCGCAGCTCCGGCGCTTTGCTCTCGGGTGCTCCATTTCCCTCAATAAACAATGAAAAATGTATTAGAGTTTAAATCTAATTTGAAATGCAACCGACCTAAGTAACGTTCCTAACCTAAATAGATAGGTAAGGTAACCAACGACTAAAATTCAGGTTTAAGATGCACGAGGCTTTTTAATGAGTATTTGTAGGTAGATGTGTGAAGAAAAAAAAAAGTTTACTCTGCTTGAATAAATCGAGATCAATATTTATAGATACTCACATTAAGGTACGTACAGAATAGTAAGTAGTTTGCGGTTTAAATTTCGGTTTGTCCATAAAACAACTGATACAGTACAGTTTATCTGTAGAATAAGAGTTGAAAATTCACAATCACTTGTCCAATGTTAGGCTGTCCATGCAACACACTTGATTCCTGTTACTAGATTTTTAGGCTCACCTGACCCATTTCGTAGTAACTCACTTGGTTACCCAACTTAGTGGCTCACATGGCCCTACCTGTGGTAACACACATGATCCCACAGCATTGACAATTATTCACATAAGCACACATGGCTTATTCAGTGATAACACACATGGTCTCACTACTTTCTTTATTAAACTAGGCTCACATGGCCTGCTAACTAAAGGCACACATGGCCTGCTAACTAATGGCACACATGGCCTGCTAACTAATGGCACACATGGCCACTACGAAGTAATGTACATGATACACTAACATTGGACACTTTATATCAATCATAGTGTTAGTTAAGGAATACCGTGTCAGTAGGTAGTTACTAATAACAGAATTAAATACCTAATAGCTTGTGGCAAATACCTTAAAATAAAATAAGATAACTCATTTAATATCAGGTCAGACGTTTAAGTAGAATTATTTTATAAAGTACCAAAAAAAATTAGGCATAATTATGAAATTGAGCTAGCACTATCTGGGAGTCGCCCAGATCAAGCACTAACACAACTTTTACAGTTACATTTGAACACCACTTTCTCACTCGCTTTTTTTTTATCGCAGCTACACGGACGGAGGGTAGCCCCGACCACGTGCAGGCGCAACTTCAAGTAAATTAGCGGTCCTCAAATCTTTGTGATGACTCAGTTATTATTATAAAATTAAAACGATCGCAAACACAACTTATTGTTCAAATGGTTAAATAATAATCATGGTAATATTAAACGAGTATTATTCTGATGATATATTATTTGAAAAAGAAATAAAAAAAATGTCATAAATACCTTGTTCTTCCTTGTAGGCGTCGAATTATATCCCGCTTCTGAGTTTTCATAAAAGAAAACTCGGTTGAATAGAATAACCACTTTTTATTTCAGACGTAGAAATTTCACAATATTATAGCACTCAATGTCACTTTATTACTCGACCACTGTACAGCTCAAGACGACCGAATCGACTGCCTGCCCCATCGATTGCCCGACTCCCTTCTCCAAGCATCCCCACCAAAGGGGTCCGGATCGTAGTCGACTGTGAATGGCTCACCAACTAGCCAATAGAATTACCGCACCAATCAAAGCCGACTTCCGGTGCTGCCAGCTCAATATCGGATAAATATCATGACATCCGGTGTTGCCAGTCCAAGATCGGAAAAAATCATGACACTAGTAATGTAAGTATAATTTATTCATTTATTCTTATCTAATGTTTAAAGTAAAGTACATCTTGTTATTGTCTTTTTTAACAATTGCATTATTCTGTCCCTCTGTTGAACACTCCTTTTCACAACCATGGGTTGGCTGGAAGAAATCTATAGTAGAGATAAGCCCGCGTTTGTAAATGTCCTTTTTATGTAACTTTCTGTTTGTAAAGTGTGCAAAACTATAACAAAAATGAAGACATTTCTAACTAGCTGTAAACATTACAATAATAAGCGTTTTACTGGTACTATCGTGGTTTTAGACGTGTACCTCAACTTTTCTTATCTGCAAAATATTTGTTTAAAAAACCTCAGCGTCTTTCGTGAACCCTGGTTAAAATATGATTTCGACTTGGTTTGTGAGATCTTATTTGTTATAACAGTCAATCAAGTTGTTTATTGCATTATGTAATTCTATATTTTTCACATTTTCAGGAACTCGTGAAACATTTTATGAAGAGAGTTTATATAACAATGCAATAGCGCAATTTGTTCTAAAAGGACATGAAAAGGACCGATACTATTGCGATATGTGGAGGAGCCGGGGGGAAGGGAAGGGGTAATGAAGAGCGCGTTTATTGCTTCCGAATGGTTGCGGGCATTGTGTGGCAATTACCCGCGATCAACGTCCCTCCTATCGATTATCAGTTAGCGATCTGTTGCAGTCCGCTCACGCCTCTCTCCGCTTGGACACTTCATATCGAGTCGCTCGGAAGCGTTTTGTACTCGCAGGCACACTGTATTCAATTCAGATCATGAATTCAGAATAGGAATTCCGGGCGACTACCGCAGACATCAGGTTTTTTTCTTTCAGGAATTTTCGAGACCAGTATGTTTAGAGACGCCAAACAAGACGAAATACTCATATTTTTCCACACATATAATAAAATTTTCAGTATCAGACATTATTTATTTCGTAGTCAGAAAAAGCGGGTCGGACTTCTACTCGGCTCGGCGCTAGTGAGATTCTGAATGAAAATTTCTGGATGTGTGTGGCAATCGATACATTTTGTTTACGAGCACTGCTGCGTTCTGAACCGTTGTTTTTTCGTTCTGAAGATCCGACGCCCGGAAAAATTCAGAACAGAATGTCATGATTTTTTCCGTTCTGAAACCAATAAAAAAGTGTGCGCCAGGTAGATTATTTTGTATGAAAAACAGTGCGTTGTGATTTCAGAATCTTAATTCCGGATCTGAATTCCTGATCTGATTCCGGATATTTGCGGCCGGCCTTAATTCGCGCAATACTCAACATTTTATCGACAACCCTCGAAAGATGGCGTCTCGCAGACTCTTGAGGACGGAATGCGGTAGCGGCGTTGGAATAACGACGCTCTCAACTCACTCGCAAAGATTGAGTCTCGTAATAGAAGGCGTTACAGATAAAATGGTGAACTAAGAGACAGCGTGGATATACTCGTGCGTAAATAGAGGGGCTTCATTTGCATAATCCTGCACTCAGATCAATACTCACTCATTCACTGAGTCTGGAGCTTAAAATAGATACTTTCTATGCATGATGCTGAAATAACAAATATTTTTAATGACGTATAGCGCGTTCAGAATAAATCAGGCTATGACGGTTATTTTCTGCGCATGGGTTACAGGCGGAGAGCTAATGAACTATTTGCTCGCCTCCCCTCAAATGCTGCGCTCACCCCCGCGACTAATTTTTCGACTTCGGCGCATTAACGGTCCATCCCGAGTTATTTTGTACGCCATATAAAGTTATGAACGAAATAATAAAATGAGCACCTACTTATACACATTTTATGAAACACCAGTATAATATACATCTTGCTCACTCATTCACAGGAGTACAAATTAAGCCATAAATACGGAACGATACTATCTTCTGTTTTATTGCTTTTGTTTGCAAACTGCTTGAAGGAAAACGCACAAAGGGTTTAAGAGATAATTCCCGCCCATTATAGTGAGTGCTTATTTATAGCGGAATCGCGCGATAAACACCTTCGGGGATGAACATACGCCGCTCAAGTACCTAGTGTGCTCTACGGTCGGCCGCATGATGATAGGCATGAGCTAGATCCGTCCATCCTATTAGTGCAAGCACTCGAACTACTTAGCGAGACTAAACCCTACGTATAGTTTGCCAAGTGTTCAGTTGAGTCGACAGGGATCTGTAAAATACTTAACAACTCGCTAAAATGGCTTTTGCTCTACAAAGTTTCTTGAATCAAATTATGCGACAAAGTTAGATAGTCTCGCTTTGGGAATCTAAGTTATTGGTAAAGGGCTTATTGGTTAAGAGGGAAGGGAGAAGTCCACAACAAGACTAGCTTTTCTTGCGCTACAAAGTATCTTGAATCAAATTATGCGACAAAGTTTGATAGTCTCGCTTTGGGAATCTAAGTTATTGGTAAAGGGCTTATTGGTTGGGAGGGAAGGGAGAAGTCCACAACAAAACTAGCTCTTTTCAATAGTGAACCACCCTCGTGGGAGCAGGCGAGTTTCTTGCTCGGGACTGCTGTGTTCGTTTGAACATTCGTTACAAGAAAAATAAAGATTCGTGTACCAAATCATATAACATACAATGAGGCCGCAGTGCCTATTTCTCATGATACCGCGAAACACTCAACAAAGTTTCGTTGTTTTCAACCATAATTTACTCAATCCTTTTGTCTAAACCGGAATATCTAAGAACGGAAAGAACGCACAAGCAAACCTGAGTTCAACCGAAATTGTGTTCAAATAAATATACTTTTTATTTCAGGCTTTTGATGGAACTTCCCAAACTTATAATTTAGAACTGAGCTGGGGAGGCTTCACCGACGCGAAGATAATTTTAAAGATAAATAAGCGTATATGAACTATCCGGCAAGGTGGGTGGTATTATTGATTCACAATTAGCAGACTAATTAAAGTCATATTGGTATGAAGTACAAAGTCAGTGTTCAGAAGCGGTACGGTATATAATAGTTACACGACTCATTGAACAGGGTTGTATGTTGTCAAAGCAATTTAAAGTTTTATTGATGTCGAATATTCGGTCAAAGCGGTAACGTACTGGATATTCATTATTCATGCTTCAGCGGACGCAGTATGTAATACTGTATTGGCCACGCAGAGTCCAGCAACTTGGCATGAAGTACTCCACTCCACCCGACCGCGGTCGCGAACCTCTACTTTATATGCAAAACTTTTCACTTTGATGGTTCGTAGAACCCCTTTAGAACTAATCTTTTAACAAACTGTTAATTAAACTTTTTGTACGAGTAATTACGTCTATCTGGATGCCAGGGATGGAAAGGTGAGTGACACTTGACCTTTAGTGATAAGTTTTTAATAATTCTTTTCATAATTCGTTTGTAAGACATGTGTTATTCAAATGAGTATAATAAAAATATATACTATTAGTGTTGTGTTGATTTTTAGCATCTTACGGTTTGACTCAAAAAACTTTTTTTTACGAATTTTAACCAAATTCCAGATAACCCAGACTTGTTGAATATTTTGCAATATTTTGTAAGGTGGTTAAAATTAACAGTAAAAAGCTTTAAAGTAAATCATTTCTAGAGATAATGTCAGCAGTTGGGAGTCGGCGATGATTATGTTTCTATCAGGGTTATAGACAACGACAGGTATTTGTATGTTTACTTCGTGCCTAAAAATATAACGCATACGATACCTTTATTGACGACCATAGTTGACAACCATTTCAGCGTCTTTCAGGGTGTTATGATAATAAACACTTACTCAAGAAAGTGCTTGAGTCATGAGGTCTAGTGCTTTAATTAAAAATTTCTTTTAATTTACGCAAAACACATAAAGCTTTTAACAAATATTTTTATCATGGGAGCAATAAAAAGCGTCTCCGTACGCATAACTATCGCCGTCGTAAAAAGCTCGTTAGCTGGAGATACATCATTTTATGTTAATACTATATTCTGTAAGCGTTCACAAGAATTATGATGCAAATAATCCATAAACCTTGCGTCAACTTCAAAATGCACTATAAATTACGCGTTTAGTTAGTGTGTTTATATTAAACATGAAAGTAGATATTTGATTTGTTCTTTCATAAAACATTTATAAAGTGTGGTAAGTTTTTGAGTGCTATAGAACGTATTGATAGGCATCGGTTCGGGTATCGGGATTAAGCGAACGAAACTCATCTGCCGGGGATCAATCGGTGCGATTCCAGTGCTCCAACACGAAGAGATGGCGCAACAATATAACAACTACATACATACAAGGTGTTACAGAAAGGGTATGTAAGACAAGCCTGAAGGATGCTCATGAAACTGCTTAATTTTTCTTGAGGAAGATAAATTCAAATAGGAGATAATATTGTGACCTCCCATTCAAAATGCACTGTCACCTGATTTATTTTGAGAAGTTGGGAAAAACCGAATTAGCAATCAGTCTTTTTTAGTTGAACTAAGTATTATTGAACTTAGGAAACAGCTAGTGCAAGTTTCACAACAGTTCATTAAGATTGGTTCAGTAAAACAACAAAAGACAAAGAAATAATTAAGTAAAGGGACTCGAACGAAAAAAATACTTAGAAGTAGTTTCAATTACAAAAGAAATAAAACATGCATTTAGAGTTGCATACCAAAACTACCAACCAAGAGACACGATTATGTGTTTTATTTCGAAGATTCTGGCAGCGAAAGATTCTTTTTGTAGTCTAGAAATTAGTTTTTTTGTTTTGGGAAAAATTGTACAGTTTCATGGCCAAAATTACATCCTTTAGGATGCTTACGCCCTTTTTATTGCACATTATATACATATATAATATATGATCAAACGAACTTCTTGAATGAAGTTCGATCAATATTATATGAGTAAGCTTCATTCGAAGATATAATTAACCAAGTAGTCCTAATTCTAGCCCGCGGCAACTAATCGCACATACTTTAGAGATTTTTTAAAGGTTTTGAACCAGTTTTGTTCATATCGTTTGAAAAAAACGCGCCAACACAACACGCCACCTGGCAACCCGGGCGGTACTTTTACTCATTATTTAGAGATTGTAGAGCTTTCGAAACTTCCTATTCCGGGGTTGGGAGGGGTGGGACCTTATATCTTCGAATGAAGCTTACTCATATAATATTGATCGAACTTCATTCAAGAAGTTCGTTTGATCATATATTATATTTCGTAAGCTTCATTCGAAGATATAATTAACCAAGTAGATGTTTAGAGCAGGAAGTTTCGTACTTTATTACACATTAAATACTTTTACACGTTTTTAAAAGTATAACAAAATACATTATCAAATATTTAAGTGCAAAAATATCAAAAATTTCAATTACAAATTGGTTAAATTTATCATAAGGTTCACAAAAGGATGCATATGAATGCTGTGAGCCAGTGTAAGCTGATGAGATAGACAGTTAAAATTATAAAGCAACTACAAAACATTTTAGAAGGAATACAATTCGTTTTAAATGTTTAGTCCGGCTTACTGTTGTTTGAATTGTGCCGGTGTTTCTTGTCACGAGAGTATAAGTTAGGTAACTTGTACCAAGAATCAGATTATATATCGAGATCAAATGTATCCAGAGCTAATATGAACTGATTATGAACTTTTACACAGTCAGAGCAAAATGTTATTTCTCCTGAGTATAACTCAGTTACATTAGTGTATGATATCTAGAAGAGTAACTGGAAAAATCATCAGATCAAGGCCTTTGGCCGAGGTCTGTCTGTGTCCCTAATGTATCTTTAAATATATAAATAAATCTTTGCTCTGCACTGCCCTGGTAATTAATATCATATAATTTCTCTAGATAAAGAGCATTCATTTGATATTTAATATTTATTATGAGATAACGTTTCTATTCTCTGAGCTACAATGCTGTAAAATAGTGCTTGGTTTGGCACATTTCTTTATGATTATTGTTTATAACTTTGTATAAGTACCAAATGCAAACTTAAGTTTCGGAGAACCCTTTTGGTAGAAAATCGAATGTATCTGGTCTCTACTTAAGTGCCTTTTCTGCCTACTTAAAGAAGGGAGAATAGGTAATGAACAGTAACTGCTGTTTATGAGAGTATTAAACAACAGATATAATGTTACAAGAACAGAGGCACATAAGACCTAAATTTTGTTGTTTTTTCATAAAATCGATCACGCTTTCGACTTCGTAGAAATTTAAAACAATCCATGTCACACGAGACTTATAGTCTCGTCAAACCCAGCGCAGAATTTTGACAGTTCTATTATGTACTATAAGATACAATAAAACCATAAGTTTTATTTTTATTTATAACAAATATCTCCTATTGGGGACGCTGGGACCGAAAAGGGTAAACTTACGTGTATGAAATAAATGTTTAATCATCGTTAAGTGATTTGTCGCTATTAATGTTCCTTTTAAACCAGTACGACCTGGAAAGTGGCATCGCTGCCAGGGCATAACACTACAAGAAGAAGGATATTATGACCTTTCAGTTTACTTACCAAACATAACAAAAGTTTACTTACAACTTCCGTTGAATTTAAAATCAAGGGAAGTTAGGTCTGCTCTGCCACGGTCAGGAAAGAAATTCCAAAGTAGCTAAAGCTTGGCTGCAAATAACTATATTTTATGAATAAAGTTTTTGTTCAGGGTTATGGGAATAAGAAAAAAAAAATACGATGAAATCAACTAACTTCGAATTTAGATGGAATCATCGATTTCGTATACGTAACGTAGGTACTACCACACATTAGACAATAGTAAACTGACACTTACGTGCACGTACCTTCAGTATTGGTGTGAGAGACAAGAGGGCTTTTGTAGTACTCATAGGAGTATCAGCAAAAACTTAGGATTAAAATTCTTGTAATCTTTGTTAGTTACTCATATCTTTTTAACCGATTAAAAAGCTAAACCAATTCTCATTGTATCGATTCCGCATTGTTTTGGTCAAGTCATTCTATTGAATGAATTTTATATTTCTGTTATTATCCGATCAAATAACCTGTTGATGGCCATAAAATGGACAATGCGCAACAATGAATCACTCTTAATTTTAGGAGAAAAAAGTGCTATAAATTGAGCAGTTTTTTGCAAGGCTTTACATATAGCGAAATGAAGCCTAAAAATCGGTATGGTTCTTTAGGTCGTACAACGTTTTTCTTCGCTAGTTTGTTTTTAAAAGTTATTCGGTATCGCGATTAACTATGATGAAGTATGGGATGCGCAGATGCGCGCATAAAAGAGCATGACAAAGCAAAAAAAAAAAAAAATTATCACATAAGTTACGAAGGTACGGTTACCTAGTATTAGTATTATACAGCCCAGATATTTGACGTGAATGTGAAGTCAGCAGCAAGCGTGATTTAAGGCTTATCGGTTAGTGAAATATTTGCGGCTTCTCAAAGGTCATACACCCTTCAGCATTGTACGGTCCGCACACCGATACATTTTGATACCTCAGCGTTTTAGGCTGCATAGTAGCTTCACCTTCAGTACACGATCACCACTCATTCCGCGTGCACTCATTGTATCATCTTTTTCTGTCCAATATACGTAAATTATCAATCATCGTTCGTGGTTTACTTTAACAACTCTCCAGCATAGCATCAAAGGTGTATGAGGATCACTCAAACCCATACATCTTTTTGGTCCTTCGAGCATTCTTGACCCACCGCCGGCACGGGTAAATGCGGGACCACGCGGCGACGCAACGTGATATCGTGTCATATATCACGTGGTACCGGTGATTTTCCGTGCATGGTGCAGTGCAGTTCAACAAACATTGACTATTTTTATAACATTTCGTGAAAAGGAACTTTTACACAATAAAAGTAACGTCACGCAGCAGCAAACAACTTATCATCAACTTAGTGTTATTCGTGCATCCTGTGCCCGGTAGCGAATCGGTCGTGTCATCTGGCCACCCACCAGCGGGTATCACCAGCGCGACTGAGAGGGATTATCGCACATACCGTGTAGAGGTCACAATAGCACTGAGTGGAAAAAGCATCCAGCATTCAAAATACAGCATTCGGCATACAGCATTCATCACCTAGCATTCACGAGCAGAAGTGGAACTCATCAGCACTCAACAGCAGACTTACAGAGCAATCATCAGCATTGACGAGCAGTAGTAGCATTCACTAGCATTCAGCGCACTCTACAGCATACAGCAGCAGTTGCAGCATTCACTAGCATTATCAATCATTCGAGCATACATGATTTCATGAGGTAAATTCATTTTCTCATGGAAAATTTACTCCAATCTCAAGCAAGAATCTTGGAAATATTTGAGCACACTCTCAATAATTGGAATAAAGAAGCATTAGAACGTCGCACACCTGAGGCGATAAATAAACGAGTGCAAGTTCTAGACACATATTGGTTAGAATTTGAAGCAAACCATAAAGAACTCTGTAAGTACGAAAACAAGTCGCACGCATATTTCACTCAAGATAAATATAGCTCGGCGCATCAATACTATACTAGAGTTCGCCACTATATAGCAAGCTACACAAGGGAGTCTCATCATACGACGCCCATCTTAAAACCAGCAACCTTCACGCTCGAAGCACAGCAGCAAGGGGACACTTCTCAGCCTCAGCAACAAACGAGCGCTACACAGGGTACCAACACAGGCTCCGGTGCGCCCAAAACCATGGAGTCTGGCAATCCCAGCAAGACAGAGGAAATGTTGCGTAAGCAACAGAGTAACTTTAAAGCATTCGCCCGAACAGTAAACAACATCGATCTAGAGAAGATCAGTGACAAGTGGGAATTCGAAGACATTTTAAAATCATTGCAGTCTCGTTGGGACGCCATAGATTCCTTACATTGGGAATTAGACAGCATCCTAGATGGAAAAAGTAAAGAGTATGAAGCAACCTTCGATTTACATGAAAGCAAGTACATTATCATCAAAAAATTGATCAACACTAAAATGTGGTCGGTGTCACATAAAGAAAAAGCAACGCCGCAAATGGAAATACCAACTTTTAGCGGCAGTTATCAACATTGGACGTCGTTCAAAGATCTCTTTACTGAAGCAATACATACCAACGCATCGCTTTCAAATGCACAAAAGATGCAATTCCTGAAAGGAAAAGTTAAGGGAGAAGCTGAAAAGCTTATACAGCATTTAACAATCAGTTCCGAAAACTACCAAACTTGTTGGGACATTCTTAATCACCGTTTTAACAACAAAAAATTAATATTTTCATCTCATCTCAACACGCTTCTCAACTTGCCCAACATGCAGCATCAATCATCAGCATCTCTGAAAAAACTTCATGATACTACGAACGAATGTCTCTACGCTATCAAAAACCTCGGCGTCGATACGTCGTCGTGGGACCCTATATTAGTGCATCTTATCACGCAGAAATTGGACGCCGAGACACACAATGACTACCTCGAGTCGCTCAAGTCCCCGCGCGAGCTGCCTGATCTAGCAGAATTCTTAGAATTTATCGAGTTAAAATTCACGTCCTTAGAGTCAGCGCGACGAAAGCAAGACGCGTCAAGATCATCTCAGCAACAATCAGAGACAACAAACAACAAGAAATATCATCATTCATACAAAGCATACAGCACTAATCAAAACGCAAGATCGACTTATAAATCGTACTCTAACACCAATAAAGGGTCTTTTTCGAAGCATTCAACGGAGAACAAAAAATGCCCGCATTGCCAGCAAGAACATAAGCTATTTACATGCAAAACCTTCCTTGAATTACAACCCGACGCTAAAAGGAAGACAGTTATGAAATATAATGTATGCCAAAACTGTTTATTTGAGCATAAAAATAAGGAATGCATTTCTGAGAAAAGATGCCGTGTTTGCAACGAAAAACATAACACGTTGCTACATGACGCCTATACAAACTCGACAAATAACGAGACAAAGAAAAGCAGCCACCACGCGTCTCAAGAAGATGGCATAGCGGAAATACTTCTAGCAACAGCATTAGTCAAAGTACAGTCAGCAGATCAATCCTTTGTAACCTTACGAGCACTCATCGACCAAGGGTCACAAGTCTCACTAATAACCGAAAAGGCGGCGCAGATTCTAAGGCTGCCGCGCTTACAATGTAAAGGTGTCGTATTCGGCATCGGTGCAAAGGAAAATAATTGCAAAGGCGCAATTAATATCACGTGCATGGCGCGACACAGCGAATACACTTTCAACGCTAATGTGTTTGTAATGCGCAACGTTATCAACAATTTGCCAAACCAATCATTCAAGCAACCATCATGGCCATTTTTGGAGAATATACAACTGGCGGACCCAGAGTTCTACAATAGTCGCCCGGTAGACCTATTACTCGGTGCAGACGTTTATTCAAACATCATACAAGAAGGTATCATCAGACACGACAAAACCCAACCGATCGCTCAACAAACAAGATTAGGCTGGATTCTTTGTGGCAATGTACGCACATTCCAATGCAACGTTGTTCTTAATAATTTAGAAGAACTTCATCATTTTTGGTCAATCGAAGACATTGCCGAAAATTCAAGCATGTCACAGGAAGATCTTGAATGCCTACAAAATTACAAAAATACAACTACACGCACAGAAGAGGGCAGATACGTCGTTAACTTACCGTTGAAGGAAGACTTTCAAGAAAAGTTGGGCGCTTCAAAGCCGATGGCGGTTGCACAATTTCGACAGCTAGAACGAAAATTTAGCAGACAAAAATCGCTAGCAGAAGCATACAAAAAATTCATCGACGAATATCAGTCACTTAATCACATGGCTGAGTGTACAAGTAACTCGACACCAAGCTGTTATCTACCTCACCACAGCGTGGAGCGCGATTCTACTACGTCAGCTCTCCGTGTCGTTTTTAATGCATCAGCAAAAACGTCAACAGGCTATACACTTAACGACCTTATGCATCGCGGGCCGAACCTGCAACAAGACCTCATGTCTTTAATTTTACGATGGAGGCAATATCAATTCGCATTCACGGCCGATATCGAAAAGATGTTTCGACAAATTCTTGTAAATGAACAACAGCAAGCATTACAAAAAATTGTATGGAGAAACTCGCCCGATCAACTGCTAAGTGAATTCCAGCTGAAAACAGTAACTTATGGTACCAAGGCAGCACCATTTTTAGCGATGATGACCTTGAAACAGTTGGCAATTGATGAAGGTCACAAATATACAGCAAGCAGGGCAGCACTAGCATTACAAGAAGAATTTTATATGGATGACCTTGTCAGCGGAAGTTTCGAATTAGCATCAGCAAAGCAGCTGCAAATGGACTTAATACAGCTTTTACAATCAGGAGGCTTCTATCTTCGCAAATGGTCATCAAACAAAGCAGAACTTCTTGAGTCTGTTAGCAAAGCACAAAGCAGCCAAGAAACATTTGACTTCAAACAGTTACAATCAACAAAGACACTTGGACTAAAATGGCATCCTGAAACAGATCAACTAACATTTCAATTGAAAATTGACACCACTGCGGCGACAGAAAAGAGCACAAAAAGAACATTATTATCAGACATCTCAAAGATATTTGATCCCCTAGGATGGCTGTCACCTACAACCATTAAACTGAAGCTCTTATTCAAGCTAGTTTGGTCTTCTAGCATTCAATGGGACGACTCACTACCTGAAAATATCAAAATCGAGTGGGAGAAAACCAGGAACGACCTGCAAAATATTAATGAAATAAAAATACAAAGATGGTATCAAAGCGGCCAGTGCGATAACATAGAATTGCACGGCTTCTGCGACGCTTCCACTAAAGCCTACGCATGTGTCGTGTACAGCAAAGTCAATAACAAAATAACACTCGTCGCTGCAAAAACTCGAGTAGTTCCTGAAACCAAAAACCTTACTTTACCTAAGCTGGAACTCAGCGGAGCACACCTTCTATCAAAATTGATCAGTAAAGTCGAGAAAGCACTATCATGCCACCAAATCAAAATATTCGGATGGACAGACTCTACAGCTGTCCTCGGATGGATCCAGGGAGACGCAAACCGTTGGAAACCATTCGTGGCGAACAGAGTCCGTCAAATAAAAGACATCATTGCACCTGAAAATTGGCACTACGTCAAATCAGCGGAAAACCCAGCAGACTGTGCCAGCCGAGGGATATCAGCAGAGCTACTGAAAGAGCATAACTTATGGTGGAATGGTCCCGAATTTCTTCACACTTTCAATCACCAAGCTGAAAAGGAAAGACCCACCTACGTCACAAATCAAGAGGTGCTAAAATCAAAACAAAGCAACGTAACGACACGTCATAGCAGTGATGACGTCATTCAACTCATACTTAGCAAGCACAGTAACCTGACGCGCGCAGTGTGCGTACTAGCGTGGGTGTCGCGTATAGCATTACGGCACCGTGAGCAAACATCTTATCTGACTGCAAAAGAATTAGAGAGTGCGAGACATAAGATTATTCGATGCATACAAAAAATGGAGTTCTCTCAAGAAATTGATGCACTTCAGAAAAACCAACATATCAACAACAAAAGCAAAATTTTAAGCCTGAGCCCTTTTCTAGACAAGGATGGACTTCTAAGGGTCGGAGGCAGAATCAAGCACGCACACATCAGTAACAACATGACGCATCCTATTATCCTACCACACAGTCACCATCTGACGCCATCTCACTTTCTCAGCAGTGGACCTGTCCTGACTATCCTCGATACAGAACAAGATGAACGCACAGGATGGTATAAAGCACAAAAGATTACACAAGACATCTGGAAACGATGGCAAGCTGAGTATCTGAGTCAACTTTCAGCTAGAAGCAAATGGAAACAACCACAAGAAAACATCCAGATTGACGACGTCGTAGTGGTCCACGAGCCTAACTTACCAAAGGGCAAATGGGTCCTAGGCAGAGTTACACAACTACACCCAGGAACTGACGGCTATGTCCGGGTGGTAACCATTAAAACGAAAAGCGGTTACATGAAACGGCCTGTCGTAAAATTGACTTTATTAACAAAAGCAGACTCCACATTATACAAGCACCAGAGATCTGAAAAACACGGTCAGTCAACAAGCAACTATCAACAGAGCACGAACAGAACTTTCAAAACAAACTTTGCTTCAATAATTTTGTCATTCATGCTCGTAATGACAATGATTACCACCGCCCATTCTCACTATAGTGTGACAACCCTAACAAAGGCTCTCTACTTTGACAAAATATCAAGCATGCAATTTATACGCGATGAATGGAAACTTATCGTCTACTACGATCTAAACCCGTACTGGGATGGTACAGCAACATTTGAAAAATACATGAAGCAATTAGACACAATGTGCGACAGAGCAAACAAGAAAACATTGTGTGACATCATACTCCTTCAACTACGTCACAATTATGACGAGCTACAATACTACAACCGTATGCTTCTACATCAGCACTTTGACATCACTTCTCGGAAACGTCGCGGTCTTATCAACGGTGTTGGTTATATCGCCAATAGCCTTTTTGGAATATTAGATGAGAACTTTGCGAAACAATATCAGCAAGACATATCATTAATAAAAGATAACCAAAAACACTTAGCTCTTTTATGGAAAAATCAAACATCGATCATAGAAGCAGAGTACAACCTTCTCAAACGGACAGAAGAAGCAATAAACAAACAGCACAAAATTATCAACCAGCATCTGAACAATTTGGAAAAAGTCACAAACATTTTGAACAAGGAATTGCAAGACACAGAAATAATGAACGAGCTAGCACTATCAACTTTCGTTGCAAACAACATGCTTACAAAGCTAAAATCTATTCAAGATACGCTATTAGATACCATAACTGATCTCCACCACGGAATGTTCAACATATATCTGTTATCTCCTAAACAACTACGAGATGAGTTGAATATAATCTCTGGTCAGCTACCACGCGACTTATCATTGCCTATGAATAACATTCAAACTGATATGGCAAAAATATACCATATTTTGAAGGTTACAGCAAGAATCACTGATCAGTACACGATATTCGAAATAAGAATTCCATTAATAAACAGAGAAAGTTTCGATTTATACAGGGTCATACCGATTCCACATCGAATCGGAAATACCTCTATAAGTATCATACCCGTATCAGATCAAGTTGCAATCAACCTACGCAAGGATACCTATTTACAATTGACAGAAAACGACGTACAGCAATGCATACAATACGATGAAAACAATCGTCTCTGCCACTCACAAAAACCTATCTATAAACTAAAATCAGACGAGAATTTATGCATCAAAAATCAAGTAACGAACGAGTGTCAAACAAAAACCGAAGCTTGCCACGATAATTGGATGGAATTAAGCAAAACAAACATGTACTTATTTTATTGTTGCGGGCAGTGTGCACTGAGACTCATATGCGAGAATCACATTACAGCACTACAAGTACAAAAAGCGGGAATCATTGTACTCGAACAAGATTGCGTCATCAAAGGGGAACATTTTACAGTATTTTCTCGCAACAACCAATGGAGTGAGACGAAATCTTCGTCAAACTTGTACGTACCCCAAATTGCTCCAATAAACCATATCTTCAACGTGTCCATACCATTAACAAAAATAAACATTACTGAGCACCAATCATCTCTTGACAAACTCGGCGAGCAAATAGAGCAAATGAAAAGAGAAACACCTATGATTGAAGGAACATCCTACCATGACGTACATCAATATACAGTCATTTACATCATGATGTTAGGCTGTATAATAGCATTCGCAGTTTATGTCGGGCGCTGCCTGCGTCGTCGTCGACGTCTAAGAGGGAGAGCTGACATACAGTCGAGAACAGAACAGCAGAGAGCTCAGACCAGCAACACTCAAGGGCCCCGTGCTCCTCCGAGGCAACCCGAGCAAACCTCAAGGCCAGAAGCCATAGAGATGAAACAAATACGGAAAGAAAATAAAGCAACCTCACCTATACTTACGAAATCATTTGTATAATTAACGTAAATCTTGAAACTCTGCGTTAAAATTTATAAGTTTAGCATAAGATTGCTTATTTCATTGTCAGCTTCATCATCTTCTCATCTCATTCTTCTCTCGCCCGGGAGCATGTACGGTCCGCACACCGATACATTTTGATACCTCAGCGTTTTAGGCTGCATAGTAGCTTCACCTTCAGTACACGATCACCACTCATTCCGCGTGCACTCATTGTATCATCTTTTTCTGTCTAATATACGTAAATTATCAATCATCGTTCGTGGTTTACTTTAACAACTCTCCAGCATAGCATCAAAGGTGTATGAGGATCACTCAAACCCATACAAGCATGAAAGTTGAAACAAAACCAGCTTAAGCTGAACTAGCGCTACGCTCGCTACAAACCCCCGAAATTAGATATTTGCTCAAGGTCCAAGTGTTTCCACTGGCGTGCGGCCGAGTGTACACCATGACAATAAAAATAATATAATAATTTATGTTAACTACCCCAAGTCATCATACTATTATTACACTTTCAATGAAGAGAACACGTTAACTTAGATTGAAGTCGTGTGCGATCATAAAACAGTCTTAAGCTATCGAATTAGTAGTAGCTCGATAGCTTTCCATTTGCGCAAGTTTTGAATAGACATGCTCCCAATAAGGCCTTGGCTTGCCACAGCAAAAATTTCATAGAAAGCAATCCTTAGCTATAGGATTATTACGGGGTAGTTTGCGACAGATATCACTTAGCTGGCAGTCAAAATGAATGTAATGAACCAAATTAGAGCTACTCAATACTCATGGTTCAGTCAGTATCATTCAGATCAGTCTTTATTTTCATTTAATGTGTACAATAATGTATGTTTGTTTAATGTATACATTTATGCATAGAATAAATAGAGGACGGCCAGCAGAACAGGATCAGGTCGTCTATGGGACAAGTCACGAGCTCAGTCGCCATAGAGTTGATGCATACGCGACTTGAAATGATTCTGGTTTTTGACCATATGAACTCCTCCGTTGCTCACGAAGGGGGCCCTGTGTGCTTCCCCCCCCCGCCCTTTCTTTTCAGCTATTGGTGAAATTGAGGGGAGGCTGTCCAGACTTCCCTGGTTGCTACCAATCTTGCTAGATTACGTCGTTTTTAGGAACAGTGATGTAGAAATATTTTAGGAAGAAAAATCTTTTTACGCTGCAAGTAGAACCTCTCTTTTGATGCATCATTCATTACACATGAAAGGTAGGCATTTATTTACCATATTAAACAAGTAAAACATTTAGAAACGACTTCTCAAAGTCTGGCCTTAATGTTGATTGATATTAAATAAAGATTTTAAAAGATTCAGTTTCTTCTAACAGGTACATTTATTTATCCAGCAAGCAAGATGGATATGTCAATGGCCTATAGAAATACGAGCATTGTTGTTGAACGATGCTTGAACGTCGATTTAATAATAACACGTCCACGTGCTAACACGCGGTTAGCCTCCAGACTATTTAAGTTTTTATTTCAAAATCGATAACAGCAGCCATATTTTGGCTAGAATTTGTCAGTGCCCTGATAAGTTTATAATATTTTCAAAGTTATTATGGTCTACGGACTTTTGATGCGTAATATGTATCTTATTTAAGCTATGAGAGCTAAAAACTTGTGTGTTTACATATTTTTGGCATATGTAGGTAGTTCGCTTGAGAGATTGCCGTACACCAGTTAAAATTCAAAAGTAATTATTTACTCATTTATTTCCCTTCGAACGACTTCTGAAGTGTGTAATGGGTCTATCTGGCTTGTCCGTTTCGTATTTGGTTACGGAACACATATATCTGTTTTATAGTAAATTAAATCAAACGTTTTCAAAGGGTCACCGACTAAAACAATCGTAAACCAATTGGTCAGTGCACGTTGGTCGTGGGTTGTCAGTAAGCTGTTTTAAATGATTTCGGAATGAAATCTGTTTTTCTTTTTGTGGGTAGAACTTGACGAATGATGAAATGAGTCTGTATAATTTTATTATTGTGTGGGTAGGTAATTGTCTAGTTTATACATAGTTTATAAGTAAACTCTCAGCTACGAACTAAAATTCCGTTAAGTCCCTGTGATAACACACGGTTACCCTCCGGACCCTGTAATTGTATGATTATTACGTATCTACGGTCGTGTTGGCTCATGTCCAACTTTCCAAATTGCACATTTTATAAGAATCACCAAGTACCATTTTGAGGTAGTATAAAATTGTTCCAGACGGATTGTGGTTATTTATTATTGTTTTTCAAAATGAGGATAACCTTGTAAAAAATACATAAATAAGACAGGTTTAACTTGAGTATGCATGTGTACCTACATACAATCGATCACTAACCTGCATAACTCAATACAATTTATAGGTCTGTGCTAACACACGGTTTGCCTCAAGACCGAATTTGTCGTCGTGTCAACACGCGGTTGGCCTCCAGACCGAATTTGTCTTCGTGATAACACACGGTTACCCTCCAGACGGAATTTTCTTTCGTGTTGGACTACATCCAACCTCCCAGATAGAACAATTACTGCCTTTCTGAACCACACTAAATCCGTACTAACACTTTGAATAATATGAAAATAAAGTAGTAGCTTTGACCCACCTGAATTATGTTCTGAAGATCCCAGCACTCCAAAATTTGGAGGCTAGCCACGTGCTTTTTACTCACCTTACATCATTGTATGCTTTTTTCGATTGCTATTTTTCACTAAAATGCACTTCTTTCCACACTAAATTTACACGAATTTAAACTTGATTTAAGCATATAATAATTAAAATAAAACTAATATTAAATATTGAAAATTGAGAGCGCGTTATGTGCTTTCGTTGCCACGCACAGAAAAAGAATGAGTAAAAGTACCGCCCGGGTTGCCAGGTGGCGTGTTGTGTTGGCGCGTTTTTTTCAAACGATATGAACAAAACTGGTTCAAAACCTTTAAAAAATCTCTAAAGTATGTGCGATTAGTTGCCGCGGGCTAGAATTAGGACTACTTGGTTAATTATATCTTCGAATGAAGCTTACGAAATATAATAGACATGCTTCGCTGGAGCCGCCATTTGCCAGATTCCATCACAGAACGATAAGCTCACGGGATCCGGCAGGACGATTCCAGGATAACAACTAAATGTCATCGTACTGGAGATCGCAGACGCTGATTGGTTCGTGAGTGTGGGTAGTGGCGCGTGATTACAACTAGATAACTAGACCGTAAGGGCACTGCATGTTATCCTACGTCATCTAGTACACGAAATTAGCAACTTTGTAGCGATAGTAGTGGCCTAATAGGTCCACAAAACGTTGGTCTGCCAATCCGAAACCTGGCAGGTTTTGTACAGTTGGAGAGAAAAGTGGTTAAATGACAAATTACACGAATGAAATCTATTGTAATCTATTGTAAAATGTGGTCAGATGTGATTGGACCACAAATTTGGTCGAACTGGCGAAACTGCCAAGAGGATGCAAGGCAGACCTGTTGTTTTTTACTTATATAGGTACCTTCTATTTCTACGAATAGATTTCATTCGTGTAATCTGTCATTTAACTACTTTTCTCTCCAACTGTACAAAACCTGCCAGGTTTCGGATTTTCAGACCAATGTTTTGTCGACCTACTAGGCCACTACTATCGCTACAAAGTTGCAAATTTCGTGTACTAGATGACGTAGGATAACATGCAGTGCCCTTACGGTCTAAACGGAGTAGACAAAAGATCTGCAGCGACGAAAGATAATGCAAGTTGCACATTTAATCGCAAACGGCTACATACATTATTTGTATAAGTGTAACGTTTCTCTTTACAATTCCAATAGCTTTTACTCTCCGAATAGATTTAAAGATATTTATTACTACCCGTAAAGGGTATAACGAATCTCGATTCGCTTAAATTGTGTTGAAACAACCAAATGGTTTAATTCTTAGAAAGGGTTCAGTGCAAAACGTGCTTGATTTGAAAGTTAAGTTTCAATGTTGTCGTGTTTCATTGTTAACGGCTTGAAAATGCGTTTATTATAATAACGAAAAATACAGATTTTTTAGCGTTCACACATGCTCTCGTTACGCAAAAAATATCCTTCATTTGAATTGCAAATATGAATAGTCCGGGTGGCATAAAAGGGTTACTAATAGGGCTTTACATTGACCGCATAAATTACTTACTTTTACATTGGCAATCCTTTCTACAAATAAATGATTATGATTATGATTATTACAAATGTAGTGACATGGATCCACCCACATGGAAGTATGTTCGTTTATTTGTCACTGAATATTTTTAGTCACATGTTGTACGAGATGACGTCATGCGACATGACGGATGTCTGTCGGTGCACTTCGAAGACGGGTTAGTTTAATTTTATTTCGGCCATGTGGTTAAAATTATAGGGAACGTTAAGCATCTTAATACTGTCTATTTGCATACAAATATCCAAGTGCCCATGAAAAAGAATCGACTTATTTTCCTTTTTGAAGTGAAAACTTCTTTACCGGCGCTTGTCACTTTTTTAGATGGGTAAAAAATGTTAAACTCGCGTCAGATGTCGCGTCAGATCCGTAGCCTGATCGAAAAAGCGCCAACTGTCAACCGTGTTATTATTACAAAAGGGGTTTTTATTCAGTGACATCAAAGAAGTACGCGAGCAAAAGCGCGATTGACCCTTACAAAGAGCATTAATACTGTCTATTTGCATACAAATATCCAAGTGCCCATGAAAAAGAATCGACTTATTTTCCTTTTTGAAGTGAAAACTTCTTTACCGGCGCTTGTCACTTTTTTAGATGGGTAAAAAATGTTAAACTCGCGTCAGATGTCGCGTCAGATCCGTAGCCTGATCGAAAAAGCGCCAACTGTCAACCGTGTTATTATTACAAAAGGGGTTTTTATTCAGTGACATCAAAGAAGTACGCGAGCAAAAGCGCGATTGACCCTTACAAAGAGCATTATATTCAAAAATGCAAGTTTTCTCTTCTGCCGGCACTCCCGGAGTGCAACCCGTCCTTTTTTTTTCAAACTATATGTAGTTTTGCAACATAACTGTTTTATGTCTTTACTATCTTCCAAAACATTAATCGCCTCCGCGACCATTCAACTTGACCCCTCTCTTATATGAATGTTCTTTAAACGGGAGCTCACCTCAATTGGTTTCTTTATTTGTCTGAAAAGTTGTAATATTTAATGATTTCAGACTTTTCTCTTTATTTGTACTGTGAGACCTAGCTTCTTGCCAAATTTCATAATTTTAGGTCAACGGGAAGTGCCCTGTAGGTTTTGCTTTTTTTGGATAAATGTATGGAGATGAGGACATAAAATGCCATATCTTTTGATTGCGTCGTTATAAAAAATTGAAATTTTCAGATCTTGTGTTGTTTATAGACTCCAATATATGTTACTAATTTCAACCTGATACCTTTACCCGTTCGTGAGATAAAGGGTCTTGATAAACAGACAGACGGACAACAAAGTGATCCTATAAGGGTTCCGTTTTTTTCTTTTGAGGTACTGGACCCTAAAAAGGATATTTTATAGGTTAATTATTTTGTTATCTGTTTGCACATCTCAGTGCGGTGTACGCTCAACACACACGCACCTTCACAGTCACACTGCACCGGTTTATGTATAATCTATAGTTAATTATTGTAATTTGTAGTGCTCACTGTCGTCCGTGCCTCACTCAGCAGGGTCCACTGTGAACCAGCGTCGCAGCCTGCGTGTTGCGACTTTTGCTGAGTGAGGCGCTTTTATTTACTGTGGATGTCACAGCACTAGGTGTATGATGTAAATTTCTATTTATTTGCTTACATGATTTTATTTTTCGCTTTAATCTACCCACTTATGTTATTATATTGTGTTGTGATGTCTTAGTAATAATAAATTTTCTGATTTCTGATTTATAGCATGTAAAGTGATTAACATTTTGGACATTCAAACTAGTGGCTTGATATTTACACCCTGTATCTGAGTTGGATGGAGCCTCATCGCTGCGTCAACATTGCCACGTTGTGGTTTACAGCAAGCTCTACGAGTGGTGTTCAATCTTCAGAGAAACCTCAGATACCTCCTCTAAGGGCCTGGCCACATGCAACAGCCGGCACGCCACCGTCGGGTGCCGGTGGACGGGTAATAATAATAGAAAATACTGGGTTTACCAAGCCGTGACCAACGAATCTGCACGCACCTTTGCACACCGTCCACTGGGTAGTAAACTGGGTTTACTGGGTAGTAAACCCAGTATTTTCTTTTATTATTACCCAGTATTTTGTTCTATTACTATTTTTTTAGTCTTTTTGCGCCTTATAAACAATAGCAAAAGTAGAATACGTGTCTTGTAACCCAAAATTAGAATTTTTGTCACTAGTACTATAGTAGTACCGCCTAAATGAGTCCTCGCCCGCGGGGTACAAGGGCAGGTGCGGGGGGCCGGATGCGCGTAGAGAATGAGAATGCCCTGCCCTGGCGTCGCGCCGTCAACCGGCACCGGCACCGGTGGCCGGTGACGGTGCCCAGCCGCTACATGTGACCAGGCCCTAACTGGGACATCAGTCTACTATCATTGAAACAGCAAAGATCACGCCATCAAAAACTTTTTTGACTCTAAAACTCGGCAGCTCTCCCTAAAGAAGTTTGACCGAAATAAAAAAAAAACCGGCCAAGTGCGAGTCGGACTCGCGCGCCGGCAACGGTTCCGATATATGCCTAAAGTATTTTTAGAAATAATAAAGTTTGTTTGTTAATTTGTTTGAAAAGGTTTTTTGGAGATTCCTAAAAAACGGTGCTACTTAGAGAAATGGTTTTAGTTTTAGGTGGCAGTTGTTTCTGGGAACGGCAGCAGATTGTGGCACGCATTACAGCTAATTGTTAGTTAGCTCTATTTTCTAATTTGTGGCTAGCTCTGATCAATCGGTATAATGCATGGCACGTAACTTTGATGCTGACCGATAACGAGCAGAACTCAAATAAATATTCGTGCGTGGGGCAAGCATGCGAATCGTGATTGGATCCCCGCGAGGTGAATATAAATATCCATCAACATCGAAGTTATTTGCTGATACTTGTACCCAAAGGGTAGTACTTTTACTCTTTATGTTTAAACTCTACGACATTCGCCTACGCTGCCATCTACGCGCCAGTCTGCGCGCTACGGCGTAGCTCCCGTATACCCACTTATTCCAACGTAGCCGAAAAACACGTAACTGGTTTTGTGTAACTAATATTTATCTATTAGGTCTTTACCTATGAAATTGCCGTTTTGTATGGCGAATTTTAGGTAAACTCAATTTTCAGTACTAACATTTTTGCATTTTTCTTAGGAACTATAAATCCAATTATTTTAATTTTTTTAAGCATTATTGGGAAGATATTAAGCTGACAGAAGCTTAAATTTAATTTTCGAAAAATATTATGTGTAAAAATATATATCGAATCTAATGATGAAATCGGACGACATTTAAGACGAACAATTTTCAAACCTTTAATTTTATATATCAAACTAAAAATAAAAACTTTATTTTATGCGTAAATTGATAACCTTGAAGTCAACTTTCAAATATAGATCAAATGAAAAAAATAGCATTAGAATTATAGGAATTATGATCTCATTAATCTGTAAGAAAATTTCGGCAATTTCATAGGTAAAGACCTATTATATAACTTTACTTTTATTGTTATTCTATTACTGCTTCGAATCACTACAGTAGCTGTACATAAAAAATTTAATAACTATCATAGTTTTTTAACAAGATCTCAGTAAGAAAAGCCTTATATGAAGGATCTCTATACTTAATATTTATTTATTTATCAAGCAAACTTAATAACATATAATTCATTATTACAATTCTTGCCTTAAATATTTACACAGCCTATAACAAAATTGGTCGCACTTATTAGCAGATAAAAAAATAAGAAACAACAAGGAGGATAATTTATATATCTTATGAGCAATATGTAAATGGTTGGTTTCAATAGCAGTAGTAAAATTCACTCCACATCAATTAAGATTTTTGTGTGAATAATTAGCTGTTGAATAAATTTGGGTTATTATGCTCGAGTATGAGGAAATTAAATGAGCCGGATTATTTGCTCCCAAGTGTATATTCTACTAACATTACAGCAGCAGTTTCTGCATGCCTCAGTTTAACATGACGTTAGTACATTCAGTTACGTCGACGTCAGGGAGCCGTAGTAAAATAGAAGTGCTCTCTTTAATTGGCACACAAATGGGCATTTTCCAAAACAAATTATTGTCATGCGTTGTGTTGACCGCCCGTCGTTCATACGAAGCTTAATTGGTGGACATAATTGGTGTTCGGTCTTTATTTGATGACAAGAAAACAATAACAACAAGTCGGACCAATGCAAGATCTGAAATGCGAAGCGACAATAACGGAGAAAGCGTTTTTAGTATAATTATTGGGCTTGTTCTTGGCCTCAATCCTGGAAGCAGCCCTGACAACAGGCAGAGATGAGGTTGGCAGTGGAACTAGCTTACTGAGAAAAATACTCTCGCGTCTTGAATAGATTCGGAACACAGGCAAAAGATTCTGGCTGCTACATGCGCATCTGTCATCATACTTCATACCATAGATTAAATAAAAAGATATTTTGTTTGTTTATCCTTTTTGCTGGAGGTTAACTAGTTGTAGAAGGACGTGCATCCTGTCCGCTCAAGCTAATGGACAAACTTTACGAGTGGAGCCGTGGGTCGCTGGTTACAACTTCCCCGACCTTAGCGAAAGAGGATTTGTACATTGTTTAATTCAAAGTAACATTCACAATCAGAAAAACTTGAACCGTTGACATCCAATTCAATATTTTTCACTGCAATTATTTTTTTATTACTAACATAATATAGGATCTAATGAAATAGTGAACATAATTTTAGCATTTCACTTAGACCATCAAACTGAACAAACAACTTTTCTGATACAAAAGGAATAAAGGTCGAAATACGAAAAACATCAGCTGATGCAGTTTCTATGGGAGTTCAAAGATTGTTTTTTGTATTTCGACTTGTTTACTGAGGAGAGATACCTTAGCCACTAAGCTATCGAGGTAAGTAACAAGTGGGCAAGGGCCCGGTATTAGCGTTTTCGTTATTTAGACTCGCCTGTTGCCGTAGTTCGTAGTGACCAGGCTTTCTACTCCGTTAAAGGTTTATATTACCTGCGTGATTTTTGTGTTTTGTAACGAGTAAAGGTCTGATTCAAGAGATTGTAGTTTGGTGCATGTTTGAAATAGTAACAAACATTGTTCTGAGCTATTATAGGAAATATTATGTAGTTAATTAATAAATTAAAAAAATGTGATATTAAGGGGCATTTTTTAGACTTATTTTAAAAAAAATAAAAAAAAAGGGTTTTTTTGTCTTCGAATTTTAATTTTGAAAAAAATTATGGAAAAAGATGAACATACTTAGGAAATATCGTAAAAAAACTGCAGCCCGTCACGCGTCTTTACAAAAAAAGACATAAAATGATTAAAAAAAACCAAAGCCGCTAAGTCCCAAATATAAAAGTAATTATTAATAATTTTGTACAAATATTCAAAAAAACCCTGGGACACATTGTATACTGATCAAATGAGGAAAAAATATTTTTTTGTCCTCAGAATTGCGGCTGCTTGCTAGGATCGCAAGAACTGTAATCGGAGACGAGTCTTACGGGAAATCCCCGAGATTGTCTCCGTCGGCGTGTCCCCTTGTGTATTTATCTACAGCGGGAATCCCACGGCCCTAATCATATTCCACGGAATAGTAAAAGAGGAATAACTTTTTCTTTCATTTGTCCCATTTGTTTGTTTGTTCTGGCAGCCGTAAAGACTTTATGCGAATGTCGTGGGTCAAAGTCCTACCATGCCCTGTGGGTTATTTAACGAATTTATATTTTTTTTCTAAATAAATATTATTTTATATCCACTTTAAATGAATTTTGAAATCCACAGAATATATCCTTGCCTGAGTGTTATAGTTAGGCCATTTGAATTATTTGTTGTACTTAACGCGAAAAAATTAAAGCATATTTGGTTGATTTAGGCACTCCTTGATGAGTACTATCGAATGCACTATGTACCTATTTGGAATACGATGAGGTAATTTTTGCCCAAAAAATAACAAGTTTTTTGCCCGCTGTACAAAACCGGCCAGGTTGCGCTCAGGCAACCCTGTTGATTCGGATATAACTTTTTAACGTGCATCACCCTAGATTAGTCGCATCTTGGTAATCGATGAGGTAGATTTGACGACCACGCGCTCTCCGTCTATTAGAAGATATGAGGTGGTCGAGTCAAATGTTTTATATTTAGAAATAATTTTATGACGTCAGTTAAATAACATTGCTCCACAAACAAAGTGGCACCATTTGAGCCCTATAGTGTAGGCCAAGCACCACACGTCAGTGGTTTTTTTATGCCAGGACATAGAAATTTCTCATTTTAATCAGTAGCCTTTTACGATATCCACAGAAATGGAAAGGAAGGCCTTATTTCAAAAAGTTTTGAGTAGACCTCCACATCGACGAACACTCAACTGTTTGTGTTACGTTGATAACTGAATATTCTAATTAAGCTAATTTTGAGCAGGTACGAGTTCGAGCGGCGAGGTCCCTGGAGGTCGCTGATTGCTGCGAGACCGCTATTAACACCCCCCTCTCCTCGCCCTTCACCCCTTCCCCGCCCCTTCAGCTAGATAATGAAACGACGCCACAATTTACCACCAGCACTACTTCTAATAAAACAAATTTTCATGGGATGTCATGATGAATTAATTATTTTATCACCCAGTAATATTAAAGAATTGACACCCTAGCGCTAAATAACCCTATACCTATAGAAACTTATTCAGTAGATCAGAAAATAGCTATTAAGAATATAAATAAATATATATTGGGGACATTCCACACAAGATCATCTTATCCCTAACGCGGACTTGTCTGTTACGAGTATACAGGGTGTTACGGAGAGCCTTCTTAATACTGAAGGGGCATGATCAACTTTCAGTGAACAAAACTTTCAGGAAAAAAAATAAAACCACGTCTCCAAACAAAATTGTAAACTTGATCGGGCAGTTTGTATGGATAAGCCAATTTTTTTATTAGTTAGAAAGCTTTGTTCAGTGTCGATGACTGATCATGCCCCTTCAGTATTCGGAAGGCAGCCCCTAACACTCTGTAGATGTAAAGCTGTTGTCTGTTAACTGTTAAGAAATTTCTGTTTAGCAATAAGACCGCCTCGTTGTACACCTGTTTCTAATATAAAGTTTGTATTTTTCTTTAAATTTCGTGTGAAATAAAGAATATTATATTGTACCTATGTTAAGTTGTTCGTGCTAGCTAAATTTGAAACTTCAGATATGTATTTGTTTAAAAGCTGCTGGTCTGAAAATAAGTAGTAAATAATTTTCACTTCTCATGCTCTGAAAGTGCTTATTTGTGCAGGATATAGGCTGCACAAAGTCGAATTTTGTGCACTAGCGCAAAAAAGTAATCTCGGTGGTGTACGCCCTGCGCTCGGGCCTGCTGCACCCCCCATGCATCAACATATTCTTCACTAAAGAAGAACAACTCATTCTTCAGTTACATTTAGAGAGTACTTTTACGTTTTATTTCCTCGCAATCAAAGTGAAAAGCAGAGTTTATAACTCGTCCACAAAACCATTTTACCCTCGACATTACTATCAGCCCTCGCCTTCGACTCGGGCTGCTAAAAGTCTCGGAAAAATGGTTCGTTTTGTGCACTTGTTGTAAAATCTACTATTGTTGTATGTGGTATAGTGCGGGGCAAACAATTTGAACAATAATCACGTGGTAGGAGAAGCTTTGCGCACGTCAATTTGTATGTAAAATCGACTCTGCACAGCCAAGGTCATTGTTCAAGTAGTTTGCCCACACCTATACCTGGTACGGTTATCGGTGGATGGTTGGCCTCAATCACTTCACTACCGCTACCATCCCAAAGGAAGTATTGAGGTTATATTTCTCCACCCGGTCGAACGGGAGGGGGAGGGACAATATCGCATGTCCTGGTGATTTATCGTCATGTCTACAGGAGCGGGCTGCCGAGACGACATCACTTAGCAGCTTTTGCGAACTTAAGTGGGACACTTTATACCTGTCTGAGTTAGTTGGACATTTCTTGAAAATAATATAAACCGAAAACTGAAAGGGTGTGCTCCGACAACGCAACTTTCTCAAAGAAACATTTTTGGGAAATGAAAAAAAAATTTACCTCTCCATACAAACTGTTCGATCGTAGCGAACAGAGGTCCAAAATTTATTTCGTTTCACAAAAATGTTTCTTTAGGAAAGTTGTTCAGTTTCGTTGACTGAATACGGCCATTCAGTTTTCGGTATACCGTCGTCCCTTACAATCTGTATTCTCGGTACCGTCCATCCGTTGCGTTTTTTTAAATTACATTGACAGTTTATTAAAAACGTTCGAACCAGAGCGAGGAGTTAAGATCGTTAAAGGAGGCCTTAGATTACCTTCGGGAATTAGTGATAGCTCGTGCTGATCAGGTAGATCAACTGACCTTGGCATTGAGTGCGAAAGACGAGGCACTTGCTATGCTACAGGCAGAAAATTCGATGCTGAAGAATGAGATTAGGAATTTAGTAGAGAGAGAGTGTGCTTTTATGGAAAGGGGAAACGTATGGGCCAAGAATAAGCAGAACGGTTCGCAGGAAAAAGTAATGACGACAGGTCAGAGCGTTCGGGAGGATAAAAAACAACAAACGGTCGTACCAGCGTCCACCAGCAGCAACAGTCAGGCTACGGACCCTGAAGCAAATGTAATTGTACAGCTTGCAGCGAAGCCGCCACTAGAAGTAGTGAACTCTACTGAAGCTCCGTCGCAGCTCAGCAAGCAGGATGAACAGATGAATGATGATTGGAAAGTAGTAGAAAAGAAAAAAAAACAGGCGAAGTAATAGACCGGAAATAATGAAAGGAGATAATGTAACACTACGTGGATTACGGGCTGTTGAAAAGAAGAAATACCTTCATGTATGGTCTCTGCATCCAGACACTACGGCTGATGCAGTTCAGGCCCACATTGATACCGTCGTTGGAGAAGCGAATTCTTCTATAAAAGTGGACAAGATTATTCCCAAAACGGTGAAAGAATACTCATCTTTCAAAATAGGAATTGCTGAGAGTCTGTACGATAAAATAGCTAAGCCAGAAATATGGCCCGCCAATGCACGTTTTAGCGAATGGAAGTTATTTCGTTTCCATCAAAAACCATCGGATAGGCAAAAACCGCAAATTTAGAGGCCGTGCTGTGAGGTTATACTATCAGAACGTACGAGGCTTGCGCACAAAACTAAAAACGTTTAGTAGAAGTATAACGGGTTCTAATCACGATTTCTTTGCCATAACTGAGAGCGGCTTAAATGAGTCTGTAAGTGATGGGGAAGTGATACCTCAGGGCTATTCATTGGTGAGGTGCGATCGGGAGGATGGTCGCAAGATGGGGGGAGTTCTTCTCATTGCAAAGCCAAGATACGATTTGCGGTTGCTTCCGCTTCCGGGCAACGCGAACTTACGCGACCGACAGTTTGAGCTCATTTGTGTGACTGTTCATCGGGATAACAAGTTCCTATTCCTATGTTGTGTGGCGTATATACCACCTGATGCTAGTGACAGTGACTATATGTACACGTTTCACATTTTAGAGCAATGTTGCGTGAAGTATGATAATGTTGTAGTGGTAGCCGATCTTAATATGTATTCTGCTAGTAAGGATATACAATGTTATTACGAATACTTTGTAACCTTTTGTGAATTCCAACAATGTAATAGTATCACTAATTGTAATAGGCGCCTTCTGGATGTAGTCTTAAGCACGTACAGCAAGGACCAATTAAGTGTAACAGAGGAGAGTGATTACGTAAGTGTAATAGACCCTCATCACCCCCCTTTGAGTGTGTTGATTTATACTGGGGTAGCGCCCCATAACTCGGCGCAAATTGCCTCCACGGAACAGAAAAAACTAAAGTACCCGCGGTGGAACTTCCATAGGGCAAACTTTCAAGAGTTATATGCAGCTATAGCTGACGTGGATTGGGCACCACTGTATAGGTTAACTAGTACAGATGAAGTGTGCGAGTTTATTTACTATATACTGTATAAAGCCTTTGACGATACCACTCCGCGGAAAAAGCGTAGGCTTAAGGAATCGCGGTACTGCTATCCGGAATGGTATACCTCGGAGCTAATAAATACTATAAAGTACAAGGCATTTTGGCACAAAGAGCATAAAGCTTCGGGTTTAGATGGTGATTATAAAATGTTTTCATATTATCGATCAGTGGTGAAGACTAGTCTGGATGAGGCATATGACGTCTATCAGAGTCGTGTGGAAACACAGTTTCAGAAGGATCCAAAGTCCTTTTGGGGTTTTATTGGCAACAAACGATCTAAGCGACATAAGCCATGTGTCTTGAAAAATGGTGTAGCTATTCCTGAAGGCCAATGTGCCTTGGAATTTGCTAATTATTTCAGTTCAGTTTACGGTAAGGAAGCACCAAAGTTGGACGCTGGGGCTGCCTCGAGTTTCCCGGATGGTGGTTTAATAGTACATGTAGGGCAACTGTCAATGACTGAGGTGAAGGCGGCTCTGTCAAGGTTGAAACCTAAGCGTACGGTAGGACCAGATGGAATTCCTCCATTTGTAGTCAAGGATTGCAGGGAAGTCTTAGCAAAACCATTACAGTACCTGTTCAATCTCTGTTTAGCCAATTGTAATTATCCAGAGGTTTGGAAACTGACCAGAGTTTCACCCATACCAAAGGGAGGTGGGGGCTCAGATGTAAGTGACTATCGGCCTGTTGCCGTTCTCTCCGCTCTTGCTAAGGTCTTTGAGACTGCATTATGTACAGCTATTTCCGCACAAATTGCTCCGAGTCTCGCTGATTCGCAGCACGGATTTCGTGCTGGACGTAGTACGAACTCGAATCTGATTTGCTTCATAAATTACGCAGCTCCGGTACTCGATGCATTACCTGGTTCTCAAGTGGACGTTGCATACTTCGATATAAAAAAGGCGTTTGATTGCGTCGACAATGATATCTTGTTGGCTAAACTAGCAAGGATGGGTTTTTCGACGCAATTGTTGCGCTTCTTTGCCTATTACCTCAAAAACAGGAAGCAATATGTGGAGTATGCCGGAAGCGAGTCAGATCCTTATTACACTCTTACAGGCGTTGGTCAGGGAACCAGTTTGGGTCCGCTGGAGTTCATCATCATGATAAACGACTTACCAGAGGTGGTGCAAGATTCTCAGTTATTGCTGTTCGCTGATGACCTCAAACTATACTTGTCGGTTACGAGCAGGGAAGATTGCGAAAATTTGCAAAAAGACATTGATAGGGTAATCAATTAGGCTAAAAACAATAAGCTGCTATTTAATACATCAAAATGCAAAATAATGACCTACAGTAGATCAAATAGCGCAAGACAATTCGAATATGAAATACATGGTGTAGTTATTCCGCGAGTAACTAAGATCTGTGATTTGGGTGTAACAATTAAAAATGACCTAACATTTCGAAAGCATATTATTACCATCTGTGCTAAAGCATTTCGGAATCTAGGGTTTGTTTTGCGTGAAGCAAAGGATTTTAAAGGAACAGCTGCAGTTCGTGCCCTTTATAAAGCGCTGGTTAGAAGTAGACTAGAGAGTGGGAGTATTATTTGGAACCCTCATGAAGCTAAATATCAGCAAATGGTGGAAAAATTGCAGAATAAGTTTCTGAGGTTTGTATACTTAAAGGAATATGGGGTATACCCGTTCTATCCTCTCATGTACCCGACATTGTTTGTCCTTGGTATGGTGGGCTATTATAAATTGGAAGTAAGACGAGACTTGTCGTTGACCAAATATATTTTTTTGTTATTACGGGGAAAATTGTTTAATCCGTTTATCTTAGACTTGCTTAAATTAGAGGTTCCTAATAGCAGACTGCGGCGGACGCCGAGGATGCAGCTACTGCAGGTTCCATATTGCCGGACCAATCTCTTGAAGTTTGTCCCGGTATCTAAGGCAATAGGAATTATTAACGGTATATCCGATAAAATTGATATTTTTTGTTGTTCATTGTCGGAATTCGAAAGGGTTACTTTATATTATTTATGCTATATATATAAGTCCTAACATTGTTGATTGGGGTTACCTGTAAGAACAATGTAGTGTTGATTGTAAATAAATAAAAAAAAAAAAAAAAAACAAGATACACCTTTCGATTAACTTCGACAAAGGCGAGCGGAAGCGGATCCATGGCCCTGTAGGTAGGCACTGAAGTCATCGTAAGGTGTATATTAAAATCGCTGGATTGAATAAAGACACAAAAACCAACAAGACGGCGATAATGATAAATTATTCAACTTTTTATTTATTGAACGTACTGCTACAGAAATTGTACTTCACGTCTTTGAGTTGTTAACTTTAACACCTACCACGAAACTCTGAACACAACATTTCGTTCAGAATTATGGGAAAAGGAAATATGTGATTGATCATTTTGTGAGATTAGGGTATCTATCAGTGTCAGCGCGGGTTCAAACGCGGCTGATCCGGGTATGATAACCGGATATACACACGTCACCAGATCGGAGGCCGCCGCTACGCCGTAGAGGGCGGTTACGGCGTAGCGCGTAGCACGATCATGAAGAGATTGAGGAGTTCTGATTCATGGGCGAGTCGTAGTTGCTCTTTCTTTCTAATCATGAAATTTGAGCAACGTTGGTCAGATCCTGGAAGGGTGACCGCTAGTGGCACTAAAACTAAAGCGTTTCCGTGCTTCGGAATTGCAAGTTAACGTGTCGGCTACAGTTATTAAGCTAAGTCAGAAGCCATTGTGGCTCGTTCAAAACTCTGATTGTCATAACCTGGCGTAGCCTAATGTTTTATTGATTCTGATTAGCCCTCTCGGTTGTGGCAATTAAATAGGAGTAAAGTAGGACAAAAAGTTGTAAATCGTGAATATTTGAACCGAGAACAACGGGCAAATCACACACAACGAATGTATCAAATAAAGTAAGTATAACATGTTTGAGCTCTCCTTCAAACATATCGGATGGAAATTGAACGATCACAGTATCAGAACTTTAATATTACCTAAACATAAAAGGAGCGACGGGATAAGTTATTTTCTGTGAAGGGAAGCTGCTGCTACTGCCCAAATACGCAGAATAAACATGATACGATATTATAATGGTATTACAGAGTTTTGTTGTCATGTAATACAACGGGGATGTGATCTGATTTTGTGGGGTTCCGTACCCAAAGTGTGCCAACCAGAATCCTGTGACTAAGCCTACACTGTCTGTATGTTCTACCTTTTAGGGGGTTGCTACATGTGAACCGTAATAGTAAGCAGGTGGAAATCAAGTAATACAGTGTCATAAAGGATCGCAGTGCTTTATCTAACACCCTGTATTCCGACTCAGTACTGTTATCGGATGAAATAATACTTTACTTATTTAGTTTGTTGACATTGATAACAGCGCGGTATCAATGACCTTAAAATTTATGTGTGTTTACACGAACTCAAAGCATTATGGACACTGATTGAAAATAGACCAAGCCTTAGCTGGTAGAATGGCGAATGAGTCTAATAATATAACAGTACCTGGGCGACCGAGCTTCGCTTTATAGCCGCCTCAACATTAAAATATCATCGGGTGAGCCAGCTATGCTATCCGCCAACAGATGGCGCTGTAGCTTTCTGTCTAAAACTCGGAATTCATTAAAAATGCTTAAAAACACGAGGAAAACGAATTTTCCCAGACATGAGGCCTAGCTAGATCGATTTAGAGCCGTTTTCGAGAAACCGATTACAAATATATATACAAATATGTAAATATACAAATATTGCTCGTTTAAAAGTATAGGATAGGTGAGCCAAAGAAAGGATTTCTGCGGTAAAAGCTGCCGGGCGGGAAACTAGTAATAGGCAATTTTCTATGACGTTTGTCAACTACCTTATGGCACGCTCATCATTGTTGGTAATTTTTTTTTATGGCTTTGTAAAATAAATGAAATCTTTTAAGAAGAATATATGCTACAGACATTTTGACAGTAGCAATCAAACTAACTTAATCATTTTCATACTGGGTGACCGTTTAGTATGAGTGTATCCATTTTCCATTTCATAACGAGCACGACATCCAGTTGGACTTCCAAAAGAGCTGAATAACACCCTATTGTATAAAGTTGTTTTATTTAATGTAAATCGACCCCTGTGTCGCCCTCTGGCGGTGAGGATGAGCTTAGAAAAAAAAATTGCGACAATCATCCGTGCACGTGCACTGTTTTGTTTTATACTTTGATATACACATGTGAATTAAATTTTCCTCTTTGTATCGCAAATGTGTTTACTCTTCAAATATATTTAAAATTACAGAAGAATGGATGACAGCAGCAGTGCCGGATTAAAGGAGTGATCACACCTAGCTGAATTCAAAGACTAATTCGGCATACATTGCTGGGAGCCTTGGTTATGTTAATTGCAATATCCTTACTTCAACGAGCAATATATGCCGAATTAGTCTTTGAATTCAGCTAGGTGTGATCACTCCTTAAGCCAGCGCGGGGCCTGTAGCAAATTCTATCAAGGAGCTCTTGGGTTGCTTTGGGTTATCAATTTTATGGCATTAAATAAAACAAAACTCATACAAACTTATCTGAATTTGGGAATGTTTTTGAGTAACATAAAAAAAAAACTATAGTTATATAATAGTTATTAAATAAAAACATAAATTATAGTTATATTATAGTTACTTTCGTGGCAAGTATTGTGTACCTACATTGATTAGAAAAATATTTTCATTCTTCGATCTAAATAGATCCTTTTTACGATCAGAAAGTGTTGGTGCGCGCGCGGGTCCCAAATGCGAATCTGCCACTGGGTGCGTACCAGAGATTAGATTGACAACAACAATTACGTTCGGAAATTTACTTTGTATGGGAACTTTTTTGGCAAAGGCCGAACTATAGACTAATTATCTTATTATTCGGGGTACGGCAGCTGAACAGCAATGTCGCGGGACGGAGCGATATGTTCTTACGTTAGTTACGGAGCGATAGGTACCGCTCGCTCCTGCTCTTACGCATAGCTCTGTCCTGCTGTCATTTTAATCAAGCTACATTATTTTATTTTAATTTGTTTTTATTTATTTATTTATTTTTTTAATTTTTTTTATTATATCGATTAGCATCGTGAGGTTAGTAAGTAGTTTATTGCATTACTAATACCTGCGGAAGGTTTCTGCGGAAAAGCAAACGTTGCAACTTGCAATGCAGTGCAATTAGTACCTGAAAAAAAAGGAAGAATATGCAAAGAAAACTTTATGTAAAAAATATTATACAACGTGTAACGGAAAAGTTTCTTGTAGTAGAGTCGCTCAATTCGCATTATGTGCTGCATGTTATGATGACATTCATAAAGAATCTATATAAAAAGAAATAATTTTGAATCTGAAACTATTCCGTAAACATGTCGGTCATCATAACATCCCACGAAACGTCCACTACAGGAGCGGGAGCTCTCTCCAGAATTCTAGCTTTTGCTGAGAAAAATGTAGCGGAGAAGTACCATAGTCACCTCGCTTGTTAGCGTTACGGCTGGCACCATGGAACATGTGGAACCTAAGTATAATAAAATTGACTCCATTATAAACTCGGCATTGAATGAATCAAGGTAAAGTTTCAAACATCCAAGTCAAAGTTTGAAAGTTGTTTATATTACGTTTAGGCTCTTGCTGTAATTATATTTGGGTTTTTAATTAATTAGATTGACTTTACCCCTTTGGAGTGAGTTAGTTCTTAAGGAGCTCCTTCGGTCATTCAGTCGGTCGTAAGAATCACCGAGCATTTATAAGTAGCACGTTAGGGGGAAGTATACATTTCTTTTGTTTACTGTTGGCGGTTGCCAATCTATTTTGCAGCCATCTAAAACCAGAGTATATTTGACGGAAAGAATAACATTGATTTACAAACTTGTTTTTTTTGACAGCCTTAGTCAATTGCTTTTACATAGCTGCAAAATGTGGTGGTAACCGTTGGAATAAATGAAAAAAAAAATACAAATTATTCCTCATACGAGCCGTGTGTAAAAGCAGAACACCAATGTACAGCACTCATGTCTCATTACTAACCGGAAAATACCAAATATTCGGAATCTAATGAGTGACAAAGCACATTCTTGTAATGGAATACAGCTTTAATGTAAATGTTATTAATATTTTTACATAGATTAATGCTGTTACTGTAATATGCAAGTAGAAAACCATCTCACGAGGTCGTTGCGCTGAGCTCTGCGGGTGGCATACAAACTGCTTCATGTTCCTTTATTAACCCTCCACAACAAACCACTCTACTACAAGAATGTGAGCATCGTCTGCATACCACCATTCTCTAGACGATGTACATACCACGTCACTGCAATGTGACCGTGACGATAGACACCACTCTCTATCAAACAGAAATATTAACTCGGGAGTTCCAAAAACTGTTTTCAGATGCAACCGTCCTACTTTCATAATGCGCGCCTTTTAATCGTAAGTCCCTCCATTGATTCCTTCAAAAAAAGGGTGAAGGAGCATTTCCTCTCACAAGTCATCATCATTGTCAATATATCTGTTTAACTTTCATCTATCTATGTATATATATATGTATATGTGTAATTATCATGTATTTATTTTAGTTTATTATAAGTTACTTATATATAATTGTAGGTATATTTATAGACTTTTAGTCTAATTATACTTTCTGCTCTATTATGTCCCGCTGCTATTCACTTTCTCACTGCCTTAGGTTGGCTGGAAGAAATCTCTCGTAGAGATAAGCCCGCCCTTGTATATGTCTTTTAATTTTGTTTTTTTATTTTTAATATGTGTGCAATAAAGAATATATATATATATATCTATCGTCATACATAAGATTGAAATGAAATCGTACTCTACTTACCAGAAGGTTCTCAAACATTGTCAGTATTGATGTATTTCTGTTGAAAAAGTGATCCATTCTATGATTGAGATAGTTATTTCCTCCGTCACGTATCAAAATACCCTTCTTTGTGATTACTGTTGACCCGGCAAATATAGAAAGAAGCTCTCGGCACGCGACTCAATTTGGGGATGATATCACTTTTAACGTATGCGAGAAAGCTTATTCACATTCATTTATTTATTTGAATTCGTTACAGAACGGTTTTTTGAATTAAGTTACTACTAGCTGTTGCCCGCGACTTCGTCCGCGTGGATTTCCGTACTATCATAAGGGGGATGAATTTCAAAAACATCCTTGCCTGCGATGCCTACGTTATAAAGGTGTGTGTGTACCAAATTCCAGCCTAATCCGTTCAGTGGTTTGAACTATGCGTTGTTAATAGAGGAGTCAGTGCAATTTTTTTGTCTCTCCATAGTAAAGTGGACACGTGATCGACTCAATTTGTATGGGAAGGCGAAAATAATTTTGGAAAAACGAATAAAAAATCACGATGTAAGTATACAAGGTGTAAAAGGTGAAGTATACAAGGTGTAAGTCCTAAAAATTTGCCTGTTACTAAGACCTTGATACTAAGCAACTTTTCCCAAGGAACAGGTAGAAAATCGAAAAACAAATTCAACTTTTCATAGACAATGCACCAGCTGATTGCGCATTTTGTGTGAGAGATCTAAATGCGTGGGAGATCTAAATAACAGGCTAAGCTTTTACACTTAGTAATGTAAGTGATTTGTTTTTAGAATGCCTTTAGTATTATGCCCTTAGTATTTACGGTGTCAGTGTAGATGATTATCAAAATAAAAATTCAATATATCATATCATATTGCATCCTTTACGGCGCGCTAATAAGCATATATGAAACGTGGGGTAGCAAGCAGTTCAGCCAAGGATGTTTGAGTAGCAGCACTTCCTACTAAGGATGGACCCACAAGCGTATCCCTTTCTTGCGAGGGCCTCCATATTAAAATGTATGGATTTTTATTAAATCCTAAAAATGTAATTTTTTTATCTTTCTCTCTAAGAAATATGTGGCATGGGACTAATAAATATTACTACCACAGTTTTCCTGGTGAAATCACTTAACCATTCAAGAAAAACAACGGTGTTAAAAATCACGCATAAAATGGCTATTACGGATTGTTTACGCTTCAATTCACAAGTGAAAAAGATATATTTTCACTTTCCCAAAAAAAGTTTAAACTAAAACATTAGATTTTTAAAGATTTCTTGAGCTTTGTAAAACTTAACTGAGTTTTTTGACCGACTAGTATAGGCGACTGGGATACGCTTTACCTACACTTCACTAGCTCATATAGAATATGTATATGACGGACTCTATAGTTTTTTTAGTCTGAGAGTTTAGCGGTCGGCGTCGGCGATCTAAAAAGGATTAGCAGAGTACATACTGAGAGAGCCTACTGTTGGTTCCGTGCACGTTTAGTAGCGATGAATAAATATGAAGGGTCGGCTCGGGTCACCGGCTGTGTACAACCACTATAATTTGACACGTTCCTTCCTTCTGCCTTCCGTGACGTGTCTACCAACTTTAATAGTACCTATAATTTCATCACTTATGCTATCCTATGCTAACAGCATATATTCCTATACTATAAGAGAGCCATGTCAGAGGCCTTTGGCGGCTCAACAACTCTGACACCAGGGTTTGTGAGGTCGGTCATCGACCTTGCAACCCACACGATATGATGATGACTATAAGAGAAGCAATATTTAATATTTGTAATCGGTTTCTCGATAACGGCTCTAACGATTTCGATAAAATTTACTATGCGGGGTTTTCGGGAGTAAAAAATCGATCTAGTTAGGTCTCGTGTCTGGGAAAGTTGGTTTTCACCGTGTTTTAGGCATTTTTTGTAAAATACCGCGTTTTATACAAAAACCTATAGCGCCATCTGTTGGCGGGTAGCATAGCTTGCTTACCCGATGATATTTTAATGTTGAGGTTGTAATAGAGCGAACCTCGGTCGCCTAGGTACTTTAATAGTTAAACAAGCAATATTTGTATTTTGGACAACGGTTTCTCGAAAACTTCTCTAACGATTTCGATGAAATTTTTGTACTAGGGTTTTCGTGGATCAAGAATTAATCCCACATAAAATATAACTGTTAAAAAGGGGGCCAAGTTCCTATCGGCTAATTGTTTGCCTAAAAAAGGGTTGAAATCCGATCCAATGACAAGTTTGGATGCACTTTAATATCGATCATAATCGTCTTCATCAGCAGCCTGATCCACTAGTAAACATTTGCCATTCCCAAGACTCGCCACCACATCCCTTTACCATACACCCAACTTAAAATATGGTATAGCTGTGAAAATACGCAGGTACGTTGAAAATAATATCTAAAATGAAATACTTCTAAATTTGAACTTGGCAGGTTTTTGTGCTGTAAGTTACACTTAATTAATTGTGTAATTAGATTTATTATTTATATAATTAAATTAACCTGCCAAGTTCAAATTCAAAAGTATTTCATTTTAAATATTATTTTCAACGTACCTGCGTATTTTCACAGCTATACCATATTTTAAGTTGGGTGTATGGTAAAGTGAATTTCGGCCAGATAAACCGTTGACGTGAATAAGGTGGCGGATAGTGGCTGGATGCGGAAGGCGGAGGAGGACTGGATGTGGTGGCAAGTCTTGGGAATGGCAAATGTTTACTAGTGGATGAGGCTGCTGATGAAGACGATTATGATTGATATTAAAGTGCATCTAAACTTGGCATTGGATCGGATTTCAACCCTTTTTTAGTCAAACAATTAGCCGATAGGAACTTGGCCCCCTTTTTAACAGTTATGTTTTTGGTGGGATTTCATTTCTTTTTGTTCAGTTTGCTATATTATATTCATAGTAACTATCGCAACGTTGTTTGTATTTTCATAGTTTCGTTAAAACATAGGTAGTTGTTTTCATGCATGACTAAGTCTGACCTTTTAGAAATACTACCTTTTTAATATTTGGTACATTAATTTTAGTCTGACTCGCACTTGACCATTTTCCATTTTCCAAATTTTTCCTTTACTTTAATGCTAACGACTACCCCGATGCCAAATTTCAGATTTTGTATTCATTATTTCGACGACGAGAACATTTTAAACTGGTGTATATTGTTATGTTGTCAGTCTGGCAGTCTTGCAATAAACGTCAGATCGAACGCACGCACGCCTCTTATTTACCAGTGGCGAACGGGGTGGATTTTAACGAAGTTTTAACGTAATTAATGTGGTTTAAGTGGGCCGAGATAGTGTAATCATGGGTGGAGTCGGAAAGATACAAGAGTTTGATGTGAAAACAGGTAACTGGACAGTTTTCAGTGAGCGGATGGACATGTATTTTCTCGCGAACAACGTCGACGAAGATGTGCAATTACCTACCTTAATTTCATTGATGGGAGAGGAAGCGTATCAGCTTTTGTCGACGTTAGCAAGCCCTAAAAAACCATCCGAGTTAACATACGACGAAGCAGTGCTTCTTATGAAAAATCACCTTCAACCAAAACCGTCAATTTTAGCGGAGCGCTATAAATTTCGACAACGACGACAGCTGGAAGGGGAAACCATCGCAGATTACGTAGCGGAACTTAAAAAGCTGGCAAAAACCTGTGATTTTGCCACAACATTAGAGGAAAATCTGCGGGATCAGCTAGTTTGCGGTATAATCAGTGAATCGTCGCGACAAAGGTTGTTTGCGGAAGACGGTATCACATACAGTAAAGCGGTTAGCTTAGCGATGACCCTCGAGGCGGCAGAAAAAAACGCATACGCTGTCGAACGCGAATCTAGTTCAACGATCAGTGTGCATAAGGTACAAAATGGTTACAAGTGTATGGCATGCGGTGACATCGGTCATAAAACCGAAAACTGCAGGTATAAACATTTTGAGTGCAGTTACTGCAGGAACCTAGGCCACCTACGGCGAATGTGCCCGGAAAAGGGTGCATTTAATGCAAGACTCGAAACGGCGGGAATGGCCGGCTCACACGGCGAGAACGTGATATTTTCCGGCATCGGAGGTCGCGGAGGGCGACGCGCGCCAAGAGGCGGGAGCGGGGGTGCAACAGCGCGCGGAAGGGGTCGCGGTCGCGCGGGGCGCGGTGGCGGCCGGAGCGCGGGGAACTACTGGGTACATCAGTGTGGTGGCGGGACGGCGGCATTAACCGATCAAATTGAAGAGGGCAGCGGCGGTTGCGCCTCCTGCGAGAACGAGTATCATGCGCAGCCACCGGATTATACCGATCAAAATGATGAGAGTGACATCAGCGATGATGAACCGATATATCAGATGTCACTAACAAAATACAAACCGGTAGGTATTACCCTGTTAGTGCACAATAAACATTTGAATATTGTAACGTTGTACGTTATTTTTTAGTTAAAATACTAAACCGGAACGCATTTAACAGCGACTTAACTGCGCGTGCGCCTATATCGCACCGGCAACGGTCATCGGGACCTTGAGGCTTGACCTTTCTCGCAGTCGCCCGTATAACCATTGGAGTAGACGCACGCTAGCCTGTCTGAGCGTTTCCCGCCATCAGAGCGCAATTAATACCATTCTATAATTTTATTTTTAATAACATACATTTTATGTCTTAAATTTTATCAAGTGATCATTATAAAGTGCTTTCTCAACCCCACATACTTGGGTAAGTGTTGAATATTGCATTCTTTTTTGCTACAATGCCAAATTAGCGTAAGCCGTATTTTAAGTTTTAAAATATCCGTATTGATCTTTAATCATGCGTAGTGCGTATTTTACACAGCGTAATCATAATTTTTATTTCGCAAATCATTGTTACCATGTTTTCTTGCTTCCATCATGTAGTACCCACTTATTGTGTCATTGTATTTAATTTTCATTTTTTTAAATTGCACATTAATTGCATTTGTTAAATATTGCATTCCGTTCTGATTGTGACCACAGCCACATTACAATACCGTAAGGTGCTTTTCTGTTTTTGCCCTGTGGTTCACAATCGACGGAAGGCAATGGAATGTGGATCGTCGCTTACACGCGCCATTTTCTGATCTACTTCAGGGTGTCAGCTTAGGGCTGAATATTATACAACCTGGTCGGCATCGTGCGACCTGCAGCCGAACGTTATCTTCGGGTTCTCCTGCCAGACGCCCACCGCAAGAAACTCCTGCCCATTTCCGTCCACCTCGCCGAACGTCGCGTGGCTCCAGGGACGGACTCAGGAGAGTACCCGTTTACAACCCTGCGTACGTAAAATCAGGCGGCCTTAAATTCACCCACGACCCCGAATTTGTTTTTTTTTTTTATTATAAATTAATTAAAATTAAATTCCTTTTTTTTAAATATTGAAAGCCATCTTTTTCTTAATTCTCCTTTAGAATTAAGGAGATAGGTTTCAATATGGAAATAGATACGGGTTCTGCACTTTCTTGTATTAGTTCGAGTACTTACCAGAGTAATTATTGTGACTTACCATTGAATCCTTGTAAATTAAAACTAAAGTTTTATGATGGCTCTGTTATTAAGCCACTTGGTTATTTAAGAGTCGAAGTGACGTATAAGGAGGTTAAAAAGATGTTAGATTTATATGTCATTAACAATGGTACTACGACTTTATTAGGTCGTCAGTGGCTCTCAGAATTATGTATTGAAATCCCGAAAATTAGTCTATACAATGTCAAGGCAAATCAAGAAAATGTTAATAAAGAATTAAATGGAATTATTTCCAGACATGAATCATTGTTCGACGGTACACTGGGCCGGTTCACAGGGGAGCCGGTTAAGCTTCACGTACGGGAGGGAGCCCAGCCGATCTTTTGCCGCGCGAGGCCCGTGCCGTATGCGCTGAGACCCCGCGTTGACGCTGAGCTCGACGCGATGCTGCGCGCCGGCGTCATCGAGCCCGTGGAGCGCTCCGACTGGGCCACTCCTCTAGTCATTGCGACTCGAGCTGATCGCGACATTCGTTTGTGTGCGGACTATAAGGTAACCCTTAATCAGGCTTTATTGGTCGATAGGTACCCGGTTCCTAAGGTAGATGACCTATTCAGTAATCTGTGCGGAAATGAATATTTTACAAAGTTAGATCTTTCTCAAGCTTATAACCAGTTAGTTCTTGATAATAAGTCCAGAGACTATACAGTGATTAATACACATAGGGGCTTGTTTAGATATAATCGATTAGTTTATGGGTTGGCCTCAAGCCCAGGCATTTTTCAAAAATTTATGGAAAATTTGTTAAAGGAAGTGCCCGATGTAATTACATTTTATGATGATATTTTAATTAAGAGCAGGGATATCAATAGTCACTTAAAAGCTATTGAACAGGTTTTGAGCATTTTGCAAAAGAACGGGTTAAAGATTAAAAAGAGTAAATGTGAATTTATGTCACAAAAAGTGGAGTATCTAGGATTTGTGGTAGATCAGAAGGGCGTAAGAGTAAATCCGGACAAAATAAAGCCAAAAGTAGACATGTCGCCACCACAGAATGCTACAGAATTGAAATCATTTTTAGGTATGGTTAATTTTTATGGGAAATTTGTTAAAAATTTATCGTCATATTTAAAACCACTGTACGACTTACTTAAGAAAGGGAAACATTTTTATTGGGGGGAAGAACAAAATCAATCATTTCTTCGGGTGAAAAAAGTGTTATGTGGGACAGGTGTGCTGGTGCACTATGATTTATCACGGGAGACGGTAGTGACGTGCGACGCGAGCGGACACGCGCTCGGCGCTGTACTCGCCCAGCGCGCGCCGGACGGCGGAGAACGGGTCGTTTCATATGCGTCGCGAGCGCTCACACCTGCGGAAGCAAACTATAGCCAAATTCACAAAGAGGCATTAGCGATTATATTTGCAGTGGATAAGTTCCATCAATATTTGTATGGCAGGGAATTTGTTCTACGCACAGACCACAAGCCTCTAGTAAGCATTTTCGGGCCGAACGTGGGAATTCCTACTACAGCAGCAAGTCGCCTTCAAAGATGGGCCATAAAGCTCTCCGCTTACGAATTCAAAATAGAATATATAAATACAGATAAGAATACAGCAGATGCCTTATCTCGTTTAATTAGAACTCACAAAGAAGTATCGGTTGCTGCTGAGCAGGAATTACCAGAGCAAACTTATCTTCACTTTGCGACAGATGCTCTTTTGTTAGATTATAAAGTCATAAAAAAAGAGACAGCTACAGATCCTATTCTTAGCAGGGTTATCAGCTACATAAACGATGGCTGGCCTTCGGTAGTAGAAATTAGCGAAATCAAGCCTTATTTCAATAGAAAAAAAGAATTATACTTAGAACTAGGTTGCATTATGTGGGGACACAGAGTAGTCATTCCTTCGTCGTGTAGAGTTAAGGTATTAAATGAGTTACACGACTCACACATGGGAATAGTTAAAACAAAATCATTAGCGAGGAGTTACGTGTGGTGGCCAGGAGTGGATGAGGCGGTAGAAGGGGTGTGTCGCGCGTGTGCCGTGTGCGCGGGTGTCGCCGACGCGCCGCCGGCGCATGCGCCCAGCCCGTGGCCGTGGCCAGATCGTCCTTGGTCGAGGTTACACTTAGACTTTTTAGGTCCCATGTTAGGTACAACCTACTTAATAGTGGTAGACGCTTGTTCAAAGTGGATCGAAGCGATTAAAATGAAAAGAACCACTGCTGAAGCAGTTATTGCTGTTTTAAGAGATATGTGGGCGAGATTTGGCTTGCCGAAACAAGTTGTTAGTGATAACGGACCTCCTTTTACTAGTACTGAGTTTGCAAATTTTTTAGAAAAAAATGGAATCATCATATCTTTTCGGCACCTTACCACCCGTCCTCAAACGGAGCGGCGGAAAATGCGGTAAAAATATGCAAGCGAGTAATTAAAAAAGCGATTAAAATGAAATTAGACATTGATACAGCTTTGAACAGGTTTTTACTAACTTATCGTAACATAGAGCACTACACAACAGGTGAGAGCCCAGCTAAGATATTGCTAGGTAGAACTTTGCGTATGCGCTTAGATAAACTAAAACCAGACCGCAGAAAACGTGTCGATGAGCACCAGCCGAAAAGCTACGTAGACACGAGACCGGGACGGCAGCGTCAGTTAGAGCAGGGTGAAGATGTCTGGTGTCGTGATTTTCGAGCCAGTGATAGGTGGGTACCAGGGGAGATTGCCAAAAAGTTGGGTAATACAGACTATAGCATAAGATGCGCAAATGGAACCGAGGTACACAGACATGTCGACCAATTAAGACGTAGGGTGTCCGGACCTAGTGGCGGGTTAAGTCCACCGCCTAGACTCAAGGATCGCCGAGTTAGCTCGTTAGCGGCTCCGGCAGAAGAGAGGAGTGGTCCAGGGAAGCCCTCGGCGGAGGAAGTGGTGTCGGCATCGTCAGAGGGGGCGTCAACGCCAAATAACGCGAATAACAAAGCAGGTTCGACGGCCGCGTCGCCGAAAGTAGCGGTATCACCACCGCAGCAAAGACAAAACGGGCCCAGTGTGCCAGAGGACAAGGCTCCCCATACTTCGTCATCTAGTCGGCCTAAAAGAAGAATCAAAAGGCCTACACGTTATGGGTTTGAGGATTAGTTTTTAGGATTCACTTTCTGTTATTGTTAAGAATTATTGTAAGGTAGTACTTAGAGTTGATTGTTGCGACGTACCGATTAACGTTATAGTTGCTTATTTTGTATTACTATTACTAAATAGTGTTCAACAGAGTTTTAGGGTTAATTAGTGTTTTAAGGGTGGAGGTATTGGTGTATATTGTTATGTTGTCAGTCTGGCAGTCTTGCAATAAACGTCAGATCGAACGCACGCACGCCTCTTATTTACCATAAACCAGAACATTGTCCAGTTTCATCTGAATGTCCGTCAAATTAGACCAGCTTAGCGGCAACTGGCTAACCTCGAGGGGGTTGACTCCCAGATTTGTAGGTCTCACAGAAGTATGATATGAGTATGTGTGGTGGTGCAGCGTTCGAGCAGGGACGAGTTAAGTAAAACGCTGGTTGATGTTGAAAATAGAACTGATTTATTGAGGAAATTATTAAGCTTATATACAAGGTTTTCATCGTCGTATTACGTAGGATGTTTAATGTTTACAATAGAAAAATGCTGACATTGATATTAGGGCATTACCCTGAGAATATCTGAAGGTTAAATAAACAGTGATGGGTTAAGTAGTATGTTCCAAAAGAGGGGACCTCCTATTGAACCTTGATCGCAGCGTTTGCAGACGACGTTGTTCTCGCTTTTTCGGGAAACACGGGGTCCGAAATCGAAAGAAGAGCTAATACAGCACTCGAGCATGTGTACAATTGGGGTCTGAAAAACAAATTACGTTTTGCCGCACACAAGACAAATGCTATGGTCTTAACTAGGAAACTTAAGTTTGATATGCCACATTTGACCATGGGTGGTACAAATATAGAGCTAGTGAAAGAAGTTAAAATTCTTGGGCTGACCATCGACGATAAGCTAACCTTTAATAGTCACGTTGCACGGGTCTCAAAAAAAGCGATAAACATCTTTAAGCAGTTAGCCAGATCAGAAAAACTAACCTGGGGACTTAATTCCGAAGTTATCAGGACCATCTATGTTGCAGTCATAGAACCAATAATAATGTACGCGTCGAGTGCATGGGCTGAAGCGGCAAATAAAATCAGCATCCAAAAAGTACTACATACAGTACAGAGAGGGTTCGCTCAAAAAATATGCAAGAGCTACAGAACGGTCTCCCTACATGCTGCTCTTTTGCTGTCTGGATTGCTCCCTCTGGAGATGAGAATAATGGAAGCTGCAAAAATCTATGAAGCACGACGTGGGAATGCTATGCACGATATTCTGGGGGACTATGAAATAGAGAAGAGAATCTGCTTCAGACAAGCGCCACACCCAGCAAAAGAAATAAACATTGATTTTGCAAGCCTTGAAACCATCTCGCTCGACGAAATTAGAGAACACAATCTAACGGGGCCAATGATATACACAGATGGCAGTAAAATTGATGGTAAAGTTGGTGCTGCCCTCTCTGTTTGAAACAACGGAGCTGAAATCACAAGCAGAAAGTTTAAATTGGGAAAATTCTGCACCGTGTTCCAAGCAGAAATGTATGCCTTACATAGAGCGATCGAACTAATAAAAAATGCGGGATACAGCTCCAGTAACATCCTTAGTGACTCCAAATCATCCCTCGAACTGCTTAGAAGCAGCAACACCTTCCATCCTCTCGCTTTCCAGATTAAAAAAAAATATTGCCAAGATAAACTCAGAAGGAAACTCCGTCCGGCTCTTTTGGATAAGAGCTCACGTAGGCACCGAAGGCAATGAGCGCGCTGACCAACTGGCGAAAATGGCAGCTCAGGGGATAAAAACAAAGCCGCATTATGAAAAATGTCCAGTTTCTTTTGTTCGTCGGGAACTCTGAGCAGAGACTCTCCAAAAATGGAACAAAAAGTATGTTGAGGGTGATACAGCCGCAACAACCAAACTGTTTTTCCCAAATGCTATAACAGCTTATAAAATAATAAGGAAAGTCAACTTCGACCCAACAATGGTCCAAATATTAACTGGCCACGGGGGTTTCTCAGCTTACCTTCATAGATTTAAGTGTAAAGATAACCCTGCCTGCGTGTGTGACCCAACCGTAGATGAGAGTGCAATTCACATTATAGTGGATTGCCCAAAATACTGTAAAACTCGTACGGAACTGGAAATACTAATACAACGAAGAGTAAGCAGAGGTACCTTGTGGGAAATTTTGGATACAAATAGGGAGGAGTTTGTAAAATTTTGTAAGAAGATTGCTGCAGATGTAATTGCTAGAAACAAGTAGATGTACAGTTAGTATATAGTGACTATATATTTAAGTGTATATAAAAAAAACCGGCCAAGTGCGAGTCGGACTCGCGCACTGAGGGTTCCGTACCACCACATAAACATAATTGTATTAGTTGAAATTTCAGTAAGTTAATGTGCTAGATTTTTTGAGTCCGACACGCGCTTGACCAAATTTTATTATTAGTCGTTATTTTAAAGCTTATGCACTATAAACATACCAATATTCAAGTTTGTAAGTGTTCCCGTTTTTAAAATAGAACTAAAACAAAAATCGCCTCAGCGACCATCCAACTTGACCCCTCTCTTATATGAATGTTCTTGAAACGGGAGCTCACCACAATTGGTTACCATTAGTTGTGAGAAAAGTTGAAATATTTAATGATTTCAGACTTTTCTCATTATTTGTACTGTGAGACCTAGCTTCTTGCCAAATTTCATAATTTTAGGTCAACGGGAAGTACCCTGTAGGTTTTGCATTTTTGAATAAATGTATGGAGATGAGGACATAAAATGCCATATCTTTTTATTGCGTCGTTGTAAAAAATTTAAATTTTCAGATCTTGTGTGGTTCATGGATCCTAATACATGGTATTAGTTTCAACCTGATACCTTTACCCGTTCGTGAGATAAAGGGTCTTGACAGAGAGACAGACAGACAGACAGACAGACGGACAACAAAGTGATCCTATAAGGGTTCCGTTTTTTTCTTTTGAGGTACGGAACCCTAAAAAGAGTAAATATAAAAAAATATATATATAAAGCAAAAAAAAAAAGAAGTGCTGAAAAAAAAGACAGCAAAAAAAATGATTTGAAAAAAAAAGCTATAAAAGTAAAAAACAAAAAAAAAATGCAAAAAGCTGGAAAAGAAAGAACAGCTAAATTGATAATATAGTAAATAGATTAAGAAAGGTATTATTTCGAGCGTATTTTGTGAAATACGTTTCAATAAGATACAATACGTATTGGTGAACAATCAAGTAAGAAAAAGCTAAATTAAAATGAAGCATGAATGAAATTTAATTTAAAAATAAAGAGCCAATAATTATACCCATAGTCATTTAATCCCGAACCGTATCATGATAAATCGGTGTTCATCATGACCCAACAAACGAATAAGTCGTAAATAATTATTTAAAAAAAAAGATTGTATCGACATGTCTGCTACAAAAAGCCTCTGCCACATAGCAGTGGAAAGTCAGTGGGACATACATAAAAAAAAAAAAAAAAAAACAGTGACGATGCCTACGTATGGTTGGTATTTATTACAAGATTTATACGTCACGTTGGTTAGTCTATGAAACACATTATGAAGGTATTCCTATACTTCAAATAATTAAGGTATCGCCATACACTACATCATCCCCCTAATTTTTGAGACAAAAATTCGTGATTTTAGTTTACATTTTTTGGCTTAACTATTCTTAAATTCTAATTATACAACTTATTTTATTTTGGTTACATGCTTTTTTTTTTGTTTTACTTTTAAATTTTATTACATATTACCATTGGTTAAATATAACAATAATTATTAACTATTTGATTAATATTGATATAGATCGTATTACATTGACCTTTTTGACTTACAAAAAAAATGTTGCTTTATAATTGGTATGGTTGTGTTCTGTTTTTATGCACAACGTATTCTTTTCCTGAAATTAGTATTTTAACATTGACATCTTGATCTTCAATTACTGTATATGGTCCAGTATATACTGGGTCTAATTTCTCTCTATCTTCTTTTCTTACTAATAGTAAATCTCCTGTCTTATAACTAATTGGATTACATTTCTTATCAAATATTTTTTTTCTATTTTCTTTTGTTTTTATTAAGTTATTTCTAGCATCCTCTTGGGATTTTTGTAATCTATATCTTAATTCTATTGGGTATGAATCGTAATTATACATTGGATCTATGTTATCAATAATATTACTTGGTATTTTACATTTTTTTCCAAACACAAGTTCATAAGGTGTATACTCTGTTGCCGTATGAACTGATGTATTATATGAAAAACACCAATATTGCAACCAATCACTCCATTTGTGGGCTTGATTTTCAGTTTGTATTCTTAAAAAGTTCCCTAAAGATTTATGAGAATTTTCTAAGGATTCCAAGGTCTCGTGATGATAAGCAGTTGATTGCAATTGTTTTATATTTAAAATATTGCATACGTCACGCATGGTGGATGAAATGAATTCGCTTCCCCTGTCTGTTCCAATTTCACGAGGAATGCCGTATCTTAGAATAAAATTATCCACGAATGCACGCGCGACTGTTTCGGTCTCCTTATTTAGAAGTGGATATGCTTCAACATACTTCGTGAGCTCGCACTGAATTGTCAATATATAGCTATACCCATTCGTGTCCTTGGTCAAGGGACCTACTAAATCCAAAAATATTTTATCAAATGCTGTAGTTGCCGTGCTGGTGATACTCATTGGTTGTTTCGTATGTTTCTGAAACTTCTGCTTTTGGCACTTACTACATTTTTTTACAAAGTTGTGTACATCCAATTCCATACCTGGCCAATAATAGGAACGTTTGATATTAAGTAACATTCTTCGAATGCCTGCATGGCCGCTAGTTGGCATGATATGGTAGTCGTTTAATATGATGCGCCGATCGTCTTCATTGTTTATTTTAATGACACCTTTTATTATACACAAACGCGGTCCGGACCGTTTTTGTACATTTATAACTTGAGTTAACTCCTTTATAACGTTTTTAGTGTCGTTATTTCGTATAATACAAATTTCTTGTATTTTTAGCGTTTCACAAAATGTGTCTAATTCCCTCACGAAGAAATCTCGTTTCGTACGTGATCGTGATTTAGGATTGACGCACATCGTTTGTGCTTTCGGCGAATAGGCTAGTATGCCATTAGGACTGTAGTTACAATCTTTTTGTGTAACTATCTTTTTGTATTCTCTCTCATTAAAGGTTAGCTCTGGTAACCCATTTGGTCTTTTCAATATCTCTACTACTACTAGGTGATCAGTCCAATCGTCCGAGATTTCCTCCTCTGTGTTTCTTTTTCCATTTTGGTTTTCCATTTGTTTCTTTTGAGCTCTAGTCATAACTGATATTATGTTTTCGCTCATACCTTTCAAATCTTCACTGGTGATATCAACCCTGGACAATGCGTCTGCAGCTACATTGTCCTTGCCTTTTAAATATGTTACCGTGAAGTCGTACTCCTCTAGACATAAACGAAACTTAGTTTGTCTACTTGATGGATTGTTCATGTTAAATAGGTACACTAGTGGGCGATGGTCTGTTATTATTCTGAATTTTCGGCCATATAAATACGGACGAAAATATTTTACTGCCCATACGATTGCCAATAATTCTTTTTCGATTGTGGGATAGTTTTTCTCTGCCTTATTTAAAGGTCGACTTGCGTAGGCCACTGGCAAGCCGTCTCCGTTTGATAGCACACACCCTATAGCTATTCCTGATGCGTCTGTGTGAATTATGAATTCATTTTCACTGGAAAAATTTGGATATTGTAACAAAGGTGGATTGCTCATTGCTTGTTTTAATTCTTCAAAAGCATTGGCACATTTAGTATTCCATTCAAAACTTACATCCTTTTATAATAAATTATTTAGTGGCTGTGTTATTTGTGAGAAGTTAGGAATAAACTTTCTATAGTAGTTAGCAAAAGCCACAAATCTTCTTACTTCATCCGCGCTTTTTGGTACTGGATAGTTTTGGATTGCTGTTATCTTTTTTGGATCTGGTTTTATTCCTTCCGGTGTTACAACATGTCCTAAATACAATATTTCTTTTTGTAAAAAGTTGCATTTTAATGGGTTTTGACTTTACGCAACCTTGAAAACACGTCTATTAAATTTTTATTATGTTGATCTAAGTTATGTCCCATTACAATGATGTCGTCCAAATATACAATACATTGAACATTATTTAATCCAGAAATCGCTATAGTCATTGCTCTGCTGAAGGCACTTGGACTTGTTTTTAATCCCATTGGCAATCGTTTCATTTGGTAGTGTCTATCCGCTATAAAAGCCGTATATTGTCGACTCTTTTTGTCAAGTTTTATTTGATAGTATTCTTGATTGAGATCTAAGGTACTAAAATACATTGCTCCCGTTAGAGAGTCTAGAATGTCCGTGATGTTTGGCAAGGGGAACTTGTCATTTTTTATTTGTTCATTTACTTTTCTGTAATCAACAACAATTCTCCATTTCTTTTCCCCGCTTGCATCTTCCTTTTTAGGTACTAACAGTAGAGGACTTGACCATTCTGACTGTGATTCTTCTATGATGTCATCCGCTAACATTTTCTTAATTTGTTTTTCAATTTCTTTTTTCTGAGAATGTGGTAAGCGATACGGTTTTCTGTATACTGGCGTTACGTTATCTTTTAAATGTATTTTTTGCTTATAAAAATTTGTTGTATTTAATTTATCTCCCGGTAAATGAAAAATATCTGCAAATTTCGCATAAATGCTTGCTATGGTATTTTTTTCTTCTGTATTTAAACCATTTAATTTTAGCATTGAAAATAACACTTTTACTCTGTCTGCGTTATTTTTACATTTTGCAAATGAATAACATTCGTAGTCAGTTAAGGGTTTTATTTCTGGGGTGAAATTTTTCAAACTTTCTTCCTCTTCGCGTGTGTTAAGTATTTTCACAAATATTTTTCCATTTGTACTTCTTGTAACAGTGTTTGCGATAAAAATTCCTTTACAAATCTCACTAGATAAAACTACACAGTCTTTAGCTATTGTAGTTGGTATTGGTATTATTGTTTCACTTCTTGCCGGTAACGTAACAAGTGGTGTTTGCGCACACTTGCTGTCTACTGAATATAATTCTAAAGGAACTGTTATCACTGTACCGTTTTCCTGCAAAGTTATAGTTTCTTTTTCGAAATCTATATGACATTTATATTTTATCAGAAAGTCTTGTCCTATTATTCCATCAATATTTAGTGGTAACTTGGTGAACAAGTGGAAATCATGTTCAAAACTTGTTCCCTTTTCCCTACCTAAAGATTTAATTTGACATATCCATGTGAGGTTATTTTTCCTCCTATACCGTTTATATATGTTTTCTTTGGATCGATGAACTCGCCTGTTGTTGCTGCTACATCACGTTTGATCGCACTCAGTGATGCTCCTGTATCTATAAGCCATGTATATTGCTTACCGTTTACGGTAAACTGGGCTGAGTTCATGTTGTTGTATGCTAGTACATACTTTTTAGTTACGAAAAAACTGAAGGTCCGGTGAATCCGAATCTTCCTTCTGATTTGTCTTTTCGTGGACCGTATTTACTTGATGCCTCGCTTTTCGCGTATTCGGCACATTTTTTTCGCTTATGGGATTGTCATAACGTTTGTTAGAATTGCTTGTCAAGATTCTAGAAAATCGTTTCTTTTTCGAATTATATCGTGGAACGTGTGGTTGTAAACTTTTAAAGTTTCCTACGTTTCCACGGTAATTTGCTTTATTTGCAAACCCTCGATTTATTGCTTTACATGCGTAAAGAACTCGCTCCTCTGACCTTGAAGGAGTCATGGATGTTTCTTTATCCTTTGCCGCTTGTATTGCGTCTTTTAGCGACGTGTGACCTCGCGCTGATATGATAGTACTTAATTTTTCATCACGCAATCCATCCGCGAATCGGTGGATCGCTTGTTTTTCATTTATAGGTTTCAGAATTTTGTATGATTCTGTCTTACCATTTGCCTGAGCTATAGTTAGGTTTACGAAAAGTTCTTCTAACTCTCGACCGAATTGTTCAATTGACCTATTACCTTGTTTCACAGTTAGCAGTTTTTTCTGAAGCGCAGTGTCTGATTTTTTGACTAACAACTGCTTTTTCATTTCATCTACCAATTGTGTTACAGTGGAATATGATTGCAATAACCTAAGTTTAGCAGCGTGAGACAATCTAGTTTTCAAAACAAAGTTGATTAGGAGTTGAGCATCAGTATCGATAATCATAATAGAGTCGATTGCGTCGATCAGCTGTTCCGTGACTGTCTCGCAGTCGTTCATGATGGGTAACAAGGACACAGCCGTCTTTAAATCAAACTCTTGTTTGGTTCCCATGATTTTCTCTTCGTAATCTATTATTTTCTGATATATTATCTGTACTCTTGAGCTGAAACTTTCAATTAGTTTCCAATCTTCAGTTGTGATTTCTGTTTTTTTCAACTTGTTTGCGTAGTCTCCTAAATATTTTCTGAAATCTTCAACTAAATCTCTTGCAACCGTAATCTTTTCTTGTGCTGCTGGTTTTTTCCTACGATCTGGACCTAGTTTCCTTAGGTATTCTTGAATGATTTTTAATTTGTCATGAATTTCTTGGAGTTCAGACATTTAGACATAATTCATGTAATAAGAAAAAAAACACTATCACTTACAGTTTACTCGCTTCTTCGTTGTTCGAGTCGCTCGTTCGTTATGTACTCGCACTTTACTATACACTTTTACACTTGTACACTATGACGCATACTTATGGCGGTGGCCTGCCGCTCTATCTTCTTGGTGAGGCACTTGTGAATTTTTTTCCATATGAGGTACACAAACACGATGGTAACCATTACTAGTATCACTATTGAAATAATATGTACGGACTGGTTATTTTCGACCGATGACTGTGACTGTACGGCACCCGCGTTGTTAGCTGCACCGTTTTGTGCAATTATTATTTCTTCTTTAGCTGTTTTTGATTTTGCCGAGGTATTGCCCATTTTCTCACTTATTTAAATTATTTAATATTTTACGCGCACATTTTATTTTATTTTTATTTCACTCGCGAAACTTTTTACTTTTTACGGCTCGGAACCCAGGTTATGGCCTAGCTCTGCCTGGAAGCAGTGGTCTGGCAAGGGTCGCCATGTGGTGGTGCAGCGTTCGAGCATGGACGAGTTAAGTATAACGCTGGTTGATGTTGAAAATAGAACTGAGTTATTGAGGAAATTATTAAGCTTATATACAAGGTTTTCATGGTCGTATTACGTAGGATGTTTAATGTTTACAATAGAAAAATGCTGACATTGATATAAGGGCATTACCCTGAGAATATCTGAAGGTTAAATAAACAGTGACGATGCCTACGTATGGTTGGTATTTATTAGTCACGTTGGTTAGTGTATGAAACACATTATGAAGGTATTCCTATACTTCAAATAATTAAGGTATCGCCATACACTACATATGACCAACAATTTTATGCATAGTAGACTATATCCTGACTCACGCTTGACCAATTTCCAATTAAAAAATTTTTGCTATACTTTTTTTAATGCTAACGACTATCCCCATGCCAAATTTCAGATTTTCAGGTCTTACAGAAGTATAACCAACATTTTATACATAATTTTGACTAAAACCCGACTCCCACTCGACCAAATTAAAATTTTTGAATTTTCCCATTACTTTTATCCTAACGACTACCTAAATGCCAAATTTCATAACACTAGGTCAATTGGTAGTGGCCTGGAGGTTTTGATTACCGGTCAGTGAGTCAGTCAGTCAGTCATTAAGTGCCAAAATTAGCTATTTTCACGTGGTCATATTTCAGGATCTACTGTAGCTACTCGTATATCTATGAAATTTGGCAAATTGCTTCAGTATTAGTATATGATTATGTAGGTACAGTTGTATCTCTGTACTTGCAATAGGCACTGAGCTACAGGGGGTTCAAAAGTGGGTCGAAACTGTTCGTGTAAATAGTGCACGGCGTGCGCGTGGCCTGTTGCGGGAACTTGGCCTGCGCACTGCCGTGCGCTTAGATCGGCCACTCCATACAAACAGATTTTCGTTTTTTCTTTCTATGTATCAAGTGAGGAAGCGAGCATATGGGCCACCTGATGGTAAGTGGTCACCATCGCCCATAGCCCCCACTGTCTTGCTACTAAGCATTATTGACACTAACAAACCAGCAAAGCGCGTTGCCCACCTTGAGAACTAAGATAGTATGTCCCATCTACCTACCCTTGGCCTTCAAACAGTGCAAACACTGTTGCTTCACGGCCGAAAAAGACAAGGGGTTGGTAGTTCCCGAGACGGACTTTGCACAAAAGCCCTACCACCTTCGAAAGGTTCAATAAAATTTGGAATAATGTATCGAGCAGCAATATCTTAGATAAGACTATTAAGATATCTTAGATAAGATAAGACATAAGTGGGTCGAAACGGTTGGTGTAAAGTATAGTGCATGGCATGCGCGTGCACTACACTTTGCGGGAACCTTGCCTGTTGCGGGAACTTGGCCTGCGCACTGTCGTGCGCTTAGATCTAGCTTAGTCTCGTGTCTTAAAAAAATGTTTTTTAAATTTTTTTAACATTTCTTGATAATAGCGCATTACAGTAACTCTACAGCACCATTCGTTGGTGGGCTTTAATGACCTTAATACAGAGCGAAGCTTAGTATTTGTCACCGGAAAATAATAAGAATTGTAAGTTGATCAACTTTCGAAAAATAATAACCTCGTAGGAAATTCGTAGATCCATAGGACCGTTAGGTAGGGTGTTACTAAACCCATTCGGGATCGGTTAGGTTGTGTTAGGTTCTCTTTCGACCAAACGCACGAGCCATTCGAGCGAAGCTAGCGTGCTGCGGCAGCAGCCGGCGAGTGCCAGAAGCGAATTCAGTACAGTTTATTATTTTTCGAAAGTTGATCGTCTTACGTATCATTTTCGGTGACATATACATCTCCATTTGTAAAAGGGTTTAGTTTGCCAAGCAGGGAACGATTTTTAAAACACAGGATTCCAATTTTGAATATTACTGGGTGGTAAAACATTACTTAAAAAATTTTTAATCGCAAAATTTCCTTTATGTAACTAGATTTTGATATCCTTCAAATTAAAGTAGCGTTTTATTGAATTTTTTTGTAATTTACCTTTCAACAGTTTATCATGGCAAATTTGAATTTTTAAAGTTTAAAAATGATATTTTTCAACACATTTGCTCATGAAACAGCTCTTTTTGCACTGAATTAAGGTCCATAATCCAGCTTATTAAACACACGTGCTTTTTCATTATATTACCGAACTGGTGTTTTATTTTTGTTTTTAGGGTTCCGTACCTCAAAAGAAAAAAACGGAACCCTTATAGGATCACTTTGTTGTCCGTCTGTCTGTCTGTCTGTCAAGACCCCTTATCTCACGAACGGGTAAAGGTATCAGGTTGAAATTAATAAATACCATATATTAGGATCCATGAACCACACAAGATCTGAAAATTTAAATTTTTTACAACGACGCAATCAAAAGATATGGCATTTTATGTCCTCATCTCCATACATTTATTCAAAAATGCAAAACCTACAGGGTACTTCCCGTTGACCTAAAATTATGAAATTTGGCAAGAAGCTAGGTCTCACAGTACAAATAATGGGAAAAGTCTGAAATCATTAAATATTACAACTTTTCTCACAACTAATGGTAACCAATTGTGGTGAGCTCCCGTTTCAAGAACATTCATATAAGAGAGGGGTCAAGTTGGATGGTCGCTGAGGCGATTTTCGTTTTAGTTCTATTTAAAAACGGGAACACTTACAAACTTGAAAATTGGTATGTTTATAGTGCATAAGCTATTAAATAACAACAAATAATAAAATTTGGTCAAGCGCGTGTCGGACTCAAAAATGTAGCACATTAACTTACTGAAATTTCAACTAATACAATTATGATTATGTGGTGGTACGGAACCCTCAGTGCGCGAGTCCGACTCGCACTTGGCCGGTTTTTTTTTAATCGGCATGATGCAAGGAGTTTCTATATGACAACATTCATAATATTTTTATGAATAAAAAAACTGTGTTCGATTATATGATAAACTAGCGGCCCGCCCCGGCTTTGCACAGGAAGCTAGATCTAAAAGAATCCATTGATCTAAAAAAACAGTTAAGTGCGAGTCAGACTCGCGCGCCGAGGGTTACGATATACTTTTTGTATTTTTGGAAGCAATAAAGTCCATTTTTAAGACCGCAAAACTAAATTTGTTCGTAAAGGTTATTTGCAGATTTCTAAAAAACTGTGCAATTTAGAAAAACCGTTTTATTTTTGCTGTAATGTTTACATAAACTCCTGTCAACTGTAATGAATTCAGATTTTTCCTTTCACAAACTTCGGAGATAAGAGGGGGGGGGATTGGTATTTTTTTTGTAATTTTTAGGGTTTCGTACCCTAAAAAGAAAAAAACGGAACCCTTATAGGATCACTTTGTTGTCCGTCTGTCTGTCTGTCTGTCTGTCTGTCAAGACCCTTTATCTCACGAACGGGTAAAGTTATCAGGTTGAAATTAATACCATATATTAGGATCCATGAACCACACAATATCTGAAAATTTCAATTTTTTACAATGACGCAATCAAAAGATATGGCATTTTATGTCCTCATCTCCATACATTTATTCAAAAATGCAAAACTTACAGGGTACTTCCCGTTGACCTAAAATTATGAAATTTGGCAAGAAGCTAGGTCTCACAGTACAAATAATGGGAAAAGTCTGAAATCATTTAATATTACAACTTTTCTCACAACTAATGGTAACCAATTGTGGTGAGCTCCCGTTTCAAGAACATTCATATAAGAGAGGGGTCAAGTTGGATGGTCGCTGAGGCGATTTTTGTATTAGTTCTATTTAAAAACGGGAACACTTACAAACTTGAAAATTGGTATGTTTATAGTTGTTTTGTTTTCAAAGGTCTTTATTTGATCATAATACTATAACTAACAGAATATAATAGGTTAAAACACAACTATATCTACAAATAAAATAAGGTACTTACAGGCTAGGAATTGCCTCTTAAAGTTATCAGCATCAAAGTCGGTATTTTATGACATAACACATATTTAAGCACTACACTTTAACCACAATTGATTTATACGTAAAAACAATAGTTTAGTTTTACTTTTTGCTGATGCTTATATCTATCACTAAGAAGAACACACAGGAATAAATTACAAAACAAGAATTGAACTTGTTAAAAGAAGGTATACTTAGATAACTAGTAGTTACTTTGTATTGAACCGACCAAAATAGGTGCGCGTGGAGCGCCGCCTCGCCCCCCGCATGCACTGGGCGCACGGCGAGCGAGGGGACGCACTACCGGTTCTCGACGATCACGCGTTTGGTCATCGCGCTGCTCGGGTACGTCGTCCGGTGGGAACAAAACATAGTGATGTGGAAGTTTGTAAGTGCCATATCTATCGATATAAGGTAAGTCATCTACTTTGGTTAATGCGATTGATGATATTAATGTATTGCAGTGATATTTATTTTTGGTAAAGAATCTAAGTGTTTGTTTTAAAATGAAATCGCGAATGGTTGGAAATTTAATTTCAAAGTGGAGTTTCTTAAGGTTTGTTAGAAAAGGCGTGTTGAAGGCTATTTTTATGGCTTTGTTTTGAATCACTTGCAAGTGTTGATAGTTCGTGTCGCACGTGCTACTCCAAACAGGACACGCATGTGTAATGCACGGTCGTACTAGAGTGCCATATATTCTTAGCTTTGTAGACGGGCTAAGATTACTCCGCCTATTTAAGATAGGATATAAGGATCCCATAGCTTGGGCACCTTTGACCCGTAAATGTCCTACATGTTTGGACCAGTTTAATTTGCTGTCCATGGTTACACCTAAGTATTTAACCGATGTGCTCCATGGTATAGCATGGCCAGAGATGTACAGAACCCTTTTAGGTATTTTCCGTTGACGAGTGAACAAAATCGCTTCAGTTTTTGTAGCATTAAGCTTTAATTTCCAACTGGAGAAGAAACTATAAAGAGCTTCAAGTGACCATTGGAGCCGACTTATTATGATGTCAATATCTTTTTCAGAAGTAAATGAAGAGGTATCGTCAGCAAAACAAGCAAGGCTTGTTCTGTTTTGAATAGGAATATCGTTTACAAATAGTAGGAATAGGTATGGGCCGAGAATCGATCCTTGTGGGAACACCCGCAGGTACCAATTGCAAGGAAGATTTCGTGGTACCAATGTGAACTGCTATCTTACGATCCAGAAGATAAGATTTCAGGAGTTTGACAAGGTTTAGTGGTACTCCACATTTGAGAAGTTTATGTATGAGACCTTTATGCCATACGGTGTCAAACGCTTTTTCTATGTCAAGCAAGAACATACCAGTCGACTCATGAAGGTTGAGGTGATGACTTATATGTTCAGATACTCTAGCAAGTTGCTGCGCTGTAGAGTGAGCAGTTCGAAAACCGAATTGTTCTTGGAGTAAAAGATTTTCAGTGGCTACTTTTAACCGCGCTAGGATGATTTTTTCAAATAGTTTTCCCAATGTTGGTAGCAAGCTAATCGGCCGATAGCTGGATGGTAAGCTTTCGTCTTTACCAGGTTTTTTTAAAGCTATTACCTTTGCAATTTTCCAAACATTGGGAAAATAGCCTAGGTACAAGCAACCATTGAAAATTTTTGTAAAAATACTACAGCTTTTTGGGATAGGTTCTTCAGTAACAAGTTGTGGATACCATCCTCCCCGGGTGATTTTCGAAATTTGAGTAATCTGAGATATTTCCAGATTTCTTTTGGTCGTGTTGGATGGCGAAGCTCAGTTATTATAAAATTATCAACTTCAGAATTAGAAGAATTAACTGCTTCTTCAATATCGGGACTAGAAGGCCAATCTAACGTAAGCATCATGTTATCACGAAACGCTTTAACATAAGCGTCACATTGATCTGCTGTGGTGGTAGACATTGACCCATCTGCCAGCTTTAAGGAAGGAATACTGCAAGATTTGGTTTTCAGTGATTTTGCAACTCGCCAAATATCAGTACCAGGATTGTCAACTTTCGATAACTTAGTATCCCAGGTCTTGTCATTATGAGCTTTGATGTTAAGTTCGATCTTATATTGAAGCATTCGTATGACAGACCGAATATCTGTTTTTTCAGCACCCCTTGTTAAGCCTATATCATAACGACGGAGCTGGTTTTTGTAGCGAATCAATCTCTTAATATGCCTGGGAAATTTTGTTACATTTGTATTTTCCTTATAGCGGGGGATGTAAAGGTCACGAGCGGTTAGAACATGCATTTGAAATTGTTCAATTGATTCATCTACTTGATCCATTGTCGTGAAAGTACGAGACGTAAGTGTGATGTTAGCATCAATATAGGATCTAAAGCCTACCCAATTGGCTTTTTTATAATTGTAAAATTGAGTGACAGGCTTACGAGAAAGACTAGCCCCTATAGTAAAATAGATAGGTAAGTGATTTGAAGACAACGCCGGAATGGCCTTAACATTGTCGATACTACTTACATTTTGAGCCAAAATTAAGTCAGGGTTTGTAGCGGCAAGGTCTGCTCGGTAGTTAATTTGGCTTAGCAATTCAGATGAGTAAATCACGTAATCGTGATCTAACATGTGTGAGAACAGTGTTCTACCACGTGTGTTTCGCGAATTGCTGTGCCAATGTTCATGATTTGCGTTTAAATCTCCCATTATGATCACACGAAAATTATAACTTGAAAACTAAGACACGTACAAAAATATCCATACTTATTACTTATTACTTATTTACTTTTTACTTATAATATTATAAATGCGAAAGTAACTCTGTCTGTCTGTCTGTCTGTTTGTTTGTTTGTTTGTTGCTCTTTCACGCCTAAACGGCTGAACGGATTTTGATGAAATTTGGTATGGTGATAGATGGTAACTTGGAGACGGACATAGGCTACTTTTTACCCCGGGAAAATATCTCATTCCTATGGGAATCTACACATACAATAATACTCTAGCGGGGTTGTATCTGCTACAGCACACCGAAACTACTTAACCGATTTTGATGGGACTTTTTTTATTCAACTAAGTATCGCTGATTACGAAAACTACTACAATTTTGAAATCCAACGTGGTAGACGTAAACTACCATTATCCCCTGGGGATAAGGTTGAGGTGCGATAGGGTTGAAATGTCTAAAAATCAATATGGGTGTCGTTTGTAAGGTTTATCGAGCCGCTGATTACAAAAACTACAACAATTTTGAAATCCAACATGGTGGACGTGAAATACCACCACCCCTGGGATGGGGTTGGGATTCGATAGGTTTGAAATGTCTAAAAATCAATATGAGTGTCAGTTGTATGTTTATATAAGGATAGGGATAGCGGTTAAGATGGCGTTAGGGGTAGAAGCAGGGATAGGGGTAGGGTCAGGGATAGGGAGAGGGAGAGGGGGAGGGATAGGGAGAGAGTGTAAGGAAGGGGAAAATGAGGGGAGAGAAAGGGGGAGGGAGGGGTAGAGGGCGAGGGAGGGGGTAGAGGGAGGGATAGGGGGAAGGGGAGGATGAGTGAGGGGAAGGGGGAAAGGGAGGGGAATGGGAGGAGGGCGAGGGGGGAAAGGGAGGGTGATGGGGAGAGGGGAAGGGGGGAAATGGAGGGGGAAGGAAGGGTGAGGGGGGGAAGAGGGAGGGGCGAGGGAGAGGAAGAGAGAGTGGGAGAGGGTGAATGAAAATTCCGCACTACCTACCAGTTAAATAAAATCAAAAGATAATTAAGTTTGTAGTAAGATGCATTTATTCAACTTGGATAAGTACAAATGCATCTTTTACGTAGGGATCAAGAAGGATAAGCGCTCCGTAAAATATGTTTCAATTAAGTTCGAGTTCTGTTTTTTTATAAAATCTACGCGGACGAAGTCGCGGGTAACAGCTAGTAAAAATATATTTTAGAATTTACAAGTAAAGCCCTTTCATATGATACCCCACTCAACCTAGTAGCGACAATTTAAAATTTGGCCCCCCTTTTTTTGGCCCCCTTTATATTAATAATCATAATTTTTTCAAAATTTTTTCATGTGCAATTAAGTTGGGCAACTATATTCTAAAACCATTTTAAATAGCAAGTCGATAGCATAAGTGGTTGCTGAGATATAGAGGTGCGTGACAGACAGACAGACGGACAGACAGACAGACAAAGTCGCACCATAAGTGTTCCTTTTTTTACCATTTTGGTATCGGAACCCTGAAAAGATCCCTTAGATAAAAGCACTTTCCCGATTTTGAAACGTGTTCCTTTTTTGTTTTAGATCTATCGTAAAAGTAAATTTGGCCCCTTTTTTGGTCTGTAGGAATTTCATATTAACTTTCATCCCTAATCTCCCTGATTTTTCAAAAACGCTAAAACACATGTTTATTCTTTCTTTTTATTAGCCTAAATCCTAATTTTTAGTAGGATTTTCATATGAACTTATTTAACCCCCTGATACGTCAAAATTGCTGAAACTAGTGTTTCTTTACTTCTTATTCTTCTTTGAAAATGAACATCTATTAGAAGATTGGAATACATGCATTTATCAAGATTTTTGGATGGAGAGAAGCGGCCCATCGACACTTCAATAATTTTCCCCATCAACTTATCGGAGTCATCATAGTACACAGGCCCTCGTCTTCGTGATGTGGATTCCTGTGTAAATCTTTCACTTGACATTGGCGAACTCGCCATAATTTTATAATAATTTGTTAACTTGACATTGTGCAAAATACATCTGAGATGTGACGCCATTAAATAAATATCTATCTATCTATCTACTTCTTATTCTTAGCTAAAATCCAAATTTCGAGTACCTCATGTCAAAACTGTAGGCGTTTCATACAAACTTTCATCCCTTATTTCACACCATTGGGAACTTCGGAAACAATGGTGTCTTTATTTCTTATTATTAACTTAAATCCAAATTTTGAAGTACCTCATGACAAAACTGTAGGATTTCCATACAAACTTTCATCCCACATTTCATCGCGTTAGGGGATGAATTTCGAAAAATGATAAAACACGTACATTTTTATTTTTTACGGAGTGCTCAAATATTTCTATAATTCTACCTTTAAAAATGAAAGACTTATAGTCCAACATACGTAAAAATCATCCCCTTTTTATCCCCTTGAAGGGTGATTTTTAGAAATGCTTAAATACGTGTTGCTTTATTTTTTACTAAAAGCTTAAATTTAAATTTGTGTGAATCTAACTAAAGAAACAATATATATATTCTTTATTGTGCACAAATTACATAAAATTGTGGTCAACATAAAATTTGTTTACAAAGGTGAACAATGTACTTTCATACAAACTAACATAGACAACACAACGAGAAAATAAATCATCCCCAGTCCAATCATCCCCAATCAATCAGTGTAGTCTTCCGGAAAGCAACTGACAGTTTTTTATACTAGTCAAAATTTTGCCAGCGAACATAGTAGTTTGAATCTTTCGCATTTTCGTTGCAAATCAAATATACTTTTTTGATAGAATAGATACTATTATCTTCATATTTATGCCTTTCTTCTGCAATATTAAGCAGTTTCCCTCTCTGTGTTTCTAGTCGCTCACTTAGTAATTTAGTCGCACGGCTAGAATTTTAATATCTGAAATGAATTAATCACAACCCACTTTTTGTAAGCTCGTTCTGGATTTTATAAATTAACATTCTATATATATTAAATTAAAATTCATACCGCTCAAGTTATTAAAACAGTATCTCGTCATCAGTCGCTACGTTTTTTTTATTCGATCGTTTTATAATTTCCCAAAACTACTTAAATATGTAATACAAATCCTGTCAAAATCACGTTTAAGTAATTTTCTATGTCCGTACCAATCATAAAATGAAAATTTGACCAATTAAATCTAAATATTCATAAAAATATCCTGCGCATCCGCATTGTATCTAAGACAAGATATTCATGTTAAATAAAGTTGCCCGTGCCGGCAGTTAGCCGAGCGAAGAACCACTGCGCCGGGTGCCGCTGCTTTTGGCTAATTGACCATTCGCGCCAAATACGTCGCCGATATTAACGTGTCGTCGTCGCCGGTTACATCTCTCATTGTTTTCCTTTTTATTAAATGATTTATTATTATTTACTTACGATTTATACAGGGTGTAAAAAAAGGACGTTGATCATTTTAAGGATGATTCGCATCTTTTTCTTTTTTATTTCCGATGGTCACTAACCTTCCCATGTCTTTAAATAACAGTAAGTACATTAATTTATTTAAATGTATAGGTTGTTATTAATTAATGGATATTACCAGTTACTTAACTCAGCAGATAATAGTGGTATACTCGTACTCTCCAGTTCCTTAAAAAACTAAAATTATTTAAACCAAAAAAAAATTTTTTCTTTTTTTTTCTATTTATGATGCAGAATTGTCCTATAAAAGTATCATCATATTTTTTTTACGAATATGGCAAGAGGTTGATTCATTTTTAGGGTTCAAAAAAGTAATGGTGGGGTTTCATACTACAACATATTGAAATTCGCAAAAATTAAAGAGAAACGTATCACTACAAATACAAACAAAACTATCGGTATGCTGTAAAAGAACTGTACTGTAACCACTTGTTTCCGCGAGAGCCGCGGAGAAACCTAAAGACGTTCAAAACATTTAAATTAATTAGAATTCGCTAAAAGATCTCGCCCACCGAGGGTTCCGTACTATTAAAGTTAAAATACCAAGGACTCGCAGCCACACAGAAATAATATTAAATGCGCTCGAGTCCAACTCGCACTTGTTCAGTTTTTAATATAACTCCACAAAAACACGTTTCTTGTATGGAAACCCTTTATTTTAATTTTTCATTGTTTTTATTATTTTGTTAGGTAAGCCGCCATACTTGAACATATTCTGTGAAAATTTCAACTTTATAGCTACTCGTACTTCGGTTCAAAATATACAGCCCTCGGACACAGATAGACGACGTAAGCTTAGTAATAGGGTTCCGTTTCGACCCTTCGAATACGGAACCCTAAAAACTCTCGTCTAAGTAAATAAATAGTCGAATAGTCGTCAGATACGAATACATTTTAACATAACCTTTGGTGCCGATTCTCGAATCGCGAATCGCACGCCTCCGCGACTCGCCACTAAACAAACGACATCCGCTCTCAGCCGGCTCTAAATCACTTGACTCTTTTATTAAAACTAGATTTATTGTTGATAATTTGTAATATTTAAATGATAGTTTTTTTGTTATAAACTTGTCCTATGTAATATTTAGATAATTATAGCCGACGACTAGTCGTGAAATTATGAAAAAATGTAAGTAGTGATGTTATGGGTTATGTATGTATTATTATTATTATTAGGTACCTGAGGACCTATTCCTTTGGTAATCAGACAATCATTTATTTTGTAGATTCTTTATTAGACTTGATTTATGAGTAGACGGGTTCCTTTTTAGGGTTCCGTACCTCAAAAGAAAAAAACGGAACCCTTATAGGATCACTTTGTTGTAAGTCTGTCTGTCTGTCTGTTTGTCTGTCTGTCTGTCTGTCTGTCAAGACCCTTTATCTCACGAACGGGTAAAGGTACCAGGTTGAAATTAATACCATATATTAGGATACATGAACCACACAAGATCTGAAAATTTCAATTTTTTACAATGACGCAATCAAAAGATATGGCATTTTATGTCCTCATCTCCATACATTTATTCAAAAATGCAAAACCTACAGGTTCCCTCCCGTTGACCTAAAATTATGAAATTTGGCAAGAAGCTAGGTCTCACAGTACAAATAATGGGAAAAGTCTGTAATCATTAAATATTACAACTTTTCTCACAACTAATGGTAACCAATTGTGGTGAGCTCCCGTTTCAAGAACATTCATATAAGAGAGGGGTCAAGTTGGATGGTCGTCGAGGCGATTTTTGTTTTAGTTCTATTTAAAAACGGGATCACTTACAAACTTGAAAATTTGTATGTTTATAGTGCATAAGCTATAAAATAATAACAAATAATAAAATTTGGTCAAGCGCGTGTCGGACTCAAAAAATCTAGCACATTAACTTACTGAAATCGCACTTGGCCGGTTTTTTATTCAATGAAATAAAAAACAGATTAAAAATTTATCATGCGCCAATCTGTACATTCAGTTTGTTGGCGCTTTGCACTCATTCACCAATTTCTATTAGTTAGGTACATTTTATACACATTTATTTAAATAATAATTAAAATTGCAACTCTTTTAAAAAAATTAAATTATTACACGCGATTAATAGGCAGGTAGGTACTTATACTATTACCGGTTCAACTGGTACACAATTTTCAAGTAACTTCATTTTTAGCTTATTTGTAAAGTGTATTAAATTTTTGCTTTATCTGACAGTCACGATGGTGGTAACAATTTTATGGTTTCAACTCTTTTGCACGAAAAGCATGGTCTGGAGATGGAGAGTTGGAGAGCCGCCCCAGCAGCCGCGCGGACGACGGAGCGCTTTGGAGACCGGCGGCCGGCAGACGGCAGACGACCGCGGGCGCGCACGCACGTCACTCGCGCGGATACCACTCGCCCCTAAAGCACGCTCGTAGGACTCCGCCCTCTCCAACCCATACGGAACACCACTCGAGGACGCCACCCGCTGAGTGCTCCAAGTGTAGTGAAGTGACCGTGAGCTGATCGCGCACTGTGTTGTGTTCACAAAAGTTTGCGCGGGAAAACTTGCTAAAAGTTTGTAAAGTGAGTGTACGTTGGAGTGTGAAGTGTGGTGTGGACTGCTCGCCGCGCCGCTCGGTGCTCGGTGGTCAGTGGTCGGCCAAATATGGGGGGTGTGTGTTAGTGAGAATACAGTCATAAAAGTAAGTTCATAATTACCAATTTCATTCTGTACTTTATTTGCCAGTTCCACTTAAATCAAAAATTAACTTCTCGTTTATTTTTGTTCGGTTTCAAAGAGAGAAATAAAAAAATACCGCCCATGTGCGAGTCGGACTCGCGCACTAATTACTGAACCGATTTTAATGAAACTTTATATTTGATAGATAATTTAAGTATCTTAATACTGTAATTTTACATTATCACTTAAAATAATTAAAAATTACAAGGTCAAATACATTTTAATTACAATTATATTATAAATTATATATTCAACACAATTATACAGGTTGTCTATTTTGTAATAGACGAACTCGCAGGCAAAAGCTAGCATAAAATAAATTCAATGAAAAACTAAGTTATTAATCCAAGTATTAATCAGACTAATAATATAAAGATGAAAGTTTTTATTGTTTGTAAGTTCGGAAGTTTGTTGCTTATTCACGCTCAAACGGCTTCAGAATTTGTTTATGAAAATTAGCAAGAATGTAGACTGTCATCATAACACAAAATATTTTTATGGCGAATCCCGCGCAAGTGAAGTCACGGGTAACTGCTAGTATGCATGTAATTTTTCATAATGAATTATCACGAAATTGTTAATCAAGAAAGTGCTCAATATTGTTTAAAAACATAGTTAAAATGTATTATCTGAAATTGCGTAATTCTAATATAATAAATATCATATCACAACCACAGCCGAAATAAAAAATATTGAATTCATTGAGAATAAAGTACCCGGTGTAAACCAGGTTGCTCTAAGATTTTGATATTAGATCATGGATATCATATACATAAATACATAACATCACGCCTTGTTCCCGTCGGGGTAGGCAGAGACCACAGTTCTCTACCTGCTACGATCTTGACATACTTCCCTTGCTTCCTGAACTTTCATCAATCCTTTCATACATGCTCGTCGGTTTAGGGTAATTTCAACCTGGCATTTATTCAGAACGTCCTGAATTTGGTCCTTGTACGTTCGCCGAGGCCTTCCCCTTCCAAAGAATATCAAAGAATGCATCAATATACGCATCGACCGAATAAAAATACGTAACTTGTAAGGTGGTCCTGAAAAAAAACTCACAGGAAAACCCGAGGGAATCTGCTGGATTGTCGTGCATTACTACCACACTTTTAAGATTTGTGCTAAAAGATGTGTAATTTTTCGTCAGGGAACTCACGTACTTACGATTTTTCTATTTAGCTACGTTTTTCATTAAAATTGGAAAATGTATTGTCATTTCCTTTGAAAACGTATATCGAGAAAACGCACAAATACAAATATGCTTGCCTACTGACACGGACAGTAGAAAGTTTTAATTTAATCGTATTTAGGTAATTTTATACACACGCAAATCTTTTCATTTGCAAAAACTAACGCTATTGAGGTTATGCAAATTGGATCTATACTCTATTAAATCTACTATTTTTTAACAAATTTATTAAAGGCGGCCGGTATAAGAACTGAGGCCCTATCTTCGGTATGTAGCGAGAGAGCTTTCGCAAAAGTTTAATAAGAAAACTGTTCAATAAGTACTTACTCTATGAATAAGTATGATGACTATGAATTAGATAACAGTATTTCGACTCGACCGACTGATGAAATGGTGTTTTATCTTTATGGTCACTAATGCCGCATAGTTCTGTAGCAGTAACGTGTAATGATACCTGGCCGGTCTGATATTACAAACAGCCTAGGTCCTAGTGGTTAGTGTTCGGCTTATGGTTACGGGTTCCGTTCCCGATAGGGACACTCTGAATCAAAAATCACTTTGTTATATTTCTCCGGTTTGATTACAACATTGCAAGATGAAACATTCGATTGTCCAACAAGTAGGATGATTCCATGCTTGCTTCAGAAGGCACGTTAAGCTGTTGGTCCCGGCCGACAGTGAGCCAAGGCAGAGACCATTAATGGCCATCGATCTTACTATCCGCACCATACAATGCTAAGCAGCAGGACGGTGTTGGTCGCTGGTGGCTGCGCCGCCGTCCGCCCTGTGCTCGAGACAAGCAGCCGACACCTCAGCAGCAGCAGGTCAAGGCGGGCGGTGGCGCTGGCGGTGGCGCTGGCAGCTGGAAATAACGCGCTCAGCTGCACGCCACCGCCAGCGCTCGACGTCGCGTCACCGCCACAAGCATCCGCAGTGTTTATTTTTAACCTTTGTCATGTCAAACACGTAGCGACGCAAATAATATAGCGCTCAGTGTCGTCCGCCAAAAATGTTGTGCTCGTGAAACAACAGGCAATTTTGTTCACATGAAATAATTTTATACGCTCTCTGATAGACTCATTGATAGAACTTTAACTTCAAAAAGATACGAAATTTGATATATGACCACGGCTATGAGTATTTATTAAATACCATAGTTTGTACATGAAAATTTCGGATGACAATATTTTATACTTTTTAGTGCAAGATTTCCCAGTAGTCAGGTTCTAGTTTTTTAACTTATATTTTTAAATAACATAATTAAAGCTATAGTTATCTGCTCAACAAGCTCTAAACTAAACAAAGATACCCTACTCGATGGGGTAAGTAATTTTTTTTTCTCGCCGTATTTTAGCTGTTTGGGAGGCCCCCTTCATTTTTTTAATTTTTATTATTTGTTATAGCGGTAACAGATAAACACAATTAGTGAAAGTTCCAAGTTTTTTTTATTGTCAATGGGCTTACTCTTGACCTCGATCTAGACTTGAAGACAGAGATGAGGAAGCCTATTCACTCGCGACTTGAATATATTCGGGTTATATGAATTCGGGAATACAGACGCAGTCAGAGAATTCCACGCTTTAGCAAGTTTCTACCTATTACGGTCCCTTAGATACAGACATCGGAGGCATATCAATAGGGTCCCGTTAGTCACCCTTTGGGTACGGAACCCTAAAAATAACAATATTTGGGGGACATATCACACAAAGTCGTCTGATCCCAAACTAGGCAAAGCTTGTACTATGGGGTTAGACACTCATAAACATAAATAAATCCCAGACCCAGAACAACACACAAATGGCCCTGGGCGGGGATCAAACCCGCGGCCCGCGGGGTAGAAGGCCGGCAACGCCAACGGACCACAAACATGTTTCAATTATTTCCCATGAGAACTTAAATAGCAGACAAACAATGTTTTTAGTAAAACAAGTCACCAGAGTGGAGTCATTAACAAGATTTGGCCGGCCGGGAAGCCTGTTTGGTGTGTAACTGCGCGCGCGATCATTATCAGATGATGAGATGGCGACGATAAGAGCACGCGATGCGGTGCGGTGCGTCACTTGACCAAAATTTGACCGCGCCCGCGCCGTTTGTGCTCCTCCTAGCGTGTGTGTCTCCACACCACTCTTGGAGAAGCAAGTCACCACTGAATGAAGTTCTCTTACTCTTGAATACTCACGAGACTTACGATATTCTTAACATTCAAACACTATTGTATAAAATCTATCCTACTAATATTATAAACGCGAAAGTTTGTTACGCTTTCACGTTAAAGCTACTGAATGGATTTTAATGAAACTTTGCAATAATATAGGGAATACATCAGAGTAACACATAGGTTACAATTTATAAACCTGCGCAGACGAAGTCGCGGGCACCAGCTAGAATTTAATAAATCATCATGAACCTATTTTATAATCAACGAATTTAATAATATCTTTTTTAGTTGGCCGGGCCTTTTTAAGTTATTCGCTATTGATAAAATGGTAACCCAGGTAAAGCAGATTCTACGACAGAACAGGTTGCTAAGTAGACTAAAAATTTGCAGTAAGGAAAGATTTTTCTTCAATTAGATGAGGCTCATGTTTGATTATAACCACATTACACATAAACATTAACCCATATTTATGTTTTTAGAATATTCCATGTAAAACTGAGGCAATTTTATTTACATATTCTTTTGTGAAGTCCACTTAGGTTACAGTTTTCATGACAATATTTATACAAATATGCGCTTTCGTGGCTTATTAGAATGTCAGCTCTGACGCGCTGTTAATAAAGTCGTCTTGCAGATGAATAGATGGACCAAAATGTGGAGGTCATGAGGAAGTGAGACGGCCGGCCGCGTCGAGTTTTGTGAGAAGCAGGGCTGTGCGTAGGGTGCGCGTGCGACGCTGCTCAGAGCACGCGAGACGCCAGATGACCGCTATAAATAAACCTATTGAACGTAGCGACAGGTGTTAACCGTACCGGTTATTATTGTACAACAAATAACTTCTACCGGTCCACTATAATCTTTTTTACGATTGGGTTTTATTATAATGATTTGTTTTTAACTAAAACCTTGGGCATCTTGTAAATTGGTGGTAGTTTTCCATGAAACAATGGGAAATAACTTCAGCTATTGCAATGTTTATAATATAACATGTGGTCAGCAGTGTGACAGGTAAAGTTCACCGACTAGCTATGTTATATTTAATAGGATAATATTAAATTACTGAAAGCATTGAGGCAAATCATTGCCTTCTCATTTTTATATTGGATTCTAAGAAGAAAAGATAAATCTGAGCAAATTAAATTTATAATGAATAATGAATAGTTGAAATCATGAAGGAAAAAAAAATTACGCGCCCGGGGCGCGTAATTTTTTTTTCCTTCATGGTTGAAATGACATGTGAAAAATGACAATTATTGTTGCTATTTAAATGAATGTCGTAATATTTTAAGCAATGTCATGACTTTCAAACCCACCTACCTAACTTAACACTCCGACTCCAACAAGGTTCATCTGCCACACTAACCATTGCGTTAGAACATCTTACCAATTGTTCAGCCACACTGATTAGTTCTTTTTACAGTATATTCAGATATATCAATTAACTGTTTTTTTATTGTCAATGGGTTCACTCCTGACCTCGATGTAGTCCTGGGGACAGAGATGCGGTCGACGGTGGGACGAGCTTGTCCAAGTAAAGCGTATTCACTCGCGACTTAAATAGATTTGGGTTATACAGGGTGTAAGGGACGGTGTACCGAAAACTTGAAGGGCATGCTCAGTCAATGAAACTGAACAACTTTCCCAAAGAAACAATGTTGGGAAATGAAAATTTTTTTTTACCTCTCCATACAAATTGCCCACTCTGGTCGAACAGTTTGTATGGAGAGTTCAATTTTTTTTTTCATTTCCATCATATGTTTCTTTGGGAAAGTTGTTCAGTTCCGTTGACTGAGCACGCCCTTTCAGTTTTCGGTACACCGTCCCCTACACCCTGTATATTTAAAAGATCACGTGGGTTTTACTATCGCTTCTTTTTGCGAAGCGATGTTATTTAGCTGACGTCATTAAGAGATTTTTATATCCAACAATGATTGAATGAGTTTGAGTTTTGAGTTTATATTAACTCAAAAGTACAATCTTATTCTTGTTGTGGACATCTACAACAAAGACCAAAACTCAACGGCGGTAGTTCTCCTCTAAAATATACCACACATTTATCTGCAGTGGAATTTAATAGATGTTAGTTCTGATGATGGGTGATAAGCAGTGATTTTTAAACACATAAATGAACCGCAAGTTTCCGTACCTAACAATATTTATACTGAGTGAACATGAGCACACGTGACGGGTACTGCAGGAAACCGCCGCGTACGCAACTCGTATCATAACTGGGAACTAACTACTCTGGCATTTTATGCAGCCATAAACTCTTAGTTTTTATGTCTCGCTAAATTATCACCTGATAGTTTCTTTAAAGCATCTATTAACCAACTTAAAAATTCATCTGTGACTCTAGCACAAGTCTACTTCTGAATTCTGTAAATTTTTGAAAGGAGGTTATTCGAGCTGCATTTTTTTTACTAAGTGAGCAAACGAGTAGATATTCCAGCTGATGGAAAGTGGTCACCACTGCCCATTACCGACTGCCCACTGCCCACTGCCTTATTAGTGGCTTAATACGACACTTATAAGATAGCAAGGCGCGTTGCCCAACATGAGAATTTATAATAAACTGTTACATATAGATGTCGCATGCCGTTAGTTCCTGCTCAAGTGTAATCTCACCGGCTTCTGTCAGGCTCGTGGGTCACGGACGGAGGGTCACCCGACACCGACCCGACCAGCGGGCTGTCACGCGGCTAGCAGCCGGAAGTGCCGACCGCTGGACGGACTCACTCTACACTTTTAACTTTCTCATTTTATTTCTTAGTAGCATTGTGGTATTGGTGTAGAGATACGAACCCGCGCCCGCGTGGCAGAGATTGACGACACCGGCGCCTCCCGCTCTCGGCAGACGTTACCTGAAATTCGGCAATAAATCTCTGTTCGACGCGTTATGAGGTCGCTCGCATAATATATCGAGTCTTACGACGACGTATATATATTCGCGTAACAGTAACACGGTCGAATTTACATCTGCTAAAATGATATGAAAGGTGATTTAAATAGAGTTTCTAACATTCCTACCAAAAATATACTAAGTATTCTACGAAAACCGCACCAAAACTACATTATATTGAAAAAAAAAATAATAGGATTCAAAAACATATTTTTGATCATAATAAAATGTTACTGATTACATACTTCGACGGATACATTCAGGTTTAAAAAAAGGTAAAATAAAAAAATGGTAACTGCTGTTTTTCATCAAGTAAAATTTAAGACCAACAGAAAAAATTAACAACCAAAAGCAGGATTCGAACCTGCGTCTTCTTCGTGAGTACCCGAGATGTCTTAACCAACTAGGGTAACTATTTTATTTTGTATAATTATCCGAACACAGAAGGTGTTAAATCATTATAAAAGAATGAAGTCATTGTCTAAAGGTAAATCATTGTCTTGCAGAATAGTCTTAAGTTATTCAAATTTTAATTAAATTTTATTCATCAATGTTATTTGTTGAGCGTGAGATATGAGGGCGAGGGGTGGAGGAAAAAAAACAAACAGATAAATAACATCACCGCGTGCGCAGACGTCGATTCGCAAACCGCAGAGTGTTGTATGTATTTGGCTTTACTATCAAATAAAATTTATGCTCACAGATAACATATTTTTATGCTCTAACATATTATTTTTATGAGTGCGATCGTTTCGAGACGGAGAGTTTATAGCGTGTCGGTTGGAGCGCAAGGCCGGGCCGCTTCCCGCCGAGCTGCTCGCCGCGCGGTGCGAAGCTCTGTGAGAGCGGTAACAGTCTGTATGTGGTACACATAATATGTCGGTACTCACTCTAAGTATTCGTTCGTGCGAGTCAATAGAAGGTCGTCGACGGCGGCAGGCGGGTCGCGCAGCAATCTTGGAAATGCACTTCCTTTGTGTCGCGACGGCGTAACGTAGGATGGGAGCACTCTAACTACTCGCGCGAGACTCGGCGCCTTCAGTGCGGATACAGGGGGGTTATACGCACTTCTGTGCCGGGCTGCACCACATCGCAGCCTTCTGCTGTCTCTAGAGGCAACCTTTTATTAACAAATAGATTATATTGCGGGGAGTGGAGCGAAGTGAGGGAAGAATTAGAAATCTAAACACGGCGAAGGAAAGGTGTTTTGTATGAGCTTAATGTTCCTTACTAATTATTTGTCTAGATATTAAATTTTGGCGCAGGAGAAAGCTAAAAGTAATTTTCAAAACTCACGATATCTTGAGAAGACCTAACTAACGACACCCACACTAAGGGGTCGGCGTGAAAAAAATTTGTTACTTTACGTAAACCGGAGGTACCATAAAAATTGCTTTTTCAAGGTTTTATTATACAACTTTATCGGCGTGACTAATATGTATATCCATAGCAAATTACAGCTTTCTAGTACTAAGGGTCGCTGAGCTAAGCCGCGGACAGACAGACAGACGGACATGACGAAACTATAAGGGTTTCGTGTTTAACACGGAACCCTAAAAACCCAGCTTAAAGGTCGCTAAAGTGGCACAGGCACCGATGAAAAATTCATGTCTCTATACCAGTAATGCTTTTTCGAATCGTCGCGCTATCTTTTGTCAATTCTAGGTATCTTGAGCTGACACGGCAAACCTACGTATTTAATTTAGAATGGCGTTGTGCATAGTCACAATTATACCTCCCATTCTAACAAAGAACAGAATGCGCGTGCTGGAACGGAGCGGATTTGCGCTGTTTTACGTTTTTCGCTCATCTTTGCACTTTTCTCGGCGTACACTCAATATATTGAAAAAGTGGTATGTAAAAAACTAGATTTAACAAAAGGCTTTCTAACACAGCTAATTTTATGTCGATATTCATAATGATTTTTAAGCGATTTGGTTTATAGTACAAAAAAAGCACATTTTAAAAAAAATATTCTTAGAGGTACATTATAAAAAATCACAATTGAGGTAATTGTACAAGTATTTTATTTATGGTACCTATCTAAAATGCTACTTTTGACTGGACAGCGCCTTAACTAAAGGCAGCTGCCAGATTAGAGACTTAATTAAGGGCATGCTTCCTATAGAAATTTGATTGAGGGTTGAAAACTCTTGCTTGGCTCCTAAAGAGCCCGCATTACAGAGTATGCCCGCCTTCATACCCAACAAAATATTTAAAGACTTGCCTCAAAAGAGAGACTTCTGGTGTTCATTTATTTTTTAAACTTTAGGATGATCAGAGGAGCAGTCGTCGTCAACAAACATAACAATTTGGTAAGGAATAACCAATGACCAAAATATAAAATTTTATTTAATTGCCTCTAAGTAAGAAAACCGGTCAAGTGCGAGTCGGAATCTTGCGCTGAGGGTTCCGATATAACTATAATATTTTTGATATCTTGATACTACATTCAACATAGTAACGACTATTTAAAATTTGCCCCCCCTCTTTCGGCCCCCTTTACAGTAATAATTTTTTTTTTTTGTTATTTGCAATTAAGTTGAGCAATAATATTCTAAAACTATTCATAATTTCAAGTCGACAGCATGAGTAGTTTCTGAGATATACAGGTGTGACAGATACACAGACCGACCAAGTCGCACAATAAGGGTTCTGGTTTTACCTCATTGGTACGGAACCCTAAAAAAATCTCTTCAAGATGTAATCGTTTTCATTATTTTGATTTTCAGAAGTGCAATCACACAATTTTTTTCATAAACAAATCATATTATAATATCGATTATTGAAAAATTTACGCTATTTAAGCCAGTGTCTCTCACAGAATGAAGCGAACAGTAAAGTATCGTATGACTCGCTGTTTATTGTTATAATGGGGCGTTACAGCACTGACCTACTCCTTTAACGGCCGCCTCCTCCGGATAAAGTATCAAGTATGTACGCGATGACACAATTACGTTCCTTGTAAAGATCGTTGGCTCAATATTACTGGCGGCTTATGGATGCGGTAAGTAAGTGGCGCTCGCTGTTTGCGAAATGGTTCATTATGATTAACGCGGCGATTAAGGCAGGATTATCTATACAACGTGTATCAAAAAGGGTATAATAACCTTGAAGTATGTGAAGCTTTTCAAGATACATATGTGGAAAAACGAAGACAGTGAAATAGATTTTGTATAAGATAAATTTTCAGATTTTCGTAAAGTTGTTTATAGTCATCCTTCGTTTTTAGGGTTCCGTAACCAAAGGGTGAAAAACGAGTCCCTATTAATATGCCTCCGATGTCTATCTGTCTGTCTGTCTGTCAGCGGGCTGTATCTCATGAACCGTAATAGGTAGAAATTTGAAATTTTCACAAATTGTGTATATCTTTTGCCGCTACAAAAACAAATGATTAAAAAAAAAATAAGGGGTAGCCTCCCAAACAGATAAAGGGGGGCGCGAAAAAAACATTTTGACCTACTCATCGAGTGGGTTATTGTTGTTAAGAGCTCGTTGAGTAGATAAATACTATATTTTTAGTATTAAAATATATTATAAAACAAAATAATAAAATGCCACCAAAGTCTTGGGCTGTATCTCATGAACAGTTATAAGTAGACAGTTGAAATTTTCATAGACTATGTATTTCTGTTATCGCTGTAACAACAAATAAAAAAAAAATAAGGGAGGGTTCCTTACTACAAACGTGTTTTAGGCGATTTTTCTCGATTTAACACAAATAAAAATAATAAAAACTGGTCATGTGCAAGTAGGACTCAAAAAATCTAGCACAGTCAGTTACCAAAATTTCAATTAATACAATTAATATTATGTGGTGGTACGGAACCCTTTGTGCGCGAGTCAGACTCGTACTTGGCCGGTTTTTTGTTGTAAGTACCCTTTCTGTTACATCTTACACATTACAACACCATAACGATGATATCGAAGAAGTGGGACAATAAGTATGATGACTCACTGCAGTACAACAATACCCACGTCATGGCGAACAGTAGGTACGCACGGCACGCGGCGCCGGCGCCGGTGAGGGATAACTTGATCTGAGTTTAAAAATGGGTCGAAATAATTCAAAATCCTTGACCAGTCTTTTATGGACATAATGACATCAAGAAGCCATAAAAACTTTATGCCAACTAAGGGCTTGCTTTTGTTATTTATCATAAGTACTGGTAAGTGCTATAATGACCCGAGACTCATATAATTATTAAAACAGTGTGGCGCCCGCATTGTTGGTTACAGTAACATGGAATACACTTTCATAATCGATTATTTGTGATACGTGCTTTTACTTTACCTGTATAACAATTAATTGTCAAGAGATTAATAAATATTTTTAGATATGTGAGGTAAATAATATAAAGAATAAAACGTGCGTGTGCGTGGCGCGGACAGGTTCTTGTCACTCGGGTTTTCATCGGTTTCAGCTACAAGCTAGCCGCCGCGGGACGGGACGCGGTTTAGCCGAGTCGCGCTGTAAATTGTACATTTTACAGATTGCGAACCCACGAGCCGGTCGTCGTCGCGGCGACATCGTTTCACACAGACCTCTGCGCTGTTCACTCTGTCATGGCCGCGATATATCTGTCGCCAGCGGACGACATACTTCACCTCAACAGATCACACATTAAACTTTTAAGCATCTTTGATGTGATTCGCGATCGGACTATTATTCAGTCCTAGTAATATGGATGACGGGTGGTACAAGGCCCACGTGCCAGTTTGACGCGACGTTTGGCGAACACTGCCAACTACTGTGACACATTTCATGCGATCAAACAATCATTGGAGAAACAATGATATTACAATTATATAAACCGACATGGAGAAACCATAAACATATTTATTATGATTTAGTATGAATAAATATGCTGATATCTATGAGTAGTTATTGACAAATATTAGGAACTTTCTCAAAAAACAAAGAATGAAATGTGAAACAGCAACACTCTCAACTGACGTCTTGTCGCGGGATTGTGATTGACTTTCCCCAGTGACACGACCTAATCGTGCTACGTACCACTACATATTATAAAAGAAAGTCCCCCGAAACGTTTTTCTGTCGTCATGCATGCATGCATGCGTCATGTCTGTCTGTGATCGCTAAACTCAGGAACTACTGTATGGATTTTGATCCGGTTTTCACTAATAGATAGAATAATTCAATTGAAAGGTTTGGGTTTATAATTTATAAATATTTATTGCAAATTAACTGAACTATGATGATGTTTGTTGATCGAGTCGGAAAAAAACGTGCCTCTTGAGAGCTTTCTGGGCGTGCGCTGCGTAAATGGTTTAATTTATATGAAAGTTATGTATGAAAGAAGTGTTGCTCTCTAAGAGCTCTAAGGGAAAGTCCGCGATAGTATTTATCTATCTTTTAAGGATTACCCATAGTAACCAACTTTTTATAGCAAAAAAGTAGATTTTCAAAATAAGGTATTTTTGAACGTATTTTTGCCCTTAAGGTACAGATCCTTATCTAATTTAAAAGGTTAGTAATAATAAACAATAAACATAGATCAAAATTGTCCTTGACACCATGTTATTAAAATGAATATCTTAGAAGATAACACAATATTAAAATCACTCTAATTAAAGTCCTAGAATGAGCTTCACACTCGATGCGCATTTCGATTGATAGCCGACCCCGTCGTTGCGAATAGTCGTCCGAAGCCTGATTTTTAAAAGTTGAGATATGTTCAACCATTCTCGACTTTTACAGATAGTTCAAAATGAGTGTCGTTTGAATCCAGAGCAAAAGAATTTATACGATTCGATAATGTCATCAGTCAACAAAAACATAGGGAAAATAATTTTCTTAGATGCTCCTGTCTATAACACGGACAATTGTATGTGGCCCTGTCACGTCTGATATCAAAACTCAAGCCATCTTACTACAAAAAAGTTAGACATCTGTTGAACACTTGATCAAAAAAATCGCCCAAAATAAGATGCGCAGAAGTCAAGTCATAAGAAAATAAGTCATTTTTGACTTCTGCGCTTCAATGACATAGCCAGAGTAATAACTCTGGCTATGTCATTGTACGATTTTTTGATCAAGTGTTCAATTGATGTCTAATTTCTTTGTAATAAGACGGTAAATGTTCATTTTTACACCTTATCCTGAAGATTATAAATGTTGTGTACAACGAAATATTTTAGAATGTTTTAAAAATTGTGTAGCAAGTTGAAGACTACGTCATAATATCGTAATAAAAGGCACCACTCTACCCGTAGATTAGTCCCCGTGCGAAGCCGGGGCGGGCCGCTAGTAATATCATAAAATGAAACCTCATCATTTTGATTTTATCGTATACAGATTTCGTTTACATAATCTAGAATATTCACAGAATACTTAATAAACGTAATAACATGCAGAATACAATGAAAATAGAGCGAGTCCACAGCTGTTTTGGGTACGTGTTATGGCAATAGTTATCCAACACATCAGTTATGTTGTTTTGGTAAGGTTGCTGTTTGTTTCAGTGATAATAGATAGATAATATTTAGATACTTTTAAAAGTCCGCACGAAGTGCTTTTGCGCACAGCTAAGGAGTGAAAAATAAATTATGGATCTTTTCAAGGCTCTCTGTGGTCTCTGCCTACCCCAACGGGAAAGAGGCGTGATGTTATGTATGTATGTTCAAGGCTAGAGTGAACGAACAAGCTGGTAAATTTGTGTGTGACATATTTCTATCTTTTAAAATCTAAATCGTGAAACTAGAGTTGAGAATAGTATTTTCATAATGAAATCACATTCCTTTTTTTAGAGTTCCGAACAAAAATGGTAAAACGGAACCCGTCGTCTGTCTGTCTGTCTGTCACACCTGTGTATCTCAGCAAACATTCATGCTATTGACTTAAAAATTTTAACTTTATTGCAATCAAAAGAATTAAATAAATGATAATATTATTATTGTAAGGGGGGCCCAAATGGGGGGTTCAAAATTTTAAATTGTGTGTTGAAGTGTTTTGAATTGTGCAGTAGCACTCGACCTAAAACGACAATTATAAAAATTACAAATCTATTTTTGAATGCACAAGCCCTCAACCTCACTAGATATTTTTTTACGACTCTTAGTTTTCAAGTTATGATGAAATATGTCGAAAAAAATGCCATTCCCCCCCCCAGTTTTGCGGTCCTAAAAATGGACTTAATTGCTTCTAAAATACTATAGGTATATCGAAGCCCTCGGTGAGCGAGTACGTCTCGGACTTGACCAGTTTTTTAATTTAGTGGTTCTTACGGAGAAGAAAAAAGCTGATAAAAAAACAAAAAACTTGAAATTATAAAATAACTCAATGATTTTTGTGTGACTGACAGAATAGGTTTAGGATGTTCGCGCGCAGCTAAAATTCAGCAAATGCGCTGTAATGCGATCTGGAGAGGAAGGTCCCCGTCGTGGTCACTCGTCAGAAGCCACAAATATAAAATGTTGATCCCATTTGCCTTGTAACTGTATTACTCGTAGGTAGTTTTTCTTGGAATTGAGAGCTCTATTCTTGTCGGTAGTCTCTTTCTCCACTTTGCACGATTTTTTTTTATCTATTTACGTTCATCATCATCATCATCATCATCCCATGAAATTTCAAGTGCAGAACAGGGAGCTCCCTCCAGAATTCTAGCTTTTGCTGGAAAAATGTGGAGGGAAACTACTACAGTCACCTCGCTTGTCAGCGTTAAGGCTGGCACCATGGACCGCGGTTGTAGGTTGTATGATACACAGGAGGATGCTGCTGCCCATCCTTCAGTTTATTACCTTTAGGCGCCTCTTACGACACCCAATGGTATGTATGGGATGGTACTATTTTTTGCCGGCACCACACGGGACCTACACCTATTTAAGTTACAATATTTTATTTTCCGCGTAACTCATTATACGCGTTTTTCTAATCATAAAGTATATACAATCTCAGAATAACCATAAGTATTAGGTAAAGTACCTACTCAAACCAATCAATTAGCCTTATTCCCAATAGATCAAAGACGTCCTTTCCAAAGTAGCGTAAATTATGAATGTCGACGTATAAAGTTATACCTAATGGTTAATTTGTAGATGGAAGTAAAAATATATTTATTATTGCGAGTAATATTTGCAAAATAAATCTGTTATTCCGCAAAATAAAAAGTTTTGTTTATCAACGCGTCAAACACAGCCGCTCCCAGCGCGCGTGTGGCGAGTAGCGGCGGCGGCGTCCGTTAAACAACTCATCACGTTGCGGTGTGTCATAATAACCTGTCATAACATTCCGTCATGAACTGCTCAATGTAATGCACCCACACAGGTAACCACGTTGAAATACACAATCAGAAATAGCGGATCGAGAGGGTCAAGTTGGTTTCGCTCCCCGCATTAACACGCATAGCGCACGGCGACTCTGATCCCACAACCCGCATGCGGGACTTACGGCAACATACTCGTAAATCTCCACCGGCAGCAACTATCAATCAGCTTAGTAAGTGCGGTGCGGAGACTAAAACCGGAACGTTTGTCCTTGACCTTTATATACCCTGAGTAAGGCTGTCTGTTACCATACGGGCAGGCCATGTCCCCACTAGGCTCACAGTGAGCCGCTCACTGTCTGCCTCCAGTACGCTTCCCTATATTGTTTACTGTACGCAGTGTGCGGCGTTATGCTTGCGGATTCATTCATTCAGTGAGCAGCTGAGTCGCCGCGAACTATGCTCCCGGTCAGCGGCTCTGTCAGCTCACTACGCCGACGGAACGAATTTAGTGAGCGACCGATACGCCGCTCAGAGTCAGTCGGCTCACAGTGAGCGGCTAACTGTGAGCCTAGTGGGGACATAGCCTTAGACTGACTGTCCGTCTAAGGTTAAGAAGCAAAGGGCTTCGTCGGGGAGATTAGTCGCTGTCTGGGAGCAAATGTATGTGATGTGACTTCCACCGTTGATCCTGCGGCGGCGATCGTGTCTAGTGGGAATATTAGCGCAGGAAACAATAAGGGGTATGATTACTACCAGTAATCTGACATACACTGAAAAAACTAAGAGCCAACCAAGATCAATTTTCTCTTGTTTGACATTTTGTGATTAAATCGAAAAAGATATTGAATGATTCAATAAAGCGTCTCAGTCAATTTAAATTGATGATCTTTAATTCAATAATCAAATTGATACAATCCAATAAGGTCTTTGCAAGCTCGAATGGAGTCAAGATGCTTGATTAAAACTATCAAAATCATGATTGAATCAGCAAATTTTTTTTTCACTGTATGCTTGAAGATTATTGTAAAAGCAAAGGTTAGAAGAAAAAAAAATATTGATGGACTTGTAAGTATATCATGTGAGATGTCTTAAAAGTGAGTAGATGAATTTGACGCGACGGCGGCGAGACATCAGCACCAATAGCGCTAGATTGATTACAATTGAAGTGAAGGACTCATCTCGCTGAGTGACACGTCCGTCTCGCCTATATACTTAGACTACTCTGGGGTTCCTTATCTACCTATAGATATAGACAGATAGACCTACAATATTACTCAAACTACTACACAACTCATAATACATATTTGATTTGGCACAAAGTCAAGGATTCCCGATGTAACATTTTTATGCACGTAGATAATCTGCGCGAAAAAATAGACCCAGTTTTTCTGACTAGCCGTGTTTTGTGAGATGAATTAGAGCCGAGTGCGGGAGACGTTCGCCCGCCAGTGTAATGGACCAAGTCAACCTCCGAGACTAATGAGGTGGTCTACTCTAAATCTCCAACAGCGAAAACAATTTTTACACAATACAACAGTATCGTGTAGAAATCAGAAAACAATCAAATTCAAAACAAAATTCACTGACGATAGAGTAGAGCATTTGGTTGCATGATCGGAATAATCATGATTGAATCACTGTCGATATGATTAATCACTATCGATATGACAAATCACCCAACCTATACAAAACATTGAATCATTTGTCATATCGACAGTGATACAATTATGATTATTCTGATCATCCGACCAAATGCTCTACTCAGTGAATTTAGTTTTCGAATTTGACTGTTTCGAAGCAGTGATGTTGTAGTATCGTATCAAAATCGTTTTCTATGTCTTAAGTTTAGTGTAGTACACCAAACTCCGAGAAGATTCACTAGAGGCTGAACTTTACAACCAAAGGAGCCTTCTACTGTAAGGGATGTGTGTTACGACTAACCAGTTAAAATGTATCATGCATACGCACTGGCTCTCTTTTTGTATTGACCTTGAGTCTAAGGAACAGTCACACTTATTTGAAATAAGGGTATAACGATTATCATCTTGTACTTTATTCTTTAAGTTTACAAATATCTCAATGGTGTTAAGGTCAACAAAGTTTGGCTGAAGAGAGTCTGAGAATACTTAATTTTTTTATTGCAAGTATAATTAAGCTTAAAGATAGTGAGAGTGCGTCAACCGGGCGGGATAGCGCTACTACTCGTAGTCCAGCTGGCGCGTATGTCAGTCAGAGGCACGCACCGCTCCGCACGCGCCATCTCGTACTGTCTGTCCCACGCTCGCTTCTAGATAGGCATCTATTAAAAAGCTGAAAATGAATAGCGTCGTTAGGTCGTATTTAAGCTCCAGCATAGTAATCTGGCTCCGGCCTCCTCGCGGCAATAAAACTGCCCAATTGCGTAATTTAGACTTCAATGACAATAAATTAAATTGAGACCCGCAAAGCGACGGCGCTAAATCATGTGCCAATATATTTGAAGGTCAAATTAATAGACAGCGTCAAAAAGTAAAAAATATTTTATTACTACGTTTTTTATCGTGGTAATGAATAGCAACTCAAATGCTATTTTAACCAAATCAGCGTTGAAATTATTCATCCACCAATCTATATTTTTACTTGCAATTTGATAGTACTGGCGCGATACCGATACCAATGAGGTAGATGATGGTCTACCGTGATTATGGGCGAAAGCCGTTATCACGGAATTCCAATATTGCCTTTATATCCAGCTGGGGTACACGCCGTAATGAAAATTTATTATAAAATTAAACGCTTTATTAAAATAACGTGTTAGATTAATGAAGCGGTTACGCCTCCGTTAAGGTTGCGAGTGTAGCGACCCGCGCAATGCGCACCGCGCGCCGGGGGGCCGGGGGGGGAGGGGAGGGAGGGTGATTGTTGGTGACGTTATCGAGTTAACGCATGACGCGTCCCGGGTCGCGCGTGCCTGACTGTACAGGCAAGAGCAAGCCAAGTTTGACACTCGCAGTGCGACTTTCGACTCTACGCTGACGAGGATCAGCGCGGTACAGAGTCAAAGAATGCGCGATCACCATTCAAAATAAATATTGGTCTGATTTATGAATCCCTTTATTTTATTTTTGTCCCTATGAGAAATACAAATTTTTCATTATTGACAATGGGCTTGATCCCGGGCTTTGCGCGCGAAAATCGTGTTACTCTATGGCTTGATCAATTATAGAGAACAGAGATTTGTTTGGCCCGCGAATTAAAGTTGCCACCTTTAAACTGTCTTTTGGTGATGATTTAGTCAAGACGCAAGAAAAGCCTAACCTCTTAGTCAAGCTTGACGTGCTCTTGACTGTACGCGACGCCCACCCGACAGGCCGACACCCGACACGAATTCACGATACACCGGCGAGGGCAAGAGACGAGCCAGTAACGACAGAGCACGACGATCTATGACTCATCCGCATTGAATTACATTATGCAACGAGGATTTCAGTCATAGATAGCCTTCAGGACGATTAAGTTGAACTCCCGGTATGATATATGAATTTTCTGAAAGTTGGATTTCCATAAGTTGAATTCTCTAAATTAACTTACTGCAACTTTTTGCATAGATACGCGATTCAGTCACGATGCAGCATCCATACAGTAGCTTGCAAAGATACAGTATCTTTAGGTCGCCAGAGTGGTAAGCTTTTTACTTCGAACAAGCGTGTCTATTAGTGCGAGTTTAATTTTGATCGGATGAGCTAAAGAGTTGGATATACATTCATATAGAAAGAAATACATTAATATACACAGAAAAACAGTACCTAAAGAGTATGAGTGAGTATGCGAGTACCGAATACATACAAACATCGTTATAGATAGATAGATAGAACACTTTATTGCTCACATAACAACAAAAAAAAACAAATGTACATGGAGAGGTCAATTTTTTTTTCTTTTCCTAGAAACTGTTCTTTAGGAAAGTTGTTCAGTTTAGTTGACTGAACACGCCCTTTCCATTTTGCGGTACACCGTCCCTTACACCCTGTATAATTATAAAAATCTTCTGAGACGGATAATTTTGCTATTTTTTCAGTGGGCACAGATAGCATTCTTACAAATTTCGTAGCACTCCAATGTGTCCAAATTACAAATATTTTGTCTTCCTATCTGAAAACGTTTTGAAAACTTGGTGTCATCACCGCAAATTTCGTATTAACCGTCCTCAAGAGAGTATTGATGGGAGGCTGGTTAGTACCGAGTGTGGCGAGCGTGATACGCACCCTCATTGGGTCTCAGGATCTCTTTAGACAATCTAGTCGAATTCCGGCGAACAATCACATTGCCCCAAATCATGTTCCCGACATGATTTGCATTATACAACCGTTTATCAAAGGAATTGATAGTATGCGGAAATGGCTTTAATATAAATAAATGGTGGCGATAGCAGTCGAGACGAGTTGGATTATTTTTGTAATGTTCGCGGCAGGTGCGCGCGCGCGGGCCGGTACCACGCGACCTCGCGATCACTTCTACTGCGCTGTAACTAGCTTCTACTAAACACAATCCTATCCTACTATAATAATAATAATTAATATTATAAACGCGAAAGTTTGTAAGTATGGATGGATGGATGTTTGTTACTCTTTCACGTAACAACTACTAAATGGATTTTAATGAAACTTTACAATAATATAGCTTATACATTAGAATAACACATAGGCTACAATTTATTAACCTGAACAGACGAAGTCGCGGGCACCAGCTAGTACAATATTATAAACGCGAAAGTTTGAAAGGATGGATGGATGGATGTTTGTTACTCTTTCACGTAAAAATTACTAAATGGATTTTAATGAAACTTTACAATAATATAGCTTATACATTAGAATACACATAGGCTACAATTTATAAACCTGCGCAGACGAAGTCGCGGGCACCAGCTAGTAGTAAATAAACATGCTGCTTCTTTTATCAGAGCAATTACTCATCGTAAGATAATTCGCTTGATTGAGCGGTAGCAGTATTTTACGGTTATAATATTCATCAAGGTCGCCGTTGTATGTAGTCATATAATTTTCTAAATTTATTCCAAAGCGTCTATTGATTTATTGGTACGTTTGAAAAAACGGTTGTTAATGAATTTATACATTGAGAAAAACTAAAAAAAATGGATAGACGTACGCATGTAATGTATCTTACAAAAACGATCAATACAAAGCATCTTGCTGATGAATGACGATAAAAATTGGAGTGGATAGTTGGACTGTTCTTCCGTGTATGGTGTAATAATAGCCACCTTATTTCAGATTCAGATTCAGATAATTTTATTCAATGTAGATTCTTTACAGAATACTTATTGAATGTCATGCAGAATACAATGCAAATAGAGCGAGTCTACGCCGTTTCGGATCGTGCTATGGCAGCGTAAAAGAAACGGCAAGAAACCACTGCAGCACGGCCTACTTTAAGAGTCGGCTTTTTACAATGTGTTTCTTGTGTTTCGCTGGAATATCAGAGCACCATACCTCTTTGTCATTCATATAGTCATCCAATCTATAGTAAGCTTTTTTACATAACGTTTGCTTTACACATTCTTTAAACTTTCTCTCAGGTAATTGCACTATATTGTCAGGTATTTTGTTGTAGTATCGTATACACAGACCAACGAAAGATGTATTGACTTTAGTTAATCTAGTATATGGTTGATCAATTTTATGCTTATTTCTAGTATTAAAATTATGCCTGTCACAAATTTTTGGTAATTGATGAATGTTCTTTCTAGCATACATTATATTTTCATAGATATACTGGCATGGCACTGTCATAATGTTGATTTCCTTGAACAGTTCTCTCAGGGAATCACGAGTCTTCAGGCAATAAATTGCTCTTATAGCCCTCTTTTGTAAAACGAATATTGAATGTATATCAGCTGCTCGGCCCCAAAGCAGTATGCCATAAGACATAATGCTATGGAAGTAGCTAAAGTAAACCAGCCTTGCAGTAGCTACATCAGTAAGTTGTCTGATTTTTCTAACAGCATATGCAGCCGAGCTCAATCGACCAGAAAGAGCCGTTATATGAGGGCCCCATTGAAGTTTCACCGTATACGTCGTGAAAGGCAACTAAGAGAATTGAAACGGAGGATGAGCAGCATCGTCTTTATGCGTAGAGTGAAGAGCAAGTAAAGTTTGACACATCGGACTTCGTACGAATCTTGTTCCGTAGGAGATTACATTTTACAATTGCAGTCTCAATGTACTCATAAGCGTGGTGACTATGATACATTCTCTCCAAAATATTACCTATGCTGTATAATTTTGGTGGGGGTGGTTTTTATCGGTTATGTTCATGTTTTTAGGGTAAAGGGGCCAACGGCCACCGCCACCTACATAAATCTATTGTAGCCAAGGTGGTCTTAATTGGGGATGTCATGGTGATGATGATTCATAAATATTAACTTAATTTTTTTTACTAAGACGCACCTCAAAAAAAACTTTCTATAAAATTCTTTTTTTCAGTCAGTCAGTCTATTTTCGTTTTTATAATAAATATTAATCATAATCATAATCATAATCAATTTATTTGGTAATTAATAAATTACATGTCAATTACATTACATTATTCATTAATATAACAAACTATACTATATATATAAACTATATTATAATAATAAATATTATAATATTACAATAATTTTCGAGATTAATCATACCACGTCTAGATGCATGAGGTACTTATACAATTTGATAGGTGGAAGCACATTTGAAAGCCTCTCGTAGTTCGTAGCAGCTACGGAGCTACACGGTTCCGTAGGCTATTCTAAGACAAGTTTTTTTGAAGACGCATAGGTCTCCATATAAACGTAGTGTTCGGGAGTTTGATAAGCCAAGAAAACTGCATTAATTGGTTATGTATAGGTATGGCTAGGGCATCCAATCCCGCAGCATTTTTGTGATCTCGGTATTTGCGGGATTGATATTTCTCAATCCCGCGGGATCTCGGTATTGGCGGGATCCCGCAAGTGTGTATGTGGTACATTAAATTGTATATTAGTAAATATAGTGTAAGGATTGAAGGATACAAAAGAAATAAAAATCAACATAGCTTTATTAGTTTTAATTATCAAATCAAGCAAGAAGTACGATTATAATGACATATTATTTTTTTTGGAAATGTTTTCGTAAGATACATAATGTATCTAATGTATCATCTGCCAGGCTGCTGCGAATATGTGAAGCTAAATATCCGGCAGCTGAAAAAGCCCTCTCGGCTTCTACACTAGTGGGCGGAATGCATTTAAGTGCACTGCACTTGTCATTTTCGATTCGATAGTTCGTAAATAATGTTAGTAATGTTCGTTAGTAATGTTAGTAAACGCAAAAAACAATTAAGTAACTATGTTAGAAAACGAATTTTGTTTAACGAACGAATAATTACTTGTCACTTCACTTCAAGTAAACAAATAAAACAAACATGGAAGCCGGCCGCCCCCGGCCGCCGCGGGCGCGGGGGGCGCGACACGGCCGCGGCGATTCACTCTTTTCGCTCGCTTGTCAGTAGTCGCGCGGCAGCCCCTACATATATACTAATCTGTGCGCGGCAGCGCGCGTAGGAGGGTGTTTCTTTGCTGCAGATCAGTCCCGCAAATCCCGCGGGATCCCGCGCATGTAATCCCGCATTGTGCGGGACTGAAAAATGATGCGGGATCTCGGAATAACGAGATCTCGGAATACCGGGATTGGATGCCCTAGGTATGGCATTATTTACATAATATACATGATTAATCACAATAGGAAATAATCACTTCCATCACTTATTATTTACGATGAAAGTTCTTGATAATTCGACCGTTGTTCGAGAACCGAGTTTGAGAGCCGAGTTTGAGAGCCCAAAGAAGTGAGTCCGTCAGAAGTTGACAACACTCCGTCAGAGCGCGGTGCCGTTTCGTTTCAATAAAGAGGTGTGACTTAGTCGCCACGATGGACCGGTAGTTTCATATAAATTTTTTGGTCGCCATAATCTCAAAGCTTTTGTCAGTCCTAATCTTGTCTCACTAAGACCCTGTCCAGAAAGGGCGAATTCGCCGCGATTTACTCGCGCGTATTTCGCGCGTTCAACTGGACGCAAACAAGGTGCTCCTAGTATCTCGACTCGCGCGAGCCAAGAATGTTCGCGCGATGCTTGTGGACGCAATGTATTGACACCCAGTACCTCGCCTACGCGCGTAGAAACTCGCGCGTAACAATTCGCGGCGAATTCGCCCTTTCTGGACAGGGTCTAAAGCTGTGGGGTGCACGCACGCACGGTGGGAAGTTACAAAGATTTACAACGGTGCTAAAATAAACGCGCAAACTTACCACGTGACTTGTGAGCTTGTAAGAGCACTTGAAAGACGTCAAATATTTAGTGACACTCGCTTGTTAGCGTTACGGCTGGCACCATGGACCGCGGTTGTAGGTGACCGCAGTAAGTAAGATGTTAGATACAAAGGAGGATGCTGCTGCCCATCCTCCAGTTTATAACCCTTAGTTGCCTCTTACGACACCCTCGGGTATGTAAGGGTTGGTACTATTCTTTGCCGGCACCACACGGGACACAAAGTAGTGACAGCAATAGTTATAACCACAGAAAAATAAGGGTAATTAGAAGGAGGATTAAAGAAATAATTCGTCACAAGGTATTGAAGGCGTCGTTCTATGGATTGGACGGGTTATTTTGAATATTTCATAATAGTGATTATTGATGATTTGACATAAAAATTTGGGACGTGTTGGCAGATGTCAAATAAATTAGCAAGGTATCTATTCCGAGCGAAGCAATGAGGTTCGAAATCTTTGGTTATAACGAAGATTTAATTAAAAGAAACTCTGTATACAACATGCGGTTTGAGAGTGGTTTTATGGTTATTGAAAACTTGATGGGCGGGTGTGGAGCTACAACTGTAAATTTAAGAATAAAAATTTAAGTAAGTTTTACTCCATATCTGCAAGCACGGGGCTGTTGATAGTAAGGGGGGGGGGGGTGAAGGCACGGCGAGGGGAGGTAAGGAAGGCACATTCCGAGCGCGCACCGAGCCGGCGCCTCGCGCTGTATCCGCGAGGTTATCCCACATTTTTGTTACGACGGAAATTCCGAAAGGGTGCCGTGAATATTTAAAGCTGTACAGGAATTTTACCAAATTTTTGTTTTTATCACGACGAAAGACATCTGAAATGTGATAATTTGCTGCTCTGAAGTAGGTTTCAGTTATGACAAACGGTGCAATCATCAGAACATTGACTAAATCGTCTATGACATGCGTGGATAGGTTTTTTGTGCTCCTCAAGTGGCACTTCAAAAGTGGACCAGCGGTCCAGTGTTCCGAGCACAGAAAAATAACGGCAATTAGAAGGAGGATTAAAGAAATAATTCGTCACAAGGCAGTGAAGGCGTCGTTCTAAGAATTTAACGGGTTACTTTGAATATTTCCTCATTGATGATGTGCCACTAAAATTTGGGACATGTTGGTAGATATCATCCCATAGAAAAATAAATTAGCTAGGTATCTATTCCGAGCGAAGCAAGGAGGCCCGAAATCTTTTGTTTTGATTTGTCCAGTTGAGCTCCATGTCATCCGTCAGAAACGCCTGTCACTTACAGTCAAAATGACGCTTGATTAGAATGACAGCAGGACAGTGAGAGCAGGAAGGAGCAATACCTGTCTCTGTTGCTCCAATATCTCACACATCGCTCTGTCCTGCTTCCACACTGCTGGCATTCTAATCAAGATACGTTATGTCGACTGAATTGTCAAAAACTTACTATTATAATAGTCTAAGGTCAAAAAATTTAAGTGCCATTTGAAAATACCAGTCGCGTTGAATAAAACCTGTCTACACAGCCTATGACGATAAACACTAACGACCAGAATTTGAATTCCATGACAATGCCTTTATTATGGAGAGTGTCTGCGCTATTCTGCGTAAATAAGGAACTGACCTTTTTACCAGCAAGTGCGGTTTTGTGCACCCAGTATGGAGGCGTGAAGGCAGGTCATGGTCAGCGAGAGTTCATCTGTTGCAACTGCTCGAATGAGTAGCGTCATCTTATTTTAACACGAGGACATGTACAAACAACTTTCCTAAAGAGACAACGGTCAAAAAACAAGATAAAGTTCTGGTCGTGTCGTGTTATACAAATTTTACGCAAAGTTTGTATGGGAAGGGCGAAATAAATCTTGTTTTTCGATCCTTTTTTCTCTGGGAAAATTGTAATCAAGAGCTCATGTATATCTTTCGCAATCAAAACCTTAATTTAAGTCATCCTATATACAAAAAGAAACCAGCCAAGTGCAAGTCGGACTCGAGCGTCAAGGGTTCCATATTTTTAAGTCAATTTTTAAGACCGCAAAACTAAGTTTGTTTGTAAAGGTTTTTTCAGATTTCTAAGAAACTATGCTTGTTAGAGAGATCGTTATATTTTTCCTGTAATATTTAAATAAATCTATCGACTATAATTAATTCCGATTTTTGTATGTAATTTTTTTTTTTGACATTTTTCATCATATAACTTGAAAACTAAGAGATGCACAAAAATACAAAAAGATATTCTGAAAGTACAAGTAAACCCCTTTCATATGATCATTTGCAATAAAGTTAGGCAAGCATTTTTTATTAAGATTCGAGTCGATAGAACGAGTAGTTGCTGAGATAAACAGGTGTGACAAATGGACCGACGAAGTCACACCATAACGGTTCCATTTTTACAAGCCGTATTCCGAAGTCATCATCATCATCATATCGTGTGGGTTGCAAGGTCGATGACCGACCTCACAAACCCTGGTGTCAGAGTTGTTGAGCCGCCAAAGGCCTCTGACATGGCTCATTAACGACTACATCCGTAGATAGTAGTCGGGACCAACGGCTTTACGTGCCTTCCGAAGCACGGAATCATCTAACTTTTCGGACAATCAGGTGATTCATCCTGCAATGTCCTAACCAAACTGGGGAGGTCGCACAAAGAGATCTTTGTTTGACAGTGTCCCCACCGGGAATCGAACCCAGAACCTCCGGATCGAGAGCCGAGCGCTCTAACCACTACACCACGGAGGCTGTTCCGAAGTGACTCTACGATAATATCGCGGCGATAATTAGTCTATGGTTCGGCCTTTGACAAAGAAATTCCCATACAAAGTAAATTTCCGAACGTAATTGTTGTTGTCAATCTGATAATATCAGAGCTCCGATAAAACTTCGGAATAAGTACGCAACCAGTTTGGTTTGGAACCCTGAAATATGTTTAGCTGAATGTTACGTAAAAAAGTGGTTACTAGACAATTTCCACAAACAAAGGTACGTCGTTGTCGTGTGATCAAAACCAAAGGGCCCAGAAACGTTCCTGTCGTTTGATTCAAAGCATAGCGAGCATACCGCACTTCCTTTGTCACCTTTACCTTCCTACCTACAAGCAATGTGTGTATTTTAGAGACACGCTCCTAGCTTACGTACTATTTTATATTTAAAGTTTTGTCTCAATAGTATTTTCTCTAAGCATTGCAAAAGTAATGAACGTTCCAGTTGGTTTTAAAAGACCTGTTCTACATCTTCTTCATCTGAGCGCTTCGACCAATTCACAAGGGAACTAAATTGTTGTAGCCCAGAAGGTTGCCACATTTCCTGCTTTATTTGTGGCTTTAAAATGGTCATGACGTGTACTTACATGTGTAGGGACATGCGGGAGGCAGTACCATACTCAAATTTGTTGTTGGAGCTGTCACACCTCACTTACACATACTGTCTTTGCGCCGACCGACCTGTATCCGTAGTCTGTTTAAAGACTTCCAGTCCGGTCTGGGCAGGTCATGTCCAGGGGGCTTTCTGCTGGTTGAACAAATTCAACGAACGAGTGCTCCTCCTCCCACAACATATACCTCTCTGTGGATGGGTGGCCGACAAGTGGCTTGGATTTAAAAAAGTTGTTACGGCTTTTCAACCTCTGCTTTACTTGGTGGTGGTTGTGCATGGGGTGCCTATCGTCTCCTTCTAATTTGGTTCGTTCAATGGAATCTGCTACTTGGCGTCGTACAACTGATGGTGCTCTCTTAATAAGTAGAGTTTGTTGAAAATAGTCCTGTTAAAATTGTAAATACTTTGAAGACTTCCTTAACCCTGTATCTTCCTCGCTGCACCAGAGCGATCCTGTGGCCGTGACGCGTTTGGTTTCATAGCACTCTTGATGAACGACGTCACTCTGATATTAGGCTCGGTGATGTCATCCCACCACAAAAGGATATTTATTGAGTTCATTGACGTCAATTTACTAGATTAACTTCTTATCATATCAGTGAATCATTTTGTAGGAAAATATGCAATGTAAATTCCTGACTTTCAGCACTACCTACTTGTCACATTAACATGAAAAGTAGTATAAAACGGGAAGTTTGAAAAATTCAAAGTTCGCTAATTTATATATTATGGAACAAAATTGAGAAATGTGAAAAAAATGCCGTGACCCTCGTATTTTTAAATGATTTGGTAAAAGTCATCATCATCATCATCATATCAGCCGAAAGACGTCCACTGCTGGACATAGGCCTCCCCTAAAGAACTCCATGACGACCGGTCCTGCGCTGCTCGCATCCAGCGGCTTCCCGCGACCTTGACCAGATCGTCGGTCCACCTTGTGGGGGGCCTGCCAACGCTTCGTCTTCCGGTACGTGGTCGCCACTCTAGAACCCTCACGCCCCACCGGCGATCGGTTCTTCTTGCGATGTGCCCTGCCCACTGCCACTTCAGTTTTCGCTAAACTGAAGGTAAAAGTAATCCCACAAAAACATTTTCATGTAAAATGTTGCCAAGACGAGACCATTTAGCTCGCATTTTAAAAAAGTTATCAGATCTCATGTAGATCCAGCTTCTAACTCTACACTCCTTAACTCTATAAGCCCTAACTTTACAAAATCTACACCTAAGTCAAAATAAGTGGCTAGGCCGTTTCGTTAATTCAAGAACTAATTGTACGAGTAGAACAGAAAAGTAACATGCACAGTAATAAATTATTTACCTTACGCCCACGTGACGGTAGCGAAACGGCCTAGCCACATATTTTGACTTAGGTGTAGATTTTGTAAAGTTTGGGCTTGTAGAGTTAAGGCGTGTAGAGTTAGAAGCTGGATCTACATGAGACCTGATAACTTTTTGAAAATGCGAGCTATATGGTCTCGTCTTGGCAACATTTTACATGAAAATGTTTTTGGTGGGATTTTACTACTTTTTGTAAGTTTCATAGTACTTTTTTTGTTGTTGTTGGTCAGGAAGTCTATTCATTATTATATTCTATTTAATTCTACTATTACATATGCGGAAGTGCCATACAAACTTCCATCCCCTGCTTTAAGGGGTTGGGGGGTAAAAGTTCCAAGTTTTAGGATTTTTTTGTTGTTTGTGTACTAATACTAGCTTACATACCAAATTTTAGCTTTGTAGGACTTCAGGAAGTACCCTAACAATTTTGATTACTATCAGTGAGTGCGTAAGTGAATCAGTGACGAAATCTGGGTTTTTAGATATCAATAAAATTTAAACTATAACAGCTATGCAACTGAAACTTTACACGTTTAATAAGTTTACTATTGACATCATATCCTGTAAATTTTGTTTATCTGGTATAATCCAAATCCAAGTTATGAGGGTTTAAAAAACGACGAAGCGCTTCGAGAAAAGGTAGGTAGTGCCCTTACGCTTCGCTTGGCCCGTTTTGGCGGGGGCACTACCGTGCCCCTAGATTTATCCTGCAATGGAGAAGTGTCACAAAGGGATTTTAGTTAGTTTACTATAAATAAATATTAGTACCTGGTCGACAGAGCTTCGTTCTATAATAGCCGTCTCAACATTAAAATATCATCGTGTGAACAAGCTATGCTACTCGCTAACAGATGGCGCGGTAGGTTTCTGTCTAAAACGCGGTATTTTTAGAAAAGGCAAACACAGGTAAAACGATTTTCCCAGACATGAGACCTAGCTAGATCGATTTTTCGCTCCCGAAAGCTGCCATAATAGTAAATTTCATCGAAATCGTTAGAGCTGTTTTCGAGAAACCGATTACAGATATATATACAAATATTGCTCGTTTAATAGTGTAGGCATATGTGGCACCCCGAACATGCGGATTAAGAGCCGAACGCTCAGGCCACGAGACCACGGAGTCTGTATTCTAGCGTAAAAAACTTGCAAATTGTGTACACAATTCAATCCAAAATATTGCAAATCATTGCTTATTGGCGCAGGAAGAAGGATAACAAATCGAAAGTGTAGGAATCGATTCATCAACATCTGAACCAATGTTGTACAGCGATGATTATTCCTCGTATTCTATTACTCTCGTAAAGGGCGTATTTAATTGACAATCAATTTATTGCTACTATTAATGGTTCTATTGGCCAAATTACTCTGTCATATCAGAATAATTGGCTACAATAATACAGGTTATCATTAAATGGAACTGCACAATATTCAAGTTTGTATAGTAAAAAATGAGCAGCATGATTTTGAAAGTTTTTTAGCAAGGAAAATTGCTTTACCTTCAAATTTATATTATTGTTTGCATCCAAATTATGACCGGAAAAAATATCTCAATTTTATTGATATTGTTACGAGCTAGCGGTTTGCGATTGGAGTGAAACGCCAAAGTAAGTTTTTTTACGTTTATTTAGGAGTTATTTACAACCCGAGCTTCTTATTTACACGTCACAGAGTACCCACTAAGCCACTTCATGCGGTCTTCCCTCAGGGATCTCTTCTACGGAGTTTTCCCTCCTAGCACTCCTCCCTCTGGGACCTCTTCTACGGAGTCTTCCCTCCGACCACTCTTCCTCCGGAACCTCTTCTGCGTACTCTTCCCTCCGAGTTCCTTTTGCCCTTCCCTCCAATCCAGGACCTCTTCCTCCGGCACCTCTTCCACAGAGTCTTCCCTCTGTACCCTCTTGAGTTAGCTCTGAAGTTTCCTCTTCCTTAGGACTTTTCTTCTTTTCCTTGTTCCTCAATTTAGATTGCTTTGCACTGAACTACGGTGTAGCCGCTTGGCAGCCCGGCTTATATAACCGTGCTTCTCGTTCCCGAAGACTCATTTTTGAATTTAGGTTTTTGTTAGATTATTCTAGTAATTGGCTCTCTTCCTTCAGCTATCTCTTTCTTTTCATTCTAGAATGTTCTAAACAAATTACTAATGATAAAACATTCTTGGGTGGGTGGGATTCGAACCGGCGACCATCGGCTTGGTAGTCCAACGCCCTGTCCACTGGACCACGCGGCTAGACTTGTCGAAATTTTGATACAGTTCCATCGTATAACAGCTGACAGCACGACGACACGTTCGTGACAATATGCAAACAATGTGCAATTGAGCAGCTTTAAAATTCACTTGTCCTGCAAAATAATTATTGTTCATGCACCAAAATAGTTATTTCTGCACAAGAACAGTTATTTGTGCTCGAAAATAAGCAAATGAGCAGCGTCTGATATCTGATTCGTTATGGTCCAAAGAGAACCTAAACCAGTCCCACGGACCTGTGAGTATTGTTGAGAATAATAATTATCACTGCAACAAATGACACAATGGCTACGCTCATACGCCATCGTCGAGCCACCCACTTTAGAACACTGATATTTCAATAAAACATGTGCATTTCATTAAAATGGAGCACATTTTCGGCGGTGCCATTGCAATCATCTTCCTGGTAATTTAATTATTCTGCTGCTGAAATATTTATTTTGCGGGTCAGATATTTATTTTGCTGCGCAGATACCATTTTTTACAAAACAAGTATGGCTCCTACTTTTTTATTAATTGCCGGTAAAAACATACTTTGCTGCAAAATCAGAATTTTATTACTGCACAAATAATTACTTCTCAATAATAAATACGAGTAACCTATTAACGTTGACGAATGTTATCGACTTTTTTTTGTTTAACTTCGTCCGCGTGGATCTATCGAAAAAGATAAAGAAAAGAAATTTTCCTAAGCTAATCCTCAAATTTTCCTCGGTAAAAGTCAATTTTATGTTTTATTGGACCATCTGTTCAACGCGTTACGGTGTGAAAGAGTAATAAATATCTACATCCAAATGTCCAAACTAACAAACAAAAACTTTCACCTTTATAATACTTTATTTTTAGAATGATAATGTGGTATTTTTATTATGTAATACCTGCAATAAAAAAAATATTTCGACTCACTGTTGTTACTACCATCCTTCAGTTGTATTATGACACTAGGCTATACAATGGAGGGTTTGTAGGCCGCGTAGCAATGCTCCGTTATAAATACTACGGTCAACTACGCGGCTGCAAGACGATGTAATGTGCTATTATATTACTATACTCACACGCACGCATGCATAACAGTTACCTATTCATATGTAGCATTTACTTGTACTTGCGCTCTCTAAATAACCTAAATTAAAAGTAAATTAATTTGGACTCGCAGGCAAATAAGTCTATGATCCTCTTTCAAACTCTCCCCTGTTGTGTCTCGATGTAGCTTTATTCATACCTACCCACAGGCCCACAGGTCTGAATAAATGAGAAAATGTAATCAACGCGGCCTCAGTGTTCTTTAGTTCCATTTTCAAGCGTTTTATCGCCGTTGGAGCTGTATTTTTACGCAGCAATTGGATTAAATAAAACCGGCATTAATTTAAAAGAATAAAAAGCTGCAGATTGTGGTTCTTTATATTTCATTTGTTTATGTAAACGAGCTAGCCAACGAACGTCGCCAGCTGATTTCCATAGCGCGGGTCTAATTGGGCCATGACGTCACATGCGGCGTCAGCTTGCAATTGAAACAGAGGGCAGCAGGACTACTGAATATTAAAAAGGTTGCTAATTTTATTTTCGTATGAGTACTCATCACGTACAATTTTTCGGGAAATTATCTTGTATATTAATATATATAATATATAATATAAGATCATAATTCTAGCTGTTTTCATTATTTGTTTTATATTTCAAAGTTGATTTCAAGGTTATCAATCTACTCACTAAATATTGTTTTTATTTTTAGTTTGGTGTCATAAATTAAAGGTTGGAAAATTGTTCGTCTTAAATGTTGTCCGATATATTCATTCAAAAATTTAATTTAAACTTCTGTAAGATTTAAAAATCTACTACATTTGGATTTGTAATTCCCGAAAAAAAATGCAAAAGTGTTAATACTGAAGATTGAGTTTGCCAAAAGTTATCCATACAAAACATATTTTTTAATGTATTTTTTATTTTGATGTAATTTTGCTATGATTTTATTTATTTTTATTCTGACTTTAATTTATGTTATTTAAAATATATACTAACATAGTTTTATAAGTTGTACTAACCAAATATGGATTCGAATCCGAAATAAACTGATTTTATTTTATTTATTATTTAAAACGGCAATTCAAAGGTGAAGAACAAACAGACAAAAGCTTGAACTAATTTGTTGCTCTTTCACACCTAAAAACGCCTAAATAACTGTACTAAAAGGTGGGATAAAAATCACCACTCTCTTCCCCCCGAGTGGTGATTTTTATTTCAAGTTAAACAACTTTGGACGTGTCGTGGTCAGAACCTGGGTGTAGCCGCTAGTGGCTTGAGAACTAGTGCCCACTAGCAAGAAAAAGTTTTAGAAGGCACTTTAAACCTTCATTTCGAGTGACCTAAGTATGGTCGTTTAGCCAGGCTGGCGGCTGAAAAATTTTTACAACAGTTAAAGTTTAGCTATTGTTGTTGCGGATTAAGTTGCGAATTACTAAAACTTCTAGAGCTTGTCCACATCTCCACGTCAAGACGTCGTCAACGTGAAACGGGGCGGTGTCCCGGCGCGGCACGCTAACGTGACGTGAAAACTTACGTTACCGTGTCGTAAAAATGCAAGTCACGTTGTCGTGCTTTGAAAAATTTCGTTCAATTTATACTCTCTTCCAGCTACACTATATCTTTTAATTTTGTTCTTATATTTTCTTTCTTTCTTTCTTTATGTACTGACGTGAATTTTTACGACACGGTAACGTTAATTTGCACGTCACGTCAACGTGACGCGCCGTTTCACGTTAACGACGTCGTGACCTGGTGATGTTGACAAGACCTTTTTCCTACATGTTTTGGAAATTACTTACAGTGAATACGAATTTACGACTGAAGAAAAATGTTTGTTATAGTCATGTCGAACAGACGTAGGGCTCGCCCGGGAGCCGTAAAGTACGTCGTTATCAAATAATTCCACACCGGGCGAGCAATAAACACAATTCGCAAACACCTTTGTAGCTCCTGCATGAAGATTCCACCGCACCAAGTTCGCTTTCTGCTCGGATAAACTTACTTTATTAACAAACTTGAGATGTTCTAAGTTTCTAACAAACGAAAAGATGCGTACCTACCTACTTGCCTGCCCGTAATAGATATAAACGCAATATTGAATTCTTGAAAGTTTAACAATCTGTTAAAGTAAACAAAACATTAAGTAAAACTACACAATATTTTATACTACATACATAGTATAATTTGAAATGTACAAACTGTATATTTGGGACAAAAGTAAGAAAAGACAAATGAATGTAGGTACCGGCTAGCCCACTCGGCGCCTTTGTCCACTGCGGACATTCCGGAGTAGTTGCGGCGACCTCATTGCTCTAGCTTTATTACTTCCTCCCACACTACGCACCGGAAATTCACATTTAGTTTAGTCTTCATTTAAATAGTGTAACTGTTCAAGAAAACAATTTTTTACGGGAGTAAATATTAACCATGATTTAAAAAAGGTTTGAGTCATAGTTTAGTAAACTTAAAAGATATTTCAAAAGCATCTGTTTGTTTCAGAGCTCCAGTGAGGGAGGGGAGAGGGGCAGCCGGATGCGGCGCGCACGACGCTGGGCTCCAGCGGCGCCTCCGACGCTTCGTACGTGTGCACACTGTAAGACATCTTGCCATTCCTCAGCACAAACTTACATTGACATGTTTCAATGTGGACTGACTACAACATGGGCTTTTGTTTTGTGCAGAGCATGCGGGCGGCGGTGGCGGTGGTATCGGCGTGGAGGAGGCAGCGGGGCGAGAGGGCGCGGCCGGAGACATGAACTCGACCAACCAGACAGAGCCGGAGTGGTGGCACGGCTGGGAGTGCGAGACGGACGTGGGCGTGCCGGAGGGCGACAAGCTGTTCCGGTTCGTGATGCACGGCGTGCTGCTGAACGGCATCTCCGCGGGCGGGCTGCTCGGCAACGCGCTGGCCGTGGTGGTGCTCTCGCGACCGCAGATGCGCTCCTCCATCAACTGCCTGCTGGTGGGGCTGGCCGCGTGCGACACCGCGCTCATCCTCACCTCCGTGCTGCTGTTCGGCCTCACCGCCATCTACCCCTACACCAACCGCCTGCACTACTACTACTACCACATCTACCCGCTGCTCACGCCCTACGTGTACCCGCTGGCGAACGTCGCACAGACCATGTCCGTGTACCTGACGCTGATCGTGACGGTGGAGCGCTGGGTGGCGGTGTGCCATCCGTTCCGCGCGAAGGCTCTGTGCACCTCCTCCCGTGCGCGCTGGTACGTGCTCGGCACAGCTCTCTTCGCGTTCGTCTACAACCTGCCAAAGTTCTTCGAGGTGGAAGTCGTGTTCGCACAGCCGGAGAATGCGACGGACGCGGAGGGCATCTACTGCGTGACGTCGAGCGACTTCCGCACGTCCCCTACGTACGTGATCGTGTACATCCACTGGGTGTATTTAGTGGTGATGTACATCGTGCCGTTCTCCGCACTGGCGGCACTGAACGCGTGCATCGTGCGGCAGGTGCGGCGCGCGCAGGCGGAGCGGGCCCGGTTGTCGCGCGTGCAGCGCCGGGAGCTCTCGCTCGCCACCATGCTGCTCGTCGTCGTGCTCGTCTTCTTCCTCTGCAACATCCTGCCGCTCGTCACCAACGCCTTCGAGGTGTTCTTCGGCGAGGAGTTCGAGCACCTCGACCCGCTCGTTAAAACAAGCAATCTGCTAGTTATGATCAACAGCAGCGTCAACTTCATCATCTACGTGATCTTCGGGGAAAAGTTCAAGCGCGTGTTCCTGAAGATGTTCTGCGCGGGCCGTGGATGGGCGCGCGCGGGCACCGGTCGGGAGTCCCCCGAGCACACGCGCGACGATTCGTTCGCGTCCTGCCACGAGCGCGTGTCGCTGCGGATGACGCGCAACGGGACGCTGCGGCGCGGGGAGATGACGGCGGGGGTGGGGGGCTCCCGACGGAGCGGCCCCTCGTCCCGCGCGCGGCGCGCCTCCCCCGCGCCCACCGTGTACTACCCCGCGCCCAGCACCGCCTGCTCCGAGCTGGACGCGCCCTCCTCGCTCACCCCCTCGCCCGGCTCTCTAAACACCCCGCACTGGAACGGCACTGACCGCTCGCACTTTTAATACGCACCTCGATACCTCGCTCTCTTAAAAACCGAATTTATATCCTTAGTGCTCGGTACCCGCTCCATATACCTTTTCCCAATATCACTTTTCACTATCCTCAATATTACTTTACCAAACAAATCCATCAAAATTTCTTCATGTAGAACCCTTATCTTTGAAAACTGACATGAGATAGCTAACAAGGAGTAAACTACGTTGAATGATCGATAGGGGTAACCAAACACCACATCGCCAACAGTCTCCGACCGACTCGGGTACTTTCAGTGTACGTTGAAGGTGATGACTGATGAACTACAGACGCTATGCAAGGTCCGTCAGTGATCCAACTCTGTAATCACATCATGATTTAAACTGTAAAAAAGTGTACATAGTTGTAAATTTAAGTGTTTTGTAAATAGTAGTCTAGTCAAAGAAAGTTTAATTATTGTTGTACACAATGAAAAGCAAATTGAAGGAAACTTGAAGCGGCTTGCGGATGGCGGAGTCTTACTTGCTTCTCTAGTAGATGTTATTGATGTGGTCTGCGGACAGCGTCATGGTTCATACTCCATCAGAGTCTTGAACTACGAGACCTCCCATCTCCGCCACTTTGCTCCCTGCTTCACGTGGATAGAAAGCTGATATTAGTTAATAAAATGTTATTTTAATGTAAAATCTTATTCCTTAAAATTTCCTTAAGTCCCATAAGGTGCCTATCTAACCTGTTGTAGCTAAAAACAAGTCACCCTTATAAACCCACCCTCTAGGCAGCATAGATATACAGGGTGTTAGGAAAAGTATCGATTTCCTTTTAACCAAATGAGTAGAATAAAGTACATGAGACATATTGACAACAAAAAATAACATAAAAATAAAATACTTCCCAAGAAACAAAAAGTTCAAGTTGCCAACCGTTTTGACAACGCGCACTTGTATACAAATAAAATAGGTACCTACATGCGCGCCATTCACTAGCGTGCAACAGAGATAGGAGATAGAAGACTACCTAAGGACGACATTTGAGAGATAAGAACAACTAGATTATCAATTGTCTGTTCGTAACGAGTATGCAAATACCCAAGCTTATCGGTGCGATCTAGTCTTGACTCAGGTTAGGGTTGACACAAATAAATTTTGATATAAATTTTTTATTCCTGTTATATTTTTATTATTTTTTAAACATGCTTATTGTTTTTTATTCTATTTATAGAACATATGGTTTAAAGCAAATCGGTACTTTTCCTAACACCCTGTATAGAGAGTAATGCGAAGATTCTGCATCGGATACTCGCAATGAGTTGTGTCAGACCGGGGGCGGAGAAGGTATTTTTAGTAGATAGGGGATTATGAGAGGATCATGAAAAACCACAGACCGGACCCCAGGGATCCTTTTTCAAAATTTCAGGCTGGTCTGTTTCATTTATGGTGATATTCAGGGCGAACAAAAGTGATTGCCCATAATAGAGTAGCTAATACTGAAAATAAAAAAAATTGGCCGGACAAGAAAGCTGGAGGCTTTAGCTGAAACTTAACAGCCTGAAGATCTGAAAAAAGCCTCCTGAACACCGGACTCCGTACTAGAAGTTCTCACATTGTTTTTTTTATCCTCTCATAATCCCCGATCTTCTTAGACATCTCGTTTTCCCCCTGAATATCACGAGCAAAACCAAGGGCAAAAATCTTCACTAATTGCAAAAGTAATTCTGAGTCTGAACCGATTTTGGCGAAATTTGGTAGGTACGGGGATTGTTGTAAACCTGGGAAAAGCATACATAGGCTACTTTATAGCTATGAGGAACCCAAAGAATAGGTTTCTTTCCTTGCATGCTTTGTATGCAAATTCACAAACGATGACTTCAGGTTCAGTTTTAAGACATTCGAAAAATTGTGATAGATACACAAACTTACTTGCATAAAATAATAGTAATAAAATAAGCATGTTTTATATTTAAAATAAAAAACAAAATGCATCATCTATGCTAATTTTATATTTTTTACGTTAGTGTATCAGTTTCAAGAAAATTTAACTTAATACTTAGCTACAAAAAAAAATCGACTTCTAAATTTCCTTAGAATCGATATATATTTCGATAACTGAATTTACCCTTTTAATCGAATGTCTTCAAAGTCACTTTGTAGTATAACATTTTAAAGTACTGGGGCGTCATTTTCAATGTTTCCAGTTTACAGAAAGTGGTGAGTATACTTTAGAATTGACATGCTACTCAATGGGCTAAGGTTTACTGCAAGTATTGTAATAGTACCAGAAAAATAAAATACCGAGATAAAGTCTAATTAATTCGAAAACAAGTACGAAAAGATAGAAGATCTGACTAAGTGATAGAGTCCATTCAAGATAACAAGGGCGGTGAAGGTTGTTGGAACTTAATAAAAGCTCAGGGAGAAGTTAGCAAACTTGGTGTGCACTCGGTCGAAACGTCTGCGGAACTGACTTCACTAACACTGTTGCTTACACACCGTGAACACTTAACTAAGTAACCACCGGCCACACGAGGAACAGTTACACGAGAATAAGTTATTTGTGACATCGAATATCTTCAATGTCTCATCTCACAAATTTATGCATTTACTTCGAACGCAAACAAATTATTTTCTGCATTTCTACTTGCTCGTATAAAGGAGCCAGCAAAGAAAACTGGAATTGCGTCTTTTCTTACAAAATATTACCGCAATATTCACTGCGAGTATGTAACTACGCACCTGTGTTCATCTCTTCGACTCAAATCTTCGGACTGACATCTTTTCGGAACGCGGAACTGATATGATGGATCATGCAACATTTCTCACTGTCAGCTTTCTCTCTAGTAATGAAACCAGTGAGGAAGTTACATCGAATGTCGTGGTTGATGCAGATTCCCTCAAGCAATCAGTGTAATGTTGTAGCGGGTTTTCGAAATGAAGAGTGTGTTTCTGTCCAGTTCTGAACAATTTATTTACAGGTTGTTTAGCTTTTTAAGACAGCTTCAGATCTCTCCTCTAAGCTGACGCGGTACTCCTCCCGAATTAATTCAATTAGCTGCTCGTCTCGTGGTCTCGATATGACCGTTCCGTCGGCTGCTCGATGCCGATCCGATCGAGCTCTCGACACTAATCACACTTTATTGCTTTCTTTCATTACCGTTATTAGGCAGCTGGCTGGAGAATACATTTATTTATTCAACAGTTTATTGGTATTCATCGCTAGCCATCGTTGAATTTATATTTAAATGCTAAGCAGACTCTACTGTTAACCTTCTTGCGTTTCTATTAAATAACAACAGAGTCTAATCCCCGTAAATGTTTTTGGTGGTTAAAAACTGAGTTTGGTTGATTCCAACTGAGAACTTATTGAGTTTGTTAATTGTTACTCGGCGGCTATTACGGTACGGTAGCCGTAACGTGAATGCCATATGCGAACCATTTCCTTTGCAACACGAATTGCCGCGCAAAGCCAGGTAAGAGTTATGATTATGACTTTGGAAGAGGGAATGTAATGTACATGTGTTACAAAGAAAATTGTTAGCTAGCAAACACATTCCGGCTACCGTTAAAGCGCACCCAATCACCTTTTTAAGGAACAGAAGGTCAAAAAATGATGCAATGTAACGGAAAATATGCGCAGTTCACTAGAATCCGACGTAATAAAGCACAAAAGTCGTAAAAATCATATATGTGTTACAAGCTACTGGCGGATGGTGCAGTCCGGTGGCAGGATGCTGGTTGTTATCGCAGGGAAGGCAGCGCAGAGCGTGCGGCCGTTCGTCGGCGTGGTTTGGGCCGGGGCTGCGTTGTTCGCATAACAAAAGAGGTTTTGATATTTCAGGTGACTTCACCCGCCGCCGCACAATGGGCCGGGAGCCGGTAACCGCACCGCACAATGGCGCTCGCTCGCTAGACTCCGCAACCAATGACTCGTGCAGCAAAACGCTCTAATAAATAACGCTTTGTGTCTGAACACAACATAATTGTACGGTAGAATGCCTATTTGTGAATCAATGCTTCGATTTCACTCATTACGACTGCCGTACATACCTGCCAAATTACCTTTCTTTTTACCAAAATTAGGATAAATCAAATCTAAAACGGTTTCATTCAGTCAATTTTTCAAAGAAAATCACATGTATTTTCCAGTATTATTCAATTTACAAGTCAATTTGGTTCGAGAAAATTGGTGCGTGTACCATTTTAATAAATGGCTGTAGAGCAGGTGACGGGTTGGGGCGATGACGGACAGGCCGACATAATCCACCGGTTGCCGCTAATGAGCTTGTTATCCAGTAAGTGACCGTTCTACGTGATATACCAATCAATCACTCGTAAGTAGGGAAGGGCCGTCGAAGAATAGACCAACGCGAGGGTGTGTAAGAGGCGACTAAGAGATTATGAACCGCAGGATGGGCAGCAGCGACCTTATGTGTATGGTACCATCTTACATAATGCAGTCAGTAACAACCGCAGCCCATAGTGCCAGCTGCAACGCTAACAAGCGTGGTGACTATGGTATATAGTTTTCCTCCATGTTGTACCTACCAAGCATTTTTCTGGAATTCTGGAGAAAGTTCCCGGTCCTGTAGTGGATGTTCCATGGGATGTTACGCATGATGAATAAATGACAAAATACTAGAAAAAAAGGGTAAAGATGTTGATTGTTGATATCATATTGGCTGGGTGGTGTTGAGGATCAGCGATGAGTCTTGTCGGGTCTCGTAGAGTCCATTTTATTTCAAGAATGTTTACTAGGTGTCCTAGTAAGTATATTAGACTGGGGTGGATATCCGCCACCTGGTATTAACCAGCTATGACAAGCTCAAATGTGATAATAAGCATATTTTTAGAATCATTTGATATTAGGTACCTCACACTAAGTTTCAAAAGCGGTAGGCCCCCCCAAGGTGCACCGACGATCTGGTCAAGGTCGCGGGAAGTAGCTAGATGCGAGCCGCGTAGAACCGGTCGTCATGGAGATCTTTAGGGGAGGCCTATGTCTAGCAGTGGACATCTTTTGGCAGGTTTGAAAAAAAAATAAGAATACAAAAAATTATGACTTCATAGCGGGAAAATGTACCAGATGTCGGATATCCACCCTGAAACATTCCTTAAATAAAATTCTCTATATGCACATTTTCCTACAGAAGTATAATACCCAGGTCAGGATATGTCCTGAGAGTGATATCGACGGGTGGCGTACGAGCGGTGTCCTGAACACTGACATCAGTGCTGTGTCCGTCACCATACTGCAGAGCGACAGAGCCTGTTGCTTCGTAGAGATCGATGACAGGAAGGGACTGTTCAATACCAAGGTTCGAATCTCCTTGTTTCTTCTATTATTTGGTAAATCAGAGAAACGCAGGAAGTCGTGCCAAAGAACATTTTATATCGACTGACGTGCTAAAAATCTTAGATTATGAATAACGGCAGCTATGCTAAAAACAGACATTTATTTAATGGCATCACATCTCATTACAAAACGTATTTCGCCAATGTCAAAGTAAAGGAATTGTTACAGACAAGTCATTAGTAAAAAAAAAGTTTTTCCAAAAAGCTGTCAGCTAGGGTGTTTAAAGTAAAAATAGGTCAAATAGGTTCAGCACCGTGCCAATAGATCAATACTCGTATTGCATTCGTAAAAAAACTATTTTGTTGGTGATTCTGTATGACCTCTGACCATAGAGTAACACGATTTTCGCGCGCAAAGCCCGCCGTTTGACGCGTTGCTCTAAGCCTCTGATACATTAGGGGTTTGTTGGATCGTTCCGAGTCTTTTGCACAACGTGAAACATTGGTTATGATTCCGAAGGATAGTAATTCTACCATTAAAACCAAAAAAGCAACTTTCCTGAAGAAAATATTTCATTTTGTTTCTATTGTTTTAATTTTAGAATCACTAGGCTTCAGAAGAATAAAAAACCATATCTATCTTAATTAGAAAATATAATAGTTCTTATTTTAAAATATAACCTAATCGTAGTACATAACTATGTATAACGCGTGTGTAAGTATATTGGTCTGTTCCAAAACTTAGTTGCTACTTATAATAAAATTAGGCCCCCACCCAATTATAGAAATATCACGTCTATGAGATGTGACCCTCGGAAATGGGCTGTTTGATTTAGTAAGGATAGTGACGGATAGCTGTCGTCGGCGCCACCGGTATTATAACGACGGCGGTCAACGCCCGTTCGGTCACGGCCAGGGGTGGCGGTATCTCGATTAATTCAGAACACATTCTATTTAAAATTTTCCGAAATCAACGACCACCGGCTGTAGCTTAAAGGCTTGAAGGTGTCAATAAATTAGTCAATAATCGATAGTTTCGTAACATGATCCGATATTTGTTTTACACGAAGTATGATTAAGATTTCGTGGTAGGCAATTAATATAAGCGTGCTCTTTTAGGTTACGATAAATATTAGAAGACAACATATATAATATTAGCAAAAAGTAAAATAATAAACAAAACTCATTTATCCATACTTGTATCTCTAGAAATTTGTATGTACTTGAGGTTGCAACCTTTGTAAAAAATAATATGAGCTTATTTAATAAAGCTTCAGACTTTCATAACAATCAAGTAAATGTCAGACATAAGAACAGGTTAGTCCTCAATAGCACACCTCGGCTTACTTTGAATCTTAGGCAATGTAGAGCAATGTGTCTAAAAAAAATTATGCTCTTCCCGAAGAAATTTAATAATCCTTCGGGATGCAGGAAAATTTTGACCTATGACCCCTATGTCAATTTCCCATAGAGTTCCCAGAAAATGGAAAATTTATGAAAAATGTATTGCTATCTATGCGAAATTATGCCTTATCGCGTAAATAACTACGTTTTCTTTTCGATTCCTGAGAAGTTTAATTTGGCTTTAATATGATTGAATTCTAATTCGCATTAACGAATTAAGGTTAATCAAACTCATGCATGTCAATTTCTAGGCAAGACATGAGGACACATACTTAAACAATTCTATCTAGTGTTTACCATGTTTTAAGTATGGAAATAAATTTAAATTTTATTTCATGTAAAAACGAACACTACGAACATCCTGTATTGTGGGTATACATGTACATAACCACACATAAACCAAATATAACAAGATAAAATAGGATTTACTCAAAATTATCTATCTGATCTGAACTATATGAAGTCTACCAGAGACTGATATGCAGGGTGTACGGTGGCAGAATCCGGATTTCAAATCCTACTACCCTACACCCTGTAGATACGTAAAAAGATAAATAGCACCTACACGTAGAACAAACACTAATGATCATCACAAAATTGTTTGCACTGGGTGGAGATCGATCCCGCGACCCAAAAGGCATCTCCGTGATAGAAGGCAGGCTCACTAACAACCACGCCGACGGACCAGTTTTAAGTCAAACATAACTCATCATTTAACTACCCGACCGGCAATATAACCTTCAGCGTAGCAGGCAGTTAAATTCCCTTTGCACAACACACGTTGTCGAACGTTCGATATCATATTTATTATAATGATGATGTTGCAAAAAACAGGCAGTAGTGACGGTCCGGGCGCCGGATGACGGACGACCGCCACCGGACGCCGGACTGGGTTCTCGGATCGTTCCTGATAAATGAAGCGAGCGGAAGAGATATAATACCATCACTCTGGTCTCTTCCTGACCAAATTGAAAATATTAAAACTCAGCCCTCCCTATGAGTAATTCTGTTACTTTACTAAAGTTTAATAAAGTTTTGATTTGTGTCAGTCTTATCCAAACAAGGACACGGGCTAATATAGTCAGGTAGTCGAGTTTTCCGAGATAAGGCGCGCAATTTATTTTATTAGAAGTAGTGATGGTGGTAAATTGTGGCGTCGTTTCGTTATCTAGCTGAAGGGGAGGGGAAAGGGTGAAAGGCGAGGAGAGGCGGGTGTTAATAGCGGTCTCGCAGCAATCAGCGACCTCCAGGGACCTCGCCGCTCGACTCGTACCTGCTCAAAATTAGCTTAATTAGAATATTCAGTTATCAACGGAACACATAAACAGTGGAGTGTTCGTCAATAAGGCCTTCCATTCCATTTCTGTTAATGTCGTATAAAGTTACTGATTAGAATGAGAAGTTTCCATGTCCTGGCATAAAAAGAACCTTTGACGTGTGGTGCTTGACCTAGAAAAGGACTCAAATAGCGCCACTTTGTTTGTGAAGCAATGTCCCAAGTGGGCAAACGAGCAGGTGGGTCACTAGTTGGTAAGTGGTTTCCACCGCCCATGACACCCACTGTCTTATTGGTGACATAATATGACACTAATAAGACATCAAAACACGTTACCCACCCTGAGAACTAAGATGGTAAGTCTCATGTGCTGGTAATTTCACTGGCTCCCTTACCCTTCAAACCAAAACACAGCAGTGCAAACACTTCTGCTTTACGGCAGAAAAAGGCAAGGGGGGTGGTACTTACCAAGACAGACTTTGCACAGAAGCTCTACCACCATATAAACTTAACTGACGTCATAAGATTATTTCGAAATATAAAACATTTGATTTTACCACCTCATATCTTCTAAAGGGTATCAACGCAGAAGGCGACAATTATTTGGGCGTTGTGTCTACGACCTGTCACTATTTGGAGCATACCATCTAACCCAACGCAATTGCTAAGTAGTCTTTTGTAAAGTACTCCGAGGTCAAAATAAGGGAAAAAAATCTACAGATCTCATGGCCCCATGACCTTCGGTCGCATTGAAAATTACTTTATTTTAATAACTCAATTAAAGATTAGAGGATTTCTTTATTTCTTAAATAAAGTAGCAGTAGACTAGCTTCTGTCGGCAATCTTCGTGAATATAATACGCATGACAAAAAAATTGTCGGCCTACTGCCAGAATTCATTGCTAACCATTTGCTAACAATCTCTCATGAATGTTGCTAACTGTTGCTACATTTGCTATGAATCTCATCTCGAGAAATTTAAGCATTAAGTATTAAAAATGGGATAGTACTTTAATTTTGAAGGACTCCAAGAAAAGTTGAAGAATAGAAGTAGTGCGTAAGAATCATTTCATGTATTGAACACAATACAAATAATTACGCAAATTGAGCTTTTGATTTCCAAAAATTCACGTTGGATACAAATTCATTGAAGCTGATTCAATTTGTGCAACCGAAACCTCAATTACTCACGCGTCACTCGTGATTGATAAATTAGTTTCTGACGAACCTTAAACATGAAGCGTTCGACAACTGAGCAAGCGGGGGAGTTCGGGGTAGTGCGGGGGTGTGCGGGGTGTGCGGGGGTGGATTATTTCTTGGCAAAGAAGTTCGAGTGATACACAAACGCCTACGCACTGCTCGCCGCTAATATTAGTTTAGTCTTGGTTCTACCTATCTGCAAGTTTTCAAACAAACACATAAGCTATTCATTTTTTTTTAAATAATTCAAATGGCATAAAAATAAAAAATAAAATATTGTTTATTCATTGTAGGATATTAAAACCTCATAATGACGTCAGTTACATTTACGTCGCTTCACAAACAGAGTGGCGCCATGTGGAAAAAAAAAGAAGCAACAACAAAAAAAAATACAACACTCCTAAATACAATACTCAGGCAAAGAAATATTCTGTGAAAACACTCTCATTATTTTCATCAATGGAAATTCGGAATGGAAATAGTGGGATACACCGTGAATTTCAAAATTCGTTTAAAGTAGATATAAAAAATTATATTTATTTTGAAAAAAAATATATGTTCGTTAAATAACCCACAGGGCATGGTAGGACTTCGACCCACGACATTCACATAAAGTCTTTACGGCTGCCAGAACGAACAAACAAATAGGACAAATGAAAGAAAAAGCTATTCCTCTTTTACTATTCCGTGGAATATGATTAGGGCCGTGGGATTCCCGCTGTAGATAAATACACAAGGGAACACGCCGACGGAGACAATCTCGGGGATTTCCCGTAAGACCCGTCTCCGATTACAGTTCTACCGATCGTCGCAAGTAGCCGCATTCCTAAGGACAAAAAAATATTGTTGCCTCATTTGAGCAGTATATAAACATTTTTCAGGATATTTGTTATATTTTTAATGAGATCTTTAGGGGAGGCCTATGTCCAGCAGTGGACGTCTTTCGGCTGATATGATGATGATGATGAAGTATATTTTGGGCTACAGCGTAATTGGAATAAATAAACATTAACATGGGGGAACATTTTCACATTAAACAGGGTGTAAGGAACAGGTTGACAAATATTGAAAGAGCATGGTCAGTCAACGTAACTAAACATTTTTGAGTAAATAAAACTTACCGGAAATGAAAAAGAACGGCCTCTCCATATGAAAAAATATCAAAATTGATTGGGCATTTTGTATGGAGAGCCCGAGTTTTATTTCATTTCCAGAAATTTTCATTTACTAAAACTTGTTTAGATACGTTGACGCCCTTTCAGTATTTGCCAACCTGGCCCAGTATATTTTGCCAATTTTTATTAAGTTTTTTTAAATTATATAATGATTCCAAACAAGGCAAAAAGATACCAGAGACAAACCAAATAAGTAAATCAGTATGTATAAAAACACCATGGCAAAGAGCAAGCACCCATGATCTCCAAACGTTATGTTTGCCTTGGGCGGGAATAAAAACCTCTAACGGAGTAGGAAGCTTGGTCACTACCAACTACGGCAACAGGCGAGTCTAAATAACGAAAACGCTAATACCGGGCCCTTGCCCACTTGTTCCTTACCTCGATGGCTTAGTGGTAAGGTATCTCTGCTACTATCGGAGAAGACGCAGGTTTACGTCTTGTCCGTGTTTGTAATGAATAGGTACTTTAGATTTCCTCAAAATATAAGACCCAACACAATGAAGTGTTACATATAAGGTCCTAATATAGTGAACCTATTTTTAGCATATTACTCAAATCATGATTCTAACTAAACAACTTTCCTCAGTAAACAGGTCGGAATACAAAAAACAATCTTTGAACTCTCATAAAAACTGCATCAGCTGATAACACATTTTTCGTATTTCTACCTTTATTCTTTTTGTATTGGAAAATTTTCGTGTTCAGTTTCTCTGTCTAAGTAAAATTCTAAAACTATGTTCACTATTTCATTAGGACCCTATATTATAGAAATAAAAAAACATTTTCAAAGAATAATATTGGATTGAAAGTCAACGGTTCAAGTTTTTCTGATTGTGAAAGTTACTTTGAAGCAAACAGTGTACAAATCCACTTTCGCCAAGGTCGGGGAAGTTGTAACTAGCGACCCGCGGCTCCACTCGTAAAGTTTGTCCATTAGCTCGAGCGGACACGATGCACGTCCTTCTACAACTAGTTAACCTCCAGCAAAAAGGATAAACAAACAAACAAAAAGCTGGCCAAGTGCGCGTCGCACTCGCGCACCGAGGGTTCCCACTAAGGTAAAAATATCGTCTTAGTTATCGACGCGCAGTCACGCAGAAGTGCATTAAATGCGCGCAAGTCCGACACGCACTTCACCAGTTGTTTTATTTGTTGTTATTCTATAGCCTAAGCACTACAAAAATGTATAAACATCCCAACTTTCAAGCTTGTGATTGTTCCAATTTTTACGATAGAGCTCAAACAAAAAATCAGGCAAAAATTGCCGTATTTTTATATTTATTATTTGTTGTTATAGTTATGACAATTTCAACTGTCTACCTATTATAATTCATGAGATACAGACCGCTGACAGACAGACACATCGGAGGCATATTAATAAGGTACCCGTCGGGTACGGTACCTTAAGTAAGATAATCTTTATGAGTAGAAATGTTTGAATTAAATCTTCTATTGTTATAATAGTTATGTTATCTAAAGTATTATTAAGATAACTGATGCGCGTAACCAAGAAGTTGAATTCCCTACCCACCTACGTCTGTGTTCCAAGTTAATAAAACAAATCTATTCAAGTCGCGAGTGTCTTTTTTAAGTAAGCTAGTTCCACTGCCAACCTCAGGGCTGCTCTCAGGATTAAGGTCAAGAGTAAGCCCAATTATACTAAATAGAAACTCACAATAATGTTATAAAACCATTTTTCCCGTTATTGTCGCTTCGCATTTCAGATCTTGCATTGCTCCGACTACGATCACGTTTCTTTTTCATCAAATAAAGACCGAACGAGGAGGAGGAGGTTCAATTATGTACTCCAATTAGGCATCGTATGAACGAGGGGCGGTCAACACAACACGTGACAATAATTTGTTTCGGAAAATGCCCATTTCAGTGCCAATTAAAGAGAACACTTAAATTTTACTACGGCTTCTCTGACGTCGACGTAACTGAATATATACTTACGTCATGTTAAACTGAGACATGCAGAAACTGCCGTAATGTTACGTCAGAATAAATACTTGGGAGCAATGAATCCGGGTCACGTAATTTCCTCATACTCGAGCATAATGACCCAAATTTATTCATCAATTCACACAAAAATCCCTGAGTGAATTTTATTATTGCTATTGAAACCAACCATTTACATATAGACCATAAGACTTACAAATTATTCATCTTGTCGTTTCTTATTTTTAACCGACGAAAAACAAACGGAGGAGGTTCTCAAGTCGACGCGTATATCTTTTTTTTATGTTTGACCACGTGTAACTTTTTACAAAGTGGTCCGATTTTGATAATTCTTTTTTTATTGGAAGTTGGTCCCATATAAATTGAAAAAAAAAATTCGAACCCTAAGGGTAGGAAAACAGGGGATGATTGATTGTTCACTCACTGATTGTAATGTATGATCACGCATAACTTTTTACATAGTAGTTCTATTTTAGTAAATCTTTTTTCAGAAATGGTCCATATAAATAAAAAAAAAATCTTACCCCAAGGGTGGGAAAATAGAAGTGATTTATGGTTTACCCACAGATTTTATACTGAGTTGTGTATTACAATAATATGTAGATTATAGCCACAAAAAAATATAAAATAAAAACTTTTTAACAAAAAAACTGAACTGACATCGTTGCGAGTGGTCGTGAGGAGAGCGCATTTTTTGGAATGGTAATGTTTATCTCTGGAGATTTCACGTTGCATTGTTAATGTGATTTGGTTATTTCTTTAAAATTAAGGAAGTTTAGTGAACTTATTTCATTGATTGTTTGGCGCCGACTCAAAATTACTTAGGTATACTTATATAGTTTAAGAACTTAGTTATTAAGATTAAATAAAAAAAAAAATTTTTTTGCTTTTCAGTTTTTTCGGCGGTTTAATTTTTTTTTTTTTAAGTTTTTTTTATCTGCTAACAAGTGCGACGAATATAAAGTGTGGAGACCCTTCATGTAAGCCTTTTCTTACTAAGATGCTACAGAACTATAGTTGTTATTTTTTTAATGTGTAAATACTACAGTGAAGCAGTAATAGAATAACAATAAAAGTAAGGTGATATAGATCAATGTTAGTAACACAAAACCAGACACGTATTTTCCAGCTTGGTGTAACTACGTAAGAAGATGAGGGTACTGCTACGGGTGCTACGCCGTAGAGCGCAGACTTGCGTAGACGGCAGCGTAGGCGAATGTCGTAGAGTTTAAACATAGAGTCAAATTACCGGTACTAACCATTTCGGTACACGTATTAGCAAATGCCTTGCCACGCACCGCCCCACCCCCCACGAATATTTTTGAGTTCTGCTCGTTAACAGTCAGCACCAGAGTAACGTTAGTTAGTTAGCTAACCATAGATTAGAACATATGTCGACAGAAAAACAAGACATGTGTGTGTGCAGGGTTTGTGGGTGTAGGGTGCATGTGATCACGAGCTAACTAACTATTAGCTGTAATGCGTGCCACAATATGCTGCCGTTGTAGTGTCCACTAGGCGAAGCTCATCATTGCTGGTACGGGGATCTGTTTCTTTTTATGGAAGTCTACCTTTTATTTTCAGACTAAAACACATCTATTTACAACTAGAACTGTGGATTTACACCATAAAACTGAACGTACATCTTTTCTCAAGGAATGTAGTATTTTTAGGGTTCCGTAGCCAAATTGCAAAAAACGGAGCCCTTAGAGATTCGTCATGTCTGTCTGTCTGTCTGTCCGTCCGTATGTCACAGCCACTTTTTTCCGAAACTATAAGAGATATACTGTTGAAACTTGGTAAGTAGATGTATTCTGTGAACCGCATTAAGATTTTCACACAAAAATTAAAGAAAAAATTAGGGTTCCCCATACTTAGAACTGAAACCCAAAATTTTTTTTTTTTTCATCAAACCCATACGTGTGGGGTATCTGTGGATAGGTATTCAAAAATGATATTGAGGTTTCTAATATATTTTTTTTCTAAACTGAATAGTTTGCGCGAGAGACACTTCCAAATTAGTAAAATGTGTGTCCCACCCTGTAACTTCTAAAATAACAGAATGATAAAACTAAAAAAAATATATGATGTACATTATCGTGCAAACTTCCAACGAAAATTGGTTTGAACGAGATTTAGTAAGTAGTTTTTTTTATACGTCATAAATCGTAAACTGCAATTTACCTTTCATTCAATCAACTCAAATATAAGTTTTAGTTACCTGCATCACATAATTAAGTTTTTTAGCAATAAAAATACCATAACTTTTACTTATATACGTACAGGTTTGTACGGAACCCTCAGTGCGCGAGTCCGACTCGCACTTGGCCAGTTTTTTTTTGTGTTACTTTCCACTTTACTATCACATCACGTGATGCAGTTTAAAAAAAATATGTTTTAAAAAACTGGTGTAAGAGTCTAGATCAAAAGTTTCAGTTTTCGGAACGTAATTTTACAACTTATATACTACAAACCAAAAAGGCTGTGATCACGTAATCTAATGTAAATAATGTAATTTAAAAGCGAAAATAATAGTTATTTGTTATGCAAGGCAGCAAAAGGTTTATTTGGCGCGAGTACCTCGTATTGAAACCTGAGCAAGCGAAGGATTCTAGGATTGAACCACGAGCGAAACGAGTGGTTCAAAAGAAGAATCCTGAGCGTGGCGAAGGTTTCAAGGTACGAGACGCAAAATAACTTTGCTGCCGAGCGAAACACAAAATTTTTCACCTAATTAAAGCGAGGAAATGTTAACATAATGCAAGAAAAGCAATTCAAATATAAGAAATAAGTGTTTAATTAATTACTCATACGTTCTAACGTAAGGGCATAATACCTACATAATGGTACTGACGGCAGCAAGCAAGTGGAAACATAACCAGTATAACCTGAACCAGCGCTTCGCTACAAACCTCCGTAACCAGAGACCAGCTCAAGGTCAAAGAGTTTTCACGGACGAGTGGCCTGTATACATTAAGAATACTAGGCATTAAAATGGAAATCACTATAGTTAAATTATTATTATTTTTGGGACTGTTGTGCTTATGTTCATGACTCTACCTATAAACTACTTGATAAATTTGCAGAAAGAGGTTAATTTTCATTGGATTTCTGGAGACTGAGGATAGGTAGTGGCAGGCAAATCTATTTTGTATTGCGTTGATTTGAAGTCAAAGGGCAAGTCCATTAATCTGGGCAAGAGAACAAAAAAAAAACCGGTCAAGTGCGAGTCGGACTCGCGCGCCGAGGGTTCCGATATACCTATAGTATTTTTGGAAGCAATAAAGTCCATTTTCAGGACCGCAAAACTAAATTTGTTTGTAAAGGTTTTTTGCAGATTTCTGAAAAACTGTGCAACTTAGAAAGATCGTTTTATTTTTGCTGTAAAGTTTACATAAACCTCTGTCAACTGTAATTAATTCAGATTTTCCCTTACTCAAACTTCGGAGATAAGGGGGGGGGAATTGTATTTTTTTTGACATTTTTCATCATAACTTGAAAACTAAGAAACTTAAAAAAATACAAAAATATATTTTAAAATGTACAAGTAAAGCCCTTTCATATGATACCCCATTCGACCTAGTAGCGACAATTTGAAATTTGGCCCCCCCTATTTTGGCCCCCTTTACATTAATAATCATACTTTTTTCAAAAAATTTTCATGTGCAATTAAGTTGGGCAACTATATTCTAAAACTATTCCAAATTTCAGCTCGATAGCGTAAGTGGTTGCTGAGATATAGAGGTGTGACAGACAGACGGACAGACAGACAGACAGACAGACAGAGCGGCACCATAAGGGTTCCTTTTTTTTACCATTTTGGTATCGGAACCCTAAAAAGGCGATCGAATTTTAAATTTGCTTTTTATTATCAGCCAGTTCCTTACCCACCAGGCATTCACTATTCATAATACAGTATTATATTACTCTATGATAATACTATTTGTTTCTTTCCTATAGCTGCATCCCTTTTTCTCATCTTTAAAACGATAGTGCGTGGCTGGTTTTACAAGCGGCCAGTACTGCAGCATACTACAAAATAATAAGCACATCGCGTTCGAATTTTAAAAACCTTTTGTCCGCTAGGGGCCAAAAATTGCTTTTGGCCACAGAATTTAACCGACAAAACAAATGTTTCCGAGCTTTGGAGGTGAAAACAAAATTGTGTTTGTATTTTTGCACTTTAATTTTACTGTTTCAATGATTGTAGTCTGATGTCCCAATTAGAGCATGTATCTGAGGACTCTCTGAAGATGGAACACTCGTAAAGCTTGCTGTAAACCACAACGTGGCAATGTTGACGCAGCGATGAGTCTCCATCCATCTAAGATACAAGGTGTAAATAAATATCAAGCCACTAGTTTAAATTTCCAAAATGTGAATCATCTAATAATAGCATTATTAAATATCCTTTTTTTTTTCATGTAGCCCGTAGTGTCCCACTGCTGGTCAAAGGCCTCCCCGCTATTTCACCATTTGTCTCTGTTCTAGATCTCCGAAGACTCCGATGGTCATCTTCTCTAAGAAATTGTTTAAATCGTCGCGCTATCGTCTTCTGGTACCCATTACGTAACTACTCTGGCCCACTCATCCGGATGCATGCGGCAGACATGTCCTGCCTAGTCCCACTTCACCTTAGCAGACTTTTTCCTATGTATACAATACCAGTTTTTGAGCGCAGCGTAGTGTTTCTGATTCGGTCTATCCGTTTTACACCTAGAATACTGCGCTTCATGGCGCGCTGGCAAAACTTGAGCCTGTCTTTCTCTGCTTCTGTTGTTAGGAGGAACAGGATACACATACAGAGAAGTTTAATTTTGGTTTAGTGACAGCGGAAGGTCTCCTTTTATTATCTCCTTGATGGACCAGTACTTATATTAGAAGTAACAACCAAGGCTTTATCAAATTTGTGAAAAGGTATGTATGGGGCTTTTTTGGAAGATAGTAAAGACATAAAACCATTATGTTGCAAAACTATAGTTTAAAAAAAAATAGGAAAATAAGTCGATTCTTTTTCATGGGAACTTGGATATTTGTATGCAAATAGACAGTATTAAGATGTTCTATAAAATTTTAACCACATGGCCGTACTAAAATTATCAAAGTGCACCGACAGACATCCGTCACATGACGTCATCGCGTGTAACATGTGACTGTAGTCACGAACAATGCTAAAAATATTCAGTGACAGATAAACAGACATACAACATGTGGGTGGACCCATGTCACCAGATTTGTAGAAAAGGATTGCCAATGTAAAAGTAAGTAATTTATGCGGTCAGTGTAAAGCCCTATTAGTAACCCTTTTATGCCACCCGGACTATTCATATTTGCAATGCAAATGAAGGATATTTTTTGCGAAATGAGAGCATGTGTGAACGCTATAAAATCTGTATTTTTCATTAAATAATATACGCATTTTGAAGCCGTTATCAATGAAACACGACAACATTGAAACTTAACTTAGAAATTAAGCACGTTTTTCACTGAACCCTTTCTAAGAATTAAACCATTTGGTTGTTTCAACACAATTTAAGCGAATCGAGATTCGTTTTACCCTTAACGGGTAGTAATAAATATCGTTTAATCTATTCGGAGAGTTAAAGCTATTTCAATTGTAAAGAGGTCCGCAAATAATTAAACCTTACACTTATACAAATAATGTATGTAGCCGTTTGCGATTAAATGTGCAACTTGCATTATCTGCCGTCGCTGCAGATTTTTTGTCTACTCCGTTTTATCTAGTTGTAATCATGCGCCACTGCTGATACTCACTAACCAATCAGCGTCTGCGATCTCCAGTACGATGACATTTAGTTGTTATCCTGGAATCGTCCTGCCGGATCCCGTGAGCTTATCATTCTGCGGTGGAATCTAGCAAATGGCGGCTCCAGTGAAGTATGAATATTATATATGTATACAATGTGAAATAAAAAGGCCGTAAGCATTAGAATTAAAATTTGACCATGGAACTGTACAATTTTTCCCAAAAAAAATTTATTACATAGTCGAATCTGGGATTGGAGCTTTTGAGGTCTCTGCCAGCCTGAATATTAAAAGTAAAACACTTACACGTATCTTAATAAGTATTTTCTAAGTATTTTTAGGGTTCCGTACCTCAAAAGAAAAAACGGAACCCTTATAGGATCACTTTGTTGTCCGTCTGTCTGTCAAGACCCTTTATCTCACGAACGGGTAAAGGTATCAGGTTGAAATTAATACCATATATTAGGATCCATAAACCACACAAGATCTGAAAATTTAAATTTTTTACAACGACGCAATCTAAAGATATGGCATTTTATGTCCTCATCTCCATACATTTATGCAAAAAACCAAAACCTACAGGGTACTTCCCGTTGACCTAAAATTATGAAATTTGGCAAGAAGCTAGGTCTCATAGTACAAATAATGGTAAAAGTCTGAAATCATTAAATATTACAACTTTTATCAAAACTAATAGTAACCAATTGTGGTGAGCTCCCGCTTCAAGAACATTCATATAAGAGATGGGTCAAGTTGAATGGTCGCTGAGGTGATTTTTGTTTTAGTTCTATTTTATAAACGGGAACACTTACAAACTTGAAAATTGATATGTTCATAGTGCATAAGCTATAAAATATTAACAAATAATAAAATTTTGTCAAGTGCGTGTCGGACTCAAAAAATCTAGCACATTAACTTACTGAAATTTCAACTAATACAATTATGATTATGTGGTGGTACGGAACCCTCTGTGCGCGAGTCCGACTCGCACTTGGCCGGTTTTTTGTTGTTTTATTGAACCAATCTTAGTGAACTGTTGCGAAACTTGCACTAGCTGTTCCCTAAGTTGAATAATACTAAATTCGGTTGTTTACAACTTCCCAAACTAAATCAGCTGATAGTGTATTTTAAATGGGAGGTCACAATATTTTCTCGAATTTAAATTTATCTTCCTCAGGAAAAATTCTTCAGTTTCATGGCCATCCTTCAGGCTTGTTTTACATTCCTTTTCTGTAATACCTTGTATTTACGTATTTGTTGTTGTATAGTGGCGCCATCTCTTTGTGTTGGAGCACTGGAATCGTTCCGATTGATCCCCGGCAGATGAGTTTCGTCGATACCCGAACCGATGCCTATCAATACGTTCTATAGCACTCAAAAACTTAACACACTTTATAAATGTTTTATGAAAGAACAAATATCAAATATCTACTTTCATGTTTAATGTGAGCACATTAAACGCGTAAATTATAGTGCATTCTGTAGTTGACGCAAGGTTTATGGATTATTTGCATCATAATTCTTGTGAACGCTTATAGAATATAGTATTAACACAAAATGATGTATCTCCAGCTAACGAGCTTTTTACGACGGCGATAGTTTTGCGTACGAGGAGACGCTTTTATTGCTCGTATGATAGAAATATTTATTAAAATCTTTATATTATTTGCGTAAATTAAAAGACATTTTTAATTAATTCCTTTGACTTTATGGCACAAGCACTCTCTTAAGTAAGTATTTATGGTACTGAAAGACGCTGAAATGGTTGTCAACTATGGTCGTCAATAAAGGTATCGTATGCGTTATATATTTAGGCAAGAAGTAACCATACAAATACCGGTCGTTCTCTATAACCCTGATAGAAACATAACCACTGCCAACTCCCAACTGCTTACATTATATCTAGAAATAATTTACTTTAAAGCTTTTTACACTTTATTTTAACCACCTAACAAAATATTACAAAAAAAGTCTGAGTTATCTGGAATTTGGTTAAAATTCGTATTAGTTTAAATAAAGTTTTTTGGGTCAAACAAAAAAAAAACAACAACAACACATCACTAATAGTAGATATTCTTATTATACTCATTTGAAAGACACACCGTCTTACAAACGAATAAGCTATTATGAAAAGAAAGAAACTTAAAATAAAATATGAAATAGTTCTATCGCTAAAGGTGTTCAAGTGTCACTCACCTTTCCATACCTGGCATCCAGACAGACGTAATTACAAAAAGTTTCATTAACAGTTTTTTAAAAGATTAGTTCTAAAATGGTTCTACAAACCATCAAAGTGAAAAGTTTTGCATATAAAGTAGTGTAATGGGACAAGCCTGCCTCTAATAAAAATAACATCCCAACCATATTTTTTAAGGAGCGCGGTAAACGTTTGGATTGACTTTGGATTGCAAATATAATAAAAAAGGCGTAAGTGCCACTATCTTGTTTAGCAAAGCAGAGCCTTAAGTCTGGGACTTAAAGCGCATCTGTTTGCTACTGTAAGGAACATTTAAACACACACACTAATAGTTTCAGGTCAGGGAGTTTTGGCGCGTAAATGTAGCGCATTGGTTTTCGACGAATAAGAAAGCGCGGGTCTTGGCATGGAGGGCCAATGACGTTACGAATGGAACGGTGGCGCGCGCGCTGGCTTTGACGAAGGGTGGAACTTCGAGCGAGGCATTCGGTGTGGGACCTCTCACGAGAGGTGTAGTGAGTGAAGTGTGTTTTTTGGTTCGGTATACAAAAGCCGCAATGTAGAGTCAGTGGAATACTAAAGGCGAATTGTGGAAACGCCTAATTACCAGATAAGCATACCAACATGTCCTTTTTGTTAATTATAGATATAATTTACCGTTTGCCATTTGAGATTAGATTGACTAGTATATTTTGCACCAATTGATATAAATTGCAACGTCGAACCTAGTGTCAACCGTAATCTGAGAGGGCAAACTTAAGGTGTTATTGTGGCCACAATAAAAGTAAGCGATAATTGTAATGATTTAATTGTACCTATATTTCATGTCACTGCCTATTGTCAATACGCCAAAGTGGTTTTCGTTCCTTGTTCCTTTCCACTTCCTGCAATTTGGGCTTAATTTTGCGAACAAGATCCAACGAATATCAATATTATATAAAATTCGATTACCTGTAATTTTCCCGCCTTACTTTATCTATTCCTTAATACAATGATATATCGTATCGAATTCGTTGGTTTTGAGTAAATATAAACATGCAGGCGCTTTATGTGGTAAATAAAATACTTATCGTTTGTTACCACAAAACTCATTGTTTCTTTCAACATATTACCTACTCCCTAACTCGTAATAATTCGAGACCCTTCAGGTCCAAAAGTAAGCATCTACTCTTGCCATTAACTTAATAAGCCGAGCTATTCTAAAACTTTGCCATTAACAAATAAACTTGCCATTTTATTAGTATTGCACAGCACAGTGTTTGGCTAGACAAAACTGTGAAGTATTATTTTATCAATCGGTCCAATAAAAGACGATCAACAAAAATTAAGACTAACAAATCGAGATAATACATTTCGATTTATACATGGGTTCGACTCCCATCGCAGGGTCATAAGGCCGTGACCCTCACATCTGGTCGCCGTGAAGCCAAGATCTAGAATTCGTGTCTACGCAGTAGTACACGGCTAGAAAGAACTTAAAATTTATAACACAACGTAAACTTTTATAGATGAAATATTTAAGGTGCTTGTTTAGTCCAAAACATCTGGGAGAGGAAGCTTAAAATATAAACTATTGTAAAAACAAATCTCAACTCAAAGAAAGGCATTTAAAATAATAATAAAAAGATGCTTATTTAATTAAAATGTCTGGGAGAGGTAATTTGTTGAGGAAATACTGGTATAGCAAATGAAATTTCCAGAACTGTTATTATTATGGCCATTTTAAACACCTTTTACTTATACTGTTGCATGAGATATTACTGTGTGCTATTTTCAGGTTCTTAATTGCAATCCAACGTCCAATCCTAATATTGCTAATTGCTAAAAAAAATGCATAACATAATTTAGATTCAAATCAATTTGTTTAAAGTAGATTATTTACAGAATACTCATTTACCGTAATAACATGCAGAATATAATGAAAGTAGAGCAAGCCTTGGTTCGGAATGAATTTATTACAAGAAAAATTAATACATAAATAAACATTCTAAATTTGATCCATGATTTGGTAAAAATGTTGCATATTACTCATCAAACAAAAGGATGCCTTGCCAACCTTAAAGCGAGCAGGTAGGCCGTTACTAACAGGGCTTGGGTACGGGCGAAAGAATAATCCGTTACTTCGCTTTTGTTGTAAAATGCTAAATAAATGAAGCGCACATTCGAGCTAAGAATGAACAATAGCTGATTGCGACTAATTTTAAAAGTACTGACACTTTCATGTTAGTTGTTTTATTAATGAATAATAGATTTTATTTACTCTGACATATCTGTCTAAGTCATTACAACATGTCGTATTAAAATAAAATGGGTTACCAAATAACGATCAAATGAACTGAACACATCTTATGAACCCTTAAATAAATTAGCAAATATAATAAATAGATGAATAAATAATTATATACAATCTTAGTAAAGGAAATCAAAACTCATTTAATACAGGGTCATATCCTGTTAGACTTAGAAATCAGATTGGATTAAAAAAAAATCGAAAGCTTAAAGAAATTATTCATCATCATATCAGACAAGACGCATATTGCATTTTGATAGCTTTAGTCTAGATTCATCATTCATCATCATATCAGACAAAAGGCACATTGCATTTTAGTAGATTTCTCTAGAGATTGCCGATAGATGAATCGAGGTAACTATGGCTTAGGCATTGCCTGAAATGGTTCATGAGAAGTTAAAGCGTTGAAAGAAGTATTTGTAGTCTTGAGGTGTTATTATCATTAAATTAATGACAAAAGTCTTGAGTACTGAAAGGCTTTTAAGTGAACGACTGTATGCTGTTAAATTTTGGTATGAGAAGCATTGAATCTTTTAGATCACGCTTATCAATTATTTCATAATATTGAAAAGTTAATAAAGACAATGTCAGATCTGACTTGAAAATATACCTATATGGTATTTTACAAATATACAAACAATCAAATGCACCGGGACGCTGGTTGCACAATAATAATTACATCCACGTTCGATTGAAAGTCGCAGCCCGCCACCACCAGTGCCACGAGCCACTTGCGTGTGTGTTGGGGACTCCATTCGAATATGACCACGATTACTTCGCAGCTCCCCATGGGAGGAAGTTTCGCGGTAAACAAACCAACATTTGATTGGCAATCGCAGTCTGCCACCACTAGTGCTAGGAGCCGCTGGTGTGTTAGAGATACCAATTGAATCATCTGGGTGGAAGTCAGATTTGACCTAGTCTCAAGAAGACAATAGAATCCAATCATTAATACAAAAACTTATACCTAAACGAGACGAGCTACAGTCGATTCACCCCAAAATAATGTAGTATTAATCGAATCGCTTTATTTGGTCACATACATAGAGATACAAAACAGCAGTCAGTATTTATAAAAATAAATTAGTGTCAGTATAACGATAGGTAAAGACATTAAGGTTTTAAAAGAGCTACAGCGGGTATAAAGTTTACATAATTTAAATTCTGGGTTATATGATAGCAAGTTAGAGAAGAGAGACAAAAAAAAACACAGCTTAAGTTATATACAGTTAGGTTAGTAGTTAGGTAGGTAACATCGTTAAGGTTAGGTTAGTTTCGATAGAACCGAAAGGGTAAATAGGTATAAATAGCCAGAGCCTCCAAATTCAGGTATTGTTTCAAGCTTTATTATATATTACTAGACTTCGAATAGCATAAAAAGCTTGCAGTATGGTAGTGCTAGTAAGTGTGTAAGCACTGTCCACACATCTAAATGCGTTCATATTCATAATTTTATTGGTTTAAACATAGAGGGTTCGATTCTCTCATGATCTTAAAGTTGTGTAAACTTTAATCAAAAACTACTTAAATCGATTATTCTGAAAGCTTTTGATCTGATATGGTTTGGTAATTGTGGAAAAAAAAAACAAACTAAGGGATTACTACTGCGTTAAGTTCAGATGACTTAACAATAGATAAGGACTATAGAGGGGCATAAATTATAAGAGTAAAAAGATAAACCTACGGTTGTTTTGCACAGTGATAACAACGATTACTCACTCAGGTCTTCAAGTTAAGCTAGATTTTATAGATAAGGTATTGTAAGTGTATGTTATAAAGTAGGTAGGTAAGGGGTGTAAAGCGTATTTTGAACAACGAAACGAGCTTATAAAAAGTTAAGAAATTTCTCAAAGCATATTTATTAGGTATTTAGGTGATAGGGCAGTTATCACTTAGGTTAATAAAGGTCGATAGTGGCTCATTAAGGTTTAGCTGAAATGACTTAGATGTTATGAGTTTTCAAGCCAAGACTAAAGTCTGAGATCGTTGATTTAGGTAACGTGCCTTCCGAAGCACGAAAAGAAAAGTATTCGTCTATAGGCTAAGAATGCTTGGAATAGTGAGCTAGGTAATACTCAGTAAGCTTAAGAATAATTTTAAAACTGCGATAAGAAATGCAGTTTTGTTTCTAAGAACGGTCGAAACAAAAGAAAGTTTTTTGACGGCAAGGGTCCGAGTAGGTAGCAGATGACCCAGGAAAGGCCACGGTTTAAAAGTAAAAACAGATGTGCTGAATAGAGCTTTGAATATTGTAAGCTTTAATTTTTTGTTGCTTGTTCTTGAAACTGGCAAGAATAATGGTATTCCCAGTGTATTGAGTTATTTAGAAATCCGACGGTCTTTAAACAATAGCTACAAAGCATGCAGCCGGACGTTAGTAATAAACCTTACCGAAAGATTAAAAAAAAAAGGAACTTTATGGTTCTTTGTTAAAATTCTAGAAACTAATAATGTTAACTAGCGGATGATTTTGCTATCGGTTCGAGCCCAAGCTAAATCATTTATAATTGATAATTCAGTAAGTGTAAGACTAATCGACAGATGAGGTTTTAAAAACGAAGCTTGATTTAAAATCCTCTACTTTTATAGCAGTATGGTAATAATTCATAATAACTAGTATATAGGTATTAGGAGCGAATAAGTTATGAGTAAGGTCATGGTATGAGATAGGTAATATAGTTTTTTCTTAAGTATAATTAGGTATATCTTAATACAAGTTTTAATCTAAAAGATTAGTTATTGGCAGATAAGTATCAAGTTATCCTGTATTTCGTTTATAATATGATACGAAACCCTAAAAAGGCACACAAGAGATTAGCAAGATGTTGGTGATCCAGGCTGTACTAATGGCAGACAATGGCAGTAGTTAACCGCTAGATAAGGCATGTAGCTACAAGAGTAGATTTTATGGTTGTATGTTATTGAAATAAAAATCGAAGTCTTAAAAACAAGAACTTCGTGGTTCAAAAAATTACTGAACTGATATAATTTTATTAGAAAATTAGATAATGTCGAGCTTGTAGATGCGAGTGGAATATCGATAGGTATATACTTTAGCTCAGGAGTGGACTACTATAATTGAGTCTGGTTAAGAAATGATCGATCGTAATATTCCATGAAACGCCCACTTCAGTACAAGGAGCTACCTTCAGAACCCCAGCAAAAACAAGAGGTACTTAGGAGGAGATTTACCATGGTCACCACACTTGTAAGCGTTGATGCGGGTGACCGCTGTTATTGACGACCGCAGTATGTAAGATGGTACGATGCACAGAGACAGAAAAAAAAACTGCTGCCCATCCTTCTGTTCATAAGCCCTTAGTCACCTTTTGTGACACCATGGAAAGATATGGGTTGGTACTATGCTTTGTCGGATCCTAACGGGGCCGTCCTTCGGCAAATGTTCGATAAGATTATTTAATTCAATGAGTTCCGGTGAAAGTAGGTAAAAGGAAGTTAGTGCTATACGATTTAGGTAGATTTGACCAGCAGTGGATAATGTAAGGAGATAGTGCGGCTTATCCAGGATTTGGCCAGCAGTAAAATGTGAAAGGAAAACGATAGAGATACTAAGGTTGAGAAAAAAAAATCTGGTTTGATTACATTTTCGTATAAAATTAAATATATGGTGATTTACTTTACCTTGAGAAGACAAAGACAAGATCAAAGATTGTGATTGTCATAGGTCCGCAACCAAAAAAAAATTTAGTGGGATCTAGATTATTTTGACATATTTTGGATAGATAGAACAATAGTTCATGTTCAAGTCATGAGAACATAAAGCGTCTCAAAATAATGCCAAGCAAAGCCCTGTTAAATTAAGATAAGATGATTTATTGCTTTCCACATGGTCATTCAAGGTGTTATCATATAAACATAGTTACATATGTAGACCCAGAAGGGCACAACAATTATTATTACTAAGTTACTAATAACTATATTATTATAATTTTAATTTTAATTAAATCAGAAATTAATTATCAGAAATAGAACTTGGCAATAACAATGAATATAATTTACATGAATATTAAATAATAAAAAAACAGATCATGTCACAAGTAGCTGTCATAACGATTAAGCGATAAAATGAACTTTGTTGACATCGCATATCGCCTACCTTATTTCAATGTAGGCCATTTTGTCTAACAAAGACGAGATGTGCTGCCGAAATCTTTAACAAATAAAAGGTAGTTAAAAGGGCTAGCAACTCATTGTTATGACTGCTCATAGTCGGGCTGAAACTCACATACAGTTTATTATATAATATACAGATAAATACATAGCTGCACTCATACTCTGGTGAAAAGGGAAGGACTCAAAAGTCGTTATGACCAATGAGAGTAGCCATTTAATCAGGTTACAGGTTAGTTACCATTTACTCTGTGTAAGTTTGAATGAGAAGGGGGCGTCAATACAAAAAGGTAACGCCCACATTTATGACAGTGCTAGAGAAACTAGTTACATAGTACATGAGCAGGTAGGGTTTGAGACAGATAGAGGATTTATATACGAACCCTTAGATTATGTACCGGCTATGTACATAAATAGGAATTGTATGCATATGGATAGCTGTGTAGTGTTAGGAAGATTTATGTTCGTTGAGTTAGGTAAATAGGTTCGCTAAGTAGATTTATTTGCAGATATGGTTATATTATGTAGGCGTGTATATTTATAGTAAAAAGATAAGGTTATGTGCACGAAGGTAGATTTGTATACAAGAAAGGCAGGAGATTGTAATACATAGATAGGTCTTAGGGTGAAGTAGGTGATATGATTAGGGTTATAGGTTGTTAGAGAAGTTAGGAGAATAAATTAGCTGAAGGTTAAGTAACGTAGGGTTGTTGCGTTTGTTGGTGATAAGGTAAGATTGAAGCAAGTATTATGAAATTATTATTTGTGTAGAGAGCTAGAAGAACAGGTTCTCTAACTATCTACAGGGAGAGGGATGTAATGGGACAAGCCTGCCTCTAATAAAAATAACATCCCAACCATATTTTTTAAGGAGCGCGGTAAACGTTTGGATTGACTTTGGATTGCAAATATAATAAAAAAGGCGTAAGTGCCACTATCTTGTTTAGCAAAGCAGAGCCTTAAGTCTGGGACTTAAAGCGCATCTGTTTGCTACTGTAAGGAACATTTAAACACACACACTAATAGTTTCAGGTCAGGGAGTTTTGGCGCGTAAATGTAGCGCATTGGTTTTCGACGAATAAGAAAGCGCGGGTCTTGGCATGGAGGGCCAATGACGTTACGAATGGAACGGTGGCGCGCGCGCTGGCTTTGACGAAGGGTGGAACTTCGAGCGAGGCATTCGGTGTGGGACCTCTCACGAGAGGTGTAGTGAGTGAAGTGTGTTTTTTGGTTCGGTATACAAAAGCCGCAATGTAGAGTCAGTGGAATACTAAAGGCGAATTGTGGAAACGCCTAATTACCAGATAAGCATACCAACATGTCCTTTTTGTTAATTATAGATATAATTTACCGTTTGCCATTTGAGATTAGATTGACTAGTATATTTTGCACCAATTGATATAAATTGCAACGTCGAACCTAGTGTCAACCGTAATCTGAGAGGGCAAACTTAAGGTGTTATTGTGGCCACAATAAAAGTAAGCGATAATTGTAATGATTTAATTGTACCTATATTTCATGTCACTGCCTATTGTCAATACGCCAAAGTGGTTTTCGTTCCTTGTTCCTTTCCACTTCCTGCAATTTGGGCTTAATTTTGCGAACAAGATCCAACGAATATCGATATTATATAAAATTCGATTACCTGTAATTTTCCCGCCTTACTTTATCTATTCCTTAATACAATGATATATCGTATCGAATTCGTTGGTTTTGAGTAAATATAAACATGCAGGCGCTTTATGTGGTAAATAAAATACTTATCGTTTGTTACCACAAAACTCATTGTTTCTTTCAACATATTACCTACTCCCTAACTCGTAAATAATTCGAGACCCTTCAGGTCCAAAAGTAAGCATCTACTCTTGCCATTAACTTAATAAGCCGAGCTATTCTAAAACTTTGCCATTAACAAATAAACTTGCCATTTTATTAGTATTGCACAGCACAGTGTTTGGCTAGACAAAACTGTGAAGTATTATTTTATCAATCGGTCCAATAAAAGACGATCAACAAAAATTAAGACTAACAAATCGAGATAATACATTTCGATTTATACATGGGTTCGACTCCCATCGCAGGGTCATAAGGCCGTGACCCTCACAGTAGAGGTTCGCGACCGCGGTCGGGTGGAGTGGAATACTTCATGCCAAGTTGCTGGACTCTGCATTGCCAATACAGTATTATTAACTGCGTCCGCTGAAGCATGACTAATGAATATCCAGTACGTTACCGCTTTGACCGAATATTCGACATCAATAAAACTTTAAATTGCTTTGACAACATACAACCCTGTTCAATGAGTCGTGTAACTGTTATATACCGTACCGCTTCTGAACAGACTTTGTACTTTACGCCAATATGACTTTAATTAGTCTGCTAATTGTGAATCAATAATACCACCCACCTTGCCGGAAAGTTCATAAACGCTATTTATCTTTAAAATTATCTCCACGTCGGTGAAGCCTCCCCAGCTTAGTTCTAAATTAGAAGTTTGGGAAGTTCCATCAAAAGCCTGTAACAATTTTTTTTTTTATTTGAACACAATTTCGGTTGAACTCAAGCTTTGCTTGCGTTCTCTCTGCACTTAGATTTTCCAGTTTAGACAAAAGGATTAAGTAAATTACGGTTGAAACTTTGTTGAATGCTTTGTGGTATCATTAGACGTAGGCACAGAGGCCTCATTGTATGTAATATGATTAGGTACACGAATCATATAAGAACGAACACAGCAGTGCCGAGCAAGAAACTCGCTTGCTCCCACGAGGGTGGTTCACTATTGACAAGAGCTAGTTTTGTTGTGGACTTCTCCCTTCCCTCCCAACCAATAAGCCCTTTACCAATAACTTAGATTCCCAAAGCGAGACTATATAACTTTGTCGCATAATTAGATTCAAGAAACTTTGTAGCGCAAAAGCTATTTTAGCGAATTCTGTAATAATTTTCCATTTCGATGCTAATGGAAAAATAGCATCAAGCAAAGAAAATCAAATGTTTGTTACTTGTAAGTAGCTAGGAAGACAAAAAAGTTGCCTATCGATATATTTGTAGTTTCGTATAAAAAGTGAGTAACACGAGGTACCTTTTGCCGGGCCATCAAATTATTTCTGAAACTAGTGCAGGCTATTCAAGAAGGTTGGTGACATATTTTATAGTCAATAAAGAATTATGTGGGTCATATTTCGTCAGTTTTCTGAAGGTGGTAGGGCTTTTGTGGAAAGTCCATCTGGGGAAGTACCACACCCTTGCTTTTTTCTGCCGTGAAGCAGCAGTGTTTGCACTGCTGTGTTTCGGTTTGAAGGGCAAGGGAGCCAGTGCAATTACTGGCACATGAGAGATACCATCTTAGTTCTCAAAGTGAGCAACGTACTTTGCTATCTTATTAGAGTCAATATATGCCATTAATAAGACAGTGGGTGCTATGGGCGGTAGTGACCACTTACCATCAGGTGGCCCACCTGCTCGTTTGCTCACTTGTAACATATAAAAAAAGTTAGTTATCACTTTAATGTGCGTCGCCGGACGGGCCATGTACATATCCCTGTAGCTGAACGCTTATGTCAGTGGCAAATTATACATAGGGTTTAGTCTCACTAAGTAGTTCGAGTGCTTGCGCTAATAGAATGCACGGATTTAGCTCATGCCTATCATCATGCGACCGACCGTACACTAGTTACACTGCACTCGGAGAAGAAAAAGGTTCGCCAGTTTTCAAATTGATACGTTTAACGTCGCGAGCACATATTACCTTTTGAAACTGTGACAAAGATTCGACTATTGCATAGAACAGTATACTTTACTGTTCGACAATAAAGTTCAAATTAATACAGACCTTGTCCAAGAAGATTATCATATAAAAATTTTGATAAATTAAAACCATCGTGTTGGTTTGACTTCATCTCTTTGGTTGAGACAATTTTATTAAAAAGCTATTGTCATTCTTAGTGTCTTTCAATGTCATAAATTGAAGTGACTGTCGCATTATTGTTGAGTTATTTGTCACATTGACGGTATGGAATCTGTAAAATCTCAATACAGTTTTAAGTTTTAATAAAAACTATAAAATATAAAACTCTAAAGTGGGTAAAACAGACAAAACCTTATTTTTCACCAAACGTAACATTTATTTAAATATTGGCAGTACTGTTTCTTGTACTAAGATGTTGGTATGATTGATTCTGGCACTGATGCGAGCAAAAACTAATCTTAAGTTGGCGAACCTTTTTCTTCCCCGAGTGTACTTGAGCAGCGTATGTACAAAAGCCACAACGGTAATATCCCCGATGGTGTTTATCGCGCGATTCCGCAATAAATAAGCACTTACTATAATGGGCGGGAATTATCTCTTAAACCCTTTGTGCGTTTCCTTCAAGCAGTTTGCGAACAAAAGCAATAAAACAGGAGATAGTATCGTTCCGTATTTATGGCTTAATTTGTACTCCTGCGTTCAGCGATAGGAGTGAGTGAGAAAGATGTATATTAAACTGGTATTTCATAACATGGTGCTCATTGTATATAAGTAGGTGCTCGTTCATAAAGCTATACGGCATACAAAATAACTCGCAGAAGAAAAAAATTATACGCAGAAGTCGAAAAATGAGTCGCGGGGTTGAGCGCGGCATGTGGTTGAGTCAAAGAGATTTTAACCAGCGTAGCGACGTTAAAATCTCTTTGGGTTGAGTTAAGGCGAGCGAATCGTTCATTGGCTCTCCACCTGTCACCCATGCGCAAAAAATAACCGTCATAGCCTGACTTATCCTGAACGCGCTATACGTCATTAAAAATATTCGTTATTTCAGCATCATGCATAGAAAGTATGTATGTTAAGCCCGTTCTCCATGCTCAGCGAATGAGTGAGTAGTGATCTGAGTGCAGGATTATGCAAATGAAGCCCCTCTATCTACGCTCGAATATCCACGCTTTCTCTTAGTTCACCATTTTATCTGTTACGCCTTCTTTTACGAGCCTCAATCTGTGCGAGTGAGTTGAGAGCGTCGTTATTCCAACGCCGCCACCGCATTCCGTCCTCAAGAGTTTCCAAGACGCCATCTTTTGAGGGATGTCGATAACCTGTTGAGTATCGCGTGAATTAAGTCCACTAATTGAAGGCAGTGTCTATCAGCCTGCAAGTACAAAACGCTTCCGAGCGAAGGACTTCCGAGGATATGAAGACTTAGAGTCCAAGCGGAGAGGGTGGTGAGCGGACTTTAACAGATCGCTAACTGATAGGAGGGACGTTGATCGCGGTTAATTGCCACACAATGCCCGCAACCATTCGAAAGCAATAAAAGCGCTCTTCATTACCCCTTCCCTTCCCCCCGGCTCCTCCACATATCACAATAGCATCGGTCCTTTTCATGTTCTTTTAGAACACATTGCGCTATTGTATTGTTACATTCACTCTCTTCATAAAATGTTTCACGAGTTCCTAAAAATGACAAAATTATAGAATTACATAATGCAATAAAAGACTTGATTGACTGTTTTTATAGAATATGCAAATAAGATCTCACAAATCACATTAAAATAACATATATACCAGGGTTGGCGAAAGACGCTGGGGTTATGTAAACAAATATTTTGCAGATAAGAAAAGATTTCTCTTCAATTACTTGAGGTACACGTCTGTAACCACGATAGTAACAGAAAAACGCTTAGATTATTGTTATATTACAGCCAGTCAGAAATGTCTACATTTTTGTTATGCTCTTGCACAATTTACAAAGAGGAAGTTACATACAAAAGGACATTTACAAAGGCGGGATTATCTCTACAAAAGATTTATTCTAGCCAACCCATGATTGTGAGTAAGAATTTTCAACAGCAGGAAGAAGTAGTGAAATGGGAAAAAAACAATATGTAATTTACTAGAAACATTAGATAAGAATAAATGAATAAATTATGCTTACATTACTAACAACTCAATAATAAATAAATACAACAAGAAATATTTATAAGGTCCTATCGAAATAGTAAACATAATTTTAGTATGTTACTCAAACCAACCTATGTTCTTTTGGGAAAGTTGTTCAGTTTCATAGTCTAAGTCATCATCATCATCATAACATCCCATGAAACGTCCACTACAGGACAGGGAGCTCCCTCCAAAATTCTATATTTAGCTGGAAAGATGTGGAGAAGAAGTACCATAGTCACCTCGCTTGTTAGCGTTACGGCTGGCACCATGGACCGCGGTTGTAGGTGACCGCAGTAAGTAAGATGTTACATACAAAGGAGGATGCTGCCGCCCATCCTCCAGTTTATAACCGTTTGTCTAAGTAACATGCTAAAATTATATTTACAATTTATGTAGGACCCTGTATATCTACATGCAATTGATATAAATACATACAGCTATAGATAAATATTCACAATGACGACTAAGAAGACGAGGCAGTTATTTGTAAAAGAAAATGTTCTTTAACTTTTCATTTAAAAGAGGCAATGAAGGGACTCTCTTGTACAGATTTAGGAAGGCGGTTCCATAAAAGTTGACCCTTTTTACATAAATTTCAGGGGTTTCCCAAACTCTCGTATACAAATAACTTATAAAACGTAAACCAGACTGAATCTTTTTGTTTGTGTTTTAGGTATACATTTAACATACATATAAAATGTACATGTTGGCATTTACAAATAAATACACTCTCTTCGTAGTTTGCGGTTTGTATTGTGTGTGCGGTTCGTGTCCGTCCCTTGTACCCGCAAGCTAAGCAGTGTTGTCACGTAGCTAACACGTTTACACTATCTTGAGATCTGCCCCGCGGCCACAGGGCCCAGCGGGGAAAGGGGTCACAGCAGGGGAGGAGAGGGTACAGATTATTTCGTAGACATCTTGAATGTACTGCATACTTTCATGTCGTAGCATTTTACTACGCCGCCGCGTAGCAATAGTCACGGCCTACTAACAATAGTTATTTGTTATGCAAGGCAGCAAAAGGTTTATTTGGCGCGAGTGCCTTGTATTGAAACCTGAGCAAGCGAAGGATTCTAGGATTGAACCACGAGCAAAGCGAGTGGTTCAAAAGAAGAATCCTGAGCGTGGCGAAGGTTTCAAGGCACGAGACGCAAAATAACTTTGCTGCCGAGCGAAACACAAAATTTTTCACCTCATTAAAGCGAGGAAATGTTAACATAATGCAAGAAAAGCAATTCAAAAATAAGAAACAAGTATTTAATTAATTACTCATACGTTTTAACGTAAGGGCAGAATACCTACATAATGGTACTGACGGCAGCAAGCAAGTAGAAACATAAACAGTATAACCTGAACCAGCGCTTCGCTACAAACCTCCGAAACCAGAGCCCCGCTCAAGGTCAAAGAGTTTTCACGGACGAGTGGCCGTGTATAGATTAAGAATACTAGACATTAAAAAGGAAATCACTATAATTAAATTTACTATTATTTTTTGGACTGTTGTGCTTATGTTCGTGACTCTACCTATAAACTACTTGATAAATTTGCAGTACAAGGTTCATTTTCATTGGTTTTCAATGTGGAGACAGAGGATAGGCAGTGGCAGGCAAATCTGGGCAAATCTATTTTGTATTGCGTCGATTTGAAAGGGCGAGTCTATTAATCTGGGCAAGAGAACAAAAAAAAAACAAAAGCCAATCGAATTTTAAATTTATTTTCATTATCAGCCAGTACCTTACCCACCAGGCATTCACTATTCATAATACTATTTGTTTCTTTCCTATAGCTGCATACCTCTTTCTCAACTTGAAAACTATAGTGCGTGGCTGGTTTTACAAGCGGCCAGTACTGCAGCAGGGTGGGTGGGGAGGTTTGCATACTACAAAATAAATAAGTACATCGCGTTCGAATTTCAAAAACCTTTTGCCCGCTAGGGGCCAAAAGTCGCTTTTGGCCGCAGAATTTAACCGACAAACCAAATGTTTCCGAGCTTTGGAGGTGAAAAGGATATTTTTCAACACAACAATACGAATCGCTAAAGAAAAGATCATTTGACCGACTTCGATTCTTCGTCTGAGAATAATATTGCAATTATATGTTACAAGATTGTGTTTGGCACCAAGCCAAGCCTCTGCGAGTGTTTCGATGGCCTTTCCGATCTTTTCAGTAAATACCCGTGGAGGTCAACATTCAGTATTTCATCCCGTATTTCAGTATAAGGTTGGATTTGTATTGGAGTTGGCAAATTAAACCGTTTTGACCGCAGTAACGAGTTGCTGTGGTGTATGGGGCGCTCCCAGTTGTAATGTAATGAATGACGCAGTTTATGAACACCGCTAATGGACTCACGCAGACCGCTAAGAGCTCACATCAGTCGTTACATCTCGCACTACTCTCTCTGAACTACTCTATACCTACGCACTACGCACCCACAGGCACTCATTTACAGATAGCCATAAAACATCTGAAGGGTGCCATTATAACAACCAAACAACAATTTGGTTAAACGTATGGAGAACAGTTAGACCCATAACATAAGCTTTCGATATTAATTTATTAACTCATTACCACAGTGCTCATTTCTTAAGGCGCCACACCGTTTATCAGAATTTCAAGATTTTTCTGAGAAGTTAGTACGATTTAAGTAGATAAAAGTTAGTTTTAAATCTTGTACGTCGAAAAGAAGGCTGCCGCCGGGCTACAGGCTGCAGCTGTAGGAAGGAAAGAGATTTAAGTTACTTATAACTACGTAAATAGGCACTTTTTATAAATGTTTTTAAAAATGGAATAGTTACTGTAAAGGCACTAGTTTGAATGACAGTTGGAGAAGGCCTTCCTTGAGCCAGAACTTTGTTAAATCAACAAAATAAAGCTTGGTTCAGTTGACAAAATTCTCTAACCGCTATACAATGTGTCCGGTGACCGACCGACTGCACAAACTTAAACGGTAGATTCTAACCACGAAACTAAACAACTTTTCCCAAAGAACATAGGTGGAAATAAGAAAAATAAATGGTACAGCAGCACTGCACTTACTTTCTCGCAATACTCAAGGAAAAACTATCAACCGCAAACTTAAATTTGTAATGCCAAACACATAGTATGGAAATACAAACTTTTATTTACGTTTTTCCAAAAAAATGTTCGAATGAAATATACAGATCAATTCAGAATTCAAATTGTCAAACATTAAAACAAACAAACATCAAACGATTTCGAGTAAATCACATTTTTAACTTTTGGTAGTACTGGAACACCCTTTATATTAATTTTCAAAGATCAATAGATACTACCGTAGGATACTTGCATGGAGATTTTTTTAATTTCCCAACACATGTTCCTTATGGATTATTGTTCAGTTTAGTCTACTGAGCAAGCCATTTCAGTTTTTGGTACACCCTGTGTACTAAATTTTATTCAAAAGATCATAAAGAATATCCAGTCAGGTAAACAACCAATCCAGGATTAATATTATAGAAAATTTTAATAAACTCAATGACACCAATTTTGGATAAATCACATATTTACGATTTGGTGGTACAGGAACACCCCTTATATGAAATTACACAGATCATGGCGCAAGATATCTTACATGGAGATGCTTGGTCATGCAAAGTTTCATCAAGATTCTATGAGCCGTTTTTGAGAAAATTACAATTTATCATTTTCGTTGTATGACAGCTACCCTCAAAATGAGAGCCAGCCAGAAACCACTTAGAACCCTTCGATGGATTTTCATAAAACTCCTAAATTCCAAATATGGTGTCAATCGGACCATTCGTTTAGCCGCTAGGCCAAAGCGTGACGGACAGACCGACCGAGACGGACCGACCCACCGACGGACCGACTTACCTACGGACGGACATTTTTGAGAGACTTGTTTTTTATGATGTATAAGTGCTATAGAACACATTTTTGAGAAAACTTTAAAAACTTTTTTTTTCACGAATACAATACCTTTCTCGCTCCGCTCGAAAGTAAAAAATTGGCTTCCCTTCCAACCTGCATCATTTGATAGCACATTTAATATGGCAGGTCGAAATTGTTTTTTCGTATTCCTATGACCAACTTTCGACCTATGTTCCTTGGGAAAAGTAGTTCAGTTTCATGGTAAGATTCTTCCGTTTAAGTTTGTGCTGGTATATGGTAGAAGTTCGCAACTCACCTTTAAATCCTACAGCTAGATAAAGACCGGAGAGAAACACCCTTTAATTTTAACCCCATCAACGTATAATTTAATGACACTTCTCGTAGCAGCGCGGTCACGTCCTGTGTTAAAGGTCAAACCAGATTAAATGTTATGAGTTAATCTGTTTGAAATAAACATAATCAGGTTGAGGGTTGTGTGTCAGGGGTGAAGAATGTACAGGAAGCGCGGGAAGTATGTCAAGATCATAGCAGGTGGAGGGCTGTGGTCTCTGCCTACCCTGACAGGAAAGAGGCGTGATGTTGTATGTATCTATGTATGTGTACATTATTATAATACGCTTTTGCTAACTTACAACAAATTTGTGAGTTAATTATCCTCAAATAAACGTTTATTGTGGTAGCAGTACCGGTTTAGCTAGGCCGCCAGCCCCGCTCATGTGACTAATCAAACATAATCTGTTTAAGCCGTAAGTAATTAAATGAGGCAGCCCTGACAAAGGTTCAGCACAAATATTACATAATTTGAGCGTTTATAAAGTTTGCGCTCACTTACTCTCATACATAACACCGTGCGGTGTGTTAAAATCCCTTCGGCCGCCTACGAAACCAGTGCTACGTAACCAGTTTCGTGTGATGAATTTTTTTTCTTCCTACGAAACTAGTTACCTACAATATACGGATGACTATGATTTCATTTGTGAATAGGATTATTGCCGTCTTGTCTCTGAGAAAATAAGAAGCAGTAAATTTGAATTTATAAAAATTGTGTGACACCAAACTTTAATATAAACAATTAACTCAACGTCTTGAATGTACAGTCAAGATCACGTCAAGCTCGACATATTCGGCTTTGCTCCGTTCTTATTTCCATAGGCGTAGGAGTGAAAGTCACACTGCAATTATCAAGTTTTACCTGCTTTTGACTGTACATAACGAAACACATAACATCCCATGAAACGTCCACTCATCGTATCGTGTGGGTTGCAAGGACGATGACCGACCTCACAAACCCTGGTGTTAGAGTTGTTGAGCCGCCAAAGGCCTCTGACGTAAATATTAGTCGGGAACAACGGCTTAACGTGCCGTCCGAAGCACGAATCATCTAACTTTTCGGACAATCAGGTGATTCATCCTGCAATGTCCTAACCGAACTGGGGAGGTCGCGCAAAGAGATTTTAGTTTGACAGTGTCCCCACCGGGAATCGAACCACGGAAGCTGTTCAATGTCCACTGCGGGACAGGGAGCTACTTCAAGAACTCCAGCAAAAACTTGTGTACTTTGGAGGGTTTTACCATAGTCACCACACTTGTAAGCGTTGCGGCTGGCGACCGCTGTTGTTGGTGACCGTAGTGTGTAAGATAGTACGATATACAGAAAGATGCTGCTGCCCCTCCTCCGGTTCGTAAGTCCTTAGTCGCCTCTTACGACATGCACCTATAGAGATGGGTTGGTACTGTTGCCGGCACCACACAAGCGGGCCTAACCTAACCTAACAAAACACACCTCACTTAAATTGATTATTTTATGATTCTGTAATTTTGTAATGGGTTTAACGATGTCATGTCACCTTTGTAAACAATACAAAAATTTATTGAACTAGCTTTCCGCCTGCGGTTTCACCCGCATTCAATGCATTTTTCCGTGGGAATGAAGTGTTTTCCCGCGGTAAAAAGTAGCCGATGTGCTATTCCAGGACGTAACCTATATGTGTGCCAAGTTTCATTAAAATCCATTCAGTAGTTTTTGCGTGAAAGAGTAACAAACATCCATCCATCCATACTTACACACTTTTGCGTTTAATATTAGTAGGATATCGCGTTGTCACGTACGGAAATTGCTATCATTATTTCAACAAATACCGCATTTACAATTATATACCACATAGAGCAATATATCAAGAAGGCAATAACGTATATTTAACACAAGGAAATTTTCACAAAATTGATTTTATAAAGGGTGTAAGGGACAGCCATCCGAATACTGAAAGGGCATGATCAGTCAACGTAACTGAACAACTTTACGCGAATAAAACTATCAGGAAACGAAAAAAATCGGCCTCTCCATACAAAATTGCAAACTTGATTGGACAGTTTGTATGGAGAGGCCGAATTTTTTTTTTATTTCCTGAAAGATTTATTCGCGTAAAATTGTTCAGTTACGTTGACTGATCATGCCCTTTCAGTATTTGGAAGGCTGTAAAAAAAAGGACGAAGATCTTTCTAAGGGGTGATTCTACATCACTGTAGATTATAAAAAAAAATACTTTATTTTATATTTAATTTTTTCTTCTTAAGGTGATCATGAAATTTGATTTTCCATCGAAATAGCAGTAATTGATTGAAATAGATAGGTACTTGCTAGTGACTAGATATTATAACAAAAAACATCTTTATCTGCATCACCAGCTGATCATAGAGGTCAAGCTACTTTTTTAAGAAAAAATATTTTTAGTGATGTGGAATAACCCCTTAATAGGTCAACGTAAATTTTGTACACCCTGTATACAGGGTGTAAGGGGCAGCCTTCCGAAAACTGATTTAATCGAAAGTTTCATTCACTAAAATATGTTCAGTTACGTTGGCTGATCATGCCTTTTCAGTTTTCGGAAGGCTGTCCCTAATTTGTGCGGTTAGTCAGAGACTTCACGCAAAAAATTGCCGCTGTTTCTTGATATCTTTTTAGCAAATTCATCTTCTTTTGAGTGTAGGCTATTATGGGTATTATGTGTAGGTATGTTCTATGGTTTCTTATATTTGCACACCTCTACAAGTCAAGCAGCGTTGCTAGTTTATCCAAATTTCCTCGACATAGCTAACGAGATTTGCTATCCCAATAGATAAGTGTGGAGCTGATTCAATAGACCTCCGAGAAGTAGAGGACTCTCTACTGTAGTGTTATTTGAATAAAGATGTTAATAGTACGTCTACGTACTGTTACTATCATGAATTAGGTAGGCATTCGTACGACCTAAGCGGTATTTGTTTGTGATATATTGTTGCCTACTGTGCCAGGTTTGAATTAGGAATTCAATCTGTAAGACGAGGTGACGGTTGTAACCCTCACGCAACAAAAACACCACGCGGGGTGAAAAACGGAGACATGCCAGCACATATTCAGAGTAATCTGTTCTGAAGGAGATCACTTGAGCTGTGGAGCTTAAAGTATTTAGTAGCAGGAGTGCATACGCCGACGTGAGATTACACGGCATTCCACAATATTCCACATGCGGTACAAGGTCTGATATAACTATAGATATCACCGGAAAGTATTAAGAATCGTTAATTGATCCATTTCTATTAAGTTGATCAAGTTTCGCAAAATAATAAACTCGTAGGAAATTGGTAGATCTATAGGTGCGTTGTGTTAGACTCTCTTTCGGCCAAACGCACGAGTCGAACAAAAGAAGCGAGCGAGCTGCGGCAGCAGCCGGCGGGTAGCAGAAGCAAATTCGGTAATATATTATTTTTCGACAGTTGACAAACTTACTAAGGGAATTGATCAACTTACAATTCCGTTTCATTTTACGGTGAAAGATACACCTACAAGGATTTGATATATTTGTGGCTAAATGCGACAACTTTTCTTTTTCGACTGTTTGAATTTCGCAAACATTTGTTTAATATTTCAGACCACAAAAAATCACGCATGGCAAACACAGTTTACGATTGTATAACATCGCTATTTAACAAAAATATAGAAATAGGTAGGTATTCAGTGGTCTGGCTTTAAGAAAGAACATACTATTTTACAGCTAAGCGTGGGTGAAGTTTCAGAAAGAGAAATCCTTTTGAAATGTGTTTTTCAACAAATTGGTTTCGCAATTGGTTTCACTCGTATTACTCTTTCAACAGTGATATGTTTGCTAACCCTCTTCTATTATAAATTAAAAGAATATTGAGTTCTTTTTAAACAAACGCAATATGTCGTTACCCGACTACGGCAAAAGGGAGGATTATGATTGTTTAGAGAATAGAAAGATAAATAAAATCATGGTTTTTTTAAAGTTTAGATCTTACTATCTGTTGCTCACGACTTCATCTAGATGTAAAAACAGAAGTATACCAGAGCTTAAGTCAAACTATTACCTATCAAACAAAAACGTTTCATTAAAATCGGTTCAATAGTTTTTGCGTGATGCTAAAACAAGTAAACAAAGAGACAAAAAGTCTAAAAATCTGTGATTTAGCTCCCTGCATCAAAATAGAATAACGTGATGATTTTTTCATAAATCTCTTTTATGAACAAACAAAATATTTTTGTTTATTTAATAGAAAGTAGTAAAGTAAATTGAGTGACAGGATTAGAAATAGTGTGATAAGAGAACGGTGTGGCGTAAAAGAAGAGATGAGATGGTTTGGTCATGTAGAGAGGATGAATGAACGAAGACTGACGAAAGAGGTCTACCAGGCCAGAGTGAATGGAAACGTTGGAAGGGGAAGGCCTCGGTGATCGTACTAGGACCAAATTCAGGACGTTCTGAATAAAGGCCAGGTTAAAAGTACCCTAAACCGACGAGCATGTATGAAAGGATTGATGAAAGTACAGGAAGCAAGGGAAGTATGTCAAGAAAATAGCAGGTGGAGGACTGTGGTCTCTGCCTACCCCGACGGGAAAGAGGCGTGATATTATGTATGTATGTAAGTAGTAAAGATGCTATTAAGTACAATACTTTGGACAGTTTAGTAGTATCAGGTGGCTATACCATGTCACCAAGCGGGTGGTATGTACAATACTTGACAATCAATAAAATTGAACAATCATAGCGAGGCTTTTTTCCCTTTTGTGTAATATATAATGTTATATGACGAGACTTTATTGGCACAGCTTGAACTTCCAACCATTGTTTCAGTTTTACAGAGTTTTACCAACAAAAATGGCAAAAACGTGTGAAATAGATAAGCTAGAGACATAAATTCGCACTTGTTTTCAAGGTTCATTTAGTTTTGCTGTTTGGTGACATTATTCATTGGCTAGCCTCATTTCATTTCTACAGAGTCGGCTCCGCTATTTGGGATTTTTTTTAAGAGTGCACTGCTTTTATATAGAGCGGCTCGATAGACAAAACTGAACAACTTTACTCAACATAGTTTCTAAAAGAACATGTGTTTGAAAAAGATTATAAATTTTTACTTTACCAGGCGGTAATTTTATATGGACAGTTTGAATTTTTTGTAATGTATTCGAAAACACATGCTTCTTAGGAAAAGTTGTTAAGTTTAGTGAAATAAGCAAACCCTTTTAGTTTTGGTATACCGTCTCCGTCATCGGCGCGCGTGTAGCAACATTCACTATTCTTACGCTCCGTTATTTTAATTATTATATTATTATTTTTGTGCATGCCTGACCAAGTATTTATAAATAATATCTTATTTTTGTGATAAACTATAAATATTTCAACATTTTGAAACGCTATGGCACCGACAACCAGAACTCAAGCAAGTAAAGATCAGCTAACGACCGTTATTATGAACTAAACTAAACTAAACTACCGTCCTTTTCATCCCTGATAGAGGAGTTTAGACCCCTTTACAAAGCCAAAAGTATTCAATTGTACTCTGCACTACGAGACAATGGAAACTTAGCGCGACACAGCGAGAGTTTGTACGAAGTTGTGTTGTGAGGCGGCGTGGTACAGTCAGCATCAAAATTAACTAAACATTACAGTATTTTAGGGTTCCGTAGAAAAAAAGGAACCCTTATAGTTTCTACATTTCCGTCTGTCTGTCTGTCTTTCCGCGGCCTAAGCTAGCTAAAAGACCTATCCAACGACATCCCAGTAGTCCCACACTATGGGGTAAAAAAGTTTTAACCCCCACTTTACTTGTAGGGAAGGTACCCTAAAATAATATTTTCAAGATTTTATTTTACTACTTTATCGGCGTGAATAGAATATACATCTGTACTAAATTTCAGCTTTCTAGTACTAAGGGTCTCTAAGCTAGGCCACGCACAGACAGACAGACGGACTTGACGAAACGGTAAGGGTTCCTTTTTGACTACGGAACCCTCAGAAACCGTAATGCTTAGGTATTTTGATGATGATTGTACATAGCGTTTCGCAAGTCTCTCACAACAAGTCTCTGCAGAATATGCCTTCCTGTAACTTATCTCGGCAACTCATCAAAATTCCACTATCACTGTGTGTTAGCTACGCAACGACTGACAGAAAGCTATTTCCTTAGGTGTACACTCGACAGCACATCAGTAGAAACATTTTTGGACCGAAGAGCGGTTGACCGTACGTACAATGTATAGGTATCGGTATGATAAATATTACTCTAAGCCTTATTTGTGAGGCATCGGTTATTCAATTCAATTCATTGATTTCTTAAACAAATTTACATTGTGTAAGAGCTCCCGCACACGACCGAGAATCGGTGGCCGATTTTTTGTCGTCATCCCGCTCTGACGTGTTATCACCTGAATCTTCCGTCCTTGTCCTGGCCGATAATCGCCCACCGATTCTCGGTCGTGTGCGGGAGCCCTAAGAATAGTACTGCAACACTTTTACGCTGTTGTCGTAAGTTTGTAAACGTAGACATTTTTAGGCAAAAGATTATAATCATTAAGTAATTTTTAATCTGTTCTTATTAGGCAAGTATACGCATGTAATGTTGAGTTGTTTGCAACTCTGTTTTATTTAACGAATTAAGGGAACTGTAAGTTTACAGTTTAGTAAAACTGTTTGTTTATTAAATTAAAAAAGAAGCCGGTCAAGTGCGAATCGGATTCACGTGCTGAGGGTTCCGATGTAACTTTAGTATTTTTAGAATTAATGAAGTCCATTTTTAGGAAAGCAAAACTAAATTTATTTACAGATTTCTAAAAAACGGTGCTACTTAGAGAGATCGTTCTATTTTGCATAAACCACTGTCGACTATAATTAATTCAGATTCCATCGGGGAGAGAATGGTATTCTTTTAGACATTGTTTATCATAGCTTGAGACTAGGTCAAGTGAGTACAAGGGATACCCGACTCGACCTAGTAACGACAATTTAAAAAAATTATCCTCTTTACAATAATATTAATAATATTTGTATTATTTTTTCATTTGCAATAAAGTCAGGCAATCATATTCTAAATCGTTTCCAAATTTCAAGCTGATAACATGAGTGGTTGCTTAAATATACAGGTGTGACAGACAGACAGACGAAGTCGCATCATAAGGGTTCCGTTTTTCCCATTTTGGTTCGGAACCCTAAAACCCGAGGTATTGTGCACAAAGGTTGAGCAGTAGCATCCTTCTCTATTTTCTATCTCATCATCATCATAACATCCCATGACACGTCTACTACAGGACAGGGAGCTCCCTCCAGAATTCTAGCTTTTGCTTGAAAAAATGTGGAGGGGAAGTACCATAGTCACCTCGCTTGTTAGCGTTACGGCTGGCACCATGGACCGTCTGTATGTGACCGCAGTAAGTAGGATGTAAGATACAAAGGAGGATGCTGCTGCCCATCCTCCAGTTAACCCTTAGTCGTCTCTTACAACACCCACGGATATGTATGGGTTGGTACTATTCTTTGCTGGCACCACACGGGACCATTTTCTATCTACATCTTTCTTCTTCTTCCTACAGCCTTCCGAAAACTGAAAGGATAATTATGATCAGTCAACGTAACTGAACAACTTTCAGTCAGTTAAAGTTTCAGGAAATGAAAAAAAATCGGACTTTCCACACAAACTGTTCCATCAAGTTTGCAATTTTGTATAGAGAGGCCAATATTTTTTTCATTTGTTGAAAGTTTTATTTAAAGAAATATGAAGTTGACTGATCATGCCCCTAAAGTTTTCGAAAGGCTGTCACACACCCTTTCTCAAAGAATATACTCGTAATGTTATTAAACATATGGTGGCATTACAGTTTGACAGGCCTAGTAAAATTATGACTCATTAGCTTGACTATCACGCATTGCAAAGCCGCATGTCTTTTAACTAAAAAAAAATTTACTAATATACGTTGTTATTCTAAAAAAGTTCCAAAAACACAAATTACAAGACTGCTGAGCCGAAGCTTATCGTGACGCGGGTTGTATCACACGCACGAAATTATTCTCCAAGGATATTGTTAGGGTTTCGTAGCCAAATGGCAAAAAACGGCACCCTTATAGATTCGTCATGTCTATCTGTCTGTCCGTCCGTATGTCACAGCCACTTTTTTCCAAAACTATAAGTAAATGTATTCTGTGAACCGCATTAAGATTTTCACACAAAAATAGAAAAAATAAAACTAGGGTTCCCCATACATAGAACTGAAACTCAAAATTTTTATTTTCATCCAGCCCATACGTGTGGGGTATCTATGGATAGGTTTTCAAAAATGATATCGAAGTTTCTAATATAATTTTTTTCTAAACTGAATAGTTTGCGCGACAGACACTTCCAAAGTAGTAAAATGTGTGTCGTCGTCCCCCCCCAAAGTAACTTCTAAAATAAGAGAATGATAAAACTAAAAAAAATATATGATATACATTACCATGCATACTTCCACCGAAAATTGGTTTGAACGAGATCGAGTAAGTAGTTTTTTTTTAATACGTCATAAATCGTAACCGATAAAGGTGAGCTCCAGTTTCTAGAACTATTCTATAAAAGAGGGGTCAAGTTGGATGGTCGCGGAGTTTTTAAAGTCAAAGAGCAAAAGATTTTAGTATATCATATGGCAAATAGGTACGGAACCCTCGGTGCACGAGTCCGACTTGCACTTGGACGGTTTTTTTCACAAAACTCTACAAACGACGTCGAGTAAAGACCGCCTCAAGATATTTTCCCCCACAAGCCACAAAAAGGTTATTGGCGTTTAGGATTCCGTGTGAAGTGTGAGAACACGTGTCGCGGCTGCAGAAAAGTCTTCACAAACAAATTTGCTGACATGAAGTTATACGTAAATAAAAAATATTAAATATAAAAAACCCGACTGCGTAACAGAAAAGTGGAAAACAAAGTAGGATTTAATAGTATTTGGTTTTTCTCTCCCTCTCGTCTCTTTTCTGTTACGCAGTCGGGATTTATTTTTTGTAATAGCTTTTTTTTAGTTTTTAGATTAGTTGGGTCACATCATTCTAAAACATTTGCTTAAAGTTTAAACATATAACTTTTGTGATCGTTTTTAAAACCCTTCATTTTTATTATCCACTTTATAGGCATAGGAAAGAAAATATTCAAGATGCTCAATTTGGCCTCAAAATCCGCCATAAGATTTATACGCAGTGTCACTCGCACTACTATTAAGACAAATTTAACGACGTAGAATTCATAAAAATTGGTGTGTTTATTAGTTACGAGGGAACAAAGAAACGGACATACATATATACATACATACATACATACACATAACCCTCCTTTTGGCTTCGCCGCAGTCCGGTGAAAAGAAGAGCAATTCATGCAAACATCTTTCATCAATTCTTTTCTTAGCCGTTGCATAGCACCGCTACACGAACACCGCGTATACTCGTACAACGAGACACAGTAAAGGTATAACCACTGAAGAATGTAAATCTGAACATTTTTTTCCGCACGGTAAAACACAAAAAAAAAATTGAAACTGCATCAGATAATAAATCTTTATGAGGCCATTTTTTTTTTAAATTTCGGTTTATATTTTTAGCGATAGCTACTTTCCCAGGTAGTGTAGGCAATGAAGCAGTTGACCCCAACGTAATTCTCTCAGGCAGATTTTAATTGACAGGATGATAAAGTATCATGAATTAAATGTAAATTCAAAATATCCAAAAAAAAATTAACAAAAAAAGTTTTTCATCCTTTTTTTGTAATTTTTGTATGGAAAAATTAAAAGTACCGATTTTTTTGTTTTTTTTTTTTTATAGAAGGTTTGTCTCATAACCCTAGCGAAGTTTCATCGACTGAGGATTTAATGCGGGGGTCCGCTTCGTTGCCTATACTAAGGGTAGTTATACTCTTGTTATATGAACAGCAGCTTTGGTGACGTCACACAATGTTTCCGTTTCACGTGAACTTTTACTGTACTTCCATTACGAGCTGCTGATAAAGCGGGAGAATAAAAAACAACGAGCGCCCGCGGTCATATCGATACTGTAATCCGTGGTGAACCACTCTAATACATTTTGGACAAAGTAGCAACATTTAAACAAAGAGGTGCACATGGCCGCTCGTCGGTGGAAACTCTTTGACCTTGAGCGGATCTCTGGTTTCGGGAGTTTTTAACAAAGCGCTGGTTCAGCTTATACTGGTTTTGTTTCCACTAAATTGTTGCCGTGCGTACATAAACATCCACCATAATTCAGATTCACTCGACGAGTAGTTCCCCTCAGCGCGGAGTTCACCGAGAGAGTTCCGCAACTAGTTAAGTGGGTAAATTTTTAATCACTTTAGACTATTAAGTTTAGCAGTATTAATGAATCAGCAAGGAGTGAGGGCTGGTAGGGGTGTCTTGTAGTGAAAAAATATTACAGCAGCCAACAAGCTTAGTTTTGCGATCCTAAAAATAGACTTTATTGCTTCCTAAAATACTATAGGTATATCAGAAGCCTCGGCGCGCGAGTCCAACTCACACTTGACCGGTTTTTATATCTTGTAAGCAATAAATGTGTGATGTGAGGTCTTTGATACCTTTAGAAAAAAGGCGCACTCGTATGTTAATTATATAAGTGTTTTTTTTTTTTCAAAACTTCTTTAAATATCTCAGCGACCAAATCATGAAGACAATTTTATCTTTCGTCAAGACGACACCCACAATTTTATTAGCGTTCAAGTCGATTTGAATACAATTTGCCGTCTCACTGCGATATTGAACGGAGCCGAAATTTTTGTATATTCTTTGTGAGAAAAGCTTGAAGGGAAGATTTCACAAGCAATCTCTCTCCCCTCGGTAGAATCTGTCACCACGAGTTTAACTTTACGTATGCCGCTATTTATTGTGACTTATGTTTTAGAAAGAACCGCGAGGTATTAATTTATGATTAAAGGCATAACTTTAATATTACATACATAGGAATATTTGTTGTGGATTTATTTTTGTGACTTTTTTTTACCCATGTAAAAAAATTAAGACGCCCTTTTCTTTGTGAAACAGTGTAATTTAATTTACTCGAGGATATTCCAACTCACAAATACATAATGTTACTTTTAGTCAGTTTTTACCCGACTGCTCCAAAACAGGAGGGTAATGTTTATCGAGTGTATGTATGTATGTCGATTTGTTTGTCGCGCTCTGCAGCCTAAACGGCTTCATAAAATTCAACATGTGAGTTGTCGTTATATTTGTATTCATTGTGAGAGTGTCATAGAATATAAAAATTTAATTAAATTTACTTCATCGTAGAGCTTATTTAGTAACTTACCAATACATATAATTCTTAACTGAGTGAATCTTTCATTATTTAAACTAAAAAGTACAAAATAAAAAAATAATTAATTCAAAAAACAAAATACCCGACCTTGTAGAAAAACATGAACAGAAAAGAAAAAAAACAAGTTAAATTTATAAAAAGATATAGCTATCACATAAATTTAACTTGAATTTTATGAGGTATTGCAAGCGCGGACAAACAAAACAAAAAAAAATTTTATGTTGAAAAACCACCTCCAAACACATAATGTTAGTCCACCCCGGTTTGTCCCCGCCTGCAATACCTCATGAAATTCAAGTTTTTATGTTATAGTTATATCTTTTTATAAATTGAACTTGCTTTTTCTCTTTTTGTTAATATTTTTCTACAAAGTCGGTTATTTTGTTTTTTGAAATATATATTTTTTTATGTTGCTAGGCATAAAGATAGAATTAGAATCCAGAGCCATACAAACCTTTGGAATTAGCAGGCACAATGGTCGTTAAACAACTTAAACAAGAAGCACGTCATGGGAAAGGTTTGTGTGCAAGTCCGATTTTGTATACTGTGCGTGCACGCCGTCAAGGTCATTGTTCAAGTCTGGGTTAAAGTTGTTTATCGAGTTTAACGCACTTGTCGCCATAAGCTTAATTTTTTTTTTTATATTTCGCAAACTTCAACCCATATTGGGGGTCATTTCTGCCAATGTCGTGTTCTAGAACATTCTTCAGTTTTTAGAATTTCTTCAGTGTTTTATAGGTTAAAAATATGGCGAACTGCCAGTGTCGAGTCAAAGTCAAAGTCAAAATCGTTTATTCATTGTTGGATATTAAAAGCTAAACTACATCGCTTCACAAACAATGTGGCGCCATAGCGGGAAAAAAAGAAGCGACAATATAAACCCACGCGCTCTTTTGAATATGTTTTGATATACAACAAACATAAGTCAGTTTTAATTTTGTATTAGCCTGTTAGAACCGTAGCCTAATCCCATGGATTATTCGAGTGGAGGAATTTTTCATTGCTCTCCCCGTAAAGCGATAGTGGACTTTACAAAGGACAATTTCCGTGAGTTTTTGAGACAACACAAACGGGGTTGAAACACGAGATCGACTGAAATTATCATCAGCTGCGCACTCCGTAGTCAATGCACTGCATAAAACACTATCTTTATCCACTAACACACTACACACAAAACAAGTATTTCAACCGAGCAGGCAAGAGCCATGCAAGAGCCAACACCGAGTTCCCGCCAAAAAGTTCGCCTTCACATTCAGTACATAGACGAGTCACAAAACGGTAAGCCCTGTTCAAAAACTAACCTTTTTGCTTACATTTGAATAACTACCACCACTATAGGAAAATAGTCTCATCAAAATGTGCATCTTAATTTCCCGTTCTTACGAAGGGCTCCAGTCAATCCATAATTAAGCAGTCAATATTACCACTATCTACCAAGTTTTTGAATCTTTTTAAGCAACTTAAGTACATTTGATAAAAAAAAGTGGTCTTATCTTAGTGTCTGCATACTAAAAATAAATGAGCATTCGCCGCCGCCAGTAGGTAGGTACTCGTTGTTCTGGCATTCCCTCGGGAGCCTCTCCAAATAGCAATCTGAACATCGTAGTCTGTGTTTTTTAAGTTAATATTGTATGGAGATTAGTCTATTACGTAATATTTAAATCAAACCAAATTATTTATTTGCATTAAATAGGGTCAATACAGATCTTAAATTTAATCGAGTGTCTCTGTTCAGCTTATAAATAGCATGCAATATTTTTTTTTATTCAGATAACAATACTTTAATAATCATGTTTAATAAGTAATTGCAATACTAACTGAAAAGCTCATAAAACAAGTGAAATGATTGAAGCTAATTGAATTCGTATATTATCTGAGTTTTATTTTTTCGAAACTTTGTATTCAATGATAGGTGTTATATGACCTGATTAACAGTTCTGAAAAATACAAGATCGAAATTATGATATGTCAGTTTAACATGAGTATAGTCGCATTCCTTTTATTGTTTAGTAGGCTTGGTTGTCTTCTAGCCGCAAGCTTTTAAATGAATTAACATATTTTATTAAAATATAAAATAATATATAAATATAAAATAAACAAAACAAAGCCGACTCTTAAAGTAGGCGGTGCTGCAGGGATTTCTTGTAAGCTATCATTGAATGCATTCAAATCGGTAGTAGCAGCTATATTAGAATCACAAGATAATGATGTTCAATAACTATTTTATAAATATCTACATTGTTTATACATTGTCATAACATCCCAAAAATCGTCCACTGCAGGATAGGGAGCTCCCTCCAGAAAACGAGTAGTACTTAGGAGGGGATTTACAAGTACCATAGTAACCACGCTTGTAAGCGTTGTGGCTGGCGACCGCTGTTGTTGGTGACCGCGGTTTGTAAGATGGTACGAAACACAGAAAGATGCTGCTGCCCATCCTCCAGTTTATAATCCCTTAGTCGCCTTTTACGACACACACGGGTAGATCTGGGTTGGTACTATTCTATGCCGGCACCACATGGGCGTGATTAGTTGAATATAAATAATTTAGAACAAGCGAATCGAAAAGTGGAGCGAATTTCTGTAAGCAGTTTGAACTACACGACCAAACGCTCGTGACGCTGGCTGGTTGGAATTGGTTTACCAGTTGAAGCACGCTCCACCGCGACACAGGGATGCATTACCCGATCCGTCAATGTCGACGTTTTGGGATCCGAGCCGGAACTGCATCAAACAAAATATTTCATAAGCTCGTACAACTTTCAGCTCATGTCGGCATTTTATTGATCTTGTATAAAACATAGTTGTTTTATTTCATACATCATCATCATCATCATATCAGCCGAAAGACGTCCACTGCTGGACATAGGCCTCCCCTAAAGATCTCCATGACGACTAGTCCTGCGCTGCTCGCGTCCAGCGGCTTCCCGCGACCGCCACCTTGTGGGGGGCCTGCCAACGCTTCGTCTTCCGGTACGTGGTCATACATATGCTAGTGCATATCTATAAAGTAAATCAACAGATTTTATTTTATATCACACGTGGGCAAACGAGTAATTAGTCACCAACGCCCATGGCACCCAATGTCTTGAATAAGACAGCAAAGCGCGTTACCCACTCTGAGAACTAAGATGGTATGTCTCATGTGCCAGTAAGTTCACTGGCTCCCTTACCCTTTAATCCGAAACTGTTCAATACAGAAAATAATAATTGTATTTTGGTATGATTTTAGTAGTTTTTAAGGTATTAAAATAGCAACACTAAAACGTGTGATATTCCTTTTTTTACGATGGTATACTCTCTCTGCCATTTTTACTCTTGTCATGTGCAGTGCTATTGATTTCAATAAATCAGTTTTTTCTTATCTACAAGAAGTCTTTTTATTCAACATAGACTTCTTTTTGGTCCTTCAGACTTGAGTTACCAGTGACATTGTAGTTTCAAAGATTGCTCGCCGGGAAACTGATTTTCGACGACTCGCTATACCGAGTCACTATCCGCCGGCAAGTCGTGGCTACGTCATCGTGTTTTTTTCCTTGCATATTCGCATAGTAGCGATTGCGAGGAATCTTCCAGTACGACGCTATATCGTCGCATCACAATTCAAGATTCCACAATTTCGAAGGTGAAAATCATCGCTGGAAAGAGTGAATGGTTTCCGTGCGCAGCGGCGGCGTGCATTCCAGCAATAGTTCCGGTTGTTTGCCGTAAGTTGGCACTGCGAACGTCAATACTTGGTCAATACGTTCTCAATCATCGTGTCATCTGTCATCGTGCAGCGGAACTTCATTCACTCAGAAACGTCAAACGACTCAATGTAAACAAACACGTTTGAATCGGTTTTCCGTGCAAAAAATAGTTGTTGTGCAGTTATTTTCGTAATCTATCGCGATAAAGAAGTGTTAGATCGGCATACAGATTTAGTGCGGTTATCAGAACTTTGCGTTACGGTACAGTCATTTACGATATAAAATGACTGAGGCAGAGCTCAAACGTTTGCGGAAACAGCGTGGTCAGTACAAGGGTACCATTACGCGCCTGGATAATTTCATCAGCGATCCGCTTAACATTGCGGCGTCCACGGTTGACACGCTAGAAGCGCGGAGGGAGAAGCTTATGAGCACCCTCAAGGACTTTGAGAGTGTGCACTTAGACATTCTAAGCCTGGATAGCACCGACACTGAAGATGTTGGCCAGATCGAGGAGACATATTTCAAGGTGCTTGGGAAGATTAATGCAGCTATACGTGAGTTATCTGTTATTACTAATAATGATCGTAATCATTCAATTTCTACATGCAAGCTGCCAAGCATAGAGCTTTCATCCTATGATGGAAAGGACTTTACACAATTCAAACCTTTTATGGACTTATTTAATGCTGTTATTGATAAAAATCAGTCGTTGCCCTGTGTTCAAAAGTTATTCTATTTAAGAAAGTATCTAACAGGTGATGCACTGTCTGTTATAATTAATTTACCGCTTGTTAATGAATCCTACAATGAAGCAATCAAATTGTTAGATAGGCGTTTCAACAATCGAGCAAGATTAGTGTCTAATCATATTAATGTTCTTTTGGACTTACCTCCCATGCAGAAGGGCACTGCTTCCAGCATTAGGGCCTTTATTTCAGATGTGCGACAGCAATTGCATGCATTAAAAAATCTTGAACAGCCCGTTGATGAATGGAACATGCTGTTGATAAGTGTACTCTCTAGGAAGCTCGATATCTACACCAATCGTGCTTACCATTTGGATAGGTCATGCGATAACCTTCCTACTATGGAAGAATTTTTAAATTTTTTAGAAAAACGTGCAATTGCGTTGGAAGATAGTTCTTCTCATGATAATGTCTGCAATGAAGGCAAGAAGAACACCAGCAGAGCTTCTTATGTTGGAAATAATGCAACTACTTCCACAAATAATTGTTCATTTTGCAATAACACTCACCATCTCATTTATGCATGCTCTAAATTCAAAATGGCTCCGACGGCTCAGCGAGTTAAATTTGTGGCTGACAATAAATTATGCACCACTTGTCTGAGAGCTCATGTCAATAAATGCAAGTATTCTTTTAAATGTAAAGTTTGCAAAGCTTCGCACAATACTCTTCTGCATGAGGAACAGCCAAAAGAAGATGAGGTAGTTACCTTACATTCCAATTCATCTCCAACAACAACAAACATTTTATTGCCTACTATGAAGGTGAAACTGATTGACAGATCTGGTCAAGAAGTTTATGTAAAAGCGTTACTTGACTGTGGCAGCCAAGTATGCATTATAAAGCGCTCACTCGTCGATCAGCTGAACTTGACATCTATTGCTCAAGATTCAAATATTATTGGTTTAGGTGAGAGTCCTAACAAAGTCAATGAATGCACTACTATATTATTGCAATCTTCAAAGTACAATGTGAAGTATTCAGTGAAATGTCACATTCTTGATAATGTGACAGCACACTTGCCACAAAATCATATAAATATTGCAAGTTGCAATCTTCCTGACAACGTTCAGCTGGCCGATGATGAGTTCAATAAACCATCAGAAATCCCATTATTATTGGGTGTCAGTTTTTATTCAAAAATTATTATTGATGGTGTTATTAAATTGGATAATGGTCTTGTTTTGCAAAATACTTTATTTGGCCATGTAGTTACTGGCACTATTCAGAATCCAAATCCTATTTACTCTTCCAATGTTAATTTGGTCTCAAATTTTATTGTTCAGGACAACTTTCAACAAAATGATCTAGAATCAATTATGAGCAACTTCTGGCTATCAGAAAAGATCCCAGAAAAATCAAAAAATTATAAAGAATTTCAAAAGGCTGAAGAAATATTTCAAAGCACGGTAAAATTGGAAAAAGGGCGTTTTTCGCTTGATTATCCATTAAAATGCTCTCTAGAAGAGTTCGATATTGGTGATTCATTCTCACATGCATTGCAAAGATTCTTTGCCCTTGAAAAAAAATTTGAGACTAACCCGGAGTATTTTGAAAAATATAAAAATTTTATTGATGAGTACGTGGAGTTGGGACATGCCAAGGAGGTTGACATTAGTCAGTATGATGTCTGTAATGATCCTGTGTATTTTCTTGCTCATCACGCCGTCCAAAACGATAGTAGCAAAACAACAAAATTAAGAGTTGTATTTGGGGGGAACGTGAAGTCCAAAAATGGGCTCTCTTTGAACGATGTTATGTTAAATGGACCTATAGTCCAGAACAACCTGTTCAGTATACTCACACTGTTCCGTACCTACCGGTATACACTTATGTGTGACATAGAGAAGATGTTCAGGATGTGCTCGATCAATGAAAAATTTAGGCCATTGCAAAATATTTTATGGAGAGATCATCCCAGTAAGCCTGTTGTTAGCTTACAGTTACAGACAGTCACTTATGGGTTAAAAGCCTCAACTTTCTTAAGCACGAGATGTCTTATAGAGCTTGCTAATTTGCATCAGGATGAGTATCCTTTGGCAGCCAATGCTTTAAGGGAAAACACATATGTCGATGATATCATCTGTGGTGCGGACTGCCTAGAACAGTTGCAAGATTTAAAAAAGCAGCTTGTAGAGTTGATGAGCCTAGGCAGCTTTAACTTACACAAATGGTGTTCTAATTCTCCTGAGTCTCTTAAGGATATTCCTGATAAAGTGAAATATTTTGAACAAATTGATCTCAATAAAGATCACATTATTAAAACTTTAGGTTTAAAGTATGATATACTTTCAGATATTTTTGTATTTTCATGTCCCATGATCAATGACACTCTTAATACGAAGAGAGAAATACTTAGTTTCATTGGAAAAAATTTTGATCCTCTTGGACTTATTGGCCCAATTGTACTTAAAGCTAAATTGTTCCCAGCATTCCCAGTAACTTGCTCCAATTGTGGAGAGGGTTTCTGAAAGATTTGTATGACATGGCTACAATTAAAATACCTAGAGCTATTGTAAATGTTGAAAATGTAGAGTCAATCGAACTTTTGGGTTACTGTGATGCATCTCTCCACGCTATAGGCTGCTGTCTCTACCTAAGAGTACTATCCAATGTCAATGATGCGGAAGTCAGCTTATTGTGCTCTAAGTCCCGGGTCGCTCCTTTAAACAGAAAGCCCACCATTCCAAGTTTAGAGCTTAGCGGTGCTCTCCTCTTATCACAACTCTCTTCTAGTGTTTATGAAACATTAAAGACTAGGTATCCTAACTTGAAGGTATTCCTATATACAGATTCTCAAGTGGTTTTAGCCTGGCTTAACTCCCAGAATATAAAGGGTGCTTCAGTTTCAAAGAATGTCAAAGAAATCAAGAATTTGACCAAGGATTTTCATTGGGCTCACATCAAGGGTACAGAAAATCCCGCTGATGTTCTTTCCAGGGGCTGTACTCCAACCAAATTACAGGAAAACCAGCTATGGTGGTGTGGTCCATCTTCACTATCTGATAAACGATACATCCATTTAGAAAAAATTGAACCTACTATAGGTCCAAATCGTGAGCTTGTTTCAGAGTGTGTATGTAATACTAACAATTTTTCTAAAATCTCAGATGAAATTTTTAATAAATATTCAGACTTCAACAAGCTACAAAGAGTTATTGCTCTACTTTTGCGTTTCAAACATAATTGTTTATATCCCAGTAATAAATTAACTGGTTTTCTTTCTCCTCAAGAGCTAGAGTCTTCTAATTTAACTATTATAAGACATATTCAGCGTGAGTCATTCTCGAGAGAAATGGACTCAATAGAGAAAGGTAGTAAAATCAAATCGAACCTGTGTAGTTTGCACCCCTTCTTAGACAGCAATAATGTTCTAAGAGTTGGTCGCCTTGCAAATGCGCTACATTTGTCATATGACAAGAAACATCCCATTATTATCCCCAAGGGTAATAATATAACACACATGATTATAAAAAAGGAACATTTAAGACTCTTACATGCTGGAGCCAAGCAAGTTTTAAGCTCTTTGTCGCAAAAGTTTTGGCTTATTAATGGGATAAGAGAAGTTAAGAGAGTGGTACACAAGTGCATTAGGTGTTTTCGCATTAAAGCTGTGGCTGCTCAACAATTGATGGGGTCGTTGCCGTCACATAGAATTTCAATGTCTAGGCCGTTTCAGATTACAGGGATAGATTTCTGTGGTCCATTCGACACAAAGGTCGCGCGAATTAGAAAACCTATTGTTAGAAAGAGTTATGTAGCACTCTTTGTCTGTTTTGCTACTAAGGCGATACATGTAGAGTTAGTCAGCGATATGACTACTGCAACTTTCTTGGCATGCCTTCAGCGCTTCATAGCTAGGCGAGGCTTACCATCGCATATTTATTGCGACAATGCAAAGACCTTTAAGGGTGCCTCAAATAAATTAAAAGAATTGTATGAATTATATTCATCAGAATCCCATATTAATGATGTTCACAATTTTTGTTCCACAAATCTCATCAAGTTTAAATATATTCCAAGTTATTCCCCGGAGTTTGGCGGTCTATGGGAAGCTGGAGTAAAAAGTGTGAAATTTCATATTAAACGTGTAATGGGGACTACATGTCTGACCTTTGAAGAATTCAACACAGTTTTGGTTCAAATAGAGTCTATACTAAATTCCAGACCTCTCCTACCAATGAGTAGTGATGTTTCTGATGTCAATTATTTGACGCCCGGTCACTTTCTGATAGGGGCTCCTCTCACAAGTTATCCTGAATTAAAGCTGCTTGATAAAAATATCAACAGACTTAGGTTTTGGGACTTATGTTCTAGATTAAAACAGGAGTTCTGGAAGCTATGGTCTAGAGACTATTTGACTTCCCTTCAAAACAGACCTAAGTGGAAACACGAAAATGTAAATATGAAGGAGGGTGACCTCGTTATTGTTAAACAAAAAGATATATCACCTTTATGTTGGCCGATGGGTCGTATTATAAAAACCTTTCTTGGACCAGATGGTAAAGTCAGAGTCGCTGAGGTTAAAATGGGTCCCAAAGGTAAGACATTTGTAAGGTCCTATACCAAGTTATGACCCTTACCCTTGAATGATAGCTAAGTCATTCAATTATTGTTTAGTTAAGAACTTAATTAAGCATAGTTAGTATAATAAGTTTAAAAATATCACAGATTCAAAGCAAATGTTTAACAAGGTCAGTAAAAATTGTTAAAATTAATTCATGCAAAAACATAAAATAAAAACGTTTAGGTAAACTTTGTTTAAAATCAATTAAAAAAAAAATTAAAATAAGTTAAAGAGTTCCAGTTAAATAAAGAAATTTAAGTAGAGACAAAATAAGTAAAGATTCAAGTCTGCAACCAATTCATATTTTCAAATTATTATTTATTACTTTCAAAGGTATTTATTTGTTCTGTATAAATTTAGAATTGTCGAAGGTTCATTTTGTACTTACATAAACAAAATTGATTATTTAGTGGTACTTACCATACTATGTGCTAATATTAACTGAAGTTTTTTTATGTGGTTGTAGACTTTCTCCTGCCCCAACTTATGTTCAATACAGAACATAATAATTGTATTTTGGTATGATTTTAGTAGTTTTCAAGGTATTAAAATAGCAACACTAAAACGTGTGATATTCCTTTTTAGGGTTCCGTACCTCAAAAGAAAAAAACGGAACCCTTATAGGATCACTTTGTTGTCCGTCTGTCTGTCTGTCTGTCTGTCTGTCTGTCTGTCTGTCTGTCTGTCAAGACCCTTTATCTCACGAACGGGTAAAGGTATCAGGTTGAAATTAATACCATATATTAGGATCCATGAACCACACAAGATTTGAAAATTTAAATTTTTTACAACGACGCAATCAAAAGATATGGCATTTTATGTCCTCATCTCCATACATTTATTCAAAAATGAAAAACCTACAGGGTACTTCCCGTTGACCTAAAATTATAAAATTTGGCAAGAAGCTAGGTCTCACAGTACAAATAATGGGAAAAGTCTGAAATCATTAAATATTACAACTTTTCTCACAGCTAATGGTAACCAATTGTGGTGAGCTCCCGTTTCAAAAACATTCATATAAGAGAGGGGTCAAGTTGGATGGTTGCTGAGGCGATTTTTGTTTTAGTTCTATTTAAAAACGGGAACACTTAAAAACTTGAAAATTGGTATGTATATAGGGCATAGGCTATAGAATAACAACAAATAATAAAATTTGGTCAAGCGCGTGTCGGACTCAAAAAATCTAGCACATTAACTTACTGAAATTTCAACTAATACAATTATGTTTATGTGGTGGTACGGAACCCTCAGTGCGCGAGTCCGACTCGCACTTGGCCGGTTTTTTTTACGATGGTATACTCTCTCTGCCATTTTTACTCTTGTCATGTGCAGTGCTATTGATTTCAATAAATCAGTTTTTTCTTATCTACAAGAAGTCTTTTTATTCAACAGAAACACAGCACTTGATTTATATATCTGTACTAAATTACATCTTTATTAAGTAATGGTTTCTCAGCTAAGCCGCAGACAGACAGACGGACATGACAAAACTGTAAGGGTTTCTTGTTGACTACGGAACTCTAAAAAACATTGTTAAAAAGATGCCATCTTTTAGTCTCCAGGAAAGCTTTTAAATGGTTCATACAAATTTATTGTACGGCATTCAATTACCTACCTAGCTGATTAATGTATGTATTCGTTAAACTGCTCACGAGCTGAGTGGATTGATTTATTTTAGCTTTCTTCGATCAAAGTGCTCGTTGTAATTTTTGCAGAAAATATTATATCTTTCAAATATAAGTTTTTCTCGCAACTTTTTCCACAGGGTGTCTTTTCATTTGTAAAGTGAGGTTTTTGTACCTTACGTGGATTTTTTCTTTAATTGTGAACCGTACTTAACCAGCTTAAGAACACCCGTCGGACTAATGAAGTTTACCCGCGGACGTAAAATTTGTCAGAAATTGCGTCTGAAGGCCACCTCCTCCACAATTGATAGCCATAATTAAGAGAGCCCCGTTGCTCAGCAGTTCGGGTACTCTTACTGCCGGGTAGTTGCAGCTACCGGATTAATATAATGAATGTCTGTCACTTCACATTTAAGTAAGAAGCTGGCAAAGAGCCCTCGTCGGCGGTGAGTGATCGTCGAGCATCGTCACCTCTCAGACACAAAAACACAACACTTTTTTCCCTCGACTTTGTGTTATGTCACTTTTTCCTCAACCACAGATGACGTAATAGCTTGGTCGTTATCTAAGATTAATGTTCAATATCGATATATGTGATTCAGTGTGTAATCATTTTCAGCCAAAGACATTTAATGTATGTTGCCACATACAATGTGGAAGACTCACGTGAAGGAACATTTTTAGACCAGCGGCCTCGCTAGAATCGCCTCCTCTGGTTGTATAAGTAAGGGACTTGGAATATCTTTGGAGCCAGCATATACGTTGTATTAAAGGATATGTATTGGATTATATTTATGTGTATATTTGTCACCCTGTACACGTTGTAAGCGATAAGTTACAACGTGCTCATGTGATGTCACTATTGCCCGCATTGTTGTGCGAACCTCGTAGCGTGGCATCCCGTCTACGGCTACGAACTCTACGCCGCTTTGGATACGACTCGTCTGCCTACGACCTTTTAATACTGAACAGTATTCTCTGAGTATTCCTTCTTAATGACCTTTAAGTATATTTTTTACTCCTTCAGTCCTGCCGTCGGTCACCATGACGTTACATTTTGTATGACTTCTGACGTTGATTTATTGTATACTTGACGCGAAAAGCTTTTTATTACTGTTATAAAAAATATGGTAAAATATAAATTATAATTTATCACTTTATTATTAAGATGAGAATTAATGAACTGAAATGTCAGTTTCTAGAGTGATTTCTTTTATACACGTATCAAAATAAGAGTATACGTAAATAAATAAAGCTTTTTGTACTAGAAACAGATAAGAAATAAAAAATATATGAAACTAACTTACAATATACATGCAAACAAACAACTGGACAGAAACCTTGTACGTGCATGTCTTCTATTTTAATGAGCCGATTGTAATAAAACAAAATGTATGTGTTGCATGGAAGTAGGCCAAATACATTATTGAAATGTTCGTTTGAATCGGTTCAGTATTTTGTGGGTTATTGGCGCACAGGCCTATTGATACTTTGCACATTATTAGTGTATATCTCCTGTTTGAATAATTTTTTTTTTATTTGGTGCTCAAACCGAATGTTACACACCTAAAGCTAGAAAACTTACAAAACCCAAGTAAACAATATCTGTACACATTCTCAAATAGTAAACACACTATTCACAAGAGGTACCTATACAAAAACATCCAGTAGTTTTAATTTAGGTTAGTTTAAGTACTGATTGCAATGAAACTAAGCATAAAATGTATCTGTTCAGTGGTTTGTGAGTTTACCGCGCATAGACCAACAGACCAAAATACCAATAATTACTTGAATGGTTTCTTTAATATTTTTTGCAACCACCTAGATACTCGAAAACTTTCAATGGTCAGCTGCCGTACTCCGAAGTAAAACTACGATAATATTGCGCCGATAATTAGTCGATGGTTCGGCCATTGACAAGGAAATTCCCATACAAAGTATTTCCGAACGTAATTGTTATTGTCAATCCGACAATATCGGAGCTCCGATAAAACTTCGGAGTACGCACCCAGAATCGGTGAGTATAATAATTTATTGATAATACACGTACAGATTAATGATGTGTATTTTAAAGGCGTTTGTTTTCAACGTAAAACTCATTGATATTTGATTCTGACAACTGCGACACCTATTTTGTTATGTGTTCAGTATATTAAAAAATTTAATAAGAAATTAAGATTAATGATTAATTAATTCATTACCTACAATAAAGTGCAGAAACTGCCACCAGGACACAATCTGCAGTGGTCAACCTGGAAGTCGCTAAACCGTCTGCGAACTCAGGTTGGCCGCTGCAGAGAAAAAATGGTGAGGTGGGGCTTCGCAGACCAGTTGCTAAAGCACTGTGACTGTGGAGCTCCATCTCAGAACATGGCGCACTTGCTCTCTTGTCCACTGTGCCCCTCCACCTGCACTGGCGAGGATCTCCGTGAGGCGTCGATCAAAGCCATAGAAGTGGCAAGGTTTTGGCAGGAAAACATTTAAAAGCTTCTGGTATTTGAACATTGACACAAAGAAGAAGATTGACGTTAAAGATATAAGTAAAAGAAATTATGTAACAAAAAACACAAGAAAAGCGTGTAGGTGTAGACCTTTTAGAAAGATTTAAAAATCCTGTTAAAGCAACTTTACTTTCTATTAATATAACCCGCGTCATAACCATATTTGTGTAAAGATGAAGTAAACAATAAACAACAAAACAACACAGCCCTAAGTAAAAAAAATTTCAAAGGTAAAGTAAAAATTCATCTAACTTTGAAAAAGTCTTGCAATACTCAGAGAACTTATTTATTAATCCCCAACTAGGCCGTAATAAGCCTAAATTAAAAATTGGGCAACTCAACCCTACTTATAGTCGTTTCGTGCCCCAGTTCGAAGTTTTCTGCCGAAATTGGCTTTACCATCTCATAAATACCACAATAAGAATGGACTTATTTCTGATCTGTGTGCAGACTGATGCATTTTTCTATCTCAAATCGATGCACCTGTCTGATACATTCACCGTGATTTGACACCAGTCACGCGCTTTCGGGTACCGGTGGTTCCCAAACTTTTTGCGCAGTAGATCGCACGTGCTTTAAAAAAACAGGCCATGTGCGTGTCGGGCCACGCGCAGTATAGGGTTCCGTAGGTTTTTTACGATTTTATTGTAAATCAAGTTTTAATTAAGTATTTAATAACGTTCATAACTTAATTTTTTTACCCCTAATACTCAGCAAGGTCCTAGCGCCTGATTGCTATTGCTTTTTTATCATTTCCAGTTTTTCGGCTATATCTCATCAACCTATGAAGCCTACTTAGCTGTGATAGTTTTCCTTTTAATTTCAACATATATACTACTCCTGTGAATATTTTCACATTTCTAATAACTACCGTTTAGCTGGCAGGGGGGGGACACACTCGACATATTTCTCTGACTCCATCTCTCTCGAATATTTCGCAAACGCATCCCTAAATCGAAAAATTATCTTGACAGACTCACATTATTTTTAAAAAACCTATCCAAACGACACCCCACACAATGGGGTACACAAGAAAAAAAATCACCCCCACTTTACTTGTAGGGGAGGTACCAAGATTTTAAGGGTATCTGAACTAAGCCGCGGACAGACTGACAGACCGACGGACATGACGAAACTATAAGGGTTCGTTGTTGATTTTTTTCTGGGCAAGTTCTTTCCATCGCTGACCTCATCTCTGTTTTCAACACTAGATCGAGGTCAAGAGTAAGCACATTGACAATTAAAAAATACTTCAGAACCCTAAAAAAGCAGTAGATTGCACCCAAATTCACGGCGTCGGTGGAATCTAGGTGCAATCTACTAAAAATAAAATTATTTGCGAATTCACGTAAGTGGATAGACAATTAGACATCATTGATTTTACGAAGGTGAAAGTCCTACACTTTTCAAGAGAACTTGGTAAAAAATTTAAGTTTAAGCTAATTATAACAAGTAGAAATAGAGGATATAAACTTTTGTAAGAGATTTGTATAATTTTAATTTCGCCATTACGCTGCCAGAGGATAAGGGTTGTAGAAACTATGTGCTACCCGTGCAAAGCCGGGGCGGATTGCTATTAAACTAATAAACAAACGGAATTTTCTGTGGTTCCACAAAGGAATAGGTTCAAAGTTCAGGGTAATAAAAAAGGTTTAGTAGTACTACATCAAAGATGGATCAAAGTAAATAAAAGGTCACCGCTTGAAGATGTTAGAGTGCGGTCGGGTACACGTGGCTACAGCACTTGACTTGAACAAAGAAATTCCCTAATGGCGACGGCAGATCAACCAATAGTTATTAGGGTTCCATACCCTAAACGTACCGAGATCTTCTTATTAAGTCAACGTTGTCCGTCTGTTCTATCTTTAAAGGTTTGTATCTTTAAAACCGTAATAGCTAGCTGGTTCTAATTTTCACAGAATAATGTCACCGAAAGGGTAAAGGTACAAGAAGGAAAATAATTTCGGATTTCCATACAAAGAACGTGTTTCTTTTTCTTCAAATTTGTTTTAGCAAGCTTGCACAAATAAAACAATTAAGAACAGCTGGCCAAGTGCGAGGGTTCCGTACCAGTGAGGTAAAAATACCGACTTAGTTATGGACGCGCAGTCACGCAGAACTGTATTAAATTAGCTCGAGTCCGACACGCACTTGACCAGTTTTTATTATTTGATGTTATTTTATAGCTTATGCAGTATCATTTTCACGCTTGCAGGTAATTGTTCCCGTTTTTACGATAGAGGTAAAACAAAAATCGAGCAAAAATCGCCTCGAACCACGTTTTTAGTAGGGAAGTTCCACTTCATTCATATTTTTTTTTTACTTTTATTATTTTTTTTTATAACGGCAACAGAAATCATAATCTGTGAAAATTTCAACTGTCTACATATTACGATTCATGAGATACAGCCCGTTCACAGAGAGACACACATCGGTGGCATATTAATAGGGTGACATTTTTCACCCTTTGGTACGGAACCCTAAAAAACCAGCAACCGGCGGCTACTCGGACTTACTGAAATTTCGTCAAACACAAGTGGTGCACTGTGCGTGGGTGCCTTTATGTCATGTGCTACACACTTAGAGCAACGCGTCAAACCGCGCAAGCCCGTTTTTGCGCGCGAAAATCGTGTTACTCTATGGCTACACAATACTAGGTGCACCAGTCCATTTTTCATGTTTTGTAGTTTTATTACATTCGTGCCTTTATGGATGGAATCCGGAGTAATCCACATGTGACCAATATACAAAATTACAAACTCCTGTTACAGATACTTCACCCTGTAACATCTCAAGATCGTAAATCAGTAAAAGAGCTTAGATACCCTTTTGCTGTACAGGGCGTGCCGCTTGGGTTTCTTTTGTGTTGAGTGTCACCTGTGGCTGTAACGCGGAAATGTGGCAGAAAATTACACATTCCTTTGAGAGGTTTGTGGCGAGATGCTTCGCTCGAGACGTGAGAGGCATGTCGAGGAGCAGGATGTGGTAAAGGTCGCGCGGCAGCCCCGTTGCCGTGTTGCGGGTGCGGGTAGGAACGAGCTTGCGATAACCTACCCTCATATTTACTCTAACCCGTTGCCGGTTCGTGTTAGAGAAACTGCTTTCGGTAGTGATTAATTGATGAGGCATTCCATTTAAATACAATAGTTGGTTCTCAATCAGGTTAGATACAGTTTTTCCTGAAAGTTCATAAGATCAGTAAGAATTATCTACAAATTCCCAAGAGCGCGTTGAAAGGAGCAAACCGCAAACAGATTGATAAAAAAATAGTAACAGGCCTAGCGGCCAGTCAGCTCCCATGGGGACTGTAACAATGCTGAAATACGCTATTTCCCTAAGAGTTCGTGGTTTTGTCTACCAGTGTAACATTTTCTATGTTTGCGGTTATTGAATGAGTTGAATAATTTGTTCTGGAGATTTAACTCACCTCCATGATTGGAGATCATACATTCACACACTGATCAAAATTGATAGATGTAAAGGGTCTTAACGAATTAGTGTACATAATTTTAGTGTTTTTGGGATCATGAAACCCTCTCGGCGCATATGTCACGTTCGCAAAATGTCACTTTCTCAATATGTCACGTTAGCAAAATGTCGTTCTTAAATTTATTTATTCTAAAGGGTGTAAGGGACGGTGTACCAAAAACTGAAAGGGTGTGCTCAGTCAACGAAACTGAACAACTTTCCCAAAGAAACATATGTTAGGTAATGAAAAAAAAATTTGACCTCTCCATACAAATTTCCCACTCTGGTCGAACAGTTTATATGGAGAGGTAAAATTTTTTTTCATTTCCCAACATATGTTTCTTTGGGAAAGTTGTTCAGTTTCGTTGACTGAGCACGCCCTTTCTGTTTTCGGTACACCGTCCCTTACGACCTGTATAACGTCACTACGTCGCGTCACAAACAGAGTGGCGCTATGTGGGTAAAAGAACGATAAGAAAACCCATTGACGTTAAAAAAACGCTTTAATCGCCCTACGCGTAGTTTCCAAAATCTTTGGAAATAACTCACTACAATTCATGTTTTTAAAAAAATCCTTTCGACAAATATTTAAGAAAATAATCGTATTTTGAAGTGTGCCATTTTGTAAGTTTGTCCATTAGTTATGTTGTTTGATTGTGTTGTAGTTTACAATGTCAGTTCGTGGAGTAGTGGCACCTCAGAACAAAAACCTCCTATGAAGTCAAATTTCTTTGAGTGGCACGGCTAACAACCCCTGTAGTGGGCTACTAGCTACTAGAGTGAGGGGAAGGGGGAGGGGGTGGTTTCAATTCGGACCGCACTTAGCTCGGGCGCTGAGGTTTGGATTTTTCTCACGTCGATTCAATTGGCTTCTTAGGGAGTATCGTTGCTAACATTCACGCTTAATGTAATAAAGTGGGCCGTGATGTAGAGCAATTTTGAAACTCTGAAATGAAAATCAAATATGAGGATGTATTTCCACTAAAATTAGACCAATTTGATCAAAGACCGCAGCATGTGAATTTGCCCTCCTTCAAAATGTCCAATTTTGCCCTTCGCCGCTTTGTTCCGCCTCAATGAAAACGAAATATTCCACATATAAAGTAACATTTTATAAAACCCGAATCTTTTTATATATAAATACGGAATGGTGTATAATCTATTTTGTTCGTTTATTCTTATTCTATTATTCCAGAGTATGTTTGACGGAACAAATAACAATGTTTTACAAACTTGTTTTTTCTGACAGCTTTGGTTGATTGCTTTTGACATAGTTGTAATATGTGTTGGTAAGCGTTGGAATAAATGTATAAAATAGATTATGTATCGGCATTTTTCCGTTACATTACCAAGTATAAGTTTCACGAAGCGAAAATAGAAATAAACGTGAAATCCCCCACACGCATGATTGACATTTTTCTCTTTGTAAGACCCTCATCGAAACTGATTTTCCTTTATACCCCATTTCCCTGGAATCCAAATCGTATAACAGGCGGAACAACAAAAGTGTCATTGTCTTGCTATCAGCAATATGTGTTCACAAAAAATCTAATCTGGGGCACTACCGTGCCCCCCAAGCGAAGCGCCAAGACGAGCCAAGCGAAGCGTAAGGGCACTACCTACCTTTTCTCGAAGCGCTTCGTCGTTTTTTTAAACCCTCATAGCTTGGATTTTGATTATACCAGATAATCAAAATTTACAGGATATTATGTCAATAGTAAATTTATTAAACGTATAAAGCTTCAGTTGCATAGCTGTTATAGTTTAGATTTTATTGATATCTAAAAAACCCAGATTTCGTAACTGATTCACTTACTCACTCACTGATAGTAATCAAAATTGTTAGGGTACTTCCTGAAGTCCTAGCAAGCTGAAATTTGGTATGTAAGCTAGTATTAGTACACAAACAACAAAAAAATCCTAAAACTTGGAACTTTTACCCCTCAACCCCTTAAAGCAGGGGATGGAAGTTTGTGTGGCATTTCCGTAAATGTAATAGTAGAATTAAACAGAATATGATAATGAATAGACTTCCTGACCAACAACAAAAAGAAAGAAAAATTATCAGAATAAAAAAAGTACTATGAAACTTACAAAAACTAGTGAGATCCCACCAAAAACAATTTCATGTAAAATGTTGCCAAGACGAGACAATATAGCTCGCATTTTCAAAAAGTTATCAGATCTCATGTAGAGCCAAGCTTCTAACTCTACACGCCTTAACTCTACAAGCTGTAACTTTACAAAATCTACACCTAAGTCAAAATATGTGGGTAGGCCGTGTCGCTACCGTCACGTGGGCGTAAGGTAAATAATTTATTACTGTGCATGTTACTTTTCTGTTCTTGAATTAGTTCTTGAATTAACGAAACGGCCTAGCCACTTATTTTGACTTAGGTGTAGATTTTGTAAAGTTAGGGCTTGTAGAGTTAAGGCGTTTAGAGTTAGAAGCTGGATCTACATGAGATCTGATAACTTTTTGAAAATGCTAGATATATGGTCTCGTCTTGGCAACATTTTACATGAAAATGTTTTTGGTGGGATATAATATACAGAGAATGGAACGAACAAATTACAATATTGCAAATATTCCTTATGTATGTGAGAGTTCACATACATAAGGAATATTTAGCACGATAAAGCCTAGTGTATATGAGTATTTTACGTAACATGTTTCAGTCTTCTTGTCTTCAAGCTAAACCATTTCGGGAAAAAATCCTTCCTGCAAAAGCAGCATCTAGAAAGCATATGTTTAAAAATAAACATAATTATGCTCTATTTTGGAGAAAATAATTGTCTGAGTTTTCTTATTTTATATAGGTACGTATTTCTCGCATATCAAGTTTTTGTGTTGCATACTATGCGGACTATTTCTATTTCGATACAAACATAGATATGTACACAGTCAAACCCTATGCAATAAATACGTCGGGATCCTTTTCTCCATTATTGACATTTTTTTTCGGTTCAGATTTCCCTTCCAGCCTTTTTTCTGCTAGCCGGTTGTAGCCCGAGAGGTGACCGGCCTAAAACTGCAAGCATTTTCTAAAAGCTACTTTTTTAATATTACATCCCATTAGTGGAGTAGAGAAACAGCCTTCCATCAGTCAGCAGGATTTGTCAGCGTTTGGCCTGTATAACCTTTTTTATTTTTTTGTAGTCAACAAGGAACCCTTATAGTTTTGTCATGTCCGTCTGTCTGTCTGTCTGTCCGGGGGTTGGCTCAGAGACCGTTAGCAGGCCTGTGACACTCCGCATTCTAGGTATGCAACGCAGCGCTAGAAGTCGACTGGGTGAGGCAGTCGATTTTACTTTTACTTTTAATTTTCTTTATGTCATCTTAAGCTTATGGCGGCAAAATAGGTAAGTAAGCATTTTAACAATATTATATACCTACTTGCATCTCGCTCAATATCCCGTAAAGTGATAAAGTCATCGCCTTAGCCCACCTGTACGCGGTTACCCGCGATTTAAAAACGTGTCCTAAGCAGTACACTGCAAGTATCGACTTTATGCTTAAATCATAAGGTTGAAATTTGTTGGCACCCCGAATGTGAGTGAAGGATCTGTAAACGTTAGTTTACTATTATTTAATCTGTGCCGTTAGTACTAGAAATAGTTAAAAAAGTCTCATTCACGCACGACAGAGTAAAGTGGGTAAGTAACTATTTCTCTACTCCACATAATAATTTAAAAAATCTACTTTTATAAAGTGCTTGGAGTTATAGGTCTCTTGCAGTTGCAGTCTCTCGGGCTAAAAAATACACAGGTTTGCTGTATTTTAGTGCCCCCGTGTACTCTTGTCTGGTGCGTTGATTGTTAGTAGTGCACAGGTACAACTGCGAGGGAATTCTATGAAAAAACTAGTGTGCAACTAAGGCGAGAGAGAAGTGGTGAGAGGAGTGGGGAGAGGAATGGGGAGAGGGGCGATCAGCACAAGATGGTTGTATTATCTCATCCGAGTGCCCACAACAACCGCTACTACTTGACTGTCCCTTTGACGTGGTTGGTAGTGAGATTGCCTTCTACGCCTTGGGCTACGGGTTCGATGTCCGCTCAAGGCAAACATTTGTGTGATGAACACAAGTGTTTGTTCTGTGTCTGGGCGTTATTTGTCTGATTATATACCCATACAAAGTGTAAAAACCGGTCAAGTGCGAGTCGGACTCGCGCGCCGAGGGTTCCGATATACCTATAGTATTTTTGGAAGCAATAAAGTCCATTTTCAGGACCGCAAAACTAAATTTGTTTGTAAAGGTTTTTTGCAGATTTCTGAAAAACTGTGCAACTTAGAAAGATCGTTTTATTTTTGCTGTAAAGTTTATATAAACTTCTGTCAACTGTAATTAATTCAGATTTTTCCTTACTCAAACTTCGGAGATAAGGGGGGGGAATGGTATTTTTCTTGACATTTTTCATCATAACTTTAAAACTAAGAAATTTAAAAAAATACAAAAATATATTTTAAAATGTACAAGTAAAGCCCTTTCATATGATACCCCACTCGACCTAGTAGCGACAATTTGAAATTTGGCCCCCCCTATTTTGGCCCCCTTTATATTAATAATCATACTTTTTTCAAAATTTTTTCTTGTGCAATTAAGTTGGGCAACTATATTCTAAAACTATTCCAAATTTCAGGTTGATAGCATAAGTGGTTGCTGAGATATAGAGGTGTGACAGACAGACGGACAGACAGACAGACAGACAGACAGAGCGGCACCATAAGGGTTCCTTTTTTTACCATTTTGGTATCGGAACCCTAAAAAGGGTATATCACGAAATAAAATTTGACCTTGCATACAAACTAAATCAGCTAAAAGCGCATTTTGTATGGTAGGTATTTTTTTTTTTCTTATTTAGTCCTATGTTATTGAGGGAAAGTTGTGTACATAGTTTCATGGGCATAATGATATCCTTCAGGGTTGAAATACCCTTTTACCCTTTTATTTCTGTTACGCCTTGTATCAGATGACTTAGTGTCAATTTTCTACCAATAATTTATTTATTTCATAACTTTTGTACGGACAGAGGGCAGAATCATCTCTTCCTGTAGCTACGAGTATAATTGACTAACTAAATGGAATATTTTTATTTATTTATTTACAGTTTATTGTATACAAGAAAAATACATGAACAAATTAAAATTAAGAAAAATAACACAACAATTAATTGTTATTCATTAATCTAAAAAGACTTTCGGGAAACTCGCGCCTGCGAAGCTATGTTCTGTGTTCAAAGCGTACAAATACATGAACTTGTAGAGTTTCCAAATCGCGCAATTTTCAATAAATGCTAAAAACGGAGAATATTTCCAGACATGAGACATAGCTAGATTTATTTTTCGACTTTAAACAAATCCATCAAAATCGTTAGAGCCGTTTTTGAAAAATCGATTACAAATATTGTTCGTTTAATAGTACAAGACAGGATTCATAAGTAATTCTTTTACTTCAGTCTGAACGTTCTTACGGCTAAACTACAAACTATTTTGGAAATAAAAATGGTATGCAGCTAGTTTTAACCAGACGGTATAATCTAACGCGAACGAAGCCGCGGGCAACAGCTTATAGGTAAAATTGTAAATAACATGATTAGGGTCCAGTATTATGGAGTCTAGACGCAGCTCAACTTCTCAACTTAAATCAAATTATTAGCTGCCCTGTCAAAGTGGCGGTGATTAGTGATGGCGGGAACGAGACAAAACACCAAGTGGGAGGGAGATGGTAAACATTCCATAGTGTCCGTAAGTGAAGTGCCCATTGAACAGCGCAAAGAGATTTGAATCCCGAGTTCATATAACCCGAATCTATTCAAATCGCGAGTGAATAGGCTTCTTCTGGGCAAGCTCGTGCCATCGTCGACCTCATCTCTGTCTACAAGACAAGATCGAGGTCAAGAGTAAGCCCATTGACAATAAAAAAAAAGAACCTCGCTGCGCTGAACAGCGCCGCCGCAGCTCAGCAATAAAGTGCTTGTACACGGAGCGAGTAGTTGGTGCTAATAAAAGCGCGAGCTATACGCCCAACCTACTCGCGCGGATGTGACCCTACATACTGATAGTTGTTCACTGAACCCACACATATCTTTACATACCTGGCATAGTTCATAATACGATGCATGACGAGGATCAGGTAAAAACCCACTTCAGGACTTCATCATACGCGTACTTAATTGCGTAATTCTATCAACTCTAGAATTGTAAACTTCATTCAAACAAGAAAAAAATGCTGACATAATACCTGACTTGCGATTGCACTAAAATACAGCCACCTAAACCAGTAATAGTCAAAATACTGAAAATAAGAGAAATTGCAATCACGCGCTGGACGTCGCTGTTTGTGTTTATGAAAAAATACAAAACTTGCTTATCAATAATGATTCCTAAAGCAGCTACGGAACCCTAGACTGCGCGTGGCCCGACACGCACTTAGCCGTTATTGTTGCATCCGAGTGAAAGAGATATTCACCTTGCGTCTATTCAATCCAAAAAAACCTCTAAAATTATATCAAAATAATTATTTGTTTCAGAGTTTATAGAAACACTTTATATAATAAACTGGTTGGTCGAGGAACGAGGAAGTGAGACACTCCACAGTAAAGTACAAGTAGAAAATAATGAGCACATACAGATAATTTTAGCCACGAACAATGATGATATACGAGTATTTGCCAGAATCTTTACAAACGCTTATTGGTGTATGATTACACTGTAAAGTGAATTTTCTTTGTTAAAAATGATAAAAACGGTCCAAGCAAGTATTCGTCGAGAGAAATTTATTCTCATTTTTATGAAAATGGCAACAATGCCAATATTCTCCAAAAATAACGACAATACCTTTTTTGTATCCAAAATAACGTGATAGCCTACTCGTGTAAAAATAAATTCCAAATCACATTGATACGCTTCCATTTAAACGCCATCGATACTCGCGTTTATAACTCTGCGTAGGAACCTACTTCCCGGAATATCCTCTCCGATTACGCTCGTATAAACTTCATTTACGAGCGGCAGAACAAACAAAACATACAAGTGGAATACAAAGAAGTCCATCAAATTCGGCGCCCGTTTCGCTACGCAGTGGATTATGTACCCACCCCGAGCGACGTCGACGACTGAGAGAAGGAAACCTCTGGGGTTCACAGGAAAGTGACCTTAGTGACCCCCCACACCAATTACAGATTAGACAATTTTATTTGTGAAGTGTTATGGTGTACTGGTTTTCTTAATATCCGTGCTTAATATGGTGTACTGGCGAACTTAATATCCGGTTTTGGTTTGGTTCATAAATATATGGAGATAGAGACATAAATGGCCGTATTTTTGGATCATATTGTCGTAGAATCTTGAAATTTTCACAGCATCAAACTCCATAAACTTAAATATTTAATAATAATTACAAATTTGTATTTTTACCCTTTCGGCAGAAAAGGGGGTCTTGACAGACAAACAGACGGACAAAAAGTAATTCTATAAGGTGTCCATTTTTTTCCTTTTGAGGTGAAAAATATAATATTTAAACACATCGCAGGTGTATTAGTAAGAAGGATTCGCTGATATGAATTTACATTGTTAGGTTTTCTTACAGTAACGATAAAATAAAATTTTGTGTCGCTAGCAACTGAATATATTATTTGGTTATTAATAATGTAATAAATAAAACCGGTCAAGTGCGAGTCGGACTCGCGCGCCGAGGGTTTCGATGTACCTATAGTATTTTTGGAAGCAATAAAGTCCATTTTCAGGACTGCAAAACTAAATTTGTTTGTAAAGGTTTTTTGCAGATTTCTGAAAAACTGTGCAACTTAGAAAGATCGTTTTATTTTTGCTGTAAAGTTTATATAAACTTCTGTCAACTGTAATTAATTCAGATTTTTCCTTACTCAAACTTCGGAGATAAGGGGGGGGGAATGGTATTTTTCTTGACATTTTTCATCATAACTTTAAAACTAAGAAATTTAAAAAAATACAAAAATATATTTTAAAATGTACAAGTAAAGCCCTTTCATATGATACCAGTAGGTGACTATTGGGAATTGAACTTCACCATTTTCCGCCAAAATCTCGCCGCACTCGCTTATTGCCGAAAATGGTGATTTACAATTCCCAAAGTCATTTTAGATAAGCATGCTCTACTTACCGCTGGTATATAGGATCTTCATGAGCTGTCTCCACTTCCTAATGCTCGCTCTTTATGGTGCATCGTCAGCTGTACGAGGTGTTCAGGTCTTCGTCTGCTACTCGAACTCGATGAAAGGATTGACTCCTTCATGAGCTTTCTTCACTTCCTCCTGCTCGCTCTTTACGGTTCGTCGTGAGATGTACGAAGTGTCCAGGACTTCGTCTGCCACTCGAACGAGATGAAAGGATTGGGCAACCAGCTCCATTTTACTCATTGGGCCAACTTTGGCTTATACTCTACTGACCACATCGACAGCCAGTACGAGTATCCAAATAAGTGCTGGTTCTCTTACCGCCACAGAGATTTATAATTATTCGCTTCACTTAAAATCTCCACTCGTTTATTTAGTGTTCGGATTGGGCAACCAGCTCCTTTTGACTCATTTGGGCAACTTTTAGCTAATACCCTACTGACCACATCGACGGCCAGTACGAGTATCCAAATAAGTGCTGGTTCTCTTACCGCCACAGAGATTTATAATTATTCGCTTCACTTAAAATCTCCACTCGTTTATTTAGTGTTCGGATTGGGCAACCAGCTCCTTTTGACTCATTTGGGCAACTTTTAGCTAATACCCTACTGACCACATCGACAGCCAGTACGAGTATCCAAATAAGTGCTGGTTCTCTTACCGCCACAGAGATTTATAATTATTCGCTTCACTTAAAATCTCCACTCGTTTATTTAGTGTTCGGATTGGGCAACCAGCTCCTTTTGACTCATTTGGGCAACTTTTAGCTAATACCCTACTGACCACATCGACGGCCAGTACGAGTATCCAAATAAGTGCTGGTTCTCTTACCGCCGCAGAGATTTATAATTACTCGCTTCACTTAAAATCTTCACTTGTTTGTTAAGTGTTCGGATTGGGCAACCAGCTCCATTTGACTCATTTGGGCAACTTTGGCTAATACCCTACTGACCACATTGACGGCCAGTACGAGTATCCAAACAAGTGCTGGTTCTCTTACCAACGCAGTGATGAACAAACAACAAGCACACAAAATTATTCAATTCACTTTCACTTAAAAATTTCACTTGTTTGTTTAGTGTTCGGATTGGATAACCAGGTCTATTTTACACATTTGGGCTTCTTACAGCGCATACTTTACTGACCACATCGACGGTCAGTACAAGTATCCAAACGCGCTGGCTTTTTTACATTTTAAAACAAGAAGCTGTACTATGCAAGGAAACTTCCAACCAAAACACCTTACTTATTTAGGCATTCTTTCAGCTAATCTAATACATATATTGACCCAATTTGTCAGTATCAAGTATCTAAATAAGTCGGAGCTTCCCTGCGTTCGTACATGCGTCTTAGTCAACGAGTCGAACAATATGAATGGGTTTCAATAAAGTCAGAGGTTCTCAAACTTAGGACAAATCATGTTTTATATTCACTAAAGAAGTAATTTAGACATTAGTTTAGGTGTAATATATTGTACTTCTTTTATATTAAAATGGCAGGTAGAACTTCATAGTCTGTTTAGGAGACGATTCTGTAAATGTGTGGTATCTTATATACTATCAATGTTGGGAAATAAAAAACATTATAAGATTTAAATATATTAATTTTTAAGTTCTACATTAGGGTTATCATTAACATTATCTTATTAATCTAGAGTATTTTAGTGTGCTATTGTCTGGATCTGGAGACGGCTTATCAAATTTGCTTCTGTGCGGAGTTGGCCACCACGTAGTATCTCCAAACCAATAGAAACAATTCATAGCCAAAAGTCTTTTACTTGTTATGACCCTTCGGATTCGTTCACTCCTTCGCAGTTTGAGTTTCTACGAATAAAAATAATTTAAAGCATTAAGTAATAAACAAATATTTTAATCACTAAAAAATAAAAATATTTAACTTACTCGATATTCTTCATGTCTTTCTTTTATCGCTTTCACTTGTGCTCTTGTTTGCACCATTTCTGTCTGAACACATGCAAACTGAGCGAGTTCTCTATATGAAATAAAAGTGTTCTGCTTTTTAGTAATTATATATTAAGGTTGGATTATCAGTAGGTATGAAAAAGTTGCGATTTCGAAATGTCCTATTTGACAAACCATAGTAGGTATCAGGGTAATTCAAGCTCAAAAGACCTCTGACATGACACATATAACAGTTACTTCCGAAGCGAAGCACGAAACTTAATGTAGGTACGCAACAAGACAGGAATGTGGCCCAATTGTATAGCGCGCCATACGTTTCACCCGCACTCCTATTGTGTACAATACTTATTTAAGATGCTTAAGTTTGAGAACATGTGCAAGTCCAAAGTCTTTTTTTCGCAATACTCTGGTTACCTATGCTATGCAGCGAAATGTCAATGTGCTACTTAGTTGTACTAGTGTGAAAACGCAAACGTTAACCGAAACGTAAGCACAACGCATCACGCGCGCATGTTCGTGCGTCACACAGTGTTAACACAGCGAAACACGATTGTATGTGTGTGCGCGTGTGTACACACGTCTTTGCTGATAAATTAATATTGCAAGAGAGCCTACAAGCTGACCGCTGAAATATTGCTGATTTCAGATTTTCGCAATGAAAGGATGTGTCGAAATTTTTTGCACTGTTGTAATAATGCAAAGTAATCAACAATTTTGTTTGTCACAAAAATGGCAACATAGCCATTCCAAAATTTTCGTAATTTTAAAAAAAGCTTAATCAGCATTATAGTCTATTTATAAGGCGCATTAAATCAATAAGCAATAACTATTTGGATTCGACTCGTCATCCAAGTGCCTTGTGTTGCTCCCCGCACCCCGCACCCGCACCCCGCCGCTCTCCGCCGCTCTTCGCCGCTCTAGCACCAACAGTTTTCAACACGCGCATCCAAGCAATCACTATAATGTTCGTAAGTTTGTTTTGTCTTGTTGACATCATATTATATGGTTTTATTTAGAACTGATTACTAAAAAGGTACTTGGATATATTTTAGGTCTGACAGCGAGTACTACAACGCCGCCGCTAGGAACTCCAACGCTGCCGCCACCGCAGCCAACAAGAAGAAGCAGCCAGCGACGTCGTCCTTCTTGTCGGAGGACGAAGCGATATTAGCCAAGTGAGTATATTTTAAACTTGCGAATATTTTATCTCGGTTATGGTTTATTAGTATTTTGAATTAGATTAATTAGCTAATTATTATTTTTATTTACAGAACAAAAAGAAGAGAGCCTAGGGAGCCTGCAAGGAAGGCTGCAGCTCCTCCAAAACGCTGTGGCGGCTTGGAGTCTTACGACGAAGAAGAAAGGTAGTATTTAAATGTTATTATTTTTAGATGTATTTTATTAGAATCCAAACATCGATTTTATGTAACTAATCATTAACTATTTACTTACAGAACTAAAGGAAGGGAGCCCAAGTTGGCGCCTTCAAAACGTCAGCGTGTTAACGACTCTGACGAGGAAATCGAAAGGTAAATATATTGTTATTGTATTTAAAATTACTCAAACTTTTTCATGTATTTAGAAAGGGAAATGTTATTTAATTTGAAATCAATTTATTTTCAGAAGACGCAAGGAGCCAAAGGCGCTACCGAAGAGCCGCACTGCCGCTGCTGCCGCCGTCGAGTCCGACGACGACGGCGCTCCCGGGGTCTCTTCATTAGTCAGGTAAATAAATATATTTTGAGCATTATGTTCTGTTTGTTTAGAAAAAAGTTTTAGACATGATTTATTTATTATCTATTTGTAAGACTGATTATTAACATAACTTTTATAGCGTTTTTCCCAACGTATAGAAACTATCGTACTACTTAAATGAAAACCAATCGCGCTTACATAAATCAAGCAGACTGCAGATTAATATTTTTAATTTATTTTCAGAAATAAGAAAAAGACCGCGCCGAAGAAGAAACCGACGGCTTCAGCAGCAGCGTCTAGAAAACACGCCGAAACGTGGCGTCTTTTGGACAGTAAAAGCGAGGACGAGGAGAGGTACCGCAACCGCGACAACGGGCTGCGGTCGAGCTACGCTAAGCGCGTAGCGGACGGGGTAGTACGACGCACCGCGCAGCTCGCTGGAGATATATTTATTGATCTAAAACTCTACAACGTGGCGGACATTAAAAATATTGACCCCCGGAAACGTTACGAAAAGGCCTCTCTTCACCTCGCTTTCCAAACACACCACGACGCAAATGAGTTGTATATTTTAAGACAATTTTTAGCTCGATGCAAAGACCAATTCCGTGAAGAAGGTTGGTTTTTCGCGGATAAAGAACTCAAAAAGTAATCATCCTTCTTCACGGAATTGGTCCTTGCATCGAGCTAAAAATTGAATTTAATTTTAATAATAATTTCATAAAAAAATTCAATAAATTTTATAAAGATTTATAAAAATTTAGTTTCAAGTTTTTTACCTTATGAAAGAGTCGATAGGTTAACCTACTTCCAGCAACCTTCAGTTTAAAACAAATCTTAATCTGAATCTTGAGTTCCTCTTAACTTTTTTAAAATAAACCTGATTTTTTTAGTTGATAATAATGGCAAATAAATCTATATATTGCACAGTATGTGATATGTCAATTAAAAGCAAAGCCTTTTCTTCTCATTTGCGAAGTAAGGTACATAAAGATAACAATGCAGTCAAAGAATGTGATGGTATTGAGAAAGTCAGTAGTGCATTTCGAAGCCGCATCGCCTCATATAGAGTGAGAGGCACAAGTGACGAGGCAACGCATACCCAGTGCCCACCTGAGGTTTTTTTGCGCTCCCTGCGTAAACCCGCCAAACAACTTGTCGAGGCGCGGCGCGAAGCGTTTGATAGCATCAAAGTTAACTTTGAATTGTTCGCAGAGTTTTCTTTACCTTCAGATGATAGACGAGATATTAAATCATTTTCTAGCGGGAACTGGGTGATTCAGAAACAATATGATTTCAATGAATTGTATAATAAAGTTGTGAGTTTGATCACAACTAAAGTTGATGAATTTGAGGAAAGAGAAAGTGGGTGGTGTTTTTTAGGAAATTTATATTTGGAAATTAATATTAACAAATACAATCCATTGAGAGCATCAGGTTTCATGGAACTTCCAAAATATATAAAATCAAAACGCGCATGTATAAATATCCAAAATAGAGATAACTTTTGTTTCTTATGGTGTATTATGGCTGCTTTATTTCCAGCTAAAAATAATAAACATAGAATTTCGTCTTATCCTCACTTCGAGAACATTCTTAATACGAAAGACATGACTTTTCCAGTAAACCTTTCAGATATTAAAGTTTTTGAAAAAAATAATCCAAGCATAAGCGTTAATGTTTACGGTCTAAAAAATAAAACTACCATAGTAGGCCCGTGGTATAAATCAATTCACAAAAGAAAGCATCATATAAATTTATTGCTTTATGAGAATGGTTTACGTTCACATTATTGTTTAATTACCAATTTGAGTAGGCTTATGAGGAATCAAGTTACAAAACATCATGGACAAATCTTTTTTTGTGATGATTGCATGGTGTTCTTTGCTAACAAAAGTAAACTTTCAAGTCATATTTGTGGTGGAGTCAAAACAGTTCTGCCTAAAAGTGGTTGTTTAATCCAATTTAACCATTTTGAGCGGATGCAGAACATGCCTTTCGTTATTTACGCAGATTTTGAGTCTCTGTTACAACAACACACAGATGAAGAAACCTCTAACTGTACCGAAAATATCCAAAAGCATATACCAGCAGCATTTGGCTACTATCTAGTTTGCTCTTATGATTCCTCTTTGAATCGTTATGTTTCATATCGTGGACCTGACTGTGTTCAAGTGTTCTTAGATAATCTAAAGACCGACGCAGTGCGAGTGCATAAGATACTGCAAAATGAGATTAAAATGTTACCAATGACTGAAAAAGAGCAGCATGACTTTTTGTCATCCAAAAACTGTTACCTATGTAATAAATTGCTTTTTGACGATAAAGTTCGAGATCACTGCCACTTAACTGGTTGCTATCGCGGCGCTGCACATTCTTATTGTAATATTCAGTTTAAACTTCCAAAATTTTTACCTGTATTTTTCCACAACCTTTCAGGTTATGACAGTCATTTGTTTATTCGGGAACTTGGTGAAACTCCTGGTAATATCAATGTAATAGCAAAAACCAAAGAGAGTTACATTTCTTTCACAAAATTTATTCCCATAGGTAATAAAAAAAATGAATATATGCCGATTCGTTTTGTAGATTCTTTTAGATTTTTAGGCACAAGTTTAGAAAAAGTAGCAGAGAGTTTAAATAAAGAAGATTTTTTTCACTTGTCACGCTTTTTTCCGAACAGAAACCATTTTGAGCTATTAACAAGGAAAGGCATTTATCCATATGAATATATGTGTGCCTGGACTCGATACGAGGAAGTTGAACTGCCCCCTCGTGATCTTTTCTTTAGTAGTATGAGTAATGAGACTGTTTCAGAAGCTGATTACGCACATGCTCTCTGTGTTTGGCAAACTTTTAATCTGCAAAATCTTGGCGAGTATACTGATTTATATTTAAAGTCAGATGTTTTACTTCTTTGTGATGTTTTCGAAAAGTTTAGGTACACTTGCAAACAAAATTATAGATTGGATCCCGTGTTTTATGTTTCAGCCCCCTCTTTAAGTTTCGATAGTATGTTACTTAAAACGGGGGTAAAATTGGGGTTAATAGAAGACTTAGAAATGATTCGGATGATTCAAAGCGGTATTCGTGGGGGAGTTTGTTTGTGTTCTACTAGATACGCTCGTGCTAATAATCATTATTTATCCGACTACGACTCCTCTGCTGATGATAATTATTTATTATACATTGATTGCAATAATTTATACGGTTTCGCAATGTGCTGTTACTTGCCATATTCTAACTTTGAATTAATACAAAATATAGAACTAACAAGTACAGACATTCTTAATATTTCTGATGAAAGTGACACAGGATACATTTTTGAAGTAGACTTAGAGTACCCTGAAAAATTACATAACATTCATAACGACTTACCCTTCTGCCCTCAAAAGTTTATTCCTCCGGGTTCAAAAAATTCTAAATTAATTCCAAACTTGTACGATAAGTACAAGTATGTCATACATTACATTCATTTGAAAACCTGTTTGAAACATGGAATGAAATTGAAGAAAATTCATCGAGCGATAAAATTCAGTCAAAGTCCGTATTTAAAACAATACATTGACTTAAATACTGAATTACGAAAAAAAGCAAAGTCTCAATTCGAACAAGATTTTTTTAAATTGCTAAATAATAGCATTTTTGGTAAAACTTTAGAGGATACGGAAAAACGATTGAATGTTAAATTAGTAAATCAGTGGACTGATACTAGTAACAAAACAAAAAAACATTTTACAGCAGAACAACTCATTGCCAGGCCCAATTATCATAGCTCCACAATTTTCTCAGAAAACTTCGTTGCTATCCAATTAAAACCAGAAATTATAACTCTTGATAAACCAATTTATATAGGATTTTCAGTCCTTGAAATATCTAAAAGTCATATGTATGACTTTCATTACTCTGTGATGAAACCTTTTTACGGTTCCAAACTAAAACTTTGCTATACTGATACCGATAGTTTGTTGTATTCCATAAACACTTATGATGTGTACAGAGATATGAAACTTAATTTCCTTCAATATTTTGATACAAGTAACTATATAGGAAATAATATCTATAATATTCCTCAGCAGAATAAAAAAGTGCCAGGTTTATTCAAAGATGAATTAGGAGGTCAACTTTTAATAGAATTTGTAGGCCTTAGATCTAAACTATACTGCATAAGAACTGAAAACAAAGTAATAAAAAAAGCTAAAGGAACCAAGAAATCTGTCATTAAAGGACTCAAATTGGAGGACTACAAAACTGTATTGCTTAATAGTTGTCTAATAAGAAAAAAGAATATGATGTTTAGATCACTAAAGCATGAAGTTTTTACACAATCGCTAAATAAAGTAGCTCTGTCTTTTAAAGATGATAAACGAATAATTCTGAAGGATAAAATATCCACTCTTTCATGGGGTCATAACTCTACTTTAATTTAACATATTTTTATTTATTTTTTAAGGTATTTAGGTTTAAGTTTTTATGTTGCACTTTAAAAAATAAAATTTAATATTACGTAAAGCTACTTTGAGTTTTATTTGTACTACTTACACCTTTTATTGTAAATTAAGACAGGTCAAGTTTGACACTTGCACATGACTTTAGTCTCTATTGCGATTAAGATAAACATAACACAAAGTCCAACGTGTCACACTTGATGTGCTCTTGACTGTACCTTATTATTGAAGGCAAAAATGCGAGTTTGCGTTTTCATGTTCTAACATGTTGTGGACATGCGCTGTTCGTTCGTTGCACTTATGATGACGCAACACAAACGCGACGCGAGCGCGATATATTTTTATTCAGTTTCATTCTAGCCTTCGATTAAGTAACAATGAGCGCTCATAAAACAAGTTACATCGCGGTTAATTCCTGCTCTACCAGACAGGAGGATCCAAAATTTAGTGTTACTATAGAAGTGCAACAGATACGTGAAATAAAAGGACATGCTAAAGCCAGAACTTTAGCAAAAACTGTGTACGGAGCCGACGACCTCAACGACAGAGTGATGCAAGCTGCGCTCCACACCATGTTCCTTGTCTCCAGGGAGCTGGGCGACCGTTCGGAGCTCACAGATGTGAGTACCTAAACTACAATGTTGTTATAGTATTCTTGTAGAACTAACGTACTAGTTGTGCATAAATCTTGAAGTGCATTTATTTAAATATACTTTTATTTTACAGTTACTTGTGGACGCAGAGACAAACGGGGCGGACGTTTAAATCAACCCTATTCACGCGATTACTACTCGTACATTAAAAAGTAAGAACTATTTATAATTCGTATTTTATTGTTATAATTATATTTGTGCACATGTATTTTATAGGTATTTCTTATTTTTACAGATCACAATGGCTGCCGCTATGTTCAATGTTTCGGAACCTTATTATGTTCAAGAAGCAGCATTACCTTTCGAGCAAGAGTTTCCTGAATTACGCAACAAACCCGTTTCAGAAGGACAACAGAAACGAAAAAGGAAAGGAAAGTCTACAAAATTGCAACAAAAACTAAAAAAGGACAAGGCAATCGTTTCGTACGTCAAGACTAAGGCTGATAAAAGGGGATATCGACTTATTAAAATCAAGGTGTACGACATGTGCGAAGGCGGCAACAGCGACGGAGGGTTCGACAGCGCGGGCGCGGCGCAGCAGGTCGCCGACGCAGACGGCGAGGACGGCGCGCTGCTCAGCGCACAGTACATCGTCAAGGACCCAGTCGATCAAATTTTAGATCAAACGGAGTGTTTGATTAATAAGATATCAAAATCTTTGTTTAGTAATAACTTTGTTAATTAAGTTTTTAGTTGTAAAATAATTATATTTCAATAAAAATACTTGTGTTAAAATCTTATATTTTTCATTTTGTCTTCCCCAGTAGGTAAATAATTAATTATTATTTCACTTAGAAAAAAACTAATAAACTAAATGTATTAGGTTTATGTTGTGGAACTTGAATGAATAATAAAAGGTGATTTCTTTTTGATTTTTTTCTAAGTGGAATAATATTTACTACTCAAAACGAAATAAGATACAGAAGGTTTTTTTGATTTGTCATTAATTGCAATTTTTCAATTAAAGTTCTATTACTTTTATCATTCTAAAGATATATCAAAAAACCTGCTGTCCCTTTTTTTGTTTTGAGTAGTATAAAACAATAGAATGTCGTAAATAAAACAGTTAGTTAACAAAAAATTATTTATTCAATGAAAAAAGGTACATGCTATTATCAAAGTACCATGTTTTTAGACAAATTACATTCTTTAAAGCACATTGCTTTTTATGATAATAACAATTGAAGTTCAAACTATTTTTACAATATTTTTCATGTAGATTTACAAAATTTGGAATTCCATTCTCACCAAGATCAATTATTGTTAAACTTTCTTCAGCTAATTTGCTTATCCATTGCTGCTTTTCTCGTCCTTTTATTAAAATACGTTTATCTTTTAACATTGGTTTAATTAATCTTTCAAATTCACGATAGTCAATATGGCCTTCCTTCCAATAGATACCTCTATTCTTCTCAATCCAGGATACTTGTCGTTTTTCTTCGTATGACAATTTTGAATATGAATAGGGCGGTTTAATCAAAAAGACTTGAGTATATTCCATAGTAGCTAATGCAAACTCTTTGATAATAAAGTTGTTTTTAGAATTCTTGAATCCTTGCACGTCAACAAAAATGGTGTCAATGTTCATTTTATTCAGGATATTTTTCGGACTAGACTTGTTAAGGGCTTATACTCTACGACACAATCGTTTAGAATGAGACAGTATGCTGAAGTCTGATCAGGAATAGCAGAATTGCTTTCAATTTCAACACGTACATTTACTACCGGCCCAGTTTTTAAGTTATCCGACTGACGCGAGCAATCGACGACAAATAAAGGAGCAACTTCTTTAAATTGTTTAACACTCAACAAGGGTTCTATGCGACGACCGTAATAAGACTGTTGAAATCTCGCATATTGTTCATATAATAAAGCCAGTCTGTCTTCTGAAAAATCTGTGTTTAAATTTTCATAAGGAAAGTAATTTGAATTAAGATAAACTCTAACGTCCCGCAAATTACAGTGATCGAACCTCGACATGTCCTCGTCAGAGTTATTTTTTCTGTTAGTCTGTAAACCTATGACAACATATCTAGGCTTTTCAATTTGAGATGAAGTTTTAATAGACCAAGTGTGTTTTGTAGTTTGAGGCAGCAATGGATATTCGTACAAGTCCCAATTTCTATAAGCTATTTGAATTGGTCGATCTTTTTCTAACAACCGAAGAAAGTTTATTCTTTCTTTATCTGCTACTTTTACATGTGGCACACGCCATATTATTTTATGAATAATAATATCATTAACAATTTCGCCTGTATTCAGTTTCAGAGCGTTTAGATTAGTATTACTTCTTAAAAGAATAAGCTCGTGCTTGCAATTTATAATAACTTTTTTATAATCCTCGGCAAAACCAAGTAAGTTGCGTAGAGGAATTGATGCAGAAAAATTACCATTCTGAACATTTTTTGTACCATCAATATCCCAACCCCACGCTTTTGCCATTCGTGATTCATTGATATTCATTGATAATAAGGATTTTATAGTTGTAGTGATTCCTGCGTTTTTAATTTTGTCTATCTCTACGCCGTTGAGTTCGTAACGAATGTCTTGAAATAGGTACAAAAGTGGATTGTTTGTAAAATTTATACTTTTAACTTCTTCTTGATTTTCTCTTTTCACAACTTTGACGGTACCCTCCAAATACAACGTGCTGTCAGATGGCAACACGTATAAGTCCTGCTGGTTGATGGGTATACGAATTTCATCATTTCTGTTGAAGGTTGTGATGTACGGCTTATATGAATGAAACTCGATGCTATCTATAGTATTATCGTAAACAGGAGAACTTGATAAGTTTAAAATACTCATTTTATTTCAATAATCCGATCAGTTTAAGAAAGTGTAAATTTTCTTTAGTTAATTTTTTTGGTGCTTCTTTGCAGATAGCTGGATTTGTACTGATTCTTGATTGTTGTTGAAGCATGTTTTTATTACTCTTATAATTTTGTTCTGTTACTTGTGAAGGTTTGCATTTATTATTGTAGTCAATCATCTTTTTTTCAGATGTAAATACAATAAAATTTCCTCACCTCTTAAATTTACTAAGCTATTATTAGCGTCCAATATTCGTATGTTAATAGATGCAATATTATTTTGGTTAACAGGAAAGTAAATCACGTTTCTTGGTATCTCAATGATTCTATATCCTGGTGGCACATTAGGAGCAAATTCATGTAATATATGACTTGAATTTCCGTTAATAAATGAGCCGCTCACTATATCACATTCGATCCGTATCACAGTTGTTGATAAAATGTTTACAGGGAACTGTGATTCGTGTAATATACCTGCACGAAGTGTTTGTTTATCAAACCCCAACAGGTTTCCAAGAGAGTTTTCTTTTTCAAAGTGTATATCTTTTGTACAGTAAATGGATGTTTTTAAAGTATTATTGTTACAATATAATTTACAAACTGCTCCTTGGATATTCTTTTTCAAATAATCACTAATGTCTTGAAACTCATATGCTCCTTCAGGTAATTCAATAAATTCTTTATCGCCGTAGTAAAATTTATTATTTTCGCTATCTATATTTGGAATAGAGTTGAAAGTTGAGAGGTACAGTAAAGCACATTCGTATTCACCTTCCAGTTGTAAAGAGGGGAAATAGTTAGTGTTTATAGCAGACTTATTTCCTGTTATGGATAGTGTGAGAGACATTTTGCAAATGATAAAACAAAATCTCATGAACAGTCTTTTATACGCGTTTATTCCAGAAATCTCTTAAATATTTTAAACATAAGTGTCCACAATTTATAGTATTAAACTCCTGGTATTTATTATAATTATAATTAATACTTTTTGTGTTGAGATAATGAATTAATTCAATAGGAGGTTTTAGGTCACCATAGCTATCAAAATACTCGCAATAGTCTTTGTTTTTTACATAGGCTACCCAATGCGTTCCTCGATTATAAGAGTGATCTAGGTTTACTATACCACACTCCAATTGTTTGGGTTTCTTTGGCAATCTATCTCTCATATACACTCCTCTAAAATATGGAATATCAGCAGAGTGGTATAATATATCAATATTGGTGAGAGCACGATTAGGCAGCCTTTGCTTTAGTTTTTTGACTTTTTTATAAACAATCCTTTTCCCTTTTTGTATGGTTTAATATATAAACCTTTGCCAACCGCTAAAGATTCCATGGCTCTATTATGACGATGAGATTCTTGCAGGTTTTGCTGAGCTGCCTTGTAGTCATTCATAGTTTTCGCAATTCCAGCTGCACCTCCAGCTAAAGTGCCTAACGCAGACAATCCCGCAAATATTGGAATCAAAGGTAAAATTCCTCCTGTTTTGGGAAGCGGTATTACACGAGGTAGCTGAACTTTATTTTTTGCTAGAAATTTTTTTGCTGCAGTGTACGCGACTTGAATTGCATTTTTTTTACTGCACGGTTTTATCTTCTTGAGTTGTTGGCGAATTTTTGAAACAATACACCTAAAGTTCTTCATTCCAGCACCAGACTTAACTTTTGCCTTCATGACCTTGCTAACTAGCCAAGATGCCAGTTTTTCTCCTTTTCCAGCACTTTTTGATTGGAGTCTTCTTTGTGCCATGTCCATCAATTGTAAATCAGCCTTGTGCCGGTTGTTTAGGTCAGAGTAATTTGAGTAAGCTATATCGTGTTGCTTACAGGCTTCGTCAAGTTCATTGACGCCCTTATCTCCCCGCAGTAATCGTTTCTTTAGTTTGGTTCCTGGCCCGCAATAATTATAACCAGGTAAGTGCAACTCAACAGGTAGGTTATTAATAAGATTATTTATAAGTTCTTTGCCTTGCATGACCATTAGCAAAATGATTTCTTCATTCATAGAACTGCCTTTTTATCGATCCAGCTATTTTCGGTATCATCAAAACCTAGCCATTTAACAAGTAATTTATTTCCTTTTTTCTTTAAAATCCTTTCAATTAAGTACACATTAGGATGTTTTGTTTTCTGAAGTTCTTGTTCGTAAAAACAACCCAATACAGGTTGGTTCCTTTGATCCTTTAAAATGTAAGTTATAGGCTTAGTATTGTTCGTTTTTTCGATTTGAAACACTTCTGTCGACCAATTGGGCGTATAACCTTTTGCAAAATCACTTTTATGCTTGCTGATTCTAACGAAATCATTAGGTTTCAGTTTTGCTTTTTTTGATTTTAGAATTATACGCTTTTTTTGAATGTTTCTTTTTACAATGCTTTCATTATTATGATCAACATCGATTGGTTTAAATTCTGTTACTCGATGCTTGGTATTGTTGTATTCTTTAACAACATTACTAAGAGTTTGTTCTATCCATTTATAGCTCCCATTGTAACTAAAAATCTTAAATAGTTTAGTTTTGAGAGTTCTAATCAACCTCTCAATAATCGACGCTTTTTTAACCGAATATGATGAATAGTGATTGATATTTAAAAATTTCATCAATTTAGTAAAATTGTCGTTATAAAATTCAGTACCCATATCTGTTTGTAAATTTTTTGGGTGTCGGGATGATTTCTCAAAGATATCTTTAAATGCGAGTGTAACTTCAATTTTGCTTTTTGTCTTAAGTGGTGTTGTCCATACATATTTCGAAAAACAGTCTATTATCGCTAATATATAACTGTACCCTTTATTATACTGTTTTAAATTTCTTAAGTCAATCAAATCTGCTTGCCACAAATCGTCTATCCCTTTCAATAACACATTTCTTCTTAAAAAGTTTTTTCTTGCTGCTTTATGAATTTCATCAACTATTGCTCGTTTTATCATTTTTTATTGCTCTATGCGTCTCCTTTTTTACCTCAAATTCGAAGTACAACTGATCCCTAAATTTTAACAATTCTTTATTTATAATCCTTAAAGCTAATATTTCAACATCTTCTTTAGAACAAAAATTGCGTAAAAGTGCGTCAATATATTCTTTATTCACAGCTTCGTCATTTGAAATCGGTTTCCTTAAACCCCTTAACTGTTTTTGTTGCAAATCAAAAACACCTCCTTCAGTTAGAGAAAGACATCTTTCCGCAATTTCGAAGACATCAGAAAATCGTAATCTTTTGTGCACATGATGACCAAATTTATCAATATTCATTCTGACTACCGATTTGCAGAGCTTGATTAATGCGAATGACAAATAAATGGTGTAGTTTTGTTATTTATTGATTTATTATCCCACTTTCTCTCAACTCTTCTATGATAGATATTATTTCGTTATTATGCCCGTTGTTACCTGCTTCTTGAGAAGCTATTAATAGCTTTAATCTTTCCACTAGTTCGTTTGGATCGTCCCAATAAACATAATCTACATTTGGTTTCCATTGTTTTATAGTAGGTAAACCTTGTCCTTTAACGTTATCTTTTGCATTTTCTGAATAGTGTTGTACCGCTTTAAATAACGGACGAATCACTTCCATGTACTTTTGTCCTTTATTACTTTTTATTGGTTTTGATGGATCAAATCCTTGCCTATGTGCGTTTGTATCTAAAAGCATATTTTTATAATTTAAAGCATCTTCTTTTGTGACTACATGTAAGTCAAATTTCCTCTTACGTAGTAGTTCATTTAGTCCTGGCGTTAATTTATAGTTTTTTCCAGCTACTGTAATTACATTTTCATTATTATTCAAAAGAACATCAGCTGAACCCATCTTCAGCTTTCCATTATCATGTCTTATTCCAAAAGGAATATCTCGCAAAACTGTAGAAGACCATGACCAGCTAGATGTATTTCCTTCAGGTTGTCTCGAGACCACTGTCTTAAATGAGTCATCAGACGAATCATTTTCTTTAACACGTTCATTATCACTCCCATTTTCATTAGATTCATCACATGAGTTTTCATCACTCTCATTAAAGTTATCATTTTGTATTGTTTCATTTAAAGAATCAAAAGAGTTATCAGGATATGAATCACTTTCTACATCAGATTCAGTACTTGAGTTTTTTGCTGTTTTGGGAGGATTAAATTTTCTACTTTTGGACTTAACAATTTTATTTAATGGGTCTGTAATTGGTTTGAACACTGTTTCTAAAGCCTTTTCACTCTCGTTTTCTATTTCTCTCATTTTTTTTACTTTTTTTTTAATTGCTGCTGCTGCATCTACAATTTTTCGTTTAAGTGTTTCATCCATTATAACTATAGATATTGCTTTTGAGACAAACAAGTTGTAAATGATTATATTTCAATAATATTTTCTATTTATAAGACAACAAAAGTGTCGAACTTCTTTCTGTAGCAACCATTATTTTTATTACAATCTTTATTGATAACCAAGTAACTATAAGGTTCTGTCCATATTTTTGCGCACATATCTCGAAACTGAGACCATGACATATCAGTAGTGACGTGCTCATCATACACATGTCTCATATTCGTATCATCTTGTTTAAAAAGAACAATTAAATTTGCATTGTCTCTAATAAGTTGTTTTGGTACTTTACTGTATGTTTGATTTAAATAAAAACTGTCTATGTTTTTATGCCGGCCCATAGCAAAGTAATCTCGAATATTATTTTGATTTTCACAGGATACATCATCGAAAATTATTATTGAATCACATTTAGCATCTTGCGGACTAATGACTTCCTCATTTTCGCGATATTTAGCAAATGATACCCCAGGTACGAGTCTTAAAACATTTTCTAAGAAATTGTACTTTGGCTGATGAAGGGTCTTAGAGTAAACATAAACATTTCGATAGCGCAGTCCATTTTTATGTAGAAGTAAACCAATCATTAAATTTGTCTTTCCGCAGTTGGAAGGACCGCAAATTATTGACCTGATTGTATTTGGTAAAAGTTTTCCATAACGTATCTTTTTACTGTTTAGATCCGGACAAATTTTTTCAACCTCTAAACTTATTGTTTGTTTTTCAAACTTCATGTTGTACTATTATTTACAAATGCTAAATTAAGAATGATAAAAAATAGTAATGGTGCAAGTATTTAAATTAATGTTTGCTACAAAATACAGCGGTTCATCTTCCGTTTCAATAATAGTCTGCTATTTCGCCATAACAATTGAATTTCTCGTGAGGTGCTGAAAGGTATAATATAGTACCTTTCGAGATCGCAGTCATGGGAGTCGCACCTTTTGGTACTTTTTGCGATTGCTAAATTCTACTAAGCTCCGGTAAGTTTGTGACTTTTGGGGATTGTAAATCACCATTTTCGGCAATAAGCGAGTGCGGCGAGATTTTGGCGGAAAATGGTGAAGTTCAATTCCCAATAGTCACCTACTGATACCCCACTCGACCTATTAGCGACAATTTGAAATTTGGCCCCCCCTATTTTGGCCCCCTTTATATTAATAATCATACTTTTTTCAAAATTTTTTCTTGTGCAATTAAGTTGGGCAACTATATTCTAAAACTATTCCAAATTTCAGGTTGATAGCATAAGTGGTTGCTGAGATATAGAGGTGTGACAGACAGACGGACAGACAGACAGACAGACAGACAGAGCGGCACCATAAGGGTTCCTTTTTTTTACCATTTTGGTATCGAAACCCTAAAAATGCTCTCGAACCACAGAATAAGGAAGTCATTATTCTGAGTATTGACTCCTGTCCCAAATAAGAGCGTGTGCCATCATCAGACGGGGACTGAAGCAATAAAGGTCACTCTTTAACCAATACATTGGCAACCGCACGCACGTTATGAGCGGTGACTACTCGTAGAACACGTTTTAGATAAAAGTTTCCTTGCCGATATGTTGGCTTCCAGGCTAACAGCCAACATGTTAGGAGGTACGTCATCCTCTTGTGGGGACACAGTACAGACTCGGGGGATATTTTTATACAACAAAAAAAGTGTATACGTAACCTATATAATTTAAGCCCAGAAACTAGCTGCAAACCTTTCTTCATATCCAATAGATTGCTAACACTTACTTCCATATATATCTTAGAAACATCAATGTTTGTAAAGAAAAACCTTGAAAAATTCCAATTATGTTCAAGCGCACGAAGAAAAGTTCAGCTACGACTACCAATAGCAAAAATACAAATATTTCAAAAAAGCCCCTACTACAGAGCCATAAATATCTACAACACACTACCAAAATATATAAGAGACGAAGCAAAATCCAAAATCTTCAATAAAAAAGTGAAAGATTTGCTCTTGCAAAAGGGCTACTATACGGTGGGTGAGTTTTCGGAAGACAAAAGCCTCTAGTCATTATGTGGAATATATAAATAAATGTCCAATTAATTAATTTGAATACCTGACATGTGAAACATTATAACAAATAATTACTATTTATGATTTAAAATAAATTCAATTAAAATTTACAATAAGTTTATCTAAATTTCTAATTAAATAAATATTTGAATTGCGCGTATGTAAATAAATTATCACACGCTCCGCTTATATTTGCAACGCCCTTACAGGGTTTCAGTTAGCTGCCAGTTGGCTTCGGTCGCGTTATATTGCCCACTTTCACCAGTGTGCCTCCAGTTACTATAAAGTCCTAATGCGGTCAACAAGCTGATTTGGTTCTGGAGATCATCTGGAGATGCTTGTACTGTTAGCTACAAAAGTGGTCTATAAATTTTTACAACACCTTTAGAGGATCCAAAATACAGCTTAGCAGCTGTCGGAAAACAAATCGACCTTTTGGTTTAAGTAAGACCTCATTTTGTGCCGGCTTTAAAAGGCGTGGGCCATATGCAAGAGCGCTCTTGCCAGTCACACCAGTCTTGCCAGTGCAAACAAACGATAAAAAGACCCATAACTACCTGTATTATTATTATTCCTACCTGTAATTTAGGATATAATTCAAATCCAATTTCAGTTCTCAGTTAAGGAAATAAATTATGAGTATCGCCGAAACAGAATACAATATTAGTTACGATTTGTTCCACCTGACTCAAACTGTTGCGGAAGTTTGAATAATGGAGTCACATTTCAAGTTTACCGTCGAGGTACGGATGATTGTTAAATGTTTTCACTACAATATTGCAATTTATACGAATACCAATATAATTAAGCAGTTCATAATAAACGTGTAAACTTTCTAGGGATATGATGAAAAGTACAATTTGAATCAGAATAAATTCATCTTATTTTTTTCTATCAAATAATTCCAAAAGACGAATTATTTATTTTCAACACATTTGCTCATAAAACAGCTCTATTTGCACTGTATTAAGGTCCATAATCCAGCTTATTAAACACGCGTGTTTTTGTCATTAGATTACTTTACTAGTGTTTTATTTTCGTTTTTTTTAATCATTCAAGAGTAAGGAGTTTTTATGCTTATTATGTTACTAAAATTTTCAAGCTGACTGCGAGAAAATATCATAAATAAATGTTGATTGTATGAAATTATTTATAGTCATTAACTAATTAACAATAAATTTGTAATTTACGTAAAAAGGTATTCAATTTTTGATAATTTATTTCAAGGTTAATGGAATAGGATGTTTGGGTACCGAGTGACAATTACTTTTTTTTTATGGCTTGGTTACTAGATTGACTAATAATTGATAAAAGATTGATGGTGTAAGATAACACAGTTGGTAATGTTTTGGGGCCTCCTCATGCGACGTATAATCTGTGCCCGCTGAAAAAGAAATTTTGCGCGCCATTTTACAAATATTTGTAGTGTTTATTATTGTAATTATTTCTAATAGTGTCAACTTCTACAAAACCGTCTAAAACACTCACACACTAAATACAATTTTGAAAGCTGGTAAAATTAAAGGAAAATATGAACATATGCAGCCGACAAAATGCTCCGGTGGACGTGTGGTAGACGTAAGGTTAGCAAAGTTTATTATTTTTAAAGGTAACCAATTTGATTTGTTTTATTCGCAAATGTGTTGAAAACGTCGTAAAAAGCTCGTGCGCGTTGGTAATTACACCCTCGGCTACATTACACCCTTGCCTGCGGCTCGGGCTGCAATTTCTGAGCCTCGGCTGTAATATCCAAAATAGGGCACTTGCATTTTAATGTACTATTATGATGCCCACTGTTTTTGTTCTACGACTTTTGGAAATTAAAAAAAAAATATTTCACTCACTTCACCTTGTATAGCATATGTAAATTCAAAGAAGTAATAGAAGAAAATTTATAAATAAACCCTCAAAAGGATAAGCATTTCAGCGACATCCTGTTCGTATTTATCGACCTGAATCAACCTCTTAAAAAGGGCTAACGCAGCGTGGTTCAAAACTCTTTAGAATCCACCGTTTTAAACAAAGAGATTTGATCCTTGCTGCGTTTTAAAAGTCGTATTACAGACACACACACTAGCTCATCCACTCACACAAACAATCTTCCCTCACACGGGGCGTGATGGAGCGTGATTGACTTACAAATTGCTTGGTATAATAATTCTGACGAAATTTAATTAACTGGGTAGAAAAATGTTCGCCGGTTGTATCGGATTTCGAAGATGAGAAGTTAATTATGTGCTAAAAATAACGAGCAACTCGCACATTGAGGCCGATGTTTGTTTTAGAACGGGGTTCGTTAGTAATATGTTTATATTTTAAACTTTTACAAATTAAAATGTATATTTCATAACTAGTCTTTGATTAATAGTCTAGTCAACGTAAAAATAAAACTACGTTACTTCGAAGATGATGCTACTTGAAAAGAAGCGACAAACATAAACCAGCCAAGTGCGAGTCGGACTCGCTCACCATGGGTGCCGTATCACTAAGGTAATCAGTCATGCAAAAATTTATTAAAAACGAGTGTTATTATTTAGATTTTGCTCTAAACTAAATTTTCACGGTGTTCCCGTTTGATTGATAGAGCTAAATCATCGCCTAAAAATACGTTTTTAGTAGAGGAGCCCCCTCTTATTTTTTTAATTTTTTGTTGTTACAGCGGCAACAGAAGTAAATAATCTGTAAAAAATTCAACTGTCTACCTATTACGTTTCATAAGGTACAGCCCGATGAAAGACAGACAGACATCGGAGGCATATAAAAAGTGTCCCGTTTTTAACCCTAAAAACGTCGCAGCGTAGTTGAGTATTGCTACGGCGTAGTCCGTAGCACATTCGTAGCGGATATCTCGTTAGCGTACAGTTCAGTGGATGCAGCTTTATTGCATTGCAGGGGTACATATCACTGCTCAGAAGCAAAATTGCCATATATTGCTTACAAAGTGTAGTTCCTCATTGTGCCACGTTGTCGCTACATGCTCATGATCAACGCGGATCTAGCGTGAAAAGAAACCTGAAAGTCATATAACTCTGTCCACTATTGTACTTCTACCACTATTGAAAATTCTCATGGACGCATTTTGATGAGATATTAATCCCTCTCTCTCTCTCTCTTGTCCTAGCCTTAATCCCTTCATTTGGGGTCGGCTCTCCTAGCTATTCTTCGCCAGGACACTCGGTGCCGGGTCGTCTCAGTTGGAATTTTTGCGTTGTTTAAGTCCTTCCCAACCGTGCTCATCCATGTAAGTCGAGACCTTCCTCGCTTCTTAAAGGCTGAGCTCATGTGTAGCACTTTTTGCGTCATGTGATCTGATGGGCGACGCATAGTATGTCCGTACCATCGAATTCGGCTCTTTATTTTTTTTAGGTATGGGTCTTACTTTAAAGCTGCCCCGAATATAGGTGTTGCGTATCCGGTCTGGCAAGGTCACTCCCCAAGCCCAGCGCAGCATTCTCATTTCAGTGAAGTAGTAATCCCGTTGTTTGTTAATGTTTCGCACCGATCGGGTCGCGGTATGAAAGGCGCAGGTCCTAACTAAACCAACGAAGCTTACTTAATTCTGTGTTTTCTGTGATATCCTTGTCCTGCCTAGTGTTATTTCAAAGGACATGATTTTTTTTTTCAGTCAGACCTTCAGAAATTGAAAAACGACATATAAGTTATTTTAGTTGGCCTTTTAAAAACGACAAATAAGTTATTTTATTTGGCCGAATATCTTGAATTATTAAAATTTTGTTCTGGGAAGGATTAATTTTCTTTGCTAGCTAATTAGGCTTTTACCGTAACTAAACTTTTCTTATGGAAGATAGGTATTAGGTAAATTCATCAATTTCCTAGTAAGTTGATCAACTTTCGATAAATAATAAACTGTTCCAAATTCTGCATCTGGCATTCGCTTGCTGCTGCCGAAGCATGCTCGCTTCGCTCGTTCGGCTCGTGCGTTTCGTCAGAATAAAACCTGACACAACCTAACCGATCGCGAATGGGATCCCGATTTGCCTTACCTAACGGACCTATGGGTCTACAAATTTCCTACGAGTTTATTATTTTCCTAAAGCTGATCAACTTACGATTTTTATATTTTTACGGTAACATATGAATTTTTTACTTCCTGTAGTATATTTTCCTCGACTTATCTAAGCAAGCAAGCTAAAACTAAGCTTACTATTATCGTTTGCTAGACGCGTAGTCTGTAAGCCCGCATTCGCAAGTCTCTAGTACAGCGTAATCCGTTACAGCGCTGCAACCTCCGCCTGCAGTATTCAACAGGTCGCAGAGTACAGCTGCAAAATGCACCTGGAGTCACTAATCGCATTATCCGCTGCTACCGGCTTGCTTTTGATGCTCCAGTCTATCCATTCTGCAAGTGCTAATATGCTACATTAGCATTAAAAGCATCTGGTATTTGAACATTGACACGAAGAAAAAAGAGTGAGTGATGATATTGCTTATTGATTATTTGAACCTGTAAGATTTAAACTTTACATGAAATTAAAACAAATTGATTAACACCTAAGTACAGCCTTTTAAATTTTGTTAATGCATCTTAGATAGTACTATGAAATAACTCAAACATATTTCAAAATCATATTCCCATTTAGTGTTCAAGAATAAAGTCGGTATTTAGAACAGTTTGCTCATAATTTCTAACAAAATACAACAAGTAAAGTAAACAACTAAACAAAACTAATTGTAACAAAATTGTGAACCCAGATGTTTGACCCAATTTTGTTACAATTAGTTTTGTCACCTCGAGTGGTGGTTGTGGGCCTCGTTTTATTGATTCAGGGCGTACATGTCATTGGGTTTTTGTCTGATTAAATACAGTTAATTCAATTTGCGTGGGACCTGATTCCTGTCACGTGGCGACGCGCTCCTTGGCCGGTGGATTGGAGTGGAGTGCGGCGCCGGCAAGAGCGAGGCGCGTGTCCACAACACCGATACCGGGCTTACTTCAGTGGCTGCTCAATTCGGCAGTAGTGGTAAGCTCAAATAACTTGATTGCAAGATCTTATCTACGCTAAAATTTATTTAGGTGAAACACTTCGTTTTGTTGGTGACGAGAAGTGCGTGACACTGTTTAAATATTAAGAGACAAATAAATAAATCCATTTTACATCATGATGCTATTTCTGTTTACACAAAATATCCGCTATATTGGGCGCAAGAGAAGGGCTCTTGAAGGTTGCTTACTACCGCTGCTGCTTACATTTCACAATTGTTTTCTATCTTTATTATTTTACTAGCTGTTGCCCGCGACTCCGTCCGCGTGGGGTTCAGAAAAAGTAGCATAATGACTTTTCCCATGGATCAAACTACCGTACCAAGTTTTTATCACAATCGGTTTATCGGATTAGTCATAAAAGCGTAACAGTCAGACAGACAGTGCAGTTCTCGCCTTTATATTATTAGGTATACAGAGTACCGATAATACGGATTTTTGTAAGTAAATTAAACACCTCTTGTTTACGTGTGGACTGTTAGGTCGCCCACTATCCTCGTAAGTGTAAAATCTTAGTCGAATTCCACGCGGAGTAACTATGATTGATGAACTATGGTTTTGTTATTTCTTATACAAAACAAAGCCTAACTAAATCTAAGGCTCAGTCACTTTAGCTTCTGTGGCTACTGAAAAAAGAGCGGTACCTACAAAATCCAACGTGTCTAGCTTCACATGCTTTTAAATCTACATGTACCTACATACAAAACTGTTGGACTTCACTTCCGTACAATCTTTGTAACTTATCTCTCCCCTTAAAAGACAATTCATAAAAAAAAATGATTCACTTCTGTCTTTATTTTTTGAAGTATTTCGTTTAAAAGTACCTGCTTCCTAAGTTTTAAAAACTTTAGGACTTTCATATTTTTTTTTTACATTTGTTGCACTGCCATGCCGAAACAGGATTTTTTTAATTATTTTTTTTTATAATAAAACTAAATCTAGATTTTACCAATCTTTAGCTGTACCCACAACTTTTACACAAACAACTGGACCGGATCAAACGGAATTTTCAACAACGTATTTGGCTTTCTTCCGTACAAATATAAGCTTTGTTTGATTTCAGCTCGGTTTCACAGCTTGAAAATTTGAACTCTTCCATTTTCTGTTTGAGTGAAGCGATTGCAATAAAAAAAAGTTCAAATATTGCACGAAAGCAACCCAAATACGTTATTGAAAACTCCGTTTAAGTCGTTCAAGTGCTTTGTGAGGTATTTGCTTATCTTCTGTCAGAGTGAACCTTTCGCAATGAAACAGTTTGTGAGTTATTAGCGCCTTTGCTTGAAACTTTGCGTAACTTCTATCTGAGTGGTCCGTTTTCAACTAACCTAAGCTTATATGTTGCACGAAAGTTCCTAATCCAAGCACGTCATGGAAATGTCAGTTGGAATCGGTACAGTAGTTTGTGAGCTATTGGCGCCGTCTATTGAAACCTCGGGCATTTCCTGTCTGAGTGAATCGTTTTCAATGAAAGTAAGCTAATACATTGCAAAGAATTCAGCTAAACACGTTATTGAAAACCCCGTTTAAATCCGTTTAGTAGTTGGTGAGTTATTTTGGCCGCCGCTTGAAACTTAGTGAATTTTATGTCTGAGTGAACCGTTTGCAATGAAACTAAGCATACATGTTGCATGGAGTAGCCAAAAACGTTACTGAAAACCTCGTTTTAATCGGATTAGTTGTTTGTGAAATATTGGCGCCTCCGCTGGAAATTTCGCGCACCTGTCTGAGTGAGCCGTTTTCAATGAAAGTAAGCTAATATGTTGCAAAGAAGTAAGCTTGACAGTTTATTGAAAACCCTGTTTGAATCCGTTCAATAGTTTGTGAGTTATTTTTTCTCCGCCGCATGAAACTTAGCATATCTTCTGTCTGAGTGAACCGATTGCAATGAAACTAAACTTTTATGTTGCACAAAAGTAAGCCAAGCCCGTAATTAAAACCTTAGTTTGAATCGGTTCGCGATTTATTGTCGTACAGGCAATTTAATACTTTACATTGGTGTAGCTTCTGATTGAGTGAACCGATTTGAATGAAACCCTATATGTTGCTCAGACCTAAGCTTAATCTATTTGCGAAAACCGCGAGAAAATCCGTTCAGTAGTTTCGGAGTTTATCGAAAACATACAGACAGACAGACAGACAAAAAGTTCAGAAAACATATTTTTGAGTTTTATTAGTCGTTTCTTATCGCCCACACTGATTTTTTTATAAATTTATCAAAAGTACAGACACGCGGTTTCTACTCTTTTATTATATGTATAGATATTCGACCTAGAAATCAAAGTTGATTAATTTATGGTTTGCTGACATTATAAATCTGGTAGGTTGGCCTTGCTTCCTTAACGAAGAATTTAAAAAAATCTATGTTTTAGGAACTTTGTAATTCAGTGTTAAATATAGCGTTATATTCTTACATCGATTGAGAACTAAGCTAAGCTATACTATTCGATATGTCGTAGTCATATCGTATAATTAGCCATAACGACGGCGGCATTTTCCAAAACGGCGCGTAATTCGTTTCTGGCATCTTGCGTTGTGGTCGCAAGATAACCTAACCCAACCTAACCGATTTAAGGCCGCTTGTAATACAGCGTGTTATACGATATGGCCTGACAGAAGCGAATTAAGCTCCATTTTGTAAAATGCCGCCGCCGTTATCTAAAACGGCGAATTATACGACATGGCTGCAACAGAAACATACGGACTGAAGTCGGTTCAGTAAATTAATTAATAGATGTAGCATGGTAGTAGTAAATCAGGTGGACGTGTTAGTAGGGTACGGAATGCGAGTGGCGACATAATAAATCCTCGCGTGAGGGGAACGGGCGAGGTATCGGTGTCCTGCGATCGTGACGTGGGAGCAGATAAATATGTCACATGAACTGAGCCGCTCGTATACAACAAGACGCTGCCGTGACACTTATCATCATATCGTGTGGTTGCAAGGTCAATGACCGACCTCACAATCTCTTTGCCGGCACAACACAGACTACATGCCACATTAAATTTTAAACTGTCTTAAATATATCCAACTGCAATAAATTTTCAATTCAATTTCAATATTTCTGTCTCTTTCGGTTTAGTTGTTTATGATAAGGGTAAGTATCAACAAAATAAATAAGGAAGGTTAAACTTAAAACTATTTTTTACTACGGGCTATCCAAAGATGAGGATAATATAAATCATCAAACAGGAATAGAAATATCTTTATTTACCAAACATTTGCACAATTTACAATAACTGATAATGGATCATGGATGGTCCCGTGTGGTGCCGGCAAAGAATAGTACCAACCCATACATACCCGTGGGTGTCGTAAGAGGCGACTAAGGGTTATAAACTGGAGGATGGGCAGCAGCATCCTCCTATGTATCATACCATCTTACTTACTGCGGTCACCTACAACCGCGGTCCATGGTGCCAACCGTAACGCTAACAAGCGAGTTGACTATGGTACTTCCCCTCTACATTTTTCCAGCAAAAGCTAGAATTCTGGAGGGAGCTCCCTGTCCTGTAGTGGACGTTACGTGGGATGTTGTGTGTGTGTGTGTGTGATAACGGATAGTAAATGTAGTACGAGTAGAATACCACTTTTACACACAAAGCAGACCGACGTACCGTCCATTATGTTATTTTTCCAGCTGTCAAAAGAAATTCCTGAATCAGGGAAATACCAGCATGAAACCTCGTCTTCGTGTCAACAGTATAATAATATGGCGTCGTATCAACCCCAGCTAATAATGACGTAAAATATTGAGAAAGAGAAAAATTACGCGCAATATATTTAATCTTTGTCCCTTGATGATAACCGCATGTCGGCCGGTTTAATATTCGGGACACACTCGCGAGGGGCTTAATTTTGAAATCAATTTTTGTAAGACTTTGATACCACGAGCGTGTTTGGGTTTAATACTGTGAACGAATGAATTTTAGCTTTGATATGTAATAAAAACAAATCGTTGTTTTATTAATCAAATTTGAAATGTGTGATGAAGGATTTTTTAACGATAATTATAGCTATGGTGATTCTTTTCTTTTTAGGTAAGGGCCTTTTAATAGCAATCTGTAAGTTAGTATCCATCATCTATCAAATACAAAGGCATCATTGAAAAGGCATTTTCCAAATGTAGACTTTAAGGGCACTGCATGTTATCCTACGTCATCGAGTACAAGAAATTTGCAACTTTGTAGCTATAGTAGTGGCCTACTAGGTCCACAAAACGTTGGTCTGCCAATCCGCAACCTGCCAGGTTTTGTACAGTTGGAGCGAAAAGTGGTTACGTGATGTATGAAACCTATTCTTAGAAATATAATGTACACACGGCTGCACATCAGTAGAAACACTTTTGGAGCTTATGGCGTAAAAAGTTTCTACCGACAAGCGGTTGACCGTACCTATATAAGTAAAAAACAATAGGTCTGCCTTGCATCAACTTGGCAGTTTCGCCAGTTCGACCAAATTTGTGGTCCGATCACATCCGGCCACATTTGTGGTCCGACTAGCGAAACTGCCAAGAGTAGGTAGACCTGTTGTTTTTTACTTTTATTTCTACGAATAGGATTCATTCGTGTACTCTATCAGGTAACCACTTTTCGCTCCGACTGTAGAAAACCTGCCGGGTTGCGGATTGGCAGACCAACGTTTTGTGGACCTAGTATGCCACTACTATCGTTACAAAGATGCAAATTTCTTGTACTCGATGATGTAGGATAACATGCAGTGCCCTTAAAATCTAATAGGCATGCTAAATCTTTGACCAATCGTCACTAACCATCACATGATGTACAGTTTAATTCTTACTTACCCTACATTAAAACGTCCTTGATGCAGATAAAAGAATACTAAACGGAGCTGACTGATAAATACAAATATAAATTATCATCATCATAACATCCCATGAAACGTCCCATAAATTATAGTATCCCCTTATTGGTAATAGCCCGCGGCCCTGCTCTCGGGATGGCGGATTAAAAACGCCTCTTATATAAATTCTGCAGTGTGACTGCCGCTTACGACCATACTATTCCAATTTCGCCTAGAGCAGGGCTAATTTTAAATGAATCGATACTATTCCTCACAGAATTGTAGTGATTTTTAAGGTTCCGTACCTCTAAATAAAAATAACATATATCCCTTATAGCATCACTTTGTTGTCCTGAAGTGTGCGGGGTTGAGGGTGCAGAGAAACACTCGAGCTGCTTGTAGAAACTGAACCGTTTATTAATGGAAATTAATTGGTTTATTTACTAAAATCTAGTGTGGTGTTACATGATATCTTTGTTTATAATTGCTAAAATAATAACAGAGATTTTATCAAGTAATTTGATACTATATTTACCTTAATTTAAAATCCTTTATTTATTAAAACAATGTGGTTTTGGATTACTCGTCTGAAGGGAGTTAAGTAGTTAGTAAGCTCCTGTTCCAGAAATTTAAACTCTAATTAGTTCCTTTTTGCGTACGGGCATTGCTGGTTATTTAAGCCAGCCCAGCTCCTTCCAAAAGTTCAGAAGGCTCCTGGGACATTCACAGGCTTCTCGGAGCGATCTCGTGTTGTAGAGGGTTTTGGCCCGTTGTCGGCCAACGTACCGCACTCTAGGATTACGTGATTGGCCGTCACTTCGGCGTTAAGGCAGCCCCTACATAAAGGGCTGTCAGTGACGCCGATTGTGAATTGAATAGAATAACATTTATTCCCATAAAACAGTTAAAATTAACAAATTTTTAAATATCAAAATAAAGTAAAGTACACTGCCCAGGGAAAAGGGACTGACTCGAAAGAATAGTACACGTACTAAATCTTAGCAACACTGATATTCTGTCAGTACCAAAGCTACGCTCAACAGTATGAAAAAAACCAGTCAAGTGCGAGTCGGACTCGCGCGCCGAGGGTTCCGATATACCTATAGTATTTTTGGAAGGAATAAAGACCATTTTCAGGACCGCAAAACTAAATTTGTTTGTAAAGTTTTTTTGCAGATTTCTGAAAAACTGTGCAACTTAGAAAGATCCTTTTATTTTTGCTATAAAGTTTACATAAACCTCTGTCAACTGTAATTAATTCAGATTTTTCCTTACTCAAACTTCGGAGATAAGGGGGGGGGAATGGTATTTTTTTTGACATTTTTCATCATAACTTGAAAACTAAGAAACTTAAAAAAATACAAAAATATATTTTAAAATGTACAAGTAAAGCCCTTTCATATGATACCCCACTCGACCTAGTAGCGACAATTTGAAATATGGCCCCCCCTATTTTGGCCCCCTTTACATTAATAATCATACTTTTTTCAAACTTTTTTCATGTGCAATTAAGTTGGGCAACTATATTCTAAAACTATTTCAAATTTCAGGTTGATAGCATAAGTGATTGCTGAGATATAGAGGTGTGACAGACAGACAGACAGACAGAGCGGCACCATAAGGGTTCCTTTTTTTACCATTTTGGTATCGGAACCCTAAAAAGGAAGTTATATATTGCTAACAAAGGTGTTTGTTGAGCGAGATACGTCAATAGTGCTCACAATTATTCGGAGGTCCGTTCGATTGAGGCTGACCAGTCGGCGGGTTAGTTTAGGTTACGTGGTGGGTAACACCTCTTTTGACTGCCTGCAGCTTGTTAGACTAGCCCAGACTGTGCGAATTTGAATAAAGGTCAGTGGTAATAGAAGAGTGGTACAGGACCTACCACTGATGTTTGTAAACCACGCATTGCTAATTCATCCTCAGCATCGTTGCCCAGTGATCCGGTATGTCCCTTCATCCATTGCAGGATGACCCTGTTACTTGAAGCAATACTCTCCAGTGCACGGTGACATTTGTAGATATGCCCTGAGGTGAATTCATCACTATGAAGTGTTATTAGTGTGGCCATGCTGTCGGAAAATTTCCGTATGCAGAATCCTTCTACTTTCCTTCGCATTACTGCGATCGCAGCCTATTTAATTTCTATACATTTACAGGGTACAGGTATAAAGTTGAAATTAATTCTTAATATTCAAGTCCACGGGTCTTTGAAGCAGAGGAAATTAAAAGATTTACGACAACACAATCAAAATTTACGACCATTTATGTCTCCATCTCCATACATTTATGAACCAAACCAAAACCTAATGGGCACTTACCGTTGACCTAGAATAGGTCTAGGCTAGGACTTATAGCACAAACAAAAGAAAAATCTGAAATTATAAAATATCACAACTCGCACCTGACTGTTTTTTTATTGTTGGAACTAGCTGAAGTCGGTTACTATGTATAGGGAAAGACGGTTCCCCGTAAACTAGAACGCTACTTTTCTTCGACGAAGCCACCACTTTCCTACAGAAAGCCATCCAATAAAAACTATCTCACTCCAGAATCTTTACAATCTCTATACTCTCTTTTGAGTGTGGTATGACTACGCAGTACTATACGCATGGAGATGATTTTAACAAAGTTGTACAGTTTCGTTACATGTTTTTTTTTCATGTTTTCATAAAAGGCCAGATTATCTGAACTCAGATTAGGAATAGATCAAGACCGGCAAATCAAGATTAACCTAAATAAAAAAAAAACAGTACAGTTTAATCAGTCAATAGTGCACAGTGATGAAGTGGAAAACATTTTGACAAGTCAGTTCGGGAAACCTACCTTTATGTGCGAGTGCAAAAGATAGCATAGGAAATGATTATATGTTTACACCTTAGTTTGACCGTCTCTTAAATACAACCTGTGAAGGAACCATTTAAAATCACCCCTTAAATCTATTAAGCTGTCACCGTGTGTCAACAGTATCGCGGCGCAGGTATATTATTATTATCACCGCTGTGTGTGCAGTGTGTTTGTATGTTTGTGGTGTTGCCCCACAGTTACCTCACCGCCGCGAGTAAATAAACGAACCGCCCCGTAAGTAACGACGGCGGACGTTTCTGTTCGTTCAGCGCTGACTTTGTGATTCTTTTGAACAAACTGTTGTATTTACAGAAAGCTAAGCGAAAGAGGAGTTGTGGCTTTAGTTCTGATAATAATTCCAGCAATTTAAGCAATTCCTATTGTTGGTGATAAAATATTGTATAAAACTCGTTATAGATAGATCGACTAAATCTAGAACATTGGTCCCCGACATGAATTTTTATCATAAAATTACTTAGTACCTAACTCACACGTCGGTGCGTCTTTTTAGGGATCCGAACCAAAAGGTAATAAATACCATTCCCCCCCTATCGCCAAGGTTTGTCAAAGGAATAATCCGGATAAATTAAATCCAATAGACGTTATGTAATATAGTAAAGGAAAATTCTCTAAGCAGCACCGTTTTTTAGAAATCTGCGAAAATCCTTTACAAACAAATTAAGTTTTGTGATCCTAAAAATTGACTTTATATGTTTCTAAAATAGGTACATCGGATCCCTCGGCGCGCAAGTTCGACTGGCATTTGATAAGTATTATTTCACATTTAGTGACATCCACTTCTATCCGCACCGGTTACATGGAATATTCCAAAATAAAAACAAACTTTGCTCAACGACAGTATAAAGTACGCAAATTATTTCATCATTTTCTTTATCCACAAACTCGACTAAAGTTTGAACCGCGTTAAAGTAACTGACCCGGAAACGGAAGCACCAGCTGCCGTCCGAGGTCCGCCATTACTATAAAAACAACTCTATCGGAAGATCTTACATATTCTACGTTATTTTTTGTAAAGTCGGTTCTACATTTTTTATTTATGTCAAACCTGCAGAAATGTTTCTTATGAGTATTCGCTATTTTTACCCGAATACAACACTAAAGGAGGGTTATGAGTTTGGCAGTCTATTCCAAATATTCCAATCTTGTTCAATGAGCTACTTAAGACTTATTTTATGGATTTAATTGCGTATATATTTATTTGTTAATTTTAGTCATTATTAGTCAACTTTCAGCATCATTTGGCATGAACTATACTTGATAACAGAGACATAATTCTATACTTATATAGATATTGTAAAATAATGTAAAAATGCAAATTAGGAACTCAAGCTCCTGCATATAATCCCGATAAGGGATTTGAAGTAGGTAAGCTAGTTTTAAGTATGAATGTAACACAACTCTTGGAAAATAAATGAAACCGTGACGTCATTTCTCGGCATCATCTATATATATAAAAGAAGAAGGTGACTGACTGACTGACTGACTGACATATCAACGCACAGCCCAAACCGCTGGGTCTAGAGATTCCAAATTTGGCATGTAGGTTCCTTATGAGACCTGGGGGTGCACTAAGAAAGGGTTTTAAAAAATTCCACCCCCTTTGTATGAAAGTCCGTCAGTTTTGAAGTTAGGATCTTCAAAATTTGTATTTAGGCGGACGACTAAAAATTAATAATTACGTGTCTCAGGGTTTTTAAAAATTCGACACCCTTAAGGGTGAAAAGGGGGATGAAGTTGAAAATTCTTTATTTTTAAAGTAAAATCCACATAATTTATTATTTAGGCATTAATGATGTAATTCTATGCAACGTTCATCACTGTTATTGAAATTCCACCCCAAATTCAACCCCTAAAAAAGGGAAATGGGGTGAAAAAGTCTAAAAACCAATATGGGTATCGTTTGTATGGTTTATCGGGTCGCTGATTACGAAAACTACAACAATTTTTAAATCCAACATGGTGGAAGTTAAATACCATCATTCCCTTGGGATGGGGTTGGGGTGCGATAGGGTTGAAATGTGAATATGGGTGTCGTTTGTACGGTTTATCGGGTCGCTGATTACGAAAACTACAACAATTTTGAAATCCAACGAGGTGGACGTGAAATACCATCATCCCTCTGGGGATGGAGTTGGGGTGCGATAGGTTTGAAATTTCTAAAAATCAATATGGGTGTCGTTTGTATGGTTTATCGGGTCGCTGATTACGAAAGCTACAACTACTTTGAAATCCAACGTGGTGGACGTGAAATACCATCATCCCCTGGGGATGGGGTTGGGGTGCGATAGGTTCGAAATGTCTAAAAATAAATATGGGTGTCGTTTCTATGTTAGGGATAGCGGTTGAATTAACGTTAGGGGTAGGGATAGGGGTAGGGATAGGTAGAGGTAGAGGTAGAGAGGTAGAGAGGTAGAGTGGTAGAAAGGTAGAGAGGTAGAGAGGTAGAGAGGTAGAGAGGTAGAGAGGTAGAGAGGCAGAGAGGCAGAGAGGTAGAGAGGTAGAGAGGTAGAGAGGTAGAGAGGTAGAGAGGTAGAGAGGTAGAGAGGTAGAGAGGTAGAGAGGTAGAGAGGTAGAGAGGTAGAGAGGTAGAGAGGTAGAGAGGTAGAGAGGTAGAGAGGTAGAGAGGTAGAGAGGTAGAGAGGTAGAGAGGTAGAGAGGTAGAGAGGTTGAGAGGTAGAGAGGTTGAGAGGTTGAGAGGTAGAGAGGTTGAGAGGTAGAGAGGTAGAGAGGTAGAGAGGTAGAGAGGTAGAGAGGTAGAGAGGTAGAGAGGTGGAGAGGTAGAGAGGTAGAGAGGTAGAGAGGTAGAGAGGTAGAGAGGTAGAGAGGTAGAGAGGTAGAGAGGGAGAGAGGTAGAGAGGTAGAGAGGTAGAGAGGTAGAGAGGTAGAGAGGTAGAGAGGTAGAGAGGTAGAGAGGTAGAGAGGCAGAGAGGTAGAGGGGTAGGAGGTAGAGGGGTAGGAGGTAGAGAGGTAGAGGGGTTAGAGGGGTAGAGAGGTAGAGAGGTAGAGGGGTAGAGGGGTAGAGGGGTAGAGAGGTAGAGAGGTAGAGAGGTAGAAGGGATAGAGGGGTAGAGGGGTAGAGGGGTAGAGGGGTAGAGGGGTAGAGGGGTAGAGAGGTAGAGACGTAGAGACCTCTCCACGTCTCTACCTCTCTACCCCTCTAGAGGAAGAGAGATAGAGAGGTACAGGTAGAGGGAGAGGGAGAGGGAGAAGGAGGAGAAGGGGGAGAGGGAGGGAGAGAGGGAGGTGGAGGGATGAGAGAGAGGGAGAGGGAGGGGGATAAGGAGGGTCAGTAGGTGAGGGAGGAGGGGGAGGGGGAGAGACAGAGGGAGGGGGAGAGGAAGGGGGGAGAGGGAGAGAGAGAGAGAGGGTTTCAGTTTTTCTCAATTACTTCTGCGAATTGGCTCTGTTTTGAAATATGACATAAAGGTGTCTCTTATCTCTCTCTTTACATTTGTTAGGATACTGCTGCTAAGTTCCTCTGTTCTAAGTAATTTATGAGTAACGTCTGTATATTATATAAAATTCAGCTGTATCTTGAATTATACTTATTGATTTGCGCAGCGTTAGTCCTGTTTTTCCTTAGTTTAAAGTTACCCCGAAATGATGGTATAAATAATAATTTTCCTGGACTAAAATATCTCATTGCTTCGGAAAACCGGTAACAACCTTAATACGAAATCCACGCGAGCGAAATTGGCGTTAGGGGTAGGGATAGGGGCAGGGATAGGGATAGGGAGAGGGAGAGGGAGAGGGAGAGGGAGAGGGAGAGGGAGAGGGAGAGGGAGAGGGAGAGGGAGAGGGAGAGGGAGAGGGAGAGGGAGAGGGAGAGGTGGAGAGGTGGAGAGGTGGAGAGGTGGAGAGGTGGAGAGGTGGAGAGGTGGAGAGGTGGAGAGGTGGAGAGGTGGAGAGGTGGAGAGGTGGAGAGGTGGAGAGGTGGAGAGGTGGAGAGGTGGAGAGGTGGAGAGGTGGAGAGGTGGAGAGGTGGAGAGGTGGAGAGGTGGAGAGGTGGAGAGGTGGAGAGGTGGAGAGGTGGAGAGGTGGAGAGGTGGAGAGGTGGAGAGGTGGAGAGGTGGAGAGGTGGAGAGGTGGAGAGGTGGAGAGGTAGAGAGGTAGAGAAGAAGGTGACTGACATATCAACGCACAGCCCAAACCGCTGGGTCTAGAGATTCCAAATTTGGCATGTAGGTTCCTTATGAGGCCTAGGGGTGCACTAAGAAAGGGTTTTTCAAAACTCCACCCCTAAGGGGGTAAAATAGGGGATGAAAGTTTGTATGAAAGTCCGTCAGTTTTGAAGTTAGGATCTTCAAAATTTGTATTTAGGCTGATGACTAAATATTAATATTCACGTGTCTCAGGGTTTTTGAAAATTCGACACCCTTAAGGGTGAAAAGGGGAGTGAAGTTGAAAATTCTTTATTTTTAAAGGAAAATTCACATAATTTATTATTTAGGCAATAATGATGTAATTCTATGCAACGATCATCACTGTTATTGAAATTCCACCCCAAATTCAACCCTTAAAAAGGGGAAATGGGGTGAAAAAGTCTAAAAACCAATATGGGTATCGTTTGTATGGTTTATCGGGTCGCTGATTACGAAAACTACAATAATTTTGAAATCCAACGTGGTGGACGTTAAATATCATCATTTCCTTGGGATGGGGTTGGGGTGCGATAGGGTTGATATGTGAATATGGGTGTCGTTTGTATGGTTTATCGGGTCGCTGATTACGAAAACTACAACGATTTTGAAATCCAACGTGGTGGACGTGAAATACCATCATCCCCCTGGGGATGGAGTTGGGGTGCGATAGGTTTGAAATGTCTAAAAATCAATATGGGTGTCGTTTGTATGGTTTATCGGGTCGCTGATTACGAAAGCTACAACAACTTTGAAATCCAACGTGGTGGACGTGAAATACCATCATCCTCTGGGGATGAGGTTGGGGTGCGATAGATTTGAAATGTCTAAAAATAAATATGGTCGTCGTTTCTATGTTAGGGATAGCGGTTAAATTGGCGTTAGGGATAGGGAGAGGTAGAGGTAGAGGTAGAGGTAGAGGTAGAGGTAGAGGTAGAGGTAGAGGTAGAGGTAGAGGTAGAGGTAGAGGTAGAGGTAGAGGTAGAGGTAGAGGTAGAGGTAGAGGTAGAGAGGTAGAGAGGTAGAGAGGTAGAGAGGTAGAGAGGTAGAGAGGTAGAGAGGTAGAGAGGTAGAGAGGTAGAGAGGTAGAGAGGTAGAGAGGTAGAGAGGTAGAGAGGTAGAGAGGTAGAGAGGTAGAGAGGTAGAGAGGTAGAGAGGTAGAGAGGTAGAGAGGTAGAGAGGTAGAGAGGTAGAGAGGTAGAGAGGTAGAGAGGTAGAGAGGTAGAGAGGTAGAGAGGTAGAGAGGTAGAGAGGTAGAGAGGTAGAGAGGTAGAGAGGTAGAGAGGTAGAGAGGTAGAGAGGTAGAGAGGTAGAGAGGTAGAGAGGTAGAGAGGTAGAGAGGTAGAGAGGTAGAGAGGTAGAGAGGTAGAGAGGTAGAGAGGTAGAGAGGTAGAGAGGTAGAGAGGTAGAGAGGTAGAGAGGTAGAGAGGTAGAGAGGTAGAGAGGCAGAGAGGTAGATAGGTAGAGTGGTAGAGAGGTAGAGAGGTAGAAAGGTAGAGAGGTAGAGAAGTAGAGAGGTAGAGAAGTAGAGAGGTAGAGTGGTAGAGTGGTAGAGAGGTAGATAGGTAGAGAAGAAGAGAGGTAGAGAAGTAGAGAGGTAGAGTGGTAGAGTGATAGAGTGGTAGAGTGGTAGAGAGGTAGATAGGTAGATAGGTAGGGAGGTAGAGAGGTACCGGTACAGGTACAGGTAGAGGGAGAGGGAGAGGAAGAAGGAGGGGAAGGGGGAGAGACAGAGGGAGGGGGAGGGGAACGGAAGGGGGGAAGGGGAGAGAGAGGGAGAGGGTTTTAGTTTTTCTCAATTACTTCTGCGAATTGGCTCTGTTTTGAAATATTACATAAAGGTGTCTCTCATCTCTCTCTTTACTTTTGTTAGGATACTGCTGCTAAGTTCCTCAGTTCTGAGTAATTTATGAGTAACGTCTGTATATTATATAAAATTCAGCTGGATCTTGAATTATACTCATTGATTTGCGCTGGGTTAGTCCTGTTTTTCCTAAGTTTAAAATTACCCCGAAATCACGGGAAAATATCTCATTGCTTCGGAAAACCGCTAACAACATAAATACGAAATCCACGCGAGCGAAGCCGCGGGCAGCAGCTAGTTCTACATAAACTTCTTATCTTAGCAATTTTAGCATATGGTTCGTTTATTATCTATTTGTAGGGACTCTATGTTATTTTTGACCCAGGAAATGTCTGTTTGTTCCATATCACACATTAAAAGAAAAAAATTGTCTCTACGAAGAATTGATCATGTCAGGATTGACACTTTCAGCACAGCCCCAGGCCACAGTAAATAGATGGGAAGCCCATCTCTTTACTGTGCCCAGGCCCTACGTTAAAAAAGATAAATAAAAAAAGAACGGGTTGCACTCCGGGAGTGCCGGCAGAAGTGAAAACTTAAACATCAACGTTGTGCATTTTTGAATATTTTTGAATGGTTAGGGAATAATTTCGCAAGGATTGTTTTATTTATCAGTATAAAAGTACACTCAACAGCACGTCAGTAGAAACACTTTTGGACCTTACGGCGTGGTAATAGAGTTGAAAAAGTTTCTACCGAGGAGCGGTTGACCGTACAAAGAATATTCATTTATTGCGCTATCGTAGACAAACATGACAATTTATATTACATATAGACAATCTTCGTCAGATTTGACGCGCCGCAAAAGAAGTTTTCACTTCAAAACTTAAACATCTGACGCGAGATCTGACGCGACATCTGATGCGTCATCTGACGAGACTTTAACATTTTTTACCCATCTAAAAAGTGCCAAGCGCCATTACTTTAATATGAGTTAAAGTTAACCGTGTTATTCACAATTACACTTTGCATTAATTACAATATTTTGCTTTAAGTACAGTTCAACGTCCAAAGTGTCAAGCTGGACGAGCTCTTGACTGTACATAGTACGATCTAACTCCATCTCGGAAACCTCTCCATCACTTCATGGTGGATTATATTGGCACACGATTGATAGATAACATTAAAAGCAACCATTTGTCATTTACGTACACACGGCAGCAAGCAGGTGGAAACAAAACCAGTATCAGCTGAACCAGCGCTACGCTACAAACGCCTGAAACGAGAGACCCGCTCAAAGTCAAAGTGTATCCATTGACTTGCAGCCGTGTGTACTAACGCAATTGCCCTCTTTTTATGATACATGGAGAGTTTTGAGATAAATACATCAACGGGGCAACTTTTTGGAAGGAACGTTTTGTATAAAATATTGTAGAATCTTAATTACTTGAGCAAATATTGTGAAGTGTCTGTTGTAGGGAGGGACAAGATTAATAACTCCGGAGCAGGGGACGACGCTTTCATTATAAAATCTCATTTATGCTTCCCGTGATAATTTAAGTGATTTTTGTAACGATGGTTTTTTAATTTCTTGTGGCGGTCTGAGTCCGGCAGGTTTAGACGCAAGGCTGAATCGGTCGTCATCATGCGAAATCCTTGCCAAATTGGAACGTGGAATGTGAGGACGATGTTGGTAGAGGGGAAAGTAGAAGAAATGAAGATGGAGATGGAAAGATTAAACATAGACATTTTGGGGTTATGTGAAGTAAGATGGGAGGGAAGTGGCGATTACTGGGATGGAGAGTTTAGAATAATTTACACCGGATTAAAACAGGGATCAAATGGAACAGCAATAGTATTAAACAGAAAATGGGGAGAATAAGTTGAAAATACAATACATCACAGTGACCGAATAACTGCCATAAAGATAAAATCAGAACCAGTACCCACAATAATTGTCCAAGTGTATATGCCTACAGGAAACCATAGCGATGACGAAATAGAAGAGTTATACAATGACCTGGATTCGATATTAGATGCAGTGAAAGAAAAAGATAATCTCATAGTGATGGGGGATTTTAATGCAGTAGTTGGAGAAGAGACTGAAGAAAACATAGTAGGGAAACATGGGTTGGGAAAGAGAAATGCAAGATGAGATCGATTAGTACAGTTTTGTAAGGAAAATGGCTTAATAATAACAAACACATATTTTGAACTACCAAAGAGACGGCTATACACTTGGAAAATGCCAGGAGATATAGGGAGATATCAGATAGACTTCATACTTGTAAAAACAATATACAGAAACCAAGTAAAGTCATGCAAAGCCCTGCCGGGAGCTGACCTTAATACCGACCACAATTTGCTGCTGAGCAAACATATTTTTGAGAAGACTAAACAGAAAAAGAAAAAGAAACCAAAGAAATTCGATCTCAATAAACTTAAGGACAAAGATAGTGATAATAGAGTGCAATATTGTAATGAAGTAAGAACTAAGCTAGAAACATATAAAATGGAAATAAATAGTAACATAAATAATAATATAAGTTTAAATGAAAGATGGAATAATGTTAGAGATATATTTAAAACAACAGCGGACAATTGCTTGAACAAACAAAAAGTTATACCAAGAAAAAGCTGGCTTACTCAAGAAATTATTGATTTGATAGTAGCAAGGAGACAACTGAAGAATAAAATTGATGATAAGAGCATAAAGGAATATAGAAGGCTCACGAACCAAATAACAGCTAAATGTAGAAAATGCAAAGAACTTGACACAATACAAATTTGCAACAAAATAGAAGAATATTTTCAAAAGGGACAAATAGATAAAGCCTATAATACAATAAGAGACTTGGATAAAAAACACAAAACAAAAAGTACAGCAATTTTGAATGAACAAGGAAATATCCTAATAAACAACTGTGAAATATTAGAAAGGTGGAAAAGGTACATTGAGAGTTTGTATAAAGGACAAGGTTTACAAGAGGATGATATATAAGAAGAACGTTTTGTAGATGAAGAAGAGAAGGGACCAGCTATTCTTAAAGAAGAATTTATCAAAGCATTAATGAGTATTCCACACGGTAAAGCAACAGGAGAAGATCAGATATGCATTGAAATGATCAAATACATGGCTTGTGAGCCCATGCTTCAAGAAATTTTCGAAATTCTGCAAATTATGTATACAACAGGACAAATTCCCACAGATTTCTGTATCAGTAAAACCGTTACAATTCCGAAAAAACCAAATACTATGAAATGCGATGAACACCGGACCATAAGTTTAATCTCACAAGCCTCAAAAATATTACTTAAAATAATTCAGAAAAGATTAAGACCAATAGTGGAAAAACATATAGGACCAGATCAGTATGGCTTTAGACAGAATAGAGGAACTAGGGAAGCGATTCTAGCACTTCGGATGATAATCGATAGACGCATGGAGCTAAATCAGAATACACATATAGCATTCATCGATCTGGAAAAGGCGTTTGACAACGTAGATTGGAGGAAGATGATGAGAGTTCTCCGTGAAATAGGAGTTGACTATAGAGATAGAAAAATTATTTACGAACTTTACAAAGGACAAAAAACAATCATAGAAGTCGGAGAGGAAAAGGGAAAGGCAAAGATAAGACAAGGTGTAAGACAGGGGTGTCCACTATCACCGTTAATATTTAATGTGTTTATAGAGCAGGCCATACAAGAAATAGTAAACTCAGACAGCGGAGGAATTAAAATTAATAGGCAAAAAATTCAGTTTATTAGGTTTGCAGATGATATAGCAGCAGTTGCTCAAAATAGTCAAGACCTGCAAGATCTTCTTACAAAAATGGATAAAACTTTCTTACAATTTGGTTTGAAAATAAACACTGGAAAGACCAAAACACTTATAGCATCTAAACATACCCCAGATCACTGTCCAATCAAACTGAATAACGTTACAATAGAACAGGTTTATAAATTCAGATATTTAGGAAGCTTAATCACCAGTGACTCCAGATGTACACCAGATATCGTTCAAAGAATAGCTATGGCTAAAAAAGCCTTTAATAACAAGAAACACCTCCTGAAGGCCAAAATATCTAAGAAGGTAAAAAAGCGCTTAATCAAGGTGTACATATGGAGCATTGTATTGTACGGAAATGAGACATGGACACTGACACAAAGAGATAGAGAAAGGCTGGAAGCATTTGAGATGTGGTGCTGGAGGAGAATGGAAAGAATTAGCTGGACGGAAAAGAAAAGAAACGAGGAGGTGCTAGAAATAGTCAAAGAGAAAAGAAGTTTACTAAAAACAATAGATAACCGAAGAGGGAAAATGATAGGTCACCTGATACGGCACGACAATTTCCTGATAAACATAATGGAAGGAAAGATTGAAGGAAAGAGGGGACGAGGAAGACCTAGGCGAAGCTACTTTGACCAGATTAAAGAAAAGGTCAATGTCGTGTCGTTTCAGGAGGTAAAGCAGCTCGCAATACAACGTGAGGACTGGAAGTTACTCCATCGACAAGAGCCAAGCTCTTAAATTAAAGAAGAAGAAGAAGTTCATCAAAAGGGCGCCTCTATTTGCATTAGTTGTCTGTAATACCGTCAAACAGGCAACCTAATGAATATTTCAATAATTTCATTAAAATAAACTGCAAAATCTCATTACATTCAGTTTCGTGTAAAAACCAAAAATAATTATACGAAAGATATTTAACACCATTGAGTGTTTTACCAACGGCAAAGTATTTTTACTCATAAAGCAACTCGTTTTTCCCGCGCAACCCTGGTTTTTCCGCAAAAACGTTGCTCTAAGATTTTTACCCGAACACTTTGCTTAACAAAAATTACATATTTTCTTCCTTATGTTACAATATTGCGACTTACCTTAGATTGTGTTTAATTGGAATGAGCCGTTTAAAAAAAATACTAGTTTTCCTTTTCTTGATAGATAGAGTTGTTGTAGGAAAATTTAACTGTCAAAGTCTTTTTCCTGTATCTGTGGTCTAAGAAAGTATAAGCATTGCCTAAGGAGGTTCATTTACGTCACGCTTCATCTATGACAGATTTATTTTAAGTTCTTGAGCAACTGTCTTCAGCGCAATCTATCGAAACCTTTGAATACTCAGTTGACACATAACTGTGAAAACAGCTCATTGAAAAACGTTTGTCTTTCAAGGGTGAGACTTAGCTTAAATGTAGGACTTAACCTAATAAGGTAACAATGAAATTCCGGCCTTGTGATAACTCTCCACTCCGCTTAAAGGGCCGATCACACCTGACTGAATTCACACACTAAGTCAGTTAGTCTCCTACGTAGGAAAGGAAGGTAGAAACATGGAACTTAGTAAGTCACTAACTGAGTAAGCCGCATAGTAAGCAACACAGAAAGGAACTTTAGTGAAGGGCCAATACGAATAGAACACCTCATCGTACGGGAAATATTAATAATGGCTAATTTATGTTGTATAGAAAAACACTAGAATAACTACAAAAAAAAACGACAGAATTACCGGTATACTAAAAAACAAACAAGGAATTAAAATTAGGTTGCACCAGTCAAGTAAACACAAACAATTTGAGTGCTTTATTCATTCTTTTAGTTAGAATAAATTTTTCATTCAAAATCGTACGAAAAGCGAATAATAATTCAAATGAAAAATAACAATTGAATGATAAAAGATTATTTGGATAGTACTAAGTAGTACATTCGAATATTTCGATTGTTGCTTCTTGAAATAATTGTACATCAACATAGTAGGGATCATAGTCAGTTCACTAGTCTCTATATTTTCTGTGCTGGTACACTTTATAGCGCGACTGATATGTTCAGATACTTTGTATAAAGGCTTCTATGAGTATTTTTAATGACCTTAAAATAAATTGAAAAGCAAGCTAAAAACTCGTTTATACTTTTATATTTAGTAGTAGAAGTAGTTTTAGAATACGATTGTCTTACTTTATTGCAATTGAAATAATTATAATATTATTATTATTGTAAAGGGGGCCCAAATGGGTAGGTCAAAGTTTTTAATTGTCAGTACTAAGTCAAGTTAGGTATCATATGAAAGTGCTTCACTTGTACATTCCAAAATAGTTCTTTATATTTTTAACGACTCTTAGTTTTCAAGTTATGATGAAAAAAGTTTTAAAAAATTACCCCTTCCTTATCCCCGAAGTTTTCCGAAGAAAAAATCTGAATTAATTAAAGTCCATAGAGGTTTATGTGAATAATTCAGAAAAAAACAATCTCTCTAAGTAGCACAGTTTTTTGGAAATTTACAACAAATCTTTACAAACAAATTTAGTTTTGCGGTCCTTACAATGGACCTTATTGCTTCTAAAAATACTACAGGTAGGTATATCGGAACCCTCGATGCGCGAGTCCGACTCGCACATTAACATTTTTTTTTTGTTGTGTATAGATGTATGTATGGTGAAAATCGTTAATTTTTCATGGAATGAGTCCATTGATGAAGTTTTCAGGAGATTGTTTGACACCTTGTACTTGTCCGTAATTTTGTTAGACTTCCTTAAAAGAGATACTTTGTAATCCTGACAAAATTTTCAATTCATGTCTAAATCAGCAGTGTGCGTGCGCATCTAGTGTGGAGCAAACCTGTTTTCGTTGTACTCTGCTTCTAAATAAATTTTAAATTGTTTAATGGACCTTTTCTCACGTAAAAATATATCATAATTGAGGATAACACAGTGCAGTTTCTAGACAAAGTAATTTCTGTGGACATAGTGACCTATTTGCATGGATTTTATCGATTATTCTGTGAGTCTTATTTACTGATTCATACTACTACCTACCGTACCGACCAACCTTCATTCGGAACAATAAAATTCGTTGTTTACATTGTTTATCATCGTATATTTTGCAAATAAAAATGAAGTGTGTGGCTTGTTTTGGTAACGTTGGCTTCAATGAAGAACTAGCATGTATGTCATGCAATCAAGTAGTGCATTATCGCTGCCTGGGCATGTCCGTAGGACAATATACGACCAACAATTATGAAGCTAAGAAGACTTATTGTTGTCAGCTTTGCCGCAATGTGAATACAAACGAACGCCGTCGCAAGGGAGACGAGACACCTGTGAGAACGTATTTGGATTACAATTCTACTCTAGGCGAAAAATCTGTATCTGTCAGCGAATTAGATATGTCATGCGACGATGCAAACGCGACTATTCAGGAGTCATTTTCGGTGGAAACTACCGCCACCGAGCCCGCGATGGCGGCTGATCTTAAAGAGTTCATGGCTGCATGTTTCAAAAAATCTAATGAAGTCATGAAAAAACACATCGATACAGTAAACTCGCAACTCAAAAATGAATTTACGCAAATATTCGAGCAAGTTAGTGGCACTTTGAATATATTCAGGGAGGATTTAAATATACTAGATTCCCGTGTAAGTAAAATCGAGGCAGATATCTCCAATCATAAACTGTCAACAGACACCACGGAGGTAAATGAATTAAAATCGGCAGTGTCGGCTTTACGTAGTACACTAAATGAACGCGACCAGCAAGACATGCTTAACGACATTGTCATCTCGCATGTACCGGAATTTCCAAAAGAATCGCTCATTCACATCGTCGTGTCGGTGGCATGCAAGCTCGGGATATCCTTGGAGGAACGCGACGTATTGAGTGTGTCACGCATCGGCCGAGTGAGTTCGGCGAGCGCTGCCGGGGGAGTGGGCGACGACGGCGGGGCGGCGGGGGACCAACGTCCGCGTATTATTGCTGTGCGCCTCTCCAGCCGCGCGCGGCGCGACGCATTTCTGCGTGAAGCTCGTACTCGACGCACATTGAACACTGACGGGCTTGGATTACCGCCTCATGCACAGACGAACATTTACGTCAACGAGAGATTGACCACTGTCAACAGAGTTCTGCTAGCGAAGTCACGCGAAGCAAAGCGTCAACTAGGGTGGAAGTATGTCTGGACTAAAGAAGGACGTATCTACGCACGTCAGTCCGACTCGCCAGACTCTCGTACACAGCGTATTCGCTCAGAGGACGATATCAATCGTGTTTTTGGCATCACTATTGCTAATCGTACTACTTAAATTTAATTATCAGAAAATTTTGTTTTGCGCCGCAGTATTTTACAAACAAATCCTTGACCAAATTGCTTTAACTGTACTTTTGACAAAGTTTTCAAAGTTTTGTTTACAAATGTATAATTTTTGCAGGTTGTTTGCCTTCTGTTTGTGCATCACACCAGTAGTAAGCTATTCATTCCAGGAAAATTATTTAGCTATAAAATATATCTCTGTACAGACAAAAATCATTAATGTCGTTTTGCGGTTTTTTACAGGACCCCCATACTTAAATACTTTTCAAATGCCTCACTGTTTATTCTTTCAACTCACACTTAGGATGACACACAAACTATTCTATTTACTGTACATCAACCAATTAAGATATTTGTATACGTTATTTATTCAATATCATATCTGTTTGCTATTTTATAATATATTAACAAATACAAAATTAACCACATTTGCTAGCGTTTTACTTGAATTTATTTTTTTCAAATTTATTTTTCATCTACTTGTCCTTGATCTTTCCTTTTTTGTTTCGTTCACTAATGGGTAAATCTAAATATTTCTCTATTGGTATCTTTAATGCGGGATCTCTTGGTACAAATCATGTAGAATTTATTTCGGCTCTTACTAGGGAAGCGTATGACATCCTAGCAATTAATGAAACTTGGCTGCGTGACGGACAAGACGGAGTCGCCCCATGCGTACCCGGCTACCGCCTGCGCCACATCCCGCGCCGTCACGGCTCACGCCGTCGCGGTGGAGGAGTAGGGTTTTATTTAAAAAAAGGCATTTCTGTCCGAATCTGTAAATTTCCTACTTCCCATATTGAGGTGGAACAGATGTGGATATCTCTAACGATAAGTGGGATTAAATTTATTGTTGGCACTGCGTACCGACCTCAGTGGCTAAACGTTTTAACTTTTTTTGATGCTCTGTCCGAAACAATAGCTTCTTTTTCAAATTACGACCACTTAATTCTATTAGGTGATTTCAATATAAATGTATTAGATAGCTCTGACCATAAAACGATGCACCTAAATCAATTTCTACAATGTTTTAATTTAATCAACCACATTGACCAACCAACTCATTTTACAGCAACAAGTGAAACTCTTATAGATCTGGCGTGTTCCGACGATGGGCTTGCCATATATAATAAAAAAGTTACCTACATACCTGAGCTAGGTCATCACGCTATTGTCTCAATAGAGATTAAGTGTAAAAAACCTAAACCTCCCATACAACGTATTATTTATAGACCGATAAAAAACATTGACATAAATAAATTTAATTGTGATGTTGAGTCCTTAAACTGGGATTACATATTGGAGTTAAGCACTGTCGATGATATGGTTCTGGTTTTAAATTACAACATTCTTCGACTTTTTGATATACATGCTCCTGAGAAGTTAATGATAATAAGGGAACCGTTACCGCCTTGGCTTACGAGTAACGTGCGTTACATAATGCATCTCCGTGACACAGCGCAAAATAAATATCGTGAAAGTAAATCTGACTTGCACAAAGGTGAGTATAAGGATCTAAAACATCTAGTTAACTGTAGCATATTCAATGAGACAAGAGGTTTTTTCAACCAACACATAAACAAATATATAAACAAGCCTAAACCTCTGTGGGCTAACCTTAAGAAGACTATTCTACCAGATCTTAAAAATAATAATTATGAACTGCCAGCACACTTAAATGATCCAAATGAAATCAATAAAACTTTTCTTAATGTACCTGGTAAAAATAACGTAAGCATATCGCAGCTGTCATTTTTCGAATATAATAGACATTCTTCAAGCACCTTTAGTTTGGAACCTGTTAATGAGAGCTTGGTTGCCAAAATATTTATGGATTTAAAATCAAATGCTTGTGGATCTGATAATATTACCCGTGATATGATACTGCTTACTCTACCTTATACACTAAAAATTATCACGGCTATTATTAACAGATCCATTACTGAGCACACTTTTCCTGCCGCTTGGAAAAATGCGCTAGTTCGTCCACTACCAAAGAAAAATCAAGTTACTGATGCAAATGACTTAAGGCCGATTAGTATATTGCCTTTTCTTTCAAAGATACTGGAGCGTGTTGTTGCGTATCAAGTTACAAAATATTGTGAGTCTAATAATATCTTTCCTGAATTGCAATCTGGCTTCAGAAAAGGACGTAGCACAAACACCGCGTTGTTAGACGTTATAGATAATTTATTAACAATACAGGACGAAGGTATGGCCACTGCACTCGTGTTACTTGATTTTTCACGCGCTTTCGATTCTATTAATGTTTCTCTTCTGCTTTCCAAGCTTTCATATTATGGTTTTGATTCTCCTTCACTTAAATGGTTTGACAGTTATTTAACTCAACGTTCTCAGCAAGTTGTTATCCGTAAAATAGATGGGTCACGGGATTTTTCCTTTGCAGAACCGATCGTGCGTGGTGTACCACAGGGATCTATACTGGGCCCCATTCTGTTTATATAATTTATACAGCTGATCTAGCTTCACACATCCAAAATTGTAAATTTCATCTTTACGCAGACGATGTTCAGGTTTACCTTCCCGTTGATCACAGAAACGTTGCTGGATGTATAAACACTATCAATTCCGACTTAGATCGTATAGTACATTGGTCGGAAAACAATTGTCTTGTGCTTAATCCTTTGAAGTCAAAGTTTATGTTGATAGGTTCTAAAGACAAAGTGCGCAAATTAGAAACCTCAAACTGTAGAATCAAAATCATGGATGTAGAGATGGAGCAGGTTCAAATAGCTCGAAATTTGGGCTTGCTTATAGACAAAAATCTTAAATTTGAAAATCACTGTCTTGAACTCGTTCGTAACTGTTTTTATCGTCTCAAAGTCTTATACAAAATACGTCAATACATAAACACTGATCTCCGAATTAGACTTTGCGAATCTCTTATACTTTCGAAATTTAATCATTGTATTTCTATTTACGGTAATTGCATATACAAAAAGACTTTAACGCTCATTCAACGTGTACAAAATGCATGCGCTCGATACTGCTTCGATATTCCTCCCAGGTCTCACGTCACTCCTTTTCTTAACTCATCCAATCTTTTAAAGTTAAAAGGTCGCATTAAATTGCATTTAGCTAATTTACTGTTTGATGTCATAAAAACAGGTAAACCAGATTACCTGTATCAAAAATTATCATGGAGATATGCACAACACAGATACACACCTAGAAGCACTTCTTCCTTACTAATAATACCTCATCACAGAACGGCAGCTTTTCGAGGCAGTTTTAAATTCATGGCTTCCAAGTGCTGGAATGATATTCCTCCACCCCTACGCTCCATTCCAGTTAAACGTCGTTTTAAACGCGATTTACGTATTTTGCTTTTAACTAAGCCAAAATCTGAATAGTATTATCTAGTATTTTTGTTTTTCTTTATTTATTTGCTTAAATACTTTAATTATAATAAGGTCATAAACTGTTACTTTCCTAACATTTAAGGTGATATTTGTAGGTAGCATAAAGTTAGTGTGCCAAGAGTCCCGCATAACTGTTGGATAGGTAGATGAAGTCGTATAATATAATATATATCAATCATATTACATAACGTATTTATATTTTCCTTTGGAACGCATAAAGTAGATATTTTATTCAATATTTTAGATGGTATTATTAATTTTATACACTATTGGCGATCAAAAATTAAAATGAGTTCCTTTCCATAATGTTTGTCATGTATATATATATATATATATATTTATAAATGGCCGCTTGTAGGTATAGGTACTTTGAGGGTTTCTCCACGTCGGCGCTCACGCGCACTTAGGTACTAACTGAAAAACAGCGCTAAGGTTCGTCAGTCGGGTCTTAGCATAATGCTGAGTTAGGGCCTACTATGGGTGTGGTACACAAATAAAAGATTTTCTTTTTTATTCAATATTTATTGTAATACATATATACGTATAAGAAAGTGTTAGAAGTGTAAGTACTGCATCCATAATAAACGGTTATTCATTCATTCATTCATTCATCAGTTGTCCCTTTCATAAAAAATGTATAGGATCAAAACTGTTTAGTTTTCGCGTCGAGTCGGAAGCAACAGTAGTGTGCGTATGATCGAACACACACATGCGCGCAGTCCACGCGGAGTCGTAGTGCGTCATTTCACCCGAGACGCGTTCTCGCCCGCTCGGAGGAAACGACACCTTTTAAAAAACTGTGTTTTGAATGGAACTTTTTTCTCTCAAGGTATTTTTAATGAACTCTACTAATATAGCTCAGCGCAACGATTGTATAACGGAGGGTTACTCGAGGGGAAGCGAGGGGCGACAGGGAACAGCTCTTCAAGTTTGTATACTTAACAGCACGTCAGTAGAAACACTTTAGACTTACTCGTTATGACATGGTGGTAGAAACTATCATCCGCACATCACTTATTATCCGAAAATCACTCATTATCCGCTCATCATCATTCATCCACTCATCCACGCATCACTCATCATCCACTTATCATCATTCATTCACTGATCAACTATCATCCGCGCATCACTCATTATCATTGATCCACTCATCAACTATCATCCGCGCATCACTTATCATCCGCTCATCATCATTCATCCACTGATCAACTATCATCCGCGCATCACTTATCATCCGAAAATCACTCATCATCCACTCATCATCATAATTCATCCACACAACCACACATCACTCATCATCCACTGATCAATTATCATACGCGCATCACTTATCATCCGAAAATCACTCATCAACCGCTCATCATCATCATTCATCCACTCATTAACTATCATCCGCGCATCACTCATCATCATTGATCCACTCATCAACTATCATCCGCGCATCACTCATCATCCGCTCATCATCATTCATCCACTGATCAACTATCATCCGCGCATCACTTATCATCCGAAAATCACTCATCATCCGCTCATCATCATCAGTCATCCACTCATCCACGCATCACTCATCATCCGCTCATCATCGTTCATCCACTCATTAACTATCATCCGCGCATCACTCATCATCCACTTATCATCATTCATCCACTGATCAACTATCATCCGCGCATCACTCATCATCATTGCTCCACTCATCAACTATAATCCGCGTATCACTCATCATCCTTTCATCATCATCATTCATCCAGTCATCAACTATCATCCTGCCTAAGTTTGGCGCCGTTTGCTTAAAAAAAAATAATCCATTTAAATCCGTGCCATCGCTGTACATTTCGTTGATTTTTTGATCGAAAGATCGAAGGACACATACTAACGACCAAAAGGCAGTCTTATTTCGGAAAGCCATGCCATGGAAATCCGTCTAAAGAGGAAAATCTAACAGACCTGACGAAATAATGTAGCCTGTTTCCTGCCTAAGTTTGGCGCCGTTTGCTTCTTTTAAAAAAGTAATCCATTTAAATCTGTGCCATCGTTGTACATTTCGTTGTTTTTGTGATCAAAAGATCAAAGGATACATACTAACGATCAAAAGGCAGTCTTATTTCGGAAAGCCATGCCATGGAAATCCGTCTCAAGAGGAAAATCTAACAGACCTGACGAAATAATGTAGCCTGTTTCCTGCCTAAGTTTGGCGCCATTTGCTTCTTTTAAAAAAGTAATCCATTTAAATCCGTGCCATCGTTGTACATTTCGTTATTTTTGTGATCGAAAGATCAAATGACACATACTAACGATCAAAAGGCAGTCTTATTTCGGAAAGCCATGCCATGGAAATCCGTCTCAAGAGGAAAATCTAACAGACCTGACGAAATAATGTAGCCTGTTTCCTGCCTAAGTTTGGCGCCGTTTGCTTCTTTTAAAAAAGTAATCCATTTAAATCCGTGCCATCGTTGTACATTTCGTTGTTTTTGTGATCGAAAGATCAAAGGACACACACTAACAATCAAAAGGCAGTTTTATTTCGGAAAGCCATGCCATGGAAATCCGTCTCAAGAGGAAAATCTAACAGACCTGACGAAATAATGTAGCCTTCTTCCTGCCTAAGTTTGGCGCCGTTTGCTTCTTTTAAAAAAGTAATCCATTTAAATCCGTGCCATCGTTGTACATTTCGTTGTTTTTGTGATCGAAGATCAAAGGACACATACTAACGATTAAAAGGTAGTCTTATTTCGAAAATCCATGCCATGGAAATCCGTCTCAAGAGGAAATTCTAACAGATCTGACGAAATAATGTAGCAAGCAGCACGTTCAAGTTTCCGATCATCGACCCTAAACAGCTCTACCTATTCCGACCACTGCCGATTACCCATCATCTACCGGTCACCCATCATCTACCATTGACTCGTCTTCCGCCGGTCACCCATCAATATCATCCACCGGTCACCCATCTTCGTCCGGACATCAATAACGTACCGAAAATCTATTACTCTGATAACCCTTCTGACCCATCATCTACCTATCTTCCTCCGCCTACCCTTTATCACCAGTCACCCATCACAAAACAAAACTACCTAGGTATGGTATATAAGTAGGTACTTACTTGGTTAAAGGAATAGATATTTTTTGAATTTTTGACGGGATACATAATATTTATCTTTGCGCTTCCCCATTTCTCTAAAACAAACACTTTATAAATACAAGGAAAGAAATATCTTACTTTAGAAAATAGTAAAAAACAAAGTTACCTTGTTACACTATGAAAGCAGAGAATGTGTATACGTTGAAACGCGATCCATAATTTTGGCGCGTCGCGGTGCAAACTGACGTGGTCTCACTTCGAGCTCTTGTGGGTATCGGCCGCGTGTCAGAGCTATTTATTAGACTTTGCGCGGTCATACTAAAAATGTATGGCGTAATCGTAATGGTTTTAAAAAAAATCATATTAAATATGTAAGCAATATTAAACCGTGATTGCCGTTTTGGTAGTTTTTACGTGGTGCAGTCTTAAGTAAAATATTTTCGGCCAACGATATTTTTACAGTAACAAAATGCTGAAGTCAATTCTTTTTATCTAGAAGTTTATTGATCTTATTTGGATTTTTTTTTTCTGTATGTAAGTTTATTTATTGTTTGCCATAGTTTCTCATTATCTTTTGGATATGGTTTTAAAAGACCTCGACTAACAATGAATACTTTCGGGCGAAATGCCCAACCGGGCGAACTCGCCTCGGAGGAAATGACCACCAAAAAATGACATCGGAACATACAACTTGTCGAACAAAAAATAATGGCCTAACTGATGGTATACTTTTTTACTTAAAACAAGCGCTCCTACTAGAAAAACAATTAAAGACCGCTATATTCAAAACTAACAGTGTTGCACTAGTCAAGTATTCTACACGGACACATCTGACTCCATCGCGCTTTAACTGGCGATTGATTGAGTACCTAACCAAACCGTAAATTTTGAAAATTATTGAATCAGTGTTGCTGCGATAACGAGATCGATGGTTGAATTCTAAAAATACAGTAACTCTACCGAATATTCCTATAGAAAATATCGAGAATATCGAATTCTTAAAAGTACCGGTAATAATCGATACTAAATAACCGACCAAGTTCGTACTTCGTGTCAAGCCACGCGCAGTGTAGAGTTAAGGAGTGATCACACCTAGCTGAATTCAAAGACTAATTCGGCATACATTGCTCGTTGAAGTAAGGATATTTCAATTAACATAACCAAGCCTCCCAGCAATGTATGCCGAATTAGTCTTTGAATTCAGCTAGGTGTGATCACTCCTTTACCTAGTTCTTTTTACGATTTTTTTTGTCGCAAAGCAGGTTTATTAACTCTACTGAACAGTCGTATAGAAAATATCTGAACCTTTCAAGTATCGATGGTAATCTATAGTGAATTTTTTAATTTTTTTTTAGTACTTGTTATTACACCATGAATAATAATTATTTTTTATCGACAAGTTGTTCATCATCATTCGCAAAATTTACCCATCACTAAACTTCCTAAGTTCTTTACTTGAAGGGAGTAAGGAGGTTTAGTCATGTCCGAGTGCGAATGATTAATTTTAATTTAATTCCGTGTTCGCATCGAAATTAAATTGACCAATACATGGTCTAAGGGACTGGTTTCCGAAAACTGAAAGGGTGTGGTCAGTCAACGTAACTGAATAATTTTCAGAAAATATTAAAATAATCCTCTTTTCCACAAAAAAGCCACGATCACACCTAGCTGAATTCAAAGACTAATTCGGGATACATTGCTCGTTGAAGTAAGGATATTGCAATAACACAACCAAGCCTCCCAGCAATGTATGCCGAATTAGTCTTTGTATCCAGCTAGATGTGATCGTGGCTAAACTGTCCATTTGCAATTTTATATGAAGAGTATTGAAGAGGCTGATAGTTTTATTTACTGAAAGTTGTTCAGTTACGGCGAATGACTATGTGCACCTGCAAGACTAGAAAAAGAGAAAAAATGTATCCACTTCATTTACCACAGCCATTGTTTTTGTTTGATCATAAATACTCTCATTCATAAGATTTGGCACGGCAATGTTCAGGTCTCATTTGTCCATTTAAGGTAAATAAAAATAAAAACATCACGGAAATGTATTGTCAGCCTATTAAAGCCACGATCACATCTAGCTGGATTCAAAGACTAATTCGGCATACATTGCTGGGAGGCTTGGTTATGTTATTGCATTATCCTTACTTCAACGAGCAATGTATGCCGAATTAGTCTTTGAATCCAGCTAGCTGTGATCACTCCTTGACTCAACCGAACAGTCGTATACAATTTTTTTATAGTGAATTTTTTAAGTTTATTATTAGTACTTATTATTAAACCAAGATAATGCTTTATTTTTATTTTTCATGGACAAGTTGTTCGATTCGAATTAATCATTCGCAAAATTTTCACATCACTAAACCTTCTAACTCCTCTTGAAGGGACTTAGCATGTTTAGTGATGTCCAAGTGCGAATGATTAATTCAACATATCGAACAAAAATATACTTATATTAAAAAAAACCGGCCAAGTGCGAGTCGGACTCGCGCACTGAGGGTTCCGTACTACCACATAAACAATTGTATTAGTTGAAATTTCAGTAAGTTAATGTGCTAGATTTTTTGAGTCCGACACGCGCTTGACCAAATTTTATTATTTGTTGTTATTTCATAGCTTATGCACTATAAACATACCAATTTTCAAGTTTGTAAGTGTTCCCGTTTTTAAATAGAACTAAAACAAAAATGGCCTCAGTAACCATCCAACTTGACCCCTCTCTTATATGAATGTTCTTGAAACGGGAGCTCACCACAATTGGTTACCATTAGTTGTGAGAAAAGTTGTAATATTTAATGATTTCAGACTTTTCCCATTATTTGTACTATGAGACCTAGCTTCTTGCCAAATTTCATAATTTTAGGTCAACGGGAAGTACCCTGTAGGTTTTTCATTTTTGAATAAATGTATGGAGATGAGGACATAAAATGCCATATCTTTTGATTGCGTCGTTGTAAAAAATTGAAATTTTCAGATCTTGTGTGGTTCATGGATCCTAATATATAGTATTAATTTCAACCTGATACCTTTACCCGTTCGTGAGATAAAGGGTCTTGACAGACAGACAGACAGACAGACAGACAGACAGACAGACAGACAGACAGACAGACGGACAACAAAGTGATCCTATAAGGGTTCCGTTTTTTTCTTTTGAGGTACGGAACCCTAAAAAACGGTCAAGTGCGAGGCAGACTCTCGCTTCGAGGGATTCGATATTCCTGTAGTATTTTTAAAAGCAATAAAAGCCCATCTTTAAGACCGCAAATAAGTTTGTCTGTAATTTTTTCTTCTTTCAATTATCGGTTGTATTTGTCTTGAGGTTGTATCAGCCATTTTTTAACAATCGATAGCATTTTATTGTACAATAATTATTTTCGTTAAGGCTATTCAACAGAGTTACTGTATTTCAAGATTAACTACCGACAGCGAAACTATCGCTATCGGAACATCACTATTCAGCAACTGTATTAGTAGGCACTTTTTCTACTTAGCTTCCTAGCTAGAACTCTGAATTCACAAACGTCTTTTTCAACGTAGCCTCCTAGGTAGATTTCTTATTCAGTCGTCAAATTCAAGCAGGTGTAATCGCGGCTTAACTTAACTTACCGTTATCGAATGCGGGAAGTGTGTTGTTTACATATACATCTATAATATGTGATCAAACGAACTTCTGGAATGAAGTTCGATCAATATTATATGAGTTAGCTTCATTCGAAGATATAAATATATACACAATGTAGTTTCTTTAACTATTCAGGTAACATACGCACGCTTTTAGAGTAATAAGAATCGATTTTTTAATCGATATCAAAAAAAAAAACAACACTAATTTTATCGATACTATCCCGCCTTACAGGTTGCCACACTCAGAGCTCTCATTCTTTAGAGACATCATACGAAACTTCCTATGGGTTAAGGGAGGGCGGGTCTTTATATCTTCGAATGAAGCTAACTCATATAATATTGATCGAACTTCATTCCAGAAGTTCGTTTGATCACATATTATATTTCGTAGCTTCATTCTTCAGATATAAATATATACACAATGTAGATGTTTAGAGTAGGAAGTTTCGTGTAGCAAGTAAGTATATTAAGTGTAATTTTAGTTTACTAGATTAAATAAAAGAGTATTTATTTTTTAATCAATTTGAGTTTTATTTATCAACATAAATATTTACTTCTAAGATTATTTATTCATTCTTAGTCATTGTTGCTTTCACTGGAATCACTTTGATAAGCAAATACTGATTTAGCAAAACTTGAATCATTACAGACAGGACGCTGATAAAACCTAGCGAACGTCTCTGAAGATTTAGTCCAGCCAGCAGCTTTACGTATTGCGTCTAGTGAAGCACCAGCAACGCGTGCGGCGGACGTGGACGCATGCCTCGTGCTGTGCGCGCTGTAGACGGACACGTCAACGCCGCTCGCGGATAGCGTCTGCTTAATCCATCTGCTGATGGACTGAGCAGAGGCCACCTTATGAGGCCGTTTGTATGTAAGGAACAAGTTAAAAGTTCCCACTGGTCTCAATGGTTCAGTTACTTCTAAATAGTCCATCAAAATGGTGGCTGGACAAATCTTTTTGTTTTGTTCGAAGTAAGGTAGAAACATAATCGGCTGTTCTCGGCCAGGTGCCGAAGTCTTAATCAGGTCAGAAATAATAATTTTCACCCCACCAGTACTCGATATCACATTATTTATTTTTATGAGTGACAGTGTTTGCACCCTTTGTGCAGTACACAAAGCCAATAGGACAGCTAATTTTTTAGTGATTTGTTCTATCGGAAGACTTTTGTTCGGATACCAATTCGATACGAAATTAATTAAAATTTGAGGATCCCACGTAGCCGAATATTTAGGGATAGACGGTCTTAGTCTATAAGCCCCTTTCAAAAGTCTTTTAATCTGACCGTCTTCACTTACTTCGCTTCCTAACAGGAAGGAGAGTGCAGAGCGGTGTGTATTGAGAGAGCCATAAGCAAGTCCCTTATCAAACTGTTCAGTCAAAAAAAGAAGCACTTGTGATATCGGAGCTTCTAAGGGATGAAGATTATTATTTTTACAAAAAATCCACCACGACTTAAAAGTAGCATTGTACTGCAGTAAAGTGTTTTGTGCAAGGGATGCTATCATCAATTCCAAGGCAGCCGATGGAGTTCCTCTTTTAACGAATGCAAGCCGGATAACCTCGCTACAGCCAGGGTATTCTCTTTGAAGAACTGGCGACGCGTCCTGAAAGAGGAGTAAGGAAGAGCGTTAACGGGGTCTAGATATAAGATATCTGATTTAAGCATACTTGTTAAAAGAGGAAACCAAGGCTGGGAAGGCCAGTAGGGGAACACAAATATCCCCTCTGCTTGATCATTTAAAATCTTTTGTAAGCATTTCAAAATTAGCGGGAAAGGTGGAAACGCGTAAAAGTACCACCGATTCCAATTTAGAGTGAACGCGTCAACTACGAACGCGTCTGGGTCTTGTTTCCATGAGACATACGTCTCGCACTTAGCATTGGTGCGAGAAGCGAAGAGATCTATTTCAGGGTGTCCTAGTGTTTCCTGGATACCTTGATACACCTCGTCAGACAACGACCACTCAATATCTGGATTAACCCTTCGTGACTCTTCGTCCGCCTCTACATTATCTTTCGTATTGATATAGGCAGCGAAGAGCCAAATTCTCCGCTTCTCACACCACTGCCATATAGTCTTAGCCAGGTCATTAAGGTGGGGGAATTGAATTCCCCCCATCCTATTAATGTAACTTATCGCTGTTGTATTGTCCACACGCAACAATATAGTACAATTGTACAAATCCTTAGCAAAGCATTTTAGACTAAGATAAATAGCCATAAGTTCCAGGTAATTGATGTGAAAACTTTTTTCACATTCTTTCCAGCTTCCGTTGACTCTATTTTGATTACAGTACGCACCCCACCCGGTCAAGGATGCGTCTGTGAAGACTTCTAGATCAAAATTTAAAGGACCAATCAAATTCTTTGCCGAGTTTATGTTTTTTACCCACCAAGCTAGATCGGGTAAAATTACCTCCGCAGGACGAAATTTAGCCTCATAGTTTTCATATTTTAAGAGCGCTAAATACTTCTGCCTCTCTAGAAGTTTTGTATAGCACCAACCATATCTCACAGCGGGGCAAGCTGCTGTTAATGTTCCAATCAGGTGAGCAAAGTCTCTGATTGTGCATGAAGGTAAAGACTGAAATCTTTGTAACAAACGTGCTATATTGTTGCGTTTGTCTTCTGGTAAAGAAATGGACATATCAAGAGAATTGAAAATGAAACCCAGATATTTGCATGATTGTTTGGGTTCAAGGTTACTCTTTTTATAATTTATTATAAAGCCTAGGCATTCAAGCAATTGAATGGTTTCTCGAACATTATTTAAGCATTCATAATAATCTTGACCAATACAGAGAATATCATCAAGATATACTACAGATGTGTAACCACGTGAACGGAGGTAAGTCATAACTTCTTTCATTAACTTAGTAAAGGTACGGGGGGCTACAGAAAGGCCATAGGGCATAGCGGTGAATTCGTAGGTAAAAATTCGACCATTCACATCTTCAAAATTGAACCTTAAGTATTTTCTGTCATCCTTTGAGATCGGAAGAAGTAGGTATGCTTCTTTTAGATCTATAGAAGCCATATAGTTCCCTTTTGCTATTAACTTTGCGGCTGTTCTGTAGTCCTCCATTTTAAAGTGTAACCGGGGAATAAATTTATTTAAAAGTTTTAAATTAAGAATGAACCTTTTTTGCGGGTAGGTGGCGAAAAGTATAGACGCGTTTGTTTGCTGCTCTGTTATTTAAATTTATTTTAATATCTACAAAGTGTATTTAAATACATACAGTACTTACAATTTGTTATGTTACAATAACCGCATAAACCTGCTAGTTATCTCCTTTCGCCCTTCACCATAACACTCTTTTTAACACCAATCATTTGTGCACCGTCATCACTACCACATCACAATGGAGGAGCTACAGCTTTCTATTGAGACGGTTGCGGCGCAGCTTCAAGAGAGGATGGCTAAGTTTGAAGAAATTCAGAAGGGGGCCCCTACGACCAACACTGCCACCAGTACTCTACCATCGGACTACTTGGAGTTTAAGTCATTTGTCGTTGTCTCACTATCCCTGCTACAGCAGCAAGTCGCTCTACTTGCAGAAAACTGGGAGCGCACTGAAATGCGGGCCCGCCGCAAGATGCTGTTACTCCATGGTATCGCTGAAGTTCAAGATGAGGATTTATCTAACACAGTTCTGCAGATCACAAAGAAGAAGCTTGATGTGCAAGATGCTAGCGCTGTAACCTTCTCCCGTATCCAGCGCCTTGGCCGGCCTACCACCAATGGCAAGCCGCGGCCAGTTTTGGTCAAATTTCGAAGCATGGAGGTACGTGACAGAGCCTGGTCCTCAAAAACTGGCCTCAAGGCAAGTGGCATAACACTCTCAGAGTTTCTCACAAAAAAGCGACATGCTGCTTTTCTTGCGGCGCGTGACTTCTATGGAGTCACAAAATGCTGGACAAATGGGGGTGTCATCGTTGTTCTGGATCTGAATGGCAAGCGGCACCGTATCACGTCTATCGCTGAGTTGAGCCGGGTTCCTGGCTATGTCCCGCCGTCATCGCAGACTACATCATCGTCTTCAAAAGCTGCTTCACCACCAGTGGCACCTGATGCCGCGGTCACTGGCAAAAATCCCTCGGTCACTGGCAAAAACCAAGAATCAAGACCACTGCGGACCGGACGACAAACAACTAAGAAGTGATCCAGAAATGTGCTCGCCGCTCATAATCTTGGTATCAAGGTATCAAGTGTATCAACTTTTTTAATAATATTAATTTCTGTGCTTGTGGGTCATTGTAGTTATTCTAAAACAAAGTATATTTTAACGTAAGTAATAGAAAAAATATTTTTCCGTAAGTAGGTACTTGTTGTTTACATGATTTAATCTGTCAAAGATGTGTTTGACATGCACAGTCTGAGCACCTTTCTACTTTTCTGAACAGTGTAACAATCAATGTAGTCTATCTCTTTCTATTTAAACGATTAGCCCTTGTAAATTGCTTGTAAATAGTACTTCAATGTTGCGTTCCGTTCCTCGCAAATGCAAATTATTCGCATTAAAAATATTGTTGTTCGTTTGTTCTTCCACGGCATACTGGCAGGTGAAATGCGATAAAAGTTAAATTATTTATTTGTTTGTTTATTTTATTTATTTATTTATTCGTATTGCATATATAAATTAAATTATACTATATTATTATTATATTATATTAATAAGTACACATGAACAATAGCGATGGACCGGATAGCGGTAGTGACTCGGATCATTTCTTTTCTTTTTCTTCCTCTAACTCATCCTCTGATGGCGCGAGCTTCCATAGTCTCCCACCTACACTTAATGATACATTAACGGCTGAATTCAATGACGTTTCAAAAAATTTCAATGTAGTGCACATTAATGCGCAAAGCATTCCTGCGCACTATGTGGAAATGCTCGCGTCATTCGATAACAAAAATATACATGCTGTCCTCATTTCCGAAACCTTTCTCAATCCTTGTCTCCCATCCACCTCCTATTCTCTACCGGGCTTTAAGCTTATTCGAAATGATCGAGTGAGCTCCTCACATGGTGGTGTCGCCATTTATCTCCGTAGCCACATTTCTTATTCGGTCATCAGCAAATCCCCTCAACCTCCACCTCCCAACACAGCTGAGCATCTCTTCCTTGAGGTCAATCTGTCCCATTCCAAAATTCTTCTTGGTGTCTATTACAGCCCCTCTCTTAAAATAAATTACTTCCCCTCTTTCGAAAACATTCTTGAAGAATTTGTCCCCTCCTATAGCCATTCCATAATAATGGGTGACTTTAACACATGCCTCCTGAAAAATGATTCCCGATCTAATAAATTGCAGTCGATTGTCTCTTCCTGTAATCTTAATATTCTCCCACTTAATGCTACTCACTTCTTTCCTCATTGCTCTCCTTCTCTCCTTGATCTCATGATCGTATCCTCAACTGACCATGTTGCAAAACATGGTCAGATTGAGGCAGACGCCTTCTCCTATCATCATCTCGTCTATCTTTCATACAGGATTCGTCCGCCTAAACTCAAACACCGTACCCTATTCCAGCGTAATTTCAAAGATATGGATCTCGTTCGTCTTCGTGAGGATGCAGAGAAAATCGACTGGTCGGTGATCGATCGTGCCGAGACTGTTGATGAGCAAGTGCAACTTTTCAACCACTTTCTTACAGACCTTTACGACATCCATGCACCTGTGCGTCCTGTCAGAGTCAAGCACTTACCTGCACCTTGGCTTACAGAAGACATGAAGGTGCTTATCGAGAAGAAGATCCAGGCGAAGTCGAGATTCAAGGTCGACCCTTCTAACGAAACCAAACAAAAGAAATATCAAGCGGTGAGAAATCGTTGCAACATGGTGGTACGGGACGCTCAAAGACGCCATATTCACAAATCAGTTGAGAATGGAGACCCAGCTAAAGTCTGGCGTTTCTTGTATACTTTGGGAGTTGGAAAATCACGTCATGGTACTATCCCACATGGCACAAATCTAGACTCACTCAATCAGCATTTCTCCTCTTCTTCTAATATTGATGCTGGTGTTAAAAACAGTACTCTAAACTCACTCTTGTCACAATCAACTCCTAATTTTTCTTCCTTTAGCTTTCGTCAATTCACTGATTGTGATGTTAAGAAGAGTATTCTTTCCATCACCTCGAATGCTGTCGGCAGTGACAGCATTAGTCGTAACATGATCATCCCCCTTATTGACATCCTTACTCCCGTCCTAACCAAAATCTTGAACAACTCCATCTCGTCCGGTGTATTTCCTTCAGCTTGGAAGGAAGCCCAAATTACTCCTATTCCGAAAAAAGGTAATCCTTCATCATTTTCCGATTATCGTCCTATATCCATTCTCCCATTCCTTTCCAAGGTCCTGGAACGGTTGGTTCATAACCAGCTCAGCCAATTCCTAAACCGCAATAACCTGCTCAATCCTCTCCAATCCGGTTTCCGTTCTGGTCATAGTACGACTACTGCTCTTGTCAAGATCTCTGATGACATTCGGATGGGGATGGACAGACAGCAGCTCACAGTATTGACACTACTTGACTTTAGTAACGCTTTTAACACTGTTGACTTTGACATTTTACTTGGGCTGCTGCACTCTCTTAACATATCTCCGACGGTAATTGACTGGTTTCGCAGTTATCTGCTGGGTCGCCGGCAACGCATCCGGGTGGAAGAATCCTTCTCCTCGTGGTGTGAAACATCTGCTGGTGTACCCCAAGGTGGCGTCTTGTCCCCACTCCTCTTCGCTATCTTCATTAACTCTATTACTTTTCCAATCCAATCTTCGTACCACCTGTATGCTGACGATCTCCAAATATACTCTCAAGCTGGAATTAATGACCTTGGAAAGGCCATATCTGATATTAACGCTGATCTGGCTCATATCTCAGAATGGAGTAACTCTCACGGATTGCAAGTGAATCCAAATAAGACACAGGCCATAGTAATTGGCAGTCACTGGTTCATTTCAAGGGTCGACTTTGGATCTCTCCCTCCAATCGTCTTTAATGGTGTAGGTGTTCCATACGCCCAAACTGTGAAAAACCTTGGCATACTTTTTGATATCACACTTTCGTGGAAACCACAAGTGGCGGAGTTAAGTCGGAAGCTTTTTGGTGCGTATGGATCACTGAAAAGGCTGCGAAATTTCTTGCCGACCAGTACAAAGATTGCTCTTGCACAATCGTTACTCCTACCTATCTTGGATTACGCTGATACCTCCTACCCTGACCTCACAGAAGAGATGCTTAACAAACTGGAGCGGCTCCAGAACCTGTGTATAAGGTTTGTTTTCGGACTGAGGAAGTACGACCATGTGTCGTCCTTCCGAGCTCAGTTAAAATGGCTGCCCATTCGCCGTCGAAGGGATTGGCATATTCTCTCTCTACTATACTCTATCCTATTTCTTCCTTCCACCCCTTCATACCTCAAAGAAAGATTTCAATTTAACACCTCTCAAGATCGTACTCTACGCTCCTCTCTTGACCTTTCCCTCTCTATACCTTCACATACTACAAATTTCTATCACGACTCTTTCACAGCTACGGCCATACGACTCTGGAATGCACTTCCCACCGCGCTGAGGCAAGCTCCCTCACTCGACATTTTCAAAAGAAATGTTAAAGACCACTTCCTTTCACTGTCACACCTCTCGTGATCTGTGGTTGCCTGTTGTTGTTCGTGTCCTGCTATCAGATTTATGTGTATTTATATATTATATATATGTATATATATAAATATATATTTATTATGTTTTTATAGGTAGGTTTATATATGTAGTGTTTATGTATGTTTAATTTGTTATATCTTTAGGTCAATCGTTATGCACCGTCCCCGCATCTATGTTAGCCTAATATCCTGCACCCAAAGGTTGCCTGGAAGAAATTGCTCTTTAGCAATAAGGCCGCCTCATTGTACACCTATTTCTAATATTGTACTTTTCACAAAATTTCGTGTGCAATAAAAGAATATTGTATTGTATTGTATTGAATCTTTTACTTCCGTCAGGTTTAGGAGCAAGAAAAGTTCTTGAAATAAATTGATCTTCACGTGGTTCACATTGTACAACGGCACCTAACTCGACCAAATGTTGGATAGCGAATGCCATATCTTTTCTCTCTGTATTAGAGAATGTATTTCGAGGTGGTGCACCTTGATGAACCTCTGTATTAAAGGGTATAGATAAACCGTTCTTTACCCAGTTAAGTATGGTTGAATTATTTGTAACAGCAGGCCAACATTTGTAAAAATGCTGTAATCTACCAGCATGACATACCGAAATTAATTCCGACGAGCACCTCGCTTGCTCTGGCTGCTGTTCCTGGTCGGCGGTGCTGGTGGAGCAGGGGCTGGCTTGTAGGTCGATGACGGGGTCTTCGGCGCTCCTCCCTTCCCCCCCCTGTTCGACGACTGATGGCGGAAGGGGGCTGTCCAGTTTAACGGATAACGACTTCTAGTCGTCGATTGCGAAGTTGAAGGAGCAGGCTTTTGAGGCGGTGCGGCTTTTTTAATTTGAAGTCCCTGCTTCTCGATTGCCTTTGAGGCCTTAATCTTGTCGGATAATTTCATTCCGAACAGTGATTCATCTCGCTCAACGTCTTCTACGATTTGAACGAATGCCTTATCTAAGGCAGGTGTAATTGCCTTTATCCGAGCTTGAGTCTCTACAAAATTAAGGTCAGTTAAAACCCTGCAGCTGTCTGATAGCATTTTTATGACCTTTATCTTAGATTCCTTATCCTCGCAACCCGTAACAAGGAACGTAAGGGCTCTGTTGATCGCCGATATTCCCAGGCCTAGTTGTTGTTGGGCTTTTTCGAATTTCTTGTCACGTGCTCTTGCACTCTCTGTAATAGCGGCTGAAATTTCAGGGTTGAGGGTAGGTGCCCTAAGTAATTTACAATTGTCGGGTATTGTAAGTTCCTTCAGTAAGGAATCTTTGTTCTGTGTAGAGAGTCCACGGCGCAAAATAGGCAACCAACGATCTGCAAGATTTTGATGGATATTTTCACCATATGTCGGTTTTTCGTCGGCCGGGTCACCTAAGGCCGTCAAAAATTCGAAATCTATTTCGGGCGCGGCGGGTGTTGCATTTTCAGCAGGATCAGCACTTGGAGACTCGTCTGCTGGGGGCGAACCCGTCGCGAGATTTTCCGTATCGGGACTGATAGGATCGGCCAAAGCCTCGGTTGGAATTGGAGCCGAATTTCCGTTACCGGAGTTGTCTGAAACAACGTAGGAAAGGAATATTTATTTAATTTAAGTAAGATATATCGAGAAACATACTTTCAGGAATCAGAAAATTATTCCTAAGTCTTTGTGTTAGCTCACGTCTAACCTCCCGACAAAAGTTATTTAATAAATAAGACCAGGTATTGTCTTCGTGTTAGCTCCCGTCTAACCTCCCGACCTGGTGGGTATTCAAGGTGTTTTTGTGTAAAAAATACCAGTATTTGTCTTCGTGTTAGCTCACGTCTAACCTCCGGACCTGGTACTTAAAATATTTTTGTGTAAGAAAAAACCAGTAACTGTCTTCGTGTTAGCTCTCGTCTAACCTCCCGACCTGGTAGCTACTTAGATATTTTTTATTAAATTACCTTAGTGTTGACTTGCATTCAACCTCTAAGAAAAAAATTTTTTACTCACCATTTTCTTCCTCTGAGTCTGAATATATTATTATTCGATTACGACGAGGAGGTCGAGGAGGTCGAGGTGGTCGAGGTTTATCACTTTCCTTTAATTTTCGAAGCTTTTCTTCGTAATAACTTATTTTTGCACTATTTATTCTTTTAGACATGATAAATGCGGGTAGGCAAAAAAGAAATAAGTTCCGTTGGAGCGAACGTGCTTACGTTACCACGCACAGAAAAAGAATGAGAGCTCTGAGTGTGGCAACCTGTAAGGCGGGATAGTATCGATAAAATTAGTGTTGTTTTTTTTTTGATATCGATTAAAAAATCGATTCTTATTACTCTAAAAGCGTGCGTATGTTACCTGAATAGTTAAAGAAACTACATTGTGTATATATTTATATCTGAAGAATGAAGCTACGAAATATAATTAGACAAAGAGTGGTATGAGTCATCACAGTAAATTAAATTAAATTAAATCTTATAAATTATAACTAAAATTATGCTTAGTGATCTATTATATATTCCTAGATTATTTAATTATTTAACTAGCCTCCTATGTACAACTAGTAATTTGAAGTAAATTTTTGATATTGTTGTTTATTATTATTTTTATATTAAATGGCATGATATTGTGGAGTCTTAACTTCATCCTGTTTGGTTGTAGGTGCACTTTTATCTTATATTGTTTAAGTGGTTTTATTATTTTAATTTGTGTATTTTTTAAATTGTAATATTCAAACACAATCATGAATTGTTCTATGAATAAATGATATGATGATATGACTAGGGGTGGGCTTAAAATCAGCCTGTTGCTGTGCCCATGCCCATTTTCGGTAATTTTTTTTTTTTTTTTATATGTAGCCTGTATGGTGTCCCACTGCAGGGCAAAGGCCTCCCCTCTTTTTCGCCATTCGTCTCTGTTCTGAGCCTCTGATGGCCAGTTTTCTAAAAAGTTGTTTAAATCGTCGCGCCATCGTCTCCGAGGTCGGCCTCGACGGCGATGACCATCCTCTGGCACCCATTCTGTAGCTACTAGCTCACCTATCCGGGTAGTTAATACCTATCCGGGTAGTTAAAACTATAAAAATACCCGGATAGGTATTTTTATTGTATTAACTAAATTGTAATTCAATTCTATTGATGTAACTTTGTATTAATGTAAATAATGTAATTTAAAATCGAAAATAAATGAATTTGAATTGAATTGAAGTATGTGCAAATGTGGCAGTTAATTATTGCAGGGCGGCGACCTAGGAAAAGCTACGGGAGTACTAACTTGTCGGCACAACTCAATTTAAGCAGTTGACGAACTAATAAACAACTATTACAAGTTAGTAAAAGTTCTCGCGGTGACTTTGAGCTGTCCTCTCTTCACCTCTCAAGTTGACTGATTAGATCATCAATGTTCCTCGGGCCTGGGAGGTCAGGCTAGATTGAAAACTATTGTGTAAATATCTATTTTCACAACCTCATAAAAACTTATATACGTGAAAAATAACACCGAATTTGTGTTCAAAAATATTTTTTTAGGTAAGTATTATCTGCCGGCGAACTTAAGAAAGGAAACGAAGCTTTTTTCTGAGTTACCGGACAAAATATGCCGAGTCCTTCAAGGTGATGGATATTAATGATCACTTCTACGATTGGAGAAAAAATACACCGGAAACTGAAACAATTTCTTCTTGTCTTGTCGACATCAAATCCAATTAAGTGAATACATTTAACTTGTTGTGTTATCGAAACTGTTTTCTTCTTTTCAATAGAAATTTAAATAATTTTGGTGTGAGATTTTTAATTCTTTATTTTTCTTAAAATATTGTTGACGTGCAAAAGTACTCTATGGGGATCACCTCTTGAATACTGATTTATCAGATTTATAAAAGTACCAGAAGGTGTTAATCATAATAAAATCAATAACAAAACTATTCATTTATTTCTTTGCTATTTACTTTAGAGCGGAGCGAGAAAGGTATTGTTCAAATTTTCTCAAAAACGTGTTCCATTTCACTTATACATCATAAATAGCAAGTCTCCCAGAATGTCCGTCTGTCGGTCGATCGGTCTGTCCGTCACGCTTTGGCCTAGCGACTAGGTGACAGACGGGTTCTGAGTGTTGCTAGAACTCATTTTGAAGGTGCTGTCATACGATATTCTAAAATTGTTGATACCCGGCAACAAGTGCCCTTCAGCAGCAGTTTCAAAAGCTGAGTTTGTACAAACTTCCCGACAAGTATACATTACATTATAATACAAACAGCATTGAATTAATCAAGGTAAGAGTTCCCGACGCCTAAAGTCAAGTTTGTCAGTTGTTTACATTTTGTTAAATAAAGGTCTTTCTTGATTTAATTTAATTTTGGACGTTGATTTAATCAGATTGAACCTGATTTTATTTACTCTTGATTTGTAGCCCGAGTGGGAAGGGAAAAGGGAGATGTACAATACAGCCGGGCCTTGGCGAGTCCCTCCGGCCACGTATAGGACGCGACACGTCACGCGGCGTGACGTAATCATGTGAGTTTCACTTTTACTGAAAGTAGCACCGAGGGATTTCATCGCAGTTTCTTTAGAGGGTTTCTTGTATGGCCCTGGATGTTAAACATCAATGTACAGCGCCCTGATATCATTTCGCGCGAGTTAGATCTAATGTTGGGATTTAGCGGGTGACAAATTACATCCTCGTAATGATCTGCGGCTGCGATGTCGACGTTATTAACGTTGTTGCACGGTACAAGTGAGCACTTAACGTAGTGGTTATAACTACCTTTGTGGTTTAGTGGTTAAAGCACTCGGCTCTCGATCTGGAGTTTCTGGGTTTGATTCCCGGTGGGGACACTGTCAAACAAAAATCACTTTTAGAGATTTTCCAATTTCGTGAGTATATTAGGTGACTATGGTACTTCCCCTCTTCATTTTTTCCAGCAAAAGCTAGAATTCTAGAGGGAGCTCCCTGTCCTGTAGTGGACGTTTTCATGGATGGAAATACAGGACTGTAAGGGAGATTATAGGAAAATATGGGAGAAAATTAATAATTGGTTAGGTCGAACAAAAAATAACGTAGATGAGGTAATAATAAAATATTTAGGTAAGAAAGAAAGTGTTGTAAATATTTGCACAAACTTTACGAGAACATTCACACAAGAAATTAAAAACATCAAGCATGTGTGTAACACAAAATTTTTGGTTAGGAGTAGTTATGTAAAAGAGAGTGAAGTGAGTTTTAGGTATGTAAAGGTCAGTTCGTTGGATGTAGAAAAAGTAATAACTAGTTTATCAAAGGAAAAATCTCCAGGTACAGATGGTATAAGAATAATTGACATAAAGCATTTAAAAAAATCGTTAAGCCCCATTATTGCAAAGTTAATAAATTTGTGCATAGAAAACCATGTTTATCCCGATCAACTAAAGGAAGCAATAATACGTCCTATATATAAGTCAGGGAACCATCAAGAATACATAAACTATAGGCCTATAGCAATATTGTCCATTATAGACAAAATTATAGAAAAATTAATTATGAGACAAATTAGTGGGTTTTTGGAGCAACACAAAATATTATCGAATGATCAGCACGGTTTCAGAAAGGGACGCAGTACGACCTCTGCGCTGATGCGGTTTGCCGACTACGTGAACGACAGTCTCAACTCCGGGAAACAGCTGATTGCGCTTTTTATTGATTATAAAAAAGCGTTCGACACGCTCGACCACGACATCTTGTTACAGGCAATGGAAGAGTGCGGTGTACGGGGGCCAATAAACAGTTGGTTCCGAAATTACCTAAGCAACAGAAAAATTCGCACTGTAATAAATGGCGAAACGGGAGAGGAGGCTGTCGTTGATCTTGGTTTGCCGACCGGTTCAGTTTTTGGCCCGATAGGGTATTTGATGCATGTCAACAGTGTGTCAAATGTGATTAGCAAATGTCGAGTGTATATGTATGCAGATGACATGTGTTTATTATATGCATCAAAAGAAATATGTCAGGTCCAGACATATATTCAGGAAGATTTTGATAATGTCACAAAATGGGCCCACGACAATGGCATCATAATAAACTTGTCCAAAACTAAATGCATGCATATACACTCGCCATATAATCAGCGCGCTAAACAAGAAGACAAAAATTACCTTAATATAATTGGTCATAGTTATGAATGTCTACATAATAACAAAACGGGTTGCAATTGTACGAAACTTCAAATAGTAGAAAATTATAAATATCTAGGATTGACTATTGATAGGCATTTTAATTGGAAGGCGCATACATTTGATGTTTGTAACAGACTAAGGTCAGTACTGGGAAAATTTTATCACCTTAATCGGATACTTAGCAAGCGCACGATGCGCTTAGTGTATTATGCATTGGCAGATTCCCTGTTAAGCTACGGTTTTATTGCGTATGGGCGTACTTTTCATACTTATATTAACGAAATTAAAAAAATACAGACTAGGCTAGTTAAACATTTAGTCACAAAAAATGTAAAAAAATTATGCAATCACGACTACGAGAAACTGTTCAAAATTTGTAAAATCTTGCCAGTAGATAAAAAACTTCAATATCTCATAGGTATAGAACATTATTATAATGAAGAATTCAAAACAAAAGTTGCAAACAAATACAACACTCGAAGTGTAAGACAGGGTAGACTGACAAAACCAAAAACAATAAATTATTATGGAGAGAGGTCAACAAAGTTTCTAGTCCCAAAGATATTTAACGGAATAGATTTATTAAGACAAGAACCTAAATTTAAAACTATAAGTATGTTAAAATCTAGACTGAGAGCATCGCTGCTCGGTGTCAGCGATACTAAACAGGATCTTGCTTAATGTAATTGAGAACGATGGTACGGTCGGGAGCAGGTCGAACTTTACACAGTTTCTTCTGCAAATGAAATAAATATAAATAAATAATACAACTGTCAAAATGTAAGGCTTGACCTGCATTTGACTGTACAAATTATATATACATACATAACGGAAACAACTGTATTTACTTAATGAATTCTACACTTATTATATATGTATATTCACTTTTTATTTGTATAAATATTAGTTAGTTATTATTTTCTTTTTAAGGTAGGTATAAAAACGTGTTAGAGCGTGGTCTCGCCATCAAACGTAATAGTTTGGCGAGTAGACTAAGTATTGTCAAAATGTACTTACCTTTGTAACAAATAAATTAAAAAAAAAAAAAAAATGGGATGTTATGATGGCAAAATGAATCAATTGATTTTCGGATAATTATTTTGTGCTTCGGAAGGCTTGTTAAGCCGTTGTTTTTGGCTAGTCGTTAATGAGCTATGCCAGAAGCCGATGGCGGTTCAACAATCAGACGCTAGAGTTTCTGTAGCCAGTCATCGATCTTACGATTTAATGATTGAAGATTTGATGGTGGTGATAAATTGTAGTGTGCTCGCCTCTCCTTCCTTAGTATATAAGTATTAGTCATTAAACCTGCATCATACGGAACACACGTGTGTCTTATTAAACGCTCTCCCGGGTCCCCGCACCGCAAAGTTGCAGTGTTGATAAGCTGGTAAGGATTCCTCGCTGCTATAGTAGGCACTCATTTCGCTAGGTTGCTAGGTTATTGTCCTTTGGCAGAATGTGTTCTGCGTGCGGCATACAAACGACTTCATACGGTAGTTTATTGCCATTTCTTGCGTTCTCTCTTACGACTGGAATGCATGCATCGTCTAAACATATCAGTCTGCAGAAATATTGCTTTCTCTAACAAACATTTATCTCTTGAATGGAAAGCGCACTATGGAAAGCTAGCCAGATAATGTAGTCGATTTCAACCCACGCCATGCCAAATAATGACTAGCGTCTAAATTTTATCGTCTTAAACCATAGTCGACCTTTGTACAAATTACAAAACCACATTAAACGATAATTTTGATCACCTTATGTAAAAAAAACCGGTCAGGTGCGAGTTGGACTCGCGCGTCGAGGGTTCCGATATACCTTTAGTATTTTTGGAAACAATATAGTCCATTTTTAGGACCGCAAAACTAAATTTGTTTGTAAAGGTTTTTTGCAGATTTCTAAAAAACTGTGCAAATGAGAAAGCTCGTTTTATTTTTGCTGTAATATTTACATAAACGTCTATCGACTGTAATTAATTCAGATTTTTCCATATAAGGGGGGGGGGAATGGTATTTTTTTGACATTTTTCATCGTAACTTGAAAACCAAGAGTTGTAAAAAAATACAAAAATATGTTTTAGAATTTACAAGTAAAGCCCTTTCATATGATACCCCACTCAACCCAGTACCGATAATTTGAAATTTTGCCACCCCCTATTTGGGACCCCTTTATATTAATAATCATATTTTTTTCTTAATTCTTTCACGTGTTGGACAACCATATCCTAAAACTATTCAAAATTTCAAGTCGATAGCATGAGTGGTTTCCGAGATATACGGGTGTGACAGACAGACAGACAAAGCGGCACCATAAGGGTTCCTTTTTTTACCATTTTAGAACACAAATCAGCGGAGTGGAGGGAGTTCCGGTGACGTCTTCCCGTACGCTTATTTCCGTACGCGATGTATAACGAATGAAGGGAGCGGGTCAATATCCTCCTAAAAAAACAGCAATGATAATACGACTTGGTCTACTTTATTCCGTTGCCTCATAATCACTTAACATAAAGTTTCACCCCGATTTTTGAACTTGCTACGCTGACGACCTTGCTTAAATATAAAGAAAATACCGAAAAAACATCTGATTTAATCCAGAACAGTAGTTTTTTTAAAGTAGTTTATTAGTTACTAGCGGTCCGCCCCGGCTTCGCACGGGTAGATATAGGTTCTTGTTGCGTCGGGGTTTTTCAATAAAAAAGTACACTATAAAGACAATATGGATATTACTCGTATTAAAATTCAATGTTTAGGTTCTTAAGTTAGACAAAGCTAGATTTCTCGTCATCACATACACTCTTTGATGCTCTGCCTACCCCGTTAGGGATATAGGCGTGATGATACACTCATTTACACATACAGGAACCATTAGCCAAATTTTACGTGTCTATTCTTTGTTGTGCCGATAGATAAAACCATCAGAGTCACTTAGAGCGCCATTTCTTAAATTTCAACTTTTATAATTATTACACTCATGATAACTATTGAATGGCAAGTCCGATTTGAATAATTTAAAAATATTTTTTTCACTTCTCATGCTCTGAAAGTGCTTCTTTGTGCAGGATATAGGCTGCACAAAGTCGAATTTCGTGCACTAGGGCAAAAAAGTAATCGCGGTGGTGTACGCCCTGCGCGCGGGCCTGCTGCACCCCCCCCAGTAGTTTCGGAGCCTATTCGATGCAAACAAACAAAAAAACAAACAAACAAACAATCAAATCTTTCCTCTTTATAATATTAGTGTAGATGTAGATTCTAAAAATGGTCAAAGTTCTTGTAGTCCAAGATTAAATGCGGAGGTTTTTATTGCTACGAGTTGATCCAGCGCAAACCAATAATGGTTAACCTAACCTAATACCTAAAGCTTACGTTTAATTTTGTGTAGTTTTTATTAGTTAACAGAATGAAGGTAAGTATAGAAGGTTTTCATTTCATTCAGACCCCAAGATCAAACTCCCGATGGAAAAAGTTGACTGTAATTATTTCCGCCAGCGTAAAACATTTGAGTTAAATCACATTACCTTTGAGTGACAAGAGGATTTCACTAAAGCGAATAATAAATTAAATTGGGTTTTTCTTTATTACGATGTAAATCGAGTTAACCGATAGCCAATTTTTTGAAACAATATAAGTACCTCCCTCTCCAAACATAAATTATTACCGTGCAGAGTCTAATTATAACTGAAATTTCTGTTAGTTTCATATTTTTTATTCTTTTTCTCTTATATTTTTTTTAAAGATAGTATTAAACTTGGATTTTTAAACATTCGTAAGTTTTGAATTGATAATCTATATATATAAAACAAGAAGGTGACTGACTGACTGACTGACTGACATATCAACGCACAGCCCAAACCGCTGGGTCTAGAGATTCCAAATTTAGCATGTAGGTTCCTTATAAGACCTAGGCGTGCACTAAGAAAGGGTTTTACAAAATTCTACCCCTAAGGGGGTAAAATAGGGGATGAAAGTTTATATGAAAGTCCGTCAGTTTTGAAGTTAGGATCTTCAAAATTTGTATTTAGGCTGACGACTAAAAATTAATATTTACGTGTCTCAGGGTCTTTGAAAATTCGACACCCTTAAGGGTGAAAAGGGGGATGAAGTTGAAAATTCTTTATTTTTAAAGTAAAATCCACATAATTTATTATTTAGGCATTAATGATGTAATTCTATGCAATGTTCATCACTGTTACTGAAATTCCACCCCAAATTCAACCCCTAAAAAAGGGAAGTGGAGTGAGAAAGTCTAAAAACCAATATGGGTATCGTTTGTATGGTTTATCGGGTCGCTGATTACGAAAACTACAACAATTTTGAAATCCAACGTGGTTGACGTTAAATATCATCATTGCCTTGGGATGGGGTTGGGGTGCGATAGGGTTGAAGTGTGAATATGGGTGTCGTTTGTATGGTTTATCGGGTCGCTGATTACGAAAACTACAACAATTTTGAAATCCAACGTGGTGGACGTGAAATACCATCATCCCCCTGGGGATGGAGTTGGGGTGCGCTAGGTTTGAAATGTCTAAAAATCAATATGGGTGTCGTTTGTATGGTTTATCGGGTCGCTGATTACGTAAGCTACGACAATTTTGAAATCCAACGTGGTGGACATGAAATACCATCATCCCCTGGGGATGGGGTTGGGGTGCGATAGGTCTGAAATGTCTAAAAATAAATATTGGTGTCGTTTCTATGTTAGGGATAACGGTTAAATTGGCTTTAGGGGTAGGGATAGGGGTAGGGATAGGGGCAGGGATAGGGATAGGGAGAGGTAGAGAGGTAGAGAGGTAGAGGGAGAAGGAGGGGAAGGGGGAGAGGGAGGGAGAGGGAGAAGGAGGGGAAGGGGGAGAGGGAGGGAGAGAGGGAGGGGGGTGAGGGAGAGCGAGAGGGAGGGGGAGAGGGAGGGGCATGGGGAGAGGGAGGAGGGGGAGAGGGAGAGGGTTTTAGTTTTTCTCAATTACTTCTGCGAATTGGCTCTGTTTTGAAATATTACATAAAGGTGTCTCTCATCTCTCTCTTTACATTTGTTAGGATACTGCTGCTAAGTTCCTCTGTTCTGAGTAATTTATGAGTAACGTCTGTATATTATATAAAATTCAGCTGGATCTTGAATTATACTCATTAATTTGCGCAGTATTAGTCCTGTTTTTCCTTAATTTAAAATTTCCCCGAAATGACGGGAAAATATCTCATTGCTTCGGAAAACCGGTAATAAAATAAATACGAAATCCTTGCGAGCGAAGCCGCGGGCAACAGCTAGTATGAAATAAATAGATCGAATCTAATGTATGTCTGGATGAAGTCCCCAGTATAGGCACCTGAAACAGTTGTGGAATACGGACTGATCTAGTTGGCATTTTGATCTGTAAATTTTCCAATATTTTATCACAATAATACTCGTATCAGATAGTTTTTATTTTTTAATTCCTATCCAGATAATATCAGTAAAAACTTTTTTAAAACATTTTTTAACTTTTATCGAATAGTTGTACCTCGTTGACTATTTATAAACTTAATACTTTTGTATATTAGGAAACTTAACCTTTCTATAAATTTTAAAATAGATTCTACTTAAAAGTTACCCAATTTGCAGGTACGTGTATCCTCTTAGTTTTAAATTGAGGGTCGTGCCAGTGCGGGCCGATAATGCAGCCACACGACAACAACAACACACAAAATTTTAAAACCAGCGACACACTCTGTTAACTTCTAAATGGACTGCTCTAATGGACTGCCATCTAAAATATTAGCTAAATAACTCCAACTAGTTACTTTAAGTTTATGTAATAATAACTTTAGTCACCCTTAAACGTTTATTACTCCAGATTTTTTTTATTAACTACTTACATTTGCAAATGATTTTTACGTGACTATAATATAGGTAAACACAAAATTGCGGAAATCGAAGGATTTTTCAACTATGAGCGAGACTCGAACCAGCATCTTCTCTGTCAGTACCAGAAACGCTTTAACTACTAGACCACTGAGATTCTTGCTCGTGAACCTAAAGCTCTCTCGCTACAGTAGCCTTACAATTCTATATTAATAGTAGATTAGTAGCCAAGGGCTGTAAGGCATCAATTGCAGCCCGAGATATTTAGGCGCACGAGCGCAGCGAGGGCGCCTATAGTTCGAGGGTGCAATTGATGCTTACACCCGAGCTAACTACTCTGCTTTACATCTCGATTGTGACATAAGTAGGTCCTTATTACCACCAAATTGTAGGTGACCAATTAGCGCTCTAGGGTAATAATGTAGCTAGAAAAGCCCTAGGGCGGTAAGTAATAAAAAAAAACACTTCACTCTTTCAAAACTCAATTACTTACTGCCCTAGGGCTTTTCTAGCTACATTATTACCCTAGAGCGCTAATTGGTCACCTACAAGCACCATTTGGGGGTAATAAGGACCTACTTACCGAATATGAGAGATGTAAAAGATATTTTTTTATTATTATTTATTTAATAAACTTAAACTATACGTACAGTTTTATAAAAGGCCTGCAAAACTGTTCTGACAGTTTGTCTGCAGGAGGGAGTCTCTTTTAGTTACAAAGATTACCTACAAATAATAACAAAGTTGAATTACTTAGGGGAGTGTACTGAACGAACATATTTTTAAATTTATTATGATTTAGCTCGAGGCGAATGTCCTCCGGCAAGCTGTTTAATAAGTAAGGTAACCGTTTACTTAGTGTTCTGTCTCCGTAATAGGAAATATGCATGATTTTATTTTTAAAAAATATCCTCATTCATGTAATAAACAGTTTAGTAAAACTATTTTTCGAATAACTATGAAATAAAAAAAGATATAACCCATCGAAGATTTGTTTCTATCTATGAGTATATGGCCGTAGTGGCATGTGACGTCATTTTCCATGTTGGATCTCTCTGTCTAATCGGCGCGTAATTAATAGTTGTAAATGCTTATATCGGCCGTGTTTCTTAGCCGATTTAAATTTTGATTTCTCTTTTTGTCATCTCTACTACGGCAATTTCATATTTTGTTAATAAATGCGATTAAAACATATTATGCATAGTCCCTATTACCATAATACCTACATGCATCTCACCCAGTTGATGCTTCATCCAACGATCAATGTGATTTACATGTAGCCTTTTGCTACAGTGTGCTACGGCGCGGCGTAGCAAAGCGTAGCTACGCACAACTGTTGCGGAAGCAACACGCGTTTGGTAAAACGCTTTTTAAAATGATAAATTATTATCATGTGTTTTGCTCATTCGTTTTTGGAATACTATTTATATATATCCACTATAAATAAGAACTTACATTAATAAGAATAAAGTACACCTGGATACGACCCGGGCCGACCTTTTTATGGAACAGCAAATACAAACGATGTATCCCGCCGTGTCAGCGGTTCGGTCGCGGCTTCTGTTTACCTCATTTCTATTATTTCGCTGAACACTTGATTTGTTTATATTTACTGCTGACTGTGCAACCTCAAGATACCGGTTCCCAAGTTACCTATTCAAACAACCCTCAGTTCATTCTGCGCAGGTGTGCTTCATTATTACTCAGTAAGTCACTTTAAAAGGTGGAAGAATGGCTCAAACTGCAAATAAAGCACACCCAGTGTAACGCTTGTGAGATATGTGGTAGTTTGTTTTAAGTATTGCAGACTCACTAGACGGTAATGAACATCTTTATCACTAGTTTGTAAATACAGAATTTAAATGATTTAGGATATTCAATATTCAAGTCAAATCTTCTAAAGACACCAACAGCAGAAAAATTAAGAATTTCTTTCCACAAATCTGCTTGTAAAATCTTATGAATTGAGACGAATATTTCTGTTAAAGAATTGTTTGATTTTATCGTCTCATTAATCAGCTAAGAGTTTATGTTATGCTTTATTTCTTTTCAGCTGCGTAAGCTTTTGACATTTTGACATTGGAACTGTCTTTTCGTTCGTTCCAGTATAGGCCCCGTTTTCACGAAAAAGTGCGATCCCCTTATATCTTGGAGAGTGGTGAAGATATGATATTTAAAACAAGGTTTTAAAGACGCGTATTTACGAGAGCTATAAGATGCAAAACAAATTGTTCGAGAAAGTCAAAAACTAAAAAAGTTATGGCCAAAATAGTGCAAAAAAAATTAAATATTTTCCGAGTTTTTTACTTTGGCACTCGATATTTTGGAAACGAAGAATGGTATCAAAAGTTTGAGAAAAATTTCTCTGGACAATTCAGTCAGCTACAATTTGAGCCTAAAACAAAGACGATCGGGTTTAGGGTTAGCCCTGTAGCCTAACCTTTTTATTACAAGCTTTTATTAAACTTGCCTTGTTAGTTTGGGACAAATCTAGTAATAAAATTTTAGAACAGTTATCATTATTTGATCCGGCTGAAATTTAGCATACTTAAGTAAGTTCGGTGACAACACAATGTTATCGTATCATTGAGCTGGTCTGGTAATGGAGACGGAAGGTGGCCATAGGAACTTCTAAACGGAACAACGGAACCCCATCAAGTTCGGGTTCGTTGGATTTGTCTTTTCAAGTTCTCTGGTCTCATATGATCACCAGGGTCCTGATGATAGAGTAAGAAGGTGGCCAGAGGAACTCCTAAATTAAACAAGACAGACTCGTCGAATTTGGTTTCGTTATATTTGTATTTCCAAGCACTTTGGTCCCAGATGATGATCAGGCACCACATGATCGAGTCAGATGGGAACTAATAAACTAAATGAGATAGACCCGTTGAGTTTAGGTACGTTAGACTTGTATTACCAAGCACTTTGGTCCTAGATGATGGTCAGGGTCCAAATGATGAAGTTGGAAGGTAACCATAAGAACTCTTAAACTGAACATGATGGACCCGTCGTGGACCCTTACGGGTTCGTTAGATTTGTAGTCCTAAGCACTTTGGTCTCAGATGATGATCAGGATCCAGATGATGAAGTTCGAAGATAATGGTCACAATCCAGATGATGTAGTCGGTTGGTAGCCATATAAACTTCTAAAATAAACAAAATAGATTTAGATTTGTATTCCCAAGCACTTTGGTTTCAGATGATGATCACGGCCCAGACGATGGAGTTGGACGGTGGCCATAGGAACTAATAGAATACCCAAGATAGATCCGTCGTGTTTTGGTTCGTAAGACTTGTATTTCCAAGCATTTTGGTCACAGATGATGATCAGGGTACAGATGATGGAGTCGTAAGATGGCCATAGGAACTTCTAAACTAAACAAGATAGACCCGTTGTGTTTGGACTCGTCTGATGTGGGTTAGCAAATACTCTAAACTTCCCAAGGTTTAAAGATGACACTGGAAGCTAGAAAAAGCAACTTTGTTATAAACGTTGCCATCCTATACAGTTTCAGCTCGTTTGTGATTGGTGATTTAACGAAAGGTCTAGTGAACAGTGCCATTGGATACGTAACCAAAAGAATTTGACCCTGCTGTCAGTGGGCACAACTTACATCAATCCAGGTAGAGTTTGGCAGTGACGGTATTCACAAAATAAAATATACTTAAATAAAAAACCTTTTTTTAAAACAAGATTTTCTTTAAAAAATCAGTTGTAAGTACTAAAATTTTAAAATAGTACATTACTGTTAAGGCTGAAAATAAGGCAATTATCGTCCGAGTGATATTGGATGGCCGAGGCGAAGCCGAAACCTTAACAAGGACGATAATTGCCTTTCGGCCGCCACTTATATAGTGCTTTTCTCCTATTTGTGAGGAAACAGAAAATAAAATTAAAGGAATAAATCAATTCTTTATTAATTCATATTAAAAGCAACACTGCAGTTTTTGCAATTTGCTAATGACATTTGAACACTTTTTCCAGGTAGCTGTACTTGTTGTATACTTAGACTTAAAAAGACCTAAAGCAAATATTCAAAGGGCTATAACACTACAACAATATACATTGTTGTAGTGCTTTAAATTCTGTCGTGTAGCCTCCTTTTTAGAAATAAGAGCACTGTTTACAAGCAAATAGGACAAAATAATTTTATGCAAGAGTCGTGCTGATTAATGTTAGTTATGTAGATAAATATAATAAAATCATCATCATCATCATCATATCAGCCGAAAGACGTCCACTGCTGGACATAGGCCTCCCCTAAAGATCCCCATGACGACCGGTCCTGCGCTGCTCGCATCCAGCGGAAATCATGCATACAACTTTATGATATTCAATGGCATCAAATGATTTGAAAGCTTACAAAGCGCAAATAAATAAATGGTACAGCAGCACTGCACTTACTTTCTCGCAATACTCAAGGAAAAACTATCAACAGCAAACTTTAATTTGTAATGCCATACACATAGTATGGAAATTCAAACTTTTATTTACGTTTTTCCAAAAAAATGTTCAAACGAAATATACAGATCAATTCAGAATTCAAATAGTCAAACATTAAAACAAACAAACTTCAAACGATTTCGAGTAAATCACATGTTTAACTTTTGGTAGTACTGGAACACCCTTTATATGAATTTTCACAGTTCAATGGATACTACTGTAGGATACTTGCATGCACATTTTTTTAATTTCCCTACACATGAGCCTTATGGATAATTGTTTAGTTTGGTCTACTGAGCAAGCCCTTTCAGTTTTTGGTACACCCTGCGTACTAAATTTTATTCAAAAAATAATCATAAAGAATATCCAGTCAGGTAGACAACCAATCCAGGATTAATATTATAGAGAATTTTAATAAACTCAATGGAACCAATTTTGGGTAAATCACATATTTACGTTTTGGTGGTACAGGAACACCCCTTATATGAAATTACACAGATCAATTGACACTGGTGCATGATATATTATATAGAGATGCTTGGTCATGCAAAGTTTCATCAAGATTCTATGAGTCGTTTTTGAGAAAATTTCAATTTTTCATTTTCATTGTATGACAGCTACCCTCAAAATGAGAGCCAGAAGGAAACCACTCAGAACCCTTCGATGGATTTGCATAAAACTCCTAAATTCAAAATATGGTGTCAATCGGATCATTTGTTTAGCCGCTAGGCCAAAGCGTGACGGACAGACCGACCGACCGACGGACGGACATTTTTGGGAGACTTGTTTTTTATGATGTACGAGTATAAGTGATATATAACACATTTTTGAGAAAATTTTAAAAACTTTTTTTTTTCACGAATACAATACCTTTCTCGCTCCGCTCGAAAATAAAAAGGAAGAATTATTACTATTAAAACTTCATACCAAGCTTTCAAATCGTTTGATGCCATTGAAAATTATAAAGTTGTATGAAGTATTTCGATCGATCTATTTTAATATATTTTTGTCTACTTACTAATATTTACCAGAACGACTCTTGAATATTTTTTTTTTTAAATATTAGCACAACGAATTTTTTTTTTTAAAAGCTTGTTTTAAAAAAAGTTTTTTATTAATATTTTATGATATTTTTTTCGTATTCGTTAGATTTCGCTCTGTTAGATTCATTTCCAATGTGCTCAATACTCGTGTAAGACACGAAATCTGTGAAGTTTTCAATGAAGACGCTTTTAAAAGCCTTGACTCGTATAAAGCTGAGATCACAATAATCAACAGATTTCCGCTGTTGCTAAGGTGATTAAAATTGGAAAATTATCTGCGAATTATCTGCTCGTGTAGGTGCCGAAGTGAAACCAATGACCCAGGTTAACTCATATCAGTGATAAAGTAGGTAATAAAAATTATTTTGCGTCTCGTGCCTTTTTTTTGTGATCCTTCGCTTTACTCGAGTTTAATAAAAGTTACTCGTGCCAAATAACAATTTTGTTGCCTTGCTTAACTAATAACTATTTTCTGATTTTGATTGAGTTATCTCAACATCAATATCTGGGGGCACGGCAGTGCCCCCGCCAAGTCGAGCGCGAAGCAAACACTGCCGTACCATCCTTTACTGGAACCATTTCGCTGCATTTTCAGGCCCCTATTTGAGAACCTTTGGATAAGACTAGAACGCAGAAATTTTCGTCATCCAGTAGGCTATAATCACATACTTAAAATCCGAAATTTCAAGTCTGTAGATCATTTAGTTCCGAAGTTAAGCGAAAGCAGAGTTTTGCATTTATGACACACACTCATTCACTCACTCAATCACTCATGATCATCAAAAAGAACTAGTACTTCCCATAAACTCAGAGAGCTGAAATTTGGTACAGAGTTAGGGTTTAATGGCCACATAAAGGGAAAACTATAAAAACTAGGATAGTCGAAAAAAAGAAACATAAAATAAATCAATATGCCCACGTTTCTACAAAAGAAGTGAAATCCCACCAAAAACATTCTGTAAAAAACTAGCCAAGTCTCGATGGAGCTGCTTGTTTATCTCTAAGAAGTAATTAAATCTAGACAAGGTCGTACCAAGTCTAAGGTTCCTTACTGCGATTTCTTTATTATTATAGTTAATGTTGTGTGACTTGGCCGTTGGAGGAGTATAACAACTCATCAATTAAACCATTAAGATAGTAATGAATCGCCTCGAGTCGTAGTGAATAGTTTATATATCCATGTTTTATGCGGCATATTAACATTATGGGCAGTACGTTGCTCTCTCGCGACCTTTTGTACTGATTAAATCTAAGGTTAATCTAATTATTAGATTTTTTTTCTTTGCAACACATTAAACTCGGAGACATGTGTGGGTTTACCACTATTGATGTTAATGTAAAACCTTTTAACCCTACCCACCACAGCTTTATATAAAAGACACCAAGCCTCTCGATTCGGAACCATCCAAGTCTACGATAGAGCTGTGGTCAAAAATAAAACCTGACAACCTATATAGGGTGTAAGAGACGGTGTACCGAAAACTGAAAGGGCGTGCTCGGTCAACGAAACTGAACAACTTTCCCAAAGAAACATTTTGGGGAAATGAATTTTTTTAATCTCTCCATACAAATTGCTCACTCTGATCGAACAGTAAATTAATTTTTTTCATTTCTTAAAAATGTTTTTTTTTGGGAAAGTTGTTCAGTTTTGTTGACTGAGCACCCCCTTTTAGTTTTTGAAGGCAACCAAAAGGCTATTGATGTGGCCACGTTTTGGGCTAAGATTTTGTAGTCACTGTTTGCCATTGACTTGAAAAGAAAAAGTCCATAACCACCTTTATTTCTTTTTACAACGTTTATACAAATAAGACCGATCCATTGATAATTTTTTATTGCATCAAATTTTATTTGCGTAATTCGAAAAGTCGCAAAAGTTGTAGCAATTAAGTTATAGCATTTAGCCCCCAAAATATACCTAGTTAAAATTTTACAAGCCTATTATTATTATACATATTATCGTATGATTTACTATTTTCTTGACAAAACTGGATACTATTTTTTACACTTCCATTATGATGTCATGAGCCTTTATTAGATAAATTGGCTAAACACTCAAGTGAACGAGATTACGAATTAATAGAAAAGTCTTAAGAGCCCTAGCCCTGACATTAAATATAACACCTTTTTAGGGTTCCGATACCAAAATGGTAAAAAAAAGGAACCCTTATGGTGCCGCTCTGTCTGTCTGTCTGTCTGTCTGTCCGTCTGTCTGTCACACCTCTATATCTCAGCAACCACTTATGCTATCAACCTGAAATTTGGAATAGTTTTAGAATATAGTTGCCCAACTTAATTGCACAAGAAAAAATTTTGAAAAAAGTATGATTATTAATATAAAGGGGGCCAAAATAGGGGGGGCCAAATTTCAAATTGTCGCTACTAGGTTGAGTGGGGTATCATATGAAAGGGCTTTACTTGTACATTTTAAAATATATTTTTGTATTTTTTTAAATTTCTTAGTTTTAAAGTTATGATGAAAAATGTCAAGAAAAATACCATTCCCCCCCCTTATCTCCGAAGTTTGAGTAAGGAAAAATCTGAATTAATTACAGTTGACAGAAGTTTATATAAACTTTACAGGAAAAATAAAACGATCTTTCTAAGTTGCACATTTTTTCAGAAATCTGCAAAAAACCTTTACAAACAAATTTAGTTTTGCGGTCCTGAAAATGGACTTTATTGCTTCCAAAAATACTATAGGTATATCGGAACCCTCGGCGCGCGAGTCCGACTCGCACTTGACCGGTTTTTTTATTTATTTCTAAAAATCTTAGCGTAATTTATTATTTTTATACATAGGCAGATATATATTCGGAAATGAAACAATTAAATGAAAAAACGCTTTTTCATTTGTGCTTCACTGTAATAAATATAGATTGTGAAAATGGAGGATATCATATTATTTGCCTCTTGCTCATAGGAAATTTCCAAGATGAATACAAACATAATTGCTGTTATTTTATTATAAATCTCTTGATCTTTGTAGAAGAAATAAAAACGTTTTATCATTTTATTTTACATTTATCATCTTTTAAACAATTCTTAAGTTGACTGAGTTACTTAGAATACGGCCTTTCACGACTCATATAAAACCCGAAAAGTCTTAGGGGGCAAACATCAGCTATTTATTTCTATACGGCAGAGTGTTAAAAGATTTTCTTTCTACGGTGACTGAGCTGCCTCTAATCAAAATCATTGACTTTTTAATATTGTAACAGTTCGACCTAGCTGCAAGCCTGACTTGCCATCATGGCTCACAGCACAAACTGAGACTTTCCCACCTAACTAACTCGTCCTAACTTGCTAAGCGAACACGGCCTAACCTGACTTAATTTTTTTTTTGTTTTAACCTTTAATTTTAACCAAACACATAGAATAAGGAGATAGCATTACCTGAAAATTGATCCCAACTAATAAACCCTGTTCTAATAAATAATTTGGCCGGTGATCGAACTAGTGGCTTAAGACATAACGCTATGAGACAAGAGCAGCCAGAACCATGGGAGAGATGATTTGTTCCTGCCTAACCTCTAAGGTCTACCTATCTTAGTCTAGGCTTACGCCTCAACATCTGGAGAGTTTGCAGCAATATGAATGTGATAAGAAGAACATGGAGTAAGTATGTATAATAGGTAAGGATGCGGGTTAGATAAGTAGAATATGAAGTTATGTAACCGAGAATAGCTGTAAAGAAATAATAGTTATGTAATGGAGAATAGCTGTAAAGAAATAATATCTGTAAACTATGGCTGACTTCAGGGGAACCTAAGAGTATTTAGATTGTATTGAAAGAAAAGATGTTTTAGTAGGTTGATAGGTTATTAGGTACTAAGGTACCCCCTATTTAGGGGTTAGAGGTCCCGCTCGCTCCCCGCGGTCCTCCGTGAGCTTCGACTAGCCAAACGGGACGGCTCCCCGCCTTTACCTATCTCTCCGTTTACTGAAGCTACTCTACTGCTTCAAAATCAACCAAAAGAATGGGTAGATAATTTACTCAATCAGTCCTTGTTTGTCTGTAGGTTTGTGGTTACATTATGTCTTCAAAAGGGTTGAGTGGAGGGTACAAAAGGTATCCAAGCTTGTTCCAGCTACTTGGATTGCATATAAATATATACATATAAATACAATATCTGTTTTCCTTTTTTTCTTCAGCAAACAAATATTAAGTAAACGGAGATTTTGGAACAATAATTACTTTATGAATCTACATTTAATTTGTCAAGGTCCTCTAGACCAAAGTCAGTCATAATTTAATCTGAACAATAAAACCAACACTTTAATATAAGTGATATAAGTTCTTGTTTCGAACCCGAGAAACATTATTTTAGGATCTCGCGAGGATCAAGGAATGTTTCTTATCTTTCCCGTCCTTTCAGCTCAATTGTATTTTGTTGAGAAAGCATTATTTCAGTACGTTCATACGCACAAATCGACTATACATTTAGTTCGATAGCTTAATGATAATTCGATCTACACAATGTGGACATTTTGCCTTTTCTAGTACAACAGAGGACCACAGGTTTGCTTTTGCTTCACCTTGCAGAACCAAATATTATCAAGCATTAATTTCACTTGGTGGAAATCCCTTTTAATTTTAAGAAAGTATGATCTAATGTTTCATATCCAAAACACAGCAATCTAAGCTGAAAGTAGGTAGGAACTCAACAAGACACATGCCTATCTCAAACATTTTATCGAAATTAGATGCATATATGAATTACTATAATATTAATAAGCGTCCACTGCAAGACAAAGAATCCCCTTGGAGTCTCATTCTACCAAATAAAATACCAGATTTCATGTGATCTAGATTATAAAGCTACTTCTATAGGTACTAAAAGAACGAAGATATAGCGTTCAACACCCGACAAGGCATAATAGTCAGGGAAAATAGATTTATCACAGATTTAAGTATACCACATCATAGAAATATCATTCTTTAGATAAACTAGTCAGTTTTATACTGAAATCTTTAAATATGATCACAGAGTTAAATGATGTCTTAGGAATCTATGAGCATTTGGTATGATTCCAGAAAATTAGTAATGTTTAAGCCAACGGCGTCCCACTGTTGGGCAAAGGGTTCTTCTAAATCCCAAGATTACAGGACTAGCCTGATCTAGGTGGGTATGTTCTACCCCACTGTTAAACAGAAACCATCCTAACCCCAAATTTCCCCTTACACAGTAATATAGGCATATAAAAATAGTCATTGGGTTAATGTCACAGTCTAATAGACACACATGCAAATATAGTCACAACACGTTATGGAAATGTACATCGTTCGCTTTTGGGTGGTACCCAACCAAAAGGGGATAGATGGAAAACTTCAAATAACCAGATTTATGATTTTAAGATAGGCGTTTTCTGTACTTCGGAAGGCAAGGTTAATCCAGCCATCATCTAGGACTAAGTCACAGGGTAAGGCTGAGGAAGGCTTATCCAAGCCCAGCTTGTAAACTCTGATCACTAGATCTATCTTTTTAGCCGTCAGTTCTAGGGAAAACACGATAATATCTAGACACAGTTCTTAAAGAATGGCGAGCGATTTGTAATTAAATGTTAAATCACACACTATTGAAAGAGGTCAAGAACACATTAAATATACACAGTTTAAAAAAAACACACAATACAAAACAACAATAGGAAACATGGGTATAGACTTGTACTTACAGATTTCCGGGTACCAGATCGGCCTAATTGACTAAGATAAATAATTGAATTAAGACTCGCGTCGCACTGTCTTAGCAATAGTGTAGAAATCTAGGTTCTAAGCTAGCACTCGAGTTTCTAGGAGCGAGCGATCGCTTTACGACGGTCGAAATTCCACGAGGAACTTTCAGGGATCCCGACACCTGCGCGTTCACGACGAAATTGCCGTTAGTTATGATTAAAATGCTTTCAGGAATTTCGGGCATTCCTCCAGCATAATGACTTGTCGAAAGTTAAACAACGAATGATCCCTCACAACCCAAGTCTGCGTATTTATACTCTTGAATTTAGCACGTGCCTTCCCGAACTCATTAACGCCACCGTTCCTCAATAATAATAGTCCCGTGGCTTCCCAAACCGTTTTTGGCAGTCTCGAGAAGTTCTCGGGACATATTGGGAACAACCGCGTCCCCGCTTCTCCTCTCTCGTTGAGGCGACAACCGCCATTCATCGTACATTGAAGGTTCAAAAGCTAGCCTTAGCGCCGCCGTTCAGTCAAGCGCAGCAATGATCACGCAACTCTAACATTGTCGCCATCTACCTTTAATCAATAATGTTTCTCATTTAATTGTTTGTCTTAATGACGTGTTTTTATTCATAAAACGGACTTTAAGTATTCTTATGGATACTAAATCATGTAAAATAAGCTTGAATTACTAAACTAAATGTCTTGATTAAGTTTCGAATGCATTTTACTGTTTTTTCTCGATCCGAACCTAAGATGTTTATTCATCCGACTACCTTCAATTCTTAAGGTGTATCCTTCTTTTTTAATGGAATGCTTAGTTATAGTCTGACTTTACAACGAGTTATTTGGGTATTTTTACTTCAATTTAATCGGAAATGTGTTTGATCAAAAGTTGATCTAGACACGCGGTAGCGTGTCAAAGCCAAGGTCAACGAGAATATTAGTTACATTAACCTAAACTTGAATATTTCGGAATCACTGACGGCCGAACCGTCACAATATAATTTTATATTATAAATTTAGGTGATTGTCTCGTTGAATTATTAATTGTACGAGCTAACGAGGAGCTCACTCCTACGCACCAGCGGTACAAGAAGCCAATTGGGGCGCCGCTTCGAATTTTCTTCGACGTGAAGTATTTACGATTTTCCAGAGAATACTTATAAAATCGCGGCGTCATGAACGGAAATTGCTATTATCTCCCGTGGCTCACCTCCTGGCGTCACTTATTGGCTGGTTAGAACAAGGTAAGTTTCGGAAATAGGTTTGCGTAGTTTTTTTATCCATAAATTTGTTCCGAGCGAAGCAAGGAGGTCCGAAATCTTTGGTTCGTACAGTTAGACACAAGGTTAACTGCTCAGACGGTACAAAGAAAAGACCCAAATTGGTTTAAAGCGATGTCCTTATTAGTAAGTACCTGTCAATGTTATTAGGCTCATCAGGCTATGTAGCAACTCTTGACTTGAATCACTTACGTCGTTAGTAAATCGTTAGACGTAATAAAGATAGAGTAAAATATAAAACGACACTTTTTCAACCGGTCTAGCCTAATTGGTCGACCCGACATGTGTGCAGTTTTAAAAAGCCAACTGCTGGATAGGTACACTTAGCTTCCCAAAGAAAATCAGAATTTCGCACCAAATTAAAATGCATGGTCAATTTAGGAGGAATGTACTACCAGCACGTCTGTAAAAACATTTGTGTCTCTTTTACTATATGATAAGGACTAAAGTGTTCCTTAAAGTGAAACCTACGAATATTAGGTAGGGTAGATACCACGTCATAATTAAAATTATTAAAAACATGGACCTCAGACGATATACTGGGTGTAAGGCACAGGTTGAAAAATACTGAAAGGGCATGATCAGTCAACGTAACTGAACAACTTTCAGTAAATAAAACTTTCAGGAAATGAAAAAAACCGGTCTCTATATAAAATCAAACTTGATTTGACAGCTTGTATGGAGCGGCCGAATTTTCTTTTCATTTCCTGAAATGTTTAACTCACTGAAAGTTACGTTGACTGATCATGCCCGTGTATCACAAAAGCCCATGAAACGTCCACTGCAGGACATGGAGCTCCCTCCAGAACTCCAGCAAAAACGCGAGGTACTTTGGAGGGGATCTAACATGGTCACCAAGTATGTAAGCGTTGCGGCTGGTGACCGCTGTTGTTGGTGACCGCAGTATGTAAGATGTTACGATTCACAGAATGCTGCTGCCCATCTTCTGATTCATAAACCCTTAGTCGCCGCTTACGACACCCACAGGTAGAGATGGGTTGGTACTATTCTTTTCTGGCACCACACGGGTCAGTTCCCTTTCAGTATTTGCCAATCTGTCCCTTACACCCTGTATAAAAAAAGAGAAAGACTCATAACAATAATTAAGTCATATGTTACCTGGTGACTTGTTTATTTGATTGTTTGTATGTACCAGCCTTTAGCTGTCGGGCGGGCCTGAACAAACCCTCTTGTTTACTCACAATTATCCGAACAAACTAAAACTCAATTTGCTTTTCTATTTCAACAGATAAGTGCTGTGCGCCAAATGCTGATTTAATTAATATTAGTAAGTTTAAACTGGAACTACTTTACCGTTTACCTGAGTTGAGTAAATTGTGTTCATTTATTTTTTAACAGCGAATAAGGTTAATATAAATTCATATTTCATTTAACTGTGATGCTTCTTTTCTACGTCTCAAGTGGGCAAACGACAGGTGGGACGATGGTGGGTGGTCACCACCGACCAAAGCACCCACTGTCTTATTAGTGCTATGAGTGACCACTAACTTGTTATTCGTCCATAACACTAACATGACGGCAAATCGCGTTGCCCATCTTAAGAACTAAGATGATATGTCTCATGTTCAGCTAATTTCACAGGCTCGCCCTTACCCTTCGAACCAAAACACAACAGTGCGAACACTGTTGCTTTACGGCAGCAATAGGCACGGGGGGTGGTACTTCCCTCAGACGAAATTAGCACAAAAGCTCTGCCACTACAAAAACAAAGAATGTGATTTAATTTGTCCTTTATTAACGTAAGGCCACTTTATATATATTTCTCTCTCCCTTTCCTCTTTTTCTCTATCTTCATGATAACTATTAGAAAACGTTTGAGTACAGGGAACTGCAACTACTACCGGGTCCGAATCTCAACATTTGGCGATATATCGCAACATATTGTTACTAAAGCTAGTTTTTGGTTTATTGCACCATGTTGATTGTAGGTAGATCCTACTGAATTCATAACATTTACTGTATCCAGCGCATTTTTGCTAGGTCTGTGACTGTATCAGTATCATGCATTAAATACATTGTTTTTCTTAATTAATTATTTCTGTCAACCGAACCATTTTAATTGTTTACAAAAACAATAAGTGCCGCCATCACAACATACTGTGGGCCTAAAAATCTCGTGACTTAATTATGAAGCCTTTGTCGTCATTTCGAGCCTAAGATAATATTTCAATGTATTTTTGTTCTGAAAACAATTAATTTACACACAGATGGCTATTATCGTAGTCAGAACGTGTTTGCTATAAACAAACCATTTCCCTCGAGTTCTATTCAGTTCTCTGCCAAAGTCAAAAATTACAGAACTATTTAGCGTTTAGGGTTGGGCCACATTGATCGACGGCCTTTCGCACTTTGCCGATTGAAAAAGAGCACACTAGTACGCATTATGCCGATTCACCGCTTACGGAGGCGTTCGCATCCGTACGCAGCCGTATGGACGCGTTTGCATCCGTACGCAGCCGTACGGACGCGTTCGCATCCGTAAGGTGCCGTATAGCTCCGTATGCAGACCAATCGATCGAAACATCTCATACTGTTGTTGCCTCTTTTATCAGCTGTCGTCAGCCGTCGATCGCCGTCGTCAGCCGTTGATCGCCGTCGTCAGCCGTCGATCGCCGTCATCAGCCGTCGATCGCCGTCGTCAACCGTCGATCGAAGTCGATCCCTGCCGACGGTCGACCGCGTTTCGTCATCAGAGCGCGGTCGCCACGTCGATGCGAAATAATTTCCATACTTTGCGCTCGTTTTGTATAGGCAAACCGTCGATCACCGTGGATCAGTATGGCCCGACCTACTCTTTTTGCGCGGGAACTCGTATTGAAAGGCAACGGTTTGTTGAAGGCAAACATGTTCTTACTAACGTAATAGCCCCTCATATAAGTGGATATCGGCCGGAGCACACGGGCAGCTTCTCTTTTTATCGGAAGCAGCAGGTGAGCTGGTTGTTGTAAGTTATTCGCGAGCACGGCGAACCACTCCGAGCTCCATTGTGTTGTGAAGGGTTATATAAAGCTTGATTGAATAATGGAACAAACAGGACTTCAATTAAAAAAAATATGCCTGTTTCAGCAAGCTTCTTCAAAAAAAATTTTTTTTCGTTTGACAAAGTAACTGTAATCAATAGATTTGATTTAACTTTAAAGACTTTTTGCAACTGACTGACACTCTTTTCTGATTCTTTGGTTGATATTTAACAGTTATCATCTGAAACTTGAAAAAAATTTAAAATTTTTTGGCTTTAGATCATTACTTAACGCTGTTAAATGAATGAAAATATTTTATACCTGTAGAATAACCAAGAATAGCTATAAAACTTCAAAAGCAACTGCTACAAATAAGTTTGAAGGGTCAAAATGAATAGCAAATCTCTTTGTTATTGTATTTATCAATCTTTGGATAAATGTATTTTGGTTTGAACGAGACGAGGCTTAGCGTATCTTAATATTCCCGCAGCGTCAGGTAAAAACCTGAGCCGCAGATAACTCGTTATGTTGGGTCGGATGCTATCAGCTCTGAGGGCCTCATCAGTGCTTGAGAGCCGGTAACGGGACAGGTTAGTGCGGGTGGTAAGGGCCGAACTTTAACGAAAAAACTCTTGAGGTGGTGGCAGCGTGCTATTTAGCTACAACGACCCAAATCAACGTTTCTACCGTTCAATTTGCCCTGTATTGTTATTAAAATCTGACCTTTTTATTCAACTGCGTGGAAGCCCAAAAGGAGAGTTATGTGTTTGACCTGTATGTATTTTAAAATTTAAAATTTATGTATGTCTGTTTCTTTGTTCCCTCATAACTACTAAACAGTTGAACCAATTTTGATGAATTATATGTCAAAAAATACGTCTTAATAGCACAAGGGACACTATGAAAAAAATATGAAAAATCAATAAGGAGGATTTTAGGGGGATATACGCGAAGATTAGTGATGTGCTAAATAAATAACTTTTTAGTCTGGGATGAATTATTGATTCATATTTTTAAATGACATAACGATAATACGCAGTGTAAATATAATTTTTCAATCATGAGTCAATACATCAAGGGTTCTTGTTAAAAGTAAAATAATATTATTTTAAAGAAAGAAGATAACTATAATGTGCAAGTAAAAATTGCAGATGTATGCGTAAGTATTTGTATGTGCAAATGTGTGTTTGTGAGTATGTGTACATATGTGTCAAAAGTGCGCGGATATAATAAATAAATAAAATATGCCAAGACATGCAAGGAATTTTTTTCTGGAATCAACACTTTCAAAGATCTTGAAAGGGGAATAAAATATGAAAATCTAATTGTATAGGAATGTCCTCCTAGGGGTGAAATGAGGTATTAAAGTTACAAACTTTTATACCTCATGTAATCTCCATATGGGATGATTTTGCAAAAATACGTTAGTACTTTTTATTAGTTTTTACAAATAATTTGTTAAAATTTTAAGAAATTTCTGTAAGATTTCATAATTGCTCACATTACCCTTTCAAGATCGTTCAAAGTATTGATTCCAGAGAAAACTTGCAAGAATTTTTTGTAGATAATTTTATGTAATTCGGTCCTAGGACATTTTTGCTATGTACCTAACTTTCTTTTCTTTCGACTATTGATTATTTAATTTTAATGCAATACTGACTCCTTTAAGTTCGTTCCTTCGTCGACCTCATCTCTGTCTTAAAGACTAGATCGAGGTCAAGAGTAAGCCCATTGACAATAATAATAAAAAAAGATGCGGCTAAGTAGGATGAATATTTGGTATAGTGTTGTGATCAATTATCCTCATCGAGTAAGCTTGGGTCACCTTTCCATCATGAGGTTTCTAGTGCGCGAATCATAATAGAATAATTCCCGACAGCTTCCATTATTTCATCCTTGTGTCTCTGTAATCGGTTTAGTGGTCGCTGTAACCGTTAATTCAATCACCCCCAACTCAACCCCCATCATTGCCGCTACTCTCCGCCAATGGACTGTAACCGGCGGCACTCAATTCCTTCGGAGATGAATGAGGGTATGTCTCTAACGACTCACGAGCTGAGCGGGCGACCGATTGCAGTGATTTGTTCGCTAGAAATGGAAGTTTAATATCCCATCAGTTTTTTATCGGCTACTAAATGAAACTCTCACTTTATATTTACAAGGCCTTTAAAAATTAAGTTTATGTTGTTCCATGGTTATTTTATTTGTTAGGCTCCACAATAGTTGATGACGTGTTGCATATAGCTACATATCTGAAAAACCTGAAAAAAAAAAGTGCCTATAAGAAATGCAAAGGAAAGGTGTGGTAAAACTAATAGTTAGGGTGCTGGCTGCAATTTGGGTATATGGTTTGCTCATAATTCATATTAATAGGCATGATAGATTAGCCTAATACGAATCGATTTGGTCCTTACAAGTTTTTTTTGTGCGCTGCGTTTTTGAGTTAAAGCAAAAAAAAAAGAAAATAAGATACAAGATAATGTTTTTTTGTCTGCCTTTGTGGCTCCTGTTTAAAATACTTCTGAAGATATAGAAAATCGAAGAGGCAGACATGCAGGGCTCTGCATTATCACGGGACGAAGTAGTGAATTTTTGCATTTTGAAGCGCTGTAACTTTACGACGCAGGGCTATTATGGTGGCAGACTTTTTTTCTGGGGTTTTATACATTGTATTTAATCAGATAGTCATAGTCTGCCAGGTGTACGTTTCATTGTCAAATTTCAAAATAGTTAAAACATAATTCCTCAAAAACGCAGGGGTGTGAATGTCCGCCAATATTTTTTGTATCTTCTAGAGGATGCTCCTTATCATCAGTCAAAGAGGCAGACATGAGCAAATCATATAGAAATTTGTCTTTCATCACCCTTACTATAAAGGGTGTGAATCTGTCCATGGAACTTAATAACTTTTCCCAAAGAACATAGATCGAAAAAATTTGTTCACCTCGAAAATGCGTTACCAGCTGATGCAGTTACTATGGGAAGTTGACTTTTTTTTTTCTCGTATTTCGACTTATGTACCCTGGGAAAAGCTCGTAAGTTTCATGGACGCATCCTTCAGTATTATCACAACATTCCGTTTCTCGATGTATATGAAACTGAACATGTATTCACAGTCATGGAAAAAATCAGCTGGTTAAATTTTTTTTTCGTACTTCGACCTTTGTTAACTAGGAAAAGTTGTTTAGTTTCATGGAGAGATCCACCACCTCCCCTGTTGTTAACTAGGAAAAGTTGTTTAGTTTCATGGAGAGATCCACCACCTCCCCTGTAGGGTTGTCTGTAATACCTTTTTAGGGTTCCGTACCCAAAGGGTGAAAAACGGGACCCTATTGATATGCCTCCGTCTGTCTGTCTGTCCGTCTGTCAGCGGGCTGTATCTCATGATCCGTACCTAATAGGTAGAAATTGTGCATATTTGTTGCCGCTACAACAACAAATGCTAAAAAAATAGGAGGAAAAAATTTAGGGGGGGCTCCCAAACAGCTACATGGGGGAGCGTAAAAAAAAGTTTGACCTTCCCCATCGAATGGGGTATCATTGTTTAAAACTTGTTAATTTGATACATAAAAAATATTTAAAAACAAAGGCATAAGATGCCACCAAAGTCAGCTGTTTTTACAAAATTTTGTTTGAGCTGTATCTCATGAACAGTAATAGCCAGATAGTTAAAATTTTCACAGATTATGTATTTTTGTTGCCGTTATAACACAAAATACTAAAAATAAAAATAGATATAAATTTAGGGGGCTCCCTTACTAAAGGCCTATTTTTTTAGGCGATTTTTGTTTTAGCTGTATCTTAAAAACGGGAACACTTACAAACATCAAAATTGGTATGTTTATAGTGCTTAAGCTATAAAAATGATAAAGAGAGATAATTGATTTAAAGGATTAATATTTAAAATAAATACATACATACATAACATCACGCCTTGTTCCCGTCGCGGTAGGCAGAGACCACAGTTCTCCACCTGCTACGATCTTGACATACTTCCCTTGCTTCCTGAACCTTCATCAATCCTTTCATACATGCTCGTCGGTTTAGGGTACTTTTAACCTGGCTTTTATTAAGAACGTCCTGAATTTGGTCCTGGTACGTTCGCCGAGGCCTTCCCCTTCCAACGTTTCCATTCACTCTCGCCTTGTGGATCTCTTTCGTCAATCTTCCTTCATTTATCCTCTCTACATGACCAAACCATCTCAGTATCCCTTTCTCAATTTTAGTCACTACGTCTTCTTTTACGCCACAACGTTCTCTTATCACACTATTTCTAATCCTGTCACTCAATTTCACACCAATCATACTCCTCAACGCTCTCATTTCTACTGCATTAATTCTACTTTCATGCTTTTTCTGCCATACCCAGCTTTCACTGCCGTACATCAGTGTTGGTAACAAAACGCCTCTATGAACAGCCAGACGAGCCTTGTGAGACACCTTCTGACTCTTCATAAAAGCATGCAGAGCACCATTCACCATGTTTCCAGCATTCATTCTTCTTTCGATATCACTTTCACACTTTCCATCTCTCGTAAACTTAGAACCCAGATACACGAACTCCTTTACTTTTTCGACTTGTTCACCACCTAAAATAAATAGTAACAAAAAATAATTTAATCTGATCAAGCGCGTGTCTAACTCAAAAAATCTATCACAGTAACTTACTGAAATTTTAATTACTACAATTATGATTATGTGGTGGTACGGAACCCTTGGAGCGCGAGTCCGACTCACACTTGGCCGGTTTTTTGATACTCCACGACGTATCTAAGCTTTAATTTTTTGGCTAAATTCTGTTGATTGTACTAGTGAGACATTTGAGTATTATTAGTTCAATAATAAAAACTGAACTACTTATATAAAAAGTTTCACTATTTCAACCAATTTAACTGTCAATTGAACTACTGAGAATAGACGGCTTTATCGAAATCTCTTTATTACATCAATTAAAACTATCCAATTGCTGAACAAAGCCTGCAAGATAGCTAACCATAACTTAATGGCTCCATAGATAGTGAGAATAGCCCATTATTTTAGCTTTTGATTGCGTCGTTAACATTTCTATGCGCAGTGTACTCAAGCGACTGTCAGTAGTAAGGCCAAGACACACAACACGACACAAAATTAACAAAACTGCAACTATACTGTAAATACGTTTGGATTTCACGACCATAATTATCGTATTGGAAAAAACGCACGAAGCAACTAGTGTAATTAAAATGGCTTGCGTGATTAATGGTAAAACTGTGTCCTTAAATTAAGAGGACCAGATGTGACATCTCAATCTTTACAATCTCTTTTATCTAGGTCACAGTGTAAAATGTTGCTAGGTTACAGTGAGTTCTGACCTGGGCCGGCGCAGAGTGTGATAGACGAATGTCACTACAGAGGACATGACAATTTAGACATAGCAAAGTTAAAACCTACAATTTAGTGAGCTTTTGCGCAACGGCACAGAATAAAGTAATAATACTATCATACAGAACGGACACTCTCCACCACCCTTGCAAGCCTCCCCGCGCGCACCCGCCCGCGTGATTGCGTGGTGCATCCATAGAGTAACACGATTTTCGTGCGCGTTTTGACGCGTTGCTCTAAGGGTGCATCTAAGGGTCGGTTGTACTGAATATGCAGGCTAATGCGCGCTTCCAATTTCAAATACGCGCTCTTTGTATGCAGTATCCGGGGTCAGGCAACGGTCCAATACTCGTACCCGTAGATTGGCAACATTTTTAAGGTCCTGTGAAAAACAGCTTCAAAAGAAACGAATAGCCGTAGCCTCACCTATTATATATTTAAATGAAATTATCGTTTGGCCATTTTACAGATTAAAGTGTCTAATACTATGGCATAATAAGTAGAAAAACCAGCCATTTAAATTTTATACAAAATAGAACCTACACGTTGGCTCATAAAACTGGAATAATACAGGCTTTAGTAGGTATCCGCGGAATAACTAACCGGCAATAAACTCTCATAACAGATCCCTTCTTCCCGCATGTTCGCCCGCATCTTATCACTATTCTTTACGCACGATAGATCCCGCACGCGGCAACGCGAGGTGAGCAGTATACAACCGCCGTTATGTAGCGAGTAAATGTTTATAGTTATTGCGCATCCCGACACCTCCATTTAACACACACCTTCCACCAACGTGAGCTTGAGCTTGCAAGGCAATTCATAATTTTCTATCAGAAACATAAGTTGGGAAGGAACAGAGTGGATGCCGCAAAAAATAAACGCGAGTCGACGCATAGGATAGAGTGCTTCATCAAAACATCTCACAAAACGTCCACAGCTGGATAGCTCCCTTCAGAACTCCAGCAAAAACGCTTAGTATTTTGGAGGGGATTTACCATAGTCACCACGATGATACGATACACGGAAAGATGCTGCTGCCCATCCTCCAAGAGATGAGTTGGTACTATCCTTTGCCGGCACCACACGGACAGAGTGCTTATTGAGTGTAAACCTTACTTTGATAAATCAAATAAAGCTAATACTGTCTTCTTTGTTATCGCTGCTTACTTGCGACAGAAGAGCTATTGACACGAGCCAACCGCGATACAATACGAAAGTTTACACAGAGCTAACGGTAAAGTGCGGTACCTTACAAGACAAACATGGGTTCGGATCCGGCAGTTGTTTCATTGAATCCGTAGCGCCGGAACTCCGCGACCGGCCGGCACATCCGTTTCCGGGTCGGTAACTTCTAAGTCAGTTACAAGTTTTAATAACAAAGCCGAGGTAAAATCATTCGTAAATCACAAACTCTTTGTGGTCTCACGAATTAAGACGCACAAAAGAAAAGGCTTGAATAAATTACTTCCCCACCGTTCTATTTTCCTTCCATCTTAATTGCAGGCCCGGTTTTCAAAGGTTACGTACCCAAAAGACTCCAACTGGACACTGTCCTCCGAAGTCTGTCTGATGTTTATTATCTTTCGTACCCGAAAAGGCAGATTATTTTTACAGCAATCTTATTATACTATAAATAATCCAAAATACAAAAATTTTAAATCATGCATCTCTATACAAATAAACATATTTTTTGATTAATGTTTATTTTTGTCGCTTTACCCTAAAACGTGTGCTTCAAAATTATTGTAACAATAAAAAAAATAATGGAATCAAGTGCGAGTAACATGATTGCCACATCGGAACCATAAAATACGAAGCAACAAGAAAAACTCTTTTAAATATTTTTAATTGTATACAATGTGCAGAAATATTAATTCCGGCCCTGAGCCCTGAGAATCGCTAAACTGAAGTGGCAGTGGGCAGGGCACATCGCAAGAAGAACCGATGGCCGATGGGGCGTGAGGGTTCTAGAGTGGCGACCACGTACCGGAAGACGAAGCGTTGGCAGGCCCCCCGCAAGGTGGACCGATGATCTGGTCAAGGTCGCGGGAAGCCGCTGGATGCGAGCAGCGCAGGACCGGTCGTCATGGAGATCTTTAGGGGAGGCCTATGTCCAGCAGTGCACGTCTTTCGGCTGATATGATGATGATGATGATGATGAATAATTCCGGTAAACACAAGTTAAATTGAGTTAGCCTGTTAGAGCCGCAATCTAATAAACACCACAGAATGTTAATTATAGGCATAGTTCATGAGAGTGTACGGAACTCTCAAGGAGGTCCAATGTTTTGGTGCGTTAGTCCAACTATCACTTGAGCTGTTCTATTTACTTTCCACAGTTTTTAATATAATGGGAACCTAAAACAAGTGTTTTTAAAGAATCGCTTTCAACAATAAAAAAGAGACACTTCAGTCGTATTCAAAGGCAAACGCTGGCTTTTCAAAAAAAAACTCAAAGAAATGACCGAAATTATTATGAAAAAGAAAATTTTTGTAAAATGAAAGAAGAGCTGCGTCCCTCCTAATAATGAGAGCTTTGTTAACCTACCTACCATCTCAAGGACAAACAGGTGAGGCGCTGCTGATGATTGCCAATGAAGGACGATTCGTTCCATTATTAGCCCTGTTATTAGATTATTATTCTTCTTTCCCTATTCAATCTAAAAATCCTTTTGGAATATAAATTCTACCTCAACAAATACTACTTCAACAACAAATAAATATTAGGTGGCAATTTCACGCAAAGTAATCTGATCCCAAACTAGGCAAAACCTGTACTACGAGTACCAGTGCAGTGACTGGTATAAAGGGTGAACCCAAAACTGAAAGGGCGTGCTCAGTCAACGAAACTGAACAACTTTCCCAAAGAAACATTACGTTGGAAAATGAAAAAAAATTATGACCTCTCCATACAAATTGCCTACTCTGGTCGAACAGTTTTTATGAAGAGGTAAATTTTTCTTTTCATTTCCCAACATATATTTTTTTGGGAAAGTTGTTCAGTTTACTTAACTGAGCACGTCAAGGCAGGTTCACTACCAACCACGCCAACGCAACGGGCACGTCCCTTTTTGTCTGCAAATTTTTGCTCTTAGAATTTTTTGGGGAAGATCAAATTTATATCGCTAACAGGAAAAATACAAATGAAAGAGCAAACCATACACAACAGCGGCTCACAGCCATTATTACCCGACGGCGAGAATAAAGCGTTAAAAATGGAACCATAAATCGCTGTTAAAAACAGTTTGCCGCGTTTGTTACTGTTTAAAAAAATGTTTTACAAAAACCTAAGCTTTTGTCACTTCGCAGGTCGAGATACAATAAAACATTGATAATTATGCACACACATCAATCACTTCCTGTACAAAGGGAAGAATTATTCATTTAGAAATACTTTAACACCTGGACAACATTCCCCCGACTGGATCACTAGGTACAACAAATGTAGGTACCACGTTTGTTAGCCGGTTGGTAAACGAAGGATAAAGGCGATACGCTTGAAGATTCTGATGCCGACCCTTTAGTGTAGTACTATTACCACAGAAAAATAAGGGTAATTAAAAGGAGGATTAAAGAAATAATTCGTCCCAAGGTAGAGAAGGCGTCGTTCTATGGATTTGACAGGTTATTTTAAATATTTCCTAGTGATCATTGATGATTTGACATAAAAATTTGGGACATGTTGGCAAATGTCATCCCATAGTAAAATAAATCAGCAAGGAATCTATTCCGAGCAAATCAAAGAGTTCCGAAATCTATGTCTATTACTTTGTTCAAGTTCCATTGGTCACCTTCGCCCGACACCCACCGATAGCGATGGGATTCTTAGTCGCCACCCCTATCTATCATTGAATGCGCATCCGGCCCATAACTACGATCATTTCACAAGTTTGTAATAGTATTTGAGGTGATTAGATTTCACAATCTAAAGTTCGTTGAGGCGCGAAAACTGCGGTAATAGCGGAAATTGTGTTTTGATAGAAGTGTTCGCTTTCCTTATCGATAGTAGAATATAAAATATAATATTTCTTAATATTATTTTCATTATAGATCCTTCACAAACTAAGCGGAAGTTTATGTAGCTTCATGTTCACAAAATGCTTATAACGTAATAATATGCATAATAATAAATCTATTTATTTCGGAATCATTGATTTTACACCAGGTTTCCATAGATTTGTTAGTTAGTTGGTTAATAAAATAATGTAAAGCTTAATAATTGCGAATAATTTTCTCTTTAACTTCTCCCTCCGCCTTTCTACGATGATGACGTTCATCACGTCGTAGATATCCTTCACATCTCAATAAGGAAACTTAACTTCATTTGATCTGTTGTTTACTCCGCATCGAGTCAACCGAGCGAGATGGCCGCGATGACCTTGCGGCGGCGGTCCCGCGACGGGATATAGAGATCCTCGCGACCTCGCCCCCACCCCGCACCCGAGAGGTTATCGCTGACGGCTTTTATTTTATCTTCCTCTGACATTCTTTTTAAATGATATTTCATCAAACTCTTTTGTTTAATAACACAATAGATTGCGTTGAAAAGAAATGTAAATATTGCAAAGGCCGGTTTTTTTTTGTTTGCACTGGTTCGTTCTTGTTTGTGTTTAATTTTTTAACGGTTATATCATAGGACATATTGCCAGTAGAAAGAAGCGTATTCAAAGTTAAAGCTTCTTAAAAAGGTAACTTTCAAAGAAAGAGAATGCAACTCTCATAGTATTTTGTGAAAATCAAAGGACACGATACGCAAAGATAATCCCGTAATCGCAATGGAAATACGCAAAGTCGGATACACGGTAATTTGCATGTTAGAAGGCTTTCAGGAGGCCAGCGTTTTTATGCACTTCTGCGTGACTGCGCGTCAATAACTGAGACGGTATTCTTACCTTAGTGGTACGGAACCCTCGGTGCGTGAGTTCAACTCGCACTTAGCTAGTTTATTTTAAACTTCTCTTGATTGTTTAAAAAAACTAATTAATTATGCGATCTAAAATGAACAGCTATTTAAGTTTAATCCTGGATTAAATGTAATAAATAAAATAAAATAAACAATATTTTAGATCGCTTGTTTCAGATTTGACTATAATTTGTCTATCTGATGGTACCAATATCTTCTACTATGCAGTAGCGGCAGTTTACTATTATTCTATCTGTGGTAGCGGTCAGAAACAAATCCTCCAATAAGCGTCCACCGAGTGGTCACACGCTCGTATCTCCGTCTCCGCTCCGCCATTACCATCCGACCGACACTATTATCCTCATTTTATTGCAGACCGTCCCGCGGCCGCGACCTTCATTACTCCAACTTACTCACCACTGTGGCTGCTGACGGTACACACTACAAACAGCTCGTAACTACTCCTGCGGGACCGACAAGGATAGCATGTCCTTCGTCCTGCTCCGGTCACACGTCAAATTAAATGGAATTATACATTTATTTACTTAACACAACACAACAACACTGGAAGGTGTAGTTATAAATAGTAGTGATCCTGCCTGCTAAGCAACTGCCAAGCCAAAAGTCCTGAATTCGAATCCTGCGTATCATTTGAATTATAAATATGATGATTTTATCCGAGTCATGCATGGACATTGACATATTTGTTCCGGACTAATCATGCACCGTGCGGTTGCAACACCCCTTTCGTTGAAGTGCCTAAATTGCTGATGGTGTAGTGAAGTGAACCGAATTATGAAAGACCGCTCGTCATTGGCCGCTCGATCGCGTAGCGTTAAGACGTTATCTTAAGATAGATTAACCGATCAATCGAGATCGCTAGATGTAAAAGTTTTTATTCGTAATAAATGAACACTTTCTTTTCAAGATAAATCTGCATGTTATTTATCTCCTCCCGACGGCCAAACAACATAATTTATTTACTCATATAAATAATTTTCCTTTTGTACCCTACTGTGGGATTAGAGAAAAGCTGTGTTTGTCAGAATATTTATTATCTTATTAATTTGACTTATGTTTATTGTATCAACCCTGTACGATCAATCATATTGAAAAGAGCGCATGGGTTTTTATTGTCGCTTCTTTTTTTCCCACCATGTCGCCACTTTGTTTGTGAAGCGATGTTGTTTAGCTGACGTCATTAAGAGATTTTAATATCCAACAATGAATAAGCTATATTTGATTTGAGATTATATGAAGCACTATTTTCTGACCGCAGATTCGCTCGTAGAATTAAAAATATTATTATATTTCGCATCATCAGAATATTATCTTTAGCATCATCAGAATATTAGGCAACACGTGGACACGCCTTAGTATTGAAATGTTGATTAAATGTTTGCGTATCTGGTGCTTGTTGACATGAGATAATTAATATTATGTTAGATGCTAGTCAGTAATCAGGGATATGGGTTTATCAAGTTGTCGTGTAGGCATATTATAATATCGGTCGCTTAGATTATAATAATACTAATCTGTCGTTTTGGTTCCGAGAGTAAGGGATGGGAAACTACCGAAACATTCCATCTTTGCTCTATGGTTAAGAAACGTGATTTTTTGTATTATCAGTCTCAAAGTACATCATCACTTACGGTGACCATAGACGGTATTTAAAATGCGATATATTGGCCGCCACGAGGAGAGCAGGGAGTAATAAATCGAGTCCAGTTGGAATTTTTGTAATTTATTATTTTATTTACCAAAAAAAATACAAAATAATTTATTAAACAGTCCATAATAAGCATAAATTCGCGGAACTACGATAGCCACACTAGGCAAAGCATGTGTTGTGGTTATCTTATCATTACTTTGTGCGATTTAAAGATCAATTTTACATCTAAAAAAAGCGATCAAGTGCGAGTTGGACTCGCGTGCCGAGGGTTCCGATATACCTATAGTATTTTTGGAAGCAATAAAGTCCATTTTAGGACCGCAAAACCAAATTTGTTTGTAAAGTTTTATTGCAGATTTCTAAAAAACTGTGCAACTTAGAAAGATTGTTTTATTTTGCTATCTATCGACTGTAATTAATTAAGATTTTTCCTTTCACAAACTTCGGAGATAAGGGGGAAATGGTATTTTTTTTGTCATTTTTCATCGTAACTTGAAAACTAAGAGTCATAAAAAAATCCATACCACGTGGTGCCGGCAAAGAATAGCACCAACCTATCTCTATCCGTAGGTGTTGTAAGAGGCGACTAAGGGCTCATGAATCGGAGGATGGGCAGCAGCGTCCTTCTGTGTATCGGTAGGTTTCCGAAAACTCAAAGAGCATAATCAGTCAACGTAACTAAAGATCTATAAGTTAATAAAAGTTACAGGACATGGAAAAAATCGGCCTCTACATACAAAATTGCAAACTTGATCTGACAGTTTGTTTAAAGAAGACGATTTTTATATTCATTTCCTGAAAGTTTTATTCTCTGAAAGTTGTTCAGTTACGTTGACTGATCATATCCTTTCAGTTTTCGAAAGCCTCCCTTACACCCAATGTAGAAACAGCCTTACCTCAGGTATATCCTTAATTTCTACGAGTGCCTACCTATCCAACTTTTAGGTAGAAATTAATTTCATTTAATTAGCGCCCAAACTCCAATTCATACAAATCGGGACCGAAATCAATTAAATGTAACAACAACTGCGTTGACTTGGGTTGTTTCAAATATTACCTTAATTAATTCTGTACGGGCCTTCTCGTACTTCACACGTTACTAAATTGAAATTTTAACTCTGCAACTTTTCACTTTTCCCTAAACGATGCGAAATAGCCTTGAAAATAATATCGGGTGTAAGGGACATGTAGGGGGGAGGCCTTTGCCCAGCAGTGGGACAGCACAGGCTAAATAAAACAAAAAAAGGGACAGGTTGGCAACAACTGAAGGGGCATGATCAGTCGCTGAAACTGAACAACTTTAAAAAAAATAGATAGATAGATACAAACTCTTTATTGCACACAAATTTACAACAATTACGTACGAACAACATATCTAAGATAAGATAAGAGAGTCTTATCTAAGATATTGCTGCTCGATACATAATTCCAAATTTTATTGAACCTTTCGAAGGTGGTAGGGCTTTTGTGCAAAGTCCGTCTCGGGAACTACCAACCCCTTGTCTTTTTCAGCCGTGAAGCAACAGTGTTTGCACTGTTCGAAGGCCAAGGGTAGGTAGATGGGACATACTATCTTAGTTCTCAAGGTGGGCAACGCGCTTTGCTGTCTTGTTAGTGTCAATAATGCTTAGTAGCAAGACAGTGGGGGCTATGGGCGGTGGTGACCACTTACCATCAGGTGGCCCATATGCTCGCTTCCTCACTTGATACAAAGAAAGAAAAAACGTAAAATCTGTTTGTATGGAGTGGCCGATCTAAGCGCACGGCAGTGCGCAGGCCAAGTTCCCGCACAGGCCACGCGCATGCCGTGCACTATTTACACGAACCGTTTTGACCCACTTTTGAACCCCCTGTAGCTCAGTGCCTATTGCAAGTACAGAGATAAAACTGTACCTACATAATCATACACTAACACTGAAGCAATTTGCCAAATTTCATAGATATAGCTAGTAGATCCTGAAATATGACCCCGTGAAAATAGCTAATTTTGGCACTTAATGACTGACTGACTCACTGACCGGTAATCAAAACCTCCAGGCCACTTCCAATTGTCCTAGCGTTATGAAATTTGGCATTTAGGTAGTCGTTAGGATAAAAGTAATGCAAAAATTTGAAATTGGTCAAGTGCGAGTCGGGTTTTAGTCAAAATTATGTATAAAATGTTGGTAATACTTCTCTAAGACCTGAAAATCTGAAATTTGGCATGGGGATAGTCGTTAGCATTAAAAAAGATTGGAAAGAATTGGAAATTGGTCAAGTGCGAGTTAGGTATTATCAGATATTATTTTCAACGTATCTGCGTATTTTCACAGCTATACCATATTTTAAGTTGGGTGTATGGTAAAGTGAATTTCAGCCAGATGAACCGTTGACGTGAATAAGGTGGCGGATAGTGGCTGGATGCGGAAAGCGGAGTACTGGATGTGGTGGCGAGTCTTGGGAATGGCAAATGTTTACTAGTGGATCAGTGATGAAGACGATTATGATCGATATTAAAGTGCATCTAAACTTGGCATTGGATCGGATTTCAACCCTTGTTTAGGCAAACTATTAGCCGATAGGAACTTGGACCCCTTTTTAACAGTTATGTTTTTGGTGGGATATTTTTTACGTTTCCGGTAATATGTTTCGTAGTAAAAGCAGTTCAGTTTTATTTACTGATCGTGTCCTTTTAGTTTTTGCCAACCTGCCGCTTACATCCTGTATAGGATGGTGTGGAATAGGTACAGAAAATTTGCTGAAATTATTGCAAGCATTAATTTTAGTACGATTTCATACATTTGAAGCAAATTTGGAAAAAACAAAATATGTCGCAGTTTGTCTACTGATCTCATTGTCTTTAATACTACCATATTTCTTCCAATATCGGTCACTACTTTTTGCCTACTTACAAACTTTCAGTATCCTCTACGATAACTTTACTATTCTCAATAGCTGTCTGCGATAGCTTCAAAGAACCGGCCAAGTGCGAGTCGGACTCGCGCACCGAGGGTTCCGTACAAACTTGTAGGTATATAAGTAAAAGTTATGGTATTTTTATTGCTATTTTTTTTTTATTTGAGTTGATTGAATGAAAGGTAAATTGCGGTTTACGATTTATGACGTATTAAAAAAAACTACTTACTAGATCTCGTTCAAACCAATTTTCGGTGGAAGTTTGCATGGTAATGTACATCATATATTTTTTTCAGTTTTATCATTCTCTTATTTTAGAAGTTACAGGGGGGGGGACACACATTTTACTACTTTGGAAGTGTCTCTCGCGCAAACTATTCAGCTTAGAAAAAAATTATATTAGAAACCTCAATATCATTTTTGAAGACCTATCCATAGATACCACACAGGTAGGCTATGTGCGTTTGATGAAAAAGAAAATTTGTGTTTCAGTTCTAAGTATGGGGAACCCCCAAAATTAATTGTGTTTATTTTAAATTTTTTTGCGGTTCACAGAATACATCTACTTACCAAGTTTCAACAGTATAGTTCTTATAGTTTTGGAAAAAAATGGCTGTGACATACGGACGGACAGATAGACATGACGAACCCATAAGGGTTCCGTTTTTTGCCATTTGGCTACGGAACCCTGAAAATGGCGATACACTGCAAATTATAAAGGAGAGCATCTCCTTATACACTGCGTCTGGTACATAAACAAATTCTCCGCCGGCGCAAAAACTCCAAATATGTCTCGGCTTCTGACTTGAGAATTTAGTCTTGAACAACTAGAATTATCTTCGAAATTCAATTATCTCGAGTTAATAGAATTGACTTGAAAATGGTTCATTAAAATATGTCTGTCATTCGGCGAATATTTGAATCATGTCACTCGCTCCGACACACTGTTAATGTATGTGCGTTTGTGTGTATGTGTTGGTGCTAATCGTATTAAGACAAAGAGAACTTATACGTTTATTATAATTATTTACAGTTTCCTTAATAACTCGACGACACCCGCGTATCAACCAACGCTAAACTTGAATTGGAATTCCATTATTCATAGCCTTTGAAACTGTTTCTTGAAATTGAGCGGAACAAATCTTAAATTATATTATTGAGCCAACAGTTGCAAAGTTAAATCTGCCTTAAATTTATTACTGATACTTTTGTGTTATTGTATAAGAATTTATGGTAATAGATTTAAAAGAGATTATAATTTACAGGAGCTTTCTGCAACTGACGGCTAGATATAACTTAGGCGAATTTCAGGAATTACCGTACTTTAAAAATAACACAAACAAAGCCACTGTTAGCTTCAGTCTCACACTTCTTTCAAAACGTTCAACAAGCTCTTATCATCCGTAATGCCCAAGTCACACAGAGGAGGCATGATTGCGAAAGTGGTCCGGGGGCGGACCTGCGGGAAGACAATACCGCGCCGCGAACGGTCTTCAATGTGACGTGCATAACAACTCATGCTTTACCAAAATACCGCCCCCGGAACGCTTCCGCTACCGCCTCAGTGTGACTCGGGCTTAAATGCTAGCCGACCGCTACAATTAGGTGTGTGGAATTTGACTGTTGATAGTGTCGACGCGATGGCAAGTCACTTACTGCTAACTAGGTATAACGCGGTATGAAGGCGGGGTACGGGGTACATCCGGTCATGCGCCTAATTGTTACGGTCTACCACAGACCTAACATAAGCGCGCGCTAAATATTAGTACTAAATAGCTATTAACTTTTTTTCTTTATTATTTTCGTACACAAAAAAGTATTAAGGCGCCCAAAACATTTCCCAACCAATTGTAGCCGAGGTGACAAATAGCGCGCCATTAAACTGTCACTCGGTAATTTTGTTTAAATTAACGCAAAACGTGCGCTCATTACTGCGGTAGAATAATCACAAACAACTGCGCACGCCCCGCCATTTGTAATCCAAGCTAGAGAACTATATTTGTACTATTCATCATAATTAAAACTAAAAAGTGTAAACCGCTGGACAAAAGCAAAATTCACATTTGGTTAAGGCGGCAAATCGCACTCACTTCAATATAAAAACCAGCCAAGTGCGAGTCAGACTAACGCACCGAGGGTTCCGTACCACTATGATAAAAATACCATCTTAGTTATGGACGCGCAGTCGTTATTCGTTAGTCGTTACTCTATAAACATACCAATTGTTACGCTTGTAAGCGTTCCCGTTTTCACGATAGAGCTACAACAGAAATTGAACAAAAATCGTCAAAAAAACACGTTTTTAGTAGGAATGGTAAATTCTCATTTTTTATTATTACTATTTGTTGTTATAGTGGCAATAGACATACATAAACTTTGAAAATTTCAACTCTCTACCTATTACGGTCATGAGATACTCGTACAGACATCGGAGGCAAATAAATAGGGTCCCGTTTTTCACCCTTTGGGTACGGAAACCTAAATAGCTGACGACAGAAAATGGAAACTATACTACATGTAACTAAACAACTTTTGAAAATGATTTTTATTTTAACACTTCCTGTGTTTGGATAAATCTACAAAGTAGAAAATCGCAAAATTTGACAACCACAGGCAGGATTCGAACCTGTGGTTGTGAAATTTTGCGATTTTCTACTTTGTAAACAACTTTTGTTCTACAACGTTTGGAAATTAAAATAAAAAGGTTGGGTTGCAACAGATTTTCATTTTGTATGAAGATTCGATTTTTCTTTATTTAGTTGTAGAACAAAAGCTATTCAGTTACATAGGTGGAACTACCCCCCGAGAGGTTTAGCGTATTAGCAGGCCTGTAACACTCCGCATAGTATTTGTATGCAACGCGGCGCGGGAATGCGTCTTCCCAAGCCAGTCGATTTTACTATTCTTTATGTCATCTAAAGCTTATGGCGGCAAAATAGGTAAGTAAGCATTTGCATGTTTGATTGAACAATATTACATACCTACTTGCATCTCGCTCAGTATCTCATAAAGTGACAAAATCATCGCTTTAGCGGTACAGTATCGACTTTATGCTTAGACTTTAAGGTTGAAATTTGTCGGCACCCCGCCTGGGAATGACGGATCTGTAAACGTTAGTTTACTATTATTTAGTCGGTGGTATTACGTATAAATTGCACGTTGAACCAACGTCGAATATTAGGTAGTATTCGATCGTGTGAGAGAAGGGTCACGGGTCACATTAGAGTGGGAACGAGAGGGCAAATGAGCGTGAGATTGCTCGTGACTTGCTCGTGATTACATCACATGTATCACGCCACGATGTTAGTTCTGAATGGCATGTCGATTGGCATCAATCTTCAATACCATTTTTATTTTTCAAACAGGTTTTTTAATGCGTCATAGAGTTTAGGACTCTATTCATGACATTTCTTGTCACATTTTAAAACCTAAAATCAAGGAAATTGGACCTCTTTGCTTCGCTCGGAATAGAAATGGTGCTATATTATTTTACTATGGGATGACATCTGCCAGCATGTACCAAATTGGAATGTCACATCATCATCAAGCATTGTGAAATATTCAAAATAAACCTACCAAATTAATAGAACGCCGCCTTCACTACCTTGTGTTAGTCTATAACCCTTATTATTCTGTGCCTAAAATATACTTTATCTACTCCCGTACCGGAATATTCCAAATTCAAAACCAATGACAGTTTTGAAATTGAGGTCATTGTCCGCTATCATTTTCATTTCCACACTGTTCCATACTACGAGCAGTACGGAAATGGAGTATGGATTTTCATTCCGCAACTGTTATAATACATAATTTTCATTCTGATAGGCTAAGGCAATACTATACCACAGTACTGCATACAGCCTACTCTAAATTGATTTTATAAAAATACTTTTTACTTGGGTGACATTTAAAAGAAGATGGAGAGTAGGTACCAGGAAAACATAAATCGACAAGAGGCTGACAGTACCCATGGTTGGCACGCAAGTGACAGTGGCAACAAAAGAAGAAGTGGTTAAAACAAAATTGAAGTACCAGAAGAACATGAATCTACAAGAGGCTGTCAGTAACCATATACCGGGTGTAACAGTATGCAATGAAATTAATGTTAAAGCAACTTCATCCACAAGCTCAGGATCTGTACTAACTGTCCTCTTAGTTAAATAAATTACTTACTACTCTTTAAAATTTTATTTTATTTTGTCGGTCGTAGATAAAGTTTTGTATGCAACTGTACGTAATTAGTCATTTTAACACTCGATCTATACTATTTTGATACTCGGCTGCGCCTCGTATCAAAAACCAGATCTCGTGTTAAGATTACTCTCATTACGCAACAGTTGCATAAATAACTATTACGATGCAGTAGTTTTTCACGTTTGACTTTAGTCATTGTTCCGAGGGTTTGACATAGTATAACAAGAATAAAAGAGTATTAGTTTAGTTTATTTAATCACATACTGTAACTTTATACAACTACATTTCATGTCAAATTATGTTCTTTCACAATACGATCGTTAATAACTATATAAAAAAAAATATTGAATTAACAAAGTGAAATTAAACGTAATAAAACACAAATGTCAAATAATATAAAATGTCATAATAATCAGCGTACAATAGTAAAATACTCCTATAATAGTAAAACAGTACTATTATTTTATGAGCCTTCTCTAACTTTCCCCGTAAACATCTTACAAGTTTTACCGTTACAGCTAAGAAAGAAGAATAAAATTGTAACGATAATGTAGAGGCGCGCGGCATAGTTGTGGAGCAAAATGGCCCATAGGATGCTAGGCGTGGTTTTTACAAATCCTCGACGTTGCCTAACTATCATAGAGCAATATAAACTATACTATATATTACCACAGATAATACGCCCAGTATTATATTACTCTATGATAATACGATACATATTACCTACTAAACTATATATTCATCTTCCGCTGATCTTAATATGTGTTTTATTTTATTTAACTGTGTTGCAAGAAAGAGAAGAGTGATAATTCTAAATGTCTTTGCTTATTGAATTATTCTGGCTGTCGTGAGTTATTAAGCGTGTAAATGAAGAAGTTTAATGTAATGTAAGTATATCTAGCAAGTTTCATGCGTGAGTGGAAGTTTTAGAGACTGTTTGCGCACGAGTAACGTTCTGAAGCCCCAAGGGATGGAATTTCAAAAGGCAGTTTCTATGTTTAGGACCAAAGGGAGTGCCCAGTCCTGAAGGTTTCTTAATTTAGATACACAAGGAGTTGCTCGTGATGTCGTACGCTTAGGGCCCTTTCCTGTCATCCGGATATCCATCCGCGTCCGGATCTGGTCCGGTGCGTGCCGTCCGGAAGCGTGACTTGGACCAGCACCACCTGCACGGACCGTCCGTATCCGGACGATCGTGTGTTGTTTTTTACTCTAGCGCAGGTTACACGCATGCGTGTGTACAGTCAAGTACATAAAGTAAAAAGGCTTATAAATATTTTTACATCTCTCATATTCGGTAAGTAGGTCCTAATTACCCCTAAATGGGGCTTGTTGGTGACCAATTAGCGCTCTAGGGTAATAATGTAGCTAGAAAAGCCCTAGAGCGGTAAGTAATTGGGCAGCACCTACACCTCCACGCGCGGCTCCGCCTTGATGGCCGCCTCCATCAGCGGGGCGGCGGGCGTTTTAATTACTTACCGCCCTAGGGCTTTTCTAGCAACATTATTACCCTATAGCGCTAATTGGTCACCTACAATTTGGTGGTAATAAGGACCTACTTACCTCAAAATCGAGATGTAAAGCAGAGTAGTTAGCTCGGGTGTAAGCATCAATTGCACCCTCGAACTATAGGCGCCCTCGCTGCGCTCGTGTGCCTAAATATCTCGGGCTGCAATTGATGCCTTATAGCCCTTGGCTACTAATCTACTATTATTATAACAGTTTCTGTTTTCCAATTTTTTTTTTTAAGTAGAAAATCGTAAATTTGTATTCGTATTCCGCTAACTTTTGATAGTTTCTTCCCAATAGCTCGTCAAAACAACGAATGGATATTCGGAAGTAATGCTTAAACTTGCCGCCATTGCTTCTTAGTTTTGATAATTTACATTAAACATTCCAGAAAAAATTTGGTTTCAATATAGGGGTCAATCCTGAATCACTTTTTATTTTTATTTAACTCAAAAATAAGATACGCTTTTTATGAAGTCCATTTTTCTGCACGACTTTACTTAATGACGATCCGGATAGTAGTGTTGCGGAGCGACTAGTTGTTCTCCGGATGGATGCCGTCCGGATGCGTACTAGGTCCGGATCCGGAGAGAAATCCATATGAAATTCAGAAAAACGGTAGCCTATTTTTTTTCCCATAGTTCAAACTATGTTCACACAAAATTTTATCAAAATCAGTTCAATGGATCAGCCATGAAAGCGTTGATGGAGCTACTATTATGATCCTATTACGAGCCATGCATAATAGGGTCTTAATGAAATAGTGAACAAGTTCCTTCGGAAAAGTTGTTCAGTGTCATGGTGTGAAAGTCTGAGTAACATGCTGGAATTATGTTCACTACTCGTATTTCAGTAGCACCTAATGGGGAAACCTTAGAAAGGGATTTAGAAAGCTTTCGGAAATGCCTCGTAGTTAGTATTTAGTTTGTAACAATGGTTATGAATAAAGAATCTGTATCTGTTACACATAGGGTCTTTGGAATATATCTTTCGGTTCAATTTTATTCTACCACTTTGGATATTAACAAGAAAATTATTTTGGTTCTTCATACAAATTGGGCCAGTCTGCTTGTCACTGTATCGAAAAGTAAAAAATTTTTTCGCGAAAGAATAGTTCCAAGTTCTATGAGTAAGGCAACGCTGAGAAGTTTGCAGAAATGTATCAACGACCCTATATAGTTAACCTAATAAATGCGTAGGTAATTTTCTTCCAAACTTCGAATGGATATGCGTTGCCCTTTTCAATTGGATTTATATTCCATTTGCGAACATGAGAACATTTGTTATTGCAGAGGAGTTATTCATCACGTAACTTTAGTTTAACTCATTATCATCAAATTTCGCGGTGCCTACCGTCCCAAAATGGTGCTGCGCAGGTAATCGATCGGTTCTAGGAATTACGGTGGATCGGTGGAGGATCAATCGTAAATCCTATAATTTCCCGGTAAGACGACATACTACGTAATCAGTTTTAGGATTTACCGCTCCTCAGCCGCACAGGTACTATTAAAGATTTCGAACCTCCTTGCTTCGCTCGGAATAGATACCTAATTTATTGACTATGGGATGACATCTGCAAAAATGTCAGAAATTTTAATGTCAAATCATCAATGATCACTAGGATATATTCAAAATAAACCGTCAAATTCATAGAATGACGCCTTTACTACCTTGTGACAAATCATTTCTTTAATTCTCCTTCTAATACCCTTATTTTTCTGTGGGTACTATATCGTATTTGTGTCAGGTACCGATCTATCTGGTTGCTCTATTAGTAATTGGAATTCGTCATTTGAACCAAACTAATTAAGCTTCATACACATTACACGTTGCGGTCAACTGACACCGGTCAACCGCAGCGCGTCTAATGGGCCGGAAATAGCTATCTAAACAAAATGTCAAGTAAAATAACATTTTAGCTAAAACTTCTGCTCAAGATTAGGAGGCACAAAAAAATATTTTAATAAGTAATGTATTTCACAATTAGTTTGGCAAAACACTTTGAAAATATTTTGAACATTATATAGTGGATTCCATGGACGTATGTCCACACACGACGTGTATACAAACACGCTCTTTCATTAAAAAATCTGCCACATATGGAATCAAACTCGGAACTCTCGTTGCAAAAGGCAGCTGTAATACTACTGCTCCAAACAGCCTGTTAAAAGCAAGATCAGAAATAATTAAGCCCCAGAGTTCTTAACACACTTAGGCTGTTAAGGCTTGATTAAGAGTTAAGAGAAGATTAAGAGTTAAGAGGTGGTTTTTTACTTTCGAGCGGAGCGAGAAAGGTATTGTATTCGTGAAAAAAAAAAGTTTTTCTAATTTTCTCAAAAATGTGTTCTATATCACTTATACATCATAAAAAACAAGTCTCCCAAAAATGTCCGTCCGTCGGTCGGTCGGTGGGTCTGTCCGTCATGCTTTGGCCTAGCGGCTAAGCGAATGGTCCGATTGACACCATATTTTGAATTTAGGAGTTTTATGCAAATCCATCGAAGGGTTCTAAGTGGTTTCTTGCTGGCTCTCATTTTGAGAGTAGCTGTCATACAACGAAAATGAAAAACTGAAATTTTCTTAAAAACGGCTCATAAAATCTTGATGAAACTTTGCATGACCAAGCATCTCCATGTAAGATATCTTGCGCCAGTATCAATTGATCTGTGTACTTTCATATAAGGGGTGTTCCTGTACCACCAATACGTTAATACGTGATTTACCTACCCAAAAATTGGTTTCATTGAATTTTTTAAAATTTCTATGATATTAATCCTGGATTGGTTTTCTACCTGACTGGATATTATTTATGATTTTTTTGAAAAAAAATTTAGTACACAGGGTGTACCAAAAACTGAAAGGGCTTGCTCAGTAGACTTAACTGAACAATTTTCCATAAGGAACATGTGTTTGGAAATTAAAAAAATATCCATGTAAGTATCCTACGGTAGTATCCATTGATCTGTGAAAATTCATATTCAGGGTGTTCCAGTACTACCAAAAGTTAAACATGTGATTTACTCGAAATCCTTTGAGGTTGGTTTATTTTAATGTTTGACAAATTTGAATTCTGAATTAATCTGTATATTTATTCGAACATTTTAAATAAAAGTTTGTATTTCAAATTTAAGTTTGCGATTGATAGTTTTTTCTTGAGTATTGCGAGAAAGTAAGTGCAGTGCTGCTGTACCATCTATTTATTTTACAAGTGAGCAAACGAGCTGGTGGGCCACCTTATTAGTGGCATACTTTGATAGTAATAAGACAGCTAAGCGCGTTGCTCACCTTGAGAACAAAGATGGTATGTCTCCTGAGCCGGTAAATTCACTGGCTCTCTTAATCTTCAAACCATAACACAGCAGTGCAAACACTGCTGCTTTAAGGCAGAAATAGGCAAGGGGGTGGTACTTCCCCAGACAGACTTTGCACAAAGTTAGCGGTTAAGAGGTTGTTATGCGTTACTGACACCTGTCAAACTCATAGTCAATAGGTATCTGTTGGGTATCTGCCATTGAGCTCTATTTATACTCCATCTGCACAGAATTCTGACTCTTAAAGCGAAGCAAGGAGGTCGAATTTCTGTAGTCGAATTTGTATGGGAAACTAAACCACACGACTACTAAATTTATTAGTACTAATGTACGATAAGGTTAAAGAATAGTCTTCCCCATAGTCTACGAAAGTAAATAGAAAACTTTAGGAGAGAAATGTTATAGTCATTAAGTTTAGCAGAAAAATATGTTGTTTTTTTTTTATACCCAACTAATAAATCATAAGATAAATAATGAAGATCTAATAAAAAAGGGTGTTTGTTGAATTATAGTTTACGGAGATACAATACCTTGTTAGAAATAAATAATCTTGCCTACGCAAAGAGTGTTGGTTCATGAAATGTGTAAAAATATTGTGTGTATAGTATTCTGCTTCAGTGGAGACGCTGTTTGCCGAATGACAGTTGCTGTTTCCTACCGACCGCGAAAGTAAAAATAAAAGAACCCGGATGGGTGACCGCTGGTGGCATTACAACTAGAGCGTTTTCGTGCTTACCTCGCTTAGCTCCTGTCAATGATAGTAGTCGTTTAAGCAAGTCAGAGGCTATTTGGTGGCTTAAAAACTCTGAAACCCAGGTTAGCCAACCTGGCAACTACTCAATCCAACTTTCAGGGAACTTAATTTAATGCCAATTCAACAAATTCAAAGGTTCAACTTATAATGGGAATCCTACTTTATGAAAATTCAAAATAATGGGAATTCAAAGGGCCGAATCACAGAGCACTGAACGGTCGCAAGCCACCGCTACTAGAAGCGGCATAGTCAACACTTGCCATACAAAACAAACGTGTCGGAGGGCATTACCCGCTTACGCAAACCTTTTCCTCAAAATTGTATGGACTATGGTATGGACGGATGTCACGCGTCTCCTGCGCGTCTGAAGGAACATAGGTCGAAATATGAAAAACCAAATTTGACCTCCTATACAAAATGCGATATCAGCTAATGGAGTTTCTATGCGAGGTCAAAAATTGATTTTGGTCTGTGACCTATGTTCTTTAGGAAAAGTAAGAGGCGACTAAGAGCTTATGAGCCTGAGGATGGGCAGCAGCATATTTCTGTGTATTGTACCATCTTACATACTGCTTACGCCCTTTAGATATATGTAAAATTTTGGAGTATCCCACTTCTTTCTGAAAAAATAACATTAATTTGGAAAGTACAGTTTTCGTTTAATTAGTAGGTGTACTACATAAGTTGATGGACGCCCGACACCGGACAAGGAGGAATGTTTAATAACAACCTGAAGAGCCTCCTTCAATCATTCTGTCTCTTTCTCGCCAACACTCATCACCGCCACGACACGACAGACATTAATTAAAACAGGCAGTTTATTTAAGCCCGAAAATTCTTTTTAACATTGAATTTAAAAATGCCTTTTCAAGATTATTTAATGAGATTTTTTTGGCTTTTAAAATTTAATCCTGTTTTTTGAAAAATTATTCCTTTGTTCGCGTAATTGTTGTACAGATAGCAAATTTTGTCAGATTTTTGGAGGAAAGATTTGATTGTTTGTTTGTTTGCATTGAATTAGGCTCCGAAAGTACTGAAGCGATTTGAAAAATTCTTTCATTATCCCTGATGAACATTGGCTATAGAATATTTAAAAAAAGTTAGGGATCCGTATAAAAACTTTGATAATGAGACACCAGGTTTGCGAAATATGCGGAAACTATTGACAATGGAGAAAACAGAATAGAGGACATCAATATCTACAAAAAAGTCTGAAATAGCATGTCTTACTATTACAGTTATGTCACAATAACCACTTCTTCATGTTAAAATTATTATTGTCCACATTATTCGTCCGTTGGTATTAATTATTATCCAAATGAATCACTTCTTATTCAAGGATATATCAGTACCTTTAAATATCTTTTTAGTTATTCAAATCAGACAGACCATTCAAAAGTTATCATGAGTGTAATAAATAGCAAAATTGAAATTTAAGAAACAGCCAGAAATTTCGTACAAGATTCCAAACAAAGTTCCAAATTTTCGTAGATTAAACCATTAGAGTCGCTGTGACTCTACTAAAATTTGGCTAATGGTTCCTTTTTGTATGTGTAAATGAGTGTAACATCGCGCCTACATCTCTCACGGGGTAGGCAGAGCATCAAGTAGATGATGAGAAATCTAGCTGTGTAAGTACCAAAACATTTAATTAAAAACAAAATATTTTTTTTTATATAATGTAGGTACTCTTTTTTCGTAACCCCGAAGCAACAAGAACCTATATCTACCCGTTCGAAGCCGGGGCGGACCGCTAGTTGAGTTATAAAATTAAAATAGCCTTGAATCGTAAAATTATTATTATTTTTAACCGGCCAAGTGCGAGTCGGACTCACACCCTAAGGGTTCCGTACCTATCTACCATATGATATACTAAAAGCTTTTGCTCTTTGATTTTAAAAACTCCGCGACCATCCAACTTCTCCCCTCTTTTATAGAAAAATTCTTGAAATGGGGGCTCACCTTGATTGGTTACTATTAGTTGTGAGAAAAATTGAAATATTTAATGATTTTATACTTTTCCCTTTATTTGTACTGTGAGACCTAGCTTCTTGCCAAATTTCATAATTTTAGGTCAACGGGAAGATGAGGACATAAAAAGCCATATCTTTTGATTTCGTAGTTGCAAAGAATTGAAGTTTTCAGATCTTGTGTGGTTTATAGACCTTATTCGTTATTAATTTCAACCTGATACCTCTTCTCGTTCGTGAGAAAAAGGGTCTTGACAGACAGACAGACAGACGGACAACAAAGTGATCCTATAAGGGTTCCGTTTTTTATTTTGAGGTACGGAACTCTAAAAATAGAGCAATCACAGTGAGGGGTCGCGGAGGTTGTAGCGGATGCTCGGACGAGATAATTCGACCAGCGTGTGCTGACTCCTTACCACCTCCCTTCCTCTCCCTCTCATGAACAAGTTACACAAGGTAGCAGAGTCGTTCGCAGAATACCATCCCGCCTTGTCTCCAAAGTTTGCAAAAGGAAAATTGTGAATTAATAACAGTCGATAGATATTACAGGAAAACTAAAACGATCTTTCTAAATAGCACAGTTTTTTAGAAATCTGCAATAAACCTTTACAAACAAATTTAATTCTGCGGTCTGAAAAACGTATTTTGTTGATTTTAAAAATAGGTATATCGGATCCCGAACCGTTTTTAGGGTTCCGATACCAAAATGGTAAAAAAAAGGAACCCTTATGGTGCCGCTCTGTCTGTCTGTCCGTCTGTCTGTCACACCTCTATATCTCAGCAACCACTTATGCTATCAACCTGAAATTTGGAATAGTTTTAGAATATAGTTGCCCAACTTAATTGCACAAGAAAAATTTTTGAAAAAAGTATGATTATTAATATAAAGGGGGCCAAAATAGGGGGGGCCAAATTTCAAATTGTCGCTACTAGGTCGAGTGGGGTATCATATGAAAGGGCTTTACTTGTACATTTTAAAATATATTTTTGTATTTTTTTAAATTTCTTAGTTTTAAAGTTATGATGAAAAATGTCAAGAAAAATACCATTCCCCCCCTTATCTCCGAAGTTTGAGTAAGGAAAAATCTGAATTAATTACAGTTGACAGAAGTTTATATAAACTTTACAGCAAAAATAAAACGATCTTTCTAAGTTGCACAGTTTTTCAGAAATCTGCAAAAAACCTTTACAAACAAATTTAGTTTTGCGGTCCTGAAAATGGACTTTATTGCTTCCAAAAATACTATAGGTATATCGGAACCCTCGGCGCGCGAGTCCGACTCGCACTTGACCGGTTTTTTTTTCATGCGGTGCTTTTCATTTAATAATTCAACCGGATGACAAGAAAAAGCTGTAAGGAAAATCGTGGGAAAATCTGATCCGATATAAAAGTGTCAATCGTGCGTGTGGAGAAAAAGATCCCGACATATTGGATTTGAACGCATATCTATTTTTATGTGAAAATAGGACTATTACATTTGATTTTCCGTAAGCTCCTTTCAAGATACCTAGGCTACAAACAAAATGATGGATGAGGAGATGAGAAAATTTCCATTTGAGGATGGATTTTTTTTTCAAAAAAGACAGTGCGTATTTAGTTTTTTAAGGCGCTCAGCAGATGAAGTCACGGACATTGTCCGTCAGTGTGGCCGGTATTGCGAAAATTATAGTTTTTATCAGAATAAAATTCAAACATACATGTTTCAAAATTGCTTTACGTTTTAATGTACTGTAGTGATCCTCCTCGAAAGCCTTCTTTTAGCAGAGCTGGCTGGCGAGTATTTCTAAAATCGAATTTGATTTCGATTCATGACGTCACGTTCTAAAAACAATCGCCAGTCAACTCCTGCCCACGGCTGGGTACGGACGTTGATATTCATTTGAGTTATAAAAAAAAATATAACAAAAGTTCGAAGCGAATCCATTGCGTTTATATTAACCCCGGTCCTCGTGATCGGTATAATGGTGGAGGCGCCGTGCCCCTTTTGCCATTTTTGTAAAGTTGCGCAATTCGAGTCAAGTTTAGGAGCGTGCCATAAAACCGGTCCTAAGTAAGAGAAGAAGATGCTAATGAAGAAGATGATGCCCTGTATGTGAAGAAGATGATGCCATATGATGACCACGACGCGTCATACTAATTGTGTGCCATTTTGAAAGGACACGGCACGCATAACACGTGCCGTACAACTGTAAGCTATTTTTGTATTGTCTAAAGCAGAGAATCACCCTAATCAAAGTTTTTTTTTCATATTGTTTGTCATGCTTGAATTTCATCATAATTTGCGTTTGCAAGTCTCCAAGGCGACGGATGGCGACAGAGAAACTGCGCATGTCTTTTGGATGACAATCTGACAAAGATGTCATGCCATATTTTGTTTGTTCATAGTATTTGTTCATATTGCCTAGATAATATTACGTGTACAATATTATTCCTATAATCACGAAATATTGTCCTATAAAAAAAATATAAATAAGCTCATATGATTATAAATGCATTGTACGCAATATTGTAAATATAAAAAAGATATATGTATGATTTCGTACTAAAATCATTGTTAGAAGGTTTTCACTATAATTTTTCAATTTTCTAGTCAAAGAGCCTCTCATATAGTTAAAAGCGTGAGTTATAAATGTTTTAATTGACGATGTATGTATGTATAGATGAAAGACGTCCAAAAACATGTATTCATGGTGTCCTAACTTTATTTTGTACTTAACACTAATTCTCTTTTTCATGTTATACTATGCTCAATGAGTTGTGATATCGAGTGTCGATATCCTTGGATGCGCTTCAGCGTGTCCACATCGGTGATCGCTACCCTTGAGCGACACCACTATGATGGCTATCCTGACTGACGACTGATGGCGGACGTGCTACTTCCGACCATCGCATCGCCAGCAGAGCTATATGGAAGGCTGCAAGCAGCTCTTCAGCCATCTCAAAAAAGAAGATTGTTTTAATTTTACTATCCATGTATTAATAAATTTATTTTTTGGGTTTGTTCATTAGGGTTGTAATTGTTGGCAACACCCAACAGAAAATAGTAGTTTTATAAGTTCTAAGTATAGCAATTCATGTATGGCTCTCTGCCACAAACTGTAATCGTGTACGGTTGTGCGATTAAACATCAGGCATCAAATTCTACTCTTTTCTTTAATACATCAGCGCCCCAACATCATCGGAGTTTAAACAAGGTCCTTCGACACCGAGAGAAGAGGAGGATTTAAGAAATATTGCCTGCGAAACACAATTCGTCTTCACGCAACACGTGGCGCTGCGCAACGCCTTCAACCATCGCGGCCCACGCAATCACACTTTGGTCGAAGTATCTATTCTTCGAGGAAGCAATCAGGGAGATTTCACAATAAATCGTGATTTGCAGTCCTGCATCATCGTTGCGGCGGCAATCCTGTTGGTGAGAGTGGAGTGTCACGCATCATTTACAACCATCCGTGGCATACCTACATTTATCTCACTAACCGTCTGCAATCTCAGGAAGACGAATCACGCATCACATTCAAGACATTTTCCTGCAAATATCTACGCTTCGACAAACCCTTGAAGAAACTCAAGAATCGTATTCCTGCTACAAACAGCTCGGCGGCAATCCAGGTTCCTGTTTCTACCTACTTATAGTGCCACGCAAAACCTATCGTGACATACATCCGACGGAGCAGCGACTTCAGGAAGGAAAATACGGTATTTGTTCATACAGAGGACACGCTTTTAACCAGGAAGTTAGCATATTTCTTCGTGTCATCGCTACACATTCTGTGGTCAGAGCAAATTCAAGAGGAAGCACATCGAGGACGCGCAACCAGCCAAGGTAAAACCTTCGTGTCATCGCTAATTCTAAGAATCATCGTGTTTGTGCATTCATTTCTTCACGATCACGAAGCAAGTTCCATCGTCCCACACTCTTACCACTCCACCTGTATATTTTGATAAATAGCAACACCGGTGCATTTTCAAACTTTCGCGCCCAGTCGCATACGACGTCTTCACGCAAGTGCGAAAGAGACGCAGCATCTGGAAGCTTGGTCGAGCGAACGCGCGTTCCGTTTGGACGGAAATATTCGTGGGTGACCGAAACAGAAGATTGTCAACTGCATCGAGTGCAAGCAAGACAGACTTTACTTTGGTAGATTATTTAGCGTTGGTAGTTATTAGAACCAATAGCGAGCTTCGAATCGATTCTCTTTGTCAGTGAATCAAGCATAGATTCGCTTCGATTTTAACATTTCGTCATTTCGTTCGATCGTCGCTAAGTAGCCCACGACACTCGCTATTTTTCTGTGCGTTTTTTTTATTTAGTTAAATAAATTTGCTGTATAGGATATTTAGAAGTGTGAGTACTGAAAAAATGTCCGATGACGATATTAAGGCGTTGCGAAACGCCCGCGGTTATACCAAAGCTGCCATTACCCGTCTGTATCTCTTCACATCCAACATAGCCGATGTGGAGCAAGCTCCGGTATCCACATTACAAACCAAGAGAGATAGGATAAGGGCACTGTTTGCCGAATATGAGGAATACAACAAACGCATACTCGCAATAGAAGACAAGGATGAGGAAAATGTGGCGGAAGTGGAGAGCAAATATTTCTCTATCCTAACCGTGCTTAATGAAGTCATTCAGAAGAAGGCTTCCCCCAACTCCGATGCTCAAACGAGCATGTACAAGGCAAAGTTGCCTACTATAGAAATACCACACTTCACAGGAATATATAGTGAGTATATACCTTTCACAAACTTGTTCCGTGCTATAATTCATAATGATAGGGCAATTGACAATGTTCAGAAACTATACTTCCTACGTTCCTTTTTAGAAAAGGAGCCATTCGATTTAATAAAAAACCTGCCTCTTATTGATGGCAGCTATAATGAAGCCTTAAAGCTTCTTGACCAACGCTACAACCATAAAAGCAAAATCATTAATGAACACATAAATTCTATTCTTGATCTTAATCCTGTAGCTAGGTCTAGTCCTACCATTCTTAGAGAATTTGTGTCAACGGTAAAGCAATGCCTGTCTGCTCTTAAAAACTTAGATGTTAATATTCTAAACTGGGATCCCATCATAATGGCTATTTTGTTGCGCAAATTAGATTCAAACACCGCGAGGGCCTATCAGCTGGAGAGTAACGATGGGCCACAACAAAAAATTTCGGATTTCTTGCTCTTTCTGGAAAAAAGAGCCTTAGGCCTGGAAAATTTGGAACCAGCAGCATCTGCAAAATCCAACAAGCCTCCGGTGGTCAACTTCGCAGCAACGGGACCTGCAAGCAAGTCAGCTTCTGGGAACAAGTCGGCTTCGGTGAACAAGTCATCATGCACATACTGTGTTAATGCTGGAGCAACGCTCAGAGCAACAATCTTCTTCGAGCCAGCCTGCTTCCCAGCATACTGAGGGCCATGTTCCTCACCAACAGCCACATCCCCGCTTCATTAATACGAGGTTTGGCCACATTGTCTGTGGGGCTTTGCCATATCAGCCGGTTGCAACTAACAAACAGGTATCCTTGTTATGTGTTACTTGTAATTCAAGCATAAATAATAAACTTGAGAATTTTTTTGAAACTGAAAGCATTCCGCAGTCCTTCAGTGAGACTTTCTCAGAGCACGAGCAATGTGAGCAAATATTTAAATCAACTCACAAATTAGAAAATAATAAATTTGAAGTACAGTTGCCTTTAAAGTTACCAATTGATGAAATTAACAAAACTTTAGGTAACTCATTTGAGTTTGCTTACTACAGGTTTTTAAATTTGGAGAAGCGCCTACACAAAAATATAAATCTGCTCTCTGAATATCAGAACTTTATCGATGAATATATAGAACTGGGCCATGGTCACTATGTTGATTTTAATTCCTTTGACTTTCAAAACGATCCTGTCTATTTTATGAGCCATCACTCCGTTCATAACTCGAATAGTAAGAGTACCAAGACCAGAATTGTTTTTGATGCCTCGATGCAAACTGATAAGAAAGTTTCGCTTAACGATATCATGCTAAATGGCCCAACCGTGCAAAGAGATTTGCTTGACATCATGTTGTTATTTCGCTTAGGCGACTACACATTCACCACTGATATAAGGCGCATGTTCCGCTGCATTGCACTTAACCCTGCACATACTTCTCTCCAAAATATCCTTTGGAGAAAGGATCCTTCTGAATCTCTTAAATGCATTCAGCTCGATACTGTTACTTACGGTCAAAAGGCTTCAAGCTTTCTAGCCACTCGGTGTTTGTATGAATTAGCCGAGAAATATAAAGCTGACTTTCCATTGGCTTCTCTCATAATAAAAGACTCGACTTATGTCGACGACGCGTGTTTCTCACATTCAAGCTTAAACGTTTTACTTGATGCTAAAAAACAGTTATGCGAATTATTAGCTAAGGGTGGCTTCGAGACCCACAAGTGGGCTTCCAATTGTTCTCAGGTTTTAGCTGACATTCCGGCTGGCAAGCAGCAGTTCGATGAATTGGATTTTCAAAGAGATAATTATTGTATGAAGACTCTGGGTATAACTCTCGATGTTAGAAAGGACTGCTTTATTTTGTCGTGTCCAGAGCCATTCAACAACCGGTCTTCCACCAAGAGAGAAATTCTCAGCTATATTTCGAAATTTTATGACCCGTTGGGGTTCCTATCTCCTATTGTCATCAAGGCCAAGGCTATTATGCAAAGGTTGTGGTTAGAGAAGGTTCTTTGGGATGCTATCCCACCAAATGATTTAAAAAATGAATGGTTGTCCTTTGCTGGAAGTTTATCAGAATTGGAACCAATAGAGTTAGCTAGGAATGTACCTATTTCGTCGACAGCTTCCCGCGTGCAACTCATCGGCTTTTCCGACGCTTCAAGTTCGACGGGCTATGGCTGCTGCGCTTATCTAAGGGTCCTGGATAGTACAGGTACTCCATCGGTTTCCTTGCTTTGTTCCAAGTCTCGAATTAATCCATCTAAACATCCTCTCACCATCCCACGTCTGGAGCTTAACGCTATGTTGTTGCTAACAAAACTGATGAGAAAGGTGCATGATACACTGTCAACTAAAATTAAAATATATGATGTTTATTTGTTCTCTGACTCACAAATTGCTCTGGCTTGGTTAGCGACAGACCCCGTTAAGCTTCAGGCCTTCGTTGCAAATAGAGTGAAATTAATTCGCGAGCAGACGGCGGACTGGCGATGGCTGTATGTCAACACAGAAGATAACCCAGCTGATCTGGTCAGCAGGGGCGTCGAGCCGAGTGGTCTTTCTCACTGCTCTAAATGGTGGCATGGTCCAGCCTTTTTGCGTAGCACTGAGTGCGAGTTTGGTCAGGTTTCCCCTCTTCCAGTTGACAACTTACCTGAGATGAAAAAGTCCGCTCCCAAGGTCGTTCTGGTCACGCAACAAGAAACGGATTTTTACAAATATTTCGATCGGTTCTCTGATCTAAATAAATTAACAAGAGTCGTTGCTTATATGCGTCGATTTTGTTACAATTTAAAAAATAAAAATAATAAAAATAATTATTTGACAGTCAATGAATTGCAACAGGCATTGCTTTGGGTTGTTGGTCAAGAGCAAAAATTTCATTTCAGTGAAGAACTGAAATGCTTAAAAAATAATGAAAAAATAAAGAGCTCCTTACATCCCTTACATCCATTTCTAGACTCCTAAGATAAAAAAGGTTAAAGTTCTGGTCACTATGTAACAAAGTAAGGGAACACTTCTGGAATGTTTGGCATAAACATTATTTAAATATTTTGCAATCACGTCCAAAATGGCGCGATTCCCTACCTAATATACAAGAAGGAATGTTGGTACTGTTAAGAGAACCAAATTTGCCTCCACTTTCGTGGCCTTTAGGTAGAATAGTAAAGGTTTTTCAAGGCCCTGATAATAGGGTGCGTGTCGTTGACGTCATGGCTCCAAATAAGAAAGTGTATAGACGTTCCTTGTCTGGTATTTGTGTCTTACCATTAGAATAAATAAATAGTATATTTCACTATTTACCTAATTTTTAGATTTATCTAGACTCCTAAGATAAAAATACTCATACCTACAGTGTTTTTCTAAACATGTATTTTAACCTTTCTTAGGATTTCGTGTGAAGAAACTTTAGTTTTCTAGAAGTTTAGTTGAGATTTTTAATAAAAATGCACTAGTTTTATACCTCTGATAAAAAAGCTTTGCTTTCCCTCTAAATAACTCTGAGTAAAGCTAGTTCATTTCTTTAAAAACTAAGCAGAATTTAGTTAAGTTAATATTAAGTTCAATTTCATAAGGAAAATACCTAACTTACTATTGTACAAGTAATGTGTTTTTAAATTTGCAAATTGTATAAGATAGGTACTTGTTCTACTATATAATTTGTAATTCATACATAACAAGATTAGAAAATGAAACCCATGTTGTTTAACATTGTTGATAATATCGCTTTATTTCAAATATTTTCTTAAACTTATGAATAACGTGTAAATAACCACATACTTTAGGATGTACCTCTAGATTTGCTGGTGGCAATCATATGTTTTCAGTCATTATTTCATGTACTGCTATTTACTTGCATTGTATCTTTGCCTTTTTTAGTTTCTTGCCGCCGCCCCCAGCATGTTGGCAACACCCAACAGAAAATAGTAGTTTTATAAGTTCTAAGTATAGCAATTCATGTATGGCTCTCTGCCACAAACTGTAATCGTGTACGGTTGTGCGATTAAACATCAGGCATCAAATTCTACTCTTTTCTTTAATACATCAGCGCCCCAACATCATCGGAGTTTAAACAGTAATTGCAAACGATTGCAACTTTATTGATCATCTGGGAAAGAAAAACGGGGTGTTTTTTGGATGTTTGTAATTATGATTTAATTACAATCATTCATGAGTATATTTCATTTCATATCTGAAAAGAAAATATTTAAAGGTAAAGTGATTTTGTCGGTACTGGTATGTCCTATGGACGGTAATATTGTTTGGTAATTGAAGGTACAGCTAATATGATGACGGTAAACAAGTAAGTATTGGTATTTTCTTCTAAAGATTTTTATATAGAGGGTCTGGATCAGGCTCAAGTATCGTGTTTGTAGCTGATATGACGACGTGTATTTTTCTAGCTTTGCTTCCGCTTTACTTCAGCCGCAGGCCATATGATGTTAACTAGATTTCAAATTAAGATAATGCTTTTAGAAAAACATCACATTTTGGGGTTAAATATTAGTTTTTGGAATCAATAATATAGGTTAGCTTGATGGGATATATTGTTGCCACTATTTGTTATCTTGTACAACCACTATTATGCCCATAGGGTTAGTGGGTGACTTTAGTTGGGTCACAGTATCTTTTTTTTTTTTTTTTTTAGGAATTTTATGGCCTGGTTACAAAGACCTTTAAGCCAAGTCTTATTTTAACACTTCACTTCGGGAGCATCTTGGGGTAGCTTTTGTCTCAATTTAGCAACGCCTTTATTTTGTTAGAAAGAGAAAGGTATATCAGTAATGTCACTGACATTATCCAGCCGCAGGCTGCATAACCTAACGCGTAGCATTTTTCAAGCGTTTTCCATATGTCAAATTGACTCATCAGCTGCAAACTTCTAGACAAACTTGGAGCGTTTTTTCTATGTCAATGTCTAATGTGGGAACATTTTATTTTTTTAGGATGAGCATAGAGTAGGAAGTTTTCTTTTTTAATTTATGTAAAGGTTCCATGAATTACGAAAGAGAATGTTTTATATTATTGGATGTCAAACTTTATTTGTCAAAGAGCACTCACTATACACTCACCATAGATATAGTATAGCGCGCTTTTGCTAGGTCTGTGACACTCACTATCACTAGTATCACTTATTTTGTTAGAGACGTAACTAGTAAAATAATTTTAGTTTTGATCTAAGATAGTTCTTTTTTCAAAATTTTCAACCATTGAATTTTTTGGTTTAGCAAGTAGTTAAGCGTAACACCTGTTGTGGTGTAATTTTCGGTGGTTTTGTGCACCGTAGTTCATGAGATTACCGACACTGAAAGCAACAATGTTTTGTCACATGAGCTAGATATTAGCAATATTTTGCAGGGTTATGTTATGCTTACATTTGTAATATTTTCCACCATAGGTAGGTAGATTAGGGAATTTTATGTATAAGAAATTTCCAAGCTTCACTCGGAAATTTCTTTGCCCGGGGGGAGGATAATGTAGTGATCCTCCTCGAAAGCCTTCTTTTAGCAGAGCTGGCTGGCGAGTATTTCTAAAATCGAACTTGATTTCGATTCATGACGTCACGTTCTGAAAACAATCGCCAGTCAACTCCTGCCCACGGCTGGGTACGGACGTTGATATTCATTTGAATTATAAAAAAAAATATAACAAAAGTTCGAAGCGTATTCATTACGTTTATTTTATATTAACCCCGGTCCTCGTGTTCGTTATAGTACATAACAATCAATCTGAAATACCTTTTCGACTGAATAACTCTTTGGACTGAACAACTATTCAAGCTGTTTTCCTTCCAAGCCAAAGATTTTGGAAAATACGCGCATAGAAGTTGAGCGTTTTTCTCATGTCAATGACTATAATAATACGAAAATAATTTCAGTACCGGCCACACTGGCGGTCTGTCAGAACAAAAAGTCTGCCCGTATAGTAGGTACTTATCTAGTCCCTGGCACTGACCTCTATATATACAAGTATATATAGAGGTCAGTGAGTCCCTGGTCTGCCCTCTACTGTGCCTCTATGAATGGGTTTGACCAACATTTAAAATAAGAGCGCTATAATACAACTTCTCGCGCAAAGCCCTGAAGAGAGTAACCTAAGACAAAAATGTCAGAACTATTTGCATACTGGCCCCGTGTGGTATCGGCAAAGAATAGTACCACCCTATCTCTATCCAAGGGTGTCGTAAGAGGCGACTTATGAACCGGAGAGCGGGCAGCAGCGTCCATCCGTGTATCGAACAATCTTTCATACTGCTGTCACCAATAATAGCGGTTACCAGCCGCAACTCTTACAAGCGCTAGGCTTTGGTAAATCCCCTTCAAAATACCACGCCTATTTGCTGGAGTTCTGGAGGGAGCTCCCTGTCCTGCAGTGTACGATTCACGGGATGTTATGATGATGACTTGCGTATTCTCTTACGGGCTCCCAAAGGACATGGTTCGCATATGGCAGACACGTTTCAGCTACCAATAGCCCCACTGTATACCTAAAGAACAAAACTTTTTAAACTAACCATTGCCAACTATAATAGCCCCCACATTCCCAGACGGTTGGCATCTCTGTGCGACCGCTAGAGCGGCGATTATTTCTTGTGAGCGTCACAAACTTGCTTTAGAAGCCGAGTCTGTGGTTCACAGGGCATACCTAGAGAGAGCTTTCTTTTTATTTTATCTAAGTTCTTTAACATTTAATTCAATTAGTATCAGAATGTTTTTCTTAATTCCTATAAATTGTCTTTATATTCCAGGTGCTGCTTTAGAATAAAAGAAATTGTCTTTTGGACCAAAGAATCTACTTGAGCGTGACTTTTGCTTACGGCTTTTAAGTTTGGGTTCTGTTTCTGTTTTACATGTTGTGTAAAAAAATATGCATGGGTCAATGGGCTTACTCTTGACCTCGATCTAGTCTTGAGGACAGAGATGAGGTCGACTATGGGACGTGCTTGCCCAGAAGAAGCCTATTCACTCGCGACTTGAATAGATTCGGGTAATATGAACTCGGTTATGCAGGCGCAGGCAGAGGATTCCAATCTTTACCGGTGCGCATTATAAAAGATGTCTTAAAGCACTTTGTGCGAATGTGCGGAATATCAACCAAGTATAGGTGATATCCTACGGTGCGTCTGGACCACGTCTGGACTCCCGATGGAAGAAGGGAGATGGTCACACTCTCTGAATTTTAACGGTTATGATGTACTTTGTAAAATTCTCGAAATTTCTTTGCTACCATTTTGTTCCACACAAAAGTTAGTCTTATTTGAAAGCAGCCAATATACGAGTATTACGTGAAATTTGCTTTCAGCAAGTAGGTTGCACGCCAAGACATTTTTGGATTTTATATGATAATTTCATTTGTAACTACTATGTAGCAAGTATGATATACTTTGTGTTGTTATTACTTGATGGAACTACAATGTATTTATGTAATTTAGCACCATTTTCACACTAGTTCCACGATTTATTTACCTTGTGCCTGACGATGATAACTCGAAACCGGTCGCACTCTGTATAAATTTTACTAAATAAATAGTGGAATTAGTGTGAAAATGGTGTTCAATAACAATTTTCACTTTCGAGCGATGCGAATTGTATTCGTGAAAAAAAGTTTTTTTAAATTTTCTCAAAAACGTGTTCCGTATCACTTATACACCATAAAAAACAAGTCCCCTGAAAATGTCCATCCGTCGTCGGTCGGTCTGTCCGTCACGCTTTGGCCTAGCGGCTAAACGAGTAGTCCGATTGACACCATATTTTTAATTTAAGATTTTTATGAGTATTGATCAAAGGATTCCGAATGATTTTTTATAGCTCTCATTTTGAGGACATTACAAATTTAAGTTTGCCGTTGATACTTTTCACTTGCTTATCGCGAGAAAGTAAGTGCAGTGCTGGTGTACCATTTATTTCTTTCTGTCACTATATTCCGCCAAATGTTTTTCTTGAGGCTTTACAACTCACAAGACTTTACGACTCAGGGAGAGTCAGGCACATTGGTAAAGTACTCTAAAGAAAGCATGATTTTTACCTTCTTTGCTTTGATTGTGAAGCGTGGCAAAATCACTTTACCCTTTGTCATGCCCTAAGAGAGTAACATACGCTACGTTGAACAAAAGAAACCACAAAAGAAATGAATTGTGACGGGCTTTTTACATTCCGTTTACGCACAAATAAAACAAACACACCTCTGGCGGCGCCACTGACTTACTGAACAACTCTATAATGTAAGCACATTTTAGATAGCGGTTAAATGGTACTGATAGCAGATGCTAATTCATGATTGATGGTACACTGATGGTATACTGACTGTGTACTGACAGTATACCATCAGTCAGCCCACAAAAACAAAATAGCGACTGATGGAAAATTTATCATCTAAATTTAATCTAAGTCTCCCATCAATCTGACTGATGTCAGATTCACCGTGTAACTGCTAATTTACAAGTTATAGAACAAATGGTTTAGTGCGATGGACTCGCTCACTGAGGGTTTTATATCACCACGCGATATACCTAGAGGTACTCCATATAACGGGTGTCTCAGTAGTTAAGAGTGCACTTTTTAAATTTGTTGTAAATTTTTTCTTTGTGCATGTGGCACCTCTGAAATTTTACACTTGTCACCTATGTTCATTCCAATTATTGAAAATGGAGCGCCTCACGAAAGAACAACGCGTTTTAATTGTGAAAACTTATTACAAAATTCGGAAAGTTACGCTGAGACCGCCCGCATCGCATTATCTCAAGAAATTCTGATGTCAACTGGCCACCAAGATCATGCGATTTAACGCCGTGTAATTTATTTCTTTGGAGTTTTGTAAAATCTTGGGTTTATGCGAATAAACCAGAAACAATGTCTGAGATTCTCTCCATACAAATTGCCCACACTGGTGAAACAGTTTGTATGAAGAGGTAATTTTTTTTTTCATTTCCCAACATATGTTTCTTTGGGATAGTTGTTCAGTTTCGTTGACTGAGCACGCCCTTTCAGTTTTCGGTACACCGTCCCTTACACCCTTTATTTAAAGTAACTTTAACTTTAAAAAAAGCTTTGTGCCACTGGCGGATAGTGTGTAGCACAAACTGGACAGTAAACATTCCTTTGTGCCCAGCTTCGAAATACTCGTTTGTGCAATACAAAAGAAAAACCGGCATATGGGAGTCATAGGTCGAGCAACAGGGTCTCTTAACGCTCTTTCGTTGGTCCCTTTACGGCTCGAGGGGATAATGCCCACCGGGCGAGGAGTTGCGTCGTAGTGTCAGTCGGTGTTAGATGTCGCCTGCGGTCGCGCCCGCGTCAGTAGGAATCTGGATCACCGCGGGATGAAGGTGGTCATAAATATGAAAAAGGTTGGTAAGCCCAATGGGCTATTCTTTCTTTTGATTTATCAACCATTATCACAAAAAGCTCTGTACATATGTACATATGCCGGATAAATATTATTTTCTTGTAATAAAATGTCTAGCACTCACGGGATCTACCGACTATTCGTTCTCACAACATGCCAGGTTAAATGCAAGGAGTGTCTTCGGGTGCGAGCGAGAATTTTCTATCAGACACATTTCAAAGGAAAAATTGATGCATTCGGTCCAATTATACCAATAGGCTCGTGGCCTGCCGGATGTAAGCAGTTGTAGCTTCAACGCCTAAATGGTCACGTCTCGTTTATTACGTGTGGCTCAAAGTGTCACATGTCTGCCCCTGGAAGTGTCACCGCTAACCCTCCTCATTCAAACTCAAACTCAAACTCATTTATTGGTAATACTTATTACATGTCAATTGAAGCAAATAACCATTATTATACTTGAGTATAATCTTATTAAAATTATGTCAACAAATAATTAATTAGAGTGTCATTGGCAAATACATAAAATCTTTATAATCATAAAATTGTTCCTGTAGTAACCAGTTTTTTAATTTGGTCTTAAAAACGGGAAGTGAAGTCGCATCACGCACATTATGTGGCAACCGGTTGTACACTGCGGGGCCGGTAACGTAGACAGATTGCTCAGACCTTGACATCCTGTGTTGCGGTACAGACAGACGGTCTTTGTGCTTGTTGCTACGGAGGTTTCTTGTAGCGTTTACGCCCATCCGCTCAAATGACTCCAGGTTATTTTGTGTGAATATAGCCATTTGGTAAATCCAGATGCTAGGTAGGGGCATAATGCGAAGTTCCTTGAAATATTCGCGTGCAGAGACATCGTCGGGCGCGCCTACCACTGCTCGCACTGCGCGTTTTTGCATCGCGAACACGCGTCGCCATTCGGCAGCGCGGGCCCAGAGCTCCGTGCCATAGGTTAGCACAGAGTGCACAGTCGCGAAGTAGCAGCGCCTTACGACTTCCCTGGAGGCGGTTCCTGCTAGGCGTCGCAGTGCGAAGCATGTTCGCCCCAGTCTAAGACAGAGATCGTCAATGTGCTTGTCCCACTTCAGTGAGCTGTCGAGGTAGAAACCAAGCAGTTTGGTGGCGTGGACTTGCTCCAGTTGACGATCAGCCACGAACACCTGCAAGGGCGTTGGAATGTGGCCGTTAAGGCCCATTTTCATAAAACAGGTCTTTCCTTTATTCAGGGCTAATCCGTTGTAGCTGAACCACGCATGCAGCTCCTGAATAGTTTTATTAAGTTTTGCTTCGAGTTTAGCGGTTGTAGGCGCAGAGACTACCGCAGTCACGTCATCTGCGTACATAAAAATTTCAACGCCAGAGAGAGCCGGAGGAAGGTCGTTCAGGAGGATGCTGAAAAGGGTGTTTGAGAGGCATGAGCCCTGCGGAACACCCATAGTATTTCTCATTTCCGATGATTTAATCTTGCCCTTATCTCCCACGACGACCTGGACTCTGTCCGACATGAAGGACATGACGAGTGCAAGAGCGAGGCCGGCAATACCGAGGTGCTGCAGTTTATCGGCTAGCAGCGAGTAGTCGGCGGTGTCGAACGCGCGCGAAAGGTCGCAGCAGACGACGGCGACTTGCTGCGCTCCCTCGCGCGCGCTCACCACGCGCCACACCACCTCGCGCACTAGGTCCGCGGTGCTGCGACCACTGCGGTATGCGTACTGCCGTTCGGACATCACGCTACGGCTCTCCCAGAAGGATAGGAGTCTGCTGTTGATTCCCACCTCAAATATTTTGCTGATACATGGTACCAACGAGATTGGGCGGTATGAATTTACAGCAGACTTTTTTCCCTTACCCTTATAGAGTGGCGATATCTTGACCCTCTTCAGTGAGTCAGGAAAAATTCCTGATCGGAGACACTCGTTAAACAGATATGATAAGACGTAGCTAATTATCGAACCAACGCTCCTCAACAAGCTAGCAGACAGATCGTAGTAGTCTGTGCTCGTTTTGGGTGCTATTTTCATTTGAAGTATTCGCGTTATCTCAGCTGGCGTAAAACGGCTAAACCAGACACAAGCGTCACTGGGCTCCCGATGGGCCGCGAGCGTTGCGATGGAGCGCAATACGTCCGCTCGGGGGGCTCCGCACAGCAATGCCGCACACACAAACTCTTTATTTAATGAGTTTACTAGCTCATGTTTTGAGTTGAACGGTTTGCCTTCACTATTTTTAATAAGATCTGTGAACTCGACGCGAACGCGAATTTTTCGCCCCAATTCGGTATTGACAACCCGCCACATACATTTGTTTTTATTATTATTACTATCAATAACATTGTCGTTATAAAGTTTTCGTTTATTTTTAATCGTTATGGCGTACTTAATGCTTAATTCATCTGATATCTTCACGAGATGCTGATTATTAGGATATCTGCCCGCTAAGTGTTTAAAATCGAACATCAACAGTTTTAAGTTGATAGTTTCTACGTCTAGCCACGGCGAGGCATTATTTCTATCATAATATTTACGCTCGGGGCAATAAACGTTAAGGTTGTTAGACAGAATTGTTAGAATTGATTTCGCTAGCGTTTGACAATTAAAACAACTCCTAGCTACTCCATGCCAGTCTATCGCGCTAAGAGCTAAGTTATACTTAGCGATATTATTGTGTGTGAGTGCGCGCTTGAACGTGGCCGAAGATTTACGAACAGTCGGGTAGGTAACACAAACCTTCTGCGCCAAGTGATCGCTGAGGTGAGTCACAACGTTTGAAGCTGACACACGGTCGCTAGGGATGTTCGCATAAACGTGGTCGAGTAAGGATGATTTTTCGTTGTCAATTCGGGTGGCTGTCTCGATATACTGCTGGAAGTTATTGCAGTTTAAAATATCGCTGAGGTGCTGTTTAATAGGTTTTTCGCTCATAAGGTTGATGTTAGTATCGCCCACGATTATCGCGTCAATGCCTTCATCAGTAATCTTATTTAATAACTTCTCAAACAGAACTAAGTACTGAAAGTCACTAGTGCAGTTGGAGTGATAAACACCCACTACTAAGAGGTTAACGTCCAGCAGCTGTACAGCACAGATGTCAAATACTTGCTCCTGGGACAGGTCACAGTAATCGGGTCTATTTAAGGTTCTAATGCCAGACCTTACGTAGATACAACTTCCCCCGTGGTTTATGGTCGGCCTACAATAGTAGGAGACCAAGTCAAAATTGTTAATCGTTACTGAAACTAACTGGTTACTGCGGAGCCAATGCTCTGTCAATACTAAAACATCACATTTCAAATCAAGTAACAATAATACTTCTAATGGTCTGGTTTTAGAGTTAATACACCTAATATTTTGATGGATTATTGTGGTAGTATTATTCCGCGGTATAATTCTTGCCGTCTGTGTGTCTCGTGCGTGCGTCAGATTTGTATCCCCGCTCGACGCGGGGACGGCGGAGAAACCACTCGGTGAACCGAACGCCGTGTGGCCACAACGTGGGCGACTGGAATTCCGCAAACAGCGATTCTGGCACTCCAATTATGAAGGAAGCGTGGGAATTCGTTTTTATTAGACGTTTTTCAACGGTGTAATGTTCGGATTTAAATACTTTGTTCATAAAAGCCTTTACATTGTCTTCGGAGGTATCGGGTCGGAATGACCACGCTTGAAAATGTTTCAGTCTTACGATCGCTTGCACATCGCCGCAATTTTTGTCAGTCCCGACAGCTACCGGAGGTTTCTTCCGTTTATTCCTCTTGGTACGAACATCTTGCCAGGGGTGTTCATTCGCATCCTCGAAGTCAGTATCGGGTTCGTCTTGGCTGTCCGTAGTTTTCGTGGCCCCACAAGTGTCGATTTTGTTTTGTTTGCTAGTGCAACTATCTAGTTGACTATTTTCAATTTGTGAGGTTTGTGTCGGTAAACCTTGTGTTGACTCGTCGGTATGTGAGGTAACCGTGTCTGATGGACAGGATTTTCTAGGTTTATCTAGTTTCCCTAGGTCTAACCTTGTCATCGCTACTATTGCTAGGTCCTTTGGTCCATTTGCTTCCATCGACTGAAACAAGTTTCATATTGAATTCATAACTAGCGGACTGTTTACGTTTACGCTCGGAATAGATACCTTGCTAATTTATTTTAGTATGGAATGACTTCTGCCAACATGTCCCAAATTTCTATGTCAAATCATCAACGATCGCTAGGAAATATCCAAAATAACCAGTCAAATCCTTCACTACCTTGTAAAGAATTGTTTCTTTAATCCTCCTTCTAATTATGACCCTTCTTTTTCTGTGGTTTACGCAGTACACTGTTTTACAATGAGTCTGAAAAGATTTTAGTTCTAATTTATTTAAAATTATTCTTTAAAGTTATTTTATTTCGTAAACTCAAAAAACATCGACTTTCAAAAGTATGTGTCTCCTAGTTTGGGAGACAGGGATAGAATAGTTACATAAGCGAACCTGTAAAACTTTGTTAACATGCATTAACAAAGTTATTATTTTATTTTTTAACAAAGTTTTTATATTTTTGAAAATGTAGATTTATATTTTTAGTTTTTTATTTATTACCACACATTAATTGGATAGGATATTTATTGTTTATGAATTTAGGAACATGTTTGTGCAGATACAATCGCAAATTACCTTCCAAAGTAAATTTGAAAATGTGATGTCACGATCAAAGATAAAACTAACCGCGTATCTAGTCGTAGCAGCTTGTAGCCGTAGCGCCGTAGCTGTGCTACAAACCATTATCATTATTACAGTGTTATAATACCTGGGCGACCGAGCTTCGCTCTATAATAGCCACCTCAACATTAAAATACCATCAAGTGAGCAAGCTATGCTACCTGCCAAAAGATGGCGCTGTAGGTTGCAGTATTTTAAAAAATGCTTAAAAACTCGGGGAAAACGAATTTCCCCAGACATAAGACCTAGCTAGATCGATTTCTCGCCCCCAAAAACCCCGTATAATAAATTTCATCGACATCGTTAGAGCCGAGTTCAAGAAACCGATTACAAATATATATATACTAGCTGTTGACCGCGGCTTCGCTCGCGTGGATTTCGTATTTATGTTGTTACCGGTTTTCCGAAGCAATGAGATATTTTCCCGTCATTTCGGGGTAATTTTAAACTAAGGAAAAACAGGACTAACCCTGCGCAAATCAATGAGTATAATTCAAGATCCAGCTGAATTTTATAGGTATAATATACAGACGTTACTCATAAATTACTCAGAACAGAGGAACTTAGCAGCAGTATCCTAACAAATGTAAAGAGAGAGATGAGAGACACCTTTATGTAATATTTCAAAACAGAGCCAATTCGCAGAAGTAATTGAGAAAAACTAAAACCCTCTCCCTCTCTCTCCCTCTCCCCCCTTCCTCTCTCCCTCCCTCTGTCTCTCCCCCTCCCTCTCCCTTTTCATCACCCCCTCCCTCACTTCCTCCCCCTTCCCCTCCTTCTCCCTCTCCCTCTCCCTCTACCTCTACCTGTACCTGTACCCCTCTACCTCTCTACCTCTCTACCTCTCTACCTCTCTACCTCTCTACCTCTCTACCTCTCTACCTCTCTACCTCTCTACCTCTCTACCTCTCTACCTCTCTACATCTCTACCTCTCTACCTCTCTACCTCTCTACCTCTCTACCTCTCTACCTCTCTACCTCTCTACCTCTCTACCTCTCTACCTCTCTACCTCTCTACCTCTCTACCTCTCTACCTATCTACCTCTCTACCTCTCTACTTCTCTACCTCTCTACCTCTCTACCTCTCTACCTCTCTACCTCTCTACCTCTCTTACCTCTCTTCCTCTCGACGTCTCTACGTCTCTACGTCTCTTCGTCTCTACCTCTCTACCTCTCTACGTCTCTACCTCTCCACCTCTCCACCTCTCCACCTCTCCACCTCTCCACCTCTCCACCTCTCCACCTCTCCACCTCTCTATATAAATAAAATACTTGTATACCACTACCTCAACCGTGAGTTTTTTATATGTACATCTTCAGTTCAATAGTTAGTTTTTTACATAAGCAAAAATACAATTTCCAAGAAATTTCCCTAAAGATTGTTTTTTCTAAAAAATGTGCATTGTTCGTACTATAAAAAAATCGACACAAAATTAGCTGTGTTAGAAAGAATTTTGTTAAATCTAGTTTTATAACAGTGTTGAGTGTAAGCCGAGAAAAGTGCAAAAATGAACGAAAAACGTAAAACAGCGCGAATCCGCTCTGTTCTAGCACACGCATTTTGCCCTTTGTTTATTTTGACTATGTAGAGCGCCTTAATAAGATGTCCACGCGGCTCGAATAATGAGTCTGAGTTTGACAGATGCTGGCATTATGCACTCTCTAGCGATCCCCTAGGTTTGCTGGTGAGGCTCACTGTGCAGTCAAGTGTTTTATGTCGTCTGATTGAATTAACAGAGTCCGATAAATTGGACCGATTAGAGCGTCCATTGGCAGACGAGGGACGGGACAATGAATCGTCCTGATTAGTTGGAGTGAAGTTCATTGTTTTAGATAAAAGAAACTATAAAACGATTATGTATTACGTCTGGTGCATTTCGTTTAAAGCAAGATTGAAATGGCTTTGTGCCATCATATAGTTATGGTTGAGAATTGCAATAGTAGCCACTTTGTTAGTGCGGTCAGTTAGCTGTTTCACCTAGACACGCCTTACAATTTCACCAAATTTTTTCCAGGTACTAGTTAGGTACATAGCTCTCAATTTTTGATAGGAGCCCATTCTTGAATTTACTATGGAAATTTTTTGAAATAGTCTTATATCGCCGAATTCACCAAATTGCACCAAATTTTTTCCAGGTACTAGTTAGGTAAATAGCTCTCAATTTTTGATAGGAGCCCATTCTTGAATTTTCTATGGAAATTTTTTGAAATTCAAGAATTGGCTCCTATCAAAAATTGAGAGCTATTTACCTAACTAGTACCTGGAAAAAATTTGGTGCAATTTGGTGAATACGGCGATATAAGACTATAAGGGACCGGACTATGTTAGATGCGTGAGCGAATGTTTAAAAATAGTTAGCTGCACATTTTTAATTTACATTTCTTAAGCCATCTTTGATGGCGTAATGGGAGTCATTTTGATTTTTTAGTTCGTGTCTTCATTAGTAAAAGTTGTATGTAACATTTGTTTACAAATTGGTTAGAATGATGACAAAAGTTGTATTTATATACGCTAAAGGCAGCTTCCTGTTAATAATATTCAATCGAACCTTCCATTTCATTTCCGATGGCTTTTACTTTACTTAATGCCAAACCGGAGTACTTTTAAAACTGTGTTGGGATCAAGAAGTTCGGAGCAGCGAACTTATTTCATCTCTCGGGTGTTGAACTGGACCACACTCCGGTACAAATACTTACATAAGACGCGTCCTTGAGCCAGCCCGCGGCGAATACAAGATCTAAAAAGAAAAAGTCCTCATATCAGACCTCACAACACGGACTTCTCTTTTTTGTCAAACACTGTGCCTAGTAAGGTTCAAATAAAAAATCACTTCACGTGCCGTCCTTTCGTTTTTGTAAGGTAAAGTTTAACAGAATGTGTGACTAAATAAAATCATTTCTAAAGATGTTTAGCATTACAAAGAAGGTTTTCTATAGTCCTCACTTCTTGGCGTTGCGTTGTTTAAGCTTTGCCTATAAATAAGGCACGGGACCGTGAAAAGGGACGAGGAAACTTCCACTCGCAGCGGGTGGACGGAGGCTGAATACAACGAGGGAATAATAAAGACATTGGCCACATAAACAAACCCTCAGACATGCAAAGACAGAAAACTTGAAACTTGGCCGCAAGACGTAGAATAATACCTAAAACTTAGTCGATTTCTTGTGCCAACTAGAGGTAGTATAAGTCTCGTGTATAGTTTGAAATTTAGGACTGTGTGACTTGCCCGAACCAGGATTCGAAACCAGGATCTTTGTTTCACGGCAGTGTCGCTACCAACCACACCATGATTTGTCTAATTTTGACAAAAATTTTACAGTAAAACTGGTTTTTTAGACAGTGGCAAACAGAGCTCAAATTTGGTATTTAGTTAATTTCTTCATTACGCCGCGGAAATTGGTATGTAGATCTGATTTTACTGCTTTGTTTTGCATAAATTAATTGTCATAATGACTTAATACCATTCTAACTGAGATTAATTCTCAGCTCGCGGTAATTATTCACAGTGAACAGGAAGTTATAACGTAGTTGATATGGTTTTAGTCGAACAAGGCCAAAGTAGTTGTTACCAGTTTGGGGATAGAGATGTTGGAGGCAAAAGTGTTGTTGGATATGTTATGGAAACACATTTTGTGTTTTTGCCCTTGTTTCTAAATCAAAATGCTTTTTAAATTTTTATTAATTGTAGGATATTACCAATTTCTTAATGACATCGTCGTTTCACAAACAAAGCGGCGACTTGTGGAAAAAAAAGAAAAGTTTTCCAGTTTTATAAACTTGATGAAATAGTAAAGTTATGGTAGTGATAATTCAAATCACACTACATTGTGACATTGACATTTTAAATGCACATAATTTTCGCATAGAAGTTAAAAATCACAACATAACTCATAAGAAGAAAGCTAGCGCCTCATAAAATGCAAAAACATAATAATTTTTTATCGAAACAACCGTGAAAGATTGACAATATACATACATTAGATAACAAGGTAAAGCTTATCGTGCCGCGGATGTTCTCGCACCCACCTGCCGCAGCAACAATAATATTCAATCTGCGCCAGATTACCTACAAAACATATTGTTGTCAAGACTTCAAACGACGTGCGCCGTCGACCAAATACCGTTTGATGATGTTTTTGTGCCTCCAAACAGGTTATTAGGCTTTCAAAAAAAGGTTTTCGTATCAAAATTCTCCTTATTTGGTTACAGAATATTTGGCCAAAGCGGTTTACACATTGTAATCCAAAATAATGAAATATAAATACCTAACGAAAACTGAAATCCCCTAGAACAAAGTAATATCGGAGCGCGAAGCAGATTCGTAGAGACTGCGTAGCACCGCTACGACTCGTTATGTGTCGTGCAACGGCGTTGTGTGTGTGTGGTGGCTTTTTGAATTCTGCAATGCCTAAGTTGCAGGCTAACAATAGTATTTGGTTGGATAATACCGACATATTTCGCTAGGTAAAAGAGAGGTGTTATGAAAAGCGTCAAACTATAGAGATAATAAAACATGATGAAAGAATTTAGATAGAAGAACTTCTTTAAGTGTCATTATTATAATTAACTTACATGCTACAAAGTAGAAAATTGCAAAATTTCACAACCAGAGGTATAACATTCGAACCTGCGTCTTCTCCGTCAGAGCGCAAAGAGAATGAATCTATGCGTAAAGAGGTCGCGGATTTCACAACATCAGGCAGCACCACGTTAGCCTAGTTGTAAAAGCGAAATTTTGCGATTTTCTACTTTGTAGATTTGTCCGAACACGGGAAGTGTTAAAATAAAAATAATTTACTTATATGCTGATCTATGAAACAACAGCACAGTTTCCTCAATCTAATATAAATAAAACGAAAAGCTCAACCTGCTCAACAAGTACTCTTCAACAGTATATATAGTATAATTTTAGACATATTATCATGCGTAAAGTATCCCTTTCGCGTAAAATTTTACCGAACACATTTGTTCTGTTTCAAGCCGCTAAAAAAGCGGGAAAATAAAAAACAATGAGTGCCCCGGTCGTACCGATACTGTGACCCGAGAACTTTACTACTCTAACGTACAGGCCACATGCAGGGTTTTATATAGTGAAACAACTTTTACGGACTCAAATTTTTTTCGCACATACACACCGTGATATACTACGCACTTTCTTGCGGGCTTAACAGCCTCCGTGGTCTAATGTTTAGAGCACTTCTTGACGGTTCACTAATAAATTAGCTAGGAAAATATTTAAATATTTCATTTTACATAATTGATATTAACATTCAGTTCATTTCATTCTTTTCATTTAAATCATTCTTAGGCAATAATACATAGTTACCTAATGCATTTAGAAAATTCTAATTTTTGAATTTTGGTAATTCTTGAATGGGAAACTTTGTTTCCTATACAAATTGATCCGAGCAACTTATAGAGTTTATTTCAAACTCTTCCAACCCACTCTATAAAAAGCAAACGTCTACAAAGTTAACCGAAATTCAGTCGGAACTTGGTTTCCTTACTGCGAAGTTTTCCCGGAGAGTTGCACAACTTGCAAGGTGGGTAATTTTTAATCACTTTAGGCCTCTAATAAGTATTTTAGTTCAGTAACTACTATTGGGTCCTTACATTCCTTATCTATGAAATAGGCAAAAGTTTTTTCGCAGATTAATGAGATCATAATTCGTAGAATTCTATATTCTTTCTATTTTATTTTCATTATTTGTTTCTTACTTGAAAGTTGATTTCAAGGTTATCAATTTACCCATTTAATATTGGTTTTATTTTAAGTTTGATATCTAAATTAAAGGTTTGAAAATTGTACGTCTTAAATGTCGTGAAATTTTATCATTGTTTGTTTTTTTTTTTAGGGACAATATTTTTCTAAAATATAATTAAAGTTGGTGTAAGCGTAATGTCTTTACATTCTTGACTAAAAAATTTTTTTTTTTACTTTGTATGGGCTTACTCTTGACCTCGATCTAGCCCTGAGGACAGAGATGAGGTCGACGATGGAAGGATTAAAAGGAGTTTACCAATTCTCCATACAAAACGCCAATTTCATAGGTAAGGACCATGTAAGGACCTAATATTTATAAAGGGTATGAGTAAAGGAGTGAGGAGAGCTTGTAGTTGAAACAAAGATTACAGCAGCCAAGTGTCGCGAGTCTTGTAGGAGCCGGGGGTGAAAAGGCGGAGGGGAGAGGAGCCTTTACATCCAAACCGTCGCCGCGCTGGCGCGATATATCCATCCAATCTAATTTTAGTCTTAAAACCGTTTATACGAAAGTCATCTGACCCCAAACTAGGTAAATAAAAATCTATACTAAAGGCATCAGAGACTGTTACGTGTTCGTCAAAAAATAGCGTACCAACGTAAAATAAAAAATAAATGAAGATACATAAATTCGTTTCATGTTAAAAATATCTGACAAACCAAGTCATGAAAATAATTTAATAAGACGTCAAGACGACACCCAACAATTTTATTAGCGTTCATGTCGATTTGAATACAATTTGCCGTATCACTGCGGCGTTGAGCGAAGCCGAAGTTTTGTACATTTTTTGTGAGAAAAAGCTTGGAAAGTGGGATCTGACTCGTAACTTAATTCTTCTCGATGGATTCTGTCGCTGCGTGTGATACCAGTCGCTTCACGCAGCTTCTTTTATGAAATTGTACGCTAAACACTGATACGACAAGCCTGATTTTATTACCTATACGCAACACGACAATTTTTATAGGTAAACTAACATCTCATAAAGTTGTGAATATACATTTTTGGTGCCAACGCGTGATAAATATGTCGTGATTTGTTCTGTGAAGCCGATCCCCGATATTTCCAGCTCACAAATTTGCAACAATGAAGTTTTAGGTTGGTAGGAGTTAGGAGTTGGTAGCTGGTGGATGAAATGATTAGCCGGAATGGCAGGAGCTTTCGAAAGTTGAATAGGCAGGTGTTAGTATGAGCCCCGCAACGTAGCGGGGAGCGGTCTGAGGGGGAAGGGGGCAGGTGCACCTGTTGCTAACAGGATAGAGTTCAGAGCTAAGACATATTGCAGAGCCGTGAGCCCAGTACCCAGGCTAAACTAACTGTAATTCAACTGTGATTCCTTTGCAACAACTAAAACTCTCACTACTACCTCAACTCAACTTAACATTCAGGAGAAGCCCAAACAAATTATAGCCTATAAAGGCTTCGGGTGAGAGGAAGCAACTAGCACGCATAACGTGTCCCTCAGCACCCCTCACGCAACCTATGAATTTGTAATGTGGCTTCTAACATAAACCTGATTATACCGCCTTTACCAAGTTCTGGAACCTTTTTTAAACAGCTACCTTCGTTTTCATAGCAAAAATAAATGAACTTTCGCCCCGCAGTCAACTGGCGGGTCTTGCTTACCTGAGGCGATAGCTTCTCTAGAGATCTGCTTCGCAGTACTGTCTCGACAATGTAGACTGTCTGTATTTAAATACGTTTTTATTTAAACCAACTTCGTGTGAAGTATTCGTTTTCAAAAACAGAAAAAAGATACAAAGTATAGTGTAGTTAGAAAGAGCTAAAAGGGTTTCCAAGTTTCCTCAAGAAAGGTACCTCGGAAATAAAAAAATCGGCTTCTGTATACTAAAATCTCTACATAGTTAAAAACAAAGTCGCTTTCCGTCGTCCGTAACTTTGAATTGTCCCTTTGTACGCTTAGACCTTTCAAACTTCGCAACGGATTTTAATGCTGTTTTCATCAGTACTAAGGGTAATTCAAGAAGGTTTATAATAATAAAATAAATAAAAGTTAAAATTAAAATTGTTTATTTCAGACTTCTTAGGTCCATAGAAATGTTAGTAATATCTTAAAACTATGTTAGACTATATAAGACTAAAAATCTAGCAAAAGCTTCCGGGGCTAGGGCGATCAAAGAAACGATCTTGTTTCTGTGATCACCCTCCGCACCAGACACTTCCATAGCGGCGACGTATATCTGTCAGCTATGGTCATCAGGATGATGTTACGACTACCCCGCAATCTGTTGATCAGGGATGCTGTTTTTTTGCGTATTATGGCTGCAAAGCCATCGGTTTGATACTCAGCAAACATCCCTGACGCACTACAGAAACGGGGCAGTCCCAGCATCATTCTGAATATATTATTATACTGGACGCGTATGGAGTCCAGCGACCTCTTACTCGTAGTATGCCTAACCCACAGGTTCCCCGTGTACAAGTTCTGGCAGTATGCTTTAAATAGCGTAATTTTCACTTGTTCAGTACAACGGGAGAACCTGCGAGTCAGCATTTGCCTCTAACCGCTAAAGCCCTACGCTCCCTCTCAATATCGTCATCGTCTTTAAGGTCTTCGGTAATAATATGTCCCAGATATTTAAATTTAGTCACTCGTTTGACGTTCATGCCATTTAGGGTAAGATTATATGTGATATCGGGACATTTAGCGGCCTTAAAGACCATGTACTCTGTCTTTTTTACATTATAAGTGAGCCCATGCTTAGCCGCATAGGTCTCGCATAGTGCCAGCATCTCTCTACCTCTCTACGTACAGTCAAGAGCACATCAAGCTTGACACATTGTACTTTGTACCGTTCTTATTTCAATAGGCGTGCGGGCTAGAGTCGTTGACTGTACATTAATATAATATTGTTTTTTTGTGTAAATATTGTGTTAATTTGTAAAATATGACGATAATCGTTTAAGATGTCGGAAGAAATCAAGCCGGCTGAGAACTTTCATCAAAAATGCTATCTAATTCCTTTGAAATACTCTACATTGCACCGGTGCGAAGCTGGGTCGGGTCGATAGTGTAAACTAAACTGAAATGTTCTGTCGCAACGCTTTTGCGTCAAGCTGTTAGGTCTGAGTTTGTATTGTGTTCTTTAAACTATCTTCACCGCCTCTTGTATACGGAAATGTGATGTCGCCACATAAGTTGTGACATCTCTGTGGGCTCACTCCCAGCCTCTCCCAGCTCTTCACGAGCAGGAAATAGAGAACCGAGCGCTCACCGCGGCGTTACCAGATGCAACTGACCAAAGGTTTTATGTGGCGTCTTTGTGCTAAATTTTATGCATATGCATGTATAATTTATTTATTTCTTACAAAATTACTTAACTTATAATCTAACAAAAGTCCTGCAAAAAGTAAAGTAAAGTTTATATGTATATGTTTCCACGAAGTTCCACCCTTATCCATACTTATATACTTATATATACTTATACTTATTACTTATAATATTATAAATGCGAAAGTAACTCTGTCTGTCTGTCTGTCTGTTTGTTTGTTTGTTTGTTGCTCTTTCACGCCTAAACGGCTGAACGGATTTTGATGAAATTTGGTATGGTGATAGATGGTAACTTGGAGACGGACATAGGCTACTTTTTACCCCGGGAAAATATCTCATTCCCGTAGGAATCTACACATACAATAATACTCTAGCGGGGTTGTATCTGCTACAGCACACCGAAACTACTTAACCGATTTTGATGGGACTTTTTTTATTCAACTAAGTATCGCTGATTACGAAAACTACTACAATTTTGAAATCCAACGTGGTAGACGTAAACTACCATTATCCCCTGGGGATAAGGTTGATTGAGGTGCGATAGGGTTGATATGTCTAAAAATCAATATGGGTGTCGTTCGTATGGTTTATCGGGTCGCTGATTACGAAAACTACAATGATTTTGAAATCCAACGTGGTGGACGTGAAATACCACCACCCCTGGGATGGGGTTGGGATTCGATAGGTTTGAAATGTCTAAAAATCAATATGAGTGTTAGTTGTATGTTTATATAAGGATAGGGATAGCGGTTAAGATGGCGTTAGGGGTAGAAGCAGGGATAGGGGTAGGGTCAGGGATAGGGAGAGGGAGGGGTAGAGGGCGTGGGAGGGGGTAGAGGGAGGGGGGGTAGAGGGAGGGAGAGGGGAAGGGGAGGATGAGTGAGGGGAAGGGGGAAAGGGAGGGGAATGGGAGGAGGGCGAGGGGGGAAAGGGAGGGTGATGGGGAGAGGGGAAGGGGGGAAATGGAGGGGGAAGGAAGGGTGAGGGGGGGAAGAGGGAGGGGCGAGGGAGAGGAAGAGAGAGTGGGAGAGGGTGAGGGAGGGGGAGTGGGAATGTAGGGGGGGGGATACAAAAGGATAGATAGGGAGGAATAGGGACCTTTTTTACTTTTATGAATACCTCCTCGCTACCCATTCACTTCACTCCCTTTATTGCCTTCTTTTTTAAGTTCGCCTGTAACGGTTGACAATGAAAATTCCGCACTACCTACCAGTTAAATAAAATCAAAAGATAATTAAGTTTGTAGTAAGATGCATTTATTCAACTTGGATAAGTACAAATGCATCTTTTACGTAGGGATCAAGAAGGATAAGCGCTCCGTAAAATATGTTTCAATTAAGTTCGAGTTCTGTTTTTTATAAAATCTACGCGGACGAAGTCGCGGGTAACAGCTAGTACCAAATAAATGAAGTTCAAAATTTACATGGAAATTATTCGTTGGCTAGTTTAGTTCATTTATTTTCATATTTTAAAATTATACAAATTTCATCATGTCAAATTGTATTCCTTCACAATATGAAAGTCAGGCAGTATATAAAACAATGAAATGATAAAAATATAAAATTCAATGTTAGAATAATCAAATTAAGTAATACGAGTACTTATCTAGTTAGAATGTCAAATAGGAATAATTAATTTATAAAAGTATGATAACTACTCTTTCAAAGAGTATAACGCTTTATTCAATAAAAAGTTCTTCATTTGACTCCTGAACGATTCGTAAGAAGATTCATTTCTTAAGGGTATCTGTGACGGCCAGCTTAGCCCCGAACGCAACTAGATGGAGCCACTGCTGCAAATATAAGGGTTTATTTTTTAATGCAATAAGTACCAATTATATATGTGCAAAAAGTTGATTCGCGTAAATTTCGTCGTGCAACTTCAACGCCTAACAACAATTTCGATAAGAAAAATATCTCCATATGTCCACTAAAGTTAATTACTCTCTTCAGTCCGTGTTTACATGAGTACGATCACTCACACATGCACACAAAGCACAACCGTACAGTTTTGACCGCACGCCCACAATCGTAATATTGAACCAAAAATTGCTAACAAAAATAGTACTTTCAGTACATTAACTGTATTTTTGTATTAATTAGCGAAAAAATTAACTAAAAATAGCAGTATTCGTTCGTTTATCAACAGAATTTTATGTCCCGCGTAAGAATGCAAGTCATTTGAATTTTTGTATGAAAAACGGATCACCTTAAATCAGCGGGCAGTATCCCATAGTATGTAGGTCCAATAACGCACGGAATAATAAATACTATTCCTTGCAGTAACGCGAGGATTTTTCACGAGCAGCGCGGTACGCCTTTGCACATTTTGGAGGCATCCGGTTAGACGAAGATGCTTGCCCGGCACTTCCACTCGCACGAAACTCGACAGATTCCTACGGAGGAACATGAATTCTCACATTACTGTGAAAATATTATTCTATACTAATGTATATTGCGAGCAAAAAATTAATGCTGTCGATAAAATGAGAAATTTGTGGTTTATTTTTGTTGATTGTAAATCATTTGGTATGAAAATTATGCAAATTGATATCAACCCTGGTTTATTTTCAGGACCATTTATTTTAAGTAATCTTTGGGTAAAGGGAACTTGTGAAAGTGATTTGAAATTCGATAAGTATCCGATTAATTCAGCGAGATTGCATTTATATGAAGCACTCAGCTTATCCCGGCTTTTGCTTCGATTTATATTCATCCGGCGCTGCCCGATGGGAAGAAAAACGACTGCGTTTTATACATAGCGGTCTTAAATTAACTCCTCGAAGTGAATTATGGCTCGTAGTTGGGTAACATTAACTTGCTAACTGCGGTGAAAACACATCGTGTCGCGTTGCGGCGAAAACACAAAGAGCAGTAAACGGAGCGAGAAGTAGCCACCACGACCGACGACTGCATTGTGAACTTTTGGACTAGAAATTATGTCAAACAGACACACGCAGTAGTAGAATTTAGTCGAAAATATTTTGTATTTGGCCTCCGAATCAATGTAAGACTAAATTTACTTAAATTAATAATAATCCACCTTTTTGATACAACATGATTACATGCATGTTTTTTACAACTGTTGGTTAAAGAAAAACCGGTCAAGTGAGTGTCGGGCCACGCGCAGTATAGGGTTCCGTAGTTTTTTTTCTTCTAATGCTCAACGAGGTGCTAGCTTTGATTGCTATTGCTATTTTTATTATTTTCAGTTTTTCGGCTATAGCCCATTAACCTGTGAAGCCTTCTTACCTGTGATAATTTCCTGTTAATTTCGCCATGCAAACTATTACTGTGAATTTTTAAAATTTCCCATAACACATTACACCGTAACCGTAAACCGTTTAACTAACAGGGAGGGGACACTCGACTCCAACAAAAAATTGAGTTTTTAAGCTTAATATTTCGCAAACAGATCCCTAAATCAATCACATTATTTTTAAAAGACCACACGACGAGGTAGACAAGAAAAAAAATCACCTCCACTTTACTAGTATAGGAGAGGTACCATAATTTTTTTTTTCAAGATTTTATTTACTACTTTATCAACGTAAATTGCGGACAGACAAACGGATATGATGAAACTATAAGGGTTCCTTGTTGACTAAGGAGCCCTAAAATAATTGCTAAATCACGAGTAATACTTTAATCTACGTTTTTATGTATACTAAAACTAATTTTGAAAATATTTATTGCATTTGCGAATTATCACAGTACAACTTTTAAATTCTATATACTATGTACTATACTAAAACTAATTTTGAAAATATTTATTGCATTTGCGAAATATCACAGTACAACTTTTAAATTCTAAGGAATCGGAAATAAAACATATTTATTTAAGCGATAAGGCTTAATTTTGCATAAATTGCTATACATTTTTCATGAATTTTCCATTTATTTTATTTTTTTATTGAAAATGGTCTTACTCTTGACCTCGATCTAGTCTTGAAGACAGAGATGAGGTCGACGATGGAACGAGCTTACCCAGAAGGAGCCTTTTCACTCGCGACTTGAATAGATTCGGGTTATATGAACTCGGGAACACAGACGCAGGCAGAGAATTCCACTCTTTAGCCGTGCGCATTATAAAAGATGTTTCAAAGCGCTTTGTGCGAATGTGCGGATTTTCCATTTCCAAAGTTTACGTACTTAGCCGTCAGAATCCAATGGCAAGTATGAAAGAGAGGTCGTAAACTTAAACCCCTATTCATTAAGATTAAAGAGGACAAACACTTAACTAAAAAAATGTGAAATGTGTAACCAACCAATGTGAAAAAGTCGGACTCAAAAGATTTACTAAAAGGGAGAGCTTTCGACTTGGTTGTAAAATTGCTTTCTTTTTTCAAACATTTCAAAGTTTCTTTCTCTGTTTTCTTTTGTCGAGGACGCAGGGTAATGGCGGACGTTTATTGAGAACTTTGCTCGTGTCGGTGAGTGAAAACATTTGATCCACCAGGCGAGAGTGAATGGAAACTTTGGAAGGGCCTCGGCGAACGTTCCAAGACCAAATTCAGGACGTTCTAAATAAAGGCCGGGTAATAAGTACCGTAAACCGACGAACGTGTATGGGAAGGTTGATGAAAGTAGAAGAAGCGAAATTCCTGTGAAAATAATGATTTCGAAAATCAATTCCTGAGTTCAGTGCGCGACCTGTCAACTAATTGTGTCCGAAATAAAATGGTTTTGTTCTATTTTATTTCCGTCTTGCCTCTTTTGTTGGCAAAAACTGATGCAAAATGTTACAGAACGTTCTAGTTGCCGGTTAGAGCGACGTGACCGAAATAAAACTTTACGTATCGGAAGTTTTTTTAATCCACGGCGACCAAAGTTGCCAGTGTCCGCACACTCTAAAAAGTACTTATGTTTAATTTAACACCAACAGGATTTTAGAATACCTTGTGTTCTGTAACCATTATTTATTATATTAATTACTTATAAGTTATATCATCATCCCAAAACGACAGAAGAGAGGTTGGTATATGACAGCAGACTCATCTCATGTCACTTCTGTGCGAGAGGGGTACCTCGTATCAGCACCCGCAGTCAGACAGACTCTAAATACTTTAAGCTGCACAGCTCAAATAATCTCCTTCAGAACGGATTACTCCAAATCTGGCGCCTGTAAGTTCGCTTCTGGTACACGTTTCTGTTTTTCACATCTCTTGGTGTTTTTGTGTACGAGAGGTGTGAGAGTTGGCTGAACCATTCGCAAACGGGTTAAATGGAGCTTGTGTGACAAAGCTTCGACAACTTTTTTTTTACAAACAAGTTACTCATTTATTAGGTATATATATTCAAAAGTTTCAATCAAGAGGATAAGGAAGTTTAAATATGAACAGTACAAATGTGTTTAAAAAAGATTATGCAAATAGCTGATATCGGTACCATATATTTCAATATGGAACACTCACTCACTACCCTGAAATTATAAACGCTCAAATAACGGAGCAGGGTTTCGTTTATATAAGTTTTAAAAGCTACAAGGTTACATGGTGTAAGTTTGTACGGTTTTCCATGGCGAATATCTAGTAAGTATTTGTACCTTGTGAAGCTTCGAGAAACATGCCACAGATTATACCTCGAAAAGACTCGCGACAATCTCAAGTTGTGTTTAGTTAGGCCAATACGATAATGAGAGCATATTTTGCGTAAACTAAGCGCCGCGGATACACAATGGCTACTGAAAAACCGGCACAGGCGACAGGCGTGTACGTGTCTCGACTAACGCAGCGGTCAGCCCTGTTCAAACAAACGCAGCTCCAACCAATAGAGGCCGAGCACCCAAAATCGCATCGGTAAACTATTGAATCACAACCGCACTCGACTGCTTGAATAGCAAATCAAGTTTGTTCGGATAATTTTGAGAAAACAACTGTGTGTCGTCGAGGCGCATCAACATGTGGACAGAAAGCTGAGTGGCATACATTGTACTTGCGGTTTATTCAAGGAAAATATGAAAGAAATTTGCACCCACCATCAATTGGTAAGCTTTTTGGCCGTTACCCGTGTAAAGTTATCTTATTTAATATGCAATTGATGTCCCACAGCCAACAGGAAAAAGATCTCTCTCTTTTTCTTTCCATCTAGCGCTTCCTCTTACCTAACTTCGCTTTAGCATCGAGCGTCGTTCAGTTCATCACGCCACCTGCTTCTAGGTCGGCTTCGATATTCTATCACTCTGGGGTTGCCATGTAGTCGTGTTTTTTGCTTAGAGTTCATGCAGAAAAGTTAATAAGAAAGAATTAAAATAAACAAATTAAGGAACATTCAAATAACCAAATCAATAGATACCATCTCGTACGGTGTCGACTAGGGCAGGGGTCAGAGGGGTGAGGCAGGGGGCTCCGGAGATAATGATAGCAATTTCCGCTCGTGACAAAGCGATTTTATTTCCTTTTTGGGAAATTAGAAAATAAGCTCGCATAAACATTTCACAGATACATCGCCGCGTCTCTTTTGGGTCAGTTGTTTCAGAAAAGGTCAGCAATTTAAGCGAAACGGAAAACAAGATATATTCACTTTATTATTTTTTTTCGTATGGAGCAGTGTGGAGTGGAGTTTATCATCGTTGTATGACTGCTAGATGCAAATTTAATGTTTAGATTGGGTATCACTTTGTAGATTTCTACTACACCTGGAAAAAGTTGGTTGTACTGTACGATGTATCAGCACCAGCCAAACCTGCCGGAGATATAAGCAGGCAGCCTACATTTTTAAAATCATCAAACTGCTGGCCAATTAAATTTCAAATACCGGTCAAGTGCGAGTCAGACTCGGGCACCGAAGATTCCGATATACCTATAGTATTTTAGGAAGCTATAAAGTACATTTTAAGGACCGCAAAATCAAATTTGTTTGTAAAGGTTTGGGCAAATTTCTAAAAAACGAAGCTTCTTAGAGAGATCGTTTTATTTTTCCTGTAACACTTACGTAAACGTCTATTGACAGTAATTAATTCAGAATTTTTATTTTTATGCCAACTTCGTAGACAAGGGGGGGGGGTGGTATTTTGTCGACATTTTTCAGCATAACTTGAAAACTAAAAGTCGTAAACAAATTTGAAAACTTACTTTGAAATTTCCCTTTTATATGTTACCCCTCTTGAACTAGTAACCACCCCCCCCTAATTTGGACCCCCTCAACAATAATATTAATGATATTTTTATAATTATTTAGTTTGCAATAAAATTGGGCAATCATATATAAAATAAAATAAATAAAACATCCAAATTTCGAGTCGATAGCGTGAGTGGTTGCTGAGATATACAGGTGTGACAGACAGACACACAGACGAAGTCGCACCATAATACCATACTATGGTTCCGTTTTACCACCACCTAAAAACGAAACATGTACTATTCATTACTCAATACAACTGATATAATTATGTCAATAATTACTACGAAATAATTGTATTCCGTCAATAACGTTGGGAACCGAGCCTCTGTTCTCTCCACTCACTATTGACAATAACACACAGGTGTTACCGCTTTATCAAACGAACGTGGCGTATAATTGTTATTTACCCATTTCAATCTCTATTCAATAATAATACCTATAATATAAGTTTGTTTCAAAGCAATTATAACGTGAATGGAAGCCAAACATTACTTGTTACATATAAAGCACCATAATATGGCTATGCCAACGAAGTAACTAATATTATGGCGATAGAGGTATGGGAATTTCTTATTGTTTACGCAGATTAAGATATAAATAAAAATATAAAAAAATATGAAAACTTTTTTATTCAATTCAAATTCTTTATTTCAGACTACAAATATAGTCCATAGTGTTAGTAGCAAACTTAGAACTATGTTAGAAAAATTAAATTAAATTTAAAATGGAAAAGTATTTGTAGAACTAGTGTTTGGTTTTTTTAAATACACGCAGACAAAAATATGAGTAGCTAACATCCTCACAGTAAGTGAGAACATGTTTCTTGGCAACAGCTTATGCCAAACAAGAATTACAAAAATAAAGAAAAAACACATGTGAAGTCTGTTTCGAGGAAAAAGGCAGACAAAAAGCGGTGTCAGCCCCAACCTCGACTCTCAAATGAAATCGCAGTAATCTGTCTGAGTCGGGCTCAGCAGTGATGAGCAGACACCAGTGTCGAGTTTCGAGACACATGAGTACTGTCTGTGTGGGTGTTGAGTATACAAGGTGTAAGTGTAAGGGACGGTGTACCGAAAACTGAAAGAGAGTGTTTAGTCTATGAAACTGAACAGCTTTCCCAAAAACACATTTTTGGGAAAAAAAATTGCCCTCTCCATACGAATCTTTTTTTTATTTTCCTAAACTGTTTCTTTGGGAAAGTTATCTAGGTTCGATGACTGCGTATTGCGTGTGGAAAACTTAAAAACCGCATGAATTCAGACCATGAAACTTGTTTTTTGTATGTAACAAGTGAGCAAGCTAGCTTGTGGGCCACCTGATAGTAATTGGTCTCCACCACCCATAGCGCCCACTGTCTTATTAGCAGCATAACTAACACTAACAAGACAGCAAAGTGCGTTGCTTACCCTGAGAACTAAGTTGGGAAATGAACAACTTTCCCCTAGGTAGGTCGAAACAAGGATTATTTTGCCTTCCATTGGAAACTGCATTGCGTCTTTCTGTCTTTTTGTGGTGGAAACCTAACACCTGTGTAACTGTGTGGCTGTGTTGATAATATAATCACGATTATTAAACAAATTTCCAAAGTACATAGTAAAAATAAAGCGAGATACAAATATCCCAATAATAATAAACCTATCTTGATAATGTTCCTTACGGATGGCTGCTTAACCGCTAATTCCCAATCTTAATTTTAATTACAAAACAGATTATTAACCGTGTTGAGGCGCACTGAACCGAGAACACTAACCACAATAAACGTTTACTTGTGGATAATTTTAACACAAATTGGAAGGTAACTAGGGGTGCCATGTTAAGCCGGGAGCCGCGGACATGTATAAAATAAATTGCATATTTATTTATCTTTGACCTATAAACATGGCGCGTGCCCCGCGTCGCTATGAGGGCCATGATTTAATTTATCGTTGATGAAGTCTCAATTAAGCATTCCGCCGGGCGTTATCAAGCGGAGGTCTATTTATTTAGATTATGAAACGAGTTATGATAATGGCCTCCTAGCGGCCGGAGAGTTGCTTGAAAATCTCGAAGTACTTTAAGTAATTATTTTATGGAAAGTAATGCTTTAGTCCTTGTGGTGCTGGCTAACAATAGAACCACTCCATCCATTCTTTTGGGTGTCGTATAAGGCGACTATGGGATATTGAATCAAGGGCAGCAGCATCCTCTAGCGTATCGTTCAGTCAAGAATATAACAAGCATCAATCATCATCATGACATCCCATGAAACGTCCACTACAGGACAGGGAACTCCTTTCAAAATTTCAGCTTTTACTGAAACAATGTGCAGGGGAACTACCATAGTCACCACGCTTGTTAGCGTTACGGCAGGCACCATGACACGAAGATGATACGATTCACAGAAGGATGCTGCTGCCTATACTCTGGTTCATTTACCCTTAGTCGCCTCTTAGACACCCAAGGGTAGAGATGGGTTTGTATTTTACGTGCCACGCGAGCGCTCACGTATAAGTATATGGTTGTAAGAGTTTCATATCGCTTACGAACGCTTACAATTACGAACAAGATAGTTTCACACAGTGGCTTTGTGTTTTACAACAGCAGCATAATTCGACGAGTCTTAAATCTAAAGTAATTTTTTTTAAAACCATTTTGCAGTAAAATCTTGAGTTCATTCGGATTTTGTGGATAGATATAAAATATGTAGATATTTTATAGGAAGTTTTCTCTCAAACAGTTTGCGAACAACAGCAATAAAAGTAAAAGATGGTGGATTTGAGCTATTTCAGCATTTATGGCTTAATTCGTACGGTTTGGTTTATGGAGCGTGCAAAATGAGAATGAAAATTTAAATTAAGTTACAAGTAAATTTTTAAAACATTCTGTTATAAAATTTTAAAAATAACAAAGGCGCTTAAAAGATTATATTTATATAAATAAGGGCACATCAGCGCCATAGCCCTTTTTAAGGAGTTGACAGCAGTCGCCATGGCCGAAAACGGTCGCATGATGATGATGGTACAGATGGACAACAAAGGGATTCTATATGGATTTCGGTATTTTCCTAATTTAAGGTACGGAACCCTATAAATTAAAGAAATTATGGTAGTCGTAGTTCGTCAGACAAGTATTGAACAAAACCTCCAATCACTAACGTCGCGATGTGCGGCTAAGTCGTCTCACCATCAGTTAAATTGGACACTTTAGTCAGGAAATGAACACATCTAACACTTATTCAACTTGAGGTCTGTAGTGGCGTCTTAGTACCTTCCAACGTTAACCTAGCAAACTATACAAGTATGGTAAAGCTTGTTGTCAAGTAGTCAACACATTACATTAAAGATGTGACCCGCTTATAATGTTAGTACCTGGGCGACCGAGCTATGCTCTGTATGATTAAAATATCATTGGGTGAGCAGGCTATGCTGCTCAACAACAGATGGCGCTGTAAGTTTCTTGGACGCATTAAAACGCGCAAAGAAATATTTAAAAAGACGGTGAAAACGAATTTTCCCAGACATGAGACCTAGCTAGGTCGATTTTTTGCCCCCGAAAACGCCTGTATACTAAATTTCATCGAAATCGTTAGAGCCGTTTTCGAGAAACCATTAGAAATATATATATATATATTGCTCGTTTAATAGTATAGGATATTATGAAGTCCGAGCGGTTGGTTGGGGTAGGATCACAACAAGGGACGCAGTGACTTTATATCGATGCCGCAGGAAAATTGTACAATTCGCCGTTTCACATAATGCCTTGGCATTTTACATAATGCCGAGAAATTTTTAAACTTGTCATTTTACATAATGTCTCAACATTTTACATAATGACGCGCTATTCGTTTCTGGTACTCTCCGGCTGCTCCAGCGGCATGCTCGCTTGGCTCGTTGTGCCCGTAAGTTGGGTTTTTCAATTTGCCGAATGCATAAAATATGCCGGCGGTTTGTAAACGGTCGGTACGATTTGCCTGTGTCAGTAACACATCGCCTTGTTATCATATTCGAACGCTGCATTGCCAGCGATATTAATCATAAAAGTTGCTGCAGTGAGGACACACCCTAACAGGAAACAGATGAATCCACAACAAAAGTAAAATTCCATAAAAATATAATTTATCCAAAAAATTTCTCGCGATAATTTGAATATTAAGCATTGAAATGAACTTCAATATTCTATCATTTTTGAATTTCGTCCCGCTCGAATAAATTGGAATAAAAAGTTTAACATCAAATAAGATCTTACGGAACGGATATTTTTTGCCAAATTAAAATTCCCTGACTGAAAATGATCTTTCACCTCACTAGAGTGGAAAGGTTTGCTTTATCTTTTGAAATCTGCGTGCAAAAGTGCTTTTTGTCTGTAATTTTTTATTCTTCATACAAATTGACAGGATCAGATTAAAATTTTGTATAGATACACAATTTTTGAGTCCCGTGTGGTGCCGGCAAAGAGTAGTACGTACGTACGATGTCATAAGAGGCAACTAAGGGCTTATGAACCCGAGGGTGGGAAACAGCATATTTCTGTGTATCGCACCATCTTACACACTGCGGTAACCAACAACAGCTGTCCCCAGCCGCAACGCTCACAAGCGTGGTGACTGTGGTAAATCCCCTCCAAAGTACCAAGCTATGTGGAGGGAGCTCCCTGTCCCGCAGTGGACGAAAATGTTGCTTCAGCAGACTTACACGTTGTATAAAAAATATCCATTTTATGCAAAGATTTTGGAATCCCACGCCAGAGCGCGTTTTCCTTACATAAATAATTCCTTGGTAAGTATGCGGTTCTCGGTCAGCTGTTTAATGAAGCGGTTGGTAACCCCCTTTCCCCCTCCCCCGCTAATGGACTGACGCAAAACGCTAGTAAGACCTCAGACGATGGGGCCAATCTCACTAGTTATATATCTTCAAATATTCGCACAAAGCACTTTGGAACATCTTTTCTCTTCGGCGCTCAGCCAAGGAGTGGAAGTCGGTGCCTGCTTCCGTTTTCCTGAGTTAATTTCTTCTTCTGCGTCCTAGATATTCTAGACAAATTTTATTTCAAAGTCGACCTAATTTCTGTACATTGACAACAAAGGAAATAAAACCACAAAAACTACAGCTACAAAACAGCTATACGAATTATGCGTAAGAAGCAACACCATCTAGCGGCTATATTTAAAACTATTGAATCAATAAAACAACAATTTAGATATAAGTATTGAGTAAACTGATTGGAAAGCCATTAAACGGAGACGAATGGTTTGAGGGGGCGAAGGTGATTGATCACACACAAATCACATCACCGCGGTGTTCCTTCCACCGCTCCGGAGCGGAGGCGCCAGCAGGTCTGCCGGATACTTCCATCTCTGGAAATTGGGTGTTCGTTTAAAAATAAATATTAGAATAAGAATATAAAAGCAAGTATCAAGTAGTTGTTTTCTGAGAGAGTTAAGATTTTACTCTGAAGTAAAAGTACTACTTTATAGCTAGAAGTGGTTTTGACGGACGACCTGGATCCTGGACCAAATGGGTCCGTCGTCGGCGAGGCCTGTGCCCCAGTAATAACGCTTACCGGCGATTTATGACGCATATCATTCTTTATTGACTGTAAAATATGTTTTCCGGGCTCTTCATAACCCGTCCTCGAATAATAGAGTGCCAAATGTCTGTGGGTACCACGTTTTAGATTGCCATTGCAGTTGGAAGCTACATATCGCAAATGTTTGCGATAGACTAGCTCGATTTGTGTACCCCTTAAGGCGTATTGCATATAGCACATCAATAGAGGCAGCCATAATGGCCTACCATGGTTATGTTCAGTCGGTTCTAGTCTATGGCCTAATATTCTGGGGCAACTCTACTGATGTTTCACATGCATTCATTGCACAAAAGCGCTGCGTTAGAGCCCTAGAAGGATTAGCCCAAATTGACTCATGCAAGCCGCTGTTCAGAAAATACAAGATTTTACCCCTTCCGTGTCTCTACATTAAAGAATTTGCAATGTTTGTAAAGAAAAATAAGGCTCTATATGAAACTAAAAGTAAGCTTAATAGAAATCTGAGAGGTAAGCACAAACTGTTGCAATCTGGTGAGCACCTTTCTGCATTTTATCATAAAAGTATATTTTACATGACTGTGTCAATTTTCAATAGTATTCCTGATGAATTCAGAGACTTAACCGAGATTAAATTTAAACAAAAGGTGCATTCCTGGCTACAAACGAGATTGTTTTACAGTATTAATGAATTTTTGGAGAACCGCGGTAAATTATAATTATCATCAGCTAGTAATTGAATTTGTATTGTGACATTCGTTAAAAGTGTTAAATAATTGTAATTACAATATTGTACACCTAATTAGGTAGCTATAGTGGACCCATGTAATAAATTGTTATACCTTTTTTATACCTATAGTTATACAATAAAATATTTGATTTGATTTGATTTGATTTGATTTTTATGCCCTTGGAGCTAGTACGTAAAACTAAACGTACAACTAAACGTACAAAGACCATTATCGTGGTAAGAACCCTCTGTACTGTTTCCCATTCCCATAGAAACTGCATTAACTGATTGACTGACTGACTGCATTTTGTTTTTGTATTTTGACCTAAGTTTCTTAGGAAAAGTTGTTTAGTTTCAACCGCAAAATCACCTCTATTTTCCTGGGTGATAAAAAATAACCGTATATAAATATATATTTGAAATTGGTTTATTTAATTTTGTTTAATTTACCGTGTGGTGCCGGCTAAGAATAGTAGTACCAACCCATCTCTACCCGTGGGTGTCATAAGAGGCGACTAAGGGTTTAAGAATATGTGGATTGGAAGCAGCATCTTTCTGTGTATCGTACCATTTTACATACTGCGGTCACAAACAAAAGCAATCGCCAGCCGCAACGCTTACAAGCGTGGTGACCATTGTAAATCCCCCCCAACTAACACGAGTTTTTCTGCTGGAGTTCTGGAGGGAGCTCCCTGTCCTATAGTGGACGTTTCATGGGATGTTGTGATTATTACGGCAGCGTTGTCAATTTCTTGTCTTATGGTTGGTCGTATGGCGCACCCTTTCCTACATTGTTCCGTACCCTACATATTGTTGTAACCTTGCCTCGCTCGGCTCGATGCACACAACTACTTTTATTGGGTAACTTCCTTACAAGTATGTGCGGCGCGCAGAAGTTTGTTGAATCAAATTACCCGACCAAGTTGAGGTGGCCGCACTTTGGGACGATACTGACGGTAACTTATTGGCTTCTCAACAAAGTTATATGAAGGAAGGGAATAAGTAAGTTAAGCTCCAAATTCTCACCAAGAGTGGTGCGACGATACTCCAAAGGTACATCGTGTTTTTATAGAAATCTTTATGGCTGCTATTATGACGGATTCTTACAATGATGTGGATTTTTGATGAGCTCCCGATATTTCGGTGCTGTTGTAAGCAACATGAACAGCTAATATAATGCAGTTGCCTGTTTGCAGCAGACTTGTATCTTTTTCAACAAAAATGCAGAGCTAGATCTATCAAAAAGTATCCAATCTAGGCCCTTACTTATTCTGTGCCTAATCTGGACCCAAATACAGAGAGGTCGTGTCTTCAAGACTAGATCGAGGTCAAGAGTAAGCCCATTTTCAATAAATAAAAAAAAAGGTATTCAATAAAATAAAGATTCTAAAAATGTTTAAAATTTCCATACAAATGACCTGTATGGAGAGTCAGTCCTTTCTTGAAAATTTCAAAAATAATACAACTAACCACCACTCATCGAATTAATCTTTATCAACGCGATTTGAAATTTCATTGACGCAAGATCCCTATTAAAATTAAGCACGAGGCGGCGACGACAAAAGCGTGGGATTCAAAGAAAGAGATTCATTATTCATGCGCCGGAGGATGAAGTGCAGTCGATAATGAAAGGCATTGTGTGCGCGACGGTACCTCGCGCGACTCGCCACGAAGCGTTCCACCTGTGAACCTCTCTGTTTATTTATACGATCAACTTTACACTTTTCAGACTTTGAATCTAATAAGGTCAGGGGGTACACATCTCAACTACCCTCTCCTTGGGAGTTGTTGTATTGTATACGGGTACGCGACCCCGGCTCCCCGAGCTATTACTAACTCATCCTGATCCTTCCGAGAAAGTAATGTCCTTTTACCTTATTCCTTTCCTGCACCAAGTATTCCTGTCCCAACTAACCTATCCCTCCCGTTCCTTTTATCCCTGTCCATTCCGCCAATCTAAGGTTGACCGCGCCGATGGATGCGTGGCTAGAGGCGAGTCTAGTCGAAAGCGGTCACAGGCCCTGGGCCCAGGCGAACCCAGAACTAGGCTAGCCTTGTCCTGGCATGCGGGCTCTGCCAGGATGGACCGTAATCCCTTGCTACTCGTGGGAACGCAATGTTTTTGAATAAAAATAAAAACTTAAAAGGCGGCGGTGTGGTTCGCAACCCATCACGTCACGTTCCTCCCGGGGGCGAAAAGCGGGCTACGGAGAGCCGCTTTGCTACGATGAATGTCAGAGGTGGAATGAATGGCAAAATAGATGAAGTATGTCAGATGATGGATGAAAGGCGTATAGACGTTCTCTGTGTGAATGAGACTAAACGGAAAGGTTGTGACACCACAGAACACGGCCCTTACACAGCGTACTGGTCTGGTGTTCCCAGTACCAGCAGAGGCTGTCAGGGAGTCGGTGTCATACTTTCCGGAAGAATGGTAGAGTGCGTGAAAGAAGTCGAGTGTGTGAGCCCAAGACTCATCTGGGTCAGACTGAAAGTCGGACTGACCCGAATTTTTGTTCTAGGTGCATATGCACCAACGAATATTGGTTCGCGAAAGTCCCTGAAAGCCCAGAAAGAAACAGATGAGTTTTGGGAAAATATGAGAGATACGTTAGAGAAATGTGATCAGAATGAACGTGTTATCATGCTAGGTGATTTTAATGGATGGGTAGGAAGAAAGCGTGACGGTTATGAAAGAGTTGTTGGTAAGTTTGGTGATGAACGTGTGAATGATAATGGAATAAGTTTAAATAAATAATAAATAATAATAAATAAAGCGTTTATTTGCTCTCACAAAAACAATTTCTATATATCAAGTAGGTACACTTGGAGTTTGTAGGTATACAATAAAAAATTGTTGATTTGTGAGAGCCTGGTGTCCGTACTAGGAAAAACCTGTATGACAGATCACCAGGCTCCCAACCCCATCACGAAAATCACACGGCTAAGACTCCTTTAAAAAGTAAGAACAAAGATAGCAAGAGATAAAGATATACATATAACTTAAAATAATTCTAGAATATTAATTCAGTGTGTGTCAGTATGAAAGTGTGTGTGTGTGAGTGTGTGTGTGTGTGCGTGTACGTGAGTGTACGTAGTGTGAGTATGAATATTATAGTGCGTAGGTATTTATGAGTAGTATGTAGGCTTGGTAACTTCAACATAATGGCATTAGTAAGGTTTCTACCGTATCATAATCTAATGACATGAGCCAAAGGGAAACCTTTTTCTTGACTTCTGCTTTCAAAAATTCATAAATATTAAGTTCTTTGTTAACAAAGTTATATAAGTAGGATCCTAGAAAGTAGAAAGATCTTTGGGCAAAGGAAGTACGACAGGACACACTAGCGCATATATTATAACTGCGGCGTCTGTTCACTAATTGATCAGGATCATAGGTAAGTAAAGAATGTTTCAGAAGAATAACATTTAGTATATACAGTTGTCTAACTGATAGCACCTTCGTATAATCATATAGTTTTTTAGTTGGGAAGCGATAGGGTAAGAAATTACTAACTTTTAATATTGCTCGCTGTGATCGTTCCAGCTTTAAAAGATTTGATTTATAAACGCCACCCCAGGATGTTATGCAATAACCAAGAATGGCCTGGCATAAGGAGTAATAAACTAACTGCAACGTATTTTTTTTGTATTTTGTTTGCTTGAGATATGTTTGGAATGGAGTCTTTTTGTGGCAAACACTATGTTTGACCACAAAAGGATCCATATGTATACAAGAGAGGAGGGTGATGCGAGAAGTATGATCGATTTTGTAGTTGTGGATGAAAGATTGAGAAAAAGAGTTCTGGACGCTCGCGCATATCGTGGAGCCGCCATCGATACAGACCACCACCTGGTTGTGACCCGAATTGGTGGTCTATTTAACCGGTGGCGGCATAGACCACAAGAGCAGACGAGCGTTCTAGAACGTATCAAAGTAGAGAGATTGCAAGAGGAGGATGTCAGAAAAGAATACTTGAAAGACTTGAGTGAAAGATTTGAGAACCTGGATGAAGTAAATGATATTGAATGTTTGTGGAATGAATTTAAAGATGGAGTAGTAGGTATAGCTGTCAATGTTTGTGGGGTGTCAAAAAGGAGAAAAGGTGGAAAGAAGAAGAATATGTGGATGGATAAAAGTGTACAGGCAGCTGTTTGTGAGAAGAAGAAAGCATGGTCAGATTGGTTAGCAGTAAAAGCTAACCAAAGAATGCAGAGGGCAACAAGTGATGACGTAAGTGTAGCAAGAAAGGTATATAAAAGAGCGAAAGGTATTGTTAAGGAAGTTGTTGAGAGAAAGAAAGAGGAGTGTAAGGATGAGTTTGACAGAAGGCTTACTGAAGATTTCCAGTCCAACCAAAAGATTTTCTGGAAATCCATACGGACAGCCCGAGGAAAGTTTGGAACATCGGAGCTGAGTAAAATCAGAAGCCAGGATGGAAGTATTATAAAAGGTGAAGAATGTGTTCTGAGGAGGTGGAAGGAATATTTTGAAAGTCTGTTTGAGAGAGAAAAAGCAGAGGCCAGCGAACCTAGGTCTTCTGTGGAAATTAATGAGAATGAAGAGGAGAATTGTGTAAGTGAGATAAGTATGGATGAGATTATGAAAGCGATGAAAAGTATGAAATCAGGTAAAGCAGCTGGGTATGATAGAGTGTCGGTCGAGATGTTGAAGGCTGGGCGAGGCATTGTGGCTAGTCAGTTGTACCGCCTTTTCAACTTGTGTTGGACGAACGGCCAAGTACCAGGTGACTGGTGCAAGGCTGTGATTGTGCCGCTGTACAAGGGAAAAGGGTCACAACAGGACTGCAAAAATTATCGCGGGATAAGCCTTCTCAGTGTCGTCGGCAAACTGTATGCAAAGGTTTTGATTGAAAGAGTGATAAAAGATACTGACGATAAAATATGGGATGTACAAGCGGGATTTAGAAAGGGAATGGGATGTACAGATCAGGTCTTTTCCTTGCGGTGCATAGCTGAAAAGTTTTTGGCTAAAAACCAAAAAGTCTACTGCGCGTTCGTGGATTTGGAAAAGGCCTATGACCGAGTGGTGAGGAATGAATTGTGGTCAGCATTGTCTATGTATGGGGTAAACGGTCATCTGATTCAAGCACTGAAATCTCTCTATGAGGATTCCAGTGCTTGTGTCAGAATAAACGGGGCGTACACTGAATGGTTTAGCATCGAAAAAGGTGTTAGGCAGGGATGTGTAGCGTCACCTTGGCTGTTTAACCTGTTCAAGGATAATTGTTTGATTGATCTGAAAGAGAGTATGTGTGGACTGAGAATGAATGAGTTACTCATCAAATGTCGTCTCTACGCTGATGACCAAGTTGTACTTGCGTCATCTGCTGACGAGTTGCAGGAGATGGTAACAATGATGAATGTGGCTTTGGAAAGGAAAGGAATGAAAGTAAATGTAAGCAAGACTAAAGTAATGGTACTTGAAAGAGAAGAATGTATGACAGAGTGTACTATATTAATAGATGGTGAACAAGTCGAACAAGTGAAGGAGTTTGTGTATCTGGGCTCAAAGTTTACGAGAGATGGAAAGTGTGAAAGTGATATTGAAAGAAGAGTATTCACTCTTCTGAGTGGTGAGGAATGAATTGTGGTCAGCATTGTCTATGTATGGGGTAAACGGTCATCTGATTCAAGCACTGAAATCTCTCTATGAGGATTCCAGTGCTTGTGTCAGAATAAACGGGGCGTACACTGAATGGTTTAGCATCGAAAAAGGTGTTAGGCAGGGATGTGTAGCGTCACCTTGGCTGTTTAACCTGTTCAAGGATAATTGTTTGATTGATCTGAAAGAGAGTATGTGTGGACTGAGAATGAATGAGTTACTCATCAAATGTCGTCTCTACGCTGATGACCAAGTTGTACTTGCGTCATCTGCTGACGAGTTGCAGGAGATGGTAACAATGATGAATGTGGCTTTGGAAAGGAAAGGAATGAAAGTAAATGTAAGCAAGACTAAAGTAATGGTACTTGAAAGAGAAGAATGTATGACAGAGTGTACTATATTAATAGATGGTGAACAAGTCGAACAAGTGAAGGAGTTTGTGTATCTGGGCTCAAAGTTTACGAGAGATGGAAAGTGTGAAAGTGATATTGAAAGAAGAGTGAATGCTGGAAACATGGTGAATGGTGCCCTGCACGCCTTTATGAGGAGTCAAAAGGTGTCTCACAAGGCTCGTTTGGCTGTTCATGGGGGAGTTTTGGTACCAACACTGATGTATGGCAGTGAAAGTTGGGTATGGCAGAAGAAGCATGAAAGTAGAATTAATGCAGTGGAAATGAAAGCGCTAAGCAGTATGATTGGTGTTAAATTGAGTGACAGGATTAGAAATAGTGTGATAAGAGAACGGTGTGGCGTAAAAGAGGACGTAGTGACCAAAATCGAGAAAGGGATGCTGAGATGGTTTGGTCATGTAGAGAGGATGAATGAACGAAGATTGACGAAAGAGATCTACCAGGCGAGAGTGAATGGAAACGTTGGAAGGGGAAGGCCTAGGCGAACGTACCAGGACCAAATTCAGGACGTTCTGAATAAAGGCCAGGTTAAAAGTACCCTAAACCGACGAGCATGTATGAAAGGATTGATGAAAGTACAGGAAGCAAGGGAAGTATGTCAAGATCGTAGCAGGTGGAGGACTGTGGTCTCTGCCTACCCCAACGGGAAAGAGGCGTGATGTTATGTATGTATGTATGTATGAATCTAATTTTGTACTTATTTCAATTAAAATTAGTTTTTTACTTCGTTTGTGTGGAATCAACCAGGCGTACAAACTATCTCTACACGAAACATCATTAATACGAGTAGTTAGGCGGTTCAGCCAAAAAACTACGGACAATTATAGGGTGACTTTTAATTAGTTCTTGATAGCAAAAGGTATGCATTTACTCATGAAACTGAACAACTTTTCCCAAGGAACATAGGTCGAAATACGAAAAACCAAATTTGACCTCCCATACAAAATGCGCTATCAGCTGATGCAGTTTCTATGGGAGGTCAAAACTTGATTTTCGTATTTCGACCTATGTTCCTTGGGGCAAGTTGTTCAATATCATGAGTACATGCATACCTTTTTCTATCAAGAACTAATTAAAAGTCACCCTATATACAAAGTTACTTTAGCATTATTATATATATATATTCTTTATTGCACAAAGCTTGACAGAAAAGACTATAACTAAAGGACACAAAGGAGGGCTTATCTCTAAAAGAGATTTCTTCCAGCCAACCGAACGCAGTGAGAAAGTTGTATTAACGGGTACACAATAGTGCAAAAAAGTGAGAAAAAAAATGAAGTATCATAAATAATAAATAAAGAAAATAGACTAATAAATAATACAAATATATAATTCACATAAATATATAATAAATACAAATATATAGGTAATAAATATAAATAATAAATAAATACAAAACACACTATATACTACATAAATAAAAGGATGAATGCTTAACAGATATATTTACAATGATGATGGCTATGAAGCAACTTGTGACAGGAAATTATCTTTTAACCTTACTTTAAAAGTGTGAATGGAGGGGCTTTCTTGAATAATTCGAGGCAATTTGTTCCACAATAGAACGGCACGGACGGAAAAAGAGTGAAACTGGAAATTGGTATTACTCCTAGGCACCTCAAACATATGTGTAATGCAAGGGCGCCTAGGCCAAGCGGGAGGAGGAAGCAGCTGAAAACGGGAACGAAGGTAAGGTGGGGAGTGCGGGTCATTGAGGATGTTGAAAAAGACGGATAGGATATAAATAGATTCATCATCATGACATCCCATGAAACGTCTGCTGCGGGACAGGGAGCTCCCTCCAGAACTCCAGCAAAAACGCGAGGTACTTTGGAGGGGACTTTACCATAGTCACTACGTTTTTTAGCGTTACGGCTGGCGACCGCTTTTGTTCGTGACCGCAGTACTGTATGTAAGTTGGTACAATACACATTAAGATGCTGCTGCCCATCCTCCAGTTCATAAGCCCTTAGTCGCTTCTTATGACACCTACGGGTAGAGATGGGTTGGTACTATTCTTAGCCAACAATTTCAAATATATTTTTATATACGGTTATTTTTTATCACCCTGGAAAACAGAGGTGATTATGCGGTTGGCACTAAACAACTTTTCATAAGAATACAAAAATAAAATGCAGTCAGTCAGTCAATCAGTTAATGCAGTTTCTATGGGAAACAGTACCAGTACTATTTTTTGTACTATTTTTTGCTGGCGCTACACGGACGATAAATAGATTAGACTAGGTTATATACCTACACTACTGACCATCTACTGACAAAGAACCTTAACCTTTATAAGAAAGAAAGAAAATAATTTATTTGGCAACTTATAAGCTTAATTTAATTTTTATTTTGCCATCCATACGGTGCCCGCTTTTACCCATTTGAGGCCAAAAATAAAATTCAAAAGGGTATATCTAATTTGAAATGAGTATTACTATCAAGGGAGCAATAAAAAGTGTCGTAAGTAATTCGCACGAGTACTACACCCTCCCTTTTCGTCTCGCTCGAGCCGTCGTAAAAAGCTCGTTAGCTAGAGATACATTACTTTATGATAATACTATGTGTTGTAAGCACTCACAAGATTATGATGCAAATAATTCTTAAGCTTTGCGTAAAAAACATCTTCACAATAAAAATATATCGGTACCCTCGATCATACAAGGTAGATACACAGTTGCATTCAAGATTCGAACGGAAAATTGACCAAATTTCCTTGCGCTCTAAATTTTAATTTCAAAGTAAAACTTTCCTGAGATATAAAAATACTAGATGGACCTTGAGAAGCACAAAGAAGCAGCCTCTTTTCCTTCACGCTTGCTACTTGAAAAAAAAAATAGCAAGCGGGTACAACGTACTCGTCATGTTGTTGTAATGTTACTAATACAGGCCCAACTAGTGACAAACCCTAGGATGTATCGCTAAGTCTTAAACAAGCATTAAAATAACTTTCAATATTTTACAAAAAATAACTCTAAAATTTACAGTAGTTAAAAGTACAAACTGTAAAAAGTACAAAACAGCGCTAGGCCACTACAAACCTTAGAAATCAGAGAAGCACAGGCAGTGTTACAACTAAAAGCGGCTGAATATACAATCAAGCGAATGTCAAGCTTGACAACGCAGCACGATTTTAGCTCCTATGGTTATTGAAGAAACAACGGTACTTAGTCCAATGGGTCAAGTCTGATGTGCTCTTGACTGTACGACTTGAAGAGAGATAATTGTTCACAAAGAAATATCGAAACCTTCACGAAGTAGTGAGCTTAAATATAAAGGGAATAAAATGTGGGTGATTAGCGAAGAAGAGAGGGATTATTACCGATATTACACACAAGATTTGTTTGCCTAAATTGTGTGTGATATAGTTGATTGATAGACATATAAGCGGAACTCATTTCTCGGGGATCACTCGGAATTACTTTAGCCAATATTAGCGCTCTCGACCCATCAGAGGGCGGCTATGACCCTTTTTATTTAGGCAAAGACAATTATATTGTATTTGATTTAGGTGATGAAAGTGATAAACCCTATTAGAAAAAAATTGTTATGTTAAAGCCATGCGTATGGTTAAAAGTCATATCACTGTTAGCGTCCTATATAGAGCTTCTTACACGGGCAATACGCCCTTCGAGCAATACTGGCTACAACTTGCTGGTTAGAAACACATACACATGGTAGGTTAGCGAGCATGTTTTACTGAAACATAAAGCGAAGTACGAAGGTAATGAAAGAACAACATAAAGTGACCGTTTTAATACATTTTCTCACACATGCTTTGAAATTCGATCATTATTTTAACAAACTTCTTTGAGATAAATCAATGTAACTGTACTGTACTGGTTAAATACAGGCGAGCGTAAGCCGGAAAAGTTAGTATGAAAATCCATTACTATCGTGTTCTGCGGCCGAATAATTTACTAAGAACACTCATATCTGTCGAGTTATTCAAAAGTGGTATGTACCAATAAGCATAAGAACCAAGGAGATAACTTAACAAAGATTTTTTTCTAACTGGCTTGCAAAAAGAAAGCTATTAATTGTAAAAACAAAAAAAATACAGATTAAATACAAAATGAAAAGCTGGGATTTAAACAAAGGAATATATTGGTAAGTAGAGAGTTTGTAATGTTTGTTTAAACTTCGTTTGAATTTACGCGCATTTACTGAGAAATGTACTGTTTGTATTACCTATGTACAAGCCTTGGCCGCGACCAGGTATTGAAGGACGAATGTAATAATGTGGGTAGAGGCGTAGCCATTGCAGTAATGTACTATTTCTGATAACTGTTCAGGAAAAGGTTGTTATTTTTATTGGGCCATTACACAGACCCCTAAAGGTCTTTTTGGACTGGCATACCGACATTTAAGCAAAATGTTTTGACTGACAGTTTTTTTGCGCTCAAATTTGCTCCATTTGACAGCGCATTTGACAAGCTAGGAAGATGGCGCAATCCTATTGGCTGTAATTTTCCCAGCTCACAGCTTAGCTCCCTCGCACAGCACTGGTGAAAAAGCAGCCTCCGATATCTACTAATTCCGATACCCAGAGACGCACGGCATCAAGCACGTAGAAACCACAGAACTATATATATCAGAAACAAAACCACAATTAGCTGAACCAGCGCTGCGCTACAAACGCCTGAAACCGGAGATCCGCTCAAGGTCAAAGTGTTTCTACCGACGAGCGCCCGTTTGTAACAGTGGGATAACCGCCATACAAACTCACTCAAGTTCTTACCAAGACAAGCGTCGATGTATACGATAGTCGTCAGTAATGGAGATTTCTGTAGCCTTGTGTACGACGGGCCTCATAGTAATGCCACCCAGCGGTATAATATTGCTTGATAACGGACAGTTTTATTTACGAAACCTTTTATTTGCGGACCGCTTTCGAATTTCAATCGGTTTAACGAGCTCCGAATAGATTAGGGATATTTATTGCAGCCTTTAGAGTTACAATATTCAACATGCCGTTCAATTACTCGTAGTATATATAGCCAGGTTTATTTTCTTAATTCCAAACGCTGCTGTTATTTCAACTTAGGTAATTGCAAAATTTATTATTATAAATAAATACTCTGAAATGCTTTTGTTTGTAAGTTATTTCATACATTTTGGTCGAGCCAGGCTACTATTGTTTTGGAAATTCGATCATTATTTTGGAAGCCTTCTTCGAGATAAATCAAAAATGGACCGGTTAAATACTCGCGAGCAGCTGCCAGAAATGTTAGTATGAAAATCCATTTCTATCGAATTTTGCGACCGCGATTTTACACTGTAAACCATCTGTAAACTCATATCTGTATAGTTCTTCAAAAGAGGAATGTACCAATAAGCATAATAACACTACAACCAAGGAGGTAACGTATCATATCATAACAACCAAGGAGGTGACTTATCCAAACTTAACAACCAAGGAGTAACTTATCAAAGACGTTATTTAAACGAACTGGCTTTAAAAAAAACCGGCCAAGTGCGAGTCGGACTCGCGCACTGAGGGTTCCGTACCACCACATAAACATAATTGTATTAGTTGAAATTTCAGTAAGTTAATGTGCTAGATTTTTTGAGTCCGACACGCGCTTGACCAAATTTTATTACTTGTTATTTTATAGCCTACGCCCTATAAACATACCAATTTTCAAGTTTGTAAGTGTTCCCGTTTTTAAATAGAACTAAAACAAAAATCGCCTCAGCAACCATCCAACTTGACCCCTCTCTTATATGAATGTTCTTGAAACGGGAGCTCACCACAATTGGTTACCAGTAGTTGTGAGAAAAGTTGTAATATTTAATGATTTCAGACTTTTCCCATTATTTGTACTGTGAGACCTAGCTTCTTGCCAAATTTCATAATTTTAGGTCAACGGGAAGTACCCTGTAGGTTTTTCATTTTTGAATAAATGTATGGAGATGAGGACATAAAATGCCATATCTTTTGATTGCGTCGTTGTAAAAAAATTAAATTTTCAGATCTTGTGTGGTTCATGGATCCTAATATATGGTATTAATTACAACCTGATACCTTTACCCGTTCGTGAGATAAAGGGTCTTGACAGACAGACAGACAGACAGACAGACGGACAACAAAGTGATCCTATAAGGGTTCCGTTTTTTTCTTTTGAGGTACGGAACCCTAAAAAAAACCGGCCAAGTGCGAGTCGGACTCGCGCACTGAGGGTTCCGTACCACCACATAAACATAATTGTATTAGTTGAAATTTCAGTAAGTTAATGTGCTAGATTTTTTGAGTCCGACACGCGCTTGACCAAATTTTATTATTTGTTGTTATTTTATAGCCTATGCCCTATCAACATACCAATTTTCAAGTTTGTAAGTGTTCCCGTTTTTAAATAGAACTAAAACAAAAATCGCCTCAGCAACCATCCAACTTGACCCCTCTCTTATATGAATGTTCTTGAAACGGGAGCTCACCACAATTGGTTACCATTAGTTGTGAGAAAAGTTGTAATATTTGATGATTTCAGACTTTTTCCATTATTTTTACTGTGAGACCTAGCTTCTTGCCAAATTTCATAATTTTAGGTCAACGGGAAGTACCCTGTAGGTTTTTCATTTTTGAATAAATGTATGGAGATGAGGACATAAAATGCCATATCTTTTGATTGCGTCGTTGTAAAAAATTGAAATTTTCAGATCTTGTGTAGTTCATGGATCCTAATATATGGTATTAATTTCAACCTGATACCTTTACCCGTTCGTGAGATAAAGGGTCTTGACAGACAGACAGACAGACAGACAGACAGACAGACAGACAGACAGACAGACAGACAGACAGACAGACAGACAGACAGACGGACAACAAAGTGATCCTATAAGGGTTCCGTTTTTTTCTTTTGAGGTACGGAACCCTAAAAAGCAATAAATTGTAAAAAAAAAAAATCCATTGGCGTAAGAAAAACGCCACGCATAGTTTCCAAAAATATTTGAAACAAACACAGATTAAATAGAGTATAAAAATAAAAACTGCGATGTAAACAAAGGAATATAATGGTAAGTAGTCACGTCTGCCCACCGGTATGTAGACCGCGTGGTCAGCATCAACGCAGCTGCATCGCAGACTGCTTAGTTAAGCATATCCTTTGTCTAGCGAGTAAGAATATTAATTAATAAAATCAGTCTAATATCGACCACTGAAGGAATAACTTCTCTTTTTCTTTAAAAGTAGTTTTTTAAAAACCTATTTTCCCTCCGTCGCTTTTTGACTGGCGCTGCGGACAGGATATCGGCACGGAAATCCTGCGCCTTTGAAGACCTCGAAATCGGTCTGAGTGTGGTGTTTTTCGTGAGCGTTTTTACGTGAACCGGTATCCGTGAACCAAATAAATTTTGTCTTGTGCGAACCGGAGGATTTGGTTTGGAGAACCCTTCACCAAGGCCATTTTTGGAGGAAATGGGAAACGCTATACTGTGAGTAGACCTCTTCACTATATCCCGTCCATCCCTAAATCTCTTCCATTGGCTGTGTATTTTAAGTTAAGTTGAAAGAAACTCTAGTATAGATCTTCTATAACACATCTATAGAAAATTTATACAGGGTCTTAGGTCATATAAGGTAATAAAGTGTTAGTTTTAATAAAAATTTTAAAAAATAATTATTTACCGTTTTGAACTAGTAATTAAATTCTGTAAAAGTTTAAATAAGATAAATTAACTAAAAATGGATGAAATTCGAACCATCCCCTCAGAAATCATAAACATCGTCCCAAAATTCGATGGTGACGGAAAATTATTAAATCTGTTCTTAAAAAAGAGTGAATATGTAATAAGAGCCTTCAGATCTGAACCTGTAAACCCGGCGCAAGATATTTATGTGTTTCATGCTATAACTAGCCGCCTGATAGGTAAGGCCGCCCACCTTATTAGTGAAAGACAGGACATTACTACTTGGGGTGAATTACGACAATTATTATCACAACATTTCGGTGATCCCAGGTCCGAAGAGTGCATTGCTATTGAGTTAGAAAATTTGAAAATTTCACATGGCGAATCTTATCTAAATTTTTGTAATCGGATCCAAAATGTCAGAAGCACGCTATTTTCTAAAATAAATTTGATTGAGGATGAAGACGTAAAGGAGGCGAAAATGACCATTTACAACCACATTTCCTTAAATGTTTTTCTATATAATTTGCCAGAAGACATGATTCGGGTTGTAAGACTACATAATTGCGATAAATTGGAAGATGCACTTACGATAGTTATGGAGGAAGTAAACTTTTTGAATCAATACAATTCCCGCAATAAAAACCGGCAAAACTCTACCCAACAGAAATTTTCCCAAAACAGTGCACCAATGCCAAATTATAAGCCAATTTTCCCGCCTAATAATAATTTTGCACAGAACTTCAGATTTCCTAAACAACAAAATCAAGGCTTTAGATTCGGTAGCCCTTATCAATCTACACCTCAAAATTTCAAATTCGGAATTCCCCAAAATCAGGGTTACAGACCAATTATGCCCAATCAAAACTTCAAATTTGGAAACCCTCAAAACCAAGGTTATAAACCAATCATGCCTAACCAAAATTTTAAATTCGGTATCCCACAACCACAGGGTGGATACAAGCCCTTCCAACAAAATAACCAACCCCAATTTCGATTTGGCATAAACCCTTCATACTACCAACAGCAACAAGGTCAACGACCTCTACATAACACATATGATAATGACGTTTCAATGCGCACAGCGCCCCAATTTAAGCCAAATTATGTCGCACCACGAACTTCCAATAATCTATTTTACACAAACGAACTGACTGACCCACAATACTCAGAATACATGACAGAAAACCCATACATGACGGAAAGTGACTTTTCTCATGAATTTCAACAAGTAGATAATTATGACTATCCTGAAGAGTACTATACTGAACTTGAGCAAGCTCAGGCCCAACCAGAAGTCCCTGAAACTGAAAATTTTCAGCTACTGGCCTCGAAAACAGACCATCCGAAATAGTACATCTGAACCATCACGGTGCTTTAAAATTACCGCACATTAATATCCCGGAATTAGACACAAAATTCATGATCGACACAGGAAGTACTCGATCCTTTATCAGCCCTGAAATCGCGAACCAATATTTTTCAGCATACAAACATAACGAACCTTTCGAAATCATAAGTACACACGCGCGAAGCAGTCACAATGAAGTTATACACATACCTCTCTTGAAAACTTTCCGAAGCACAGATACTCATAAATTCTATGTATATGACGTAGACAGCAGCTACGGTGGATTGATAGGCTCAGATTTGCTAAAACAGTTAGATGCCAACATTGATATGAAAAACCAAATACTGAAAACAAGAGATACTGAAATACCAATCATCTACAGCCCACCTTATACAATTAACCTTGAACCGCGAACCGAAACTAGAGTAAAAATCCCAGTAGATCTGTATAATGGTGAAGCAATAATAAATCACATAAATTTCGGAAAAGGAGTAAGAACGCCTTCAGCACTTGTAACTTGTGAACGTGGATACGCAACCACCGTAATACAAAACACATCAAATAATCATTATGAGATTAAAATTACTAAACCCTTAAATGTCACAAAATTCGAAAATGAGGAAATTCAAATACATAATACTCGCGAAATAGATGATCACACAAAAGATGAAATTCTGAAACAAAACTTATCCAAATTACGTCTCGATCACATGAACGACGAGGAACGTCACAAAATTTATAATCTCTGTTCCGAGTACAAAGACATTTTCTATTCTGAACACTTACCTTTAAGCTTTTCTAACCAAGTCAAGCATAAAATCCGAACAGTTAATGAAGATCCTATCTATGTAAAACCCTACCGACAATCTCCGGCTGAAGCCGCTGAAATAAGAAAGCAAGTTGAAAAACTACTGAACGATAACGTCATCCAAGAGTCTCATTCACCATGGGGTGCACCCGTACACCTGGTGCCCAAAAAACTTGACGCAAGCGGCGAACCAAAATACAGGATGGTGGTCGACTACCGACGCCTCAATGACATCACAGTAGATGACAAATATCCGCTGCCTAATATAACCGACCTCTTTGACAAATTAGGTAAAAGCTGTTACTTTTCCGTACTTGACTTAGCAAGCGGCTATCACCAAATTGAAATAGAAAAAGAAGATCAACCTAAAACCGCCTTCTCGACTCAGTTCGGCCACTATGAGTTCCTTCGAATGCCGTTCGGCTTGAAGACAGCGCCGGCGACATTCCAAAGAGCGATGGATAATGTACTGAGAGGACTGCAGGGTATACATTGCTTGATCTACCTCGATGACATTATCATCTTTTCATCCAGCCTCGAAGAACATTTGACCAAACTTAAAGCCGTTTTTAACAGACTTAGGGAAACCAACCTAAAAGTTCAATTAGACAAATCAGAATTTTTATGCAAAGAGACAACCTACTTAGGACATACTATTACACCTGAAGGACTAAAACCTAACACTAACAAAATTGACGCTATACTAAACTACCCAATACCAAAAACAACAACTGAAATAAAAAGCTTTCTAGGACTCATCGGCTATTACAGGAAATTTATAAAGGACTTCTCAAAAATAACACAACCCATGACAGCATGCCTGAAAAAGAATAGTAAAATTGTGATTGACGAAAACTACCTAAAAGCATTTGAAAAATGTAAGGAACTTTTGGTAAACGCTCCCTTACTACAATACCCTGACTTTACAAAGCCGTTCATACTAACCACGGACGCATCTGACTTTGCCGTCGGTGCCGTGCTCTCGCAAGGCTCCATTGGCAGTGACAAACCCATCGCGTATGCTAGCAGGACCCTTAACGACTCTGAAAAACGTTACAGCACCATTGAGAAAGAACTCCTCGCTATAGTATGGGCAGTGAAACACTTCCGCCCATACCTATACGGCAACAAATTCACCATATACACTGACCACAGACCCTTAGCCTGGCTGGACTCTCTTAAAGAGCCCAATAGTAAACTGACCCGCTACAAACTAAGATTAGGTGAATATGACTTCAAAGTTATACATAAAAATGGAAAACAGAACACAAATGCAGACGCCCTTTCAAGGATACGACTAAATGCTCTAGGTAAAGATGACCCCGAAGACCAGCAATCCATGATAGTTAATGTAGGAGACTCTGAAAACAATGACCTTAATGACTATATCAAGAAACTTACAAACGAAATATCAAAATTAGGACAAAAACTACAAAATCCTAACAACGAAGAAAATCCTGTAAACGACGAACTCCTGCAAAATCCTGAAAACCCTATAGACGACGATCACCGTTCTGCCATTGCTTCTCACGCATCCCGATCTGGAACAACCCTAAGTGCAGATGAACAAGAAAACCAAACACGTAGCCGATCTGGTAGTAGTACCGCGACAGTAGACAACTCCAGCACTGATACAGTGCACTCTGCTGAAGACATGGACACTAACGGAATCCCTATACTCCATGAAGCTATAGACACTAAACCTAATCAAATATTAATTCACAAGTGGCTTAAAGATGAACTCTCAGTAAAAATCCTATCTCACCCAAAACAAAAAATTCTGCAAGTCCACTTACCTTTGGATAACCCTGATCTGATCAAACAATTCCTCAAGGAATATATTAGACCCAAAATCAAATACTTTATCTATTTTGAAGATAAAGAACACAGACGACAATTTTCCGAAATAGTTATCGCATTGTTTAGAAAAGACGCAGTACAACTTTATGAATGTACAGACAGAGTAATTAACGTCACTGACGAAAAAGAACAGGAAGAAATAGTGATGCGGTATCATCAAGGAAAAACATGTCACCGCGGAATCAAAGAAACCATTTCTCACCTAAAACGTGTTTATTTTTGGACTAATATGGAACAAACGGTAACCAGTATAATCAACTCATGCGAAACTTGCAAACGTATGAAGTACGATCGTAGACCTTTCAAACCCCAATTACAGCTTACCCAGACTCAATCAAAACCGTTCGAAGAGCTTTTCATAGACTTATTTTCCATCGAAGGAAAATACTACTTAACCGTTATCGACGCATTCAGTAAACTGGCCCAAGCTTTTGAAATTCCTGATAGATCAACCCCCGAGGTAGTAAGAGCTCTCATCAAGTATTTCTCATTTTACGGCATACCCACCAAAATTAGCTCAGACCCTGGTTCCGAATTCAATAACAAGCTCATGAAAGAATTATTGTCATTTTATAAAGTAGAAGTTCACATAGGAACTCCCAACAACCCCAACTCAATGGGGCTGATTGAGCGTTTTCATTCCACAATTTTGGAAATTTATCGTATCGCGAAATATGAACGCAAATTCACAGACGCGGCATCAGTAATGACGTATGCAATAATGGCCTATAATCAGACGATACATTCTGTAACAGGACTTACCCCTTTCGAGGTGGTTTTCGGACACACGGAAAGCAAAAGTCAATTTTCCACCGATTTTGATAAAGAATACACCCAACAGCTGGTTAGGGACCATGCGAAAAGAACTCGGTACTTATACAAATATTTGGCTGATAGAATAGGAACTAGGAAGGAAAGAATTCAACAAGATAGGACAGGAGAGACTAGTTTTGATTTAAGGGATGATGATACCATCTTTGTAAAAGGTGTTAACACACGTAGGGGCAAGGATAAACCTAGGTACCAAAAGGCCAAGGTCAAAGGAAAGGTAAAAAGAAACGTAGTTCAAGTAGAGACCAACGCCAGAAGCACTAAAGTTCCAATTAAAGACATACGACGTCCTCCACAGGTTCGTCCTGCTACTGACCCAGGCAGTAATGACCCTGGCCCTTCAGCTTCAAAAGATTGAGAAGAACCCCGGCGTTCTCCCGATCAGAGAAGGAACCGCTCTCGTTTCCTACGATAAGTGGATAGTAATTAAGATATTAGACACTAGGCTTATTAAGGAAGATTTAGGTTTAAATATAAATAGATATAAGGAACTAAATAGATTAGTAGGACTTCTCTCCAACATTAGTAAATCCTTGCTAATATACATTGATGATGTTAACCTGCAAGTAGACCACATGTTAAATATCACCCTGGATAAATATGCACAAATAGTCCCGTTCAACAGACAAAAGAGGGGGCTCATCAACCCTTTAGGATCTTTGATCAAATTTATTACAGGAAACTTGGATCACGATGACGCCATTAAATACGATAATTTGATAAAAGAAGTAAAATCACGCCAGCACTCTATCGAAAAGAAAACTACTCTGATAACCGAAATGACCGGAATTTTTACTAACTCTACTATAAATGTAACTAACAATCTCGAGCAATTAAGCGTCGCAGTCAATAAAATAAGTAAAAACCTAAAAGATATTTCAATGACCTCTCATATTAATCAGGTAATACATGTCTATAATCTGATTTTACATAATTTTCAGACAATCTATGCAAAATTGAACGAGATTGAAAATATTTTAGCATTCAGTAAAATAGGAATATTGCACCAATCTGTAATCAATACGAATGAACTTATTAAAATACTTAAGCTTATAGAAAAAACTGACAGACTCATATACAAGCCAACTTTTGAAAATATCATAAAAATTGAGCAGGCCATGACATTGAAATCGTATTTTAAGAATCAGGAAATTACTTTTGTAATAGAAATTCCCCTAGTTAAGAAAGATACTTATTTTTACTATAAAATTGTTCCCCTACCTATCACCCAACCTGAAACAAACCTTACCCTAATTATATTACCCAAATATCCTTACCTTATTGTGAAGGGGTTGAAAGCCAGCTCGCTGTCCACCCCATGCAAAACCATAGAAGATGGAACTTACCTGTGTGATGAAGAGCAGACCATAGTACCTGTCGAAGACACCTGCATTCTTGACCTGATGAAATATTCTAAGAACGTCTCTTGCATGCAGATTCCAATAGAATTTGAAGGAGTAAAGGTAGAATCCCTCCAGATGAACCGGTGGATGGTATACTCTAAATCTGCTGTTGACCTGACAAGGACGTGTGCTAATGAAATCCTTCATTATGCTCTTTTTGGCACTTACCTGCTTACAATAGACGATAAATGTGAATACAACATTTCCAAGCACTGCTTACGAGAACATACGTTCAATGGAGAAAATCTTGTGTACCCGAAGCTCCCACTGGTGAAGTTACCTGAAAACCTGAAAATTGATGTCCAGCGAAATATGAATCCTGTTAAACTAAATGGAATAGACTTAACTAATCTAAAAGTGTTATCGTACGCGCTGAAAAATAGTGAAAAGCAAAATGATAGTGTGGTGAATACGGAAAGTGTTAGCATAGGAACTATTGTCTTATATGTAATTTTAATCATAGTTTTTACTTTTCTCATTTGTAAGAATTATAAAAAATGGAAGCCTTTCCAAGGTCGAAACCATCCTCCGAAAAATGATTCTCCAGATGCTTTCGAACTTGAGGAAGGAAGAGTCACGTCTGCCCACCGGTATGTAGACCGCGTGGTCAGCATCAACGCAGCTGCATCGCAGACTGCTTAGTTAAGCATATCCTTTGTCTAGCGAGTAAGAATATTAATTAATAAAATCAGTCTAATATCGACCACTGAAGGAATAACTTCTCTTTTTCTTTAAAAGTAGTTTTTTAAAAACCTATTTTCCCTCCGTCGCTTTTTGACTAAGTAGAAAGTTTTTAATGTTTGTTTGAATTTCACGCAAGGAATCACACATGTGGGCCTCGGCTTCGTCTTCGACATTATCAACAAGTTCATCCTTCAATACCTGAGTTCAATACCTTTTTTGTCGGCCATGGCAGTAATGTAGGTACTATATGAAACACTTTATATTATCTTTTTGTGGTCTTCTACCTACATAGTCACGTCTGCCCACCGGTATGTAGACCGCGTGGTCAGCATCAACGCAGCTGCATCGCAGACTGCTTAGTTAAGCATATCCTTTGTCTAGCGAGTAAGAATATTAATTAATAAAATCAGTCTAATATCGACCACTGAAGGAATAACTTCTCTTTTTCTTTAAAAGTAGTTTTTTAAAAACCTATTTTCCCTCCGTCGCTTTTTGACTGGCGCTGCGGACAGGATATCGGCACGGAAATCCTGCGCCTTTGAAGACCTCGAAATCGGTCTGAGTGTGGTGTTTTTCGTGAGCGTTTTTACGTGAACCGGTATCCGTGAACCAAATAAATTTTGTCTTGTGCGAACCGGAGGATTTGGTTTGGAGAACCCTTCACCAAGGCCATTTTTGGAGGAAATGGGAAACGCTATACTGTGAGTAGACCTCTTCACTATATCCCGTCCATCCCTAAATCTCTTCCATTGGCTGTGTATTTTAAGTTAAGTTGAAAGAAACTCTAGTATAGATCTTCTATAACACATCTATAGAAAATTTATACAGGGTCTTAGATCATATAAGGTAATAAAGTGTTAGTTTTAATAAAAATTTTAAAAAATAATTATTTACCGTTTTGAACTAGTAATTAAATTCTGTAAAAGTTTAAATAAGATAAATTAACTAAAAATGGATGAAATTCGAACCATCCCCTCAGAAATCATAAACATCGTCCCAAAATTCGATGGTGACGGAAAATTATTAAATCTGTTCTTAAAAAAGAGTGAATATGTAATAAGAGCCTTCAGATCTGAACCTGTAAACCCGGCGCAAGATATTTATGTGTTTCATGCTATAACTAGCCGCCTGATAGGTAAGGCCGCCCACCTTATTAGTGAAAGACAGGACATTACTACTTGGGGTGAATTACGACAATTATTATCACAACATTTCGGTGATCCCAGGTCCGAAGAGTGCATTGCTATTGAGTTAGAAAATTTGAAAATTTCACATGGCGAATCTTATCTAAATTTTTGTAATCGGATCCAAAATGTCAGAAGCACGCTATTTTCTAAAATAAATTTGATTGAGGATGAAGACGTAAAGGAGGCGAAAATGACCATTTACAACCACATTTCCTTAAATGTTTTTCTATATAATTTGCCAGAAGACATGATTCGGGTTGTAAGACTACATAATTGCGATAAATTGGAAGATGCACTTACGATAGTTATGGAGGAAGTAAACTTTTTGAATCAATACAATTCCCGCAATAAAAACCGGCAAAACTCTACCCAACAGAAATTTTCCCAAAACAGTGCACCAATGCCAAATTATAAGCCAATTTTCCCGCCTAATAATAATTTTGCACAGAACTTCAGATTTCCTAAACCACAAAATCAAGGCTTTAGATTCGGTAGCCCTTATCAATCTACACCTCAAAATTTCAAATTCGGAATTCCCCAAAATCAGGGTTACAGACCAATTATGCCCAATCAAAACTTCAAATTTGGAAACCCTCAAAACCAAGGTTATAAACCAATCATGCCTAACCAAAATTTTAAATTCGGTATCCCACAACCACAGGGTGGATACAAGCCCTTCCAACAAAATAACCAACCCCAATTTCGATTTGGCATAAACCCTTCATACTACCAACAGCAACAAGGTCAACGATCTCTACATAACACATATGATAATGACGTTTCAATGCGCACAGCGCCCCAATTTAAGCCAAATTATGTCGCACCACGAACTTCCAATAATCTATTTTACACAAACGAACTGACTGACCCACAATACTCAGAATACATGACAGAAAACCCATACATGACGGAAAGTGACTTTTCTCATGAATTTCAACAAGTAGATAATTATGACTATCCTGAAGAGTACTATACTGAACTTGAGCAAGCTCAGGCCCAACCAGAAGTCCCTGAAACTGAAAATTTTCAGCTACTGGCCTCGAAAACAGACCATCCGAAATAGTACATCTGAACCATCACGGTGCTTTAAAATTACCGCACATTAATATCCCGGAATTAGACACAAAATTCATGATCGACACAGGAAGTACTCGATCCTTTATCAGCCCTGAAATCGCGAACCAATATTTTTCAGCATACAAACATAACGAACCTTTCGAAATCATAAGTACACACGCGCGAAGCAGTCACAATGAAGTTATACACATACCTCTCTTGAAAACTTTCCGAAGCACAGATACTCATAAATTCTATGTATATGACGTAGACAGCAGCTACGGTGGATTGATAGGCTCAGATTTGCTAAAACAGTTAGATGCCAACATTGATATGAAAAACCAAATACTGAAAACAAGAGATACTGAAATACCAATCATCTACAGCCCACCTTATACAATTAACCTTGAACCGCGAACCGAAACTAGAGTAAAAATCCCAGTAGATCTGTATAATGGTGAAGCAATAATAAATCACATAAATTTCGGAAAAGGAGTAAGAACGCCTTCAGCACTTGTAACTTGTGAACGTGGATACGCAACCACCGTAATACAAAACACATCAAATAATCATTATGAGATTAAAATTACTAAACCCTTAAATGTCACAAAATTCGAAAATGAGGAAATTCAAATACATAATACTCGCGAAATAGATGATCACACAAAAGATGAAATTCTGAAACAAAACTTATCCAAATTACGTCTCGATCACATGAACGACGAGGAACGTCACAAAATTTATAATCTCTGTTCCGAGTACAAAGACATTTTCTATTCTGAACACTTACCTTTAAGCTTTTCTAACCAAGTCAAGCATAAAATCCGAACAGTTAATGAAGATCCTATCTATGTAAAACCCTACCGACAATCTCCGGCTGAAGCCGCTGAAATAAGAAAGCAAGTTGAAAAACTACTGAACGATAACGTCATCCAAGAGTCTCATTCACCATGGGGTGCACCCGTACACCTGGTGCCCAAAAAACTTGACGCAAGCGGCGAACCAAAATACAGGATGGTGGTCGACTACCGACGCCTCAATGACATCACAGTAGATGACAAATATCCGCTGCCTAATATAACCGACCTCTTTGACAAATTAGGTAAAAGCTGTTACTTTTCCGTACTTGACTTAGCAAGCGGCTATCACCAAATTGAAATAGAAAAAGAAGATCAACCTAAAACCGCCTTCTCGACTCAGTTCGGCCACTATGAGTTCCTTCGAATGCCGTTCGGCTTGAAGACAGCGCCGGCGACATTCCAAAGAGCGATGGATAATGTACTGAGAGGACTGCAGGGTATACATTGCTTGATCTACCTCGATGACATTATCATCTTTTCATCCAGCCTCGAAGAACATTTGACCAAACTTAAAGCCGTTTTTAACAGACTTAGGGAAACCAACCTAAAAGTTCAATTAGACAAATCAGAATTTTTATGCAAAGAGACAACCTACTTAGGACATACTATTACACCTGAAGGACTAAAACCTAACACTAACAAAATTGACGCTATACTAAACTACCCAATACCAAAAACAACAACTGAAATAAAAAGCTTTCTAGGACTCATCGGCTATTACAGGAAATTTATAAAGGACTTCTCAAAAATAACACAACCCATGACAGCATGCCTGAAAAAGAATAGTAAAATTGTGATTGACGAAAACTACCTAAAAGCATTTGAAAAATGTAAGGAACTTTTGGTAAACGCTCCCTTACTACAATACCCTGACTTTACAAAGCCGTTCATACTAACCACGGACGCATCTGACTTTGCCGTCGGTGCCGTGCTCTCGCAAGGCTCCATTGGCAGTGACAAACCCATCGCGTATGCTAGCAGGACCCTTAACGACTCTGAAAAACGTTACAGCACCATTGAGAAAGAACTCCTCGCTATAGTATGGGCAGTGAAACACTTCCGCCCATACCTATACGGCAACAAATTCACCATATACACTGACCACAGACCCTTAGCCTGGCTGGACTCTCTTAAAGAGCCCAATAGTAAACTGACCCGCTACAAACTAAGATTAGGTGAATATGACTTCAAAGTTATACATAAAAATGGAAAACAGAACACAAATGCAGACGCCCTTTCAAGGATACGACTAAATGCTCTAGGTAAAGATGACCCCGAAGACCAGCAATCCATGATAGTTAATGTAGGAGACTCTGAAAACAATGACCTTAATGACTATATCAAGAAACTTACAAACGAAATATCAAAATTAGGACAAAAACTACAAAATCCTAACAACGAAGAAAATCCTGTAAACGACGAACTCCTGCAAAATCCTGAAAACCCTATAGACGACGATCACCGTTCTGCCATTGCTTCTCACGCATCCCGATCTGGAACAACCCTAAGTGCAGATGAACAAGAAAACCAAACACGTAGCCGATCTGGTAGTAGTACCGCGACAGTAGACAACTCCAGCACTGATACAGTGCACTCTGCTGAAGACATGGACACTAACGGAATCCCTATACTCCATGAAGCTATAGACACTAAACCTAATCAAATATTAATTCACAAGTGGCTTAAAGATGAACTCTCAGTAAAAATCCTATCTCACCCAAAACAAAAAATTCTGCAAGTCCACTTACCTTTGGATAACCCTGATCTGATCAAACAATTCCTCAAGGAATATATTAGACCCAAAATCAAATACTTTATCTATTTTGAAGATAAAGAACACAGACGACAATTTTCCGAAATAGTTATCGCATTGTTTAGAAAAGACGCAGTACAACTTTATGAATGTACAGACAGAGTAATTAACGTCACTGACGAAAAAGAACAGGAAGAAATAGTGATGCGGTATCATCAAGGAAAAACATGTCACCGCGGAATCAAAGAAACCATTTCTCACCTAAAACGTGTTTATTTTTGGACTAATATGGAACAAACGGTAACCAGTATAATCAACTCATGCGAAACTTGCAAACGTATGAAGTACGATCGTAGACCTTTCAAACCCCAATTACAGCTTACCCAGACTCAATCAAAACCGTTCGAAGAGCTTTTCATAGACTTATTTTCCATCGAAGGAAAATACTACTTAACCGTTATCGACGCATTCAGTAAACTGGCCCAAGCTTTTGAAATTCCTGATAGATCAACCCCCGAGGTAGTAAGAGCTCTCATCAAGTATTTCTCATTTTACGGCATACCCACCAAAATTAGCTCAGACCCTGGTTCCGAATTCAATAACAAGCTCATGAAAGAATTATTGTCATTTTATAAAGTAGAAGTTCACATAGGAACTCCCAACAACCCCAACTCAATGGGGCTGATTGAGCGTTTTCATTCCACAATTTTGGAAATTTATCGTATCGCGAAATATGAACGCAAATTCACAGACGCGGCATCAGTAATGACGTATGCAATAATGGCCTATAATCAGACGATACATTCTGTAACAGGACTTACCCCTTTCGAGGTGGTTTTCGGACACACGGAAAGCAAAAGTCAATTTTCCACCGATTTTGATAAAGAATACACCCAACAGCTGGTTAGGGACCATGCGAAAAGAACTCGGTACTTATACAAATATTTGGCTGATAGAATAGGAACTAGGAAGGAAAGAATTCAACAAGATAGGACAGGAGAGACTAGTTTTGATTTAAGGGATGATGATACCATCTTTGTAAAAGGTGTTAACACACGTAGGGGCAAGGATAAACCTAGGTACCAAAAGGCCAAGGTCAAAGGAAAGGTAAAAAGAAACGTAGTTCAAGTAGAGACCAACGCCATAAGCACTAAAGTTCCAATTAAAGACATACGACGTCCTCCACAGGTTCGTCCTGCTACTGACCCAGGCAGTAATGACCCTGGCCCTTCAGCTTCAAAAGATTGAGAAGAACCCCGGCGTTCTCCCGATCAGAGAAGGAACCGCTCTCGTTTCCTACGATAAGTGGATAGTAATTAAGATATTAGACACTAGGCTTATTAAGGAAGATTTAGGTTTAAATATAAATAGATATAAGGAACTAAATAGATTAGTAGGACTTCTCTCCAACATTAGTAAATCCTTGCTAATATACATTGATGATGTTAACCTGCAAGTAGACCACATGTTAAATATCACCCTGGATAAATATGCACAAATAGTCCCGTTCAACAGACAAAAGAGGGGGCTCATCAACCCTTTAGGATCTTTGATCAAATTTATTACAGGAAACTTGGATCACGATGACGCCATTAAATACGATAATTTGATAAAAGAAGTAAAATCACGCCAGCACTCTATCGAAAAGAAAACTACTCTGATAACCGAAATGACCGGAATTTTTACTAACTCTACTATAAATGTAACTAACAATCTCGAGCAATTAAGCGTCGCAGTCAATAAAATAAGTAAAAACCTAAAAGATATTTCAATGACCTCTCATATTAATCAGGTAATACATGTCTATAATCTGATTTTACATAATTTTCAGACAATCTATGCAAAATTGAACGAGATTGAAAATATTTTAGCATTCAGTAAAATAGGAATATTGCACCAATCTGTAATCAATACGAATGAACTTATTAAAATACTTAAGCTTATAGAAAAAACTGACAGACTCATATACAAGCCAACTTTTGAAAATATCATAAAAATTGAGCAGGCCATGACATTGAAATCGTATTTTAAGAATCAGGAAATTACTTTTGTAATAGAAATTCCCCTAGTTAAGAAAGATACTTATTTTTACTATAAAATTGTTCCCCTACCTATCACCCAACCTGAAACAAACCTTACCCTAATTATATTACCCAAATATCCTTACCTTATTGTGAAGGGGTTGAAAGCCAGCTCGCTGTCCACCCCATGCAAAACCATAGAAGATGGAACTTACCTGTGTGATGAAGAGCAGACCATAGTACCTGTCGAAGACACCTGCATTCTTGACCTGATGAAATATTCTAAGAACGTCTCTTGCATGCAGATTCCAATAGAATTTGAAGGAGTAAAGGTAGAATCCCTCCAGATGAACCGGTGGATGGTATACTCTAAATCTGCTGTTGACCTGACAAGGACGTGTGCTAATGAAATCCTTCATTATGCTCTTTTTGGCACTTACCTGCTTACAATAGACGATAAATGTGAATACAACATTTCCAAGCACTGCTTACGAGAACATACGTTCAATGGAGAAAATCTTGTGTACCCGAAGCTCCCACTGGTGAAGTTACCTGAAAACCTGAAAATTGATGTCCAGCGAAATATGAATCCTGTTAAACTAAATGGAATAGACTTAACTAATCTAAAAGTGTTATCGTACGCGCTGAAAAATAGTGAAAAGCAAAATGATAGTGTGGTGAATACGGAAAGTGTTAGCATAGGAACTATTGTCTTATATGTAATTTTAATCATAGTTTTTACTTTTCTCATTTGTAAGAATTATAAAAAATGGAAGCCTTTCCAAGGTCGAAACCATCCTCCGAAAAATGATTCTCCAGATGCTTTCGAACTTGAGGAGGGAAGAGTCACGTCTGCCCACCGGTATGTAGACCGCGTGGTCAGCATCAACGCAGCTGCATCGCAGACTGCTTAGTTAAGCATATCCTTTGTCTAGCGAGTAAGAATATTAATTAATAAAATCAGTCTAATATCGACCACTGAAGGAATAACTTCTCTTTTTCTTTAAAAGTAGTTTTTTAAAAACCTATTTTCCCTCCGTCGCTTTTTGACTACATAGCTACGAACGCCGCTGTCGCGACACACGCTCTAGCGAAAATTTTTTCAGGTAGTTCATTCGTGCGACAGCTTGTTGGATCAAATTTCAACATATCGAATTACAATATTATTTCAAGCACGGCTGAGTAGAAATCGTGGAAAATATAATAAAAATGTTTAGTACGAATCCCCTTTTAATTCAAATTAAATACTAAAAAGTAACTTAAATTGCCAAAAGTTATATTTACAATTAGTTAGTAGTTGACTTTAAGACTAAAAAGAAAGAATTTAAAAAAAAATTGAGGTCAGTGCCAGCTTAAATATTAGGAATAAAACACGTAAACATATCACTTGGCAGTCGTGATATGTAACTATAAACTATAAAACTGTACATTGTTTACATTGGTACCAATAATTTTTTTTTTAATTCTTTCTTTTTAGTCTTGAAGTCAGTTCATAACTAATTGTAAATATAACGTTTGGTAATTTAATTTTCTTTTTTTTTCTTTTTCTTTTTATTTATTAATTAATATCAGACAACATGGTCCATGTATTGTTAGTACATAAGAACTTAAAAACTATGTTAGTCACAAATTCAAGTTAAGTAAAATACAACAGTCAATAAGTCAATCCATAATTTAAACAATGTCAATTCATAGATTAGAGTTATTAAATGTCAAATCAAGAATAAAAATAAACAATAAAATTCAATTAAATAGCATGTCAAGAAAAAAAAACAATAGTTTTACTTATTAGGTTTAAGCAACACGCCCACCCAAAACTTTAACATTGCACAGTCCATTTTGTCTGCTATTGTCCTTAGGATACTGTTAGTACTAGCCCGCATTCTGATCAACAAAGAAGCTATCCGTTTGCGCCTAATCGCAAAAAAATCGTCAGTGCGTTCCTCAGCAAACATTGTTGAAGCGCTACAGAAGCGTGGCCATCCCACCAGCATCCTAAAGGCATTATTGTATTGGATACGGAGAGCATTATATGCTTTAAGTGTGTAGTTGACCCAAAGACTGCTCGTGTAAAACACCTGACAGTACGCCTTGAAGAGGGTAATCTTAGCATCTTTTGAACAACGAGAAAATCTTCGGATCAACATGTTACTACGCACTGCTAATGCTCTCCGTTCCCGATCCAAATCCAAATCATCGTGTAGATCTTCAGTGACAATATGTCCTAAGTATTTGAACTGTGCAACTCTATTCAAAACTACCCCATTTAACTGAATATGTGGCACAACATTAGATCCTTTACACCCTGCCTTAAACACCAACCATTCACTTTTTTTCGTGTTATATAGCAGACCATGATCTTGAGCATATCTCTCACAGATTTTCAACATTTTTCTCAAGCCACTGATAGCAGGGCTCAGCAGAACCATATCGTCCGCATAGCTAATGTTGTTGACAGTTACACCATCAATGGAGCATCCTGTATGTAGACTGCTGAGCTCTACTATCAAATCATTGACATACAGGTTGAAGAGCAGTGGTGAGGTCAACCCCCCCTGCCTCACCCCGCACTCCAACCTGTACGGTTCTGAATAAATGTTGTTCCATTTTACAAAATTGACTTGGTTGTTGTACCAATACCTTAGAACCTCCGACAATTCAGAAGGAAAACGCGTACTTTCAAGTTTCTTCCACAGGATGTCATAAGAAACCATATCAAAGGCCTTGGAGAGGTCTAAGAAGCACGCATATATAGGCGTACTGCGCTCATTGTAATATTTGACAGTATGCTTCAAACATAAGATAGCCGTCTCAATGGATACGCCTGGTCTGAAGCCAAACTGAGAATCGTGCAATTCCAGACACCCACCAAGGCGCGACTCCAGTAATCTGTCAAGAACTTTAGCCAAAATTGTGGCCAATGATATGGGCCTATAGTTACTCTTGTCTGAACGGTCACCGGTTTTGTTCTTAACTATTGGCACAACAACAGTCTTAAGCATATCCTGAGGTAAGTATGAATGGCGAATACACATTGTGTAGAACAAACCTAGAACTCACGGCAGGTGTACGCCAGCCATCTGTAAATGCTCAATACTGAGACTGTCGTGGCCAGGTGACTTTCCTCTTTTCATGTTTCTTATCGCACCAGCAACTTCTTTAGCTGAGAACCTAACAGTCGGCCTGCCCTCGACAGTGTCAGCCACGGCTGTTTTAGAAGCGGGACCCAGAGATGAATGCACCTTAAAGCTATTCATGAACATCTCAGCTATTTCCTTAGGTTCATTAAGACCAGCGACATTCACAGGAAGACAAGGTTTACCATTTATACTGCTCGTACTCTTCCAAAACTTTTTGAAATCGCTCTTAGAGTGGAGTAGTGCAATAGAACCCATTTTAATTTGCTCTTGATTCTTTTGGCACCATTTGATTTTGGATTTGAAACGTTTCACATTTCCTGGAATACACGCCCTTGTTTTGGTTTTCCATATAGCAGCCACTCCTGAAATTTCAACTTTGCCTCCCTGTGAACTCCGCTAACATGTTTATTCCATCCTACTACATAAGTCCTTCGCTTTAATACCGCCTCTCTTATACTGCACGACCTAACAGCTGCTTCAGAGAGTATGCTGACTATATTTTGATACATTCTATCTAATACTAGTCGATGCTCACCACTGTTACAAAAACTCTCGCTACACTATGAAAATTCAGAGGGAAAATCAATATTGCGAAGCAAATTATGACAATAATTGTGGTATTCTTTACTCTGGTCATTGTTGCGTACACCCCACCTAATTGTATTTAAAGATGAATTACGAGGAACAGGATTCTTACAATAGTTTATGCTTAAATCACAGACAACTTCAAGGGGAAAGTGGTCTGACCAGAATATGTCATTATGTATTTGAACCTTAACAATAGATTTATGCGCGAGCTCATTAACTACACAGTGATCCAACCAACGCCTAGAGCCATGCGCCTCACTGATATAGGTGTAGCTGTCCAAACCTAACGTTACCATATCTGCGCATATAAGTTTCTGCTCCGCACAGAAGCTTAAAAGTTCCTTACAAAAATGTTCACCTGGGTGGGCATTGAAGTCACCAAGCACATAGATCAAATCTGCTGCATTACTTTCTAATATCGCATAAATTTCACCTAAACACTGCGTAAACTCTGGCAAGTTTTTAGAAACGTCTACGGGCATGTACACACTCATTATAATTTAAAAATGGATTTTAGTTTATGATTTGAATTTAAAAATGGATTCATTCTAAGCATTTTTATTTTGTTTTCCACGACTTCTAATCGGCCGTGTTTAAAATAATATTGTCATTCGATGCGTTGAAATTCGATGCAACAAGCTATCGCACGAATGAACCACCTGAAAAGTTTTTCGCTAGAGCGTGTGTCGCGACAACGGCGCTCGCAGTTATGTAGTGGACCCATTTTTTTGTAATTTATAGTAAAAGCTGTTTGTGGTCATAATTTTAATCATGAGATGATTTGCGGTTCCAATATTATTTTATTTACGACATTGTATAAAAACTGCCGCCCTATAGTCTCCTATAGATCAGCCGAACTATCGCAATCTCATACATCTGGCGCGATCCATTGGGACCATTCTCTTACCTCTAAAAGTGATTCATGGAGTAATAACGAAGACCAAGTGCGTGTTATACCTGAATCCTGACTTACTTTTAAAGCGTTATAGCATGGAGAAGTTAAGAGTGGTTGATGAGATATACAGGTGTGACAGATGGACAGACAGACAAAGTCGCACCATACGAGTTCCTTTTTTTACCATTTTGGTATCGGAACCCTAAAAACTAAGGACAAAAAATGAGAACGCGATACCATCTGTTTCTTACATAATAAATAAAATTATCTCGAAAACTTTTTTATTGAATCAAGCTCCGGATATTTTTACAAGAGTGATTTTACGGAAAAGCGTATATTTGGTAAACAGAAGGTTTTATGTGAGACATAAACTATCACTTTCACAAAACAAAATAAATCACCACCGCTTGCCGGGAGGGGGGATAGTACAGACAGAATTACGGAAAAAAAGACAACAAAAAACATTGAAGAAATAATGGTGGCGCAAAAGCGATATGTATCTATGTAGAAAACGAGGCTTCATATTTATCATACTCCTGATAACTGCGCCCACGACTTCGTCCGCGTGGTATTTGGGTTTTGTAAGAAAAAAAACCGGCTAAGTGCGAGTCGGACTCGCGTCCTAAGGGTTCCGTACCTATCTACCATATGATATACTAAAAGCTTTTGCTCTTTGATTTTAAAAACTCCGCGACCATCTAACTCGACCCCTCTTTTATAGAAAATTTCTTGAAACGGGAGCTCACCTTAATTGGTTACTATTAGTTGTGAGAAAAATTTAAATATTTAATGATTTTAGACTTTTCCCTTTATTTGTACTGTGAGACCTAGCTTCTTGCCAAATTTCATAATTTTAGGTCAACGGGAAGTACCCTGTAGGTTTTGCTTTTATGCATAAATGTATGGAGATTAGGACATAAAAAGCCATATCTTTTGATTGCGTCGTTGTAAAAAATTGAAATTTTCACATCATGTGTGGTTTATGGACCTTAATATTCGTTATCAATTTCAACCTAATACCTTTACTCGTTCGTGAGAAAAAGGGTCTTGACAAACAGACAGACAAACAGACAGACGGACAACAAAGTGATCCTATAAGGGTACCGTTTTTAGGGTTCCGTACCTCAAAAGAAAAAAACGGAACCCTTATAGGATCACTTTGTTGTCCGTCTGTCTGTCTGTCTGTCTGTCTGTCAAGACCCTTTATCTCACGAACGGGTAAAGGTATCAGGTTGAAATTAATACCACATATTAGGATCCATGAACCACACAAGGTCTGAAAATTTAATTTTTTTAAAACAACGCAATCAAAAGATATGGCATTTTATGTCCTCATCTCCATACATTTATTCAAAAATGCAAAACCTACAGGGTACTTCCCGTTGACCTAAAATTATGAAATTTGGCAAGAAGCTAGGTCTCACAGTACAAATAATGGGAAAAGTCTGAAATCATTAAATATTACAACTTTTCTCACAACTAATGGTAACCAATTGTGGTGAGCTCCCGTTTCAAGAACATTCATATAAGAGAGGGGTCAAGTTGGATGGTCGCTGAGGCGATTTTTGTTTTAGTTCTATTTAAAAACGGGAACACTTACAAACTTGAAAATTGGTATGTTTATAGTGAATAGGCTATAAAATAACAACAAATAATAAAATTTGGTAAACGCGTGACGGACTCAAAAAATAGCACATTAACTTACTGAAATTTCAACTAATACAATTATGTTTATGTGGTGGTACGGAACCCTCAGTGCGCGAGTCCGACTCGCACTTGGCCGGTTTTTTTTTATTTTGAGTTACGGAACCCTAAAAATCAATCAATTGGACCAGTCCAACCTTAAATTTTGATAATATTTTCTTTAGGCTTATTTTTTTGCAAGATTCAAGTTTTTTTCGTCACAATTAAAGATTTGGCTTCGATTTGAGTGAACCCGAACTCCACACAGTCATGTTAAAATAGCTGTACGAGTACTAGAAGTCATGTGAATATGTATCGTCTCTCGAAATGGTTGCGTCCTTGCATGGCGTCTCATCCTATACTATTAAACGAGCAATATATAATATATATATATGTATATTATGTAATAGTTTCTGTCATGTCTGGGAAAAATCGGTTTTTTCCGTGTTTTTAAGCATTTTTAAACCTACAGCGCCATCTGTTGGCGGATAGTATATTGCTCTCCCGATGATATTTTAATGTTGAAGCGGCTATTATAGAGCGAAGCTCGGTCGCCCAGGTACTATATATTTTTATATATATAAAAATATTGCTCGGTTAATAATATAGGATATTTTATTTGTAATCGGTTTCTCAAAAACGGCTCTAACGATTTTGATCATATTTAGTATCCGGGGGTTTTTGGGGACGAAAAATCGATCTAGCTAGGTCTCATGTCTGGGAAAAATCGTTTTATCAGTGTTTTTAAGCATTTTTTTTTTAATACAGCGTTTTAGGCAGAAACCTACAGCGCCATCTGTTGACGAGTAGCATAGCTTGCTCACTCGATGATATTTTAATGCTGAGGCGGCTATTGTAGAACGAAGCTCGGTCTACCAGGTACTGATACCTTAAGCAATTATTAAAACCATTGTGTGTGTGTGTGTGTGCGTGTGTGTGTGTGTGCGTGTGTGTGTGTGTGTGTGTGTGTGTGTGTGTAAGTTGTGACTATCAATAATAAATATAATTTACATTTAGTCGCAGCTTTGAAGAGTATGAGAAATGGAGCCTCATTTACAGATTCCTCTTTAGCAATGAATAAAATATAAATAAAATATAAATAAATATTGGGGGACATTTCACACAAGGTCATCAGCAATAACAATGTCTTTGTTCTCTTGTGTTGCTGTGTACACACAAATAATAAAAGTAATTCAGAGATTGTACCGTTTTTTACTCGCGTTCTAGTTCGCTCGGAAGCTTGAGAGTCCCTGAGTCAGCGGTAAACACACAGCAGCTATACTAGTATAAACTAGTGTCTCCACAACACTAACACAAGTAATATAAAAGTGAGTTCCACCCTGCCTATTTAAAAAAAAAAATGTTCACGCCGACTTGAGAACCTCTCCTCTTTTGTTTTTCGTCGCTCAGAAATAAATCTTCAGAATTTCACGAAACCATAAATATTAACCAAACATTATAATGAGCAATTACCGCATACAATAGAAATAAATGGGGTTCTCCCGCGAGGAGATGTTATTAATATCCGCGCCGTTCACATTTTCCGCTCACGATCAATCATACGAGTGTTGCTTCCGACAACGATGATATATCCAACAACAGTGCGCCCGCGCTCCGCTACGCATGTCGCTACGCACCGCTACGCCGTAGAGAAGGTTGTAGCATTGCCTAACGTCTTTTGTGTTGTTTGAATGGAATTTGAGTTATTGAGGAGGAAGAGGAATTTTGTAATTTTGTAATTATGCCGCTATTCCTGGTAATATCCAACTGGGTGTTATTTCCGGAAATCACTCGATTCATATGTCGCAGGCAAATTGTAATCCGTCGTTTTACATCATGCCTTGGCATTCTACAAAATACCGAGGTATTTTTAATTCGTCATTCACAAAACCGCACGTAATTCGTTTCTGGCATTTTGGTTGAAAGGTAACCTAAGCCAACCTAGTCGATACTGCCGATACTTACTCGGGATGTTGGGTTTACCGTGGCTAACGAACCTAAAATGCACCAGTGGCCTAAACCCGTTTATAATCTGCCGACGCCGTTTTACAATTTGCCGAGCGTTTACAGTTCGCCCGCCGTTTGTAAACGGCGAATTATACGATTTGCCTGCATTTGATTTGTGAGATATATGAGTTTCGGACACAATTAGTCTGAGGGAACTATATTGACTATTTTAAGAAAACAAGCACGTTTAAATACAGCCTAACATAAAATTTTTGTAAAGATTATTGTTGACAATTTCGGTGCTTTGTAAATCTTGATTGTATCTTACAGTCTCGGGATATTTATAATTCCGTTCCGACGTGGTCACAAATTACTATTTATATTTATTTGGAGCGGTTTCACTGTTAATATTGAATTTTATCAAATTGTGCTCGTATCAGCGCACGGTCCATTTAGAAGTTAAAGGGTACAGTAACGGTTTTAAAAGTTAAGGCGAGTACATATATTTAATACATTCATGTTTGTTTAAATAAGAATTATGTGAACGAAAATTAAGCTTAGTTTTACGTGTGTGCTTATAAACAAAATAATTGTCAAAGAATTTTAAATTAATAGATGAAGTGCTCATGGCTAAGTTGTAGATGCCCCTTCTTTGGAATCACGAAAGTTAAGCAACGTAGGCCGTGGCCAGACCTGGATGGGTGACCGCTAGTGGCACAACACCAACAACAAGAGCGTTTCAGTGTTTCTTGGCTACTGTTTTGATAGTAGTCGTTAAGACAAGTCAGAGGCCATTTGGCGTATTGAAAACTCTGACAGCCAAGTTAGCCACTATATTACCTGGCAAAACTGAATCTAGGATTGGGTCTGATTTGCCTTCTGGGTTGTGAAGGTCAGATGGTAGTCGCTTTTTGGAAAACCAGTGCCCTAGTTAGATCCCCTAACTTAAGTAGTCGAATCCGTAAAAACCATTGGTAAAAACGGAATAAGGCTATGGGAATCAAGAAATATAAATGAATTGACGACCTAAAATGAATTGAATGAACTGGCGACCTAAAATACAGGTTACTACCTAGTTTAGGCACCAGATCTCCCACAATACAATGTCCAAAACTTTGCTTTCTTATTGTTTCTTAAAATTTTTTAATTTGTAATGGCATTTTTGTTGGACGATGAATAAATTTTATATTATATTATATTATATTATATTATATTATATTATATTATATTATATTATATTATATTATATTATATTATATTATATTATATTATATTATATTATATTATATTATATTATATTATATTATATTATATTATATTATATTATATTATATTATATTATATTATATTATATTATATTATATTATATTATATTATATTATATTATATTATATTATATTATATTATATTATATTATATTATATTATATTATATTATATTATATTATATTATATTAATTGATGATAATTAAGATACTGAAAACAACACTTTGCCAACACTGACTTAACTAACGCAAGTAACAACTGCCTGCCAGACCCGTGTGGTGCCGGCAAAGAATATTACCTACCCTTAGGTAAATGATTCGCTACGCTCCGACCTACCCATCTCTACCCGTGGGTGTCGTAAGAGCCGGCTGAGGGACTATGAACCGGAGGATGGGTAGCAGCGTCCTTCTGTGATCGTACCATCTTACATACTGCGGCCACCAACAATAGCGGTCGCCAGCCGACGCTTACAAGCGTGGTGACTATGGTAAATCCCGTCCAAAGTACCACGCGCTTTTGCTGGAGTTTTGGAGGGAGCTCTCTGTCCTGCAGTGGACGTTTCATGGGATGTTATGATGATGATGATGATGATGAAGAAAGCGAAGCGCGTTGCCCACCCTGAGAAGTAAGATGGTATGTCTCTTGTGCCGATAATTTCACTGACTCCCTTACCATTCGAAGCGAAACACATCAGTCAGTGGCGGATTTGGAGTCTTGGCCGCCCTAGGCCGTGTAGTATTGAGCCGCCCCTTTGCCTCCAGCATTGTGCGCATCCATCAAGTCGGAGCCCAAGTAACTACCCTGAACAACAAAGAAAACGGGTCCGCAGCTTTTCCGCCATACATTTTTATAAAATGATGGGCTTAAAGTAATCGTCTATATCATATCGAAATCGAATAAAAATACCAACCTGATTAGTCAGATCTTTAGATAAGAATCTTGTCAACAAATCTCTCCAAATCAAACCTGTCTACTGTATCCAGGAAAGTTGGTACATCATTTAGAAAAACCTTTTTCACTACATTTGCTCGAATAGGCGTCAATTGCATAGCAGCAAACCGTGCGGAAAGTAGACAATTCCAGCATGATCTGCCAGCCCGTGCGGGAAAGTAACTTTTTAATTTAAATGTACAAGAGATAAAAAGTTTAGAGCAAGGAGTCTTTAGTGTTCAGAAATATGTTGATTAATAGCTAAAAATCTGAGTAAAAAGATAAATTTTCAACAAATAAATATAAAATCTTTAAAATTTAAACAATTTTTAGTAAATAATTATTTTATTATGTACAAAGATATTAAATAAGTACGACATATTTTTCTTTTACAAACCACTAGGCAGTTTGTATGACTTCCCTTTTTCTTACATGTTCAGAAACTTTTTGTGCGCACGCGCAGTTGCTGATATTCCCGCCAAAATTTTCTTATAGTAGTTGTTGAAAGTTTTTATCTATTTTATTGATTAATATGACAAGTTCTAATGAATGCATTGTAAAACGTTGTTTGATACACGTGCTCAAGAGTAAATCCTGACTCGTGTCTTCTCTTCAGGATTTACTTCCTTTCCGCACTTGTATCGAAAATAACTATTACATGTTAGGTTGACCGATTGGCTGTCCCTAGGTCACTGGGCCCTAGGGAAAATCTGCTTCACGGCAGAAACAAGTAAGGTGGTAATACTTCCCCAGGCGGGCTTTGCAGTCTTTGCCAAAAGTCCTACCACCTTCACTTAGTAAACCAGAGTTTGTGAGGCCGGTTCTCGACTATTTCAGTTATATGTTTTTTTTTATACACCCACTCGGCATAACCTAAGGTAATGTACACACTAAGCAACTTGTATGTAAGAATGTTAATACCCAAGTATACCTGAACGGTGTTGACCCCTTCTAATTTAAAGTATTCAAAGACATGAAGTTCCTCTTATAAGTGTCGCGAACTTGCGAATCTCCTTAAGCTAAGTTGCAACCTTTTAGTTATTTATCCTGATAAAACCTTAAAAGGTAAATTATTACATATGGAAATTAACAATCAAACACTACTTTTTACTTATCGAATATAAATATTTACTTCTGAAAACAAAAATCAGAGATTTTGAAGCTTTTAAGTGATATTTTATCATGCGGTGATATTCAAGATAAAGGTCCCAGGATTTATCACTGTGTTTTTCTAATTTGACCTTTAATGCCGAACAGACCGTATATCCCACTCGTGAATCCATGATTATATCACGATTTGGGGTTAGATAATGAAGACAGATCCAATACGGAAACATCAATCAGCATTAATAGGTTAACGTTGCATGGAACATTAACCAGTTTTATAACCTTCTTAAACACTGAGATTAAAGTTAAGGTTTCGAATTTTTTATCCACAATATTATGTTTTTTCTATAGCTAGGTATATTATTCCGTATAGAAAGTTCACTTCACTTTTCGATACGATTGAGAGCACAAAATTTTAAATTTGAAAGGATCGAGTCGATGTGTGAAGTAGACTTTCGTTACGGAGTAGCACCGCAGGAGCTCCATAATGCGCGAGATTTGTGGACAGATGAGTATCGTGCCTTTTATGGACCCAATTCTTGACCCATTTCTTACTGGGTGACAAAATATCATTTATAGACTTTAAACATTATTTACCAACATAAACTGTTAAAAGGTAAATTACAATAAAACGCTTCTTTAATTTTAAGGATATCAAAATCTAGTTACATAAAGGAAGTTTTGCGATGATCAATTTTTTAAGTAATATTTTACCACACAGTGATATTAAAAAATTGGACTCCTGTGTATTAAAAATCGTTCCCTGCTTGGCAAACTAAACCCTTTTACAAATGGAGATGCATATGTCACCGGAAAATAATACGGAATCGTAAGTTGATCAATTTCCTAGTAAGTCGATCAACTTTCGAAAAATAATAAACTGTACCGAATTAAGAGAACCTAACGCAACCTAACCGATCCCGAAGGGGAAAGGAAGAGGAAACCTCAGAGGTAACCCAAGAGGGAACAGAGGGAAGAATCTGTGCAAGAGGTTCCGGAGGAAGAGGTCACGGAGGGAAGAGTGCTCGGAGGGAAGTCGCGCATAGAAGGGGTCCCGGTGGCAAGAGGAACTTGTAGAGAAGAGTCCCGCAGAAGAGGTCCAGGAAGGAAGAGTGCTCAGAGGAAAGACTCCGTAGAAGAGGTCCTAGAGGGAAGAGTGCCTGGAGGGAAGACTCCGTTCAAGAGGTTTCGAGGAAAGCGTCTACGAGGAAGCTAAGAGGGCGAACTCTGTAAAGAGTGAATCGGAAGCTCGGGTTGTATATAAGTCCTAATAAACGAAAAAAAAACTACATTGGCGTTTCACTCCAATCCCGAACCGCTAGCTCGTAACACCTTACCTAACGGACCTAGGATCTACGAATTTCCTACGAGTTTATTGTTTTTCGAAAATTGATCAACTTACGATTTTTATAATTTTCCGGTGACAAATACTAAGCTTCGCTCTGTATTAAGGTTATCAAAGTCCACCAACGGATGGCGCTGTAGAGTTACTCTAACGCGCTATTTTCAAGAAATGCTCAAAAATCGGAGAAAACAAATTTTCTCAGATGTGAGACTTAGCTAGAGCTATTATTTAATCTGTGGCTAGAGCTAGATAACCCCCGTACAAAAATTTCATCGAAATCGTTAGAGCCGTTATCCAGACACCGGTTGTAAATATACAAATATTGCTTGAGCATAAGTGATTGTATTATAGGTACTACTAGTAGCTTTCAGCCTGCGGTTTCAACCCGCATAATGCGTTTTCCCGTGGGAACGAAGTGTTTTTCCGCGGTAAAAAGTAGCCTATGTGCTATTCCAGGACCTAACCTATACGAGTATGTGTGCCAAGTTTCATTAAAATCCATCCGTAGTTTTTGCGTGAAAGAGTAACAAACATCCATCCATCCATACTTACAAACTTTCGCATTTATAATATAGTAGGATAGGATAGGGAGTAGGATATAGTAGGATAGGACAGGATAGTAGGATAGGATAGTAGGAAGTAGGATAGGAAGGATAGGATAGGAAGTAGGATAGGATAGGAAGTAGGATTAAAGTTGGTAGACACGTCACGGAAGGTAGTAGGAAGGAACGTGTCAAATTATCGTGGTTGTATACGCAGCCGGTGACCCGACCCTTCAGATTTATTCATCGCTACTAAACGTGCACTGAACCAATAATAGGCTCTCCCAGTATGTACTCTGCTAATCCTTTTTAAATCGCTGAGGCCGACCGCTGAACTGGAGGGTGATCGTGGTAATTTCAACGACATCACCAAAACAAAAACATTTGCCTCAAAAGTTATGTTAAGTCTTAACTAAGTGGTTTAGGCGAATGTTTTTGTTTTGGTAATATCGTTGAAATTACCTCGATCACACCCCTTCAGCCCTGCTTGCTACCCCACGTTTCATATTTGCTTATTGGGCAACAGTGCCTGTATATAGGTATGAGGGCCCTGTAGAGGATACAATATGATATGATACCTATATTGAATTTTTATTTTGATAATCATCTACACTGATACCGTAAATTCTCTACGAAAAATCACTAACATTATTAAGTGTAAAAAATATTTTAGCCTGTTATTTAGGTCATGAAACAGAACAACAGAATTTTCCCTAAGGAACGTAGGTCGAAGCAAGAAAAAGATGTATTCTCCACTTAGACCAACGATTTGATTCTCCAATACAAAATGCGCAATCAGCTGGTGCAGTATCTGTGATAAGTTGTTTTTTTTTTTCGTATTCCTACCTATGTTCCTTGGGAAAAGTTGTTCAGTTTCAAGGCACGCTAAAAAATGCTTACAAATTTTTTACCCTTGTATACTTACAGCGGGATTTTTTATTGGTTTTCCCAAAATCATTTTTCCCTTCCCATACAAAATGAGTCAATCGCGTGTCCACTTTAGGAGGCGAAAAAAATCGGACTGACTGCTCTATTAACAACGCATAGCTCAAACCACTGAACAGATTAGGCTGAAATTTGGTACACACCTTTATAACGTAGGCATCGTAAGCAAGGATGTTTTTGAAATTCATTCCCCTTATGATAGTACGGAAATCCACGCGGACGAAGTCGCGGGCAACAGCTATTAGTAACATAATTTAAAAAACCGTTTTGTAACGAATTCACATTGAATAAATGAACGTGAATAAGCTTTCTCGCATACGTTAAAAGTGATATCATCCCCAATTGAGTCGCTTCTTTCTATATTTGCCGGGTCAACAGTAATCACAAAGAAGGGTATTTTGATACGTGTGTGACGGAGGAAATAACTATCTCAATCATAGAATGGATCACTTTTTCAGCAGAAATATATCAATACTCGTAATGACAATGTTTGAGAACCTTCTGGTAAGTAGAGTACGATTTCATTTCAATCTTATGTACGTAGATATACGATCATCATCATCATATCTTCAGAATTCTAGTTTTTGCAGGAAAAATGTAGAGGGGAAGTACCATAGTCACCTAGCTTGTTAGCGCTTAGCACCATGGACCACGGTTTTAGGTGACCCCAGTAAGTAAGACGTAAGATACAAAGGAGGATGCTGCTGCCCATCCTCCAGGTTATAAATAAAATAATTTATTCGCAGTTGTAAATCAATGTTATTCTTTCCGTCAAATATCCTATGTTTTTAGATGGCAGCAAAATAGATTGGCAACCGTGTAGGAATAAACGAAGGAAATGTATACTTCCCCCTAACGCGCTACTTAGAAAATGCTCGGTGATTTCACGACCGACTGAATGACCGAAGGAGCTCCTTAAGAACTAACTCACTCCAAAGGAGTAAAATCAATCTAATTGATTAAAAACCCAAATGAAATTACAGCAAGCATGAAGGAAAAAAAAATTACGCGTATTTTTTTTTTCCTTCATGACAGCAAGGGCCAAAAGGAAATATAAACAACTTTCAAACTTTGACTTGGATGTTTGAAACTTTACCTTGATCATAGCCTTGATTCATTCAATGCCGAGTGTATAATTGAGTCAATTTGATTATACTTAGGTACCGACATGTTTACGGAAAAGTTTCAGAAGCGTACCAACCATGGGTACTGTCAGCCTCTTGTCGATTTATGTTTTCCTGGTATCTGCATTTTCTTTTAAATGTCACCCAAGTAAAAAGTTACCACTTGTATCTTTACAAAATAACTTTAGGGTAAGTGGGCTGTGGTAGAAAATTATGTATTATAACAGTTGCACACTGAAAATCCATACTCCATTTCCGTATACTGCTCGTAGTATGAAACAGTGTGGAAATGAAAATTATAGCGGACAATAACCTCAATTTCGAAACTGCCATTGGTTTCGAATTTGGAATATTCCGGTAACGGGAGTAGATAAAATTGATAACCCTAAGCAATCCAAGATCTCCTTGATAGAATTTGCTACAGGCCCCGCGCTGGCTAAATCCGGCACTGCTGCTGTCAATCTAATCAAGCGACATTCATTCGACTGTGATTTGTAAATATATATACGAGTATTTGAAGCGTAAACACATTTGCAATACAGAGAGGAAAATTTAATTCATATGTGTATACTAATAAAATCGAACCAAATCAAAACAGTGAACGCGCACGGGTGAGTGTCGCGAATTTTTTTTAAAAAAGCTCATTCTCACCGCCAGAGGGCGACACAGATTTACATCAAATAAAACAACTTTCTACAATAGGGTGTTTTTCAGCACTTTTTGAAAGTTCAACTGGATGTCGTGCTGGTCATCGTTAGGAAATGGAAAATGGACACACTCATACTAATACTAAACGGTCATCCAGTATGAAAATTATTAAGTTGTGACGAAGCGGGCGGGCGGCCCCGCCCAGAGGCACACGCCGCCCAAACGCTATTTAAGCGCCGAGCCGAGCGCGCAGCGGCCAGTCAACGTTCCACCGCCGTTCCGTCGCGATCTCCTGACGAGCCGTTACCGCCAGCCCCAGTCCGCAGCGAACCCATCCACACTCCGTCCGAAAGCCCGTATCTCGGCGAGGAAACGGTAGGCTGAGCGGAGCTTTGTTAGCCAGAGCCCTATCCGAGCGTCCCACTCATCCCTCACGTGTCGGACCTGGCGCTCCCGAAAATATAAATAAATAGCATGTAAACTGTGCTCGTCCGTGTTGTGATTTGATATCCGCCGCCCCCAACTTGCTCCCAGAGCGTATCACGCCTTTCTCGAGGGAGAGACGTGACAAACTCATTGTGATTGCTACTGTCAAATTTCTGTAGCATATTTTCTTCTTTCTGTAGCAGATTTCATTTATTTTACAAAGCCATAAAAATCAAATTACCAACAATGATGAAGGTGCCACCTATCTAAATTTAAAAAGACGTAGTTGACAAACGTCATACAAAATTGCCTATTGCTGGTTTCCCGCCCGGCAGCTTTTCCCGCAGAAATCCTTTCTTAGACTCACCTATCCTATACTATTAAATGAGCAATATTTGTATAGGTATTATATTTGTAATCGGTTTATCGAAAAGGGCTCTAACGATTTCGATGAAATTTACGGGGTGGTTTTTGGGGGCGAAAAATCTATCTAGCTTAGCTAGGTCTCATGTCTGGGAAAATTCGTTTCCCCTTAGTTTTGAGCGTTTTGTAAATTCCGCGTTTTAGACAGAAACTTACAGCGCCATCTGTTGGCGAGTAGCATATCTTGCTCACCCGATTATATTTTTAGGTTGAGGCGGCTATTATAGAGCGAAGCTCGGTCGCCCAGGTACTATATATGTAATCGGTTAAGCATTTTTTTTTAATTCCGCGTTTTAGACAGAAAGCAACAGCGCCATCTGTTGGCGGGTAGCATAGCTGGCTCACCCGATGATATTTTAATGTTTAGGCGGCTATAGAGCGAAGCTCGGTCGCCCAGGTACTGTTATATTATTAGACTCATTCGCCATTATACCCGCTGAGGCTTGATCCATTTACAACCAGTGTACATAATTTTTGAGTTCGTGTAAACACACATAAGTTTTAAGGTCATTGATACCGCGGCCGTATCAATATCAACTGTAGTGTACTGGTGGTGGGTTTTCGCACAAAGTTTAATATAAATTGTAGGAGGGTATTTCTATGTTGCTTTGTGTCAGTCTAAATATACGCCTTAGCAAATGAACGTGTGTTTCCTTGAGAATACTATAATAGCGACGAGTTGATTAAAAATAAAAGTAATTTCGCGTGTGTTATTCGGAATTAACAATGTCGGTCGGTAAATTAAGTGAGTTCGATGTTCAAAACGGTAATTGGGCCTCATATGTGGACAGATTAGAAATGTATTTTCTAGTGAATGAGGTGAAGGACGAGTTAAAGTTACCGGTTTTAATCGCGTCGATCGGCGAACAAGCTTATGAACTGTTGGTGAATTTAGCCAGTCCTAAGAAGCCATCTACATTAACATATAAGGATGCAGTGAAACTTTTGCAGGAACACTTACAGCCAGCGCCTTCGGCGTTAGCTGAACGTTACCTTTTCAGACAAAGACGTCAAAGCGCTAATGAGACCATTGCATGTTATGTGGCGGAACTGAAGCGGTTATCGCGTAATTGTAAATTTGAGACCGCATTGAATAATAATTTACGCGATCAGTTTGTATGCGGCGTGAGGAGCGAAATAATAAGGCAGCGTTTATTTGCGGAAAACGACGACGTGACGTTCACGGAGGCAGTGAAAATTGCGACGTCCTTGGAGGCGGCAGAAAAGGATGCAGCGGCGGTAGACAGCCATGGGCAGCCGGGGTGCGGGCCTGGGTCGGCAGTCGCATCGAGCAGTGAGGAGCCGGGGACACAGGTGCATGCGGTGCGCGTCGGGGCCGCCGGCAAGGGCGCGCGGCCTCGCGAGCCACGGTACGGCGGGGGAGCGAGCTCGGCGACACCGAGAGAAGGCCGGCACGGATATAACTATAAGTGCGATGCTTGCGGGTCGGAGAGACATGATACGGGTTTCTGCCGGTATCGGAATTTTGTGTGCAGTGCTTGCAAGAAATCGGGTCACTTAAGGAGAGTGTGCCCTGTTCGGAATGGAGGATGGGTTCGCCACGGAAGGGAGAGGGCAAACATGCATTTTGGACATGTGTTCGAGGAAGAAGAGGAAAGTCCAGTTGAAGAGTCGGATGATCTTGAAGAATATTTAAATCACTTGTGTTTAAGTGACTATAAGGCGGTGAGTTTACCACTGTGTATAGATAACAAAGTGATTCATATGGAAGTTGATACAGGCACGGCTATTTCTTGTGTTAGTAAGACCACATACGAGAAATATTTGTCTCATTTGGAGTTGGAACCGGATAGTACGACTTTAAAATTTTATGACGGATCCAGGATCCGTCCACTTGGCATTGTTAAACCGTTGGTGAAATTCGGAGAAAAAGAGAAACAATTAGAATTGTTTATTATAAATGGTGGAACAACGTCTCTGTTAGGTAGGCAGTGGCTTACGGAATTACAAATTGATATACCTAAATTTGTCAAAGACCATCAAAAATTAAATGTACATAATTTGGAAGTTGATATTCCTCATTTACTTGACAGGTATAAAGCGTTGTTCAGTGGAGGGCTGGGGCGGTATACCGGCGGTAAGGCGACGTTGCGCGTGAGAGAGGGAGCCGAGCCGGTGTTCCACCGCGCGCGGCCGCTGCCCTACGCGATGCGCGAGCGGGTTGACGCGGAGCTCGACGCAATGCTGCGCGCCGGCGTCATCGAGCCGGTGGACTGCTCCGACTGGGCTTCGCCTTTAGTACCTATTAGTAAGCCGGATGGTGATCTGAGAGTTTGTGCGGATTATAAGGGTACTCTAAACCCTGCGCTGTTGGTTGATCGGTACCCATTACCTAAAATTGAGGACGTGTTAGTTGGGTTAAATGGTTCGAAATATTTTAGTAAAATTGATTTATCACAAGCATACAATCAAATTGAATTGGACGAAGAGTCCAAAAAGTTTACAGTCATAAACACCCATAAGGGGTTATTCAGATACAACAGGCTAGTGTTTGGGTTGGCATCGAGCCCGGGTATTTTTCAGCGTATAATGTCAAATGTATTAAGCGGTATCCCAAATGTGCAAGTATTCTTAGATGACGTCATAGTCGGGGGGCAAACTAAAGCCGATCATTTGCGAGCCCTAGAAACGGTCCTTAAACGTTTGTTAGATAATGGCCTTAAGCTCAAAAAAAGTAAATGTGTGTTCTTGGTTGAAGAAGTTTCGTACTTAGGGTACGTTGTATCAAAAGAGGGTATAAAGCCAGATCCGACGAAAATTGAAGCTATACAAAAAATACCAAGGCCACAAAATGTATCGGAATTACGGTCATTTTTGGGATTGGTAAATTTTTTTGCGAAATTCGTCAATAACTTTAGTGCTCGTCTGGTGCCTTTGTATAACTTGTTGAGGAAGGGTGCGGAATGGAAGTGGGATGCGGAATGCGAGAGCATCTTTATAGAAATCAAAAGAGTGTTAACGGGGACACAAGTATTGGCACATTATAACCCTAATAAGCCACTTATTTTAACTTGCGATGCTAGTGCGAGGGGGCTGGGAGGGATATTGGCCCAGCCCGGACCGCGCGGGGAGCGACCCATCGCTTACATTTCTCGTACTTTAAATGAGGCGGAGAAACATTACTCGCAAATTCATCGCGAAGCACTTGCGATCATCTTTACGGTACGGAAATTTCATCAGTATTTGTACGGGCGCAAATTCACACTAAGAACTGATCATAAGCCCTTGGTGTCGATTTTTGGTCCGAGCAAGGGTATTCCACCGATGGCGGCCAGTAGAATGCAGCGCTGGGCCGTCATTCTATCGGCTTACAATTACGATATAGAGTATGTAAAAACGAACGAAAATAGTGCGGATGGTCTGTCGCGGTTACCTCTCAAATCGGTAGACAACAGAAAAATACCAGAACAGACATTTTATCACATAGCGCAGGACGCATTAATGCTAGATTACAATGAAATAAAAAGAGAGACAAGAAAAGACCCGATCCTAGGAAGACTGTTGAGTTATGTTCGAGAAGGTTGGCCAGAGAAGTGTGACATTGTAGGAATGCAACCATATTTTAATAGAAAATCAGAATTGTACGAGGAATTGGGCTGCATAATGTGGGGCCATAGGGTGATTATTCCGGCAGCCTGTAGAAATCGGGTAATCCAAATAATACATGAGCCACACATGGGGGTAGTCAAATCGAAGGCATTGGCGCGCAGCTACGTGTGGTGGGCCGGGCTCGACGAGGCGGTGGAGACGGCGTGCCGCGAGTGTGCTGCGTGCGCGGCGCTCGCCGACGCTCCCCCGCACCACACACCGCACAGCTGGCCCTGGCCTTCTCGGCCGTGGACTAGACTTCATTTGGACTTCCTAGGTCCAATAAACGGAAAAACGTATCTCGTAGTCGTAGATGCGAGGTCAAAATGGGTTGAAATTTTTCAAGTTCATAGTACTGCGGCTAGCACAACGATAATAAAATTGCGGGAGTTATGGAGCAGGTGGGGAATTCCAAAGCAGATCGTTTCGGATAACGGGCCCCCATTTTCGAGTCAGGAATTTAGGGATTTTATAACGAAGGATGGCATCAAGCACATCTTCACGGCCCCATACCACCCTTCTTCAAATGGCGCTGCGGAAAATGCAGTGAAATTTTTAAAAAGAGTTATCAAAAAGGCTACGTTAGAACGAAAGGATGTTCAAGAGGCCTTGGACACCTTTTTATTGTATTATAGGAATACGGAGCATGTAACCACGGGAGAATGTCCGGCCACATTATTGCTCGGCCGACGTGTGCGCACTCGTTTAGATTTAGTCAGACCGGATAGAGAAACTAAAGTTCAGGAGGCGCTAAAGCGGCAAATAGAAGGTGCAGGGGGATCAGATCGGAATTTCCAAAGGGGTGATGACGTGTGGTTTAGACAATATTTAAAGAGTGAGAAATGGGTGCCCGGTAAAGTAATCAATACGTTAGGTGAAACAGACTATAGTGTTTCGGATAAAACTGGCCAGCAGGTTCATAGGCACGTAGATCAACTAAAGCGCAGATCGAGGAGTTCCCTTGTATATCCCGAAGAGGCACACAGCAAGTCACGCAGACAGGTAGTGTTGGATAACCAGTCGGAGGAGGACACGAGCAACGAGTCGCCGGCCAAACTAGAGATCGAGAAAGAGAAGGCTAGTGGGTTCGTAAGCTCACCAGAATTTCGTTCACCTATTCAGTCACCCTTACCGCAGGTTACTTCACCGGCCCGAAGCCGCCCTATACGACAGTGTAGGTTAGGGAAGGTTCCTGTGTATAGGAATAAATAAAATAGCTTTTAGTTAATTATACTTAAGAAAGATTTCGAGACTAAGATGATGTAATCATAATTTAGTGTGGAGGATTGTAGTGTACTGGTGGTGGGTTTTCGCACAAAGTTTAATATAAATTGTAGGAGGGTATTTCTATGTTGCTTTGTGTCAGTCTAAATATACGCCTTAGCAAATGAACGTGTGTTTCCTTGAGAATACTATATATTAAGTAATATATAATAAGTAAAGTGTTCATCCGATAACAGTACTGACTCGGAATACAGGATGTTAGATAAAGCACTGCGATCCTTTATGACACCGTATTACTTGATTTCCACCAGCTAACTATTACGATTCACATGAAGCAACCCTAAAAGGTGGAACATACAGACAGTGAAGGCTTAGTCGCATGATTTTGGTATGCACATTTTGGGTACGGAACCCCACAAAATCACATCACATTACATGAAATACCATTGTAATGTATTATGTGTATTTGAGCAGTAGCACCAGCTTAAAGCCACGATCACACCTAGCTGAATTCAAAGACTAATTCGGCGTACATTGCTGGGAGGGTTGGTTATGTTAATTGCAATATCCTTACTTCAACGAGCAATGTATGCCGAATTAGTCTTTAAAATCAGCTAGATGTGATCGTGGCTTAAGGGCCGATCACACCTGACTGAATTCACACACTAAGTCAGTTAGTCTCCTACGTAGGAAAGGAAGGTAGAAAGATGGAACTAAGTAAGTCACTGACTGAGTAAGCCGCATAGTAAGCAACGCAGAAAGGAACTTTAGTGAAGGGCCAATACGAATAGAACACCTCATCGTACGGAAAATATTAATAAGGGCTAATTTATGTTGTATAGAAAAACACTAGAATAACTACAAAAAAAACCGGTATACTAAAAAACAAACAAGGAATTAAAATTAGGTTGCACCAGTCAAGTAAACACAAAGAATTTGAGTGCTTTATTCATTATTTTAGTTAGAATAAATTTTTCATTCAAAATCGTACGAAAAGCGAATAATGATTCCAATGAAAAATAACAATTGAATGATAAAAGATTATTTGGATAGTACTAAGTAGTACATTCGAATATTTCGATTGTTGCTTCTTGAAATAATTGTACATCACTATTAAGGAACATCAACATAGTAGGGATCATAGTCAGTTCACTAGTTGTGCTATATACGTTAGTATACCTCTATATTTTCTGTGCTGGTACACTTTATAGCGCGACTGATATGTTCAGATACTTTGTATAAGGGCTCCCGCACACGACCGAGAATCGGTGACCGATTTTATATCGGCATCCCGCTCTGACGTGTTAGCACCTGAATCTTCCGTCCTTGTCCCGGCCGATAATCGCCCACCGATTCTCGGTCGTGTGCGGGAGCCCTAAAGGCTTCTATGAGTATTTTTAATGACCTTAAAATAAATTGAAAAGCAAGCTAAAAACTCGTTTATACTTTTATATTTAGTAGTAGAAGTAGTTTAAGAATACGATTGTCTTACTTTATTGCAATTGAAATAATTATAATATTATTATTATTGTAAAGGGGGCCCAAATGGGTAGGTCAAAGTTTTTAATTGTCAGTACTAAGTCAAGTTAGGTATCATATGAAAGTGCTTCACTTGTACATTCCAAAATAGTTCTTTATATTTTTAACGACTCTTAGTTTTCAAGTTATGACATAAAAAGTTAAAAAAATACCTTCGGGGATAAGGAAGGGGTCCTTATCCCCGAAGTTTTCCGAAGAAAAAAATCTGAATTAATTAAAGTCCATAGAGGTTTATGTAAATAATTCAGAAAAAAAAACAATCTCTCTAAGTAGCACAGTTTTTTCGAAATTTGCAACAAATCTTTACAAACAAATTTAGTTTTGCGGTCCTTACAATGGACCTTATTGCTTCTAAAAATACTATAGGTAGGTATATCGGAACCCTCGATGCGCGAGTCCGACTCGCACTTTAAAATTTTTTTTTGTTGTGTATAGATGTATGTATGGTGAAAATCGTTAATTTTTCATGGTATGAGTCCATTGATGAAGTTTTCAGGAGATTGTTTGACACCTTGTACTTGTCCGTAATTTTGTTAGACTTCCTTAAAAGAGATACTTTGTAATCCTGACAAAATTTTCAATTCATGTCTAAATCAGTTGTCCCTTTCATAAAAAAATGTATAGGATCAAAACTGTTTAGTTTTCGCGTCGAGTCGGAAGCAACAGTAGTGTGCGTATGATCGAACACACACATGCGCGCAGTCCACTTGGAGTCGTAGTGCGTCATTTCACCCGAGACGCGTTCTCGTCCGCTCGGTTGAAACGACACCTTTTAAAAAACTGTGTTTTGAATGGAACTTTTTTCTCTCAAGGTATTTTTAATGAACTCTACTAATATAGCTCAGCGCAACGATTGTATAACGGAGGATTACTCGAGGGGAAGCGAGGGGCGACAGGGAACAGCTCTTCAAGTTTGTATACTCAACAACACGTCAGTAGAAACACTTTAGACTTACTCGTAATGACATGGTGGTAGAAACTATCATCCGCACATCACTTATCATCCGAAAATCACTCATCATCCGCGCATCTTCATCATATCTTATCATCCGAAAATCACTCATCATCCGCTCATCATCATTCATTCACTGATCAACTGTCATCCGCGCATCACTCATCGTCATTGATCCACTCATCAACTATCATCCGCGCACCACTCATCATCCGCTCATCATCATTCATCCACTGATCAACTATCATCCGCGCATCACTTATCATCTGAAAATCACTCATCATCTGCTCATCATCATCATTCATCCAATCATCCACACATCACTCATCATCCGCTCATCATCGTTCCTCCACTCATTAACTATCATCCGCGCATCACTCATCATCCACTTATCATCATTCATCCACTGATCAACTATCATCCGCGCATCACTCATCATCATTGATCCACTCATCAACTATAATCCGCCTATCACTTATCATCCTTTCATCATCATCATTCATCCAGTCATCAACTATCATCCTGCCTAAGTTTGGCGCCGTTTGCTTTTAAAAAAATAATCCATTTAAATCCGTGCCATCGCTGTACATTTCGTTGATTTTGTGATCGAAAGATCGAAGGACACATACTAACGACCAAAAGGCAGTCTTATTTCGGAAAGCCATGCCATGGAAATCCGTCTTAAGAGGAAAATCTAACAGACCTGACGAAATAATGTAGCCTGTTTCCTGCCTACGTTTGGCGCCGTTTGCTTCTTTAAAAAAAGTAATCCATTTAAATCCGTGCTATTGTTGTACATTTCGTTGTTTTTGTGATTGAAATATCAAAGGACACATACTAACGATCAAAAGGCAGTCTTATTTCGGAAAGCCATGCCATGGAAATCCGTCTCAAGAGGAAAAATTTAACAGACCTGACGAAATAATGTAGCCTTTTTCCTGCTTAAGTTTGGCGCCGTTTGCTTCTTTAAAAAAAGTAATCCATTTAAATCCGTGCCATCGTTGTACATTTCGTTGTTTTTGTGATCGAAAGATCAAACGACACATACTAACGATCAAAAGGCAGTCTTATTTCGAAAAGCCATGCCATGGAAATCCGTCTAAAGAGGAAAATCTAACAGACCTGACGAAATAATGTAGCAAGCAGCACGTTCAAGTTTCCGATCATCGACCCTAAACAGCTCTACCTATTCCGACCAATGCCGATTACCCATCATCTACCGGTCACCCATCATCTACCATTGACTCGTCTTCCGCCGGTCACCCATCAATATCATCCACCGGTCACCCATCTTCGTCCGGACATCAATCACGTACCGAAAATCTATAACCCTTCTGATCGATCACCCATCATCTACCTATCTTCCTCCGCCTACCCTTCATCACCAGTCACCCATCACTAAACAAAACTACCTAGGTATGGTATATAAGTAGGTACTTACTTGGTTAAAGGAAGAGATATTTTTTGAATTTATGACGGGATACATAATATTTATCTTTGCGCTTCCCCATTTCTCTAATACAAACACTTTATAAATACAAGGAAAGAAATATCTTACTTTAGAAAATAGTAAAAAACAAAGTTACCTTGTTACACTATGAAAGCAGAGAATGTATATACGTTGAAACGCGATCCATAATTTTGGCGCGTCGCGGTGCAAACTGACGTGGTCTCACTTCGAGCTCTTGTGGGTATCGGCCGCGTGTCAGATCTATTTATTAGACTTCGCGCGGTCATAATAAAAATGTATGGCGTAATCGTAATGGTTTAAAAAAAAATCATGTTAAATATGTAAGCAATATTAAACCGTGATTGCCGTTTTGGTAGTTTTTACGTGGTGCAGTCTTAAGTAAAATAGTTTCGGCCAACGATATTTTTACAGTAACAAAATGCTGAAGTCAATTCTTTTTATCTAGAAGTTTATTGATCTTATTTGGATTTTTTTTTCTGTATGTAAGTTTATTTATTGTTTGCCATAGTTTCTCATTATCTTTTGGATATGGTTTTAACAGAGCTCGACTAACAATGAATACTTTCGGGCGAAATGCCCAACCGGGCGAACTCGCCTCGGAGGAAATGACCACCAAAAAATGACATCGGAACATAGTAAGGCTTCCCGCACACGACCGAGAATCGGTGGCCGATTATCGCCCAGGACAAGGACGGAAGATCCAGGTGATAACACGTAAGAGCGGGATGCCGACAAAAAATCGGCCACCGATTCTCGGTCGTGTGCGGGAGCCCTAAGCCGAGAATCGGTGGGCGATTATCGGCCGGGACAAGGACGGAAGATTCAGGTGCTAACACGTCAGAGCGGGATGCCGATATAAAATCGGTCACCGATTCTCGGTCGTGTGCGGGAGCAGTTAGGAGGTTTAGTGATGGGCAAATGCGAATGATTGACTCGAATCGAACAACTTGTCGAACAAAAAATAATGGCCTAACTGATGGTATACTTTTTTACTTAAAACAAGCGCTCCTACTAGAAAAACAATTAAAGACCGCTATATTCAAAACTAACAGTGTTGCACTAGTCAAGTATTCTACACGGACACATCTGACTCCGTCGCGCTTTAACTGGCGATTGATTGAGTACCTAACCGAACCGTAAATTTTGAAAATTATTGAATCAGTGTTGCTGCGATAACGAGATCGATGGTTGAGTTTTAAAAATACAATAACTCTACCTCTACCGAATATTCCTATAGAAAATATCGAGAATATCGAATTCTTAAAAGTACCGGTAATAATCGATACTAAATAACCGACCAAGTTCGTACTTCGTGTCAAGCCACGCGCAGTGTAGAGTTAAGGAGCGATCACACCTAGCTGAATTCAAAGACTAATTCGGCATACATTGCTCGTTGAAGTAAGGATATTTCAATTGACATAACCAAGCCTCCCAGCAATGTATGCCGAATTAGTCTTTGAATTCAGCTAGGTGTGATCACTCCTTTACCTAGTTCTTTTTACCTTTTTTTTTGTCGCAAAGCAGGTTTATTAACTCTACTGAACAGTCGTATAGAAAATATCTGAACCTTTCAAGTATCGATGGTAATCTATAGTGAATTTTTTAATTTTTTTTATTAGTACTTGTTATTACACCATGAATAATAATTATTTTTTATCGACAAGTTGTTCATCATCATTCGCAAAATTTACCCATCACTAAACTTCCTAAGTTCTTTACTTGAAGGGAGTAAGGAGGTTTAGTGATGTCCGAGTACGAATGATTAATTTTAATTGAATTCCGTGTTCGCATCGAAATTAAATTGACCAATACATGGTCTAAGGGACTGGTTTCCGAAAAAGGGCGTGGTCAGTCAACGTAACTGAATAATTTTCAGTAAATAATAAAATAATCCTCTTTTCCACAAAAAAGCCACGATCACACCTAGCTGAATTCAAAGACTAATTCGGGATATATTGCTCGTTGAAGTAAGGATATTGCAACAACACAACCAAGCCTCCCAGCAATGTATGCCGAATTAGTCTTTGTATCCAGCTAGATGTGATCGTGGCTAAACTGTCCATTTGCAATTTTATATGAAGAGTATTGAAGAGGCTGATAGTTTTATTTACTGAAAGTTGTTCAGTTACGGCGAATGACTATGTGCACCTGCAAGACTAGAAAAAGAGAAAAAATGTATCCACTTCATTTACCACAGCCATTGTTTTTGTTTGATCAGAAATACTCTCATTCATAAGATTTGGCACGGCAATGTTCAGGTCTCATTTGTCCATTTAAGGTAAATAAAAATAAAAACATCACGGAAATGTATTGTCAGCCTAATAAAGCCACGATCACATCTAGCTGGATTCAAAGACTAATTCGGCATACATTGCTGGGAGGCTTGGTTATGTTATTGCATTATCCTTACTTCAACGAGCAATGTATGCCGAATTTGTCTTTGAATCCAGCTCGCTGTGATCACTCCTTGACTCAACCGAACAGTCGTATACAAATTTTTTTATAGTGAATTTCTTAAGTTTATTATTAGTACTTATTATTAAACCAAGATAATGCTTTATTTTTATTTTTCATGGACAAGTTGTTCGATTCGAATTAATCATTCGCAAAATTTTCACATCACTAAACCTTCTAACTCCTTTACTTGAAGGGACTTAGCATGTTTAGTGATGTCCAAGTGCGAATGATTAATTCAACATATCGAACAAAAATATACTTATATTAAAAAAACGGTCAAGTGCGAGGCAGACTCTCGCTTCGAGGGATTCGATATTCCTGTAGTATTTTTAAAAGCAATAAAGCCCATCTTTAAGACCGCAAATAAGTTTGTCTGTAATTTTTTCTTCTTTCAATTATCGGTTGTATTTGTCTTGAGGTTGTATCAGCCATTTTATAACAATTGATAGCATTTTATTGTACAATAATTATTTTCGATAAGGCTATTCAACAGAGTTACTGTATTTCAAGATCAACTACCGACAGCAAAACTATCGCTATCGAAACATCACTATTCAGCAACTGTATTAGTAGGCACTTTTTATACTTAGCTTCCTAGCTAGAACTCTGAATTCACAAACGTCTTTTTCTACGTAGCCTCCTAGGTAGATTTCTTATTCAGTCGTCAAATTCAAGCAGGTGTAATCGCGGCTTTACCTTCACAGAAAATATCTCTCTTATCCCGTCGCTCCTTTTATGTTTAGGTAATATTGAAGTTCTGATACTGTGATCGTTCAATTTCCATTCGATATGTTTGAAGAAGAGCTCAAACATGTTGTACTTACTTTATTTAATACATTCGTTGTGTGTGATATTTGCCCGTTGTTCTCGGTTCAAATATTCACGATTTACAACTTTTTGTCCTACTTTACTCCTATTTAGTTTTTACACAGATTGTCGCAACCGAGAGGGCTAACCAGAATCAATACAAGATTAGGCCATGACAGGTTATGACAATCAGAGTTTTGAACGAGCCACAGTGGCTTCTGACTTGGCTTAATGACGGTAGCCGACACGTTAACGTGCACTTCCGCAGCACGGAAACGCTCTAGTTTTAGTGCCACTAGCGGTCACCCATCCAGGATCTGATCAACGTTGCTCAACTTTCATGATCAGAAAGAAAGAGCAACTAGAGGTTTGGGAAAACTACTTGAACAATGACCTTGGCTGCGCAGAGTTGAATTTACTTATAAATTGACGTGCGCAAAGCTTCCCCCACCACGCGATTATTGTTCAAGTTGTTTGTCCCGAACTATACCACTCGCCCACGATTCAGGGCTTGGATTCAGGGTGACTACTCTTAATCTATACTCGTACATATAATAAAAGAGTAGAAACCGCGTGTCTGTACTTTTGATAAATTTATAAAAAAATTAGTGTGGGCGATAAGAAACGACTAATAGAACTCAAAAATATGTTTTCTGGACTTTTTGTCTGTCTGTCTGTATGTTTTCGGTAAACTCGGAAACTACTGAACGGATTTTCTCGCGGTTTTCGCAGATAGATTAAGCTTAGCTCTGAGCAACATATAGGCTATGTTTCATTCAAATCGGTTCACTCAATCAGAAGCTACACTAATGCAAAGTATCAAATTGCACAAACCGATTCAAACTGAGTTTTCAATTACGAGTTTGGCTTACTTTTGAGCAACATAAAAGTTTAGTTTCATTGCAAACGGTCCACTCAGACAGAAGGTACGCTAAGTTTCATGCGGCGGCGCAAATAACTCACAAACTATTGAACGGATTCAAACGAGGTTTTCAATAAACTGTCAAGCTTACTTCTTTGCAACATATTAGCTTACTTTAATTGAAAACGGCTCACTCAGACAGGTGCGCGAAATTTCCAGCGGAGGCGCCAATATCTCGCAAACAACTGAACCGATTAAAACGAGGTTTTCAGTAACGTATTTGGCTTACTCCATGCAACATGTATGCTTAGTTTCATTGCAAACGGTTCACTCAGACATAAATTTCACTCAGTTTCAAGCGGCGGCACCAGTAACTCACAAACTACTAAACGAATTTAAACGGGGTTTTCAATAACGTGTTTGGCTTAATTCTTTGCAATGTATTAGCTTACTTTCATTGAAAACGGTTCACTCAGACACAAAATAACCGAAGTTTCAATAGGCGGTGCCAATAGCTCACAAACTACTGTACCGACTCCAACCGGCATTTCCATGACGTGCTTGGATTAGGTACTTCCGTGCAACATATAAGCTTACGTTAGTTGAAAACGGTTCTCTCAGATAGAAGTTATGCAAAGATTCAAGCGAAGGCGCGAATAATTCAAAAACTTTTGAGCAGATTCAAACATGGCTTTCAATAACGCGTTTGGCTTACTCCTGTGCAATAAATAAGCTTAGTTTCATTGCGATAGGTAGGTTCACTCTGTCAGAAGATACGCAAAGTTTCAAACTGCAGAACCAAGAACTCACCTACTGAACTGGTTCAAAATCAAACCAGGTTTTCAATGACGCATCGGACTTCTTTCTGTGCAACATATAAGCTTTATTTCATTGCAAATGGTTCACTCAGACAGAAGGTTCGCGAAATTTTAAGCGGCCGCACCAATACCTCACAAACTACTTGAACGACTTAAACGGGGTTTTCAATTACGTATTTAGGTTGCTTTCGTGCAATATTTGAACTTTTTTTATTACAATCGGTTCATTGAAACAGATAATAGGCGAGTTCAAAGTTTCAAGCAGTGAAACCGAGCTGAAATCAAACAAAGCTTATAATTTTGTACGGAAGAAAGCCAAATACGTTGTTGAAAATTCCGTTTGATCCGGTCCAGTTGTTTGTGTAAAAGTTGGTACAGCTAAAGATTGGTAAAATCTAGATTTAGTTTTATTGTAAAAATAATAATAAAAAAATTCTGTTTCGGCATGGCGGTGCAACAAATGTAAAAAAAATTATGAAAGTTCTAAATTTTGAAAACTTAGGAATTAGGTACTTATAAACGAAATACTTCAAAAAACAAAGAAGAGAAGTGATTCATTGTTTTTTAGGAATTGTCTTTTAAGGGGAGAGATGTTGCAAAGATTGTACGGAAGTGAAGTCCAACAGTTTTGTATGTAGGTCATTGTAGGTACTCGTACATGTAGAGTTAAAAGCATGTGAAGCTAGACACGTTGGACTTTTTCAGTAGCCACAGAAGCTAAAGTGACTGAGCCTCAGATTTAGTTAGGCTTTGTTTTGTATAAGAAATAACGGAACCCGTATCATAGTTACTCCGCGTGGAATTCGACTATGATTTTACACTTACGAAGATAGTGGGCGACCTAACAGTCCACACGTAAACAAGAGGTGTTTAATTTACAAAAATCCGTATTATCGGTACTCTGTATACCTAATAATATAAAAGGCGAAAACTGCACGTCTGTCTGTCTGTCTGTTACGCTTTTATGACTAATCCGATAAACCGATTGTAATAAAAACTTGGTTTGAAGATAGTTTGAACCATGGGAAAAGTCATTAGCTACTTTTTCTGAACCCCACGTGGACAAAGTCGCGGGCAACAGCTAGTATTCAATATATCGATACGATACTACTTCGAAACAGCCGTATTCATAACTTCGTTCATTGACAATAGAGTAGAATATTAGTTGGATGAATTGTCAAATTGGCAGTGATTAGCATTCAACCAATATGCTGCTGTATCGTCAAGGGCCGAAGTTTTTAACTTGCATGTTTCGAACAGTAACGTATAGATATATCGAAAATTGAGAGTAGAGAGTCTGAACTCCACAATATCTTTACGGTCGTGCTACGCGCTACTCCGTAGCCGCCCCCTACGTCGTAGCGGCGTACTCCGATCCTGTGACGTGTGTATATCCGGTTATCATACCCGGATCAGCCGCGTTTGATCCGGCGCTGACACTGATTGATCTTTATTATACCCTAATCTCACAAAATGATCAATCACATATTTCCTTTTCCCATAATTTTGAACGAAATGTTGTGTTCGGAGTTTCGTGGTACATAGGTGTTAAAGTTAACAACTTAAAGACGTGAAGTACAATTTCTGTAGCAGTACCTTCAATAATTGTCAAGTTGAATAATTTATCATTATCGCCGTCTTGTCGGTTTTTGTGTCTTTATTCGGTCCAGCGACTTTAATATACACCTTACGATGACTTCAGTGCCTACCTACAGGGCCATGGATCCGCTTCCGCTCGCCTTTGTCGAAGTTAACTCGAAAAGAGTATCTAGTTTTTAAGAAACTGGCAATGTAATTTTCTAAAACGCATCGGATAGACGGTACCGAGACCTTGATCTTGCTTTACCACTATCATAGAGGAAAGAAATATATATAATAAATATATATTTCTTTCCTCTATGCCACTATACAATACAGGGTGTAAGGGACGGTATACCAACAACTGAATGGGCGTGTTCAGTCAACGAAACTGAACAACTTTCCCAAAGAAACATATTTAGAAACGACATAAATTTTTGACCTGTCCATTAAAATTGTTCACTCCGATCAAACGCATAAGGAGAGGTCAATTTTTTTTTTATCATTTTCCAAAAATGTTTCTTTGAGAAAGTTGTTCAGTTTCGTTGACTGAGCACGCCCTTGCAGTTTTCGGTACACCGTCCCTTACCCTGTATGATGTTTATATTTTTTTCAAGAATTGTCCTGCAGACTCAGACAGGTATAAAGTGTCCCACTTAAGTTCGCGAAAGCTGCTAAGTGATGTCGTCTCGGCTGCCCGCTCCTGTAGACATGACGATAAATCACCAGGACATGCGATATTGTCCCTCCCCCTCCCGTTCGACCGGGTGGAGAAATATAACCTCAATACTTCCTTTGGGATGGTAGCGGTAGTGAAGTGATTGAGGCCAACCATCCACCGATAACCGTACCAGGTATAGGTGTGGGCAAACTACTTGAACAATGACCTTGGCTGCGCAGAGTCGATTTTAAATTGACGTAAGCAAAGCTTCCCCCACCACGCGCCTATTGTTCAAGTTGTTTGCCCCGCACTATACCACATACAACTAATTATTTCCTACACTTATTTTCAAACCAACAGCCTTTAAACAAATACATTTCTAAAGTTTCAAATTAAGCTAGAACAAACAACTTAACATACAACACAATATTCTTTATTGCACACGAAATTTACAGAAAAATACAAATTTTATATTAGAAACAGGTGTACAACGAGGCGGCCTTCTTGCCAAACAGCAATTTCTTAACATTTAACAGACAAAAGTTTCACATATACAGAGTGTTAGGGACAGCCTTCCGAATACTAAAGGGGCATGATCAGTCCACCACACTTTCAGTGAACAAAACTTTAGAATACGAAAAAAAAATCGGCTTCTCCATACATACTGCCCGATCAAGTTTACAATTTTGTATGGAGACGTGGATTCTTTTTAACTGAAAGTTTTGTTCACTGGAAGTTGTTCAGTGTCGTTGACTGATCATGCCCCTTCAGTATTCGGAAGGCTGTCCCTATTACCCTGTATAACAGACAAGTCCGTTGGTGTAGTTGGAAGTGAGCCTACCTTTCACGTCGCGGGTTCGTGTTAGGGATCAGATCTATGGATCAGATGATCTTGTGTGAAATGTCCCCAATATATATTTACTTATATTCTTGATAGCCATTTTCTGATCTGCTGAATAAGTTTCGTTTAAATAAACAAGGGTATAGGGTTATTCAGCGGTAGGGTGTCAATTCTTGAATATCACTGGGTGATAAAATAATTAATTATCATGACATCCCACGAAACGTCCAGTGTAGGACAGGGAGCTCCCTCCAGAAATCCATCAAAGACGCGTGGTACTTTGGAGGGGATTTACCATAGTCACCACGCCTGTAAGCGTTGCGGCTGGCGACCGCTGTTGTTGGTGACCGCAGTACGTAAGATGATACCGTTACACAGAAAGATGCTGCTGTCCATCCTTCGGTCCATAAGCCCTAAGTGATAGATAAGATTATTATCTAATCCGAAGGATGTGTCAGTTTACTATTGTACGTTTACCTTAGTCGCCTCTTACGACACCCACGGGTAGAGTCGCGCTGGTACTGTTCTTTGCCACACGGATCAATTAATTAATTAGTGTAATTTTTGTTCTTTTTTGTATTAATTTAAATAATGTAATTTAAAATCGTAAAGAAACTAATTGGTATTTTGTATTTTTTGAACGAAATATCATGCAAAAAAATTAAAATTCTTGCCGTTTCTCTTACGCTGCCATAGCACGATCCGAAACGGTGTAGACTCGCTCTATTAGCATCGTATTCTGCATGACATTCAATAAAAGAATCTACATCGGATAAAAATATCTGAATCTAAAATCACGGGAGGTTTTCATATTGAATCTAAAGTACTGGTTGAAGGTTAATTTGGATATCTTTTTACAGTTTATCAGGGCTTACTTAATTCTTTTTTAATCTCAAAATTAGGTCGGAGCTATTGAAGAATTAGATCCTAGAGATAGGTAAATTAATTTTTCTCAAAACTATAGATTTAAAAAACTCTATAGGTAACATAAGCAGGTAGAAGATATGAAGGCCGTATGTATCCTACTAATATTATAAATGCGAAAGTTTGTAGGTATGGATGGATGGATGTTTGTTACTCTTTCACGTAAAAACTACTGAATGGATTTTAATGAAACTTTACAATAATATTAGCTTATACATCAGAATAACACATATGTTACAATTTATTCTGCGCAGACGAAGTCGCGGGCACCAGCGAGTCTAGAAATAAAACTCTAAAGGTGAAGGTATAAAGGCATAAAGCCATTGTTACGAGCGTGCACCCCATCTACCTACATTCCTACCTATTTACCCAACGAGACCATTTCATTAACCCCCACCCACGACTGCTAATTAAAACAGAGTGGAAGGCAAACACTGCATCTGCCTCTGTTGTTTGTACGAAACCTCTTTTTGAGCAAAATTGGTACAAATGTAATGTGTGGTGTAATCACGTCCGTATGGATTGAGGAACCCTTCTCGATTTTGAGGTGATAAAGGATGTCTCATTAAGAGTGCACTTTTTAATTTTTTAATAAAAGCACATATTTTTTGAGACAGTTGTGATATTTTTATTGGATTGTGAGGAAGACATGTTCCGATTAAGTATGGAATAGTTAAAATATCCGGCAAATGGCCCACGGCTTTGATAACAGGCTGTTATTCTTTTCAAAAATTTTCCTTGACTTTTTCACAGAGATATGGCTGTATCTCACCGATGACGCGTTGGATCTCGGATTTGAGGTCGGAAATTGTTTCTGGTTTATTCCCATAAACCCGAGATTTCACAAAACTCCAATGAAAAAATTCCACGGCGTTAAATCACATGATCTTGGTGGCCAGTTGACATCAGAATTTCTTGATATAGTTCAGAGGTGCCACATGTACAAAAAAAAAGGACGGGTTGCACTCCGGATGTGCCGGCAGAAGAGAAAACTTGCATTTTTGAATATGTAAGGGTCAATCGCGCCATTGCTCGCGTACTTTATTGATGTCACTGTATAAAAACCCGTATTTTAATAACAATACGGTTGACAGTTGACACGAGATCTGACGCGACATCTGACGCGAGTTTAACATTTTTTACCCATCTAAAAAAGTGCCAAGCGCCGCTAAAGAAGTTTTCACTTCAAAAATTACACAAAATTTAAAAAGTGCACTTTTACTGAGACACCCTTTAGTTCACTCATACCCTTAATTAGTAGCATAGCAGCTGATTTTGTAGGCAAATTCAGCTGCTGCTGCTATTCGAGTTAGAATCCTTTACGTCATGATACCCGCTTATTTTTTATTTTTTTTACTGTCGATAGGCTTACTCTTGACCATCTTACTATAATAGTTACTTTCGATACAAGTGCGGAAAAGAAGTAAATCCTGAAGAGTTGTCGCGATATAGAACACGAGCTATAGCGAGTCTACATGACACGATAATTGAGCCCTGGCGTAGGGAGAGATGACCAGCGGTTCAGAAATGAAAATTTCATGTCCTAATTGCAGTTGAATAAAATTACGGTTATTGTTTCTCATACTTTAATCATCATACGATTTATGATTGAAACTTGATCTTATAGAAGAGGTAATAAGTACATTCCTACGTAATGAGCTAATGCTTTATGTCTATGTGTTTTGTTTTATAAAGGGTTAGAATTTTTAGGGTTCCGTACCTCAAAAGAAAAAAACGGAACCCTTATAGGATCACTTTGTTGTCCGTCTGTCTGTCTGTCTGTCAAGACCCTTTATCTCACGAACGGGTAAAGGTATCAGGTTGAAATTAATACCACATATTAGGATCCATGAACCACACAAGATCTGAAACTTTAAATTTTTTCCAACGACGCAATCAAAAGATATGGCATTTTATGTCCTCATCTCCATACATTTATTCAAAAACGCAAAACCTACAGGGTACTTCCCGTTGACCTAAAATTATGAAATTTGCCAAGAAGCTAGGTCTCACAGTACAAATAATGGGAAAAGTCTGAAATCATTAAATATTACAACTTTTCTCACAACTAATGGTAACCAATTGTGATGAGCTCCCGTTTTAAGAACATTCATATAAGAGAAGGGTCAAGTTGGATGGTCGCTGAGGCGATTTTTGTTTTAGTTCTATTTAAAAACGGGAACACTTACAAACTTGAAAATTGGTATGTTTATAGTGCATAAGCTATTAAATAACAACAAATAATAAAATTTGGTCAAGCGCGTGTCGGACTCAAAAAATCTAGCACATTAACTTACTGAAATTTCAACTAATACAATTATGTTTATGGGGTGGTACGGAACCCTCAGTGCGCGAGTCCGACTCGCACTTGGCCGGTTTTTTTTTTTTATAAGACTACATTGGTTCGTGATTGCTCATATCAGGAGATCCAAAGAGGCGAACCTTGCACAAAACCTGCTGGGATGAAAATAAGAAGTGAGAAAAACCTTTACAAACAAAAGTTTTGCGGTTTTAAAAATGGACTTTATTGCTTCCAAAAATACTATAGATATATCGGAACCCTCGGCGCGCGAGTCCGACTCGCACTTGACCAGTTTTTTTAGAATAATGTATCACATAATAATAAAAATTAAAAAATATAAATATAAATAGTAAGGGGGTTGCCATAAAAGAAACTTATTTGACCCTACATCTTTGACCCCATCGTCATTTACCACCAGGTGAGATCGGGGTCAAATACTGACCTATTTCGCGTTATAAAAATTTACAAAAATCGAAAACTCAGAGATTTTAAAACCTTGGCAAATGCGGGATTTCGTCTAAGATGATTAAATGATGCATAGGGAACTGGAAACTTCGTTATTGCGCCCTCTAGTAAAGACCAAGCACTCAACTGACCATGTTGCAAAACATGGTCAGATTGAGGCAGATGCCTTCTCATACCACCACCTCATATATCTCTCATATAAAATTCGTCCCCCTAAACTCAAACCCCGCACCTTATTTCAGCGTAATTTTAAAGACATTGATCTTGCGCGTCTTCGCGAAGATGCAGAGAATATCGACTGGTCGGTAATTGATCGTGCTGGTACTGTTGATGAGCAAGTTCACCTGTTTATTCAACTCCTAACAGAACTATATGATATTCACGCTCCTGTACGCCCTGTCACAATTAAACACCTACCGGCTCCTTGGCTGACTGATGACATGAAGGTTCTGATGGAAAGGAAGATTCGAGCAAAATCAAAGTTCAAGGTCGACTCCTGTGACAAAAACAAACGTAAATATAATGCTGTACGAAATCACTGCAACATGGTGATACGGGACGCTCAAAGACGCAATATTCATAAAGCTGTAGAAAACGGAGACCCCGCCAAAGTCTGGCGGTTCCTCTATACTTTAGGAATTGGCAAGTCACGAAATGGTAATATACCAAAGGATACAAATCTCGACACACTAAATGACCACTTTTCCTCTTCTTCTCATATTGCTGCTGGTATTAAAAACAGTACACTTAGTTCACTACTCTCAAAGCCAATTCCTACGTTTCCCTCTTTCAATTTTCGTCAGTTCTCCGATTGTGATGTTAAGAAGAGTATTCTCTCCATCACCTCGAATGCTGTTGGCAGTGACAGCATTAGCCGTAATATGATCATACCCCTTATTGACATCCTTACTCCAATCCTTACCAAAATCCTTAACAACTCCATTACCTCCGGCGTATTTCCAACAGCGTGGAAAGAAGCTCAAATTACGCCTATTCCCAAAAAATGTAACCCTGCATCTTTCTCCGATTATCGTCCTATATCCATTCTCCCATTCCTTTCTAAGGTACTGGAACGGTTGGTCTATAACCAGCTGAGCCAATTCCTAAATCGCAATAACCTACTCAATCCACTCCAATCCGGTTTTCGTCCTGGTCATAGTACGACTACTGCCCTTGTCAAGATCTCTGATGATATTCGCATGGGGATGGAGCGACAGCAGCTGACAGTACTGACCCTACTTGACTTTAGTAACGCCTTTAACACCGTTGACTTTGACATCCTACTGGGCCAGCTGCACTCTCTTAACATATCTCCAACGGCAATTGACTGGTTTCGTAGTTACCTTTTTGGTCGCCGGCAACGCATCCGGGTTGAAGAATCCTTCTCCTCGTGGTGTGAAACTTCCGCCGGTGTACCTTAGGGTGGCGTCTTGTCCCCACTCCTGTTTTCAATCTTCATCAACTCGATTACCCTCCCTATTCAATCTTCGTATCACCTGTACGCAGACGACCTTCAGATCTACTCTCAAGCGGGAATCAATGAGCTTAACGACGCTATATCTGTCATAAATTCTGACCTAGCTCACATTTCCGCTTGGAGTCACTCTCACGGATTACGAGTGAATCCTAATAAGACGCAAGTCACAGTTATTGGCAGTCGATGGTTTGTCACAAGAGTCGACTTTGGGCTACTCCCTCCCGTTGTATTTGAAGGTGTCTGTGTCCCATATAGCCAAACTGTCAAAAACCTTGGGATCACTTTTGACAATACTCTTTCATGGAGGCCACAAGTATCAGATGTCAGTCGGAAAATTTTTGCGGCATACGGGTCACTAAAAAGGTTACGAAATTTCTTACCGACCAGTACGAAAATTGCTCTGGCGCAATCCTTACTGCTGCCTATCCTAGATTACGCTGACACTTCCTACCCCGACCTCACGGAAGAGTTGCTCAATAAACTAGATCGTCTTCAGAACCTTTGCATCAGGTTTATCTTTGGGCTGCGGAAATATGACCATGTGTCATCTTTTAGAGCGCAGTTAAAATGGCTGCCCATTCGCCATCGAAGAGATTGTCATATCCTTTCCCTTCTGTATTCTGTCTTATTCATACCCACTACCCCCTCCTATCTCAAAGAAAGATTTCAGTTCCATCCCTCTCACGTCGACCGTACACTCCGTTCCTCTCTTGACCTATCCCTCTCTTTACCTTCCCATTCCACAAACTTCTATCACGACTCTTTCACAGTAAGAGCTATAAGACTCTGGAACGCACTTCCCACCACGTTGAGGCAAGCTCCCTCACTCGACACATTCAAAAACAATGTTAAAGCTCACTTCCTCTCACTCTCTGGCTAACCTTATTTTATTTTCTTATTTTTTTCTCTCTTTCACGTCCCGTGATCTGATATTGGTTGTTGTTCTTTGTTTCCACTTGCTTGTTTATGTGTTTTATTTTTTATGCATGTATATTGTATGTAGTATATATGTATGTAGTATATTAATATTAGGTATATGTATGTATGTCTATTATAATACTATGTATGTACCCAATATTTATTCAGTTTATGGTTTCTTTGTGCACCGTCCCCGTATTACAATTATTTTGTTTCCTGCACCCAAAGGTTGCCTGGAAGAAATTGCTTTTTAGCAATAAGGCCGCCTATTGTGCTCCGTATTTCATTTTGTATTTTTTTTCTTTTGTAAATTTTGTATTTCTGTGTGCAATAAAGAGTATTGTATTGTATTGTATTGTATCAACACCAGATTTCAACCAGGCAACTAAACCGTTATCATAAAGTTGTAATACACAATTAATAGATGGCGCCTGCAGTCAAGTCAGTCTACAGATCCTATGACAGATCATACAAATAATTACTTATAGAAAGCTGATTTAAATATATTATATCGGAATTGAATTACGTGTTGAGATTTAATTTCGTTAAACTGTCTAAGGGATATCACAAATTAAGTTTGGTTAGATGAAACATTAAAGTTTTTTTTATATTTGTAAAACGTTTTCAACCGCCTAGTCAACTTTGTACATTTTTACTCTATGCGTTTTACCTTTTTTTGTCTGTCCGAAGAAGACAAGGATAGCTTTATATAAAATCAATAAGTGGGAACGACACAGTCAACTTTTTCATTCACTCAATCATTCACTCTTATTATTTGTTTTGAGTCTGTGTGGCACTAAAACAAAAATACCCTTAATATGGGTAAATACTCTCAATCATCATCATCATACCGTATGGTGTGTAAGCGGCGGGACATATCAATGAGGCGTCGGTCGTGGGTGAGGTGAGGGTATGGCGTGGTTATGGCGTGCTTATGGCGCGGGTGCGGTGCCTCAAGATGGCGGTGGCAGTGGACGTATTTAGGGCATACTAAATTTCGATTTTTTTAGTAATTAATAAATGTAAATTTATACAAGTTAATCGAAATCGTTAATGGTTAAATTTGTTGAATAAAAAACTGTTAAATTTATTCATTTTTAGGGTTCCGATACCAAAATGGTAAAAAAAAGGAACCCTTATGGTGCCGCTCTGTCTGTCTGTCTGTCTGTCTGTCTGTCCGTCTGTCTGTCACACCTCTATATCTCAGCAACCACTTACGCTATCGAGCTGAAATTTGGAATAGTTTTAGAATATAGTTGCCCAACTTAATTGCACATGAAAATTTTTTGAAAAAAGTATGATTATTAATGTAAAGGGGGCCAAAATAGGGGGGGCCAAATTTCAAATTGTCGCTACTAGGTCGAGTGGGGTATCATATGAAAGGGCTTTACTTGTACATTTTAAAATATATTTTTGTATTTTTTTAAGTTTCTTAGTTTTCAAGTTATGATGAAAAATGTCAAAAAAAATATCATTCCCCCCCCCTTATCTCCGAAGTTTGAGTAAGGGAAAATCTGAATTAATTACAGTTGACAGAAGTTTATGTAAACTTTACAGCAAAAATAAAACGATCTTTCTAAGTTGCACAGTTTTTCATAAATCTGCAAAAAACCTTTACAAACAAATTTAGTTTTGCGGTCCTGAAAATGGACTTTATTGCTTCCAAAAATACTATAGGTATATCGGAACCCTCGGCGCGCGAGTCCGACTCGCACTTGACCGGTTTTTTTTTATATTTATACCAGTTAATCGAAACCCGACTTTGTAACTAAATAATAATTTGCTATAAGTTCCGATCCTGCACACATCTGTTACTATAAACTGATCGATTGTAATCGTATATTACGGGTTATTTTTCTATTAACTCACAAAACGCGATATTAAATTGCACATCGTCACGTATTTTGGTAATACTGCGGACGGATCTGTGTGTTTTCGTATGGCGTGCCACTTCAAACTGACGCGCGGTGCAGGCGGGAAGCGACGTCTGCGCCTCACCCTCACCCCACCCTCGCCACGCCATGCGCCACCTCAATATGCACGGGCGCCATATCACTCCTATACATTTTGTATGAAACACGAAGTGACGGGCGGCGCGACCATGCCATACCCTCGCCTCGCCCTCGACCGACGCTATATTAATATGTCCCGGGCCTAACATCGATGGCAACGATGACTGATCTAACACAACCCAGGTGTCTGAGTTGTTGAGCTGCTCAAGGCCCCTGACAAGGCTAGCTTAACGTGCGGTTAGCTTGCATCCCTCCCTTCCGAGGCACGGAATTTAGATTCATTCAGAATGTCAAACTGGGGAAGCTTTTCAAAGTGATTTTTGTCCCCACCGGGAATCGCACCCAGAACTTATGGGACGAGAGCCGAATGTTCTAACTACTAACGGAAGAAATTAATTTCTCCCCGTTTTATTAAGGGGCTACACGCCGTCCACTAGCACACCTATCGGTTCAAATGTGTTACTCGCTGAATACAAAACTTATCAAAAATAAAGTAAACGTACCCTTGTTTGTTTACAAACCATCCATTTTGGTAAAATATAAATCACTGTAGTTAATGAGTGCAGAAAACGGCCAGTTTTAGCAGTTTTGTATCTGTAACTACAGTGAACTTTTTTTACAGAGTTGAAAGATTCTAAATAAACAAAGCAATCTTTACTTAAATCTGTGTGATAGAATTCAGATAAGTTTTGCAACCATCAGTGATATTTTTTTAGCTGAGGGGGGCTCTAGAGGAAGATATTGCAGTGGTATGGTAGCATTCTGATTTACATAAATACAATTTTGCCATGTCTTTCAAGTTACTGTTATAATAGTATAAAAATAATATATATTCATAGAAAAAATAAACATGCAGTATGTTCTTTAATTTTATGAGCAGATTCACAGCCTCCAGGGTTATTATGTTTCTTACACCACCTTCGGAAGACACCATGTCTCATCAATTGCACCGCGATTATATGTTAAACTACCTGAACATCTGAGAAACATAATTGATACTTTTATAGAACCTTTAAATATTAAATATGCCATGATTAGGCGATTAAATTTTGAGGCCAAGAGATATGTAAGGGAGATGCAGTACACCATTTTCCACAATATGTACCGTGACCTAATTTAATTTAATTTTGGTAATTAATATATTTCTATATAGGAAGTATATACTTACTTATTATTTTTCTTTTCTAAATAAAATATGCATGAGTTACTATATCGTTATTATTATAGGTAGGTAATATTTTTAACACGTTTTTATATACTTGTATTTATTGTTTTTTTTTTAAATACATTATTAGAATTTACACTCCAGGTAACGACCACTCGCTCGCTTTTAAAAAGGTCTTTATAAAGTAAGTAACTAGTCCCGACACAGACCAAGGTCTACTGGGGCTGTTACTGACCACCATAGATTTTTGCAAACGCCTACCATTAATTTAGTTTTACTTAAGATGGTGTAAATCTAAAAATTGTATCTATGTGTTTATAATGTATATTGTAATATTGTTTTTTTTTGACTGGCAACCCCGAGGGACTTAGACGTCAAATATCAGTTGTTACGTGTATTTTAATTATTTTAATATTTCTTGTCGTTGTAATGGACATTTTTGTTTAAAATATTATATATAAAGGATTTGTGTGCTGTGACTGTAAACCGCCTGTGAAGTGTGAACTAGGTATATTCTTCGGTTGAAGAGTGGCTGACATCTACCAACGGACGACGGAATTGAATCATCAGATTATCCCTGGGAGTATTGTTTCCATAATAACTTTACGATATTATAGTATTGTTTTATGATATCTCCACCTATTTATGATCGTAAAAAACATAACTGTTCGTCCACAACATCTCACTTTCGTGAGAAACGTCCATCCACAAAACACCGGCGCTTTGTTTTGTCTCATTTTACTTGACGAATTGTGGAAGTAAATTCGATGATTAAACGTAGCCGAACACCACAATTAAATACTTTACACTATACTGTAATACAGGTAACCGCTAAAGTGTTTATATTTTGATCAAATATCTACTTATCAAATTGATTTGATAGGTTACCTTGAAGGTAGGAGGAAGCATATAAACACAATATTATTGAGGATACCAAGTAAAGATAATTTTAGTATACTGTTAGGCTTAAACTAATAATAATGCCTAGGTATATTTCTACTCTTTACCTACACTTTTATTGTATCAGTCCTTACTTTTTATTTTACAGTTTTGTTTCTAATTACTTTTAAACTTCTTCCTTTTTTTTTATACCTACCCATTTACTTTACTTTATTTTCTATTATTTTTCTTATTCTTTACCATTTCACTTTAATTTATGAAATACCTAGGTTCTACTTATATTGAATTAATTTATCATTCACAGTTGCATAGGTCAATTACTAAATAGTAAATATAGTGTTAGTTAAGTAGTTTGGTTAGGAAGGTACCTACGTAGATACTATTATAGTATTATTTGACTGTATATTACTGGACTAGTTTATTCTAAACTTCCTCCTGTATTAATTCCAGGTTACCATGGCAACTACCCGTATACAGCAGCTTGAGAAACACCTTAAAGATGCAGAGAAACTTAATGATCGCCTTTTGGCAGGCAGGGACGTTAATGAGTTTGAAATAAAACAGCTAAAAGTCAAACTACAAGCCCAAGGAAACAAATTTGATACGATGAAAGAAAGTTTCAAGGAAGCCCAAGCCGAAGTTACTCGACTGGAAAATCTTGTCGAGTCTTTAACGTCCCTGCAGGATCAACATCAATCTGCCCTTGACAGAAATAGTTTGCTGCATCTTCAGCTGCAGGAAGCACATTCGCAACTGGAAGAATTACACAAGGAGAAAGAAGAGGAAGACACTAAGCATGCAGTATCCTTACACCACGAGTTATCAATTGTAGAAGAGCACAAGGAGGAACTTGAGGAGCTGGAGAAAATAATAAAAAACAAGGATGTTGAGTTAACAAAGGCACAACAATGTATTGATGCGCTTCATTCTAGACTGAGGGAGATTACAACGGCTTATGATAAAAGTCAATCTTCGCTTCAACTGTTGACAAATAAATATGAAGAAAGTGAGCAGCGCATGCATGAAATGTTGTCATCCACAGCTGAGCTCAAGCAGCTTAATACCACTCAGCAGCAACTGATAGCCACCCTCACCAATGACAAAGAGGTTGCTTGTGGTCTAGAACCACCGCGGACATCAAATATCAGCATGTCTTCTAGCTGTACGCCTGCAACCTGCGGTTCAACCTCAACATTTTTTAACTGGCGATTTTCAGCTCGCCTTACAAGGAAACAACGCCGCCAAAAGCGACACGCGTACAATCGACGCCAGCAGCGCGGAGACCAGCATGAGCAGACCGCTGTGAGTGACGTCATCGTGGTGGCACCACGGCAGCACATCGATGAGAGCGTGGTGACTGCGAGTAAAGACATCACCACGTCGCCAATGTCGCCAACACATGATGCCGCCGCGCGTGAGCAAACTGCTGTGAATGACGTCATCGTGGTGGCACCACGGCAGCACATCGATGAGAGAGTGGTGACTGCGAGTCAAGACATCACCAAGTCGCCAATGTCGCCAACACATGATTCCGCCGCTGGTGGCGCCACGGTGGAACAGCAGCCACCTGTCGATAACAGCACAGAGACCACGGATGGCGAGGACTTTTCGTCGACTTCCAATAAAAAGAAGACCTTTGTATATTCAGACAGGATAGGAGTAGGTCTAGGGTCTATTTTTAATTACTGCCATAATCAGCAGGTGACCAATATTTGCTGTCCCGATATTACTTTCGATGGTCTTGTAAGAAAGATTGCTGTAGGCAAGTTTGACATAAACACAACTGTTGTTATCGTGGTAGGCAATCATTCTGACATAAGTAGATTAAAATTAAACAATTTTGTGACATTGTTAAACAAGATACAGAGTGAAACTAAGTGTAGGTTTATTCTGTGTAACTTCCCATACTGTTCAAATGTTACTGAGCAACACAACAAATGTATACACAGAATGAATTTACATTTACAAAATTTGACAAGTCGTCATAGTGACATTTTATATCTTGACATGAATATTTTTGTAAGTTATTTTAGATTGACAAAGGATACTATGTATCTGCCTCTTAAGTTTAAGAAAGACCTGGCTACATTGATAGCATATAATATTTCTGACTCTGTTATAGGAAGTTATACACAAAAAACTTCTATAGTTAGTAACATTACTAACACCAATTCTTTAAACTAGTTCATACGACAAAAGAGGGTTTTTCTACACAAAATTTTACTGAAGTAAATGAAAAAAAACCTTCTGGCAAAAAACTTCCTATAGCAAAGACAAAGGAAAAATCTAATATTTTGAAAATTTTACATCAAAATATTCAAGGTTTTTCTGGAAAAATTTTAGAATTAGAATTATTCTTAGAAAGAACAAAATTTGACATTATTTGTCTGACAGAACACTGGCAAAAAGACTATCAAATGTTGATAAATTATGAAAATTATTGTATAGCCAGTGCTTTCAATCGAAAGTCTGCTTTACACGGTGGATCACTGATTTTAGTTCGTAACAGTTTTAAGATAAAGAACCGTAAAGATATTGTTCGACTTTCGGTTGAAAGATGTATTGAAATATCTTGTGTTGAGCTGGACAAGCATGTTGTAGTATGCGTATACAGACCTCCCGCTTTTCAAAATTTTTCAATGTTCGAGTTAGTAATGGAAGATGTTTTAAAAATAGTGACAAAAGAAAATAAGTTTGTGATAGTGTGTGGTGACTTTAACGTCAATATCTTAGAAAATAATACCTATAGTAACAAACTTATAAGTCTTTTCAAATGTTTTAATTTAGAGCATGTATTTTTTGAACCTACAAGGGTGACGTCATCCTCGGCTACCTGTATTGATAACGTCTTTTGTAATTGCGATTATTTTGAGAAAAGTATCATAAACTCGCTTCAGTCTGACCACTCTGGTCAAAGTGTTACTTTTAATTATTCTCGAGTAACCCAGAATATAGATATAGAAACCAGGAGCCTAACGAGCGGTAGGTTAGAAAAGTACAAAAACACGTTGCTAGAAAAACTGCCCTGTCACAATTATAATACTAACAACCCTAATAACTCATATGAAGATTTATTCACATTGATTAATACTGAATTCAGTAAAATTTTCACTATTAGAAAAAAGCAAATTATTGTAAAATTCAAATTCAGTGACTGGGCTACCGCTGGTATTCGCAAAAGTAGAGAGAGACTTTTTGAATTATATGAGCTTAGAAATTATTCAAATGACGACAATTTCATTGAATATGTCAAAAATTATTCAAAATTGTTTAAATTTGTTTGTTTAAAAGCAAAATCATTTTTTCTACGGAAAAAAATACAGTCTGCTGATAACAAAATTAAGGCTGTATGGAATGTTATAAACAGTGAAACTGGAAAAGTGAAACCGCGTGACAATCAAATCACACTTCATACAAATCGCGGAACTATTAGTTCAAACGTAGAAGTGGCTCAAGAATTCGAAACCTTTTTTACTAATATTCCTTTGAAAACAACAGAGTCACTCAATTCATCATCTTCACTTGCTAGCAATTTACTTCAAAAGAATGTGGACGCCTGCGAAACTGAATTTGGGTTTAATCATGTCACCCCTAACGAAATTGTTAAAGCCTTTAAAAGTATTAAAATGAAAACCACTGAGGACCTATGGGGAATGTCAGTAAAAGTCTGTAGTGCGATCATTGATACTATATCTCCATATTTAGCTGTTATATTCAATGATTGTGTCGATCATGGTACATTTCCTGACTTAATGAAAAAAAGTAAAGTAGTTCCATTATTCAAAGCTGGTGACAAAAAGGATCCCAGTAATTTTAGACCAATATCAGTCTTACCTGTACTTAGTAAAATTTTTGAGAAGGTCATACTCAATCAAATGCTTTCACACTTCAATAGAAATAACTTACTACATGACCATCAATTTGGTTTCACGAAAGGGCGCAGTACAACGGATGCCGGGACTGCACTTTTAAAATACATCTTTTGCGCGTGGGAAAAATCTGAAGATGCTATTGGTATCTTCTGTGATCTATCCAAAGCATTTGATTGCGTAGATCATAGCACATTGTTGCTAAAACTTGAACATTACGGTGTTAAGAATAATTCACTTAAACTACTTAGGTCATATTTGGAAAACAGGATTCAAAAGGTACAAGTAAACAGGACGAAATCACTGGGATCTGTTGTCAAAATTGGCGTACCTCAAGGGTCCATATTGGGGCCATTTTTATTCCTTATTTATATTAATGACCTTCCTTCTGTGGTGAAGAATCTGTCAAAGATTGTGTTATTTGCTGATGATACTTCATTAATATTCAATGTAAGTAGGAAATCACAAAATTATAACGAAGTCAATAATGCACTTCGACAGATTCATGCATGGTTTACTGTTAACAATCTAGTCCTAAACGCCAAAAAAACTAAATGTATTAAATTTGCACTACCAAATGTAAGGTCTACTTCACATAACATAGTATTGAATAATGAACCATTAGATTTTGTAAATAGTACAGTTTTCTTAGGGTTAACACTAGACTCTAAACTTCAATGGGGACCTCATATAACGGCTCTTTCTGGTCGATTGAGCTCGGCTGCATATGCTGTTAGAAAAATCAGACAACTTACTGATGTAGCTACTGCAAGGCTGGTTTACTTTAGCTACTTCCATAGCATTATGTCTTATGGCATACTGCTTTGGGGCCGAGCAGCTGATATACATTCAATATTCGTTTTACAAAAAAGGGCTATAAGAGCAATTTATTGCCTGAAGACTCGTGATTCCCTGAGAGAACTGTTCAAGGAAATCAACATTATGACAGTGCCATGCCAGTATATCTATGAAAATATAATGTATGCTAGAAAGAACATTCATCAATTACCTAAAATTTGTGACAGGCATAATTTTAATACTAGAAATAAGCATAAAATTGATCAACCATATACTAGATTAACTAAAGTCAATACATCTTTTGTTGGTCTGTGTATACGATACTACAACAAAATACCTGACAATATAGTGCAATTACCTGAGAGAAAGTTTAAAGAATGTGTAAAGCAAACGTTATGTAAAAAAGCTTACTATAGATTGGATGACTATATGAATGACAAAGAGGTATGGTGCTCTGATATTCCAGCGAAACACAAGAAACACATTGTAAAAAGCCGACTCTTAAAGTAGGCCGTGCTGCAGTGGTTTCTTGCCGTTTCTTTTACGCTGCCATAGCACGATCTGAAACGGCGTAGACTCGCTCTATTTGCATTGTATTCTGCATGACATTCAATAAGTATTCTGTAAAGAATCTACATTGAATAAAATTATCTGAATCTGAATCTGAATCATAAATAAATAAATAAATAAATAAATAAAAAATAAATAAAATATAAATTTTTTTAAAAGGAAAATTAGTCATTTGAGATTTTTTTAAGTTCGGGCGGGACCAGTAGCCGATTTCAGTTTCGGAGGTCAAGATTCACTTTGGGTCTTTTTGCTGAGGTTTTTTTCTTACTGCACCAAGCATCAAAAACCAAGTTTACTTAAAAGTAAAAAGCCCTTTTTTTTACTTGCAATGAGGAACAAGCGCGCATAACGAGTTGTGGTTGGACGCCATGCATCCAAATGATGTGGGTGGAATGAAACTTCGCCCTACGGCGTGTGGTGCGGTGGTGAAACTGAGTCGTTGGCACCAGACTGAAAAGTTCCTCAAAACACTCACCATTGTACAGACGGTACAGAATACACTCGGAAGCGACGTCTCTCTGTAGACTAAGTGGTTCCATATCGCCCGTGACCACAGGATCGTCGACAATTCGAACTGCCCTCTTTTGAATGCGATCAACAGGAATTAGTGGATGTTGGGGTGCACCAGCCCACAGATGCGAGCAGTATTCCATGTGGGGCCGAACCTGTGTATAATAAAGCATAAGCCGATGGCTCGACATGAAGTACCGCTTTGCTCTGTAAAGAACTCCAAGTTTTTTGGAGGCCAGCTTGGCTTTTCCTTCCAAGTGATCACGGAACTGGACTTCGTTTGAAATGTCGACACCAAGGATGCCAATGCTCTTTAAGATGTTAAGTGGGGTATTCTGAAAACGGGGTGCTGTAGCGAAGGGGACTTTTTTCGCAGTAAATGCGCAAACCTGTGTCTTAGTGGGGTTAAATTAGACTAGGTTATTTCGATCCAACTCAGATACTTCCTCCAATATCTATTCCACGATTTCGTTCCTGCACTCTAAGATTTCATTCCGAGAGATATTGGGTCGACCCTTATAAAGGGAGTCGCGGGTGCTGTCATCCGCATAGCAATGAATGTTGCTGGTACACAACATATCGTTGATATGAGCCTTGTGGGACGCCAGCATTTATAGATTTTGGGTCTGATGTAGCGCCAGCGCCCTCTACTACTACTTGTAAGCTACGATCAGACAAAAAGCTAGTAATCCATTTGCATAAACTGCGGGCAACCCGTAAGATGGAATTTTCGATAAAAATACTCTGTGCCAGACCCGATCAAATGCTTTGGCAATGTCAAGGCTGACAGCAGCGGTTGTTCAGCTGGTGAACAACCGTGACGAAAGCCATACTGCCGGTCACTGATCAGCTGGTGATCTTCACGGTAACCAAGGAGTTGCGAATTTATCACGCGTTCCATCACCATTGAAAGCAGGGGGTTAAATGCAATTTACCTATAATTTGACGCGTCTGCACGGTCACACTTTTTTGGTATAGGATACACAAGACCTACCTTCCACAAAGAAGGGACTACGGTGGAGTAAGTGAGTGTGAAAAGTCGTGTCAACACTGGGGTAAGCTCTGGGGCATACGTCTTAAGCACAATAGCTGGGATACCATCCGGCCCGCTTGACTTCCGGACGTCAAGGGAAGTTAGAGCTTATCGCACAGCGCTTTGAGAAAAACTACGAATAAATAATAAGTCAGGAACTCTAATTCAGAACAAATTCCAAACAAAAAGTGGGCCTACGTGAAACCAAAAGGACCTATATTCCAAATACGAATCAATTGGTTTAAAAGAGATGTAAAATTTTACTATGGAGGTTGGATTTTTATTTCGAGGGAAGATTAACAGGGTTTAAACAAAGTTCATATGGTGGATAGGATAGTAGATAATATTTTGGTGAAGAAAGAATATTTTTATAGGCCACCATTTTTTTACAATTGATTTTTAAAGTTATTGAAATACGGCATCACTGATTGGAATTTGGCAACACTGATTAGACTATGACAACCCTACTTACAACAGGGTTTTAGGGTAAGTAAGTATACAGGGTGTTAGATTAGGATCACCATATGTACAGGGTCTTAGGGTAAGTATACAGGGTGTTAGGATAGGATAACTATACAGGGTTTTAGAATAGGATCACTATATGTACAGGGTTTAAGGATAAGTATACAGGGTTAGATTAGGATCACCATATGTACAGGGTCATAGGGTAAGTATACAGGGTGTTAGGATAGGATAACTATACAGGGTGTTAGGTTAAGATCACTATATTTACAGGGTTTGAGGGTAAGTATACAGGGTGTTAGGTTAGGATTACTATACAGGATGTTCGGGTACGTATACAGTTTGTTAGATTAGGATCACTATATGTACAGGGTCTTAGGGTAAGTATACAGGGTGTTAGGGTGTGTACAGGATTTTAGATTAGGATCACTATATGTACAGGGTCTTAGGGTAAGTATACAGGGTGTTACTACACAGGGTGTTAGGACTAACACTAACACACTAACACCCTGTATAGTTATCCTATCCTAAGACCCTGTATAATTACCCTAAGACTCTGTACATGTGGTGATCATAATCTTACACCCTGTATACTTACCTTGAAACCCTGTGTTTTTATCCTATCCTTACACCCTGTATACTTACCCTAACATCCTGTATAGCAATCTAACCTAACACCCTGTATACTTACCCTAAAACCCTGTACATATAGTAGTCATCCTAACCTGACACCTTGTATACTTACCCTAACATCCTGTATAGTTATCCTAGCCTAACACCCTGTATATTAACAAATAATGACCATAAGAAGCATTTTTGATAATACCGAGACTTATAAAAAAATATATTCATGGTATCTTACTAGAAAAAAAATAAATCATCGACATCGTGTGTCGATATTATTTTGATCGATCACCTCTCTAATTATCATACAAGAAATCGGCCGACAAAAATACGGTCTTAGATTGTAATAATACTATAAATACGGTCGTGAGCGGGAGCCCTGAAACACACTGCTTCAAAAAATTATTACTTTGAAAAACTCATAAACATTACCCTTTTGCCACAAACAAAAAAAATTACCCTTTGACAGCAGTCTGTCTTGACCACGCACACGGGCGTCATATACAGCTATCCTGCTGTCAATGTCAAGGTAATATTTTGCCGCACAAATCTTTGGTGTTGCCAGTACTTAAAAAAAAGTCCACTATCAATATTTAAAAAAAATATTATAAAAAAATGGCGGCCCCAAAAAAAAAAAATTTTGTTGTTCTTCTTTCTTTTTTTTATTCTCCTTTATATGATATAAATTTCAAGTCTGTTAGTTTTATCTCGGAATAAAAAACCACTAGTATACATGTCTTTTAAAACGAGAGCAGGGATTGGTTCGCGCGCGTGCTGCAATGTCAACTAGTAGTAGTTGAGCCATTGACGCGGTGGAACGACTTTTGAAATACCAGGCCACTCAGAAAGTATTGCGAAAAATAGTTTTTATATATGGGAGACTGGCCGGTCAGAATCTTTTTCGAAAATATGATTACTTGTAAGTAAAAATATGTGTGTTCCATTTTCAAAATTTCCCTCCACATTTTTTGCGAGCCAATTCAAAGTATCGTGTCTTACTGAAAAATGGATCTGCGCCGGGAACATTTTAGAGCTATGATTTTTTACGATTTCAAGTGTCGCCTGAAACCGGATGAATCGTTCGATAGACTTCAAATGGCATTTATGGATGAAGGCCCCTCCAAGGCAACCGTGTATCGTTGGTATAACGAATTTAGGCGCGGTCGACCAACCTTGGGGGATGAAGAAAGAAGCGGTCGCCCTTTGACGGCTATTACGGAAGAAAACGTGCTAGCAGTGAAAAATTTAATCCAAGATAATAGGCGAATTACATATCAGGAGATTCAGCACATATTAAAGATTGGATCGGGAAGCGTTCACGAGATTCTACACGGGCATCTTCGCGTGAGGAGGATAGTATCGCGCTGGGTGCCGCACTACCTCACCGACGCTCAGAAGCAGGCCCGGGTGGAATGGTGCCGTGATATGCTGAACAAATTTGAAGCAGGCTCGTCTCGGCGTGTTTACGACATCGTAACAGGTGATGAGTCCTGGATTTATCAATACGATCCAGAAACCAAGCGCCAGTCGACAGTTTGGGTGTTTCAAAATGAACCAACGCCTACCAAAGTGAAGCGATCTCGAAGCGGGGGGAAGATTTTGATCGCCAGCTTTTTTAATTTGACTGGCCACTTGGCCTCAATTCCCTTACGAGATCAAAGAAGCATCAACGCCGAATGGTATACTACCAAATGTTTACCAGAAGTTTTTTCTGTTGTGAGCAACAAGCGACCAAACACAGGGCTCCGCGGACTACTGCTCCACCACGACAATGCGCCTGCACACACCGCGCTCAAAACGAGGGACTTCCTGGACAGCACACCAGTCAAACTACTGGGTCACCCTCCTTACAGCCCTGATCTAGCACCGTGTGACTTCTTTTTATTTCCAAAAATAAAAAATCAGCTCAAGGGGATACAATTTTCGTCGCCGGAAGATGCGCTGGCTGCGTTCGAGCAGGCTGTAAACGAGGTGTCTACGGCGGACTGGAAAAAGTGTTTTGAAAACTGGTTCAGACGCATGAATCTTTGTATAGAGGCTGGTGGAGAGTACTTTGAAAAGATTTAATAAAAATATATGTACCTGTAGAACAATTTTTTTTAGTGTCGCAAATATTTCTGAGTGTCCCACGTACACGACTATAGCTGGGTCATTTTTTGAGCGCAGTTACAATTCCTGGCTTATTATTTATTCGTAGTAAAAAAACTAATTTCAGCGCTATGGGCTAGCTAGAGAATTCAGTCAAATTCGACATTTAGCAAAACAAAAAAAAATCGACACACATTCGCTTTCTTTATTTTTTATCAGGTATTTCAAATAAGGGTGTCCCTATGTTGAGGGACTGAGACAAAAATTAATTCCTCTACAACTTTCTTTCTGTTTGTGTAGTGGCAACACGAGAATTTTAGTAATATTGGCTACCCGATACTTATTTTTAGTAGACATGCCACTAACTAGTATTACTACTACTGAATTTTTATCCAGATTTTAAACACGTTATTATACAGATTTTAAACGTGTTTAAAATCTGGATAAAAATTCGAAATTTTATTTTCAACCTGTAACTTTAGCGGCCACGCCTGGTTCGACCCCAATAAATGACTAAACGACTCTTGAGTATTACACATAATAAAAAATTGGGATAAAGAATTTTCCTACTAAACATAGTAATCAAAAATTAGATGCTGGCAGCACTGCGCAGATCGGTCCACTCCACAGAATAAAAATTCTATAGAGCCCGTCATATACATAGTCTAAATCTATGATATGATGTAGTGAAGTGTAAAACGTCTCCTAGTCGACTATGACTAGTCGGTCAAAAATCTTGGTTACTATTGGAAAACAACAGAATACTATTGTCATATAATTTTAAAAAAATCTTAGCCGTCAACTTGTTACCGCGTATTCAGTGGTTGATACTGTAATTCTTATAAAAACACGAAATAAAACAAAATTATAGTATTGAAAACGTTTATTTTAAACCCTGCGCAATCTGCGCCAACAGTTACGTTTAAAAAAAAAAACTTTTTGTTGTCAAATTGAAAATATAATGTTTTACCCACAGAAAAATAAGGGTACTTAGAAGGAGGATTAAAGAAATAATTCGTCACAAGGTAGCGAAGGCGTCGTTCTATGGATTTGACGGGTTATTTTGAATATTTCCTAGTGATCACTGATAGTTTGACATAAAATATTGGGACATGTTGGCAGATGTCATCCCATAGTAAAATAAATTAGCAAGGTATCTATTCCGAGCGAAGCAAGGAGGTCCGAAATCTTTGGTTTTACCTGTGTATCAAAGAGGATATAAACCTGTGTATCATTAATAGTAGGTAGGAAAGGAAACTTAAATGATTCGTAATAGCCATTTTATGTGTGATTTTTAACACCATTTTTTTATTTGTTTGTATTTTTACTTGAAAAACTGTAGTAATAACATGTATTAGTCCTAAGTTACTTATTTCTCAAAAAATATAAATTTAACGTATTTGGGATTTGATAAAAAATCATACATTTTTAATAGTTTGGAGGGAGCTCATTCTTATGGCCCCTTAGCCCTCCTCGGTCTAAACTCTGCTCAACTCACTCAACCAACCAATCAAACATACCAACTCACTCAGCCAGCAGGCAGTGGTGCCAGATTATGAGAAATGTCGCCATTTAGGCTACCTCAAGGGGTCTCATAGCGGCCAAAAAATCTGATCGGCTACCAGTAGCCATTTAGGCTACCAAGGAAAAACCGAACGGGCGATTTAGGCTTGACTTGGATAGTGTATTATTAGCGTTTTAGGCTACTCGGCAGTAAAAATTTGGCGAATTGAGTTGGCTACTATCTGGCAACCCTGCCAGCAGCAAGGAATATACTACTGCCAGCAGGCAGTAGTCAAAAAAATCGGTTGGAGTTGGTTGACGTGTGTTTAGTTATTTGCAACGAAATTTAATAATTTGTAAATTATCGCTAGAATTTTATACTTTAGATAGTAAAAGTGTGCCTTGCAATACTGTGGTAATCGTGTGTGTAGGTGGTGTAAGAAGCGAGCAATCAATGCATGTGGCCGCTCTGTGTGTGATCCAGGCCGAAAACGGTGAATCCACAAATCGCTTGCATTCTCAGGCATTTGTTCGCTTTCCCGGAGCGGTGATTCTCTCGGGTCCTGGTGGATCGTATGGGCCCTCGGTAGCGAGAGGGCGGGAACAAGTCAGCTCTAGTGTAGCCAGGAAATCGATGGATTGCTAACAAATAAACAAGTAAGTACCTACATTATTATGTATCGCTCTCAGTATGCCGGTCGGGAAGTGCGAAACTTCTGGTGTTTACTTCTACTACTCGGTTCTGTCGGTTGTGGATATATCCACGCCACGCCTGCTTAACTGGCATGTTTTGTTCCTATAAGAACTTTTCACATTGTTCCTTGTGCCTACATAATGTCTGCTTCTGAACTATTTTGCTTCAAGTGGCAAAGCTTCATGTCATTTATTTGCGAGTGCCAGTTGCTTGCAAGCTGTGATAAGGAGGAAGGAAAATAAGGAAGTAGCTAGCTACTGATGAACACGATAATCAGAACTAGAAGCTAGATGTAAGTAGGTATAGGCAAACTACTTGAACAATGACCTTGGCAGCGCAGAGTCCATTTTACATACAGATTGACATGCGCGAAGCTTTTCCACCATGCGATTGTTGTTCAAGTTGTTTGCCCGCAGTATATTTGACATAAAGGTACACTTGTTTCAGGGAAGGTACAAAAACTGGTACAAATGCCATGCTAAACTAAGCTAAAACTCAAGTTACTAAAATCTGCCTAGTTAATTATTTAACCAACTTCAACATAGTAAATAAATAATTATTGTCATCATTATTGACAGATCTAGTTCTTATTATATTTCCATTAGAATGAAGAATGAACTTATTGGTTTCAAATTAGGAATTGCAATCCAGCAAAGTGGGATCCCATAAACTTGCAGGATCCAGCATAGTTATGGGCCATGTGGGATCACGTAACAGCTTGTGGATCCCCGTGCAAATTCCAAATCATGCATATTTGCAAAAAGACTACATAAGGAGTCAGAATTGCAGCCCAAGCACGACAATGAACATAACATTAAACAAATTCAATTCTAAATAGAATGACATAAACAGTAAAATTTCCTTAAAAAATTGTTTCTTTAGTGAGGAAAATTAAAAGACTATTAGTCAACTTAAAATTTATTTATACTTATCTCTTTCATAAGATTTGATAATTACTATAACAAAGTATAATAATTTAATTTCATAAAATCAAGCTCATTCATTATCCAGCGGGTTTTAAAACAGTGCCAGATTGCAATCCCTATTACTTATTCTAACTTAAACTTGCAAAATTAAAAAAAAAACAATCTTGTTCAAAATTTTTATTTGTTAAGTTTGCATGTGGCTTGAAGCAGCTCTTTGTTTTTGTGTGCAGCCCGTCAGCACCATGATGGTGGAGACCATCCTCGAGTCCTCCCAGGACTTCGGTGAGTCCCATGCTTATTTCATTTCTGTACAATATTTGTGGCCATATGCAGGTAAAGAGACCTGTTGTTTGATTTTAAAACTATTTATTATGAACTAAACTAACTATCATGTAACCTGCAACTTTATGTATTTGAGTGTATCCACACTGAACAACGATTGAAGTCGAAAATGAACTATTTGTAACTATACATGAAATTGTGAATCCAAAAAAGGAATCACACATGTGCATTGACATAGACAGAGATTTATTACATACATGATACAAAGCAAACATAGTGCAAACAAAAAGGAAATGTGCCTATTTTTGCCTGTAGTTTCCAAAATTTTGTCACTAAATATTAAAAGCAAAATGAATATTATTCAACAATCCAAATTACAATTTCTCAGAGGGAAACTGTATTTTGTTACAACTATTTAAAACTGGAAAATTACTGCAGTTTAATTTGGTGTGAGTGCCTAATATTTTGTGGCAGTCACACACACCATTATTAAATTAGATTATATTTTTTATTTTTGACTTGGTTAACCTGGTTCAGTCCCCTGAGGTATGGCCATCATAAGGTCCATTGTGGCAGCTGTCAAACATGCATGTATATGAAACAATACGACCTGCAAAGTAAAATAGACCCTCTGCATTGGTATTAAGGAAAGATCAAAATGGACTCTTTACATTGGCCCTACTTTAGGGAAGTATTCAGTATAGCTGTAAAAACATAGTAGGAAGATTTACATTCACATTTATGGAACAATTCTAAGTACTGGTGCCTTTACCTGTTAACTGCCACATTAAATTATATTACAAAATAATTACTAACAGCTGTATAGGCTATAGGCACATCCTACTCAATAGGTAGATTTTAATATATTTTTTTTTGCAGTGTTTAAGTAGTTGTTTTTATTTTTGCATAGTCTGCTGCACATTGGCTGTAACACTATAACCTTGAGGGGGTCATTTACATGTATTTGTAGTTTAGCAGTGTTTCTGCTTTTGCTGTTACATAGTGGACTTGTATTATTCTTATTTAAGTAGCCGCAGAAGTAAATTTGCGCCGCAATGCCAAGTTTAAACTGCTCTTGACTGTACTAGTTTATGAAAAACATCTGCCTTGGCAATAGATTTATTTCCTTATGTAAAGTACTAAAACCTACTCACATACTCTACATTTCAAACGTCCACTACAGGACAGAAAACTCCCTCCAAAATTCCAGCTTTTGCCGAAACAAAGTGGAGGGGAAGTACCATAGTCACCTCGCTTGTTAGCGTTATGGCTGGAACCATGGGCCGCAGTTGTTGGTGACCGCAGAATGTAAGATGATATGATACACAGAAGGATGCTGCTGCCCATCCTCTGGTTCATCAACCCTTAGTCCCCTACATTTGCAACACCAATTTATAGTTTGATAAACTTGATAATAAGTGGGTAGGTATCTAATTACTTAATGTTTTTCTCAGAGCAATAAAATAATGAACTGATATAATAAATTAATGGAACAACAATAATTTATTATTTATTGATTGCCATTATAAACAATATGCAACTGTTGTGTGATCAAAGATTAAACTGTGAGTTTGTAGCACAGCGCTGCCACTGGAATTGATATGTTGGGGTCAAGCAGATAGCTGTAATCTGTGTTCATCCTTGTGTGTGTCATCCTTTCATAGTTTGTGTAATATATTGGCTGTAAAAAAATAAGTAACAGATCTAGGCCTGAGGACAGAGATGAGGTCGACGATGGAACAAACTGGCCCAGAAGCCTATTCTCTCCCGACGTCGATCTATAGATTCGGGTTATATGATCTCAGGAATATAGACTCAGGCAGGGAATTTCACTCCTTAGCTGTGCCGTTATAAAAGGTATTTTTAAAGCGCTTTGCGAATACGTGGAATATCGACCAAGTCTGTTAAAATACCTTCTTCGATGGGGGAATAAGCTCATGGAGCTTTTGGGCACGCTCTCCAAAGTACAATCCGTAAAAGACCGACAGACATGCAACTTTACGACCGTGAACTTGATTTTCACCAGCATCTCATCACCAATAAGCTTCTTGGCTCTGCGATCTATCGAGTCGAGTGTGACTAGTTGGTATTTTGCTGAGCCATTCCAAAGGTGACAGCAATCCTCCATGAAGAATCGGACTTGTGCTTTATATATAAAACTAAAAGCTGTCCAGGCGTGAAGTATCGCTTAACCTTATCAAGAATACTTAGGTTTTTTATGACTGTTTGGGCTTTTCACTCCAAAGTTCAGGGTCTCACTCAGCTTCATGCCAAGAAGCTCGAGGCTGTCGGTAACCGTACCTCGAAAAGTGGGAGCCAGATTAAACAGGCCCTTTTTGGCTCTAAACAGGCATGCTTGTGTTTTTGGTAACAACGTATACGTTTTAATCATATCGTAATAAAAACTGTGTTTGAATTTAACAAAAAGTCAAGCTATTGAAAATTTATTTGAAACGAAACCACAATAAATCAAAATGTTCACTGAGCGGCGATCGATCGCGAGTTAGTCACACTTTCGCTAGGGTTACGGGGAAACGTCACCTCTGGTTACTAGCTCGACCTTCCGGCTCGCCAACACACCGTGCAGTACTACTGCTTTACATATTAATAATAATAATCATATCATTTATTCAAATTTTTATACAATTAATACTTATAGGCTAAACTTATACATAACAGTGGAAGATTAATTACATTTGCCTGAACTAGGAGAATCCTGTATTTCAGGCGGAGACAGGGCTTACAAACTTCTAAAATTAAAAATAAATAATATTGCAAATACTTAACCTAAATATTAAAATAAATTCATTTTGTGACTGTTAACAATTTTTATGTGTCTTCGTAGGACATACTTAAGAGGGCATCTTGGAGAAGTTTTTTAATTTCACCATAGCAATGGGAATATAGATTAAGCCTCGAATTCAGTCTTTTGTAAAGTAGAGGCCCTAGAAATACAAAAAAACCTAAAAAAAAGGCAAACCTTGTGTTGCTTTGAGGGCAAACAATATTGTTCCTTCTTTTGTTAATCTGCTCAGGGTTGAAGGGGAGTGCGGCCACCTTGCCGCTACGCTCTAACTGCAAACGATTGTTTATACACTATCTGCTTACTCACTGCTAGTTAGGACTCAACAAACCTCTCGCCGCTGAGACGGTAGCGGCAAGGTCGTGGGCAGAGCGCAATAAGGGTGACAGAACTTGATGATCACGGTAGAGATGTATGTGTGTTGTGCAGGCATGTCCGGGTCCGGGCCGACGCCGGGGGGCGCGCTGCCGCAGTGGAAGCGCGAGCTGCTGCAGCGCCGAGCCCTGCGCCCCCGCCCCCCCGCGCCGCCGCCCGCGCCGCCCCCGCCGCCGCCCCCTCCAGCGACCGACGACGACGAGGAGCTGCGCTACGGGCCCGGCATCGTGAAGCGGCTCAAGTCGCGCTACCTGAGCCTGGCGCTACGCGACGCCCCCCGCCGGCGCCCGTCCGTGCTGCGCCGCGCCGCCTCGCTCGAGCACCTGCTGGAGCCGCGCCCCCCGCCCGCGCCCCGCCCTGCCGCCCGCGCGCCCCGTCCCGCCTCTCTCACCGCCCTCCATCCCGCACACCAATCACGCCGGGATTTTGTCAAGCGCGCGCGTTCCGTGGACGCCCTCAGCAGGCTCGAACCACGCGACGAGCCGCCCCCTTCGCCCCCGCCCGCGCCTCCAGCGCCCCCACCCCCGCCCCCGGCGCCTCCCCGTCCTTCCTCGCGCCCCCCGCGACGCCCGGCGCCGCTCCTGCGGGAGACGGAGCGTCCTCCCCCCGACCTCGTGCGGTCCACCTTGCGCAAGTTCGAGCCGGCCCCGGTGCGTCGCGCGGCGCCGGCTGCACGTGTGTCGGCGGCGCTGCGCGGGCTAGAGCGCGGCGCCCCGCCCACCCCGGAGCCCCGCTCGCCGAGCCCCGGCACCTCCGCGCCGGACGCCCGGTCGCCGGACGAGCCGGAGGCGACTTCCACCCCCCGGCCGGTGTCCCGCGCGGCGCTGGAGGGCATAGCGCGCGCCGGCTGCACGACGCGCTACTCGTTCGAGGCGGGCGAGCGCGCGCCGCACCTGCCGCCGCCGGGCCCGCTGGCGGCCGCCAACCCGGTGCTGCTGAGCCGCGCGCGCCGCGTCGGTGTCATCCGCCCCATGCCGGCGCCGCCCCGGGAGCGGGCTATATCTGCGCCCTTCCCCGTCCCGCCCGCAGAGGAGCCGGACGAAAAAACGGTCGAAGAGCCGCCGAGGATCACAGACGCGACGCCGAGGATCATCGAAGACCTCCGGCCCGCCTCGCCCGCCGCCAGCGAGCTGGACGCGTGCTCCCCCCCGCGCGCGGACCGGCGCGAGCCCCCCTCCGCGCTCGTGGAGCCCATCCCGCGCTCCCCGCCGACTGAGCCCCCGCCCCCGCCCCCGACCGCCGCCCCGGAGCCTGCTCCCGGCAAGACGGAGATCAAACCGGACGTGAGCCCCAAACCGAAGATCAACAAGCTGATGAACGGGCATGCGGAGCCGCAACTCAACGACCCCAAACCCAAAGAGACTATTATATCGCGAGTGAACAATGTGGACGAACGCCCGTGGAACGGTGTGACTTTGAAGAAGACCCCCGTAGTGGAACCGAAGCCAACGGAGACGGTGACGGGGGCGCCGCGCAAGCCGCCCCCGCGCGCGGGCCGGGGCGCCGCGCCCCCGCCCTCCGTGGTGTTCAACTTCTCGCACCGGAAGGAAGTGCCGGACTACATCGAGAACGACGGCATCATCCTGCGCGCGCCGCGCCGCGAGCGGATCAAGGTGAGTGTTTTATTTTTAACCGACGAAAAAAAAACGGAGGAGGTTCTCAAGTCGACGCGTATATATTTTTTTTTTATGTATGACCACGCATAACTTTTTACAGAGTAGTCCGATTTTGATAATTCTTTTTTTATTGGAAAGGTTATACCCCGAAGTTGGTCCCTTATAAATTTGGAAACAAAATTCCAACCCTAAGGGTAGGAAAACAGGGGATGATTGATTGTTCACTGAACTTCACTGACTGATTGTAATGACCACGCATAACTTTATACAGAGTAGTCCGATTTACCCTAAGGGTGGGAAAATAAAATTTATAGTCACAAAAAATTGTAAAATAAATAATAAAATAAATAAATAAAAAATTGAACCGCCGAAAAAACTGAAAAGCAAGAAATAATTAAACTTTTTTATTTAATCTTAATAACAAAGTTCTTAAAAAACTAATGTAAGAATACCCGAGTAATTTTGAGGCGGCGAAATTACACTACATAAAGAAGCTTTGAAGTGGAAGAAAATGATGAATATTTTGAAAGAAGTAGGCCTAGATTACAGGGATAGGAGGATCATATATCAAATTTACAAAGAACAAGAAACCAAAATAGGAATTGGAGAGGATATATGAGCACGGCAAAGATAAGGCAAGGAGTAAGGCAGGGATGTCCACTTTCACCTTTGATATTTAATATTTTTATCGAATGTGCGATACGGAAAATAAATGCTTCAGGAAAAGACGGAATCAAAATGAATGGTGACAACATTCAGTTCATACGGTTCGCAGACGATATAGCGGCACTAGCTGAAAACTACACACATTTACAGGCTCTTGTTAAAGAAATGGATAGAACATTTCAGGAATTTGGTTTAACAATCAACGCTAAGAAAACGAAGACATTAACGTCCAGGAAAAAAACATAATACATCAAATAGACCAATCATATTAAATGGCAGTCCGCTTGAAGAAGTAAAAAGCTTTAGATATTTAGGTAGCCTGATCACAGACAATTCCAGATGCACGCCCGAGATTATTTCAAGAATAGCTTTGGCAAAGACAGCTTTCAATAAGAAAAAACATCTTTTCAAAGCAAACAATCAAAGGAAACGATTGATTAAAGCCTTTATATGGATTGTCTCCGCTACGGTATTAATCTTTGGGGAAATAGTACTTATGCCCACGACCTATTTGTTGTGCAAAAAAAATGCGTACGCGTTTTGATTAATATTGAAAACACAGATAGTTGTAAGCCTCACTTTATCAAACACGGAATTTTAACACTTCCGTCGCTTTTTATTCTGGAAACGGCTATATTCGTCCGTAAGAACATGCACCTTTTCACACTTTTAAAAGATTCACAGCCAAATCGTTATTTGAGATCAAAATATATTAATAATCTTAAAGAACCTCAATCAAAAATGCATATGTACCGCAAAGGACCCTACTATACTGCGATAAAAATCTATAATAAAATACCTGAAGACATAAAATCAGAAAACGATTATAATAAGTTTTGTAAAAAGTTAAAGAAATATTTATTGGAAAATGGTTTTTACACAACTAAAGATTTTCTAAACTGAATAAATTGCTCAATCCTAATATAATATAAACAATAGTCCAATATTTTAAATTTTAATTATTATGACAATATACGTAAGACTGACATAGATGTTTTGTAATGTATAATTGATTGATTCCGTTTTATAATCTTTTTTGTTTTTTAATTAGTATTAATTTGGGAAATTGATTGTACAAAATTTTTAATTATTTCATTTCTATAATTATTAAGCCAGTGTTTGCTACGCCTAGTTCAGGCATCAAGTGAGATACCTAAGTTAGTTTAAGACCTATATTGTACCATTTGAAAGCAAATAAATATGAATATGAATATTGCGCTCTACGGCTGTGAAGCTCCCTATAAACGAGCGTAAAGGACCAAAAAGGATGTACGAGCCAGAGTTAGCCCGTACTCCTTTTAGTTAGTTGGTAGTTTGAGTGCACAAGTAAAAGTCAAAAAGGCGTGTTGTCGCGTAAATGATTTATTGAACACTAATAATTTAATGCTACATTAGGCAAAAGTAGGGCGCCGCGTCGGCTAAAAATTAATGTACGATCGGGCTCGTACAGATATGTCAGTCAGTCGAGTCATTTATTATTGTTTATTCCATTTGCTCTTCGTTCAATTCGGTAGACGCGTTCTCCTTGCTTTTTGCATAACTGCTGAGCGGTAAACATTGTCGCGGTCGAGCGCCCACCGGCTACCGCCAGCTGAGGAGTTACATCTTCGTCTCGATGTAGACACCGCGATGCAAATTTACCTCTCCACGAAATACTTATTAAATAACCGGTTGCGCAACGCGGATCATTAGCAATCCCATCGTCTCCACCGCGATCGTGTCGAGGAATCGCCGGATTGTACTCGGAATTAACAATTTCACATCTGACCGCGCCGCCGCCGCAAGCATTGCCGCCATTTCACGGATCGCCGGCGCCGGTTAGCGCGATCGATCGGCTTTCCACTGACCGACACCTGCAGAGAGATGCGTAAAATCTATCGTGAATTGCGTAACCTTGTGATATGTAAATATAAGAATAATAAATAATAGTAGCCACAAATGGTGAAAGTGCGATGTGAGCCGGTGGCCCGCGTGGCGGTGAAACCGGGCGCGATCGATGGCGCGCGCGTCGAATGCCACTCTCGATTTCGGCAGATCGGCAATAGCGATGAAAGTGCCCTGCGCCTGCGCCTCGTATGGCATGTTAATTACACACATCAAATTTAAGTACCTACACGCCGTGATGGCGCCTCCAAACACCGCGTTTGTATCTACTTAGAAAAACGAAATTATATTTTTACTTGGATCGAATATATTCGACAACTTGAATCTTATTTCTTTCTATCTTTTCTGCTCATTAAATCAAATCCTTGAAATAAATTACGACTACTCATACTTTACAAGTAGGTACCTGTCTTGTGTACCATATTTCTTGACCACTTGACTCAATCGTCGATCTGTTTTCTAAAGTTTAGCGGACACTTACGTTTTTTATTTATTTATTATTATAACATAAACATGTGACTATTTAATACGGCAATCTGGATTCGGAATACTCTGCTTAGCGCTCAACAATCAGGTGCTGCAGTAGCAACCCAAAAAAGGCCGAAGCCTGTGTTAGGGTTAACTACAGACTTATGAGAATAATAATAATCTGTGCAGAGAGCTTATTATGACAATCAATCAATATATTGTTAGGTGCAAGAGTATTAAATGAAACATGCAGTAAATATGTACAAACTAAAGAAAAGATAATAAATCAATCAAATTAGTGTCTAAAAGGTAGAGTTTAATCTTTTGTTTTATGGATTGAAATAAGGATCTGGTCTAAAATTCAGTTACTATATAGATTTGACCCACACTAACTAACAAGGCAAGTTAAATAAAAGCTTGTAAAAATAGGGTCGTTTAAAGGATCTGGGTCTTTTAAGGGGCTCATATAGCAAGTGCTTAATTAAATATTCTGCTTAAGTAAAGTTTTACACGCTGATGTCGTGTCGTATCGTACATTATCTAAACGTCGTGACTCGCCACAACACCAACTGTTACTGTTATGTTGTACGCGACCGTCGTAGTTATCCGATGCAATTCAATGGCTGCTTTCGTTTTTACTGCGATCGTCACAATTATAACTCTGTTGACAGCGAATCGCTGCCGGCGGTATACTGCCGCGTTCAGCTGATTGTATTCCTCGCATGTCTTTGAACTTGACGATCAGCTACATCTCTTCTTTCTTAAACATCATATAGCGCGAACGAATCAGTCATCATAGCATCCCATGAAACGACCACTGTAGGACAGGGTACCTCCAGAACTCCAACAAAATCTCGTGGTACTTTGGAGGGTATCAACCATAATCACCACGCTTGTAAACGTTGCGACTGGCGACCGCTGTTGTTGGTGACCGCAGTATGTAAGGTGGTACGATACACAGAAAGATGCTGCTGCCCATCCTCCGGTTCATCAACCGTTAGTCGCCTCTTACGACACCCACGGGTAGAGATACTTTGGTACTATTCGTTGCCGGCACCTAACGGACGCAAAACAACGAATCAGTACCTAGCCCCGAACCCAAACAAAACAAACATGACCCGAAACAAAATAAACATGATTGAAAAGTGCGAAAGTCTAAAACAAATCAGTACCTACATAGAATCATAGATTGATATAAAGATTTCGGTTGTTTTTATTATCAACTAGCTTTCCGCCTGCGATTTCACCCGCATTAAATGCGTTTTCCGGTGGGAATGAAGTGTTTTCCCGCGGTAAAAAGTTGCCTATGTGTTATTCCAGGGCCTAACCTATATGTGTGCCAAGTTTAATTAAAATCTATTCTGTAGTTTTTGCGTAAAAGAGTAACAAACATCCATCCATCCATATACACAAACTTTCGCGTTTATAATATTAGTAGGATTAATGTGAGTATATTTCACATATGCAAAGGTGAACAACCAGTTTCCTTTCTCGATCACCCGCATGTCGCCCGAGGTCAGCTAACCCAAAATATTAGCGGTGAAACTGTTAATAGTCCGTTTATTCACTTGAGCCCGTAACAAGGTGCGTGAGAAGCGAGAACAAAGCGCTTGTTTGGATCCCACGCCGGCGCGGCGACCAGTGGGCAGGTGGCTGACCACCGGTCGCACCGGTTGCGTTCAGATCCTGCTGTCATCTCCACTATGAGAACCTTAGCTAATTAATGAGACATTTTTTAAAGGAAGTGATAAATAAAGAAAGACTGAACTAATTGAGTTGGTTGAAGATGCAACATTAAGTTCTTGGATCTAGCAAAGAATTCAGACTCCTTGCTCCGCTCGGAATAGAAGGAATACAAATTAACTATGGGATGACATCTATCATCATCTATCTGTCTATCTATCTAAATGTCAAACCTCTTTTACAAAATTATGAAAACGACGCCTATGCCGTATTTAGAATGACTGAATGTATGTCAGAATACCTTGTAACACGTATTTTTATTTAACTTCCTTCTATTACCCTAATATTTCTATGGTATCTAGCTTGTTCTGTTACAAGTGAAGCTATAATTAAAACCAAATGAAAACAGAATCATGAACCAAGTACCTACTTATGATATCTACCGCGTGGTATCTGACAAAGACGATAATTAAATTAGTTTACTATCTGATATCGATGCTTCAAACAAACAATCGACTCCCGATTGCTGGATCTCGGTTATTATACCTACTCGTACCACTAATTTTACGCGAAGGCTGAAGCCATTTAAATATTCCCTTCAACTCGATGTATTACAACGATTACTACAAACGTATTTTACATGTGTAGGTACTTCATGAATTGGAACCAACCATGCTTGAAATTTTCGAAGGCCTGTTTGAAATTTATATACCTACTTTCATATATCTGTATCATAAACTAGCTTTAAAATTAAACAAAGAATTGTCCATTCTGTCCAATTGAAGCGACTGCATTGTGTAGTGCTATGTAGGTACAGTCAAGAATCGATCAAGCTTGGCACTCGCGATACAACTTTAGCTCCTACGGTAATTTAATTAAGAATACCACAAAGTCCAATATGTCAAGCTTGAAGTGCTCTTGACTGTACATTGATGATAATTTACATAGAAGCGCCTCAACATCAGTCATCAAATCACTCACAGCCACATTTGGGGAACAACCTTGGATACGCCGAGTTATCTATCATTTATTTTATGTTTCTCTGCGCTTGCCACTCTTTGTTACCGCAATCTTCAAACTAATGATTTGATGTACCAATAAATTACAGATGTGCTGAGTAGTTGTGACGGTGGGCGCGTGATTTAGCTCCGTGTCGTGTTTGATAGTCGCGGGTGGGCGGGTTCTGTCGCGTAGAGGTCCCGTTAGTGCAGCGTGCGTGACGCGTGACGTGCGTGACGCGGCTGGGTTAGTGCCCGTCCACAAGGGCAGGCGGTTTGCAAGGAGGCTTCATTTAGCGAGCGCCGTGTTCGCGGGTGTTAATATAGTACTCTAGACACCTGCGCCCGCGGCCCGATAACCCACATGCCTCGCTAAACAGCGCGCATCTCACACGTACGCGTTACGAGTATCTACAGTTACAGCTATCCATCCAGCCATCCACGTACTCGCACAATTTGTCAAGAACAAAGCTCCTCACACTCGCTCTGCCGAATGGAGTCTTTGCGTGATCGAACCAGTTTACAATCGAGTACACTTTTTCTACGTCCGTTCCAATTCCAAGCATTTTTGGTATGAACCTACAAACATGTTTATTAATCAAAATTTGTCCCGCCCGGCCGTCATAAGATTAGAGAGTACGTCCGTAATGCGTATAATTTCGTTCACCTACTTATTTTGTTTCAACGCCTGGCGACTGGCAGTGTCAAAACGGTTAGCGTAATCATAGCGTAGTTAACTTATCTGCACTTCACTATAAAGTTTTGTAATCGAACTTGCAAATTATCTGTTTGTCAGTAAACCTGCCAGACTAAAGATAGCCACTTATATTAAAACTGTTATAACTCTTCGTAAGTTTAACGCCGATACCAAAACGGAAAGTTTTAAAAGTACGGAGTCGCGCGACGGAAATTAAGCGCAAGTAATAATTAGTAATTACGCTAATAACATCGACGCTTTCTACGGAGCAAAAGTGACAAAAACGCACGTGTATTGCGCACCAAACAATAGCGGAGGTGTTTGCCAAAAAAGCGTTTCCCAGCACCTCTCACGGAGAGAGCAACGCTACCGCTTTACATAATTACCACACGCAACATAACAGCAGATCAAAAAACATAACAACCAGAAGGATGCCTTCTACCAGTTATACCGATCACGAATTCACATCGACCGATAACCTCACGAAGACACTCTTCATTAACATGTGACAGACCGCGTAGAGAAAGTGAAGAAAACTTATAGGTGTAGGTAGAAAGTGATCGCCTCTCTATAAAGAGGAACCTCGACACAGATTAATTTAAGCGGCGATCTGTTCGTGCGTTACTCGAATCCAATTATAAGACATGTGGATAAAGGAAGCTATCACTTGAAGGGATTATCTGTGTGGGGGACGCGCGGCAAGGCACAGGCAGCAATCTGTGCAGCCAACTCGACATGCCGTCCGGCGAGGGAAGCCAGCTAAAGTCACCGTTAGGAATCGCGTTAGCGCTATGACTTGTAAAACACCTTCGCTCCAAATATTAGCAGATCAAACTAAAGATTATAATAATACCATTATGTAACTCATATTTCACATGTGTAATGCTAGCGAAGGCACCCAGACAACAATATTACGCTAATCAACGACCACACTCTGCCGCTTGCCCGCGGTGCGGTGCGCGTGGTTATTGCTGAATAGTGTTGCAGGCTTCCTTCCGTTGCAATTAGTCAATCACTAGCATTTTAATATATTCTTTTTGCACATTGTTTTGCACCTATTTACACCTAGGATAATTGGCACAAAGATTTACAACCTGTTGTAAATCATAGACGATTAATTATTACAATTTGAATAACTGGGTCCTTGCTTTGCTAACTAGTCTATAATTTTTCCTTTCTCTTTGCTCTACTATTACAAACTCACCATTAAGATTACATCAAGTTTTTTAATTAGATTAACTCTTATTTATTTTACGTAAAGTTTCCCAGGGTGAGCATTTTACACATTTCAACAATACAAACTTTAAATGCAGGCAGCACTTGTCTGCAGGAAATAAAAATTCTTTGATTTGATAAATGATTCATAAAACTAATATCGAGGACGTGAATGTCATAAAATACTGGTTTGTAATGTCCGGAACAAGTCACCTTTCGGAGAATACAAGTAAATAATTGCTGGCCGGGCTAGTGAGTGGAGTGGACGCGACTTGAATCGCCTGCATTGCTCTATAAAGCGTGCAACTGGAGTGTTAATTGGACATTCGACAATGTCTTGTCCTTGACTTCGACCAGCTGGACTAGACGCGCGACTAATTGTTATTGTCGAGGTCATGTAATTTCTGCGTTGCTATTTCTTTTTTTATGAATGGCTCAAAAAACTTAAAAGATACGACCATTTTAAAATCTGAAAAACCTATGTGAATGTAACTCACGGAGTTGTGAAGAATAACTCATAAAAAGGGCAATGAGGCACGTCCTTGCGAGTGTATCGGCGACTTAGTCAGCAGTACATTAACGATAGCGTATCGTAGATATCGCTGGCGGGGACTCGATAACGTGCGCGACATTCGATGAAACGTTCCGCACGCCGCGCCGGACGAAACGAATGAGTGAATAAGGACCAATTAGTCACTAGAGGATGTTCCTGAAACCAATTGCCATGATTAAGCAATCCAATCAAACCGTCATATGGGCGTCAAATCTGCAATATTTAGAAGAAATATTCAATTATATTCTTATTATATTAGTTTTTCGGAAAACCATCAGTTTTAAATACATGTATGTATATAGTCTAAATACACAACATACAACTAATTACAGGTTTTCACTACTAACTACTTTCCTGGTAAACATTTCTATTTGGTCAAGAACTCTAGGTCTATAAGTAGTACTAGCAACAAAGCAAACAAATTAAATTAGATAAGCACAATTATGAAAAAAGGTACACGCTTAAAAGTTACGAAAGAAAGGAAAGAAATAGGTACCAACTCTGGCAACATGAAAAATCGTTTGACCCAGTCTCCTAAAATTTAAGCTCAAACTGAGATTTATTTAATTAAGCTGTAGTGTAAAACTTACAAGGATGGTGCACTATCTTGGATATACCAGTTTTCCCATAAAAGTGAAAAAATTAAAAAGGTTTATCAACAATAACAACACACGAGACTGCTTAAGAAAATTTCAGCTGTGCAAACTCATTAACAACCCGTTATTACACCTCATAATAACTGTGCCGGCGCACCGTCTAAATTCCGAAACAGGGGCGCGAATGTCTCTATTGTAATAAACGGAACTAGGTATGCTGTGTTTTTAGAGGGTTAGTAGCGCGTGCCACTTGCAGTAATTCGGAAGCACTTTACGTAACTGCGTGTGATGAGTATGTAGGTTTTGACCGCGAGATGGCGGGACGAGCGGTAGGAAAGGAAGCGACACAACACACACAATGGCTGTGCGCGGGATCACGCGTTCCGCTCTGATTGCCACCGCCGCCGCCGCCACTCCGCAGCTGCTGCCGCGTTCTCACATACAACGATATTCTGTTCAGCCACATCTAAGCTAAGCTGTTACTATCTGCGCTGGATTTAGCCATCTTTATGAGCAACCCTGTAATATTTGGAAAACCAATCTTAAATAAATTACATTCTCATAGTCAAAGTTGCTTAGCCTTAAGTTTTTCTGTGCTATTATTTTTTGTTACACTGACTCGAAATAACCAACTATAGACTCAGTCTAACATGTAGGACGTATAATGAAAAGTCCTGATGAACAAAACAAAAGAGTTTGAAAAGATTCCGTATTCCATCATTCTTTGGTCATCGTTATTTACCATTTCCTAGAACACGTGCACGTGTAACAAACAAACAGTGTTTGTGTTTGTCCGCAGAAAGGTAAACAAATTGATGGAAATGGTTTCCAGACCGGTCCGTTATAAGTAGCTGTTAGCTGCGTGGTAACCGGGCTGCGCGTGCGCACTGCAGGTCGGCTCGGGGTGATGCGCCTGACCAACTAATTGACGGACAGCATCCGGGCAAGACGGATATTACTTGAATTTCAATAGTGCCTACTTCTACAGCTTTTAACTTCTTTTACCGATTATGCAGATTAGATTAGGTAACATTGCCTCGGTGGATGATCGTCGCTGTTACCTGTAATGGTTCGTTCGACAGAAATGTTGTCCTAGATCTGATTTGCATTTCGATTTTAGACATTGCGATACGAGTATGTCGATACCTATCCGCCGATGAGATGATCAACAAATTCACTCACTTCAACAATGCCACCCTCGCAAATAAAACTGGTTTTGTCGAAAGTGATGATGGAGCTGTGCTGTGGGCGGCATTGTTAAACAAGAGCGAAAGTAAGGCCAAGTTGTCAAGATTAATGATAACGACACAGGATCTGTGGATCCATTCACATCCAAAGACTTAATCTATCTAATATTTAATAGCTACATTAAGGCTACAATGCATCAATCGCTTAATTTATTCGCAAAACAGTAGACCTGTCGCAAATAGTTCCACGGCCAGCTCGGCTATAGTAGCGCCGGCTGCTGGGGTCAGCTCGTCAACTAAACCGCGGTACTCGCGATACTCACCCATTACCGCACATGACCTGCGCGCGCCACGCGATCCGATCAGGGTAATGACACCAATTACAACTTTCCGCTCGGCGCGGTAATTGCTCCCTATCCATCTCAGCGCTACGTGGAAGCAGTGCTGCCAGATGTTGGATCTAATATCTATCCGATGCTTTAATCTGTGCGTCTGAAACTTGAAAAACCAGAAAAAATACTTGATGCTTTGCAAAGGATTGTTTTACGACTAATTCTATTACAAATCTTATTAAATGCCTATGTAGGTTGGTGTACGATCAGCGTATTTTTTTAGGGCAGTCTAGGCGGACAGCGCAGCCGCATATATGTAACCATAATTGTACCATTTTTGCTGAATTTAAGGCGCCGCGCCGGCCGCCGGACTCAACTAAAAACTTAGAACAGTCTCGATTAGTTAGCCTCAACATTTACCACGTATTTTAACATTTTCTATAACTTTCTATAATTTTGATTGTTTTACAATAAACTTTTTTATATTTTTTTTGAATAATTTGGAACATTTAAATCCACATATTCCCTCCAAGGCCGCTCATAGTCTCGGTTACCGTCGCGCACTACGAGCAATAAATGTAAAGGGTCGCTACCCTTACAGTTAGATTGAGATTGGATCCGTTCTAATTATCTAGTCTTCTCAAATCCGTACAGCTGGTAACACTGCCTGGAAATCAGGCACGGTTTTATTCTCATACAACTATAAACGTCGTGTGGAATGACACGCTGCTATTTCTCGTTGTTACTTTCCGAAGCAACTTCTTCCGCTCTTTTACGACCTGTTCACATAATATGTTTACGACACGCTCCGAATATATCTGTACTACTCCTACTAGCGTGCATATTAATGATGTTGCGTGGAGACAGCACGTTCGAACTAGATGCCTATTAATTGCCTACTTAATGGATTGCATGATTTTAAGATGGAAGGCCATTTGCAAACCTAGGTCGTATTTTATTATTTTTGCTAATGACCATGTGTATATTTCTTTTTAAAATACGCGTTACTTAATTTGGTAACAAATTAGGTGTTAACTGCAATTTTACGTCCATTCCAAACTTAAAATGTCGTTAACGAGGCTATTATCATAATGACTGACTTGCTAAATGTGGACTTTCGTATTGGTCACTTTGAATCTTTTGTTGCTTCATGATGGTGCATTTTGGTTCATTGCATTATTGCACCAAAAAGTTTAGGAATATGGTTTTAGTCGTTCTATTGCAGCTTTTTCCTTGTGTGGATAAGGAATACGTACTACAATAAGAGCCAGGTATTCGTACTTGGTAAAGTGAACTTGTTTCCTATTATTATACGAGTATATTCTGTGGTAAAGTATACCTATGCTGATGTGAGAGGTCGGGTGTCGCGGTTGTGGTGGTACGTACACCGCATGTTAGGTATCAGGTGGTGGTGTGGTTCCTACACGCTAGCCACCTGACACTCTTTTCATCTTTACCAGTCTTTACACTTGTTTCTTTTCATCGTATTCTTTTGAAAAGAATCAGGAATGAGATTCCTTATTTATTGCCCGTGACTTTGTTCTGTGGTTTCAAACCTCAGTTTGAATTCAGATTCATTTTTGTTTGTTCAAGAAGCATTGTTCGGAAGAGATAATAATTAGGTATTACAGGTTTCGTCTAGGGGTGGTTATTATGTAAAGGAGATTGATATTCTTCACGATTATTTTATCTAACCGTCCATATTTTGAGAGAAATTCTGCTAATTGATTCTCTCATTATTGTAAGTACGATATATCGTAATCATCTTGTCCTTGCTATTTGCTTTGCCCCATTGTGTGGTGATCATAACTAATTTGAGAAACGGCAGGTATATTTGTTTTAATATCTTTTGTATGGCTGTAATGTTTTGAGTAAATGTCGTAGGTTCCCAATAACGATACATCGTTTATTTTTTCTATAAGCATCCGACAGCTTGGCCTAGTGGTAGCGCCGCCAAAGAATTTAAGTATAAATATTACGCTAATATAACGTGTTGCTGCTCTGTGACATATTTTAGCCCGAATTTCTTGCAATAAGTACAAAACTGACTCAGACATTCTAAAAATCATACCAATTTAGAAAAATATTTCTACTTCTAAAGTTATTATTTCATGATTTATGCTCTGCGTCGAATGAATGAGTAAAGATAAGGTTGGAATGAAGCAGCGATATCGTATCGCCATCGCCTGATTAAGAGACGATAGAGACGCCGTAAAGTTCAAGGCGTATACAGAAGCAAATTTTAAAATTAATATTAGCAAATTATACGAAGGATTGTAGTTATGAAGGCTATCTTTTGCTATTTGACAAAATGCCAAAGGCGATTAGGTAGAACCGTGCTTTAAAAGCGAATGCATGCATAATGCGATGGTCGTACGCGCCAGCACGTTCGTCTCGTTGTAGACGAGTTGCAAGACTCGCATTTCATTCCGCGTCATCGGTCACCACGATGCGACGCCCGCCCATGCTTCCTGCCTGTACTTTACCCAGCTTTATCAAGCCGATCGATCAGCGTCGATGTTTATTTTACGAGTACGCTCGTTATGCAGCCTTTTTCTGTGGCTAATTTTACATCACGTTGCATTCCACGCGGTACAAAATAACACACTTTTCCAATTTGGTAGGTATTGCAGTGTCCATTCTCAAAAATCCCTAATCCCATTACTTATACTTTTTTCTTCAAGTGCTAGCCACCACATGCCTAATGTTTTTGTATTACGTTGTATTTATAGTAAGTGAATTCTGCAAACGTACCTAAAGACTTTTTTTATCATTTTTAGGGTTCCGATACCAAAATGGTAAAAAAGGAACCCTTATGGTGCGACTTTGTCTGTCTGTCTGTCCACTCATGCTATCGACTTGAAATTTGGAATAGTTTTAGAATATAGTTGCCCCACTTAATTGCACATGAAAGAATTTTGAAAAAATTATGATTGTTACTGTCAAGGGGCCCAAAATAGGGGGGGGGGGGCAAATTTCAAATTGTCGCTACTAGGTTGAGTGGGGTATCATATGAAAGGGCTTTACTTGTACATTCTAAAATATTTTTTGTATTTTTTTACGTCTCTTAGTTTTCAAGTTATGATGAAAAATGTCAAAAAAAAATACCATTCCCCCCACTTATCTCCGAAGTTTGTGAACGGAAAAATCTGGATTAATTACAGTTGACAGAAGTTTATGTAAACATTACAACAAAAATAAAACAATCTTTCTAAGTTGCACAGTTTTTTAGAAATCTGCAAATAACCTTTACAAAAAAAAATTGTTTTGCGGCCCTAAAAATAAACTTTATTGCTTCCAAAAATACATAAAGACTCGCACTTGACCGGTTTTTTTTTAACAATCATGAATTCATGACACCTATCCTATTTTGACGGTCAGTGGCTAAATATCAATATTAGTTGCCTTGTTAGAGTAAATAAAACTATTATCTACTGATCCATAGTAGTACGAGCATATGTCGTGCGGCATTTACGGGTGCGGCTACTCTAACTCTATCTCACCGACTCTCTCTACGAGTTATGCTCTTGCGCACGATCGCTCGCACCGTGTTGAGCCGGAACGAAAGAGCAAAGGCCATGCGCACCGGACATGCATAACCGAGTGAAAATCGCCTATTTGGTGATGTAAATGCCACTAATGAGGTGTCAGACTTAATAGAGTAGAGTGGGAAATCAATAGCATGTGGTATCGCCGCGGTGGCGGTATCAGGTTACGTGTTATCGGTACACGTGCGCAAGATTACTCTCCCCGCACACCCCCTTCTGCCTTTGTTCTCGTGTAGCTAATGAATTATAGGCAGGTACTTGCATAAGAATATACCCCAATCTCCATTCTAACAATCGCTGCAAAAACATTTTATAACATGAATGCGATTAATCCTTATTAACAATGACTATATAATTCTCAGGAAAATAAGATAATTATTGCTTATTATGTATGTAGATATTAATTCTACACTGGAATACAAACGATTACAATATTTTTTTATCTTGCAGTCGCAGCTATCACCAATACATTTATTTCCGTCGTGTTAGGGCCTCAAATATCTATAATTTGAAAGGACAGAAGCACAAGATAACGGAATGATACTGTACAGGTGTAATGGACAAGTTATCGACTGTAATCCGACGTTAATCAATCGTTAATCCGCGCAGTACAGCGCGTTCAGAACAAGTTTGTCCATGACGTTTATTTTCCGCGCATGGGTGACAGGCGGAGAGCCAATGAACGATTCGCTCGCCCCCTGGGGGGAGCCGCGCTCACCCCCGCGACTCATTTTTTGACTTCTGCGCATTAACGGTCACTGACAAAATTATTTTGTACGCAGTATATCCGACTGTTGCTTGCGTGCACTTGAAATTATATTATTACTAGCTGGTGCCCGCGACTTCGTCTGCGCAGGATAAATTGTAGCCTATGTGTTATTCTGATGTATAAGCTATATTATTGTAAAGTTTCATTAAAATCCATTCAGTAGTTTTTACGTGAAAGAGTAACAAACATCCATCCATCCATATTAACAAACTTTCGCGTTTATAATATTAAGTATGATATCTCTAGACGTAAATATTTTGGCTTCTGGTCGCGGATTCAATACGGTGTACAACAAGATGTACCCGTTTTAAAAATTAAAGGGTATCTTCGGCCGTACATCAGCTCAGTAGTAAAATTTTGACCTTGAACAGATCTCTGGTTTAGGGCTTTCTTAGTTATGCTGTTATTGGTTTTGTTATCACTAACTTACTATCTTGCGTACGAGATTTGCAGTCCTTTCGCTATTCTTAAATCGTAGACCTCCGGTTCCGTTGTTTTGCGACGACTAGCTAAAGGTAGTGCACCTATAGTTACCAACCTTTCGTATCTGTCCGGACTTTCGGCCCTCGGAATTTTTATTTATATGGGATTTTTTAAGAATATGTTTATTCTATTCCGGGTCTTAGTGCGCGCTAAAATAGACTTTTATTAAAAATGCGAGTTTAAAACAAAACTTTTGAAAATATGTTCTCAGTCTTCGATCAAGTATTTAGGTAGTTCGCAAATATTATTTAATAGAATAATTTGGCTCTTTTGCCGATCCGTTGAGGGAAAATACTCCATCCCGAAAAATTTGCGTTGCTCTTGGTATGCAATTATTATTTTATTTTGTGGTTAAAATGCATGGACATTTTATCATTTTTTGGCTTGTTATCCGGAGTTCACAAATTTCGAGATGGTAACCATAATTTCGACCATTTTTCGATTTACGGATGAAGCCGTTTACAAAATTTTTTAGCTTGAAAGCGCAATTTTTATTGGAGTCGAGTGACCCTTTCCCCTGCCAGCTATGTTGTCAATATAAATGTGAAAAATATCACAAGAGTAGCATTATATAATGAAATTAAAAGGAAAACTATCACAGCTTAGTAAGCTTTACACGTTAATGAGCTATAGCCGAAAACCTGGAAATAATAAAAATAGCAATAGCAATCAGGCGCTAGGACCTCTCTGAACAAAAGGAGGTAAAAATGGCTTCCTATCAGATTGCGCCGTGATGAGCATGTCCTTGCACTTCTCTACCACATACTGCATGACCCCCGTACTCCATCATACCTTAAAGAACGTTTCCGATACCACTGTTCCGATCTATCTCGAGACCTGCGATCCAAAACTGATAATCTATTGCTAGTTCCATTTACTCGGTCAGGTTATTATAAGGAATCGTTTACGTTGAAAGCTGTCAGTCTTTGGAATGATTTGCCGTCTGATAGGTATTCGTCAGTCGAAGTCTCTTGCTGTTTTTAAAACAAAACTACATAAACATTTCCTTAATAAAACTCTTCCATAGTTGGCAACAAGTTTGTATGTATTTTATTTACCTGTATATATTTATAGATGACTTTTATTTTATTTATTTATTCTTATACTTACATTATATGTTTACATTATTTATTTATATTTATTGTATTGCAGTAGTATATTAATATTATAAGTATATTGGCACACTACTAGTTTTCATTCAAACTTTCCTGCATGCAAAGGTTGTCTGGAAGAGATCGCTCCGAGCGATAAGACCGCCTTTGTCACCCTAGATTTAAGAATCTCCTTTTATTGTTAATGTGTTTTGTGTGTGACAATAAAGTATTTATCTATCTATCTATCTAAAATATTTATGTTATAAAAGTTATGAAATATAAACCTGTGTCACAGAATATATATAACCTGCGTGCGATAAAAAAAAATCCTAAAAAACTACGGAACACTATACAGCGCGTGGCCAGACACGCACTTGGCAGTTTTATTTTCTTTTCATATGTTGTCCTAAGTTTCTTGGTACTCTCTCTTGGCTGTGTCCATCGTTTTCAGAGATCTATACTTTTTGCTGTAATTTTTCGTGATGGGTGGTGCTTTCCTTAATCTGAGGGTGGTTTACATTTGCGTTAAAAATAAGATGTTGTCATTTTATGTTCAAAATAAGGAAACTATTCTTCATACGGATGACTGAAATATAATCCAAATATTTATGTAAGTGAATGTCAGTATTATTACATGCTTGTTGTTACAATTTGACTTCCTATTGTGGAGCTCCAAAACTTGTTTCTATATTTTGTGGTCATACTACTCTTGGTTTGTTTAAGCAGTTTGACGTAGCTATTGTTTCTTAGTAACGTAAAGAGCAACAATACATTCAATAGATTTTGCTGTAGCGTGGTATGCGCACATTCTTCATACCTAGTAAATGTAACAAAACTTTATTTATAATACAAGATTAATTTAGTTAAAAATAAACATGATTCCTCAAATTCATTAACCTCGTCGTGCCCAGAACAAAATTTTGATTTAAAATTTTCGGGAAGACTAAAATATTTTATTTGTCTTTTTTAAAGGACAACAGTCAGGTTCTGCCCATTGTCCTCTAAAAATCACATAAAAATTTTATAAATGATCGGAAAACTTATAAAATATATGTCCTTTTTAAATAACATTGGGTAGGACGAGGCACTGAATAAGTAGGTTATAAATAAGAACGATGTGTAACCTCTTCCGCGATCGCAGTTGATGCGCATGCGCACATTGCACTGGGAAGAGAATAAGGTCATACAATTATGAATTTAGTTTAAAAAGTAATACACCTAATTAAAGTGTATGTGTTCACACAGTTGTAGAATTCTGAAATAAATTAATTGGTTGCTACCTGCTCATAAATGGTCAACGTCAGAGCTATATTAAGCCACGATCACACCTAGCTGAATTCAAAGACTAATTCGGAATACATTGTCCGTTGAAGTAAGGATATTGCAATTAACATAACCAAGCCTCCCAGCAATGTATGCCGAATTAGTCTTTGAATTCAGCTAGGTGTGATCGTGGCTTTAATTGACCCACATGCTCAAACAAATAGTAAGTAGGTATATTGCGGTGATTGCAGAACGCGCTTCCTCTGAGGTATGCGCCGGAGTGGAGTTGTGATGAAGCTGCCACAACTTTGTTTTTACGGTTATCCTGTTTTTGAGCTATATTTATTTGCGGTTAAGTCCTACTTGTGCTAATATTGTAAAGGCTAATGTCATTACAAAAACGAGCACAATTAATTCAAATAATATTTGCATTAGATTGAACATCTACTTACCTACTAGAATCAAATTATTATTTCACCTGTGCTACAAAATTATATTATGTAAAATACGAAAATAATAAGAATTTGAGAATGGCTGGACGGTTTAGGCGAAATTTTTATTTTAAAACGATATCCTAACAGTCACCACACAGGCTTGAAAAAACTATGTTTTATCGGTCAAATTTTCGCTCGCGTAGAAAAGGTTTTTATACTTTTAATCGGTCGAAGTCTGCGTGCAAAGTCATTTTTGGTCGCTATAACGTTATGATAAGGTACTGGCGCTTTTCTAACATCACACTCAGAAATTTTCATATAATAAATTGTAATAATATTAATAGTTTACTACTGAGTACGTATTTGTTTATTAGTTCTTCTAACAGATAAATACGTCCTAGAATATTGTTATTTTATTTTGTAGGTAAACACAGTGTATAGGCACAGTCAGGAGCACATCAAGCTTGATATATTGGACTTTGTACCGTTTTTATTTCAATAGACGTACGGACTAGAGTCGCACTGCGAGTGTCAAACTAGCCCTGTCGTTGACTGTACTAGAATAAAGAACTAGGTAATATGATTTTATTGGGTATAATACCAGTGATTATTGGTCACTAGTCTCTTTTAGCTCTGGCTAACTACGACTAGTTGGTAAAATTCCTTCCGCGAAGTAGCCGTTTAGTTTTTATCCACGCGGGAATATCTGAGCGAGCCACACCGCATTCCTACCGACTACCGATCTCTGATAGCTGACCAACCAAACCACTGCTACCATATTCAAGCCAATCCCATTATCGATACAGTTTCTTTCCCCCTACAAGGTTCTCTTGACTATGTTATACGAATCTTGCCTTACTTATCTGTTTAATTGTGAAACTTATTTCGCAACTGCATTTCTTATTTTATATGACGTGTAGGTACTTAAACATCTAAATAGAAACCTTGCATTTATAAGTAGAACGCTTAGGTAAGATAGCCAGCAAATCGTTTTTTATCTGGACAACGAATATAATTTTAACTTTATAGAAAATGTTGCTGTCGTCATTACGATTTAGATTTTGTACAGCAAAGTTATAATAATCAATATATTGGCTATCCCGGCAAAGAATAGTACCAACCCATACATACTCGTGGGTGTCGTAAGAGGCGACTAAGGGTTAACTGGAGGATGGGCAGCAGCATCCTCCTTTGTATCTTACATCTTACTTACTGCGGTTACCTACAACCGCGGTCCATGGTGCCAGCCGTAACGTTAACAAGCGAGGTGACTATGGTACTTCCCCTCCACATTTTTCCAGCAAACGCTCTGGAGGGAGCTCCCTGTCTGTAGTGGACGTTTAATGGGATGTTATGATGATGTATATACAGCCTGTAGTTAGGGTGTCCTACTGCAGGGCAAAGGCCTCCCGTCTATTTCGCCATTCGTCTCTGTTCTGAGCCTCTGATGGCTAGTTTTCTAAGAAGTTGTTCAAATCGTCGCGCCATCGTCTTCGAGGTCGGCCTCGACGGCGGTGACCATTCTCTGACACCCATTCCGTAGCTACTCTAGCCCACCTATCCGGCTGCATGCGGCATACATGTCCTGCCTAGTCCCACTTCAACTTAGCACACCTTTTTCTGACGTCTACAATGCCAGTTTTGGAGCGCAGCGTAGTGTTTCTAATTCGGTCTATCCGCTTTACACCTAGAATACTGCGCTTTATGGCGCGCTGGCAAACTTTGAGCCTGGACTTCTGCGCTTCTGTCAAAGACCACGTTTGTGCCCCGTAGGTTAGAATAAATATAAATATCTAATAGATTTTGATATTATTCGTCTCTCATAAGATGAACCCCTACATACTTATATTTTATATTTCGATTTATATGTTCTTTATTTGTTCGTTGAAAATTGTAATTAACCTTTAGGGAATGTAAGATAGTCATATGCGTACTGAACGCTAAAACTATTTAATTATGTTATACTGTGGAACAGGTTTTGTCTAGCTTAGGTTCATTTAGAACTTAATATCCCTCGGAAAAATAATAGAGTGTATTGTGTATTGCAGGCGGGCGAGCCGGGCGTGGTGGTGCTGGATCCCTCGCTGGTGTCCGCGCAGGAGTCGGACGGCGAGGGGGAGGAGGGGGGGGAGGGGGGCGGCCCGCCCTCGCCCCTCAGCGTGCGCTTCGTCAACGACAACGTGCTCATCAACGGCCGCTCCTCCATGCCCGGCGCCCGCGACCGCGACCGCGTCGCCAGGGTCAGTCCACTACACACACACACACACACACACACAACGACAACGTGCTCATCAACGGCCGCTCCTCCATGCCCGGCGCCCGCGACCGCGACCGCGTCGCCAGGGTCAGTCCAGTACACACACACACACCGCATCGCATCGCATCACACTGCCTACCCTACACATTTAGATACAAAAATAAACAAACAACTACTGGAGAAACACGCAAACAACCACCAACAAAAACATAAGAAACACAACACACAACAAAATTAACTGCAAACACTTTTACAAACACAGAAATATGTCCGACTAAACTGAATCACGCTACCTACCGAAAAGCAAAAGCCAAGATCCTTACAAACAAACAATACCACTTACTCAAACACACAATAACACTCTCAAACACAAAAACATTTCCAACCAAACTGAATCACGCTACCTACCCAAATTTACCCAATAGCTAAGATCCTTACAAACACACAATACTACTTTCAAAGACACAACATCTGCCAACACACAAAAACATTCCTGCCCAACCAAATCGTGCTAGCGATAGGCGAAAGCCAAAAACCTTACAAATACACAATAACACTCAAATACAAAAGAACACTTTCAAACACACAAAAACTCTATCAAACACACAGCAACACACAAAAACATTTCACACATGGCCCTCAACCTATCAACAAAAAGCTCACCGGTATTTGTGTTGATTTCCAGTTGAAGCTGCAGTTCGACGACTCGCTAACGCGGACGTTCGAGTACCCCTCCGAGACGTCGTTCTGTGAGGAGGGCGACGAGCCTGTCGCCGCCCCTGCGCCCTGTCCCGCCCCCATCACTCCCGCCCCCGCCACCCCGGCGGCGCCCCTGCACTCCGCGCTCACAGCCAACACGCATCTCGGTAAAACATACTGGCTGCTGAATAAAACTAACTGAATTCGAATTAAATAATTAAATAGCAGAAATATTTGACGCGGGCTGGGATCTAACCAGCATCCATTGGTAACCTTTGGGCCTGTGGCATGACACGTCGAAGGTTTCTGGTTCAATCCCGGCTCGCGTCGATTTTCTCGGCAACTAGTTCGTGTAAATACAAAAGAAATTGTTCGTGAAAGATTTTTTACATAACTAAAGGCAGATGTACATTCAGCCACATGTCAGTGGTAACACTTTTTTTACCTTAAGTGGGTCTCTAATTTTGGGTGCTTGCACCCAAGCGTTGGTTTAATTTATACTTGTTTTAATACCATTAACATACTGCCGTAGGTACTATTAAACATCCTCTGACTCAAAAATACTTGTTTAATGTTGTGCAGCTGCCTGCTACGCTGAAAATTCTGGGTTCGATTCGATTCTCGATTCCAAGCTGGAGCAGATATCTTAATGATGAGTTTAGGTGTTTATTTCAAATATTATTATGGTTCTGGGATTGTTTGTGTGTCCAATACTCACGATACAATACTACAGAATAATGTAATAGTATGTACTATATACAGAGCGGACACACTCCGTCCCCCTTGGAATCGACCCCCTCACCGCCCCGCAACCGGGTTCTTTGCCGGGTCTAGTTGTACAATTTTGACAATGGTTCCGCGCTCGTTTTATGAAGTACCCGGGGTGTGCCAATACTTTCTTAGTATGGGGTCTGTGTGACCGCAAAACTCGCAAATACCCAGTGTTCCGGCGGCGACGCGCCCCCACGCTGCCGCCCCCCGCCCGCGCGCGCCTGGCGCCGCCCCCGCCCCCGCCGAGCTTCTTCTACGTGTGACATCTACCGCCCCCGCCCACGCGCTGCGGACCTGGCAATTATAAGCCTCTACTCACGATGCTGTTTGCTCTACAGCACAGTGAGACGACTATAGAAAAAGAAGCCATGCATTTTGGTCACAGATTTGTATTTTTTGTCGTACAAGTTTGCACAGCAAATTGCATCGTGAATAGGGCTTCATGAGTTTTATGAAAAAGTCGTTTGCTGTGTGTTTAGAGACTAGTCAAAATATATTCGCCAGAAAATTAAATAATTGAAATATATTCGCTATTCTTTGGTAACATGTTAGTTGTAGTTGCGTTGGAAAACGTGTAGGTAACATTTTCTAGCCTTTTTCGATTTTACTACAATCTTATGCGGATATCTTGAGACTAAGGGCTGTTTGCACTAAACTTAAGGATCGCCCCTAACTTGTGTAGGGCACTCCTAGCAATAATTTGACGGCCTATAAGCAAGAACTTGGGCGATTCTTAAGTTTAGTGCAAACGACCCATAGATATCAAATTAAGTCTTAGCTGACTGGCTGCGCAACTTGTCACAGCACTTTGTTGTCTGGGATTTAATTAACTTCTTGTAGAAACAATATCCGAAGTGAAAACTCGATTTAAGAAAATATTTTGATTTATCTTTCCTGTGTTTTTTATAGCGCTAATGAAACACAATTCAAATTTTATTCAATGTTTTTTCCTTCACGGTAGTGCTAGCTATTTTGAAAAGCACAATACATATTGAAGACATATTTAAAATGTTTTTTTATAAATCCATTCATACATTTAGGTTGAACTGGTGTTTCTTGATTCAAACACGGTCGGTCACCACAAACTAAATTTGACAGATCTAATAATGGTGTTGTATTTATCAGTTTATAAGGGCGCTTCTCTAGGCATGCGGATTTGCGTATCGCATGCATATCTGGTACGCATGATTGCTTGTCCTGTGTTGCGTGCCATCCGCGCTGATTCGTGTTGGAGAAGCGCCCTGTGACTTGTAGCGCCACGCATTTTAAGTTTACGATGTCAACCTTTATAAAGCGTGTGGGACTGTGTATCGAAAACTGAAAGAGTGTGCTCAGTCAACGAAACTTTCCCCGTTTACACGCATAAGGACCAATACAGATAAAATGACCAATACGCATTTGGACCAATACGCATTTCGACCAATATGCATTTGGACCAATACGCATTTGGACCTATACGCATTAGGACAATTTTTGATACACACATGTAAAGCGCAATACAGACCAAAGCCGCCGGCCCGCCGACACAACCTGCCGGCACAACCCGCCGGCCTATTAAAAAGAAGCATGTTTCCGACACAAAGTTGCCAACATATGTCGGCGGGCCGGCGGCTTTGGTGTTTAAAGTGTTGCATTCTGTACCCTTGCACTTTTGTATTTAGCTTTTTTTTTATGAAACGTCAATATTAAATATATATTTATATGCTTATGAATCTATGACAATAGGACTTAAATACTAATATTATTTTCTTATAATATTTTCTTCTTCTTAAATTAATATTTTTTTTTTTATAATTTTTTTTTTATTTTTTTTTTTGTTTTGGTCTATGTGCGTATTGGTCTTTAAATGTAATTGGTCTATTTGCGTATTGACTATTCTTCTTAATGCGTTTTGGTCCTTTTGCAATTGAAACTTTAACAAATATTGGTCCTTATGCGTGTAAACGACTTTCCCGAAGAAAAATTTTTAGAAAATGGAAAAAAAAGTTAGGTAGCTCTCCCTACAAATTGCTCATTGGGAAAAATTCGTTGACTGAGCACGCCCTTTCAGTTTTCCATACACCGTCCCCCCTTACAACCTATATTTCAACAAGTTTTATGTTGCAATTCCAATAAAATTTAAATGACGTTTGTAACGTAGTGGTTTGCGTGTGTTTCAGTGTCGGGCGCGCTGGGTCGGTACACGCCGCACAAGACGTGCGCAGACGCGTTCCAGCTGGGCGTCACGAGACACGCGCCCCCCACCACCGCCTCCACTGCCTCCACAGACGCCAAAGCCACAGCGGAGCTCGCGCCCACAGGTCCGTACACTCGAGCTATAACGCCTTCGTGCGCATGGATTGTAGCTAGTTTTGACTGACATAAGAACTACTCAAAACTGAGTGAAATACATCCTGCGATAACACTTTGACGGTAAACTTCGAAATAAGTTGTCTCTTCTAAGATGTTTGTCAACTATTTGAGCAAGAGAGTATCTTCTTATCGTGAGCGATATTTCAGAAAAACGAAGTTAGTTTTTTGTTGTAACATGCAAACGGCATCTGCAATCTGCATCCACCTCATACGGTGCTTATTTACACCACAGTGATTGAGAGAGCATCTTCCTATCTTGTATGTGGGGCTGAGTTCCTTAGACTCTAAGGCTTAGAGGACCTCAGGGCACTTCGACAATAAGGAATCTTTTGTGCCTCCTGCTGCTGGGATCTTCCACTGTCTTAAAATATGCGCGTTATGAGCTTCGATGTAGATTTCAGCGGAAGGAGCCTGTAGTTTTCTGGTGTCGAGTAAGCTTGACCCGCTTTTTAGCCAAAGCGTTGCATGTACATAGTCGGTATTCCATGCGTTCGCTTTCCTCACCACGTACTCTGCTGGTAGTTGTATCCGACAGGCCCATCTTGTGTAGATGCTCTCTAGTGCCGAATTGTCCGGTGAGCGCCTACAATGATACGAGTTTGGAAATAGGTTTTTTATAGAGAGAGTATGATGATGTCGTGTGTTCGACAATGTCGAATGCCTTTCTATGATCTACAAATAAAAAAGCATGCTGTAGCATTCTTTGTACTTTTCCATCACTTGCTAGACAGAATGACCAAATGTTTTCCAAATTTTCCTAGAGTCTGGCAAACGAAAACTGTCCATACAAAACCGCGGCAAATTTAAAAATAACAAGTTTTAAACCCTGAAAATACTTCAAAATAACAATGTAGTTCGTTTTCAAGACAAAACCAACTAAAAGTGTCAAATTGTTATTTTACAGTATTTACAGGGATTAAAATTTGTTATTTTTAAATTTGCCGCGGTCTTGTATGGACAGCTTTCGTTGGTCAGAGTCTAGGCATGTAATCTAGCCTATTTGTACAGTTATGTTATTCAATTCTTTTGTAATTCTGATTGTTTTTTCAGTGTACACTAAAGTTCACCTGTGTCAACCTGTGTGATAATTAGGTTAGGTTAGTGGTTAGGTTAGGTTGGTGGTATGAATACCATATTTAGAAATTCATAGAGCAATAGAAGTGCCCTTAAAGCTGCTCAAAACACTACGGCTGTAAATTATTGATCCAATATTGTTTCATTGGATTTGTAGAATAGAAAGTGCTAATGGTGACGACGAATCGTTCATTCCAGGATTTAGAATAAGTCAATCTGATTTTAGCCTAAGTTTCTAGATAATGGTCGTTTTGATAAATCTCTCTCTAGTTTGAGACTGCTTTCAAGATGTGTTTTGAGGTGTTTGCATTAGTTCTAAACAAAAGTTAAATAGCGGTCAACGTCAACAAACAACGTACTTAGCTGATATGCTCTCAGGAACGATATTGAGAGTGGTTTATTAGTATGACCCAAAGTGTTATTGAATGGCTGTGTGGTTGTTTCCAGAGAACGGCACGTGCCTGCAAGAGAATGGTGGGAGCGGAGGTGGGGGCGAGGAGTGCGGGGGAGTGGGAGGGGGGGTGGGGGACGCGCGGCCGTGCGCCGCCGACAGCGCGCACTGCTGGAGCGAGACCCGCACGCTCGCCACCGACCTGCTCTTCTAGTCACCTCCCCTCCCCTCCCCTCCCCACCCCTCCCCGCACCGAGTCACACACCAGGTACCATTCATATTTGATACGATGTCCATAACTACGGATTTGAGTTTTCTGAATAAATGACAGCAAATTCTGAGTGCAAATGTGAAACGCCTCCAAAAAAAGCGCCGTCAAATTTGGTTCACGCACGGGCGAGTTTATTTTGTTTGATGCATGACACAGTAAATATATATAAGCTAAAGCAGTAAGGAAACTTCTAACAAGCTTCCAAAAATGGCACACTCACACAAACGCACATCTCTGAAAATAAGCAGTTTTACGCGCTTAAATCAGTCGTGCGTTGTGATTGCTTTCAAAGTCCCACTTCACCAAGGTGCACTTAATCATAATCATTTATTTGGTAATATAAATTACATGTCATCAAATACTAAAATATATCAAATTTACATAATGTATTATTAAATTAAAATAAAGATAAGTCAGATGTACTTGTGTACAATAAGTCCTTACGTATTATTATTTAAATATTCGTCCAAACTATAGAACGCCTGCTCGATTAGGAATGATTTTAATTTATATTTAAAAATATTATCACTCGCTACCTCTGTGATTTCATTTGGTAGCCGGTTATATACTGACGGTCCCAATACATGAGTAAGTTTCTTGGCTTTAGTCAATCTGTGTTGCACCGGTGCAAGTTTTTCTGCATTGCGCGTATTACGATTGTGAATGTCTTTATGTTTTGGATATAACTTGAGATTTCTCCACCAACGCCACCTGCTGTATAACCAGTGAGGGCAAAGTAATAATCTTCAGTGATTTGAAGTACGGGCGCACTGACGTATCCTGTGTAATACGAGCTATGGCTCGCACTGCTCGCTTTTGAGCGATAAAGGCCCGTTTCCATTCCGCCGCACAGCCCCACAGCTCTACACCATATTGTAGTATAGAGTGCACGGTGGCGAAGTAACAGGAACGGACCACGTTCGGGGGGACTACTCTAGACACCCTTCTTAAAGCGAAGCAAGCGCCGCTTAGCCTTTCACAGATGTAATCAATATGTACCTCCCATGTCATGCGTCGGTCAAGATGAAATCCAAGGAACTTGGTGGATTCTACCTGTAGAATTCTGGTTCCCTCGGCAACAACTTTTAATGGTTTCATTGGACGCCCAGATAGGTCGAAATTCAAAAAATGAGTCTTTTTGAGATTTAATACAAGACCGTTGCTCTTGAACCATTGGCATACTTGGATTGTAGTTTTATTTAGCTCGCTTTCAAGTTTTTCGTAAGTCGGTGCGCATACTACTATCGCCACATCATCAGCATACATAAATGCATCTCCGCTGTGTACTGATTGTGGCAAGTCATTTAATAAAAGTGAAAACAGGATGTTAGAAACGGAAGAACCCTGTGCCACACCCATCGTTGTGGATGTTGGCTCGGACTTCACATTACCACCCTGAGCTACAACAACCTGAGTTCTAACTCGTAGCATGTTCATTAGCAGTGAGTGCGCGGGACCCTGAAACCCGTAATGTTGAAGCTTAGCTGAAAGAACGTCATGATCTGCCACGTCAAAAGCTTTTGATAAGTCGCAACACAACACAGCGACACTTTGATGAGTATCCCGCGCGCTCACTATCCGGTGAACTACATCCCTTGCTAGCGTTGTCGTGCTACATCCAGTGCGGTAAGCAAATTGTCGGTCAGACAAGGCATCTGTCTCAGCAAGGAACTTTGATATTCGTGAGCTTAATCCGTTCTCAAATATTTTTGCGACTATAGGAATAATCGATACAGGTCTATACGCATCCATATCCTCTCTTTTTCCTTTTCCCTTATAGAGTGGAGAGATCTTGCTAAGTTTAAGAGGTTCAGGGAAGACGCCTTCCGCAATACACCGATTAAAGATATCCGCTAGTATAGGTGCTAAGGTGTGTGAGGCAGCATTGAGTGACAGACACATTGAGTGACAGACATCTCTGGTTGGCTTCTGCGCTACTCTTGTTTTTAAAATACGGCAGATTTCGTTCGCCGTAAAGGTAGTGGGCCTAAAGCAGCGGTCCGCCGGGACGCGAGCCTCACATAGCAAGTCAATAGCGCGATCGCAGTCAGCAGGCGGCGCTCCACACGCAGTCGCAGCTCCGGCGAACCGTTCGTTCATAGCGTTTACCACATCCCCCGGATTTTTTAACACGCCGCCACTATCGAGCGCCGTAATTACATGAGTAAAGTCAACGCGAGTAGCTGAAGTTTTACCACGTTCGAAGTTGACCACTTTCCACAAAGTTTTATTAATATTTTTACTCATTTCTATTTGGTTTGTATAGAAATTTGCTCTTTCGTGTTTTACTAAGTCAATATATCTAGAATTCATATTTTTCAATAAGTTCATTAGTATGTCATCATCTGGCCATTTTTTACTAATATTAATTATGTCAAATAATAAACATTTCAAATTAATTACTTCAGGGGTAACCCAGTTATATGGCTTACGATTATTTACCCTTTTTATAGGAAAACATATGTCAAACTTTGATTTTAAAATGTTTAACACAGCTAGTGTCATGTCTAGCACTGACTTTCTATGGCGGAGATGTAGTTCAACCCAGTCTACGCTTTCTACCGCAGCTGCAAAGTTGGTGTAATTTTGTTGTGTAAAACTTCTTGCAAGGCGAGTTCGCGGTGCAGGTAGAGGAGGTTCAGCGCACGCGATAGTTCCGCGCACCGCAAAGTGGTCACTAAGGTTTGTTACTACGGGTACCGTGCTCACTGAGCCACGGACGCTATTGGTATAAAGATGGTCCAAGCAAGTTGAATAATTGCTCGCGACGCGCGTTGGGAAATTGACTTCATTGCGAAAATTGTGGGCCGTCAGTATATCCCTTAACATTCTTATCTCCGAGTTATTTTTACAGATCGTGTCTATGTTTGTGTCACCTACTATTATTATTTGGTTATCACTATCTAATATTTTATCGAGCAATCGTTCTAAATATTTTAGGAATTCAGAAGAGCTAACTCCACAATTAGTTCTATATACACAAATCACGGTTATACGATGGTCAATTAAATCTACAGCTGACAGTTCACAATATAAATCTGTTGTTAATAAACTTGATTGTTCAGTTTGGAAGTTATTCAGCTTGGATGGTTGTTCAGTTTGGAAGGTTTATTCTTCCTGGAAGGTTGTTCAGTTTGAAAGGTTTGTTGAAGGTTGTTCATTTTAGAAAGTTATTCAGTTTGGAAAGTTGTTTGGTTTGGAGTGGTTCAGTTTGGAAGGTTATTGAGTTTAGAAAGTTGGGGAGTTTAAAAAAATTATCAGTTTAGAAAATGATTCACTTTGAAATGTTGTTTAGTTCATAAAGTTTTTCAGTTCTAAAACTCGTTCCGTTTTAAGTTATTTTTTAATAGTTGGTCAGTTTAGAAGGTTGTTCGGCTTGGAAGGTTGTTTAATTTACAAGGTTCAGCAATTTGTTCAGTATAAAAAGTTGTTCAGAGGAAAGTCGTTTCAAACAAACAACTCTTGAAACTGAAGAACTCTAAACTGAACAACCTTCTAAACAGTACAAACTGCCAATTCGAACAAACTTCCAAACTTAACAACTTGACAAACTGGACAACTTACAAACCTTCTAGAGTCTAGAAGGTTATCTTGTCGCGAACCCCTTTCCCTCGAATGGCGAACCCCTAGGGGTTCGGGTACCCCAGTTTGAGAAACCCTGTTCTAGACTGCACACCCTGCCACACTGAACAACCTTCTAAACTGAGCTGCGAGTAACCTTCCTAACTAATCAACCATGTGTAAAGCAATTATCCGAGAAGTTTGCAGAGATATACTCAACATCCTGTATGACTTTTCAAATAAAAAAAAAACAGTGTAGCAACCCTGACGCTCCAATTTGACATACAGAAGTTCTTCGTTTTGACAAATAGGCAGAATTTGCATACTGCTTCAGCTTAAGTGCATTATTGTGCATGAGATAACGACATTATTTATTCTGCGGTTTTAGTTCCATAGACACTTTCATTACACCGATGGCGTACAGCGCCAAAATGGCTATATTTGTTTTATCATACTATAGATATAGATAACAACAATTTTATCGTTTCAGGAACAAGGGGTCCTGCATGGTCCGGATCATACCACGCTCGTCAGTTGTCTTGTCACCGAGACTGCAGTGCGGACAGACATGAGACTATTGTGTGAACGAAATCAACATACATTATTTTTTAATGTTATACACGTAGTGAAATCAAAATTATCGTATGGACTTATAGTGTATACCTATTAACTATTATAAAGCGAATTTAGTATTTTTAAAACGCTAGCGATACAGGGGTCCAATATAAGTGACGAAATCACAATGCATTTATGTAACTCGCAAAGATATTCGCCCTGTTCGAATGAAGTCGGATTATGAAGGGAAGAAACTGATTTTTATACTGCCATGTACTGAAGATGTATTCTCGTGCTTTAAGTGTTAAATCTGCTCAAGTGCTTTTAATGAAGTATCGTAGAATAAGTCGAGTCATAAATTATAACTAAAAAATCGAACGACCCGTGTTTTCAAGCTCTTTCGACTTAACACTGCGAGACGTGTAGTCTCGCAATGAACTGACTATTTATTCTCATTCCACATGTATCATTCCTAGATTTTTGAGAGGTATTACAATATTGCCGATTATAAGAAATTTACAAAATTTTATATCTTGTAAGAAGCCGGCGGTGCTACCGTCTTTCCGGCGATTTAATTATGTAGGATTAACGTTAATATCAGGTTTGTACTTATTGTCACTACTTTTATAGCTTCATGTAATGTAACAAAACAATGCGAACAGTTTACATATCGGAACATCCATGGATCCACATATTTGACGATGATATTGTTTTTTTTTTCTAACAATAAATCAACGTATTGACAAGTGTGGGAATGGCTAAGGATTTTCTGGTGTGTGAAATTGTTGAGTTGTATGAATAAATATCGCATTGTGGTTGTTGTTTCGATGTGTGAAGTAAAGGTGGGGCACGCTTGTAAGTGTCATATTATTGTACGTAACGCCGTGGAGCGCGCGCCGCCACTCAGCCCTAAAGCCGGCGATTCACGATTCGATTGCGACCGGCCATTTCTTTTTCTTATTTGTACATATCGCGTCATTAAAAAGAGCCCCGGTCGAAATTACAGAGGATATAATCTGCAGTATTTGCAGATGATTAAATCGCCATCGCCGCATGTACATCCGGCAAAAATGTCGTCTATCACCTGACGGTTGAAGTTAATTTGCGCGTCATGAGCAACAAAGTGGATTTTCTCTTGTGACAGTTACTAATGCTCAACCATAGCTATATTTTGGTTAAAACGTTTTCTAGGCCGGCCCGTGCGTACTCAGTTAATGCGTACCGTAGACGAGACGCCGGCTACACTTGAGATCCTCGCATATTTATCCCACGAATTAATGTTAAACCGAGAGATATCCAATCCTAGCAAAGTGCTGCCAATATTATTTTACCGTAATTAAAATTTGTTTATGATTATGACTACTCTAAAGACTTCTAACTTGCGTGTTGCGTGCTTCGACCTGTTGAAGCTTTTGAAAAGGGCAAGATGAAATGCTAGCGTTTTCAGCACTGACATATATCCAAAATAAAATGCTTTCTGGACCCTTAAATTTTAATTACGCGTACGTTGTGAATGCCAAAAAATAAAATTGCAATGATTGTTAAGATACAAATTGAAGGGTACATACACGTCGCGTCACATACGTGTAACAGTTTGCTGGTGGATTTAGTCGTAGTGGCCTGTGGATGTGCTGTCATGTTACGGCGACATTGATCCCGAGCAACGTAGCCTGTGACCGCGCGGTGTGGCGGCGCGCGACCTGCGACGAGCCCTTGCCAATGCCTAGTTATACGTTACGCATATTATCAATGACATTAGTTTATATTATCATAGCTATCGATACAAGGTATGTTTGTATTCTTTAACGCTGTTCAGTACTTTGGTGCCGAGTTGGTGGATGTATGAGTCAACGTGCTCTCTAACCAATTTTTACAACAGTTGCTAACAATTTCAAAAAGTTTTATAGTAATTGGTTATATCAAATGTTTTGCTGATAAACTTTTCAGGTTTTTATTCAAAATGACTCGGCGCCACGGGAACAAATGACATTGTTTACTTATAATGACAAGTATTTAGACTTATTTAGATGATTTATATGACATTGTGATGTCCACATGTGGGTACAAACGCTAAGCGAAGCAGGCTGTTTAGCCATTTCGGCGGCGCGCGGCGCTTTCTATGCACGATACCAGAAAACCATAACACAGCCAAAAAAGCGGATAGATCGATGACGAAATATTGAGCGAAGTTCTCTTTCTGAATATCATATTACCTTTTTTCCTTAGTCATTGCATATTACCCGAGTATATTCAAGTCAAAGGTAAATAGGCTTCCTCTGGGTAACCTCGTTTGATCGTTGAACTCATAGATTGGGTTGGGGATTCATATTTAACAGAGTAATTAACTGTCAATTAAAAAAGGGATTGAAAATGGCGGCGATTGTGTGAGCTAAAGGAAAACATGATCGCAGGCGTTTTTTGTATCTTGCGCATTTGTCTATCAACTTCATTGAGCGCTGAACGCGAAATGTTTACTAAATATGAAGTGTCTCCGCACTGTGCCGCGCCGGGCGCCGCCCCATCCGTAGTCCTTATGTGTAGTGTACTGATGCTGAAATGGCAATAAAAATACATTAAACTTCGGAACTTTCATTTATATGTTATACCCAACCTTTTTACGCTCGGCAACAATATTGTGGCCAACTGGCACAATACATGCTCATCCTTTGGCTTTTTGTTCAGAAATATTAATCATCGTCCATTTGGCTTTTAATACTTACGTTGATTTCTAACCAACAACTCTCATGGGTTTCCTCATGTAACATCCAGACTCAACGATTTGGCAATCTCTTAGCCTAATATCCCACCTTAAAATTGGCTTATTCCTCGTGTCCACCTGTTATTTGATCAAAACGTGATTTAAATAAAAGGTTGCCAATTAAAAGGTTTAAGCTATTTCGTATGGAGATTTTTGACCACGCAAAGTTTTATCAAGATCGTTACATTAATTTGCAATTTTTCGTTTTTGTTGTATAGACTAGGATGAAATTCTAAAATTGTCTCTCCTTCTCATGGTCAGGGTTAAAAGGGGACCATTTTTGACAACAAAGGTTTTTTGATGTTTTGGACATCACTGAATCTAAAAATCAATGTTGTCAAGTCGAAATCCTACTAGGTCAAAAAATGTAAATAATAACCTACGACAAATTGCGGTAAAAGGTTTCTTTTTTTTTAAGTGTTCCCTAGGCCCCCCTGAACATATCTAGAAAGTTGCACGTCGATCCCGCGTAGGCTCCCCCCTCCCCATCCTCAAACGGGTCCCTGATTTTAGTTTTAATTCATTTATCTCAGTAACGGTTAAAGATAGACGAAAATTGTTAACGTCAATTTAATTGTTATTAAATTACCAACCCGTCGATATTGATTTTATTTCGATATGACTTATAATACCTGAAATATAGAGCTAGATTGGTGAACTATAGACCTTTTCATGTCAAAAGAGCAAGAACCAATTTGGGTTTTCACAGTTTGCTGAACAGAGTATTTCGTGAGCATAACACTCTTTGCAGCTCCAATTCTGTTGACATTTTCAACGTTTCTTTATCAAAATTTTGAAAAACTCTTTCACTAACTATACCCGTTTCAAAGTAAGCCCCTATACATGCAAATATAAAATATGAGCAAGTCTGCAAAGCAAGCTGTGTTCGCCTGTAATTGGGTGTACATCTCGGTCTACGTTTGTGCCTATTATTATAATTTAATATTAAGATGTACTTCTGTTGGCGAACCAATAAATAAATAAATAAATTTGCACTTAGGTACAACTAATTAACTCTCTGTCCTGTAGTGGACGTTTCATGGGATGTTATGATGATGATGAAGCTGTTGGAACTACAATTATGCCAACAGAAGTCCAAATGAATTTTGAATTGACAACATTTTGCGATATGTCCAAAACCCCGTATAAAACCTTTGTTTTCAAAACTGCTCCCGCTCAAGTTCTGTGAAAAAACTGATTACTCTGTACATTAACTTACTAATCTGGGAAACTGATTATCATTTCTCTTTTCTCTCCTACTACGACTCGCATATGGCCATTACTAGCCATTTATATAAATAATGAAAAAGAAATAAAAAAATTGTTTGCTATCACAAATGTCATGATCTCGGCTTCTCCGTTTCTGGCATAGAGTAACACGATTTTCGCTAAGGTTTCTGGCTTTAATCTCGATATTTAAAAGAAAACCACCATAAAAGGTACTGGTGGTCGTTGGTGCACAAAAGCATGAGTTCGGAAGAGGATTCGGGTCCATCGACCCGCAAAAAGGCTAAATGTTCAAGTATGGCATATTTTTACAGAACATTACATCCATTAGCACATCATCATCATTGGAATTTGCAACCCTTGTGTCTGCTGCTGCTTTACAAGGACTTTGAGTCTTTGTGTCATCCTAGTAGTGCCTGCTATTAGAACGATGCATTTTATGATATTTTGTTTATCGCAGATTTCAAAAATCTGTGTTATCCATTCAAAATCCTACTCATTTGGACTAGTATTGGCTCAGTACCTGCAGCTTGCTAAGAGGTAATCAGTCGTAAGTGCAAACTTACCTCTATATTTCAGGTACTATAGGTCATATCGAAATAAAATAGATATCGACGGGTTGGTAATTTAATAACGATTAAATTGTCGTTAACAATTTTCATCTATCTTTAACCGTTTCTGAGATAAATGAAAAAAACTAAAATCAGGGACCCGTTTGTGGATGGGGAGGGGGAAGCGTACACGGGGGATCGAAGTGCAACTTTCTAGATATGTTCAGGGGGACCTAAGGAACACTTTTAAAAAAAGAAACCTTTTACCGCAATTTGTCTTATAATTATTTACATTTTTTGACCTGGTAGGATTTCGACTTGACTTGATTTTTGGATTCAGTGATGTCCAAAACATTTATTGTCAAAAATGGTCCCGTTTTAGCCCTGAGAAAATTTAATAATCACTTATCTCCTACTCTATGTGTGACAGCTACCCTCAAAATGAGCCTAGCATAGCAGCTAAACGACTAATCCGCTGACATCATTTTTTAAATGTAGGAGTTAGGCAAACTCGGGTTTTGGGTGGTTTCTTGCTGGCTCTTATTTTGAGGGTCGCTACAACAAAAATGAAAAATTGCAATTTTCTCGAAAATCGCTGCAATATTTTGATGAAACTGCATAACCTAGAATCTCTATGCAAGGTATCTGGTAATATGTCACCCGTGCGCAGAAAATAACCATCAGAGCCAAACTTATCTGGCGCTCGCAATACACACAAAATCATCATGTGATTTAACACGTTCCCTGTCCAGGTGCCCCCAATGTGGGGCCATGACGTTAGGTATCACAAGTCCATGTCTCAACATTCGGACCACGTTGAGTGATGTGATGCATCACTTGGAAAATCAATCGATGTATTTTTATAAATCTAGGTTGTTTAAGATAATTATTATTATTTCGTTTTTTTTTCCTGTCCCCTTATTGTTATTATTATTCAGGTCGACAAGTCCATGTTTCCAATCTGGGGCCACACTAATTTACGGTGATACTCGTAAGTTCGGGTCCCCAAAGTGGAGTTGTCAAATAATTTTGTATGGGGACAGGGAACGTATTTGCGGCAGAATTTTGCTAGGCCCTTCGACGTTGTATGACCCCACGCCACGTGCAGCCTTTACCTACTTATATACCTAACGTTTCCATCCACGATTCTTACTGTGGTAACTTACACTATCTCAGCTAAACTCTCCACCAAAACCATAGCAACTACGGAAGGAGACAGTTGGAAAATAATGACGTTGACGATGATCATTGGGCTGAAATTGGCACTCACTTGTAACAAACACATCTGCTCTAAGGAAGGATTTAGAGAAATTCATCCCACTTATGAATCTACGGAAATTACGCAGACAACAGCTAGTGCATTTAAGACTCCGCAGACGAGAGCAAAAAGACCGCCAGTGTGAACGGTGTTGCAAAAATCTGAATAAAATTCTAAACTTCGAAATGGCACTACATTTAGCTGAATTTACACATTCGCGCGAATGACGAGGCGAATGGCGACGCGAGCCACGAACACGCATACTTAAACAGTGCGTTCGCCGTTCGCCTAGAGTGGATTAATGCACTATTATTTTTACTTTAGCATTCAAATGTATAGTCGATATTTTTTTTTATTTAAGTATGTCAAGATCGTAGCAGGTGGACAACTGTGGTCTCTGCCTACCCCGACGGGAACAAGGCGTGATATTATATAAGTAAATTAAACGCACACATTATTTCTACGTTCTCCATATTCGAGTACGAACGTACGACGTCAATTCGCGCTGTCACTCGTAAGCAAACTGTTCGTCGAGTGGCCAGGCGAGTAGCGAGCGCTAATGTGTAAACAACCAGGACTTTGGAGACCACGCCCAGGGCGTTTAGAAAGCGGAGCGCGCGTTTTCTTACGTCTAGCTACGACAACGATCTTCGGCCCAGCGACGGGTCCTGTATTGATTGATATTCCGCGTGCAGAGACTACAGTGCAAATTCAGTTCCATGTTTATATTTCCAAGATTGTGAATACTACTAAAAACCATTATTTGTAACTTTTTGCTTTTTTTATCATCTCAAGCTGAATTTACACATTCGTGCGAATGGCGACGCGAGTCACGAACACGCATATGTATAGCTGAATTTACACATTCGTACGAATGAAGAGGCTAATGGCGATGCGAACCATTAACACGCATAAGTAAACAGTGCGTTCGCAGTTCGCTTGACGACTCGCGCTCGACGCGACTCAAGCACGAATGAAGAACATGAACTTACAGTTTAAACATTCGCTTGTATTCAGTCATTTGCCAGCGCCTTGTAAGCAAAATAAAATGGAGTAAGGCCCATTTTTTAAATTTTGAAATGTACTCAATAAATGTAACGCACACGCAGCTATTATTTCTAATTTCTCCATATTCGTGTACGAGCTTCACAACGAATGTGTGAACGGTAATTCGCACTGGCACTCGAACGCTAACTATTCGTCACTCGCACGAATATGTAAATCCAAGGTCATGCTAATCTTATGATTTTGAAGAACCCGCCGTAATCTGACCAATTCAAGACAATCTATTTTTTTTTTTCAAGTTTAGTCTATGGTTATAGCTGTCATTCAAGCAAGTTGTCAGCTGAGCGAAGGAAAAGTCAATCAATAATGGCAATTTCCAAAGCCTTCGCGTTGTTATTTTTGTCCTTGATCGCCTAAATTCTTCTGATCGTATAACAGAAAAATTGACTTGAAATTATTAATTTACTCAGTTTCGTGCGCTATAAAAAATATCAAAGAACAATATGTCTTAGATATAAATGACACTGTCGAACTTATTTTGTACGTGGTGCATCTAAGGTGTGAAATGTTATGTTTGACGCCGGACAGATTCGTGTAATTTTGTCTCGTTGTAAAATGTGAATCGGTGAAGGTCGTGCCGAGTGTAACCAATTACTTCATCGTCTCCGCTCCGACTCATTCGAGTGTTGGACGACGCGCAGCGGTGCTTACGTAACAAGCGCGCGCAACGTCCTTGCTCGGTTACAGTGGGAATTCGGTCTGGTCTTACCAAAGGCAAGCAATATGTTAGCGCGGGTGGCGAGTCGTGTGGCCTCTATCGCGGGCCCTGGGCTGCGGAACACCTGCAGCGTAGTGCAGCCCCCGAATTTGTGGGATTTTAGTGTGCAAAATGAGCCGATCCTGGAGTATCGCGCCGGCAGCCAGGAGCGCTGCAACCTGGAGTGCGAGCTGGAGCGCATCGCCGACATCACCGAGGAGGTACCCATCGTCATTGGCGGAGAGATGATCCGCGAGGGAGAACCCAAGTTTCAGGTGATGCCACACAACCATGGCAAAAAGATCGCGCAGTTTTACTGGGCGAGCGAAAAGACTATCCAGAAAGCGATCGATGTAGCGGTAGCGGCTCAACTCTGCTGGGACCGCGTGCCTCTGCAGGAGCGTATACGCATTTTCTCGTGTGCCGCCGAGCTGATAGCTGGTGCGTGTCGTCAGACCCTAAACGCTGCGACAATGCTCGGCCAGTCGAAGACTGTTATCCAGGCTGAAATTGACTCTGCTTGCGAGCTAATCGACTTTCTTCGTTTCAACATTTTCTTTCTGAAGGAAAATACGAAATATCAACCGATTTCAACAGATCCTTGTACGACACTCAACTCGATGCGGTTCCGTGGAATCGATGGTTTCGTCGCTGCAATCGCGCCGTTCAACTTCACAGCGATCGGCGGCAACCTCGCTTCCACGCCCGCTCTCATGGGCAACGTCGTGCTGTGGAAGCCCTCTGACACGGCTATTCTTTCCAACTGGCGTATCTTCAATATCTTACGTGACGCGGGAATGCCCGACGGTGTGATCAACTTCGTGCCAGCCGACGGGCCCGTGTTCGGAAAGGCGATAACTTCATCGCCACATCTAGCCGGCATCAACTTTACCGGTTCCGTGCCGACCTTCAACTGGCTGTGGCGAGAAGTCGGCCTCAACCTGGACAAATACCGAAACTACCCACGTCTCATAGGCGAATGTGGCGGCAAGAACTATCACTTCGTCCACCCTTCAGCGGATGTGGAAAGCGTAGTTTCGTCCACGATCCGTTCTGCCTTCGAGTACTGCGGTCAGAAGTGCTCGGCGTGCAGCCGCATCTACATCCCCAAATCACTGCACGGCCCGATAATCCAGGGCCTGTTGCGCGAGCGCGAAAAGTTGAAAGTCGGAGACGTGCAAGATTTCTCCGTCTTCACGGGCGCGGTGATCGACGAAAAAGCCTTCACTCGCATCACTAAGTATATTACCGACGCAAAGACGAATAAGAAAAACAAAATCCTCGGGGGAGGCGAATTCGACAAATCGAGAGGCTACTTCGTTCAGCCGACGATCATTGAAACAAAAGACCCGTTGGATCCTTTGATGACGGATGAGATCTTCGGGCCCGTACTGACAGTATTCACGTATGAGGATTGTTTCCTGACGCAAGCGCTCAATCTCGTGGGGTCGAGCACGCAGTTCGCGCTGACGGGCGCCATCTTCTCGCAGGACATGTGCTTCGCGGCGTACGCGCTCGACGAGCTCAAGTACACGGCCGGCAACTTCTACATCAACGACAAGTCGACCGGCTCCGTGGTCGGCCAGCAGCCCTTCGGCGGCGGCCGCATGTCCGGCACCAACGACAAGGCGGGCGGACCCAACTACGTGATGCGCTGGACCTCCCCGCAGTCCATCAAGGAGACGTTCGTTCCGCTGCGCGACATCGACTACCCCTACATGAGAGAATAGGTGCGGATTTCCTTACAGCTATGTCTCCCACACCCGTGTCGGCACACCGGTGAGCCTGAGTTCCTCATCTATGATCTGATCTAATTTATGTTCCCTCATTGTTACTCAATTGAACAATAATTAGGCTTAGTAAGTGTTATTAGATGGGGAGTAATATTGGTAGCAAGCAACAGGTTTGCTACCAAGTAGAGGAATGGAATCTTAAAATATTTGAGTAGAAAAACTAAAGTTGCAACTAATTCACATTCTTCACTAACAGAAAAATGTGAATATAGCTTCAGGCAAAAGCTAGTTAGTATTACTAATTACTATAGGTATAATTTTTATCACACCAATAGGAAAAACGAAATATTATAGAGTCAAGTAATATTTCATATTTCCTATCAGAAATTAATATTGTGGCACCATCAACAAAAATTTAATAGTTAAATATTATGCGTTATTATTTTATACAAACTTAACATAAAACCTCTTATAAATAGATTTTGACAATATCTATACCTACAGTAAATAAGTTATTTAAAAACCACAAGTCAATTTATAGAATGTTTGTAAATTTTGAATTTAATTTAAATTATCCATGCTCTATAATTTTAAATGTAATACCTACCCATCTAGGTAAGATTTGTTTGTTATACCTCTGCCTTAGCTAGCGTAAAGTTATGACAGAAAATAATTGCATATGTAGGTATTAACCTATGCTTGCTAATTATAATTTTTAAAAGGATTACGAAAGTTTTCAGTATTATATTTTATTTTCTAATAAATATTATTAGAGCAAAATTAAGTATTGCACATTATAGCCACAAAATGTCATATATATATGCAACATCAACCTATCAATCAGTACAGTTATGTAGGTACACCAATTGAAACAGTTTTAAACATTTTAGTGAAGTCACGTTTAATTACCTACCACTAATGAGTTGGTGTTTGGCACTTGTGCTGGTCGATGTTCTTGTACCTACATCGACTGTATACTAAGTACAATAAGAAAAATACTTCCAGTACCAATTGATGGTCATAAAAAGCATGGTCCATAATGATACTGATATCAGTGTACTGACAATATTGTCTCAAAGTTACATAATCAAAATTACTAGTTGATAGTTTGAATTAATAGAAATGTTATTGTTATTTACCTTTTAACGCAAATTAGTTGTAAGTAATAAAATAACTGTGCAATGAGGAACTTTTATGGTAGTATTTAAAGTTGTAAAACAATTATTTAATTGTACTAGAGTAGTGCGCGACGCGACGGCCTCGCTCGCTACAACTGAGCTTATCTGGCGACATCGCGCGAGTATTTACACGCCCTTATCTATATTTCTTGCAGTCAACTTTATTTAGATCCCTTTATCAATGTTGTCGAAGCCTGCCGGCTAGGCGGCTCCCTGAGGCATCGTTTTATCTGCATTTATATATTCTCGGTTTCTATTTTTATAACTATTACTACTCTGGTTATTGGCTCTTCCCTATACTTTTTTTGTTACATGTATTTTTAGTAACCAAACTGTTGTTTTGTTGAGTAAGTTTTTATTATTGGGAGAAACATATTTATACCTACAAGAATTTGTTCCTATAATTTTAAATTATGTGGGTTTGACCGACATTGACCGAATCATTTAGATTTTTAGTAGGTAACTATTATTTGCCCATTATATTTATATGAATATAATTATAATCCACGTGACATTAGTTGTTTAAATAATCTCTTTTATTTAATGCAGGCAATGCAGACCAAAGTTTCTCTCGCAAGAAAATTGCTTATTTCGTGTCCTCAATGACGTAGAAAAACTTGAAGTGCCCTCCTTATCTATTATTTCATAGTCGCATTTTTTCCTTTACTGAAATCTTTGGTACAGTCAAGGGCACATCAAGCCTGACACATTGGACATTATACCGCGCTTAGTGAGTGTAGAGACGGAAGTCGCGTTGCGAGTGTCAAGCTTGACCTGCTCTTGACTGGACTATTCTTATTTCAATCGTCATAGGAGCTAGATTTCCATAGTTTGTGGGAAAAAATGCGATTGTTGTTGCGTAAGTGGCGTGGTAAATTTAATGTTTCTGCATCAATCATGGAGAGAGAGATTCCCTTCGAGCTATTCAAGGCAATCCATAAATATTTGGCAAATCTTGTTACTAGTTATTTTGCAACTGACTATTACGTCCGTGCAGTACAAGTGTACTTTTCGTGATGTTGGAAGTCGCTCATTAGACTATCGATTGCGTTGCGGACGGATTAGTTCTGCGAATGTCGATCGATGCAATAATACATTAATTGCTGTAAGACATCCGTAAGATGACGATGGGAGGGCTATTCTAGCGAAGAAATTTTGGTAGGTATACTAGGTATCCTAATTATATCGTAAGGCGTGAAAAGGTCTCTGTTGTAGTATGTACAGTCAAGAGCAGCTCAAACTTGACACATTGGACTTTGTACAGTCAACGACAGGTCAAGCTTGACACTCGCAGTGCTACTCTATCCCGTACGTCCATTGAAATAAGAGCGGTACAAAATCCTGTGTCTAGCTTGATGTGCTCTTGACTGTACCGTTCTTATTTAAGTAGCCTTAGGAGCTATAGTCGCGCTACTGGGGCCGCGGGCACAGTTGACCACTTTCTGTTTTTTTTTATGAAGTGGTCAACTCGACCCACTATGGGACCTTCACTCAGCCCGCGGGCTCAGTTGACCACTTCAAACCCCTGTAGGGACAACTTAGCCCACAGGCAAAATCGAAAACTTCCAACCACTTAGGGGAAAACTTAGCCTGCAGGCTAAGTCAACCACTTTCTACCATATTCATTGTCAATCCAGCTTACAATTCCGTCACCCAGCCCGTGAGCACTATACACAATGTAGGTACTGTTGCGGATTTACGCGCCTGATTACTTCCTACACAACAACTAGTGCCACTATACAGGATGTCTCGTAAAAAAAGTAGGATGATCCTTCTAAAAGGTGATTCTACATTTATTTATTATTTGTTAATAATATTATATCAACATACATCACTAATAGATTGTTAAAATACTGTAAAAATAGTATTTTATAAATTGTTTTTTTTTTGGGTGACCCCGAAATTTACATATTTTTTTTAATTTAACAAAAAACATCTTTGTCTGCATCACCAGCTGATTGTAGAGGTCATTTAACCCTCCAGTCACTTTACTTCATCTTGAGCTAAAACTAGGTACTTAAAAAAAAATTTATACACAATCCATTAGTATTATAGAATCACCCCTTAGAAGGATTTTTTTACACCCTGTATTATTTAATACTAAAAAATTAGTGGAACTAGAGTGAAAATGGTTACAAAAATTTTATTTTTGCCTATTACAAAAATAAAATACAAGTAATCATTAAAAAAATTCTCAGTATGAGGAAGTGCAAGAAGAGACAACTGGCGGCTTCAGGGTGTTGAGATCCTCTTTATTAGGGCATGTGAAAGTAAGTATGCCTTAGATTATAATAATACAAATCTTTCCTCTTTATAATATTAGTGTAGATAAGAATGCTATTCGGGCACTTTTATTTTACGAGCGCAAGAAAAAATAAGTTTAGTGGAGATCAGGCAGAAATGTCTGCGATAATACATATTAACGCAGACACTGCCATGGATGAAAGAAGAGTCTGAAGTTTGTCAAGGGCCGGTCTTCATGGGGATTTTCATTAGGCCTCGGTCCAGCTTTGGACTGATTCTGCTTATATTTATGATGATACACTATCATTTCTTTGTTATTCATGCAACTTCCCTGAACCCCCAAGTGCACTACTTTATATGTCGCTATAGATTGATGCTCTCCTGGTAACTTCTACATTCTTCACGAGAAGGGCAACCCATGAACCTCTGTCACCCGTACGCCTTCTGCAGATTAATTCACTTTATTTTCTTTGTGAAGGAAATAAGTTTCCTAAACTTTAAATTGATCTCCCCTAAATTCCAATCACAAATATTTACCAACACCTTCTGCAGATTCATGCTCTTCCGATGCTCTCATAATGAACTTTATTCTCAGTGATACCTACCTAAATTATCAAATATTCATTATTTTGTTTCACAATCACAACCTGTACTTATAGGTAACAAAAACATTTCCCACCTACTTATTTAACAAAATAAATTATTATGCACTCCTTGTATGAGGTTTACTTACCTCTGCTTTGCTTCATCTTGTTTTCGTACGATGCCTAGATTTAGGGACTAGGCTGTTGTAGTTTTATGGCACACAAGTACTGGTAATGAGGGCCCAGCAGTACTGTTCGACGTAGTGGTAGTGAACGCTTCTTACTATGTATGATGATGAATAGAAAGTCTGAAGTTACCTGCTTCAAACGAAAGTGTGATTGAAAGAGGAGTAAAGCTGTGAACGGTAGACTAACTTGTCTGTGCTATGATGGATGTAGCTCCTCTCTTTTCTTCGCAGATCATGGCTAGATGAAACAGCATAGCAATGTTAGGATTAGGATACATAACTCACTCAAGACACTGGACACTCACTGAAAGTTTTGTCCATCGTTTTACAAGCATGAATCTAGAAGTTTAAAACTAATATGTAAATTAGAATTATTAGATACCTATTCAACTTCTACAAAAACAGGCAAGAAAAGTAATGGCGCCAAAAGCCCAAGGAAACAAAAATGTTCGGCAAGTCCCGCTACTCGACAATAGATGGCACATTTAGGGTGTTACTACACGGTCAATCTCGATCGTGACAGGAAAAAGAGAAAGCTGATGACTATTTCTTTCTTTCCTATAAAAACTGCAGTCCTTCCTCTCTAGATGCGTCCGTGTAATCGCACGACCAATCAGGTCAAATCAGGTGGTGCATAAACCCTTTATTTTTGTAATGTTGAGACCATTGGCTGTCACTTTGACATTTCATTTTCCAATTCGATGCAGTAACGCAAGTGAATTTGTTTGTGTGATTGCATTGCAGTATTTTCTAGAAGGATTCAAAGAATTTTTGTATTTTATGGTCATAAGACTAGGTAATAACACATAAACTTTAGACCTTTACTTGAATAACTTCGCAATGGCTAACGTATTCGGTTTAATTGTGTCCGGCCGCCTGGTAAGTGCTTTTCACGATCTTTTCACGTTTTTACCATTGTTTACAAAATGAAATTTATGCCTAATGTATTGATGAGACTGTTCTCCAAGTTCTTCTATCAGCCGTAGTTGTTACAGAGCTAGGCGGTTACTTTTCGTGGTTCCTTTATGTTAGAAACTTCGACATTTGTATTGAGGTTAGCTTAGAATCGTGATACCGGTGCGGCACTCTTACAGTTCCAAGTATTATTGAAAGTAGTGGTAAGTTGGCGGTTGCAGGTGCAGACGGACTTCACGCCGATAGCGGAGACGCAGTTCCTGGTGACAATCCCGGAAGCGGACGCTATCAACCACTGTGCGGTGTTCCTGACGGGCGCGGCGCCGCTCCCGGCTGGCACTGCGGGCATGGTCTACTGGTCGTGGCCCGACCCCGCCGCGCCGCCCAACTGGCAGCTCCTGGGACACATCTCCAACACTAAACCCTCCGCCATATTCAAGATTTCCAACATAAAGAAGCTTCACGAATTAAGCAGTTGGTATCTTTTACTCTCTTTCAGAAATTATTGATAGAAATGCTGTGTGTTATTAATTTATGTAATGTATAATTTCCAGATGAAAATAAGTTTATGAGCACATTTGGTCAGCAGCAGATTTGTCATAATGCACAAATTGGCATCTCAATAGAACCAGAGAACAATGTGCAGCTGCTCGCATCCTCAGTTGTAAGTATTCCATTACCCAACTTTCACAAAATACTTTTCTTTTTAACCCTCTGCAACTGAGGTGTCTGCCAGTCGTCACCTTTGGAAAATAATTACATTTTGTTTCTGTACCACCTAAGTTTCAAGCTCAAATCTTTATCTACCAAGAAATTATGATAGATAGATAGATAGATAAAATGTTTATTTGGGAACGGTACAATGCTATGCTTGTTTTTATGAGTAAACTTAAGCAGCAAATAATATTGGTTTGCTTTGTTAACACTAAACACATTCTACTAAGGGCTTTGCAAGTTTACGAAAAAGAGAACTGGTCATACAATTTTTTTTTTTCTTTCTTATCATAGGTTTACTCCAGGAAAAGACTAAATTCAGTCAAGTTTCTTGATTTAACATCATAGACTCTTTTTTATAAATTTTCAATGATGGCCATGCCAATAATTATTTTTTAAATTAAAAATGAGTGTTATTAGATACTTAAGTAGTTCAATACATGCACAAAATTACATAGAACTATATGTATCATCAAAAACGTGCATAATTTCTCAGATATGGGAATAGAAAGTTCACATACAACAGAGTACTCGTCAGTAGGAGGAAAACAAAAATTTCACCTTTGGGGCAGGGGGTAAAATTGTTAAAATTTTTCATTTTCTTTTTCACTTAAATGTATGCTATAAAATGTTATAGTTAATTAAACACAGGCATGTATTTTTTAAAGAGCAATTGCAATATTTCAGGCACGACAGCAAGAGGACTATGTGACATTTGCACAGAAAATGTTAGAAAATCTGGTCAACTTCGTAGCATCATTCTCATTAACACAAGACCAGATGACCCCAACACCGGGTGTCCTCTACATACCACTCAGCACCTTACAGACTTGGTACCAGAACTTTGAACGACGGTTGCAGCAGAATCCCAACTTCTGGAAGAATTAGTGCATACTGTGATAATTGGTCAATTAATTGGAACTTTACACATGAAGAAGCAACCATCAAGTGAAGCTTACAATACACTAGAGTAATTATTAATATGGAGTCAGTTAATAAGGATTAAGTGCTTACATAATTTAATATTTTTACAACCTATATTGGTTAGCATCTCTTTACATTTATGGCTTAATATGACCAAAGTAGGATGGTATTAGAAAGAGCGGAAGTTGTGTGCATCTTTTCATATTGAATGAATTGGATAGTTTTGTAAGTATAATTGAAAGAGGTTGTTACATACAGATACCATCTTGCATATTTATGGTGGCATGTATACTGGTAAATAATAATAATGACTGCTTAGTTTTACCATCTGCAATTTTCGTTTCCTGTGGAAACCTGCCAGCACTGCCCTCCATGCCATATCTGATGCTATAGACTTATAGGGATAATATTTTTATTAACAAACTGTTTTCTAAACTGAGTTTATAAGAATTAAAACAAAAATTCTGCAAAAATACTTTTTATTGCAAAAGGTAACAAATATCATTATAATCAACATAGTACCAGGAACAATAGATAAGGCACTGTTTACACTTGAGAACGCTGCTCGTTTATCAGTCTATATCTGCTTCAGTTACAACTACTTTGTACTCAGTATCAAACTTAAAAATTATCCGAGATCCAAGATATAAACTAAACAACAATTCAACAAAACTGCGTCTTCGTGCGCTTTTTTCTTACGTAACGTAAGGGCCGGCTAGTTTCGCAACGGTTCGTGAAAGTCAAGATGCATTCGCCACCCTTTATTTTCGTTAGAGTGACGCTCACAAACCGTTACGTAACTAGAATTTGGCGGTAACTAGTTACTTAAACTAAGTATACATTTAAATGAGAATATTTGGAGCCCAAAAGGGGATCACAGTGTCTCGTTGGCTCGCGGGTCGCGCGAGTGAACTTCCGATACTAAGCTACGTAAATCGCTGCTGCGAGTCACTTCATTCATCACTCAAAAGTTAAACTAATACCTAAGTCCTGCTCACTGCTGCCTTTCATACAAACAGTAACGAAAATTTCCTTCTGACACAATCATTCATCGAAACACTATTTTTGAAATAGCTACTAACAATAGTCAAAAGAAAAAGAATTGCACAAAATCCCAAATAAAAGGAAGGCTATTCTCGACCCCTTAATGTAAATTAAGTTCACAATATCTTACAAATTCACTAATACAGAGGTACCCAAAGGTGTCGCCCTGACCACAGATTAAATAATAGTAAACTAACGTTTACAGATGCATCATTCCCAGGCAGGGTGCCGACAAATTTCAACCTTACTGTCTAAGCATAAAGTCGATACTCCCTGGTGCACCGCAGAGAGTGACGCCGTGAGGCGCTCTTGTTCACCATCCTCCGAAAACTAAACTTAGGTATTCGCGGATTTTCTCAATACTCTGACAAAGACAATGGCTAAAACTTTGAAAATTTGGATCCAATATCCTTTGCATGCACAAGCTCCACCAGACTTAAAAAAGAGTAACTCATTGAACTGTTGCAACGACAGATTTGGTACAGTTAAAAATATCGGTACAAAATGAGTATCCAACTTTATGCAAGTAGCTCAGAGCTTTTGTCTGAGAATTCTCATTCCCTTTGCAATATCTTATTTATGTAAAGCCGGATTTTCAGCTATAGCTGTAATAAAGAGGTTGCCACTGTATTTCAAAACTCTGCTTCGTATAGTGGAGGTTTAATTTTAGTGCCTATCTGCCTGGTTTCTTTGTAACCTATTTCGACTAAGTAGGGCGCGGCGCCGACACAAAATACGCGGACTGAAAAAGTTTGTGAACCCCTGCAGTAATAAGATTTGTGAAGTTGATCGCACGTTAATAGCCCTCACCAAAATTAGAGTCAAATTACTGGTGATATTGATAACTAACATATTCTAATTATAGGTGATAGAATAAATTTATTTATTATTTATTCAATGTGACCATGTTGGATTTTGGACAACGAACTTATTAACAATACTCAATAATTTTGGCACGACAAAGTTAACTTAGCTCAGGCATACTCTTATACTGATTTCGTTTTCAAATTAACATGCAAAATACATTTCAAAGGTAGCAAGTCTACTACCAGTTGACAGAAAAGGAAGACTATTCTAAGCTGGTTTGACTAAACAAGGTAGAGCTCGTCCAAATTTGAGTCTCACCACCGCGCCGCCTAGTCTTTTTCGCTCTGTACAGTTGAGATAATGTAGCTTGGTAACGGCGAGAATGGCAACAGCGGGCTCAGCACGATGCCCGAGAGAAAATATATCTCGGAGAAATGTCACTTTATTTAAGGAATGACGTCATCCAATCTAGGGCGCGTTTAAAATCCGATAGAAATTACCCTGAAACCAGGATAGCTTTATAATATGACGTCCATATGTGTGGTTGAGACAGACTGCTGTCAAATGGTAATTATTACCTGGTTTGGAACTGGGCCGTATTACCTCTGAAATGGTGACCGTACCCCAGAAGCCTCACCAAGAAAGACCATCGAACTTCTCGATTTCAACTATGCCATAATTTAGTTATGGAATTGTAGCGAGATCGTACATACCGGCAAAAAATATTACGTTTGTACTACCAAAGAAATACATAGGCATTAGTAAGGCTTCTGGCGTGACGTTCACCCCAGAAGCCTTACCTTCGTACGCGTAAATGGCTGCAGTGATCAACATGACTCCTACACCAAAATTTTGTTGTGAAATTGTTACGAATGCGTCTGCAAAAAACTGTAGTTCTGTATTTTCGCAGAAAAACATAGGCATTGGTGAGGCTTCTAGGGTGACGTTCACTCCAGAACCCTCACCTCTCGTACATGGAAACGGCTACAGTGATCAACATGATTGCTATACCAAATTATTGGTGTAAAAATGTAGCTAAAAGCAGTATAAGAAACAAAACTAGTTATCAGGAACATAAAGAAATAACGCCACAAGCTTCTACAATCACGTAACAGTGTTGCCAATTCACTCACTTTAAGCATGTTCAAGATTTTTGGACAGCTAAACAGTGTAATGCATTTTAAATGACAAGGAAGGCTACTTGTATTCGTGTATAAAGCTCTCTCGGTCTATAATAGCAAAAAAGTTATATTTAGTGCGTTTTCTAAACGTTTTATTCCACTGACATTTCTTTACGTTTAGAGTTTAGATGACATTCCTCAAATAAAGTGACATTTCTCCGAGATATACTTTTTTTTATTTTCTCTTGCTGATCCCGCTGAAGTACGCGCGAGTTTACCGTATTTTGTCGTACATCGCTTAGTCGTTAATAATTTGATTAAAACGCGCCAAAAATCGCAGCGAATTCGCCCATTCTGAGCATAGCCTTAGATATACAAGAAACGTAACGTCCTAGCTCTCATAATTGAGCTACAATATTTGGAGTGTAGTTGTGGTGAGGTGTCACGCTGCTCACGGCTCGGTGAAGAAGGGATGCTTGAGGGCCTGCGCGGCCGTGGGGCGCAGGCGCGGGTCGGGCTCCAGCAGGCGCGCGGCGAGGGCGAAGGCCGAGTCGGGGAAGCCCGCCACCACCACGCCCGGCGTGAACGCGCTCGCCTGGCACACACACACACACACACCAAACTTATCGTCTAGTTTATTTTGTTTCGGGTCTTAACGCGAAAATAAACATGATTGAAAAGTGCGAAAGTCTAAAACAAACCTTATCGTCTAGTTTCAACAAGGTGTTATAAAAAAAATCACAAAGCCCAAACGAGATGTCTTAGTAAGTGGGGGACAATGAGAGGATCAAGAAAAAACGTGTGAGAACTTCTAAACCAAAGCCCAGTACAGTAAACCATTTTCAGGCTAGTCTGTTTTACCTGAAGTCCCCAGCTTTTTTGTCCGGCCAATGTTTTAGTACGGCCAAGCTAGTCTATTATGGTAATCACTTTTGTCCACCCTAAATACGAGTATCACCATGATACCCAAACAGACAAGCCTGACAATCTGAAATGGACAATTTCTTTAGGGTATCATGGCAAACGTGATATTCAGGGCGAACAATGATTGTCCGTAATGAAGTAACTTATGCTGATACTAATAGTAGATTAGTAGCCAAGGGCTGTAAGACATCAATTGCAGCCCGAGATATTTAGGCGCACGAGCGCGGCGAGGGCGCCTATAGTTCGAGGGTGCAATTGATGCTTACACCCGAGCTAACTACTCTGCTTTACATCTCGATTGTGAGGTAAGTAGGTCCTTACGAGTATTACCACCAAATTGTAGGTGACCAATTAGCGCTATAGGGTAATGTAGCTAGAAAAGCCCTAGGGCGGTAAGTAATTAAAACGCCCGCCGCCCCGCTGCTGGAGGCGACCATCAAGGTGGACGATACAATTACTTACCGCCCTAGGGTATTTCTAGCTACATTATTACCCTAGAGCGCTAATTGGTCACCTACAAGCCCCATTTGGGGGTAATAAGGACCTACTTACCGAATATGAGAGATGTAAAAAGCATTTGCCGGAAAGAAAGCCGCTTTAGCTAAAACAAACCAGCCCGATAAGCTAAAAAGGCCTCCTGAACCTCGGGCTCCGGTCTAGAACATCTCACAAAGTTTTTTTTGCTCCTCTCGTAATTTCCTATCTACCAGGTCATCTCGTTTTCGCCCTATCACGTGAAAAAAACCTTCTCGGCCTTGGTCCATGTGGCTTGATTGACATGATAGCAAGATGTTATGCGTAAAAGCAGAACGGAGCGATACGTGATTCCGTCGATCCAATAGTTGTCTTGCGCATCGATCTATTCTGCTGTCATTCTAATCAAACTTTTATTTCGACAGACTGCGGCGCGAAAATGGCTGCATCAAAGAAAGTTAAGTCATCAAAGTTTAAAATGTGCTTTTGGCACGCTCTCAGTGCCGACTGTATGAATACCTATGTGTTTTGAACAGCAGCCTAATTGTGAAGTGTTTGTCAAGTTGTGTGCATGTTTTATATGAGGCCATTTTGGCGCTGTGTACGCATAGAAGTAACGAAATAGTGACGCACTGTGAGCTGAAATAAGCGTTTCATAGACATTATAGTAGTTTATGCAACTGTCATATAATACCATATTATATGCAGTTGCGTATACTACTTTATCTTCACTCATACAATAGGTAGGTACTTACTTATAAAAATTAAACAAAAGTAAGTAAACAACAAAGGCAACTTATGTATATTACAGTTCTGATATGTCTAAAGAAGAGGTTTATCTCAAGAACTGTCTCGCCGAGCTTCTTTCTGTTTATGAACTTGAAGCATCCAGTAAAACGACTATATATCGTTGGTATTCTGAGTTTCGTCGTGGACGTTCCTCTCTCACGACAGTTTCTTCTACTGGTCGACCAAAAACAGCGGTAACACAAGATAACATCGATGCTGTGCGCCAATTAATAAAAGAAGATAGACATGTGACATACGAGCAGATTCGGGTTTCTCTCAGCATTGGTATGACAGCGATTCAAACTATTTTACATGATGAACTGGGTGTCAAGAAGTTAGTTTCCCGCTGGGTGCCCCATCGTTTGACCGAGGAACAAAAGTCGGCTCGTGTTAATTGGTGTCGGTCTACTCTGCAACGGTTCAATAGAGGGAGCTCAAATGCAGTTTACAATATCGTCTCTGGTGATGAATCGTGGATTTATTCATATGAGCCCGAAAGAAAACATCAATCGGCTGTTTGGGTCTTCGAAGGCGAGGTCAAGCCAACAAAAGTTGTCCGCTCTCGTAGCGTGTCGAAAAAAATGGTCGCTTCCTTTGTATCGAAAACTGGTCATGTGGCTACGATTCCTTTATAAGAACGCAGAACGGTTACTGCTGATTGGTACACAATAGTTTGTTTGCCGGAAGTCATAAGAGAACTTCGTAAAATTAATCCGAATCGTCGCATCATTCTTCACCAGGATAATGCGAGCTCACATACCGCTCGCAAAACGATCGCGTTTTTAAATCAGGAAAACGTGGAGTTAATGGACCATCCACCGTATAGCCCTGACTTGAGCCCCAATGATTATTTTACATTCCCAAGAATTAAAGATATGCTACGTGGTCAACGATTTCAAGGCCCAGAAGAGGCAGTCGAAGCTTACAAATCGGCCGTTTCGACTATATCCACTTCACACTAGAAATACTGTTATAATTATTGGTTTGATAGAATGCAAAAGTGCATCGATTGTCACGGAGAATACTTCGAAAAACAATGAAAGTAAATATTGTTGTATTATTTTTGTACTTTTTTCTATTCCCGATCATTTCGGTGTGGCCCTCGTATACAGCTAATGAGTATTATAAGCAAATTTCACATTCTAATATTTCAGACAATTAAAAATGTCCAATCTATTTAAATCCATTTTAAGCTTATGAGTTAAAAACTAAAAAAATAACAAAATTAGATTTTTTAAAACGCGCAAGTTTGGCTTTAGTTTGGAGTATGTCAAAAAATCCAAAATAATTCATATTTTAATAACCTAAGAGGATATTAGGCGCAATTGTGCGATAATGGAGATATCATCATTTATTACGCCGATTCCATACAATTTTTTTCGAAAAAATATGTGTGTGCACTGTTTACAATTATAAACATGAAAGTTCATTATATAAGGCATAAAGTAGGTATCCTTAATCGTTTCCAAACATAAAAAGCGTCACTCAAAAAAAATAGAATGTCTATGAAACGCTAATTTCAGCCCACTGTGTGACGGTAGACTAAAACTATAGAATATACAATGTCGTCACTTAACGTAAACGTCGAAATTAGTTTACGAGACACTAATCGGGGGCGTTCGTGCAAAATTTGTCGTCATTTAATGAAAACAATTACAGTCGAAATCATGTAGCTTGATTATCATGACAGCAGGTCCTAGAGACAAGCGGCTTTCTACTATCGCAAGCGCTAGTAGAATAGAAAAAAAATGTATGGGATTGACATAAACTAACGAAATTTTGCGTGACAGCTAATGTCAATCTCATACATTTTTATTCTATTCTATAGCGTTTGCGATAGTAGAAAGACACTTGACTCAGGGCCCAGGTCTGGGCTAAGCGTGAGAGCAGGTCGGAGTAATACGTGTCTCTTTCGCTCCAATACCTTACGCATCGCTGCGTCCTGCTCTCACACTGCTGTCATTCTAATCAAGCTAGATTTCAAATGTAGACTGTGGTGTGAAAGTGTATGTTGTGTAGTGTGAAAGTGCATGTTGTGTAGTGTGAAAGTGTATTTTGAGTAGTGTGAAAGTGCATGTTGTGTAGTATGAAAGTGTATGTTGTCAAATGTTGTGTAGTGTGAAAGTGCATGTTGTGTAGTGTGAAAGTGTATGTTGTCAAATGTTGTGTAGTGTGAAAGTGCATGTTGTGTAGTGTGAAAGCGTGTGTAGTGTAGTTGTGTGAGGTACCGACCGGCACGGATTCGTCCCTGCAGAGGCATTGTTCCAGCTGCACGCGGCACTGCTCGCACTCCGCGCCCCCCTCCCCCTCGGGGGCGGGGGCAGAGAGGGGGAGGGGGGCGTGTCGCGAGGAGCGCAGGCGCGCACACAGCTTGCGCAGGCACAGTCCGCGGCGAGACATCGACGTCACCAGCCGCCGCCCTGTACGGTTAATTTGCAGGTTACATTGTATGTACTGAATCTCTGTCTATTTCTACATAAGTCGCAGGCAAATTGTAAAATTCGACGCTTCACAAAAGTGCGCGAGAATATTTTTAAACCGTCATTTTATATACTGTCACGGTATTTTACATAACGACGCGTAATTCCTTTCAAGCGCTGTCCATCCGCCGAGTTTGCCTTAACTAATTAACCTACAATACACCAGTACCACAGAATATATAATAGTAAACAAGTTTACAGAAGTCGCACTCCTTTGATCTTGGAAAAAGCCGCCTTTTTATATACCTAAACATAGCGCGTCAAAGCTAAATTGCACCTTAACTCCACGCGTCAGGGCCCTGTTTGCCATGCAGCTTGATATACCGAGTCGACGCTGCCGATTGCCAGGGTTGACTCCAGTGTCGGCTACAATTGCTGTAATACCTATTTTATTTAATTTATTCGTCAAACTAAAATTTATTATATGTTGCTGGACTTGTACAGTCAAAAGCACGCCAAGCTTGACACCATATCAACAAATAACCTCATATTTTCTGAGTGCCGACTTATCTATATTTAGAGTAAGTATGTTTTATAAACGATACCAATTTAATAATAAAAACACTTATCACAATCAGTTGGTATCTTGAAAAAGATAAAATTTTACTTTTTCTTCGATTTCATGCATCCAATACACAAAATTTACTTCTGTTCTTCATTATAATTATCTAAAAATATCCCAGACTTGGAACCAAAATAATTAATAATTGTTTCATGAATGTACGTTGACACAAAGTGCGCAAACCGTATCGAAAATGTAAATACCAAAAGCGTGATAGCCCGAAAAACATTGCGCCCGTAGGGCGCGCCGCGCGGTAGGTACTTAATTCATGCCTAGACGCGGAGTGAGACAGGCCTGCCAGTACTGAGCTAACCCCGTTTACAATCTGCCGATCAGCAGGTCAGCCAGCTCGGCCAGCGCCTGGCTGTCGTCGGGAGGGGGGGATGGGGGAGCAGCACGTACCGAGCGCGGCGGCGGTCCTCTGCAGCGGCGCGGTGCCCAGCAGGTCGGCCAGCTCGGCCAGCGCCTGGCTGTCGTCGGGAGGGGGGGAGGGGAGCAGCACGTACCGAGCGCGGCGGCGGTCCTCTGCAGCGGCGCGGTGCCCAGCAGGTCGGCCAGCTCGGCCAGCGCCTGGCTGTCGTCGGGAGGGGGGGAGGGGAGCAGCACGTACCGAGCGCGGCGGCGGTCCTCTGCAGCGGCGCGGTGCCCAGCAGGTCGGCCAGCTCGGCCAGCGCCTGGCTGTCGTCGGGAGGGGGGGAGGGGAGCAGCACGTACCGAGCGCGGCGGCGGTCCTCTGCAGCGGCGCGGTGCCCAGCAGGTCGGCCAGCTCGGCCAGCGCCTGGCTGTCGTCGGGAGGGGGGGAGGGGAGCAGCACGTACCGAGCGCGGCGGCGGTCCTCTGCAGCGGCGCGGTGCCCAGCAGGTCGGCCAGCTCGGCCAGCGCCTGGCTGTCGTCGGGAGGGGGGGAGGGGAGCAGCACGTACCGAGCGCGGCGGCGGTCCTCTGCAGCGGCGCGGTGCCCAGCAGGTCGGCCAGCTCGGCCAGCGCCTGGCTGTCGTCGGGAGGGGGGGAGGGGAGCAGCACGTACCGAGCGCGGCGGCGGTCCTCTGCAGCGGCGCGGTGCCCAGCAGGTCGGCCAGCTCGGCCAGCGCCTGGCTGTCGTCGGGAGGGGGGAGGGGAGCAGCACGTACCGAGCGCGGCGGCGGTCCTCTGCAGCGGCGCGGTGCCCAGCAGGTCGGCCAGCTCGGCCAGCGCCTGGCTGTCGTCGGGCGCGCGGAAGAAGGGGTACCGCGCCGACAGCACGCTCGCCAGCACCACGCCCGCCGCCCACACGTCCACCGCCGTCGTCTGCGTCACCACCTTTAGCAGCACCTGCGGCCGGTCCACGTATAACTATACCACTGTACCCAACTGTACCGAAGAGGCTGAAAAACCGGATCAGCTTCCTCAAATGTGCAATGACCAGTGCCAGCGAACCGTCTTTAGAGAGTGTCGTTTGTGGAAGGTGCACTCACTCGTTGCATTCATTACACCAGCAGAGAGCCTCCCGCCTGGACATGAACCTACCAAAACCGATCTATAAATCTTTGAATAGACTTCGAACCCAGGTCGGTTGCCCAGACAATATGTGCAAACCATGGCACACCTCACTAATAGTCCCGCGTGCCTTACTTGACGGTAACCAGACGGCAACCACGGAAGCCGCTTTCTGGGCAAGTAAAATTTAGCCCGTGTTCTTGCCGACACGAAAGAAGAAGATAGTTTATCAATTTACCACCAGGCAGTTCAGTTTATTTATTTGTCAGTCATGTGGTACAATTAAGGTGTTATAATAATTCAGACTTAAAACTATACATATGACACCCCATATATAGGCAGCGTAAGTTGATCAATTAGCTGAAATTTGTTGCGTTAAATAATACATTTCAACAGTCGATTATGATTTTTTGAAAGTTGATTAACTTTCGAGGAAATTGATCAATTTACGATTCTTAGGAGGTTCCGGTGAGATATACTCCATATTATGATACACTTAAAGCGACTACAGAACAAAAACATTGTTATAAATTTCATAATTTAAATAAATTGTACTTTTTACTTCGATTTTCTTAATCAACGAAAGATTTCAAAGGAAGCTTCTTATTGCCAATTTGTCAAGCTCAAAAGAAATCTTCTGTTTGGCCGAGTCGCCCCCATTCTCCATTATTTAGTTTTCAGGGCGATTCGTTCGCTCCAAATGCGTCGTTACAACTAAACAATCCGCTGTTGTTGCCTATATATTATGATAAGAACAGTTTCATTCAATCTCGCAGCGAAGCAGCCAATAATAATTGGACCCTAAATAGTGCGGTGTGTTAAAGAAATTGGTTGTAACGTAATGTGTGTAGGTAGGTGTAGGTAGACGGTACCTCCGGCGGGCGGAACCCCTGCGTGCCGGCGCGCGGCGCGCGGGGGGCGGGCGCCACGCTGCACGCCGCGCACACCCCGCCCACCCCCGCGCACGCGCACGTCACGCCCACACTCACACCCACTCCCACACCGCCGCTACCACCTCCGCTACCGCCACCCTGCGGGGGGAAGCAAACCATACGCTACATACATAAATCAAAGGTATTAGCTTGTCAACGGTATACGCGAAATTAAAAAAGTCAAACATATATATCCTTCCAGCGGTATCTTGGACGCCCCACCAGACGACGCCCAGAAGGTTGGCCAAGATAAGCTTTCTTTGCGGCTCGATCCTCTCCCATCCTCTCCACATGTCCTAGCCAGCGAAGTCGGGAAGATTTTATTTCTCCGATGATGTTCGGCTCGGACACTACTTCTTCTATCTCTCGATTGTACCTCCGCCTCCATTCCCCATCTTCTCGTCTTGTTGGCCCCAGAATCTTCCGCAATATCTTACGTTCTGCCACTAAGAGTTTATTTTCCAAAGACCTGAAAGAGCTGGAAGTGCCCATCTGGTCAGATTTGGCACAGAGTAGAGATGAATGGCGTACTTTAATGTCGGAGGCCAAGATCCACTTCGGGTCGCTGAGCCAGCGAAGTAAAGTAAGTAAGTAAACATATATATATATATATTATATATCATATATTTGTTTTAGACTAAAAAATAATGTATCTAAACAATTGATGGGTTCTTTGCCACATGACAGGGTTAATGCATGTCAGCCGTTTCAAAAGGTAGGCATTGACTTTGCAAGCCCGATTTCAGTGAAATAATCTACAATCAGACGGTCAATAGTATCATCTGGTTATATTTTGTGTATTTTGTGGCCAAGGGGCTTGTATCAGATATTAAAACGGACACTTTTCTTGCTTGTTTCGATCGTTTCATTTCTCGTCGCGGTCTTCCAACAGATATATACTGTGACAACGCATCAACCTTCAAATATGCAAGGAAGAAATTAGACGATTGTTGAATTCCAGAGAACACCAAACAAAGGTATAAAATAAGGCTTCTCAAAAAAATTACAAGTTTTACTTTATTCCCCTATCTTCGGTAGTCTCTGGGAATCTTCAGTGAAAAGTGTAAAGCATCACCTGAAACGGGTTGTACGAAAAGCTCTATTAACCTACGAACAATAAAATACTGTGTTATGTAGAATATGCCTCTATTCTAAATAGTAGGCCTCTAATTCCTCTGTCAAACGATGTTAATTAATTTTCATATTTGTCTCCGGGTTTTTTTCTAATTGGCACGGCTCCGAATTCATGCCCCAAAACAAGATTTAACTGAAATAAAGTTTAAAGTTTAGTCTAAAGTTTTGAAAAACATGCACTGGAATGTCGTTCTGGAAAACATGGAATAAATATTATTTGAATGTTTTGCAATCTAGACCTTACTGGAGAGCTGTTAAACCTAACATAGAAGTTGGCTCGCTTGTAATATCACGTAAAAACAATACACCAATGTACTGGCCCATGGTTAGGATAACGAAAATTTTCAGAGAATTTACAGGCACAGACAATGTTGTGCGAGCAGTAGAAGTAAAAACAGCAAAATACCAGGTATATTACACGTGTGTGCGTTTTGCCTATAGAACAAGATTGATTGGTATTGCAGTAGGTGTTAATTGAATTCGTTATACTTTTATACAGGGTGTTTGGTAAATGTCAGCAAATATCTAAGGTGGAGACAATGTTGTGCGAGCAGTAGAAGTAAAAACAGCAAAATACCAGGTATATTACACGTGTGTGCGTTTTGCCTATAGAACAAGATTGATTGGTATTGCAGTAGGTGTTAATTGAATTCGTTATACTTTTATACAGGGTGTTTGGTAAATGTCAGCAAATATCTAAGGTGGAGACAATGTTGTGCGAGCAGTAGAAGTAAAAACAGCAAAATACCAGGTATATTACACGTGTGTGCGTTTTGCCTATAGAACAAGATTGATTGGTATTGCAGTAGGTGTTAATTGAATTCGTTATACTTTTATACAGGGTGTTTGGTAAATGTCTGCAAATATCTAAGGTGGAGACAATGTTGTGCGAGCAGTAGAAGTAAAAACAGAAAAATACCAGGTATATTACACGTGTGTGCGTTTTGCCTATAGAACAAGATTGATTGGTATTGCAGTAGGTGTTAATTGAATTCGTTATACTTTTATACAGGGTGTTTGGTAAATGTCTGCAAATATCTAAGGTGGTTGCTTTACTCATGAAACTGAACCACTTTCCCCAAGGAGCACAGGTCAAAATATGAAAAAAATATTTTGACCTCCCGTACAAAATGAGCCATCATCTGATGCAATTTATTTAAGACGAAGAAAAATTTTTGTACATTTCGAACTACGTTCGTTAGGGAAAGTTGTTCATTTACCAAACACCTTGTATATGCCTAGTTTTACAAAGGAAAAGCTTGTTTTTTAAAGAAAATGCTTTTTTTTTCAAGTTTATGTACTAAGAACATTTGCTAATAGATGGCGTGGTTAATATTAACATTCCTTTTGTTTCTATTCTTTCCGGGTGCGCATATTGTATTTCTTTAAGCCGACAACATGTTGGAAACCAACATAACTTATTTTAAAATAGCAAAGACTGCTTTTTTATCCTTTTCTTTTTTTTTTATTTGTGTCCTGTCAAATTTGTAACTGTCATTCACTTGCAACTACTATAAAATTGTCTCCTGAATTTCATTTACAAGAGCTCAAATCGGCCCTTCAGTTCAACTAAATCAATATTTAAACAGCTTCACCAGAAATCAATAAAAATAAAAGTACAATTTAAAGGGGAAATACTATACAGTCTATACGCTTATTGTGGCTAGCACCATGGACCGCGGTTGTTGGTGACCGACCGTAGTTTGTAAGATGCCAATCTTCCAGTCCATAATCCCTTGCTCGAGGTTTTTACAACTCCCACGGGTAAAGACGGCTTTGTACTACTTTTTGCTGGCACCACACGTTTGGTTACTTGTATAGTCCTGGACCGAGCGACGAACAAATTAATCTATCCTTAAGGAGTTGAAAATTAAAACCAGGCTCTCCACCATCTGTAAGCAAGGAGTCCTAAAATTCTTCGGCCACATGGTCAGAAGAGGTTCATATAACCTGGAAAGGCTTATCTTCTCTGGCCGAATGGAGGGTAAACGGAGCAGAGGACGCATGCCAATGCGATGGGCCGACGCTATAAAAGAAGCTACTGGAGCGACACTACAGGCCAGCATTCACCGTGCTCAAGATAGGACGATCTGGAGAGGTGTGGCGGCACAAGTAGCAGCCCACGATTGTCACGTCCCTCAGTCATGAGAATACGTCTAAGGGCGAACGCTGCGTCAGGCGTATTTACGTCGCGTATCTACGCGTGCGTAGCAAATTCAGCAAAATACAAGAGCACCGCTTGCTAGCGCGCGGCGTACGCCTACGCGCTGCGTATTGGAAATACGGAGCGTAACTACGCAGCGTATCGCACGGCGCGTGTCGCTCGGACATGTTTGTTTCACGAAATTCAGTCCTCGCCGCTACGTCAAGCGTAGCGCAAGCGGGGCGTATCGAAATCGTACAGTCCGGTACACACATCACGATGACACCTGGATGTGATGTAATAAATAAATAAGGTTTTTATGGTTTTTTAAGTCTCGATATTACCAAAAATGCTTCTGATGGTCATTATTTGTTAATATACAGGGTGTTAGGCTAAGTATGTATGTATGTCACTGTTTGACGTCTGACATGGGTCAGAGGGTGTTAGGCTAGGATAACTATACAGGATATTAGGATAAGAAGGTATACAAGGTGTTAGGTTAAAATGACTACTATATGTACAGGGTGTTAGGGTAAGTATAAAGGGTGTTAGGTAAGGATAAATACACAGGGTTTTAAGGTAAGTATACAGAGTGTTAGATTAGGATCACTATATGTACGGGGTCTTAGGGTAAGTATACAGGGTGTTAGGATAGGATCACTATACAGGGTGTTAGGTTAGGATTACTATACAGTGTGTTAGGGTAAGTATACAGGGTGTTAGGGTTACTATACAGGATGTTAGATTAGGATCACTTGTACAGGGTTTTAGGGTAAGTATACAGGGTGTTAGGGTAACTATACATGGTGTTAGGGTAATTATACAGGGTGTTAGGGTAACTAAACAGGGTTTTAGGTTAGGATTACTATACAGGGTGTTAGGATAGGATAAGTATACAGGGTGTTAGGTTAGGCTAATTATATGTATAGTGATCCTAACCTGACACCCTGTATATTTATCCTAACCCAACACCCTGTGTAGTTATCCTATCCTAACATCCTGTATAGTTATCCTAGCCTAACACCCGGTATATTAACAAATAATAAGGTTTGATAATACCGAGAAAAAAAAAAACCGGTCAAGTGCGAGTCGGACTCGCGCGCCGAGGGTTCCGATATACCTATAGTATTTTTGGAAGCAATAAAGTCCATTTTCAGGACCGCAAAACTAAATTTGTTTGTAAAGGTTTTTTGCAGATTTCTGAAAAACTGTGCAACTTAGAAACATCGTTTTATTTTTGCTGTAAAGTTTACATAAACCTCTGTCAACTGTAATTAATTCAGATTTTCCCTTACTCAAACTTCGGAGATAAGGGGGGGGAATGGTATTTTTTTTGACATTTTTCATCATAACTTGAAAACTAAGAAACTTGAAAAAATACAAAAATATATTTTAAAATGTACAAGTAAAGCCCTTTCATATGATACCCCACTCAACCTAGTAGCGACAATTTGAAATTTGGCCCCCCCTATTTTGGCCCCCTTTACATTAATAATCATACTTTTTTCAAAAAATTTTCATGTGCAATTAAGTTGGGCAACTATATTCTAAAACTATTCCAAATTTCAGCTCGATAGCGTAAGTGGTTGCTGAGATATAGAGGTGTGACAGACAGACGGACAGACAGACAGACAGACAGACAGAGCGGCACCATAAGGGTTCCTTTTTTTTACCATTTTGGTATCGGAACCTTAAAAACGAGGAAGTAAATCCGCGCGCGCGACAGTACACACGCTCAATCCAAATAGTACTGGCAGCGCTGCGTGTTGCGGTTCGATACGCGATGCATATTTTGGCTACGCAGCGTGTCTACATCGCTTAAATACGGAGCGTAGCTACGCAGCGTAAATACGCCTGACGCAGCGTTCGCCCTAAGAAGATAGTACACGCACCTTGTCCCTCGCAACGGCGGACGGGGGCGGGGGCGGGGGTTGCGGAGGTGGCGGGGCAGGCTCGCTGCGCGCCGGCCTCAGGCTCAGGTCCAGCGCCACCCTCTTGGCGTCCGGCGCACCCGCCTCCGCATCCACATCCTCCTGCTGGTAGCAACCATCACAGATCCTATAAATCATACTACACAACATTTGTTTAATTACAACATCGATGATGCGTCGCTTCATATACAAAATACATAATTTAAGGTAAGCACATCATTCTACAAAGTAGAAAACCGCAAAATTTCACAACCACAGTCAGGATTCGAACGTGCGTCTTCTGCGTCTTTTGTAGATTTATCCGAACACTGGAAGTGTTAAAATAAAATCATTTTCAAGCACATCATTCATTCTCACCACCATAGCATTTCATGGAACGTCCACTGCAGGACTACCTGTCCTCGAGCTCCCGCTCCATCGAGAATTCTAACAAAAATTAAAGGTACAATTTGGAGAGGAAGAAGAAAAAAAAATGCTACGATGAGCGGTGGGACTTACCAGACTCGATAAATATGAACACATCAGAGGCTCTTTTAAAATCGCAAAGAATACGTTGCGAGGAAGGCACGAGCTATATCAGAGAAGAAGGGTAGAGGGCGACACCAGGCCACGTGGTGGACAACCGTTGCTAAGGATACAGAACGGGCACAGGTAGACAAACAGACAACCCCAGATAGACTTGCTTGGCGCCACAAAACGAGGAAGGCCGACCCTGAATAAAGGGACAGGGCACAAAAGAAAAAAACCCGGTCAAGTGGGAGTCGGACTAGTGTTATCTTTGTGCCAATCATTCAAGACAATATTGTTTGTCTCCTACCCCGACGGGAACAAGGAAGAAGAAAGAAAGATTATTTAGCATTCAAAAGAAAAACATGTGTAAACAAAATAAAAATAAAAAACCGGTCAAATGCGAGTCGGACTCGCGCGCCGAGGGTGCCGATATACTTTTTGTATTTTTGGAAGCAATAAAGTCCATTTTTAGGACCGCAAAACTAAATTTGTTTGGAAAGGTTTTTTGCAGATTTCTAAAAAACTGTGCAACTTAGAAAGATCGTTTTATTTTTGCTGTAATATATATACATAAATTTCTATCGACTGTAATTAATTCAGATTTTTCCTTCCACAAACTTCGGAGATAAGGGGGGGGGGGGGAATGGTATTTTTTTTTGTCATTTTTCATCATAACTTGAAAACTAAGTCGCAAAAAACACAAAACAAAACAAAACCCCACTCGACCTAGTACCAACAATTTGAAATTTTGCCCCGCTTTACAGTAATAATCATAACTTTTTTTAAATTATTTCATGTGCAATTAGGTTGGACAACCATATTCTAAAACTATTCTAAATTTCAAGTTGATAGCATGAGTGGTTGCTGAGATATACAGGTGTGACAGACAGACAAAGTCGCAACATAAGGGTTCCTTTTTTTACCATTTTGGTATCGGAACCCTAAAAAGAACACAATTTGGAGGGGAAGACCCACAGTCAACACGCTTGTTAGCGTCACAGTAAAAAGATGGGCTTATCAGCAGTATGGAAACTCGGCCTATATTTTGAAAATCGAATCTTGCATCATTGGAGCGTCAGGGTTGTAACAAACACAGAAAAATAAAGGAATGGTCCGAAATCTTTGGTAACAAATCAAACATCAAATAAAAAAAAAATTTTCGAGTAACAAACACCCATACATTTCAGAACCAAACAATAAATAACTACATTAAATAATAAATGAAAAACGAAAACAAATTTTAAACAAATTCAAAACAAAACAAATTCAAACAAATTCAATTTCAAACAAAGATTAGGACACTTAGTCGCCTTTTATGACACAAGGGCAGATTAAGACACTTAGTCGCCTTTTATCACACCCGGAAAGGGTAAGTCTCTGAGTCACCTTTAATCGCAAAACATCACTTAGCCGCCATTTATCACATAAGGGCAGGGCAGAAATAAAAATGTATATATCCATATGCCGCACAATATGACATGAAACAACCGACAGCAAACTAACCCACCGCTTCCCTTCACGCGACAACCGCGATAGAATTCAGGGCGAACTTTGCTTAGCGGCCTGTAGAAATGTGCGTCTGTTTGGGTGCGCCATTTTGGACGTTTGTATTGGCACTGAGGGTGCTGCAGACAAGGAGAGTAGAGAGGGACACTAAAAGGGTAAAACTTTAGATTATGGACCGTCGAATTGAAAGCTGATTTTTTTTTTTTGGAAAAAGGTCTTACCATACCTAGCCCACCTGCAAAGTTTCAACCTGCGGAAATTTCTAGTTTTTGAGAAAAAAAATATTGAAATTTAAAGTTCAATATTTTCTTACCATAAAACCATCATAAAACCCACAAATTACTGCCTAGAGTTTATATAACAAGGCGTAATTCGTTTCTGCGACTCGCCGGCCGCTGCCGCGGCACGCTCGCTCCGCTCGCTCGGCTCGTGCGTTGTGGTCGCAAGACAACCTAACCCAACCGGGATCGGTTAGGTTGGGTTTTCCTTACCTAACGAACCTATAAGCCACCAGGGGTGATCAGAACCCATTTACAACCCGCCCACGGCGTTTTAAATTTACTCAGTCAACATAACCTCAAAATTAGCCTACTCGGTGGGTCATAATGTATGGAACTTACGATTTTCAATATTTTTTTTCTCAGAAACTAGAAATTTCCGCAGGTTGAAACTTTGCAGGTGGGCTAGGTATGGTAAGACCTTTTCCCAAAAAAAAAAATCAGCTTTCAATTCGACGGTCCATAATCTAAAGTTTAGCCGGTAGCCGTAGAGTAGGACCCCAATTCGGGGTTTGATTCTATTTTTCTTATTAGATGCGGAAATTCTCGAACGCCAGCAATAGTGGAAAACCAATCTGTCACTGACAGCTGACAGTAGATGCCAGATCAAGAGCCGTCAAATATCTGTCAACCGGAGGCAATATGGCGTCGATATTAGAGACGGGACTCGAATTCTTTACCGATCCGGTAGTGAGGTGCCGGGTCGATGTAGCACAACGTTACAGTACCCCGCCTGCAGAGAAAGGATTTTCCCTAGAAAATCCGCTAGAACTTTTCCAAGCACTATTACAAGTCTGCTAACTCAACATTTCTACTGTCTTCTTGCTTCTACCTATCATACCAGTCAGTCATCCTACTGGCTAATAGTCTGGCTCTAGTCTGTCTTTCTAACTAGAGTCATACAAGTTCAGAGTAAAACTAGTCTAGCTTTAGTCTACTCAAGATAGTAAGCATTGAGAAGTCATGAGTCAGTCCTGTACAGTAAGGAGCACATCAAGCCTGTCACACTGGGCGTAGTACCTTCCTCTCATTCGAAGTACGGGTTAGAGTCGCTCTACGAGTGTTAGGCTTGACCCGTTGTCGACTGTACAAGTGTTTTATGTAGTAGTGTTTAGGTATGTGTCATAAGTACAGTTGGGTACTAGTAAGTAATGTAATTAGTTAGTTTAGTGTACACACATCAAGTAGGTTAATATGTGGTGTGTTATGATGTTTGTATATTTATAGTAGGTATTAATATTGGTAGATATCTATAGTGATACCTAACGGGGTGCTAAGCCATGTCTAGATTTTGTGGGTAGAGCACAAAGTCTAGAATCTCAAAGCACTAAGTTAGTAAGAAATGACTAGTCTTGTTGGCAGGCACAAGACTAGGATTACTAAGTACTAGGTTAGTAGTAAGTGTGCATGTGTAGTATAAGGAGAAATATGAGACCTATTAGTCTATTTGCTGAACTAGGTTTTAGGGCTAAGCTAAGAGCTAATTAGTTTGCCTTCTAGAGGCTGAAGGAAACCTATTAGTTATTTTAATATTAACTTATGTCTAGGGTAGGGTTGAATCTAGACCACTATAGCTGAACTAGATGTCTTGGACATCTACAGGGGCGTATACACAAGGTATGCTATTGTAGATATATGGTAGATTTTTATGTGTGTGGGTGACCCTTGGCGTCGTATAGTCCGGAGGTATGGACTATACACTAGTGGAAAAGCTAGACCTACGGGTTCAGTGGATTTTTCCACTTTAAGTCTTTGACATGCCAGGTACCTAGAGGTTTACCTTGCATGTCGGTTAGGTCATACACTAACGGCGAGTGCTTATCTGAAACCCTACATTTAACGAATTTAGGGGCAAGTTTTTTACTAAAGTATTTTTCTTTGTCGCTTTGGTAGTAGGTACGTTTCCAGACTACGTCACCTACGTTGAATTCAACGCAAATAGTGCGTCTTAAGTTATAATTACAAGCGTTTCTAGAGTGTGCCTGTAGCAAGGCAGATTGGACCCGGTCAAAGATGTTACCTAGTATGCCTAGGTTTTCTGCATACTGATCTCTAGGCTGAAATATAATTTCCTTGATGTCTGAGTTATGGTAATGGGAGCCGTCAGTGACTAGTTCCCTGCCATAGACTAAGAAAGCTGGTGTGTACCCAGTAACTTCACTAACCGAGCTATTAAGAGCAAATTTGACTTTTGGGATTTGAAGGTCCCATGAGCGTTGGTCATTATTAATAAGAGTAGAGACTGAAGTAATTATTGTTTTGTTATAACGTTCAACCGTGTTGACCTGTGGGCTGTATCTTGGAGTGTAGTGGACGCTAGGTATTTTATACCTATTGAAAAGGTCTTTCATTTCATTTGACGTGAACTGAGTGCCGTTGTCCAAAACTATACATTGTGGTATGCCATGCACTAGGAATACATTGTCCTCGAGTAATTTACATATTGTTTTTGCAACTGCGTTTCTCATTGGAAATAGTAGGCAATATTTTGAGAAGCAACAAGTAATAACGAGGAGGTAAGAGTTTTGACGTCTTGAGACGGGTAGTGGTCCCACAATATCGACGCTCAGCATCTGGAAGGGTCGGGAGCAGTCTTTAGGCTTTCCCATGATACCAAGTGGTGAATGATTTGAGTGTTTGTAAGCTAGACATGTCTCACAGGAGGTTACGAAATTTACCACGTCGCTATGCATACCAGGCCAGTAGTAACGAAGGGATAGTCTCTTGTAAGTTTTGTAAATGCCGAGATGTCCAGCAGTGGGCTCTGCATGATTCTCAGAAATGACCTGTGACCTTGATTCAGATGGCACCACTTCTTTCCACTCGAACTCGCTCATTAGGGCAAACTTACTTTTCATGTAGCGATAAAGTTGTTTTTGACTATGTAGTTAGGGTATGATGCAGGAGTCTGCTGGCAACCGTTTAAGACTTTCAAGTACCAAGTGTCGTTAGTCACCAGGGGTGAGCTCGACTGAGAAGGAGTGTTGTTGTCATCTGTTAAGGCAGCTACGGGGCAAACACGTGATAAAGCGTCAGGTAGTGTGTTGTCCGTACCACGGCGGTGTTTGATGTCAAAGTTGAATGCTGATAACCTCATACCCCAACGGGCTAGGCGCCCTGAGGGGTTTTGTAGTTTTAGAAACCATTTTATAGCCGAGTGATCAGTATAAACAGTGAACCTTTTGCCATTTTCGAGATAGCAGCGCCAGTGTTCTAGGGCTAAGAGTACTGCTAGTGTTTCCCTTTCGGTAATGCTATAGTTTTGTTCCTGTTTAGTTAATGATTTACTCATATATGCTATGGGGTGCTCGATACCATCTTTTATCTGTGTTAGTAGGGCCCCTGTTCCATGGTTACTGGCATCGCAATGTACCTGGAATGGGAGGTTGTAGTCTGGGCAAGACAAGACAGGAGCTGATATGAGTATTTCTTTAAGTTTAGTGAAGGATTCCTGGCAGTCTGTGGACCAAGCAAAAGGAGGGGCTTTTTTGCTAGTACTAGTTAGTTTGTTTAACGGGGCAGCTAGAGTGCTGAAGTTTGGGACAAAGCGCCTGTACCACGAGGCGGTACCTAGGAACCTTTTTACCTCTTTAGGGTTAGTAGGGGTGGGAAAGTTTAAGATTGCTTCGACTTTTTCAGGGTCAGGGTGTAAGCCCTTTATTCGATGCTTTTCTTTTACTTCCAGCCTAGCATGGAAGGGAGGAAGGAAACAGCCAAAATAGTTGTAATCTAGATTTAATCGAGAGAAAAAAAACAGGAAAGTTAGGTAGCTTAAGGCTAGAATAAGATAGGGATAAAGTCTCTAGGTTCCGGGGAAGTTGATAGGGTTAACGCTCTCACTAAAAAGTATCGCACTGAATTCACTGCACTATCACTGGGAATAAGGAAGAAAAAGGGTACCGTTCCTTCGGGTCGTAGTTCCAACGGGGTAGGCCGTGGAGAACACGATGTGCGGTGAGGTGTCTGGCAAGTCTTGGTTAGGCCGCTCGTGAAAAAGGCCGGCTCGTTTCCCTGGCGTCAGCGCAGTGTTCGCCACGAGGTAACAGCAGTAGCCCCCGATGACCAGTTCAGGCCCACAGGTAAAGGGCTGGCCGCCAAGAGGGAGAGAAGCGTCCGAACAAGGTAGCCGTAGAGTAGGACCCCAATTCGGGGTTTGATTCTATTTTTCTTATTAGATGCGGAAATTCTCGAACGCCAGCAATAGTAGAAAACCAATCTGTCACTGACAGCTGACAGTAGATGCCAGATCAAGAGCCGTCAAATATCTGTCAACCGGAGGCAATATGGCGTCGATATTAGAGACGGGACTCGAATTCTTTACCGATCCGGTAGTGAGGTGCCGGGTCGATGTAGCACAACGTTACAGTATGAAGCTTCCATACTGCTGATACGAGTAAGCCCATCTATTTACTGTGTTAGCGTTGTGGCTGGCATCATGGAGCGCGATTGTCGGTGACCTCAGAACGTAAGACGGTAAGCATAGATTTATATAGTCAAGATAGGGTCTTGGGAACAAGCGGTTCAAAATTTCCCCATACATGAAAAAAAGCGCCATCTGTGAAAGATCGCGTGAACTACGTTGTGTACTACTTCAAGGAGGTCTTTGTTCTGAGGTCGGTGCTAAATACACGGAATGGAAATAATATGGCGGGAAAAACAAAACAAAGTTTTTATTGTTATATACGTGACTTAGGCCTGGTTTTTCAGTGTTATTCATTAGGTTACAGCAAAAAAACAATTAGAGTAAGTAATTTTATTACTAAGAAAATGAATCATCGTTTCATTTTTGTATGTAGTCGCGCGTTTTGCGTGGTCCGCTCCTCATAAAGTTGACAATTTGTGACTGACATTTGTTGGTCCACAATGTCAGATTGTGGACCAACGAATTGGAGACGTTATAGTTTTTACACAAAGTGACTGCCAACCAAATTATTTTTCAATACATTTGACGACAAACGTACTTACAAGGACGAAAACATTGCTCGTAAGTAGTTAGTTACCGAACTAGTGCGGTAAGTAAAAAAAGTATAATACCAAGGAGTTTTTACACTCGTCATAAAATGGTCATAAAATTATTATATAAAAATACTAGTGGTGACTTTTACTTGGGTGACGACTGCCTACCTATATTTAAAATAAAATGGAGAGTACCAGGATAGCACAAATCGACAAGAGGCTGACAGTACCCATGGTTGGTTCCTTTACCAGGTGTATTACTTATACCTGTTTTCTTACAAATGTATTGAAAAACGTTGTAAGATACACGTCCGTAAGGGTTATGACAAACTTGTGCCGATGGTAAACCCTCGACTTCGTCTCGGGGTTACAAAACGTCAACTCGTTTGTAATAACCCTACTTACGGAACTTGTATCTTAAACTAATATTGATAATGATAAATGTATTTATTTTCTCCCACAAAAAAGTACAGTAACAATAGTAGTTTAAGATACAAGTTCCGTGAGTAGGGTTATTACAAACGAGTTGACGTTTTGTAAGCCCGAGACGAAGTCGAGGGTTTACCATCGGCACGAGTTTTTCATAACCCTTACGGACGTGTATCTTACGATGTTTTTCAATACATTTGTGAGAAAACAGGTATAAGTAATACACTTTGTAAATGAACCAACAACCATGGGTACTGTCAGCCTCTTGTCGATTTATGTTCTCCTGGTACTCTCCATTTTATTTTAAATATAGGTAGGCAGTCGTCACCCAAGTAAAAAGTCACCACTGTTGTATTTTTACAAAATAATTTTATGATCAGAGTGTAAAAACTCCTTGGTATTATACTTTTTTTACTTACCGCACTAGTTAGGTAATTAACTACTTACGAGCAATGTTTACGTCCTTATAAGTACGTTCCCGTACCCTGTGCTATGGACTCCTGCCCCCCCCCCCCCTCTCGGATATTAATACATTTTTAGGAAAATACAGGTATGTATTTAATGAAGGTAATTATTACAAAAATAAATTTAATTAACAAGCAAAAAGGATGTTTGTAAATGTATGTGATTAGTGTATGTGTCAGTGTGTGTGTGTATGTGTGTGTGTGTGTGTGAGTATGTAAAAAACTGTATGTTAGCACTTGCACCCAGTTAGAAAAGTTAAATAAAAATGTTAAGTAGCCTTTCTGTATCCTCATAATCTAGGTCCAAAAGCCACGCTATGACCTTCTTTTTGCATTCAACTATGGACAAAAAAACTATTGAAAAAAGTTCATTACATCTATCTAAACAAAGTCAGTATTAGAAACTCAGTCTTTTAAGATAAAATTAGACACTCAGCAGCAGAATTAAATAATGAAACCTAAATAAAACAGCATGTTCACAAGATCACCCATAACTGCCCCACAGCCACACTACTCACCAGTTCCCTCGGCCGCTTGAGCGTGTTGTTGTGCGCGGGAGGGGGCGGCGCAGGGGGGGGCACCACGCGCTGCGCCAGCCCGAAGTCCACCAGCAGGTACCTGCGACAATACCACCTTCTCACTATCAAAGAGAAACCATACTCCGATGGATAAATTTTCCATATGCATATTTTGACTTTTAGCACTAACAATTCTTATACGTGTTAACGGAATAAGCGAAACTGAGAAAATAGTTTGTTCAGAATCGAGGGTAGAATCAATTTCACGAGTTTTTGATAGGGGTAACTTTTTTCACTTTTATTATTTAAATTTTTGCCGCTTCTATTCTAAATATTTCTGTGGATACGCGCGCTGGCGGCGGCGTGGTCGGCATGGCGTACGCGGACCGCGCGGACTAGAACAACGATGAAACTAGAACTATGATGAAACTTTAAAATAACAATATCTAGATAAAAAAAACTTTTTTTTCGTTTTTTTTTTTACGGGAATGGATTTATTTTAATAAAAATCAGTTGGGGTGTGTGAGGGTTTCGCTTATTCCATTAACACGTTGTTAGGTAGGTGGATGCAGCTACTTGCAGCAAAGAACTCTCTAGGGTTGTTTCTTTATCGACCCGGATATTTTAAGAGGTGGTTCTACGAATGAAACTGAACTACTTTTCCCAAAGAACATAAGTCAAAAAATAAAATCGCAATAGCCGACAAAAAAGGTATTGAAAGACGAACGTGATAATGTGGGCAGAAACGAAGCCGAAACCCACATGCGTAAGTCCTTCAATGCCCGATGGCAGCCAAAGCTTGAAGAGTACTTTCCCAATAAATGCGCGGAAATTAAAAATAAGTTTAATCCAAATAAACATTAAAAACTTTCTACTTACCAATATTTTCCTTTGTTTTCAGTTTTTCATTTTCATAAGTTTCATATTCTATCTAGTCTGTGATTTATTTTTTACAAGTTACACTTTCTTTTTGCAAGCCAGTTCGAAATTTAAACAAAATCTTTGATAAGTTACCTCCTCGCTTGTTATGCTCGTTCTGACGCTTTACTTCCTTGGTTGTTATGGTTGTTGGTTCTCGCTTGGTTATTCCACTTTTAAATAACTAGACAGATATGAGATTTCATAGTAATTTACTCAATCGCAAAACTCAATAGAAATGGATTTTTATACTAACTTTGCTTGCAGCTGCTCTTGAGTATTTTACTAGTACAGCTATTTTGATTTATCGAAGAATGTTGTCAAAATAATGATTGAATTCCCAAGCAGGCTTAACAGCAAGTTGCTTACTGCAGCATGTAGGGAAGTTACTAAGTAAACTTGATGGAAAGATATTAAAACAAAGGATGGTGGTAGTGATGATTGAAAGGATTGGCACATGAGGAGGCTTATGTCCAGAAGTGATATTCCAAAAAAAAACACGTTTTAAAATTAATAAAACAAATGATTGTATGTGACCTTCTGTTGTCCCTGTCGTAGAGGAAGTTGCTGGGCTTGACGTCCCGGTGGATGACCCCGAACGAGTGCACATGTTGTAGTGCGTTCAGCAGAGCGCTCATGTACTGACGCACCTCGCTTGCATCCATCTCTCCCACGTATTCCTGCACACACAAATGGTTTATCATCATCATATCAGACGACAGACTTCCACTGCTGGACATGGGCATCCAGCGGCTTTCTGCGTCATTAACCAGATTGTCGGTCCATCAGCCATTGGTTCTTCTTCAATGGTTTAAACAATGAAAATGGTTTACATAATTTAAAATGGTTTAGACATCTATTAATAAGATAATAAATAACAATATGCTAGCTTTGTGTAATTAGTTATACTAGTAATACAATTATTTTTGACCTTCATTTAGACAAGAATACATAAATAAGGTCTACAGCAGAACTAGCTTACTCATAAGCCCATTTACATGTTGCATAGCTTCAGTTCAAATGAACTAAAGAATGATACAGGCAAGAAGTCCCACTTTATGTACTATAATAGATGTTGCAAAGGGATTTTTCAAAATATTGAGTACCTTTGCCTTTATTTATTAAAAACTAAATGATTTTATTTTAAGTTCTTACTTTCCAACAATTTCATTTACCCTGAAGAATCACAATTTTTGTTGTACTCAAGAGGGTTATTTACAGTTTATCTAGTCCTTACACTAGGATTCCCTGTATCGCAAATATCCGAAAAGTGTTGGAGTAATTCAAATAAAAAGCATAACTTTTTCAAAGTTAATGTATAATTATTATATTATTTTTTATATTCCTTTAATTATTATATTCCTTTCTTCAAATATTTCTACAAACTAAACTTTACCATTCTCAGAATGAATCCTCCCTCAGGTTTCAGAATGCAAAATAAAATAAACAATAATATTAAGTTAATTTAGTGAAATATTGAGATATATTATAAAACATGTATGGAGCAGAGTGGCAACTTACTGAAAACTTCCTATGAGGTATGTATGGCATCACAAATACTATGGTGTCGAAATGACGAAGGCACAAGTCTACTCCTATCACATTGTTTTTACCCCTGAAACAAAAGTTTTGTAGGGATACAAAAGTTTGTTTAACCTCTGAAATTCAAAGGAATTGGTAAGAAAATGTAGTTAGGCACGTATGCATGAACTTGTTCATGCCATACTTGAGTAATAACTTGCTTTAGTGCACACACCCCCACGCACACACACCTACACCCACACATACACACACACTCACCCACACTCGCACCACTCAATCAGTAATAATCTAACCTTACCTTTTTCTCTTTTGTCATAAATTATATTTTGACTTGTTTGAATTTAAGATACAAGCAAAGTAGGCTTGACATCGGGCCTGTTACTGTAATTTTTCATTAGTTGTAGAGGCTAAAGTCGGGCCATCTGTCAAGCTTGACTTGTTGTATACTGTAACTACGTAGTCGGTTATGGAAGAGCGGAGCCTCCTGACACAGGCATAAAAAGCTTAAAAGGAGGCTTCGGCAACTAGATGGTAAGCACACTTCTGGTTAATGAAATAAATATTTTGTATTTGTATTTGAGTTATTTATCAATATGATAAGACATAAATTTGCAACACATTTATCATGAATTTTCCAGGAACTCTATGGGAAATTGACTTAGGAATCATATGTGAGCTCCAAAAGCAAAATTTTTCTAATAAGACAAAATTAATACACACTCAAGTACAATAGATTACACAAACATATCTTCAATAACGTTTTTTAAGTGTATTGCTTTATTTCAGAAGATAGGCCTTAGTTACTCAACAGATTTTTACAACTTGCTGTAGGTAGTTGTTGGGAACTGGAAGCCTGACTCCTTTACTATGACAACATTAATTACTGACTCACTTCAGGCTTAGCTGGTTTCAAATTTGAATAGGAAAATCATAGACCAATTTAAAAATATTGAAGGATTCATCAGCAAAATAACTTTGTGATATTAAGGGGCAACCTCCTGTCCACTAGTACCCCCATCAGTTAAAAAAATGTAATTCGCTTAATACATAACTTATTGAGAATCCGGAAAGACAGATTGAAGTAGAAGTACATTGCTTATTTATTAACTATTTATTGTATAAAATAAAGTTCACTGTAGTTACAGATACAAAAACTGCTAAAAGTGGCAATTTTTAACACTTTTTAGGGTTCCAATATCAAAATGGTAAAAATAAGGAACCCTTATTGTGCCACTTGGTGTCTGTCTGTCTGTCACACTTCTATATCTCAGTAACCACTCATGCTATAGACTTAAAATTTGGAATAGTTGTATAATTTGGTTGCCCCACTTAATTGCACATGAAAGAATAAAAAAAAATTATGATTATTACTGTAAAGAGGACCCAAATAGGGGGGGCAAAATTTAAAATTGTCGTTACTAGGTCAATTGGGGGGTATCATATTGTGATGAAAAATGTAAAAAAAAAATACCATTCCCCCCCTTACCTCCGAAGTTTGTGAAAGGAAAAATCTGAATTAATTACAGTGGAAAGAAGTTTTAGTAAATATTGCAGCAAAAATAAAACGATCTTTCTAAGTTGCACAGTTTTTTAGAAATCTGCAAAAAACCTTTACAAACAAAATTTAGTATTGCGGTCCTAAAAATGGACTTTATTGCTTCCAAAAATACTATAGATATATTGGAGCCCTCGGCGCGCGAGTCCGACTCGCACTTGACCGGTTTTTTGTATCTGTAACTACAGAGAATTATATTTTTCAGAATTGATAGGTTCTAAATAAACTGTGTTGCTATCCTAGGGCACCCTGCTGGGGAGCTGCCTCCACTTCCCCCCATCTTGCGCCATCCTTTTTGCTTATTTCCAAATTAACTAGGGTACCTTTACCTCAATCTGTCTTTCCAGATTTTTGATTATTATATTTAGTGAAATATTTAATGAACTGATGGGGCGCTAGTGGAAGGTTGGTACCCTTGATAGGAAGTGTATTTACGGACCCCATGTCCTGCAAGCAGCGCAGCTCGTGCTCGACGCGCGCGGGGTGCGCGGTGGGCACGAGGTGCTTGAGCGCGAACCAGCGGCGCGCGGCGGCCGGCTGGCGGGCGTGCGCGCGCAGGGAGCCCAGGTACACCGAGCTGAACGTGCCCTCGCCGATCTTGCGGTGCACAGAGAAGATCTTGTCCAGCTTCGGCAGCTTCGCCAGCAGCTCCTTGATCTGCTGCCCTGCGGCATCACAACCTCACGTCAAACCAAATAGGAAACGAGACAGACTACTTTAACAAGCCTCGCGCCGATATAACCTACAAATAAATAAGCACGGATCGACTTATATCGAATCAGTTTTACTCACTTTCTGCATCATCTTTAGGGCAGTTCGATTGATCTTCATTTTTCTTTTTGATGGTCTCGTTGCACCCATTCCTACGTGTCTGCAAAACTTCATTTTGCACTTTGGCATCAATTCCCCTTATTCTAGACATAACTTAAAAGACTTATGATCATGTTTCTCCTGTGAAAAATCAAAAGAAATACATTTTCTTATCACCTATTCGAAACAAAAGCTAAATCAAGAACTAAATCAGTTTGAAACAATATCAAATTCCTCGTAAAATTCGCCTGCGAACTCAATAACAACAAGCCAAGACCTTCCGTTCCGTAGTGACAGATAGAAGAATGAATGAACGAATGTTGAAATTTCCGAAATTTCTGAACGTAAACGGAAGCAGCCAATCCATTGTACACGATCAATCGGTATCAATTTCAATAATCAATCATAAGCTATAATCTTTTTTATAGCTGCAATCGCGATGAGATTGACAGTGTGGGGGCACCCTGTGGTTTTACTTTTGTCAAGTTGGGTTCATTGACTGTCAATGTCAAAAAACCACTGCTCGAGTCTGCTTGTAGTTTTTCTTTTCTAATATTTTTTGTAATAATAATTAATACTGATCCTAGAGCAATTTTATGCAAGCTACGCTTTAAACAGATCTTTATTAGTGCACGCACAATGTTTATTAGAAAAATTGGAGCACCTATTATAACCTCATCTGTAAGACTGGTATGTTGTAGGTACTACTATTTGTCCCAAATATCTTTCAACTTTTAACTAAATAATTGCCAGTACTCTCTCATTTATTACAGTATGTAACGAAAGCGCCAAAGCCGGAAATCCCAAAGAACCCTCTGGCCACGGTATACTCAGCATCAGCACAGAAGGATAATGGTATTGTGTATGATCGCAAGCCGTTCAAGATGACGCTGCAGGCGGGCAAGGTATACCACTGGTGCTTGTGTGGACGCTCTAAGTCACAACCCCTGTGTGACGGTACGCACAAGGATGTTTTCCTTAAAATTAATCAGAGGTAAATACTTGCGAGGGAAGTATGTTAATATCATAGCACGTGGAGGACTGTGGTCTTTGCCTACTCCACAGGGAAAGAGACGTGATGTTATGTGCGTATAAACTTGCTCAAATCTATGTATATGATGGACTACTCTTACATTCTCATAAATTCTTTTGTATATCGTATATGGTAATGAAGAAAATTAAGAATAACTACCATACCAATGGATATGCTTATCAATATAATTTTTTCAAGATACCTGCATGCGCTACACTCTTTGTTAAATTAATATAAATTTAATGTTTTCAGACCAATAAGGTTTACAGTTGAAAAGACGAAAGAGTTCTGGCTGTGCAACTGCAAGCAAACTAAAAACAGACCATTCTGTGATGGAACACATAAACAAAAGGACGTACAAGCGGCAACAACAATTCGAGTTTAATTGTAACCGAACTGCAAGGCTTTCTTCATACAATCTGAAATGAGTCGAAAGAAATGATAAGATAAGATTTGCTAGTGATGTTAATACTTTAGTGCTAGATACTGTACAGCATTAATTACTTGTAGTAGAGGTAGGTAAAATTCTTTTATTTAAATAATAAAAGCAATAACTTAAAGCATTCTAGTTTTTAACAAGATAGACGCTAGAAAAAAAATGGTCTGTTCTATTACATTAGGCCAGAAGCGGAAGGTAGACTGAACTGCAGCTGCTCTATATTGGTGAACTCATTTTCTAATTAAACTATAACAAAAATGTTTTATAATTTTCTTGCGAAACATTGTTTAACAAAAACGAAAATACTATACATGTTTTTTTGAGTTTGCTGGTAAAGCTGCTGCATAACCTAAAAAACCGACCTTACATTCGATAAATAAAACATGATGAATTCTTCCAATAATTTCCTGGATTACTTATTATTTATTTTCTGAATAGGTTGTACCTCAGAACAAAAACCTCCTTGCTTCGGGTTGTACTAAAAAATTACATGGCGTCACCTATAGTCGAATAGTATCTCTGGTATAGGCAGCGTTGCCAGTACGGGTATTTTTACCCGATTTTGGGTAATTTAGGTCTTCAGCGGGTTTCTTTCGGGTAACGTTTCTGCCGGGTAATTTCGGGTATTTTCGCAAAAATCTATCGTAGACAAAAAAAAACCTACCTAACAGAACCGCTGTTTACCCGTGGTCCCGCTGGGTTGATCCATTACCGGGTCCACGGGTAATTTTAATTACCCGTGGTTCCATAGCACTAGGGATTACAACTTGATGAATATCACGACTTCTGATTATATCGATATAACGAACCTACTTTGGATTATACAAATTCAATTTCAACTTAAACATTATTGGTACCGGCGACGCGAGCGCCTTACAACTGTTGTATACAAGGTGTAATTCCAAATACGCAAAAACTCTCGGGTGGTAGTTTTGCTCTCTCAACATTTTGAAATAAAAAGAAAAGAAAATCGATTTCCCATACAAAATGAAAATCTGGTTTGGTCAATTTGTATGAGTAATCAATGAGTTTTATTTAATTTCTAAAAATTTTAGAGCAAATGTTGTTCAGTTTCATGTATAGAACTACCACCCTAGAGTTTTTGCGTATTTGGAATTACACCTTGTATACAACGGTTGTAAGGCGCTCGCGTCGCCGGTACCAAAAATGTTTAATTAGATTTTTTTAATTTTACGTTACATTTTGTTTCATCTGGCTTGGCTTATACTTTCTGAAGGTACATTTTAGGTACAAAATTCCTACGCTTTTAAAATCAGCAAATTGTTCAAAACGCAAAAAATCCTGCCATGCGCCATCCTGACGTCAGGTTGGCGGGATACTTTGTTTTGAAGATTTCTGGAATACGAAATAGGTATATTTAAAAAAAAATTGGTACAATAAGGTACAAATTAGGTACTAATCTCTCATGCTAATAAAATTAAAATTCGCGATGTTACACTTGCCATCCTGACGTATGTTTTTGTCCGCAAGGATGGAATTATTTTATTGCATGTAACTGAAAATATCGGTTATGAATTCATAATTTTCAGTATGATGAGTATGTTCTTTATCCCAAGGATGGATTTATTTTATTGCATGTAACTGAAAATATTAGTTATGAATACATCATTTTCAGTATTATGAGTATATTTTTGTTCCCAAGTATGGAATTATTTTATTTGCTTGTGATTGGGTAAACTTAATTTCATGTAACTGATGGTTTATATTTCCTGACGATATAATCAGAAGTCCATGGAGCAATCCTTAGTGCCATGGAACCACGGGTAATTAAAATTACCCGTGGACCCGGTAATGGGTCGATCCACCGGGACTACGGGTAAACAGTGAACAGAACATCCCACCCGCCAGAAAAAAAGTGGTTCTGCTTTAAACAAAAATCGCGCCTACCTTTTTTTTGGTTTGGCTTCGCAGTTGCGTGTGTCAAACAAAAAAAAACAACCAAAAAATGGAATCACAGAGAAAGAAATGCCTATAGGAAGTTCTCGAAACAGAACATGGTCAAGGAGGGTTCCGATGCCATAATGGTAAAAAAAGAACCCTTATGATGCGACTTTGTCTGTCTGTCACACCTGCCGGCTTAGCACGCTGCCCGAGAGAAAATATACCTCGGAGAAATGTCACTTTATTTGAGGAATTATGTCATCTAATCTATCACCTCCAGGCGCATAGAAATGTCAGTGAAGGAAAATGTTAAGGAAATCCACAAATTACGTTTTTGATGTTTAAGACAGAGATAGCTTTATACACTAATACATGTAGCCGTCCTTGTCTTTCAAAATGTGTCGCACTGCTCGGATGTCAACAAAACGTGACTATGCTTAAAGTCTTTAATCTATGGGCCTAGATAAACTGACAACTGCAGCGTGCCACGCTCACGCGCTTTCTTTAAAATATATTTTTGTATTTTATTACACGACTCTTAGTTTTCAAGATATGATGACAAAAAATAATACCGTTCCCGCCCCTTTATCTCCAAAGTTTGAGAATGGAAAAATCTGAATTAAATACAGTCGATAGAAGTTTAAGTAAATATTACAGCAAAAATAAAACAGCCCTCTACATATATACAAATCTGTGAATAAAACGATCTTTCTAAAAAGGTCTCCTCACGCAACAATTTCCATCACAATTAGTTGTGACAATCTGTAGAATCGAGATTGTCTGTACTCTACTCACAAAGCAATTTCATCACAATTTCATGCCGCGAAATTTCAATATTTTCAAAACTATCGAAATTTCAACATGCGGAACTTGTGCTTACTATCGATTCATCAAATTACAAGCAATTAGCGTCGAAAAGAAGATGATAGTGGCTAAAAACATTGCTTTTATCGCTTTTATCTAACAACAATAATAAATGACAGCCACAGATTAGATAGAATCCGTCTTATAGATAGAGTCGCAAAACTGCGACCATAGAGCTAAATGTATGAAAATTGCATGCGATCACGCTCCTCACATTGCAAGTTTTGACAGATCGTAAATTGCTAAGATTGGATTGTACAATTTGACAATTAGTTGGAAGTCAATCCCAATCTGCCTACTTACGTTGCAATCTGTTGACAATCTGCAGATTGCGACAACTGATTGTGATTGAGATTGTTGCGTGAGTAGAGCCCATAAGTTGCACAGTTTTTTAGGAATCTGCAAATAACCTTTACTAACAAACTTAGTTTTGCGGTCGACAATTGCTTCCAAAAATCATCATCACATCCCATGAAACGTTCACTACAGGATAGGGAGCTCCCTCCAGAATTCTAGCTTTTGCTAGAAAAAATGTAGAGGGGAAGTACTATAGTCACCTTGCTTGTTAGCGTTACGGCTGGCACCATAGACCGCGGTTGTAGGTGACCGCAGTTAGTAAGATACAAAGGAGGATGCTGCTGCCCATCCTCCAGTTTATAACCCTTAGTCGCCTCTTACGACACCCACGGGCATGTATAAGTTGGTACAATTCTTTGCCGACACCACACTTTCAAAAATACAAAGGGTATATCGGAACCCTCGGCGTGCGAGTCTGACTCGCACTTGACCGGTTTTTTTTTACCACAGAAAACGGGTAATTTCGGGTAATCTTTTATTTGGTTTCGGACTTTTTCTCGTTTGACTGCCGGCAACACTGGGTATAGGGGACTTTTTGGCGGGAACTCGACATGGGCGTTTGCCTGCTTAATTGAAATTTTGTTTTTTTAGTGATTTAGTGGATAATAATGGATGGATAATAATGGTGGATGGTGTTATGCAGTAAATTTACTACGGAGTGCGCAGCTGATGAAGATTTCAAGTGATCTCGTGTTTAAGCCCCGTTTGTGTTGTCCCAAAAAGTCACGAACATTTTCCTTCGTAAAGTTCACTATCGCTTTACGAGGGGAGCAAAAAGAAAGATTAAATACATCAGACATGGCTGTATGGGCTTTGTACTCTTTGCCTTTCCGAAAGGAAGAACGAAACAAAAAAAAAAAATATCTCTGGTATAACTAATTTACTGACATCTATCGTCGAGCAGATTTACTAGAACTAAAAAGTAGGCATTCACAAGATATGTACGACAAATCTTTGTGTATGGGAGCGTTCAGACAAATGCAGCGGTCTCGTGAAAAGATATCCATCATGTACGACCAAGGAGGTTTGAGTAGCAGCTCTTGCTGCTAAGGAGGGAGCCATAAGCGTAGCACTTTCTTGCGAGGGAACTCCATACTAAAATGTATGGATTTTTTTCAAATCCTAAAAACGTAAAATTTTTATATTTCTCTCTGAGAAATATGTGACATGGGACTAATAAATGCTACTACCACAGTTTTTCTGGTGAAAACACCATTCAGGAATAAAACGTTGTTAAAAATCACGCATAAAATGGCTATTACGGATTATTTACGCTTCCGTTCTTAGTATTAATTATCTATTCACAAGTAAAAAACTATATATTTTCACTTTCGCAAACAAAGTTTATACTAAAACGTTAGATTTTTAAAGATATCTTGATTTTTGTAAAACTTAACTGAGTTTTTTGACCGACTAGCATGGGCGACAGTGCGACGCTTGACACTTCACTAGCTCATCGCTCATACAGAATATGTATATGGCGGACTCTATAGTTTTTTACTCTGAGTATACGACGAACAAAAGGGATGCTATAGGAGACATGTGGGAGACATACATACACAATATCACGCCTTGTTCCCGTCGGGTTAGGAGACAAACAATAAAATTAGTATTAATCTTGAATGGAGCTGCATCCCTTTTTGTTGGTTGTGCGTGCACGATGTTGATGGTGCGTAGCTAGCTTCATGTGACCCCAAAATGTGTCGATGAACTTTGATTGTCAAAAAGGATGTCGCATCCTTTTCGGTTGCTAACGAATACGAATGTACCAAACAAGGACAGCAAACCTACCTTACCAATTGTCAAAATGACAAAATTGTCGTATCATTCGCTGTGTTCCAAATTGTACAAACGCTGCTAAAAGCGTATACAGTACTGACGGACGGTCCAAATTGATTTTGCACGCTCACAAAGCTACCACTGCTTTAATGGCTGTAGTCAATTTGGAATGGATTTAAGCGCGCTCACGTGTTCATCTGTCAAAATGTCGGTTTTGTTTTTATTTTCTTTAACAAAGCCTAAGCTAATCCCTGAAAAATGTGCGCCAAATCCACTCTCATTTCCATTAGAGACAAACTCAATAAAATCAAAACTTGAGAAACATCAGCTGGCTGCAAATGTGTGGGATTATTTATGTGTCAAATCGATTTTGACATTAGCGCTTTCACTGCTCCACCTATTTGACTAAAGCACTGATAGCAGAAACGATGACGTCATCAATGACGTAAGGCGGTGAACGAGCGAGTGCTTTAGAGCACGCTTTTGGTCAATTTGGACCGACTTAAGCGCGCTCACAGTGCTCTAAAGCAGTCTGTTAGCGCAAATTGGACCGCACAGATTGTCTGTCAATTCTGTCATGCATGTCTTTGTCGTTTTTGCACGAACTACAGGCCTGCAGCATCTCGTAAGCAGATTTCCATTATCACAAACGCAATCACCGAGGGTTCAGGGCCACGAGGCGCTTTATCGCCACAAACGTCGCGCACAAGTATCACCGACGGAAGGAACACGTAGTTAAGTTAGTAGATAAAGCAATACGGCCGCGTACGGTTGTCTGATCTGATCAGCATCATAGCCAAGGAAGGGAAAATGGGAGATCAAGTTAAACTGTTCACTCGCGAAGAACTGAAGCCCCGCAACAAGCGCGACGATGCCATTCTCATCATTCACAACGCTGTGTACGACGTCACCAAGTTTCTTGAAGAGGTGAGTCGAGTCCATAGGTACAATATAATATTTATTAGTGATGAAAAAGTTTGATATAGGTACGTATCTAGTTACCTAGGTACCTAGATTACTCGTATTATACACATTCTTGACTGACCCACTGATAAAAGTATGAATAGGTATGTGTGTGAAAATTTAGGATGTTTGAGGATTTCAGAATTTGAATGTAAAGGTTATTATTATTAATACATAATTTCAGAATTACAATTGACTGAATCATATTAGTAAAATTCCTCATAATGTTATTTGTAGTCGCAATACTTTTTAGTCAGGGGACGAGGAAGACGTATACCTTGTTAGTAATAATAATATACCTAACCCCTAATTAGCATGTGTTTTCTGCACAGAAGAACATTATGTATAAGAATTGGTTTCCTCAGTATCCATAATAATGTCTGAACTAAGAATTTGAATCTGCCTGGCTCCCTGGCAATTGGTTATTTATTTACTGAATGATCTGTTCTGTATTGCACATTAATGTATCACTGTTTATCAAGATTCTTTCCACTTCCTAAATCTTGGGAACTTGTTTTCCAAGATCTCTTCAAGGTCTAAACAAAAAATAAATGTATTCATGCCAAGGTTCATACTTTATAATCACATCACAATGTCTTCTGTGAATGATATATAAAATGTTAAAAGAATGAATAAAGCGTGCATTGGGTAATTCCGATGAAGGAGTAATTCCAAAAATCTAGTTTTACTACCAAACCAGTCGATATTTTTTGCTCTGCTTACAATAATTTTGATGCCACTTTATCATTCTCTCTCGATAAATTATCAAGTGCCTTTAAGACATAAGACCTAATTTATTCATAATCATTCCATTACACGTCACAACATTAAAAAATCATAATAATTATTAACATCGGCTGGTTTGGTAATCATTCGTAATTTCCAGATTTAATTTTTGTTGTTCGAAATTATATTATTATGTGAATTTTTATATAGAAAAACAGAGAAATTTGCTTGCTTTTGAGCAAAACAAAAATTTACAAGATTTCAAAGTGCTTATTCTCATTCATCATTTCCATCTTCTCTTCATCTTCTATTGAATAGAATAGAAAATTATTTATTTCACTTTTTTATTAATGCTGGAAGATGGAAAACTGATGAACAAAAAATTAACTGTACAGTCAAGTTTAAGTGAAGCTTGCCACTTACAGCTCGACTTTAGCTCCTACATATACCAAAATAAGAATAAATGTGTCATGCATGATGTGCTCTTGACTGTATCCAAGTCTGTATAAGCCCTTAAGAGTCTTTTATAATCATTCATTTATTTGCGTGAATATACATTGTTAAAGATCTTAAATTTAGTACAGTAGATATATTCAACCTGTATTCAGGTGTGCAAAGCGAGGGCATGCAAAATTATAATATTTACAATAATAAAAAAATGTCACTTTCAAAAATATTCTGAATGTCAAATTATTATAAAGATTACTAAAATTTTGGATAAAATTGATATAAACAGTAAATTCAATAATAAAAGATAATATTTAAAATAAAGATTACCAGTTTTTGAATTGTCAGGAACCCAAGCTAATTTAAATAACATTTTAAACAGCAGTCAAAATACACAGGTCATGTCCAAACAAAGATTAAACCTATTTTTGGTCATGCAACATGTATTCCCCCACTGTGTAAAAGCACTTTTCACTCAGCCATCTAGTCAAAGCACCCTTAAACTCATTAAACTGTGTTAAAGACGATCTCAAAATTTTGTCATAATCATAAATAATTTGTTTATTTATTTAGGCAACAGGCCCATTATTGAGGGTAAGTACAGTCATTGACCTCATTCAAAATTAATTGGTATTGTGTAGTGTACCGAGTTTTCCTTAACATTTGTCAATTACGTTTTTTTGGTGGTACGCTGATCACTGTTGGTATTTTCTTAAAAAATATCATTCAAGAATATATGTAATAAATAGTTTAGTTTCATTTATTTCATATAGCTGTTGCCCGCGGCTTCGCTCGCGTGGATTTCGTATTTATGTTGTTACCGGTTTTCCGAAGCAATGAGATATTTTCCCGTCATTTCGGGGTAATTTTAAACTAAGGAAAAACAGGATTATTCAAGTCTCAGCTGAATTTTATATAATATACAGACGTTACTCATAAATTACTCAGAACAGAGGAACTTAGCAGCAGTATCCTAACAAATGCAAAGAGAGAGATGAGAGACACCTTTATGTAATATTTCAAAACAGGGCCAATTCGCAGAATTAATTGAGAAAAACCAAAACCCTCTCCCTTTCTCTCTCTCTCCCCCCTTCCTCTCCCACTCCCCCTCCCTCTGTCTCCCTCTCCCCCTGCCCCTCCTTCTCCCCCTCCCTCTCCCTCTACCTGTACCTCTGCCTCTCTACGTCTCTACCTCTCTACTTCTCTACGTCTCCCTATCCCTAACGCCAATTTAACCGCTATCCCTAACATAGAAACGACACCCATATTTATTTTTAGACAATTCAAACCTATCGCACTCCAACCCCATCCCCAGGGGATGATGTTATTTCACGTCCACCACGTTGGATTTCAAAATTGTTGTAGTTTTCGTAATCAGCGACCCGATAAACCATACAAACGACACCCATATTTATTTTTAGACATTTCAAACCTATCGCACCCAACTCCATCCCCAGGGGGATGATGGTATTTTACGTCCACCACGTCGGATTTCAAAATTGTTGTAGTTTTCGTAATCAGCGACCCGATAAACCATACAAACGACACCCATATTCACATTTCAACCCTATCGCACCCCAACCCCATCCCAAGGGAATAATGGTATTTAACGTCTACCACGTTGGATTTCAAAATTGTTGTAGTTTTCGTAATCAGCGACCCGATAAACCATACAAACGATACCCATATTGGTTTTTAGACTTTTTCACCCCATTTCCCTTTTTAGGGGGGTGGAATTTCAATAACAGTGATGAAAGTTGCATAGAATTACATCATTAATGCCTAAATAATAAATTATGTGGATTTTACTTTAAAAATAAAGATTTTTAAATTCATCCCCCTTTTCACCCTGAAGGGTGTCGAATTTTCAAAAACCCTGAGACACGTAAATATTTATTTTTAGTCGTCAGCCTAAATACAAATTTTGAAGATCCTAACTTCAAAACTGACGGACTTTCATACAAACTTTCATCCCCTATTTTACCCCCTTGCGGGTGGAATTTTGTAAAACCCTTCTTAGTGCACCCCTAGGCCTCATAAGGAACCTACATGCCAAATTTGGAATCTCTAGCTAGACCCAGCGGTTTGGGCTGTGCGTTGATATGTCAGTCAGTCACCTTCTTCTTTTATATATGTAGATTATAAATGTCATATAAAATACAGTCTTAGTTAAGTATACGTATATATACATATATATGATCGTCAAATTATATAAAATAATAATAATGTCAAATTTAAAATAACAATATAAAACACAATGTCAAAATAAAAATAATAAAATTAAGACAAAAATTCAAAATTAATGAATAAATAAATAAATAAATAAAAATTCTTTATTGTACAAATTTAACAGCATTATTTATAGCCCTGCCTCCCAAACTAGAAAAATCTGTATCTTGGGAGACAGTACATTCCACCGTGTACAATGTACATAACTAAAAGAAAAAGCTTAAAAAGAAAATAATCATAAAGAGAGTTTTACAAAGTCAGTGATTTGATTTGCATGCTAGGGTATGTGTAGTGTGTGTGACAAGTATGTGTGTGTGTCATGTGTGTGGTGTGTGTGTCGTGTTTGTCTGTATCTGAGTGTGTAGTGTGTGTTGATGGGTGTGTTTGTAAGTAATGGAGTGTTAGAGTCATTGTCATGCATGTATATTTCAGGTAATGAAGGTAAGAAGATGCTCTGTTTTACTGTAATCTTGTGTAAGAAGCCAATTAGATAGTTTTGTTTTTAATTCATATCTGTTCAACTGTGTTATGTCAAGTGTCTTATGTAGTTTCGTGTATATATAGGAGCTTAAGACGTAGTACTGATGTTTGGCAAACGACGTTTTATGAACAACATTGATTGGATCGTGTCTGCGTTTGTCCTTACTAGTAGGAGGAACAGATCTGTGTTTTCTCAAAGTTGATCCAAGCACATAGAGCTGTCTAACCGTCAAAACTTTACAGTCAGAGTATACCCGATTAGTTGAGTACCTATACGGTTTTTTTAACATAACCTTTAGAACAGCTCTTTGTGCTCGCTCAAGTTTGAGAAAAACAGACTTATTTGCACCTCCCCATGCGCATATGCAATAGCAAATAATTGATTGGCATAATGCAAGATAGGTCATTTTTAAAATTTCAAAATTAGCTGAATGTCTCAGTGACTTAAAAATATATATAAGACGCGCCACTCTGGTCGATAGGACATTGACCTGTTTTTCCCAGTTTAGGCAGCTATCAAACTGTACACCTAGGTATCGCACTGTATCTGTTTTTGTCAGCGTGTAACAGTCACAAGGTTCGTGTCCATTTGAACAGGTATGCGCTTGAATGATTAAGCTATTAGTAGGTTTAGTGTTTTTGCGAAGGGAAAAGGGCATAAAATATGTTTTTTCAAGGTCTTCTACAGAGTATAGTGATTTATCCAATAAATGTTATCTTTTTACTAGAAAAAATGTTACAGGCATTTAACAGCAGCAGTCAAATTGACTTAATAATTTTCGTACTGATTAGATGGCGGCGCGGCGCCGTGATGGTTTTTCCTTATGCTGATTTGCAACGTCATCCGGTTGAACTTTGAGAAGGCGAAAACACCCTATTACATTTACTTAGGTAGTTGTGCAAAGGAGGCTCAAAACAATAGTATATTATGCAATTAGTGAATAAAAGACGGATTTAAAGCGAGGGCCAGAGATTCAAGTGTTAGAATCCTGAGCGACGCGAGTGGTTCATAGCCCTCGATTTAAATCCCTTTTATTCAAGAGTTGCATACTATACTTTATACCATGACTACGAGAAAAAGAATGATTTAAGCGAAAGTATACATTTAAGGAGGTTGTATAGCATTGAGATGGAGGTCGAATATATTCATGAAACAAATATTTGGTAATAAGGCGCGCATTGCATTATTTCTTTTTAGCGTGAACAGATTACCTATACGCGTATTTGAGAGGTACAGACTAAACTTCCAAACAGCCATCAAAAATGTATATCTTGTTACTTAAATGCAAAATTGTTGATTAGTTAATTAGATATCATAAAATGAACATTCATCATATTTTCTAGAATACAGCTTAATTTGCTGACCACCCCGTTTGAGGACCACCTCTTTTATATTTATGCTCTCCTGGTAGGTACCTACTTGTTTATTGTATGCCCCTCCAAGCCTCCAGTTGCTGTCCTCCTCTTGAAAATTCATGTTCGCCTGGTACTTCGTATTGAGTTGCTGCTCTTAATGGAGGTCGACCAAAATCATGATTAAAAGGGTTTTTATTCACAGTTTTCAGTGAATAAAATAATCTTTTTAGAGGGGGAATGGTATAAAGAAATATTTAAGCTCTTGTAGCATTTTTTATTATTACTGAAAATCTTATTTTACTTTTTGTTGCAATTGTATTTGTTTTGTCTCAAATGAGGTAGCCTCTTTAGTCATTAGGTCATCACATCACATTAGTATAGTCATTTGCATTGAATTTTCGATTCGTTTTAGTGTGTCATATGTACACAATTAAGGGATTCCGCACACGACCGAGAATCGGTGACCGATTTTTTGTCGGCATCCCGCTCTGACGTGTTATCATCTGGATCTTCCGTCCTTGTCCTGGCCGATAATCGCCCACCGATTCTCGGTCGTGTGCGGGAGCCCTAAAGCAAATACAGTATTAAGATTTCTGACGACAAATACTATGCTGTCGTCCATTTCTTTGTAAGTAGTCTGTGGTTGATTCGATGGGGGATGGGGCAGATGTGTTGGAATTTTTCATTAACCTCTGGATGCGACCGACGCGAAGCATCCCCTGAATACCGATCAAATGACCTATATTCTTAGCTAGTGTATTGAGTGTTCGGTTCGTCATATCATCATTTATTATCAAACAGAATGTATTGTCAAAAATAAATGTTGAAATACCTAATCAGTTAATTACTTAATTGTCTGTTTTCATATGTTTTAGTATTTGTTTTAAGTTAATGACTATCGCTGTGACATATCTCAGTGACGGTGTAGTAGGTATTGATTGTACTTATTATATTGCGTTGAAGTTAAGATATTATACAAAACTTAACTAATCGAATGTTATAATAAATATAAAGATTGTATGAGTGAAATTAACTACACTGTTAAGCGCCACAACTTAAGTTATTGTAGTAAGGGCGAATAGAGCTTTGCGGAGGTGGCGCCGCGAATAATTATTTTGTTTTGCAAAATCAAAACCTATTATAAATATTGTGTGTTTAGCGGCAATTTGATACAGTTCTGTATAAACCAATCATATCATCCTACTATAATATATATATATATATATATTTTAATATTATAAACGCGAAAGTTTGTAAGTATGGATGGATGTTTGTTACTCTTTCCCGTAAAAACTACTGAATGTATTTTAATAAAACTTTACAATAATATAGCTTATACATCAGAATAACACATAGGCTACAATTAATCCTGCGCAGACGAAGTCGCGGGCATCAGCTAGTAATTTATATTATGCAACGCATTTAAAGCTTATTAAGTGCTAAAACCACCTAAAACACACGGCGTCACCTGTGCACTTAAACTTGCTGCCTGATGAAAGTGCTCGATCGACTGTAATTTTAGATAGGAATGGATATTAAATAAAGTGATGTAATAATAATGGCGGCATGACGACTTAGACTCGTCCTACTCTTTCTGTTCTGCCTTTAGGTTGACCGGTAGATAATGCTGCGTGGCATTAGGCCCGTTGTACATTTGTGCAATTAAGTTAAATAAATAAAAATTTAAAGAAGTACTGTAGCAGTTGATCAGAAATAGCTAAGTGCCGCGATAGTTGGAGGACTGAAGGCCTTTGCTCGGCAGTGGGACAACACAGGCTAAAAAAATAACAATTAACTATACAATACAAGAAACCCGTACTTTGTAACTTGCTGCTGACCCGCACTAGTCTATATTTACCGAGAACACGTCATCGTAATTTAATTCCTCTTATGATAAATGTTTAAGAGAAAATGAATAGGTTGGTACTTTAATTTTAATTTAATTATTTATGATAAAGGACCAACAACAAGCTGTTTTTATAAAATAAATTATATTTTAACGAAATGCTCAAGTTTTGTAAAATGACGATCATATTGTTGGGAATTTAGCAGTCACTATCACTATTATGATAACAGTTTGACGGGTTCCTTCCATGATACGGATACGGGATTTCAGACTTTCCGTTCACCTGTGATCCTGGTGCTTGCAACAGCGCCGAAGTATCGAGAGCTCTCAAAAATCCCATACCGTGGTAAGAAACCGTCAAACTGTTCATATAATAGTGACATGCCTGCACAAACTAAGTTACTTACTTTTGGCTTGAATGAAGTCAATAACATTAAATACGCGTATTTTTGTTGACAGCATCCCGGAGGTGAAGAGGTTCTTCTAGAGAAGGCGGGACAGGACGCCACGGAGCCCTTCGAGGATGTCAGCCATAGTTCAGACGCACGGTGAGGATAATTGCACTTAATGAAAAAAATATTTTATGGCGGCTTACTAGTAACAACCCTGGTGACAATTTTATATTACGCCGTGACGTGGTATGTGTTAAAACCACGACCCAGAATAGCGATGGTAACCAAAGATAATCATGATGATTGATGCTAATGTTACTTGTTCGTAAGTCGTAACGTAATTTCTAACCTCCGGACCGAGAATACGACACTCTTAGCACAAGAGCAAGTCGTATGTAGAGTCATGCCATGACAATTTTATGATAATAGGTGCCTATGAAATTGCCGAAATTTTCTTACAGATAATGAGATCTTAATTCCTATAATTCTAATGCTATTTTTAGGGTTCCGTACCTCAAAAGAAAAAAACGGAACCCTTATAGTATCACTTTGTTGTCCGTCTGTCTGTCTGTCTGTCTGTCTGTCTGTCTGTCTGTCAAGACCCTTTATCTCACGAACGGGTAAAGGTATCAGATTGAAATTAATAGCATATATTAGGATCCATGAACCACACAAGATCTGAAAATTTAATTTTTTTACAACGACGCAATCAAAAGATATGGCATTTTATGTCATCATCTCCATACATTTATTCAAAAATGAAAAACCTACAGGGTACTTCCCGTTGACCTAAAATTATGAAATTTGGCAAGAAGCTAGGTCTCACAGTACAAATAATGGGAAAAGTCTGAAATCATGAAATATTACAACTTTTCTCACAACTAATGGTGACCAATTGTGGTGAGCTCCCGTTTCAAGAACATTCATATAAGAGAGGGGTCAACTTGGATGGTTGCTGAGGCGATTTTTGTTTTAGTTCTATTTAAAAACGGGAACACTTACAAACTTGAAAATTGGTATGTTTATAGGGCATAGGCTATAAAATAACAACAAATAATAAAATTTGGTCAAGCGCGTGTCGGACTCAAAAAATCTAGCACATTAACTTACTGAAATTTCAACTAATACAATTATGTTTATGTGGTGGTACGGAACCCTCAGTGCGCGAGTCCGACTCGCACTTGGCCGGTTTTTTTTTCATTTGTCTAATATTTAAAAGTTGACTTCAAGGTTATCAATTTACGCATAAAATAAAGTTTTTATTTTTAGTTTGATATATAAAATTGATAGATGGGCAAAATTAGCCACCGAATGGGTCCCGGAGGATGGTCACCGACGGCGAAGTAGGCCCCGTAGGCGATGGCAAGACGACCTTAACGTTTTTCTTGGGAATTGGCCAACAATAGCTCAAGACAGAGACGAATGGCATGATAGAGGGGAGGCCTTTGCTCAGAAGTGGGACACTACATAGGCTAATAATCTATATATATAAAAGAAGAAGGTGACTGACTGACTGACTGACTGACATATCAACGCACAGCCCAAACCACTGGGTCTAGAGATTCCAAATTTGGCATGTAGGTTCCTTATAAGGCTTAGGGGTGCACTAAGAAAGGGTTTTACAAAATTCCACCCCTAAGGGGGTAAAATAGGGGATGAAAGTTTGTATGAAACTCCGTCAGTTTTGAAGTTAGGATCTTCAAAATTTGTATTTAGGCTGACGACTGAAAATAAATAATTACGTGTCTCAGTGTTTTTGAAAATTCGACACCCTTAAGGGTGAAAAGGGGGATGAAGTTGAAAATTCTTTATTCTTAAAGTAAAATCCATATAATTTATTATTTAGGCATTAATGATGTAATTCTATGCAACGTTCATCACTGTTATTGAAATTCCACCCCAAATTCAACCCCTTACAAAGGGAAATGGGGTGAAAAAGTCTAAAAACCAATATGGGTATCGTTTGTATGGTTTATCGGGTCGCTGATTACGAAAACTACAACAATTTTAAAATCAAACGTGGTGGACGTGAAATACCATCATCCCCCTGGGGATGGAGTTGGGGTGCGATAGGTTTGAAATGTCTAAAAATCAATATGGGTGTCGTTTGTATGGTTTATCGGGTCGCTGATTACGAAAACTACAACAATTTTGAAATCCAACGTGGTGGACGTGAAATACCATCATCCCCCTGGGGATGGAGTTGGGGTGCGATAGGTTTGAAATGACTAAAAATCAATATGGGTGTCGTTTGTATGGTTCATCGGGTCGCTGATTACGAAAACTACAACAATTTTGAAATCCAACGTGGTGGACGTGAAATACCATCATCCCCCTGGGGATGGAGTTGGGGTGCAATAGGTTTGAAATGTCTAAAAATCAATATGGGTGTTGTTTATATGGTTTACCGGGTCGCTGATTACGAAAGCTACAACGACTTTGAAATCCAACGTGGTGGACGTGAAATACCATCGTCCCCTGGGGATGGGGTTGGGGTGCGATAGGTTTGAAATGTCTAAAAATAAATATGGGTGTCATTTCAATGTTAGATAGCGGTTAAATTGGCGTAAGGGGTAGGGATAGGGACAGGTAGAGGTAGAGAGGTAGAGTGGTAGAGTGGTAGAGAGGTAGAGATGTAGAGAGGTAGAGGGGTACAGGTACAGGTAGAGGGAGAAGGAGGGGAAGGGGGAGAGGGAGGGAGTGAGGGAGGGGGTGATGAAAAGGGAGAGGGAGGGGCAGGGGGAGAGGGAGGAGTGGAAGGGGGAGAGACGGGGGAGGGGGAGAGACAGAGGGAGGGGGAGAGGAAGGGGGGAGAGGGAGAGGGTATTAGTTTTTCTCAATTACTTCTGCGAATTGGCTCTGTTTTGAAATATTACATAAAGGTGTCTCTCATCTCTCTCTTTACATTAGTTAGGATACTGCTGCTAAGTTCCTCTTTTCTGAGTAATTTATGAGTAACGTCTGTATAATATATAAAATTCAATGATGATTTGCGCAGGGTTAGTCCTGTTTTTCCTTAGTTTAAAATTACCCCGAAATGACGGGAAAATATCTCATTGCTTCGGAAAACCGGTAACAACATAAATACGAAATCCACGCGAGCGAAGCCGCGGGCAACAGCTAGTAATAATATAAAATTAAAGGTTCGAAAATAGTTAGTCTTAAATGTCGTCCGATTTCATCATTAGATTTTTTATATTTTTTTACAGATAGTATTTTTCTAAAATTAATTTTAAGATTCTGTTAGCTTAATGTCTTCCTAATAATGCTTAAAAAAATTATTATTATTATTATCATTGAGCAGGCAGGCAGTCGATATACAACTGATAATGCCTGTATCCAGTTAACTAGTGTGCTTTCTTTTTCTTAATTTCTATTATATGTTTGTCTAGTTTGTTCTTAAAAATGTTGACATTTGGTGCTGAGACTACTTCTTCGGGCAGTTTATTCCATGGGTTGACGACTCTATTAGCAAAGAAGTTTCTGTGAGGATTGTTGTGGGAGAGACAGGTTTCTAGTTTCAAGTGGTGACCTCTTAGACGGGTATTATTGTCCTTTCTGAACATTGTCTGGAGATTTTTCAGATTGTAGTGGCCGTTTAAGATTTTATAGGTTTCTATAAGGTCTCCACGCTCCCGTCGCTCTTTGAGGGTGCATAACTTCAGTGCTTCTAGTCTGTCATCGTATGGTAGTCTCTTTAATTGTCTTGGTATTTTGGTGAAGCTGCGCTGTACTTTCTCCAATAATTCAATGTCCTTGACAAAATACGGGCTCCAAGCCTGAAAAGCATACTCCAGTATTGGTCTTATGTATGTCTTGTGTATATTCAGCAACATGTCTGGAGTAAGAATTCCAAAGGCTTTTCGGATAAGATAGATAAAGCTTTTTGCTCTCTTCGTGATTGTGCAAATTTGATCTTCCCACTTAAGGTTATCCGTGATAATAACACCCAAGTCAGTTTGCTCTTTGACTGCTCGCAGTTCTACTCCATTCATCTTATATTTTAAGTGTGGGTTTCTATTACCTATGTGGAGTGTGGTACATTTGTCAGCATTAAGGTTTATGAGCCATTCTTTTGACCAGTTCGCTATTGCATCTAGGTCTCTTTGTAGACTGTCGTAATCAGTGAGTGGGTTTCCAAAAATCTTGGTGTCGTCAGCAAAAATGCTGACATTGCATTTCAGGCAATGTGGCAGGTCAAACGTATAAATAATATACAGAACGGGGCCCAGGACAGAGCCTTGTGGCACACCACTATGTATTTCTCTTTCTTCAGACATAGTATCGCCGACTCGAACTCGCAGTGTTCTGTTTCGCAGGAAGGCCTCGATCCATTCTAACAGTTTTCCTCGTATACCTATGTGTTCTAGTTTGTGTAGAAGCCTTGTAGTGGGTACTTTGTCAAATGCCTTTTCATAGTCTAGGTATATGACGTCTACAGGTTCTCTTTTGTTGAAACTATCAGTCCAGGATGCTAGGCAAGATAATAGATTTGATACTGTCGAACGGTGAGGGCAGAAGCCATGTTGCTGGTCACTAATTATTTCATGTGTATGCAGAAATCCGAACTATAACTTTTTCCATTATTTTGCACACTACACTGGTCAGGCTTATAGGTCTGTAATTTGACGGTTCCAGTTTACTTCCTTTCTTGAAAATTGGTGTTACTGATGCAGTTTTCCACAACGGTGGCATTTGGATTAATAATTCTTAAGAAAAATGCAAAAATGTTAGTACTGAAAATTGAGTTTACCTAAAATTCGCCATACAAAACGGCAATTTCATAGGTAATGAGTCTACGATTGTAAAATAACAGCGGGCAGATAATGACATGAATACGTTGAAATTAACAGTGACGCCGCCAATGTTCACAGCGCACTCCTAAAAGTTAATGGATGCTGTCGTAATATGTTAACGCCAATGTGAGATCACAGAAATTGGTTTTCAAACAGTACCTATGGAAATTTTTCATTAAATAAAACTCCATAAACGACAAAGACATTCCCCAGGGATTTTTACAATAAATGCCTATGGGACCCTCATTCTGTACCATCTCTTAGCTGGACATATTCGATTGTTTAATCTCTTCTGATGCGTGGAACTCCCTTCCTGCTGTTCTACTAAATTGAAATGTTTCAAATCAACAGGGAAAGGCATTATCTAAGTAGAAATGCTCTTCGACCCCATCGTTACTTAGCAATGCTAACTTATTGACAATGTAATTTGTTTCCCTTCTCTTTCCTATTCTTAATGCTTCTTGCGTCCGTTAATAAGGTCACCTTCGCCTTGTTTCCAGGTCGTTAATGAACAAGTACAAGATAGGTGAGCTGGTGGAGGCGGACCGCACGCAGAGCAAGGCCGCGTTCGCTCCCAGTTGGACCAACGACCAGCCGCAAGAGCAGGGCAAGTGCGTAATCGCATAGACCATCATCCATCTAACTGTATCGCACACCCATCCTTCACACACTGTTTGAGTAGCGAGTAGTTACTTAGATCCCATGTCATAGTAAATTATTCTTAGCAGACAAAATCGAGTATTTAAAATATCTCATAACTATACACAAGAATTTGTTATAATCCTAACAATATAATGCCAATGTAGACATTGTAGACGCATCTTCACGTTTTCCTTCCATTATGGTGATTTAACAATTTTTTTGTCAAATCTCTTGCTTACGTCAAGAGAGCGGAAGTTCGCATGAATATCTACCTACTGTTTAGTGACTATACTAAACAAATTCTGAGAAAAGAATCTGTTTCCAATTCAACGGTGTGATACTCGTATTTTGTTTCAATAATTCAAGATTCTGAATCATGACAAAAAAGTGATTTGCGCTGTTTGACGCACTGACTTTTCATCGTATTCTTCATTTTATATATATTATTCTCATGTATTGTATTTAATAAGCTTAAATAATATATATTTTCATCTTATTAGTAGTGTTATCATGAATATGGTATTTCAGTAAAAATCTACAGTAGCTAATATAGACACGCAATTTGATATGCGCTAGTCTGTAGTATTTTGCATTTCAATAACTCTCCACAGTATAGTTTACTTTGCATGTTGTATAACTTGAGTATGTGCGTCAATACACAAGCTGTAATTTTATTTGTATTGTAAGCACCATGCACATGGTTCTGTGTTAGTACATTCACTGTCTCGTTCATTTATAACTTGGATAGACTGTAAACTTATAAGTTGTTTTGTAATTTTAAAATTAATTCAAAGATTGACCAAATTATAGTTAGGATCAAAACTATTTACACAATATTAGTATACAAAACGTTGGCTGTTCTAAATTTAAGAAATAATTTAGTAAAACCAAAGACAATATAATTTACTAATTGTAAAACGAAGATCTGTTATTTATTTTATGGTACTTAAGTAAACTTTGATCTCTTAAAGGTGTCTATGTAATTTTTGATTATGTTACATAACTGCTCATGTATGTTATATTTTGTCTTATATGCACAATTCGCTTTAAGGTAATTCGAAGCCTAGTCTCATATGTGGTGCTCTTTGTTTCTGTATATTTTGAATCAATAAAAGTATTTACTGCAAATATTGACTCGTTATTTTTTAAACCACAATTATTTAATTTTTTTTTGTATTATGTTGCAAATCACACAGATCCATGTGCTTGTCTATTTTGATCAATTGATATTATTTTGGCATGAATTTAGTTTTTCTTGACTCTTCTAAAATTAATTTAAGAATTAGTGGCGCTATTTCCCATAATGTTTCTTTTCACTAAAGACATCTTATGTATTGAAATGTAACTGGATTTTGTTACGACCGTAAAATTACATTTTTATCGCGTGCAGTTATTTTCTATTGCATGCCACGCTACATTCTGAAGCAGTTTAAACTGAACTACAGGTTTGGTAGGTACAGGTAAGAAAACAAAGTTTTGTAAACGGCTTTATGGATCGCCTAATAATGTATAAAGTTTTTTTATGGGAGTTCTTAATGATTTCCAAAATTTATGTTTAACATCAAACGCCAGAAACAAATCGTTGCACTTATCTTGACACCAGTTTTATATTGCTGTATGTCTTGCTTAACCAATAAGTTAGAATTCATTTTAATATTAAAAATCATATTGCAATTTTTTATCCGACTGCGGATATTAAAAATCAATATTGCGGATATTAAAAATTAATACCAATAAAGGGGCAAAGTTGAGCATCTTGATTTTTTCCCCCTAAAGAGCTTTTAGAGGCGATATCAAAACTATATACAATTTAAATGTTCAAGCAAATGTTTAAGAATAATTTGACGTAACAAATCTGAAACTAAAGAGAATGATATAAAAAATATTTAAAAACAAATAACCAGACCATGTAACAGAAAAGAGTTAAACTAGGATCTGTAAGTATAAGTTAATTTGAATTTTATAAGATATTGCAGGCGGGCACGAACAAATTTATGTTTACAACCACAAAACGTGTTACCGTACGCCTGCAAATCGGTGCGCATCACTTTGTATAAATATTTTTCGTATATCAACATTTCAATAAAATTCAATTGATATAATAAACGTTTCATATGACAACTATTAGCATAATTTTGATTGACATAACGTAACATTTACTATAATGAACGTTTTCTATACTATCGTTTGGCATAACTATCATTTCACCTAAATATATTTCATATAAAATTTTATTCATTTATAATTCTTTTGATATATAATTTTTTTATTTATAATAGTTTTGTATAGTTATTTTTGTATAATAATAATTTTGTATATGCTTATTTAACTAAAATTGTAAAAACGATACGATAGTAAATAAAATAATACAGGCAAAGGCTCAATATTATTATTATTTCTAACCGGGACGCCGCAGCTCGCGCAGACGGGTGATCAGATCACGTCTATGGATCTATTTCACCCACTATCCCAGCTGGAGACGGACGGCGGCGTGGGTATTGTTTCGCTTCAAGCCCCATCCAGGATGACGGCCAGTTATATGTGGCGAGCCGCTCTTTTGGCTTCATCAGGGGTGTCCTCATTTTCCATAAAATTGAACATAGGCGAGCGCATTGAGCAAAACGAGTTCGGGGCACCCTGACAGTTGGTTAGGTTCGAAGGGTATGGCGGATTGGAGCAGAGGCGAGCGTCAGGTTAGGTTGACATGAATGCATGCGCATGCCTGCATGCATGCCTTTGCTTTTTTTTTGCAAAATGCATGCTTGCTTGTACATTTACTTAATAATTAATGTGGATACTTTAACTAACCACTAAAAGTCAATATTTAAGAGATTAATTTTTATCCTTTAAACATGCAAACTTTAAAAATTAATTCAATAATAAATTAAAGGTTGCAAATTGAATGACAATATTTTATTGATATATGATATTATATGAAATGGGTATTATACGTTTTGAAATTATATGAAATAAAATTATATGAAACGTTGTTACGAGTATATCGTTATCAGTTAAATTTTATATTAAAAGTTGTAATATACGAGTAATCTATTACACACCCGATCCAAGTAGCTTATTTTCTTCTTTTTTGTTACATAGTTGGGTTTTTTGTTTATAAATATATTATTTACGATTGATTAAAGTTCCTTCATTAGTTCATTACGTACCGTCCGTTAAGTGTCAATCCTCTTGTAGTGTATATTCCTATACTATAATGATAAACAAGCAATATTTGTTGCAATCGGTTTCCCGAAAATTTACTACACAGGGGTTTTCAGGAGCGAAAAATCAATCTAGCTAGGTCTCATGTCTGGGGAAATTTGTTTTCTCGGTTTTTTTTTTTTAAATAACGCGTCAGCGCCAACTGTTGGTGGGCTATGCTTAAAGATTATAAGAGCGAGGTCGCCCAGGTACTTATTGATAAAAGTATTACAAGTTGTCTGTTTGACTTCAGCGCGTGGAGTTCGTGGCTGACGCCGCTGCTGCTGGGTATCGCCGCCACTGTGGTCTACCGGTACGTGTTCACGCAGTGACGTCACCACCACTACCCCTCACCCCCACCTCATCTCTGACAAGCTTCACCCCAATCTCCATCCCTCGCCTTGATGACAAGGAGTGCAGACATTATGAGTGCAGACATTATCGATGTGGCAATGTGCGCTTGTATGTAAGTAAATGAAAGATGAGACTGGAAAATCGGGTAAATCAAGACATGGTGTAACTAGTTTTCATGAACAAATATGTACAAGAAATTATAATATTCTGAGTAGGTAGTTATGGAATCTATCATTCTGTGATGGGATTTATCCAAACTTAAATGATTGTCAGTTCAGTTTTGATACTGAAACTGTTAGCTATTTAAGGGGAATAGAACCTTGGCTTTACACACCTTGCCATCTATATAATTCATTTTCATATTCTGTCATATGAGATTAAGAGAGTGAGGAAATGATACGCTATCGCCAAACATCTATGTATTTACTTGTAATGCCGTAATATTTTACATTTACGGCGTAAAGCCATTATTTTCCATATTTCTCGCATTTACTCTGAAGGAGGAATGCTTTTATTACCAAAGCTATAAGCAAATAATAATAATCTACTTAATATAAAAATTAAAGAAAGAAGAAAAACATTGATTTCCGTAATAATAATTCAAATTGTAAAAATCAATATTTCTGCTTTGAAAATGGCAATAATGAACACAATATTTTTTGTTTCATTGGCTAAGGCTAACTTAGCCTTACTATTTGTTTTGTAGCTAGTACTACATTATATGGCTTAGATTTGTAAGTGTGAATTGAATTGTATCAGTAAGATTAGGCATTGAAGGTATAAGGTGCTGAGATCTGCAGATGTAGATGTTAAATTCACAGCTAAATATATCTTAAGAAACAAATGGTTTGTATAAAGTCAATTGTATTTTGTATTAATCTGTCTCTAGTGTCACTACCACATTCAATGAACTGCACAAATATTTATTACTTACTGTTGGTGATGTTATTTTGCTTTAAAAATATATATCACGTGTGTTAGACTGAGTGGCATTTACAGCATCCAGACCTAATTTAGTTGTGATTAAGTTTAATACAGACTATAAATCTTTTTGTTAAAGGAAATAAGCTTTGTATGTTAGACTTGTTAAATAATAATAATAAAATGTTGTATAAATAAAATATGGTTTTAATTAATGTTTTTGTTTTTAATTCTACTTATACATTAATTTTCTTAGTATTTCATTAAAAAGTAAATAAGTTTAGCTTATATTTATCTAAATGGGTAACAGTCTTTTAAAATATTAATGAATTGAACTAAAAAACAAAACATACCTCACAAAATAACTAAATATTTAACTATTGCAGCCATAACAAGATACACACATGTCAGAGTCTTCAGATCTGCAACAAAAAAGATAATCATCATCATTACTTAGCATTATTCCATTTTTGACCGATGGTTTTTTACGGAGTTGGCTACCTAACCTAGGGGATTTGACGAGGACATTGCCATCAGACCTTTGCAACCCAGAAGGAAAACCAGACCTAATCCTAGATTAGGCTGTCAAAGTTTTCAAGCTGCCAAATGGCCTCTGACTTGGCTTAACCACTAATATCATTGTCAGTCAGTACTTATGAAGCATGGAAACACACTAGTTATTGTGCCACTAGCAGTCACTCATCCGAGTTCTGACCTCAGCTAATGTTGCTTAACTTTCGTGATCAGAGATAAATAGCAACGACCACTCAGCCACAAGTGTTTCAGAAGTAATGTTTTTTCAATTTGTTACAAAAACAAACTTTAAACTTTGTCTATATAGATATAATTGTTTTACAATATGTTCCCACATATTCTCTATTTACTTTTGCTGAACCCATTTATATGATTTTTTTTTTACTTTCTATACACTACATCATATCAGCCGAAAGACGTCCACTACTGGACAAAGGCCTCCCCTAAAGATCTCCACGTCTTTCGCCTGATATGATGATGATACACTACACTTTGCTATGGAAAGTAAAAAAAAGTTAGTAAAAATTTCTTAGGTCTTCAGATATATTGAGCTGTGTTTACCTTTTGTTTTGTCACGCAACAAGTGAGCAAATGAGCAGGTGGGCCACCTGATGGTGATTAATCTCCACCGCCCATAGCATCCACTGTCTTATTTTATTAGTGTCATACGTTCACGCTAATAGACAGCAAAGCTCGTTACCCACCCTGAGAGCTAAGACATTATGTCTCATGTGCCAGTAATTTCACTTGATACCTAAGAGTAGTTCTTTTTCATCTTGTCTCATTAGTTCGGTTCTTTTGTACAGGACAGAACTTCTATAAAAACTTACCCTACGATGGTGCAACGGGAGCAGTGAAGATTATGGCAGGTAGAGCATTCATGCTGACATGAGTAACATAAAGCAGTCTCACAGTAAGCACACTGACCCTCAGAAGCCTTCCCACATCCACATTGTCCAGAAAGATGCTTCTCTACTGTCTGAAATTAAATTAATACTATAAATTGTAAATAAATATTCGATCATTCCCCAATATTTGACTAGTGCGAATTTGATTTTTTGCCGTTGACTCGAAAAGAAGGAAAATTGGACTTACAGCTGTCTCTGAATGTACAAGGGTCCCGTCCTTGCCAATGCACAACTGTTTCATCTTGTCCTTTGCTGGAGCAACATTGTCTGAACTATGTGGAACTTGTAGGTTAGACTTTTTGGCGCCCTGGTACAAGAGTTCTAGGGTTTTTTCTGCAACAAGCAATATCCGTTGCAACCGTATTTCCTTTTAAGAAGGGCAGGTAGCCTGAAGAAAGCAAAACATACTACTTTACGCACTCACCGTACATCTTTCTTAGATAAGTTTCGTTGTTGTTAAGGATTTTATGCATTCCTATATACACTTTACTTTGCGTTACAAAGTCTTCAGCATATGGATTCGATCGTTTAGCCATTTTATAACAATAAGTCTGCTTGCTAAATAATTACGACTCACTTCCAATAATAATACCGCCAAAACAAAAATGATTGTTTTCATTCACTCTCGTTTTTGGCGAAAACTCATTCTACCCTCGGATTGATAGAAAGATTGAAGAGGCTTGGGCTTGATTGAGGCAAGAAGTCAAGAAGTGGTGGTGTAGTACTTATCGACATCTAAATAGGCTCGGCATTCACGAAAGGATTTTGTAGCACTACGGATTGTTTCTTGAAATCAACGCACACATCACATTCACTGAATATAGTCGGTTTATTTCTATATGCGTGCATTCGTCGAATATCATCGAATACAGTTTTAAACCAGACTAGAGCGCGCTTATGTCAATGTCACTGAGAAAAATTAAAAGTTTGATTTTGTTTTGCGTTTTAAGAAATTATTGAGAGATAATGATTATTCGATAAGATAATTTAATCTAAAACCTCAAAAAAAGTTGAAAAAAATCTCTCGAAAACGAGATTGATGACAAATATCTTATGAGTTTGACGTTTCGCACACGCTGCACTACCTCATTTTCGTATGCAATGATAGCGCGCTAAAGTGACGTCACTGATGACGTCACGTCGCTTAAACGAGTGAATACGAGCAAGTTTTGAACCGACTATTAGCGCGCTAAAACCGCACACAAAGCTCATGAGCAGGTTTTAATCCGTACTGTAGGTCTGCATGACAGCTGTCTAAAAATAGTAGAAATTTACGTCGTAGACTGGCAACACTGCCAACAGGGCACCTTCGATCGATGGGTTGCTGTCAACAGAATTTGTAAAAAAATTATAAATATAGAAATTAATCCAAAGTTGGACCTTGAAATACCTGAAAAAATAGAAGATTCGATTCTGTTCATTATTCGGAGGGAAGAAGCAAAGTGTGACTGTAATATCAGTGTAAATGCAAAAGTGAAAGTGGCGAGGGTCGTGTCGGATCCATGGTATTGAGGGTGTGTGTCTTGGGGGCAGCATATGCCGTCGGTCGGACGGTGCATGTTACGTAAGGCGTGGTAGCGGCATGTCGTGGCCGCAGCGGGCCGGCGGGACGGCCCCGGCGCCCCCGCAGCGACCGCAGCCTCCGCACCAGGTGAGTGCACCGACGTAAACAATGACGTGGACTTACTAACCACTATTGTATGCTCCTGTGATAGATAAACATCATTGTTTTTATATTACTCTTTGTCATCTAAAAGCATTCATCAACATTACTTTTCACTTCAGCTTTAGGTAGGTAGTAACCTAACCAATGTGCCAACAATTTCAAACCATATTGGATAGCTAATAAACAAGTATTGTATTTGTATAACAATTCTTAACTCTTGTTGTTTTCAGGGCTATAACAATCAGCAAAATATGTATCCCAACTATCAGGGAGCACCGCCACCAGCTGGTAACACTCAGCAATACTGGCAACCTCAGCAGCCACCATACAACCAGCAATATGGCCAAGTGTACCAACAACAGGAATATGGAAACAATGCTAATCAGTTTTATCAACATAGTCAATACAATCAGAACTATCCCAGTCAGGGATACACTGATACACAACAGCAATATCCACAGAATTATTATCAAAACCAAGGAGCGCAGCAACCAGGATACCAAGCCCAACCAAAAGCTGACAGCTGGGAGGATAACTGGGACTGGGGTTGGGACGAAGCTTCCAAGCAAGCCCAGTTGGCTTCAGGGCAACATCAGGCCGGCCCAGCTGCTCAACCCCAACCCCAACAAGTGTACAACAATGCTAATGTCATAGAAGAGAGTTTTGCCTCTACGGACACTTGGAACTGGGCTATGGATGATAAGAAAGAGACAAAAGAGTCCGCATCTGCTCCTAAGCAGGACCCGGCTGTGTTGCCACTCGACCAACCAGCAGAAAATAAGCCCATGAGTGAGCCGCTTCCACCACGAAGTGCTAGTAATGCATCATCGCATGCACCCACAGAAGAAGTAAGAACACTAAGTGATAAAGAAGTGATCAAAGAAAGATTACCAAACTTAGCATTAGGAAAAAGACTCCAATTAGAAACCTTAACCCCTCAATGGTCAATAGAATCCCAAATGTCTCAAGAGTCGAGTGATGGCCCTCTAACACATTCTGAAGGTACAAACAGGAGTGACAACCAATCTAGAAACTCGAGCAAAAGTAGTCCAGGTGTGAATACTGAAAATTCTAACTTTAATTATTCTCAGTCAGCAATAGAAGATTATACTCCAAGTACAGAGTGGTCGAGGCACTCTAATGAAGATACTTTAGTAGATAACAACCAAACAGGGCGGCGGGAGAGCCATGATGATTTGGCAAATTCCTTGCAAGAAATGAACATAGCAAACAGAGAGGTTCCTGCCCCAGAACCTCTAAATAAAGAATCCGTGAATGCACCACCTTCCATGTCACCTGCTAACTTCCCTCCACCCTCGTTCATGCCTCCTCCAACTATGCCGGGCCCCACTATGCCCCCAGCGCCACCAGTCACATCAGGAGCTGGAGTACCACCTCAATCTGCCTCTGCAGTACTGCCTCCCCCTACCAGTTTTCCCCAAACATCATCAACTAATCCTTTTAAACAATCTGGACCATTCTCCCACAAGAAGGTCCCAACCACAAGCTCCTCCCTGCAGTCATTCCCTCCCACTAGTACCAATTTGACATCACCTAGTGTAGTTAACAAAGTATCTCAACATAGGGTTCCTGTTGGCTTTGGAGCCAATTTAGAGACTACTCCCGATAATTCGGAAAGGCCAGATCAGCCGCAGATATCGGCGGCGTTTAGGCCTACGTCTGCGTCGCAGCAAGTCCCCGATAACTTGGAGATTGCGCCACAAAATGACAGAAATGAGTACCTGCAAACGGCTCACCTGTCTAGCGGTAATTACGGGGAAAATACGGATTTCACTCGCAACGTGCCGCCGCCCGGCTTGAGGAGAATGGTCGTCGGCCAACAGGAAAGCGAGTACAGTCAGAATTTGAATATATCAGGCGACGAACCTCCGCCGGGGCTCGCGAGGATGGTGCCGGGACAACAGACCGAAGCTGACAACAGCTACAACCAGCCCGACAACTACCTAGAGCGGCACGTAGACGGCGGACCCACCGACGTCAGCAACCGCCCCTACAGGCAGGCTGACGGACAACAGACGCCCGACTACAGCCAGGCTCCTGCCAGAGGCTCGGATAGGAGACCAATCGGGCTGGCCAGGATGGTCCCCGGCGAACCTAGTAACGACGAGTATCCGCAATACCAGACCGGGAATTACGCTACCAACGAGCAAAGAGTTGTGACAGGGGTGGATCATGACTATCCCATGCCCACTGACGCAGGGCCGTCCGACATCCGGGAGCAGAACGTGGACGGATCCGACTACTCGGAGCCCACGCCGAGAGCCGCGCAGAGGAACGTCATAGGCGCGCGCGAGGGCAGCGGGTCCGCGCAGGACTACAGCCCGCCCCAGGCTCCGCCCGACGATACGCTGCGAGAGATCACTATGGAAGGAGAGAATTTACAAGACCTGAGCATTATTGCTGCGCCGGACATCACTTTTCCCAGAGAGCAGACCTTCGACGGGGCCGATATGACCACAACAGACGCTGGAGCTGATAGAAAAACCGACCTGTCTGATTCCATAGAGAATCCCACTACGAGCTCCAGGAGACAGTCTCTCAACCGGAATACTTCGGGCGACGAATCTGAACGCGACAGGGCGTTCAAGTCCTCCCCCAGGAGAGACAGAGACAAACACAAGTCTTCACGAGATCGCGACAGGGATCGGGATCGCGACAAAGATAGGACGTACTCAAGAGGGGACCGGAAGTTCGAGCGAGATAAAGAGGAGCGGCGGTCGGGGAGGGACAAGGACCGGGCGGAGCGAGAGCGGGACAGAGAGAGGGATTACGAGAGGAGAGAGCGAGAGGAGAGTCCGCACTCGCGCCGCCACCGTCGCACCAACCGCCCGCGCCGCTACGACACCGAAGATACTGACTACTACAGCGACCGGGAGAGGGATCGCAGGTTAGTTGCTTTCTTTAGCACTACCTGCACTTTTATATTATTTTAATGCGGAATTACTCACACTTTATGTTATTTAAAACTGGGATTAACTCAAATTTTATGTTATAACAAAATATTTTTTTTTGTTACATTTCAAAAAATTTGCTTTGCATATATTTTCAATCGTATTGTGCAGGTGTTTCTTGTTAGTGAAATGAAATCAATATGTGATTCTAATCCTGCGAAGGATTCACGCTTCCCCGCTGGCTCGTAGTGACGAACAGACCCTAGAAATGGCCACGCGACAATCAGAGGAAGTGTGGTATCGCAGGGGGGCGGAAAGTGACCGTGATTTCTGTATAGTACTATTTATTCTCTTTCTATGTAGTAATGATGTGTTTTTCATTAGAGAAATGTGAAATGATGTCTTCCGTCCAGGGCATACCGCGAAGGTTCGTACGCGTCCAAACCGCCCCGTCCGGAGGAGAGCAGAGCCCGTCACGAGCGGTCGCGTCGCTACAACACCATCGAGCGCGACCGCCGGCCCGATGACGACCGCGACCGTCGCCACACACGCGACGCACATCGCGACCGCCACAGGTAACTTTCCTACGTGCCTCGCTTGTACACTTACCTACGTTCCTCACTTGTACACTTACCTACGTGCCTCACTTGTACCGCTTGTACACTAACCTTCGTGCCTCAGTTGTACGCTTTCCTCCGTTCCTCACTTGTAAATTTTTCCATATGCCTCACTTGTACACTTTCCTACGTGCCTCACTTGTACACTTACCTACGTGCCTCACTTGTACCGCTTGTACACTAACTTTCGTGCCTCAGTTGTACGCTTTCCTCCGTTCCTCACTTGTAAATTTTTACATATGCCTCACTTGTACACTTTCCTACGTGCCTCACTTGTACACTTTCCTACGTGCCTAACTTGTACACTTTCCTCCGTGCGTTAGTACTGCACTTTCAACCATGCCTCACTGGTACACTTTTGTGTTAGTGCAGTGCTTGATCTATCTACCTCCCAAATTTTATCGAAATCGGTTCAGCTGTTTAGGCGTGATAGTGGACCAAACAAACAAACATCCATACTTCCGCATTTACAGTTTATGTGAGCTTAAGTCTCGCTGTGTCCTCAAGCGTAACCTGCTCTTGACGACTGTACTATTATTACAGAGTGCAACTTATGTGTGTATATTGTATGGCACAGGCATCGCGACGACCGGGAGCGATACGAGGCCCGCTACAGGGACATCGATCCTAGCAGGAAGCATGGGAACCTTCGGGCCGAGCGGGACGATGAAGAGAGGCGCAGAGGTGAGATCTTAACACCTGGGATCATTGTTCCATCGCAATACACACGCGCATTCGAGCGACGTGTCCGTTGCGTCGTATCAGGCATTAGTATCTAATAAGGGGCACCTTATGACGGCTGTCAAGGATGTAAAATACACGTTGCTCGAAGGGTCACTTTAACAGACAAAGAAGGGAAAGCACCAAGTATGTAAAGATGAAATTTCGAAGAAAATCTATCCTCAAATTGTAAACGTGTGAAATAAGCACATTAAAAATCCAACTGGAAATCGACACGACAGTATAAAGATAACTGTAATTTTTTTTAGAATAGGTACTTTTAGTTGATTTTAGTGTTTATTTTAATCGTAGTTCTAATCACAATTCTTTTTGTGAGATTTTTGAGAAAATACATTTATTTTCTACAATATCCTTATGAATTACCCTGAAGAATTGCGTATTCGCAAATGACGCTCCGTGCATACAAATTTATTGGGAAATGAAGTGAAAGTTGAAAGTAGAAATAGAAATGAAACGCGAGCAGTGATTAATTATTTAACAAACTATGGACTCTATTTATTAATCGATCGTATAAAATGATATTGATTCTCGTAGTTACAGTTGAGTATTATTTTCCAGTGACATTCTCGAGCGATGCTAAAACGAGTGGCAAAGGTAGAGATTGTGCGTGTGCGATTGACTTGTCGTGTCGTGTACTGATTGTGACGCACACACCATGACTGTTGCATGCCACATGCCACATCGCCACAGGCCGCCATGCCATGCCATGCCACATGGCGGCGATCGCCGTCTTCAGTTCAATAACACTTCGCTTCGAATAATCACATTCATGTCAAACGCGCTTGCGATTAGCTGTGACACGATTCGACGTAAAACTAATTAAAAAAGACATTTTCATTTTGAAATGTTCGATAGTTACGATGCATGATTCATTAGCTTTTAATTTTTTTAGTATACTCGTAGACTCTTACTCAACAAGAATGACTACCTAATAAAATAAAAATCTGTAAAATTGAAAAAGTTAAATTCATTTTTGAAAATTAGCTGTTGCGATTCATAGATTAGCATAATATAAAATATATGTAACAAACCGTCAGTTTTATTTATAAAGTGATTTCTATTGCAAGAAGCTATCCAATAACACGAATATACTTTATCTAACCCAGATATATCATTCAAAAGCGCTGATAACATGACTTTAATCTTATAAGAGTCTTAAGATCTGAGTTAAAATTGTTAAAAATGAATTGATCGATGTTTTTTCACACACGTTTTTAGATATAAATGTTCCTTGGATTTCGCAATGATCAACTGCTGAGTTTTTTAATGGCATTGCTTTGTAATATACTTGCGTTGAAATTTTCTGCACTCATTGGTCTAGAAAGTTTTGTGAACACTATTAATTCGAATGTCATTGATTACATAACATTATCAAATACTAAACCCATACCTACCTAAACTTCGAAAGTGTAAACGGACACCAAAGGATTGTATTGATAGTGTAGCTAATTAAGTAATCGATTTTATTGCAGTTGGTTTCTGGGGCTTTGTTCATTTAATTAAAAAACGATAATTGCTATTTGCGAGTTACTATACAAGAAATTACCACTGTCCCTTAAAACATAGGGAAAACCTAGCCTGCAATTCTAAGCCTCAGAATTACAGGCTAGGTTTATATATGTTTTAAAAAAAACCTCAAGCTCAAGCACAAAACAATCCTCAGAAATGACTAAGGTACCCCCCCGAAAGCCCATACATCCCCATTGCCGAAAATCTTCCACCAGGACATGATCTTCCCTGGCCCATATGGAAGTCACTTAATAGACTGCGATCGGGCGCTCTCAGGTGCGGGGAACTGAAGAAGAAGTGGGGCTTTTCTGATAACGACAAGTTTGAATGCGGCATTTTGCAATCCATGATACACTTGCTTTCGTGCCCTACCTCCTCAGTTTCGCGCACCAAGGAGGACCTTTTTGAAGGCAACCAAAGAGCTATTGCTGTAGCCACATTTTGGGCTAAGTTACTATAAAATTGTTTGCCATTGATACGAAAAGAAGAGGAATTAATACATAGGGAAACCTAGTCTGTAATTCTGAGGCTCAGATTTACAGGAAGTTTCACGGTAGCTAAACTGCAACTTTTTTTCGGCAATGAAATACTACTTCGCCAGGGATAATATGTCATGCTGCAATATCTTTAGTTTCGTGACGACAATTTCTTACAATGGTGAAGGTGTCAGGGTTGCTGCTCACATAAGCAGGCCTGCCGGGCCGTAAAATCGAATATATGTAGATGAATGTTCGGTGAAAAAGCCGCTCGGCTGTGCCGCATGTATACACTAGGCTGAGCAACAGCAGGACGGTATTAATCGACAAAGCCGGGCGGTATTAATCGACAAAGCCGGGCGGTAAATTTGAATGTATGCAGATGAATGTTCAAAAACCGAACGTGTAGTAGTTGCTACGGGTTGGCTTTGTCGTTCCACAAATAACGATTGTTGCGTGGAAGTGAATGAACTAGCCGATCGGATCGGCTTTGTTGTTCGACAAATACTGCCGAACCGACAATGCCGGCCTGCTAATGTGTGTAGCAACCCTTTCCCTCCCGTCTGCGCTTATCCTTGCCAGTTTGACAAGAGCAGTGTACATGTGGTTGCAGGTGAGCTGTACTCCTCAGCGTCGCGGCCAGACTCGCGCGAGGGCCCGGGGGCGCCCGCCACTGATGAAGACCTCAACGATACCCTGCCTACGGACAGCAGGCGTCGAGACCGCCGCTCCAGGCATACGAGACCCGACCCTTACTATGACGGTGAGTTAGCCACTTAAAAAAATATTGGGGGACAATTCACACACTGTTATGTGATCACAAACTAGGCAAAGCCTGTGGGTGACTATGGGTGACAGAGACTGATTGATTCATATGTAAATAGATAAATAGCATTCGGACACAGAATAAACACTCGTGTTTATTACACAAATGTGTGTCCTGGGTGGGGATCGAACCTGCGGCCCACGGCGTAAAGCTGCCTGTCCATTGACGCGGAGCGAGGCAGCGGAGCGGAGAAACGAGGAAATATTAACTAATAGGAATGCGAAGCGATTGCGAAGCGGAGTTTTTATGCAATTGGTTAATTTTCCTCGTTTCTCCGCTCCGCTGCCTCGCTCCGCGTCAATGGACAGGGAGCCTAATGGGCAGGGTCACTACCAACCTCGCCAAAGGGTCTGTAGTTATTTTTTTTTTGTGAATGCGAGTGAGACCCTCCCAATGTGCCACAGTATGAGCTTATTACGCCATCCCCCCTTCTATCAAGCAACAGCCTAAACATACCGCATAAATCGCGCAGAGCCTGAGATAACTGCGTTGTGCCTGGAAGATTACGAAATTATCGGACTTTCGAAGTGACCTTATCACTTTGAAAGTGCACATAATTAGCTATGGATTCAGTGCGATTACAGTGCTTTAGTTCATATAAAACTTGAGAAACAGTACTTAAAACGAAAATTTTTAACCTTTTCTTAAAAATGGTTAATTCTTGATTGGTGTATATTTAACTTAAAAACACTGAAACAGTAGTAATGCAAAAATTCGAGGTTTTCTGGACACCACGCACTCAACACAAATTTAACACTATTGTTATCTATTTTAACGACATCCCCAAAAACGAGTACCATGCATTTTTTTGCGACCTACGATGTTTTAAATGACTGGTGTAAAAGGAAAAGCGTAATTTTATGTGCAGTTAGTGTTATGGTGCGACTCGAAGGTCGAACGCGTATTGTTATTACGTGACAAACGTCTGTACGACTGGCATAATCACCGGAACAAAAACTTACTGAATAAGTATTACTTATACCTTTAAAATCAAGCGCCATGTGAAAATTACAATCTTAGTACACTTAACGCAGGTTGCAGTTTTATTAAAAATCAAGTGAAAATGGAAGAGGTCCTAACATCGGCCCAAAGTAACACTTATGCTGTACACATTTTTAAGAATATGTGTTTCCAATAGTTAGCTTTCGGACTGGCTTAATACGTTTATGAGTCGGAACATTAGAAAGAATTTTAAAACTTTGTATCAAGTATTAAGGTCTTTCATTGTGTAGAATTTTACTGGAGGCCTTTATCCTGCAGTGGAAGTCTATTGGCTAGTTTATTGGGAAGGTGTTTCTTGAGGTGATTTGTGTAAGGCTTTGATTGTGCCGCTGTACAAGGGAAAAGGGTCACAATAGCACTGAAAACTTACCGTGTGATAAGTCTTCTCAATGTCGTCGGCAAACTTTCTGCAAAGGTTTTGATTGAATGAGTGATGAAAGATACCTACTGACGAAAAAATGTGGAATGTATGATCCCAGGTGTTTTCTGTGCGGTGCATAGCTAAAAAGATTTTGGGCAAAAACCGAAAATTCTACGGCGCGTTCGTAGATTTGAGAAAAGCCTAGGACCGAGTGGTGAGGAATGAATTGTGCTCAGCATTGTCTGTGTAGGGGGTAAACGGTCACCTGATTCAAGCACTGAAATCTCTCTATGAGGATTCCAGTGCTAGATTGAAGTAATTGCAGTGATTGTAGTGCGGTGCCCGAATAAACGGGGCGTACACTGAATGGTTTAGCATTGACGAAGGCGTTAGGCAGAGATGTGTAGCGTCACCTTGGCTGTTTAACCTAGTCATGGATAATTGTTTGACTGATCTGAAAGAGACTATGTGTGGACTGTCTTCTCTACGCTGATGACCAAGTTATACTTGCGTCGTCTGCTGACGAGTTAAAGGAGATGTAGCTATGATGAATGTGGCTTTGTACAGGAAAGGAGTGAAAGTAAATGTAAGCAAGACGAAAGTAACGGTAATTGAAAGAGAAGAGTGTATGACAGAGTAGTTTGTGAACAAGTCGAGTGAAAGAGTTTGTGTATCTGGGTTCTAAGTTTACGAGATATGGAAAGTGTGAAAGTGATATTGAAAGAAGAGTGAATGCTGGAAACATGGTGAATGTTGCTCTGCACGATTTTATGAGGAATCAGAAGGTGACACACAAGGCTCGTCTGGCTGTTCATAGTGGCGTTTTGGTAGCAACCTTGATGTACGACAATGAAAGCTGGGTATGGCAGAAGAAACATGAAAGTAGAATTAATGCAGTAGAAATGAGGGCATTAAGGAGTATGATTGGTATGAAATTAAGTGATAGGATTAGAAATAGTGTGATAAGAGAACGTTGTGCCGTAAAAGAAGACGTAGTGACTAACATTGAGAAAGGGACGCTGAGATAGATGATTTGGTCATGTTGAGAGGATGAATGAACGAAACAGATCTACAAGTCGAGCATGAATGGAAACGTTCGAAGGCGAAGTCCTCGGCGAACGTTCCAGGACCGAATTCATGACATTCTAAATAATGGACAGCATAAAAATACCCTAAACCGACGAGCATGTATGAAAGGATTAATAAAAGTATAGGAAGCGAGGGAAGTATGTCAAGATCGACGGGAGAAAGGAGTGATGTGTGTAGTAACATACACAGAAAGACACTGCTGCCCATCCTCGGGTTCAAACTTCCTTGGGCGCCTGCCATGGACAGAGATAAGTCCATCCGCTCGGACACGAGAGCTTCAAATTGCAGCAGTACTATTTTACCTTGCTGGTCCTCCCATCAGGCTACGCGGCGAGTGGGTACCCCGACGCGTACTCGATGCAGCGCCAGCAGTACGAGTACTACGAGCGGCTGCGGGCCACCGACCCCCACGCGTACCTCCAGCTCTACAAGCAGGTGATGGCGGGCCGCCAGCCCTCGCTCCCCGCGCACCTCGTCACCCCCGCCTACAGTGAGTGTCACCCGTCACACTCACACTCACACTCAACCCCCACGCGTACCTCCAGCTCTACAAGCAGGTGATGGCGGGCCGCCAGCCCTCGCTCCCCGCGCACCTCGTCACCCCCGCCTACAGTGAGTGTCACCCGTCACACTCACACTCACACTCAACCCCCACGCGTACCTCCAGCTCTACAAGCAGGTGATGGCGGGCCGCCAGCCCTCGCTCCCCGCGCACCTCGTCACCCCCGCCTACAGTGAGTGTCACCCGTCACACTCACACTCACACTCAACCCCCACGCGTACCTCCAGCTCTACAAGCAGGTGATGGCGGGCCGCCAGCCCTCGCTCCCCGCGCACCTCGTCACCCCCGCCTACAGTGAGTGTCACCCGTCACACTCACACTCACACTCAACCCCCACGCGTACCTCCAGCTCTACAAGCAGGTGATGGCGGGCCGCCAGCCCTCGCTCCCCGCGCACCTCGTCACCCCCGCCTACAGTGAGTGTCACCCGTCACACTCACACTCAACCCCCACGCGTACCTCCAGCTCTACAAGCAGGTGATGGCGGGCCGCCAGCCCTCGCTCCCCGCGCACCTCGTCACCCCCGCCTACAGTGAGTGTCACCCGTCACACTCACACTCACACTCAACCCCCACACTACACCGACCCCCACGCGTACCTCCAGCTCTACAAGCAGGTGATGGCGGGCCGCCAGCCCTCGCTCCCCGCGCACCTCGTCACCCCCGCCTACAGTGAGTGTCACCCGTCACACTCACACTCAACCCCCACACTACACCGACCCCCACGCGGACCTCCAGCTCTACAAGCAGGTGATGGCGGGCCGCCAGCCCTCGCTCCCCGCGCACCTCGTCACCCCCGCCTACAGTGAGTGTCACCCGTCACACTCACACTCACACTCAACCCCCACACTACACCGACCCCCACGCGTACCTCCAGCTCTACAAGCAGGTGATGGCGGGCCGCCAGCCCTCGCTCCCCGCGCACCTCGTCACCCCCGCCTACAGTGAGTGTCACCCGTCACACTCACACTCAACCCCCACACTACACCGACCCCCACGCGTACCTCCAGGTCTACAAGCAGGTGATGGCGGGCCGCCAGCCCTCGCTCCCCGCGCACCTCGTCACCCCCGCCTACAGTGAGTGTCACCCGTCACACTCACACTCACACTCAACCCCCACACTACACCGACCCCCACGCGTACCTCCAGCTCTACAAGCAGGTGATGGCGGGCCGCCAGCCCTCGCTCCCCGCGCACTTCGTCACCCCCGCCTACAGCGAGTGTCACCCGTCACACTCACACTCAACCCCCACACTACACTGGACCCCCACGCGTACCTCCAGCTCTACAAGCAGGTGATGGCGGGCCGCCAGCCCTCGCTCCCCGCGCACCTCGTCTCCCCCGCCTACAGTGAGTGTCACCCGTCACACTCACACTCAACCCCCACACTACACCAACCCCCACGCGTACCTCCAGCTCTACAAGCAGGTGATGGCGGGCCGCCAGCCCTCGCTCCCCGCGCACCTCGTCACCCCCGCCTACAGTGAGTGTCACCCGTCACACTCACACTCACACTCAACCCCCACACTACACCGACCCCCACGCGTACCTCCAGCTCTACAAGCAGGTGATGGCGGGCCGCCAGCCCTCGCTCCCCGCGCACCTCGTCACCCCCGCCTACAGTGAGTGTCACCCCTCACACTCACACTCAACCCCCACACTACACCGACCCCCACGCGTACCTCCAGCTCTACAAGCAGGTGATGGCGGGCCGCCAGCCCTCGCTCCCCGCGCACCTCGTCACCCCCGCTTACAGTGAGTGTCACCCGTCACACTCACACTCACACTCAACCCCCACACTACACCGACCCCCACGCGTACCTCCAGCTCTACAAGCAGGTGATGGCGGGCCGCCAGCCCTCGCTCCCCGCGCACCTCGTCACCCCCGCCTACAGTGAGTGTCACCCGTCACACTCACACTCACACTCAACCCCCACACTACACCGACCCCCACGCGTACCTCCAGCTCTACAAGCAGGTGATGGCGGGCCGCCAGCCCTCGCTCCCCGCGCACCTCGTCACCCCCGCCTACAGTGAGTGTCACCCGACACACTCACACTCAACCCCCACACTACATCGACCCCCACGCGTACCTCCAGCTCTACAAGCAGGTGATGGCGGGCTGCCAGCCCTCGCTCCCCGCGCACCTCGTCACCCCCGCCTACAGTGAGTGTCACCCGACACACTCACACTCACACTCAACCCCCACACTACACTGGACCCCCACGCGTACCTTCAGCTCTACAAGCAGGTGATGGCGGGCCGCCAGCCCTCGCTCCCCGCGCACCTCGTCACCCCCGCCTACAGTGAGTGTCACCCGTCACACTCACACTCAACCCCCACACTACACCGACCCCCACGCGTACCTCCAGCTCTACAAGCAGGTGATGGCGGGCTGCCAGCCCTCGCTCCCCGCGCACCTCGTCACCCCCGCCTACAGTGAGTGTCACCCGACACACTCACACTCACACTCAACCCCCACACTACACCGACCCCCACGCGTACCTCCAGCTCTACAAGCAGGTGATGGCGGGCCGCCAGCCCTCGCTCCCCGCGCACCTCGTCACCCCCGCCTACAGTGAGTGTCACCCGACACACTCACACTCACACTCAACCCCCACACTACACCGACCCCCACGCGTACCTCCAGCTCTACAAGCAGGTGATGGCGGGCCGCCAGCCCTCGCTCCCCGCGCACCTCGTCACCCCCGCCTACAGTGAGTGTCACCCGACACACTCACACTCACACTCACACTCAACCCCCACACTACACCGACCCCCACGCGTACCTCCAGCTCTACAAGCAGGTGATGGCGGGCCGCCAGCCCTCGCTCCCCGCGCACCTCGTCACCCCCGCCTACAGTGAGTGTCACCCGACACACTCACACTCAACCCCCACACTACACCGACCCCCACGCGTACCTCCAGCTCTACAAGCAGGTGATGGCGGGCCGCCAGCCCTCGCTCCCCGCGCACCTCGTCACCCCCGCCTACAGTGAGTGTCACCCGACACACTCACACTCACACTCAACCCCCACACTACACCGACCCCCACGCGTACCTCCAGCTCTACAAGCAGGTGATGGCGGGCCGCCAGCCCTCGCTCCCCGCGCACCTCGTCACCCCCGCCTACAGTGAGTGTCACCCGACACACTCACACTCACACTCACACTCAACCCCCACACTACACCGACCCCCACGCGTACCTCCAGCTCTACAAGCAGGTGATGGCGGGCCGCCAGCCCTCGCTCCCCGCGCACCTCGTCACCCCCGCCTACAGTGAGTGTCACCCGACACACTCACACTCACACTCACACTCAACCCCCACACTACACCGACCCCCACGCGTACCTCCAGCTCTACAAGCAGGTGATGGCGGGCCGCCAGCCCTCGCTCCCCGCGCACCTCGTCACCCCCGCCTACAGTGAGTGTCACCCGACACACTCACACTCACACTCACACTCAACCCCCACACTACACCGACCCCCACGCGTACCTCCAGCTCTACAAGCAGGTGATGGCGGGCCGCCAGCCCTCGCTCCCCGCGCACCTCGTCACCCCCGCCTACAGTGAGTGTCACCCGACACACTCACACTCACACTCACACTCAACCCCCACACTACACCGACCCCCACGCGTACCTCCAGCTCTACAAGCAGGTGATGGCGGGCCGCCAGCCCTCGCTCCCCGCGCACCTCGTCACCCCCGCCTACAGTGAGCGTCACCCGACATACTAAAGTCGAAACATGGAAACCGACACCCTACATGCAATTACAAGCTATGTCTCAAACTGTGCTAAAATCTGAACTTATTGTTAACAAATCAGATATTATAACAAACATATTTCGGGATAAGTTTTGACCTGTCGAAAGCATTTGACTTCGTGGCGGTCCCCTTCTTATTTCCAAGTTACGGCGCTGCGGCGTAAGAGGCATACCTCTCAATTTTTTTATGGACTCCCTTTATGGCCGCAGTCTGTTAAAATTATCAATGCTTCCTTGCAGTGAAATCCATGAAAATGTGTTCAAGTGTCCCTCAGGGCAGCATTCTTTGACCCACTTTATTTATTTTGTACACTAACTTTTTTTTTAATTTTTCGTACTTCTGACTAATAAGCCCTATACAGCGTGTAACGGAAACGTGTGATAATACTAAAGGGTGTGATACTGCCCATGAAATAAAACAACTTTTCCCGAGGAACATAGGTCTAAGGCCGGTATTTCACTGGGACACTGGTAGCGCGACTGGTTGCGCCACTGGTGTCCGTAACAAGACACCAGTAAAGACACCAGAATCGCTACACCCTGCGGAAACGTATGCTCATAATCATGGCCTTAAATATAACGTTAAAAAAAGCGAGCTTATGCTGTTCAAGGCTGGGTCCAAATGTCCGACAGGGATCCCACCAGTCAGGCTGTACGGCGTGCCCTTGAAGTGGGTACAATCCTTCAAGTACCTGGGTCATATTGTAACGCCCGACCTGACGACGCTGATATTCAACGAGAAAGGAGGGCGTTGTCGGTGAGAGCGAACATGATAGCACGCAGGTTTGCTCGTTGCTCGAGGGAAGTTAAAATCGCTTTGTTCCGAGCCTTTTGCACATCTTTTTATACGAGCAACCTGTGGCTATCATACACGCAGAAGTCCTACAACGCTCTCCGCGTTCAATACAACAACGCGATGAGGGCGCTGTTGCGGCTGCCCCGCTTCTGCAGCGCGTCGGGGATGTTCGCCGCTGTGAGCGTGGACTGTTTCTATGCCACCATGCGGGCGCGAGCCTCCGCGATAGCGGGCAGGGTGCGGGCCAGCACCAACAGCCTCCTCCAGGTCGCCAGCAGGTTGGACGGACCGTTTATGAGGCATTGGCAGGCACTTCATGCCCCAGTGTTCCAATTGTGGACCAGATAGGTGCACACATGAGCGTGTAACATTTTATTTTTGAATTATTTGGAATTTTTTTTTTTTGACAACTTTAATTTAAATTTTTTATTGACCTATTTTAATATGATTTTTTTTATTATTTAACTTTTTGTTATTATTTTGAAAGTGATATTATCTTTTAATTTTTTATTTTTTTTTTGACACAAAATTTAATAATTTTCTGAATCTTAATTTTTCATGTTTTAGATTTCTGTATTAAGTAGATATTTTAATATTTTATGATGGTGCCAATTTGTAACTAGATGTAACTATGAGCTTATGATGCTTGAAATAAATGAATTTTATTTTATTTATTTTATTTTATTAAGGGCTATATTTCACTGGGAGTGGTAGCGCGACTGGTTGCGCCACTGGTGTCCGTAACTAGACACCACCTCGGCTGCTGGTCGCGCTACCACTCCCAGTGAAATATAGCCCTTAATACTGTAGCCGCAGAGTGTAGCGACTCTGGTGTCTAGTTACGGACACCAGTAGCGCTACCAGTCGAGCCACCAGTCGCGCCACCATGGTGTCCCAGTGAAATACCGGCCTTAGAAAAAAAAAATTGTTGACCTCCCATAGAAACTGCATCAGCTGATAGCGCATTTTGTATGGTAGGTCAAATTTAGTTTTTCGTATTTCGACCTACGTTCCTTGGGAAAAGTTGTTCAGTTTCATGGGCAGATTCACAGCCTTCAGTATTATCACACCTTTCCGTTGCACGTTGTATACAGGCACAGAGTAAAAATATCCGTTTCGTTTCACAATAGTTAACATACGGTGATATTATGGGTTACTATTCTGATCCTCCTTCGTGGCACAGTGGAAGCTTCCCATCCGTCGTTGGTGCAGAATCCGCGAGTTAACGCCTGTTTCCAGTCACTAGTCGACATGTTATGACTTACATATTTTCTCTTTCTCAGTCTAACCATCATTTCGTTCGGTCTCTCTGACCCTTTTAATGAGCAGAATTCTAATGAAATTGTTTGTATCCCAGTGTATGGTATGAGTGGTTACGAGCCGCGCGCCGAAGATCGCGGCAGTGTCCACTCGGGCCGCTCCAGCACCAACGGACTCAAGGGAAACGACACGTATGTACACCGTGTTATTAAAACACATTACACACTACGCAATCACTTTCAAACTGAATTACACTGATATTATTTTAAAACGGATCGGCGGTTCAGGACCGGCCTTTCTGGAAAAAGAAAAGAATATAAAAAGTGTGATCGGATATATGCCGCGCAAACTAACTCTGGTGCTGACCGTAAAAATTGACCGAACAGGTGGGGGGAGGAGAGCGTATCCTTCATTCGCTCTCGACCTGTCACCGATGCGCAAAAAATAACCGTCAGCACCAGTGAGAAGAATTAGTTTGTGCGGCGTATACCTGAAAACAAAAACAGGACATAACATAAATTTCATATTGTCCGCTGTCGGCTCGGCTCAAGCACTAAGCTAAGAGCAGTCTAGTATGTAAAAATTTAATATCCTTTCCCCATGTTTTATTATTTTACTGCAGTAGAAGTCCCTGGATTTTTCCGTAATTTTGATTTTAACGTGTGGCCAGCTACAGAAAATCTGTTAATCCGTTTTAAAATAATGTCATGCGTTACACTAAGAGTCGTTTATTAATTAGAATGGGACTGACAAAGAAGAGCCTTAGCAAGAGCTTAAATCTCTAGCAACATGGTTTGTTATTCAGATCGGTCACGGGCCTGACCAGCCACGTCTGAAATTAATATAAAAAAAAAATATATATATATATTAATAAAAAAAATCATATTATTATGCAGAGAGATAACATATTTTTTTGGAAAAAACTGGCGACTTATCCTGAAGAGTAATCTTGAGACAAATATTAACAGAAATAAACATAACTAAAGGACATTTACAGAGGCAAGCTTATCTGAAATAGAGGTTGTTTCCAGCCAACTCAAATAGTCATTTAACGAAATCTTATACATTTTAACATCATACATAACATCACGCCTCTTTCCCGTTGGGGTAGGCAGAGACCACAGTCCTCCACCTGCTACGATCTTGACATACTTCCCTTTTATACATTTTGCCTCTAGAAAAAGAACTTTGCAAACACGAATTTCATTACTTACAGCTTGAATGTCTGCTAGCTAACGTACATTAAGTCTTTGATGGTCCCATTCTAAAAACAGAACGCTCGACCCCACCGCAGCTGGCTTCTTTCACAACTACACTATCTACACTCTTGCTTGTCACATAATACTTTCATTTACATCTGGGAAATACTACACATTACTATTAAAATGCTTCTTCACTCTCATAAAACTAATGGGTTCATTTCGTGGATATACTCGTACAGTCAAGACAATTCGAACTTTGCGCCGTTCTTATTTCAATAGCCATAGCATGCCATAGGCACTACAGTCGCGCTGCAAGTGTCAAGGTTGATCTGCTCTTGACTGTACCAATGGTGGTTGCTTTACATTATTTTATTTTCATAATGTTTCCTTTTTCTATATGTTTCCTTAATGAGTGAGTTTTGGCTAAAAATCTGTCACATATCCTTCATTCTTTTACAATCATCCAATGTCGTTCCAATATTTAATTATGCTTTGTTAACTAATGGTCTAAATTAGATTTTGATTTCTGATTTGCCTTTTGTTATTATAATTTTAAAAGTTAATTTCATATTTAACCTATATAAAGACAACTCTGATAATTTCATAGGCATTTGAATTTGACTTTCTAACAATGAATTAGCGATATCTGTTGTATAGATTTACCCCTGATAATGCATTTTCATTTACATCAATTACATTTTTTTAAGTCGGCCTTTATCGGTAGCGTAGCGCTAAGATATGCTCTAGGACGAACTTGCAATGTCAGCTTCGTGCAATATAGTTTTAAATTAGATTTAAATCAACAGATGATTCTTATTTGAATTAGTGTAAGTAGGTAGCCTAGTATCGGGATAGTAACATTGAAAGCTTTGCTTAGCGCCGCGCTGAAGGTGAAGGCAGGCTTTAAACATTCGTACTACAGCCACTCCAATTAGCACTATACATACCATTACAACGTCCTTGTAAATTTTTAAATGAATAGATGTTTTCCGCCCTCTCTTTTTCGGAGAGTGTCTGTGGCATTATAATTCCAGCTTTTATCGATTCGCTACGCCTTCCACGGTGGTCGCTTGCGTTACTCATTCTTGCTATGGCTACAATGTCATCACTTCCAAAATGAGGAATCACTTTGTTTATGAAGTAACTTAAATTTAACCGATTTAGGTATCTATAAAAGTCGACACCGGCATATCTCAAGGTTTTACTTTAAGACTTTATTTATCCTTATCAATCACCTACCATTTGTAGTTCAAAAATTGACAAGGATTGTGTTTTTTGCTGATGGTTGAAACATCAGCATCACTCATATAAAATCACTAAAACCAAACTGATCTAGTTCCTATTGAAGCAAGTTTTTTATTGGTTTACTATAAACAATTTAGTAATCAATAACGGTAGTAAATTCGCTCTATTCGAGTTTTATTCTACATATTGTGACGTTCAATAAGTATTATGTAAAGAATATACACTGAAGAATCGGAATCTATAATATTTTGTTTTGAAACTGTTTGTGACGGCGATGATATGGTATGTTCCCTCGGAGTGGTTGTGGTATGGTGTGACCGGCACGGTGTTGATAGCGCCATGCGCCCGCGCGGGTAACTGTAGGTACTACGCGGCGGCGCTCGGCGTCAACACTTCCCTCCGGATGGACTCCAGCTCGCTCCGGGACGCGCCCTCCTTACGGACCGACGTCTCCGACAGGTACAAACAGGCGTCAGCAGCCGTGGAACAGAACACCCTTGATTCACACATGGTTCCAGCACACCTAGTGGTTTTAGTTTAGGCAGTACACTTTAATTGCGCCAGGATAAAGCGGGCATTACATTATCCAATCTGCAGAGCACTAGCTTAGCTAGAGTATTCAGTTTGGATAGTGTAAATGTAATTGGATAGTTAGTGCTCTAACGATCTAGCTGTCTAACTGCATTTACACGATCCAAACTGAACACTAGCTGCGCTCTAGTTAAGCTAGTACTCTGCTATTTGGACAATGTAATTCCCACTTATGTTTTAAGGCTGCTAATAGAACTTTATTACCTAAGTTGTCTCCTTTCTTTCTGCCTGATCTTTGTTCCGTTCCAACCTAAGTATCCTTTTGAAATTCTTACATTATATGTATTATTTTAACGAATATTCCCTTTTTGGTCTTACGCGGTCTCGAATTATAGGGCAAGGGTTTTCTGTTCTACTTAATGATTTCTTCTAGACAATATAAATATATGTCGTAATTAAGAATAGCCTATGGTTGGCGAGTCGCCCTCTAGTAGATATTTTGAGGTAAAGTAGAAATGTTTGTCTTCGCTTTGCATTAGTTCTTAAGTTCATCGCAATATTATCATTTCATTATGATTTCCACCCACTCATTATGACATGATATTAAGCACTGTTTGCGCATATCATCGCTCGCATGGTGTTCCCACCCATAAACACTAGTTTTGTTGTATTATACACTTTGTTACTATTTTTTTGGAAAAGTTGTAAAAACTTATTTTTTAGTGCCTTCTTGGTGTAATATCTATATTATTATTCCACGAAGGCACTAAATAAATCTGCGCCTCTAGAACGAGGCGTTGGGTCGGGTTGCGGGTTCGACTCCCGTATATGAAGACACAGAGGAGAAATATCGAGTTTTTATAGGTATTTTATTCTTGCTTATTTTAATGATTAATTGATATAGAAATGACAAGGGCCACTTGACGCTCAGTGGTCAGTAATAGTACATTAAGATGCACGTGCGCTATTTTGGATATTACGGCCGAGGCTCAGAAATTACAGCCCGAGCCGCAGGCGAGGGCGTAATGGAGCCGAGGGTGTAATCACCAAAGCGCACAAGCTTCTTACGACGTTTTTCAACACATTTGCGAATAAAAACGAATCAAATTCGCTTACCTTTTTGCGGTTCGGGCTGAATTCCTGAGCCTCCATTTTTCGTTCTCACAATACTTTTCAACATGGAATAAATACACCACAAAGAGCTAGCTCAATACTTATTCGCCAGCTCATTGAAATAAGCCAAAAATACATTCTCTTAAAACGAATTGGCATTTTTGCTGTTCTTCCATTCAATGAACTTTTCGTATGTAGGCAAGAATGTGTTTTTTATTTGATTTTGCTGGAAGGAAACTCTCACTTGCATTTTGTGCCCCAGTAATTATTTCCTGTGGGGTTAAATTAAGTTCTTCTTCATTGCTTGAAACCATCGACGACATTGTTAGTTAGTTACAAAAATCAAAGCAGATGAAAATACTTCTGAAAAATGGCGCGCGGAATTCTTGTTGCGCGCGCATTTCTTTTTTCAAATGAGGAGATGTGACGAAGCAGAGGCAATGCTCCCAAACAGCGTAGTCATTGAAAAAGTACAAAAACTTAAAATTTATTGCTTACAAAATCAATTAATGTTAATTTGTTGTCTAATTTAACTAATCTCATGCAACAAACTGTTAATATATTATATTTTCATCAACATTAGTTATATATTTATATTTACGAAAATGTTATAAATATTTTAGACATTAGAACTCCTTGCTCTTTGTTAATATATAAAAAAAAACTAGTGCTGAAATATATAATGAGAAAAGCACGCGTTTTTAATAAGCTGGAATATGGACCTAAATACAGTGCAAATAGAGCTGTTTTATGAGCAAATGTGTTGAAAAAAATATTACTTACTCAGTATCGAAAATCCGTAGAGTAAGTTTGAGAAAGATACCATATATTTTTAAGATTATCAATTCTGTATCTATTCTGTATCTGTCAGATTGTAAACAAACAAAGTAGCAAGTAACTTTTTCTACGTATGAGTGCGCCACTGAGCGGGGGGAGCCCCTGAATTAGTTAATTTACCGTAATTTGAACTTGTACATAATTATCCCACAATAAGTGCTCTTCTATACAAAGATATTCCCCCAGACTTACACAACAAAAATACGTGGTATATTATGTGGGGGATGTTCCATAGGGCAACACGATTGTTAGCGCCGCGGCTGGCACAATGTACAGATACGCAGAAAATCACTGCTCCCTATCCAGGTCCCTGAATCGCCTTTTATAACTCCCACGGGTTGAGGTGGTACTGTTTTATACAATTTGAACATCATAATAATTTAGGAATTTGAATACCCATGTAGGGAACTGAACACGGACGCATCTCTCAACTTACACCTAGAAGACTCAACCGTACGCTCCGAACGAATGACGCCGTTCAAGTTCTCCACAGCGCATGTCAAGGTATGTATTATATGCTCATTTATTTTTAAATACACTAGCTTTGGTTTCTGTATAAAAATGACATCAAATTTTGTGTGCCAATTCGAAATGCTACCAGTCGGTGTACCTTGACGACTTGATTTTCACGAATACAATCCACAGTAGCAAAGTATATTTTAAGATCCTTAAAGTTAAGATCGGTGATTAAATACCAATAATTAAAATTTCTATGGGCTATAGTCCCATTACGGACAAAGGCATCTTTCGCATGTGTTCGCTTTTCGATCATGGGAATAAAATTTTCTCTTTTTGTCTGAAGTTTCTCTCTCAAGCTCTCAAGATTCTCAGGCTCCTGTCTAACTACATGCCCAAAGAGGCAGGTCTGGGATATTCTGGTGCGAATTCCCACCTCCTGCAGTATTGCAACACCGCATTTCAAAAGCATCGATTCAGCCTATTAAATTAGAATTCAAAGTCCAAGTTACGGAGGAGTCCAAAACTACGGAAATATGAGGGAGTGAAGTGAAATTACACAAAGACAGTTGTTGCAAGTAGCATTCTCGTTACCAGGGCAGCATAAGTTCCCGCAACATCGTGGTGGTGCGGCCCTCGTACCCGGTGGACGGTCTGCCGGCGACGGTGCACGTGATGTCGCTCGCCGCCGCCCTCTGCCGGGACCCGGCGGCCCTGGAGCTACAGGCCTACCCCGGCCCGCTCGTCAAAGGTAAATACATTCAGTATCAACTATAGGTGTAGGCAAACTACTGCGCAGAGTCCATTTTACGTGCGCGAAGCTTTCCCCACCACGCGATTATTGTTCAAGTTGTTTGCCTCGCAGTATATCAACATTATTCTTCTACAGAATATTTTTATAACAGTTGGACAAAGATCTACACGTTTACAATGAAAATAGTGGCAGCGGATTTGCGCGCGTATTGTGATGAAAAGATACTCAATACTGACTATCCTCTGGTTTTGGTTCTTTTAAGCTGAAATTGCTGGTGTCTTGCTTAGTGAACATTTTAACGGGATTCATGGAAATAACCGCACTGCAGGCAGATACCTGGCTACGGGTCTGATAAGTAGTCAGGTTAATAAATGATTACAATTGAGTGTACGTTCTTCAAGCGACTGACCAGTGCCGACACCGTGTTGTCCTAGCAACAAACTAAATATTTCACTATAGTCTAAATAATTTAGGCCTTTGCCCATCACTACCACCACTGCCACTATCTACTACAAAAGCTAGTAATAATAATAATAGACTGACAGCAGTTTAAGAGCAACACGGAGTGATGCATAAGATATTGGAGCGACAGAGACACATATTGCTCCGTCCTGCTCTCACGCATAGCATTGTCCTGCTAGCATTCTAATCAAACTACATTATTTCGACTACAGAGTAGCTTGGTTTTTCGCTAGTCTTCAGCTGCTGAGGAAGCCACTTGGCAGTCCGAACTTACGCCTTATATACCCGAATTTATGAGTGACCTAGACTGATTTCTATCCTTGTGTTTGGCAGGTGTGACGCACAAGATGAGTGTGATAGAGTACTGCATGTCGCGAGTCCGGAGCGCCGCGCGATCATACCATAAAGACCTCGTGGGATACGTGCTGCTGTGGGAGCTACTGGCACTGCTACTGAGGCAGAACGGGGTCAGTATACCGGTCCTTGTCTAACACTAGGATGAGTGTGATAGAGGACTGCATGTCTGGAACTCGGAGCGCCGCGCGATTATACCTTAAAGACCTCGTGGGATACGTGCTGCTGTGGGAGCTACTGGCACTGCTACTTAGGCAGAACGGGGTCAGTATACCGGTCCTTGTCTAACACTAGGATGAGTGTGATAGAGGACTGCATGTCTGGAACTCGGAGCGCCGCGCGATTATACCTTAAAGACCTCGTGGGATACGTGCTGCTGTGGGAGCTACTGGCACTGCTACTTAGGCAGAACGGGGTCAGTATACCGGTCCTTGTCTAACACTAGGATGAGTGTGATAGAGGACTGCATGTCTGGAACTCGGAGCGCCGCGCGATTATACCTTAAAGACCTCGTGGGATACGTGCTGCTGTGGGAGCTACTGGCACTGCTACTTAGGCAGAACGGGGTCAGTATACCGGTCCTTGTCTAACACTAGGATGAGTGTGATAGAGGACTGCATGTCTGGAACTCGGAGCGCCGCGCGATTATACCTTAAAGACCTCGTGGGATACGTGCTGCTGTGGGAGCTACTGGCACTGCTACTGAGGCAGAACGGGGTCAGTATACCGATCGTTGTCTATCACTAGGTGAGTGTGATAAAGGCCTTGGATCCGGATGCATGATTGGTAAGGTTATAGTGCATGAGCTATAGAAAAATAACAAAAACTGGTCAAGTGCGTGTCTGCATGCCTGCGTGTCTATAACTAAGACGGTATTTTTACCTTAGTGGTACGGAACGCACTTGGCCGGTTTTTTTTTTTTTTGACGTCAATGGGCTTACTCTTGACCTCGATCTAGTCTTGAAGACAGAGATGAGGTCGACGATGGAACGAGCTTGCCCAGTAGAAGCCTATTCACTCGCGACTTGAATAGATTCGGGTTATATGAACTCGGGAACACAGACGCAGGCAGAGAATTCCACTCTTTAGCTGTGCGCATTATAAAAGATGTTTCAAAGCGCTTTGTGCGAATGTGCGGAATATCAACCAAGTATGGGTGATATCCTGCGGTGCGTCTGGACTCCCGATGGTAGAAGGGAGATGGTGGAATAAGCTCGTGGAGCTCTTGAGCACACTCTCCGAAGTACAATCTGTAGAAGACCGACAGACATGCAATTTTGCGACGGTGGGCCAGACTGTGAAACTTGGTTTTCACCAGCATCTCATCACCAACGAGCTTCTTGGCTCTGCGATCTATCGAGTCAAGTGCGGCTAGTTGGTATTTTGCTGAGCCATCCCAAAGGTGACAGCAATTCTCCATGCAGGATCGGACTTGGGCTTTATATAAAACTAGAAGCTGTCCGGAGTGAAGTAACGCTTAACCTTATTGAGGATGCCCAGCTTTTTTGCCGCAGTTTTGAAATTGTAATTCTTCACATCATACAGTAGTAATTTTTGGTTTGTTTACAGGTGGTTGTAGGCACAGACATAGCTGAGCTTCTGATGAAGAACAAGCGGGAATATGAATACAAAACCAATTCATCCAAAAACTCCACACATAACGGTAAGTCTCTTATGTTCGGAGATTTTTAAAATTTTATTGTTACCTAGTCCAAAAAGCAACATCCGAGCTTCAAAAGAATAAGAAAATCAGATAAAAGCTTTTTTTTTATTCTCTTTTTTTTTTAATTCCCTTTTTTTATTGTCAATGGGCTTACTCTTGCCCTCGATCTAACCCGGAGAACAACGACATGGTTGGCGATCGGCCCTCTTTTAACCGCAATAATTTTTTATATAAAAGCCAAAAAGTTTATTGTTTTTCGATATACGAGTATGTTTTTTGAAGATTCAGTTTTATGGTGAAAAATTGCATTAATAAAACCTGTATGATAATAATAATGTAATATCTGGGGTCTCGCGGCTGAATCAATTACCTCATAGTAGATACTAGCTGGTGCCCGCGACTTCGTCTGCGCAGAATCTGCGGTTTCATCCGCATTAAATGCGTTTTCCCGCGGTAAAAAGTAGCCTATGTGTTATTCCAGGACCTTACCTATATGTACGCCAAGTTTCATTAAAATCCATTTAGTAGATTTTACGTGAAAGAGTAACAAACATACATACATACTTACAAACTTTCGCGTTTATAATATTAGTAGGACTTACTCGTAGAAACATAGCGGCTCGAATTCTGTAATCTGGAAGAAGTATGAAAGATCCTTAAACATTAATGATTTCTGGTCCAAAAAACAAACATAATAGTGAATGGAAAACTTACACCTTCCTGGCACATTCATCAGACAGCCTGATTATAGGATTGAGGATATATGGCCTTCGGACATAGTTTTTTGCCATGGGATCCATGAATGAAACAGTACAGAAAATAGTGTAGTTTATGCACGTTATGTGGTAGTTGATTCAGCAACGGTAGTTGTTGGGACGTGTCCCCCCGCTAATGAGTTTGTTGCGCACGCGCAGACAGCCGGCGCGAGTCGTCGCTGTCGGGCCGCGAGGACGAGCGCGCCTTCTCTCCCGAACAGGCCTCGCTCTCTACGTCCGACTTCACGCGTAAGTGTACTGGCTATTTTATTCACTAAATATTACCTATTTACACTTAACCTAATCGGAAAAGTACTATAGTATAGTCCTTTTATACAGGGTGTAAGGGACGACTTTCCGAAAGGGCATGATCAGTCAACGAAACTGAACAACTTTGAGTGAATTAAACTTTTAGGAAACGAAACAAAAAATCTGCATCTCAATCTCGTGTCTTCACTTGTATAAAGATGCAGATTTTTTGTTTTACAATTTTGTATTATAAACTTGAATGGACAGTTTGTATGGAAAGGCCGATTTTTTTTATTTCCTGCAAGTTTACTATATTAACTGCGTTGACTGATCACGCCCTTTCAGTTTTCGAAAAGCTGCCCCTTACACTCTGTATAAAAAATATCAATTTAAAAAAAGCAAATAACTGTGAAAAGCCTTAACATTAGCGAAATTGTCTTAAAAACCAGCCAAGTGCGAGTTGGACTCGCGCACTGAGGGTTCCGTACCACCACATAATCATAATTGTATTAGTTGAAATTTCAGTAAGTTAATGTGCTAGATTTTTTGAGTCTGACAGCGCTTGACCAAATTTTATTATTTGTTGTTATTTTATAGCTTATGAACTATAAACATACCAATTTTCAAGTTTGTAAGTGTTCTCGTTTTTAAAATAGAACTAAAACAAAAATCGCCTCCGCGACCATCCAACTTGACCCCTCTCTTATAGGAATGTTCTTGAAACGGGAGCTCACCAAAATTGGTTACCATTAGTTGTGAGTAAAGTTGAAATTTTTAATGATTTCAGACTTTTCCCTTTATTTGTACTGTGAGACCTAGCTTCTTGCCAAATTTCATAATTTTAGGTCAACGGGAAGTACCCTGTAGGTTTTCCGTTTTTGCATAAATGTATGGAGATGAGGACATAAAAAGCCATATCTTTTAATTGCGTCGTTGTAAAAAATTTAAATTTTCAGATCTTGTGTGGTTCATGGACCTTAACATATGGTATTAATTTCAACCTGATACCTTTACCCGTTCGTGAGATAAAGGGTCTTGACAGACAGACGGAAAGGGTTTCGTTTTTTTCTTTTGAGGTACGGAACCCTAAAAATATGAGAACGGCATTAAATGGAATAGAAAAGAATGAAGTTCTAAACCTTTAATTTGTGTTCAATTTATAACGTTCTTTCCTCTTACGTGAAGTAGTAGTATATTCACTATGCATCACTCGAAAGAAAGTACATCAATCCCTTTATCTTCATGATGAGCAATGCACTATTGTTGATGACTACACATATTTAATTGTTTCGTAGATTTAGACTTGGCATCCCTTTGGCCATTATTACCATTACACTTCTTGTACGCTTATAAACATAAAATTGGAATATTTTAATATCTAGGGATAAACTCTGACAGTTTTACCTATGTAAGTGCGTGACTCTAATGGTTGTAGAAGCTGGCTTGGCCATATCATAGTGTCTAAGGCTGCGTTATTGACAGTTACAAATATTAAATATAATGTATTTTCGTCTGTCAATTTTTCTCTTGTGCTATAGTGTGACTTTAGCTTGGTTGGATCTAAGGTTCAGTATAAGACTAAATCAACCAGTGGGGTGGCATGGGATGATAGGGACACGGCTCAAATCGAACAATATCGTAAAACTTGCCCTGCAACAAGTTTTACGGAATTTTTCGATTTGAGCACTCTACTGACAAGTGTTACGGAATTATACTCTGTGACATCAATTATTTTGCTTATACTTTATTTGAATTTTTTTTAATTTCACTGACATCTTTTTATTTTTTATTTTAACTTTTTTAGGGTTCCGTACCTCAAAAGAAAAAAACGGAACCCTTATAGGATCACTTTGTTGTCCGTCTGTCTGTCTGTCTGTCAAGACCCTTTATCTCACGAACGGGTAAAGTTATCAGGTTGAAATTAATACCATATATTAGGATCCATGAACCACACAAGATCTGAAAATTTCAATTTTTTACAACGACGCAATCAAAAGATATGGCATTTTATGTCCTCATCTCCATACATTTATTCAAAAATGCAAAACCTACAGGGTACTTCCCGTTGACCTAAAATTATGAAATTTGGCAAGAAGCTAGGTCTCACAGTACAAATAAAGGGAAAAGTCTGAAATCATTAAATATTACAACTTTTCTCACAACTAATGGTAACCAATTGTGGTGAGCTCCCGTTTCAAGAACATTCATATAAGAGAGGGGTCAAGTTGGATGGTCGCTGAGGCGATTTTTGTTTTAGTTCTATTTAAAAACGGGAACACTTACAAACTTGAAAATTGGTATGTTTGTAGTACATAAGCTATAAAATAACAACAAATAATAAAATTTGTTCAAGTGCGTGTCGGACTCAAAAAATCTAGCACATTAACTTACTGAAATTTCAACTAATACAATTATGATTATGTGGTGGTACGGAACCCTCGGTGCGCGAGTCCGACTCGCACTTGGCCGGTTTTTTTTTATTACAATTACATGTTCGTGTTACATCAATTTTAAATGATCCTAGTATTTTATTATAACTTAGCTTAACATTATTAAGATTATATAGGTATAGGTACTTAAGTTAGATTATATTATTGACTGCATGCCTCCAAATCCTTTGCGATGCCCAAAAAGGGTTTATAATACTGCAGTTTAATTTTAGAATCATTTAGGATTTTACATAAATGCTAAAAATTAAATGAAATGAAACTTTACAGCTGAATATTACTTCGAGTGTAGTAGTGAAATAATGATTTAATAATGTTGTTTATGTTAGCGCAAGAGGAGCTGAGTTCCCCTCAGCAGCCGGCGGTGGACGAGAAGGCGGCTTTGGACAAGTTGAGAGAGTATCTCACGTACGGCAACCGGCAGGAGGCGCTAGGTAAGTAACTGCAGGCCAAATTATCAAGCCTGATTACAATCATCTTCGTCATATCGTGGGTTGCAAATTCGATGACCGACCTCACAAACTCCGGTGTAATAGTTGTTGAGCCACCAAAGGGCTCTGACATGAAAGTAGGAGAGAGCTATGCATGAGAGCGGGATGAAGCGATACGTGTCTCTATTGCTCTAATATCTTCCACATCGCTGCACAAAAAGTTGAACAGTCTTCACTTTTTTTGTACCTTTTCCTATAGAAAATAATTTGTGATTTAATTTAAAAAATAATGTCATCTAAGAAAATAGATAATCGGTCCGAAGCCGCTATAAAATGAAATGAAATTTATTTCTTTGCTGTAAATGTAGTGCTACGTGTGTTCTTGCAAATAAATATTTGTATTTTGTATTTGTAGTGACCGATATCTATGGTTTGGTATTTACTTACGATGTCGCTTAAGATTAGTGTTGACATTTGTGGTGTCCCTGTCCGGCCTCTTGTGATTGGGGACATATTTTAGTATACACAATCGCGTGTTGAAAAAAAATATTGTTGGCCCACTATTGGGTTCCTGTCTTGTAATTTGGACCCTCAATTTGTTGATGAGGCGTCGCCCTGATGGTTACCGGGCCGTGTTGTTGGACGCCCCTTTGACAACTGTGTAGATTAAATCTTGTGATACTTGTGTCGTTGTTCGATTCGTCACGTGATCTAAATTAAGAACTATAGGTCTATTTATTGCAATATTGTAATCTTTTTAAATATATTTAGATAATACTGCTTGTTCTTCAATAAACTAAAATAAAAAATAAATAAAATTAACATTTGTGAATACTTTGGACACTATGAAAACCATTGTTTGTTGTTGTAAACGCCCGGCTCTATGTTGGAATTGTGAATAAGCGTGTGATGTGTTGTGTTGTAGAGTGGGCGATGTCGTGCGGTCTGTGGGGGCACGCGATGCAGCTCGCGGGCAGCATGGAGCGGCGCGCGCGGGCTGCAGTCTGCACCCGCTTCCTCGCCGCCCTCCCGCGGGCTGATCCACTGCACACGCTGTACTCGCACCTGCAGGCCCGCCAGCCTCCCGCCGCCACGGTGAGTGCCGCAAGTGGTACCGGGCGTCGCTACCCGCTACCCGCCACATGGTACAGGGGCCGTCTGCACCACTTCCTGCCCTAAACTAATCCTTTATAGACACTACTCGCATCTCCGGGCCTGACAACCATCCGCAGTAAGTACTACGAGTATGAGATTCTCTTGCTTAACAATCGACCCTACTCTCGAATTAAATAGAGGCCATTGTCCAAAATAATAATTTTGGAAAACAGCAAAAATTATAGTTGAAATAGCCTTTAGATCAAGTACTTTTCTGGTGAGAAAGTTCACAGAAACAGGAGTTTTAGTGGACCTTAATGTGACCTTCAAATTGTAACCTTAAGTGTTCTTTGTTTTGTCAGCAATTTAGAGTACAGCTTGTCCATAATCAGACTTTGACGTACAACTCCGTCGTTGTGCGGTAAAATGTCTCTCATTGAATAATGAAGAAGATCAAGTTTTCCACAAACTTTGCCTCAAACGTTTTATGATTAGACTGATATTTTTTAATTGACACAGCCCAAAACAATAGTTAACCCGTCGCCCTTATTCCATAGTAAATTATTGGCTCATTAGTTAATGGCTTACAACTCCGTCTCTGTATGTTTTATAGGAAGTGTTTGTTCCTGAAAGTTGAAGGAGATAAAATTTCCTTCACAAATTATTTAATATATTAAAATGTGTGTGTACAGTGCGTGACGGACGAGCGATGGGGCGACTGGCGACCACACGCCGCCATCATGCTCTCCAACAGTTCCGCCAAGCCCGAGCAGGACCACCGCACTCTCACGCAACTCGGTAATATACACTCGCACACTACACACACACACACACAGTATCACATGAGCGATGGGGCGACTGGCGACCACACGCCGCCATCATGCTCTCCAACAGTTCCGCCAAGCCCGAGCAGGACCACCGCACTCTCACGCAACTCGGTAATATACACTCGCACACTACACACACACACACACAGTATCACATGAGCGATGGGGCGACTGGCGACCACACGCCGCCATCATGCTCTCCAACAGTTCCGCCAAGCCCGAGCAGGACCACCGCACTCTCACGCAACTCGGTAATATACACTCGCACACTACACACACACACACACAGTATCACATGAGCGATGGGGCGACTGGCGACCACACGCCGCCATCATGCTCTCCAACAGTTCCGCCAAGCCCGAGCAGGACCACCGCACTCTCACGCAACTCGGTAATATACACTCGCACACTACACACACACACACACAGTATCACATGAGCGATGGGGCGACTGGCGACCACACGCCGCCATCATGCTCTCCAACAGTTCCGCCAAGCCCGAGCAGGACCACCGCACTCTCACGCAACTCGGTAATATACACTCGCACACTACACACACACACACACAGTATCACATGAGCGATGGGGCGACTGGCGACCACACGCCGCCATCATGCTCTCCAACAGTTCCGCCAAGCCCGAGCAGGACCACCGCACTCTCACGCAACTCGGTAATATACACTCGCACACTACACACACACACACACAGTATCACATGAGCGATGGGGCGACTGGCGACCACACGCCGCCATCATGCTCTCCAACAGTTCCGCCAAGCCCGAGCAGGACCACCGCACTCTCACGCAACTCGGTAATATACACTCGCACACTACACACACACACACACAGTATCACATGAGCGATGGGGCGACTGGCGACCACACGCCGCCATCATGCTCTCCAACAGTTCCGCCAAGCCCGAGCAGGACCACCGCACTCTCACGCAACTCGGTAATATACACTCGCACACTACACACACACACACACAGTATCACATGAGCGATGGGGCGACTGGCGACCACACGCCGCCATCATGCTCTCCAACAGTTCCGCCAAGCCCGAGCAGGACCACCGCACTCTCACGCAACTCGGTAATATACACTCGCACACTACACACACACACACACAGTATCACATGAGCGATGGGGCGACTGGCGACCACACGCCGCCATCATGCTCTCCAACAGTTCCGCCAAGCCCGAGCAGGACCACCGCACTCTCACGCAACTCGGTAATATACACTCGCACACTACACACACACACACACAGTATCACATGAGCGATGGGGCGACTGGCGACCACACGCCGCCATCATGCTCTCCAACAGTTCCGCCAAGCCCGAGCAGGACCACCGCACTCTCACGCAACTCGGTAATATACACTCGCACACTACACACACACACACACAGTATCACATGAGCGATGGGGCGACTGGCGACCACACGCCGCCATCATGCTCTCCAACAGTTCCGCCAAGCCCGAGCAGGACCACCGCACTCTCACGCAACTCGGTAATATACACTCGCACACTACACACACACACACACAGTATCACATGAGCGATGGGGCGACTGGCGACCACACGCCGCCATCATGCTCTCCAACAGTTCCGCCAAGCCCGAGCAGGACCACCGCACTCTCACGCAACTCGGTAATATACACTCGCACACTACACACACACACACACAGTATCACATGAGCGATGGGGCGACTGGCGACCACACGCCGCCATCATGCTCTCCAACAGTTCCGCCAAGCCCGAGCAGGACCACCGCACTCTCACGCAACTCGGTAATATACACTCGCACACTACACACACACACACACAGTATCACATGAGCGATGGGGCGACTGGCGACCACACGCCGCCATCATGCTCTCCAACAGTTCCGCCAAGCCCGAGCAGGACCACCGCACTCTCACGCAACTCGGTAATATACACTCGCACACTACACACACACACACACAGTATCACATGAGCGATGGGGCGACTGGCGACCACACGCCGCCATCATGCTCTCCAACAGTTCCGCCAAGCCCGAGCAGGACCACCGCACTCTCACGCAACTCGGTAATATACACTCGCACACTACACACACACACACACAGTATCACATGAGCGATGGGGCGACTGGCGACCACACGCCGCCATCATGCTCTCCAACAGTTCCGCCAAGCCCGAGCAGGACCACCGCACTCTCACGCAACTCGGTAATATACACTCGCACACTACACACACACACACACAGTATCACATGAGCGATGGGGCGACTGGCGACCACACGCCGCCATCATGCTCTCCAACAGTTCCGCCAAGCCCGAGCAGGACCACCGCACTCTCACGCAACTCGGTAATATACACTCGCACACTACACACACACACACACAGTATCACATGAGCGATGGGGCGACTGGCGACCACACGCCGCCATCATGCTCTCCAACAGTTCCGCCAAGCCCGAGCAGGACCACCGCACTCTCACGCAACTCGGTAATATACACTCGCACACTACACACACACACACACAGTATCACATGAGCGATGGGGCGACTGGCGACCACACGCCGCCATCATGCTCTCCAACAGTTCCGCCAAGCCCGAGCAGGACCACCGCACTCTCACGCAACTCGGTAATATACACTCGCACACTACACACACACACACACAGTATCACATGAGCGATGGGGCGACTGGCGACCACACGCCTCCATCATGCTCTCCAACAGTTCCGCCAAGCCCGAGCAGGACCACCGCACTCTCACGCAACTCGGTAATATACACTCGCACACTACACACACACACACACAGTATCACATGAGCGATGGGGCGACTGGCGACCACACGCCGCCATCATGCTCTCCAACAGTTCCGCCAAGCCCGAGCAGGACCACCGCACTCTCACGCAACTCGGTAATATACACTCGCACACTACACACACACACACACAGTATCACATGAGCGATGGGGCGACTGGCGACCACACGCCGCCATCATGCTCTCCAACAGTTCCGCCAAGCCCGAGCAGGACCACCGCACTCTCACGCAACTCGGTAATATACACTCGCACACTACACACACACACACAGTATCACATGAGCGATGGGGCGACTGGCGACCACACGCCGCCATCATGCTCTCCAACAGTTCCGCCAAGCCCGAGCAGGACCACCGCACTCTCACGCAACTCGGTAATATACACTCGCACACTACACACACACACACACACACACACACAGTATCACATGAGCGATGGGGCGACTGGCGACCACACGCCGCCATCATGCTCTCCAACAGTTCCGCCAAGCCCGAGCAGGATCACCGCACTCTCACGCAACTCGGTACTATACACTCACACACTACACACTTCAGTCAACGAATTCTCAAAAAAAGGTATAGAGGGAAATGCTTGGAACACAATTTTTGACTTCGTAACTTTGTTTGGACTAGTTAGGAGGTTAACATATCAAAAGTCATCGCCCGTACCCCTTCATCATTAAAGAGTTATCCAGTCAAAAAGAGCAAAAAGGTAAAGATTTTTTTTTCCATAACTAAAAATTTTCAAGAGCGAATATCTCAAAAACTATACAAGATAGCGAAAACTTTTTGCAAAATTATTAAAGCTGATTAAATTTACTACAAGTTTTATTTAGTTAAATTTTGATATCTTGTATAGTTTTTGAGATATCCGCTCTTGAAAATCTATTTTTGTGTCGTTAAAATGAGCAGCAAGTGTTTTGTTTGTGATGAGGAAGTGATTGCATCGAGTCCTCATGTTTCTAAAGTAGGTGAAAAAGGGGTAATTTTCCTTAAAAAAAGCCAGTAAAGAGAGAGATGACGGCAAAATCAGTCAACTAGCCAATGCGACTACACTGCGAATATCTCGAAAACTTTACAAGATATCGAAAAACTTGACTGAATAAAACTTGTAGTAAATTTAATCAGCTTTCATTTTGCAAAAAGTCTTATGTTGCTAGGACGTATAGTTTCTGAGATATATGCGAAAAACCGAAAAATGGGACCTTCAAACTCCCCCCTCTAGGCCGGCGTTAGGGGTACGGGCGGTGACTTTTGATATGTTAACCTCCTAACTAGTCCAAACAAAGTTACGAAGTCAAAATTGTGTTCCAAGCATTTCCCTCTATACTCTTTCGTTGATTGGGTTACACACTTTCTATATAGTAATATTTTAATTTTTTAATACGTTGACATCACATATATCATTGAAATACAAACTCGTTGATATTGTTACGGATTACGGTTTGGGATTGGAGAGAAATGCCAATGTAAAGTTTATTGGGACTTATTTACAACCCGAGCTTTTCAGTTCAGTCTTACGGCGTCCTCCGTCCGAGACAAGTTTACAGTTTTGTATGGAGATGTTGATTTTCTTTTTTTATTTCTTTAAAATTCCATTCATTGTAAGTTTTTGGAAAGCTGTCCCACATATATGTCGCAGGCAAATCGTATACGAGTAATTCGCCGTTTACAAACCGCCGGAAAATTGTATACGTTCGACAAATAGTAAAATGGCATCTGCATATTGTAAACAGGGTTAGATCAGTACTGGTGCATTTAGGTTCGGTTCGGTTATCTTACGACAATAACGCACGAACCGAGCTTGTGAAGTGATCGTGCCGCGGGAGCGGCCGGCAAGTGTCAGACACGAATTGAGATTGCCAACAACGAGAAGAGGCATAATGTAAAATGACGAATTTAAAAACTTTTCGACATTTTTTAAAAAGCCAAGTAATTATGTGAATCGGCGAATTAAGTAAATTGTCTGCGTCATATAGAATGTACCTAATAAAAATGAACGTGTCTGCAGGTGACAGCCTGCTGTCTCGCGGCCTGCTGTACTCGGCACAGTTCTGCTACGTGTCGGCCGGCGTGCGCTTCTCGCGCCACCCCCTCGCGCCCCTGCAGCCCCCCGCCGACCCCGCCGCCCCCGCCGCCCCCCACGTGACGCAGCCCAAGCTGGCGCTGCTCATGGGAGACGCCCGCGCGACAACCCTAGCGCAGCTCGCCACCAACCAGGCGATATTCGCCACGGAAATCTACGAGTACGCCCTCTCGCTCAATCAGGACTATGTTATTAAAGAATTGCAGGTTAGTTGTTTTGAATTTATTACTCAGTATTATTCAAACCTTTATCTTGGACAACGTCATGCAACCCAAGCTGGCGCTACTCACGGGAGATGCTAGAGCGACAACCCTGGCGCAGCTCGCTCAACCGGGCGATATTTACCACTGACATCTACGAGTACGCGCTCTCGCTCAATCAGAACTATGTTATTAAGGAATTGCAGGTTATTTTTGTACCGCGTGGAACAGAACGACCGACAATGCCTGGGTTATGGATATGACTTCCACACTTACGTAATAACCCCGTTTAATTTTGATGACTTGAGACGAATAATAAAAGTTTATTTATTACGAGATATTGAATATCAAAAAATTACTTAAAAACTGCGAGTTCACAACCCTAAAAGTTGACTTTTCAAGCGGGGTTAAAACACTCATGCGCGGGGTGCAGTGCAAATTGCAGAGCGCCGGCGTCGCGTATCGCTACTATGCCACGGGGTCTCGCGAGTGGAGGGCTTATGATTCGCGCGTCGCGATTGCAATCCACGTCGTCGTAATTTTTTTTTCTTATTGTTCGGTTTACAGATTTAGTAGTCGTTAAGTCAGAGGCCATCTGACAGCCAGGGTGGCCACCAACCTGTCAAAGCCTAATTAGGATTGGGTCTGGTTTACCGTCTGGGTTGCGGAGGTCAGTGGCAGGCGCTCTGTGTAAAAACCAGTGCCCCCGTCAAATCTCCTGGGTTAGGTAGCCGATTCCGTAAAAATTATTTGGAAAAAACGGAATAGGGCTAGGGCAGTGATGATGTTAATATCTGTCGATGGCCTATTTTTGAAATCGTAATTTCTAAATATTAAATGTTTTTAATAATGAGTTACCACTTGCACGTTTTTGAAACAACATTAATTTGTAAAAAGTAAATGTAAGTGAAAAACTTTGAAATTGCCAAAATTGTCTCAAAGAGATGTGAAGGTCATTTTAATAATTTGGAAAAGAAGACAAGGAAGTTTTGAATCTTTAATTTGTGTTTTCAATTTATACCGTTATTTATTTTTTGGCGAAGTATATAGCACTATGCATGCATCACTCGAAAGAAAGTACTATTCCCACCTTGGGTGTATTGAGATCCTCGGCTGCGCCTCGCACCCTCATTGGGAATCGGTCCCTTTCTCTTCTCGATGAGAAATGTACTATTGTGTGTTTTCCTGTTTAGGTGTACAAGCTGATCCTAGCGACGCGGCTGGTGGACGTGGGTCAGTACGAGCGCGCTCTCGGCTACACGGAAGCCGCCGCCCGCGCCGTGACACGTGACCCTCGTGCCTACGCTCCTGCCTTCACCCGCCAGCTGGCTGACCTGGGGGACCGGCTCAAGTACCACGACCCCGCGCTGCAGGAAGACTCCTCGCCTGACGACGCCGACAGCGCCCAGCCTTCGCCCACGCGCCACCAGCAGTGGCTCGATGACGTCACCAGTGTAGCCAACATGCACCGGGTGAGGAAGCCATACCTCACTTACTGGTACCCACCAGGTGCCCAGCGGGACCGGCTCAAGTTCGACGGCCCCGACGCAGACAGCGAGCCGCCCCCGTGGCTCAATGACGGCACCACCGTGTTGTGCCGGGTGAGGGGGCCGTACAGTGATTACTGGTACCCAGCAGGGCCCGAGCAGGTGTGCGAGCTACACGACGGGCCCAAGTCCCGCGAGCAGCTCGATGACGTCACCGGTGTGGACAACATGCGCCGGGTGAGTAGGCTATACCATACTTACCGCTACCCAGCGACTCAAGTTATAACTATAACCAACTTGACATTTTTGGTCTTTTTTGCGTGCCGCCTTTTCTATAGTACGGCCTACATTACTCCCTTCGATCGAGAGAAATATTTTTCGTCCCTTTTAGTGACACACTCGTTTAATTTTCGATATATATATACGATACTTTTCGAAACATGCAAATTTAAAAATCATCCCTCGACGATAGAGTAGGATAATTCAGTTAAAACAATTTTAGACTATTAGGCTAAGCCTTCCCAGAGATACAAGGTGCAGTGAAAGGTTAACGTGGATACAACTCCTGGGAAAACCCAAATACAATATTCAAAATGCCAGCGGATCGCTGGGCCAAGTAATTTATATTAATCTACAACCCACCAAGCATTGTCTTGATGGAGATGGTGAAGACGCCGCGACGTCCGCAGTGCAGTAGATGGAAGAGGGATAGGGCAATTACTGGCTACATGTCACGTTGAGCAGAACAAAAGTTGATGATCAAAGTAGCACAAGGTTTAATTTACAGTTTTCAAGGGGCGCCCCAACACGACCCAGTGGACAACGAGTGTGGCACCGCACCAACAAATTTAGGGTCCAAATTACAAAACAGGAGCCCAATAGTGGCCCAACAATATTTTTACTGCTACAGCTCCATGCGTAGCTCTATAACCAGTTCCCATGTCCAACTCAAAGTATCTTACTTTTTTTTCTTAATGGCAAAAGCGTTAAGCCAATACTGCCTTGTTTACAAATCATAATAATGCCAGACACAGGCTGCCCTGCACCTGGCTTAAATCGGATGCAACAAAACCGAACAGCATTTATTATTTTTTATTTAATAAAAAAAATATTATTTATTTATTATTTTATTTATTTATATGGTTGGTTTTAAACTTTTACACTTCTCATAAATGTTTATTTTAGGGCGATACTTGTAGACCTGGAATAAAATTGTATAATTCGCCGTTTACAAACGGCGGGCAAACTGTAAACGGTTGGAAAAATAAACGGGTTTAGATCACTGGTGCATTTCAGGTTCGTTAGTCACGGCAAAGGTATAAAGGGGAAGGTAGGCACGTTTTAGGTTATCTCACGACTTCAATGATTACGCACCAGAAACGAATTACGCGCCGTTTTGTGAAATGCAATGTATTATGCACGAATCAAAAATTTCTCGGCATTTTGTATAATGCCAAGGCATTAAAAAGATGAATTATACATTTTTCCTGCGACATATCAATAAAAAAATAATAATAAATAATTGTTTGGATGCTAATCACTGCCAATTTGACAATTCATCCAACCCATATTCTACTTTATTGTCAGAGAATGAAGTTACGAATTTGACTGTATCGAAGTAGTATCGTATCGATATATTGAAAACTCATCTAAAGTTAAGAGTAGACACCCTGTATCGTGAAAGGAATACATCACGATACAGGGTGTCTACTGTTGTGTAAGCTGTTACTAACCTAGCCTGGTGTGTGTGTGTGTGTAGGCGGAGGCCATGTCCCAGCAAGCGACGCCGCAGCACAACTACTACGCGCCGCCGCCGCCACAGACGTGGGGTGACCAGGTAAACCGCACCCATAACTTTCCTCTTACGGTACCCATATAAGTACCCATCAGTTATAAATAAATAATAAATATTGGGGGACATTTCACATATGGTCATCTGATCCCAAACTAGGCGAAGCCTGTAATATAGGTATCAGAGACTGACATACATACATACACACATAAATAGACAAATAATACTCATACACAGAATAAACACTTGTGTTCATCCCACAAATGTTTGCCCTGGGCGGGAGGTACCCATGAGTTATAAATAAATAATAAATATTGGGGGACATTTCACATAAGGTCATCTGACCCCAAACTAGGCAAAACCTGTACTATGGGTATCAGAGACTGATACATACATACACACATAAATAGACATAATACTCAGACAAAGAATAAACACTCGTGTTCATCACACAAATGTTTGCCCTGGGCGGGGGGATAGAATCCGCGGCCCACGGCGTGACATGCAGGCTCACTACCAACCAAACCAAGGTTCTTGTCGAGTTGCTTGTTTTCACAAATTTTCTTCGTTTCGAGAACGAAACGAATTTACGTGTTATGTATTGAAGTTGTTTAAATGGTGGTTGTGTCGCTGTTGACGGACACAGCAGCAGCAGTACCAGGCCGCGCCGCCGGAGCCGCGCCCGGAGCCGGAGGAAGCGCCGCCCGCCGCCGACTACTCGCAGTACTACCAGCAGCAGCCCGAGCAGCCGCCCGCCCAGGCAGACCCCACGCAAAGGTGACTTTCAAAACGTAGGATTCTTCTTTAGAATCCTTCACTATGCTCTGAATTCAAAAAACGCTCTCTCCCTTAAAATAGTTCTTTGCTCCCTTGGTAAACAAACTACTATTTCAATTTATGACTTTTTTAGTACTCTAACCTGGGATGGTTCCGTAGAAGTTTTTGATCAGTATTAGAAACAGGATCGCTTGGCACCAAAAACTTTTAAGTTTAAAATGGAAATTTTCTTGCTAACTGTAAATGTTTTTTAAATCTGTGAATGGGGATCAAAATTTCATAAAAAGTTGTGGTAAGTCTCTTAAGACCATTTTCGTGTAGCTGTAACAGTTAAGGTATTGCCCTCAAAAATCCATCCTATATACTTAGGAGGATCATCGTCATTTTGTTTACACCCTGTAAAGAGTGTAAGGAACAGCCTTCCGAAAACTGAAATGGCGTGATCAGTCAACATAACTGAACATATTTTAGTAAAAAACTTTCAGGAAACGAAGAAAAAAAACGGCCTCCATACAAAAGATCATACCAGAAAGCCATACAACTTTTCCCCGCTAATTGACCTCACCACAGGTCTCGAGGCGTTAAGTTTTCCAGCTAAACAACTTATACGGTGTACATGGCGGAAAAACTATTACTAAAAGTATGGACGAACATTGCTCTTCCATGCTTTTGCTAAAAGGCATGGACGAACAATAAGAAGGACTGACCATCCCCTTTTAGAAATCGTAACGCGGAAAAGTGTAAAACTAGATGGCGCTAATAAATAGTCCGGGAAGTTATTATGATTTATCGAGTATTCTGCAAAAAAAAATAACCAAATTTCAATGTTAGCGTTTCTTTAAACTGAGACTATGTTGAAATTTTGAACGATTTTTTGGCAGAATACTCGGTAGACCATAATTAATTTCCAGATTATTTGAAAGCGTCATCTAGTTTCTATGAGTTTTATGCCTTTCCGGGTTACGTTTTCTAGTATGGGGATTGTCAGCAATTTGTAGCGTATTACTAGAATCCTCTTGCACAACTGGCTGCGAAACTATGTCTAGGGCGACCGAAAGGATAAAAAAATCTCTTCATGAAACTTCACATCCTTTCCTAAGAAACAAATTTCGAGAAAAACAAGATTTGTCCCTTACTAACCTATAGGTCGCCGTCATTGGAGGACCGCAGTTTCTCGTTTTTAGACTTATGAGTTGAATTTTATAGATTAAGTCGAAAAATTTTGCAGTGTTAAAAATGACAAGAAAAAAAAAGATTTTTATGTATGTCATTAGATGGCGCTATTTGTATATTAAAACACGGTATCGTTGTGATTTCCTTCTTTTATTTATTATATGTTAGATCAACATCATCATCATCGTGTTACGAGTATCTCAATATTTGAATTATTTTTTTCAATTCAATTCATTTATTTGTGAAACATGTGTATAATAGGATCTTAATAGTTAGGTAATACAGCTCAACATGTTCAGCCATTCGGCATACAAATATTAACAATACAAAATAAATCTAGAAGTCAAAATTAATTTTTGACGGCAAATCATCATGTACGCATTATGTACGATATGCTATTATTAGCTAGAAGGAAATATAGGAGAAATAATTAGTGGGTGAGCCAATTTTTTGTACAGTTATTAAAGAAAGTGTCCTGAACAACATACTAAAAGTACTGAACGGTAGCGGTAGAGGCAAAGGCAAGGGGGTTGCGGGGTGTAAAAGACGCTTTTTTATTTTTTGTAAATATCTCGAAAAGTAAGACGTATAGCAAAAAATGTCGAAGCACAAAATTAATTCACATAAAATTCTCTATAAAAATGCCTTAAAAGCTTTTGCTAGAATTAATACTTCAAGAGATCCTTAGAAGGGAAAATGGGTAATTAAGATTATCTAACTGCATAAAAGAATATGTCTTAACTGATTCATCACCGCCAAGCCGCTATAGCTAGATAAGTGAAATTGTGTACAAAGTGTGTTGCTTGTAAAAATCACTCAAAGTTGTATGAAAATCCTACAGTTTTGACATGATACGAATAAAAATTTTGAATTAAGCTTATGAAAAAAAATAACCACGTGTTTAAGCATTTTTGAAAAATCGTTCCCCAAGGAGGTAAAATGAAGGATGAAAGTACTAATTCCTGAAAATCCGAACTGTCATTTTGAGTTTCGTACTAATATTACTCATATTTACAAATTTTCAATGGAAATCAAGAGGTTTATCATTCGTTTATTTTTAATTAACCATATTCCTAATTCAAATCACTTTTAGTCCCTTAGGTATTAAAATGCGATTTTAGTCCCTGTCAACGTAGAACTAGCTCTTTTCGAAGATGTGATAAAAAAAATTTGGCTATCCCATACAAACATTTGATCGTCAATACTGGGAATTTCATAAGACGAGCACAAAATATTCTCATTTTCAAAGTATATAAATGTGTTAAATTTGGTTTAGTTACGAGGAGTGGGCACGCCAGGAGGAGCAGACGCAGCCGCAGCCGCCCGCATACGACAACTACTGGCAGGGAGATGCTGGCGGCGGCTTGTACTCCTATGGAGAGGTGAGCTCCCTTCCATTCCCTTACCTTATCTGAATGCTCTCTACAGTCGCCATAATGCATCTTGATTAGAATGACAGTAGGACGGAGCGATGCGTAAGCAATTCTAAATGCCGAAAAATTTTACATAATGTCGCGGTATTTCACAAAACGGCGCGTAATTCGTTTCTAGCACTCAGCTGGAATTGGAGGGAGCTCCCTGTCCTGTAGTGGACATTTCATGGGATGTTATGATGATGATGATGACTCGCCGGCCGCTACCGCCGTGGCACGCTCGGCTCGTGCCTTGTGGTCAAGAGATAACCTAACCGATCCCTGCTGATCGGCGCCGTTTTATGATTGGCCGACCGTTTACAGTTTGCCCGCCGTTAATAAACGGCGAATTATACGATTTGCCTGCGACAGAGACACGAACCGCTCCGTCCTGCTCTCACGCATATCTCTGTCCTACTGTCATTCTAATCGAGCTACATCTTGGAGACCTTCATTATTTCAACTGTAATATAGAGCGACCAAAGATCTGTTCGCAGTCGCCGTTGAATAAAATTAGAACCATAACTATACTGAAAACTTGATGCTTTACGAGCACAATAAATGACAACAACGCCCTCTGATCACTTTCATCCACCTGCCAATTGATCTTTTTGGTTCTGTAACATACAATACCGCATACGTATTCTTTCTTACGTTTACAGGGCGCCAGATAAAAAAAGTCTACTGATAAACACAGATGCTTTGTACATGAAATTCACTAAAACAAATGAGATGGCATAGACAAATGTTATTTTTTTCGTATCGGTGTTCATGTTGTGCCTTTATCAAAGACATTTAGTAATCTCTTTTTAGGGTTCCGATACCAAAATGGTAAAAAAAAGGAACCCTTATGGTGCCGCTCTGTCTGTCTGTCTGTCTGTCTGTCCGTCTGTCTGTCACACCTCTATATCTCAGCAACCACTTATGCTATCAACCTGAAATTTGGAATAGTTTTAGAATATAGTTGCCCAACTTAATTGCACAAGAAAAAATTTTGAAAAAAGTATGATTATTAATATAAAGGGGGCCAAAATAGGGGGGGCCAAATTTCAAATTGTCGCTACTAGGTCGAGTGGGGTATCATATGAAAGGGCTTTACTTGTACATTTTAAAATATATTTTTGTATTTTTTTAAATTTCTTAGTTTTAAAGTTATGATGAAAAATGTCAAGAAAAATACCATTCCCCCCCCCCTTATCTCCGAAGTTTGAGTAAGGAAAAATCTGAATTAATTACAGTTGACAGAAGTTTATATAAACTTTACAGCAAAAATAAAACGATCTTTCTAAGTTGCACAGTTTTTCAGAAATCTGCAAAAAACCTTTACAAACAAATTTAGTTTTGCGGTCCTGAAAATGGACTTTATTGCTTCCAAAAATACTATAGGTATATCGGAACCCTCGGCGCGCGAGTCCGACTCGCACTTGACCGGTTTTTTTTAAATCGTAAACAAACCTCAAGAGGCCCAAAGGAGCCCTCAATAAGTCAATTTACAGTTTTTGACCGCCATTTCGAATATTTTTATTGTGTTATTTATGTAACAAGCATATATGAATTCAGCAGGGTCGTATTGGTTTAAAAACACCTTTAAAATAACAGATGTTTGGTTCGCTTATAGACGAAAAACGGAAGCCTTTTTCTCAAAACTTAACTAGTCTATTAATATGGTTTTTCTACATTTTGAACAAACATTGTTTCTGCGGTTTTGTTTTAACGTTTTTTTTGCTACGTCTGTGAGGTAGTTGAATCATAACAAAGTTATACGATTCGACCATAAAACATTCACGCAATTATTAACTTATCATAAGGTCATATGAATATGACTTTGTTTGAAATTGCCATGTCCATTCTTGACTAATATCAATTCTTTACGACACGTGTGTCCAATGTGTTGGACTGTAGGTTCGTTTGTATGTAACTGATGAATATTTATGGCTTGCGGGGTAGTTGAGTACTCGTAATAGTTCTGCAATTGTTTGATTACTTGTGGAAGTAAATAACGATTCGAACGAGTTGCTTTTTGCATTGTAACTTTGTTGATAGTCTTCAAAATCGTACTCGAACGTAATAAAAATGAGCGTTTAGAAAACAAATCTGAAGTGATTATCATAAAGACTCGAACGAAGTATATTTGAGAAAAAATACATTGAAGTTTATGTAAGAAGTAGGCTCAGGAGTACGGTGTTTCTCTTAAAAGTTAAGTTTCGTATGAGATTCGGTAGTGTGAAAGTATGAGTGAGTAGTCCCCCCGTGATCGCGAGTAAGCGTGGCGCAGCAGGATGTAGACTAACGTGTGTTGTGTGCCGGGGGCAGCGCGCCGGGCCGCGCCCCTCGCTGCGGCGGCGAGTGCACCCCGCGCCCCCCGCGCCCCGCCCCCGCCCGCTGCGCCTGCGCCCCGCCTCGCGCCACTCCAGCGCCAGTGCCGACTCCTCCTCGGGCGAGCGCGCGCGTGCCTCCCCGCGCGTCTCGCAACCCCCGCCCCTCTCCGACTTGGACGTCCACATCGCTCACAGCCCGCAGTTCGGACGAACCGCTAACAACCCTCCGTCAACCTCCCGCAACCCGATCCGCCCGATGGAAGACAAAAAGACCCGCTACGGCGCCGTCATCTCCAACACCGTGGACACGTGGGCGAGGCAGACCGTCCGGCTCAAGGACGGCACTTACAAACCGCTCGTGTTCGGCGGCACGTACCCGATAGAAGTGCCCACCTCGCCTCCGGAAGAGAAGCCCCGCTCTGTAGGTCCGGTCGCGGCGGTCAAACCGAACCAGAGTCGGCCGGTCGCGGAGATCAAAGCTACCGTGGACACGTCGGCGCACCGCCGCGAGTTGAGGAAGACGATCGAGCGGAGCCTCGACCGATTCGAGGCCATCCTCCAACGCCGAGAGGTTACCAAAGATACGCGCAGGAAGGCGTTCTCTAAACGCGTCATCAATACCTTCGACATTGACGAGCCGATGTCGTCGACCGACCCTCCGGCCGAGGCTATGATAAGAGAAAAGGACGCTAAATACTACGTCTCCGGCCCTAAAACCTTTAATATTGACGAACCCGTCACTTTCATATAAAAAAAGCTTAGAAAAATATTATTGTTATCGATGTTGTAATCACTTACACAAAGTAGATTAAAACGTTTAATTTTAGTGCACAAGAAATGCATCTCGCTTTATATAAATTTTAAAACCAAAAGCTATGTAGTCATGTTCGAATTTATAGTATTTTTTGCTGTGATACCGTTGATCTGAATAGTGCGATGTAAAATTGTTTTTTATGATATTTATTGTGATGTTATCGGCCATATAGACCACCGAATTGTAACCATTTCACTATACATAAGATCGTATTATCATTATAAACTAATTCGTTGTCGATGTGTGTTCATCAATAAAAGTTCAGTGTAACTGGACGTTTAACCTGTTCGATATTGGTTCGACATACAACGCAACCAGGTACATAATATTTTTATGGGTTGGTTGCACCATCTAAACATCTAACTGTATATTTGGTTATGGTTAAGTTAGTGCAACTTATCCTTATTTTGTAAGATGCATTCCTTAAACTATTATGGTTATCATAATTTTGAAAAAAAAGGTATTTTTTTTCTTTGTAACATTATTATATCATCATCATAACATCCCCTGAGAAACGTCCAGCAGGACAAGGACCTTCAGACGCATAACACCACATACGAAAAACACCAATTCGAGGTATTGTGGCGTTTGAGCCCTCAAGTGCTTGTGTAATTCCCCGTCCACATTGTAGGACGGGGAATTACACATTTCATTACATTATTAGGTTGTTAACTAATTCACTTGCTCAGGGGCAGGTTCAGGAAAAATAAATTAAACAAAAAATAGGACGAAAAACTAAAAATAATGTTTCAACTTCATATAGAAATTGCATCAGCTGATACTTTGCGCATTCCGTATACAGGGTGTTACAAAAAGGGTATACCAACCCTGAAGGGTGTGAATCTGTCCAAGAAACTGAACAACTTTTCCTAAGGAGCAAAGGTCGAAACACGAAAAAAAATTTTGACTTTCCATAGAAACTGAATCAGCGCATTTTGCATGGAAGATAATAGTAGATTAGTAGCCAAGGGCTGTAAGGCATCAATTGCAGCCCGAGATATTTAGGCGCATGAGCGCAGCGATGGCGCCTATAGTTCGAGGGTGCAATTGATGCTTACACCCGAGCTAACTACTCTGCTTTACATCTCGATTGTGAGGTAAGTAGGTCCTTATTATCACCAAATTGTAGGTGACCAATTAGCGCTATAGGGTAATAATGTAGCTAAAAAGCCCTAGGGAGGTAAGTAATTAAAAAAAAATCACTCTTTCAAACCTCAATTACTTACCGCCCTAGGGCTTTTCTAGCTACATTATTACCCTAGAGCGCTAATTAGTCATCTACAAGCCCCATTTGGGGGTAATAAGGACCTACTTACCGAATATGAGAGATGTAAATATATTTTTCTCGTAATTCGACCTATGTTGCTTAGAGAAAGTTGCTCACCTTCATGGTCACTTACCATCAGGGTTGATATGTTACACCACACCTTATAGAAGGACATTTTTTTTTCTTCTTTTCCTTTTTTTGAGGACGAATCCTACGTTCCTTGAGAAAAGTTATTCAGTTACTGATACTGAACCTACCCCTGATTTGGACGCAATCATACTAAAATCCTGTATCTCATTATATTTCATTTAGATGATATTGTAATTCATGGTTAGTTTTATCACTGGTTAAAATCTCGTGGCATATTTCGGTAGTAATTTTATTTCCAATTCGCACCAGAAACTTAGATGTATGGAAACTTGGTCAATTAAAGGTATGGAATGGAGATAGTGTCATTAAGTTATTTAAAAAAAAAATTTTTTCGATCACAGATAACGCAGTAATTTTTTTTTAAATGTCGATTCTCTTGTGGTAGAATATAACTTGGTCTTAGCCTATCATAGTATTTTAAAAGAGCTGTCATGTCACTTAAAGAGGTGACATGTTTTTTGTTCTATGAAAAGCCATATTACAAATATTTGATTTGATTTAAAGGCTGTGACTATGTTCCATTCTGTCAAACGGGAATCGATATTTATTATAAAAAAAAAATACTGCGTTAAAAAATGTTTATTGAATAAATAAAAAATAAATTAAAAAAAAATTGTGAAAAAAATTATATTTTTTATATTAATTCAATGACCCTATCTCATATTAATGGGCCATGTTTGGAGGTTCCTTACATTTGGGTTCACAGTAACGCTCTCCTTATAAATGTTTACTTTTCATAGCTAAATGTTGCATATTTTAATGACTGACTTTCAACATAACATCATGTTTGATTATGCTGTATTTATTTCCTAAAATCTTTTAATTTAATATGTATCAATGAATTTGGCTGTTGAAATCAGAATTTGTTTTTATTTAATAAATATTTTATTTGCACTCGGCTCTTTAATTTGCAATACTTTCTTTTTTTTGTCAAAAATTTTAATTGATTGACACGCTTTCTCACATCCCATCACACTGCTCAAATTATTTCGTAAATAGGGTGTTTTTTAAGTAGTTCTTGATAGAAAAAGGTATGAATGTACTCATGATACTGAACAACTTTCCCCAAGGAACATAGGTCGGTAATACGAAAATCAAGTTTTGTCCTCCCATACTAACTGCATCAGCTGATAGCGCATTTTGTATAGGAGGTCAAATTTGGTTTTTCGTATTTCGACCTATGTTCCTTGGAAAAAGTTGTTCAATATCATGAGCACATGCATAACTTTTGCTATCAAGAACTAATTAAAAGTCAGCCTATAGATACGTCAATATAAAATTACAAAGTCTTCGTATATCGCCTTAGTTTATGTGGGAAATACGTTCCTTCTGTCCATTCCGGACAATAAGTTTTGAGTAAATGTCTGCCCAAATGGGTTTAAAACATAGTGAAAATTCATTTTTGCTTTTTGTACAACTCAAAATAAAATAAAGAATTGCATTTTTGCTTCCAGATAATGTCTTAAGATAAACACATGAACGTGATTGATTTATATGTCTGCACTGAACTTCAAATCACTGTAAATTTTGAAGTTCGCGATCGTTCGTTGAAGTACTCGTAGAAATAAAGAAACGATTTATGTTGGTTATGAAACTAATCAGTAAGTCGACAAAAAGCTACCTAATTTCATATTATGTAGCAGGTTGGTGAATATTGCTCATATTATTTATTAAATTTGCACCGTTGAATTAACTGTTAAACCGATAAATCTTGCTTGGAAAGTTCTCAATTGTCGGCTTACCATGCTCCTCGAGTTTTTGATAAACTTTTTTCTTCTTTTTGTATAACGTTGTAGACTTACAATGTTTGAATTGTATTCTTCATATTATGACGTTTAATTAGTGTTCTGTTAGGAATGTACATTAAATCAGTAAATCCGAATAGTTGACAAAAAAAAATTCTACTTTCTGAAAGGCTATCGAAATAATTTGAGCAGTAATGTCAAATGTGATCATTCGAATAGCATTCCGTAAGTCCCTTTTCCCCGCAGCCGACGGCAGGGGGTGTGAGCGAGACGGAAGCCCCGCGGCCGATGATCACGATGCCGGGAAGCAACAAGCAGAACCTCTACTCGGATTACGACGGCGGAGATCGCTCGCCCAGCCCAGAGGTGAGTTATAGCGTGTTGTCTCTTTCACTCACAGATGCTGAAGCATACACAGCGAGCTAGAAACTGAGTTATTTTAGATGGTAAAAAATGAAATTAATTAAAATTACCTGGGCAACCGAGCTTCGCTCTATAATAGCCGCCTCAACCTGAAAATATCATCGGGTGAGCAAGCAATGCTATTCGCCAATAGATGGCGCTGTGAGTTTCTGTCTAAACTAACATTTAGCAGGGTAGAAAAAAATATATTAACCAAAGAAATAAAGGAGACCCATCGATATCAACCTTTTCAATCTAGTTTTAATATATCAGTTGTCCTGTGGATATTTCAGCATTACAACTGACAATGAGCTAATTCTAATTGCCAGAATTTTTTAACTTTTAAATGGTCAAGTTCATCATTCATCACTGCTTTGTACATTTTGTATACAAGATAGATTTTTATTTGAGTTACTATATTAACATTCCATGCACGTCCACAGCTGGACGTTGAGCTCCCCACATAATTTACACCAAAAAAGGGCAAAAAATTGAGGGTGGTGTAACATAGTCATCAAAGTTGTTAGCCAGACTGTTATTGGTGACCGCATTACGGTGGTACGGTACGCAGAGCAACTGCTGGATATCTTCCAGTTTGAGGTCCCTTAACCGCCTTTTACAACATACACTGAAAATAGTGTGCTGGTGTTATTCTTAGTCCATATCACACAGAGCAAAGAATTTCGATCCTTGAAATCTTGACTTGTTTTTCAAAAAGCTAAGACGTACCTAACATGAATCATGTGACAATGACTCCAATATCCCCACAGAACCAGGAAGAATCCCAGCAGCAACAGAAGAGCCAAACGAAACAGCAGAAGTCGGACAAACCGAAAGATGAGAACAACAAGCAGTCGTCCGGGTGGCTGGGAGGCATCCTCAACAAGCTGTCTCTGCGGGCGCCCAACCAGATGATCCTGCCCGACGATAAGAACCCCACTGTGAGTGAGACCACCAGCCGGGCGCGGGGTACGAGGGGTGGGGGAAGGGAAATGCCAACGCTTCTCTAGATTCAAGTAAATAAACTTAAATCTACAAGGTAGCATGGCCATGGCTACGCGTTTTGCGGGACAGCGGGCGTTTTTTAAATACACTAAGTAAGAAAGTCACATGCACGCAACAGGACTTTATACGCGCCTATTAATTTTAGTTGTGGCTAAATTTTTATAGATAGATTGATTCTTTATTGCACACAACAAGAAATCTAAGTGTGCAGAAAAGAATACCAAATTCCTTTGTAAAAGAAATCCAATTCGCTACGATGGCGTAAAATTAAACTTGAGTGTCATCGTAGAGAAACAACAGTCGTCTTGCAAAAATTATACAGTCTCCTAGTATCACGTGAAAACAAAAGCATCGGTCACTTTGAAATTTCTCGGTCTCTGTCTGAAGGTGCTAAAACGTTTTTATTTTCAATTTTTTCTTTTATTTTGTAATATTACAAATTTCACGGTTATTGTTACTATTTCACGGTTTTCTGAGTATAATATATCTCTTTTTTTCTTTAAAGCAGTGATCTCTGAATTGTATTGCGGAGGTCATTGGTAAATATCAGGCGGGAGACGTCGCCCGTATCTGCTATTTGTGTTATGTCATTATGTTTATGTTGTAACTACTATTTGCACCTCCTTTTACAGTTATATGTATGTATTTTTTGGTTACTCATAAAATTGCCGACAGATTCGTGAGATCGTAATTCTTATATGTCTTTTGCTATTTTCATTACAAATTTTTTGTTTGAAAGATGTTATCAAGTAAGGTTGTAAATCTATTCATTAAATATTATTTTTATTAATCTAAAATCAAAGGTTCGAATGTAGTTCATCTTAGAAGTCACTCATATTACATTATTCGATTTGTAATATCTTTTTACAGCTGATACTTTTCAAATACAAAGTTAAGTGTTTGTACTGAAAATTGAATTTCCTTAAAATTTTTCATACAAAACTACAATTACATAGGTAAAAACCTAATATATGAACTATAAGCAGCCAACGGGTCGTGTAGCAATAGCTGGCGCATTCATGATAATACACAATTACATAAATATTGTACAAACCAGTTTTATACAAAATTTGACTTATTATGGAAACAGTACCACCAGAGGCGGCTCGTCCTAAAGAGCACTGGTGCAGTGCACTCCCTCTTTCACAAAACTCAAACTTAGGATGTATTACCTACCTAGTTAAGTTACATACGATTACATACCTATTTTCATAACCCTATACGTTGTATACATTTATAATAGCCTAAGAAATAATTACGCAACAAATAAGTAGTCAAGTTGTACCAAGTGGCGCGCCAGCGATTCCGCTCCTATGAAGAAATCTTCAGTACAATTCCTTATACAGAATTCAATGAGTGTGAAAGAGAAACATCAACACGCTCGAGCGCGTGAAACAAAAGATTTTCTATGAAAAATTAGCCTAATCAGAAGCGCTGCTCGCTCAGTGCTACGTTGCCAGGTCACGATGCGCATGCAGTTCGGTGACAAGGCGCTGTTGCCGATCATACGTAAACAAACTTTTCGTATACAGCTTTCAGTTACTGTTCGCAATTTTGCTTGATAATTTAGAAATAATTGTTTTTAATAGTGTACGTGCTTAATTACTGTAAAAATGGACGAATACAGTGTCGTTTACATTAAAAAATGCGAAAAAGACGCAAATATGACTTGAACTCAATGAAAAGGGGCCGCCACAACCTGAAATCGCGCTAGTTCAAAAAAGTGGTACAAAAATTCACTTTTAATCGTGTTTTCAAACCAGAACAATATTTAAAAACACCTTGGATGTGCGGTTATAAATAAATTGTTTTGTTTCCCGTATCTGGTATTTGGAACTGGCGCTGGCGCGCATAATATGTAGGTAACAATAAAGCCATAAAAAATATTTCATCAATAAATGGTAGGTAAGTAAATTTATTTAAGTATTTAAATTTTTTTGTGCACACCCATTAAAAAATGTCACGAGCCGCCTCTGAGTACCACGATATGGTTTTTTTTATTGGGAAGAACCTGTCATTCTCGTTCAAAGGTTGTTTTGCTAGTATTGCTAGTGTACCCACTTATTTTCTTGTTATTTATGTATCTTATCTTATGTATTGTATTTTATTATCGCTCACAAACAGTATTGAGGTATTTATTTTATATTCTGATTTGGTGATGGCTTAACATTGTAGTTAATAAAATATATTAATTTTGTTTGCCTTTTATTACTCTCCCAGCTTGTATAGTTCTGTCGCTTAGCTTTATACATTGCTTTTGTTGATATCGCTTACCAAGTTAGTAGAGAGTGTCCACTTTGTATTAAAACTATGTAACACCAAGACAACACCGATAACTGAAAAGGCATGTTCAGCTAACGAAACTGAACAACTTTCCCAAATAAACATTTTTGAAAAATGTAAAAAAAAATTGAACTATCCATGCAAATTCCTCACTGATCGAACAGTTTGTATTTTTGTATGGAGAGGACGAAAAATTTGTTCATTTCCCAAAGATGTTTCTTTAGGAAAGTTTTAGAGTTTCGTTGACTGAGCACGCCCATTTCAGTTTTCGGAACACCGTCATTCACACCCTGTATATAAGATGCTAATGTAGTAGTGAACAAATGCGTCAGTCAGTGAAGTATCTAAAGCGGATGGACTATAGTTATTTGTGACTAAGTAATAATGTTCGTTTGTGTGTATAGTGCGGTAAGTACGTACCTGCGTGTTGAGCATGTGGTGTTCTGTTGCGTAGATCGTGTGGGACGCGGAGCGCAAGCGCTGGAAGAACCTGGACGGAGACGAGGACGTGACCGACCACGCGCCGCCGCCGCCGCCCACCCTAAGGGATCTGGTGCCTCCAGTGCAGTTAGTACACTTCTCACCTACTTATCTATATGTTGCAAGCTAATTGCATAATGAAATTCGTCATAGCTGATGTTAATCCCATACATTTTTATTCTATTATATACCGTTTGCGATAATAGAAAGCCACTTGTCTCAGGGCCCAGGTCTTTCCTTATCCTCCAGGTTTTGTGTTTTCTCCTAATTTTTAGACAAATACAAACGTAAATTAACGAAATGCTTGCAGGAACGCTGTGTTACCGGGAGGCGCCATGCAGCCCCCCGCCGGCGCGGGCACCCTTCCTCCCCCAGTCTCCAACATCTTCAAGATGCAGAAGGGAAGACGTGAGTACAATATGCAGCTTGTCTTCTAACTATACTGTCTTCATTTTATATGGTCTTTGAATATGTGTAGTGCTTCCATTTAGTTTAATTTTAGCATAAATAATATCCACATAAACGTTTTCATTCGGCTTTTATAGCAAGAAAAACATTTGTCTCCATAATCACGAATAAAAAGTCCAATGTATTGAATGGTGAACCATAAAGGAGATGGATTTTTTCGGTCTTTTAATCAAATTCCGAAAAAATCTAACCACTATGTAGAAAAAAAACATAGATTGTAGACTTAAAACTGAGCCTACATGCCCAGTTGTGGGACTTAAACGCCCACCATTTAGGAGAAGTAAATTTTTAAAAATATGCTAATTAGTCCACTCAGAAAGTCTATAAAACGCATCTGCCACTATCTAACTCTTTCTAACGCCTAGTCATTAGAAAGAGTTACGTTAACTGCTAAGTAGGCGTTAGAAAGAGATAGATAGTGGCAGATGCGTTTTATAGACTTTTTGAGTGGACTAGTTAGCTGATTTTTGAAAATTAATTCATCCTAAATGGTGGGTGCTTAAGTCCCACAACTGGGCATGTAGGCTCAGTTTTAAGTCTAGAATCTATGTTTTTTTTCTACATAGTGGTTAGGTTGCTTTGGAATATTTTTAAATAAAAGACCGAGCTCCATACATTTTCCACCCTGTCCTTTGCCTGCTTGTTCGAACTACGGCTAGAGTAGTAAAACGAGCTCGGTTCGTATAGTAAAACACGTTAGATTATTTACCGATTGGTTTGAATGTGACAAGCTGATATCCCCGTTTCTCTAATGAAGGAACCGACATCGAGTAAAAGTTTCAATATAAAGATTTTTATCCGATTATCGATGAAACCAATAAAAGAATATTTGAATTAAAGTGTTCTAGTAAGTTTCCATCTACAACCTCAACGCTGCAGCTGTGCAACTAATTTGCAATAGTGGAAGTAGAAAATGATCTATCAATTTTGACAACACTTACAATGTCTCCAAAATAATAAAGTTAACCTGTAAAGCTTCTGAATATCCGATCGGATGAAATGACATATTGACATTTGATCCCTATAGCAATTTCCCACAGAGTTTCCGAAAAATGGAAAATTCATGAAAAATGTATTGAAAATTTCGCGAAAATATGCCTTATTGCGTAAATAACTACGTTTTCTTTTCGATTCCTTCAAATTTTGACACGGTGCTATAGAGGTGGTTGAGCATCAGTAACTGTCAGAAAGGAAAATAAAACTTGTTGTTTTAAGGTGTGCAAATGAACTTAAACCTTATGGTGACCGTATGGAATTTTATTTTTCTTGGTGTTTCACGTGATGTTCAGGGCGAAAACGAGATGTGTCAGTAGATAAGGACAATGAGAGAATCAAGAAAAACTAAGTGAGAACTGCTAGCGTCGAGCCCGATGTTCAGGCCTTTTCCAGATTTACATGCTGGTCTGTTTTAGCTAAAGTTCCCGACTTATCTGGCAAGGGTTTTTTTAGTATCATCATAATACTATATCATTTTTGTTCGGCCTGAACATCACGATTATATCGAAACAGACAAGCCTGAAAATCTGAAATAGACTACTAGTTTATGCCACTGTCAAGTAAAGATAGTCATTGAAACATGAGTGCTTGTTTGTGATATGAGACGCAGCCGAATGTCACAATAGACAGCACGAATGTTACAATGACTAGTTTGCAATCAGTGGCATACAGGGCATACATCACTTTTTCTACGAACATAAGAATCATCAAGAAAATAACGTACCAAATTTTTTTTGCAGTAGAGCACTAGAACAGCTCCACTTTTTTGGTAATAAAGTCCTCTTGAGTTTCGTACGCTGCCTTAATTATTTCGGGCGGCGTGAAAGTTTTACTCGTGTTTACAAATTTTCAATCGAAATCAAGATGTTAAAACGGCCCATACAAAGCCCTGCCTGCAGGGCCCTGCTTGCAGTGCGCACTGCCAATCGTACCGTGTGTGGTCTTGCAGGGCCGATGTAACGGCGATTTTGTCGGCCCTGCATGCCCACACAAAGTACGATTGGCAGTGGCACTGCAAGCAGGGCCCTGCAGGCAGGGCTTTGTATGGGGCCCTTTATCGTTAAATTATAAAATAAAAGTTATTTTTTGACAGATTAAATAAGCGCGAATGAATGAAATGGATATAGAATGTAAATTACTACGACGTATCAGAACGTAAATCACAACGTTCATGTATTACAGTGTATATCTTTCTCTTTCTTTCACACTGCTGCATCCCTCTCGGCCAGCCATCATATAATACTGTATGGAGGGGTTCAGTTCATAAGTGCACGAATTCTCTTTAAAGTTGTCCTTTCATTTCCTTCGTAAAGTCCACTATCGCTTTACGGGGGAGCAATGAACAATTTCCCCACTCGACACTGGCGGTTCGCCATAATTTGAACTTTTAAAAAGTGAAAAAAATCCAAAACCACGAACATTCTAGAACACGACACTGGCAGAAATGTCCTCAAATATGGGTTGACTACTGCCAAATAACAAAAAAAAAGAAAAGTTGTCCTTTATGGCTTGGTAACTAGCATATTAGCCGATGGCATCCAATACATCATACTCGTAGTATGAACGTAATTTAGTTGCCAAACTTAACAAAAAGGTGAAAAAATTATATTACCGTATTGTAGACTGTTGCATTTATAAATATTACGCAACTGTTGTCGGAATGGCAATGTTTGTGATACTGTTTCCGGTTTCGTATTTAGAATTTTAACAAATGGGAGTACAAAAAAATTATTTGTGTTATCATGGTGATATTCAACGCGAACAAAAGTGATTGCAGGTGATACAGTAGCTTATGGTGATGGTGATACAGTAGCTTATAGCTTAAGGCCTCCTGAATACCAGGCTCCGGTTTGGAACATGGTTTTTGTGATCCTTTAAGTCCGAGTCACACAGAGGCGGTATGATTGCGAAAGCGGTCTGGGGGCGGACCTGTGGGAAGAAAATACCGCGCCGCGACCGAATTTCAATGTCACAGGGGCATAAGAACTCATACTTTACAAAAAATACCGCCCCCGGAACGCTTCCGCTACCGCCTCAGTGTGACTCGAGCTTTAGTCATGCCCTATCTACTAAGACATCTCGTTTATACCCTGATTATCACGTGAAAGAACCTTCTCGGTTCGTGGTCCTTTAAGGGTGGGTGTAGACCGATACGTCCCCGTGTACTTGCAGACATAAAGAAGTCGTACGTGGACGTGTTCAACCCGTCGGGCGCGCCCACCCGCGCGCTCCCCCCCGCCGCCGAGCTGCTCGGCCCCGCGCCCCCCGCCGCCGCGCCGCCCCACAACTACTTCATACCGCAACCGCAACCGCAACCAGCTGGCACGCAGGTATGGAGACCACACCACTGACCACACCACAACACACCTCACCTCACACTACCCGTAGAAACTAGCCCGCTCGCGATCACCTGCTACTCTAACACCGAACTCTAAGGGTGCCTGGCCGCTTTTGCACGCAATTAGATATAAATAAATAAAAAATAAATAAATCGTTTATTCACCAAAATATTTAGTAATACATATTCAAACCGCACAGCAGTTTGTAGGCAGTATACAGCTCCGTCTAATTATGTTTAGGTATACATACATATACAAAATTTTTATAATAAAAAATTAACAAATATATTGCCAGGTAACAAGTTATTATCATATTATTTATTTATGAAACATGCTTGCATGCTTTATCTATGCAACATTCTTAATGAATTATTGTAAATTTGTGTGCAATAAAGTGTTTCTTTCTATCTATCTAACCGACGGTATCGGTTTAAAGCGGATCAGAAGACATCAAACGCATCATGTACTGTGAAGCTTCCTAGTATTTGCGACACAGTAAAAAATATATAGAGTCCAACATATACATATTATGTAAGAGATACTAAACTATAAAACGTATTCTGCTGCTGACCGACTAGGATTATTAAACAACCCGGTTACATAAATCTTTTACCTGAACTTTATTTGAAAAAGTGAAAATATTAATTTTTTACCTGTAATAATAATAAAAAAGAGTAGCCATTTTATGCGTGTTTTTAACAGCATTTTTACCAGAAAAACAAGTCATTTATATCTCAAAAAGACATAAAACTATTACGTTTTTGAGATTTGATATAAATCCATACATTTTAGTATGGAGGACCCCTGCAAGAAATGGCCTTATCAAAAAGTGCTGCTACTTCAACCTCCTTGATTTGCGAATACTTAAACCGATACCGAGTTCGGCATTAGCCCGTTGCCCGCTAGCAGTATGACGTCTTTATACAACCGGCCGAAATTCGTCTAGTACCTACTTACGCGCATTTAATCGTCGGAATTTCTCGGGAGCACTCGCAACTGGTAGCTAAAGTCGAAGAAGAAGAAGTCGTTATGACGTTTCCTTAACACGAACACATAGGGTTAATTTTTCTTTGCAGGTCATAATTTTTCATACGTTTGACAGCTGTCACAACGGACCTATTACGATGGGGTGCCCGCGCACTGTCAATCTGATCGTGATCCGGTAGAGATACAGCTACAGACAGGAAGAAAGAATAGTCTTATACAACTTAGTCTATGGTCCTATAGCTTTTTCTTTCTTTTATCGCGTTTGAGAGTAACTGTGTGCGAGCACCCATGGCCTTATAATCCGTTTCATTCGTCAATGCCAACGCTTACCAACAAATTTGGCAGCCGTGACTCTAAAACCAGACTATATTTGAGGGAAAAAATAATATTGTTTTACAAACTTGTCTTTTCTGACAGCTTTAGCTGATTACTATTGACATATCTGCAAAATGTGTTGGTAAGCGTTGGCATTGACGAATGAAAAGGATTATACTTTAGTGACTATCCTTCTATGTATTGTACCGCTAGTGTCAGTTGCGGCTGTCGATCCCGTCGTCCGCCTCCAGCCGCTCCTCCAGCGACAGCTCCCCCCCCTCCCCGCGCCCGCGCCCCGCCCCCTCCCCCACCCCCGCGCTGTGCCGCCGGCAAGCGTCCACGAGGCGCGCGCGCCGATGCAACCGGGTTTATTCACTTATTCCAAGTTGATTCCAAACGTAGCGATCATGTATTTCTATTACAACTGCAACGTATTTTTATTGTTATTAAACATAGCCTATGCACACAGCGTTTATCGGAGCATTGTAAGTACGTTTAGCGCATTTTCGATTCACATACAAAATTCGAACCTACCTATAAACACTGTGTGAATCGTATAAAACGAAGAAATGAAAGATAATAAAGTTTCTGGAAATAAATAGAAATTCGAAAATCTCGCTTTTACCACACTTTCGACTTGCATACCAGTCGCGTTTAACGGTACATGCGCATCTGCGTGTATATCTGTTTCATGAGTCAATGCCAACGCTTACCAACACATTTTGCAGCCATGATTCTAAAACCAGAGTATATTTGACGGAAAAAATAACATTGTTTTACAAACTTGCTTTTTCTGATTCTGACAGCTTTAGCTGATTGTGATTACTATTGATATGGCTGCAAAATGTGTTGGTAAGTGTTGGCGTTGACTCGTGGAACGGATTATAGAGAACGCCACGTGCATAGGTGCTAAAAGGCCGCATATTGCACAAACTTGGTAAAGTTAAGCATTAGCCATTGGTGCAATGTGCGCACCTACACCTTCATACTGTACTCACACTAAATAAGAGCCCAACTGGTACCTATTCAGAATTTTGTAATAAGCGACCTACCTTGATATGACGAAAAAAATACGGTGTTAAAAGGTCATCCACATTTTTGTTCCTTGGAAACCAGTATACTTTTTAGATTAGCCCCACCCAATTAGTCATGTATAGCGCGTTCAGGATAAGTCTGGCTCTGACGGTTATTTTCTGCGCATGGGTGACAGGCGGAGAGCCAATGAACGATTCGCTCGCCCCCTGGGGGGAGCCGCGCTCGCCCCCGCGACTCATTTTTTGACTTCTGCGCATTAACGTTCACAGCCCGAGTTATCTTGTACGTCGTATATCCTTCTGAGAACAAAATAACGTCTTATCATAGTCTTCGACCAATATAAAGAGTATGGACGGGCCTTATCCGTACAAAACGCTAATCAAAAATAAGCCGCGCTACAACTACATGCAAACGCACATGCACACACAGTGCCTAACAGAGATAGAAACACGCGTTCGCACCGTAGCGCGAGCGAGATAGCGAATGTTCGTCGGGAGCGGTCGGGTTATGCCGCCGTTTCAATCATGCGTCGCTATTTTTCCGGCGAGTATTTTGAATCTAGAAAATTATCAAATAATTAGATTTTACTAAAAAAATAATTACTAACGAGTGAAATGTGACGCCTAAATATTCGTTCGTATTTCTTGAGTTATTTGAATACTTTGGAAAAGCACAGGACGGCTATCTTTTATTAGAAAGGCGGGAAGATAATTATTTTTTCACACGTGTTACTCGTTGAGTATCCGAAGACCGACTAAATCAAGGTGAGTGCGCGCACTCACTTGATCGGCTTTCAAACGATGTTCCTTATGGCCCGTCCATAACTCTTTATATTGGTCGAAGATCATAGTAAGCGATTCGTATTTTGATCCATGTTGTAGCTAGTGTTGTTTCCGCTAGATTTTCATGACATTGTATTTGCGCACGCATTCAGGAGCCAGAAAAAATTAATGGTCATTAACAGGTATTGATCCCATACATAACATTATTATTATTGTCAGACCTAAAAATATCCCCAGCATTACACCCTTACTTTTGTATCACCCCGGAAATAGGTGGTTCTGCTCATGAAAGTAAACAACTTTTCCCAATGAGAGACATTCTGCAACTAAACGAGGTCGAAACACGAAAAATACAATTCGACTTCTATAGTCTGACCGCAACCGTATAGGTATGATCTCGGCGAGACAGGGGGGGGGGGGGCGTCGCTCGTCACCGCTTATGGTGGCAACTAGTTCTTGCTCTTTCCTTCCCACTCCCCACCTCCCCACCACTACCTATACAGCGGTTGCACAGTAAATATATAAGCTAAAGCAGTATGGAAACTCGGGCCTTTTTTTGAAAAAAGAACTATTCTGCGTCAGAGCGTCAGGGTTGTAACCCAGAACTTTTTGAAATAAGAATAGTATGATGAACTCAAATATTGGGGTGCTTCTATAAACTTAGTTCCTTTCAGCATGTTTTCGGACCGTAAAACTAAACAAATTTTTCCGAAACCCTTAGTCGCCTTTTACGACGCAAGGAAATGTTAAGATACTTAGTCGCCTTTTAACGCACAAGGACAGGGACATACTTATAGGGACTCTATATAGGGTGACCTTTGATTAGTTCTTGATAGAAAAAAGTATGAATGTACTCTACTCATGATACTGAACAACTTTCCCCAAGGAACACAGGTCGAAATACGAAAATCAAGTTTTGACCTCCCATATGAAACTGCATCAGCTGATAGCGCATTTTGTATGGGAGGTCAAATTTGGTTTTTCGTATTTCAACCTATGTTCCTTGGGAAAAGTTGTTCAGTATCATGAGTAAAAGCATATCTTTTGCTATCAAGAACTAATTAAAAGTCAGCCTCTATGTACCTATTCATTTGTATTATGGTTTTAGCACCCACGACTTACTTCAGCGCGAAAACTGCTTATTTTCCTGTAGCGGTGTGTGCATGTGTGAGTGCGCCAGTTTTGGACGTTTGTTAGGAGTTTCCATACTGCTTTAGCTTATATATTTACTGTGGCGGTTGCGATCAGACTATAATACAATCTGCATCAACTGAGAACGTGGAAATACCTACTACCTGAAATTTTAAATAATATCTCATGTCATAATAATGCATGTCATGTGTAATATGCATGTCCTGTATAATTAAATTAGTGTATTTTAGTAACTAAGTAGCTATTTTAAAGCAGTTGAAAAATGTAATGAGCGCAGAGCGCCATCAAACTGCTCCTTACAGTTTGGCGCATTACTTGTAAAAAATAATTTGTTTGTTTAAACTGTTTATTGAATAAATAATAATAATAATAATGTGATTTACATGACGAAATGCTTGTGAATGCAAAAGAATGTAAAAAATGTTTAAGAGATCACTTCCTGCGTGAATGATTGGTCACAGTACCTATTATAATTTATGTTAGTGAGTGAGTAAGCAACCACTCATCTCTTAGATAAACCCTTACAGGTTTTTTTAGAGGTGTGATTAAAAACGTCCTATGTTTTTTGTAAATTGTTTTGAACAATAAATAAAAAAAAAAAACTGACAGCACTTTTGGTATAAGAGGTCGCAAATTATTTTTTTTGTAATTCGACCTATGTTTTATGGGCAGAACCACCTCCGGGATGATCAAAAATAACCCTGAATAAAAAAACGGAGCATAAAATAACCTGTCATTCAATACATTCTGTTTTCATTCCACAGTCGGCATACTACGACCCGTCGAAGCAAGACACAGATGAAGACCAGTTCCGCAGCGGCATATAGACAAGATAGAAGTTCGCGCTAATGCAACTTGACACTTGGCTACGGAGCTATACAGAACCCTGACCAACTAGGGGCAGTTATAATCACTTCGTCGCTGATATTTAGCAGGGTGATAAGGTAAACTTTGAAAGTCACAGATTCATTTTTCAAAAGAATTCTTCTGGGCAAGCTCGTTCCATCGACGACCTCATCTCCGTCCTCGAGACTAGATCGAGGTCAAGAGTAAGCCCATTGACAATTAAAAAAAATTGAATTAATTTTAGGGCGATTATTTTATCCGAAACTATGTAGACTCGCTCTATGTGCATTGTAATCTGCATGACATTCAATAAGTATTCAATGACGAATCTACATTGAATAGAATTATCTGAATCTTATTGGTACTTACTTGTGGAAACGTTCCAACAACTAAGCTTTTGTCGGTAGAGTAACTTCCAATCCTTCTACAAAATATAAGGATAAAGTTACTTTAAAAAAAATACTAACAGCTAAAGATATTATATGAAGAAGATACAATTTAGACAACGGATTTATAATATTTCAAAAGTAATTGAAATTGATCACTCCGCCAAATTTCAACGACGAAGGAATCATAGGAGGTTCTTGCTGATTAAGAATAAGTCCTTGTTTAAGCCTGTGCTTGGATTGTGAAAATATAGAGAGGTGTCACGGAATGTTCTCGATGAAAGAAACCTATTTATAAGTCAGATATGGGATTTATTACGATCGATGACGTATGTTAAGGAGCTTACCAACTAATCATTTTAGTTGTGATCTAGTGACGAAAGCGCCGAAAAATTACGAATACAGTTTGACCAACACTGGCTGTCTTTCTGCCGGTTGCACGAAGCGTCTTTAAAGTAAATGCTCCTTTAATCTGTTGTTTTCACTTTTTTAAACAATTGTTATCCAAATGATTTTTATTTTAACACTTCCTGTTTTCGGATAAATCTACAAAGTAGAAAATCGCTAAATTTCACAACCACAGGCAGGATTCGAACCTGCGTCTTCTGCGTAAGTACAGCTAATTCAATTTATTTAAATCAGATAGGTACAATCTACTAGGTGGCAGTACAAACGCAACGTTCAAATGCGTATAGAGGTCGCTAAATTTGACAACATCAGGCAGGACCACAGTAGCCCAGTTGGTAAAGCTTCTGCGGTACTGACGCAGAAGACGCAGGTTCGAATCCTGCCTGTGGTTGTGAAGTTTGGCGACTTTCTACTTTGTACTGTTATCCAAACAGAAAGTGACTGAAATGATCACGTGTCCGGTGACCGACTGCACTAACTTAAACGGTAGATTCTAACTATAAAACTGAACAAGTTTTCACAAGGAACATCGGTCGAAATACGAAAAAAAAAATATTCGAACTGCCATACAGAATGTGCTATCATCAAATGATGCAGACGGGAAGCCGAAATTTTATTTTTGTGTTTCGACCTATGTTCCTTGTGAAAAGTTGTTCAGTTTCATAGTTAGAATCTACCGTTAAAGTTTGTGCAGTTGGTCATCGGACACATTGTATTTATCAGAACTTTAACTTCTGGGGGAAGCTTTGTCCAACTGCCTGTTTGTGTTTCTTTTCTCTCAGTTTTTTAATGAATAATGATTTTGTCTATAATGTCAGTAATCTTTCTTTTAAAGACTATATATTTCTATAGACTTGTTGGTCAAACGTAGACATGAGCTGAGTTTGCTCGTAGGATAATTTAGTTAGGTTCGAATGAAGACTCGCGTATTCCATTTTCATACATTCTATTCTATTTCATCATTTAATTTAACTATTTAGTAGTTTTAATAATAAGTATGGATTATCCATTACTTGAATTTTCAAATCATATTATAAAATTTGTGACATGAAATTGTTTTTATTTTTATTAGGATTGAATTTGAAAGGATTGGTATTATTTTGTCTTGTTTAATTTCATTATTATTATTATTTTTATTATAATAAAAAGCTTTGGGTTGTTTCGAAATAGTGCAATATGTTGCTTTCTCTGCTCTTCTCCATTCTCCCTATCGTAATAGACAATAATAAATAATTCTTATTTGTTTATTTTGGTTGTTTTGTAAAATGTTGAATATGTACAGATATCGATGATTTTTATATAGGAGGGTAGTGGAAAGGGCAGTTTGTATAAATATTGATTGCCTTAGTAAGAGACGGCGCGGGCGCAGCGTTAGGGCGTGTCTCCACTACTCTAGCCCGATCGATGTGTCTATAGTTTTATTTAGGCCGCTATTCCATTGTTAATTACAAGGTGTTAGGGAAGGTGTACTGAAAACTTAAAAGGTGTGCTCAGTCAACGAAACTGAACAACTTTTTCAAAGAAACAATATTGGGAAATTACAAAAATTTTCTTCATACAAAATGTACGCAAAAAGTGAAAAATTTTGTATGGAGAGGTAATTTTTTTTAATTTCCTGAAAATATTTCTTTGTGAAAGTTGTTCAGTTTCGTTGACTGAGCACGCCCTTTCAGTTTTCGGTACACCGTCCCTTACACCCTCTCTAATATTATGATCCTATTTTCTCAAATGTCACGTCTACATTTAATTTATGGGCAATGTATGCCTGTTTATGGCTAGTAGCAGGAAGCTTCTTTTAAGTTAATCCTTCATTACATCTATTCCTGACGCATGTGTCGGCAATAGATTTAAAAAGGCAGAACTTTAAAGACGCGGTCTGCAACTGGCAGTGTAATAAATAGCTGCCTTTATAATCCTTTTGCTCTTATATCAGAAAATGTCGTCCGGCAGAGTAGTGGACCAGCGCCCTACAATTTAGCTGTAAAATAAAAAGACGTATAATTAAACGGTAAATATCTGTATATAAGAGGGCGATCTACCACGCCTCTCGTCGTTCGCAATGTATTTGAAATGTATTAAAATAATGATTCAAACTATGGAAATATTTAAATAAACTGTTTATGTTAATGCTTATAAATTGATTTTTATTTTAGAAGGTATAGTAGTTATTTACAAGCGCCGTATTAAATTGTTTCATGATCAGATGACTTCACTACTGGGTTGGGCCACATTGATCGACCGCCTTTCGCACTTTGCCGATTGAAAAAGAGCACACTAGTACGCATTATGCCGATTCACCGCTTACGGAGGCGTTCGCATCCGTACGTAGCCGTATGGACGCGTTCGCATCCGTAAGGTGCCGTACAGCTCTGTATGCAGATGAATCGATGGAAACATCTCATACTGTTGTTGCCTCTTTTATCGCCGTCGATCGCCGTCGACAGCCGTCGAACGCCGTCGATCCCTGCCGACGGTCGACCACGTTTCGTCGTCAAGGCGCGTTCGCCACGTCGATGCGAAAGGATTTCCATACTTTGCGCTCGTTTTGTATAGGCAAACCGTCGATCGCCGTCGATCAGTGTGGCCCGACCCTTAACTTTAGTTCATTTTTACCCTAGTAATATAACTGTGGGGTGAGATATAAACTTAGTTTGTTCCTGTGTTCATTCCACTGCACTATTTCCTTGTTTCCAAGGACTTACAAAGCTATAACTCTTACAAGCGAGCAAGATTCTCACACTCAGGCGGGCGCGAGCGGCTCAGACACGTTCAGCTTGGGCAACTCAACGTGCCACTCCTCCAACTTTATCTTCGTCGGTTCCGGAGTCATCAACTTCCACGCGGGAACTTCCACCCTCACCACTACGTACGACTTTGTCGGTTCACTTGTATTGGATTGCGGTGTCGCAATAGTTTTAGGTTGCGAAGTTCCAATAGTTGCTATATTGTTACGTAAAATTAAATTTGGCGTGGTAATTCCTAGCTTATTATCCATTGGAATTCCTGAGCGCAAGTCATCAACCTTAATTGTGGTGGTGGTGGTGGTAGAAGTAGTAGTGTTTCCGTCGTCGTCCTGCCCGGCTGCGGCTATGAACTGCATTGCAGCTGCAGTGATCGTTCCCACCACAAATACCGCCATCACTATCGATAGCGCCAACACCACTTTGTTCAAAGCCATGAGAGAGCGTTTGTAACTGAGGAGTGAAAGTGGTGGCCAGCCACAGCGCGAGCAAGCCTCTCGGACGACTATGACGATTGCCCCCAACATAAAATGAAATCCTTAGGAAGGCCGCTAGCAGATAAATAAATAAAGAACTACCTAATAACTTTTATATTTCAAATTACGTCTATGCTTTGATTACATTAATAGTTCAAATCGGTGATGAAATCGGTTCATATTACTTTGACCATTTTGACTTTAATTTGACACTAAGCGTCTATCAAAAACCTCATGTCAAAAACACTGATCAAAGCAAAGAGATTTAAACCTCGCTCCGCTCGGGACTCTTTAAATCATTGACGTAAGAAAAACGCTGCGCTTCCTTTAAATCAATGACAATGCAGGCGATAACGTTTACAATAGTTAGCCAATCTAAGAAGATTGTATATGTTACAGTCAAAACCCTTAATCAGTCAATAAGCTGACCGGTCAATAACGTTATTGATTGAGGCTGTCGGTCAAAACCACAGTCAAAACCCTTATTGACTGATTTTATTATGTTTAGGTTGGGTTAGGTCATCTTGCTACCATCACGCACGAGCCGAGCGAGCGAAACAAGCGTGCCGCGGGAACGGCCGGCGAGTGCCAGAAACGAATTTGACCGACACCCTCAGTCAATAACGTTATTGACTGGTTTATGGGTTTGACTGTAACATATACACCACGTTTTTGAGGATATGGGACATGGAAAAATAATACACTATCTTGCTTTCTCTTTGATACGGGATATGCCAAAGGTCTAATTATAATGCTTGATTAACTTTATCAAGGGCATGCTCCGAAGCATTGAGTCCGGATTCTTTGAGCATGCTGAACTTTTTATTTGAAATAATAGATGACGATGATCGGACACCTGATAAGACATGACACTTTCATAAAGAATATTATTGAAGGAAAAGTAGAGGGCAGAAGAGGAAGACCAAGAAAGAGAGGGTAAACGTCGAGTCTTATCAGGATGTCAAATCATTGGCAGAGGACAGAGAGAAATGGAGATTGCTCCACCGACAAGAGCGCGGCTCTTAAATATGAGAGAGAATAGGACAGCATTTGACCCCGATCTCACCAATTCTTATCTAGGGATCTCACCTGATGTTTAGTGACGATAGCGATGACTTTCTCAAACGGGCGTAAAAATGTGTACAGAGAGATACAAAATGGCCCACCTAATATACTCGTAGGTTGATTAGAATGACATGACTGCAGGAAAAGCTGTGTGCAGAGAGCAGATCGGATCAGACTCGTCTCTGTCGCTCCAATGTGCAGCGCGTCGCTCCGTCCTGCTCTCACACTTCTGTCAATTTAATCAAGCTACTATTTCGACTGTAGCACAGATTACTAAATAGTTACTTCGTAGTCAACTGTAGTCAATTTGGTTTTATTAAATGTTGAATTCGTGAAATTTTGATCATTTTTTATTTTAAGTTGAACCCATTTAGACTGAAAACATAACCGAATAAGATCGAAACACAAAAACTTTTTTTGACTTCCCATACTAATGGAAAGTAAAAAAAATATTCACCTAATAACGGACAGCCATGTGCGCGTAAATTTACGTCAATGATTTCGATACACTGACCTCTATATATACAAGTACGTGTATATACGAGTATAGAGGTCAGTGTTTCGATATGTTTTGTGAGGAAAGTTGTACCCATTCTTAGAAAAAATTAAAAAGGTTCAATATTTTGGAACTGAACGTTTGAAATATTGACAGACATGCAAGTTTGCGACGACGGTAGGGCGAGGCCACAACACTGCGTTGCGGCGACGCATCGCAAAAATCTACAACGCCGCAGAACGCATCGTGGAAATTTCCGATGCGACGGCGCATCGTAAGGCAAGCAGAAGTAAAACACGCGTAGTGCGGTCCATGTCTCACTAGAAACTGAACCGATGGTTAGCGTCTTGTCGTACGATGTCGTATCCGATGAAATTTTTGCGTTGCAAGATCGCATGGTATTGCTTTGCGACGTCGTTTTTGCGATGCGACGCCGCAACGCAGTGTTGTGGCCTCGCCCGTAGGCCAGACTGTAAAACTTGGATTTCACCAGCATCTCATCACCTAAGTGCTTCTCGATTCTTTTTAAGTGCTGCTAGTTGGAAAATAAAATACAGATTTTATAAATAAATATATTTTATTTAGAATAGAGTCGGTAGTGAGGTCGGTGAAAAGCGCCGCGAATCGGTGACGGTGGAGTGGGGGGCGCTAGGGGTCCGGATGCAGGACCATGTCCAGCCAGTCGGTGACGGTGGAGTGGGGGGCGCTAGGGGTCCGGATGCAGGACCATGTCCAGCCAGTCGGTGACGGTGGAGTGGGGGGCTAGGGGTCCGGATGCAGGACCATGCCCAGCCAGTCGGTGACGGTGGAGTGGGGGGCGCTAGGGGTCCGGATGCAGGACCATGTCCAGCGAGTCGGTGACGGTGGAGTGGGGAGCTAGGGGTCCGGATGCAGGACCATGTCCAGCCAGTCGGTGACGGTGGAGTGGGGGGCGCTAGGGGTCCGGATGCAGGACCATGTCCAGCCAGTCGGTGACGGTGGAGTGGGGAGCTAGGGGTCCGGATGCAGGACCATGTCCAGCCAGTCGGTGACGGTGGAGTGGGGGGCGCTAGGGGTCCGGATGCAGGACCATGTCCAGCCAGTCGGTGACGGTGGAGTGGGGGGCTAGGGGTCCGGATGCAGGACCATGCCCAGCCAGTCGGTGACGGTGGAGTGGGGGGCGCTAGGGGTCCGGATGCAGGACCATGTCCAGCGAGTCGGTGACGGTGGAGTGGGGAGCTAGGGGTCCGGATGCAGGACCATGTCCAGCCAGTCGGTGACGGTGGAGTGGGGGGCGCTAGGGGTCCGGATGCAGGACCATGTCCAGCCAGTCGGTGACGGTGGAGTGGGGAGCTAGGGGTCCGGATGCAGGACCATGTCCAGCCAGTCGGTGACGGTGGAGTGGGGGGCGCTAGGGGTCCGGATGCAGGACCATGTCCAGCCAGTCGGTGACGGTGGAGTGGGGGGCTAGGGGTCCGGATGCAGGACCATGCCCAGCCAGTCGGTGACGGTGGAGTGGGGGGCTAGGGGTCCGGATGCAGGACCATGTCCAGCCAGTCGGTGACGGTGGAGTGGGGGGCTAGGGGTCCGGATGCAGGACCATGTCCAGCCAGTCGGTGACGGTGGAGTGGGGAGCTAGGGGTCCGGATGCAGGACCATGTCCAGCCAGTCGGTGACGGTGGAGTGGGGGGCGCTAGGGGTCCGGATGCAGGACCATGTCCAGCCAGTCGGTGACGGTGGAGTGGGGGGCTAGGGGTCCGGATGCAGGACCATGTCCAGCCAGTCGGTGACGGTGGAGTGGGGAGCTAGGGGTCCGGATGCAGGACCATGTCCAGCCAGTCGGTGACGGTGGAGTGGGGAGCTAGGGGTCCGGATGCAGGACCATGTCCAGCCAGTCGGTGACGGTGGAGTGGGGGGCGCTAGGGGTCCGGATGCAGGACCATGTCCAGCCAGTCGGTGACGGTGGAGTGGGGGGCTAGGGGTCCGGATGCAGGACCATGTCCAGCCAGTCGGTGACGGTGGAGTGGGGGGCTAGGGGTCCGGATGCAGGACCATGTCCAGCCAGTCGGTGACGGTGGAGTGGGGGGCTAGGGGTCCAGATGCAGGACCATGTCCAGCCAGTCGGTGACGGTGGAGTGGGGAGCTAGGGGTCCGGATGCAGGACCATGTCCAGCCAGTCGGTGACGGTGGAGTGGGCAGCTAGGGGTCCGGATGCAGGACCATGTCCAGCCAGTCGGTGACGGTGGAGTGGGGGGCGCTAGGGGTCCGGATGCAGGACCATGTCCAGCCAGTCGGTGACGGTGGAGTGGGGAGCTAGGGGTCCAGATGCAGGACCATGTCCAGCCAGTCAGTGACGGTGGAGTGGGGAGCTAGGGGTCCAGATGCAGGACCATGTCCAGCCAGTCGGTGACGGTGGAGTGGGGGGCTAGGGGTCCAGATGCAGGACCATGTCCAGCCAGTCGGTGACGGTGGAGTGGGGAGCTAGGGGTCCGGATGCAGGACCATGTCCAGCCAGTCGGTGACGGTGGAGTGGGGGGCGCTAGGGGTCCGGATGCAGGACCATGTCCAGCCAGTCGGTGACGGTGGAGTGGGGAGCTAGGGGTCCGGATGCAGGACCATGTCCAGCCAGTCGGTGACGGTGGAGTGGGGGGCGCTAGGGGTCCGGATGCAGGACCATGTCCAGCCAGTCGGTGACGGTGGAGTGGGGGGCTAGGGGTCCGGATGCAGGACCATGTCCAGCCAGTCGGTGACGGTGGAGTGGGGGGCGCTAGGGGTCCGGATGCAGGACCATGTCCAGCGAGTCGGTGACGGTGGAGTGGGGAGCTAGGGGTCCGGATGCAGGACCATGTCCAGCCAGTCGGTGACGGTGGAGTGGGGGGCTAGGGGTCCGGATGCAGGACCATGTCCAGCCAGTCGGTGACGGTGGAGTGGGGGGCGCTAGGGGTCCGGATGCAGGACCATGTCCAGCGAGTCGGTGACGGTGGAGTGGGGAGCTAGGGGTCCGGATGCAGGACCATGTCCAGCCAGTCGGTGACGGTGGAGTGGGGGGCGCTAGGGGTCCGGATGCAGGACCATGTCCAGCGAGTCGGTGACGGTGGAGTGGGGAGCTAGGGGTCCGGATGCAGGACCATGTCCAGCCAGTCGGTGACGGTGGAGTGGGGGGCGCTAGGGGTCCGGATGCAGGACCATGTCCAGCCAGTCGGTGACGGTGGAGTGGGGGGCGCTAGGGGTCCGGATGCAGGACCATGTCCAGCCAGTCGGTGACGGTGGCGAGGCTGACGTAGAGCGCGGGCTCGCAGGACACCCCGCAGGCGCGGGACTCCGCCATCACCCCCAGCAGCACCCCCGCGCGCACCAGCGGGGTCCCCGCGCAGTACGAGCACACGGAGCCGCGCGCGTACCTGGGAACACACGTGACAAAACATCATACATTATCACCGTCGTCAAGAATGTGTATGGGGGGGTTAGGGGGTTCAACAACCCCCCCCCCTTCCTCCTTTAGGACTCGATGTCTTCCTTACGAGCGCCACATCAATAAATAACCAGTAAGATTGAAATAATAGAGCAGGTCAAACTTGACACTCGCAGCGCGATTTCAGTATACAGTTAATAAACCCTGTTAACACCTAATTAAAAATTGTTCAAAGCTTATCTAAAACAAAAGACCCTCCTTTTTCATAGTATCAATTTTGTTCTATAATATTTTCTCGCAAACGGAATAAAAAAAACGCCGTCGTTTGATACACGTGACGCCCGTGTCACTTCAGCTCGTCCCGCGATCTCAATCTCGCGGGACTCGTGAAGTAATGACAATAAGTCTAAACTAGCGATCTTTCTCAAGTCGCCTCGCCCGCAAATCGCTGGTGTGCACAGACTTTTGTGGCCCGTCTCCCATCTTAGCCTTCTTATATCTACGTGTTTAGCCGTCGTATTTAAGATAAGAACGGAAAAGTGTCCACATTTTTGTGTTTTTTCTTGTTTTCTGTTCTATAAAAATTCAGAGCACAAAAATACATAAGCAATTTTTAGGGCGCCATTTTTTTAATCGCAAGCGCATTGGAGCTATAGAGACACGTACTGATCTTATGCCACACCCCGCACACTACAAATACTAGGCCGAGTCCTGAAGCTGTAATTTTTAATTGGCTGGACATAAATCGAAACCGTCAATTTACTATAAAGTTGCTATGTATTATAATAGGTGGTGGAACACTTATGTAAAAAATAATTTTTAATGAATTGGCTGGCTTTTAGATTCTCCAGAAAATTTTTTTTTTTGTTTGTTTATGCATGTGAAGTCAAGCCAAAAATTTTAACTAATATCTGATGGGGTAAACTTTTGATGTGGGTTCCAAGGTACCTACTTCATTAAAACTAAGCAAAAAATATTTGCACATATTTTTTTATTAGCAAATTTGTATGCAAGTTACATAAAAGTCCAGGCAAAAATGGCAACCAAATTATTTTAAATTTGATAGACTTTCCAGGACAGTTTTTGAGCAAATTACTTAAAATTAAGCATATTAATCTAAAGTTAAATATTTTCGTATTTAATGTTGAAGCAAAAATACCAACTGAAAAACTTTTGTTTAATTACAGGTTTCATCGTGTGTTCTTTCCTTTATTTATAAAATTAAGCATAAATATAAAAAGATAAAAAAGTTGATTTTTAATTCAATAGATCGCGTCAAGCGAGCAAGAACCGGCGTAATATTATATGTTCTTTGGAACCGGTATGGCGTGCCGTGCACCCCGAGACTTTTTTCTTCTACGTAATGTCAAGAGTACGTCAAGCCTGACATAATATTAGACTTTTTAGTGTTCTTATTTCAACAGTCCAAGTAGCTAGAGTACATGGGCTGCAAGTTTCTGGCTGCCTGCTTGTACAAACAACAACACTTCAAACAGTCCATTGAAAGGAGAAAATATCATTGTGGGATACAGTGTTACAAAAAACCGGGCAAGTGCGAGTCGGACTAGCGTGCTAAGCTTTTGCTCTTGACCCCCCGATCTTGACTCCTCTTTAATAAGAATTTACTTGAAGTGGAAGCTAGCAAGCGTTAATTGGTTGTGAGAAAGGTTGTAAACTTTAATTATGTCAGACTTTATGGTTCCGTACCCATAGGGTGAAAAACGGGATCATACTAATATGCCTCCGATGTCTGGCTGACTGTCTGTCAAGTGGCTGTATCTCATGCTGCATAAGCTATAAAATATAAAAACTGATCAAGTGCGAGTCGGACTCAAAAAAGGACGAGTTCCACTCCGAGAGTGCCGGCAGAAGTGAAAACTTGAATTTTTTAATATGATGTTTTTGTAAGGGTCAATCGCGTCATTGCTCGTGTACTTCTTCATCGAGACCTAAAATTAGTCTCAGTACATGAGTAGTCTAGGGTCAGTAGTTTTCAAGTTATAGCGATTTTTACTTTAACAGCTGTCATCCGAAATGTAGATCTCATCAAGACCTATCATTTACCTCAGCACACGAGTACACTAGAGTCAGTTGTTTCCAAGTTATGGGGTTTTTTTAGTTTGACAGCTGTCATCCGTAATGTAGATCTCATCGAGACCTATCATTTGTCTCAGCACATGAGTATTGTAGAGTCAGTAGTTTCCAAGTTATGGAGTTTTTTAGTTTGACAGCTGTCATCCGAAATGTAGATCTCATCGAGACCTTTCATTTGTCTCAGCACATGAGTAGTCTAGGGTCAGTAGTTTTCAAGTTATAGCGATTTTTACTTTGACAGCTGTCATCCAAAATGTAGATCTCATCGAGACCTATCATTTGACTCAGCACACAAGTACTCTAGATTCAGTAGTTTCCAAGTTATGGGGTTTTTCAGTTTGACAGCTGTCATCCGAAATGTAGATCTCATCGAGACTTATCATTTGTCTTAGCACATGAGTAGTCTAGGGTCAGTAGTTTTCAAGTTATAGCGATTTTTACTTTGACAGCTGTCATCCGAAATGTAGATCTCATCAAGACCTTTCATTTGACTCAGCACACGAGTACACTAGAGTCAGTAGTTTCCAAGTTATGGGGTTTTTTTAGTTTGACAGCTGTCATCCGTAATGTAGATCTCATCGAGACCTATCATTTGTCTCAGCATACGAGTATTGTAGAGTTATTAGTTTCCAAATTGTGAGGTTTTTTTGTTTGACAGCTGTCATCCGAAATGTAGATCTCATCGAGACCTTTCATTTCTCTCAGCACACGAGTAGTCTAGGGTCAGTAGTTTTCGAGTTATAGCGATTTTTAGTTTGACAGCTGTCATCCGAAATGTAGATCTCATACATTTAGGATTCGATATTAAATAACGATCAAAACCAGTACGTCAAGTCTGTCGTGCACATATCACGTTGTGCACAACAAAAAAAGCCGAGACTGTGACCACAGAATATATAATAGTAAACAAGTTTACAGGAGTCGCACTCCTTTGATCTTGGAAAAAGCTGCCTATTTCACAGACAGGCCTGCTATGACAAAGACAAAAAAGATGTTTTGGTCTTTATCACACTTTAGAAGTTTTGTATATATATATATGCCTGCTCTAACTTGGTATGATTATTTGCAAATCAATTTCTATACTTCATCCGAGATCTGACGCGACAAAGATAAAAAAGATGTTTTGATCTTTATCACACTATAGAACTTTTGTATATATTGAGCCTGCTCTAACTTGATATGCTTATTTTCAAATCCATTTCTATACTTCATCCGAGAATGACGCGACTTCTGATGCGAGTTAATAATTTTTTCCCCATCTGAAAAAGTGCCAAGCGCCGCTGAAGAAGTTTTCACTTCAAAAATCGACCACAGTAAGTTACTGACATTTCAACTAATACAATTTATATCATGTGGTGGTACGGAACCCTCGGTGCGCGAGTCCGACTCGCACTTGGCCGGTTTTTCCCTCTCATTAGATCAAATCGACAATTATTTTGAGTCTCATGTCAAACCTGTAGAATATTCATACAAACTTCCACCCCATTTTTCAACCCCTCAGGGGATGAATTTCGGAAAATCCTTTCTTAATGTGTAGTCTTGACGTACAAAAAAACTACTTACAAAATTTCACATCTGTAGCTTTATCGGTTACGGCTCGGCGTTGATGAATCAGTCAGTCAGTCGGTCAGGGCATGCTGTTTTATATATTTAGATTTAGATCAGAAGATCAAAAGTATTTTCAGCTTACTACAACCGATGTAAATTTTCATCTTTCATGTTTAACTTTAAATTCCGAAGCGCGTACCGAAAAAAACAGCGAAGCAATGCGACGTTGTCGTACCGTGCAATCACGAGCCGTGTACTATGTTAATGTCAATTATGAACTTTATTTCAACTTCTTTAGGGTCGATATAAAGCGCTACATAATGTAATTTTTATATAAAAAGATACGCTATTGCCTGAAATGTTTAATTTTCAAAGTAATCAACGTAAGTACAGTTTTAGAGTATAATCAAACACTTTTCATTCAGTTAACTATTTTGGCCAAAGAGAAATCCCTCAATAATTATACCACTGTAAAGCTTTAACATATTGTGTTCACTTTTATGACTGTTTGATCAAGTACAACAAAATTTTGAAGTACAAAAAGTCACGAGATAGTTATGTATTTTGCCCGAGCAGACAAAAAGAAATAAAACTTTTAGTGGGATTTTTTTAATTTTAGGCTTTATCTAAGAACTTAGGTGCTTAATTAGTTTGTAAAATACTAAAAGTTTATCATTGAACGAGCCCAGAAAACATTTCGTTTAGTTGGCATTTTTGCCACAGTAACTATTTATATAATAGGGTTTTTTTAATCTGCCGCCTTGTCCCATTTGGTGATATGCTTAATTTTAAGTAATTATGTAATTACTTCCAAGACTTCATACACCACAAAAAGAAAATCTTGGCTCCGATTTTTGTCTAGGCCAAAATCTAATTATCTTGGGGTATACATACAACATGCGCGAATAAAAAATTTGAAATTGGAAGTTCGCGCAGGCTGCAGAGCAAAAGACCCTCAGAAGCACCACGCTAGTCGCTCCGGCGGGTGCGTGCGGGGTTGCGAGGTGGATTGCAAGGGGGGCGGGGTTTCCGTTTTGTAAGATAGTAGTTATTACTTTATTCTGAGGCATAGCTATGTTCTGCTGTCATTGTAATCAATCAATTTGTTTGTTTACTATGTAGGAATTTTCTCAAGACAGCGATAGATGGAGGAACAAACGGAGCTTACAAATAAAACCAACGCTTGTCATCATCTCGTGTGGGTTGTAAGATGATGTTGTGTAGTAAATATTATCAAAAAAGCGATAGAAATGCCGGCATAATTATATAATATAACAAATAAGTAATGAAGAGGAATTTTTAGCTGTTTAAATATGCGCCTACAGGTTGTCTTGGAACGCAAAATCTCAACCGTGTATGAATCGCGAGTTATCTGTGAATGCAAAAGTGAGACGATACGTCTGTCAGCCAATCGTAGACCGTCGTCTTGTTTGTAGTAATAGTACGTGTACTAGTGTGCGTAATTGGGTGACGCCCACTGACACGCTGAGTTTGTATGGCAAGTGTTGAACGTGCCGTCTCTAGTAGCGGGGCGTGACGCAGGATTCTCTGCTCTTGGTGTGGATACACGTATATCGACTATAAAATAACGTTGTAGTATATGAGTGAGCTCACCTGACCCCGGCGCAGAGCGCGGCCGCCCCGCACCCCCCCGCGCCGTGCGCCTCCGCCCGCCCGCGCGACAGGTGGCGCGGCGCCCACACCTCGCTCTCGCTCTCACTCCCACTGTCACCGTCCGTCTCGCTCGCACGGCACAGCGCGCCCGGCAGCGAGTACACCGGCACTGCTCGCACCGCGCGCTCCCAGTCCATAGGCTCTATTGTCCTGCAATAACCAAACATTATCAAGAAAGTACTCTACAATGGATGCTAAGAACAAAACCCGACCTGCATTCTTCATTAAAACAATCCAAATCAACTGTTCATTGATAATCCTATTAATTATAAAAGACAAAAAATCCGGGCGAGGATAAACCTCCCTGCCTTACTCCCGCCAAACAATCTCCCTCATCGCTCATCCGAAATATCATCCGCAATCTTACTCTATATCTGTACCAATAATTTAAAAAGGAAGTCAATTCACTTGATAGGGATGTCTTGCGTCTAAAGTTTTCGCACAGCACATCGTAAGATGCTACTCGTATCAAATGCCTTTGAAAGATCTAAAAAGGACGCAAAAAACGCGTCGTCATTAAAATGAAAACATACATCGTTTTTATTTCTAATTCAACGTTTCAAACTCTTACATGGCCGGAAGTAGAAGGTGGCTACTGTAGCTAGCTACGACAAATCAATCAAGGCGACTAGTCGTTATTTGAACATAAAAGATTTTGTTGAGTACCGTCAATATGCAAAGTAATACCGACTTTTCAGATACAATTAGACCAGGCTGCATTATAACAGTACCTAACTTGAGATCTAACTAATAAGTCTATGGGCTATTGACTGTGCTTGCTGTTGTGTATAGCTGGCGTACGGGTGGTACTAACTACTAAAATTCGGTTGCTCTCGCTGCGCAGGGCTGCCACGTCGTACGAGCGGTTCCTGCTGGTACACACCTGTAGCTGCCGTGGCCCAGTATAGAGAAGCGCTCGCCCACGGTGATGAGGAAGTAGTCTAGCGGCCGCGGGAGAGTGAGCGGCGCGCAGGACGGTCGCAGCGTGCTCTCGCTGCGCAGGGCTGCCACGTCGTACGAGCGGTTCCTGCTGGTACACACCTGTAGCTGCCGTGGCCCAGTATAGAGAAGCGCTCGCCCACGGTGATGAGGAAGTAGTTTAGCGGCCGCGGGAGAGTGAGCGGCGCGCAGGACGGTCGCAGCGTGCTCTCGCTGCGCAGGGCTGCCACGTCGTACGAGCGGTTCCTGCTGGTACACACCTGTAGCTGCCGTGGCCCAGTATAGAGAAGCGCTCGCCCACGGTGATGAGGAAGTAGTTTAGCGGCCGCGGGAGAGTGAGCGGCGCGCAGGACGGTCGCAGCGTGCTCTCGCTGCGCAGGGCTGCCACGTCGTACGAGCGGTTCCTGCTGGTACACACCTGTAGCTGCCGTGGCCCAGTATAGAGAAGCGCTCGCCCACGGTGATGAGGAAGTAGTCTAGCGGCCGCGGGAGAGTGAGCGGCGCGCAGGACGGTCGCAGCGTGCTCTCGCTGCGCAGGGCTGCCACGTCGTACGAGCGGTTCCTGCTGGTACACACCTGTAGCTGCCGTGGCCCAGTATAGAGAAGCGCTCGCCCACGGTGATGAGGAAGTAGTCTAGCGGCCGCGGGAGAGTGAGCGGCGCGCAGGACGGTCGCAGCGTGCTCTCGCTGCGCAGGGCTGCCACGTCGTACGAGCGGTTCCTGCTGGTACACACCTGTAGCTGCCGTGGCCCAGTATAGAGAAGCGCTCGCCCACGGTGATGAGGAAGTAGTCTAGCGGCCGCGGGAGAGTGAGCGGCGCGCAGGACGGTCGCAGCGTGCTCTCGCTGCGCAGGGCTGCCACGTCGTACGAGCGGTTCCTGCTGGTACACACCTGTAGCTGCCGTGGCCCAGTATAGAGAAGCGCTCGCCCACGGTGATGAGGAAGTAGTCTAGCGGCCGCGGGAGAGTGAGCGGCGCGCAGGACGGTCGCAGCGTGCTCTCGCTGCGCAGGGCTGCCACGTCGTACGAGCGGTTCCTGCTGGTACACACCTGTAGCTGCCGTGGCCCAGTATAGAGAAGCGCTCGCCCACGGTGATGAGGAAGTAGTCTAGCGGCCGCGGGAGAGTGAGCGGCGCGCAGGACGGTCGCAGCGTGCTCTCGCTGCGCAGGGCTGCCACGTCGTACGAGCGGTTCCTGCTGGTACACACCTGTAGCTGCCGTGGCCCAGTATAGAGAAGCGCTCGCCCACGGTGATGAGGAAGTAGTCTAGCGGCCGCGGGAGAGTGAGCGGCGCGCAGGACGGTCGCAGCGTGCTCTCGCTGCGCAGGGCTGCCACGTCGTACGAGCGGTTCCTGCTGGTACACACCTGTAGCTGCCGTGGCCCAGTATAGAGAAGCGCTCGCCCACGGTGATGAGGAAGTAGTCTAGCGGCCGCGGGAGAGTGAGCGGCGCGCAGGACGGTCGCAGCGTGCTCTCGCTGCGCAGGGCTGCCACGTCGTACGAGCGGTTCCTGCTGGTACACACCTGTAGCTGCCGTGGCCCAGTATAGAGAAGCGCTCGCCCACGGTGATGAGGAAGTAGTCTAGCGGCCGCGGGAGAGTGAGCGGCGCGCAGGACGGTCGCAGCGTGCTCTCGCTGCGCAGGGCTGCCACGTCGTACGAGCGGTTCCTGCTGGTACACACCTGTAGCTGCCGTGGCCCAGTATAGAGAAGCGCTCGCCCACGGTGATGAGGAAGTAGTCTAGCGGCCGCGGGAGAGTGAGCGGCGCGCAGGACGGTCGCAGCGTGCTCTCGCTGCGCAGGGCTGCCACGTCGTACGAGCGGTTCCTGCTGGTACACACCTGTAGCTGCCGTGGCCCAGTATAGAGAAGCGCTCGCCCACGGTGATGAGGAAGTAGTCTAGCGGCCGCGGGAGAGTGAGCGGCGCGCAGGACGGTCGCAGCGTGCTCTCGCTGCGCAGGGCTGCCACGTCGTACGAGCGGTTCCTGCTGGTACACACCTGTAGCTGCCGTGGCCCAGTATAGAGAAGCGCTCGCCCACGGTGATGAGGAAGTAGTCTAGCGGCCGCGGGAGAGTGAGCGGCGCGCAGGACGGTCGCAGCGTGCTCTCGCTGCGCAGGGCTGCCACGTCGTACGAGCGGTTCCTGCTGGTACACACCTGTAGCTGCCGTGGCCCAGTATAGAGAAGCGCTCGCCCACGGTGATGAGGAAGTAGTCTAGCGGCCGCGGGAGAGTGAGCGGCGCGCAGGACGGTCGCAGCGTGCTCTCGCTGCGCAGGGCTGCCACGTCGTACGAGCGGTTCCGGCCCTGGTACAGCGGGTGCAGTTGTACGTCCCCGATCACGTGGGTGCGCCCGCGACGCAGCGCGCCGTATCTGATACACGTATTTTAATATTCATTTTACCATCTGTTTCAGGCCATGAGGCTCATGGTATTATTACCACGAGCTTCATCGCCTTAAACAAAAGAACTAAACCATCGAACAAAAGTTGTTGAATTACATGGTTGGAGTGGAACTACCACCCGAGAAGTTTCGCGTATTTAGGATTAGGGTGAGGTGGTCGACATTGAACTAGGGGTACAAGATGAACCATAACGATATTGGCGAACAAAAGTTGTTGAATTACATGGTTGGAGTGGAACTACCACCCGAGAGGTTTTGAGTATTTAGGATTAGGTACACTTTGTAGAAACCTATAACCAACTGTAGACGAGACGGTGCAATAACTCCTGACGACCAGAATGTAGAGCGTTCAGAAACACATTCTCTAGCTTTTATAAAATGAGATGTGTTGAATACTTATCGGAAGCATGTATGTAACGGTAGGCGACGTATGTGAGAAGTGGGTGCGGGAGACGTGTGAGGGTTGTGATGACTTTTAATTAGTTTTCAATACATTTGCTCGAAAAACGTCCTTACAAGGACGTAAACATTGCTCGTAAGTAAAAAAAGTATATATAATACCAAGGAGTTTTTATACTCTGATCATAAAATTATTTTGTAAAAATACTACAGTGGTGACTTTTTACTTGGGTGACGACTGCCTACCTATATTTAAAATAAAATGGAGTGTACGGTGTCTCCGTACGGACTTTCAAATGATAGATTGATTATGATATCGATGTATTTATTGCTAATTTGGTTGATAGAATGATATGAGTGCACGCGATGAGTGTTAGTTGCGGACTGACGTGGTGTTGACCTAAATTGGGTTAGTTCGAGTAAAAATGCTAAGTTTATGAAAACTGCAATGTACGTGATGCATGCACCGTACATGCTCCGGGAGAGGAAAGGGATGGAAGGACAGATGAGTATGATATGATAAAGCTGATGCATGATAATGTGCTGATTACATTACATGTTGATTGATTTAGATAACATGGCAATATTAATTTGAATTATTCTAAATTTAATTACAATAACAAATCATTATTTATGATTTTATAGTAGTTTATGCAACTGTCATATAAAACAGGTTATTAAAACACGAGTTTGGTTTTATCACACGAGGCGTAGCCGAGTGTGATAATAGCATCAAACGAGTGTTTTAATACTATATTATATGCAGTTGCGTATACTACTTTATCTTCACTCATGCAATAGGTAGGTACTACTTATAAAAATTAAACAAAAGTAAGTAAACAGTAAAGGCAACTTATATTCGAAACTTATATACTTATAGTCGAAACCGCCGCGGGCTGTTGGGGCAGTGAGGCCAAACATTTTGTCGCCGAGGTCGGACGGCGCCTTAGAAATAAGGGTTGTGACCCTCGCTCCGGATCATATCTGGTGCAAAGGTTGTCCATTGCCATACAACGTGGCAATGCTGCCAGTGTCATGGGCACTTTTGCACCAGGGATGGCGAGGGGTGGTTTGTTTAATTAGGTTCTTCTTTTCTTTTCTTAAGTCGACGATGTTTTAACATTTATAATTCTTATTTTGTAATAAACGTTAAATACTTATATTATGTATATTACAGTTCTGATACGAGTCTGAAGAAGCCGTCTTGATATATCCACTAGGTCTTCTTTGAAATATACAAGCAGAACATTTTCTTAGTAAGACATGTTTTTCTTTTCGATTTTCATTTTTTCCCAATCCATTGTAGGTTATGTATGTCGTAAAATGTCTTAGGCTAATATGGGAGAAGATCATACATAAGTTATTGAGTAAGTATCTATAACTGCAGTATCCTGAATGCACCACTTTATCGACTTTTCCAATAAACTTTCACACACATTACTTTCACGGGCATAAAATACTTGAAAAAGGTAAATATTTGAGAATGGCGGCAAATCTAATATCTATTTCCAAGTCCTTCTAATTTCAGGCTGCGCGCGCATATTATCCGCCACAGATGATATAATTGTAACTATAGTAACTGTTACTCTAACTGCTCCAAAATAATAGGTTGTTTATGAGGTACACTTTGTAATATGCTGCTGATATTTGACAGCTACTAAGAAAAACTGTTACATTTATAACCGGCTCTCTAAAAGACCTTATATTCAGTCTTCTTTAAAAAGGTTTAGGTTCAAGAAGAATTTTATCCAAGTGTTATGTAATGATTAAAAAGTTAAATTACGTAACACCTTTGCAAAAATTTTCATACAAAAATCGTTACGTTATGGTAACTTTTTAATTTTTTATGCATACTCTGCGTAATATTCAGCCTCATGTATCAACTTTTTGAATCATAAGTCAAAGATTACGACATGAGTGTAGATAAAATTATTTTTTAATACGCGCATAACGAGGGTTTGTTGTCTCGTCATCAGTAGTGTCGTCATAGTACCAGGAGAACATAAATCGACAAGAGGCTTACAGTACCCATGGTTGGTTCCTTTACCAAGTGTATTACTTGTACCTGTTTTCTCACAAATGTATTGAAAAACGTCGTAAGATACACGTCCGTAAGGGTTATGACAAACTCGTGCCGATGGTAAACCCTCAACTTCGTCTCGGGCTTACAAAACGTCAACTCGTTTGTAATAACCCTACTTACGGAACTTATATCTTAAACTACTATTTTGATAGAAAAAGGTATGAATGTACTTATGATACTTAACAACTTTCCCCAAGGAACATAGGTTGACCTCCTATAGAAACTGCATCAACTGATAGCGCATTTTGTATGGGAGGTCAAATTTGGTTTTTCCTATTTCGAACTATGTTCCTTGGGAAAAGTTGTTCAGTATCATGAGTATAAAAGTCATCCTATAATATTATGTGTTCTAGTTATGCATCACTGTGATGAGGAATTGTTACCATTATTGAGTCCTCTGATGTGAACCAATGTCTCGACAAATACTAAAATACCCCGATATCTGCGAAAATTCGCCAATGTTATTACAATTAACGGATGAATTCTTAAAATGAACGCGAGCTTGAGCGTGTACTTATTTTTTCGCTTCTGAAAGCGGCTTTACGCAAGTTTGTGGGGGTGAAGGAAAGGGTTACGGGCAACTGCAAGAAAGTCGATATTCAAATAAGTGAGTAAATATTTTCTTGCTTTAAAATTGCGTTTTTTTACTACCCGCGCGAACTGAAAGACCCTATCAAAATATGGCACCCCCTACACGTCAGTTTAGTATTATTTCATCTGTGGCAGCCCTACACAATCAGATAAGCAGGCTCCCTCCCACTGGGTAAAGTCAGTGCAATGATAGAGGTATGAGGCTCTAATATTCCAGCGAAACACATTGTAAAAAGCCGAATCTTAAAGTAGGCCGTGCTGCCGTGGTTTCTTGCCGTTTCTTTTACGCTGCCATACCACGATCCGAAACGGTGTAGACTCGCTCTATTTGCATTGTATTCTGCATGACATTCAATAAGTATTCTGTAAAGAATCTACAATGAATAAAATTATCTGAATCAGTCGGGCCACCTTACCGCTCCATGAGCACGAAGTTGTCGAGGGAGTCAGTCTCCTCGAGCGCCTCGATGCAGCTCGCGGCCGTGAGCGTCCAGTGGGCGCTGACGACCGTCACGGTACACGCGAACGTCACGTCCACTGGCGGACGGAGCTTCACTAGCGCCAGCACTGCCATCTGGAGGATAAGCGCATTATCATTCATAACATCCTATGAAACGTCCACTAGGACAGGGAGCTCCCTACAGCAAAAAAGGAAAAGCATTTGTTTTGATTTTTTAATGTCATTATTTAATTGAGTTTGATTTTGATTAATTTGATTTGGTTTTATTAATTTAGTTTGATTATAATTTTTATAAATTTGATTATAATTTGTATTTACTAACATAGTTTTATATTATAAGTTACTTGTTTACTAGCATAATTATGGACTCATCTGAAATAAATTGTTTTTTTTTTTTATGTGTTATTTTGGAGGGCATCTACCATAGTCACCTTTGTAAGCGTTGACTGCAGTATGTAAGACAGTACAATACACAGAAAGATGTTGCTGCCCATCCTCCGGTTCATAAGCCCTTAGTCGCCTCTCACGACGTCCACAGGTAGACATGGGTTAATACTATTCTTTGCTGGCACTGCACGGATCATTATTTAGCCTTATTACGGAGTTGGCTACCTAAACTAGCCATGCCATCTGATCTCCGCAACTGAGAGGGCAAACCCATTCCTAGATTACGAGCAAATCCACATGACAAAATGCTCTTAGTTATTCAGCATTACGTCCACCAGGTTGGTAGCTAACCTGGCTGTAAAAGTTTTCAAGCCCCCAAATGGTTTCTGACTTGGCTTGAGGACTACTATCTTTGACAGAAGCCGGGACCAACGGCTCAAGATGTCCTCCGAAGCAGGGAAGCGCTCTAGTTGTTGTACAGCTTTTAACAGATTCTGACCACGGCCAACATTACTTAACTTACACTATTGGAAAGAGAGACAAACAACCACTCAGCCACAAGCACTTTCATCAATGTGCAATCAAAATTATTCTCAAAAGAATTCAACATTATTAGTAAATAAGCAGAGAGCAATTTTTGAATACACTGAGATTTGAACCCCAATCATTAGTGTTATGGAGGCAGTAAATTGACAAATTGCAAGCCACCCAGACCATAGCACCAGGACTGAAAATACGGCCTCATTACTGCGGCTACACACAGGGGTGTCACAAATCAGTTGGTTCGATGGTACATAAGCAAATTAAGTAAGTTTTTATTTGTAAATTAAGAAATGTGAAATATACCCTGTATTCATCATTTGCCTCCTCGCCATCACTTTGCTCATCAATAGCTAGTTTCCCCAACACCTCCTCATCACCAAACTCCTGATAATCTTCTCTTGATAGTGTTGTATGGTATTCTTGCTGTAAACTGGTTAAGGCTATAGATTTATTTTGGTGCCGCTCTTGATTCATGCTCTGTGTAGTGCCAGCTGAACCTCGCCTATCTTCATAGTAATGTGTTGCAGCTTTAGTCTTCTTCGATGGTTCCCAAGTACATTCAATATCTGGTCTGAGTGTGGTATATCCTTCATTTTTCTCTGTTGCTTGTTTATCTATATTGGTTGTTGCACCGTCTATATTGGTTGGTGCACCATCTATATTTAGTGGTAAAGTTGTTTTGTCACAATGTACATCTTTCTTAGTTTGCCAAGTAGCACAAGCTAACAAATGCATTATTAGGAATATGAGAAAACCTAAGCATAGAAAGAGGAGGATTGTTTCTAGTAAGGCTAGAAGAACCTCCAACTTAGTAAAGGATTTACTCCATCCCTTGAGTTCCTTGCAGCACTCATGACACATTATCTGCCACTCATTATTGAAAATGTATGTTTACAGTCCTGAATTTGACTTTCATGGCCTACTCGATAGCACTTATTTTAGTTGCCCCCTCAAATCGGATTGACTGTATTATTGGTTGTGATTGTTCCTAAAAAAAAAACAGTGAGTAAAAAACTTCAAGAAAAACCAGAAAATCAGAAGTTTATTATTGCCAACAGTTGTATAACAAACCTTCCTTCTTCTTTCTTGATAATAATAGGGCACTTGAAAGGACGGTCCCTGCACCCAAACCGCAGCTGCCCTGACTCGCGCCGTCCCCCAAACCCTCCGCCCAGCCTCCGTGGCTTCCACCCGTGCAACCTCCTCGCTGCCACTTGTTCCACTACTATCTCTGAGCCATCTATGTACTCCTTGTACATTTCGCGAACAGCACGATTCATACTACTCTCACATTCAAATTCAACGAAAGCATACTGCCTGGACTTCCCAGTTACAATATCTTTAACGAGGCGACAGTGCAGAATCTTGCCGAACTTGGAAAATTCTGTGTTAATTGCATCCTGAAAATAAATAAATTACCTTAAGGGTCAAAATATAAAGAAGTATGAGCTACAGAACCATGTAAATACCTGTGTCGTTCTAGGATTTAGTCTGCCAACAAATAGAGTACGTTGCGGATCGCCTTTTACTTTCTTATTAGGTGTGTATTCAGAACACATCGCCCTTAACACAGCACGATCATGAGGTTCCGTGTCCGTCCCTGGTTTAACAATGAAGTTAATATTTGTTTTGCGTTGAGGTTAGGAAAAGGAAAAATTTAAAATCCAATAATAACTTACCGTCAATAGATCCAATTTTAATGGGATCATATTCCGTAGCATATCTGTTGAAGCTACTTTCATCTCGAGACATTTTAATGAGATTTTTCTATAAAAACAACGATATTTCTTTTCGATGCTCGAAACGAAACAAATAAAAGGGTTGCCAGTTCCTAATTTTGTGATTTCCCCAAACTCAAAACTGTCAATTATTTTCCCTCAAAATGATATGTGTTCGATACAAAATTCCCCAACATTTTTTATAGAAATTATTTGGAGGGATATGAGCTACTAGCATGCCAAAACAATGATTCAGACTGACTGACAGTGAGGTCGATTCCAGCGTGTCATAATTTTAAATCTTTTTTAACAGGTCTGGTCTACGAATGTTGTTATCTCTGTTTTAGCTTGTGAAAGATAATATAGACAACAGCTAGCCGTTGACTAGTCAAATAGACTTAGAAAAAAGATTGTTTGACTTCACAGGATATGGAGCGATTGATTTCTTGATTTCGATTGATTTGCGTCGGTGTGTCATATTTATAATTAAACAGTATTTTAATTATTTTATTTTGTGACCTTTGTATTTTATTTAAGTTCGTTTTAGCGGCGCCAACCCAGACTTCAATCAAGTATTCTAGATGTGGTCTGACTTAGGAAAATTATAAATTAGGGTCCTTAATTTATATGGTACATAGCGAACCATCCAATGTAATGCGCCTGTCAGGGGAACAATTTTTGACTTTATGTATTGTATATGTCCTTGCCACGTGAGTTTAACATCTAGTATAAGACCTAAGTACTTTTCTTGTCTTGACCTATGTATGATATCTGTGCCTATTACAAGCTGAGGATAGTCAGGATTGTTTTTTGTTTTTTGCCGCTAATATCATATAAGACGTTTTAGACGTATTGATTGTGAGGAGATTATATTTAAACCATGAACTGAATAAATTCAAATCAGCTTGGGCTTCCTTTACGAGGTCAAGTAAGTTTTTACCATAGTAAAAGAGGCATGTATCATCGGCATACAGATTTAGATTACCAGATAGTTTACTATTGCTTATATTATTTATATATACAAGGAACAACAATGGTCCTAGTATTAGCCCCTGCGGAACTCCAAATGTTATATTTTTAGGATTGCTTTTATAGTTTCCAATTTTAACAATCTGCCGTCGATTCGTCAGATAAGATTCAAAAATATTATAGGCTATTCCTACAATCCCGATGCTCCTAAGTTTTTTAAGCAGAAGTGAACGACTAACGCTTCCCTTGTGTGAAAATAATTCGGCATACGCTAACTAATATGGCAGCATATTTTCGCCTACAGTGGAACAACATATAATTCCTCTGAGTCCAAAACCCAAGATACGATATGTTTTACACAGATATTTTTCAGATTTGACTGCCCTCAAGAATTACATTTTTCCGCAGAATCGCGAAAAAATCTCCAATCTGGCAACCCTGAACAAATGTCAAAAAATTGGTAAATGTAAACAACACTGCTCGCTGCACCTCCACCATATCGAGATTACCGGTTAAAGAGTTTTTGGTGGCGGCTCCATTCATATTCATCATCATCATATCGTGTGGGTTGCAAGGTCGATGACCGACCACACAAAACCCTGTTCTCTGAGTTGTTGAGCCGCGAAATCCGTAGATGTAGTCGGGAACAACGGCTTAACGTGCCTTCCGAAGCACGTAACTTTTCGGACAATCTGGTTATTCATTTTGCAAATTCTAACGAAGCTGGGAAGGTAACACAAAGGGATTTTTGTTTGACAGTGTTCCCACCGGGCGGGAATCGAACCCAGAACCTCCGGATTGAGAGCCGAGCCCTATAACCACTAGACAATATGTAATACACATGTAATACATTAAAAAAACAACACCATTGTTAACTTTTGGAAAACTCATTTTTCGTACAGAATTCAGACTCGTGAAAATCTGTTTTTTTTAAGGCACGGAATGTTTCGGCATTGCATTGCAAATCTAAATTAATATATTACAGGCACTTCGATTCTGGCTTTATTTTATTCCATTGTAATAAAAGTACCTGGGAGACCGAGCTATGCTCTTTATGACTAAAATATCATCGGGTGAGCAAGTTATGCTACTCAACAACAGATGGCGCTGTAAGTTTCTTGAACGCTCTAAAACGCGCTAAGAAATATTTAAAAAGACGGTGAAAACAAATTTTCCCAGACATGAGACCTAGCTAGATCGATTTTTTGCCCCCAAAAACCCCTGTATACTAAATTTCATCGAAATCATTAGAGCCGTTTTCGAGAAACCGATTACAAATATACATAGTACCTGGGCGACCGAGCTATGCTCTGTATGATTAAAATATCAGTACCTGGGCGACCGAGCTTCGCTCTATATAATAGCCGCCTCAACATTAAAATATCATCGGGTGAGCAATCTTTGCTACCCGCCAACAGATGGCGCTGTAGGTTGCAGTATTTTAAAAATTGCTTAAAAACTCGGGGGAAACGAATTTTCCCAGACATAGCTAGATCAATTTTTTGCCCCCAAAAACCCCTGTAGGTATACTAAATTTCATCGAAATCGTTAGAGCCGCTTTCGAGAAACCGATTACAAATATATATATATATATATACCTGGTCGACCAAGCTTCGCTCTGTAATAGCCGCCTCAACATTAAAATATCATCGGGTGAGCAAGCTATGCTACTCGCTAGCAGATGGCGCTGTAGGTTTCTGTCTAAAACGCGGTATTTTTTTAAAAATGCTTAAAAACACGGGCAAAACGACTTTTCCCAGACATGAGACCTAGCTAGATAGATTTTTCGCCCCCGAAAACCCCCGTATGGTAAATTTCATCGAAATCGTTAGAGCCGTTTTCGAGAAACCGATTACAAATATATATATTTATACAAATACAAATAGTTTATTAATCAAATAAAGTTACAATTTATAGCATCTAAAAATAAAACAATGAGATTGGTAACTTTCCATAAGGCAAAACATTGACTCCCACACTAGGTCAAGCCTGTATCGTGGGCAGCCTAAAACAAACTTTAACGAAGATTGGTAACTTTCCATAAGGCAAAACATTGACTCCCACACTAGGTCAAGCCTGTATCGTGGGCAGCCTAAAACAAACTTTAACGAAAAAGACAGTTTACAATTTAATAGCCTAACTATAATTTATATTGCATAAAAATACAGAAAAAGAGAAAGAGAATAATAATACCAAAAAATACTATGAGATGACATGTGTGTGAGTGAGTGAGTGAGTATAAGTGTGATGTGTGTGTGTGTTAGCGAAATACTGGCACTACGGGATTAGATCAACGGCTTGATAATATTTTCTGTTTGGGAGAAAGAAAGGGTCAATAAATATTTGGTTACCAGCTTCTTTGCTTGTGGGACTGTGCAATGTTTAACCTCGCATAATTTTGCTATTTTATTATAAACAAAAACAGACATGAACTCAAAGAAACGTTGGGCAAAACGAGATCTAACAGAGACCGACCCAAGTTTAAAAACTCTTTGTTTTAGCATCATAGAGTATTGATTAGAGTTTAAGACACTACGATGGGTGTATTCCACTAATTTTGTGATGTACAGTTGACGGACATTCAGGACTTGTGCCTCCTGGTAAAGCTCGACCGTGGGGTGTCGAAACGGTCTCCCATACATGACTTTTAGCACTGCTCTTTGAGCTCGCTCCAAGATCAACATATAAGAGGCCGCAGCTCCACCCCACGCTGCAATACAGTAGCTGAGAATGGATTCTACCAGAGCTGTATAAACAAGCCGCAAGACTTGATTATCAGCGGCGCTCCGTAACGATTTCATCACGTGCATAAGCTTCCTAACTCTTAGAGCTGTAGTGTTAATATGAGCCTCAAATGTTAGATGCTCATCTATAGTAACACCTAGATATTTTATCGAGCAGACTCTATCAATAGTTGGACAAGCACATTGAAGAGAATTGCACGATGAATGTACCTTTATCGGTGTTTGTATATCTGGGCGGGAAGCACAAGTTTTATGGAAGCTGACAAATTTAGTTTTGGAAGCGTTCAACGTTAAAAGGTTACTGTTGAGCCACGATTTTATTCGAGTTATACCTTGTTCAGCTTTTTCGTAAGCAGTTTTCCAGGAGACCGCATGAAAGAGGATAGCTGTATCGTCTGCATAACAGATGGTTGTGGCGTCCTTATATATAGTACCTGGGCGACCCAGCTATGCTCTGATGATTAAAATATCATCGGGTGAGCAAGCTATGCTACTCAACAACAGATAGCACTGTAAGTTTCTTAAATGCACTAAAACGCGCTAGGAAATATTAAAAAAGACGGTGAAAACGAATTTTCCCAGACATGAGACCTAGCTAGATCGATGTTTTGTCCCCCAAAACCCCTGTATACAAAATTTCATCGAAATCGTTAGAGCTGTTTTCGAGAAACCAATTACAAATATATATACTATTTACATATATACAAACACTAGCGGTTCGCCGCCCCGGCGGCTTCGCACGGGTAGATATAGGTTCTTGTTGCATCGGGGGTTCCTAAAGAAACCAGCCAAGCGCAAGTTGGACTCCCACCGAGGGTTCCGTACCACTAAGGTAAAAATACTGTCCTAGTTATGGGCAGTCATACCATCTTAGTCACGCAGAAGTGCATTAAATTCGCTCGAGCCGACACGCACTTCATCAAAACCATCATAAAATCCCATAATACGTCCACTACAGGACAGCTCCAGCTCCCTCCAGAATTCGAGCCCTTGCTAGAAGAATGTGGAGGGGAAGTATCTTAGTCACCACGCTTGTTAGCATTAAGGCTGGCACCATGGACCGCGGTTGTTGGTGACCGCAGTATGTAAGATGGTGCGATACACGGAAAGATGTCGCTGCCCATCTTCCGGTTTGTAAACCCTTAGTCGCCTCTTACGACACCTACAGGTTGGATGGGTTGGCACTATTCTTTGCCGCTACCACACGGAACGACACGCACTTGACCAGTCAAATTTTTCGTGTCTATTCTCTGTTGTAGATAAAACCATTACAGTCACTTAGGGCGCTGTTTCTTTAATTTCAATTTTGATAACGATTACACTCATGATAACTTTTGAATGGTATGTCCGATTTGAACTTAGAGTATATAATTGATTTGAATAATTCAAAAAGTTATTTACAGGTACTGATATAGCCTTGAATACGAAATCATTTATTTGGATAAGGATTAATAGGTACGAATAATGTGGCCTATATAGTTTGTACCGGCGTTACTATTACATTTTTTAACATGAAAAAGTAGTTATTGTGACATAACTGTAATAGTTAGACATATGGTATCGCGGACTTTTTTGTAGATATTGATGGCTTCTATAATTCTGTAGTACATTACAAATTGTTAATAGTTTCGGCAGCATACTCGATATAAGGATGCTATTTAGTATTTTTTTCACACCTTGGGTTACATTATCGAAGTTTTCATACGGAACCCTAACCTTTTTTTAAATATTTTATAGCCTATGTTCATCCCGGATAATGCAGGTTTCTAATGGTGAAAGAATTTTTCAAATCGGTCCAGTAGTTTCGGAGCCTATTCATTACAAACATACAAAAATAGGTACAAATCTTTCCTCTTTATAATATTAGTGTAGATGTAGATTGCTCGTTTAATAGTATAGGATTGGGTGAGCAAGCTATGCTACTCAACAACAGATGGCGCTAAAGTTTCTTGAACGCACTAAAACGGAAAAAGAAAAATTTAAAAAGAAGGTCTGTGCATTGATAGTCAAACGAATGTTTTGGGGATCTAATCTAACGTAACGGACCAAAGTGGCTCTTGTATTGGGTCTGGATGACGATGGATAACTTGCACAGCACCCTCAGAGTCTAAAGCAGGGCAGGTCAAAATGAAACTCATAAGTTTGTAATTAAAAAAGCATGTTACACTATTTATGACTAACTGAAAATATCTTTCAATATACTCTCTATAATGCGACTCTAAGTTATGTGTACAGCTATTTCTCATGAACCTGACAAAACGGTATCAGAGATATAAAAATAATTATATCTTTGATACCTACATGGCGCTACAATATACAGGGCGAAATTAAAATTAGCCTCACAGGGATTTATAATTTATATTTAAAAATCTATTGTACACCTTTTCTTCCAGCTTTAAAATAAATAGCACTGTCAAACATTAAAAATTTTACACTGTTTTTCTCCCTGAGTGATAGTTTGGCATTCATTTTGGTTTCGACCTGTAGAACTTATAAGTATTATAATATTATTAATAGATAGTAAATAGAAGTACATACAATACCCCAAACTGTCAATATGTATAATTAATTACAGTAGTAACTATGCACTATATCCAATAATCACAATTTTGCTTGAACATCTATTATTTACTACTTTACAGCTAATTATTTTTTGTACATCCTAATAAGGACAAATACTTAACCACAAATGTGTTTGACTTGTAAAGTAGTAAAAATATATGGTAAATGATAAAATTATAAGTAGTCGTAATAATCAATAGCTTTTACCCTTTGATGGCATTCAACATCTCACTCTTTGCATCGAGATGTAGGTACAAATCTAAGCTACAAGACTACTGAGATTTGTACCACCAACTGTGCCATCTTAACTTCCTGAATTTTAATATATATACATTCAGCCGTAATGTCCAATCCAATAGGAAAGTTTAAATTCATCACAAATTCATGCAACAACAAGTGTACAGCACTAACTGTACCAACAAGCATTCAAACTGGGCCTAAATTAGTGAAACCACCAAAGGATGCCCTATGCCATAAACAGTTCTTACTATAGCAGCATTCATACATGTGCTGGATTGGTGCTTTTAGAGGCAACAAAGTCGACTCACATGAAAAAAATTTTAGTAGGTACAGTACTTTATGTTAGGTATTTTTAATAGTTATAGGTACATTGTGTGAACAGGCCTTTAGTTATTGTAATTTTTAAGTTGTAAAATTTTATATTTATAGGTACAGACCGCGCGACGAGTTAAGGCCTCTGGGCGGAGTGGAGGGGGTATGCGCAGAATACTACTCCACTCGCGCGGACTGTACAGTACAGTAGACTATAAGTAAACAGTATAGAAAGTGATACAAGGTGTTCTGCAAAAAAGTGGATGCAAAAATAAATCAATCTGTAAATAATTTAAAATATAAGTACTGATCTGATCAGCTTAAATCTTATTATACATGAAACTTAAAATGATTTATTGACATCATCATCTTTATTGCATGTACACCTTGTACTTTGTAGTGTAGTTAATCAATATATTGTTATAACAATAAGCCACAATCAATGGAGTGTGTCGAATGCGTTGGCAGCTCCCGCGTCGCGGCTGGCACGCCTAACCAATCGCACTCACATAAATAGAAGTTCTAAACTCACAAATACTGCAACTTTGTTAATGCCATTTCATCAGTCAATAATATACCTATGTTAAGAGTTCACGCCACACAGTTAATCACAAGGATTGACTCTAATGTGACTTGAGTTTAAGTTATTGGTAAACTTGCGATCTAGCAGAACTTTAATTATATTTATATCATTATAACATCCCTTGCAAGAAACTTATTGGCTAACAGATCACTCAATAGTAAAGTAGCTTAGAGCTATCTCACAAATCACAACACTTCTGTTTAGGATATTGTGATAAAAATAAAATATTGTGAAAGAATTGCAAAGCTACAATCAATGTACAGATAGTGCAATGGGTTTAAACTCCATTTTTTTTAATTTATTCCTATGCTTACTAATCTGTTTTGCAGCTACAACACTAAAACCAGAGTATATTTGAGGGAAAGAATAACATTGTTTTACAAACTTGTTTTTCTGACAGCCTCAGCTCATTGTTTTTGACAGCTGCAAAATGTGTTGGTAAGCATGTGTTGGCAAATATGGGTCATAGATCACTTCTGATCAAAACTGGAAGGGAAAAAAAGTCGCATTGCATACTTTAGCTAAGCGACCTTAAACTATGAAACAATCTGTAGAAGGAATGAAACCCCACAAACTCAAGATCAATCAAATAGGAACCTCATTGGTTCAGTTTTGCCACATTTATGGAAAATAGCTGCCCATGCCAATGCAGGATTCCCCTCAGAGCCTCAGCACTATTCATCCAATACATTTCCATTTTATACATAAGTTAATAAAATAGTGGAATTTTAGCGACATCAAGAGACAGGTTCTCGTCACAGCGAGGTGGTCACGGGGGGGGGGACGGGACGGGGCGGGGCTAGTTGAGCGAGGGCGAGTGTCCGTCGTCCCACACCACGTCGATGCTGGGCCACTTGGTCTGCAGGCAAGTGAGCATGGGGTCGGTGCAGGCAGCGCGAAGCGGGCACTCGAGCAGCGCGGCGCGGCCCAGGCGGTAGCGCACGCGCCCGCCCGGGTTGGAGCGCGCCAGCCCGTTGTAGTGGTGCAGCGTGAAGGTGTCGGGCGCGCCGCGCTCGCAGCCGGGGAAGAACTCGTCCATGAAGGCGCTGAGCAGGATGATGCCCAGGTTCTCGTGGTCCAGCTTGCGCCGCATCAGCTCCACGTACTCGGGCTCGCTCACCAGCTCGGCGGCGCACAGCACGTCCTGCAGCGCGGCCGACGGGATGAAGTTGTTCCCCTCGGGGTCGAACGAGCGGAAGATGCGCTCCGCCGACTCGCCCGCCGTCTCGGGCGCCGCCAGCCGCCGCTCCAGCGAGAACAGCACTGTCAGGTGCGTCTCCGAGGCGAGCACCCACACCGGGTGCTTTGGATTTTTGTAGAACGAGCCCACTGTGCAATATTGCATGTGCTCCATAATTGTGAGAAAACCTATATCATTTTGTCTTTCTATTCCTCGCAGCCGCAACCCTCCCACCACCTGATCATGATCCCACACGTGAGCCACCGCTCTGCCTGTGAGCATCAAGTTTATGAGACCTTGTGAACCGTACCCATAAGTAGAATGTATTAGTGGATCTGAGAGCTCCGCTAACTCTGTTTCTATAGTTGCAACCCCTTTGCTAAGAATTACACTATACAAAAGCAACAGAACACCATATTTATCCTTCAAAATCCGAATATTCCTTGTGTAGTATGCCTCTACCTCAGATAATGTCTGAAGTGAATGCACCTCGATTCGCCGGTGAAACTGCTCAATAGAATCACAAGACTGTTCATCCACACTGAGGCTGTTAGCTGGGCTAGGCTCCGGATCTATTTCATTCTTGTTATACACGGCTACATTGTACTTAGGAGCTAGACACTGGCTTAGTATGGTACACACGGCCCTAACGAGGAGAGAGTTGCACTTCTCCGAGGTAAGGTCACGAAAACTATGGCCGGGGGTTTCTGACAGCAGAATGCGCAGCAAGAAGGCCTGCACCGGGGCGATGGCCGCGCACGGGCCGCCCTCCTGCTGGATGAGCGCGCTGGGCTCGTCCTCGCTGAAGGAGAAGCCCTGCGCCCAGCGCCGGAACACGTCCTCCTTCACGCTGTCTCCCCACAGCAGCCGCCGCGTGTGCGCCAGCTCGCGCTCCCAGTCCGCGCCCGCCGCGCCTCCTGCCGCTCCGCTCGCGGCGCCTCCTGGTCCGCCACCTCCACTCATCTTGTCTATATTCTCTACTCGTGCAGTGGAACTTAACTCGTTTTCCGCAGATCCGTTTATCATCTGCATAAGGGGATTGAAGTTTACGCCACCTAAAAATGTAAATTTGATTATGAAATGGCTCGAGCTGGCCCCTGCTATGCGAAACGATGATGGCAGTCACAAAAAGGAATAACCACGTAGTGACTACTCACCACAACAGTGAGACTCATACCGAATTAAGATAGTGGATAGTTATGTACTCTTGTAGAAAAACCGATTAACTATCTGAATCGTCTCAATTAGCATTATAAATCTTCCATAAACAGGTAATAAAAACTTCATCATTAGAAAAGAAAAGCTTACGACATAAAGGCTGCCATTTTTATAGAAAAATAGCAACATTATATTATTCATTCCACGCATACAATTTCTTACAAAATTATTATTTTTTCAAAAACATGACCAAAACTGTGCCAAAACCACTAAGTTACCTACAGAAAAAAGGAAGCTATTTTTGGATTTTCTATTATTGGATTATCCTCATATTCATATAACTCATAAAACAAATAGAAAGAAAGAGTGGAAAATAGCCGTATTTTATAAGTTTTACGAGAAGTTTCGTGACAGAAAGGAACGTTTCTCATTTAATATTTTTAAATACTGATTTAACTTACTAGTATTTTAAGAAAAAATGTTTCACAAATGAATATAAAAATATTTTTATTCTTATTTTTCGTAATATCCCACTCAGTGCTCAGTAGAAATCCTGAGCACTCTCCAACAAAATATAATCATACTTTTGAATGATCTTAAAGATTATATGGGGCCGAGTAGCCAAGCCGTGAAACAAATCACTGTCACTGTCATAATAACTTTTTTTGGTCATGTCGTCACGTCAGGTGTACGTTCTGATTCAATGAAAAACAAACCAGTCAAGTGCGAGTAAGACACGTACCAAGCAAGGGTTCCGATATACCTATTGTATTTTTATAAGCAATAGTGTTCATTTTCTGGACCACAAAACTAAGCTTATTTGTAAAGGTATTTTGCCGATTGCTAAAAAACTGCTACTCAGAGATCGTTTTATTTTTGCTGAACTAATATTATAAATGCGAAAGTTTGTAAGTATGGATGGATGTTTGTAACTCTTTCACGCAAAAACTACTGAATGGATTTTAATCAAACTTGGCACACATATAAGTTAAGTCCTGGAATAGCACATATGCTACTTTTTACCGCGGGAAAATACTTCATTCCCATGGGAAAAAGCATTTAATGCCGGTGAAATCGCAGGTGGAAAGCTAGCAATGTGAGGAACTTTGGGTAAAAATAAGACATAACATTGATGGCTCTCCGAGAAATATTGCACTGTGTGCGGTTCACCTTCCCCCACCCATAAAAATGGAGACGATGAATAATTTTTTTAGCAACGCAGACAGGGTCCTAAATGAAATAGACGATGTCGTAATTCTAGGTGATTTTAATTTAGGCCTTATTAACTGGGAGTTGGAGCAAGGTCTAACGCATACATTACCCATAATTCCTCCTAACTTGCAGAATTTAAGTTATCCCTTGGTTGACTTTCTAGGCGTAAATAGTCTTTATCAAGCGAACCATATAACCAACACCGACGGTAGAATACTAGATCTAGCCATCAGCAATTTTACTGAAGGTTCTGTCTCGCGACCAGACAATCTATTAAGTAAACTCGATCCTCTACATCCCCAATTTATATTTACTATCCCCCTATCGAATTTAAACCATAATAAAAATCTTCCTTAAGCTAGTCGTAACGATCACAACTTTTTCAAAGCAAATTACGATTTAATTAAACAAGAATTAAAAAGCATTAGATGGCAAGAAGTTTTTAAAAATAAGGAAAAGGTAAACACGATGGTGTCAACATTATATGACATTCTATACAACATTATCAATAGGTTTGTGCCCCGACGAAAACCCAGGAACTCGCACTACCAAGTTTGGTTTAGTAAAAGGCTTATCAGAGTAATAAAAGAAAAAGATAGAATTCGCATTAAATACCGAAAATATGGAAATCCTCGGGACAAACTAGAGTTTGAGTTGCTGCGTGAGCGCTGCCACAAACTTAAAGAATCCTCCGACAGGACTTATCATCAAACCTTAGAGTCTAATATTCATAAAAACCCGGCTGCCTTCTTCCGACATATAAAAAACAAGCGTAATGGACTTAGTGCTCTCCCTGCGGAAATGACTCTCGACGAAAAAACCGCAACAACTAGTCACGATATAGCGAACCTGTTCGCAAAACATTTCTCATCAGTGTATCCTAACGACGATTGTAGCACAAATAATACTTTTACTGATCCAAACTCTGCTACCAAATACATAGCAAACATGAAATTTTCGGAAATAGAAGTAATGAAAAAACTAAAGCTACTCGACATTCGTAAAGGACCTGGACCTGACAACATACCCCCTCTATTTGTCAAACGCTGCAGCTCAGTTCTAGCATTACCCTTGACCCTAATCTATAATCGTTCTTTGAGTGAAGGGTGCTTTCCGGATTTATGGAAAAATGCAAGGATAGTCCCTGTACACAAAAAAGACGACCAGACCCTAATAAAGAACTACCGTCCAATCTCTATTTTATCCTCTTTCTCAAAGGTATTCGAGTCTCTTGTTTATCCAAAAATATACACGAACATCGATGAAAGTATTTCGGATTCTCAGCACGGGTTCAAAAAAGGTCGGTCAGTCCAGAGTAATCTTGTATCGTTTACAACCCAAATCTCACACACACTAGACAAATGCTCTCAAGTTGATGCTGTATACACGGATTTCTCCAACGCATTTGACAAAGTCAACCAGTCAGTGCTTCTTAAGAAATTAAGAGCATTTGGAATAGATGGATCCCTTTTATCTTGGTTTGAATCCTATCTATCAAAGAGACCTCAAATCGTGGTAATCAACGGCGAAGAATCTAACACATTCATTGCAGAATCTGGTGTACCCCAGGGGTCTCTTCTTGGACCACTCCTATTTGTCATCTTTATAAACGACATCACAAATGTTGTTAATCATAGTAGTGCATCTATGTTTGCAGATGATCTAAAACTTTATCGCGAAATCACAAACGATTCGGATGCCGAACTGCTACAGTCTGATCTGAACAATGTTCAAGAGTGGTGTTATGAGAACGGAATGAAATTAAACATACAAAAATGTCAAATAATAAGTTTCACAACCAAACGCCAACATATAATTAAGTATCCCTACAACATTAAAGGCATCAATTTGAAACGCGTGGATGAAGTCAGAGACCTTGGAGTTACACTAGATAGTAAACTGAAATACAATACACACATTAACAACATCACAAAGAAGGCTTCACAAATGTTCAAAGAAAGTTCACAAAATACTTGGCATTTGGCTCACCTGGGATTCCATACAGAAGCCCTTATGTCCAACGGCTTGATCACTTTAAAATTAACACTCTACGTGATCGCCGTATGCAATCAGACATTCTATTCCTTCATGGACTAACTTCTTGCAAAATAAATTGCTCCCATCTTCTCGGCCAAATAAAAATTAACGTACCATATAGATATCCTCGGCACCCCATTCAAAAACCTCTCCACGTTCCAAACTATCGAACAAATCTAGCTCTACACAGTCCAATCCCAAGAATGTGTGCAAAATATAACGAAGCTTCCAGTAAACTTGACCTTGATATATTTAACGCCACTCGCGACCAACTTAAAAAGAAAATCATCGTCAGTCCCCCCCTCCCCAAATAGTTTATGACATTCTCTTTCTTTTTATATATACATATATTTATAGTTATTAATTGATCTCAGCATGTTTTAATCGTTCTGTTTGTTTATATTCTTTATTGTCAATGCTGTGTACGTTTGTAATTGGTACGAGTAGACATATAAGAACTAGACCTAAAAAACCTTTTTATTTAATGTCTGTATATGTTCTACTGTAAATGTACCTTATAAAATAAAATATTTACATAAGCCTCTATTCTTTCGACTACAATAGGGTATTGAATGACGAATTGTGGAAGTAAATGTGATGATTGAACGTAGCCGGACACCTCAGATAAACACTTTACACTGCACTTAAATACAGGCAACCGTTTTAGTGCTTATATTTTACTCGAATACCTTCGAGCTGAGTTGATACATTAGATACTTTTTATGCACTAGGACAGGTCTTTATATGATAAACAAGTATTATCAAATTTAAATATACAGTTATGCCAAAACTTATGCTTAATCGTTTAGTTGACAGTTGCATAGGCCTTCTACTAAATATACATTATCTGTTTGTTCGTTAAGGTTATTTACAGTTTATTGCAAGTTCAACTGCAAGAAGCAAATGCACAACTGGCGGAATTGTACAAGGAGAAAGAAGATCAAGAAAACAAGCATGCTGTTTCCATACACCACGAATTATCAACTGCTTGGACCACAGGGAGGAACTTGAGGAATTGGAGGAAGTAATAAGAAAGAAGGATGTTGAATTAGCGAAGGCACAACGATACCTTGATGTGCTTCAATGTAAACTGACCGAGATCACAAAGGCTTATGATAAAAGTCAAACTTCCCTTGATATGTTGAGATTAGAGTATAAAGAAAATGAACAGCGCATGCGTGAAATGTCGACGGCTACAGCAGAGTTGAAGCAGCTTTATATCACCCAGCAGCATCTTACAGACACCCTCACCAATGACGAAGAAGTCGCTTGTGCCCTGGAACTGCCAAAGGCATCATGTACCAACGTGTCTACTGACCGGTTGCCTTCAACCTGCGGTTCAACTTCAAGGTTTGCTAACTGGCGATTTTCAGCTCGCCTTACGAGGAAAGAACGTCGCAAAAAGCGACAAATGCCCAATCGACGTCAGCGGCGCGGAGCCCAGCATGAGCAGACTGCTGTGAGTGACGTCATCGTGGTAGCTCCTCGGTGGCACATCGTTGAGAGCATGGTGACCGCTAGTGAAGGCATCTACGCGGCGCCAGTGCTGCCAACACATGATGCCGCCGCCGGCGGCGCCACGGTAGAACCATAGTCACCCGTCGATAACAATGCAGAGGCCACAGATGGCGGGGACTTTTCGTCAACTTGTTAGAAAAATAAGAAGACCATAGTATTTTCAGATAGGCTAGGAGTAGGTCTAGGGTCTATTTAAAATTACTGCCATAATCAGCAAGTAACAAATATTTGCTGTCCGGATATTTCTTTTGACGAACTTGTAAAAAAGATTGCTGCAGGCAAAGTGATTATAATTATTATTACTATCATTATTACTGATTGTGGTCGGCAATCACTCTAAAATCAGTAGATTAACATTAACCAATTTTGTGACAATGTTAAATAATATACAAAATGAAACAAAATGTAAGTTTATTCTGTGCAACTTTCCATATTGCTCAAATGTCACTGAGCAACACAAAAAATGTATACACAGAATGAATTTATGTTTTCAGAATTTGACATATCGTCATAGAGCATTTTATATCTTGACATAAATAATTTTATTCATTATTTTATTTTCACGCAGGAGACTATGTATCTGCCCCTTAAGTTTAAAAAAGACCTCGCTACATTGATAGCATATAATATACATAATTCTGTTATAGGAAGAAATGTACAAAATATTTCTGTAGTAAATATGAAGATTTATTCACATTAATTAATACTGAATTCAGTAAAAGTTTCACTATTAGGAAAAAGCAAATCATTGTAAAATTCAAGTTCAGTGACTGGGCTACCGCTAGTATTCGCAAAAGTAGAGAGAGACTTTTTGAATTATATGAGCTAAGAAATTATTCAAATGACGACAGTTTCATTGAGTATGTCCAAGATTATTCAAAATTGTTTAAATTAGTTTGTTTAAAAGAAAAATCATTTTTCCTACGGAAAAAAATACAGTCTGCTGATGATAAAATTAAGGCTGTATGGAATGTTATAAACAGTGAAACTGGTAAAGTGAAACCGCGTGACAATCAAATCACACTTCATACAAATCGCGAAACCATTAGTTCAAACGTAGAAGTGGCTCAAGAATTCGAAACCTTTTTTACTAATATTCCTTTGAAAACAACAGAGTCACTCAATTCATCATCTTCACTTGCTAGCGGTTTACTTCAAAAGAATGTGGACGCCTACGAAACTGAATTTGGGTTCAATCATGTCACCCCTAACGAAATTGTGAAAGCCTTTAAAAGTATTAAAATGAAAACTACTGAGGACCTATTAGGAATGTCAGTAAAAGTCTGTAGTGCGATCATTGATACTATATCTCCGTATTTAGCTGTTATATTCAATGATTGTGTCGATCATGGTACTTTTCCTGACTTAATGAAAAAAAAGTAAAGTAGTTCCATTATTCAAAGCTGGTGACAAAAAGGATCCCAGTAATTTTAGACCAATATCAGTCTTACCTGTACTTAGTAAAATTTTTGAGAATGTCATACTCAATCAAATGCTTTCGCACTTTAATAGAAATAACTTACTACATGACCATCAATTTGGTTTTACGAAAGGGCGCTGTACAACGGATGCCAGAACTGCACTATTAAAATACATTTTTTGCGCGTAGGAAAAATCTGAAGATGCTATTGGTATCTTCTGTGATCTGTCCAAAGCATTTGATTGCGTAGATCATAGCTTATTGTTGGTAAAACTTGAACATTACGGTGTTAAGAATAATTCACTTAAACTACTTAAGTCATATTTGGAACACAGGATTCAAAAGGTACAAGTAAACAAAACGAAATCCCTGGGATCTGTTTTCAAAATTGGCGTACCTCAAGGGTCCATATTAGGGCAATTTTTGTTCCTTATTTATATTAATGACCCTACTGTAGTGAAGAATCTGTCAAAGATAGTGTTATTTGCTGATGATACTTCATTAATATTCAATGTAAGTAGGAAATCACAAAATTATAACGAAGTCAATGAGCCTACTACGAGCTCTTATAGCAGGACCTAAACTGAACTGCCTTGCTATTTCGTACCATGAGCTGTTATTAGCAGGCCTACAACAAGCCTGTTTAGGTTGACGTTTAAAAACGTTTTTTTTACATGGAGATTCCATACCATGACGCTTGTTTTGACAGGTCAAAAACGGATTTTGCGCGTTTTTAACGTCAAATAATGCGATATTGAAAAAGTTACTCTTGACTAGCTTTTTCAACATTGTTTTGTAAAATCGAGAGGTTTTATGTGCATTTTGAGGATTTTTACACTTGTTTTTGAGTTTTTTTTTATTATTTAAGGTAAGTTAAGTACCTACCTAATACCCTCCACTTAAAATAAACTTGCTATGTGAACTATAAGTGGTATGCTTGGAAATCAGTGAGATGCACTTGAGATGAGAGGCCTTTGATAACATTCGGTTTTTGTTTTGTAGATGTGTAATGAATTGAAATTGAGTTTTTGGAGACAGAATACTGAACAGAAGAAAAAAAACAAAAGACGGTCTCTAAGAGAAATGAATGACGCTTTTAAATTTGAAGATGAAGCCTTAATACAACAATATTTTACATTATATTTTTGTAGCCTAGTAGCTTATGCATAATAAATAATGTAATATATAAATATAAAGGTGTTTAATATTTTATTTTACTCAAAATACCTTGCTATTGAATATTCTTAAAAAACTTCTGTAATCCTGTTGTTCGAATACTACAAAGTGCGTTCAAAAACTGAGAATATCGAAGTAAAGTCATGTTACAAATTGCGTCAAAATTATTTTATAGTGGAAATAATAGTTATAATAATACATAACATGTATTAGTTTCATAGTTTAAATGAATATTTGCTAAGTATTATATTTAAACGAGATTTTAATAAAAACCAGTAAAGTAAAAAAAAATATTTGATGTCAGTTTTTAAACGTATTATTAGAAAAAAGACAGGCTAGTATAGCTCCGTCTCACTCTTACACTCTGATGTTTAGCACAAAGATTTCGGACCTCCTTGCTTCGCTCGGAATAGATACCTTGCTAATTTATTTTACTATGGAATGACATCTGCCAACATGTCCCAAATTTAAATGTCACATCATCAATGATCTCTAGGAAATATTCAAAATAACCTGTCAAATTCATAGAACGACGCCTTCACTACCTTGTGACTAATTATTTCTTTAATCTCTTGCTAATTTATTTTACTATGGAATGACATCTGCCAACATGTCCCAAATTTAAATGTCACATCATCAATGATCTCTAGGAAATATTCAAAATAACCTGTCAAATTCATAGAATGACGCCTTCACTACCTTGTGACTAATTATTTCTTTAATCTTCCTTCTATTACCTTCATTTTTCTGTGGTTTAGCAGGCCAGAGACAAGCATAACCGTTCACCTTGCAAACCAGCGATACAATAGTCGTTCACCTTTTTGAGCGTCATGGTACGATTCTAAGCGATCCAGTTTAGGGCCTGCTTTTGAACTGCCTGGAACTTGGATGGTTTGTTCAAAGCTCATAGTAGGCCCCCAATAGCAAAAAAAGTAGGTGACAAACAGCAAGGAAAACTCATTAGTTCCGGTTTTCCGTTTAACAAACTTTGTAAAATTTTTCACTGAATCAGAGCTTACTCTATGTTTTGTCAAATGTCAGTCAGTTCGTTCATTCATTCAGTCAGTGTTCAGTCCAGTCAAGTCACTCAGTCAAACCATGACCGTCGGGTGGTGATGTTTTCTTTTGTATTTTTATTTTTATGAATTTTCAACTTTTATGTTCTTCGTATGAGTTCTTTTAATTTAATTAGCGTCGCGTAAGCATAACAATGTGTCACGTGTGTATCTAGTTGTTCGTGTGTGTTGTTTTAGTGTTAGTGAATATTTTTTGTGTTTTGTTGATTATTTCGACATGATGAAGGTAGCTGCTTGGAGGCGTCGCGCGGCACTCAACGTCGCAGGTTAGTGCATTTTTTTATCACAATCGTACTGCATTGTTACCTGAGAGAGTGTTTGTTGAACTGTGTTGATCAATAGGTCTGCACAGTGGCTAGTATGTGGACGAGAGTGGCAGTAAGGCCTGGTCAAGTTGCCTTGTCACCAAATAGGGCGTTTGTGAAAGGACCAGCGAAGGCGGCACCATCATAACCTTTGTTAACAGAAATCAACCTTAGTTAGAACTATAGCAACGAACAGGCTTTACACTTAATCCCTCAAGAAACTAGTTTTTATTTCAAATCAAATATTTGATACATATGTAAGTTCTAATACAGAAAGATGACATAAAAATGTTGAGAGACACAAATGTGGTGCTGTTTACAAAATACATATGAAACTATGAGTAAAAAGTCTCAAGCAATATTTTAAAAAAAACTTCCAAAATGTGACTCATTGATTATCTTTGTTGATTAATAAAATAAGTTATTTTATTGTCAGTTGTCTGTTTATGTAATTAAAATGCCATGGGAATGTAGTATAATAGCTAGTGTGTGTGGTTTGTGAGGGGTTGAAATTAAACTAGGCCACTGGTTAAGGGTAAACTGTTAGTCATCCTAGCATTGTGCTTACTAAAAGTTACCATGGCTACTTGGTTTTTCCAAATGTATGTCTAATTTATTACTTATTACATTTGAGCATGTTTACAAGGGTTGATGAAAGTTGAGAAATCGAGGGAAGTATGACAAGAATGTAGTAGTTTGAGGACTGTAGTCTCTGCCTACCCCGACTGAAGAGAGACAAGACAGACCTTTTTATTAAGATACTATTTTATGTAATTTTTTTAGAATTCTGTTTGTTTTATTTGATGATACTTTCCAAAATAAAAGTTTTTCTTTCTTCAATGTAATTACAAACTTTGGTGAGCTATCTTAAACTTTCTTTCTTCTGAAATACTATTAATTTTTTTTTTTTGATGGGCCTACTCTTGACCTCAATCTAGTCTTGAAGACAGAGATGAGGTCGACGATGGAACAAGCTTGCCCAGAAGAAGCCTATTCACTCGCGACTTGAATAGACATGGGTTATATGAACTCGGGAACAGAGACGCAGGCAGGCATTTTCCTACAAGACAACATTTGTATTGTCAACCAACAAATACTACTAATTCTTTTTACGTGTATACATTACATACAGGGTGTAAGGGACAGTGTACCGAAAACTGATAGGGCGTGCTCAGTCAATGAAACTGAACAACTTTCCTAAAGAAACATTTTCGGTAAACTTAAAAAATATTTGACCACTCCATACAAACTGTTCGATCACAGTAAACAATTTGTATGGAGAGGTCAAAATTGTTTTTTTTTTTCAAGAATTTTTTTTTGGGAAAGTTGTTCAGTTTCGTTAACTAAGCATGCCATTTTAGTTTTCAGTACACTGTCCCTTACTCCCTGTATATCTCCAAGGCTGAAAATATACCTATTTGTAAGTGTGAGTTTTCTTCCTAATATTTCTACCTGGCTGTCAATACTAAGTGTGTAAGACAGTAGAGAAACTCTGAGAGAGCCAAACTAGATGTAATGTGTTTGGAAGCTACCATGTCTCATTTACTCATTGTTGTTGAATGCTTGGTGTGGAAAGTTTTTGTTTTGCAGCTAAACTTTTACTGCATATCTAAAGTACTTTCTTCATAGAGAGTCACTGACAGTTTCAATTAGTTAATTAATATAAGTTTTTAAGTCTCATCATAATTAATTTAAAGGGCTAATTATACCTCCAATTGACTAGCTTTTTAAGTGATTGTCAAGAAACAGAGAAATAGTCACATGAAAGTAGTCTTTATCATTGCCATACAATGACATTTGGCTATTTCTATCCACAGTTCTATTCAGAGACAAATTGTATATGTAGCCAAGAATAATGGTAACGACGGCTTAAACAGAATGTTTACAAAACTATTATTACCTAAGTACATATTCAATATTTACTTGATTGAAAGATAATAAACTGTATGAATATCTCGATTATGCATGGCATCGTACAATGGTCCAACATGACAAATTGTGCAAACATGTGATCCTTTGCATTATACAAGTTTCATATTCATGAAGGAAGAACAATGTTGTCCATAAATTTAATTGTTTTTTTTATTTATTCATTTCAGATGGCTAAAGATCCATCTTAAATGAATAAAATATTTAATAACTATGAGTAAAATTAATATGTACCTACATTACAAACAGACTGAATATGAACTTAAATTATAAATCCATTTTAATTAAAGCCTTCACTAGTGTAAATTAAATAAATATTGTTTACATCAAATATCAAAACTTAAAGTTAAGTTAAAGACAATAGCACTCATCTTAGTCTCTCACATTTTACAAGATTTGTCTTGTAAAATAAGCAAGAAGTAAATGTCTGTATTCAGGCCTTTTCCTAGTATGTACCTACTGATTAAAGCAATTAAGATTTATTATTATTAGTACCTGGTCAACCAAGCTTTGCTCTTTAATAGCCATCTCAACATTAAAATATCATCAGGTAAGCAAGCTACGCTACCCGTCAACAGATAGCGCTGTAGGTTTCTGTCTAAAACACCGTGAACGTAAAAACAAATTTTTCCCAGACATGAGACCTAGCTAGATCGATTTTTCGTTCTTGAAAACCCCGTATGGTAAATTTCATCGAAATCGTTAGAGCCTTTTTTGAGAATCCGATTACAAATATGTATAAAAATATTGCTTGTTTAATAGTATAGGATAAGCCACAAAATGTACAGTATTCTTTTTGATCTTTTTAAAATGTAATCTGTCTAACACAATGCATCATTTGCATGGCCTAGCTGCCTTAATCAATTTTAAACATTTCATTTGTTAAATTCACTGTGTAATTACTTTTAGGTAGGTACTTGCAAAAGTCAATGTACGGATAGACACCACTTATAAATTGGCATTCCAGAACTAAACGAAATAAAGATTAAGACAAAATGGTCGTCAGTCATGACATTTCGATATCCGGCCTTTATAGTGGTATGCGCGTGAGTTGCATGGAGATGTGCAGTAATTAAACCATCGCCTCGCCTTCCTATGCAGCTGGAACCAAGCCAGTTTATCGAAAACCGGCCTTCGGAGCCTATGTCATGATGGTCAGGTGGCTGACTGATGTATTGATGGTAGTATCGAGTGTCTCGTTTTGATAGATCTGTCACCTAATAGGCAACACGCGACCGAAGTGTATTAACGCGTCATTGAACCGGTATAAATTTGCAAACCTTTACTATCACATGGTCTCGTGTCTCATACAAGTTTTTATACTGCATCTCTTCTTCTTCTCACTGATGAAAATCGATTGACACCCAAAAGAACGGCAGTGTAAATTTCCCGATTTTTAGGCTATTATGACAGCCATGCGAAAATATAAGGTATTGGGTAGTACGGCATTAAGACAGGGCATATTATAGAACTTTGTAATTCTCTAATCATTATGCCGGCCGGTTGGTTACGCGGCGTCGCACCAAAAGCAAATGATAATGAATGTTTTTGTATTGCGACTGATGGTACCTACACTGTTTAGTATATCGGATCGGCAGGCCGGCAGGTGGTGTGGTATTCGCCGGTATGCGGCTAGCGATGCGTGACGCCTCAAGACTCGCGACCTCCGTTTATACACGCTATCAAAATGAAACGTTGCTTTTTAGTTTTCGGGCTTTGATTTCACGCCTGTCTCCAGATCAGTTGTAGCTTGCTGCGGTAGATTTGCGAGGAGAGCGATCATATTGCATGTAAGCTGAGCTGGCTTTGCACTGGCACTACACATTGAAGCAAGTTTACATCGGTACTGCTTTAGATAGAGAGGATAGTTCGACGTACTTCATAATAAAACAGCATTGTATAGCTTTTCGCTTTCACTCCAGAACAAGCATTTAAGAACAAGCATTTAAGCCCAGACTGGTTATTAAAAACATTGTATTTTATTCGGTCAGCGTAACGACTTCTCTAAAGTGGTTTTACCTCTTGTCGTGCGACCTTTACTGGGAAGAATTTCCACCTTTAAGAGATCAAAATGGCAGCCATTGCGAATGTGAATTATCTTTGAAGAAAGCCTAAATGAAAAGCACCGTTAGATGCTTATAATCTCATTTCCTTGGAGACATTATGGCGGTGGTGGTACGGTACGAGTATACTCGCGGGTCGCGTCTGGTCCTGTTACAATGCCGCTGCGACAGCCTGTCTGCCAGAACGTTGACCCAGGCGGCGCACGCGTCTTCATGGCTTGCGTGGGCGCAGTTACTCTCTTATCTGAATGAAACATAGATACACGTTCATATCATAATAACTGTTGGCTGACTTGCATCTGTTAAAATATCTTTGAAAATTCTTTTATCCGCCTATCTGCTACGTATCGCTTTTTATAGTCCCTCTCCGTCAAATAGCGCTCATGGTTGAGGGAGTGGTAGTTCCTCTTTTTTTCGATAACAAAAGATGAGCAATGTTGGCCGGGGTTAGAACCCAGATGCTTGAACATCTGAGGCAGGCACATCAACTAGAGCGTTCCTGGCGGCTTGAAACCTCTAACAGCCTGGTTAGCCACTAACTTGGCAAAGCCTACTCTAGGATTGGTTCTGCTTTGCCCTTTGGGGTTGCGAAAGTTAGATTGCAGTCGCTCTGATCCCCTAGAAAGCCGACTCTGAATAAGGCAGTGCAGGCAGGCAAGAAAGCTTTCGCAGTTTCCTGATCTATATTACACCCGAAATTTGATTAAACACCAAACCAACATTTAACCACCATTCAACCAACGAACATTAAATATTTTATCATAAGCTCATAGTTACATCTAATTACAAATTTGCAACATCATAAAATATTAAAATATCTAATACAGACATCTAAAACATGAAAAATTCAAATTCAGAAAGTTATTAAATTGTGTATGTAAAAAAAATTATTAGTGTTAATGTGACTCTTGAATCGAACACGGCAACGATCTTAATATTTCCTCCAATTCTGCTGCGAATATTTCTAGGAATATAATTTCAAACGCGATTAACAATGATATGGAAATTCTGTCATTCGCAACAGTTTGATGTATTAGTAGTGTGTATGAGTCTGCATGTAATATATTTCTTGACAAATGTTGTTAGCGTCTAGCGTCTCATTTTAGTGAACCGTCTTTAAAACATGTTTGTGTCAATCAAATGTCTCAAATACACGCAACCTTCTACTAGAGAATGGTCAATTCTATGACGAAGTACGTCCAAGATTTTGCGTCTCTCTCTAACCTGGTTTCAAAACTTTTTAAAGGAACATAGATCAAAATATGTGATGAAAATTCAACATGATTCTTTCATACCTGCGTTGTTCTTTTAAACGTGGGAGGCTCAGCTTTATAACGTGAGGTCTCTTTATGACAAGTTCATTGGTGTGGTTGGTAGTTAGCCTGCCTGCTACGTCGTGGGCTGCGGCTTCGATCCCCGCCTCGGGCAAACATTTGTGTGATTAATAAAAGTGGATGTATATCAGTCTGTGATACCCATGGTACAGGCTTTGATCAGTTTGGGATCAGATGACTTTGTGTTAAATGTCCCCATGTCAATATGTATACTTTTTTGTATAAATCATTTATTTCAAATAAAAATACTCATTATAAATTCAAGTCAGAACTGTATTGGTAATGAAATAAGTATAGAGTATAAAACATAGAGAGCCTCGCCTTGAGGCATGGTTATAATATAGATAATATACCTACACTTAGAGCGGATGAATGAAAGTGCCTCATTTGAAGTAGAGTTCACCTCGCCACTCGCACTCGCTAAGTCGCAACAAAAACAATAGCAGAACGGGCGTGTTGCAACTTACCATCTCGTTTGCTGTACTTCGTATGGTGTCTTACCGACAGACTTACAGTTCTGGGTAATGTACTGACCTAAATAGCCTAAATAACGTCGCTTCTCTGCCGTATTTGACGGCAATCATCATTAGACTACCGTCGTTTGTATGTAACGCTCATGCGATGTATCTGACAAAATTGGAACCGTTTTGATTCATGGCTGTAACGGTGTTTCTTTAGCAGAAACTGACTCAAATTATGAGCAATAATTAGCTCATTTTATCCTTATTTCGTGTCTGTAGATCCCGGTGCTAGGAATCTACCTCAGCTGGGAAAATCTTGAAATAAAATAACAAAACAATAGCCAACTTTCTCAATTCGCCTCATAATAAACAAACTTTGAATTCTCTGCGTCTGTGTTCCCGAGTTCATATAACCCGAATCTATTCAAGTCGCGAGTGAATAGGCTTTTTCTGGGCAAGCTCGTTCCATCGTCGAACTCATGTATGTCCTCAGGACTAGATCGAGGTCAAGAGTAAGCCCATTGACAATAAAAAAAACATTGATTTTATGATGATACATCAAATCAATTTTTTCCCATAGAGGGTACGCAGAGAGCATATCCTTCCCCTTGTCTAAATAATATCAAAATGTTCTTTATTCATTATAGGATATTAAAAATCTCTTAATGCCGTCAGATACATTTACGTCGCTTCACAAACAAAGTGGCGCCATGTGGAAGAAGAAATAAGCGACAATAAAATACTTCCCTCACTTCTACTCTCAACAAACCTTTTCTTAATCAGTGATAGAATGGATGATTGCACTAATAACAACTCTGATAAAAACAGCAAAGAAGTACGTCAAAACAGATTCAGTACACTCACCGGCAGAAATAACCGGCCGGTCTATTTTCTGTCGTACATTTTCATACAAGTAAGGGATCAAATGAAGCGTCAATATATTTCCTAAACGAAATAGATATCCGTGAAAAAACAGTGAGATCATTAAATAAGGTGTCTGACTACAGATTTTTGAAGATTAGACCTGTGCACGTTATCCAGGAAATTCCGTGCATCGTTCAGAAAAAAATATACGTCATTTTGTCATAAATCTCTTACATTTAGCGAATTAAAATGTTTTAAGAGTTACACGGGTTTTCTTCTACATTTTAGATATACCTAATCTTTGACAATATTGTTAATAAGGTTTTTATCTAAAGACCTCATCAAACAGATTTGTATTTTTATTCAATTTAGGTAAGATATTGACGATTCTTTTGCCCCCATATTTGTATGAAAATATATGAAAGAAAACAGACCGGCCGGTTATTTCTGCCAGTGAGACTGCGCAGACAGAGAGGAGCGCATCGGAGAGGATTTTATTGAAGCATTCGAAAATCAACTTTAACGTCATTGAAATAAAGTGCATATATGCTTGAACCCGACAAAAAAGGCTCGCGCATCCTCGACGATACGCGGGAATCCGCGCGCGGCGTCGAGACAGCGCGAGGCGGCGAGCGCGCAGTGTGTTCAAAGAGGGAGGGCGTGTTTTTTTAAGATTTACCTACCTTGTCACCGAAAACCACTCAGCGGCAGGCAGAAGTTGAGACTCTTCAGGGTGGGGGATCCAAAATGCCAACATAAAGTTAAGAGTTTATTATGAAAAAGTAGGTAAATACAAGGCGGTGGTCGTGCTGCGCGCAGGCACGTCCGAGCACGACCAGAATCAAAGGTAAACTGACTGTTTTTGACACGAATGACATCGAAAGACAGAGATAGAAGACATTTGAAATAGGAATTTGGAATTTTGGGCCAGGACAATAGAGCCAGGATCACGAAAGGAGGCAGCATGCGAGGCTATCCCAGTCCACCATTGTTGACGAACCGCGACAAACTGGCATGTTTCGGTAGAAGATGACGGTTTACTCGCGCAGGCTCGCCTCAAGAAATGCCCGAGCCCGCGCGAGGATTATTCCGTTCTGTCTGCGCTGGGCCTATGGGGGCAAACGAAGCGTCAATATCTTACCTAAATTGAATGAAAATACAAACCTGATTGATGAGATCTTTAGATAAGAACCTTATTAACAATATTGTCAAAGATTAGGTATATCTAAAATGTAGAAGAAAACCCGTGTAACTCTTAAAACATTTTAATTCGCTAAATGTAAGATATTTCTGACAAAATGACGTATATTTTTTCTGAACGATGCACGGAATTTCCTGGATACCGTGCACAGGTCTATATCTTTAAGAATCGGTAGTCAGACACCTTATTTAATGATCTCACTGTTTATTCACGGATATTTATTTCGTTTAGGAAATATATTGACGCTTCATTTGACCCCTTACTTGTATGCAAATGCACGACAGAAAATTGACCGGCCGGTTATTTCTGCCTGTGAGTGTATTTCAATTTTTCTCACAACTAATAGTAACCAATTAGGCTGCCCGCACACGACCGAGAATCGGTGGCCGATTTTTTGTCGGCATCCCGCTCTGACGTGTTATCACCTGGATCTTCCGTCCTTGTCCTGGCCGATAATCGCCCACCGATTCTCGGTCGTGTGCGGGAGCCCATAAGGTGAGCTCCCGTTTCAAGAACTTTTCTATAAAAGAGGGGTCTAGTTGGATGGTTGCGGAGTTTTTAAAATCAAAGAGCAAAAGCTTTTAGTATATCATATATGGTAGATAGGTACGGAACCCTTAGGGCGCGAGTCCGACTCGCACTTGGCCGGGTTTTTTTTTGTCGAAACCACACGGGACAATTATTCGAAATTAGTATAATACTAGTTTTCAAATGTTACTAAACAACGTTTCGACTATTAGTATATTACAGAAAAAGTGAGCATTAACATAAAAACAAACTTTCTCACGCTGCGCTTTCTATTTCTGTTTCTCTTTAACGTCGAATTCATTACGTCGTCGCAAGCGCATCAGCTTTACACGAGAAACCTTTCATGTTGCCAAAAGTAAGTTATTCTGTCCTTTCAACGAGGTTCAGTAACGTCACGCTACTTGAAATTTAGACCAGGGGTGGCCAACACTTAGTTCTTGAGATAAAAAAAAACTCAATCATAAAATAAAAATACTGTAGGTGTGAATAAGGATATCTTCTGCTACTAGTCAGTAGGTATGTGGTTACTGGTGTATCTATCTTCTGTAATTTATATTTACAAACACACCGCGCTTCATTATAATTGTCTATTTCTTGTGTTTATAGCGGATACTAAACAGTTAGTTCTTATATACCTGGGCGACAGAGCTTCGCTATATAATAGCCGCCTCAACATTTAAAATACCATCAGGTGAGAGAGCTATGCTACTTGCCAACCGATGGCACTGTAGGTTTTTGTCCAAAACGCGGTATTTTGAAAAACTGCTAGCTAGAGACCTAGCTAGATCGATTTTTCGCCCCCGAAAACCCCTGTATGGTAAACATCGAAATAGTTAGAGCCGTTTTTGAGAAACCGATTACAATTACAAATATCAATATATATATTTTAACAAATATATGTATAGAAATATTGCTCGTTTAATAGTATAGAATTTACAACGAAATGAGAAAACTTATAGGGAATTTGCCAACTTTTGTAGAAAATAAGTAAGTAGATTTCGCTGATAATTTGAAACCAATGTTGGCAGTTTTCCGCAAGGAGACTGCATGAACATCTTTACAGAATAATATAGACCGCATTTATTCCAAAAGTTTTCCGCTTATGGTCAGATTTAAAAACTTGATAAACTTGAAGTGTATGTTTTAAGTGTATCCTCGTGTTTCTTGGAAAGTGAACTAAGTAAGGGTGAGCAAAGTCACGCGATAACACGAGTGTAGCTGTAGCCACTCGATAACCGTGAGATTTGGCCTGGCGCAACTGAAACCGATCCCTTAGGCAGAGCGCAGACGAACGACTTTAGGACAGCAGTCGTCTATGTATTTATCGGTTGCTCATTCTAGAACTCTTCTTATATTCTGTAGCCGGCTCTCACAGAGGCCTTTGGCGGCTCTACAACTCTGACACCAGGGTTTGGGAGGTCGGTCATCGACCTTGCAACCCACACGATATGATGAAGATGAGTAAATAGAAGAGAAATCGGGTGAATGTAGAATTATAGGCGATAAATATCAAAATCTGCTCTTCGGAATATCGAATGTCGATGGTGTTGGTTTTCGAAAGAGGAAAAAAAAACTATTTGAAAAGCTCGTCGAGCGGACTCATTTATCAAATGATTAGAAAAGACTATGAACTGTTTTAAAAAGAATCATATGTTTTTTTACATAGAATTTATTTGCCAATCATAATCTCAGTCGATCGTCTGCATCGTGCCTAACTGAAATCGTACAAGTGCCCAAACGACAGATTTCTAAACTGATTAGGTTAATTGATTTTTTTCGCTCATTCTCAAGTGGCGGAAAGTGGAACAATATGTAGCCAAAACATGTGAGCTCGTTGCCTCTTGATAAATTGCTAGCTTGGTGTGTAAACATTCCCAAAAAAAAAACTATAAGAGACGGTAACTGGAAAGAAAACTTATAAATTTTTGTGCTAAGAATTTTTAATGGGAATTTCGAAAAAATATTTTTTAAGAGATATATTTTGTAGTTGAACCATAAATTATTGAATCTCATTCTTGGGACGATATACAGTTTTTGTGAGCTTGGTATTTTGACACTTGCTTTGTTTACAAACCAGGATAAAACAGAACGAGAGTACAAAAATGACATTAATACGAGTAGTGTCACGAACGTGACGTCGTGCTGTCAGCTGTCATACGAAGGAACTGTTTGAAAATTTCGACAAGTCAGTTAAGAGCCACGTGGTCATACATACATTGGCGTTTAACTCCAATCCCGAACCGCTAGCTCGTAACAATAGTAATTAATGGTCTTTTCGTCAAGTGACAGTTATTCTGGGAAATTTTTACAACAAATCCGTTAATTAGTGGCAGTGCACTACTGTCAAATTAAACAGTGAACAAGTGCTAATTGTGCATTTAACTCTGTAATGACACGTTAATTAGATAATTATTATTTATTACAATTAATTACGGCGATTCGTTTCGAATTTAATGAGATGACATTGATAGCATATTATATTCAAAACCGGTAACAGAGGCCGAGTCATTGGCTGGACGTTATAGGTGTGAGAAATTAAGTTTCTCGTGTTTTGGAAAGCAGGAAAAGTCATGACTAGACGGGTCGGGAACAGAAAGCACAGCACGAAAAGGTTTATAAGGGTCTAAGTACAACTTTCACCAAGGAATATATGGCTCTATTTCTCTAAGGCAGGGCTTGCCAAACTGTGCGTCGGTCTTATCCCAGGGGCGTCGTGAGGCGATCTAAATGGGTTGGCGGTCTGTGTCGAAGCGAGCGAGTCGAGAGAGCGCCATGCGCATTGTGATGCGGCGTGAGCGGGTGGCCAGTGCGAGGCACACTTGTTATCTTTGATGGAACATTTAGAAAAATATTTTCCCGAAATACTGGAGCAATATCAGTGATTGAGAAACCCTTTCCAGTCGACCTCACCATCAATACTTTCTATAGAAGCGTCCTGTGACACCAGCCTTAAGCTCCAATACAACTACGATAAGCTACTTGAATTTTGGAGCTCAGTTTATCAAGAATATCGTTCAATCAGCACTGCAGCATTGAGGGTTTTATTACCGTTTGCGACATCATAGTTGTGCGAGACACGTTTCTCTGCAGTTGCAGTAATTAAGAACAAGTACAGATCAAAAATAAGTTTAGAGACGAGACCGGCAGTTTCGAAACTTGAGCCTCGTTTTGAGAAACTATGCTCAGAAAAGCAAGCCATTCTTCTCTCTTAGAGTCTAAGGTATTTCAACCGATGTTCCTTGGGGGAAGTGTTCAGTTATATGATCTAAATCCACGGTTCCCGTTTTCTGTATAATAATTATTTTTTAACATCACAATGGTGGGTTTATACTGGTACTACTAACACAAGAAACCAACAGCTTTTAGAATAAATAAACAAACATCGTTGTCCCTAAACGCGCAATAAACGTTAGGGCGGTTACGCGCTACGTCCGATCCGAATCCGATCCGAACCCGTGAAAATAAGAATCAGAAGAAATAAGATTTCACTATTGATTCTTATTTTACGTACCAGGACCAAATTCAGGATCTTCTTAATAAAGGCCAGATTAAAAGTACCCTAAACCGACGAGCATGCATGAAAGGATTGATGAAAGTACAGGAAGCGAGGGAAGTATGTCAAGATGGTAGCAGGTGGAGGACTGTGGTCTCTGCCTACCCCGACGGGAAATAGGCGTGATGTTATGTATGTATGTATGCAGTGCGTAAACACCCTTATTCTTCAAGCTTTGTTTACTTCAAGGATGAGATAATCTTCATCTAACAGAACAAAACTCGCGACTTCCTTCCCTCAACATCTGACATTGGAAAAACAGTGAGATTACATCGGCTCTGTTATTAATGTGTTGGTATACAATAAATTGGATTTAACCGAATTTCGCTTTTGTATGGACGCAAAAACTCTAATCCTATACTATTAAACGAGCAATATTGGTATTTGTATTGGTATGTAAAATTGTAAACGGCTATAACGATGAAATTCGATGAAATTTACCATACGGAGGTTTCCCGGGGCGAAAAATCGATCTATCTGGTGTTATCTCTAGGAAAATTCGTTTTCCTCGTATTTTTAAGCATTTTTAAAAATACCACGTTTTAGACAAAAACATACAGCGCCATCGGCGGGTAGCATAGCTTGCTCACCCGATGATGTGATGAGTGTTGAGGCGGCTATTATACAGGTACTCACACTACTCACTCGTAATATTAGTTTCAGAGCTTCTGTCTTATTTACTGACTGAAATATCAACTCTACTAATGGTTTCTTAAGTATTGAATGTAGAAGAAAAAATCTTCCCTTAGTAACACCAAACACCATTTGGGCCTGGATCAGTGCGACGCGGAAGCGGAGCGGACGTCAGACGCGGATGTCCGCGATGGACAGTAAAACGTATGAAGCCTATACAGTCCTTCCAGTGCGTTGCGGAGCGGATCGGGAGCGGATAGCACTGCATTGGACTGAACGAACTGTAGGCTTTATACATTTTACTGTCCGTCGCGGACGTCCGCTCTGCATCCGCGTAAAGATACATTCTACTTTACGTCAGTTACTATTATTTTTTATGTGACTAACCCAGTATATTTTCCTTTAAAGCACATTTTATTTATTTATTTTAACATTAATTAACAATGAGTTACATAAAGTTTGACACTAAAACCCTCATGGGGTTTAAGACGTACCACATCTGACGTTGCTTGTTAGTTCAATTACATCGCTAACTTATAGCTAGCTATACATGAAATATTGGTTTTCATAAAATCGATTAAACACAAAACACAATCAAGTACACATGATTCCTTCTTTTTATGTTATGTACAGGCCCCCTGGCCAAATTTTGGTATGTTGCTCAGAGTATGTATCTGGACAACTTTCCCAAAGGAACATGGGTCGAAAAACAAGAAAACATTTTGGTCCTTTCATACAAATCTTAAATATTTTGGCAGCCAAAATATCAAAGAAAGTAAAAAGGCGCTAATCAAGATGTACCTGGAGCATTGTATTGTACGGAAGTAAAGAGACAGAGAAAGGCTAGAAGCATTTGAGATGTGGTGCTGGAGGAGGATGGAAATAATTAACTGGACTGAAAGAAATTCTAGAAATAGTTAAAGAGAAAAGGTGTTTACTAAAATCGATAGAGAACCGAAGAGGAAAAATGATAGGACACCTGATACAGCACGACAATTTCCTGAAAGACATTATGGAAGGATGAAGGAAAGAGGGGCGAGGAAGACCTAGGCGAAGCTACTTCGACCAAAAGAAAAGGTCAATGTCGTGTCGTTTTAGAAAATAAATCAGCTCGCGATACAACGTGATGACTGCAAGTTGCTCCATTGACAAGAGCCAAGCTCTTAAAATAAAGAAGAATACAAGTTTCGTGCCGGCAATAGTCGAAAAAATAATCTTGTATACTAAGCGAGTTGAATGTTTTGGCTAAATTTCTCCGATTGCGTTGCGTATGCGATTACGATCGACTTGAGCGAGTTGAGTGGAAAGCGTGCCTTATTCACGGACCAGACGTAATAGATAACTAGTATTCTAGTCAAGCTGGATAATAGATATACCGTGTTAATTGTTGTAACGGAAACCATTAAGAACAGGATGTAATTTTTTTTGTACTGTTCAGACACAGTTGGATCTCAACAATCAACAATGAACAGCGGCACAGATTAAACAGCGGTAAGTCTTCGGTTGCCTACCACTACATGACCTTTTTATGGTTCCGTACCCTAAGGGTGAAAAACGGGATCCTATTGAAAATATTTAAACATACAAATTTTCACGCTTGTAAGTGTTCCCGTTTTCACGATAGAACTAAAACAAAAAACTAGCAAAAATTGCTTAAAACACGTTTTTAGTAGGGAAGCCGCCCATAATTTTTATTTTTATTATTTGTTGTTATAGCGGCCATAATCTGTGAAAATTTAAATTCTACCTATTACGGTTCATCGAAAATACCCTATTTCCCTATTATAACATTCAATCAAGGAGTAAGTGCGAAGACCATAGACCTAACTTAGAACGTGCTATTATTTTTCAAGTAAGGCATACGAAGAGATCAAATAGGTCTGTAAGAGATTACTTACTTATCCAAGAAACTCTTTCTTTGTTTTGTTACCTGATTCTGAATATAATGTGTCGTCAGTATCACCTTAATGACCCTAACGGTTTCACAGAAGTTTTACCGCCCGTTGCACAAAGCGTCTTTAAAGTTAAAGCTCTTTTAAGTCTATTGCTAACTCATTCTGTTTTGTTCACAAAGAAAATGACAGCAATAGATTAAAAGGAGCTTTACTTTTAAAGAAGCTTGTGCAACTGGCTGATAGAGTCGTATAACCTAAGTCAATCTCAGTATCTTTTTCCGGCCTGCTTGTGCCAGGCCCTGCTTTACCGGCTTTATCCAGATCCACTTTGCCCGGTCTTCAGCATCGTCCGTGATGAGATTGTTCTCCCTTAGCCTTCACGACGACAAGCCAGAGCAGAGCCCCTTGTGCTTCCGCCTCTCGTACGAGTATACATACATACATACATAACATCACGCCTTGTTCCCGTCGGCGTAGGCAGAGACCACAGTTCTCCACTTGCTACGATCTTGACATACTTCCCTTGCTTCCTGAACCTTCATCAATCCTTTCATACATGCTCGTCGGTTTAGGGTACTTTTAACCTGGCCTTTATTCAGAACGTCTTGAATTTGGTCCTGGTACGTACGAGTATAATCTCAACAATCTAATTCTGAAACGGTTTTCAGCGCGTCAGAGAACAACCGGTGCAACCTAAATGATGTAAACCTAACGGTGGTCTCGCAGGCTTCAGTTTTCGCTTCGCTCTGTTCACACAATACCTATATGTTTCCACCGCAACAGTCTGTATTGTCATTGACCTACAGTTAGTGTCAAGCAATCTTGAAGCAATGAAAACAAAACTATCCAGATCAGTGGCCCAGATAAGATCGTACGTGCGAGATGGTCAAGCGACATGAAAACATCGAATATATTCAAGTCGCCAGTGAATAGGCTTCTTCTGGGGCTCGTCCCATCGTCGACCTCATCTCTGCTCTCAGGACTAGATCGAGGTCAAGAGTAAGCCCATTGACAATAAAAAAAAACTGCGTGAATCATAAAATGTACAGTTTTTCTGTATCTTCGTAATTTTTACGTAGTTTCGTATCTTCTTTTCGACAACTTTAAATTCACTGCTTGAAAATTGCTGCACCGGCAAGAGCGCGGCTTCGGAAAACTAGGAAGGCTACATCGATTTATTTATGAGAGTAGTCTTGAAACACATAAACAAAGAAATCTGCTTTAATTAGATTTAGTATATTTTTGTGCATATGGGTGTAAAAACTGAAATTAATAATTTTATTACATTTGAAAATTAAGATAATTTCCCATCTCTACTTTTAAAGTTTGAAATGTATAGATTTGTGGTAGTTGCGAATCGCTAGACACTGGTTGAACTGAATCTGGTCTATCCATCCATTGTCATCCGAAGACGGCGAAGGGGGAGCGAGCGGGGCGCGAGGGGCAGGGTGAATGAAGTACTGCTATCGTTACGGCATTATTGTACTCTGCGGTAATTGCCAATATCTCAGTTCTGCCTGAGAACTGCATTCAATTGATGTTATATTTCGCAGGCACCGTTGTTCTGTTGCGGTTCACACTTGAGCCAAACAATTAGGTACATATATTTGAGCTTTAAAAGTTTCAATTTCACATTCTTTTTGTTATTTCGTCGCATTGTTTTATCCTTTTGGTTGGTTGTACAAATCGGTTGTTCTTTTGCGAAATGAAGTTCTTCAACAACTAGACCTTAACAACAGACCAAATAAGGAAACAAAAAATCTATCGAAATTTCCGTTTGTATTGATAATATGTTTGGAACGCCTTTAGTTGCCGCTGTTAGTGTGTCACTAATTCATATTCATACATAACACGGTAAAGAAGTAAAATGAAAAGTTGCATTAAAGTGCTGCTGAAGTTGTCTGATCATCGCTGTCAGAAATTATCCCCCGCTATTTGGCTAGTGAATGACGCTCATAATTTTATATCGTGTGAGTTGCAAGGTCGATGACCGACCTCACAAACTCTGGTGTCAGAGTTAATGAGCCGCCAAAGGCCTCTGACATGGCTCATTAATTACTAAATCAGTAGATAATAGTCGCGGCCAACGGCTTAATGTGCCTTCCGAAGCACGGACTCATGTAACTTTTTTGTCAATCAGGTGACTCCTCCTGCAACCAAACTGGAAAGGTCACACAAAGGGATTTTTGTTTGACAGTGTCCTACCGGGAATCTAACCCAGAACCTCCGGATAGAGAGCCGAGCGCTAGTTACTAGACCTCGCAGGCTGTTGAAGAAAAAGAACGAAAACTGAAAAAAACTGTTCTCTTCAATGCCTTCACCTTGGTTAACCGTATACCCACACCCAGTTTCATTACTTTACCTGGTCATTCAAAACAAAACAACCGTTGTTAGAAACTTTTCAAAAGCCCATCAGAATGAATGGTGTTAGTGGCCTGTGAGTCAGTTTTTACATCTTAGCGGGTTTCCTTCGACTTCCTGGAGCGGTATGACTCATAGCGCCGATACCTGCGCGTGCGCCGACTCTCTGTGACGTCACCATGCCGCTATGCGCAGGATTGTACGCACGGCAGCAAGCACATAGAAACGAAACCAGTATAAGCTGAACCAGCAGCGCTACGCTACAAACGCCTGAAACCAGAGACCCGCTCAAGGTCATATTGTTTCCACCGACGTGCGGCCGTATGAACAACCAATATCTATTGATTGCTCCTCACTTAGCTCATTGTGTGGTTTACTTAACGTAGTTATATGTGATCTTGACACGTATGGAACTATGAAGTTATGTTATATTGTTATAACCGGCCTTGATGCTATTTATAAACCATAATCCTTATTCTTCACCTATATTCTTTAAGGGTTGGTGTTTGTAGAGTGCTTGACACTAGACGGAAAGTTTTCAAAACGAGAACTTTGTGAACCTGTAAAAGACTCTTTAGACAGTCGCTTCTATTTCTAGAAATTAAATTAAAATTAAAATATAGCAACTTGTCGCTACGCTAGCTAAGACCTACAATGTAGGACAATTTACATCGTAGGTAAATCCTACATTTAAACTTGATCGGAATATACTTTTTTCCTAGCCTGTAATGTCCCACTTCTGGGGAAAGGCCTCAACCCGTTCCTCCAACCATCGCGTTCCTGAGCAAATTCCCACCAACCGCGTCGGTACGAGTCCAAGTCGTCACGCCACCTTTTTCGTGGTCTACCCCCGGAATATGCGAAGTACAATTTAATTGGAACTAATGTTGCTATATTATCTCACCCACTATTTAAATTCTTGTTAATTATAATGTTTACAAAGTAAACATATTTTAGATTGCAGTCCTATAAGTTTCTCACAAACCCTGGTGTCAGAATTGTAGAGCCACCTGACACGGCTCAAACCACACATTTCCGTAGACAGTAGCCGAAACTAACGACTTAACGTACCTTCTGAAGCATGGGTATCATTTTAATGGGTCGTCGCAATTTAGTTCGCTACTTATGTATACTTTAATAATTGTTACTTTTTTCGTTCATATAACTAAATAAAATATCTGTAGCGATTCGGGTTTGTATAGTATTCCTCGAATCTTGACTTAGTCTTCAGTTCACCTCAGTGCATCCTTGTTGCACGTGTTAGCAGCCTATTGTTACACTTACAGTCTATACAATACATCTCCGACATCCTTACATTACACCTCGCCTTACGATCTTTATCAGTCGGTTCAATTGTCTGGTCGGTTTTGAGAGGATCATGTCGCAAGAGCAGCCTCGGTTACGCCCACGTGTACAAACTGGTTGCTTGGAGATACAATACAAAACATGGTCGGCTAGGTAAGGCACTATCTTGACAAAATCTAGCTAACCTACGATACAGTTTAATACATACACATGAGCACTGTGTGCGGCGATAGCGCGTTAAATGTTGGTTTAAAACTTGCTCGTATTTACTCGTTTAAGCGACGTGACGTCATGAGTGACGTCACTTTATTATGCACACGAAAATGAGGTAGTGCAGCGTGTGCGATACGTCAAATTAAACGTCGAAATCAACAACAAACAACAACAACTGAATAAACATTAGTTGTTGTTTATTCAGTTGTTGTTGTTTGTTGACAACTGTCTGAATCGTTTTTCGGTGGATTGCCGTAGATTGTCGCCCCAACGCGGTCGGTTTAAAACGATTTTCGACGAATGCACGCATATAGAAATAAACCGAATATACTCGGTGAATGCAGTGTGTGCGTTGTATTCGAGTTATAAAACGTAGTGCTCTAATAGGTACAAGAAAATATACTTTTTGAAGCCGATTCTTAAAGTAGGCTGTTCTACAGTGATTTCTTGCCTTTCCTTTCATGTTGCAATGTGTAACATACACAAACGTTCAGTAAGCATAATAGATGATCAAACGAACTCCAGGAGTGAAGTTCGATCGTTATTATATGAGTCGCTTCATTCGAAGATATAATTTGTTTACAAGTAGTAGTCCTTAATTCGCCAGGCAGACGATGCACGCATTTAAGAGTAATTCATTTGATTCTCTTATTTAAAACGATTTCCGTCCGTGTTCACTTCACCACTGTAGCTGACATTCGCTTCATTTTTTAGAGTCTGTACCTATGAACCTTTAAACAAAACTTTGCATTTGGGTGGAAACCACAACTTGTGTCACAGTGTTTGGTTTTTTGGGAGGGAGGGTTGTTATATTATTATATCTTCGAATGAAGCGACTCATATAATAACGATCGAACTTCACTCCTGGAGTTCGTTTGATCATCTATTATATTTCGTCGCTTCATTCTTCAGATATAATTTGTTTACAAGTAGATGTTTAGAGAACAAAGTTTTGTTTGGTTACTGTGAAACAACTGTATATACAAGATGTTCTAGTTTAATTATCTAAGCCAACGAATTACAAATAGTAATTCGTTGAAAAAATCTGTAATTTGCTGATCCAAGCAGATAATAAATAACCTTTGATTTATACCAAAAGCAAGTATGCAACAAAAATCAACTTATATAATAAGTTACTCATTCGATACAACTGATATTACAAAATCATCTACCTACTGGTCTAATATATCAAACTAATAAAAGTGCTAGACGTGCTGGTCCAGCCAGCTGTTTTCACGAGTCGAGGCTGAGAGAGTTGCAATTTTGCAAAGCGGGGAAGATGCATGTGTCGACAAGTCTTCTCTCAGATAGTGTTTCTGGTAAATCAACCAGCTTATAAATCACAGCTGCTTAAGCTGATTAACGTGGATGTTAATTGATATTTACAATTTTCCTACATTGGCAGTTCTTGATTTTATTTTTTGAACAAAAATATGGACAGAACACGAGTGCATAATATATTCAGTTAAATAATATTAGAACAATATCGGCTAATCTTAGCCCGCAGTGGAAGTTTGATTAAATACGTTATGGCTATCTCAACTCCATTATTTGCAAAATAATATAAGTATTCACTTTTTATTATTGAAAATTTTTGTGCCCCATGAGCATATAGTGAAATCGCTGATCTGTTCATTTTATTTTATATCATTAACTCTAAATTAAGGGACTATTTAGATACACACTTATTTACTTATTAGTTGTGTGTCCCAAGTAACTATTACGATTACTAGGCCGATTAGGCTTGTGATTGTAAGTAGAAGAAGGTTTTAAACCAATTATTGGTTCCAATTCTATCACCTAATAAGTAAGTAGCAAAGATTACGGCAAACGATGATTGTCAAGAGATCCGTTGTACAGCTGTTCATACGAACCAAACATCTCGTCACGTTGTTTTGTTAAAAATAACAGTAGTTGTTGGTTGTAGGACTATCAAACACGTTTGCATTTTTTCTGGGGACAAGCGGTTACCCAAAGCGTATTTTGACATATATTGTTAAATAGGAGCCTCAGACAGCGAAGCTCAAGAGAACATCAGTGCAAGCGAGAGGATCAAGTGGCGCGTGAATGCTACCCGCAGGACCTGTAAGATTAGTTAAAAAGGAACAGTATACTCTGATATGGATTATAAAAGTTTCAAGTGTTGAAGGACACTTATTTTGTATGATATAAATAATTAAGATGGGCTAAAAGGCAGAGAAGGCCTTGTGAAAACACAAAATACTGGTGCCTTCGTCATCAGTAATTTTTCCCAAATATAAAAGGAACCGGAACCGCGTAAAATGTCCAGGTCAAAGGATAAAGTATCCATAGCTACAGCGTCTGAATCTAGTTTTCATAAAAAAAAAAAAAAAAACATAAATCGCTAAGGATTGTCGCTAAGAGCAAAACTAAGAGTACAGCGAACTTTAAAGCTGTGTCTTAAAAGTTTGCACACAGAGCCCGGGAGTGACTTTCATTGACTCAGCTGGCACCTGCGGCAATTTGTTTCGTAAAATTTAAATAAATAAATATTGTGCCAATCGTACCATTGCATATTTTGACAAGTTATTTGTACAATATGGTATGGTACCTACATACTCTTTTGTTTTTTTTTTTTTTTTTTATTGGTTGTAACCTTAAAACAAATATTTTACTTCTTCGGCCTTCTTCGTAGCCTTTGGTTTTATTTACTGCTCCACACTAGGTACTAGTTAGGGAGTTGTCTGTATTTAATTACTTTCTGTAAGACAAGTATCTTATGATGGTCAGGAATTTGTAGAAACATTACCATACCATCAGATAAGATCTTCTAAAATATCATAATATTCATAAGGCACGGTTGTAAAATCGTAAAGAATTATATAGCGTGACTTCTTTCATATATTATGTTGAAAATTTAAATGTAGAAATTTTCGGTCATCTTAAAAACATAAATTAAGAGATGGGCTTTTCGTAGCAAGGAAGCCGTTTTTTTTTCAAAACATAATTTTTGAGGCGGTTGAATGACACGTTGCAATAGGTACATTTATTTCTTGGATTTAGAATAAATCGGTTACAGCTATTGCGTTTTGGTGCTTTAAAATTAGGTACCCAATATAAATTCCGATGGAATGTAACTCGTAACGGTTGTAACGCTGGAAATAGGAACTTATTCTCCAGTTAAAATCAATATAAACTTTGTATATTGGCTTTTCTTGAGGGTAAATTTTAAACGTGGATTTCACGTTACATAGCACTACACGAATATTATTTCCTCGTTTTTCCCAGGTAACACTAGGATACTGTGGTGTTTAGGGTTCATGCTTATGCATGTATTATAACAACATTGTGGTTATGAAATATTGCGATTTTCTACTTCGTAGAATTATCCGGACACAGGAAGTGTTGAAAAAAAACCATTGTATTATACCAGCATGTACTTGTGTTACGGTTCTGTGCTGGAGCATGAGTTTTGGATGGATTGTAACTTTTAGTCGATGCTGCTTGAGCTTGGGGATAAGGCCAGAGCCTGCCTGTAACCTCGCTCCCCCCCCCCTATTTGACGGGTAATGAGGACCCGACCAAGGCTTCTTCTGCTGGGGTAAACGAGCTCCCGACGTTTGAAAAGATGCATCTTTATCTCTCAATAGTTTTATTTGCTTTAACTTTTTTATAAAAACAAGTTTTGTCTTTGACAGATACTTGTACATGCAAGCGGAGATATTTTTATCTAAGCCTGGAATTCAATTAGCAATTTAGTATCGGTGTTTGTAATCATTTACAATAAACCGGTATTAGGTGATATTTGAGAAGTATGTGCTTGTCTATAGGCATGCCTTTTTTCAATATACTTAGGCGTACAAAAGTTCGACAGTGTGTCGTGAATATGATAGAGAACAAGTTTGGCGTATCAGACGTAGACGCCTAAGGTGTCTCGAAGACTCCTCAGGTGTCCAGACCTTAGGTGTCGGTTGGTCCAGGGCTGGCATGATCTTTTGCCTCGTGGACGGTTTTGTTCTCTTTACTATTACTGGCACCCAAAAATAAAATTTTAGTAGGTGGGTATTTTACAATAAAAATATTCTGGTTATGGTTAACAAACAAAAAGGCTTGTTGTGAAAACTAAAGACAATGTATCGTAGACGACACACATAGATGAACTTGATATTATTGTTTTCATTGACGATAAATTTTGACGTTAAGTCACAGTTACCGCCGTCGCAATTGACTCTCAGTCAATGCCGACCTTAACAATAAAAAGTTGACTCTCAGTCAATAGCAATTTTAATATCGCATATTGTAATAATTATTTGGCGTTTACTTGTAGTTAACGCCGTTACGATTGACTCACAGTAGAGTCCGACGTGAAAATAGATAACTTGTATTTTGATGCATGATTTATGTTGATATAGTTTGACATAACTCGCAGTTAAGCCGTCGTTATTGACTCGCAGTCAATCCCAACAACTAACAGATAGTTTGGCGTTAACTCGCAGTTAACACCGTCGTTATTGGCTCGCAGCCAATCCCGACAGACAATAGATAGTTGAATCGCAGTAAAAATATATTCAGATGTCGATTTTTGTCTATATTATTTGGCCATAACTCGCAGTTAAGGCCGTCGCAATTGACTCGCAGTCAATCCCGACATAATAATAGATAGGCAACATTATACATCACGTATTTTCAATACTATGTGGCGTTAACTCGCAGTTAACACCGTCGCAATTGACTCGCAGTCAATCCCGACAAGCAATAGATACTTGGTAACCCACAGTTCATATCTATGTAGATATCGCGTATTGTCAATATTATTTGGCCTTAACTCGCAGTTAACGCCGTCGCAATTGACTCGCAGTCAATCCCGACATAATAATAGATAGACAATCGCATTCCATCATATCCATTCACGTAACACATCGTAAATAATATTAGGCGGTAACTCGAAGTTACTGCCGTCGCAATTGACTCGCAGTCCATTCCGACGTAAGTTGTTCTGTGATTCACTTGGTAATAAATGTTTAAAACACAAAAAAAAAAGAAAATATATTTCATTTTTTACTTACCCTCGTAACTTTCGCCATTAGACGAAAAAACATCTAACACACGTCATACACACGTATACTTAATACGTCGGTAACGTTTAATTTTGTTACTTTCCTTTATTTTTACTTTGTTTGTCGGAAGGTAAGAAAAGATAAAATTGTATGACGTAAACGAAGGCTAAAACTTTTAAGCCTGTGTAGGTGGTAATGAAATTTTGTAGTAATTAACTACAAAAAAATATATATATATAAATTGAAAAGGTTTCAAAATCTCTCGATTAGACTAACATTTGTCGGAATTATCATAAACAAAATGTCATTATATGGTTTACGTCTATCTTATTAAATTTTCCATAATTTTCGTAAAAGTTCTGGGTGCGACCGATAGGTCATAATCATGGTTGTTACGTTGTCATGTTACGTTTTTGTATACAAAACAAGTAACTGGAGGTATCGGGCCGCAAGATACTCGTAGGCCGTAATAAACACTTCAATTTGTTTAGCAAAAAAGAATAGAACATGTGGGTAATCTTGAAAATTTTTCTTTCTTAGAAAGAATTAATAATCAAAACAACACTTACTGAAAAGTTTTGAATCCAGTACGATTACACTAACACACGGAGCAGAAACTTATTTTATCGAAAATAATTTTAAATATTTGTAATTTAACTTCAATATTACAACTTCAGGTATAATCTATCTACTTCTTATTGAACATTGCGCTTCGGCATGGGACGCGTGCGTTCACTGCCCCGCACGAATAAGGAATGAAGCGAATGTCAGCTACAGTGGTGAAGTGAACACGGACGGAAATCGTTTTAAATAAGAGAATCAAATGAATTACTCTTAAATGCGTGCATCGTCTGCCTGGCGAATTAAGGACTACTACTTGTAAACAAATTATATCTGAAGAATGAAGCGACGAAATATAATTGACGTTAAATGAACGAACCTGAACCTGAAAAACCACAACTCGAAATCGTAACATAAGTTAAGATACTTTTAAAACTATCTCATCTATTTTATTATACGTTTAATTCGTTTATTCACAAAAGCTTTGAGAATTCCTATTTAATCCCCCTTTTAAAAGTTTCAAGTTAAACTTACTGCCAGCTCCCAGATAGATCTTGCAAAATTTCTATGAAAGATTTCCTGCGAAATTTTCCAGCGCAACTTCATCAAAAATGGCGAGCAGTCGTAATCCACTTTGTTGCATTCGCTGACTGAAAAGTGAAGATGCTTTTATTACTTTTGCCTTTCTGGTCGGGGATATCTTATCCACTAGTTTGATCCGATCAATGGGTTTCGGATGCTACGAATTTTTTTATTGAACGTTGCAATGAGGACGCTTTATCTTTGATGTTATGATGACGCATACGTGCGTAATATTGCTGCGTCCGCCGCTTCAGGGTATATCTTAACAGACCTACTTTCCTTGCTTATACTCTTATCAACCCTTTCGTACATACTCGTCGGTTTACTCACTAATTTGTTTTGAATCATCTTAGCGCGAGTCTATCGACGGAACGGAACTATTTACAAGAATATAAATCCGAAATCTTTGTTTTTTGCATCAACATCCTAGGTTAAATTTGACAGAACATGAAGTGGAAAAGGAGCCAAGTGCAAGAAACGGCAATGTGTGAAAGTAAGAAATGAAAATAGCGTGCACTTTGCTAATGTAACTGCAGATTTGTTTCCCGAACAATACAATCTGGATCTTTTTAAGGCAAGAGTGCACGCACAGGCAGCTTCTAGGTAGGCATGCTACATCATCATCATCATTATTTAAGGCCGCCTTTGCTCACATTATATTTAAGATTTTCTGTAAAACTAGTTGTATTTTTGTTATGTGCGCAATAAAGCATTTATCTATCTATCATCGACTCCATCCTTACTTGCCAGTTTACCAACCATCACCGTCACTTCCGTTTAACGTCTGTTTATTTTTGCGCTAATGAAGTTCTTATAATTCAATTTCTTACCACCATCTATCATCGACTCCATCCTTACTTGCCAGTTTACCAACCTGTTTCTTTCTTTTTGCGCTAATTAAGTTCTTATAATTCAATTTCTTACCACCAGGACTAAAAATTTGCGAGTCCTCAGGCAAATAATTTAGTACATACATACATAACATCACGCCTATTTCCCGTCGGGGTAGGCAGAGACCACAGTCCTCCACCTGCTACGATCTTGACATACTTCCCTCGCTTCCTGTACTTTCATCAATCCTTTCACGACATGCGCGAGCATGCGCTCGTCGGTTTACGGTACTTTTAAGCTGGCCTTTATTAAGAAGGTCCTGAAATTTAGTTTATCTTCTTAACATGTCTTTGGGGAACCTAGAGCAAAAGTAAATCGAATAGCCGTTATTTTAGCCACTTCTTGATGATCGATATAAAAAAGAAAAAAAAAGAAAGTATTGGTCATAAACAAAGAAAGATGAAATACTTTTTCGACCTCATCTCTGTCTTCAAGACTAGATCGAGGTCAAGAGTAAGCCAATTTTCAATAAAAAAAAAATGAAAACGATCGCAAGTGTTCTTAGATCAATAACGGAAGAGAGAGGCACTCGTCGCTACATAATTCAACATTCAAATTCTGCATTGTTCGAGCAGTAACATATTCTATTTCAGAGCGTATGTTTGTCTTGGGAGAAAATACTTTCCTCCCTGAAGCTCCTATTCTAGTTCAATCATATTATATCATATATGGATGGATATTTCAGATCAATAAATCAAGTAAAAGCAAAAGGGGAAAAATAAATAAAAAATAACAAAGCTTTTGTTTTCCTCACACAATAAGGTTTTTCAGGTATCCACATGACATGACTTAAGTTAGTATTTGTTAGTGTGTTCTTAATCTATAGTTAGTTGTGTTAGTTTTATGTGTAAGGGCCACTTCTTGTAGTAAAAGAGAGTGATTACACCTAGCTGAATTTAAAGACTAATTCGGCATACATTGCTCGTTGAAGTAAGGATATTGCAATTAACATAACAAAGCCTCCCAGCAATACATACATACATACATAACATCATGCCTCTTTCCCGTCGGGGTAGGCAGAGACCACAGTCCTCCACCTGCTACGATCTTGACATACTTCCCTTGCTTCCTGTACTTTCATCAATCCTTTCATACATGCTCGTCGGTATAGGGTACTTTTAACCTGGCCTTTATTCAGAACGTCCTGAATTTGGTCCTGATACGTTCGCCTAGGCCTTCCCCTTCCAACGTTTCCATTCATTCATCCAGCAATGTATGCCGAATTAGTCTTTGAATTCAGCTAGGTGTTCACTCCTAAAGCCTCCTCCATTTTAGAACACTGTGTCCTTTGTTTTACTGCTTTACTCCACAGCTTACCTGCTACTACTACGAACCAAAAGGGGTATTACTTAGCGAGATAAGATCTTGAATTGGTTCTTGAAGTTGAGATTCTGACATTCATAACACAGGTTTATGGCTTAGCATGGATGTCAGCTGTTTTCAGCTGATACCTGCCTTTTAGTTATATACATGTACAACGTAAGCCTTAGGTAATACTGTACGGTTAGCACCGAACAGTTTTCTGTTGCGTTGCGCCCTAGTTTAGACGTATGTAAAAAATCAAAAACATTCTGATGTTTTAATTACTTAAAGATTTTATTATAATTTTCATCCTGCGATCCTGGTTTAGACCACACGATTTTTATCACAAACCTCTGAGAAGTCGAATTCCGTTAGATCTCTCCAATCTTTTGCACAAACATTGTCGTCAATTACACATTCAGCAATATTGCCAACATCATCGTTTATTGCGTTTTATAAATCTGTGCGAGCAATAATAACCGCTCGCAAGCATTTCGTGATCACGCACATATTGTGTGGCTAATCGTCGTTTTTTGTGACCGGTTTTATTGCTATTTGTAATCGATCTTTTGTAATGTGTCTGTTGGTTTCAGTGTCGTAATTCGTAGACAAGTTAGAAATGATTTTGCTTCCTGTAATTGGCGATTCCTGAACTGCTTGTAAAAGCGAGATGGGTCTTTAGTACAGAAGTTTGCAGGAACGGAATGTTCCATTCGTCTTATACTTTATAGTTCTTAGTTGTTTATTTGGGTGTTATAAAAGAAAATTATTAAAGCAGTTTCAGAAGCAGTGCCTCGGAGGAAGATTTAACATCTATCACTTCGACAAAGGCATAATTTTCTTAACTTCAAACTTGCTCTAGTTTTCAGACAATACTCTTACGTTGTGTGTTTACAAATACCGGTCAATCCAGATGATGCATGACGTTACCTAATCCTGAATGTGAAGCACCGTTGTTCAGCATAACGTGTGTGTGAGCAGCTTTCATTAGCGGCACGAGCGTGGTACGGCGCGGATCTCGTGACGAATCGATGGTAACTGGATTATGCTCTCACTCTCGCGATCCGATCACTAATTGGCTTCGGCGGATCACCTCGCCTCGCCGCGCCGTGTCAAAGAACTGTAGCTAGAAGTTGCTGTTTACATGTAACCGTCTTTCTCTGCTTTACATTTACCTTAATAGTTTTCAGAGTGGTAGGGCTTTTGTGCAAAATCCGTCTGGGGAACTACCGCCACCCCCTTGCCCATTTCTGCCGTGAAGCAGCAGTGCACAGCTTTAAGGGTAAGGGAGCCAGTGAAATTACCGGCACATGAGACTATACCATTTTAGTTCTCAAAGTGAGCAACGCGCTTTGTTGTCTTATTAGTGTCCAAATGTGCCACTATTAACACAGTGGGTATGGTATCGGCGGTGGTGACCACTCACCATCAGGTGGCCCACATGCTCTTTGTTTGCTCATATGTAACATAAAAAAATGCGCCAAAAGCCCCGCGCTATGCGCAAAAAAATGCACAATCTGACTTTAGACTTCATCTTTGAAAATAGAAAAAACTAAACTCTTTCTTTATTTTACAAAGTTACCAACTTTTCTATCTGGTTATTATTACTGCAACCACTTGGCCCACTACTCCAGTAAAGTTACGAGAGATTGTATGGCGAAACGGAAATAATTGATAATAGTCGTGATTCTTTTTCAGATCGATAGATTATATTTCTGTGTAAAGCTTTTTAATGGAATCCACCTAAATTTACTTCATTTATTTATTTATTTTGCCGTCCAAACATTTAAAAAATATGGAAATTCGGAAAAAAATGTTAATAGATTATTTTTTTTATTTACGGCTTTCATATTATATCAGAATTTCATATTATACATGAATCCACCTAAAAATATTAGCTTTTTTGTATTGTTTAACTTTTATAGAACGAAATTTAAATAAAGCTCATCTTCGCAACCAAAAATAGTAATAGATCCGTTTTGCTTTCTAATAATTTAAATAGTGCTATATAATCACATTTTTGGCAAATCCAACATAAATGTTTACAAAATCATTGTAAAACAGCGATTACAAAAAACTTTTTTTTTATTTAGTATGGCATTTTTGTGAATATATATAAGAATCACTTACATTTAAAAAGGTTGAGTTTAGCTCAGTTTATTTCTATTATTTTACCTCGACTTTATTGGACCTTATATGTAAAAATAAGTGGAGATTTTATATTTTTAAATAAATTGATATTTTTAAATATATTTATGGTGGATTTTGATGCCTACATGTAAAGTATACGTTTATCTATGATATAAAGTATATAATTGTCTATTACTATTTTTGCCTTAGCTGTTATTCGAAAAAAATATTCCGCCTAAAATTTTTGGTGGATTCGTAAATATTGCGTCTCAACATCATATTTAAATACGATATACACAAAAAAGTAGCTATTAACATTTTATGTTTTGCAAAACCGTATTTTTACTGGAGTAAACATCATTATCATCATTTACTTATATCCAATGAACGTTCACTGCAGGTCTGCAGGACAGGGAGCACCCTCCAAGTCTCCAGCAAAACCGCGAGGTACTTTGGAGGGGATTAACCATTAGTTACCACGCTTGTAAGCGTTACGGCTGGCGAACGCTGTTGTTAGTGACGGCAGTAAGATGATACGATACCCAGAAAGATGCTGCTGCGCATCTTCTGGCTCATAAGCCCTTAGTCGCCCCTTACGACACCCACGGGTAGAGATGGGTTGGTACTATTTTTTGCCGTCACCACACGGACCTACATTATTGTATGGCAAGTCAAATGTGTTGCTTGCCCTGTAAATACGATAGCAACGAGACTTTCTAAATACGAGACGATGAATAGCTTGAATTGAACCGATCGGACTAATAAATTACTCTGCCTGACTTGCCAATAGCTTGACCGTGGAGGATTGATGAAGAGCTTTTAATCAAGTGCTCTCTAGAGGCAGAGAGTCACTTATTTCTAAAAACGTCAGTGTGTTTCGCTTCACTATCGTAAGCCACGATCACACCTAGCTGAATTCCATTGCTGGGAGGCTTAGTTATGTTAATTGCAATATCCTTACTTCAACGAGCAATGTATGCCGAATCAGTCTTTGAATTCAGTTAGGTGTGGTCGTGGCTTTAGCTATGAAAATAATAACTAAAATGAGCGTTTCCTTTACTGGTTGAAAACACGAAGCTAAGTCGAGCATAGCGTGATCAATGTGATCATTCAGTCTTCAATGAAGTGTTACATAATCTTTGTTTATTTTAATGTACGGATCGTTGACATCGATCGACTAGTGTTCACCGTGGTAGTGTGTTAAATAATAACTGTAATGTGTACATAGACGATTGTTATGTTATTCTCACGGTCAGCCAGCTGCGAAAGTTTTTGATTGGAATTGTTTCATTTACTCGTATGTCGTGGTGCAGACCGACCGCAGCAGTTATAATATTCAGGTTGATTAAAGCCACGATCACACCTAACTGAATTCAAAGACTAATTTCGTATACATTTCTGGGAGGCTTGGATATGTTATTTGCAAATATCTTTACGTCAACGAGCAATGTAAGCCGAATTCATTTTCGGGTAGCGAATTGGCATTCGAAGGTAGCACGATGGGTAGATTGTTTCCGGTAGCGGATGATATGTTGTTGTAGAGCTTTTTGGAGGAGTTGCTTTGATGCCTATTCACTTGCGACTTGAATAGATTCGGGTTATGTGAACTCGGGAACACGAACGCAGACAGAGAACTCCACTCTTTAGGTTTGGCTTAGCAGTAGAATATTAGCCGTAATGATTTGTTTTAGTCTCCTCTTAATTGAAAAGTCAGCCCAAAATTACAGAGTTTAAGCCTTAAACTCTGTAATTTTGGGCTGACTTTGGGCCTAAAGAGTGGAGTACTTTAAGCATCAACGCTAACTACATCGAATGCTTATATCCCGTACTGCAGTCGTATGAACTTATAACATATTGAAGAACGTATAAAACATGACCCAATATCTGAAACAGGTATCCGCTTTAACCATAATTTTGCCTATTTTGCTTTCTGTATGAGTGTAGTTAGTTACAACTGTTACTAATTGCAACTAGTAGAAGGTAGTCAATAATTGCAGTATTCAATAACCAGCTTCCCACCTCCACTCGCTCGCCCCCGGATGGAGCTATCCGATCGCCCTGGGAGAACGCTCTTCCTATGTGGTGCATGTTGTAAAAAAATTGCAACATTTTGCTTAGCGGGATGAATCTAAATAAACTGATTATTAACATCCAAATCAAGAATTATATGAGTGAGATTGAAGTTAAAGATCGAAAAATTAAGTTTTATATACTGAAATTCAAAATTAACACAAACGAAATTGATAACAGCTAGTTGAATTTAAGAGGAAATTAAGCATAACGAAAATAAAATTATACATGATGGTCCTAAATACATGTACATTGTAAAAAACAGTAGGTAAAACAGTAAGTTTGTTAACTGGTGAACATTCTTGTACTCTTTTCTTAAGTATGAATTAACGTTAATGTTGAGTCTCAACGTTATTCTTATTTAACTATCTAGTTTTACCTGTGGGAACCTCTAATAGATTCTGAAATTGCTGTGTTTGTTTTTAATTATGTTTGTCGAAACTGTTGGTTCTGCTAATATAATAAAATAAAAAAATAAGAACCGATATGTTAATGCTACGTGTGCGAATGGATAATAATTATATGACGACAAACCAGATACAAGAAAGATGAAATAAAGAATAATTTAATTTTACCTTGTGCTTTACCTCGCCTCCTTGTTGCAACACCCGGGTATCTAGAATAACATGAGAAAGTCAGAGGAAACAACTTCAAAATTCAAAATAATATTACTCAGAATATACAGCGTGTAACGGAAAGGTGTGATAATACTAGTTTAGTTTAGTTTATTCATTTATTGCAGTCATGTACAAGTAAGTAGGTCTTAAATATAGCTTAAAGGTAAAGTACATGCACCCTGTCAAATTAGGGTATAGCAATTTAGACTAACAATATCTTTAACGTTCATCACTTTAATGTCATGTTGAATAAGAATGATCATGCATTTGAAGTTAACAATATCATTATCATTAAATTAATTATTTCATTATTATTATTAGTCCAGATTACATTGTTAAATTAAATTGTTGAATTAATATCCATCCACAAAATGTCGTTAAAAAAAGAAGGAATAAATTATAAAACTAATTGTTATGTCATTTACCTAAAAGTTAAATATAAAAAAAATATAAAGAAAAAAAAATAGAAATAGAAATAAAATATGTCACAAATATCACAATCTACCTAACTCATTAGAAATCGATTTTAACATTTATAATTCGTTGTGCAGTGGATCCAACCGGTCAGTTTAATATTAGGGTTCAGTATCGTTAATGAAATCATTGACTGTATAGTAACATTTTTCTATCAGTACATTTTTAAGTTGTCTTTTAAAGGAAACATCATTTTCTATGGATTTGATTTTGTCAGGAATTTTGTTGTGTATTATGATCGAGCTGTAGTAGGGGCCTGTTTTATATAATTCTAACTTGGGAGCAGGGAGCGCCAAGCGGTCTTTTCGGCGTGCACTTTTTGTGAACTCACACAGGTGTATATTCTTTCTGACGAATAAGGCCGTTTCGAAAATATAAATGGCTGGAAAAGTTAGAATTTTGTTTTTTATAAATATTGGTCTAGCTTTCTCTTCGTCGTATATTGAATATAATGCGAATACATTTTTTCTGGATGATGAATAGATCTTTGGCATCTGTGCTATGGCCCCATAAGCTGACACCGTACCGCAGCCATGCAAATGCATAAGCATAGTATGCGGACAAAGCACAGTCTATATTGGTATTGCATTTTAGCACGCTTAGAGCAAATATAAATTGTGAAAATTTAGTTTTCAGTTTTTCTACGTGGTTTTTCCAATTCACGTGAGTGTCAATATCTAATCCTAGCAGAGTGCACGAGCTAACTTCTTCAACCTGTAGGGGGTACGCGAGATAACTTTTAGATCAGTAGGAGCTTTTTGATAGGGTCTAAATTGTATAATTTTTGTCTTTTTATTATTTAACTCTAAGTTGTGATTTTGTAGCCAAGTATTAATTTTATCATACGTTTCGGTAATATGTTGTATATTTACATCGGTAGGGTTATATTCAAATAATAAGGACACATCGTCAGCAAAAAGGACGCTAAGAGAATTGGATATTTTGGGTAGGTCGTTAATATACGCCAAGAAGAGGGTGCATCCAAGGACGCTACCCTGAGGTATCGAACAATTCATTACTCGCATATCCGATTGTACAGTCTCAACTTCATTTTTGTTGTTTAGGTATTCTATTTGGGTACATTGTTTTCTATTCAAAAGATAGGATTGTAGCCAACTGTGAGCTATTCCCCTAATTCCTAGGCCGTAAAGCTTATCGAGTAATATGGGGTGAATAACTTTATCATATGCTTTCGACATGTCTAATAGAATACCGATTGCGTAACATTTATTTCTTAGGATTTCCATTATTCCTTGGACAAATGTGAATGCAGCTAGAGTAGTAGAATGGTTTTTCCTAAATCCATATTGATTTTTGTCTAAAAGATTGTACTTTTCAAAAAATGCTGTAATGCGGTTATTCATAACTTTCCCAAAGATCTTGGACACCGCTGGTAGGATTGCGATCGGTCGATATTGACTAGGGTTATTCGGGTTACCGCCTTTTTTTAGAATTGGCTTCACTCGAGCAATTTTAAGACTATCTGGATATGCACCGGTTTCAAAGGATTGATTTATTAACATTGTTATCGGAGGTGCAAGTTCACTGGCGCAGAATTTAAGTTAGCTTGGCGGAATGTCATCCACTCCACAGCTGTGTTTATTGGGGAGGTTACGTAGTAGGGTGAGTACTTCTCGCTCGGTCGCCGGTCGCAAGTACATGGAGTTTATCGCAGGCGTATGCACCGGTTGGCCATGAAACTGAACAACTTTTCCCAAAGAACATAGGTCGTAGAAGAAAATAATTTTTTGACCTCCCATAGAAACTGCATCAGCTGTTAGCGCATTTTTTATGGGAGTTCAAATTTGGTTACTCGTATTTCGACCTATGTTGATTGTGAAAAGTTGTTCAGTTTCACACCCTCCGCAGTATTATCACACCTCACACCGTTACACGTTGTATAGAAAAGCTATTCAGACGATCTTGTATTTGTTTTCTATTATTTCTGTGGTCTTCTGTAAGCCTGTAGCTTGCTCCACACCGCGGTGACCTGGTTGCACCTGTATGCAACGTATTTATCGCTCTGCTATCCGATCGGCTGTCGGCTCCTGCTTATCGTGCACTCGTAAACAACCCTTTAATTAAACCTCGTGTTAATACACCAGCCCTATTTAACGGCTCTTGTTTTTGAGGTATTTGATACAAAAAACACAGATTAGATCAGCCGTTGTTCGTTGCGTTGATTTGGATATGAATGAAGCCAGCTAATTGTTTTTAGAGAAATATGTCAAAAGTAAAATTCTTTTGATAATTTATGATTACGGATAAACTAACATTTTTTAACTTTTTAACTGCAAAAATAAAAGTGTAATGATAATTACACTGAACCATTCACGAGAAATCCTTTCTATTTCTAGGTCTAATGTTCAACTAGTCAATAATGTTCCGTTTCTGGACAAGGGGCTCTTCCCTTCCTTCCGTTGGTCTTCACTCTGAGCGTCTTGTTGTCAGTCTTTACAAAACGTCTGTACTCTACCATAACCGAATATACTTTCCAAAATCCGAAGAGGACCGCGGAACCTAGTATTGATTAACGCTGTGCAGAGTGCACCTATTGGGCCAGTGCTTGCAAAATGTGAGTGACGTCATTACTGTAGCGGTCGGCCTGCGCAAACGGCCACGGAAATGCGATACGGACATGGAAATATGTATTCAAATTAGGAGCGCTATTATTAAGTTGGTTGGGCGTTGAAACATTCTAGGCTTGGACTAAGAAATTCTTGCATTTATTTTATTTCTTGCATGTACTTTTTTTTTATTAAAAATCGGCTTACTCTCGACCTCGATCTAGTCTTGAAGACAGAGATGAGGTCTATTCACTCGCGACTTGAATATATTCGGGTTATATGAACTCGGGAACACAGACGCAGGCAGAGAATTCCACTCTTTAGCCGTGCGCATTATAAAAGATGTTTCAAAGCGCTTTGTGCGAATGTGCAGAATATCAACCAAGTATGGGTGATATCCTGCGGTGCGTCTGGACTCCCGATGGTAGAAGGGAGATGGTGGAATAAGCTCGTGGAGCTCTAGAGCACACTCTCCGAAGTACAATCTGTAGAAGACCGACAGACATGCAACTTTGCGACGGTGGGCCAGACTGTGAAACTTGGTTTTGACCAGCATCTCATCACCAACGAGCTTCTTGGCTCTGCGATCTATCGAGTCAAGTGCGGCTAGCTGGTATTTGGCTGAGCCATCCCAAAGGTGACAGCAATTCTCCAAGCACGATCGGACTTGGGCTTTATATAAAACTAGAAGCTGTCCAGGAGTGAAGTAACGCTTAACCTTATTGAGGATGCCCAGCTTTTTTGCCGCAGTTTGGGCTTTTGACTCAATGTGAGCGCCGAAGTTCAGGTTTGCACACAACTTCATGCCAAGTAGCTCGAGGCTGTCGGTAACTGGTACAGTTGTACCTCGAAAAGTAGGAGCCTTATTGAACGGACTCCTTTTGGCGGTGAACAGACACGCCAGCGTTTTGGTGGCGTTGTAACTTACCAGATTTTTGTCACCCCAGTCGGAGACTTTTTATTTTTTTTTTAAACATAGCTGCAGCTGTACATAATCGCAGAAATATTTTACCGGGAAGAGGAACGTTTGTGATTTTTCTTGATTGATAACGAATTTTAGGTACCGGTTGTAAACTAGGACCTATTATGTGCATTGGCTTCTCAAGTCGTTACTCCTGTTTACTATCAACGCTAATGGCCATTATGCATGCCATGTGAGAGGCAACTGAAAGAAAACTCTGGCAACAGGAAAGTCAGCCTGGCCACTGGCCTGATATACCCTACACTTACTTCATAGATATAACGATTCTATCTATTCGATAAAGGATGCACTATTCTCGCGGTCGTCACGTTCAGACCGCTTTGTGCCATTCATTATACCTATGGCTTGTGAACTTGTAAGTACGTGATGCGATTGTTTACGTTCACTTCCGCGGCAATCTGCGCTCGCGCCGCCGCCGCCGCCGCCGCCGGGGACACTTCTGTTAAATCATACTGACTGAATGTTCAACTGTCATTCCTTATCAAGGATAGTTAATGTTTTTGGACTGAAGTCAATAAAGCCTTTTCCTTCCTACATTATTTTTCGACTGTTCCATTGAGCTAAAAACCTGTTCTTTGCTGAGCGGTTACGTGATGGCCTTTAAAAGACATGTATACTAGTGGTTTTTTATTCCAAGATAAAATTAACAGACTTGAAATTTATATTACATGAAGGAGAATAAAAAGAAGAAAGAAGAATGACTAAGAATTATTTTTTTAATGCCGCCATTTTCTTTTAAATAATTTTTAAAAAAAATCTGTAGTGGACTTTTTTTTTAAGTACTGGCACCACCAAAGCAAAATAAACTGGCAACACTCAATTGCCTTTTCGTTTTTCTTCGTATAGACGTGCGTTCCAGAACAGGAAATATTATTTTGACAGCAGGATAGCTGTATATGACGCCCGTGTGCGTGGTCAAGACAGACTGCTGTCAACGGGTAATGTTTTTCAAAGTAATATTTTTTTTGACAGCAGTGTGTTTCAACCACACACATGGACGTAACATAAAGCTATCCTACTCTCACCGCCAGTTGCACAAAGCATCTTTAAAGTTAAAGCTCCTTTAAGTCTATTGCGGACTCTTTCTATTCTGCTGACAAAGAAAGTGACAGCAGTAGATTTAAAGGAGCTTTAATTTTAAAGTAGCTTTGTGCAACTGGCTGTGTCAGAGATTTTGCATTTGTGAAACGAAAGAGGTTAAAGTGATCAAAATAGTGTATTTTGCTGGAAAATATCTTAAAAGTGCACAAAAATGAAGAATTCGAGTGATTTAGCTTACTGCGGGTGTTACGCGTTTTTGTTCATTTACCGTAAGCACAAGAAAACCCGACAGAATGCAACGATACAGGACATGGAGACGAACTATCACACAGTTGGAAAATGTGGAGGAGTATCGTCAATCCAAACTCTTCATCAAGGGATATAGATAGAAAACACCGGTCATGTGCGAGTCGGACTCGCGCGCCGAGGGTTCCGATATACCTATAGTATTTTTGGAAGCAATAAAGTCCATTTTCAGGACCGCAAAACTAAATTTGTTTGTAAAGGTTTTTTGCAGATTTCTGAAAAACTGTGCAACTTAGAAAGATCGTTTTATTTTTGCTGTAAAGTTTATATAAACTTCTGTCAACTGTAATTAATTCAGATTTTTCCTTACTCAAACTTCGGAGATAAGGGGGGGGGGAATGGTATTTTTCTTGACATTTTTCATCATAACTTTAAAACTAAGAAATTTAAAAAAATACAAAAATATATTTTAAAATGTACAAGTAAAGCCCTTTCGTATGATACCCCACTCGACCTAGTAGCGACAATTTGAAATTTGGCCCCCCCTATTTTGGCCCCCTTTATATTAATAATCATACTTTTTTCAAAATTTTTTCTTGTGCAATTAAGTTGGGCAACTATATTCTAAAACTATTCCAAATTTCAGGTTGATAGCATAAGTGGTTGCTGAGATATAGAGGTGTGACAGACAGACGGACAGACAGACAGACAGACAGACAGAGCGGCACCATAAGGGTTCCTTTTTTTTACCATTTTGGTATCGGAACCCTAAAAAGACTTAACAGCACCAGTAAACCAGTGCCCTCGGCAGATTGGCTTGTGGTGCAGAGAGCCTCACACCAGGGGACACAGAATTGTGTGTGAAAAGCTTCGGAGGTCCTCTCAGGGTCCTTATTTAGTACATCTCAATCAGTAGATAGGGGGAATGGAAAATGGGGATACCCCTATGAAGCCAAAAGAGCAGCTTGCCGCATAAACTGGCCATCTTCCTGGATGGGGCTTACAGTGAAGCAGGCCACACCGTCCGTTTCTAGCTGGGATAGTGAATGAAATAGCTATTTAAGTGATCTGATCACCCGTCTGCACAGATTCTCCACCAGAAATAATAATAATAGGCTTATTATGTCAATTCAAAGTGTTAACTATCTGTTACACAATTAGCAAGATCTTTTTAGATGAACAGATATTAATATAAGATGAATAATATTACACTTAGTGTAAAGTTGTTATTGGCCGCATGAAGCTGCTTGGACAAATGGACACACTCCGTCTTACACCAAAAAAGTTAGACATCTGTTGAACACTTGATTAAAAATATCGTACCAAATAACTCTGTCTATGTCATTGATGCGCAGAAGTCAAAAATGACTTATTTTATTATGACTTGACTTCTGCGCATCAACTGACATAGCCAGTTATTTTGTGCGCATTTTTTTAATCAAGTGTTCAACAGATGTCTAACTTTTTTGTAGTAAGACCACGGAGTAAGACCCACTATGTTCAGTTGCCCTTGGGTGAAGCAGCATGCTTATTTGCCACTAAATATTCATAGTGATGTTCAGATAATGTCCTTTTATTTGACACCCAACATGGTATCATAATAAAATATTATTTTGGTCATTCATGAGTTAATGTCCTGATGGCGCCACATTCAATGTAATGTAACATCTTATATCCTATAACCAGAGGAAGATCAAGACGCTTCTAATCTAACGCTACTCATTTGTTTAACTACAATAAGTTGTATAGAAGTTATGAGGCAACAGATGAACATAAATATTAATTATAATAATTGCTGCGGGTAAAAATGTGTGATCTTTTACATTGGGTTGACAAGCCCGTTGGTGTGGTTGGTAGTGAGCCTGCCTCTCACACCATGGGCCGCGGGTTCGATCCCCGCCCAGGGCAAACATTATTTATCTATTTATGTATGTATATCAGTCTCTGGTACCCATATAGTACAGGCTTTGCCTAGTTTGGGATCAGATAACCTTGTGTGAAATGTCTCCCAATATATAATTTTTTTAAATTATATTCTTTGTAGACTGGTTGATTAAGGAAGATAATATCTAAACACAGGTATTTGTGATTATTTTACTCATGGTTTAATTAGAAATAAATCAGATGAGAAATACATAGGAATACCAATGTAATCAGCCAGATGACTAGAATGGTGTTGACACCCAGTGGTACGGCGAGAGTCCTAGGTTTGAATCCTGGTAGGGGCTTGTGCACGAGTGAAGGACATTTGTATCTGTATTTCAGTCCGGAACTGGTTTAAAAGTAATGGCCAGTTAGTCCGTTGCATCATTTCCCAGGGAAATGTCCTTTACTAATGCTATTTTGTGATGACTGATGACTTTTATAGTTCTTCATCTCATTGTAGTATCAATCCTGAGGTTGTATAGCGGCCATTCAGCTTTAGTAGAACTGATGTGCTGTCCTACACTATACTTATATTTATTTTTGTAATGTTTCTTGATTTTATTGCTTGTAGAGCCTGGATGATTGTATTCTCACATTATAACATATTAGTGTAGTATTGTCCGAAGGCACTTGATATTACAATATTAAGATCTTGTGAGTCTGCACTCATTCCTTGTTTTAGTTTTTGATCCCTTAAGTTAATTAATTTCTGAGTAGTCTTGTGTCTCCTCTTGTAAGTCTGTGTTGTATTTATTTAGATGTATTCTTTGGGTAGCTTGTTACACGGTGCGGCCAAAAGTGGCTGGTGACTTAGAGCCTATCTATTATTTTGTGTGGTAAATTATCTGGCTATGTAAGCACTGATTTCAACTCCAGTATTTCATTTTTATCGTTTATTCCGAGAATGTACTTTCACAGACATCTCGTGAGCTTGACAACCCGATTCTACAAAATACACATATTTATCAATACTGCTTTGATTCAACTTCAACTTTTAATAAGATGGCAATCGGCCTTTTCAAGATACAGCCATATTTAATTAGCCAATATCAAAGAAGTGAGGAAAAAGGTTAGGTATTTTAGGTTATATCTGTCAAGCAAGCGTTTCATTTTGAAAGCCGTAGAGATAACGGTATCAATAGTTCAAATGAGTGAGTCAGTTCACTCACTCGAATCAGTTAAGTGTATTTGTTTGATGTGTTGTCTTAATTCTTGTAATATGTAGCGGAGCTATTTTAAAATAGGTAAATGAAATAATAAAGAGTAACCTGAAATGAAACTGAAATTGTCGATTTAGACCTGAACACGATGAAAATTCAAGGAATACAAGGTACAAAAACGATTAAAACTAACGCAGTTTAGTTTTTATCGTTTTAGTACCTTAAAGTGATAACCCATTTTTTTTTCTTTTTTTCTCTTGTATAAAAAATAAATCCACTGTATCAGTTTTGTGAGGGGCCCACAGTCCTAACTACTCGACGAGGCGTAGTGAACGTAGGCTACCTGGTGTGGAGGGGAGGGGATGCGAGCCAGGATGGAGACACCCTCCGTGACAATTGTCACCGGGTCTGTGCCTGCTCTCAAGGCCTTGAGAACAGAGAGCAGGAGCTCGATGGCAAGGTCGATGGCTTCGTGTGTGACTGAAGTTGTTGACACCTCCGGGTGCTTCGTCTTCACTCCCACGGCTTGTGGGGAGAAGACCGTGTTAATAGGCTCTGTGGCAAAGGCGGTACAGCCCAGGCAAGCGGCTGTCGAGGGCCCGCGGTTGCGGTTGCGGGGGGCTTCGACGGGGTGCGGTGAAGCGGCGGTAAGGCGGGCGACTGCACTTTTGCAAAGCTTGGCGGCGATTTCTTCGCGAAGGTAAGTGGCCTGGGCGACGTTGTGAGTGGCCTTTGGTCGCCTCATGACCTTCGTGGTAGAGGCAGGGGGAGCCATGACTCCCCTCGATCCCTCAATAATTGTCGGCCGACGAGATTGACATTTTGCCTGCTCTTACTAGGTAGTTTCTTGACAATTGAACACTGACAGTGACGCAATTAGAGAACAATTCCAACGTTGCGCGGGAATATTTCACAGAGGTCTGTCTGCTACAACCTGCTTTATATCCGGCCTAATAGTACTTGGATGACTGCTTGTCGTGCGTGTCATAAGATCTTGTATTACTTCTCGGACTCATATGGTCCAAATTATTTAAATGAGTTGACTCATTAATATGACTCATAGAAACTGACCAAATGGTTCAAATTATTTAAATGAGTTAACTCATTAATATGACTCATAGAAACTGACAACTCTCAGTCAAATGATCTGCCGACTTAGAACGAGCCTCTAGGCAAAGGGCAAATGTAATTTTTTGACGTTACGAGGTATAAACTGACGCAGGTGACCTGACTCACACTAATATCTCGAAATAAAATAATCGATAGATCGCAACACTATTTGTAAGTAGGGTTGTCATAGTCCAATCTGTGTTGCCATATTCCAATCAGTGATGCCGTATTTCAATAACTTTAAAAATCGATTGTAAAAAAATGGTGGCCTTTAAAAATATTCTTTCTTTACCACAATATTATCTACTATTCTATCTATCATATGAACTTGGTTTGAACCCTGTTAATTTTCCCTCGAAATAAAAATCCAACCCCCATAGTAAAATTTTACATCTCTTTTATACGAACGTCTTATGACTTATCATAAGACGTTCGCGTATTTACAAAACGATTACTAATGTGTGGTGCATTAATCGGAAACACGTTTCCAACACTCTCGTGCCTAGTAGAATAAAATCATGCGGTCAGCCACAACTAAATACTGTTGCAGTATTTTTATTTTCATAATAATTTATTTAAGGATATGCTAGCTCGGACGACTTTTGTTGCCGGCGATGATGGATGACTGACTGATTTCATACTGTGCCTCGAAAAAAGAACGAGGGATCCATCCTCGCCATCAATAAAGTCACCATGTCCATTTTAGTAAAACTTCTTTTGTTTTTGTTGCAGCGAGCCTCGTGATAGCGTGGACGCTAACCCTGACACACAAGGCCCAAGCAGCAGGTCCGCTGGGCCCCTCGGACCGTCCAGAGGCGTACTTCAACGGCAGCTCGTACATCCGCCTCGGCAGGCCCATCTCCTTGAAGCAGCTGGTCGGGCTTAGTTTTAGGACTTGCGTTGGTGAGTAATATCAACCTATTCCTAATGATATGAGGTTCTTATCGAGATACGACCGGTCATTCTATTCACGTATACATTTTTATACCAATTATTTATCTTATTTAAAAACTTACACCTTTTTTCGTATTAAAGAAATATAGACATAAATAAATAGTGAGTACTGGGCTGCTTACAAGTTTCCACCTATGAAATTTTGCTTTTCCAAACAAACTTTGAGTCATTTTCAGACTTCAAATTTTAGATTTTCTAAATCTTGTTAGAGATACCCAGTCGGAATTAGAAATACACAAAAGCCATACATCTAAAATTAAATTGAAGATAGCCAGAAATCATTTACTGATCTTATTAATATTCTATGTTTTTTTAGATTTATATTTAACACATTTTGTTTAGGGTTACAAACAACTAACTTCTTGGTTATAAATTGCTTGGAACGCAAGGACAGGAGTCACGTGCCGATGATTATAAACAATGGCATCAGCACAAGTGTTTTAGTACATTAATGTCTCGGTGTATCGCTGCGTCGACGAAGTGTTCCGTTTAAATGACCTGCAGTGGTCTACTGACATTATTTTAATTCTATTGCCAACAACTTTATTGCAAAGGCTGCCACAGCCTTTTGCAAGTTTTTACTTCTTTATTGTGCGCTAATTGAAATGTTGCCAAAAACGTTCAGCTGCAACCGCAGAACATTTAAATTTTAGACCACAGAAGGACGAGTTTGTGAACGGTGGACATTAGGCTAACTTAATGTTCTTCATTTAGTCTTACTTTGAGGTCACGGTCTAACAATTAGCGTGGGTTGATGGGAAAACCTCTGGCCTTGGAGAGTTCACTGTCTGAATACTATTGCAAAAGCGCCTGAGGACCAGTCTGGTCTTTAACTGCCCAAGCGTGTACAGGCAACATTCGGCTTCTTCCTTGAGCTTACGCGTAAGAAAACCCTTAGCCTTGCAGGTTCATTGTCTTAAAGTACAAAAACCTTGCAAAGGTGCGCATGAGTAAGATACGATGTGACTGCATCAATCACGCCGCCGTGATTATGAAAGTCATTATCGTGCGCATGCGCTCTTGGGAGCCGGCGTGGCGTGTTTTTTCGCCTACTGTTATGTGAGACACGCACGCTGCTCGGGGCATGGGTAAAATGATAACAGATTCTTCAGCGGTTAAATAAGTGGTTCAGGTAACCTAAGTTAGGATTTTATTTTATTTTTCCGTTGAATCGTGCTGTTACCTCCATAGTCTGTGGGATGTATAAAAGAGCTCCGGAAAGCACGCTCCCAGACCAATCTCTGTCCTTAGGGCTAGATTGAGGTCAAGAGTAAAGTAAAAAACAACAAGATTTTGTCTGTTTCTTTAGGTACGTGTAGCGTCGCAGCTTTCTTTATTGCCTAAAAATAACTACAGTTCACTTCCGCTCTCTATATCAGACATTATAATTTATCAATAATAACGTTATGACATACCTTAACGAAGCTATTGTGCGGCTAACGGAAAGAAAGAATATTAGATACCGCTCACCCGTTGAAAACAATCTAAAACAATAGGCCGGCTTTATCACCGGGAAAAAATTGTTTTATTTCTATACATTGTCTCTAAACTAGTACAATCCACATTGTTCTCACGGCTGGTCGGCGGCAACTGTTGGAGCAGAACCCGCGCAATACCTTCGTCGTCTGAGCTCATCATCATTAGGAGATTCCCATTTTCAAATTATTCAAATCCCCTATGAAGGGGAAACAGCGATGGATACATCGTCGGTGGCCATCAATATTTATGATTAACAGCTAAGTCATCTCTTCCTGTATTGTTCTTGAACTGGAGTATGGGCAGTAGCGTTCTTCTACGTATCTTACCACCATATTGCGGTTACTCACCACCGTGGTCCATTGTGCCAACTGCAACGATAACAAACGTGGTGGTACATGATTTTCAAAATATGTCACACATTTTACTTGTGAAATTCTGGGCGAGCTCTCTGTCTAGGAGTAGACTTTCTGTGGGATATTCTGACGAATTTTATTAATTGCTCGATCAAAGTCCTACAGTATCTCGAAATCGATTGTACTCTCGTCATTGAATTAACTAATTTCTCAGTTTCGGATATTCCATTAACACGTAGAAGATATAGAGTAGAATCTGTTTAGTACGACGTTGCTTATAACGACCGACCGCTTTTAACGACGCATATGTTTCGTTGATTTGTTAAGAATAACATAAAAAATGGCTTTTTTAGTACGACACGTAATATCACTAGTCCCTTGAGTGTCGTTATAACCTGATTCTACTGTACTATTCTACATAGACAGCGCGGGCGCAGAGTTACATAGATTGCGTCACTACACACTAGCCGGCGCAAGCGTCGCACAAACCGGTATTGTTACTGTTGCTGTTAGCTGCTATCATCTGTTTGGAATTCTACGCATGACTAATATCGGATATCGCCGTTGCCCGGTGTGTTGTGGTGTCGTGGAAATGGTGGCGTAAGGTCATCTGAGTTGCTACTAAACTGTAAATACTGTTACGATGTCGACAGTTTCTCTCTCACAGAAAACTTAATGAATATTTGCAGATTTAATATAATTAAGTTTCAAATCCGTGGCATTTAAATAGTTTCGTTAGAAGAATAATAGAATTTAGCCTTTCTCATACTCGTTTTATCAATGAAAGGTTCATAAAGAAACAGTTTTTCGCCAAATATTCATGGCCTCATGATATGTCCGTAAAAATTGGGGTCCAGAAATTTTATCTTTTGATTTGTAATCTTGGATCATTATAGAACTGATCAGAAATGTCCTATCATGACCCTCTGGACCCCAATTTTTTTTACGGACATATACCATGGGGCCTGGAGTAAGAGGTTTTGTTTTCTTAGCGAAACGAGAGAAAATTCTAAGAAAAACTGTATATTTCTAAGATTTTTCTTTGTTTAAGAATGGATGAGATAATAATGCAGACTGAAGTCGTCCAGGTTCAGCCGGCCGAACGATATGGGCTGAACGAGTGCAGTGACGTCAACTCTCCTGTCACTTGAAAAAGCGTTCAAAACTTCTCGTAGTCATAACTTTCGTATTAACGCATGTATTGCAAAAAAAACAAAACTACGTTGTTGTACGTTAATAAATAAGTTCTTTAAAACTTTTTGACCTCTCCATACAAATTGCTAACTCTGATCGGACAGTTTGTTTTTATGGAGAAGTAAATTTTTTTTATTACCGGAAAGTTGTTCAATTTCGTTTTTCTGAGCACGTCCTTTCAGTTTTCAGTAAACCGTTCCTTACACCCTGTGTAGTTATTGAACTACATTAAATTGCATTGGCAATATTCTTAACTTCTGGACCTTCTGGTGGCTCATTTTGTGTATCTGCTATGTAATTGAGTTAGATTGAGGTAGAAAGGATCCTGTTTACGCAATAAGAAGAAACTAGAGAGAGTATTCTAGCAACATCTGGCCACACTGCGCCTGTATCAGAATTAATTACAGTTCGTTTCCTCCGCGCGATAACCAAGTAAAAGCAGAACCATTAAAATTGCATTTCATAACCATATCATCTCGAATGAAACCAAAACCAATCCATTCTGACGCTCGTTCCGTAAAGTGTATAATTGCGTTTTTTTGTTTAATTAGTGGGATCACTTATTGCGGTTATGGCAGCGGTTTTCCTGTTCCTAGTCAAGCGCATTAAAAATCATATGTTTCCAAACATATGATTTTTCTTAAACGAATTCTGATCAGCACTCTTTAACGTTTGAATTAACAGTTCAGATTTTAGAGGCCCTCAATGTATTGTGTACCTAACTAGCTGGTGCCCGCGACTTCCCGCGTTTACAAATTGTAGCCTATGTGTTATTCTGATGTATAAGCTATATTATTGTAAAGTTCCATTAAGTTCCATTTAGTAGTTTTACGTGAAAGAAGAGTACCAAACATCCATCCATACTTACAAACTTTCGCGTTTATAATATTAGTGGGTTGATTACTTAATGATTACTGCAGTCGTTAATGAGCCATGTCAGCAGAGGCCTTTGGCGGTTCACCAAATCTGACACCAGGGTTTGTTAGGTCGATCAATGATTACTTACACCATCAAATTAAGTCGAACCTTGTAATACTGAAGACATTCTGGTTTATATAAAATCGTCAGCAACGGAGGAACTTTTGTCAGAATATTTAATCAAAAAGAAATTCATTGTACAGTCAAAAGCACTTCGATAGAAACACTTAGACACTGAGCCCACTTTTGTTACTTAGCAATAGCGCTGATATTTGTCGTTAAGGTGTTTTCAATCATGTGTAGTTGGCAGGTTTCGCTTAAATATTGTATGTAACGCTTCATACTCAATTGGTGATGTATTGTGCATGACTCATTCATACAACATTTGTTTTCATTTCATATTTTGTTACGCGGCAGATGTATGCGTCGATTTTCCATCAGATTTCGGTAATCATTGTCATTGTTATTTATTTTATTTTATTTATTTTATTTATTAGGTCACCAACAGAATGTACATCAACAAATTCTTAAAAATGAACATTAAAGTTAACAATTTAAATGTCATTCTAATTATAGGTGACGACGGCATTCACAAACTTAAGTAACTAACTGAAAATAAATTAAGAATAATAAGTTAATATCTAAACATATTTTAAACTACCTACTCATAATATAAAGAAATATGAAGTAAAAACATTTATGTGAGATTTATAAAATTTTACATTTGAAGGAATACTGGTCACATTAGGTTATGCATGGTTTGAATAACTTCCTTTTTGTACGTTAAAAGAGAATTAAAAATATCAAGACTATTATTTTTTTTGCTGAGATTGTTGTAATTATACGTTAATCTGTTTAATGGAGAAAAGTGACCCAAATTTGTGATAGCAGCATTTTGGACAAACAGAGCGTATTTGCCAGAACGAGGTAAGTTGTGCGGCATGCGAAAATTTATACAGGAAAGAAGAGGACTGCAATCATAGTTACCGTTTATAAGCTTCCATAGAAATACACTGTCTAATAAATACCTACGGTCCTGTAATGAGGTCATTTTAAAGAACTCAAGTCTTTTAGCATAGCTTGGAATTTTTTTCGCCACGTTGCAGGTGTACGAAAGATGCCATAGAAACCTCTTTTGAACAGATTCTAAACGTTTTTTGTAGACATCATAATGAGGATTCCAGACGACACAGCAATATTCCAAGCCGGACCTCACTAAGGAATTATAAATAGTTATTTTCGTAATGGGTGATTTAAAATCTCTACAATTACGCAACACAAAACCAAGTGTTTTAAAGGCTCTGTTAACGATGTGGTCCACATGTACGTTAAACCTTAATTTTTGGTCAAGCAGAATGCCTAAATCCTTAATATTCTGAGCTTTCGAGAGACTTTGACCGTTGATGGAGTAAGAAGTCACAGGTGGTTTCTTTTTACGTGAAAACTGTACATGAAAACATTTCTCGACATTGAGAATCATGCCATTTTGACTACACCAGTCCGAAAGACGGTCAAGATCCTGCTGAATTAAAATAGAATCATCAGGGTTCTCTATAGTTCTGAACAACTTTAGATCATCCGCGTAAAGATATCCAGTGGAGTTCAAGAAGCATTGATGTATATCGTTGATAAAAATATTAAAAAATAAAGGACCAAGATGTGAGCCCTGTGGAACGCCAGACTCAGCAGCAAAAGGATCAGATGTAAACCCGTTAACAACAACTCGAGATGTTCTTTCTGTAAGGTATGACTTGCACCACAAGAGCATGCTTCCAGAAATACCATTATTACATAATTTTTGCAATAAGACATTATGAATAACTTTGTCAAAAGCTTTGCTGAAATCCGTGTATATAACGTCTACTGTACCACGAGAATCAACACATTGGCAAAGTTTTTCTATGAAAAGAATAAGGTTGGTTGCAGTGGACCTAGCTTTGACAAAACCGTGCTGAAATGGCGACAAAATTTGTTTGAAATGTGCACATAGAATAGGACAGAGAAGCTTTTCAAAAACTTTTGCAAACACTGGCAATATGGAGATAGGCCGGTAGTTTTTAACGATATCGTCAGCACCAGATTTATGCAAAGGGACAACCATGGCTTCCTTCCAATAAACAGGGAAAACTCCATCGCGCAATGATCTGTTAAAAATCAGTGAAAGCGGATAAGCCAAAGCTTTGGAACATCTCGCCACAAATACCGACGGGATCCCATCACAACCTGCTCCTTTAAAATGACTAAGTCTCTTAAGTGCTTTGTAAATAGAGTCTTCACTCAAATTAACAGTAGATAGGTAGTTGCTACTACAGGTTTCAATGCACATGTCATCAATAGGCACCGATCTTTTTTGATAGACTGATGAAAAATTAGTTGTGAAAAGATTACACACATCAGAACCTGTAGACGCTATAATATTGTTGTGACACATTTGGGACGGATATGTACTTTTGCCCTTTCTCTTATTTTTAATGAAAGAAAAAAGTAGCTTAGGGTTGGATCTCAATGCTGCCTCAAGCCTGGTAATATACTCATTGTAACAGGAAGTCTGAAGGGTTTCACATCTGGACCTCAAGATGTCAAACGATAGAGCGTCACGCGGGTTATTATTATATTTACGTAACTTCATGCGGTACTTATATTTTTCTCGCAGAAGCTGTATAAGATTAGAAGAAAACCAAACCGGATACTTGTTATTTCGGGGCTTTGATTTTGGGACATGCTTACGAATTACTTCTCGAATAAGAGTGTAAAAAACAGTAACCATTTCGTTTACATCGGTGCAATGACAAAAATAGGAGTCCCAATCAATTGACATAAGCTCATTTGTAATGCACTCGTAATCCGCTTTGAAGAATCGATATCTTAGAGATTCATTTACCTCAAGGCGGTGTGTAACAAGGCAAGGAATCGTTAAAGTAACAGGTGGATGATAAGGATCAATTTTAGACAAAGGATTGGGGCACTCACGCAAATCAGAGATTACGTTTTGGCTTAATATCAAATCTAAAATTCGGTCAGTGTGATTAAGAACCTGATTGTATTTTTGTTTGTAGTTTTGCTAAACAAATATATTATAGCTGCTACTCGTAGACTGCTTATTTCTACTTGCTGTCATCATAAACATATCTTTCATCTAGTTAGAGCTAGACTTTTTAAGATAAACTGTGCTTTGGAGATACTTTTCATGACTTTAAAAACCAATTTGGATCGCCAGTACGCTGTACTTACAAATGTAAGCAATAGATGGGTGCAGCTTATTATTTTCCATATTTTTTTTTATTGATAGGCTTTCAATAGTATGTTTTTTCCTACCATATGCCTTTATAGCGTCCACTTCTTGATAAGACTTTCCCCTAGATAGACACTTCATACACTCAGGCGTAAAAATAACGGGTCGGTCTGTTTTCTGCCATTAATTGTCAAAGTAAGCGCCAAAATCTTATTAAAATTAATTATCCGAATCTGCTATTTGGGATCTTTAGATAAGAACCTTATCAATAATTTTGTTAATGGCAGGAGGCGGAGGGCATGGACTTTGTGCGAGAAATTGGTCGTCGCATAAGACAGAAGGGTGGAGATCCTCGTTCAGGGACATTCCTGATGCAAAGGTTGTCCATCGCTATTCAGCGTGGGAACGCTGCCAGCGTAATGGGCACCTTTGCACCAGGAACATCCAGGGGGGGACTTTTTGACTAACGAAGCCACGAGCGGATTTTTGAGCCAATTTTTATTTTATTATGTTTGTTTGCTTTAGGTATGACATGTTTTATTTACTAAAGTAGTATTGTCTAGTAATATTGAATTAAAATATATATTTTGTTAAAGATTACACATGTATCTAAAATGTTGAGGAAACTCCGTGCGACATAAAAAATGTAAGGGAAATCTGATTCGTCCTTTTATTTCAAGTGATGCTTGGAGTTTCCCGCATACTGTATTCAGGTGTGATCTTCTGAAATCTTCGTCAGACACCTCATCTCACGGTCTCACTATTCAATTTCGTAATTTTGTTTGATATAGGAAATATATTGATGCTTAGTTTTTCCCCTTCGTTGTATGAAAATATACGACCCGTCATTTTTGCGCCTGAGTATATTTTGTTATATTATGGGGTGAAAATGCTGTACTTAGTTCCACGCCACGCTACACAGTTTGCGTTTGGCGACCGTGCGACTAAATATTTGCACAATGTCCTTGAAAAGATAGTCTCTAATGGGAAGCAGCCCGCTTAGTACGCCTCCTGCGAGAAAATATATCTCGGAGAAATGTCACTTTAATTGCGGAATTATGTCATCTAATCTATCACCTCCAAGCGCGAAGAAATGTCAGTGGAGGAAAATGTTCAGCAAATCCACAAATTACGTTTTTTTTATTTTAGACAGAGATAGCTTTATACACTAATACATGTAGCCGTCCTTGTCTTTCAAAATGTGTCGCACTGCTCGGATGTCAAAAAAACGTGACCATGCTTAAAGTCTTTAATCTATGGGCCTAGATAAACTGACAACTGCAGCGTGCTAAGTCGGCAGGATGTTGATCGTCGAAAGGAAGAAACGTGTAAAGCTATGTTGTTTTTGAATTACTGTTACCCGTCTAAGACTTGCGCACATTTGGCGTTTGTATGTATAATGCACGGTTAGTTTCACTGCCAGTATTATATTACTCTATGACTGCACCCAACCCGCTCCCAATTTCTTACGCTCCGTTCGCTGCAATTACAGTGCAGTAATCAACGTCAGTTTCGGTATGTGGCAACCCAAATTATTGCGTGAAATTGGATGAAAATGTTTATAAAATTTAAGGTCTTTGCATAAAACTACAAAAACTATAAAATTACTTCGAATCTGAAGTTAGAAATAGCCATGTGTCTGGTTTCCGGCTCAATTAGAAAGCAAATTAAATGAAACTTTTTATCAGAAAAACGAAATCATAGAAAGGATGAGACTTTCACGTCAAATGAAACGTTAATCTCAACTTAAGAGTGGAAAGATGGTTGATAAGATAGTAGATAAGGCATTTTATACGACACGACATTTACTCAACGCATCATTGAGGGGAAAGTCGGAAGAAAAAGACTCAGAGTAGACACAGAAGGACATGGATCAAGTAAAACTAAAAAAAATTGTGTATCACCAATGTGTGGTCGCTCTCTTTTATTTATCTACCAGTGAGGAATAAAGATGGTACTTACTAACGAGTGAAACAAGACAAAGAAATCCCCGTAACATGAAACCATAATCTTCATGCTCTGTTATGAGCTTGATGGCCAGAAGCAGTGCATGACAACCTTAATGCAAGCCATCTCAGTGTGTTGTGCGGCGTTTACTTAATTATCGTTACATGTGTCTGCCGCCGATATGCACTGCTTCGAGAATCCATGTAGCAGATAATTAGGGCCTAGCTGTTACCTAGATAGAACTTCGTTTGCGTGGGATCAGAGCTATAGTAATACGAGTATATTGGGAAACCTCATTCTTCTTGCGTTCAGTCTACTTCCATACCCATTACTACTTCCATTGAAATTAATTAGGTACTAATAACTTAAAAATATTTTATAGCCTTAGTTTTAAGTACTTTTATATGTATATGCTGTTTTTTGATAGGCTTTTGAATAAATGTTTTATTTATTTATTTATTTATTTATTAACTTAAATGTAATGGACCGAAAATAAAGTAATTTTATTTAGGGGCCGTCCATTAATTACGTGAGGCGATTTTGACGATTTTTTTACCCCCTCACCCCTCTTAGTGAGATGTCGTGAGATTTGGCTCGACCCCCTCCCTCTCCCCAAAATCTCACGTGAGATTTTTACCCAATACCCATTTAGTTTAGACTAAAACACTTTTTACTACTATGAGGAGTTCGCATAACGGAGATAATATTGTGTAGGGTGTTGCTATATTTTAGTAAAAGTTTTTTTTTGCTGAATGTAACCCAGTTTGCTTGCAATTTTTTTGCTTTATATTTTCCGCGACCCTCCCTCTCCCCCACGTGAGATTAGGTGAGATTTGGCTCGACCCCCTTCCCCCCTAAACGCCTCACGTAATAAATGGACGCCCCCTTATTATTGCCACTGGTTCCAAAAGCATCTGTAACACGACGCCAAAGTGTCAGTTTTTGAAGGCAGTGTAATACGAGCTCAGTAATCGCTCCAAATTACAAATCAAATCAAATTACAAGCGTGGTGACTATGGTAAATCCCTTCCTAAGTTCCAAGCGTTTTTTGCTGGAGTTCTGGAGGGAGCTCCCTGTCCTGCAATGGATGTTGCATGGGATGTTGTGATGAATCGCTCCAGCATGTTATCCATAAAAATTTACGGGACCTTAGTTTTCGTGACGCTCTATTTGAGGATGGCAATCAAAATATGTATACTATAAAATTTGAAATGGGAATAAAAAATTACGTTTATGATCGCGATTTTAATTTAATGACTCCTTAGTATTTGTAAACATGACCTTGTTCCTATTTATGAAGAATATTTCAAGGTTTCGCTTAAAGAAATTAATACACATAAGAAATTACGCGCGAACTCAAAGTTCTCAATCTTTAAAACTTTCTTCTCCTTTCAGGCGGAGGCCTGTTCTCCCAGCGCTTCGAAGGCTACACCCTCCACGTGACAGCCCTGATAGACCAGGTGGTGGTGTCGTGGGCGCGCCCGGGGCAGGTGCGGCGAGAAGTGGGGCTCGCCAGGGAGACGCTGGACAACCGCTGGCACTGGGTGGCGCTGCGATACCGGCCCAGCCCGCCCTCCTTACTGCTGGAAGTGGATAGAGATCAGCAGGTTCGTATCATGACAACTGTGAGCAGCTCAGGGGGCTCTTATTTGATATGTCCCACCCAGGTTGGAAAATGAGGATTACTTATAAGGTACTACTTATTACTTGTATGGTATTCCGGCCGTTTCTGCGCCGATTAAATAAAATTAAACTGACGTTTAGTTTCTGGGACAAAAGAAGAAATTGCTCCGTATTTGTGATTCGATCCCCCGTCTCGTGTCTTGCGAATTCGCCACAATATACAAAACCGTTGCCATATCAAACTATTATTTCATCTGCTGGACAAAGAGTTTTCCTAAGACCGGTCCTGCTTTAACCACATCCAGTGTCTTCCCACGTTCTTAACCACTAAAACCAGAACAGTTTAGGTGATCTCAGATCATAAGTACCTAATAGATACTTTGTTTCTCTGCACATCTTTCAGGTTAGTGTGGTGAGAGTTCTCAAAAATACCGGTATCCGCATAGAAAAGTAGCCCTTCATCTGAATTCTTCCCATATCGTGACGTTAAATATTTATTCATGGAATCTTCGCCAGAGGGTTGGCAACAGTACTGTACGAGTATCTGTCTGCGTGCTAATACCAGTCATTGCCTGTCCGCCCCTAAACGTGGCGTCTATAACAATCCGAATTTGAACCCTTAGTCGCAATGCTTTTATTTCGGCTACAAGATCCTGTATCACGAAAATAAACATTTATTGAGAAAGCGTGCCCGAGTTTTGCACGAATGCTATAATGTTTTGAGAAACGAAGTAGCAATTATTTACATATTGTTTACATCTCAACTACTTTGAGTGTTTATCAGCAACGTTAACATAACACCGTGACTATATTTCTGTTGCGAGTGACATAATTTGTAAAGCATGCCGTCATCCGCGACGTGCTCTGAATGTGAACCGTTCGCCGCACTATAAACATGCCGGTTTTGGTATCCACTCGGTGATTGACTTATGCCATTTGGCTTGGTAATGTCTATGCGATTTATTTTAGAATGCAGTTAAAAGGTTCTTTATAAGGAAAGTTAGCGGTATGTTGTTTACCTACATTCGCTTTTTGTATTGGGTATTGATGTAAATTTTCCAGTTAGGTAGGTAATAGTCATTCATAACTATTATCATATACATATTCAATTAGTTTATTAATCGTCATCATCTAAATTCAATTCGTTCCCCACTCCATGTCGTTTCTGGTGCAAAGGCTGTCCGTCCGTAGCCATTCACAGTGAAAATACCGCGAGCATTTGCACCTTTGCACCGGGAACATTTGGCTTGGTTTCTTAGTACATATTGTACTAAACGAATATTTTTGAAGTGAAAAAACACTTTTTGTAGATGGGTAAAAAATGTTAAACTCGCGTCAGATGTCGCGTCATATCTCGCGTCAGATTCGTAGCCTGATCGAAAAAGCGTCTACGGGTTTTTATTCAGTGACATCAAAGAAGTACGCGAGCAATGTCGCGATTGACCCTTTACAAAAAGCATAATATTAAAAAATGCAAGTTTTCACTTCTGCCGGCACTCCCGGAGTGCAACTGTGCAACCCGTCCTTTTTTTTATTAGTTTGTCATTCACCATTTTCTTGTTAATCTGTCATGTTAAGATTGAAGTTTAGAATCCTTATACGTGACGTAACATCTCGTAATTCAGCCAGAGTGCTGACAGTAATACACCACTTTGCATTTTTTACTCATTAACTATGGTCAAATACAGTGGACGAATCCATGATACTATTGAATTTTAAAGTGCCTACTTAACGAAGCATGCACCTGTCCGATTGCTAGATCTTGCGGTCCTTGATATATGCTTGATAAATGACTGTCGTGTTTCCTTGTGCAGGTGATATCGAACGTGACATGGAACCCGGAGCTGCTCACTCCGGGCGCGCTGGAAGCCGGCGGCGCGGTGGTGCTGGTCGGAAACGTGTTCTCCGGCTGCATCCACGAGGGTCCGCAGCTGGAGTTCCATGCGGCGCACGCTCAGCTCCACAACGTGCTCTTCGGGCACTGCCCGCTCACTACAGACGAGTGCAGGGACAGGAAGGACGTGCTGCGGGAACAGCCTAAAGACCACTGCTACAACGAGCCGTGTATGCGCCACGGGACCTGCATCTCTAGACATGATAGGTGAGTGGATTTGTAAGGGATGTTCGCGGGTGGACATAAAGTTGTTAATACGGCCCGAAGGTTCCAATCCGATTTCTACAGAATTACGGAAACGATCTGCACAGATCACTATTTTTCAATTTTGAAACTTTTTGTATTATTTTAAGAAATGCAGATGTTCCTTATCCAATATTCAAATTATAATTTCAATGTAGTATCACTCCTCTATTTAAAGAGTGGAGATTTCTTTAACTTGAAAGTTACTTTGTGTTATGGTATTTTGTGACCACAATGGCTTGCGACAGAATAGAATTATGTGCTGTTTTGTAAAATACCTAGGCATTATGTAAAGTGGCGAATTTCACAATTTACCCGGTGACATCTTTGTCGTAAGTTTTAATGATTTTCTGCTTTGTCACCCCAGATACGAATGCCACTGCACGGCTCGCTACACGGGCAACAACTGCGAAGTGGACGCGGGCGACCCGTGCCGGTCCACCCCCTGCCAGAACAACGGACGCTGTGTGGAGGACGCCAGGGGAGACTACTCGTGCATCTGTACTCACCACTACCACGGTACTGTAGCTACTCGGTACAGCCTGACTACGGGGCCAAAGGAGAGGAGATATCGATATGATGGCCGTGTGACAATCAATCATGACGTCATGAAAGTGGGCGGGTATTATGTAACCTTCCCCTTGAATTTTTGAAGTCTGGCAATGTTTCCCAAACAAATACTCGTGTTCATAACACAAATGTTTGCCCTGGGCGGGGATCAAATCCGCGGCGAATGGCGTAGAAGGCAGGCTCTCTGCCAACCGCACCGACTGGCCAGTCCATACCAACGAGAACGCTTTATCTACTATCCTTTGGACTGCTTCTGTTAGTTTGAGGTTGCCGAGCTAAGAGAGATTGTTGTAGCTACCTCAAAGTTTACACTTGAATATGTTTTTGCTAATTAACACTGACACTATGGTCTCATTGCAGGGGTATACTGTGAATTGGAGGTGTCCCCGCACCCGCTATGTGAGGGGACGCCCAATGGACCGTGTCTCAACAACGGCAGCTGCAGTGTCCCGCCTTCTGCAGACACCTACGTCTGCGCCTGTCCTCCTGGTGAGCTCGCTCGAATTGGCAATAAGACTTATACGACATTATAAATTATCATCATAATAATGATATTCCACTCCCTATTGTTATGCTGGATCAGCGACCCGAAGAAAGTAATACACATGTTTTTTTTAAATAAAGACTAGTAAACTATTTTTCGAGTTAACTATAAAATTAAAAAAGATGTAAGCCATCGAAGATATGTTTTTGTCTCTTTCTAGAAAAACAAAATTTAACACGGTGTCTATATGGCCTTAGTGACATGTGACATCACTGTCCATGTCGGAACTCTCTGTCTAATCGGCGCGTAATTAATTAATAGTTTTAAATGCATATATCGGCCGTATTTCTCAGCCGATTTCAATTTAAATTTCACTTTTTGTCAGCTCTTCTACGGTATTTTCATATTTTGTTAATAAATGTGACTAAAAAAAATAAGCATATTCCCTATTGGCTGCTTCAAGCTCCAACAGGTCTTTATGAATTTGATCGATCCGGGAAAATCCAGGCATACCTAAAGGGGCTCCTAAACGGGCAATACTTTTTCTGCAATATGTGGCTGCAATATGGCTCAATATTGCCTAAATATTGCAACTACTTCGGCCATCACAAAAACATTTTATTGCAGATTATGTCCGAACATTTCGGCAATACTATGGCTCATATGTTTTTCTTGTACACGGGCTACAAAATTGGGCAACAATGGCCGACGAATTCATCTGCGTCGCCGCGGCTTATGTTATTTTGGAAAATGAAAAACGAAAGAAAAAAAACTAGATTATTGATTCGACCTTACCTTAATAGGCGTGATACTTTAAATACGCTTAGACATGAAATGAGCCATATTTTTAAAATCTAAAAACTAAAGAAGTTCTATAAACTGAAGAATTTTCTAGAACACGGCAGAAATGTCCCCAAATATGGGTTGACGATTGCCAAAAAAAAAGCAACCTTCATGTCATAAGAAAGGGATGCACATATGCAACTTAATGAAACAACAATAGAGCAGGCCCGGCAATAGTGCAGTATTTGCGATTACCATGCGAACATATCGGCCACACATAAAATTGCATTGGCCATACCAAAAATGTGTGGCTATATGGCCGGGCCATACTTAAACTATTGCCGTATATTGCATAGTCTGGCTGACATACCTGGCAATATTGCCGGCAATTGTATTGCAGCCACATATTGCAGTGAAAATGTTGCCCGTTTAGGAGCCCCTTAAGTTCTGGATTGTCCGAAAGGTCGTCAGCCAGTCGGTCGTCCCTAGAATACATTGAAATAATACCATTGAAATAATGTAGCTTGAGAAGGGTCACAGCAAGATGGAGCGATGCCTAAGGTATTGGAGCGACAGACACACGTATCGCCCCGTCCTGCTTTCACGCAGCTCTATCCTGTCATTTTAATCAAGCTACTTTTTTTCTAAATAAAAGAAGAAGGTGACTGACTGACTGACTGAATGACATATCAACGCACAGCCCAAACCGCTGGGTCTAGAGATTCCAAATTTGGCATGTAGGTTCCTTATGGGGCCTAGGGGTGCACTAAGAAAGGGTTTTATAAAATTCCACCCCTAAAGGGGTAAAATAGGGGATGAAAGTTTGTATGAAAGTCCGTCAGTTTTGAAGTTAGGATCTTCAAAATTTGTATTTAGGCTGACGACTAAAAATTTATATTGACGTGTCACATTTTTGGAAATTCGACACCCTTAAGGGTGAAAAGGGGGATGAAGTTGAAAATTCTTTATTTTTAAAGTAAAATCCACATAATTTATTATTTAGGCATTAATGATGTAATTCTATGCAACGTTCATCACTGTTATTGAAATTCCACCCCAAATTCAACCCCTAAAAAAGGGAAATGGGGTGAAAAAGTCTAAAAATTAATATGGGTATCGTTTGTATGGTTTATCGGGTCGCTAATTACGAAAAGTACAACAATTTTGAAATACAACGTGGTGGACGTTAAATATCATCATTTTCTTGGGATGGGGTTGGGGTGCGATAAGGTTGAAATGTGAATTTGGGTGTCGTTTGTATGGTTTATCGGGTCGCTGATTACGAAAACTGCAACAATTTTGAAATCCAACGTGGTGGACGTGAAATACCATCATCCCCCTGGGGATGGAGTTGGGGTGCGATAAGTTTGAAATGTCTAAAAATAAATATGGGTGTTGTTTCTATGTTAGGGATAGCGGTTAAATTGGTGTTAGGTGGAAGGGATAGGGGCAGGGAGAGGTAGAGGTAGAAGTAGAGGTAGAGAGGCAGAGAGGTGGAGAGGTAGAGAGGTAGAGAGGTGGAGAGGTAGAGAGGTAGAGAGGTGGAGAGGTAGAGCGGTAGAGAGATAGAGAGGTAGAGAGGTACAGGTAGAGGGAGAGGGAGAAGGAGGGGAAGGGGGAGAGAGGGAGGGGGAGGGGTCGAGGGAGGGGCAGGGGGAGAGGGAGGTGGAGGAGGGGGAGGGGGAGAGGAAGGGGGGAGAGAGAGGGAGAGGGTTTTAGTTTTTCTCAATTACTTCTGCGAATTGGCTCTGTTTTGAAATATTACAAAAAGGTCTCTCATCTCTCTCTTTACATTTGTTAGGATACTGCTGCTAAGTTCCTCTGTTCTGAGTAATTTATGAGTAACGTCTGTATATTATATAAAATTCGGCTGGATCTTGAATTATACTCATTGATTTGCGCAGGGTTAGTCCTGTTTTTCATTAGTTTAAAATTACCCCGAAATGACGGGAACATATCTCATTGCTTCGGAAAACCGGTAACAACATAAATACGAAATCCACGCGAGCGAAGCCGTGGGCAACAGCTAGTATAATATATTAACTGATCTCGCTGTTTTCATGTTGATTGAACATTGTAATAGAATATAAATTATACCTAACTTTATTCGTCCTGAATCTTTTACAAAATTGACCTTGAATTATGTATTATTTATTAAATCAGAAAACTGAAAATTTAACCCATGTTTTTTTTGAAAAGCTTTCTACACATTGTCTAAAAGTAAAAACTGACCTTGACTGAAATGTTTCTTTTGACCTGAAGCGTTTGGACTAAAAAGTTACAAAGTACCAGCTTGGCTTGTACATGTAAATTTTTTGTTATTTCCAAAATTTTACGCTTATTTGACTTTGACCTTTTGTGACCTTGAACTTTTGCGACCTTGACCTTGGATGTTATTCGCAGGCTACACCGGTCGCAACTGCGAGACGGACGTGGACGAGTGCGCGGGCGCAGTGGGCGCGTGCCTCAACGGGGGGCGCTGTGTGGACGCGGTCAACAACTTCACCTGCGACTGTACTGCCACTGGTAACGTTGTACATATTCTTCTTCTTTTAATGGTTTTACTACTTTATTGCTCAAAAGAATTATAAATTCAAGATAAAATTACATAGTATATTATAAGCTTAAATACTAGCATACAGAGAAAAATTTCACAAATTATGGTGATACAATGATAACATCGTGAAATCCTATACTATTAAACGAGTAATATTTGTATATATATATATTTCGATGAAATTTACCATAAGGGGGTTTTTGGGGGCAAAAAATCGACCTGGCTAGGTCTCATGTCCGGAAAAATTCATTTTCCCCGTGTTTTTGAGCATTTTGAAACTTACAGCGCCATCTGTTGGCGAGTAGCATAGCTTGCTCACCCGATAATATTTTAATGTTGAGGCGGCTATTATACAGCGAAGCTCGGTCGCCCAGGTACTATTACTTTAAATGAGAAGGTTCGCATCAATAGCTCTTTGGTTATGTTCTAAAAGATCCTCCAGACTAAAACAAACTTGAGTAAGTATTTATCAGAAATCTTACAGTGCCCTTCGTGTCCAGTACAATAATGCCTACAGAATACTGTTGGGGCTGTCTCGTTGCTGCAGTGCCTCCGGTATGTTTGCAGAAGCACGAGTGGATTGTTTCTTTACAATAATGCGTAAAAGATGCGCTTCCATGGTGCACCGCATGCGGGCCAGCTCCAACAGTATTCTGCAGATGATGGCGGAAAGGTTAGATCTTTCATACGTGAGGCACTGTTGCTTGGTTTCCCATGGGCTACTAAGTAGCAATGTTTCAGGTAGAATCCAAGAAAGATAATGACAATCATAACTGCATATTTTGACATTCGACATTTAATTTGCATATTATGACTTTTTAAATGATTTATTGTGTATTCTTATTTTATTTTAATTCGATTTTTAATTTAATTTTATTCCTTCTGATTGATTTAATTTTAATTTAATTTTAATTTGTTATTTTATATTTTAATGTAATTGTAATGAGTCATGGTTACTTGAAATAAATAATGATAATAATAATAATTTCCTGGATGGCAAAATTATGTACTCTCTTGCTTAAAAATATCACCTTTCGCAGATAATTCAAAGGCCTTTTTCTACCAATAGTTATTTTTGTAAACAGCGGTGTTGATTGTATATATTCGCTGCGCTACAATAGCTTTATTTATTTGCTGCAAAGAAAAGAAAGAAAGTTAGCATCTGAGATGTTAGAAAGATTTTGAGATAACATACTATCACCGTAAATAGCTTAGGTTTTCGAGATGAAGCTAACATTCTAAGTTTTATGCAACTTGCTTGAGGGTACTAAAAACAAAAATAAATCAGCAGGCTCAAGATTGCATTTTCATTATTCAATGTAAGTCTATGAAAACAGAGCCTGAGTCGTAAAAGATTGTGCGGTGCGGAACTTTTGAATGACTTCATTGTACATATATCCCTTTTATGCACAGGTTATACCGGAGCCCGTTGTGAAGTGAACGTAAACGAGTGCGAAGAGGACAGAAACATCTGCGGTCACGGCGAGTGCTACGACACTTACGGTTCGTTCGTGTGCGCCTGCCAGCCGGGCTATACGGGGGAGCGCTGCCACACGGTACGTTATAGTACATTACAGTATAGTACAGCAGACAGAAACATCTGCGGTCACGGCGAGTGCTACGACACTTACGGCTCGTTCGTGTGCACCTGCCAGCCGGGCTATACGGGGGAGCGCTGCCACACGGTACGTTATAGCACATTACAGTATAGTACAGCAGACAGAAACATCTGCGGTCACGGCGAGTGCTACGACACTTACGGCTCGTTCGTGTGCACCTGCCAGCCGGGCTATACGGGGGAGCGCTGCCACACGGTACGTTATAGCACATTACAGTATAGTACAGCAGACAGAAACATCTGCGGTCACGGCGAGTGCTACGACACTTACGGCTCGTTCGTGTGCACCTGCCAGCCGGGCTATACGGGGGAGCGCTGTCACACGGTACGTTATAGCACATTACAGTATAGTACAGCAGACAGAAACATCTGCGGTCACGGCGAGTGCTACGACACTTACGGCTCGTTCGTGTGCACCTGCCAGCCGGGCTATACGGGGGAGCGCTGTCACACGGTACGTTATAGCACATTACAGTATAGTACAGCAGACAGAAACATCTGCGGTCACGGCGAGTGCTACGACACTTACGGCTCGTTCGTGTGCACCTGCCAGCCGGGCTATACGGGGGAGCGCTGTCACACGGTACGTTATAGCACATTACAGTATAGTACAGCAGACAGAAACATCTGCGGTCACGGCGAGTGCTACGACACTTACGGCTCGTTCGTGTGCACCTGCCAGCCGGGCTATACGGGGGAGCGCTGTCACACGGTACGTTATAGCATTTTACAGTATAGTACAGCAGACAGAAACATCTGCGGTCACGGCGAGTGCTACGACACTTACGGCTCGTTCGTGTGCACCTGCCAGCCGGGCTATACGGGGGAGCGCTGTCACACGGTACGTTATAGCACATTACAGTATAGTACAGCAGACAGAAACATCTGCGCTCACGGCGTGTGCTACGGTTCGCTATAGTACATTACGTACCCAGGACGGAAGTGCATTGAAAGCTTAATCAATAAATCGACGATCTGAGGCTTCTCTGCTTCTGGTCTATGTGTGTTTATACGATTTTACGTACTCGCTTTCCAGCTGCTGACACGTATTAAAAGTCAAGTATGTTACTCAGAAATAAAACAGAGCACCCAAGCGACAGTTAAAAGATGAGATTTTTTTTGGCATTTCTTGTGTTGTCAGTTTTATAGGATGACAAAAAAATGTTTCGCGTTTTCAACCCTGGTTTCTGCGACAAAGTTGCAGACTTATGTAAACTTTTATCATATAGCTGTTATTCTTTGCGTGACATAGGATTTTCTGTACAATTTATTCCTTGTTGTCATTAGCAATAAAGTATAAATCTAAGAATTTGACTAGAGGTCTACATTATATCTGGCAATACTTCATCATAACATCCCATGAAACGTCCACTACAGGACAGGGAGCTCCCTCCAAAATTCCAGCTTTTGCTGAAGCAATGTGGAGGGGAAGTACCATAGTCACCACGCTTGTTAGCGGTACAGCTGGCACCATGGACCGCTGTTGTTGGTGACCGCAGAATTTAAGATGACCCACGGGTAGAGATGGGTTGGTACTATTCTTTGCCGGCACCAAACGGAGCAATGCTTACTACATATTTATTCCATAATTTTCGAAAAGGTATAATTTTCAGTTTTATTGTACAAACTAATTAGTAATTCTCTTCGCCCATTTCTCATTCCACAAGTCTGTTTGAAGTACTTGGCAAATGCAATCAAGTCGCATTTCCAAACTGATTGGATCATAAATTTTTCGATTGGAAAACATGAGTGTAATAGCTAATATGTACGAATGTAAAATTGGGTGATGGAAAAGATTCTTATTAATTACGGAATGCTTTAAAACTTATAGATACAAAATAACGATACAATGTTAAAATGATGATTATGAATTATGAATATTTTATTCATCTTTCACTTTTCTTTTAAATTATGATTATCGTCAAAATTATATCGTTTACACGCATAAGGCCCAATACAGATAAAATGACCAATACGCATTTGGACCAATACGCATTTCGACCAATATGCATTTGGACCAATACGCATGTGGACCTATACGCAACTGTTATCAAGAAAATAATTTGCCAAGTGATTGAATAGTAATAATCTGTTCTTTTTTAGTTTTACTCTGAACCTTCAACTAAGTATCTAGCAAGCAGTTGTCTTGAATTAAATTTTGCAGTACTTTGTTCAACAGTACTTGAAATTGTTTACCTTTAATAAAATGTGGGAGAAAACCATAGAAACTATCCATAACAGTTTGTTTATCAAATTGTTCAGAAGACTAGTTAATATACTCTTGTTAGTGATGTTGTAGTGCGCCGATCTGTGGCCGATAGCACAAGAACTCGTGTAAGTTCTGTTTGAGTGAATCGATTGCAATGAAACAAATCTTATAATATATTGCACGGATGTCAAATACGTTATTGAAAACCCCGTTTGTATGGGTCCAATTCTTTGTGTATATTGTAAGGGCACCCAGTCTATGTGAACGCGATAAGATGCAGCTATAGGAAAGAAAGAAATAGTCGTATACCTAGTCTATGGCCCCATAGCTTCTCTTTCTTTCTTATAGCTGCATCTCTACCTGATCGCGATCAAGATTGACCGTGTGCGGGCACCCTAAAGGTCCAAACGCTACGCGACCGAAGTCTTGAGCATAGCTAGTAGATACTAAAGAACAAATTGTATCTAAGCTTACAGTCGAAATTATGTTGCTTGATTACAATGACAGCAGAACAAAGCTATGCGTGAGAGCAGGACGGAGCGATGCGTGTCTCAGTCGCTCTAATTTCTTACGTAATTCTCCGTCCTGCTTTCACACTGCTGTCATTCTAATCAAGCAACATCTTCGACTGTAGTGTGTATTCTCCCCGCTAGATGTCGGCATGCGCGAGCGGTCCGTGCGGCGCGGGCGGCGCGTGCGTAGAGGAGGCGGGCGGGGGCGGGTTCCGCTGCGTGTGCGCCAAGGGCTGGGCCCCGCCCACCTGCCACGTGCCGCTCGCACCGCCCGCCGTCACCACCACTGCGGCCAGCGTGCCTGTAGCCACGCCCACCCTAGCCCCGCCCACGGACAGCTCCCACCCACACCCCACTTCTTGCGCCGAGCTCGTCTGTCCGCCCAGGAGCCACTGCAGGGATTCTGGTGAGTGCTGTTCCACTTACCATGTCTAGTTTACTACTGGGTCTACCATACCCGCAGCTACGACATCATTCGCTCCGCTGACGCACGGCTCAACAATTCTGTCACCAGAGTTTGTAGGGTCGATAATCGGTCCTACGAGTACAACCCACATGATATAATGATGACTAAGTACTAGTTTCTTTAGGTCTTAATGATCGTTCCAGATTGAATGTTTTAATTGGTATCTGTTATTTGCACACAGGTATGCCTACTATGGTGACGGGGGTGATAATCGCGAAACAAGTCACCTGCGTGTGTGATGCTGGATTCTATGGTAAGGAAAACTAACTTGCCCTAGCTTACACTTACCCTCCCGACCTTTACCTCATCTCTACTTTACATAGGATCTAATAAGTACTGCCATCTTGGTATGAATGGCAAATTATTTGCCGTCAGGTTGAAGCTAAAGGTACACAGAAAAAAAAGATATCTTGAATCAAATAATATTATTTAAGTTAAAATCTTTTGGGTTTTCGATATACGGAAACTCGAAAACGTCTTAGATTGAGAAATAAAAGGTTTTGTCGTATAGTTCTCCGACCAAGAACTAAATTTCTTATATCAATTTTCAACTGTCATCTTATTGTAAAAACTAAAAGCTATCACAACAAAAACCAAACTTACTTGAGTGAAGCATCTATCACACCAAGAATGAAACTAATTTAAATAAACATTTTAAAGCTCTTTTTTCAAAAAGCTAAATGTGTCACCCAAAGAGCGAAACTAATTTTGTTGAAAAATTTAAAGCTCTTCGAAAATAAAAACTAAAATAAAAGGCTCTTTTTAAAAAAAAGGCACTTTTTTATCTCTCTTTTTTTTCTTTTTATTCCTCTTCTTCTTCTGCTCTCTGCCAGCATTTTTGATATTAGACCTTTTTATTTTTCAACTATTCTTCTTTTTACTTTTGTTTCCATTTCTATTATTTATTAATGTTATCATTACCTATCATAACATTATATCATATCAACTATTATAATTTACCAAAAGTCCTGGGGGTGGCTGGATTCGAACCCGCGTCCATCGGTATCGTAGTCCTTCGCTCTGACCATTAGACCACAGGCTTGATTAGCAAAGTAATCGAAATTTTGATACTGTTCCGTCTTTGACACAGTATCTTGTACCCAGCAACAATTATTTGACTTAATATCGCCTTAACTCTTCATTGCATATCTAACTAGGTCTTGAGCAAAACAACAACCATCTTATACTAAGCAAAATGTTATTTGCCTTAATATAGTCTTAACTCTTCATTGCTTACCTAACAATTTCTTGAGCGAAACAGCAACTATCTTATACCAAGCAACAATAAATTGCATCAATATTGTCCTAAATCTTCATCTAATATTTTTCATAATTCTTAGGCGAAACGATTTATGTTTTCAATCGATTAATATTTTACTTGCTTTAAGATTTTTTCATTGTTGATGTAAAAAATAAATGGTTTTAATTCAAAACATCAATTTCAAACCTAGTAATAGAACTCTTATTCGAAGAAATTCTCTCTTGAATTTTAAGATTTCGGCATTTTTAATACGTTAGAGTGATCATTTTACTCTAAGAGATTTAACTTTATAATCAAGCAATATCAGTTGAGACATATTGCGTTCTTGTTTTAAGAGATCATTTTTTTCTGTGTAATATTGTAAAGATTTCATAAATATAATTGTACTTCAACAAGTATTACCCCAACTAAACTGATTAAATATATCATTGTTGATTGTAATAGTGTAACAGTTGTTGGTAAATAAATTTAAAAAATAAATAAATATCAACCTTAAATGTGATATTTTTCAAATTATGGGTGCTCTCCACGCTTCGAATAGAAAGACGAACGTAAAGCCTTTTGTAGAGAGCAAGTCAAGTTTCTACGGGTTGACCATGCATTATCAAAGGTTGAAACGGTTGGTTGCGTACTGACTTGTATTGTGATATGGTAATCACATATCATCACGTAGTTCCCTACCTAAATAGGATCACGTAGGAAACGTAGTGTGACGTCATGTAGACGCACGTATAAGTTAGTATATAAGATCAATTAGATTAGTAATAAAGGGAAGTTTAAGCAGAGTACACGGGAGAGTTTCATTCAACCATCGAACAATATTTCATGGCGACCGTGACAGCCTTCCACTAATATTCGCCATCGAACGATATTTCATGGCGACCGTAGTGGATAGAGCAGCGTCTTAGTGAAGTCTTCGAAGTCGGTCATCGGGAAAAGCGCCGCATCGTGGCCACCGATTTACGGGCCTTGTAAGAAGATGGCTCCAGATCGAGGTCCGTTGTAAGGCATCCAATCCATGCTGCTTTCTGGACTACGTTACCGGATGCTGCGTGTTAACGTACGACGGGTAAGATGGCAATTTCACGCAACGACGAGATGGCAAGAGGGATGTTCGCCACCTCAAACATAGACGGTGAGTGCGAAGTGCAGGGGGGCAGCGCAATGGTTATCAAGAGCTGTCGGCGGGGAGCGACAGGATGGCAAGTGCAAGGTGCAGGTCCTATCTGCATGAGTGAAGAGCACGAAGAGCCTTCTGGACAGCAACAAGCTCAACCCCGGAGGAAGCGTTTGGAAGATAGCAGTCCTCAATTTTGGGTATTATTAATTTGTTTATTTTTACGTAACCTAAATACCTAGTTGATTGTTTTTTTTTAGTCATAATAATCTATCTTTTGTTTTGAGTGGTTAATTTTTTTAGTTATAGTTATCTTTTAAGAATGCTAAGTTCTATTAATCAATTTCAGTTTATTTTTATTCACACAGGTATATTAAAATTAAGTAGGTGTTAACAAGATCTTAGCTCAGCAATACCTGGTTTTCAGCATTCATGTATTGTAGTTCAAATAACATTAGAAGGGTTATCAAATTAAGAGCGTCTATAATGTCTATATATTAAAACGAATAAAAGATGCTGAAGATACGAACGAAAATATCAATTTTTTTTTTTTAACAGTAACTGTCATAAAATTTTTAACAATATCTTCATTAAAGGAAAATTCACCACACAAATTCTTAAATGTTTAGTAAAAATTAGAATGCATATAACCAGTTAATGGAAGTAAACAAACGAAGTGTTAAATAGCGCGCGCGTTTCGTGCGTTGCGTTTTGGTTTCGTTTTAGTTTTGGTTTCGGATTTCTTTCCGTTTTGCATTTCAACGTGATTACGTCACGCGCAAGCATGCCTGAAGCGTAATCATGCTTAGAATCAACGATATTGTACATTGTTCACAAAATATTTTACGCTATAATATGCTGGTTGTTGAGGTATTTTATGTTATATTAGGATAATGATTTACTAATATTAAGCTATTTGTGACGCTGCGGGTAAAATAATAAGGAAATACTAATAAAATAACAGAGTTCTAGATATCGCAGTGGAGTTGTAATCAAATGTTACAACTAATTATTACATCATAACTTGATTGACTTTGAATTATTGTTTTGCAAACTGTGCAGATTCTAGCACATCGTGGAATGTGTCTATATTTCAGTAGTTTTAAATGCTGACGTACAATTTGTTGTTTTGTATTATGCACTGCACGTGATGCGAGTGTATTTGTTTTTCAAATTTAGATCAAATTGATAATACATTCATACGGACGGGCAGACGTGATGATATGTTTGAATTTTTTTGTGGAGTATTCCTATTCCGAGAGAATATTTAAAAATATGGTAACAGAGATGTGTCATCTCATGCGTTCTGTCAATTTTCAAGTTACGAATAGTGGAATTAAATATGTTGTTCAGTATGGGTCTACGCTATTTCCCATTTACAAAAAGTATTGTAGAATGGAAGTATATTTGAACAGAATATCGATGAAACGATTTTGGTAGTGTTTCTTGATAAAGTCTCAAAATCTCACGGACGAGTATAGTTAGGAGAAGATAGGCGATAAAGTGGTTGCGTATTAAAAATCATTTTGGATTGATGTTATGTTTAATTCAACTTGGTACGTCAACTTACTGATATTGCAGCCAGATGGTCCTTGTAAGTGCAAGTTGAAATAGGATTGGGATAGAAAGGAAAGTCTATTTTTCTAGGAAAATTATAAACGTTGGAAAATCTTATGTTAATAATGTATCGTAATACGATTGGATTGATCACCCAAGAGTTGATGTGTTATTAGCTGAATGATTAGTTTGAGCATAATAGTTAGGAAGGAATGATTAGGATAAGTAAGCATTATTTAATGCAATATGTGACAAACCCATTGTCTACAAAGTAGCGATAGGGGAAAAAGGCACGATAAGGTTACAGATCCTTCATTTTGAAGATGTTGGAGACATCCAGTTAGATGTCTTAAAATATGACCTTATACTATTTATGTTATAATGAAGTTCAGTGGAACTCAGTATTATGTCGCGACAGGTCGGTAGAAAGTGCCAAAATATTGTGCTACCGATTATGGTAATTACGGGCTGGCCAACCCGGGAAATTAGTTATATGGGAATGACTAGTATCTGAAGTTCTGAAGGCGCGCCGAGACGCAGCAGGCCTAGGTATTTAGTTACAGACCATTACAAAATGTCTATGAGTCTGACTAAGCGCGAAATGCGTTATTAAAAGGTAATGAATGACCATAACCGATAATGAGGTAAAATAAGAATATGATAACTCATGCATTTCATGTAGTGTGGTAAAGGGTAAACATAAATGCTATGTTCTGATCACGTTTCTAAGTGAATATTATGTTTTGAGTAGAGTTTTTCCCTGAAAGTCTGATACGTAATTTTTTTTTTATAATTGGATAAAAAGTTATAATGTTAAATTACCCAATGGTATGAATATGAGTATCAAGAATAATGTTTTCTAATTAAATTTTCTAGTATGACCGTTCGTTACATCATCGGTTAACTATAACAAATTATTGAAATAATACTTTGACTATACATAACGCATATAGCCAACAATTGTTAAAATATAGCGTCATGAATTTATAGAAATATAATTTTTCAGTAAACAGATTGGTTTTTTTTTTAGTTCCAATAAATTCATGATATTATTTTGTATAGTAATTAGCTTACTGGATTTTTTTTAGTAATAATTAGATTTAGTTTGTTTGGTGTTGTCTTGATTCACTTGACCATAATATTTTTAAGATTGTCATTAATGTTAAAGATACGTTTTTTTTATTTTCTTCCAAGTTAAATAAAGATGAATGTAGAAAAGTGGAAATACTTAATGAAAACAATATTTTGTTGTGATTTGCTTAATTTTTCTTTAAAAAGAAAATATCCATATTAAAGGAAATTGTATATATACAGTAGTTACAGAAGTCAAATTTAATAAGTATTATAAAGTATTGCAGTTCAATTTTGAATGGTTGAGAGCGCATAAATGCGTTTGGTACGTAATTTAAGTTATATATTTTTTTTGTATTGTATCATGATGGTTAAGCTATATTTAGTATATTTCTTGTTAATGATTGTAAAGTTATCGAAATTTAGATTAATGTAGCAGTAGATTTAATGTTTTTATAAAAAGTTTGTCCCTAGGATTCTCTTTTCAGGGGAGGGAAGCCTATCCTTTTCAGGGGAGGTGTGATATGGTAATCACATATCATCACGTAGTTCCCTACCTAAATAGGATCACGTAGGAAACGTAGTGTGACGTCATGTAGACGCACGTATAAGTTAGTATATAAGATCAATTAGATTAGTAATAAAGGGAAGTTTAAGCAGAGTACACGGGAGAGTTTCATTCAACCATCAAACGATATTTCAGTATCACTTTATTAGTCTAGGGATACCTTTTGCCCGCTCTAAAATAGGGTGTTTAAAAAATTGTAAGCTCTATTTTTGCTTGTTACTTGACCATGAACCGGCACAAATTTCCCTGAGAAAATAGGTCGAAATACTAAAAAATTTTTTTTACTCCCATACAAAATGCGCAGCTTGTGCAGGTTCTATAGAAAGTTGAAATTTCTTTTCGCGTTTCGACCTATGTTCCTTGGGAAAAGTTGTTCAGTTTTACGGTCTGAGTAATGCTCTAAAATAGTGCTAACAATAATTTTCACACCTTGTATTTATATTATAAGCCTTGTGTGATGTGAGTGGAATCTGTTTGTGGTTAGGTGCCGCGGGTCTGACGCCCAACTGCACAACTCTGGACAACATCTGCGAGGCGGGCGTGTGTCTCAACGGCGCGACCTGCTCGCTCGCCAACGACCACTTCAACTGCACCTGTCCCCCGGGCTTCAAAGGTTTGCCTCAATCTTACCACTTCTCAGCATGGACTGCTATTTTGGTCATACATGTGTAAGAAGATATAGCAATTTAGAAGCGCATTGCTGCAAAGAAATAGATAGATACATAAATTATTTAACAGAAATAGATTCTAGAACAATTATTTTCATATAAAAATGTACCAGATATTTTTATATTGATGCTGTGTGCGTCGAATAATTTACAAGAGCGACAAGTATCTGTTGGCTCGCGGATAAATTGGAACTAATGCAATTTCCTTGGGAATTTGATACTTTTCAAGCACATTTTTAAGCAACATCTTTGACAGCTGCGCCCTCCTTTCACTGTTATCCAAGTATCAAAAGTTTCTTATCGCTCTGTATATGTCACCGGAAAATAACACGGTATCGTAAATTTATGAATTTCCTAGTAAGTTGATGAACTTTCCAAATACAATAAACTGCACCGAATTCGCTTCTGGCACTCGATGACTGCTGCCGCAGCAACTCTCGCGTCGCTCGTGCGTTTGGTCGAAAGAAAACCTGACACTGTATTTGCTTTGCCTAACGGACCTATGGATACACGAATTTCCTACGAGTTTATTATTTTTCTCAAGTTGATCAACTAATTAGGAATTTGATCAACTTACGATTATTATTATTTTCCGGTGAAATATACAACTTAAAAATTCCGCTTGTCAGTTAAACAAATACGATAAAAATGTGCTGCATTTTCTGATGTTTTTATGTTGTTCTTGATTGTGAGGAAAATTGTGCAAGCTTTAGTCTGTTAGTGTTCTCAGTCTTGATAAACAGACGACTGTTATGTTTTAAGTATGTTTTGTGTTCAAATGTTTTTAGTGTTTATTTTGTTTATGCATGTGGGGTTCCACCAAATATGAAAACCAAAAGCTACCAAAATGTAATAGTTCCGAAAACTGGTAACACTGAAATGTGGTTATTTCATTCAAAGACTCAGCAGACGAGATACATGACCCTCGTGGACATGAATCATTGTGATCTACTAATGCATAAAAGTGGTCTAGTTAGAACGTTTGGCTCACGATTTGGAGATTCTGCATTCGATGTGTGCGATTTCCCCGTGTTTTGTTAGGACTTTGTAGGATGAATCTCCTTATTTTCCAAAAATAAGATGATTCGGTGATTCGGGAGGTACGTTAAGCCGTTGTCGTTAACTGAGCCATGTCAAAGGTCTTTGGCGGCTCAACAACTCGAACGCCAGGGTTAGTGAGGTCGGTCCTTACAACACACACGACATGATGATGATGAAAGTAATCCTTTGCCTGCGTATCACTTAGGGGGCATATCAGGGAAAATTTTACCTACAAGCTCTTGCCAATAGATCGCAGTGTTCAAGTCTACGAGTGTCTTGCTCGCATCTGACAAAGCAAGAGCTTGTCAAGCCTTTTCACTAGTGCTGTGTTACCAATTTTCACTTCGAAAAATCCTACCATTTTGGTAGTTCTTTTGCAACATATTTGATGTTCCCCCGCCCCCGCTTTGACGTTGTGCGTGGCATGTGACGTCAGGCGTGTACTGTGAGCTGCCGAGCGGGCCTTCTAGCGGCGCGGCGGCGAGCGGCAAGGCGCTGTCCGAACTGAAGGCGGAGCGCTGCGCGGCCCTGCCCTGCGTCCACGCCCGCGCCTGCCACGACCAGGTCAGTTGTGTGCTTTTATTGTAGTGTGTGGTTTAGAGCTTTACATGTTACAAATTATGAAGCTAAGTTATGTTTTTATGAAAATGATGAAACGTTTTATTTCTAATTGTACCTAAATGTATTCAGTTTTCTTTTCAACAAATCACCAGATTTCACAGACAGTTGAAATCACGCTTGCGGATAATATTTATGTTTTTCACGATGTTGAACACACGATGCACATTTCGCTGCCACTGTTTATGACTGTATATATATTCTTTATTGCACAAAAATTTGACAGAAAAGACTATAACTAAAGGACATACACAAAGGCGGGCTTATCTCTAAAAGAGATTTCTTCCAGCCAACCGAACGCAGTGAGAAAGTTGTATTAACGGGAACACAATAGTGCAAAAAAAGTGAGAAAAAAATGATGTATCATAAATAATAAATAAAGAAAATAGACTAATAATTAAAACAAATATTTAATTCACATAAATTTACCAATGACGCACAATCGGTTCTGCTAATGACGGGATTTATAATGGCGTAGGTACGGCACACAGACTTGTCTCCTGAGATAGATGATTAACGAAATACAAAGCTATTTTGGGACTCCTAGCCAGATTTTAGTATGCTACTCCGAACATGATACTGAAACACTTTGACACAGAGACAAAAGACTCCAAATGTATCCAAGTATAGAAATCAATGCGTCAATATTCATTCGATAAAAAAAATTGGGCGGCAGGAAAATCTGACTGTGTATGTTTACCAGGCGGTGGGTTTCCACTGCGAGTGCGAGACGGGCTGGTCGGGCCCGCGCTGCGACGCGCCGGTGCCGGCTCTCGGAGCGCTAGCGAGTGCGCCGCCCCCGGCAACTGGCGACCCGTGCGCCCCGCGGCCCTGCCTCAACGGGGGCAGCTGCCGCCCCGCCCCCGCCGAGCCCGGCTTCGTCTGCGACTGCCGGCCCGGGTTCGCGGGCGCGCTCTGCGACAAGCCTGCCGACTGTCTCACTACGGGGTGCGCGCCGCATGAGGTAATAACTTTTCGTTATCGCCCTTTTTTCTAATTCGAATTTCAAGCGATTGTGATAATTTTGTTTTTGTCTTTATTTCAAGAAAGGTATGACCTTATGCTGAATTTTTTGTTGAAAATAAAGATAGTTGTGATACTATAATTACCCTGATTTGGAGGAGTAGTACTCGTAAAGAATAAATTGTGTCAATTTTTGGAAATACATCATAACTTGTGCATCTGTTTACTTAACAAAAAATAAAAAGGGGCATGGTTCAACGTTTTATAAGGCTTATCTCATAAACTTATTATAGCACCAAAATGCACAAAAAAACTACGTTTGTTAGGCGAACACGTTTCTTTCGCATATATTAAACTAAAGTAGTTAACTGAATAGATACGTAAAATAGTTAACCAAGATATGCTCTTTCGACCGCACGATCCTCTTCTATCCTGTCTACGTGGTCGAGCCAGCGAACTCGAGCTAAATCGCCCCAATGAGTTTAAGGTCGGCTTTCAGGTCTTCTATTTGCTGGTTATTTCAAACCCTTTCTTCTTCACTAGTCTAACTACTCAATAGTTGGGTCCACACCGGACGAACCAGTCCGCTCCGATCGGTCGCATCAGGAGCGCAACCAAATGCGCGGCCGGGGCGGAATTTGCAGTGATCGTAGCGGTGTAGACCCAGTCAGCTTCCATAATCGGCGCTATTTGATCGTGTGGAACACTGATTCAAATACCATCCGATGTTTTTAGGGTTCCGTACCTCAAAATAAAAAAAAACGGAACCCTTATAGGATCACTTTGTTGTCCGTCTGTCTGTCAAGACCCTTTTTCTCACGAATGAGAAGAGGTATAAGGTTGAAATTGATAACGATTATTAAGGTCCATAAACCACACAAGATCTGAAAATTTCAATGTTTTACAACGACTCAATCAAAAGATATGGCTTTTTATGTCCTCATCTCCATACATTTATGCAAAAAAGCAAAGGTACTACCTAAAACTACTAAAGGTAAACCTACAGGGTACTTCTCGTTGACCTAAAATTATGAAATTTGGCAAGAAGCTAGGTCCCACAGTACAAATAAAGGGAAAAGTCTAAAATCATTAAATATTTCAATTTTTCTCACAACTATAAGGAACCAATTAAGGTGAGCTCCCGTTTCAATAACTTTTCTATAAAAGAGGGGTAAAGTTGGTTGGTCGCGGAGTTTTTAAAATCAAAGAGCAAAAGCTTTTAGTATATAAGAATAAGAATAATTTATTCGTCCAGTTAACATGTTTAGAATTACAACCATTGTTTAATTCCTGCACTAGGCTAGGCCTGAATCGCAAGAAATCTTCCGTGTTTACATTCCAGATTACTTGATTAACAAAACGAGAGAAAAAGATAATGTAACCTAAAAACTAACTACAAAATTATTATGAATTTGAAAATAATAGCAAAAGTTCAAGTAAGATAAATACAAACAATAAGTACAAAATAGCAACTTCATAGTTTCAGGACCCGTGTGTGTGTGTCATATGGTAGATAGGTACGGAACCCTTAGGGCGCGAGTCCGACTCGCACTTGGCCGGTTTTCTTTTTCTTTTTTTGACTGTGTATATATAGGCTTACTCTTTATCTCGATCTAGCCCTGAGGACAGAGATGAGGTCAACGATGGAACGAACTTGCCCAGAAGAAGCCTATTCATGCGCGACTTAAATAGATTCGGGTTTTAATAGCTCGACAACACAGACGCAGGCAGAGAATCCCACTCCTTAGCCTTGCGGATTATAAGGGTATTTCATAGCGCTTTGTGGGGATATGTGGAATATCAACCAAGTATGGGTGATATCCTGCGGTGTGTCTGGATTCCCGATGGTCGAAGGGGGTCGGCGGAATAAGCTCATGAAGCTCTTGGGCACACTCTCTGAAGTACAATCTGTAAAATACCGACAGAAATGCAACTTTAGGATGTGAAACTTGGTTTTCACTAGCATCTCATCACCAACGAGCTTCTTGGCTCTGCGACCAATCGGTGTTATATTTATCATCCAGGAGTGCGTGCAATCAGGCGCGGGCGGGGCGTGGCGCTGCGCGGCGGCGGGCGCCAACTCCGCGTGCGCCAGCTCCCCCTGCAACAACGGCACCTGCCTCGCCGACAACGGCCTCTTCACCTGCCAGTGCCCGCCCACCTACAAGGGTGAGTCTACCATGCTTAATGAAACACGGAAACGCTACAGTTAAACCATAATCAGCCCATCCGGGATCTGTCCATTATAACATGAGCGTGGGCCGCCACTAATATTTTTGCACTTTGCTGTTTAGGCAATGCACTTTGCTGTTTAGGTTCGATTCGTTTTCTAGGTTGGCAAAGCGGTGTCAAGGACCAGTTTTCGAAAACTTAAAGGCCATGATTAGTTAGCGTAACTGAACAAATTTCAGTGAATAAAACTTTCAGGAAATGAAAGTAAAAATCGGTCTCTCCATACAAACTGTCCAATAAAGTTTGCAATTTTGTATAGAAAGGACGATATTTTTTCATTTCCTGAAAGTTTTATTCTCAAGACCGATTTTTACTTTCATTTCCTGAAAGTTTTATTCACTGAAAGTTAAGTTGACTGATCATGCCCTTTCAGATTTCGAAACCTGGCCCTTATACCCTGTATAATATGCAGTGGTGACTTCTTACCATCAAATGACCAATCTGATTGCTGACTAACTTGATAGGCTTGACTGTGGGCCATAAAAAACATCTGCAGAACCACAAATTACTAAGACAATATTGAAGGGTTTTAAATAATATAAAAAGTATCAGGTAAATAAGATTTATTTACACCACACATCAGTCATCCTCCGCAAACACTGCTCCTACCATGTACGCCGGCGTATCTCTTAACCGTTTGCCTTTGAGGTTCACTGCATAAGGCAGTATCGATGGATAACGTTTATGAATACCGCGCGCTTCGGGAGTCCAAGCCGCTACTTTGCACACCGTCCCTTTCTTAGCTGTTACAGACACCCACGCCACAGAGGAGAGGATTATATCCCCACAACACCACTTTGGTCCTGCACCATCAAATTCCAACAGATCTTCCATCCGTTTCAGTCCTGGCCAATTCTTCAACCTCTCTTTCCCTCCAGAAGGCGCGGCAAACAGTTCTGTACCGAGAAACTTCTCATAAACTTCATCAGCATCATCAGTCTTTGTCACAGTTATTGGTAAACTTTCTGAACAGAATATCGTGAATCTGCATGGATTTTGGCAATCCACATGGTCTATTCTAGCTAAACCTCCAATAAAAATCGTGTTTCCTTTCTGTAGATAGTAGGTCTGTGGTCTGATCAGTTGCTTTGGTATTGTGACAAGTAGTTCTTCAGTACTGAGCAGTGATAACACTTGATCGGGATGAATTACTCCTGGAGTGTCATAAAACCATTTACTCTGAGCAAAATGCTCATTTCTCTCATCTAACACCATAAGTCTTTGTTTTGCTTTACTCCCTGCACCAAATGCATCATCAGCATCTTGGGCGGCTGTGAAAGTTCTTCCGATGTGACCAATCAGTGATGGTGTCTCCTTTATAGGCATACCATGGACTTGAGCTTTTCTTATGTCTTTCTCAGTTTTCTCAAGCCTAGCCTCAGCTTTCAGTCTCTTAGTTCGCTCGTAAATCTTCCACCCTGAGGGTCTGTTTATTGGGAATTTGAGCAGGTTCAGTGTAGTGCCAGGCCATCTGCTTACTGTTGCTCTTTTCACTATATCCAGAGCATGCACTTTGCAGTAATCTGATTGTAGTAGGGCATTGAATAAAGAACTCTTTCCCACATTAGTGCAGCCTACTAGAAACACGTCGCCTTTTCCTAGCCAATGTTTGAACATGGCCGATATAACATCCTCAACTCCATAACCAGTTTTTGCTGATATAAGACTTACATGTCTGATGTTAGCTTCTGCTAACTTTGTCTTGCTTATTTCTGTAAGTAGACAATCCTTAACTCTCTTTAAGTAACCATAGCTGTCACCAGGAAGCAGATCAACCTGCAAATAAAAGAAAACAATAACCTTTAAGTGATGTAGGTAGCCAAAAGTTTTAATTAAATACATTACACAACATCATGCCCCTTTACAATCTTTTTTGTTTTATAAGATCCATAGTTTGTTTATAGAAAATGTGCATGATTGATGTATTAGACATACCTTGTTGCCCACAATGATGAGAGGTCTTTCAGTACCAATAATGTCCACTATACCCGGCCAGATAGAACAAGGGAAGTCTATGAGGTCCACCATTAGAAGCACTAAAGACTTCACATATCTGAAATAAAATAAACAACACTCAGCTAAACACCATGTTCTAAAAACAGAAAAAAGAATGAAAACTGTTTATTCAAGTAAAAGTACTCTTGTTTGATAAAAAAAACTAGCATTATTTTCTGTAGCTTTGCCTGCATAGTATTTTTTCCTGTAGAAAGTAAAGTAAAATGAGAATAGCATACAGCTGTTTATTTGAAGAGTTACATTATAGTGTTACAAATTTTAGATCTATTACATAGAGATAAAATGATAGTATGTAGTTTGAAAAACAGGCATACAAATATTTATATGAATATACAAAGGATCAATCCTATTGAAGAACAAAAGGTTAATTTTATTTGAATAAATTTACCTGATAGATTGATTGATTAAATATACCTGATAGATTGCAATAGTTTCTCATATTCTTCTGGTTGTACGCTGATATCCAAAGCAATGTTGTATTCCTTTAGAAAGTGGCAGCGTTGGCATTCCATTGTCTTTAACTCATTCTTACTCCGGTCTCTAAAGATCTCACTTGGCAAATATCCGGGAATGGCTGGGTCACTGCAGTGTAGCAAGGCCCCGCAGCCACCACAGGGCACATTGCTGATCCCAGCTGTAGGGTCCGGGGTCCCATACTTCGTGCTCCATTCATCCTCTATGTAATATGGATCATCCTCTTCGTCATGTGTAGCTACCCTACTGTCGTCAAAGTGTTCATAGTTTACCATCCATTTGTTCAAGCTTGAGCGGTCAAATTCTGATTTATCATCAGATGTTTGACTTTCAATCTTACCATCAGGTTCTTCCTCTTTAATCTCAACCTGCGTTGTCTTGCTGAATGGTAGCTGAAAAGTCTTTTCTGGTTCTTCTTGCACTTGGCTATCTTCCTCCTCCTTTAGGAGCCTTTCTTCATCTACATAATACTTCAAGGCTACCGGTAAAGGCGGAAGAGACTTGTCCTTATTATCTTTTACTTGATTTTGTTTCGCCTTCTTGATAGTCTTCACATAATACTTGAAATAACCTAACTCTAACTTCTCATGATCCAAGTACGAACTAAATGTGATTTTGTCCTTATAATTCTGAAGTAATGTATGAAAGTCCTCGTTTTGTTGCAGTTTTTCACTATTTAACTTGGATTTAACGCCGTTTGTGGCCGCAGCATGATTGAAACGCTTGTTTTGGTGAACACTCCGCCTACGACATAACCTCAAAATGTTTCGCAACTGATAGATCATACTTGATGAATAACACAATTTCCCTTCAAAAGATCACTGTTTAACTGCAAATTAATGCGAAAGCTCATTATTACAACATTTTCACGATAAATTTGTTTAGAAAATAGGTCACGTCAATACAGTTGTTATGACAGATGGACGACTGACTGACGTGAAGCGAACGAACGAACGAAACGCGCATGCGTAAATCACTAGTGCGGCGCCAAGTGCATTAGCAAAAAACCGGTTTTCTAACAATGACCAATTACCGGTTCTGCAGATGTTTATGAGAAAAATAATTGCGGAATGCTTTTTGTAATTTTGAGAATTAATTTTAATTAGGTAGGTAGCTACCTGTTCACTGCTGCGCTCGCTATTGTATTAGTGTAAGGTAATTATTCCAAAGGTCATCTTCGCTCTCGTGCGAGGATGTAGGACAAAATTTATTGGTTTCATTTACTCTATTGCCGCCGCTGGGCACACTTGTTCAAACTTTTCTCTAGTATAAATGCGACGGTGACGAGTTTCTTTTACATACTTTTAAATTAAGTATATCGTTTCAAAATTGTTTACCAATGTTTGACCTAATTAAGTTATTGCTTCTTTGGATTGTAATGCTAAATGGTAAGATTTTAATTTAAAGTGATCGTCTTTGCTGCTTAAGTATGTACTGTTTTACTTAATTAAAGTATATATAATTAATTAGTTGTTTATTTGTTTATAGGTCGGTTTTGTGAGATCGACGTGGACGAGTGCTTGACCTCGCCGTGTAACCACGGGGTTTGCGTCAATGTTCCTGGCTCCTACCAATGCTACTGCCGGCCAGGTAATAACTAATTTCTTATTTATCGCAAATTCTTATTTTTTTTGCAAATTAAAAAATTTATGCGTCTTTCATGTAAAGTTTAAAAAAAATTTAAGCACTTTTTAGCACGGCACTATGACCATTTTGGAAAACTTTTTCTGAGGAACATAAGTAAAAATAAAAAACACAACTTCACAGATAAACTGCACCACCTAATTGCACATTTTGATCAAACTTGTTTAATTTTGTGGTCCAAGTAAGAGGTTAAAATAGTGCGCACAACTTTTCTTCACAGCCTGTATATGTTTTCTTTTCTTCTTTATTTGTTTAATTATTAACAGTGACATCTACTAAGTGTCTAGACGCCAGTTGCAGAAAGTTCTTTTAAATCTGTTGCTAACGCTGTTTTTGACAGAATAATAGATGTTCTGCAAATTTTTCTTTTTAATTAAGGTCATTTTAGACAGATGGAGAGCTTGCTGTTATTTTTTTACTCTTATTTTTAAGAGAAAAAAGAAACCGACGAGTTTCGGAGTTTAGCGTACCGTTCCAACACCCTTCCAAATAAGCTATTTTTTTTCTGCTCATTTGTATATATTTAATTCTTAATTTTAGGGTTTGTTTGAAATATTTTTGATATATTGAAACATTTGCAGGTGTTACTGTTGATATCTTGATAAGTAAAGAGAAGAAAACTTTAACGTAAAGCTTTAAAATGTACTGCTTGATTAGAATGCTAGCAGGACAGTGCTATGCGTGAGAGCAGGACGGAGCGATACGTGTCTCTGTCGCTCCAATATCTTACGCATCGCTCTCTTCTGGTGTCATGTCACACTGTTATTTTATTTGAGCTATAAAACAATTCACAAAAGAGCCCTCGCCCGTTTGGTGCCGGCATGGTATAGTACGGTCAACCGCACGTCGGTAGAAACTTTTTCAACTCTATTACCACGCTATAAGATCCAAAAGTGTTTCTACTGACGAGCTGTTGAGTGTACCAACCCGTCTTTACCCGTGGGTGTCGTAAGAGGCGACTAAGGGCTTATGAACCGGAGGATGGGCAGCAGCGTCCTTCTCTGTATCATACTATCTTATATACTGCGGTCACCAACAACAGCGGTCGCCAGCCGCAACGCTTACAAGCGTGGTCACCATGGTAGATCCCCTCTAAAGTACCCCGCGTTTTTTCTGAAGGGAGCTACCTGTCCTGCAGTGGTCGTTTCATGGGATGTTATGATGATGATGACAGTTGACGAAAGGATCGGGTGTTTTGTACACATACATATTTCAGTTAAGAAAAGATTTATCTTCAATTACACTAGGTACACGTTTGTGACAACAATACATACAGAAAGTCAGAAATAGTTACATTTTTAACACATTTACATGAATTTGAGGTTGTGATTTTATTTACAAAATGCCTGACTGTTTCGTGAACTCCAGTATACATTATTTGTTTGTATGTCTGTTTGTTGTTGTGTGCAGGGTACACGGGGGACAACTGCGAGCAGGACATCGACGAGTGCCTGTCGGCGCCCTGCAAGAACGGCGGCACGTGTCAGAACCTCGAGAACAACTTCGAGTGCGCGTGCGTCGCCGGCTTCACCGGTAACTGCCTCACATCCTTCTTTATCCTATGAAAAGTAGATCTAGCTAGCTCTCATGTCTGGGAAAAATCGTTTTGCCTGAGTATTCAAGCATTTTACAAAAATACCGCGTTTTAGACAGAAACCTACAGCGCCATCTGTTGACGGGTAGCATAGCTTGCTCACCCAATGATATTTTAATGTTGAGGCGGCTATTAAGAGCGAAGCTCGGTTGATGAGGTACTAATCACTAATAAGACAGTGGGTGTCTGGGCGGTGGTGACCAGGTGGCCCACCTGCTCGTTTGGCAAAAAAAAAAAATAAAGATTCTTAAGAATATAGTTTTTGTCATAACATGCAGAAAACAATGCAAATAGATTGAGTGTACTACCGTTTCGAATCGTGCTGTGGCGGAGTAAAAGAAACGGCAAGAAACCACTGCAGCACAACTTTGTTCAGTCAAAAACAAATAAAGCTTGAGATTCTTAGCGCCACAAATCCTGTGGCTATTGAACTGAGAACAGTACAACGTTCAATGTATCAAAGCTTGACATGCCGTTGATTATACTATGTGTTTCGCAAAAATATTTGAGCACCGGACCTTTTGGTCATTGATTTAATAATTAATCTGAAATAGGTATGTCGACATGAAGGAAAAAAAAATTACGCGCCCAGATGGAGTAGTAATCAAAACGTACTATGGGTGCCGGCTATGATACAATTTTGTAACTCACACACACATTCACACTTTTCTTCCAAATAGTCGTTCACGGCATGTGACATGGACAACATCTCTGTCATAAAATATCAGAAATAAAATAAATAACACAAAACATTAATAATTGTGCGGTGAAATTGTGCCGAAACCATGCCGCAAGCAAAACTACAAAGCTTGCTTGTATCACATTTTTCTGGTGAGTAGTAAACCGCTTGGTTTTTACAATTTTCGTGGTAATTTTTTTTGTAGAAAATTGTGTTGTTGATTTTTAGTGATGTGAAGTAGTCGATAAAAAATAATATAGAATCGAGTCGTCGTTATAATTTTATTTCATTTATTTATCGCAGTTTTCTAAAAGATCCGGCGCAAAAACGTCAATGGGTGCCAACATGCGGGAGAGACCAAAATTGGATTCCAACCAACTATAGCAGAATCTGCTCAGCTCATTTTAGTAACAGTAATTACGAATTAACTGAAGCCCGCAGAAAAAGACTTCATAAAGATGCCATTCCAACCGAGAACCTATGTCACAAGGTAAATGAAAAACTAGTTTTTTCCATCCTCAGAAATCCATAATCTCTACCAGCTATCCCATCTGAAAAACAGCTGTATGTACGTTTATAAAACTGTGCAGTGTCTTATTAATATTTATTAACTAGCCATATACAAACTTTGGACCCCCGTTTCACCCCTTCAGGAGGTGAATTTTGAAAAATTCTTTCTTAGTCAGCCCTAGATCTCACAAGGAAGCTAAGTGCCAAATTTAGAGTTTCTAGACCCAGTGGTTTGGGCTGCGCGTTGATTCTTAGTCAGTCAGCCATTCATTTATTCATTCAGTCAATCAGTTTCTTCTTTTATATATCTAGATTTGACTATTCGTAACGATGGCAAATAGTTGCTGATCTAGTTTTTCAGTTATTCTAAGAACTGTAAGATTTTTGTGCTTCGTTTAACAGTTAGGCAGACAGACCATACTGAACGAAGTATTGGTGTTATATTAGCTTCAACATTATCTCTTTATCCAAATAATATAATTTCATTCTTACAGGTTGATGAACAAGTGCTTCCCCCTCAGAACTCAACGATACATGCTTCCGAAGGTAGCTCTACATTGTCAGAAACAAGATTAAAATACAAAATTGAAGAGCAAAGGAAGAAAATAAAACAATCAACTATGGCATGTGTTACTAATTCTATTACATTTTTAATTAGACTACAAAACATTGTTTTACTTTTTGTTGTTAATAATTTACATTGTAATAAATATTATGTCAATATCAATGGTGATTTACGAGAAAAATAGGTGGTCAAAAGTTATTTTACACGTAATGTAAATACGTTTTACAATAATTTAAATAGTTAAAAATATAAATTAAAAATATTGTTTAAAAATTTGTAATGTATTTTTATTTGTTTATGTTTAATATGAGGTGGTCCTTGCAATTTTATATTTAATTCCGATAAGTGATAGATTTCATCCTCACCACCTGGACGTCTGATCTCGAACTAACGTACGTGGATAACGCTTTTACCGCTCACGTGCAAGGTGTGGAATGATCTCCCTCTCGAGGTGTTTCCTTTGCCCAACAATTTAGGGTCCTTCAAAAGGCAAGTCTACAGACATCTCAAAGGCCTGCACCGTATCTGCTCCCCTAAGTTGCAAGATGTCCTAGACGACAGTGACCACCTACTATCAGGTGGGCCGTCTATCCCTGTGCGTCTCTCGGTAGTTCGCTCACTCTAGGAAATAAAAGATATATTTGTATGGAGAAGCAAAAAGACAAAATACCAAATGCCCAAAGAAGTAAGCAGTTCCCAATATTATTGCAAGTTGCAAATTGATCACCATTGTATATGAGAGGTTCGATAAATAAGTCCAGGAGTCATGTGATAAAATGTAAGTAAATAATCGATAAATATACATCACATCACTATTATCAAAATCAGCAACCATGAAGTTTCTTGTTTTTTACATGCCAAATAAAGACAAATAAATGTCGTACTTTATTGATATTTTGTTTTTAACTGGGCATATCATAACATAAATGTCTCTATCTTTTTCTAACGTAACGTATTCAAAGATGTGTGATAGAGTTAAAAGACAAACCCCGTCTCCCGCTTCCACCTACCCTCCCACCCCTCTGAGCGGCCGCATAGGTTTCGATACAAAATGGGCATGATTACTACTCCATCTGGGCGCGTAATTTTTTTTTCCTTCATGTATGTCGATATTTCATTGGGATCGCCGCGCCGTTGACCGAGGAGGAAGCACTAAGTTAGCAAACCCTGTGTTACGTAGGGATTATTTTATTATTTGCTTTATAGAACGGGCTCTGAAGGATATTTCGTTTGCAAAAATAGCGCACTGCGAAATTTTTTGTGATTTGTCTACCTGAGATCCACGACTTTATAAAAAGCCATGTACTCGTAGCCCCGCGGTTGAACGGTCCGTCTGTTTGTCTTCTGTCCGATTTTTAACGGCTTGTATCTTTTGAACCATAATAGCTAGCTGGTTAAAATTTTCACATAATAAGTGTAATTATGGTGGACATCTTAACAAATAGCAAAAACAATTAAAAGTAAAAAAAATAGGGGGACCCCATACAAAAACGTGTTTTTTTTGCCATTTTTTGTTTAAGCTCTATCGTTGAAACAGTTGCAAATACTCCAGTTAAAGTTGGTGCGATTGTAGTGCATGAGCTATAGTATAACAACAAATAATCAAAACTGGTCAAGTGTGAGTTTTACTCAACAAAATTTGGCACAGTAGTAATTGTTTAGACCTGCGTCCTATGGCAAATGTATTATTGTAATACACCCTTAAGAATACTAAATTATTTGTGCGAGTACTTTATCATTTTACAAATTGGGTTTATCAACCCTGAAAGATGTGAATACAGCCATGAAACTAATTAACTTTTTCCATAGGACAGAGGTTGAAACAATTACTACTGTGCCAAATTTTGTAGAGTCCAACTCACACTTGACCAGTTTTGATTATTTATTGTTATACTATAGCTCATGCACTATAATCGTACCAACTTTCACGTGAGTACATGATACCGTCTCAACGATAGAGCTAAAACAAAAATCGCCAAAAAAATTATTGTAATTTTTTTTTGTATGGGGACACCCCCATTTTTGTGTTTTTTTTTTAATTTGGTAAAATTGTCACCATAATTGGTCACCAGTATTGCGCTAGATTGGTTCCATTCATATTTACACAATCGAAAGCAAAAAATCAAAATTGGAGAAAATTTTAGTGACTTTACCGATATTGAGTTTGGTGTTCCTCAGGGTAGTGTCCTCGGCCCCACGTTGTTTCTTGCTTACATTAATGATCTGTGCTGTTTAGAACTACCTATCTCTAAGCTGCTTACCTTTGCCGATGACACTGCCCTGATCTTCTTTGGAAAGGATTGGGCTGCAGTAAAAGACTTAGCTGAGCAAGGACTGCAGAAAGTGGCGATCTGGTTGCAAAATAATCTTCTAACACTAAATATTTTGAAAACGAAAGTGATTACCTTCCGCTTATCAGTCCGCACTGCTCCACGACCAGACTTACATTTTTTCTTACACTCTTGTAGTGACCATCATAACGATCATAACAAAAAATGTTCTTGTCCGAAACTCGAACAAGTGAATCATATCAGATATCTTGGAGTTTGCATTGATAAACACTTAAATTGGTCCGATAAAATTCAAAAAGTAGGCACAAGAATAAGAAAATTAATATATATATTCAAGAGACTCCGTAACGTAGCCGATCAAGACGCAATCAGACTTGTTTATACAAGCCTTTGCCAGTCTCTGCTTACATATGGTATTATTTCTTGGGGTGCTGCTAACAAAACCCGTCTTATATTAGTAGAACGAGCTCAACGTGCTATCATCAAAGTTGCTTACTCTAGACCTTATCGGTATCCCACAGATGATCTATATAGAGAAACTAAATACTTGCGTGTAAGACAACTTTTTGTGTTAGCTACCTTGCTGCGTTTCCATAAAACCGCCTTAACCACCGTTGTAATAAGATCGCGACGTCGAAAATGCCAAATTCCATCCATAAAAACTGGTACGGCTCGAAAATTCTTCAGATTTCTCGGCCCTTATCTATACGATAAAGTCAATCTTAAATTAAATATCTTAAATCTAACTAAATATAAGTCCAAAAAAGTTGTGTCTCAATGGCTAAATAATCTCAGTTACGACGAAACCGAAAGTCTACTTGTACCTATCCAATAACGTTTGTACCTACTAACTTTATTTCAATTTACAAATCGCTTATCATCCTGGGACCTCACCCATATCCATAGATTTATATAGTCAAGATAGGGTCTTGGGAACAAGCGATTCAAAATTTCCCCATACAAGAAAAAATACCGCCATCTGTGAGAAATCGCGTGAACTACGTTGTGTAGTATTGCGGTCTGTGCTAAATACACGGAACGGAAATAATATGGCGGGAAAAAACAAAACAAACTTTTTTCTGTTTATATGTGATTTAGGCCTGATTTTTCAGTTTCATTAATTGGATTATAGTCAAAAACAATAATAAGAAATAACAATAATATAAATAAGAGTATATAGTTTCTTCAACTAAGAACATTTCATTTTGTTGGTAAGTTTATTTGCATCCAATGTTGACAATCTGTGCGTTCCATTTTGCGCTAACAGACTGCTTTAGAGCACTGTGAGCGCGCTTAAGTCGGTCCAAATTGACCTAAAGCGTGCTCTAAAGCACTCGCTCGTTCACCACCTTACGTCATTGATGACGTCATCGTTTCTGCTATCAGTGCTTTAGTCAAATAGGTGGAGCAGTGAAAGCGCTAATGTCAAAATCGATTTGACACATATAAAATCCCACACATTTGCAGCCAGCTGACATTTCTCAAGTTTTAATTTTAATGAGTTTGTCTCTAATGGAAATGAGAGTGGATTTGGCGCACATTTTTGAGGGATTAGCTTAGGCTTTGTTAAAGAAAATAAAAACAAAACTGACATTTTGACAGATGAACACGTGAGCGCGCGTTCATCCATTCCAAATTGACTAGAGCCATTAAAGCAGTGATAGCTTTGTGAGCGTGCAAAATCAATTTGGACCGTCCGTCAGTACTGTATACGCTTTTAGCAGCGTTTGTACAATTTGGAACACAGCGAATATGACTGACAACGACTGACATTTGTTGGTCCTAAACGTCAGATTTCGGACCAACGAATTGGGGACAGTGTAACGTGCCGATGGGCTAGTACTTATAATAGGTCTTTACCTATGAAATTGCCGGAATTTTCTTACAGATTAATGAGATCATAATTCCTATAATTCTTATGCTATTTTTTTCATTTGATTTATATTTGAAAGTTGACTTCAAGGTTATCAATTAACGCATAAAATAAAGTTTTTATTTTTAGTTTGATATATAAAATTAAAGGTTTGAAAATTGTTCGTCTTAAATGTCGTCCGATTTCATCATTAGATTTGTTATATTTTTTTACAGATAATATTTTTCGAAAATTAAATTTAAGCTTCTGTTTGCTTAATGTCTTCCCAATAATGCTTGAAAAAAATTTAAAAAATTGGATTTATAATTCCTTAGGAAAATGCAAAAATGTTAGTACTGAAAATTGAGTTTACCTAAAATTCGCCATACAAAACGGCAATTTCATAGGTAAAGACCTAATATATAAGTAAATACCCATATCATATTAATATTTCTCTGTCTCATAATACTTATCTATACATACTCGCTATTGTCATCCATTGCCTTTTTACCAAGTGAAGAACCAGCAAACATACTTTCACATTATTATCTTATCCCTACCCACTCTATGAAATATGACCTCATGATATCATACCTACAATTATACATGACAATACCACTCATAAATATACACACACACTTATACACACTCTATTCAAACTTACATTCGTACACACACATTAACAATTATATTTCATTTAGGTACCGTACACTGTGACACACAAATAACCTACATAAACAGACATACAGGCACAAAATCAAACACATACACACCTCTGCATATTTTTTTTTATTAGTTGTAAGTCTTGTTATACCTTCATTTAATGCTTAACTGTCTTGCTTGCTTGTTTGTAACCTGAAAGAGAACCTAGCCCTCACGATACAGGGAATCCTAGTGTGAGGACTAGCGAATCAATGTAAAATCACTTTTTGTACCCAATAAAGTTATTGTTGTTATTGTTATAATAAAGCATATTATGTGAAAGTTTGTACCAGCTAGCTATTACGGTTCAAAAGATATAAGACTTTAAAAATCGGACAGACAGACAAACACACGGACCGTTCAACCGCGGAGCAACATGGCTTTTTATAAAGTCCAGGGTCTCAGGTAGACAAATCACAAAACAATTCGCGGTCCGCAATTTTTGCAAACGAACATCTCATTGGAGCCTGCTCTATTAGAAGCTACTCCTGAGTGACTTCCTTCCATCCTCAACCTCATATCTGTAGTGTAGCTATACAGGGTGTAAGGGACGGTGTACCGAAAGTGAAAGGGCGTGCTCAGTCAACGAAACTGAACAACTGTCCCAAAGAAACATTTTTGGGAAATGAAAAAAACAATTAACCTCCATACAAATTGTTCACTGATCGAACAGTATTAGTTAGTATGGAGAGGTCAATTTATTTTTTTAATTTCTGTTTCTTCAAAACTGTTTCTATCGGAAACTTGTTCAGTTTCGTTGACCAAGCACGCCCTTTCAGTTTTCAATAAGCATATTCAATAAATGAAACATAATTTGTAGAAAATGGCACTTAATGCAAGCTTACTGAAAATTTTATATTTTTGTACACAGGATCTGATTAATGTCGTTTCCCAAAACTAGTTTCTTTGGGAAAGACTTCGGTTGACAGAGCATGGCCCTTTAACTTATGGGAATAAAAAAGAACTTCTTAAAATATAGATATATAAAGAAAACATCTCGTGCGGCAAATATCGCTAGTAACTAATCGATTACGTCACACGCAAAAACTCAATATTACATTACAAAGTGTGGCTGCCAATGGTATGTGTCCAACTGCCTTTTGTCTAAGGAGAATGGCGGCCAAGCGCGGTAGTATTTCATACGGAATATAGTTTTACACCACTATTTAAATTAATACAATGTATTTTCTGTGCTTTGTGCTCAATAAAATGTCGTGGTAATTGTTTCGTGCATTTATTTATTGTTCCGTAAATTATAGTTATGGTTTTCACATTTATGAACGCCTTGAAAAACAATCCAGGTGTTTTTTTTTTGTATAAAAATGTTGGTCATTTTCATTTAGTCGTCTGATACCAAACTTAGCTAATCCAGAGAGCTATTATAAATTAATAGATTCGTAACACCCAGACACAGAGCAAAACAAATACCTCCGTTCATCACACAAATCTTTGCGTTTGACGGAGACCGAACCCGTGACTTATTCGGAGTAAAAGGCAGGGTCACTACCTACCATGCCAAAAGGTTAGTCGAAACACACAGCTTCAGCACATATCGCAAACTTGGTGACTTAAGGCCGATTTACACCTCAGTAGATACAGTGACGAGTTAAAGTAGAAGTACATTGCTTGATGCATACCAGTCACATGAATTACATAACCATGTCAAGCAAAAATTATCGCCTGACTTGCCACTGTACTTACTAAAGGGTGAATCGGTCTGTAGCTTCATCTATCCTGGCAATCGAGAAACTCTGACTGAATTTTTATTTTTTTGTTTATTTCAGGCAAAGACTGCTCCATCAACATAAATGAGTGCGAGGCAAACCCTTGCGCGGCTGGATCTACCTGTGTGGACGGCATCGCTAGTTATTCCTGCGTGTGTCAGGACGGCCTCACCGGGCCCAACTGTGAGGTCGACATCGACGACTGTGAGGTACACACTAAACCACAACCTTCAGTAGTTGCTAGTGTAGAGTCATCTCTGTGTGGACACATCGCTAGCTACTCGTGCGTGTGTCAGGACGGCCTCACTGGGCCTAACTGTGAGGTCGACATCGACGACTGTGAGGTACACACTAAACCACAACCTTCAGTAGTTGCTAGTGTAGAGACATCTCTGTGTGGACACATCGCTAGCTACTCGTGCGTGTGTCAGGACGGCCTCACCGGGCCCAACTGTAAGGTCAACATCGACGACTGTGAGGTACACACTAAACCACAACCTTCAGTAGTTGCTAGTGTAGAGTCATCTCTGTGTGGACACATCGCTAGCTACTCGTGCGTGTGTCAGGACGGCCTCTACGGGCCCAACTGTGAGGTCGACATCGACGACTGTGAGGTACACACTAAACCACAACCTTCAGTAGTTGCTAGTGTAGAGACATCTCTGTGTGGACACATCGCTAGCTACTCGTGCGTGTGTCAGGACGGCCTCACCGGGCCCAACTGTGAGGTCGACATCGACGACTGTGAGGTACACACTACACCACAACCTTCAGTAGTTGCTAGTGTAGAGACATCTCTGTGTGGACACATCGCTAGCTACTCGTGCGTGTGTCAGGACGGCCTCACCGGGCCCAATTGTGAGGTCGACATCGACGACTGTGAGGTACACACTACACCACAACCTTCAGTAGTTGCTAGTGTAGAGACATCTCTTTGTGGACACATCGTTAGCCACTCGTGTGTCCGTCAGAACGGTCTCACCGCCCCAAAAGGAAGGCCATCGTAATAGCTCTGTTGTGAGAGCTGTCAAACAAATGAAAAATTATGACCTGCAAAGAAAAATGAACCCTGTTTGTTGGTGTTAAGGAAGTGTCAAAACGGACTTCTTACGTTGACCCTACTTTTATATTGTCAATGGGCTTACTCTTGTCCTCGATCTAGCCTTGATGACAGAGATGAGGTCGACGATCGAACGAGCTTGCCCAGAAGAAGCCTATATCTAGCCTTCTTAACGTATGGTTGTTGATAACACACACACACTCACTCATACTCCTTGGAGATCACTTTCATGTGTCTCTATTTCCTACACTTGCTTTTTATTATATATTTTATGATAATTAACGCCTTTAAGGCCAAAACAATGTCCATCTTACTACAAAAAAGTTAGACATCTGTTGAACACTTGATTAAAAAAATGCGCACAAAATAACTGGCTATGTCAGTTGATGCGCAGAAGTCAAGTCATAAGAAAATAAGTCGTTCTGCGCATCAATGACATAGACAGAGTTATTTGGTACGATTTTTTTAATCAAGTGTTCAACAGATGTCTAACTTTTTTGTAGTAAGACAGTGTTTGTTTTGTTACCTAGAAATTTTGTATACAGGGTATCCTAGTTTAGGCTCCAGCCTCTACAACTTTCTGTTTGTAGAGGTAATAAAGATTTTTATTATTATTTGGTTTCAGTCGGCGCCGTGTCAGCACGGCGGGCGCTGCGTGGACGGGCTCAACGGGTACTCGTGCGACTGCGCCGGCACCGGGTTCGCGGGCGACGACTGCGCCCTCAACATCGACGAGTGCGCCTCCGCCCCCTGCGCGCACGGCGGCACTTGCCTCGACGACGTCAACGACTACCGCTGCTCCTGCCACCCCGGATACACTGGTGACTATAACAAACACACTCTATTACACTAGTGACTATAACACACATACACACACTATACACTGGTGACTATAACACACATACACACACTATACACTGGTGACTATATCATACACACACACTATACACTGGTGACTATAACACACGTACACACACTATACACTGGTGACTATATCATACACACACACTATACACTGGTGACTATAACACACATACACTGGTGACTATAACACTCATACACACACTATACACTGGTGACTATAACACATACACTCACTATACATTGGTGACTATATCATACACACACACACTATACACTGGTGACTATAACACTCTTACACACACACACTATACACTGGTGACTATAACACACATACACTCACTATACACTGGTGACTATAATACACATACACACACTATACACTGGTGACTATAACACACATACACACACTATACACTGGTGACTATAACACAACACACACTATACACTGGTGACTATAACACATATACACACACTATACACTGGTGACTATAACACACATACACACACTATAACACACATACACACACTATACACTGGTGACTATAACACACATAAACACACTATAACACACATACACACACTATACACTGGTGACTATAACACACATAAACACACTATACACTGGTGACTATAACACATATACACACACTATACACTGGTGACTATAACACATATACACACACTATACACTGGTGACTATAACACACACACTATACACTGGTGACTATAACACACACACTATAAACTGGTGACTATAACACACATACACACACTATACACTGGTGACTATATCATACACACACACTATACACTGGTGACTATAACACACATACACACACTATACACTGGTGACTATAACACACAACACACACTATACACTGGTGACTATAACACATATACACACACTATACACTGGTGACTATAACACACATACACACACTATAACACACATACACACACTATACACTGGTGACTATAACACACATAAACACATTATACACTGGTGACTATAACACATATACACACACTATACACTGGTGACTATAACACACAGACACACACTATACACTGGTGACTATAACACATATACACACACTATAACACACATACACACACTATACACTGGTGACTATAACACACATAAACACACTATACACTGGTGACTATAACACATATACACACACTATACACTGGTGACTATAACACACACACTATACACTGGTGACTATAACACACACACTATAAACTGGTGACTATAACACACATACACACACTATGCACTGGTGACTATATCATACACACACACTATACACTGGTGACTATAACACACATACACACACTTTACACTGGTGACTATAACACACATACACACACTATACACTGGTGACTATAACACACAACACACACTATACACTGGTGACTATAACACATATACACACACTATACACTGGTGACTATAGCACACAATATACACTGGCGACTATAACACAAACACTCTCTCCACTGGTGACTATAACACACACACACACTATACACTGGTGACTATAACACATACTATGTTAGATGTTACCAACATCTTGGACTAGTCTCGTTGAAAGCTCAGGGTTGCCCGGACGCAACCCGGCACGATTTGTAAAGTACACAAAAAACTGTTAATTTTTTTACCAAATCGTGTACCAAGTAAATACACTATGTATTTATGCAAAAGTACTTATCAAGAAGTACCAAAACCAACAGGATGTACACTCCTGGTTTTAAAAATTATTAAGACTTTTTTTTTTTCAGGTAAAAACTGCGAAATAGACATCAACGAATGCGAGAGTTCTCCGTGCAAGTACGAGGGGATATGTTTGGAGCGCAGCAACGTCTCTCTGTACCGCGCCGCCGGCTCACCGCCGGTCCAAGTGGGTCCGCAGGCCCAGATGATACTGCCCAGCATATTCTACCAGCCCTTCTCACTCGAGACAGCCAGTGGGTGAGTAGGGAACATGATTGAACACGTGTCTCTATACTTAACCTCGCCGCTGGCTCTGCCCCAGTGCAAGTGGGTCCGCAAGCTCACCTAATACTGCCCAACATATTCTACCAGCCCTTCTCTCTAGAGACGGCCGGTGGACGAGTAGGGAACATGACTGAACACGTGCCTCTATACTAAATCACGCCACCGTCTCTCTGCCCGTGCAAGTCAGTTCGCGGGCTCATATAATACTGCCCAGCATATTCTACCAGCCGAAGGAAACAACAATGAATTATTGCACGATATCAAATGACAGCCTGTTTTAATCGTTACGATATGACTGATGATAGAATTTTGACAAGGATAGAGACAAAAGGACTGGAAAAAAATATTTTAAATTAGCTAACAGCGTAAGTTTTGGACCAGCACGAAGCCAATGATACAATCCATGAAAAACTGGTAAATTTTTCAATGACAAAGCCTCCACTGAGAGATTATTTCCACGACAACCAGCTCTGCTTAGTCCGTATCCAGCGGCTTTCCGCGACCTTGACTAAATTGTCAATCCAGTTTTCAATTCATCATCATAGCATCCACTACAGGACATGGAGCTCCCTCCAGCTTCTAGCTTTTGCTGGAAAATTTTGGAGGGGAAGTACCATAGTCACCTCTCTTAACAACGTTACGGCTGGCACCACGAACCGCGGTTGTAGGTGACCGCAGTAAGTGATGCTGCTGCCCATCCTCCAGTTTATAACCCTTAATCTCCTCTTACGACACCCACGGTTATGAATGTTTTCCATTGCTTTGTTTATTTTATTTATTTAATGTTCGGAAGACCAACAGCTACAAAACAAATTAAGAAGCTTAATTAGGTAAAAACAAAGCCAATGACAGGTCTTTACAATTAAAATCACAATAGAAAAAAAACAACAAAGTAGAAAATCGCAAAATTTCACAACCACAGGCAGGATTCGAACCTGCGTCTTCTGCGTAAGTACCGCAGACGCTTTACCAACTAGGCTACTGTGGTCCTGCCTGATGTTGTGAAATTTAGCGACCTCTATACGCATTCCAACGTTGCGTTTGTGCTGCCACCTAGCAAGCATTTTTGCTGTACTAGCTCAACTAGTCCATCATTGCAGACAGATTTCGAGTTGAAAATTGGTAACACTACGTATAATTGAAAATGATTTTATTTTAACACTTCCTGTGTTCGGATAAATCAACAAAGTAGAAAATCGCAAAATTTCACAACCACAGGCAGGATTCGAACCTGCGTCTTCTGCGTAAGTACCGCAGACGCTTTACCAACTAGGCTACTTTTGCGATTTTCTACTTTGTTGATTTATCCGAACACAGGAAGTGTTAAAATAAAATCATTTTCAGAAAAAAAACACATTTTTGCACACTACTGAGTGCACAGTACCTACATACTAAGTTACAATACAACCATAGCCTGTCACATAAAATAAATATCTAGGAAAATAACAAAAATGATCTGCCTAAGATTTAAAAAACATATTACTCAAAAGTCGTCTCCCGACTCGCAACTAGTATCAAATGGGTCAACGTCCAAGTCGTTACATAGTTTGTTAAAGGAGTTGCTTGCTCGCCAAATGAAGGAATTCTGCCGATATCTAGTAGTAGACGGGGGAAGATAATTATAAGAGTGCGTTGCTACGCAGATTCTTGCTAGGGGGTTTGAGAACAATTTTCTTTAGCAGTTCCGGACAATCAATAGCAGCGGTAGCGATTTTTAATAAAAGTACTAAATCCGAAATTTCGCGCCTCTTAGCCAGTGGAAGGAGGTGATGCTTCCTACATAACAACGTAGTTTTCAGATTTATATTTATCGTTGGTTCAGTAGCATAAGCGTCTTATAAACTTTTTCTGGATTTGTTCAATCCGATTAATATAAGTTTCATACCTGGGATTCCATGCTTGAGACGCGTATTCCAAGATACTTCGCACATAAGTACAGTACAAGATTTTTAACGTTTTAATTTGCTTGAAGTCTCTTGAAATATGCATCACAAATCCTAGAGCTTTGTAGGCCTGCGCAACGATATTGTTAATGTGAATGTCAAATATAAGTTTAAAATTATGAGTGACACCCAGATCGCGTACAGAGCTTTCTCTGTTAAGATAGACACCCTTCAAGGCATAATTGTACAGGGGGTGGAGCGCTTACGACTAAAGGATACTACGCTACATTTGGTGGGATTGAGGTCTAGAAGGTTTTCGGCACAATAATTTTCAAGTTGCAAAAGGTCACGTTGCAAAGCAGCAGCGTCACTTTGGGTCCGAATACTCGCCACAATTTTCATATCGTCTGCGAAACACAAGATGCGAGATGTTAGGAAGCAATGGACGATGTCGTTCACAAAGACTACGAAAAGTAATTTGCCCCAAATTACTGTCCCGTAAACCTTTGCGCAATTACGACTCGCACTTGGCCGGTTTCAATATTATGCGTTTTTAATTTTTGTATTTTGTAAATTAATGGAAATTAATAGTAAGGGTGATGAAGGACAAATTTCTATATGATTTGCTCATGTCTGCCTCTTTGACTGATGATAAGGAGCAGCCTCTAAAATATACAAAAAATATTGGCGGACATCCACACCCCTGCGTTTTTGAGGAATTAAGTTTTAACTATTTTGAAATTTGAAAATGAAACGTACACCTGGCAGACTATGACTATCTGATTAAGTACAATGTATAAAACCCAAGAAAAATGGTCTGCCACCATAATAGCCCTGCGTCGTAAAGTTGCAGCGCTTCAAAATGCAAAAATTCTCTACTTCGTCCCGTGATAATGCAGAGCCCTGCAAGTCTGCCTCTTCGATTTTCTACATCTTCAGAAGTATTTTAATCAGGAGCCACAAAGGCAGACAAAAAAAACATTATTTAGTTTCTTTTTTACTTTTTTTTGCTTTAACTCAAAAACGCAGCGACGCCCAGAAAAACTTGTTAGAACCAAATCGATTCGTATTGAGCTGATCTATCATCCCTATTAATATGAATCATGAGCAAATCATATATTCAAATTGCAGCCAGCACCCTAACTATAATTTGGACCTCCGGGTAACAACAACCGCAGTCTATGGTGCCAGCCGCAACGTAAAAAAGCGTGTCCAAAATGTACTAGGTATTTTTGCGGTGAAATTCTAGAGGAGCCCTGTCCCCTGACCCCTGTCAGGACATTTAATGAGATGTTACAATGATGATGTCATTTATCGTTTGATTGCCCTTTGTGTACAGTTTCGAGTGCGTGTGTGTTGCGGGCACTATGGGTCCCCGCTGTGAGGTGAACATCGACGAGTGTGCGGAGTCTCCGTGCGGTCACGGCAAGTGTATCGACGGCGTCGGCGCCTACTCGTGCGAGTGTCTGCCGGGCTACGAGGGCGCGCACTGCGAGGTCGAGATCGACGAGTGCCAGAGGTGAGGGTGACGACACTGCACGAGAATCACGAGATGCTGTTCAACTTAGAAAGTTCAAGAGACGCACATCTCTACAGAAAAATAAGCAGTTTTGGGTTGTAATCGCTTTCAAAATCGCACTTCACCTAGGGGCACTAAATCAACTTGTTTTTTTCAGTTTGAAAGGTTATTCAGCTTGAAAGGTTGTTCAGTTTGAAAGGTTGTTCAGTGTGGAAGGTTTGTTCTGCTTGGAAGGTTGTTCAGTTTGTAAAGTCATTCAGTTTAGAAGGTTGTTAAGTTTTGGAAGTTATTCAGTTTGGAAGGTTATTTAGTTTTGAAGGTTTTGCAGTTTGAAAGATTGTTCAGTTAAGCAGGCTGTTCAGTTTGGTAGGTTTTTCAGTTTGAAAAGTTGTTTAGTTGGAGAAGTTGTTCAGTTTCAAAACTCTTTCCGTTTTGAAATTAGTTTCGATTTGGTTTGCTTGAAAAGTTGTTAAGGTAGGCTGTTCAGTTTATAAGGACTAAACGAAACAATCAGTTTAGAAGGTTGTTCAGTTAGAAAAATTGCTTTTGAAAATTGTTAAGTTTGAAAAGTTGTTCAGTTTAAAATGTTGTTTGGTTTGAAAAGTACAGTCTTTAGCTGTTTCGTTTTAAAATGTGTTTAATTTTATAAATAATTTTAAACTAAGTTTTAAAACTGAACACTTTTCAAACTGAAGTTTTTTCAAACTGAACTACTTTTCAGTGATCAAATTTTCAAACTCAACAACTTTTTCAAAGTGAACAACCTACAAAACTGATAACCTTCCAAACTGAATAAAGAACTTTTAACTTTTCAAATTGAACTACTTTCCAAACTGAACAACTTGTAATTTTTTTTAAAAGGGAGCAACTATTTTAACGGAAAGAGTTTTCAAACGGAACAAACTGCACAATCTTTCAGATTGAACAACCATTCAAACTGAACAACCTTCTAAACTAAACAACCATGGGTAAAGCAAATATCCGAGAAGTTTGCAGAGATATACTCAATATCCTGTATACATCATACTTTTAAAATAAAAAAAAATCAGAGTAGCAACCCTGACGCTCCAATACATACGGAAATTTGTCATTTTGACAAATAGGCCGAGTTTCCATACTGCTTTAGCTTATATATTTACTGTGACAATAGGGAGTTTGTATTTGTCATTAGATACCAGCCGTGCGCGCACGGGCGCTGCTTCGACGGTCGCGCGTCGTACTACTGCGCGTGCGAGGTGGGGTGGGGGGGGCGCAACTGTAGCGTCGTGCTCACCGGGTGCCGCGACCAGCCCTGTCGCAACAACGGCACCTGCCTGCCCTGGCTGCACGCGGAGACCAGCCACCGGTTCAACTGCTCCTGCGCGCCCGGACACGCCGGCACCACCTGCCAGAAGGTACCACTCCTCAACCAGCCCTGTCTAGCAGCTGTAGCGACCAGCCCTGTCGCAACAACGGCACCTGCCTGCCCTGGCTGCACGCGGAGACCAGCCACCGGTTCAACTGCTCCTGCGCGCCCGGACACGCCGGCACCACCTGCCAGAAGGTACCACTCCTCAACCAGCCCTGTCTAGCAGCTGTAGCGACCAGCCCTGTCGCAACAACGGCACCTGCCTGCCCTGGCTGCACGCGGAGACCAGCCACCGGTTCAACTGCTCCTGCGCGCCCGGACACGCCGGCACCACCTGCCAGAAGGTACCACTCCTCAACCAGCCCTGTCTAGCAGCTGTAGCGACCAGCCCTGTCGCAACAACGGCACCTGCCTGCCCTGGCTGCACGCGGAGACCAGCCACCGGTTCAACTGCTCCTGCGCGCCCGGACACGCCGGCACCACCTGCCAGAAGGTACCACTCCTCAACCAGCCCTGTCTAGCAGCTGTAGCGACCAGCCCTGTCGCAACAACGGCACCTGCCTGCCCTGGCTGCACGCGGAGACCAGCCACCGGTTCAACTGCTCCTGCGCGCCCGGACACGCCGGCACCACCTGCCAGAAGGTACCACTCCTCAACCAGCCCTGTCTAGCAGCTGTAGCGACCAGCCCTGTCGCAACAACGGCACCTGCCTGCCCTGGCTGCACGCGGAGACCAGCCACCGGTTCAACTGCTCCTGCGCGCCCGGACACGCCGGCACCACCTGCCAGAAGGTACCACTCCTCAACCAGCCCTGTCTAGCAGCTGTAGCGACCAGCCCTGTCGCAACAACGGCACCTGCCTGCCCTGGCTGCACGCGGAGACCAGCCACCGGTTCAACTGCTCCTGCGCGCCCGGACACGCCGGCACCACCTGCCAGAAGGTACCACTCCTCAACCAGCCCTGTCTAGCAGCTGTAGCGACCAGCCCTGTCGCAACAACGGCACCTGCCTGCCCTGGCTGCACGCGGAGACCAGCCACCGGTTCAACTGCTCCTGCGCGCCCGGACACGCCGGCACCACCTGCCAGAAGGTACCACTCCTCAACCAGCCCTGTCTAGCAGCTGTAGCGACCAGCCCTGTCGCAACAACGGCACCTGCCTGCCTTGGCTGCACGCGGAGACCAGCCACCGGTTCAACTGCTCCTGCGCGCCCGGACACGCCGGCACCACCTGCCAGAAGGTACCACTCCTCAACCAGCCCTGTCTAGCAGCTGTAGCGACCAGCCCTGTCGCAACAACGGCACCTGCCTGCCTTGGCTGCACGCGGAGACCAGCCACCGGTTCAACTGCTCCTGCGCGCCCGGACACGCCGGCACCACCTGCCAGAAGGTACCACTCTCAGAGTAAAAAACTACAGAGTCCGCCATATACATATTCTGTATGAGCTAGTGAAGTGTACAGCGTCTCACTGTCGCCCACTCTAGTCGGTCAAAAAACTCGGTTAAGTTTTACAAAAATCAAGATATCTTTAAAAATCTAATGTTTTAGTATAAACTTTGTTTGTGAAAGTGAAAATATATAGTTTTTTGCAGGTGAATTGATCATTAATACTAAGAACGGAAGCGTAAATAATTCGTAATAGCCATTTTATGCGTGATTTTTAACACCGTTTTTTTCCTGAATGGTAAGTGTTTTCACCAGAAAAACTGTGGTAGTAGCATTTATTAGTACCATGCCACATATTTCTAAGAGAGAAAGATAAAAATTTTACGTATTTAGGATTTGAAAAAAATCCATACATTTTAGTATGGAGGTCCCTCGCAAGAAAGTGCTACGCTTATGGCTCCCTCCTTAGCAGAAAGAGCTGCTACTTAAACCTCCTTGGTACCACTCCTCAACCAGCCCTGTCTAGCAGCTGTAGCGACCAGCCCTGTCGCAACAACGGCACCTGCCTGCCCTGGCTCCACGCGGAGACCAGCCACCGGTTCAACTGCTCCTGCGCGCCCGGACACGCCGGCACCACCTGCCAGAAGGTACCACTCCTCAACCAGCCCTGTCTAGCAGCTGTAGCGACCAGCCCTGTCGCAACAACGGCACCTGCCTGCCCTGGCTCCACGCGGAGACCAGCCACCGGTTCAACTGCTCCTGCTCGCCCGGACACGCCGGCACCACCTGCCAGAAGGTACCACTACAATACAAACTGCTTGCTCAATCAGCCTTGTCCAAAAAAACAAGAAGAAACAACACAGAATCTAAATAATAATCTAAAACAAATCCCTAGCACAGTAGGCTTTTTGTACTTAATAAGTTATCATGTTTTTAATAAAATCGATCATACTCGTATTTAGTCAAGATCTATCTAAGGCTTTTTAGTCTTCTATGAACAATCATTTAAATTAAACACATTAAACATTTAAATGCGTGTAGGTAATAAAAAACTTAAAGAAACCTTGTCAAAACTAGACACAATTTGTTCAATAGACACAAACACGACGGGTCTACCTTGTTTATTCTATAAGTTCCTTTGGCCACCGTCCGGCTCCATCATCTGGACCATCATCATCTGAGACCAAAGTGCATGGGAATGCAAATCTAACGAACACCAAACACGATGGGTCTACCTTATTTTGTTAAGGAGTTCCTATTGCCACCTTCTGACTTTATCATCTGGACCCTGATTATCACCTGGGACCACAGTGCTTGGGAATACAAATCCAACGAACCCAAACTCGACCGGTCTATCTTTCATAGTTTATAAGTTCCTATGCAGTGGCGGTACTGTCATACAAGCCCAAAAGCCGGGCTTGCCCTATAAAAATAATTATCGATTACGAATCAAGAACAAATAAAAAATCAAATTAATGAGAGCGGAGAGTCCGAAATATTTATTTTAAAAGTTCGCGCTATTTTACTTTTCAAAATAAGTCGCGCGTCCCGCCGTGCAACCGAGCCGCGAGAGGCAGTGTCACCCACTGAGACTCGGCTAGTCATCTCGCTCGCACGCGCTGGCTTGCAAGCGGGCTTCGATTCCAGCCGGCATATCTCTTTCTTACCTATTGAAAATGTGCTCTATAAGGATATAGCTATGCGTAGGTTTATATAGCAATCAGTACTAGATTGAAAGCCCTGCTTGCGTATGAAGTTGTACACGGATTCATAGTGAATGCGAAAATTCGGCGAGTGCGCGGTGGTGTTCCAACTTCACTTTATTGTGTTTTTCTTAAGTTTGGGTTTGAGCGGATGGATTTGTTTGTTTTGTTTGTGTAGTGTTTTATCAGTAAAAAGTGATTACTTTGTTCGAAAAAATGGCAAAAGTTATATTTCCTTGTAAGGATTTAAAGTTGTAAGGCAAGGAAAAGGTAAAGTCTTTTAACTTTGATCAAAAGAAAAAAAATCTCTCATTAGGCAAGCAAAGATAAGAAGTCTACCTTAATATAATTCGCTCAAACAAACCAAACGGCTTTTTTCAAAGCCACTGCAATGAAGTAGTAGTAGTATATCTTCAGTGTGCCTTATGAGCTCGTCCAGGCCAGTAAGTGCGTATGAAAGTGAAGAGTGATGAGATAAGTGAGGAAAAACTGTAAAACCTACAGAAACGTATCTCTCGGCTTGCCCTATTCGGAAACCCTAGGCACGCCACTGTTCCTATGGGCACCTTCCGACTTCATCATCAGGACCCTGGTGATCATCTGGGACCAGAGTAATTGAAAAGACAAATCCAGCGAACCCAAACTCGACGAGTCTATCTTGTATAGTTTATTAGTTCCAATGTCCACCTTCCGACTTCATCATCAGGACCCTGGGGATCATCTGGGACCAGAGTACTTGAAAAGACAAATCCAACGCTCAACAAGCATCTATTCACAATCGGCACCACGGATAGCCCTATGTGTAGGGGCTGTCTACACGCAGAAGAAACGGTCAGTCACGTCATCCTGGATTGCGACGTGCTGGCCGACCAACGGGCCAAAATCCTCGACAACACGAGGTCGCTCCGCGAAGCCTGTGAATATCCCAGGAGACTTCTGAGCTTGAAACCTATCTCCTTAATTCTAAAGGAGAATTAAGAAAAAAGATGGCTTTCAATATTTAAAAAAAGGAATTTAATTTTAATTAATTTATAATAAAAAAAAACAAATTCGGGGTCGTGGGTGAATTTAAGGCCGCCTGATTTTACGTACGCAGGGTTGTAAACGGGTACTCTCCTGAGTCCGTCCCTGGAGCCACGCGACGTTCGGCGAGGTGGACGGAAATGGGCAGGAGTTTCTTGCGGTGGGCGTCTGGCAGGAGAACCCGAAGATAACGTTCGGCTGCAGGTCGCACGATGCCGACCAGGTTGTATATGTTCCATAGCATGTACGTATGATTTGTTTTTGTTCGAGTCTTTGTTTTGGGTTGTGTGAGTGTAGTTTTTTGAGTAGGTATAATTACTTTTATAATTATTATCATTACTATTTTTAGGATTACTATTACCTCTATTATAATTATAATTGTTGTACGAGACTTGCTTATGGTTAGTCTTATTTGCAAGAGGTACATATGCAAATTCTGGACCTAATGTTTCTGCAGTAGCTTTAGGAGGTTCATGAAAATTTGCGAGACGCGCTTGTACATTTTCATAGTTACGGCAGAGCGAACGAAGATCTTCAAGAGTCTTTATCTCTGGAGATGACGCTAAGGTACTTGCATAACAAGGACGAATATTGTGCAAAATTAATTCCAATTTGTCTGACTCCGACATAGTCCTTGAAAGCCTTGAGAATAAACCATGCATAATAGATAAGTAGATGGTTATATTCTCTGATTCACCTTGGGTCCTGGCACGAATTTCTGCCAGTAAACGATAGTCATAATCGGTTTTATCAAAATCCTTCTTTAAAAGAGAAGCAAGTTCCTTCCAATTTGAAACTTGATCCTTGATACTTCTGAACCAATGTAAAGCATGTCCAGTAAAAATTTCCGTTAAATTCTGCATTATTTTATCATCTGATATGCCTTTTGCTGTAAGAAACTCGTCAATACGTTGAATGAACGCACGCACACATGTGTTACCATCAAATTTCAATTTTGACATATCAGAAGAAATGCCGCGATCACAAGTTACGGATATATTAATAGGAGCACCTGTATAATCGGGAACTGCGTTAAAAGGATCTTTTGCTTCAGCTTTCGCAGCTCGAAGCTTTTCCGTTAAGTGTTTATAAGCGAGAACATACGAATCATACTGTGGCCTTGAAGTTTCGTCACAAGAAATGCGCTTAAAACGATGATATACGTGATTGCAAATATTTTCAATACGTAAAATTTCGTTAACATCCAAAACTTTTGAATCCAGACTGTCTTTAACACGATCTAACGAAGCACCGACTCCTAACAAATCGTCTTTGTCCGTGTAGGTACTCTCTAATAATTCTTCAGATGGTAAAATTTTACTAGAGGTCGCAATTTGCTTACGAAGTTCTGCAACGGTACTAGCTGGTTTGTCGCCTCTAATGGACACCTCATATTCCAGCTCACTTTTTGTCAAAGACGCAAATTTAATTGGGTGTGACATGATAAAAGTGGCGGAGTTATGAGATAGAAAAAATTGAATTAATTGCTTGGGTCAGTGTTGATTAAAGTCATCCAAACTCAAAAACAATTCAATAAAATTCAGTTCTGTTACAAAAAATAATGAAATCTACGGTAACGTTTTGGTTGTACGCAAAAGTTGATTAATGATGAATGTAGCAACTCAAAATAAAAAAACACAGAAATCAAAACAACAAAAGAAACAAAACAAGCATTAAATATTGCAACTAGTGTGTACCTAGATACCCAATGAGAGTTACACAGAAAAAAAAAGTCCGTTACAAAACGAAGAAAAAAATTTTTTTTTTTTTTTTTTTTTTTAACTACCTTCATAAAAAGGGGTACACAAAATATGTTGAACTAAGTAACAAAAAAAATATTACATTATTTTCCTGAATTTCAATCAAGTGAAAAAAAAAAAAAACTAAATTAAAATATCTGGTACACCTTAGTTGCTGGCAACCAAAAATAAAAAACAAAATAAAAACGTTTCACAAAAATAAAAAAAATAAACAAGCACACATACAAATACCACCTACGAATGCAAAATCAGGCCAATATAATGATTGTAGCCCCACGTTGGGCGCCAGTGAAACCTATCTCCTTAATTCTAAAGGAGAATTAAGAAAAAAGATGGCTTTCAATATTTAAAAAAAGGAATTTAATTTTAATTAATTTATAATAAAAAAAAAACAAATTCGGGGTCGTGGGTGAATTTAAGGCCGCCTGATTTTACGTACGCAGGGTTGTAAACGGGTACTCTCCTGAGTCCGTCCCTGGAGCCACGCGACGTTCGGCGAGGTGGACGGAAATGGGCAGGAGTTTCTTGCGGTGGGCGTCTGGCAGGAGAACCCGAAGATAACGTTCGGCTGCAGGTCGCACGATGCCGACCAGGTTGTATAATATTCAGCCCTAAGCTGACACCCTGAAGTAGATCAGAAAATGGCGCGTGTAAGCGACGATCCACATTCCATTGCCTTCCGTCGATTGTGAACCACAGGGCAAAAACAGAAAAGCACCTTACGGTATTGTAATGTGGCTGTGGTCACAATCAGAACGGAATGCAACATTTAACAAATGCAATTAATGTGCAATTTAAAAAATGAAAATTAAATACAATGACACAATAAGTGGGTACTACATGATGGAAGCAAGAAAACATGGTAACAATGATTTGCGAAATAAAAATTATGATTACGCTGTGTAAAATACGCACTACGCATGATTAAAGATCAATACGGATATTTTAAAACTTAAAATACGGCTTACGCTAATTTGGCATTGTAGCAAAAAGAATGCAATATTCAACACTTACCCAAGTATGTGGGGTTGAGAAAGCACTTTATAATGATCACTTGATAAAATTTAAGACATAAAATGTATGTTATTAAAAATAAAATTATAGAATGGTATTAATTGCGCTCTGATGGCGGGAAACGCTCAGACAGGCTAGCGTGCGTCTACTCCAATGGTTATACGGGCGACTGGGAGAAAGGTCAAGCCTCAAGGTCCCGATGACCGTTGCCGGTGCGATATAGGCGCACGCGCAGTTGAGTCGCTGTTAAATGCGTTCCGTTTTAGTATTTTTAACTTAAAATAACGTACAACGTTACAAGCTTCTGGATGGAGCTGGGCTGGCTTATATAACCAGTCTCACCTGCACGCAAAAAGGACCAAACAAGTGTTTAATTGCGGAAACAGGAGCCCACTAACTAACTAACTAAGACAAATCCAACGAACCCAAATTCGACGGGGTTACGCTTTTCCGTTTAGAAGTTCCTATGGCTAACTTCCGTCTCCATCAGCAGACCAGCTCGATGATACCATAAGATTGTATTGTCACCAAACTTACATAAGTATACTTTCAGTGGTGTCACTTTGCCTTTTAGCAAAGTGGTTGGGGTTCTTTTCGATAGCACTCTCTCTTGGGCTCCGCACATTACCCAAACCAGCAGATAAGCCTTTGCTGCTGCTGGATCGCTAAAAAGGTGGAAAAACTTGCTCCCCGTGAAGACTCAAATCGAACTTGTCCAATTCCTACTTTTTCCGATTCTGGACTACGCAGATGTATGCCTCATTGACCTCAATGAGGACCTGCTCAATAAGCTACAACGCTTGCAAAATATGTGCATCAGATTTATATATGGGTTGCGTAAGTTCGATCATGTGTCTGAATACAGGAGCAAGTTAAAATGGCTTCCTATTAGGTTGCGCCGTGAAGAACACGTCCTGACGCTTCTGTACAATGTTCTGTATGACCCACGCACTCCTTCCTACCTTAAGGAGAGTTTCCAGTACCTAGGTGCTGACCGCTCGCGTGTCTTTCGATCGAAGTCTGACAACATTTTGCGGGCTACATTAACACGGTCGGGCTACTACAAGGAGTCTTTTGCTTTAAAATCTGCTCAACTGTGGAATAATTTGCCCTCTGAAGTTCGTCACTCCGAGTCGCTTGCTATTTTCAAAACAAAACTGCATAATTATCTCCTAAGTCGTTCCTCTTCTGTTTGCAACTGAGTATACATGTATTCGCAACACTATAGTTATATTTATGTATATTTATATTTATTTGTTTATATTTTTGTATTTATTTTATATTTATATTTTATTTATATTTATATATGTATTTTTTGTATGCAATTTTTTATTGGTACACTACCTGCTGTGATTATTTATGTATGTCTTTTCCTCTATACAAAGGTTGTCTGGTAGAGATCGCTCTCAGCGATAAGACCGCCTTTGCCCACTATAACCTTAAGTGTTATTCTTTGTGTGTTCTTATGTTTATGTGTGCAATAAAGAATTTATTCATTCATTCATAAGTATGCCAAATTTCAGCGCGATCGAATAAGGATAACTGGTTTAAAATTCAGTTTCAAGATTTGTCCCACACAAACTAACATACCAACTAACATGCCAACTAACATACTAACTAACAAGGCAAGTTAAATAAAAGCTTGTAAAAAACATTTTATTCTAATTTGGCTGAATCTTCCGTCTGATCTCGTTTACGCTAACGTTACACCTTAGCGTAAACTGAATCTAGAAAAAAATAATACAATACTTAAATTTTCCCACAGATCACAACAATGTCCCTGGAAAAGAGCAGCTACGCAGAAGTGAACACAACTCGAGAGGAAGGCTACGACATCTCCTTCCGGTTCAAGACCACGCTCGGTAACGGCTTGCTGGCGATGGGGCGAGGGCTGACATACTTCTTCCTGGAACTCAGCAACGGAAGACTCAATCTGCACTCCAGCTTGCTCAATAAATGGGAGGGGGTCTTCATTGGCTCCAACCTCAATGACAGTAACTGGCAGAAGGTGAGTAAAGAGTCCTGCCAGTTTCATTTACTTCTTCCTGGAACTCAGCAACGGAAGACTCAATCTGCACTCCAGCTTGCTCAATAAATGGCAAGGGGTCTTCATTGGCTCCAACCTCAATGACAGTAACTGGCAGAAGGTGAGTCCAGAATTAGAGTAGCTATCAACCTGTACTCTACAGCTGAGTATTTCTGCTTGATTAATAAATGGGATAAGTCTTAATTGGTTTCAAGTGCTCCAACCTCAATAATCGGCGGAAGGTGAGTCCATTATTAGCTGTGGCCTATGAGCAATAGTGTCTTATCTACTTCTTCTTGGAGATAAGAAATGGAAGGCTGAATCTTGCATTCCTGCTTGCGCAGTAAAAAGTTTAACACTTTAATAACATGTTAAATGGCCTTGCTTTTGACTTGACCGAGCAACGAGCTCACTTACAAATAAAAAGCTTTAAATAGATAAGCTGGTGTCCTAAAAATTTTTAACAATTTTTTTGTGTTCCCCAGGTGTTCGTGACCATCAACTCGTCCCACCTGGTCCTGGCCGCTAATGAGGAGCAGACCATCTACCCGATCAGTCAGAACGAAGCGTACAACTCGTCGGTGACGTCATTCCCCACCACGCGGCTCGGCACGCCAGGGTCTTCGCTGGCCACCCTCACGCACGGACCCAACTTCTTCGTGGGCTGCTTCCAAGATGTCGTCGTCAACAGCCACTGGGTATGTCCTCATAACATTCCCCACCACGCGGCTCGGCACGCCAGGGTCTTCGCTGGCCACCCTCACGCACGGACCCAACTTCTTCGTGGGCTGCTTCCAAGATGTCGTCGTCAACAGCCACTGGGTATGTCCTCATAACATTCCCCACCACGCGGCTCGGCACGCCAGGGTCTTCGCTGGCCACCCTCACGCACGGACCCAACTTCTTCGTGGGCTGCTTCCAAGATGTCGTCGTCAACAGCCACTGGGTATGTCCTCATAACATTCCCCACCACGCGGCTCGGCACGCCAGGGTCTTCGCTGGCCACCCTCACGCACGGACCCAACTTCTTCGTGGGCTGCTTCCAAGATGTCGTCGTCAACAGCCACTGGGTATGTCCTCATAACATTCCCCACCACGCGGCTCGGCACGCCAGGGTCTTCGCTGGCCACCCTCACGCACGGACCCAACTTCTTCGTGGGCTGCTTCCAAGATGTCGTCGTCAACAGCCACTGGGTATGTCCTCATAACATTCCCCACCACGCGGCTCGGCACGCCAGGGTCTTCGCTGGCCACCCTCACGCACGGACCCAACTTCTTCGTGGGCTGCTTCCAAGATGTCGTCGTCAACAGCCACTGGGTATGTCCTCATAACATTCCCCACCACGCGGCTCGGCACGCCAGGGTCTTCGCTGGCCACCCTCACGCACGGACCCAACTTCTTCGTGGGCTGCTTCCAAGATGTCGTCGTCAACAGCCACTGGGTATGTCCTCATAACATTCCCCACCACGCGGCTCGGCACGCCAGGGTCTTCGCTGGCCACCCTCACGCACGGACCCAACTTCTTCGTGGGCTGCTTCCAAGATGTCGTCGTCAACAGCCACTGGGTATGTCCTCATAACATTCCCCACCACGCGGCTCGGCACGCCAGGGTCTTCGCTGGCCACCCTCACGCACGGACCCAACTTCTTCGTGGGCTGCTTCCAAGATGTCGTCGTCAACAGCCACTGGGTATGTCCTCATAACATTCCCCACCACGCGGCTCGGCACGCCAGGGTCTTTGCTGGCCACCCTCACGCACGGACCCAACTTCTTCGTGGGCTGCTTCCAAGATGTCGTCGTCAACAGCCACTGGGTATGTCCTCATAACATTCCCCACCACGCGGCTCGGCACGCCAGGGTCTTCGCTGGCCACCCTCACGCACGGACCCAACTTCTTCGTGGGCTGCTTCCAAGATGTCGTCGTCAACAGCCACTGGGTATGTCCTCATAACATTCCCCACCACGCGGCTCGGCACGCCAGGGTCTTCGCTGGCCACCCTCACGCACGGACCCAACTTCTTCGTGGGCTGCTTCCAAGATGTCGTCGTCAACAGCCACTGGGTATGTCCTCATAACATTCCCCACCACGCGGCTCGGCACGCCAGGGTCTTCGCTGGCCACCCTCACGCACGGACCCAACTTCTTCGTGGGCTGCTTCCAAGATGTCGTCGTCAACAGCCACTGAGTATGTCCTCATAACATTCCCCACCACGCGGCTCGGCACGCCAGGGTCTTCGCTGGCCACCCTCACGCACGGACCCAACTTCTTCGTGGGCTGCTTCCAAGATGTCGTCGTCAACAGCCACTGGGTATGTCCTCATAACATTCCCCACCACGCGGCTCGGCACGCCAGGGTCTTCGCTGGCCACCCTCACGCACGGACCCAACTTCTTCGTGGGCTGCTTCCAAGATGTCGTCGTCAACAGCCACTGGGTATGTCCTCATAACATTCCCCACCACGCGGCTCGGCACGCCAGGGTCTTCGCTGGCCACCCTCACGCACGGACCCAACTTCTTCGTGGGCTGCTTCCAAGATGTCGTCGTCAACAGCCACTGGGTATGTCCTCATAACATTCCCCACCACGCGGCTCGGCACGCCAGGGTCTTCGCTGGCCACCCTCACGCACGGACCCAACTTCTTCGTGGGCTGCTTCCAAGATGTCGTCGTCAACAGCCACTGGGTATGTCCTCATAACATTCCCCACCACGCGGCTCGGCACGCCAGGGTCTTCGCTGGCCACCCTCACGCACGGACCCAACTTCTTCGTGGGCTGCTTCCAAGATGTCGTCGTCAACAGCCACTGGGTATGTCCTCATAACATTCCCCACCACGCGGCTCGGCACGCCAGGGTCTTCGCTGGCCACACTCACGCACGGACCCAACTTCTTCGTGGGCTGCTTCCAAGATGTCGTCGTCAACAGCCACTGGGTATGTCCTCATAACATTCCCCACCACGCGGCTCGGCACGCCAGGGTCTTCGCTGGCCACCCTCACGCACGGACCCAACTTCTTCGTCGTCAACAGCCACTGGGTATGTCCTCATAACATTCCCCACCACGCGGCTCGGCACGCCAGGGTCTTCGCAGGCCACCCTCACGCACGGACCCAACTTCTTCGTGGGCTGCTTCCAAGATGTCGTCGTCAACAGCCACTGGGTATGTCCTCATAACATTCCCCACCACGACATTCCACATCACCCAAAAATCTAAGCGCAATCGAAGAACTCCCTAGAACTATCTAAATAAACGTACCTAAGTTGCAATATCTTAATCCATAGGATATCGAAGCTATGGGCTGTAAAAGTATTTGGTGCGTGTTCATTTCAAAGTGAAAATTTGTCTGGTGGTAAACTTTTTGTTTGCAATAAAAGATTGTCCAATCATAATCTACAACTATTACAAATTTCAAGTCGATAGCATAGGGCAAGGGAGCCAGTAGAATTATAAGCACATGAGACATACCATTTTAGTTCTCAAAGTGAGCAACGCTCTATGCTGTCTTATTAGTGTCAAAACATACCATTAATAAGACAGTGGGTGCTATGGGCGGTGGTGACCACTTACCATCAGGTGGCCCACCTGCTCGTTTGCTCACTTGTAAAATAAAAAAAGGTGGTTGCTGACATAAACAGGTGTGACAGAAAGACAGGCAGATAGACAGACAGACGAAGTCGCACCATAAGGGTTCCATTTTTACTATTTTGGTTCAGAACCCTAAAAAATATGCCGCTGCCCATTCTGGTTTGGAATTCCTTAGTTTACGAAACCCATGGGTCCAGGAACCCGGTAAGGTGGTAAGTACTACTAGCTGGCACCACATAAATGTGTGTAAGAATATTCAGAAGGCCGCTGCACATATTCTGGTTCAAAATCCCTTAGTCGCCTCTTAAGGTGATCTGTGACGGCCAGCTTAGCCCCGAACGCAACTAGATGGAGCCACTGCTGCAAATATAAGGTTTTATTTTTTAATGCAATAAGTACCAACTATATATGTGCAAAAAGTTGATTCGCGTAAATTTCATCGTGCAACTTCAACGCCTAACAACAATTTCGATAAGAAAAATATCTCCATATGTTCACTAAAGTTAATTACTCACGTCGGGCCGTGTTTACATGAGTACGATCACTCACACATGCACACAAAGCACAACCGTACAGTTTTGGCCGCACGCCCACAATCGTAATATTGAACCAAAAATTGCAAACAAAAATAGTACGTTCAGTACATTAACTATATTTTTGTATTAATTAGCGAAAAATTTTACTAAAAATAGCAGTATTCGTTCGTTTTTCAACAGAATTTTATGTCCCGCGTAAGAATGCAACTCATTTGAATTTTTGTATGGAAAACGGATCACCTTAAGACATCCACGGGAGAGTGACCCTGATGGGACGATACTGTTATCCGGCACTACATAGATGTGTTCTAAAGATACGCAGAAGAACGCCGATGCGCAACTTGTAGTTTAAAATCCCGTAGTTGCCTTTTAAGACATCCACGGGGTGAGTAACCCCGATGGGGAGTTATGTTATCCGCACCACATGGATGTCATCTTAAGATACGCAGAAGAACGCCGATGCGCATCTTGTGGTTCAAAAACCCTTAGTCGCCTTGTACGACACCCACGGGTAAAGTAACATACCCATACCCAGGCGCCGTGCTGCTATTAGCCCGAAAGCATTTAGGTTCTGGAGGTAACCACAACCAACTAAATCATGTCTAATATTTCTGGACTTGTTTTATCACATGTTCAATAGATGGCGTTGTAAATATTTAGAACGCGGTATCAAGTTGTCAACTCGATTGTAATATGAGCCCAAAATGTTTTTTGATCATTACAGTTTCAGCGAGGTCTGCAAGTGTTACATCTTAGGAATCCGGTGCGCTGCGAGTACCAATAGCAGATTAGTACTTGGGGACCGATTCCTACCTCTACTGGCACTCGCAGTGCACAGACGTGACTTTTGCAGAGCTCGCTGAGACTGTCTAAGAGTATATAAGTCACTAGCGTTGAGACTGTTATGGTTTAAAAACAATTGTATTATTGTACCTTGTTTTCGAGTGGTGTAGTGTATAGATAGTGCTTTATACTTTATCTTAGAAGAAAAACCGGTCAAGTGCAAGTCGGCCTCGCGCGCCGAGGGTTCTGCATTTCTGATATTTTGGGAGCAATTAAGTTTATTTTTATGATCGCAATATTAAGTTTGTTTGAAAAGTTTTTTTTTGTAAATTTCTGAAAAAACTGTTCTATTTAGAGAGATCGTTTTATTTTTGCATAAACTTCTATCGACTGTAATTAATTCAGATTTTTCGTATTGCAAATTTCGGAGATAAAGGGGGAATGGTATTTTTTTTTAATATTTTTCATCGTAACTTGAAAACTAAACGTCGTTTTGGAATGTTCAAATGAAGCCCTTTTACATGATACCCCACTCAACCTAGTAACGACAATTTGAAATTTTTCCTACCTATTTGGGCCACATTTCCAATAGTAATAAAATTATTTTTTTAATTCTTTTGTTTGCAATATGGTTGGACAAGCATAATCTAAAACTATTCTAAATTTCAAGTCGATAGCCTGAGTAGTTGCTGAGATAAACAGGTGTGACAGATAGACATACTCGTACAGACGAAGTCGCACCATAAGAGTTCCATTTTTACCATATTGGTTCGGAATCCTTAAAAATGCAAAGCTGGTCTTTCTATTCAATTTTCTATTCAAAAATTTCTGGAATTTGCTATTCAAAATCGGTTATACGGCGTACAAAATAACTCTGTCTGTGACCATTAATGCGTAGTAGTCGCGGGGGTGAGCGCGGCATGTGGGGGGAGGCGAGCGAATCGTTCATTGGCTCTCCGCCTGTCATTCATGCGCAGAAAATAACCGTCTTATCCTGAACGCGCATCCGATTCGTGTTCCTTTTCTAGCTTTCAGAATTATCTTTTCCATACAAAAATTCAAATGACTTGCATTCTTACGCGGGACAAAAATTCTGTTGAAAAACGAACGAATACTGCTATTTTTAGTTAAATTTATCACTAATTAATACAAAAATATAGTTAATATACTGAAAGAACTATTTTTGTTAGCAATTTTTGGTTCAATATTACGATTGTGGGCGTGCGGTCAAAACTGTACGGTTGTGCTTTGTGTGCATGTGTGAGTGATCGTACTCATGTAAACACGGACTGACGAGAGTAATTGACTTAAGTGGACATATGGAGATATTTTTCTTATCGAAATTGTTGTTAGGCGTTGAAGTTGCACGATGAAATTTACGCGAATCAACTTTTTGCACATATATAGTTGGTACTTATTGTATTAAAAAATAAAACCTTGTATTTGCCGCAGTGGCTCCATCTAGTTGCGTTCGGGGCTAAGCTGGCCGTCACAGATCACCTTAAGAGATTGCTTTCTCGGTCGCACTCATTGGTAGTCTTTACTGTTCAATGTATATGGCTTAGCTCCCTCGCACAGCATTGGTGGAAAGCAGCTTTCTTCAGGTTTAAACAATGTGACGCTACAGGTGCTCCCCGAGGAGTCGAACACGAGCTCGTCCCCCGAGGAGGAGGACGCGCCGGAGACGGGCGCGGGGGGTGCGGCGGGGGCGGGCGCGGGGGGCGTGGCGCGCGCCGAGCTGCGCGGCGTGACCCCGCTGTGCCCGCGCGTGCCGCAGTGCGCGCCCAATCCGTGCCGCTCGGGCGGCGCGTGCGCGGACCAGTGGACCGGCTTCGTGTGCACCTGCCCGCGCCCGCACCTCGGCGCCACCTGCCAGTACAGTGAGTACACACCACACTACACACCGCAACACTACCAGCCCCACTTTGATATTGGTCTTCTAACTTTGCAATTCTAACTTCTCAAGTAAGATCTGATCTGACAATTACGCTTTTGAATTCTTTTGACTTAACTTTTGACGAATCCTTTATTTTCTTAATAGGTGCGGTGAAACTCGTAGTTTTTACAACTTGGTGAACCATTTAATATTTCATGATTAATGTAAGGTGTTTCTGTCGCAGACTACACAGCAGCAACGTTTGGTCAAGAGTCGGCCAAACCGCGCTCGATAGTGCGAGTCGACGTGTTTGAGGGGGCGAGACGCGCGGTGCATGCGGCCTTAGACATCTCCATGTTCATTCGGACACGCAAACCCACGGGACAGATCTTCTATTTGGGGTCCGCCAGGTAACAATAAAGCTGTAGACCTTCATCCTTTTAACAGCCCAAACACGCCAACAACTGATCATTTTATGCCGAGCTCAATTTATTGTTAAGACGTGTCATCTCAAAGTAAATGATTACTCCATGGTAAATGGTATACTGTGCAAAATATCTTGAAAAACGAAAAGGATATGTTTCCTTCCACCATGAGGCATGATTCCACTGAAAGATTAAATCAATCATCAGAAACCGGTAACGACATAAGCATCGCATGCCAGCCGTTTTTGCTTTAGTTATTGAAAACGCATTCTAAAAGCTTCAAATGTGACCAGGCCTGCCCTAAAGATAAAAGAATTTTCATGTATAATTTCAACGGTTCATTGAAGAATTAGTTATTTTGTAAACAGATATGGTCAGACAGACGAAACCCTAGTAGGAGCATCGCTAAAGGGCGGAGAATTGCTGGTCCACCTTCGCTTCAACCAGACTCCTGAAGACTACACCGTGGGCGGCACCAGACTAGACAACGGCCACCTGCACCTTATTGAGGTAATTAGAAAGAAAGAAAACTCAGAACTTACAACTAGTCATATCGTAGCGGTTTTAAGGTGATCTGTGACGGCCAGCTTAGCCCCGAACGCAACTAGATGGAGCCACTGCTGCAAATATAAAGTTTTATTTTTTTAATGCAATAAGTACCAACTATATATGTGCAAAAAGTTGATTCGCGTAAATTTCATCGTGCAACTTCAACGCCTAACAACAATTTCGATAAGAAAAATATCTCCATATGTCCACTAAAGTCAATTACTCTCGTCAGTCCGTGTTTACATGAGTACGATCACTCACACATGCACACAAAGCACAACCGTACAGTTTTGACCGCACGCCCACAATCGTAATATTGAACCAGAAATTGCTAACAAAAATAGTACTTTCAGTACATTAATTGTATTTTTGTATTATTTAGCGAAACATTTAACTAAAAATAGCAGTATTCGTTCGTTTTTCAACAGAATTTTATGTCCCGCGTAAGAATGCAAGTCATTTGAATTTTTGTATGGAAAACGGATCACCTTAAGATTGACTAACTTCAACACTGTCATAGTCATCGTATCATATGCAAGAGACGTTATCTTTGACGTGATGGATAAACGTTGGATCTGCACGGCGACCGGTCCTTTTAATGTTCATTCAAAGACAGACAAAAAGCGTCAGACGATAATAACACTACAATAACACCAAGAGCACATTGTGAAATTGACAGACGGGTATCCCAAATATTCAGTACAATTAGACTCGACTGTGAACCACTAGAATGGCACGGGCGGGTCACGGAGGGGTGAGGGGGTGGAATCCAAGGGGGGCAAAGAGTGCCCAAGTACTATTCTGTGATAATGATATTGATGTTGAATTTGGTCAGGTGGTGCGCAACTCGACTCTAGTGCAAGTGAAGCTAAACGGCACAGAATATTTCCGCAAGTCCATCTCCGCTGCCAAACAACTTGATGCACAGGTTAGTTCATTTTCCTCAATTTTTTTTTTAAAATACATACTTTTCATGGAACATTATTTGTTACACAAACATTGTAAAATTCGCAATAGAACCTTGAAACTTGGCCTATAAAAGAGAATACATTCCGACTAATGTGAAGCCTTTGACTTGGTTAACTATGAGTTAATACTATTAAGTCAAAGGTATCGGATAGAACAGTAAATCTGTTGAGATACAAAATCAAGCCAATGCAGTAAGATTAAGTGATATGACTTCTATCGAATATAGGCTAGAATGCGGGGTGTGCCAGCCAAGGTAGGCTTGTTTCGTCGGACTTTTTCAATCAGAGAGTTTTCAGGAAACATCGGGGATACTCTTGTCATAGGCGTGCGCGCTCTACTTTTTTATTTTTTTTATTTATTAATTACGAAAGGTACATGCATTTCTTACAAACTAAATGATCGCCAAACTGTGACAGATTGTTGGCGAAGAAGGCGCAATACTAACAAAATCATGCACCTGGTACTAGCTATATATACTTACTTAAATAGGTACATCAAGCAGGCAAGTACAGCCAGGAGTAGGTCAAGCCACTCACAGTGCAAATTTATGTCCTGCTGCTTTATAAATAAGCACAGAACAAAGTCCTATGTGTCAAGCTTGAAGTGCTCCTAGCCGTAGTCAAAAAGAATAAGATACCTTATAAAGAATGATACTAAGTACTCACAAGTTTTATAGGTTTAGTAAGGTGTTTTTTAATTTTATTTTCAATACTTTTGTACTAAGTTTGGGCTCCTCTCTTAACCACGAAATTTCATTAAAAACTTTAGGTACTAAGTGTCTATCAAGTCTTCTTCCGTAATAATTGATTTCCTTAGTATGTAACAACTGTTTCTCTCTTACTCGTCTGGTGTTATATCTGTTTACTACTTGCTCTTTATGTTCATCTTTATAATAATGATCAATTGCTAATAAAAATTTTACTTTCAAGTTTATTGGCAAAATTCTACAAATAGGAAATAGTTCACTATAGTCAGTACAACTTGTTTTAGTTCTCTTATCAACCAAGTATTTTATTAACCTAGTTTGTAGATTTTTAACATTCTTAATGTAAGTACAGAAAGTTCGACCATAGACACTTAGACCGTAGTTAATAAGTGAATCTGCCAGCGCATAATAAACTATCTTTAAAGAGTGTTTATCGACCGTTGATCTTAAATAATAAAACTTACACAATACAGTCCTCAGCTTGTTACAAAGTTCCTCTATATGTAATTTGAAATTAAAGTTATTGTCCACCCATAGTCCCAAATATTTACATTTCACAACATAATCCAATTTTTTGCATCCACAACCACTTTTTTCCAGGTGTAAACAATCGTAGGTATGACCGACTATACCAATCTTAGCGTAATCTACTATTTTAGCTAGTCTGTTATAGGGGGAGAACATATGTAAGCACTGCGTTTTTTACATTTATTTATTTAACTGTTTATTGTACACATAAAAATACAAATAATACAAACATTTAGAGAACAGACACAACAGGTCATCAGGTCTGCAGGTTCATGTTTAGAATAATGCCATTGTCATGTGCCCACTTTACGATCCTATCAAAGTCCGACTGAATACAGGAACGAGCCTCTTCAATATCTTTAGACGCGTAAAGTAGGCACATGTCGTCGGCATACATAAGCACCTCACAGTTTTGCACAACATTAATTACGCTATTTACGAGCATTATGTACCCGATTGGGCCAAAAACTGATCCGGTCGGGACACCAAGCGTCACGCTCGCCTCTGCCCCCTCCGTCCCATCTATAACTGTACGTATGGTTCTATTAGTTAAATAGTTTTAAACCACGCATTAGTCGGTCCACCTATTCCGCATTCGTCCATGGCTTGTAGAAGCACATCGTGTCCTAAAGTATCGAAAGCCTTCTTATAATCTATGAAAAGAGCTATTATCTGCTTTCCACTAATCAAACTATTATTAACAAACTCCGAAAAGTGAGTTAAGGCGGTGTTCGTGCTGCGCCCACGTCTGAACCCGTACTGACTATTTGTTAGGACACTATGTCTCTCTAAAAAACCACTAACTTGATTTACTACAACTTTTTCTATAACTTTATTAATGACTGACAATATGGCAATCGGCCTATAGTTTGTGTAATCATAATGACTGCCATTTTTATATATTGGTCGTATTACAGCTTTTTTTAAATAATCTGGGTAAACACCGGTCGATAAACTCAAATTAATGAAGTGCGCTAAAACAGGACTAATCTTGTCTACAATTAATTTTAAATCTCTTACTCTTATGTTGTCTAAACCTGGCGATTTTTCTTTGCTTAATCTTTTTATAATTTTTCTTACCTCTTGTGGTCTCACCTTTACAAATCGGAACGATACATTGCTTTTATTTACGTATGAATTTCTATCCAGTAATTTTATACTACAAACATGTTTTATGGACAATATTTCCTTCGTAAATGTTCTAGCAAACTCACAGCATATGTTATACATAGTATCAGTTTTACCTAAATATTTTTTTACTACATTATCTAAACTTGGTTTCGCACGCCCTATCCAGCTATTTATATGAATCCATATTTTTCTATAGTCTCCGTTACATTTTTTTATTTCTTCTTTCCTATAATTATTTTTGGCCTCATTTATCAACTTATTCACCTTTTATACACGGAACATTCAGAGTGTGATTTCAGATGTATTTATTCAATGTAGATTCTTCACAGAAAATGAACATTTAATTGATAACGGTTGTTACAAGTGAAAATTTGTATAAGTAGGTATATGTAACATTAAATAACATTCAATACTTAATTTCAAAATATGTAAAATCATAGAATTGGTTCTTGAGAAGCAAACTTTTTAGTTTATATTTAAATATTTGTTCGGAAGGTGCATTGCGTACTTCGTCTGGTATTTTATTAAAAACTGATGGACCACTTACATACACCGATTGCTCAGACTTTTTTAATAGCAGGCATAAGAAGGTCGACACACTGCTTGTTGCTCCTTAAACTATACCTTACTTTCAGAATACTTATTGAACGTCATAGCAAGCAGAATCCTATACTATTAAACGAGCAATATTTGTATATATATATATTTGTAATCGGTTTCTCGAAAACGGCTCTAACGATTTTGATGAAATTTAGTATACAGGGGTTTTTGGGGACAAAAAATCGATCTAACTAGGTCTCATGTCTGGGAAAATTAGTTTTCACCGTTTTTTTTATATATATTTCTTAGCGCGTTTTAGTGCGTTCAAGAAACTTACAGCGCCATCTGTTGTTGAGTAGCATAGCTTGCTCACCCGATGATATTTTATTCACACAGAGCTTAAGATCGGTCGCCCAGGTACTACAATGTAAATAGAGCGAGTCTACTACCGTTTCAGAACGTGTTATCGCAGCGTTAAATAAACAGCAAGAAACCACTACAGCAAGGTTTTTATTGCGGCCGCTTAGTATTTCTACGTGGACACGCTTTATAAATGCACCAAATTTTTTCCAGGTACTAGTTAGGTACATAGCTCTAAAATTTAGATAGGAGCCAATTCTCCTAGCCAATTCTCAATGGAATTGGCTCCTATCTAAAATTGATATAAGACGTTAAACGACTGGATTACTTCCTAGAATCTGCTTTGTGCTAATAGCCGTGTTCCCCTGCAGGTGCTGTACCTGGGCGGGCCGCCCCCCGCGCCCCCCGCGGACAGCGCGCCCCCCGCCCCCGCGCCCGCGCCCCCCGCCGCCCCCCCCGCCGCGCCCGCGCCCGCCCCCGCTGTCGCCCCCGCCGTCGCGCCTGCCGAGCCCACTGACGCCGACTACTTCAAGGGAGTCATACAAGACGTGCAGGTTGGTAGTTTCTCTCTTTTACGCTCGTGTGTGATTATAGGACATTATCATGTTTATCTCTTCGAAATGCTATCAAAGTAATTGCTTGATGATATTGTGAATTGTGATATTGTGATTGTCCATTCCCATCGACACGCACATTCTACCTGTAGTTAGTAATCTCAGCCTCAGCAATTCGTGGGTTACTAGCAACTTCATCCCCGTGGTTTTAAAAGAAGATGAATTTCGCAAAATCACGAATCCTCTAACAGAGTCCTTTCTCCGAATTTGCTTGCTCCTCATTCTTAGTTTTGACATTACAACTGTGATTTTATAAATAATTTCGTTTTTGACTTCAGTAATGAGTAGTTTAACTACGTCGGCATCTTATCGTCTATCGCAGAGAAAGGACGAGTACTGGATATTTTCCATTTGACTTGCACCAGAAAGAGAAAAATAACTGTTTCATTAATCCGTTGCTTTCATATAAAATAAGACGTTAGCACAGAAAATATATAAGGTAAAGCAGCATGGAAACTCGGCCTATTTGTCAAAATGACGAACATCTGTATTGGAGCGTCAGGGCTACTCTGAATTTTTTATTTTGAAAAGCTACAGAATTTTGAGTATATCTTTGCAAACTTCTCAGATATTTGCTTTACCTATGGTTGTTTAGTTTCGAAGGTTGCTCAGTTAAGAAGGGTGTTCAGTTTGGAAAATTATTCAGGTTGACAGGTTGCGCAGGTTGTTTAGTTTGGTAGGTTGTTTAGTTCAGATAATTGTTCAACTTGAAAGGGTGTTCTGTTTGAAAAGTTTCTGTTTCCAAAGTTGTTCCGTTTTGATAGTTGTTTCGTTTTAAAAAATTGTTTAAGTTGTTCAGTTTGGAAGTTTGTTCAATTTGAAAGGTTGTTCAGTTGAGGTTCTTTGTTCGGTTTGGAAGGTTGTCTGGCTAGTTTTCATACTGCTTTATATATTTACTATGACTTTAGTTTGCAGTCGTTAAGAAAACTTTTGGTGCTACATCCATTATTTATGTTTGTGTTGTGTTGTGTTGGCAGGTGTCGAACGGTGTGAACGTGACGGTGGTCCAGTTCTTCCCGCTGGAAGCCGCGGGGCTGGCGCTGCCGCCGCCCTTCGGCGAGGTGACGCTGGACGGCGCGGGGGTGCTGCGCGGGGTGGTGTCGGACGACGCGTGCGCCTCCGCCCCCTGCCAGCACAACGCCACCTGCGAGCTCACCTGGAACGACTACACGTGAGCGTCATTACATAACACCCCACTTACTTATTTATTCATCTATTGCCTTACCACACTAGCAGGGTACATACGCCCTGTGTACAATATGTGTGTAGTAAATGAGACTACCTACTTAAAAATGCAATAATGCTAAAGGCATTTATGAGTAAAGGAGGAACTGATTTTAAACAGTTTTCAAGCCGCGTTTAATTTTATTTCTTTTTTATGAACCTCCAGGTCTTTTGTAAACCTACCTTTTAGTAAAATTATTTCTACAAGACTGTTTGTGTTCTAAACTCAATAAAAAAAAAGATTTTTTTTATGTTCAGATGCACGTGTCCGCGCGGCTACAAGGGCAAGCAGTGCGCCGAGGTGGAGTTCTGCCAGCTGCAGGGCTGCCCGCTCAACTCGCACTGCCGGAACCTCGACGGCGGGTGAGTCCGAGCAGACAATACCGAGACAATCTGTGTTCTCCTCACTAGATCGGAAAATTTTGCTTCATCGATCGAAATCTGCATGCAAAAGTAAATTTTAGATGATCAAACGAACTCCAGGAGTGAAGTTCGATCGTTATTATATGAGTCGCTTCATTCGAAGATATAATTTGTTTACAAGTAGTAGTCCTTAATTCGCCAGGCAGACGATGCACGCATTTAAGAGTAATTCATTTGATTCTCTTATTTAAAACGATTTCCGTCCGTGTTCACTTCACCACTGTAGCTGACATTCGCTTCATTTTTTAGAGTCTGTACCTATAAACCTTTAAACAAAACTTTGCATTTGGGTGGAAACCACAACTTGTGTCACAGTGTTTGGTTTTTTGGGAGGGAGGGTTGTTATATTATTATATCTTCGAATGAAGCGACTCATATAATAACGATCGAACTTCACTCCTGGAGTTCGTTTGATCATCTATTATATTTCGTCGCTTCATTCTTCAGATATAATTTGTTTACAAGTAGATGTTTAGAGAACAAAGTTTTGTTTGGTTACTGTGAAACAACTGTATATACAAGATGTTCTAGTTTAACTATCTAAGCCAACGAATTACAAATAGTAATTCGTTGAAAAAATCTGTAATTTGCTGATCCAAGCAGATAATAAATAACCTTTGATTTATACCAAAAGCAAGTATGCAACAAAAATCAACTTATATAATAAGTTACTCATTCGATACAACTGATATTACAAAATCATCTACCTACTGGTCTAATATATCAAACTAATAAAAGTGCTAGACGTGCTGGTCCAGCCAGCTGTTTTCACGAGTCGAGGCTGAGAGAGTTGCAATTTTGCAAAGCGGGGAAGATGCATGTGTCGACAAGTCTTCTCTCAGATAGTGTTTCTGGTAAATCAACCAGCTTATAAATCACAGCTGCTTAAGCTGATTAACGTGGATTTTAATTGATATTTACAATTTTCCTACATTGGCAGTTCTTGATTTTATTTTTTGAACAAAAATATGGACAGAACACGAGTGCATAATATATTCAGTTAAATAATATTAGAACAATATCGGCTAATCTTAGCCCGCAGTGGAAGTTTGATTAAATACGTTATGGCTATTCAACTCCATTATTTGCAAAATAATATAAGTATTCACTTTTTATTATTGAAAATTTTTGTGCCCCATGAGCATATAGTGAAATCGCTGATCTGTTCATTTTATTTTATATCATTAACTCTAAATTAAGGGACTATTTAGATACACACTTATTTACTTATTAGTTGTGTGTCCCAAGTAACTATTACGAGTACTAGGCCGATTAGGCTTGTGATTGTAAGTAGAAGAAGGTTTTAAACCAATTATTGGTTCCAATTCTATCACCTAATAAGTAAGTAGCAAAGATTACGGCAAACGATGATTGTCAAGAGAGCCGTTGTACAGCTGTTCATACGAACCAAACATCTCGTCACTTTGTTTTGTTAAAAATAACAGTAGTTGTTGGTTGTAGGACTATCAAACACGTTTGCGTTTTTTCTGGGGACAAGCTGTTACCCAAAGCGTATTTTGACATATATTGTTAAATAGGAGCCTCAGACAGCGAAGCTCAAGAGAACATCAGTGCAAGCGAGAGGATCAATACCCGCAGGACCTGTAAGATTAGTTAAAAAGGAACAGTATACTCTGATATGGATTATAAAAGTTTCAAGTGTTGAAGGACACTTATTTTGTATGATATAAATAATTAAGATGGGCTAAAAGGCAGAGAAGGCCTTGTGAAAACACAAAATACGGTGCCTTCGTCATCAGTAATTTTTCCCAAATATAAAAGGAACCGGAACCGCGTAAAATGTCCAGGTCAAAGGATAAAGTATCCATAGCTACAGCGTCTGGATCTAGTTTTCATAAAAAAAAACATAAATCGCTAAGGATTGTCGCTAAGAGCAAAACTAAGAGTACAGCGAACTTTAAAGCTGTGTCTTAAAAGTTTGCACACAGAGCCCGGGAGTGACTTTCATTGACTCAGCTGGCACCTGCGGCAATTTATGTTTCGTAAAATTTAAATAAATAAATATTGTGCCAATCGTACCATTGCCAATTTTGACAAGTTATTTGTACAATATGGTATGGTACCTACATACTCTTTTTTTTCTTTTCTTTTTTTTTTTTTTGTAACCTTAAAACAAATATTTTACTTCTTCGGCCTTCTTCGTAGCCTTTGGTTTTATTTACTGCTCCACACTAGGTACTAGTTAGGGAGTTGTCTGTATTTAATATCTTTCTGTAAGACAAGTATCTTGTGATGGCCAGGAATTTGTAGAAACATTAATACCATCAGATAAGATCTTCTAAAATATCATAATATTCATAAGGCACGGTTGTAAAATCGTAAAGAATTATATAGCGTGACTTCTTTCATATATTATGTTGAAAATTTAAATGTAGAAATTTTCGGTCATCTTAAAAACATAAATTAAGAGATGGGCTTTTCGTAGCAAGGAAGCCGTTTTTCAAAACATAATTTGTGAGGCGGTTGAATGACACGTTGCAATAGGTACATTTATTTCTTGGATTTAGAATAAATCGGTTACAGCTATTGCGTTTTGGTGCTCTAAAATTAGGTACCCAATATAAATTCCGATGGAATGTAACTCGTAACGGTTGTAACGCTGGAAATAGGAACTTATTCTCCAGTTAAAATCAATATAAACTTTGTATATTGGCTTTTCTTGAGGGTAAATTTTAAACGTGGATTTCACGTTACATTTGCACTACACGGAATATTATTTCCTCGTTTTTCCCAGGTAACACTAGGATACTGTGGTGTTTAGGGTTCATGCTTATGCATGTATTATAACAACATTGTGGTTATGAAATATTGCGATTTTCTACTTCGTAGAATTATCTGGACACAGGAAGTGTTGAAAAAAAAAACATTGTATTATACCAGCATGTACTTGTGTTACGGTTCTGTGCTGGAGCATGAGTTTTGGATGGATTGTAACTTTTAGTCGATGCTGCTTGAGCTTGGGGATAAGGCCAGAGCCTGCCTGTAACCTCGCTCCCCCCCCCATTTGACGGGTAATGAGGACCCGACCAAGGCTTCTTCTGCTGGGTTAAACGAGCTCCCGACGTTTGAAAAGATGCATCTTTATCTCTCAATAGTTTTATTTGCTTTAACTTTTTTATAAAAACAAGTTTTGTCTTTTACAGATACTTGTACATGCAAGCGGAGATATTTTTATCTAAGCCTGGAATTCAATTAGCAATTTAGTATCGGTGTATGTAATAATTTACAATAAACCGGTATTAGGTGATATTTGAGAAGTATGTGCTTGTCTATAGGCATGCCTTTTTTCAATATACTTAGGCGTACAAAAGTTCGACAGTGTGTCGTGAATATGATAGAGAACAAGTTTGGCGTATCAAACGTAGACGCCTAAGGTGTCTCGAAGACTCCTCAGGTGTCCAGACCTTAGGTGTCGGTTGGTCCAGGGCTGGCATGATCTTTTGCCTCGTGGACGGTTTTGTTCTCTTTACTATTACTGGCACCCTAAAATAAAATTTTAGTAGGTGGGTATTTTACAATAAAAATATTCTGGTTATGGTTAACAAACAAAAAGGCTTGTTGTGAAAACTAAAGACAATGTATCGCAGACGACACACATAGATGAACTTGATATTATTGTTTTCATTGACGATAAATTTTGACGTTAAGTCACAGTTACCGCCGTCGCAATTGACTCTCGGTCAATGCCGACCTTAACAATAAAAAGTTGACTCTCAGTCAATAGCAATTTTAATATCGCATATTGTAATAATTATTTGGCGTTTACTTGTAGTTAACGCCGTTACGATTGACTCACAGTCGAGTCCGACGTGAAAATAGATAACTTGTATTTTTATGCATGATTTATGTTGATATAGTTTGACATAACTCGCAGTTAAGCCGTCGTTATTGACTCGCAGTCAATCCCAACAACTAACAGATAGTTTGGCGTTAACTCGCAGTTAACACCGTCGTTATTGGCTCGCAGCCAATCCCGACAGACAATAGATAGTTGAATCGCAGTAAAAATATATTCAGATGTCGATTTTTGTCTATATTATTTGGCCATAACTCGCAGTTATGGCCGTCGCAATTGACTCGCAGTCAATCCCGACATAATAATAGATAGGCAACATTATGCATCACGTATTTTCAATACTATGTGGCGTTAACTCGCAGTTAACACCGTCGCAATTGACTCGCAGTCAATCGCGACAAGCAATAGATACTTGGTAACCCACAGTTCATATCTATGTAGATATCGCGTATTGTCAATATTATTTGGCCTTAACTCGCAGTTAACGCCGTCGCAATTGACTCGCAGTCAATCCCGACATAATAATAGATAGACAATCGCATTCCATCATATCCATTCACGTAACACATCGTAAATAATATTAGGCGGTAACTCGAAGTTACTGCCGTCGCAATTGACTCGCAGTCCATTCCGACGTAAGTTGTTCTATGATTCACTTGGTAATAAATGTTTAAAACACAAAAAAAAGAAAATATGTTTCATTTTTTACTTACCCTCGTAACTTTCGCCATTAGACGAAAAAACATCTAACACACATCATACACACGTATACTTAATACGTCGGTAACGTTTAATTTTGTTACTTTCCTTTATTTTTACTTTGTTTGTCGGAAGGTAAGAAAAGATAAAATTGTATGACGTAAACGAAGGCTAAAATTTTTAAGCCTGTGTAGGTGGTAATGAAATTTTGTAGTAATTAACTACAAAAAAAAATTATTGAAAATGTTTCAAAATCTCTCGATTAGACAATGTTCTAACATTTGTCGGAATTATCATAAACAAAATGTCATTATATGGTTTACGTCTATCTTATTAAATTTTCCATCATTTTCGTAAAAGTTCTGGGTGCGACCGATAGGTCATAATCATGGTTGTTACGTTGTCATGTTACGTTTTTGTATACAAAACAAGTAACTGGAGGTATCGGGCCGCAAGATACTAGTAGGCCGTAATAAACACTTCAATTTGTTTAGCAAATTTAAGAATAGAACATGTGGGTAATCTTGAAAATTTTTCTCTCTTAGAAAGAATTAATAATCAAAACAACACTTACTGAAAAGTTTTGAATCCAGTACAATTACACTAACACACGGAGCAAAAACTTATTTTATCGAAAATAATTTTAAATATTTGTAATTTAACTTCAATATTACAACTTCAGGTATAATAATCTATCTACTTCTTATTGAACATTGCGCTTCGGCATGGGACGCGTGCGTTCACTGCCCCGCACGAAAAAGGAATGAAGCGAATGTCAGCTACAGTGGTGAAGTGAACACGGACGGAAATCGTTTTAAATAAGAGAATCAAATGAATTACTCTTAAATGCGTGCATCGTCTGCCTGGCGAATTAAGGACTACTACTTGTAAACAAATTATATCTGAAGAATGAAGCGACGAAATATAATGGCCGCTAGCGTGAGAGTAGTCTCTTCTCATGCTCTGAAAGTGCTTTTTTGGTGCAGGATATAGGCTGCACAAAATCGAATTTTGTGCACCGCGGGCATGCAAGTAATCGCGGTGGTGTACGCCCTGCTGCCCCCCCCCCCCCCATGCGTCAAAATATTCTTCACTAAAGCAGAACAACTCATTTTTCAGTTACATTTAGACAGCACTTTAACGTTTTATTTCCTCGCAATCAATGTGAAAAGCAGAGTTTATAACTCGTCCACAAAACCATTTTATCCTCGACATTACTATCAGCCCTCGCCTTTGGCTCGGGCTGCTAAAATTCTCGGAATAGTGTATCGTTTTGTGCACTTGTTGTAAAATCTACTATTGAAATTAGAATGTGATGATGAACTATGGTAGATATTGACGCTATTCGTTAGCATTTTCCTCGCTGTGAAGTGAGGTGAAAAATTGTGTGTTTTCCTTAGCAACAAAGTTATTTCGCTTCTTGCGAAATTCTCCTTCGCTTGCTCGAGTTTTAATACAACGCACTCGCGCCAAACAACAATTTTGCTGTCTTGTAAAAAAATATCTAAACGAACTAAATAAAGTAACCGAATAGCCAAATGAGAACGCCATACACCAACTCAAGTGGTCGGATGAGCAGGTCAAGTTCAATATTTGCAGCGCGACTGTAGCTCGTAAGGCGTTTAAAATAAGAACGGTACACCGTACAAACTCTAATGTCTCAAGCTTGACGTGCTCTTAACTGTTAGTAAGCGTTCACGCGAGTGAATACGCAGGTTTTGTAGAGCTGTTAGTAATCGCAGATTTTATGGAGCTGTTAGTATTCGCAGATTTTATAGAGCTGACAGTATTCGCAGATTTTATAGAGCTGACAGTATTCGCAGATTTTATAGAGCTATTAGTATTCGCAGTTAAATTGAGCACATTCTATACCGTAGAGATGACACGCAAGTTGGTTATTCCGGTGCGTTTGGTAAACAATGTGCGGTGACGTTCCCCGCAGGTACGAGTGCGTGTCGAACGCGACCTTCGACGGGCTGAACACGACGCTGGGCTACCGGCTGCGCGTGCCGCAAGCCGTGGGCATCGCCGCCGACGCCGTGGAGCTGCCCGACACCCTCACCCTCACCTACCGGTCCGTGTGCACTGACACCCAGTTGCACAAACCACCTTCTAAATTAAACCTCATTTCAATCTATTGCCGTCACTTACTTTGTTAACAAAACAGAAAGAGTCCGCGATACACTTAAAGGAGTTTTAACTTTAAAGATGCTTTGTGCAACTGGCGGTTAGTTTTGTTATGCCATCTTGGGTACCATTAATTTTTAATACGTTGTTTTTTCTATGCAAATGACCGGTAATTAGTGTACCGTTTAACGGAAAGATGGGATTTAAATTTAAAAAATTCTCTCATAGAAACTGCATCAGCTGATAGCGCATTATGTATTGGAGGTCAAATTTGGTTTTTTGTATGTCGACCTATGTACCTTGGGAAAAGTTGTTCAGTATCATATGTACACACGGCCGCACATCAGTAGAAACACTTTTGGACCTTATGGCGTGGTAATAGAGTTGAAAAAGTTTCTACCAACAAGCGGTTGACCGTACATGCATATCTTTTGCTACCAAGAACCAATTAAAAGTCACCCTATATGGTCTCGTCTTGGCAACAGTTTACATGAAAATTTTTTAGTGGGATGTATCTTTCCAAAAATATTTAATGTTGTTTAATAATTTGATTTAATTTAGGTACAGATTGCTGAACGTGTTGTATTGTGTTGGCAGGAGCAAGCAGGGCGGTACGCTGTTTCACGCGGAGAGCGGCAGCGGCGAGTCGGGCGGCGCCTCCTGGTTCAGCATCGGCCTCTACCGCGAGCAGGTATATATATATATAATATAATATATATACTTGAAATCTTATTAATAACATAAGTGCATCAATACACAGCCAAATCTAATCTAGTATATAGTACCTGGGCGAACGATGTTTGCTCTGAATAATATTAACCAAAAGCCACTGACAGAGGGCGCTGTAAGTTTTATGAAACGCGCTATTTTCAAGAAATGTAAAAACGGAGAATACGAATGTTTCTAGACATAAGACCTAGCTTGATGAATTTTTCGCCCCCGGAAACCCCCGAATAGTAAATTTAGAGCCGTTTTCGAAACACCAATTACAAATATATACACCTATGTTTCGTAGGGAAAGTTAAACAGCTTCATTAATTGAACGTGCTCTTAAAATTAATGCATATCCTCAGGAACACGGTGTATACATTTCCGTTCTTGAAAAAAAATCTAAATGGGCATGCATCTCTTTCTAGCAACCGTGCCAGTAGTGTGTAAAAAAGAGGTTGAGACCTATTTAAACTGCAAGTTGTTAGGAAACGTCAAGAACGTATTTGCCATTCGCATGCGCTCTCTGGTTGTGTAGGTAACTTGGAATCTCTTTGGTAACATTCTACTACCTTCCTGCGGAGTGCCGGCGGCAGTTAACGGGGACGGGCGGAGTGGCGGGGAAGGGAACTTTACATCACTTCCCCCACACGTCTGTCACTTCGCAGAATGGTCGTGTTACATTTTACTATTTTTAACAGTCGTCCGAAAGATTCATTACGATAAACTAGTGTTGCTGACGCGTATCGTTAGCGAGTCGCGGTGCGATTTTAAGGCGTAGGCTGTCTTGGACAAGAATGCCTTAGAAAAATTTTGTATCTCTATGAGAAACATGGGTCGAATAAGGAGTTTTTTTTGGCTTCCTTATACAAACCTAGCATGCTAGAAATTTAAGAAGATTTCGGTGAGAATTTTGTCTCGTTTTAGACCCGTGTGTCTTTGGGGAAGTACTTCAGTTATATGTTCAAAATGACTTGCTAAAACTTGGCCAGGGGCACACTCCGGACCCGGACACTTGATACAACGAGTGGGAAACCACTAATGGAGATGACTCATGGGTCGTTAATTAGATACTATTTCCATCTAAAAAAGAGACCCGCATAATTCAACTAAACCTGACAAGGAATCCGGCAATCGCGAGGGCGCGGGTCGCGGGGGTGGATTCCAAGGGGGGTGGAGAGTGTCCGTTCTGTATGTACATTACTTTATTCTGTGCCAGTTACCCGATAGTAACGGTGTGTGTGATGCGCAGGTGACGATCCAGTGGCGCGTGGGGGCGGCCCCGCTGCCCGTGTTGCGGCGGATGTCGTCTCGCACCGACCACCTGCACTGGACCACGCTGCGGCTGGCGGTGGGCGCCGGCACCATCGCAGGTACAATGATCCCTCGCTTCCTCTACTTTCATCAATTCATTCATGTCTAACCTAGCCTTTATTGAGAAACTGCACACAAAATTTTAAATGATTAGTTTTTCAGCAATTTCGCAAGTGTCCTTTTAGATGAATTATTTAGTTTTCGATCAAGGCATTATCCCTATTGTACCGTGTTCAGAGCGGGCTAGAAGTTTTGCGCGAACTGTACTGCCCTAAAGTTACTCAATATTAATGTCGACCTCATTTACACGGCCATGCCAGCGCCAGCGCCAGCCAATATACAGGGGGGGGAGAGGCAGACTTTCCTTTTTGTATAATAATTTGTTCTGTGTTCTCGCTCTATTGTTGATAATTGGTCGTTACTGGCACAGGTGTGTTCGTGGAGGCTGACGGCCATGAAGAGGCGGGTTTCTCCGCGCCAATGGACGTGAAGGCGTGGCAACACCTGCTCCTCTTCGGCCACATCTACCTGGGAGGTGTCCACCCCGCCGCGCGCCCCACCACGCTGCCGCCCACCACCCTGCCTTCGGTGAGGGATGCTTACTCCTAGGTTGTCTGGACGAGATCACACTTAAGGCCATGAGGTGGGATGTTCTGCGCCAATGATAGTGATGGCGTGGCAATACCTGCTACCTCTGTAATGTAATAAAACATTTACAACTACCGTCTTCCCAATCGTTGATTGGTTTACCAAGCAGGATCACCTGCCTGAAGTACTTGATTGACTTTTAAACGCGAATTTCGGGCTTTTTTGTTTTGGCAGAAGCCCCGGGTTTCTTGTCTGGTCAAAGTTTTTTTTATTGATAAATACTTATCAACCTCCATGTTTTGTCATATGAATTGTTTTGCTCCGACCTGAAATCATTTTACGTTTACTTATTCATAAAAATAAATAAGTAATCGTGTTTCAATAGTAATAATTTATAAAAGACAAAGTAACAAAATGAAATAAGGAAAAAACACATATTGTTTTCTCGATTACCTTCAATCTATCTAATCTAGTGAGGCATCCATCTCGCCATAATTATAACTTAAGAAAACCTTCTAGGCCCTCGGTCCAAGGCATAAAAAACTGATTATTTATTTATCAAGGGGGATGAACTTGGCTCAGATATACTTTTTTTCATGTCTCAAGAGGGCAAACGAGCAGGTGGTCCATCTGGTGGTAAGTGGTCACCATCGCCCATAACATATACTGTCTTATTAGTGAGAAAATTTGACACTAATAAGACAGCAAAGCGGTTACCCACCCTGAGAACTAAGATGGTAAGTCTCATGTGCCGGTAATTTCACTGGCTCCCTTACCCTTCAAACCGAAACAAAGCAGTGCAAACACTGCTGCTTTACGGCAGAAAAAGGCAAGGGGGTACCACCTACAACCTGCACCGACTTCTTTTGCTTCTAGTTTTTTTGTGAATACTATCAATTTAACTGCATGTATGTGTTGTGATGGTTTCAGACGGACGGCTCGACGGACACGTCTGTATGGGAGTACACGGAAGGCGATGAGTTCACCATTGACAATCTCCAGGGCGAGTACTTCAAGGTACGTTCTTGCTACTTACTTACTTACTTACCTGTCATATTTTGTTTGTTTTAGGGTTTGTTTGTTTTAATACTCTGTGAATTTTTATTCGCTTTATTCTGGATTCCAGTGATTGTCCGAAATTACTCTTTAATTGGGGATTGAAACTAATTAAAGCTTATCTTTTAAGCCACTGTTTAAAAAAAAACGTCTCTATTTTTAGGCCAATTTCCTTTGCCACCAGTTGCAGAATCGCTCATTACAGTCAAAATAGCTTGATTAGAATGGCAGGTACTGCTGCAGTACCGAGCTATGCGTGAGAGCAGGACGAAATGATACGTATCTCTCTGTCGCTCTAATATCTTACGCATCGCTCCGTCCACTTCTCACTGAAGCCATTCATCATCATTTAGTGTGGATTGTACTGATGTCAGAGTTGTTGAGCCTTTAGAGGCCTCTAATATAACATGGCATTCATTAGATCCATCGTTGGTCTGTGTATACGATACTACAACAAAATACCTGATAATGTAGTGCACATACCCGAGAGAAAGTTTAAAGAATGTGTGAAGCAAACGTTATGTAAAAAGCTTACTATAACCAAGCTACAATCCCTTGGCGTCTGAGCTTCGCTCTATATAATCTTAATCAAAGCTCACTAACAGATGGCGCTGTTGGGTTTCTGAAACGCACTAGTTTCAAGAAATGTTCGAAAAAAACGAAGAAAACTAGTTTTTCTAGACGAGAGACATATATCGATTGTTTGCCCCTAAGTCCCGAATAGTGTATTTCACTGAAACCGTGAGACGTTTCCGTATAATCTTAACCAAAGCCTCTAAAACGCACTATTTTTAAGAAATGCTAAAAAAAACGAAGAAACCGAATTTTCCTGGATATGAGACCTAGCTAGATCGATTTTTCGTCCCCAAATACCCCCATATACACAATTTCATCGAAACTGTTAGAGCCGTTTTCGAGAAACATAAAAATATAAGTGTATAATATTGTTATTCTGTTCTGAGGATTTTGCGCAGTGGATTGAACAATTCCTTTAAAACAAGTTACATACCTAATAATGCCATACAAGCCCGCGATTCACAGGTAAAATTATTCAACATGAATTTAAGTATGACTCACCCAATTTTTGTGCTGCCCACAAGGTTGAATATAGAGACAAGAGAATGGAAGAGATATAGGAATTTGGAGTGCAATGTTTATGTATCGTGTCCTCTTACGCAGGGTTGTATGGGCGCGGTTCACGTCGGTAACTTGTTACTGCCATTCTTCACGGAGGAGCAGCTGTTCGTGGGCGCCGCAGCCACGCTGCTCGCAGCCCAACCGCACTACGCGCTCACGTGAGTTTATACAGGGTGTTGTGTGTGTGTGTGTGTTTTTTTTATACGAAGGTGCCACCTGATGGTAAGTGGTCACCACCGCCCATAGCACCCACTGTCTTATTCTTAGCATATTTTGACACTAATAAGATAGCAAAGCGCGTTGCTCACTTTGAGAACTAAGATAGTATGTCTCATGTGCCGGTAATTGCACTGGCTCCCATGCCCTTGAAACCGAAACACAGCAAGGCAAACACTGCTGCTTCACGGCAGAAAAATGCAAGGGGGTGGTACTTCCCCAGATGGACTTTCTACAAAAGCCCTACCACCTTCTAAAGTATGTGTTGTTTTTGTGTGTAGTTTTTACGCGTTTGTGTTTAGTACACACTGTCCCGCTGTTGGACAAAGGCACCACTCGTCCGCTCGTCCGTGGTTGCTTCCCAACTCCCGCGATCGCTCAATGAACCCAGCATGTCCAAAAAACTAAATTAGTCAGATATCGTCAGAAACGCGCTTTTCATACTCGCACCTTCAAGTTCAACTAGATGGCACTGCTAGTTAGTACTGGGAAAATGGAAAATCGCATCTCTGATACTGGATGGTCACGGACGGTCACCATCACGTAATCAGTATAACCAGAATTCGTAAATACCAAACAGATATTATTCTTTTACGGTAAATACCTTTTTCACATTTAATTCGAATTCTCAAGCATATTACTTATTGGATTTTGGTATATAAGTATTTTATGTCCGTATTTTTGGTAGAATGTACGGTGTCAACTTAAAGTCTGGATGAAAAAGGATTCAAGCAAAAAGTCATTGAATCATGAACTCAAAAGAGGTTGCACTCTCGCTCATGAACTATTTAGAATTCAAGCTCAGAATGCTAGAAAGGCGTTCGCCATAAAAAAGTTAAATCATCACGTTTCTTTCCAGAAATTTTTTAGATTTGATAGATGAAGAAACTAATAAGAAAAATAATATATTATGTAATTAGTGAATAAAAGACGGATTTAAAGCGAGGGCCAGAGATGAATCACGAGCAAGTGAAGGATTCTAATTCCATGCGGTCGTGTATCAAGTGTTAGAATCCTGAGCGACGCGAGTGATTCATGGCCCTCGTTTTAAATCCCTTTTATTTAAGAGTTGCATACTATACTTTATACCATGACTACGAGATGCGAAAATATACATTTAAGGAGGTTGTATAGTATTGAGATGGAGGTTGAATATATTGGTGTATTCTAAATTCAAACATCAAAATAGTGATTAAAAGTGCCTTTTATCAAATTCCGTAATCCGTCTTTTATTCACTAATTGCATAATGTACTATTATTCAGATTCTATGATAGTGTGAAAAAACAAAGTGTTTGAAGTAGTGTAATCGGGTGTGTTTGTTGTGTAGTTCGGGCGCCCCGTACGGCGCGAAGCAAGGAGTGGGCTGCGTGCTGTGCCTGGAGGCGGACTGCGCGCACGGCGGGCACTGCGCCGACGTGCGCTCCTCCTACGCCTGCGCCTGCGCGCCCGGCTACCAGGGCGACTACTGCCAGGTATCCTGTCCTACTAATATTGTAAACGTGAAAGTTTGTAAGTATGGATGTATGTTTGTTACTCTTTCTCGTAAAAACTACTGAATGGATTTAAATGAAACTTTACAATAATATAGCTTATACATCAGAATAACATATAGGCTACAATTTATAAACCTGCGCAGATGAAGTCGCTGCACCAGCTAGTCATACATAACGTCGAGGTTCTTTCCCGTCGTTGTAGGCTTCCTGTACTTTCATCAATCCTTTTATACATGCTCGTCGATTTAGGGTACTTTTAGTCTGGCGTTTATTTAGAACGTCCTAATTTAGTCCTGGTACGTTCGCCGAGGCCTTCCTCTTCCAACGTTTCCATTCACTCTCGCCTGGTACATCACTCGTCAATCTTCGTTCATTCATCCTCTCTACATGAACAGACCAGCTCGGTATTCTTTTTTCAATTGTAGTCACTACATCTTGATTTACGCCACAACGTTCTCTTATTTATCTTATCTCTAATTTCTAATCCTATCACTCAATTTCTTCAATATTTCTGCTTTGACGCTTCTTCTGCTATACTATACAGGGTGTAAGGGACGGTGTACCGAAAACAGAAAGGACGTGCTCAGTCAACGAAACTGAACAACTTTCTCAAAGAAACATATGTTGGGAAATGAAAAAAAAAATCGACCCAACATATGTTTCTTTGGGAAAGTTGTTCAGTTTCGTTGACTGAGCACGCCCTTTCAGTTTTCGGTACACCGTCCCTTACACCTTTTATACCCAGCTTTCACTGCAGTATGTATTTGTAGTTACAGTATAATATATTTGTATTGCAGATTGACATAGACGAATGCCAGAACCACAAATGTGAGAACGGTGCGACGTGTCAGGACGGACTCGCTACCTACACCTGCATCTGTCCCCCAGGCTTCCACGGAGACTTGTAAGCGAAATATATTTTTAATTTATGATCCTGAACCATAAAAATATAAGGGTAATAGAAGGTAAAATATATGTCACATGGTATTCTGACATTCATTATTCAGTCATTGTTAAATACGGCATAGGCATCGTTCTGTAATTTTTTTATGAGGATGTCAAATCACGTTAGATGATTTGACATCTCAACTTGGGACACAATGGCAGATGTCATCTTCCATGTCATTCCTTCTATTCCGAGCGAAGCAATGAGTCCGAATTCTTTGTCCTGAACTTCTTGATCCCCTTCTTTAATCCCATCAGAGGGTGAATATTTCATTTTTAGTGAAAATTACATTTCAGTGCTTACATAATTAATACAACGAGCTATAAAAAGGGTTGAACGAAGCGACCTGGAAATGTGATATTTAATACTTTCGTATGAACTGACAAACTGTTAGTTTGCCGCACTAATACCTATGTCGCAACACAATACGAATTAGCATTTTTAGAATTGATGATTAATCAAGTAACGACTGATAGATATTTAGTGGTATAACAGTAGCGTTAACAAAAATTAGTATTTTCGGTGCATTATTATTATTAATCAGCGAAAAAATTAACTAAAAGTAGCAGTATACACTCGTTTTTCAACAGCATTTTATGTCCCGCATAAGAATGCAAGTCATTTGAATTTAGTATGGTAAACGGATCGCCTTAACGCGTGCACGCGAGTGATTACACGGGTTCTGTATGTTTGTATTGCAGCTGCGAGCTGGACATCGACGAGTGTTTATCGTCTCCGTGCGCGCACGGCGGCACGTGCGCGGACGAGCCGGGCGGGTTCTCGTGCGCGTGCGCGGCCGAGTGGCGCGGGCCCCGCTGTGACGCCCCGCGCACGCGCTCCTGCGCACAGCGGCCCTGCGCGCCCGCACGGGGCGTCTGCAGGCAGGGCGCGCCCGGTCAGTACCACTCTCAGATCACAATCAGTACCTCCTCAGTGATGCTGACTCAATATTCCTTGTTGGCTTCTGGAACAAAGTGTCAGCTGAGTATTTTAGTTAGCTGTCGCTCTAACAAAGTGCCAATATGAGAAACGACACAACTAGCGATCTTGGAATAAAATAATAGTTGGGTTGGCTAGCATTGTATCATTTCGGAGCAAGCAGCGAATGTGCCCGTTTGGTTGTAGATAGTTCATGAGTAGACGTGTCTAGAGAGCCCGGGACACAAATTTATCTGGCCCTCTAGTGGTGTTAATTACATAATTAATATTCCTTTTTTTATTTTCCATGAATATCTCGAAAAATGCGACACATAACAAAAAATGTCCCAGCAATGAATTAATCTAAATAAACCCTTAATTCACCCCCTTGGAAGATAAATTTTGGAAAATCCTTTCTAATTCAATAATTTTTACAACCTTTGTGCGAAATTTCACATTTACATATACAGCGGTTACGGCTCAATGTTGATGCATCAGTTACGAAATGTTCTTCTTCACATTAAATTTTTTCTTAATTGCTCATTTTCCCCTCTCAAGATCTTTTAAAGTATTGAACCTAGCTAAATGTTGTAATGTAATTTTTGTAGAGAATTTTATTTAGATTAATTCATTGCTAGGATATTTTCTGCTATATGTCGTAGTTTTCGAGATATTCGAGAAAAATAAAAAAAGGGGACATTCTTTACGTCCTTAAGGGCCAGAGGGCTAGAGGGCCAGATAAATTTGTGTCCTGGTTTTTTTAGACTCGTCTAATCATGTTCCAAAATGTTTTGTTAATTAAGGTGATTGAAGCCAGCAAATTAGAAGCTATGCGATCGTCAATGCAAATATGAACCTTATTAACACGTTGATAGCGTTCATATAAGAGTGCTCTTCAACGTGGTTGTTACAACCAACGTTGAGACTATCAACCATAAAAAACCGGCCAAGTGCGAGTCGGACTCGCGCACCGAGGGTTCCGTACCACCACATAATCATACTCGTAATTGTATTAGTTGAAATTTCAGTAAGTTAATATGCTAGATTTTTTGAGTCCGACACGCACTTGACTAAATTTTATTATTTGTTGTTATTTTATAGCTTATGCACTATAAACATACCAATTTTCAAGTTTGTAAGTGTTCCCGTTTTTAAATAGAACTAAAACAAAAATCGCCTCAGCGACCATCCAACTTGACCCCTCTCTTATATGAATGTTCTTGAAACGGGAGCTCACCACAATTGGTTACCTTTAGTTGTGAGAAAAGTTGTAATATTTAATGATTTCAGACTTTTCCCATTATTTGTACTGTGAGACCTAGCTTTTTGCCAGATTTCAAAACTATAGGTCAACGGGAAGTACCCTGTAGGTTTTGCATTTTTGAATAAATGTATGGAGATGAGGACATAAAATGCCATATCTATTGATTGCGTCATTGCAAAAAATTTAAATTTTCAGATCTTGTGTGGTTCATAGATCCTAATATGTGGTATTAATTTCAACCTGATACCTCTACACGTTCGTGAGATAAAGGGTCTTGACAGACAGACATACAGACGGACAACAAAGTGATCCTATAAGGGTTCCGTTTTTTTTATTGAGGTACGGAACCCTAAAAACAGGGTTTTTTATTGATTTTATACCACATAAATAATTATTTTTTCATATTTTTACTTTAATTTCATAAACCGTAAAATTTAGAATTTTTGGGCGGAAGAATAAAAAAAGAAGCATCAAAATCGTTTTAGAAGTTTAGGAGAGCCTTAGAAGCAATAGCTTATTATTTCTTTACACCAATAGCTGTGTTCAATTCGCAGATCCTCCGACGGGTAACAACTACACCTGCGAGTGTCTCGAAGGGTTCGAGGGCGTTCATTGCGAGGACGCCTTCTGCGAAGTGAGGCCCTGCAAGCACGGCGTCTGCAATGTTGAAGTCAAGGTATTTATAATAAGTTTACTGACATATAGAGCAATCAATAAAACAATACATCAGCAGTTAAAATAATACATCAGCAGTTAAATAAATTAATGTTTTTTAAAGCGAGGAAGAGAAATACATAAGAAACAACGATGCATCTTAGGAAAGAGACATTTGTCCGTATAATCCATCCATCCATCCGTCCATCTTAGGAAAGAGACATCTGACTCTGAGCGGCGTATCGGCGGCGTAGTGAACTGACTGAGCCGCCGACCGCGAGCATCGTTCGCAGCGACTCGGCCGCTCACTGAATGAATACGCAAGCGAAACGCCGCAAACTGCGTACAGTACGCGCTGAATGGACTTTCCGTTTAAAATATATAGGGAGGCGATCTAGAGGCAAACGCTTAGCTGCTCACTATGAGCCTAATGTAGACGCGCCCTAAGTTGTTGTTTGTTTGCTGTTCAGCCTCCAAAGTGCGTGTGCGAAGAAGGCTTCAGCGGCGAGTACTGCGAGACAGAGAGGGACGAGTGTGCGGAGGGGGGCAGCACCGCGTGTCTACACGGGGGGCGCTGCATCGACTCGCGGGGCGCCTTCCTGTGCGACTGCGACCACACTGGTGAGTATACAGTATACAGCGCGGGTACTGGGGGGGGGGGGGGGGGCAGCACCGCGTGTCTACACGGGGGGCGCTGCATCGACTCGCGGGGCGCCTTCCTGTGCGACTGCGACCACACTGGTGAGTATACAGTATACAGCGCGGGTACTGGGGGGGGGGGGGGGGGGGCAGCACCGCGTGTCTACACGGGGGGCGCTGCATCGACTCGCGGGGCGCCTTCCTGTGCGACTGCGACCACACTGGTGAGTATACAGTATACAGCGCGGGTACTGGGGGGGGGGGGGGGGGCAGCACCGCGTGTCTACACGGGGGGCGCTGCATCGACTCGCGGGGCGCCTTCCTGTGCGACTGCGACCACACTGGTGAGTATACAGTATACAGCGCGGGTACTGGGGGGGGGGGGGGGGGGCAGCACCGCGTGTCTACACGGGGGGCGCTGCATCGACTCGCGGGGCGCCTTCCTGTGCGACTGCGACCACACTGGTGAGTATACAGTATACAGCGCGGGTACTGGGGGGGGGGGGCAGCACCGCGTGTCTACACGGGGGGCGCTGCATCGACTCGCGGGGCGCCTTCCTGTGCGACTGCGACCACACTGGTGAGTATACAGTATACAGCGCGGGTACTGGGGGGGGGGGGGGGGCAGCACCGCGTGTCTACACGGGGGGCGCTGCATCGACTCGCGGGGCGCCTTCCTGTGCGACTGCGACCACACTGGTGAGTATACAGTATACAGCGCGGGTACTGGGGGGGGGGGGGGGGGCAGCACCGCGTGTCTACACGGGGGGCGCTGCATCGACTCGCGGGGCGCCTTCCTGTGCGACTGCGACCACACTGGTGAGTATACAGTATACAGCGCGGGTACTGGGGGGGGGGGGGGGGCAGCACCGCGTGTCTACACGGGGGGCGCTGCATCGACTCGCGGGGCGCCTTCCTGTGCGACTGCGACCACACTGGTGAGTATACAGTATACAGCGCGGGTACTGGGGGGGGGGGGGGGCAGCACCGCGTGTCTACACGGGGGGCGCTGCATCGACTCGCGGGGCGCCTTCCTGTGCGACTACGACCACACTGGTGAGTATACAGTAATCCCGGAAAAGCATAATAGTTACTGAAACTTGGCGCTTTAAAGTTATCATGAAAGTCATTGTCTATCGAGTGTTTTGATAAAAAATCGTTAACAGTTTCAATATACAGAAACACTAACGTCGAAAGTATGTTTTTTAGCAGAATACTCGATTGACCGTAATAACTTCGCTGACTATTTTTAGCGCCATCTAGTTTTATACTTTTCTGAGTTACGATTTCTGTAAGGGGATGGGCAGTTATTATTATTATTCGTTCGTAGTTATGGATTACTCTCATAACTCGGAAAGCACACAGGGCATTTTAAAGTTGAAAATGATGTAACATGACTGACAGCAGGAGAGCGCTATACGTAAGAGCAGGACGGCGCGATACGTGTCTCTGTCGCTCCAATATCTTACGCATCGCTCTGTCCTGCCCTCACACTGCTGTGATTCCAATGAAGCTGTATTATTTCGAGTGTAGTCAGGTTATTTTGACCTAAAACCTAATGTATAGCATACTACAAGGTTTTTGATCACGGCCGCAAGTCGGTGGAATCACTGACCTTAAGTAGGTCTCTGGTTGTGGGCTTTTGTAGCGTAGCGCTAGTTCAGCTTATACTGGTTTTGTTTCCACTTCCTTTCTGCCATGTGTACGTGAAGTTCGGTGCCTCTTAGTAGACATTTTGTCAGACATTCATATCTAAGAATTTTAACACCCCACCTCTTCCCGTAGCTGAATTAAAATCGAATTTAGAATCGGATGTGCAGCAGTATTCTATTCTATAGCAGTATATTGTTAGTATATGCTATACATACATACTGCGGTCACCAACAACCGCGTCTATGCTGGCCTGCCAGTAAACACGCGTGGTGACTGCGGCATTACCCTGGCGGAATGTTATGATGATGATGGCGATAGTTCAATCGATTCAAAACACAATTTTTTTTATACCAATCTTTGCACTTGAAAATTCTTTAAAACTGACGTATACTATTTCACGTAGCAATAGCAAGTGAGATGATATTGACTCATCGTATGATCGTAAAATTTGCATTCGAGAATAGGACACTCAATCTCAATGTGTGACTCATCGAGTCACAATATATATTACCGGCATCTGTACTTCATAACATCCAATGAAACGTCCACTACGGGACAGGGAGCTCCCTCCACTTCAACAAAAACGCATCGTAATAAAAAGGGGGATTTCACATAATCACTGGCGACCGCTGTGATTGGTGACCGCAGTATGTAAGATGGTACGATACACAGAAAGATGCTGTTGCCCTTCCTCCGGTTCATAAGCCCTTAGTCGCCTCTTACGACATCCACAGGTAGAGATGGATTGGTACTATTCTTTGCGGGCACTACACGGACTGTACTAAATAATCTTTACTTCTCATAAAACAAATATAGATCCGAATCATGCCCTTGAAGACATTTTATATTATTTACAGTCCATGTAAGCCACATGGTTAGTAAGTAAGTACATTGTGTTCGTGACAATATGACTTATGTCTTAATCATCCATTGTTCGCTGTTTGTTTGTTCGCGTCAGTATGAACGAACGAGTGTGGTGGTGGTCTTATCACAATGCATGCCCGGTATCTGCTATCAGTGATATTGCGGTGATATCAGGAGGGTCGCGCCGCAATCCTTACTGATAACGAGATAACGTACAATAAGACAGGGGTACTCAAACTGCAGATACTTAATAATACTAGGGTGGTGATTGTCGAATAATAAGTACCTATTTGACAATATTAAAAACTTAGCTGCTTAAACGCACAGTTTTCTTTTTAATTGAAATTGAACCCCGTCGAAAGACAATAATGTGCTAGACCGGAAATAGTATTTGATAGAGAGATTCGTCATAGAGAAATCGTAAATATATAAGGTCCTAATGAAATAGTGAACAAAACTTTACTGTGTTACTCAGACCATGAAACTGAACAACTTTCCCCAAGGAACAAAGGTCGAAATATGAAAATCTGTTTTTGACCTCGCATAGAAACTGCATCAGCTGATAACGCATTTTGTATGGGAGGTCACATCTGGTTTTTCGTATTTCGACCTATGTTCCTTTGAGAAAGTTGTTCAGTGTAATGGTCTAAGTAACGTCTTAAAATTATGTTCACTATTTCATTATGACCCTATATCCGGTGACTTTAAACTAGTTCTTAGACGGAGAGCGCGTGGTCGTCAACCCTACCTCATCGATTACCAAGATGCGACTAATCTAGGGTGATGCACGTTAAAAAGTTGTATCCGAATCAACAGGGTTGCCTGGGCGCAACCTGGCAGGTTTTGTACAGTGGGCAAAAAACTTGTCATTTTTTGGGCAAAAATTACCTCATCGAATACCAAATAGGTACATAGTGTTCAGGGGAAGGGCAGAGCGATGCACAATGGTATAGAATAAGCTGGTTTATTAGGAAAGATACAAAAGGCATGAGAGCCGTGTGATGAACAAAAACGAACGACAATAACAGACATCTATCAAAATATATAAAACACTTATAAAAACGGCCAGCTAATAGTGGCGTCAACCATGAAGGTGCTTTACACCAACACACCCCCTCAACTCATGGCTTAACGTCACGCAGCCCTAACGCAGCCGTCAATAGCTCGTGCCTTATACGAGGCAAAGGTTTGGTGAGGATATCTGCCAACATCTTGTCAGTCGCCAGATATTCCAAAGTTATGGCTTTGTTGTCACGCAGCACATCTCTAATAAAGAAATGTCTAATATCAATGTGCTTGCTCTTTGCGTGAAATACACCGTGATCTTCAGCAAGGCAGATAGCACTTAAGTTATCAGCATGCATTCTTACCTTAGACAATGTGTGAAGACCTAGCTCCTTCAGCAGACTATTTAAGTATACAGCCTCTTTCATAGCTTCCGCCAAACTCACAAACTCAGCCTCACACGTAGAAGTCGCAACAATGCGTTGCTTTTGTGAGGTCCAAGATATGGCTGCACCACCTAGTACAAAAACATATCCAGTAAATGATCGTCTATCGATTACACAACTACCCCAGTCTGCATCCGAATACCCCTGAATACATAACCCTGTCGGTTTAAATAACAAACCATGCGTTATTGTACCTTTTAAATATCGCAAGATCCGCTTTGCAGCTTTCCAATGAGTATCTTGTGGATTTTCTGCAAACTGTGCAAGTTTTGCCGTAGCATTAGCAATCTCTGGTCTAGTTGCCACACTTAAATACATGAGTGCTCCGATCAGTTCTCTATAAGGAAAAGATTTCTCTGCAACCTTTTTCTCTTCACTTATCACTTGTTTTCCTGTCTCCATTGGAGTCTGAACAGGATTACAGTCTTCCATGTTGAATCTTTTCAATATATCTTTAATATATTTTTCTTGTGACAAGTAGTAACCATTACCACTTTTCTTTATATCTATCCCAAGACAATAAGTTGCAGGACCAAAGTCTTTTAACTCAAATTTCTTGGCCAGTTCTTGTTTGAACTTATCTATCACATCTCTCCGTTGCGAGCAGATCAAAATATCATCGACATAGATAACTACAAAAAGATCAGCTCCATCTTTAGCATGTTTATGATACAAGCAAGGTTCACTCACAGTAGGTCTCAACCCCATCTCTTTCAGCTTTGAATCCAGCTTAATATTCCACTGTCGTCCAGCTTGTTTGAGACCGTATAGTGATTTCCTTAGAAGACATGTGTCACCACCTGCTTTTATTTCTTCAAGCATTCTTATTGCCTTTTTTCCTGTTTCACTTTTACTATCTATTTCGATTAGTTTCTTTAGACTTTCTTCCAACAGTTCTGGAACCTTCATATAAATGTCTTCGTTTAAGTCTCCGTTTAAATATGCCGTGTTGATATCAATTTGGTCTATGTCCATTCCCATCTCAACGGCTAAAGCAACCAACAGACGTACAGTTCCAATTCGCGCAACTGGAGAAAAAGTCTTATTATAATCCAGCCCTTCTCGCTGACTATACCCTTTCGCAACTAATCTCGCCTTCTTTTTCTCTGTTTTGTCAACGTTTAACTTTGTTGTCAGTACGTATCGACAACCTACGACATTTCTATCAGGAGGCTTCTTCACAATGTTCCATGTATTATTTTTTACAAGGCTCCTTATCTCAGATAATATCGCTTCTTGCCATTTGTCTTTTTCATCACTACTCAAGGCCTGCTTTAACGTGATCTCAATAACTCCAGCAAAGTCATCAGTGTCGGCGTATTCCTCTGTTGATGCTTCGCTTTCATTATTTTCAGTTTCTTCAATCTCGACCATATTATACATCTTTCGAGGACGCCCGACGTGCCCTCTTTCAATTCTTGGTCTTCCAGGACCTCTTTTTAGAGTGATATTCCTCTCTAAAGCCTCATTGCCATCACTATCATTACTAACTCTAGTACCGTCTCCACTAGTATACGTACTACCGCTTGTTTCATCGCTCAATGGCAAATCTGGTGGCCTTTCTGATGAGATTTCTACACTTAAGGGTTGTCCCGTCAAAGAACCCGACTGTCCCGCTTGAATTTCTATTTCAACAGTCTTTTTATCACTATTCTTTTCACAGTGTGGTTCAATGAGTGACTCTTTTAAAATATTATCATTATTTTCAGGTAGCTTACCTTCTTGAAAACGAACATCCCTCGACACTATTATTTTTCTGTCTTCAGGTATCCACACTTTATATCCAATAGATTCAGCTGGATAACCAACAAAAATGCCGAGTGAACTTCTTGGTGCAAACTTATCCTTTCCTGGTTCTTTGTTCAAGACGTGTACTTTTGTACCGAACGATCTAAAATATTCGATATTCACAGGTCTCCCGAACCATTTTTCATAGGGAATTTCACCGTTCAAGCTACTACATGGACACCTATTACGTATGTAGCACGCCGTCGCAACGGCTTCTGCCCAAAAACTTGCGGCTAGTCCCGAGGATAAAAGCATACATCTTGCCTTTTCAAGCAATGAACGATTCATACGTTCAGCTGTTCCGTTACTTTGGGGTGTATGCGGCGTTGTTAGTCGTCTCGTAATTCCCGCACTTTGTAAATATAAATCAAAATTTTTATTTACAAATTCACCACCGTTATCCGATTGTAAACATTTGATTTTCCTATTTGACATATTTTCAACCTGACACTTGAAAATCTTGAACTTTGACAATACGTCACTTTTATTTTTTAGCATGAAGACTTCACACCAACGAGTACAGTCGTCAATAAAAGTAACAAAATATTTATTTCCCGCGTTCGATTGAACTCTCATGGGACCTACCACATCAGAATAAATTATTCGCAACTTCTCATTGCAGGGTCCACTGGACTTCACAAAAGGCAACGAAACCATTTTCCCTTTAGCACACACATCACAATCACGCAAGTCACAATCAGTATTTACCGGGTCAATACCTGATTTCTTAAGTAATTTCATAAGATCTCTTCCATTCAAATGTCCCATACGCTCATGCCATCTATACAGATCGACATTCTTACTTCCTGATACCACAGACGCTGAAGCGTCCATTTCCCTCAAGTAATATAAATTACCTCGCCGGTCAGCGGTCAGCTTTACTTCGCCATCCTTGACTGCGTATGCTACATCACGCTTAAAAGTGACTACACAGCCTCGTTCAGTGAGCTTAGCGATTGAAATTAAATTACTTCGTAAGTCGGGAACTAGTAAAGTATCTTCAAATTTTATGAAGCGCGTACGGTCGTCATTGCATGCTAATATCTTAACTGTACCCTTACCTTGCACGGTTGTAAAAGATTCAGTGGCTAACTTTAACTTTTGGCTCGAAGGCAGTACCTCCTCAAACCTTGCCGCGTCGTTGCACATGTGAGCACTGCATCCGCTATCAAATAGCCATTCTTGACGGCGCTTAGCTCCTACAGCCAGGCAGTCTGAAATTTGATTGATGGTTAATGCTTCACATTCTACAGTTCCATCTGGTTCTGCGCAACTTTCAGCGCACCTAGTTTCCGAAGTTTTCTTCTTCTTTTTACAGTCCGATGCCTTGTGTCCAAATATATGACATTTAAAGCATTTATACTTAAAATTCGTTCCAGTTCCGTTCCCTTTCTTCTGACTACTTGTTCCAGCTCCAGATCCATTCACGTTTTTCTGACGTCTACCCACATACATAGCACCTTTGATATCTTCAACTTGAGCGTTTCCTCTCGAGGTATACTCCTCGACGATCTTTACTCGAAGTTGTTCGGGTTTAGGAAGGTTGTCCCTAGACTCTATAGCGCAACGAAAGTTTTCAAAACTAGAAGGCAGACTATACAAAAGCATGATTGCCAATAAATCATCATGGATTTGGATGCCCATCTCTTCAAGCTTATCTACAGCTTCAAAGAAAGAATCGAGATGTTCGCTTACATTTTGATTTTCGCCCATCTTCTGCAACATCAACCTTTTCAACAGCGTTGCCTTTTTCGCAGGACCTCTCGACGCAAACATACTCTCCAATTTCAGCCAAACTTCTCGTGCAGTTCCCACCTTCTTTACATGATGAACAACACTTGGATCCAACGATAAAATCAACTCGATACATTCGATAGTACTCATCAAGGAGTGCCTAAACCAACAGGGTTGCCTCACTCAATCCTGGCACATTCGGAAGTCGGCCTGATTGAAGGTGGTCAAAAATGACAAAAATTACCTCATCGATTACCAAGTAGGTACTTATTACAACTGATAGAGCTCTTCAAGAAGGGGCAAAATCAATAGGGTTGCCTCGCCAAATCCTGGCACATTCGTGAGTCGGCCTAATTTTAGGTTGGCAAAAAAATACAAAACTAACTTACGATAATGAGTAATGAATTGAAACTTATGCCATTTGAAGGTTCTAGACATCTTAATAATATTTGCTATAGTATGCCAACACTTGAACTCATCTAAATATATAAAAGAGCATGTCCTGACTGACTGACTGATTCATCAACGCCGGGCCGTAACCGCTATAGATACAGATCTGAAATTTTGTACAAAGGTTCTATGTGCGTCAAAACCACCTACTAAGAAAGGATTTTGGAAAATTCATCTCCCAAGGGGGTGAAATAAGGGATGAAAGTCCTTTGTTTCTTGAGCTAGATTCACACAAATTTGAATTTAAGCTTCTGATAAAAAATAAAGAAATACGTGTTTAAGCATTTCTTAAAAATCATCCTTCAAGGGGGTGAAAAAGGGGATTATTTTTTTCCGTATGTTGGTCTATAAGTCTTTCAGTTTTAAAGGTAGACCTATAGAAATTTGCATTTAAGCTTTTGGTAAAAAATAAAAAAGTACGTGTTTTAGAATTTTCCAAAATTCATCCCCTAAGGGGGTGAAATAGGAGATGAAAGTTTGTATGAAAGTCCGTCAGTTTTGAAGTTAGGATCTTTAAAATTTGTATTTAGGCTGACGACTGAAAACTCAGTTTGACGTGTCTCAGGGTTTTTGAAAATCCTACACCCTAAGGGGTGAAAAGGGGGATGAAGTTGAAAATCCTTCATTTTCAAAGTAAAATCCACAAAATTTATTGTTTAGGCATTAGGGTTGTAATTCTGTGGAATGTACATCACTGTTATTGAAATTTCACCCCAAATTCAACCCCTAAAAGAGGGAAATGGGGTGAAAAGTCTAAAAACCAATATGGGTATCGTTTGTATGGTTTATCGGGTCGCTGATTACGAAAACTACAACAATTTTGAAATCCATCGTGGTGGACGTGGCATACCCTAATCCCTTGGGGATGGGGTTGGTGTGCGATAGAGTTGAAATGTCTAAAAATCAATATGGGTGTCGTTTGTATGGTTTATCGGGTTGCTGATTACGAAAATTACAATAATTTTTAAATCCAACGTGGTGGACGTGAAATACTATAATCCCCTAGGGATGGGGCTGGGGTGCGATAGGTTTGAAATGTCTAAAATCAATCTGAGAGAGTGCGAGAGGGAGAGTTAGAGGAAGGGCGAAGGGGGAGGGAGGTAGAGGGGGGGTGAGGGATGGGGGAGAGAGGGAGGGGGAAAGGGAGGGGGAGAGGGAGGGGCGAGCTAGAGGAAGAGAGAGAGGTAGGGGTAGAGGTAGAAGAAGCGGTAGAGGTAAAGGTAGAGGTAGAGGAAGAGGTAGAGTAGAGGTAGATGGAGGGGGAGAAGGAGGGGAAGGGAAAATCGGGAGAGGGAGGGAAATGGGGAGATGGAGGGGAAAGGAGCAGGAGAAGGAGGGGGAGAAGGGGGAGGGGGAGAGGTAGGAGGGGGATACAGAGTGAGGGGGAGGGGGAGAGGGAGAGAGAGGAACGAGGAGAGGGTTTTAGTTTTTCTCAATTTTTTCTGCGAGTTGGCTCTGTTTTAAAATATAATGTAAAGGAGTCTCTCATATCTCTCACTACATTTGTTAGGTTAAGTGGCAACTTTAAGGCATAATACTGCTGCTAAGTTCCTCTGTTCTGAGGAATTTATGAGTAACGTCTGTATATTATATAAAATTTAGCTGGATCTTGAATTGTACTCATTGATTTGCGCAGGGTTAGTCCCGTTTTTCCTTAGTTTAAAATTACCCCGAAATGACGGGAAAATATCTCATTACTTCGGAAAACCGGTAACAACATAAATACGAAATCCACGCGAGCGAAGCCGCGGGCAACAGCTAGTTTTTCATATTATTATACAGGACGAAAAGTTAAGATGGGGTACACAGGGCACCTACTATAAGCATTATAGCTACAAGAAAACTTAGTACAGAGACTAACCCTAACTTTTAGAGATATTTTCATCTACATTCACAGATTTTTGAAAAGATGTACAGGCAACAAGAAAAATGGCAATTTCCACATAAACTTTTATCATTCCATTTCATCTTCATATCGATAAAGAACATAATTTTTTATGGGGTTAACCGAGCCGACCATACATGTTATAGGAGAAACAGAAATTTTCATGTACCTTTTTTACGAAATATTCTATTCTCTTGTTACTATGAAAAAAAGTCTTTAAAGGTCAACCAGGGTCAAGTTATTAAAATTCTGAGTAAATGCAAAATAAATTTTTATTCAGTAATAAAATAAAATCAGGCCAAAAGTGCCAGGATTTGGTGAGGCAACCGTGTTGATACTGCCACTTCTTAAAGAGCACTATATCAACAAACACACATACATCCTACACTACACACACACATCACATGCACACAAAAACACACAAACACACACTCAGGCACACACATACATCCACTATATCTACATTCGTACAGGTAATTGTGGGGCTTGCCGCGTCGTCCTACTGGAGTGTCGCTAGGTAGGTGGTCGGGGAATTCGCAATTCCCCCTCGACCTACTGCACTAGTATTCGAAACAAACTAGTTTTCCTGTATCGATATTTTTTCTATTAAGTACAAAAAAAATATTTTCCATACAGTCTCTTTAAAATGAACGGGCATTTGGGCAACTAATAGATCTCGTTGACATCTTCATTTCGGTTGACAGCTGTCAAATCTAAAACCACCATAACTCAAAAACTACTTACCCTAGACTTTTGCACGTTCGAACAAACGATAGATCTCGTCAAGGTCTTAACTTCGGTTGACAGCTGTCAAATCTAAAACCACCATAACTCAAAAACTACTCACCCTAGACTACTTTACGTTCGGATGAAAGATAGATCTCGTCGATGTCTTTGTTTCGGTTGACAGCTGTCAAACTATAAATCGCTATATCTAAAAAACTACTAACCCTAGACTACTCGTTTGTTAAGACAAAGGATAGATCTCTTTGAGATCTTCATTTCGCTTGACAGCTGTAAAATCTAAAACCACCACAACTCAAAATTACTGACCCTACACTACTTGTATGTTCGGACAAGTGATAGATCTCGTCGAGATCTTTATTTTGGTCTGTCGAACTTAAAATCACTTTTACTTGGAAGCTACTGACCCTAGACTCCTCGTTTGGACGAGATCTTTTATTAATTGTCCTAGCATACGAGTTGTCTAGGGTCAGCAATTTTTAAGTTATAGTTATTTTAAGTTTGACAGCTGTCAAACAAAATGAAGATCTCGACGAGACCTATCATTCGTCCGAACATAAAAGTAGCCTAGGATCAGTAATTTTTGGGCTGTGGTGGTTTTAAATCTGACAGCTGTCAACCGAAATGAAGATCTCAACGATATCTATCATTTGTCCGAACATACAAGTAGTCTAGTGTCAGTAATTTCCAAGTTATAGTGATTTTAAGTTTGACAGCTGTCAACCGAAATAAAGATTTTGACTAGATCTATCATTTGTCCCACCATAGAAGTAGTCTAGGGTCAGTAGTTTCCAAGTTATAGCGATTTTAAGTTTGACAGCTGTCAACCGAAATAAAGATTTCGACGAGATGTATCATTTGTCCGAATATACAAGTAGTCTAGGGTCAGTAGTTTCCAAAAAATAGTGATTTAAAGTTTGACAGCTGTCAAACGAAATAAAGATCTCGACTAGATATATCATTTGTCCTAACATACGAGTAGTTTTATGTTATAGCGATTTTAAATTTGACAGCTGTTAACCGAAATAAATACCTCGACAAGATCTATAATTCGTTCGATCATAAAATAGTTAAGGGTGAGCAGTTTTTGAGTTAAAGTGGTTTTAGATTTGACAGCTTTCAACCGAAATGAAGATCTCAACGAAATTCAACCTCAATTATTTTCATAAGTCCTGAAATGTATTTTATTGTTTTTTATGTAGTCTTGAAAGAAACTTTATCTTTATCTTTGTCCTAACATTCGAGAAGTTTAGGGTTAATAGATTTTAGAGGATATTATGTGAAAAGATAGTTACTTGACAGTAGGCGCAGTCTTTTTGCTTGAAAGAAAGGGATAATGTGCGCAATACGCAACGCATAAGATTGCGACCGATATAATGTGCGTGTTACCAAAACCAAATGACGTAAGCGCCTGATATAATATATCCACTTTAAGTAAAAACTAAGTAATAAAATAAAATTTAAGGTTATCATATGATAGCAAATACGAATGCCATTCTGTGTTCTTAATTTCACTACTTAAAACACCTCAGATTCCACAAAAAGAGGAAATCATGAAAATTGAAGAGGTAACTTTTGAGTTTTATTTAGTCGAGTCAATTTTTACTAATTGTGTTTTGGTCTTAGCGGTATTATCACTTGAATGGTCATGAAACACATAACTGAAATTCACGGCAAGATACTGAGTAAATAAAAAGATATTAGTCTTCAAAATACTCAAAAAAAATCCATGTCGTCTTAAAATATAGCAATTTTTGTTTGACAGCATTCAACCGAAATAAAGACCAGAAATGAAGATCTCAACGAGATCTGTTATTTGCGGGTGCCCGTTTTTTTTAAAGAGACTTTGTATCGAAAATATATTTTACATGTACTTGTTAGGAAAAAATATCGATACATGAAAACTAGTTTGTTTCGAACGCTAGTGCAGTAGGACGAGGGGGAATTGTGAATTCCCCGTCCACCTACCAGTGGGACACTGCAGTAGGACGACTGGGCATTTACCCAAATGTGTTTTGCCCACTTAGAAATTGCTAATGGCCCTAAAAGTCAGTAAAAAAAATATTTTGCGATTTCTGAGAGTTCTAATACCTTTACCCTAGTAGAACTTTTACAGACTTCTGTTTCTTAGTATCAAAAGGATAGAATGTTTCGAACGGTACAAAAAGGTACATGAAAATTTCTGTTGTTTCTATTACATGTTTGGGAAAATAATTCTGTGCTTTCTAACAGTTCTAATACATTAACCTCGGTTGACCCCATAGAAAATTATGTTCTTTATGAAAAAGAAGATCAAATTGAAAAAAAAAATGTGGAAATTGCCGTTTTTCTTGTTGACTGTACATTTTTTCCAAAATCTGTGAATGTAGGTCAAAATATCTCTAAAAGTTAGGGTTAGTCTCTTTACTAAGTTTTCTTGTAGCTATAATGCTTATAGTAGCTGCCCTGTATACCCCATCTTAACTTTTCATTCTGTATAATAATATGAAACGTGAGTTTCAAGTGTCAACATACTATAGCAATATTATTAAGCTCTAGAACCTTCAAATGGCATAAGTTTCAATTCATTACTCGTTATCGTAAGTAAGTTTTGTATTTTTTTGCCAACCTAAAATCAGGCCGACTCACGAATGTGCCAGGATTGGGCGAGGCAACCCTGTTGATTTTGCTCCTTCTTGAAGAGCTCTATCAGTTGTAATAAGTACCTACTTGGTAATCGATGAGGTAATTTTTGTCATTTTTGACCACGTTAAAATCAGGCCGACTCCCGAATGTGCCAGGATTGAGTGAGGCAACCCTGTTGATTTAGGCACTCTTTGATGAGTACTATCGAATGTACTATGTACCTATTTGGTATTCGATGAGGTAATTTTTGCCCAAAAAATGACAAGTTTTTTGCCCACTGTACAAAACCTGCCAGGTTGCGCCCAGGCAACCCTGTTGATTCGGATACAACTTTTTAACGTGCATCACCCTAGATTAGTCGCATCTTGGTAATCGATGAGGTAGGGTTGACGACCACGCGCTCTCCGTCTATCTTGATAGCAAAAGATATGCATGTTCTCATGATACTGAACAACTTTTCCCAAGGAACATAGGTCGAAATAGGAAAAACCAAATTTGACCTCCCATACAAAATGCGCTATCAGCTGATGCAGTTTCTATGGCAGGTCAAAATTTGATTTTCGTATTTCGACCTATGTTCATTGGGGAAAGTTGTTCAGTATCATGAGTACATTCATACCTTTTTCTATCAAGAACTAATTAAAAGTCACCCTATATAGTATAATAGATGATCAAACGAACTCCAGGAGTGAAGTTCGATCGTTATTATATGAGTCGCTTCATTCGAAGATATAATTTGTTTACAAGTAGTAGTCCTTAATTCGCCAGGCAGACGATGCACGCATTTAAGAGTAATTCATTTGATTCTCTTATTTAAAACGATTTCCGTCCGAGTTCACTTCACCACTGTAGCTGACATTCGCTTCATTTTTTAGAGTCTGTAAGAGTCTGTCGAATGAAGCGACTCATATAATAACGATCGAACTTCACTCCTGGAGTTCGTTTGATCATCTATTATATTTCGTCGCTTCATTCTTCAGATATAATTTGTTTACAAGTAGATGTTTAGAGAACAAAGTTTTGTTTGGTTACTGTGAAACAACTGTATATACAAGATGTTCTAGTTTAACTATCTAAGCCAACGAATTACAAATAGTAATTCGTTGAAAAAATCTGTAATTTGCTGATCCAAGCAGATAATAAATAACCTTTGATTTATACCAAAAGCAAGTATGCAACAAAAATGAACTTATATAATAAGTTACTCATTCGATACAACTGATATTACAAAATCATCTACCTACTGGTCTAATATATCAAACTATTAAAGTGCTAGACGTGCTGGTCCAGCCAGGGTGTCTACTCTCAAAGTCCGAAATATCGAAACGATACTACTCGAAACATGCAAATGCAAAACTTCGTCCCTTTAAAATAGAGTAGAATATTGGTTGGATGAATTTTCAAACTGCATCCAATCAATATTCTACTCTATTGTTAAGGGACGAAGTTTTGCATTTGCATGTTTCGAGTTGTATCGTTTCGATATATCGGACTTTGAGAGTAGACACCCAGCTGTTTTCACGAGTCGAGGCTGAGAGAGTTGCAATTTTGCAAAGCGGGGAAGATGCATGTGTCGACAAGTCTTCTCTCAGATAGTGTTTCTGGAAAATCAACCAGCTTATAAATCACAGCTGCTTAAGCTAATTAACGTGGATGTTAATTGATATTTACAATTTTCCTACATTGGCAGTTCTTGATTTTATTTTTTGAACAAAAATATGGACAGAACAGGAGTGCATTATATATATTTAGTTAAATAATATTAGAACAATATCGGCTAATCTTAGCCCGCAGTGGAAGTTTGATTAAATACGTTATGGCTATCTCAACTCCATTATTTGCAAAATAATATAAGTATTCACTTTTTATTATTGAAAATTTTTGTGCCTCATGAGCATATAGTGAAATCGCTGATCTGTTCATTTTATTTTATATCATTAACTCTAAATTAAGAGACTATTTAGATACACACTTATTTACTTATTAGTTGTGTGTCCCAAGTAACTATTACGAGTACTAGGCCGATTAGGCTTGTGATTGTAAGTAGAAGAAGGTTTTAAACCAATTATTGGTTCCAATTCTATCACCTAATAAGTAAGTAGCAAAGATTACGGCAAACGATGATTGTCAAGAGAGCCGTTGTACAGCTGTTCATACGAACCAAACATCTCGTCACTTTGTTTTGTTAAAAATAACAGTAGTTGTTGGTTGTAGGACTATCAAACACGTTTGCGTTTTTTCTGGGGACAAGCTGTTACCCAAAGCGTATTTTGACATATATTGTTAAATAGGAGCCTCAGACATCGAAGCTCAAGAGAACATCAGTGCAAGCGAGAGGATCAATACCCGCAGGACCTGTAAGATTAGTTAAAAAGGAACAGTATACTCTGATATGGATTATAAAAGTTTCAAGTGTTGAAGGACACTTATTTTGTATGATATAAATAATTAAGATGGGCTAAAAGGCAGAGAAGGCCTTGTGAAAACACAAAATACGGTGCCTTCGTCATCAGTAATTTTTCCCAAATATAAAAGGAACCGGAACCGCGTAAAATGTCCAGGTCAAAGGATAAAGTATCCATAGCTACAGCGTCTGGATCTAGTTTTCATAAAAAAAAAAAACATAAATCGCTAAGGATTGTCGCTAAGAGCAAAACTAAGAGTACAGCGAACTTTAAAGCTGTGTCTTAAAAGTTTGCACACAGAGCCCGGGAGTGACTTTCATTGACTCAGCTGGCACCTGCGGCAATTTGTGTTTCGTAAAATTTAAATAAATAAATATTGTGCCAATCGTACCATTGCCAATTTTGACAAGTTATTTGTACAATATGGTATGGTACCTACATACTCTTTTTTTTTTTTTTGTAACCTTAAAACAAATATTTTACTTCTTCGGCCTTCTTCGTAGCCTTTGGTTTTATTTACTGCTCCACACTAGGTACTAGTTAGGGAGTTGTCTGTATTTAATATCTTTCTGTAAGACAAGTATCTTGTGATGGCCAGGAATTTGTAGAAACATTACCATACCATCAGATAAGATCTTCTAAAATATCATAATATTCATAAGGCACGGTTGTAAAATCGTAAAGAATTATATAGCGTGACTTCTTTCATATATTATGTTGAAAATTTAAATGTAGAAATTTTCGGTCATCTTAAAAACATAAATTAAGAGATGGGCTTTTCGTAGCAAGGAAGCCGTTTTTCAAAACATAATTTTTGAGGCGGTTGAATGACACGTTGCAATAGGTACATTTATTTCTTGGATTTAGAATAAATCGGTTACAGCTATTGCGTTTTGGTGCTTTAAAATTAGGTACCCAATATAAATTCCGATGGAATGTAACTCGTAACGGTTGTAACGCTGGAAATAGGAACTTATTCTCCAGTTAAAATCAATATAAACTTTGTATATTGGCTTTTCTTGAGGGTAAATTTTAAACGTGGATTTCACGTTACATTAGCACTACACGGAATATTATTTCCTCGTTTTTCCCAGGTAACACTAGGATACTGTGGTGTTTAGGGTTCATGCTTATGCATGTATTATAACAACATTGTGGTTATGAAATATTGCGATTTTCTACTTCGTAGAATTATCCGGACACAGAAAGTGTTGAAAAAAAAAAAAAACATTGTATTATACCAGCATGTACTTGTGTTACGGTTCTGTGCTGGAGCATGAGTTTTGGATGGATTGTAACTTTTAGTCGATGCTGCTTGAGCTTGGGGATAAGGCCAGAGCCTGCCTGTAACCTCGCTCCCCCCCCCCATTTGACGGGTAATGAGGACCCGACCAAGGCTTCTTCTGCTGGGTTAAACGAGCTCCCGACGTTTGAAAAGATGCATCTTTATCTCTCAATAGTTTTATTTGCTTTAACTTTTTTATAAAAACAAGTTTTGTCTTTTACAGATACTTGTACATGCAAGCGGAGATATTTTTATCTAAGCCTGGAATTCAATTAGCAATTTAGTATCGGTGTTTGTAATAATTTACAATAAACCGGTATTAGGTGATATTTGAGAAGTATGTGCTTGTCTATAGGCATGCCTTTTTGCAATATACTTAGGCGTACAAAAGTTCGACAGTGTGTCGTGAATATGATAGAGAACAAGTTTGGCGTATCAAACGTAGACGCCTAAGGTGTCTCGAAGACTCCTCAGGTGTCCAGACCTTAGGTGTCGGTTGGTCCAGGGCTGGCATGATCTTTTGCCTCGTGGACGGTTTTGTTCTCTTTACTATTACTGGCACCCAAAAATAAAATTTTAGTAGGTGGGTATTTTACAATAAAAATATTCTGGTTATGGTTAACAAACAAAAAGGCTTGTTGTGAAAACTAAAGACAATGTATCGCAGACGACACACATAGATGAACTTGATATTATTGTTTTCATTGACGATAAATTTTGACGTTAAGTCACAGTTACCGCCGTCGCAATTGACTCTCGGTCAATGCCGACCTTAACAATAAAAAGTTGACTCTCAGTCAATAGCAATTTTAATATCGCATATTGTAATAATTATTTGGCGTTTACTTGTAGTTAACGCCGTTACGATTGACTCACAGTCGAGTCCGACGTGAAAATAGATAACTTGTATTTTTATGCATGATTTATGTTGATATAGTTTGACATAACTCGCAGTTAAGCCGTCGTTATTGACTCGCAGTCAATCCCAACAACTAACAGATAGTTTGGCGTTAACTCGCAGTTAACACCGTCGTTATTGGCTCGCAGCCAATCCCGACAGACAATAGATAGTTGAATCGCAGTAAAAATATATTCAGATGTCGATTTTGTCTATATTATTTGGCCATAACTCGCAGTTAAGGCCGTCGCAATTGACTCGCAGTCAATCCCGACATAATAATAGATAGGCAACATTATGCATCACGTATTTTCAATACTATGTGGCGTTAACTCGCAGTTAACACCGTCGCAATTGACTCGCGGTCAATCGCGACAAGCAATAGATACTTGGTAACCCACAGTTCATATCTATGTAGATATCGCGTATTGTCAATATTATTTGGCCTTAACTCGCAGTTAACGCCGTCGCAATTGACTCGCAGTCAATCCCGACATAATAATAGATAGACAATCGCATTCCATCATATCCATTCACGTAACACATCGTAAATAATATTAGGCGGTAACTCGAAGTTACTGCCGTCGCAATTGACTCGCAGTCCATTCCGACGTAAGTTGTTCTATGATTCACTTGGTAATAAATGTTTAAAACACAAAAAAAATAAAATATATTTCATTTTTTACTTACCCTCGTAACTTTCGCCATTAGACGAAAAAACATCTAACACACATCATACACACGTATACTTAATACGTCGGTAACGTTTAATTTTGTTACTTTCCTTTATTTTTACTTTGTTTGTCGGAAGGTAAGAAAAGATAAAATTGTATGACGTAAACGAAGGCTAAAATTTTTAAGCCTGTGTAGGTGGTAATGAAATTTTGTAGTAATTAACTACAAAAAAAAAAATTATTGAAAATGTTTCAAAATCTCTCGATTAGACAATGTTCTAACATTTGTCGGAATTATCATAAACAAAATGTCATTATATGGTTTACGTCTATCTTATTAAATTTTCCATCATTTTCGTAAAAGTTCTGGGTGCGACCGATAGGTCATAATCATGGTTGTTACGTTGTCATGTTACGTTTTTGTATACAAAACAAGTAACTGGAGGTATCGGGCCGCAAGATACTCGTAGGCCGTAATAAACACTTCAATTTGTTTAGCAAATTTAAGAATAGAACATGTGGGTAATCTTGAAAATTTTTCTCTCTTAGAAAGAATTAATAATCAAAACAACACTTACTGAAAAGTTTTGAATCCAGTACAATTACACTAACACACGGAGCAAAAACTTATTTTATCGAAAATAATTTTAAATATTTGTAATTTAACTTCAATATTACAACTTCAGGTATAATCTATCTACTTCTTATTGAACATTGCGCTTCGGCATGGGACGCGTGCGTTCACTGCCCCGCACGAAAAAGGAATGAAGCGAATGTCAGCTACAGTGGTGAAGTGAACTCGGACGGAAATCGTTTTAAATAAGAGAATCAAATGAATTACTCTTAAATGCGTGCATCGTCTGCCTGGCGAATTAAGGACTACTACTTGTAAACAAATTATATCTGAAGAATGAAGCGACGAAATATAATAACATAACGTAGAAATTGGAAGCCAAACCATAAGTATTTAATACAAACATCTGTTAAAGATACGGCCACCCAACCTAATATGCGTAATCATGCGTTTAAATACTTATAAAAAAGTACATAAATTAAAAAAGCCTTTATTAAGTTAATCGATGACGGCAATAATGGTAAAGTTCATTTACCACAATTTACAAAAGTGTGTTTATTTATAAATTGTGGAGGACTGATGCTTGAGATAGGCTAAGCCTGCGTTCCAGGTCACTAGGTCCTCCATCTCGAATATAATTAAAATAATTGTTATGTAATTTAGGTAGATTTAGAATTGTTAATTAGTCGAATTGATCATAAAGCTGAAACACAACGTCATTCAAATCATATATACCTCATGTGTTCCGTCACAGTCCAACATCCACGCGGTTTGTGAATCACTGACTCTCAGTTTCGCGTTGTCAGCCAGACACACCTGTCGCCTGCGGAAAGTGTAACCTACTTTATGCACTTGTGGAATAATGTGCCAATTACAGTGCTTCGAAAGTGCAAGGATATTTCACATTATTTGTAGTGTTTAATAAGTATGTGATTAAGTGTATAAGAAATGTGGAAGTATTTAGTTTTTGTATTTATTATAGGTAAATATAAAACATTTGGGTAAATAAAATAGTCTGTCTTATCACTATCACGACGTGATAATTGATAAGATGTTTAAAGTTGGACTTTTAGCATTGTCCTACATAGATTCTTTTAATAGGTTTTATCAACAAATTATTTGCACTTATGTAAATTGGATTATTCTGAATTCACTGATTTCAGTGTTGGACCAATTGAACACATTCTTCTATCTTTTGTTTTTATATGAATAGTTTATGGATTGAGAAATAGATCGCCATAACTCCATGTTTCCATAACTTTATTTTCTGTCATGTACTTACTGTCGTGTTTACCAAACTGGAAACGAGCCAAAAGTCATTTTTATCAATTCTTCGTACTTTTTTCACCTATGGAAATGGGAATTCGAAACTACGCCCTCTGGATTGAGAGCTGAACGTTCTGACTACTGAACTAAAAGCAGACTTGAGTTTTAGCTGTAAAATTATAAATATTTGCCGTGAGTTGCAGAGAAATCTATTAATGTCACATTAAGTCTCATAATGTTCTTATCTGATTGGTTAACGAAGGGAGACTGCAACTGATTTAAAGGAAGATTAGTTTTAATTAGTTACAGCTTTACGTAGGGCTCGACCTTAGTTAATGAATCGTTTATTCTAAGGATAAGTTGAGTCTTTAGTATGGTAATGACGACACCTTATATCCGGTTTTCCGTATATCATTTAATTTAATACCTGCAGCTCGTCTGCTACGCAATGAGGACAACTGTTTTATTAGCAAAGCAATAGTAGTATGCAAGTCTGTAGGTACTACATACTTACTTTCGCTGGCTCAGGGACCCAAAGAGGATCTTGGCCTCCGACACCAAAAGCCGTCAGTCGTCCCTTTTCTGCACCTCCTCACGCCTCTGTAGGTAGGGTCAATCATAACATCCCACGAAAAACCTCCACTACAGAAGTTCCACACGGGGCAGGGTTGAGGTGGGGTATTACAAACGAATTGACGTTTTGTAAGCCCGAGACGTAGTCGAAGGTTTACCATCTTCACGAGTTTGTACTAACCTCTACGGTCGTGTATCGTACGATATTTTTCAATACATTTGTGAGAAAAATTACTTACAAATAGCGTTTCTGCAACGAAATTTATCTAATTTGCAAGCTTTAATGAACATGCACATACATATACCAACTTTTTTCAGTGGCAAAGAAGTCACGAACATTCAGCCGTTACGAATTTCAAAATTATGTAAAATATCAAAGGGCTTAAAATATGTTGTATATATGTACTGGAAATTATAATTTAAATCAATTTTGTAAATAAATTGCTCAATTTTATTTATTTATCAAATAAAGTTGGATAAATTTTATTCTTAGAATGCGAACTCCTTGCTAGTATACTTTTTCATAGGCCTTTAAAAAACCGAAGTAAATCGCACTAGTTCGGTAAGTAACTACTGAGCAATGTTTACATGCTTTTAAGTATATTTTTCGAGCAAATTTATTGAAAATATTTTGGCAGATTCTACACTTACAGCACTGTTTTTCAGCATAACATCCGAAGTCCACTGCTGGACAGGGAGCTCCACTTAAAATTTTTCAGCAAAAATTTTGGAGAGAGTACAACAGCCACAAAGCTTTCTAGCGTTAGGGCGTCTTTCTTAAGGTTGGCGCGATGGATCGCGATAGTTGACGACCGCAGGAAGGTTTTGCGATACGCCCATCCTCCGGTTAACGGTCCCTTAGTCGCCTTTTACGACACTTGGGGGTCTGAGATGGGGGTGGTGTTATTCTTAGCCGACACCACACTGACTCCCTCTCTGTCTCAACTCCTCGCTCATCAAATCCTCTAGGTTCGTCACCCGACTACTCCGTACTACCGCAGGCTAAGAGAGAGCTATTTTGGAAGTAGTGAGGCACCCAAGGCTACGGGCAGGTTAAGTTCTCGTTATCAAGTCGGCATTGCCTGACGAATCGATCACACTATACACATATTAGCCTAACCTTGAGCCACCGAGCACTACACATTATAGACATGAAATCTATAGGCTTCAACTCGTAAAAAAATCACTGCAAGAAAATGCAACATTACCTCACAACTCGTGTAGTCAGTGAAGTTTTTACGAAATTTATATTTTTTTATTTTGTTTTTACTTTGCAAGGTTTGTATTGGCAAGTCAAAAAAATGTGAATGTTTTTTTATTTTACAGTGTTTCTACTCATGAAAACAAGCAACTTTCCCGAACAAAAAATTTTTTCTTTCGACTATACTAAACTGATCACGTGATCGACTTATTTTGCATGGGTAGTCGTAAAAGTTTTTCGAGTAGGTATAATCTTTTTTTTGTTCCAGAAAGTTACTTGTTTTCATGAGTATGGGCTTCGGGTGCAAAACCAATAAAAAAATCACGCTGTATTTGACCTGTAGAAAGTCGTTCAATGTAATCGTCTCAGAAAAAAATTGCACTCATAAGCCTGCTGTCGGTGTGATATCTTCCAATCTTCTCATCTCTCCGACAGGTAGTTAACTTCCCTATACGACACGAGATATCACCCTCTTCCTTCACCTGGTCGAAGTAGCTCCGCATAGGTCGTCCTATTTCTCTTTTCCTTTCACGATATATCGGGTATAAAAAATTGTTAGCCTGTTATACCATGGAACCTTATGGAACTGAACAACTTTTCCTAAAGGGTCGACACACGAAAGAAAAATTGTAAGACTACCACAAAATAGCGCAATGAGCTGATGCAGTTTCTAGAAGTTGATTTTTTTTCGTGTTCCTTTTGTTTCTTAGGAAGAGTTCAGTTTCACGGTCTCAGTAATACCCTAAATACTCGTAGTGCCCACATTTTTTTTTACACCGTGCATGCGTCTTGTAAAATGGTTGTGCTGAATTCGATCTCTACGTGCATCGTGCTCGGTGGTTACTACCTTAAGCATTGTGTGCAACGCGCGCGCAGTTCAGTGTGCATATTTACTGTCGCAGATTAGAGACATGCCAGTAATAGCGTGCGTGATAAGAAAATGCCTTTGCGGACTCTTTCACGGCTCAAATTAGTTGGATGCGATTACGATGACGACATTGCAGCTGATTTTACGTTTTAATATAGACTTTATACCTACATATTTAATTTTTATATTGCTCAATCTGATTTAAATTATAAGTATTTTTTAATTTAATTTTTTTAAATGAAGGATTTTGACAAATCTGAATATTTATTTTCGTAATTTAGATTTCAATTTTGTTTGTCTTTTTAAATTCAATTCTGTTTTTGATATTGTTTACTGTGGATTACAGATCAAAAATCAAAATCAAAATCGTTTATTCATTGTTGGATATTAAAATCTCTTAATGACGTCAGCTAAACTACATCGCTTCACAAACAATGTGGCGCCATTGTGGGAAAAAAAAAGAAGCGACAATAAAAACATGCCTCAATATGTATATTTTTATTATCATTATGTTAAACTAAACAAATATGGATTTTAACCTCCCACATAAGACAGTCTACAAGCTGCAACAGAATAGTAGATTTTACAACAAGTGCACAAAACGAACCATTTTTCCGAGACTTTTAGCAGCCCGAGCCGAAGGCGAGGGCTGATAGTAATGTCGAGGATAAAATGGTTTTGTGGACGAGTTATAAACTCTGCTTTTCACTTTGATTGCGAGGAAATAAAACGTAAAACTACTCTCTAAATGTAACTGAAGAATGAGTCGTTCTGCTTTAGTGAAGAATATTTTGACGCGTGGGGCGGTGCAGCAGGCCCGCGCGCAGGGCGTACACCACCGCGATTACTTGCATGCCCTAGTGCACAAAATTGGACTTTGTGCAGCCTATACCCTGCACAAAGAAGCACTTTCAGAGCATGAGAAGTGAAAAGGTTATAAAACAAGCCTGATGGGTGTAAATCTGCCCGTGAAACTGAACAACTTTCCTAATGAACATACAGGATGTTAGGTAAATAATGCAAAACCTCTCGGGTTGTAGCTCTGGACATGAAACTGAACAACTTTTGTTCTACGGCTTTTGGAAATTTCAAAAAAAATATAATTGGCTCGGTCAGCTGGTCGATTTATAATGCAGAAGCAAATTTTTTTTTTGCGTATTTCCAAAAGTCGTACAACAAAAGTTGTTCAGTTTCATGTCCAGAGCTACCACCCGAGAGGTTTTGCGTTATTTACCTAACACCTTGTAGATAGAACTTCAATTTTTTTTTAACTCCCATACAAAATGCTTGATACACATTGTACGAGTATAGTATCTCTTTAAATCTCGTGCTATTTATTCTTTTTTCTGTTTTGATAATTAACATAGTGTCGGTACTAGGTTTCAGCAAAATTCTGTAATATTAATTTTATTTCTATTAGTATACAGAAATTTAAGGCCCAAATCAAATAACATGATATTTTTGATAGCTCCTGAAAAAAGGAAAAACATATGCGTGACTCTTACTTAGAAGAATAAACATAGATTTATTGACGTAAAGTCACAATTGCGGTTGAAATATGACTCAAAGATGGTTTTTACTTCCCTGGAATGACTAGACTGTGTTAGCGTAGGAGCAAATTCAGTGTGCCTGAGGAAAAAAGACAATAAACACATTTTAGACTTATCCGTTCCTAATCAGGTTCTGTTAATGTTTTGTGCAAGCAGACAATGTTTTGTGTGGAACTCATACCAGATACTGAAATAGATTGCTTTCGTTTTGATGTCCTTTATCGGGACATCGTTTGGCGATTTCTGAATTGAAAGAAACTTGCAACTATCTACAACTTAGGATTAATAAACTTCAACAAAAGCGCAATATGCTCCATCTAAAAAATTTTTATTTTATGTATCGGAAATTCGGAAACTGCTAACTACTGAAAAGGAATCAATAGAGTTTAAAATTGAGTGGCTGTTGTTGTTTGTCCGTGTGTGTGTACGTTCAATTCTTCAGTGTGAGAGTAGGACGGAGCGATGCGTAAGATATTGGAGCGACAGAGACACGTATCGCTCAGTCCTGCTCTCACGCATAGCTCTGGCCTGCTGTCATTCTAATCATCTTTTTTCTCCTCTTCTTCTTATATTTAAGAGCCGCGCTCTTGTCAGTGGAGCAGTCTCCATTTATCTCTGGCAATGATTTAAGACTCGACGTTTACCCTCTCTTTTATTTGGTCAAAATAATTGCCCCGTGTGGTACCGGCAAAGAACATTACCAACCCATACATACCCGTGGGTGTCGTAAGAGGCGACTAAGGGTTATAAACTGAAGGATGGGCAGCAGCATCCTCCTTTGTATCTTACATCTTACTTACTGCGGTCACCTAAAACAGCGGTCCATGGTGCCAGCCGTAACGCTAACAAGCGATATGATGAATAGCGTCTTGGTCTGCCTTAAATTTTTCCTTCAATAATATTCCTTATAAGTGTAATGTCTTATCAGGTGCCAAACCATCGTCCCTCTAATAAATCATCATTCTGACTTAATCAGTGTATGTTTGCGGACCCACCAGTGCTTTGGGTTTGTAGTCGGCAGTATAAAGTTGTGTGTAAGATAACCGAGCGCGAATTAGAAATTTGATATTGGAAGGTCGTGTAGGCCCGCTTATTCAGTACAAAAGACTCTCAGAAGGACCACGAAACTCGCGCAGGCGGGTGCGCGCGGGGGTGCGGGGTAGATTGGAAGGGGAGCGGAGAGTGTCCGTTCTGTATGATAGTAGATTACTTTATTCTGTGGTGACGTGTTGTTTTTGTCCGGTCAGGTTGGAAGGGGCTGCGATGCGAGATCGACGTGGACGAGTGCGCTGGGCCGCCCCCCGTGAGCTGCGGGCCCGGGCAGTGCGTCAACCTGGAGGGCGGCTACATGTGAGTACTACCACCTATAAAATAAAATAAATAAAATAAAAATTGTTTATTTCAGACTTCTTAGGTCCATAGAAATGTTAGTAATATCTTAAAACTATGTTAGACTATATAAGACAAAAAATCTAGCAAAAGCTTCCGGGGCTAGGGCGATCAAAGAAACGATCTTGTTTCTGTGATTACCCTCCGCACCAGACACTTCCATAGCGGCGACGTATATCTGTCAGCTATGGTCATCAGGATGATGAGGGGCGCAAACTGACAAGCCCTGAGCACAGAACTAAAAAAAAATGTCGCAGGGGTGAGAGCAAAATTCATACATTAAATCTCCTTGGCTCAGTAAACCAAAGTGGTTCTTGGCCTCCGACATTAAAGTACGCCACATTTCCCTGTTCTGTGCCAATTCCGTCCAGTCGGGCACTCCCAGCTCTTTAAGATCCTGAGCACAAATACAGGGTGTGTAAAAAGTACGATGATCCTTTTAAGGGGTGATTCTACATCTTTAATAGGTTGTAAAAAAATATTTTAAAAAATCCTTTTTTTTTTGGGTGATCAGAAATTTGATTTTTTTTAAATGGATAGGTACTTGTAAGCAAATTGTAAGCACTAGCACTGTAATTGTAGTATGTTACTTAGACCATGAAACTGAACTACTTACCTTAAGGAACATATTATGTCGAAATACAAAAAAAAATTGCAAATCTATTTTTGACTTCCAATAGAAAATGCACCACCTGACTACGCATTTTGTATGGGAGGTCAAATTTGGTTTTTTGAATTTCGACCTATGTTCCTTGGGAAAATATGTTCAGTTACTGATACTGATCCCGCCCCTGAGCTATGGCAAACAATCCAATTAACACCCTATATATTTTTATTCATTTTTTGCGGCTCTTTAAAAACTTTGGAATTTTGTAAATTTTATTTTTTTACTTCCTACTCAAAAGGTTGCCGACTCCTTTCCAGAAAACCAAAAAGAAACGCGTGGTACAATCTTTAGGGGAAGTACCATAGTCAGCACGCTTTGGCTGGCACCATGGACCTCGGTTGTTAGTGATAATTTTAGTACCTATGTTACTCAGACCATGAAACTGCACAACTTTCCCCAAGGAACATAGGTCAAAATCCGAAAATCAATTTTTGACCTCCCATAGAAACTGCATCATCTGATAGCGCATTTTGTATAGGAGGTCAAATTAAGTTTTTCGTATTTCGACCTATGTTCCTGTGGGAAAGTTGTTGAGTTTAATGTTCTAAGTAACATGGTAAAATTATATTCACTTTCTGTAGGACTCTGTATAAGATGGAACGATACAAAGAGAGCGCTGCAGCCCATCCTCCGGTTCATAATCTCTTAATCGCCTCTTACGACCCCCATGGGTACAGATGGATTTGCCGGTATAGCGCGTTCAGTACAAGTCTGTCTGTGACGGTTATTTTCTGCGCATGAGTGACAGGCGGAGAGCCAATGAACGATTCGCTCGCCCCCTGGGGGGAGCCGCGCTCACCCCCGCGACTCATTTTTTGACTTCTGCGCATTAACGGTCACAGACTGAGTTATTTTGCACGCAGTATATCTCAGTATATAAGCGCGCGAAATCTCCATCAATAGAATATGTGGCAAGTGGGAATGGCGCGCCATCAGCCCGCAGTAACGGACGGACCCCAGCAAAAGTCACGTGACAGGTAACCAACATGCAGGAGGGCGATACTTAACTGGTACCACACCCCGGACATTAGCCTAAGCAACGAATAATTTGTGGATGGAAAAGTCGAAAGCAGAAAGTTTGACTTAGGAACTTTGTTGGGGTTAGTTAGGAGATAAACATACTAAAAGTCCTTGCCCCTCCGAGGTCCGCTCGAGGGGCGGGGGGGCACAAAGAAGGTTGCGTTTTTTTATTTTTGCTTACATTTCGAAAACGGTGCGTCGTACGAAATTTTGTTGTACTACATAATGAAAGCTGATACAATTCTCTACAACTTTGCCTTTCACACTTTTAATCTCCTCCGGACCTCGGAGGGGCAAGGACTTTTAGTATGTTTATCTCCTAACTAGCCCCAACAAAGTCCCTAAGTCAAACTTTCTGCTTTCGACTTTTCCATCCACATACGTTACCCCTTGTGATCACTCATTGGCCATACTAACATCGAGCGCGAATTTAAAATTAGAAGGTCGCGTAGGCCCGCATATTCAGTACAGAAGACCCTCAGAAGGAGCACGAGAAACACGAGTGCGCGCGGGGTGCGGGGTAGAGTGCAAGAGGGCGGAGAGTGTCCGTTCTGTATGATAGTACTATTACTTTATTCTGTGCTGGTACCACACGGTCTATTGATGCCTCGGTCTGGTTTTAATGGCAATCACAGCTTTCAGAAAACGGGGTAGGTTAGTTAATCAGACGCCATTAAAAACCACTATTTTGCGGTGATAAGTTCGAATTGTGTGCTATAATTCCATTTTCCTTTTAGCGAGTGCCAATGTTTAAAAAAACCGGTCAAGTGCGAGTCGGACTCGCGCGCCGAGGGTTCCGATATAATTTTTATATTTTTGGAAGCAATAAAGTCCATTTTTAGGACCGCAAAACTAAATTTGTTTGTAAAGGTTATTTGCAGATTTCTAAAAAACTGTGCTACTTAGAAAGATCGTTTTATTTTTGCTGTAATGTTTACATAAACTTCTGTCAACTGTAATTAATTCAGATTTTTCCTTTCACAAACTTCGGAGATAAGGGGGGGGGGGGATGAAAACTAAGAAACGTAAAAAATACAAAAATATTTTTTTACAAGTAAAACCCTTTCATATGATACCCCATTCGACCTTTTTTTTTTTTTCGAGGGGAAATCCATTATGGATACCCGGTCGCTGGGGGAAAGCGATCGGGTTATGTCAGACTCCACTGACTAAAACCCCCCGGTGACCAACCTCAGCGCATGACGGGTAGCTCTGGGATCTCCTTGGGAACGCGACCAGTGCCACCCTCGCGCGAACCAGTAACGACAATTATTTCAAAATTCTTACATGTTCAATTAAGTTGGGCAACTATATTCTAAAACTGTTTTAAATTTCGAGTCGATAGCATGAGTGGTTGCCGAGATATAGAGGTGTGACAGACAGACAGACAAAGTCACATCATAAGGGTTCCTTTTTTTACCATTGTGGTATCGGAACCCTAAAAACTCTTTCAAAACTTCCACTGTTGGACTTGACTTCCCCAAAGAGCCACGAAGAAAATAATAAGCTAGTGTTGCCACGCTTCCCTAATAATGTTGTGCGCCGCGGCACAGATTAAATATTAGTAAAATAACGTTGCCGCCGCGGTGCGGTGACTGCGATCGCAATAATTATAGCGGTCGATAGATGGCGCTGTATTTTGTTAAAAACGCGGTATTGAGTTGTCCTCTTGTTTGTAATACTCGTAAGAGGCCAAAATAATTTCCATCGCCGCCTACGTAACAGTTGCTACATATTTTCTGTGTAATTTTTGTAGTTTGCTGCATTTTTATAGCAAACAAATATCGTATAATAATCTTGCTTTATTCAGGCGCAGGCCTGTTTCGTCGAAAACTCAAAAGTAGGCAAATTAACTTGTCTCTTAGGGCTTTCTACCTGATGGGTCTTGTGGTATGCGAAGAAACATAGCTTCACGTGCTAATATCAGACCATAACCTGACGCATACATTTATTTGCCGTGGAGGTGACGGGTGCGTGGTGTAAACAGGCTATCGGTTTTGTGAGGGAGCTGGGGCGGCGTATGCGTAGAAAGGGTGCCGATCCCCGTGTTGAATCGTGCCTGGTGTAGCGCATCCCACTGGCTATCCAAAGCGGAAATGCAGCCAGTGAGATGGGCACATGTCCACCGGCTTTGATTCTGGGCGGGCTTTTTGACTAAAGCTAACAGCAGCTTATTTCTATTTTAAGTTATCTTTTTGTTGTATAAAAACTCGAAATAATTTCACATTTGTATTGTGACATTATTTAATTAAATTAGTAAAATAGCTGACGTGGGTCGGAAGACAGCCAGGCTTAAGTGGGACTGGGCTGGGCGCGTGAGTCGCATGCATCCGCGATGGTGCGAAAGTCGTCACACAATGGAAACCCCACGATGGCCAACGCTGTCGGGGTAGACCACGAAAAAGATGGCGTGGCGACTTAGACTTGTACCGACGACGCGGTTGTTAGAGGAACGAGGGGGAGGCCTTTACCGAGCAGTGGGACGTACAGGCTAAGAAAAAAAAAAGTAAAGAATCTGCATTGAATAAAAACAATGTGAACGTGTTTTCCAGCTGCCAGTGCACTCCGGGTTTCTGTGGTCTGGAGTGCGCGCTCCTGGACCCGTGCCTGCAGCCGGGCGGGAGTGGGGGCGGCGAGACGGGCGCGGGGGGCGGCAACGTGACGGGCCCCTGCCTGCACGGGGGCGCGTGCGAGCAGCGCTGCTCCGACAAAACGGACTACGTGTGCCACTGCGTTGGCGGCTGGGGCGGCAAGAACTGCTCGCAACAGGTACCTACACTCAACACCACATCACTACAAATACTTTTATTTTATTTGCAATAGGTACAATTACAAACAACAGACATAATTACACAACATTGTAGCACAATATAAATCTGAAGTCCTATTAAAATTGTACACAACACTTACATGAGTTAGTAATTAAAAAAGTCATAAATTGGTACTTATATATAACAAAAAGGGACTAGATACAGATAAACAAAATTACTTATCCTGTACTATTAAACGAGCAATATTTGTATATATATATATATATTTGTAATCGGTTTCTCGAAAACGGCTCTAACGATTTCGATGAAATTTAGTATACAGGGGTTTTTGGGGGCAAAAAATCGATCTAGCTCGGTCTCATGTTTGGGAAAATTCGTTTTCATAGTCTTTTTTAATATTTCTTAGCGCGTTTTAGTGCGTTCAAGAAACTTACAGCGCCATCTGTTGTTGGGTAGCATAAGCTTGCTCACCCGATGATATTTTAATGTTGAGGTGGCTAATATAGAGCGAAGCTAGGTCGCCCAGGTACTTATTTATTAATTTAACAATATTTTGTTATTTAAATATATGGAAACTACAACCATAAATATCTATCTGAGCACAGATGTCGTTAAAAATTCGAATATATTAAATTCTAATTTTAACTTTTTAACTATATTATTGTTGTAACTAGGTTATTAGAGTTTAATTTGTTTTTTTAAGAAGGACGTTATAATAAACGATTTTGTATTTTTCTATATGTATGTAAAAAGTATTAAAAATGTGGATATTAATGTGGATATAATTTTGGACTTTAAGACATGGTGATAGGGTTGAAATAATTTCTACTGACGTGAGGTTGACGTTTCGGTCGGGGCTTTGTAAACAAACATTTTACATTTACGATGAAACGTTTCTTCAGGCAAACGTTTCTTGTGTTTCTACACAAGGCACACGTGTGTAAACACAACACACATATAGAAAAATATCTACGATACTTTTTACTTGTAATTATTTTGTGTAACAAAACGGGTATACCAACCCGAAAGGATGTGACTGTCCATGACACTGAACAACTTTCCGTAAAGAACATACGTCGAAATACGAAAAAAAATTTTTAAGCTTTCATAGAAATTGAATCAGCTGATAGCATATTTATACTAGGTTTTTTTTTTTGGACCTGATATACGTATGCCCACGTTATTACAGAGGTCAAAAGCAACAACTTTTGTTCTACGACTTTTCTAACAACGCACAAAAAAATTTCGACTCCCCATACTAAAGTGGTCACGTGACCGACCCATTTTATATGGGAAGTTGAAAATTTGTTGTTAGCAAAGTCGTGGAACAAAAGTTGTTGGTTTTGACCTCTGTAATAAATAAGGTGGGCATACGCATATCAGGTCCAAAAAAATAACCTAGTATAAAAAGCTTCTTATGTGATAAAAGCATTCAAGATTCGCCGCCGGGTAATTTAAATCAGCGTTAAACATCGCTTTGCAGTCATAATCGGACTTTCACAAGTTTAGTTGTGTATACTACTGCACATGGGTATTAAAACACTCATGTCATGTTATTGTAGAATTACCTTCCTTCGTTTCGCTCAGTTGAGTCCTGTACACCCACATTTGATTTTTAATACTATTTATTATTTATATTATATTTGTATACTTACTACACTGGCTCAGCGACCCCAAGAGGATCTTGGCCTCCGACACGAGAGTTCTCCATAGTTCTTCTGAGTTATATTTGTATAAACTTCTACAATTTTAAAGATGAATATTTACGAAAACCAAAGAAAACACAGTAGATTATAACGATTCCTTCTCGCAGCGGCACGAAAATCGCATCGCATGCTGCCCACGGGAGGAAATAAAAAATGCTCAGATCACTCGTTTCGTTTCGTTTCGGGTCGCAATCATTTTTTACTATTCCTCCCCTAGGTACGTAATCTAAAAATAAATAAATAAATAATAATAAATAAATTTGTTTATTTTCTCCCACAAAAAGTTTCTAAAATTATTTGATTGTATTACAGATCATAGCGGAGGGCGCTGAGGGGTCAAGCGACAACTCGTCGTCGATCCTGATCGGAGTGGGCGCCGCGCTACTGGCCCTCGCGGTGCTGGGAGTCGTGATCGGAGCCCTGGGGGCGCAGGCGCGGCGCAAGCGGGCCACGCGCGGGACCTACTCGCCCTCCGGACAGGAGTACTGCAACCCGAGGGCCGAGATGATGCACAGCGCGCTCAAACCGCCGCCCGAGGAGCGGCTCATATAGGTAACTACACTCTCACTCACACTCCCCGTCCTCACTCAGGGGGGAGGAGAGGATCTACAGGAGTACTGCAACCTACACTCCATTTTAAGTGGCATTTTACTTAAGGGGCTACCTGTCGTCCACTAACGCCCCCGTCAGTAAAATAATATTACTCGCTAAATACAAAACTTATCGGAAATTCAAAAAGACAGACTGAAGTAAAGGTACCTTCGATTATTTTGATTCTATTTACTCTGTAAAATGAAGTAAACTATATTTTTTAGAATTTATAGGTTCTTACCTTTACTTCAATCTGTCTTTCCGGATTTTCGATAAGTTTTGTATTTAGCGAGTAATATGCGAATGCTTATAAATGGCCTTGTTTATATGTTTTCAAGAATTATGTAGTCATATGTAGCTGTTGGTGTACTGAATAAAAAAAATAATGAACTGATGGGGGCGCTAGTGGACGGTGGGATGCCTCTGTAATAGCCTTTGTGCAACTGTCCGCATCCGCAAATTATTATACCATACCTGTTGAACAAACTATAGCGTTTTGCATAAATATAAGTTCAATGTTAATTATCAGCATTACCTATTTAGTTGTTGTAATTGTTTTACTGTTATTTTTCAGAATATACAGCCCACCCAGTCTTCAGCAAGACACCGATATGAACAAACGAAGTTATATTAAATAAATAAATAAATAATCACGCGTCGCATATCAACCAAATGTATGACTGTTGTATGACATTCCATGTATGTGTGATATTTTGTACCTGTGTGCGAATTGCGAAACTTGTATGTGTATGAAACTTAACGCTAGCTTTAAGAAGATTCAAGCTTTTGACATGTACTTAAAAAGTGATACCTCTTATAGAATATTTTTAAAGTATTTTTACGAATTATGAACTCAAAACGATAAAATAACATTCCACCTGAGGTCTTTAAATTTTATTTATAATGACAAATTTTAACTATTTTAAGTAGGCCTAAGTAGATATAAAATGAAGTATTGTGTCGCCCGTTTTGGGAATAAAATATAGGCCATATTGAGCCAATATAGACCAATACTATGCAAGAATTTTTGTTCCTAATTCAGTATTGGCTTATGTTGGTTCACCATGGCCAATAAATGAAGAATTTTATGTAGAAAATTAGAAAAATGTACCAATTGAAAGAAACGTGCCTGAAAATCGGAATTTTATATTAAATGAGATTTGTAAATGACTATTTTAACAAAAGTATTATGTACATTGCGTACGATGGCAGATGTAAAGAAATATGATAGTCTGAACTATTTATGGAGTCTTTAGCTCGTAAGAAGCGGTACTACGTTTGTCAACTTACGTCGTTTTCATCTCAAAATAAATTGTAAGTTTTGTATGTAATGGTGCGAAAATGTTTGTAAGTCGTGACCGTGGTACCACCGCGCCGGTCGGTCTTTAATTAATTTATATTTATTGTAAAGATCGAGAAGATTTTTAAAAATAATAAATTTTAGGTGAAAATGAATGTTACAAGGCAAAAGTAGATTTAGATATTTACTTAATAAAATGTACTATTAATGTTTGACAAAACTAATTAACTTTATTTACAATGTTTTACTCCGTAATCATCGATGACCGGCGCTGTAGTGTAGAGTAAATGTAAGCAGATGTAAGTGTAAGCGGTATGAAGCGTGCAACATTCTAAATTACTCGGTAGTGAAGGCGACTTGCGCCGCGCACCGCCCCGACGTCTGCTAAGTCTGTACTCACTGTTTTGGAAATATAAATATTTAGACATATTTACTGTATGTGTACTACGATTTATAATATTTACAACAAAGGAAAGACATTCTACCTTGGCTAAAAAGACTAGGAATAAATAGGAGCTTCACTTTAGCTGCTATACCAAAAACACAGGTCCATCCGGACTTTCCACTTATCAAAAATGTAGAATAATAAAGTAGCATATTCAGGTTACACTATTTATTGGCGATAGCCGAGCTGCATACATAGACAACGCAGTTTCTTTTCCGGAAAAAGGTTAGAAAACACTGTTGCCTATATGGCTGTACAAGAAACAGAACCACGGAAGGTTCCATCTCAGATCTACTTAAAAAATAATAATAATAAACTACTTCCTTTTATCGCGAAAAATATTTTGAAATCTTATCGCGATATGTCTACGCGATATTTGCTCTTTTTTCGTACTAAGCAACTCTCCTTAAATCAATTAAGGCCCCATCGCTTTCAATCGGGATAAATAGTGAATCCAAAATATTACCAAAACAGTCAGAACAAACAATAATTCAGTAGGTATTTCAGCGTCGCGGGCCGCGGCCAGGCGCCCGTGCCTTAGCCACAAGTCTGTGTATATTTATATACATTATACTGTAATATATATTATATAGATACTATAATAACATACTGCATAATGTTGCAATTTATGAGAAACCAATTACATTGCTTGTCAAAAGAGGTACCTTGAGATATAGGAAGTCGAATTACATCGACAAGAGAAAACTGCATTTCAGCTGTTTAGCTTAACTAAGAAACACTAATTGTGTACTGCAAAACTAGAGAAATGTTTATTTATGCTCTGTCCAGGCAATCTTATTAGCCATTTCTGTCCCACTGCTGGGCAAAGGCCTCCAGGCAAACATAAAAAAAATAAATTAAAAACTGCACGAAATATTTAAAAAAATTGTAATACTTGTAAATTGCAACATTCGTAGTTAATATTGTATATTTAGGTATAAGATAATCTGTTCACTCAACTTACGACTAGTACATTTAAATTAAGTATTGTATAGTAGTTTACGTTTAGTGTTCAAAGAGTTTCAGTAAAAGTGGTTGTAGTATGTTTTAAATTCTTGAATAACACCGTAAAGGGTTACCCAGCGTGCAGTGGCGCCTCTACGTACTCGGCAAGTAATTTTTTTTACTGCCCCTTAAATAAAAAAAAAGAGACTACATAGTAAAACTCTGCTCTAGATAGCTAATTTCAATCTTGAATTTTTACTTTAAAAAGAATTGTTCAAAGTACCGCCACCACTTTTGCCCAAACTAGTGTTAATATGTAACGTAAAATAAGATGTTTCGCTGTAAGTACTCATCTGTAAAGTAAACCAGTTCCAAATAATAATCTACTTGCTCAACAAACATTCCCATTTGAAGCTTACACTGCATGGTGTTAGATCTCTTGTTATGTAAGGAAGTTAATACGACCCGGCCGCCAGCGCTCCTAATAGCCGAAGGGGTGTAAACATCTGCCCACAGGTGAACCTGTGGAGACCATGGAACCGTAGAACTGTCTCCTTGGAACATGTCGAAATATGTTCACAAACTCAGCTATCACTTGATGCAATCTATGCGAAGTAAAGAAAGAAAAATCATGAGAAAAATTGTTCAATTTCATAGATATGGGTTGTTGAACTGCCTTTTTTTTTCACCCCGGATATTTGAAGAGGTGGTTCTGTCCATGAAACTGAACAACTTTCCCAAAATACGAAATTAAGTTTTCAACTTCCTATACAAACTACATCAGCTGACAGCACGTTTTTGTATGGGAGATCGAAATTTTTATTCGGATTATGTTCCTTGGGGAAAGTTGTTCAGTTTCATGAACAGAAAGAAGTGTCTTAAAATATCCGGGGTTATAAAAATTTAACTACCCTTTTTGATACATCTTGTATATCTAATCATATCTAACTAAACCCAAGCTAGTTATTTGTGTGCGTGGTTATAGCCTGTTTTTACTGCATTTAATTTATTATCATTTTAAACAGCCGATATATTTATTGTGATATTTTATATTATAAATATTTTCGTTGTAATTGCAATATATTTTCCGTCGCAACATTTTAAAATATTAACGTTACTTAAATAAAATCAAAATGTTGTATTTACGTGTTCTAAAAAGGCAGGTTTCCCTAATAAATAACTTTGAAGGTAAGTATGTCTTTTCTGGAAAATCACATGAAATACGAGTATAATTGTATGAAGTTACAATATGTGATTAAATAAACTAAACTATTCCGGACAGTCTTTCAACGAAATTGTGTTTAACAAATTTTAAGATTAAAAGATTTTTCAAAGAAGATCGGAGATATTTTTTTTAGTTTTTTTTTTAAAGTAACATTATCATGAACTGAATTTGTTCAAAATTTTAAACCGGTAAAGCAAAAACAATATTTTCATAAAATTTTAATAATTTTTTTCGAATTCATTTGTGAAAATATTCATTCAAGCAATAATAGTTATGATTAAACCTAGGTAATGTATAGTAATGTGCAGATTTGACAAATTTCGGTTACTGCAATTGTAAAAGTCGTTTAGACTTAACGGTCGTTTGCTCATTAGTTAAAACAAAGTTTTTCACTCGCGTAAGTTTTTAACGACTTGTTTTATAGACTAAATTATTTGTAAATTCGAAGCATAGTGGCTGATATGAATCGGCAACTCTAATTAGAGATAAATTAAGGGAAACCACTGCAAGCAATGTTACCGTCCACAATAATCGTATTGTATGTAATGCCGGCAACACTTTTATATGACCATTGAAGAAAAACAGCGGTGCATTGTGGTTGCTACATAGGGAGGATTCGCAGGATAGGACGATAAAATGTAAACTTGACTTTATGATATTCCTGATTTCCTGAATCAGGAATATTATGAAGTCAAGTCTTGCGACATAATTTACGATACGGCCATTTTGATCTATTAAGTTTCTCTTTTTTTTCAATAGTCATTTAAGAGTGTTGCTGCTTGTACCTATGCTACCTATATTAATGTATGAAGTTAATGCATTTGTGTGTTATTGCACCTCGCCTATTGGCGACTACTCAATAAATTGACTTCTAAGATACTTATCACTTGTTTCATTTATACGTATATATTTTTGAGATTTAAATCTTATCTTATTAGCCATTCCTGCCCCACTGCTGGGCTGCCTCCCTCCGTTCCTTCCACTGGTCTCTGCTCTGAGCCTCTTGTCTTGTTGCCAGTTTTTACAGAAAGCGCCGAGTTCATCGCACCATCTGCGCTGTCGTCGGCCTCGACGCCGAGTGTCACTTGGCAGTTGCTAGATAGTTGCCAGATTTTAATCACCATAAAAAATTGAGGGATTACTTATTCCATCCATTCTTCTTATTTTAGAGTCAACGGTGAAGTGGCTACAAAATCTGAGCCCAAAACGTGGCCACATCATTGGTTGCCTTCAGAAAGGTGGAAAACTTCTCGAGTGTAGAAAACTGGAGGAGTAGGGCACGACAATTAGTGTGATATAGATTGCAGAACGGCGCACTCATAGTCGTTATCAGAGAAGCCCACGCCTATGAAAAAACAGATCCACTTTTCCCATGGAATGGAAAAATCGACTTCTCATACACACGGCCGCTCGTTGGTAGGAACACTGACTTCTACTGCTAGTTAAAAACCACTATTTTGCGGTGTTAAGTTGCTAATTTTATTTTCCTTTTATAGCGAGTGCCAATGTTTAAAAAAACTGTTTCAAAACGTCCACTGCTGGAGTTGACCTCCCCAAAGAGCCACGAAGAAAGTAATAAGCTAGTGCCGCCAGTATTAAAATTCTATGGTCGCCACGCTTCCCTGATAATGTTGCGCGCCGCGGTGCGGTTACTGCGATCACAATAATTATAGCGGTCGATAGATGGCGCTGTTACTTTTTAAAACGCGGTATTGAGCTGTCAACTTGATTTCAATAAGAAGCTAAAATAATTGTAAAATCTTTCTTCGATGGCCGATCAGTGGAATTAGTTCTTTAGTTTTTGTAGCTGCTACTTCAGTAGCAAATTAAGTAATTGTAATCCTGCTGCTTTGTTCAAGGGCAGGCCTGCTTCCGTCTAAATTGTCGAAAACTCAAAAGTAGGTAAATTGACTTGTTTAAATCAGGGTTCCCTAGCCCTACCCGAATGGTCTTGTGACATGACTTGAAACATGCCCTTCGGCCGCCTACGAAACCAATGCTACGTAACCAGTTTCGTGTGAAGAATTTTTTTTCTTCCTACGAAACTAGTTTCGTAGCAAGAAAAAAATTATCTCCTGGCTCCTGCGTTTGCAGCAGTTTTCGACGGAATAACGAGATAAAAGTAGACTAAGTTCTTCCCAGGGCCACTGCACCATTGCGATTGACCATTGTTGGGCAAGTGACCGATATTGGGCAAATCCACTGCTGGGTAAATGACCGATGTTGGGAAAATGTCCACAATGAAAGTGTCCCCTACTGGGCAAATGACTACTGCTGGGATAATGACCACTGCTGGCCAATGTCAACTGCTGGGAAAATGTCCATTATAGGGCAAATGTCTACTGCTGGGCAAATACCACTGCTGGGCAAATACCACTGCTGGGCAAATGTCCACTGCTGGGAATATGTCCACTGCTGGGCAATCACCACTATTTGCCAAATGTCCTGTGGTAAAATTAACTAATCTGTAGTAATTTTCCCAACAATGATCATTCGCCCAACAATGGAAATTTAGTGGACGTTTGCCCAGCAGTGCACATATGCCCAGCTGTGGTTGTTTGCCCAGCAGTGGTCATTTGCCTAGCAGTAGACATTTACCCAGCTGTGGACATTTGCCCAGCCATGGACTTTTGCGCAACATTCCTTTGTACCAGTCCAACATTGGACATTTCTGTGCACCAGCCCAGTAGTCAACTATTGGAAGCACAGACACGTGGTTACGTAGCTTATTGGTTTCGTAGACGGTCGTGCGTAACTAATTTCGTAGGAAGAAATAAATTTCTTTGTAGGTAACTAGTTTCGTAGGAAGAAAAAAAATTCTTCACACGAAACTGGTTACGTAGCATTGGTTTCGTAGGCGGCCGAAGGGGAAACATGACTTGAAATGACTTCACGTATGTCACAAACCAAGATCAGTTCAGATAGATACATTAAATAATGTTATAGATATAAGACGATACTTCCCTTTAGCACGTAAGGGACATGTTATAAGTTAGCATACAGGGTCTTTGATATACGTTTGCAAACCTTCCGTGAAACTGAACAAGTTTTTCTGTGCGTCACTGCGTTTTTGAGTTCAAACAAAAAAAAAAATAAGATTAAATAATAATTTTTTGGCTGCTGTTTAAAATACTTCTGAAGATGTAGAAAATCGAAGACGCCCAAATGCAGGGCTCTGCATTTTCATGGGAGAAGTAGTGGTTTTTTGCATTTTGAAACGCTGTAACTTTACAAATCAGGGCTATTATGGTGGCAGACCATTTTTCTGTGGTCCTATACATTGTGTTTAATCGGACAGTCATAGTATACGTATCATTGTCAAATTTCAAAATAGTTTAACCAAAAAAAAAATAGTTTTAAACTAAATTCCTCAAAAACGCAGGGGTGTGGATGTCTGCAAATATTTTTTATATCTTTTAGAGGATGCTTATTATTTCTTATCATCGGTCAAAGAGGCAGACGAGCAAATCATATAGAAGTTTTGTCCGTCAGCACCCTTACTAAATAGGTCGAAATACGAAAAAAAACTTTTCAACGTCCCATAGAAACTGCATCAGCCGATATCGCATTTTGTATGGGATGTCAAAAAATTTTTTTTCGGATTTCCTTAGGGAAAGTTGTTCAGTTTCATGGGTGGAACAACCACCTGAGATGTTTGCACACATTTACCAAAAATCCTGTAGGTATACTAAGAGTAGAAAATTAGTTGGTGTATTAGTAGATGAATATTAGTGTTTCCCTTCATCCTCCCGACAGTTCCATCTAGTGTCTAATCACAGACATGAACCGTCTTACTACAAAACAAATTTAAACACTCGTCTAACACGTGTTTTGCTAGACATTGTCTAAGCAGTTAAACACATGTTTAAAAGAAACAAAAGATCGCAAGACGCTGTTTTGTAGTACGGTCAACCACTGGTCGGTAGAAACTTTTTCAACTCTATTATCCACGCCAAAAGGTCCAAAAGTGTTTCTACCGATGTGCGGCCGTGTGTACATAACACTTTTTTTGATCAAGTGTTCAACAGATATCTAACTTTTTTGAAGTAAGACCCAAATGTCAAAACAGGCTTCTAACGATGGCCTTTAGGGTGTTTTGACATCACTCTATGAGATCAGTTAAACGTGGCCACATCATTGGTTGCCTTCAGAAAGGTCTCTCCGAGTGCAGGAAACTGGAGAAGTAGGGTACGACAGTTAGTGTGATATAGATTGCAGAACGTCGCACTCACAGTCGTTATCAGAGAAGCCCATGAAAAAACAGAACTTCTCCCATTGAACATAGGTCGAAATAAGAAAAGAAAATCGACTTCTCGTACACACGGCCGCTCGTCGGTAGAAACACTGACCTTGACCGGGTCTCTGGTTTCAGGCGTTAGTAGCGTAGCGCTAGATCAGCTTATACTGGGTTTGTTTCCACTTGCTTGCTACCGTGCCTACTACAAAATCTTGCTATCTATAGATAAACCGCCTAAATGAGTCCTCGCCTGCGGGGTACAGGGGCGCGGGGGTAAGACGACAAAGGGGGAACGAAAGGGGTGCGGGCGGCGGTGCATACTCATTCTCTACGCGCATCCGCAACCCGCACCTGCCCGCACGTACCCCGCGGGCGAGGACTCATTTAGCCGGTACTACTCGTTTAGCGAGGTTCAAATCTCTTTGACTCGTACTATAGCTATGGGCAGTCGATTTTCTATTGTTTTTCGATCTATGTTCCTTGAAAAGTTGTTTATATTTCATGGGCAGAATTACTACTTTTAATTTCGGGTATGTAGAACGTGGATTAAGGGTTGAGATATACAAATAAAAAATATGTGTATAGGTCTAAACACGTCCTTTAATCAAATACTGTACAGGTTGTTACACACTATGATACATATACAATAACAACGCGCGCTTGAGCCGCAAGATTATTTTGTTATATTAAAATATGCGCGTGCGTTTTGCTCACATTCAAAATTTTTGTTAAAATGAAAATAAATATTTAAAACTATGATTTTATTAATATTTACACAAGGCGTAAAAACAATAATATCTGCCTAATATACTGAATAGCAAAGTTTTTTTCCTTTTAGTATAAAATACAGATTGTCTTTCTTACGGGAGGACGAAATATGTAATCCGATATATCGTCACTATAGTGACAGCTTTTCAGTATAAAAGACAGAATTTTCAACTATTATGTTCAAGCGTTCCATTACACCCTGTATAAAGTGAGGTATGCGCATACGCACAAAGAAAGCGGCAAGCGGCGCGCGTAAGCTCACAACGCAAAGGAATGACTTAGATTAACCTCCTCACACTTTTGAATCCGCTACCATTTGTAATCATCATCAAGCACTCCAAATTTAGCACCACATTTCAACGCACAAATTTAAAAATACACCATTTAAAATGGTGGATTTTATTGCTGCTACGACGTACATGCGCAAAACATAGGTGCATAATTTATAACACATTAAGATCAAGCTACATTGTATCAGCACCGATCATCATTCCCCAAAACTATTGAATAGTCTGTCTCATTTAAGGGCGTACGCTGCGTCAGGCGTGATAACGACGCAAAGGTACGCGCCGCGTCGCTGCGTAGCAAAATACACGTCGCGTGGCGAAAACGCTCCACGCAGCGCGAATCATACAATTCTGGATGATCTTGAACTCCCGAAATCACGGGTTCAGTATCTATAGACAACGTGATGTGTATCGGACTGTACGAATTCAATACGCCTCGCTTAACGTAGCGGCTAGGACTAATTTCGTGAAACAAACACGTCCGAGCGAAACGCGTATTCCCCAACACGCGGCGCGTGGTCGTAGCGCTAGGTGCTCTTGTATTTTGCTGAATTTAATACGCGCACGTAATCGTACTACGCACAGCGTACGCTCTAAAGGAAATGGATAAAGAAACGAAAACATGGTGACCTGTGCTGTTAATTGTGGATCAACTTATATTCCTTTATCTTAAAAAGCACAATAAAAAAGACACGTTACTCCCATTATAGTATCACGTAAGCATAACCCCTCCTCGGATGCCTTTCCAACAGAGCTGTACGAGGAAGCTATGATGTGAGCTGGAATATTGCTTCGTAGCTTACTCCATGCGCAGCTGTTAGCTAGGAAAATAGAGCTATCATTGGTTGAAATTTTTCCAGCTCACAACTTAGCTACCACGCACGGCTCTGATAGAAGACACCCTTCTGAGACAGTTGACAAAAAGCACATGACATCTATAGCCATGATTTTATTATGAATAATAAACATTTGCATTTATACTCTCATGAAAGCAACAGATCTTTTCTAGCGCTTCACGCCTTCATTTGGCACCACACGTTACAATAATTATTTCACAATGAAAATATAACATATGGAGGGATTTCGGAAGTTTCTATTAATTATTATCAATTTTTCAAATGGATATCTATCGAGGGCGCGATCTATAGTGGCGTCATAATATTTGTGACGTCACTTAGAACGTAACGGTATACAATATATTACATACGATTGTCGCGGTTTGTTGTTCCGACTCGAACTTGACGCTCGATCGGACCTTAGCACCAGTATGTGAGCATTTTTTGCCATACGAATTCTTTATGAAAAGCATATTGTAACTCCAGGCAGTCCAGTCATTTTGGAGGCCGTTAAAGGCGCATTTTCATTGGTTGGTTGCGACTCGCGGGCGAGCGAGGTCAATAAATAAAATTGTAACAAAAAGAGGTACAACAACCCGGATGTGAGTCTGCCCATAAAACTGAACCACTATTCTTAAGGAACATAGGTCAAAATACGAAAAGACTTGCATCAGCTGATGTAACAATTTGTGGGTGAAAGAGAAAGTGTACCGAAAACTGAAAGGGCGTGCTCAGTCAACGAAACTGAACAATTTTTTCATAGAAATATTCTTGGGAAATGAAAAATAAAAATGACTTCTCAATACAAACTGTTTAATCAAAGTGAACAATTGTATGGAGATAAAAATTTTTTTCATTTCACAAAAATATTTCTTTGGGAAAGTTGTTCAGTTTCGTTGACTGAGCACGCCCTTTCAGTTTTCGGTACACCGTCCCTTACACCCTAGGTCAATAAATTCATACTTCGATCAAAGAAGCACTGCACACTGCTGTTATTTGTTCCAAATAAATAAAATAAATAAAAATAAAGAACATTTTTATGGACAGATGCCCGCACACAGTCAATCTTGATCCGGATTCGACTTATATTAGCATCATTATTGTTGCATCCGATCCAGATGCAGCTATAGAAAGATAAAGCTAAATAGCGAGTTTCAAAACCTAAATGTTCACTTTTTTTATACAAATACTTTATCACTTTGTTTTCATCATGACCAAAATATTAAATCCTCTTAATTTTTTCTTTGAACTTAACTGGAGTTACTCACTTTAACAAAAGCAGATTCAATAAGAGCTAGTCACACGGGAAGATTATAAAGAAGACTGAATTAACTGAAGAGTGGAGGAAGCAGCGACGATACGATTCATACAAACAAACAAACATAGGAACATACAGTCGCGAACGGTAGCTCGTCATACATACAACTACTTACAGTACAAAAAAGATGGTTGGCATTTCGCACCAAACATTTGGGGCCATGGCGTGATTGGGAAAATACTGCCGACCTAACAGCTCCTCTATTGATAGTAATAGTCCGGTCGCTTAACGTCTTATATCGCCAAATTCACATAATTGCACCAAATTTTTTCCAGCTACTGGTTAGGTACATCTCGTCATCATCTAGGCTCTCAGTTTTTGATAGGAGCCAATTCTTGAATTTTCAATGGAATTTTTTTGAAATTCAAGTATTGGCTCCTATGAAAAATTGAGAGCTATGTACCTAACTAGTACCTGGAAAAAAATTGGTGAAATTGAAAGGCGTGTCCACGTGAAACAGCTGATTGACCGCACTATAAGTACCTTTTTAGATTAAAAACCACCAATCAACCATCAACCTCCAGCGCACATAATCTTTCATAACTAATAAGATTAAGCGCTTGGTGCATGTAATTTTTCATAAATTTTTAATTTGAAATAAACAGTTTTAAAATTTATTTATTTTTTAATTGATTGTTGTGGTACAGTCAGTATTTGGCCTCATTTGGTGCTTAGTTTGCTTCCCATTTATGTTTATTATGTTTTGAGGTTTCTATATGCGTATTTTTTTATCAATTTTTAGTTGCTGAACCCCTTATTTAATGTGCAATCAATCCTTATCATTGAAATTGTGTAGCATCATCTAGTATATTCAAATAAAAATACTCAACCTGGTTGTTATTATTTAGGTAATGCAATACCTACAAAAACAAACGTAGTAACTCCCTACAAATACGGCGTTAAACGCCATGGTCCCAAAAAGCGTGGTGCAAAAATACAACCAATTAAAAATATTAAATATTGTAAATCATAGAGTGCTCATGCCGAGCGGAAATTTAAGTTACACATTGTAAAACAATTACTTTATGGCATAATTTATATTATTATAATAAAAACAATAAATATGCATTGTTTTGTCATCCTGGCGGATAGTAACATCTAATATTTTTATTCTAGCGAGGACGGAGCGCTCGACGATACAAATAAATTTTATTGCGCGAGATTGCAACGGCTTTCAGGATGATTAATTATTTCCAAATTACCTAGTAGGTAAATTTTAAAATATTGCAGGATTTTTTTTCTTTTACAACCCAATGTATTTACTTTAGTTTTACTTAAGTGCCTACACAGGTTTTTAAAAAAAGTTTTTTTAACACTTCCTGTGTATAGTAATTCTAATTCAAAACTAGCAAAATATACAACCTCGGTACGAGAAGACAGTGTCGAATTCTGCCTGTGGATGTAAATTCTTGCGTTTTTTTAGAAATACCCAAACACAGTAGGTGCCAACTGTTAAAACATTAAAATAAAATAATTTTTACTAGTATGTATTAGTCGGTGCGTCCGTCCTCGAATCAGGTAAAGAGTCAGGTCGGCGAATCTCCAGTAATACTGTTCGCATCAACATCACAGCGGCTCGGCGCCCGACCGTGACCGCACCTACTAACTACTCAACAACCAAGTGCACTTTCACAGTTCATTTATTATTATAATTTGAACAAAGTTTGCTTAAAACATGATATTTATTTTTCACTTCTCATGCTCTGAAAGTGCTTTTTTGTGCAGGATATAGGCTGCACAAAATCGAATTTTGTGCACCGCGGGCATGCAAGTAATCGCGGTGGTGTGCGCCCTGCGCGCGGGCCTGCTGCACCCCCCCATGCGTCAACATATTCTTCACTAAAGCAGAACAACTCATTTTTCAGTTACATTTAGAGAGTACTTTTACGTTTTATTTCTTCGAAATCAAAGTGAAAAGCAGAGTTTAGAACTCGTCCACAAAACCATTTTATCCTAGACATTACTATCACTAAAAGTCTCGGAAAAATGGTTCGTTTTGTGCACTTGTTGTAAAATCTACTATGTTTTTTTCTTGAATTTTATACATTATTGTCAAAAAGAAAAGGCAAAAATGAGGGCGCCACTTTAATTTGCCAAAATGTATTTCTATACATCTTTTTTAAAAAGAAATCTGTGTATGCCTGATCTCTGTAGAAAATTTTGGTTAGCTTTCATCTCTATCAATTTAGTTTCACATTATGTTAAAAACTGATATTCTGGGAAGTGGTCGTCATAGGAAACAGACATTATTGGAAGTGGTAATCTTGAGCAGTGGTCATCAAGGGAAGTACTCTTTTTGGGAAGTTGCCATTTTGGGAAGTGGTCATTATGGGAAGAACTCTTTTTGGGAAGTAATCATATTGGGAAACGGTAAATTTTGTCATAAATCGACACTAGAACAGTTTAAAACCAATCCACTCGTCTTTATATTTCCCTTTTAACTGTGAGAGTGCACCTCATTGTTTAGCGAAGTAAGCATGCGCGTAATAATAAATATAATTTATATTTGTAATAATATAGTTTGTCCGGGCGCACGCGCACCGCGGGGCCGGCACCAGTCAGTGCGCAGTGCCGGGGCGGCGGCCGGCTTCAAGTGTGGGGTGAAGGCTACCTGCAAAACAATGCTATATTTAGGGTGAATTTCTATCAGTACTGTGGGAGCTAATCTGTGAGCTGGAAAATTCCAGCCAATAAAATTGCTTCAATCCTATTGGTTGCAATTTTCTCAGCTCACATTTTCCTCCCGGCGCATAATGTCACGTTCGCAAAATGTCACTTTCTCAAAATTATCCCTTGCACAGTAATGGTGGAAATTCACCCTAGGGTGTGCTTTAACTTCTATAGGTGAAAATTTGTAAATGAACCAAACATCTAACCACTGTTTGTTTTAGTTTTATTGTAAACACAAAGGCAGTAAGTTTTCCGAACAAAATAAATAAAGCGGTCGCGGAAAGCAACGTCACAGGTTCGTCGGACGTGCTTGCGATTTTTTACGTACATGGACAAGTTATCACGAAAAACTTAGCATTCTTGACTGGAACAAATCATTGCAGTTATTGCAGGATAAAAATTCAATCGAACATGGCAGTATTATAGCTACAATATTGCTAAAATAGTACAAAAAGGGCAGCTTTGAGATATTTCTGTCGAGTAAAATTAATCTGATCATGTCACTAAAAGTAATATTATCTACCGACTTTGATGTCGTTTTCATATAATTCGAGGAAGGGAAAATAATTCCCGGAATAAACTTTCTACCCATACATAGAACTGGAAACATCAACTTGTGCCAAGCAGCGTCTACCCGGACAAAGTGTCAGAGTGCCGGTGTGTTGTAGCAGCCTGTAGGTACAGGGTGTACAGCGCACCTGTTGTCGTGAGGATGCAGCACGACCCGCTGGTAGTCCCGGTGCGCGAGCTGCTGGCGCTGCGCGTGGCGGGAGCCGAGCTCGGCCGTGCCGTCGCGCGTTATGAACAGCTGCAGGCCGGAACCTGGAACACGACACTATCGTTACCCACACTAAAATAAAGGTAATTACAAGGAGGATTAAAGAAATAGTTCGTCACTAGGTGGTGAAGGCGTCGTTCTATGGATTTGACGGGTTATTTTGAATATTTCCTAGTAATCATCGATGATGGGATTGGGACATGTTGGCAGATGTCATCATCATCATATCAGCCGAAAAACGTCCACTGCTGGACATAGGCGTCCCCTAAAGATCTCCATGACTCGCGGTCCTACGCTGCTCGCATCCAGCGGCTTCCCGCGACCGCCACCAGATCGTCGGTCCACCTTGTGGGGGGCCTGCCAACGCTTCGTCTTCCGGTACGTGGTCGTCACTCTAGAACCCTTATGCCTCATCGGCCATCGGTTCTTCTTGCGATGTGCCCTGCCCACTGCCACTTCAGTTTAGCTATTCTCAGGGCTATGTCAGTTACTTTAGTTCTTCTGCGAATCTCCTCATTTCTGATTCGATCGCGCAGAGACTCCGAGCATAGCCCTTTCCATAGCCCTTTGGGTGACTTTGAGCTTTCTGATAAGGCCCATCGTGAGCGGCCAGATGTCATCCCCTACTAAAATAAATTTGCAAGGTATCTATTCCAAGCAAAGCAAGGAGGTCCGAAATCTTTTATCGTCACCACACCGTACACAGAGGCATACCCCGGGCCCTACATACATCCAACGAGAATTTTGAATTAGAAGGTCGCGTAGGCTCGCATATTCAGTACAAAATACCCTCAGAAGCACGAGAATCTCGCGGGCGGGTGCGCGCGGAGGTGCGGGGTAGATTGCAAGGGGAGTTTTTTCGAGTACAATTTTTTTTTCTCCGGTAAAGTTGCTTGTTTTCATGAATAAAATAATTGGGCTGGGATAAAAACGAATAAAAATTCACGCTTGATCAATTGACCGTTGATCAATTTCCTAGTAAGTTGATCAACTTTCCAAAAATCTTAAACGGCGATGGAAATATCATGTTACGTCTATTTAAAGTCACCGTTGGTGAATTTCCTAGTAAGTTGATAAACTTTCGAAAAAGCTTAAACGGCGATTGAAATATCATTTAACGTCTATTTCAGGTAATTGATCAATTTACGAAGTCTCGCAGTAAAACGATCCGACAAATGCGAGGTGTACGCTGATTGGTTGAATGTCTCACATGCTTTTACCCCGCTCTCCGCCAGCCGGCCGGCCATATGTTTACCACTAATGCCATCGACCAACTAGAGAACTGTGTATTATTTTACACGTGTTAGTTTAACGTAAAATTGTACACTGAGCAGGTCCATACATGCTGTGTGGATTGGTCCATCGTTAGTTTATCAATTTACCGCCAGGCAGCGTAAGTTAAACAATACATTTCAACTGCTTTTTATGATTTTTCAAAAGTTGATCAACTTACTAGGGAATTGATCAACTCGATGATTTTTCTCTTCCTCTGTCTTTATCTCTTCCCGTTCTACGTACAGACTCAAAATACAATTATAGCATGGCCTGCTTCTTCTTTTTGCAAAGATTTTTTAACTTTTTGATCTTATTTCCACCTATTCGTGAACAAGTCTTAACTTACTAGGAAATTGATCAACTTACGATTCTTATAATTTTTCTGTGATATACATAACTTTCAAACAAAGTGTATAAGGTACGTAAGGTAAGGCTACTGGCTACTCACTCTCGGCGGAGTCCTCGACGGCCCGCTTGAGGTCAGTGGAGGCGAGGATCTCGTCGATGAGTGAGTCCGGGTTGACGCGCGTGTTCTCCACGCGACACGAGCCCACGTGCTCGTCCGGTAGTATAAGGTAGTGTTGGGTAGGCTACTGGCTACTCACTCTCGGCGGAGTCCTCGACGGCCCGCTTGAGGTCAGTGGAGGCGAGGATCTCGTCGATGAGTGAGTCCGGGTTGACGCGCGTGTTCTCCACGCGACACGAGCCCACGTGCTCGTCCGGTAGTATAAGGTAGTGTTGGGTAGGCTACTGGCTACTCACTCTCGGCGGAGTCCTCGACGGCCCGCTTCAGGTCAGTGGAGGCGAGGATCTCGTCGATGAGTGAGTCCGGGTTGACGCGCGTGTTCTCCACGCGACACGAGCCCACGTGCTCGTCCGGTAGTATAAGGTAGTGTTGGGTAGGCTACTGGCTACTCACTCTCGGCGGAGTCCTCGACGGCCCGCTTGAGGTCAGTGGAGGCGAGGATCTCGTCGATGAGTGAGTCCGGGTTGACGCGCGTGTTCTCCACGCGACACGAGCCCACGTGCTCGTCCGGTAGTATAAGGTAGTGTTGGGTAGGCTACTGGCTACTCACTCTCGGCGGAGTCCTCGACGGCCCGCTTCAGGTCAGTGGAGGCGAGGATCTCGTCGATGAGTGAGTCCGGGTTGACGCGCGTGTTCTCCACGCGACACGAGCCCACGTGCTCGTCCGGTAGTATAAGGTAGTGTTGGGTAGGCTACTGGCTACTCACTCTCGGCGGAGTCCTCGACGGCCCGCTTGAGGTCAGTGGAGGCGAGGATCTCGTCGATGAGTGAGTCCGGGTTGACGCGCGTGTTCTCCACGCGACACGAGCCCACGTGCTCGTCCGGTAGTATAAGGTAGTGTTGGGTAGGCTACTGGCTACTCACTCTCGGCGGAGTCCTCGACGGCCCGCTTGAGGTCAGTGGAGGCGAGGATCTCGTCGATGAGTGAGTCCGGGTTGACGCGCGTGTTCTCCACGCGACACGAGCCCACGTGCTCGTCCGGTAGTATAAGGTAGTGTTGGGTAGGCTACTGGCTACTCACTCTCGGCGGAGTCCTCGACGGCCCGCTTGAGGTCAGTGGAGGCGAGGATCTCGTCGATGAGTGAGTCCGGGTTGACGCGCGTGTTCTCCACGCGACACGAGCCCACGTGCTCGTCCGGTAGTATAAGGTAGTGTTGGGTAGGCTACTGGCTACTCACTCTCGGCGGAGTCCTCGACGGCCCGCTTGAGGTCAGTGGAGGCGAGGATCTCGTCGATGAGTGAGTCCGGGTTGACGCGCGTGTTCTCCACGCGACACGAGCCCACGTGCTCGTCCGGTAGTATAAGGTAGTGTTGGGTAGGCTACTGGCTACTCACTCTCGGCGGAGTCCTCGACGGCCCGCTTGAGGTCAGTGGAGGCGAGGATCTCGTCGATGAGTGAGTCCGGGTTGACGCGCGTGTTCTCCACGCGACACGAGCCCACGTGCTCGTCCGGTAGTATAAGGTAGTGTTGGGTAGGCTACTGGCTACTCACTCTCGGCGGAGTCCTCGACGGCCCGCTTGAGGTCAGTGGAGGCGAGGATCTCGTCGATGAGTGAGTCCGGGTTGACGCGCGTGTTCTCCACGCGACACGAGCCCACGTGCTCGTCCGGTAGTATAAGGTAGTGTTGGGTAGGCTACTGGCTACTCACTCTCGGCGGAGTCCTCGACGGCCCGCTTGAGGTCAGTGGAGGCGAGGATCTCGTCGATGAGTGAGTCCGGGTTGACGCGCGTGTTCTCCACGCGACACGAGCCCACGTGCTCGTCCGGTAGTATAAGGTAGTGTTGGGTAGGCTACTGGCTACTCACTCTCGGCGGAGTCCTCGACGGCCCGCTTGAGGTCAGTGGAGGCGAGGATCTCGTCGATGAGTGAGTCCGGGTTGACGCGCGTGTTCTCCACGCGACACGAGCCCACGTGCTCGTCCGGTAGTATAAGGTAGTGTTGGGTAGGCTACTGGCTACTCACTCTCGGCGGAGTCCTCGGCGGCCCGCTTGAGGTCAGTGGAGGCGAGGATCTCGTCGATGAGTGAGTCCGGGTTGACGCGCGTGTTCTCCACGCGACACGAGCCCACGTGCTCGTCCGGTAGTATAAGGTAGTGTTGGGTAGGCTACTGGCTACTCACTCTCGGCGGAGTCCTCGACGGCCCGCTTGAGGTCAGTGGAGGCGAGGATCTCGTCGATGAGTGAGTCCGGGTTGACGCGCGTGTTCTCCACGCGACACGAGCCCACGTGCTCGTCCGGTAGTATAAGGTAGTGTTGGGTAGGCTACTGGCTACTCACTCTCGGCGGAGTCCTCGACGGCCCGCTTGAGGTCAGTGGAGGCGAGGATCTCGTCGATGAGTGAGTCCGGGTTGACGCGCGTGTTCTCCACGCGACACGAGCCCACGTGCTCGTCCGGTAGTATAAGGTAGTGTTGGGTAGGCTACTGGCTACTCACTCTCGGCGGAGTCCTCGACGGCCCGCTTGAGGTCAGTGGAGGCGAGGATCTCGTCGATGAGTGAGTCCGGGTTGACGCGCGTGTTCTCCACGCGACACGAGCCCACGTGCTCGTCCGGTAGTATAAGGTAGTGTTGGGTAGGCTACTGGCTACTCACTCTCGGCGGAGTCCTCGACGGCCCGCTTGAGGTCAGTGGAGGCGAGGATCTCGTCGATGAGTGAGTCCGGGTTGACGCGCGTGTTCTCCACGCGACACGAGCCCACGTGCTCGTCCGGTAGTATAAGGTAGTGTTGGGTAGGCTACTGGCTACTCACTCTCGGCGGAGTCCTCGACGGCCCGCTTGAGGTCAGTGGAGGCGAGGATCTCGTCGATGAGTGAGTCCGGGTTGACGCGCGTGTTCTCCACGCGACACGAGCCCACGTGCTCGTCCGGTAGTATAAGGTAGTGTTGGGTAGGCTACTGGCTACTCACTCTCGGCGGAGTCCTCGACGGCCCGCTTGAGGTCAGTGGAGGCGAGGATCTCGTCGATGAGTGAGTCCGGGTTGACGCGCGTGTTCTCCACGCGACACGAGCCCACGTGCTCGTCCGGTAGTATAAGGTAGTGTTGGGTAGGCTACTGGCTACTCACTCTCGGCGGAGTCCTCGACGGCCCGCTTGAGGTCAGTGGAGGCGAGGATCTCGTCGATGAGTGAGTCCGGGTTGACGCGCGTGTTCTCCACGCGACACGAGCCCACGTGCTCGTCCGGTAGTATAAGGTAGTGTTGGGTAGGCTACTGGCTACTCACTCTCGGCGGAGTCCTCGACGGCCCGCTTGAGGTCAGTGGAGGCGAGGATCTCGTCGATGAGTGAGTCCGGGTTGACGCGCGTGTTCTCCACGCGACACGAGCCCACGTGCTCGTCCGCCGGCGGGGCCAAGGGGGCGGAGCCCGCTCCGGGCTGGAAATCAACACAGGCATATGTTGGCTTAACAAAACAATAACGTCATAGTATAAGATAACAGCATGGACGAATAATAATAAGACTGACAATCCCCATACTAATAAATGGTACAGCAGCACTGCACTTACTTTCTCGCGATATACGAGAGTCATCATTCAACAGTATCCCCGCCGGGAGTCGAACCCAGAACCTCCGGATCAAGAGCCGAATGCTCTAACTACAGTATTATAAAGGCTGCGGATAGTAATGAGTAAATAAGTACCAACTGCAAACTTAAGTTTGAAATTCCATACAAATAATATGAAAATACAAACTTACCTATACCAACTAGATTTATGTAAAAATGATTTAATGAAATATGCAGTCAGGTAGAAAACCAATTTAGAATCCAAATTGTAGAACATCAAAATAAGCTCAACGAAACCGATTTTGAGTAAATCACATTTAAAAAATTTTGTAGTAAGGGAACACCCCTTATATGAATTTCTAGGGACCAGTTGATACTGCCGCAAATACCTTAAATGGAGATGCTTGGTCATGCAAAGTTTCATCAAGATTTTAAGAGCCGTTTTTGCGAAAATTATGTTTTGTCCGCTCCGCGGCCCGGGTCCGATACGTCCGCTGGGCCCTATGAGTAAAACGTACCCAGGAGTGCAACTGTGCAGTCGTAGACCCGAGCGGGAGCGTAACAAATTGGGCTGCGATACACAGCGCTAAACTTATTACTAAACACCTTAACCTCTATTACACGTATCGTACCAAAGATGGTACGCTCGTGACCGATGTCACGCCCGTTACGTGCAGAATAACCCCCCGTCGTCCCACTGCGGAGGCACCCGTTGCCGCTAGTATACACGCACCCTACGGACGACCGTCCAAGGAACTATCATAACGCAATAAATCCTTTCCAACCGGCTTGGAGTACTCTGCTTTCAATACTTAGCTAACGAGCCCAGATGACTCGCGCTTGACCGACCCTACCAAATTCGATGATAATATGCACATCACTTACCGGTGAGATTCCCGTGATCGCGACGAGTCGAAATGGATATTTGGAGGTATACCTACTCTCAGTGTGCAAGAATATGTGATGTCCAATAAATACACTTAAATAGAATAAATTATAATGTGTACTATGTCGATCCGATGATCCTGCGCCGATCCTAGTGCTGGCCGCTCCCGCAGCAGGCATCCAGGTCAAACCCCAGCCTCATGCTCCAAGCACGCCGCGTTCCCCGAATGCGCAGGTCGACACACTCGACACCCGTTATAGCAGATATTCCGGAAATCTGCCTTCCAATCACAAGTCCATAGCAAATCCGCGGCGATTGCTATCAAACGTCCCACACACCACGCGGATTGCCAAGATATAGTCAAATTATCACCGGCCACGCCCCGTCCACGCGGGTTGGTAACTATACCAACGTGCGTCGTGCAATTGTCCATCCGCACTTCCCGAGCCTTCCGGTCGCCCCGCGAGCGAAACCCGTCCCGAAAGGAATTCTCGAAGACACTTATTTGTTCCAAATATCACGAAATACGAGTCCAAAATGCCGCCTACGCAGCCACCAAATATGGCGTCTCGTTTACTCTGACACGAGTCCCTTTACGCCTCCGAATAGATAGTTCACCACTAAATTACTTAATTGATTGCCCCGCGCAACCTCAATATGATATTCCTCCGAATCCCGATTCGGGGATAAAACAAAATCCAACCGCGGCCACCGATTCGGCCTCCCGATGCGCGCACCCAAGCGACCGTTCGCCAGATCTCCCGTATTGCGACTGCTACTAAATGCTAACAACTATAGCGCCGGCCCGCTTTCCTTATCGCACCGACGCGCCAAAACCTCGGGCGGCGCTCGCATCGCGCCCCACATTTTCCGTGAATACCCGCCTCTAATCTAATATTTCTTCTACAGAAAACAAACACCGATTTTATTTTCTACCTACATGAATAGACCCAAATTGGTTCTAAACAAATTACAATTTTTCATTTTCGTTGTATGACAGCTACCCTCAAAATGAGAGCCAGGCAGAAACCACTCAAAACCCTTCGATGGATTTGCATAAAACTCTTAAATTCCAAATATGGTGTCAATCGGACCATTCGTTTAGCCGCTAGGCCAAAGCGTGACGGACAGACCGACCGACGGACCGACCGACCGACACGGACCGACCTACCGACGGACGGACATTTTTGGGAGACTTGTTTTTTATGATGTATAAGTGATATAGAACACATTTTTGAGAAAATTAGAAAAACTTTTTTTTTTCACGAATACAATACCTTTCTCGCTCCGCTCGAAAGTAAAAAATGTAACCCGGAAAGGCATAAAACTCATGGAAACTAGATGGCGCTTTCAAATAATCTGAAAATTAATTGTGGTCTACCGAGTATTTTATCATAGTTTCAATGTAAAGAAAAGCAGAATACTCGATAAATCATAATAACTTCCCGGACTATTTATTAGCGCCATCTAGTTTTATACTTTTCCAGGTTACGATTTTTAAAAGGGGATGGTCAGTCCTTCTTATTGTTCGTCCATGGTAACAGGTACTAATAATCCGGGGAACTGCTGCTGGATCAACTACCTAATAAGATACATAAACGAAACTACACTTGATTTGGCATCAAAAAAATCGCTCTTTCGGTTTTCCCACCATACTTTTTCATACTCGTACAATTACGGGATCAAAGTAAGCGTCAATGTTTTTTTAATACATTTGCTCGAAAAACGTACTTACAAAGACGTAAACATTGCTCGTAAGTAGTTACTTACCGAACTAGTGCGGTAAGTAAAAAAGTATACTACCAAAGAGTTTTTACACTGATCATAAAATTATTTTGTAAAAATACTAGTGGTGCGACTTTTTACTTGGGTGACGACTGCCTAGCTATATTTAAAATAAAATGGAGGCTGACAGTACCCATGGTTGGCTCCTTGTGTATTACTTATACCTGTTTTCTCACAAATGTATTGAAAAACGTCGTAAGATACAGGGCCGTAAGGGTTCTGACAAACTCGTGCCGATGATGAGGTCTCTGCCTACCGCTACGGGAAAGATGCGTCATATTTTATGTATGTAGGTATGTTTGTATGACAAACCTGTAGCGTGCGAGTTCGCCGCGGTAACGCCGCGCGCGCCCGCTCTAACGACCCGCTTTCCGACGCCGAAGTGGTCACCGAGCCTGATGACGGGTTTCTGTGTGAAAAGGAATTTATGAGTCAACTTACAAGGAATATGTTTGTAACGGTCATGCGTTGAAGGGCTGGGAAACGCTGTACATTTACCTTTAGCAAAAATTTTTTTTGAAGCAGATTTACATTGATCTAATCTAATAAAGCTGCTGAATTAAGTTGTAACAACGCATTGCGACTAGCTTTTTATGGCAATCAACTGCCAGTTCTGCGATCCGCTAATGTATACGCTCAAAAACAAGGAGATTCTCTTTCAAAAACCAAGGTGGATGGATTTTCGTCCGCATAAAGCCCTTTGCTATTTTAGGGGTACGTAATCGTTAGAGCCATTTCAGAAAATTCGATTCCAAACAAAAAAATATTGCTTGTATCATAGTAAAGAATAATGGTATTTTTAAACTTTCACATTTCTCATACATGTTCAAATTTCGGGTCTTAGCGCGATACTTGTATACTTGTTACAAGTATCGCGCTAAGAGTCGGTATAAAATAAACAAGTAAAGAATAATATCGTGTACATATATCGTGCGACATACAACCCACAAATCAACCCAGTAGAACTGGATCGGGTAAACATATTATCCAGTGCTAGATTCTAGTAATGTTTGCTCCAGCTACTAGATCAATGTAACTCAGTTCGGTACTATTTCACTGTACGAGTATCGTACTGCGTTTCGCGTCCCTTTAACGCTTTGAGGCAGACGGCAGCATCAAAGGATAACAACATAGACAATAGGAGTCAACACACACACGCACACACAAACAGGAACGAATGAACATTCGATCTCAGTAACTAGGATCGATTTTGATTAAACCCAGATACATACAATTCTTAAAAATACAGCAGCGTTTTACTAAATTGGCGTGTAGTATAAGGTCAGGTGGGGTAAGTGACACATACTTTATTTTTTGAGGAAAGTCAAACAAAGTCGTCCAATCTTTCTTTATTTATTGGCATATTAAATGCAAGTAGCGATCAACGTGTTGGATCATAAACTAGCTTCACAGTTAAACTCTGATAGGTAACTATTTAATTAAGTGTTTCACTTTCCCCTTCGCTTCACTTACCCCTCCTGACCTTAATACTTTTAGGGCTTATTAAGGCTAATTGCCACGTTATTTATATATTTATTTATTTATATCTAAAACACCTATGTCAGAGTCAGCAATAGATTTTTAAAAGAGCTATGTACAACTGACGATTAGCATAAAAATAAGACTTTGAAAGTTTGCACACGAACTTAGTAAACCTTTTTGGAGTGTGTATTGCTCCCTTATATTTAATATTAATAAAAAGCAATAAAATCGAATAAATACTTATAAATATATCATCATACAATCCGCAAACGCATGCGCATAAATACTGTACAAAAATGGCAATCCGATCAAAAAATCCAAATCCATGCTTATTTTTATTAATAAGCAACCCCAAATTGCAAAGAAGAGTTAGAAAATAAGCTCGAAGATATTTTCTGAATAAAAATATCATGCACAACATAAATTCTATATTCAACATTAAATTCAAGCTTAAAAATAATTCATATTTATTTATCGGCTACCTCTTAAATAATATAAAAGAATATATTATTAAAAAATGTAATAATACAAAATGGACTGATTGGCAAATACTAAAAGGCAAGTCAGTCAGGAAATGCAAACTTTTCAAAAGAAAGGCAAAAAATCAACGGCATCTATCGTCAGCCCAGGAAACTATATTTAAAGCTTACACCTACACAACATTGAAACGAGACAACATCTAAAAACTTGTGTAAGCGCCTCCGACACCTTTTTTATTGTTTCTTTTTTTTTATTTGCTAAACATATATATTTTTTAATATGATAGTAACCTAAACTAGGATCAATCATGAATGGATTCATGTCAATGCCAAATGTTTCTAGACATTTAATCCTAGGTAAAAAATAAAATATTATGATTCTGAACGTGATTTCTGACATATGATAAATCTATACCCACTAACATCTCTCAAACCACTGCAGGAGTTGCGGACGTAATTGCTGGAGCTAAACAAAGCAGCAGCAAATCCTATATGTTGATTTTTTATCAACATTATTTAAACTACACGATCACGTCTCTTTCGAAGGAACTGTGTGTTTGTGTCATTAGGAATGCATCGGAGGCGCCTAAACTTGTGTTTACTGTGCATTGGACATGGACATCTGTCCGTGAGACGTGACGTGACTAACAGTGCGGCGGACGCGCGGCGCGGCAGGGAGCCGTCCCGCAGCGCGCACGCGCACGCGCACGCGCACCCCTCCGCGCCCGCTCCGCTCGCCGCTGCGCCGCCCTCCGTGCGCCTACAGTCACACTCCCAGTCACTTTACATACTCCAACTCTACTCAATAAATATCTAACGCTGACTGACAGACACATAGGGTGCCATTACTCGGTCAATCTAGATTGAGATCCAGATAGATGCAGCTATAAGAAATTAAAAAAGGCTATAACTACATACGACTATTTCTTTCTTTCCTATAGCTGCAGCCCAATGGATCACGAACTTAGATTGACCGTGTAATGGCATCCACAGACTTAACCAGAAAGTCTGGAAAGCATGAAATTTTGTAGTTTCCATATATGTAGAGCGTAAATTTTTGTTTAAGTGAGCTACATCGTCGACTTGGGCTATCCTGTAATGACAATGTATTGTTGATATAATATTATTAATAAATAAACGTAAAAATATATAAATGAGCACTAAGAAAGGAACAATCGGTCTCACTCTGATGTCGATCAGTCAATTTTAAGTTGAATCGCTGCGACAGAAGCTTGAAGGCTTGCTTAGTGCAGGCGTTCATGTGTAATATAACAAACTGTTATTGTGGTTCTGTTATTGTAGTTTTTTCCATTAAATACTTAATTATAAAAAAAACATGTTTCAACGGAATATACGAGGTTTGAATATGAACGAAAGATTCGCAAAATATTTCGCGTTCATCTTTCGAGAATTGAAACTGAGGTTTAAGACCATATAAAACTAAACTACTTTCCCCAAGAAATGTAAGTGAAATATTTTTTTGTATGGAAAGTCGAAATTGTTTTCGTATTTACGCCGCGTGCAGAGACAATTTGGATTGCGTAGTTTATGTTTTTCACAACACGCACGGTGCAAGCAACTGTGTGCAAGTGTTGTATAGCACTGTGTGTGTAACGAATACCTACGTGTTTTAAACGACCTTATAATAAGTGCTCAGATATAGTGACTTGCTCATGAAATTACCTAAAATATTTCACAATTAAGGACGTAACTACAGACTGCAGAAGTAGCTCTGCAAATAATTCTGTTGTTTATGAAATACAAAACCATTCAAAAATATTGCCATCACATCTTAATTTTACATAGCTTACAATGTATAGTAAAATAGGATAAAGATAGATGAGAAGATTCAAACCTTATATTAACGCACAACGTTCAATATTTATGAAAGATTTTGTATTCGGGACACAAATATTTTTTATGATGTATAAAGGCACCACCTCTGCAAACGAACAAAGGATGCATTTACTTCTTCCAGCTACTTACACTGTACAAATAATTCTACTTACACTCTATAAATATTTAATCTAACGTGTAACCTAAAACTGTGAAGAATTGTAATCTTTTAATATATAAAAATAATAATAAATATGCCAATCACCAATTGCATCAAGCATTTGTTAGTTATTAGTACAAACTTTTCACTAAACAAAAAAAAAACAAACATAAAAAGGGAAGAAAATAACAACAGGAAAGGACAGAACAGAATAAGCTGGGCCATAGAACTTTCACCATATTATCGAGGGCGGAACCACGCGACACCAAAGCATATTATGTTATGTACCATATAGAAAAACAAACACCATATCTTTATTGTTATGCTGGTTACAAGTATTTGTATTAACCTACATAGTCAATGTTAATAAATAATTACCAAAATAACTCGAGATTTATATTTGAGGTAACTTAATCTGCTACTATATGACTTTTCTGGCCACATAAGCTTTGTTTATTTGTACCTTAAGATACATAAGAGGCCGTTAAAGAATTACGACGCATTAAAAATAGGATAGCGATTAAAATCCGTTTAAATATTTTTTTTTATTCACGTAAATTCAATTATGTTAAACGCCCAAAACATTAGGTAGTCCCTTTCTCTATACGGTACATAACATCTCCCGTCTTTGGCGACACTCACCGCGTATGCTCTGAGTAGCTGTGCCGAAGCAGCCCGGCGGGGCCGATGCCTCGCTGCAAAACGCCATTCTCCTTTAAAAAATCTCTACTCGACTCTTTGGGCGTAGACGTAAATACTTCTTCCTTGTCTAACGTTTGGTTCGAGAGACTTCTAAATCTATGTCTAATGTCTATCTTCTCCGCCGATCCGCTGTCTATTTCCGGGTCCGACGGTATGCAATAAAACTCGTCTTCTATACATCCGGAGAGCCTGTTAGCGTTTGACACTAAAGAGCTCTTTCTATGCGCTAAAGGAGTGAGGAACGGAAAGTTATTGAATAGTTCTTCATTTTTCTTGGCCTTCTCTATTAACGCCGGGATTGTGTTAAGTGATTTCTGCTTGAAGATTTGGAAGTTCGTCAAAGGTTGGACGGCAGCGCTTATAATCGTGGCGACTTTTCTTTTTTTGTCGAAGTATGTAGGCATCGCGAACGTGTCATGATTGTGCCCGTTTATAAGCGTCGTGTCTGGTGTTTTGTAGTCTTCAGGCAGCGGGGACTGTATCGCGTTGCGCGGGATCACGTCCGGAGTGGACGTGAGAGTACAGTTGGGCGTGAAATAGATGTCGCTAGTTTCGCTCACGACGGTCCTCTCTACGAGCAGTTTGGTCAACATTCTCTCCTTGTGTGCGTGCCTGCATGTGTGCGTGACTGTGGGCACGTAAAGCGCTGTGGTGGTGGTGGTGGTAGTGCGCTCAAGTCGTATGCTTTTGGAGGGAGGGGGGAAAACAAAAACTAAATTAATAAAGCTATAAGGCGAACGGAATGTAAATCATAAACTGAAGTGGTTAGTGACGTGCTTACACAGACGGTTATAATTAGCAGCGGGTCTGTACACAGAGCGGCACATGCGAGCGGCCGGCTATACAGTCCAACTTTTTCACATTTCCAAATCAGTTTTCATCTGTATTGAAGACAAATTTTTGCGTGCCTTATAAAAACTGACAGTTCCAGAAACGAAATCATTTTGAAAAAAAAAAGTGGACAGAAAAGGCAAAGGATAAAAATTTGGGGCACTTATGAATATAAAAAAAATTTGGACAACGAAAAATTTTGTATATAATATGATGCCAGTCACCCATAACACCACTTTCTCCAAACCAATGCTTTTTGTATCGTACACAATCCTTTAAGGGGTTATTCTGGAGACTACAACCACTTCCAATCCAATGTTTTCTAAATATAAAATAATAAAGAAAATATTCTACTTTCATTTTTACACCCTTATTTTTATGTAACCATGGAAAATTTAAGAGGTGGTTGTGCCCATGAAACTGAACAACTTTTTCTAAAGAACATAGATCGAAAAACAAAAAAAAACTTCCCATACAAACTGAAACAGCTGACAGCACATTTTGTTTGAAGTCGAATTTATTTTTGTATTTCGACCTATGTTCTTTGGGAAAAGTTGTTCAGTTTCATGGGCAGAACCACAAATTAAAATTTCCGGGGTGATAAAAAAAATTACGCTGTAACTGGGTGGTCAGCATTTACTTCGTCTAATTCTCCAGAATAAAACCGTATTACATTAATATATTTCAAACACCTTCCTGCATTCCTTTCCTCATAATGCATACTTAATATTAATTGATAATAATCACCATTTTAATAATATCAATCACCTTAATATCAGGCTCAACTGTATGCCAAGATAATAGAGAATGTTACGTTAAAAAAAACACAAGATCACAAAGCATTAGTGCAAGGTGTCGAATTCATCAAGATATTTAACTTCTGCTAAAAATGTTAAATATAGCACCACCTTCGACAGTACCAATATCATATAAACATTTTATTATCAGTGACAAAAATTGTGTAAATCACCCAGACCATATGCCTGAACCTTCTTCTTCTTTGATTTAAGAGCTTGGCTCTTGTCGATGGAGTAACTTCCAGTCCTCACGTTGTATCGCGAGCTGCTTTAACTTTAAATGCCTGAACCACATTTCCAAAAAACATATGTCAAAGAAACGACATTGGTTTGTTAACTAATCCAAGATTCTTGAAGGACCTTTTTATTTTTTTCAGTTATTTGGTTTGAGAAACATCAATTTTGCATTGATAAAAATATAAGCTCTTATAAGGTGAAGTCGATGATGGTAGCACTAAGGGGTGGAAGTCCACCAGAACTGTGTTAGTAGCTAACTTGGAAAAATTCCAACCAAATAGGATGGCTTCATTTAGCTGCGCTTGAAAATGGAGCAATCTTTCTGTTCTGGTTGTAATATTTCAAGCGCACAGGTTAGCTGCATAGTACAGCTCTGTTGGTAAGGCATTCTAAGGCGCTGGTCTAATCTAAGAAGTGCGATGCGGATGCGCGCAACCGGCGCGCAACCAGCATGCCGCTTGTCACTTCTTCTAATCCAGGCAGTGCGGCTATAGAACGACGCCGCGTCGCTTCTATACATTTTGTATGAAACAGAAGTGACAGGCGGCGAGCGGGTTGCGCGCCATCCGCATCGCACTGCTTAGATTAGACCAGCGCCTTAGGGTGTGTTTCACTGCACCAAAATTACACCAATCAGAGTGAATCAAACCACACGTCTGATCATACGATTGGTCTAATTTCGCACGTCTCCTCGCACGGTGGAAACGCAACCTCGAATTCAATTTCTTTCCCACTAAAAGCCAGTTGCACAAAGCGACTTTAAAGTTAAAGCTCTTTTAAATCTATTGCGGTCACTTTGTCCACAAAACAGAAAGAGTCAGCAGTAGTCTTAGAGGAACTTTAATTTTAAAGGTGCTTTGTGGAACTGGCAGTGAGCCCGCAACAATTGTCAGCCGCACACAGAATAGCATGACCACAAATCCGCACAACAGGGTTATAGCGAGTAGAGTAACGCAGGCGGCCTACCTGTTGTGATGCGGCCGGTTGGAGTCTCCCGCCGAGTCCCCTTCCGAGCTCTGCCGGGAATGCGCAGACGCCGCTGACACTGAACTGCCGTAGCCTGACGCCTGGAATATACAGATGTAACTGTGAACATTCATCATCATAATAATATCGTGCGGATTGTAAGATCCATGACCGACCTAACAAGCCCTGGTGCCAGAGTTGTTGAGCCGACAAAGGTCTTTGACATGAGTTCTAAGTAAAGTGTGTGGTTTCCACAATTAGTCCTGTGTGGACCATTGTGCGTGGGGCCTATGTGGTTGTCAACTGGCTACCTACTTAGACAGTCTCACAAAGTGATTAACAGTTTCCCCAACCCGAACCCAGGATCTTCGGCTCCAGTGCTCCGGGTAGCAACAAGGTATTTAGACAAACAGTAGAATGCTCATCACAACACAATCTTTTAAGTCAAGCTGGGACCCAAGGCAATTAAAAGTCAATACTAGGATAGACTTTTATCGTTCTCTTCGGTTAGTCGCAAGTGTACACTTGCAAATTTGATACTGTGTCTAAAAACTTTCAATTTAAGATTCGAATGACGGGATACGTTGTCTTTGGATGGCATTAAACGTATCTAGTTTTATACTCGTATAAAGCCCAAGTCCGATCGTGCATGGAGAATTGCTGTCACCTTTGGGATGGCTCAGCCAAATACCAACTAGCCGCTCTTGGCTCGATAGATCGCAGAGCCAAGAAGGTCGTTGGTGATGAGATGCTGGTGAAAACCAAGTTTCACAGTCTGGCCCACCGTCGCAAAGTTGCATGTCTGTCGGTCTTCTACATATTGTACTTTGGAGAGTGTGCTCTAAAGCTCCACGAGCTTATTCCACCATCTCCCTTCTACCATCGGGAGTCCAGACGCACCGCAGGATATCACCTATACTTGGTTGATATTCCGCACATTCACACAAGGCGCTTTGAAAGATCCTTTAAAATGCGCACGGCTAAAGAGTGGAATTCTCTGCCTGCGTCTGTGTTCCCGAGTTCATATAAACCGAATCTATTCAAGTCGCGAGTGAATAGGCTTCTTCTGGGTAAGCTCGTTCCATCGTCGACCTCATCTCTGTCTTCAAGACTAGATCGAGGTCAAGAGTAAGACCATTTTCAATAAAAAAAAAATCCGTCCTGAACATTTCAACAGCGCTACACAAACGTTTAAAATCCGTGAAGTGTCTAAAGATACCAGTCGGCGCCATCTTAGTTCAAACACTGTAGCATAATTAGAATGCCAGCAAGACCGAGCTGCGTAAGAGCAGGACGGAGGGATACCTGCTGTCACACTGCTGTCATTTTGAATCAAGCTACACTCGCTTGTAGTTCATTGAAGCCTGCTGTATCTTGCTACTCATGTCCCCCGAGGCTGTAGCAGTAGTAGCTAGTATCTCCCGTCCAGTCCATTAACCCGCCAGTCCCGCTGCTCATGGTTAGACCTGGAGATAAAGTTACATAGCGCAGTCAGCGCTAGGTTGTAGCTGACTGGAGCGAGGCGTACCTTGCTGCTCATGTCGCCCGAGGTGTTGGAGGAGTTCCGCGAGTGCGTGTGCTGCTGCTGCTGCAGGCACGCCGCGCACGCGCCCGTCGCCCCACCCGCTCCCGCCCCCCCGCCGCCGGCCGTCGCGCTGCTTATCGTTAGACCTGCAGATATTACAATTTGCTATAGTGTTATGTAGGCATTGTCAAGTCAAACGGCACGCCTAACTCTTCTCGCCTGCTTGGCGAAACTTTATCATGATGCGGTACTTTTCATAGCTAGCATCAAACGATGCAAAATTATCACACACACAAATTGAAGTGCAAAGGAATTAGTAAATATATGTAGTATGAGATTTTCACGGTCACTATTATGATACCGTGTTAAGAACCCGGTAAAGTGTAATAATTCATCATCATCTTATCAGCCGAAAGACGTCCACTGCTGGATATAGGACTCCCCTAAAGATCTCCATGACGACCGGTCCTGCGTTGTTAACATTATCCTTCGCATATTAACGCTCCGCTCCCTAATTAGTCTTCAAAGAACGCGGCAGCCGGAGACAATATGTCGTGTTGCTTACCAGGATGATCCGTGATGGAGACTGGAGGTTCTTCGAGCTCAGGAGACGGCAGCTCGCATGAGGGTAACGAGGACAACGGCTGCGAGTGACCTTCTGCAATGAGAAAGTGTGGAGTTCTGTTAAATATACTTATGCTGGACCGAGATCTGGCCCTGAGGATAGAAATGAGGACGAGAATGCCATTCCTTGTCAACTATGTTATCTTTTATACGGCGAAAAGATTATGAAATAACGATAGCAAAATCTTTTTGAGATGTTTATAATTCTTCTTCTTCTTTTCGAATAAATAGCAAAAAGTAAGGCATATCGCAAAACATGGCCACATCAAAAGCCTTTAAGGACGCCTTCAACAATGTCCCTGCTACTGCAGGAAACTGGAGAAGTAGAGCACGACAAACAGCAAATGTCCTATAGATTGCAAGGGCCGCAGTCACTACTGTCGTTATCATAATATGTTTTCGTTTTTATTTATTTAATTAGGTTACCTACAGAGTATACATCAAATATATTTTATTTAAACATGTACATTCATGAGACTTAATGCTACTCTAATTACTGGCAACTACGAAATGAACTGTATAAAAAAAAGTAAATCATCTAATTAGAAAAAAAAAACAAATTAAAAGCAGATGAATAGAACAAATTTAAAAGATATAAAAATTACGTTACTTGCTTGCGTGGTAGGACAGCGTTTCTGAATGAGATATAAGAGTCGGCAAAAATGTCGACATCTTTCCTTTTATAAATAATGAGTTGTATTGCCTCATTAGCCGATTTATAGGCGAGAAAAACCCGAGATTAGTATATGCAGAGTTTTCTGAAAAAGGCTTGTATTTACCTGGCCTCGGTAACCGCGTTGGCACACTAACGTTGATACTACCAAGCAAACTAGGGGAGTCTATGTGTCCTCTTACAATCTTCCATAAAAATGGATTGTCAAGAAATAATCTTCTATCGGACAAAGAATCAATTCGAAAATAGTTGTACCTATCAGTGTACCTAGGTAGCTTTTTAGCCATGAAGCAGCTGAACGATAAATGCCAAAGAAAACGTTTCTGCACACTCTCCAGTCGCTTTTTATAACGAACAATCTTCGTGGAAATATTTTTAAACTCTTTAATGTTGCGTAGCAAGAAACCTAAGATTTTAAAAGCTTTTACAACTATTGTATCAATATGAACGTTAAAGCGGAGTTTGGAGTCAAGAATTATACCAAGGTCGCGAATATTGTCAGTGGTACATAGTTGGATTCCCTTTATGTAATAAAATGTGCAAACTAAGTGTTTTTTTCTTGAGAAGGAAACATGGTAGCATTTATCGATATTAAGGTCCATTTGGTTAACTCAATCAATGAATTATTGAACTTCCTATCTGGAAAAACTGACCGTAATTCCTCCTTTTAGGCCAGGATCCAAATACCGAACTGGCAGTGGCTATCATAGTCTTTAGTCGCAGGCGCACTTTCCTAACCACTGTCTTAACAAACATACTCAGGTATCAAGTTACAACTTACCGTAATTCCTTCTCTTGGTCAAGGATCCGAAGCCGGAACTGGCGGTGGACGATCCACAGTCGTCTTCAGCGGCGGGCGCACTTTCCGAGCCGCTGTCACCTCCGCCGCGCTCGCCGCCGCCCGTAGCTATCTCTACAGGCGCGTCTTGCTTGCGCTCTGGACTGGAATTTAAAACAATACCCATCAGACAGGAAGATACTAAACATAAAAAAACCTCGAAGTGTACAAAAACAAAATATTTATTTAAATGTGCCTATTTGTTTTTACTTTCGAGCGGAGCGAGAAAGGTATTGTATTCGTGAAAAAAAAAGTTTTTCTAATTTTCTCAAAAATGTGTTCTATATCACTTATACATCATAAAAATCAAGTCTCCCAAAAATGTCCGTCCGTCGGTCGGTCGATCGGTCGGTCCGTCGGTCGGTCTGACCGTCGCGCTGTGGCCTAGCGGCTAAACGAATGGTCCGATTGACACCATATTTTGAATTTAAGAGTTTTATGCAAATCCATCGAAAGATTCTGAGTGGTTTCCTGCTGGCTCTCATTTTGAGGGTAGCTGTCATACAAAGAAAATTAAAAATTGTAATTTACGGAAAAACGGCTCATAAAATCTCGATGAAACTTTGCATGACCAAGAATCTCCATGCAAAGTATCTTGCGCTAGTATCCACTTGTCTGTGGAAGTTCATATAAGGGGTGTTCCCTTATTCCTAAAATGTAAAATTGGTATTTACTGAAAAATGGTTTAATTGAGGTTATTTTAATGTTCTATAATTTGGATTCTGAATTGGTTATCTACCTGACTGGATATTCCATTTGAACTTTTTTTTGCTAAAATCCAGTATACAGGGTGTACCAAAAATTGAAAGGGCTTGCTCAGTAGACTAAAATGAACAACGTTTCCTAAGAAATATTAGGTCTTTACGTATGAAATTGCCGTTTTATATGGCGAATTTTAGGTAAACTCAATTTTCAGTACTAACATTTTTGCATTTTTCTTAGGAATTATAAATCCAATTTGTTTAATTTTTTTTAGAATTATTGAGAAGACATTAAGCTAACAGAAGCTTAAAATTAATTTTCAAAAAATAATATCTGTAAAAAAATATAACAAATCTAAAGATGAAATCGGACGACATTTAAGACGATCAATTTTCGAACCTTTAATTTTATATATCAAACTAAAAATAAAAACTTTATTTTATGCGTAAATTGATAACCTTGAAGTCAACTTTCAAATATAAGACAAATGGAAAAAACCGGCCAAGTGCAAGTCGGACTCGCGCACTGAGGGTTCCGTACCACCACATAATCATAATTGTATTAGTTGAATTTTCAGTAAGTTAATGTGCTAGATTTTTTGAGTCCGACACGCGCTTGACCAAATTTTATTATTTTTTGTTATTTTACAGCTTATGCACTATAGACATACCAATTTTCAAGTTTGTATGTGTTCCCGTTTTTAAAATAGAACTAAAACAATAATCGCCTCAGCGACCATCCAACTTGACCCCTCTCTTATATGAATGTTCTTGAAACGGGAGCTCACCACAGTCACCACAATTGGTTACCATTAGTTGTGAGAAAAGTTGTAATCTTTAATGATTTCAGACTTTTCCCATTATTTGTACTGTGAGACCTACCTTCTTGCCAAATTTCATAATTTTATGTCAACGGGAAGTACCCTGTTGGATTTGCATTTTTGAATAAATGTATGGAGATGAGGACATAAAATGCCATATCTTTTGATTGCGTCATTGTAAAAAATTTAAATTTTCAGATCTTGTGTGGTTCATGGATCCTAATAAATGGTATTAATTTCAACCTGATACCTTTACCCGTTCGTGAGATAAAGGGTCTTGACAGACAGACGGACAACAAAGTGATCCTATTAGGGTTCCGTTTTTTTCTTTTGAGGTACGGAACCCTTAAAATAGCATTAGAATTATAGGAATTATGATCTCAGTAATCTGTAAGAAAATTTCGGCAATTTCATAGATTATGTGTTGTGAAATTCTATGCAAGTATCTTACGCTAGTATCCATTGATCTGTGAAAATTCATATAAAGGGTGTTCCAGTTCTGCCAAAATTTAAACATGCGATTTTCTCCAAATAGTTTACGGTTAGTACGAGTATGTCTTAATATTTGACAATTTGAATTCTGAATTGATCTGTGGAGTTTGTACCTATTTCCATACTTTATGTATAGAATTACAAATTTAAGTTTGCAGTTGATACTTTTTACTTGCCTATCGCGAGAAAGTAAGTGCAGTGTTGCTGTACCATTTATTTGTTATAGCTGGCAATCCCACCTAATGTTAAGAATGCTACCCATTATGTTCAATTATCATGATTAGAATTAAATCAGGAGAGAGCTATTGTGAGGGCAGGACGGAGCGATACGTGTCTCTGTCACTCCAATTTCGGACGCATCGCTCTGTCCTGCTCTCACAATGCAGTAATTTTAATCAAGCTACATTATTTCGACTGGTTTGCATTTGTTAAATTTTGAGTTGAACTGAACCACAGAATAAAACTTTCATACAGAACGGACATTCTCCGCCCCCCTTGCAATCCACCCTGCACCACCGTGCGCACCCGCCCGCGAGTTTCGCGTGGTGCTTTTGCGGATCTTTTGTACTGAATATGCAGGCTTCCAATTTCAAATTTCATTCTCGCGCTCGTTGTATGTATTGTCGGGGGTGTGACCGAACTTAAGTACTGCAACACCGGGTATAGAACTATTCCTGCTTTGCCGGCCTTTTAAGACCTTATAAACACCTAGCTCATCATCTTAAGGGGGTTGCTGAGCAGAGGTGCTGCCACTTTGAGAAATAAATTTAGTGCTTTTTAAATACAAAACATTCAATAAGGATTGTTTGTTTGGCGGCAATTAGGGATAGTTCTATATTTTATTATCCATCACATCACACCTTAGCTTATCGTGAATAGCTTTGTATTGTAAAAGTGCCAAAAACGGCCACTTTTAGCACTTTACCAATACAAAGCTATAAATGATAAGCTAAGCTATGATGTTATGGGTTATAACATATATAACTACCCCATATTGCCGCCAAACGAACAATACTAATGAAAAGTTTTGTATTTGCGACGCAATAAATTTATTTCTAAAAGTAAGGTGCTGCCCCTCAGAAACCACCTTAACAATCAGGTAAAACCATTCATGATAACACCCGGCAGCAGGCAAGTTGCCCTAATAGCTTCCTTCCTACCTTCAGTACATATATGTACTGAAGGTAGGAAGGATATATCAGTAGTCATTACGGTTCTTTTATAACTAAACTGAATGAAACCTATTCCCCACATTTTAAGGGGCTGATAAGACCTAAATACGCTCCACTTGAGCAGGATTTTAACGAAAAGTGATGAATATATGGCCGTGAAAAAAAAAAGTGATAATTGAGCATCTTTTCAAGAAACACGATTAAATATATTTTGTACGCCATAAAAAAAAATCCAAAGTTACCTCTGCTTTTTGCTTTAAACCGTTTATGTTAAGTACCCATTAATCTTTGATGCCAAAACTTTTACACATTATTCAATACATTATGCATAATGTATTGAGCGAAAAACGTAAAACAGCGCGAATCCGCTCCGTTCTAGCACGCGCATTCTGCCCTTTGTTAGAAAGGGAGGTAATTCAGCTCTTATCAGCCCCTTAAGTAAGATGCAAACAACGCGTAGTGAATTATTTACACATTTGAAATGCGGTCACACACTACTTTAAAATATGAGCTCCAGCTTATGGTATGTGAACTGGGAACCGCAAAACCACAACGTCAATAAATACTTGGCAGTATGACTACATATGTCACTTCTTCGGTTTCTCCTGCGACTTAGCGCTGGCGTAAATAATGAACAGATTTAAGGGTTATAAAATCTGATTTATGTAAAGCATTTGTCTATATGAATCATAAACTTTTAACCGTGTTTTAAGAAATCATTATTTAAGTAGGTTATTTATAAAGTGGGTTTTGATTAATAAAAAATAGATTAATAGAAACAAGTGTCTTTATAATACCTTAAGATTAATAAAATTTACCCAGGGCTCAATTTTAGGTCCGATAGAATAATTAAAAGTACAACTGAGATTTTTTTTAAAAAACAATTTAGCTAGCTGATATTGACTTAAGGAATTCTTGAATATCGGAATAGGATATAAAAAAAAACACTTGATAATATATGCCAAAGAACAAGAACCTTGAGGGCCTTGTGTTGGGGGTACTAAATAACAGAATACATAAATAAACACGAACTTCCTTATTTATCAAAAAAATATATGCCCCCAGGATTCGAACCCAGGTTCTTCGGCTTGGCAGGTAAAGTCACTAAAAACCACACTATTCGATGTGGAATAAATATTGTATACTGACACTTTGAAGAGCGGGTCGCCGGAGATCATGTTCATGCGCACACGCAGCCGCAGCACGGAGTTGTCCTGTCTCCGCCGGTCGCGGTCGTAGCCCTCTAGCAGACACCGCCTCGTCGTCTCTCCAGACCCGGCCAGCTCGGCCAGGTTCACGTCGCAGAAACCCAACTTTTGATATGATCTACCACCTGCCAATAACAAACACAATATTTATTTACTAAACTACTAATTAGATGTGAGTGTGCTGCCAGCTAAGAATAATACCATACTCATTTTCGTAGTTGTTGTAGAAGACGCGGGCAACAGCGTTTTAGACATTTTTTAGAGGGAAATGCAGTGCAATCCAAATAACCGCTTTTTAACGATTCATGCGACAATAATAGCGAACACCGTTCATCGCGGAAGAAATAGAAAAACAGCAAGTACCTGTGAAAATAATTGTAATTCAACAACGCTAAAAAAACATATAATCGTGTTTTGAAGAGCTTCTAAAACACTTTACCGATATTTATCCTGAATACATTAAAAATATTAAGGACAACTTGATAACGCAATAAAGGTTCCAGAGAATGGAAAGTGCTTCAAACACTCGAACCAGATAAAAAGGACTGCTTATCGGCACTTTATCGCACTCGATGGAAGTCTCCAGTCCGGATCGATATCGATAAGCCATTGTCATCTTAAGTCATTGAAAACTCATTGACGGGAAAAATCCCTAGTCTTTCGCATTTTAAATATCTTGCAACCTTGACCAGGTCCTCGGTCCTTGTCGGAGGACTACCCAGCTACCCACGGTTCGTGGTCGCCATTTTAGAACATTTCTGCTTCATTTTAGTTCTTCGATGTGCTTTGCTCTCTACGACTTGAGCACAATCCAAACTTCCAAACTATATTAATATTATAAATGAGAAAGTAACTCTGTCTGTCTGTCTGTTACGCTTTCACAGCTAAACCACTGAACCGATTTCGGTGAAATTTGGTATAGAGATAGTGTGAACCATGAGAAAGGACATAGGCTAATTTAAATTTCAAAAATGAGACTGGAAGCGGGTGAAGTAGGGGATGAAAGTTTGTATGGGAAATCAATTAAATAATTTCTGTTACGCTTTCACGGCTAAACCGCTAAACGGATTTTGATGAAGTTTGGTATTAAGATAGTCTTAATTATAAGAAAAGACAAATCCTACCTTTCATTTCAAAAATGGGACTGGAAGGGGGTGAAATAGGGCATGAAAATTTGTAAGGGAAATCAATTAAATTATTTATGTTACGCTTTCATGGCTAAACCGCTAAACCGATTTTGATGAAATATTGTGTGGAGATAGTCTAAGCCATATAAAAGGACATAGGCTTCTCTTGATTGCAAAATCGAAACTGGAACGGGGTGAAATAGGGGATAAAAGTGTATTTGTTTGTTTGTTTGTCCTTCTCTCACGACAAAACGGAGCAACGGAGTGACGTAATTCTTTTGCATCGTGATAGTTGAAGGTCTTGAAAGTGCTATAAGCTACTTTTAACCGCGGGAAAACATCTAATACCAATAGGTTTACGTTTTATCATAGCTATACGTCACTTCTGTTAATATGGATTTCCAACTCCTTGCAGAACACTGATCATACGTGACCTATTTTTTTGCATGGAGATAGATACAGAGCCCGAGTGTGCTATTGGCTACTTTTTACCTCGGGAAAACGTCTCATTTCCATGGGCAAACAAGTAATGATATAGCCACACGTCAGTTCTCTTGATGTGGTTTTCCAACTCCTTGCACAAATATTGATCATACGTCTAGCATTCATAACATCCATCCATCCAAACTAATATTATAAATGCGAAAGTAATTCTGTCTGTCTGTCTGTTACGCTTACACAGCTAAACCACTGAACCGATTTTGATGAAATTTGGTATAGAGATAGTGTGAACTATGAGAAAGGACAAAGGCTAATTTAAATTTCAAAAATGAGACTGGAAGGGGGTGAAGTAGGGGATGAAAGTTTGTATGGGAAATCCATCCAAACTAATATTATAAATGCGAAAGTAACTCTGTCTGTCTCTCTGTTACGCTTTCACGGCTAAACCGCTAAACCGATTTTGATGAAATTTGGTATGAAGATAGTCTAAACCATGAGAAAGGACATAGGCTACTTTTGATTTCAAAAATGAGACTAGAAAAGGGTGAAATTGGGGATGAAAGTTTGTATGGGAAATCAATAAAGTAATTTATGTTACGCTTTCACAGCTAAACCGCTGAACCGATTTTGATGAAATTTGGTATGTAGATAGTCTAAACCATGAGAAAGAACATAGGCTACTTTTGATTTCAAAAATAAGACCGAAAGGGGGTGAAATAGGGGATGAAAGTTTGCATGGGAAATCAATCAAATAATTTGTGTTACGTTTTGACGGCTAAACCGCTGTACCGATTTGGACGAAATTTTGTATGGAGATAGTGAAAACCATAAGAAAGGACATAGGTTTCTTTCGATTGCAAAATCGATACTGGAAGGGGGTGAAATAGGGGATGAAAGTTTGTATGGGGCATTAATATTTTATTGCGTTTTTAACTATCAACTATAATGTCTTATTATCAGTAGGAATGTCGTTTCTATTTAGAGGTAGGGATAGGAGAAGGGGTAGGGATACGGATAAGGGTAAGGGTAGGGATAGGAGAAGGGGTAGGGACAGGGGTAGGGGTAGGGATAGGGGTTGTGATAGGGGTGGGGATAGGGTTGGGGAAAGTAGTAGGGATGGGTAAAGGAGTAGGGGTAGTGTGAGTGTAGATGTTTTCCACCCTTACATGTAGTGTTAAATGTTGATTGTTAACATGTTAAAATGTTAAAAGACCAGGCTTTAAGATAAATCTGTTTATAATTTACTTTTCACACACGGATATGGGTGGGGACAGGGATGGGGACAGGGGTGGGGACAGGGATGTGGACAGGAGTAGGGACAGCCGTGGTAACAGCGGAGGGGTCAGCGGTGGGGACTGCGGTGGGGACAGCGGTGAGCACAAAGGTGGGGACAGCGGTGGGAACAGCTGTAAGGACAGCGGTGGGGATAGGTGTAGAGAAATGGATACATGAGGATAGATAGGGAGGGCTATACAGGAACAGAAAGATATAGATACAGATAGATAGGGTAGGATAGGGTTAGATAGGGATAGATAGGGATAAAAAAGGATACATAGGTATAGAAAAGGATAGATATGGATGGATGGGAATAGATAGGGATGGATAGGCACTTTTTTGACTTTTATGAATACCTCCTCGCTACCCATTCACTCCCTTTATTGCCATCTTTTTAAGGTTCGCCTGTAACGATTGACAATGAAAATTCCTCACTACCCACCAGTTTAATGAATTTAAAAGATAGTTAAAGTTTTAGTAAGATAGCATTCAACCTGGATAAGTACAAATGCATCTTTTACGTAGGGATCAAGAAGGAGAAGCGTTCCGCAAAATATGTGTCAGTTAAGTTCGAGTTCTTTTTTTTTTCATAAAATCCACGCAGACGAAGTCGCGGGTAACAGCTAGTATATCATCATAAAAGTACTAGCGTACAGTAAGTCTGTCCTTATGGTGTTGGCAAACAATAGTACAAACCCATCTCTAGCCGTGAGTGTCATACATAAGAGGCTACTAACGGCTTATGAACCGGAGGATAGGCAGCAGCCTCCATCTGTGCCATCTTACTTACTGCGGTCGCCAACAACCGCGGTCCGCATGGTGCCAACTGCAACGCTAACAAGCATAGTGACGGACTAGGTACTAACTTGTCCACTATGGTACTTCCGCACCAAATTGAACTGAGAATTTTTTCGAGAATTTTGGAGTCATGGGATGTTATAATTTGATGATGACAGTATATACTCCCTGCTCTTCTCAAGATTCGCCCTCACCTTACTTCGCACTCACTCTAGTAACTGCCAGTTAGTTGAACGTATTACTTAGTGTATTGACAGAAGTTCTATTTTATAAAGTTTCGTTTTTCTTTCGCGTGTTGTATGGATGATTTTTTGTATTCCATCTTGATTTGAAGCCAACCAAAGAGCTACTGACGTAGCCACATTTTGGGCTTACTTATTAAAGACACTTGTTTGCGAATACGATGATAGTGTAACTTAGTACTATCGTAACTCTCACCTTTGCATTCCTTTTTATCTGTGATCATATCTGCCCCATCAGCCGTCTGTTCATCAAGCGATGTGCCCAGACCACTCCCACATGATTTTGGCGCTTTTAGCAGTAGTATAATGACTTATGATACTAAACAACTATGTAGTACCATTGTAACCCTCATCTTTACCCATTCTTTATAACTGACATGCGCATGAACATGTTAGGTAATTTTGCCCCATCGGATATCTGTTCTGCGAACGATTTGCCCACACTACTGCCACTTGAGTGTCAGCGCTTTCAGCAGCAGTATTGATCATAATCATCATAACATCCCACGAAACGTCCACTGCAGGACAGAGAGCTTCCTCCAGAACTCCAGCAAAACGCGTGGTACTTAGGAGGGGATTCACCATAGTCACCACGCTTGTAAGCGTTGCGACTGGCAACAGCTGTTGGTTCATAAGCCCTTAGTCGCCTCTTACGACACCCACGGGTAGAGATGGGTTGGTACTATTCTTTGCCGGCACCACACGGGCAGTAATGATACTACAACTTTATAGTAACATTGTTATCTCCAACTTCACATTTCTTTCTAAGATGCGTATGAGCGTGGTAACTCAAGAACCTATCTGCTCCATCGGCAGAGTTTATCGCTATTAACAGCAATTATACTACTACAACTTGTAACCCTCACCTTTACACTCCTTCCTGACTGAGATGCGCATGAGCGCCGGCTCGAGCACGCCGGTGTTTGCGTTCGCGCACATCTTGCACATGAACGAGAACTGCGCGTTCCACCGCACCGCGTGGTTGCGCACCTCCTCTCTGAAACAATGCACACACATCTGGTTAGCGAGACATTCGGCATTCAATAGTATTTCACGAGTTTTATAGTCACAGGACTTACTGGTAAACAATTTTTATTACAAACTTTGATTGTAGAAATAGCCTGGCTTAGCGTAATATATAATTTTTTGAACAAATATTACAAACATTATTTAAATTCTTTTTGGGTGATAATTCATCACTAATTGTATGCAGACACCAAGGGCAAGAAAACGCAGTAATTTCAAGGAAGATCAAAGAATATACAAACGGGAAAAATCAAGCAGAGCTGTTATATTATAGCTGACCGTATGTATACTTTGTACCTATATAAGTATATATACTCTATTAATACTACTAACTACTACCAAAGAATATACAACTAAAGCCGCGATCACACCTTACTGAATTCAAAGACTAATTCGGCATACATTTCTCGTTGAAGTAAGGATATTGCAATTAACATAACCAAGCCGCCCTGCAATGTATGCCGAATTAGTGTTTGAATTCAGTAAGGTGTGATCGTGGCTTTACTCTACCCACAAAGCAACATGGCGGCGTCGTGAATCGTGATCGTGTAGTTCCCACGCCGCTCAAGATTCCCGATACCGTCCACAGCACACGTGTTCGCAATAAACCCAGCGAGGCGAGAGCCACTTCTCTTTACAACCAGTATGACCCATTTACTTGCGACACATATACTATACATAAAATCAATGGTCAATGTGCGGAATATCAACCAAGTATGGGTGATATTCTGCGGTGCGTCTGGACTCCCGGTGGTAGAGGGTGGTAGTTTGTAAAAATTTGGATCTCCTACAAGAAAATATAAAATTTCGTATAACCTCTTGTCCAATTGAATTGTGCATGTTCTGTCTAAAGGGCCGATCACACCTGACTGAATTCACACACTAAGTCAGTTAGTCTCCTACGTAGGAAAGGAAGGTAGAAAGATGGAACTAAGTAAGTCACTAACTGAGTAAGCCGCATAGTAAGCAACGCAGTAAGGAACTTTAGTGAAGGGCCAATACGAATAGAACACCTCATCGTACGGAAAATATTAATAAGGGCTAATTTATGTTGTATAGAAAAACACTAGAATAACTACAAAAAAAAACAACAGAATTACCGGTATACTAAAAAACAAACAAGGAAATAAAATTTGGTTGCACCAGTCAAGTAAACATAAAGAATTTAAGTGCTTTATTCATTCTTTTAGTTAGAATAAATTTTTCATTCAAAACCGTACGAAAAGCAAATAATGATTCCAATGAAAAATAACAATTGAATGACAAACAAACAAACAAAGCAGGTTTATTAACTCTACCGAACAGTCGTATAGAAAATATCTGAACCTTTCAATTATCGATGGTAATCTATAGTGATTTTTTTTAATTGTTTATTAGTACTTGTTATTACACCATGAATAATAATTATTTTATATCGACAAGTTGTTCATCATCATTCGCAAACTTTACCCATCACTAAACTTCCTAAGTTCTTTACTTGAAGGGAGTAAGGAGGTTTAGTGATGTCCAAGTGCGAATGATTAATTTTAATTTAATTCCGTGTTCGCATCGAAATTAAATTGACCAATACATGGTCTAAGGGACTGGTTTTCGAAAACTGAAAGGGCGTGATCAGTCAACGTAACTGAATAATCTTCAGTAAATAAAACTTTCAGAAAATATTAAAATAATCCTCTTTTCCACAAAAAAGCCACGATCACACCTAGCTGAATTCAAAGACTAATTCGGCATACATTTCTCGTTGAAGTAAGGATATTGCAATAACACAACCAAGCCTCCCAGCAATGTATGCCGAATTAGTCTTTGTATCCAGCTAGATGTGATCGTGGCTAAACTGTCCATTTGCAATTTTATATGAAGAGGTTAGTTACGGCGAATGACTATGTGCACCTGCTAGACTAGAAAAAGAGAAAAAATGTATCCACTTCATTTACCACAGCCATTGTTTTTGTTTGATCAGAAATACTCTCATTCATAAGATTTGGCACGGCAATGTTCAGGTCTCATTTGTCCATTTTAAGCTAAATAAAAATAAAAACATCACGGAAATGTATTGTCAGCCTACTAAAGCCACGATCACATCTAGCTGGATTCAAAGACTGATTCGGCATACATTGCTGGAAGGCTTGGTTATGTTATTGCATTATCCTTACTTCAACGAGCAATGTATGCCGAATTAGTCTTTGAATTCAGCTAGCTGTGATCACTCCTTAACTCAACCGAACAGTCGTATACATTTTTTTCATAGTGAATTTTTTAAAGTTTATTATTAGTACTTATTATTAAACCGAGATTATGCTTTATTTTTATTTTTCATGGACAAGTTGTTCGATTCGAATTAATCATTCGCAAAATTTTCACATCACTAAACCTTCTAACTCCTTTACTTGAAGGGACTTAGCATGTTTAGTGATGTCCAAGTGCGAATGATTAATTCAACTTATCGAACAAAAAATATACTTATATTAAAAAAACGTTCAAGTGCGAGGCAGACTCTCGCTTCGAGGGATTCGATATTCCTGTAGTATTTTTAAAAGCAATAAAGCCCATCTTTAAGACCGCAAATAAGTGTGTCTGTAATTTTTTCTTCTTTTAATTATCGGTTGTATTTGTCTTGAGGTTGTATCAGCCATTTTTTAACAATCGATAGTATTTTATTGTACAATAATTATTTTCGATAAGGCTATTCAACAGAGTTACTGTATTTCAAGATCAACTACCGACAGCGAAACTATCGCTATCGGAACATCACTATTCAGCAACTGTATTAGTAGGCACTTTTTCTACTTAGCTTCCTAGCTAGAACTCTGAATTCACAAACGTCTTTTTCTACGTAGCCTCCTAGGTAGATTTCTTATTCAGACGTCAAATTCAAGCAGGTGTAATCGCGGCTTAAGTCAGTTAGTCTCCTACGTAGGAAAGGAAGGTAGAAAGATGGAACTAAGTAAGTCACTAACTGAGTAAGCCGCATAGTAAGCAACGCAGTAAGGAACTTTAGTGAAGGGCCAATACGAATAGAACACCTCATCGTACGGAAAATATTAATAAGGGCTAATTTATGTTGTATAGAAAAACACTAGAATAACTACAAAAAAATAAACAACAGAATTACCGGTATACTAAAAAACAAACAAGGAAATAAAATAAGGTTGCACTAGTCAAGTAAACATAAAGAATTTAAGTGCTTTATTCATTATTTTAGTTAGAATAAATGTATTGTAAGCCTATTAAAGCCACGATCACATCTCCTAGCTGGATTCAAAGACTAATTCGGCATACATTGCTAGGAGGCTTGGTTATGTTATTGCATTATCCTTACCTCAACGAGCAATGTATGCCGAATTAGTCTTTGAATTCAGCTAGCTGTGATCGCTCCTTAACTCAACCGAAGTCGTATACAAATTTTTTATAGTGTATTTTTTTAAGTTTATTATTAGTACTTATTATTAAACCAAGATTATGCTTTATTTTTATTTTTCATGGACAAGTTGTTCGATTCGAATTAATCATTCGCAAAATTTTCACATCACTAAACCTTCTAACTCCTTTACTTGAAGGGACTTAGCAAGTTTAGTGATGTCCAAGTGCAAATGATTAATTCAACTTATCGATCAAAAAATATACTTATATTAAAAAAACGGTCAATTGCGAGGCAGACTCTCGCGTCGAGGGATTCGATATTCCTGTAGTATTTTTAAAAGCAATAAAGCCCATCTTTAAGACCGCAAATAAGTTTGTCTGTAATTTTTTCTTTTTTTAATTATCGGTTGTATTTGTCTTGAGGTTGTATCAGCTTATTTTTAACAATCGATAGTATTTTATTGTACAATAATTATTTTCGATAAGGCTATTCAACAGACTTACTGTATTTCAAGATCAACTACCGACAGCGAAACTATCGCTATCGGAACATCACTATTCAGCAACTGTATTAGTAGGCACTTCTTCTACTTAGCTTCCTAGCTAGAACTCTGAATTCACAAACGTCTTTTTCTACGTAGCCTCCTAGGTAGATTTCTTATTCAGTCGTCAAATTCAAGCAGGTGTAATCGCGGCTTTAGCTGTAGACTAAAAAATTAAGGAATTCCTACAAAAAAAAAACCTATAATCTCTAACACTACATAGGCTAGTAATAATAATAGTATAACCACTTGTCCGGTTAAATTGAGCATGTTCTGTTTAGCTGTAGATTGTAAATAAAAAAATACAGGTCGAAAAATATAAATTACGTGAACAAAGCCACAGAAAGTAATGATTTTATTTTGACAAATTACAAAATCTCTTTCGTAGACGTAAAAACATGCGTGATCTGGGTTCTAATAGCGGAAACCACAGAGATTTGAACCTCGCTGCGCTCGGAACCATATTATAACAGAATATAGAATTCTAAAACAACACAGTTTATTAACATTTGTTTAGACTCATTGGAAAACCCAGTTATTATCAATAATTACATACTATTTGACTGAATGGTTGTTCCAAACTGAAACGAATACAGGCCAAGCAGCACTTCGCTGGTGTTTCTAGGAATAACCAGGTATTCAGGTGAATTGTTTACGCATAGCCAGCGTGGAATGGAACGCAGGAACGCAACGGTCACACAACATTTACTTCAGCCCGGTAAGTTCTTCATCTGGAATGTTTATCACTACATCTAGATTTAGATTTAAACGGAGTCAGTAAAATGGGGTCAGTGGAATACATTACTTGTTTCGTATGTTGAGTAATACTGAAAACTTGCTTCTGATGTTAGCAGTGTTCACAAAAATAGTAAGACTTATAAAGGCCAAGGTATACACTTCAAGGTACCCACTGACATTGAAAGTTTACCGTTACTCTCTCTCCGTCTTACTACAAAAAAGTTAGACATCTGTTGAACACTTGATTAAAAAAATCGTACCAAATAACTCTGTTTATGTCATTGATGCGCACTTGTCTTCTGCGCATCAACTGACATAGCCAGTTATTTTGTGCGCATTTTTTAAATCAAGTGTTCAACAGATGTCTAACTTTTTTGTAGTAAGACCCTCTCTGTTTATTCTATTGCCGACATTTTCTGTTTTGTTTTATGAAAATTACAGCTATATATTTTTTTCAATACTTTTGCTCGAAAAACGTACTTACAAGGACGTAAACATTGCTCGTAAGTAGTTACTTACCGAACCAGTGCGGTAAGTAAATAAATGGTACAGCAGCACTGCACTTACTTTCTCGCAATACTCAATGACAAACTATCAACCGCAAACTTAAATTTGTAATGCCATACACATAGTATGGAAATACATACTTTTATTTACGTTTTTTTTTCAAAAAAATGTTCGAATGAAATATAAAGATCAATTCAGAATTCAAATTGTCAAACATTAAAACAAACAAACCTCAAACGATTTCTAGTAAATCACATGTTTAACTTTTGGTAGGTCTGGAACACCCTTTATATGAATTTTCACAGATCAATGGATACTACCGTAGGATACTTGCATGGAGATTTTTTTAATTTCCCAACACATGTTCCATAAGAATAATTGTTCCGTTTAGTCTTCTCGGCAAGCCCTTTCAGTTTTTGGTACACCCTGTGTCATCATATCAGCCGAAAGACGTCCACTGCTGGACATAAGCCTCCCCTAAAGATAGACAACCAATCCAGGATTAATATTATAGAAAAATTTAATAAACTCAATGGAACCAATTTTGGGTAAATCAGATATTTACGATTTGGTGGTAGAGGAACACCCCTTATATGAAATTGCACAGATCAATTGATACTGGCGCAAGATATCTTACATAGAGATGCTTGGTCATGCAAAGTTTCATCAAGATTCTATGAGCCGTTTTTGAGAAAATTTAAATTTTTCATTTTCGTTCAATGACAGCTACCCTTAAAATGAGAGCCATCAAGAAACCACTTAGAACCCTTCGATGGATTTGCATACAACTCCTAAATTTAAAATATGATGTCAATCGGACTATTCGTTTAGCCGCTAGGCCAAAGCGTGACGGACAGACCGACCGACGGACCGACCGACCGACCGACCGACCGACGGACGGACATTTTTGGGAGACTTGATTTTTATGATGTATAAGTGATATAGAACACATTTTTGAGAAAATTAGAAAAACTTTTTTTTTCACGAATTTCTCGCTCCGCTCGAAAGTAAAAAGTATACCTACTACCAAGGAGTTTTTACACTCTGATCATAAAATTATTTAGTAAAAATACTACAGTGGTGACTTTTTACTTGGGTGACGATTATACATAAATTAATACTTTAACATATTTAAACTCTTGTAAAAATTGACGTGTAACCATTGTTATTAAATATAATTTCATTTCATTTCGATTGCCTACCTACTCGTATATTTAAAATAAAATGGAGAGTACGGTCAACCGCTTGTCGGTAGAAACTTTTTCAACTCTATTACCACGCCATAAGGTCCAAAAGTGTTTCTATTGATGTGCGGTCGTGTGTACCTGGAGAACATAAATCGACAAGAAGCTGACAGTCCTCATGGTTGGTTCCTTTAACAAGTGTATTACTTATACCTGTTTTCTCACAAATGTATTGAAAACGTCGTAAGATACACGGCCGGGTTATGACAAACTCGTGCCGATGGTAAACCCTCGACTTCGTCTCGGCTTAACAAAACGTCAACTCGTTTGTAATAACCCTACTTACAGCACTTGTATCTTAAACTACTAATACAGTTTCAACAATATTAAAGCTTTATACAACCGGCCGTTAGTGTAATTAACTGCAAGATGCTATGAACTAACATGATTATTAATAAGCCGCAATCACACCTTCCTAAATTCTAAGACTAATTCGGTATATATTGTTCAGAGTCTTAGTTCTGTTAATTCCAATAGCCTTACTCCAACGAGCAATGTATGCCTTATTAGTTTCTGTATTAAAGGTGTGATAGGTGCAGTAGGTACGTCGAGATACCAGATAGCAGCATTAAGCGGAACTGAGCATCATAATGTGATACATTCTTCTTTTTCGCATCAAAACCATGTCATAGCAAGTATTAAATATCACATACTATATTTCTGAACTATTTCTTTGCAAGTAGTTTTCCACCCACACAGGTAAGCGAGGTAGCTAAGCTGTAAAATTACAGCCAATAAGATTGCTCCATTTAGAAAAATGGAGTAATCCTATTGGTTGGAATTTTCCTATAGCTAACAGCTTAGCCTCGCACAGGCACAGCACTGGTGAAAAACCACTCTAAAGCCCGGTGATTCATCTTACTATGTCTTAACCAAGATGCAGATTTATGCTCGACAGTGTCCTCACCGAAATTCGAACTCAGAACATCCGGATCAAGAGCTCAAAGCTCCAGCCACTAAACCACGGAGGCTGTCTACTTACTTATTTTTTCTCGTTAGTGTTCTTTTTTGATTCGTTAAAAGTTGATACATACAAGTTTCCGTTCCACTATTATGTGATGACATTTATCGCAGTTGCTTTTAACTGTACTTATTCAAAACAGTACTAAATGTTTTTAAAACATCGCCCTATAGAAAACTCTAGTTCTAGAAGTAACTGAGCTGTGAGTTGGAAAATTCAGTACAAGTTGTTGCAGTTGTTGCCTTGGTACTTGAGAAGTTTGTCGGAACGGAACGACAATTTTATTGTATAATGGAGCAGAATGGGACCAAGTTTCTCATTGTAGTGCAGCTTTGTAGGGCAACAAGAGACGTGACCTCTTAGTTTACTGAGAAAAATCTTTTGGGATTAGTGATAGTAAAACTAGGTATCGCGTTGTCACAAAGTAAAATTTTATTAAAGCAATATCATTTGTACCTTCACAATACATACGTAATATCACGCCTTGTTCCCGTCGGGGTAGGCAGAGACCACAGTTCTCCAACTGCTACGATCTTGACATACTTCCCTTGCTTCCTGTACTTTCATCAATCCTTTCATACATGCTCGTCGGTTTAGGGTACTTTTAACCTGGCCTTTATTCAGAACGTCCTGAATTTGGACCTTAAAAAGACCCTGAAATAACTTCTTCGAGTAAAATAATGATAAAAGTACAAAATCATCAAACCCGAAATTCAATCTCTAATAACTTTGAGATCTATGTAGTAGAGTAATTCTCTCAAATAATGATTCTGACCATCTACGACTCAGCGAGGGACTCTCAGTTAGGCAACAAAATTTATTTAACATAATAATGCACGATTTACAAACAGATATCGTAAAAATTCCAAGAAAAAGAAAGCTTTAATGCATTTCGCACTACAACGACTTCAAAATGGCGGTTTTATTAATTTTTTAACACTTTTTACTTTCGAGCGGAGCGAGAAAGGTATTGTATTCGTGAAAAAAAAAAGATTTTCTAATTTTCTCAAAAATGTGTTCTATATCACTTATACATCATAAAAAACAAGTCTCCCAAAAATGACCGTCCGTCGGTCGGTCGGTCGGTCGGTCGGTCGGTCCGTCGGTCGGTCTGTCCGTCACGCTTTGGCCTAGCGGCTAAACGAATGGTCCGATTGACTTCATATTTTGAATTCAGGAGTTTTATGCAAATCCATCGAAGGGTTCTAATTGGTTTCTTGCTGGCTCTAATTTTGAGGGTAGCTGTTATACAACGAAAATGAAAAATTGGATTTTTCTCAAAAACGGCTCATAGAATCTTGATGTAACTTTGCATGACCAAGCATCTCCATGTAAGATATCTTGCGCCAGTATCAATTGATCTGTGTAATTTCGTATAAGGGATGTTCCTGTACCACCAAATCGTAAATATGTGATTTACCCAAAATTGGTTCCATTAAGTTTATTAGTACACAGGTGTACCAAAAACTGAAAGGGCTTGACTAAACGGAACACTTATCCATAAGCAACATGTGTTGGGAAATTAAAAAATCTCCATGCAAGTATCCTACGGTAGTGTCCATTGATCTGTGAAAATTCATATAAAGGGTGTTCCAGTACTATCAAAAGTTAAACATGTGATTTACTCGAAATCGTTTGAGGTTTGTTTGTTTTAATGTTTGACAATTTGAATTCTGAATTGATCTGTATATTTCATTCGAACATTTTTTGGAAAAACGTAAATAAATTTTGTATTTCCATACTATGTGTATGGCATTACAAATTTAAGTTTGCGGTTGATAGTTTTTCCTTGAGTATTGCGAGAAAGTAAGTGCAGAGCTGCTGTACCATTTATTTTCCTTTCGCCTGCGACTGTCACCGGTGCATTGAGCTCATTACCCTGTCTGTGTAATACTGCCATTGCTGGTGCGGACGTAACCGCTCGATATTGTAATGTGTAACCTGCGCCTGCGCTGCCTTATTAGGAGCTGGATGCGTATGTGTTATGTGCGCTGATTGCCAATCGTTTGTAGTTTCTGCATTCCGGTTAATTAAAATGATTTTCAATACAATACTAGATGGCAGAATGTAATTATTGATGAACGGAACTTTGTACTTATGAATGTCGTTGCATTCTATCTATTTCGGTGGAAAAAGGTCTCAAAATAAAATAACTGCAGAATTATATAATTACCTACCCAACATCTGCTTTACAAGAACAGCTAGTGTTACTGAAAAAAAAAAAAACGGGGCGAGGCGTCTAATATTAGGAATATGACCTGCCTAGAATTACCGTGAACTGTCCCGATGGTAGAACTAATTAAAATTAATGACTTTACATACACAGTTTCCTAGAAATAGCCAAATAGCTTCTAATCGTTGTCCCAGATTGCAACGAGGGCGTGATGTTTAACCCCATTTTGGGCGCCAAATATGATTCCAAACCGGAAGTGGCTGCTTGGGCCGCGGTCATCGCGTCACGCACTTCCGTCACTTAATGTCAATAGACTGTTTTAAGTAGGTAGTTTAACGGGTTACCATAATATCAAAGTAATTATGACCTACTTTTACAGCAGGAGTAAAGTATCCGAAAACGGTCGAATTCAAATAAAGGCAATAGCGATTAGGTTTTTTCTACTGGTTCATAATTTTTAAAGATAGGTGAGATATTATTAAAATAGTGTGAGTTTTCAGACAACGCTACTATGTAAAGTGACATAGATTATTTCATGCTGTACCGTTACGTTTTGTCTATGAGAATTCTTATGAAATATGTGAATTTAATATTAATTTCCGATGAAAGTACAATTTTATTTGTTAAGGAATGAGGTCTGGTTTCAAGTCTGCCTGTAAACGGATACGTTTTTTTGAGAAACTAAGTAATTTAAATGGTGTCATAAAATGGTAAAATATTGATTTTGAAAAAAAAAATAACTTGTCTAGATGTAGACTATCAAAATGCTAATAAAAGCAGTAAACAGCAGTTAAGGACAATAAGTCGTACATCAATTTCATGACAACTAATTAAACGCAATGAATGATTAAAATAGTTATTTTTGCATGACTCAGCGGTGCGGTTACAAATAAAATGCCATTGTTATTTCATTAACGTTTTGTTTATCAAAGAACTTATGATAATAAGTATATAGCGTTTTTGTGCCTATATTTCCCATTTATGGCTAGTAACTATAACGACAGTTTATCACGCGAATGCAGTGTGGTTGGTTCCAGCATAATACGAGTACCACGGTTTGTTTTGCTTTTAATTTTATGTTTATTAGCGTTCGGACGTTCTGTGTTTTTGTTTCATTGTTACCCTGGCAGACGTGACTTGCTAGGCCAGTCTTTATTTTAAAACAATTTTACGGATCAACACAGCATTTTATTTTGAATCAAACCGAAGCGGTTGCTTTGAGGATTTTGCGAGTGACTACTATGGCTTCGACTGGGTGAGCTCAGAGCGAATCAACGTTGTTTTGCTCTTCCAACTTTTCTCTTGTCTATTGGGTCCTTACACAATGTTGTCCACGATTTCTGGGTCTCGAAAGGTGAAGCCATGTAATTTAACGCAAGGTAATTTTTAGCAGGACCGGTTTACCGTTACCGTCGTGTCCGTTCGCAGGCAATCAATCGTGTTGGATTAATAGTGGGTGATTTCAGCGATTTCGCGAGGCTCGGGTGGCCGGAGATAAGCAAATTGGATAGTCTATTTACAGTTTGTACATACATTTTATAATAGTAATAATATAACTTTATTTCAGATTTTACATCCATAGGCTTAAAAATAATTACATAAAAAGTTATTTATACTAAGTAGACTAGGCGTTAATATCCAGCCAGTTTTTGTATGTGGTTGGAAGTCTACTCGCAAACTATACTGTTTCTACAACTGTCAACTTTAGGCATGAATGATGCGATGCGCCGCTTCTGGATGGCAATCGTTCCACGCGCGCCTTGAAGAACCGAAAAGAGTTTTAAGCCAATAAGGTGCCTGAATATGTTGTTATATTGCACACGAATGCCATCCAAAGACCGCTTCGCGAATTCAGTCCAGAGTTGGCAGGTGTAGTACGAGTATAACTGACAAAACATCTTAAAAAGCAAAGGCTTAATCACCTCAGTCGCTTTAAAAAATGTCCTAGCGATCATATTGCCTTCAATAGAAAGCGATCTCCTCTGCATCTCTTTATTATGATATAAAGCATAATATGTACAAACTGCAAAAGGCTTAGATTAGAGACCAGTACAGAGAAAAGAGAGACATTAACGCCCAGCGGTAGGACATTAACGGCTATGTTAGTAAGTTAGAAACTGAGTGGTTTACAAAAGCTCAGAAAAGCGATAAGCTGTTCCACCAGTTTCTGTAGCATTCGACAATCGATCCTAAAGCGTGTTGTGGTGACAGTTTTTGGCTCGTTCATTTGTAATTTTCATATGAAAATGATAGTTATTCAACTTGAATCCCGAGATTTACATAAACCTACCCCCATACCTCCTAAAGTGTCAAATTATACTTTTCATATTTTTAAGCCCCAACACAAAAATATTTCTATGGCTTCGTGTGGCAACAACCGTTGTGGGTGGCAACTCTGGTAAAATAGTGTAACACGCAGCATCATATATTACAGCATACGTCACTCGGTCCACGCTTCGTGGGCGGCGACGGCGCGTGACGTGGAGTTTCGTGTGTGTGACGTCATGCGTGTGATTCACAGCACAGCCTTCGGACACAATATAATAGGCTAATAATGCGCGCTTGCGAGTATTGCAGTTGTCATGTTACATTAAATCAGGGTTAAGTTAGCCAGCACACAAATCTGCCTCGAGCACTTGCCTCCCTCTTTTATAAAAAAAAATCCTGACTGATACGTTACCTTTTCGAGGCTAAGCCTTTTACCCATTTTTATGATGTTAGGTATAGAGATAGTTTGGGTCGTAGAGAAGAAAATAAGGAAGGTTCTAACTTTACTGAAATGCTCATGAAATTATATTAGTGTATTTTTATAGAACTAATCTATAAAGCCTATAGATTCACCTAACCTAATTTTGAAATTAAAAAAATGCTAAATCATGAAAAAAAATTATTTGATCAGAATAACAAGTCATCAACATACAGCTTCTTCAAATTATTAATTAAACGACACGACACCAGTTTTGATTTATATTCTGAACATCAAAAATAATATAACACCCTACATCAACAAAGACTTTTCATTATTATAATTTGTTTTCAAAATACGTTTCCTTATCTCATCTCAGCACTCATTATTTTAATTTCCGGCGCGTTCAATTCACATTTGGGGGACGACAGACAAAAAGACAGGTTGGGTGTTGGTAAAATTGTAAAAAAAAGCTAGGTGAAATTAAAGAAAAAATTTACAATGTTACTCGTAACACAATTTCTAGTCTCACCTTTTAGGGGTAACGAAATGAATAGCTCTATGTAATACTATTCTATGTGTTGTGGGTGAATGCACCTGCCTTTCACACCCACAAAGTTTTGAAACAGGCAAGATGATCATTATAAATTTAAACCTCATCAACCTGTCGACCTCATCTCTGTCCTCAAGACTAGATCGAGGTCAAGAGTAAGCCCATCGACAATAAAAAAAAACCTTAAATTTTGTAAAAGACAATTCAGCGTATAAGTTTCTTAGCATTTACAATTCGTTAGATATATTTTTCGTATGCGTCATAATTTCATTGTAATATATTAATAGGTATTTACATCAACGTAACGTAATATATTATTAGGTATTTGCGTTAAAATAATTGATTACAGCTTCCAATTAATCGTACAAAACTAAATTATGATTAAATCAAGGCTGTACCGATTACGCAATTGTAATTAGCTACCCGATTATTCGTATGTAAATCTAATGGCCGTGTTAACAATATAATTGTAACCGATTGTGTTTTCGTTTCGGTTGAGGAGGAAGGATACATCAATCTTTCAATCTTATTATAGGGTTATTATATTCTTAGTATTGCCCATATTTATACGAATTAGGAGTACCTATAGTGGTAGGGCTTTTGTGCGAAGTCCGTCTGGGGAAGTACCACCCCATTATTGCCTATTTCTGCCGTGAAGCAACAGTGTTTGCACCGCTGTGTGTCGGTTTGAAGGGTAAGGGTGGCCAGTGAAGTTATCGGCACATGAGACATTAGTTGTCAAAGTGAGCAATGCACTTTGCTGTCTTATCAGTGTCAAAATATGCCATTAATAAGACAGTGGGTGCTATGAGCGGTGGTGACCACTTATCATCAGGTGGCCCACCTGCTCGTTTGCTCACTTGTAACATAAAAAAAAAAACTTAAAAGTACCACCCATCTCTACCCATGTGTGTTGTAAGAGGCGACTAAGGGATTAGAACTGGAGGATGGGCAGCAGCGTCCTTCTGTTTATCGTACCATCTTTATTACTGCGGTCACCTAAAGCCGCGATCCATGGTGCCAGTCGCAACGTTATCACGCGTTTTTGCTGTGTGAAGTGGACGTATTATAAGGATGTTATGATGAGAAGTACTTATACTTCTCTCTTCTGTCTCAGCGCTTTATCTAGTTGAATCATGTAGGAACCGATTTTTTATTTATACTGTACTAAAAACCTCGTCACGAGGTAGTGAAGGCGTCGTTCTATTAATTTGGAAGGGTTATTTAGAATATTTCATAATGCTCGATGATGATATGACATTGCAATTTGGGACATGCTGACAGATGTCATCCCATAGTAAAATGATTTTGCACGGTTTCTATTCTGAGCGAAGCAAAGAGGTCCGATTTCCTTGGCTTAACCTAGTCAGGTTAAGGCTGAGGATACCATACATTTTTGTGCTTGTGATTCATAGATTTATATAGTCAAGATTGGGTTCAAAATTTCCCCATACAAGAAAAAATAGCGCCATCTGTGGAAAATCGCGTGAACTACGTTGTGTAGTACTTTGGTCGGTGCTAAATACACGGAACGGAAATAATATGGCGGGAAAAAACAAAACAAACTTTTTACTGTTTATATGTGATTTAGGCCTAGTTTTTCAGTTTCATTAATTGGATTATAGTCAAAAACAATAATAAGAAATAACGGTAATAATAATAAAAGTATATTGTTTCTTCAAATAAGAACAATCCATTTTGTTGGTAAGTTTATTTGCATCCAATTTTGACAATATGACTGACAACGACTGACATTTGTTGGTCCTAAACGTCAGATTTCGGACCAACGAATTGGGGACAGTGTAACGTGCCGATGGGCTCGTACTTATATATAAGAAAATGTTGTGATTCGACATTGGAGACGAAATGAATTCATGCACTCAATTACATGAAAGAAGCCCGACCGAAGCCGTCGCTATCTGGTCAGATGTACCTCGGAAACACATAGTCATCTCAATTCAAACAAATGTTATGACGTTCAACGTTCAATAAATGTCCTGTAGATAATCTACATTCTACATTGAATAAATGAATCTTTAAAAATCCTCCTCGTACTGTGGCTTCACGGTTTTTTTTTACAGTTTGGAGAAGCATTTATCAGTACTATCACCATGAAAAAAGAATTTCTAACCTCTTAGCTACGAACACTGGAAAATTCATTAGGTAACAGGACCAGAAATTTCAAAGTATTAAGCTTATCATGTGTTTTTAAAGGGTAATTTGGGTCAGACTAATTGAAATGTAACAAGCTTCAGATCTTCAAAGGGTTTCATCTCCCTTTCATCTGCTGAATTGCGAAATGAATAACATTTGAAACCAAATTATTTCATACACTCTTTTTTAAATTAACAACGTTTACTGTTAATGGCACAAGAAAGGACTTTTTTAAAGCTACTGGAAAATAATGAAACAAAATAATGGGCTTAAATCTTATTTGTGCAATGGGCGCCGGAGACCACTTAACATCGGGAGGCCCATCGACTCGTTTGGTCACTAAACTTGAGTCATTAAGAAAGTTTTAAATTTTTCGTAAGTACTACATATTTTCCTCAAGTTACTATTCAAATCCTTTTAGCGGAAAATATAATATGTACCAAAAACTGAAAGGGCGTGTCCAGTCAACGAAACTGAACAACTTTTCACAAAAAAAAATTGACCTCTCCATACAAATTGCTCACTCTGATTGAAAAGTTTGTATGGAAAGGTCAAAAAATTGTCATTTTCCAAAATTTTTTCTTTGGGATAGTTGTTCAGTTTGGTTGACTAAGTAAACGCGTTCAGTTTTCGGTACATCCTGTATTATTTATAAATGAGACGTACCCGAGGGATCTCAACAAACTCGGATGTCGAAACAAATTAAATTACAAGCCAAGAAACCTTATTCAAAGTTCATAAAATTAGCATTTGATTTATGTAATTTAATTTTAACAGACATATTTGATCAAAGTTTTGGCGGCACAGTTCGTAATTCGTAATCACAAGTTTCAATATTGACTTGCAAAGTCGAATTGTGAACTCCGGTGACTTTGCCAAAACTTTGTTTGAAAGTGTTGCCACCGCGAACTGATAACTTTCAATTTGCAACAATTTTGTGTTGTTTCCATAAATAAGTAGAGGTTGCAGTCGTAATAACATAGCTTGATTAAAATGACAGCATTGTGACAGCAACAGAGACAGAGAGGATGGATATTTTTTTCCCACATGGCGCCACTTTGTGAAGCGACGTAAATGTAACTGACGTCATTGAGAGATTTTTAAGGGGCTGATAAGAGCTAAATACGCTTCACTTGAGCAGGTTTTTAACGAAAAGTGATGAATATATGGCTGTGAAAAAAAATTATGTGATAATTAAGCATCTTTACAATAATATGGCCGACTCTGAAACACGATTAAATATATTTCGTACGCCATAAAAAAAAAACAAAGTTACCTCTGCTTTTTGCTTTTAAACCGTTTTTCTTAAGTACCCATTAATCTATTATGCCAAAACTTTTACACATTATTCAATATATTATGCACAATAATATAGCTGTTCTATAATTAATATTATGCGTACAGATTTTGAGAAAAATGCAAAAATGAGCGAAAAACGTAAAACAGCGCCCATTAATTATTTACTATGAATAAAGAACATTTAGTTTTTTTTTATTTTGGGAATTTTAAACTGTTACGAACGATTACAATAGCACACTCATTCACTCACCCCATTTCTTCCTGAAGCAACTAAAAGGCGACTAATGGAAAGGGTTTAGCTCTTTTTCCTACAGTTACCTCTCACTGTTCGAACTATACCATCTAAACCCAACTCAATCGCTAAGTGTGGCTTTAGAAAGAAATAAATAAATGTTTATTTATTACATTTACGACTAAAGCCAGAATTACACTTGTAAGGCATACGGCGCGGGCGAGTAGAAGCCGCGGTGCCACTTCAAAACTTGTGTTACAAACAATATAAAACCAACGCGTTGTAAATTATACACAAACAACCAACGTGGGGCAGGCATGCCGTGTCGTCGACTGCTCTGCGCCTTACGCCTTTTCCGTGCCGGTGCCGTATTCGTTTCACACCCGTGCCGTGCCTGTACCTCGCCCTCGCCGTATGGTCTTTTTGTGAAATTCGGGCCCAAGGCTCCGCTCGATCCGAAAGGGAAACAAGCGTATGCAAGGCACGTAAAGTCTTGGCCTGGTCTCGATGCTGCCATCTATCAAGCGAAGAGCCAATATAGGCATAATGCGCGCAGTCATAGATGAGACCTGTTAGATGAAAGTAGAGGGGATTTTGCGCATATACAGTCTTGCGTCCCTCCCCGCTTGCCGCCAAAATGCATGGCCTGCGAACTATCTACTGCGCAGGTATACCACGTGATCCGTCAAGGCTCATCTTTGGCTGCGCGCATTGTACCAGTATAAAAAAGTGTTTGCCTGTCAACGACCGAACACGATAAGACTACAAAACATCAAACAAACAAACAAACAGTTAAAGAGGCAGCTACATTGTACAGACTGTCCAAACATTAGCTTTACACAAGCGAGTAATCTAACGAACAATGTAAATGTGAATCTCATGTAAAACACAAACAGCTGCTCTGTTCTGTTGTTCCTAGTCCTACATTCAAATCGTTTGTTGGCTTTAGTTTACTCAGATCGCTAACATGCTAATAGTCGCACGGGGTCTTAGATATTGACTCTTCTGTATGTATAAAGATAAATCACGATCACATTGCCCTATTTACTCATCGACTCATTATTAAGATTATTTTTAAACCCTCAGGCGGCTTCTTTTTACGACATCCATCTCCTCGGTCCCTCACCTCCCTTATCCAGACATTTACTACTACAGCCACAATGGACCATCAGCGTAACAACTGTCAGACTAGCCGTATCGATCGGTAGATCGATTTGGACGCTTTGCTTGGTCGCATTTCTGTCATCACCTTGTTTTTCTTGCCAAGTTAGTAGTCTATGATGATTCGCTCAAACTAAGGAGATCTTAATAAAATTATCTTTCCAACTAACCGTCTATTAAGGTCTAAAATTTCCGAATGGATGTAAGTAAGTAAAAATTTAAGTTGTTCTACCTGTTGACAATTATAATTTTAAGGAATATGCCAACATCATCATAATAAATCGCAAGAATGTTCGTCACTAAGCTTATAAGCGTGGCATTGCAGCTGGCACAATGGACGGCGAGTCCGCGATGAATAACGAAGTATGAGGGTAAAAAACGCCGAAAGACATTGCTGCCTATCCTCCGGTTCACGGTTTCTTAGCCGCCTTTTAAGTCACCGAAAAGAGACTAGCTAATTAAAGATATCAGGCGATATACCAAACGAAAAACATGTTTGTTTCGTTTCCAAGACAACATGAGAACAAGTATAACATCCTGTATTGCCAGCAGCTGGCATGCAAATATCTTGCAGCCCACACTGTTTAGTATCTGTAGGCTATAGCCCGGATCTCCTTAATGGCTGTCGAGGCCAGCGCTGACTGGAACAAACACTATTTATTTACCGTATCAGTGTTAGTTCAGGCCAGATCCCACCCCAAAATTAGATCCACGATTGTTAGAGAAGAACCAATTGAAATTCAATAGGTAGGTCCGGCTATAAGAATAACACCTTGTCATCCCATCCCGTAGGTAGAATAGTACCATGTCATCCTATCACGTAGGTGTGGGTGTCATTAAAAGGCGACTAGGCCTACTGTTCACGTAAATCGTACGTCATACGCACGCTCTTATCATTGTTTGCATTGCATAATATGTCGCAGGCAAGTTGTATAATTCGCTTCTTCATAATTTTTTTAATTCGTCATTTTACATAACGACGTGTAATTCGTTTCAGGCATTGCCAGCCGCTACTGCGGCACGCTCGCTTCGCTCGTTAAGCTCGTCCCTGCGTTGTGTGTGCGTTGTAACTAACCTAAAATGCACCAGTAGTGATCTAACCTCGTTTACAATCTGCCGACTCCGTTTTATAAACTGCCGAACATGTACAATTTGCCGGCTGTTTGCAAACGGCCAATTATACGATTTGCCTGCGACACAGAGAAACAAATGAAACCGTGTCTACAGCTCATGATACGCAAATTCGACTTTACCACCCCTCCGTGCACACAATTTCGTGAGCTTTTATAACGTGCTGCGTGGACACTGGAACCAAGGGATGGGCAGAAGCGTGTTTCTGCGTATCGGACCACCATGCTTCGGTCAACAAGCACCGCGGTCCATTGTGCAAACCGCAACGTGGTTAATCATGACATCAAATGAAACGTCCACTGCAGGAGTCAGGACAGGGAGCTCCCTCCAAAATTCCAGCTAAAACGCACACGCACGGTACTTTGGAGGGGAATCACCAAAGTCACCACGTTTGTACGCGTTGCGGCTGGCGAGTGCTGTTGCTAGTGACCACATTATGTAAGATGGTTAATACACAAATAGATGCTGCTGCCCATCCTCCAATTCATAAGGCCTTAGGGCGTCCGACAAAACTCGCGCGGGCGCCCGCACGCGTGTGAAATAGTATGAACAGCGTATCCGGCGCGGGCGCGCGTGACCGGCATTTTCATACTATTTCACACGCTTGCGGGCGCCCGCGCGAGTTTTAGCGAACGCCCTTATTCACCTCTAACGACAGCCACGGGTAGAGATGGATTAGTACTAGTAATTTTTTGTGATCCACACGGAAAACGTGGTTACATTCCACCAAGCATTTATGCTGTGAAATGTTGGAGCTCCTCATCTAGCAGTGGATATCTTATCGGATTTTATGATTCGGTTATTGACTTTTTATGTCTAATTTGTGTATAGTCGGCTTTGCTTGACGCCCTTCCCACTCCAATCCAAGTGCCTTTTAGTTCTGTTTACCCGGGTGGATACCCGGTACGTGCATGCATAATTAGTAAGCACCTGTCCTTGTTGGGCATTAGCCGGTACATTACATTAATCCGGTTAGCTTAGTTAGTAGAGCTCTGACGTCACACTATACTATACTATGACTTTAAAAGTCAGTGTCAAGGTAAGGGCTATTGAAAATTTAATCTGGTCTGGCAAGTATATTTAAGTTTACTAATAAGAAAAAACTGGCATAGTAGACGTCGACAAAAACACCTCTAAGTAGAAGTGGGATTGGGCAGGTCATGTCTGTCGAATGCATTCGGATAGGTAGGCTAGAGTAGCCACGGAATGGGTGCCAGAGGATGTTTTCCGCCGTCGAGCCCGACCCCGGAGACGATGGCGCGATCGATGACCTAGACAGCTTTCTGAGAGACTGGCAGTTGGAGGCTCAAAGCAGGGAGGAATGGCACAATAGAGGGCAGGCCTTTGCCCAGCAGTGGGACCTATTATAGGCTAGTTAAAAAAAATAATGAGAAAAAATCCGCTTTTATTATCACGTGTACAGCCACAAAGACCTATTGGCAATCGGATGACGGTAAATGAGGGGTCGCTGCCAGCTGCCAGTTTCACAAAGCGTCTTTGAAGTTATTTAAGTCTATTGCTGACTCTTTCTGTTTTGTTGATAAATCAAGTAAGAGTAATAGAATTAAGGAAGTTTTAATTTTTAAAGGCTCCGGGGCAACTGGCCGTAAGTGTCAAATTCGCAGGGCAGCGACGTTAGTTCCGATTGTATCCACCTTCCAACAGACTCGTGATGCTCTATACTGACTTATTGCCTGGGTATTTTCTGGACCCGCCCTATGAATGTCTAAATGCAACCGTCGTCGCTTCCAGAATTTGACGTAGACAACGAAGAGTATAGAATATCATCATCATAACATCCCATGAAACGTCTACTGCAGGACAGGGAACTCCCTCCAGAATTCTAGCATTTGCTGGAAAAATGTAGAGGGGAAGTACCATACGCGGTCACGGTCACCTACAACCGCGGTCCATGGTGCCAGCCGTGGTGCCAGCCGTAACGCTAAGAAGCGAGGTAGCTATGATAATACTAAAAATGTATAAAAATAAATATTTCATTCGTAGTGTGTAAGCTGTTGATTTTTAAAAATTATTATAAAAATCTATTAAAAATGTTATTGTACCTAAGTAGGATTTTATAAATATATAAGGATTAAAAATAAGTCTCTAGGTGATTTCATTTCATAAATATTAAGTTGTGAATATTTTAGAATAAAAGCGAATATTATTTGGGTTAGTTAGTATACAGTTGAAAATTGACCGTAATAGATTAGATTAGATTTATTTATTTCACCTTATCAATTTCATAATTACATTAATTATTACACTAAAATATAACATGTCAGAGGATAGGGTGATCGTCAGTCGGATAAATGTCAAAATGTATACAAAATAAATGTCAAACTTAAGATTATGATGTTAATAATCACAATGATCGAAATATATCGTGTTAAAGGTCGCGCCACGCAACTAATTGTTTTGAGACCATTTTACTTTTGCTTCTGACAGTACTTTTGAAGATTATAGGGTTTTTAGTGTCGAGATGGGATCGTGTCGAGGTGGGATGTCGCCTGGTGCCGGTAAATAGTACCAACCCATCTCTACTCGTGGGTGTCTTTAGAGGCGGCTAAGGACGGGATTATGAACCCGAGGATGGGCAGCATCGTATAGATTAAAAGAAAAAGAGATAAAAGAGATATTATTTAATTCAGTGCCTTCCATAATAGTTACTATTATGTCAAACCATTAAACACAAAAAACATAAATATTTAGCAGTGCAAGCTGTGCTTAACAAAATGCAATGCGCCACTTTGCAACGACAATGAAATTATAAAATTAGGTCAGAGACTTGGAGCAGCGAAGGACCTTGCTTGCTTTATTAATGTAACTTACTCAGTTCGTCCATTTTCTTTCGATTTCTTGTAGAGTGGTGAAACCACTCAAAAGCTAGCTGCGTCTTGGAAATCTAGTTCAAAACTTTGATTCGTTTTCAAAGATTTTCAAATAACACTTTTAGAATAGAACTTTTACTTATTAATTTCGAGCTAAGCTGAATTTTTGAAATTTAAAAAGAAAATACTCAAAAATTAAATCAATAACGTAAGTAGACGTGGAATCTATTACAGGAATATCGTAAGCGTTAGCGCGCTTTTGCTAGGTCTGTGGGAATATCACTTAGAATATCACTTACACTTTAAAATATGAGGTTAACAGCCAGTTGCACAAAGCGTCTTTAAAGTTAAAGCTTCTTTAAATGTAAATCTATTGCTGTCACTTTCTTTGTCAACAAAACAGAAAGAGCTAGCAATAGACATAAAGGAGCTTTGTGCAACTGGCGTATAAGAGCTGAATTATCTCCCTTTCTAACAAAGGGCAGAATGCGCGTGCTAGAACGGAGCAAATTCGCGCTGTTTTACGTTTTTCGCTCATTTTAAAAGCAAAAAGCAGAGGTAACTTTTGATTTTTTTATGGCGTACAATATATATTTAATCGTCTTTCAGAGTCGGCCATATTCTTGGAAAGATGCTTAATTATCACATAATTTTTTTTCACGGCCATATATTCATCACTTATCGTTACAAACCTGCTCAAGTGAAGCGTATTTAGCTCTTATCAGCCCCTTAAACGGTTTAATCATAATTGCAACTCCCTATAGTTTGGGAACCTCCTATTCCTATGGCCCCAATTTATCTCTGCACACATTTTTAACAACATTGGACATAGACAGTCTTACTACAAAATTTGTCTACGTGTTTCGTACTGGCAACGCGCCACGTGGTGTCAATATTGTTACTGTCAATATTATGGTAGTATCCCGCGCGACACGCCATGCTCGAGGCGATAAGGAATCTCTATCAGCTTACAAAATATCATAAGCATTTCCGTGGCTCTGACAACGTGGTGGAACACGTGACATATTGATACTACACTCTTATATATCCTGTGATACTTCATACAACAGTATCAAATAAAAAATATTATTTGAAGTAAAAGTGTTATTATATAGGGTGACTTTTAATTAGTTTTTGATAGCAAAAGATATGCATGTACTCATGATACTGAAACTTGAAACTTTGAAACTTTTCCTAAGGAACGTAGGTCGAAATACGAAAAATCAAATTTTACCTCTCATACAAAATGCGCTATCAGCTGATGCAGTTTCTATGGGAGGTCTAAACTTGATTTTCGTATTTCGACCTATGTTCCTTGGGGAAAGTTGTTCAGTATCATGTGTACATGCATACCCTTTTCTATCGAGAACTAATTAACAGTCACCCTATATACAATCAAAAGAAACTGACAATGTGTCATTGATTAGGCACTAAATGTTGGCAGAGTGATTAATCATTTACATAAGATCAACCCTATTAAACCAAATACGAACCGGATGGTGGTCCGGGAGCCAAAATAGTTTTTCTTTGTTTTTCCACGTGATAATCAGGGCGTAAACGAGATGTCTACAATGAGAGGATCAAGAAAAACCATGTGTAAACTTCTAGACCGGAGCCCTGTTTCAGGAGGCCCTTTACAGATTTTGGTCTGTTTCAGCTTTACCGATACTTAAAACTTTTGACGAACAAGGAAGCTTAAAAATTTGAAAAAGGCCTCCTGTACATCGGGCTCCGGTCTGGAACATCTCAGATGGTTTTTTGTGATCCTTTAATCATCTTCTATCTACCAAGACATTTCGTTTTCGCCTTGATTATCACGTGAAAAGAACCTCCTCGGCCCCCGATCCATGCATGGATCATTATATGGTTCATTGTTCATTCGTGTTTCATTTGTACATCTAAAGAGAATCAAGTTAAATTGTTGTAAATCTATCTAAATATATCGCGAATTTGATAGGAAATCTACTATACAAGATTTCCGTTTAGAAGTTCAATAAAAAGTATCTCTATTTTGACTAGGTCGGAAACTAGGACATTGCGCGCTCATCTCAAACGTATTCGATACACTTATAAATTCTCAAAAGCGTATATTGAATGCAGCCAGTTATTTACGAGCTCGCTAAAAAGATGGGTACAGTGTGCAGGCCGGAGAATCTACACAAAAGATACTATAATATACATATCTAAATGTTCGTTACCTATTTATATTGTGAAAACACGTGATGTCAATATTGGCACAGTCACCACGCTAGTCACGCCTATCACGTTAAATACGCTGCCTTCGGCGATAATATCGCGAGACGAACGCGTATGAGAATAGGGTACAGAAAATAATGAACTAATTATATACTATAAACGAAAACCAGCCGCTATCTGAAACAAATGGACCGAGAGTCGAGAAAGGTTTTATCACGCGATGATCAGGGCTAAGATTTTGTAATCACTTTTTGCCGTTGACTCGAAAAGAAAAAGAGGCGCGAAAACGAATATCAGAGAAATTCCCTACTTACCGGGTAAACCCCTGTTTATTAGGGGATCACGACAAACAATGTGAAAAAAGCTCTATGCTTTTTAAAGAAAGGCTTGATAAGCTAAGGGCCGACCCACACGTACCTCAGTCACACCACAACACGTGCGCGGGCGTATATTTTGTATGGAAAATGAAAAGTACAATTTACACGTACCACACTTACCACATCTTGACGTCATTATCGACCGCGTGAGTGATATCGACTACATCGCAACCACACCGCAAACACCAGCGACAATGCGAACTAGCGGCCGGCCACATCGCAGACACGACGTTACGTCGACGCAACGGCAGGTGTTTGCTCAATGAAAGCCGGAGCACAGATTAAATAATAGTAAACTAACGTTTAGCCGGAATCAAACTTTGTCTGCCTGCACACAACGTCGCAACTACTCGCGACAACGCAACCACATCGTCATTTTGTCGGTACCACAACGCAACTGCAAAAAGCTGCAGCGACACTATTCACACCTTGAACACATTTGTCGATGCGATGTAGTGTAGTTGAGGTACGTGTGGGCGACCCTATTAAAATAGTTACGTTTTACGTTAAGATACAGCCCTTTAAATGTCGAAACAATAGACAAACAACATAGGCTAAGTAATAGGATACCGTTGGCGCCTTTTGCGTACGAAACTCTAAAACATTTCAGTATGTTGTACACTAGTAAATATGCTTACTAACTCAACACATAAATCATAACAATTCAACAGCTGTAAACAGCTTCTACTACCAACGGATGTAATGCAACATTAAGTTTATCGATGGGGCAACTCAGGCAGTTCATCGGATACGAGAATAACGCTGACCTTTTCCTCATTGAGCTGATAATTAGGTTTTCATTTCCCGGTCTATTTCAGCTGGCGAATAAGGAAATGCTTGGTTTCAGCGTACAGATTGATGGATTGTTTGAATTCGCTGTCTATAATACTTTAGGTTACAGTTTTAGCAGTACAATGACCGGTTTTTAACTTTTTTGTCTGTGGTTTTACGCAGTTATCCGCTTTTGTGTTATAACTATAAGAATATAACATTATAACTATCCGGTTAGTACCTTTCGGTAAAAGTGCTAACTGAAGCAAGAAAAACCCTCTTTATTTATTTATAGCACTGCAACTGATTTATCATCTTATTAAACGCCAATTTCGTTGCGAGAGTGTAAATATAGAGTTTATGATCGTGCTATTGTGGATGGTTTTAGGTTCAGTTTGTAAACGTTAATGTTTTTGGAGTTTCTTGAGGTTAATTATTATTCTCTCTATTTTTTGGGTGTGTATTGTACCAGTTTTTAATTAGCACACATTCTTCTAGCTCTTTTATCTTTTGGTGACAATACATTTCTCATCTAATTATTATTTTACTTATAACTACTTTAAGTTCATTACGCGTGATTGTTTTAAACCGTTTTAAGATTATCATTGAAAGGATTGATGAAAGTGCAGGAAGCAATGGAAGTATGTCAAGATCGTAGCATCAGGTGGAGGACTGTGGTCTCTGCCTAACCCAACGGGAAAGAGGCGTGATATTACGAGTATGTATGTAAGATTTTCAACGCCCGGAAAACACGTAAAAAATCAAAAAAACACTGGTGACGACAATAACGATAGGATGTTTACAAAGTCGCACATGAATTGAATGCCAAGCTTGAAGCATGAGACGCGCGTGTTCTAAATATACAGACTACGTTACAAGGAAATATTGTCAACATGCCAGATGGTTACTTCAAACCACTTTCCAGAACCGTCAGAACATCCTATCCATTTTGTTACCAGAGTCATCATCATCATCATAACATCCCATGAATCGTCCACTACAGAATTCTAGCTTTTGCTGGAAAAATGTATGTAGAGGGGAAGTACCATAGTCACCTCGCTTGTTAGCGTTACGGCTGGCACTATCTTCTGCCCATCCAGACCAGAGCAGAGTTTTCCAATCAAAACCACGCGCACAGCTCGGTAGCACATAATTTGTTATGCACTACTGTAGTACACAAGGTTGTTGGTTATATTAAACTTGTATTAAAACTTAAAATCTTAGACGATGTAAATTTCACTTCGATTCTAGTAAAATTTATAACCGACCGACTACAAATATAACTTTCCATTCTTTCGTATTTTTCATTCCATTTAAGCAACTTGCCCGTGTGGTGCCGGCAAAGAATAGTACCTACCCTTCTCTACCCGTGGGTGTCGTAGGGGGCGACTAAGGGCTTATGAACCGGAGGATGGGCAGCAGCATCTTTCTGTGTATCGTACCATCTTACATCAGTATGAAAGACACCAACAACAGCGGTCGCCAGTCTCAACGCTTACAAGCGTGGTGACTAAAGTACCATGCGTTTTTGCTGGAATTCTGGAGGGAGCTTCCTGTCCTGTAGTGGACGTTTCATGGGATGTTATGATGACGATAAAGCAACTTGCTTAAACAGCTTGACTGCCCCAATACAATAGCTTTTATTCCTGTTGTCAATTTGTTAAAGAAAGAAGCCACTGAAGCTATTGAAATAAAGAAATACAAAACTTTCAATAGGGAAGATGGTTTTAAATTATCGGTGACATGGAACCCAGTGATAGATCGCATAAAACCGCGCGTAGCATCCTCGGACCGGTCCGCGGCCGTTGTGAGTGTTGTATATGTCGTGACTTTCCTTTGCGAGACAATAACAATTTTAGTTTACCCTCACAATAATATCTACGTAGTTCACCTCTCTTCAGTCTACCCGTGACCACGCCTGTTGCAACGCAGCCGAAACGTCGGGAATAATAAGGTAATTTATTTTGCCTAATAACTATTATCGCGCTAAGACCCGAAACAAAATAAAGATGATTGTTAAAGTAAGTTCGAGAAACGACCCGTGGAACTTGTTGATTGACCGAGGACGTGATGCGTCCTATATCATCGCGTGACAATTTACATCACAAAGCCCACCTAAAGCCAATATTGTTCACGCAATGTGTAGTTCCCTTAGTTAGGGCGCAAGAATATTTATTGACTATTCTTTGGCGTGAGAAAGGGGAAGATCTTAATCACTACAGAGGGTGTCCATTAATTAATTATGGGAGCAAAATGAAGAGGAGGATTCCAACAAAATTTCACGACACCATTTTAATTTAGATAAAGTTGAAATAAAGATTTATTTACACTGTAACCATTGTCCATGTACCGGGAAGCCCAGTGCAACTATTAGTCTTCAGGCGAAATTTCGTTGTTGCGCTTACTACGGAGCACATCAAGCTTGACACGTTGGACTTTTTAACGTTCTTATTTCGAGTGTCAAGCTTCACCTTTCGTTGAAGACAAAAGTCGCATTTTACGACTCCCACGGAAAGAGATGCCTTGGTACAATTTATAGCCGGCACCGCACGGAATATCTGTGATTAAGGCCTTTAAGACCTCATGGACTCATATTGCTTGAAATATTTGCAAGAGCTAGATAGATAGATAGAAACTCTTTATTGCACACAAATTAAGAGTAATTGCGTAAGAAACCTTATATCTAATTGCGCGCAAAGGCGGCCTTATTGCTTAGAGCAATCTCTTCCAAGCAACCTTAGGACTGGGAATCGCTGAGATGGACACGAGTAGTGCAGAGTTTACTTAACTAAGTTAGACTAATTAGCTAGCTAGCTAGGTATGGAAGTAATGTGGGTAGCTCTGAGTCATGGGTGTCGACAATGTCACGCTTCTGTTTCGGCAAGCAGCCAACTAACGCTATTAGCGTCCGAACATTCTTAGGTCAAGGTGACACAATGGCCGAGGGCAAACTCTATCGAGAGTCAGCCCTAAGATCACTTTGAAAAGGTAAAACGTATACAACTGATTGGGTGCCTGTTGACAATCGAGCAGCGATAGGCCAAGAAAGCGCTGGCGTGACAAACTGAATGCTTATGAAGACAAACACTGAGATGAGCGGAAAGAAAAGGAAAAAAGTTTGGAAGATGGTAAAATGACATCACAGAGATACCTACATAAAACGAATTGAATTTAAATTAGATACTACTATACTAAATATTCAGATAATACTGTTAAGCCAAAGACATACATAGTATTACACAGACACAGAACTTTAAAATACATACAAACATTACGGCTCTTTCCCGTCGCGGTAGGCAGAGACCACAGCCTTCCTCCTGCTACAATCCTGACATACTTCCTTCGATTCGTGTACTTCCATAAACCCTTATCAGATACAATAAAACACATAATGATACTTTTAAACTTATTAAAACATGAACTATACAACACTTAACTGGGTCAAGGGTCACAAGTGCTCAACTGTCGACTGACCTAATAAAGGGCTACAGGTAGTCAAAGTACTATAACAATCGTCGGACCATACAATAACGTCATAACACTTGATGACCCGCTGTACTACAGAGTTGCGCCGTTATTGGGATACAAACGCTATACATTGGTGCTAACAGATAACACCGCTTACTGCTTAGGGCTCGTACTATTTTGGATGTCATCCCTTTGCTTTCTACTGAACTCAAAACACGTGTGTGTATGCAGTAAGCAAATAGAAACAAAATATCGTACTACAATGTTTTCAAGCCTTTCTTGAAATCCAGATCTGGATCAAAAATTCCAGATCGGCGTCACTAACTATTTTAGGGTAATCCTTGAAAATACCTTCACAATATGGGTCTTACAGCCACGTGATGACGATAGCGAAAGTAAGGAACCAACTATGTATCCCGACATCAGGCTTAACTGTTGCCAAAAGACTACTATGGCTCCTTCCACTGAATACAATATCAAAGCTCAAAGCATCTTTAAAGACAACGGATCTCAAAGGAGCAATGAGGCGGGGCACACACAGGGGAGCTCAAATTCGTTAAACAGGACAGCTCAGCCCCAAGTAATAAGATAGGACCTTACAGGAGTTGTGTATTAATATGTAATTAGCATGCGATAAAAGAAACACGACTGAAACGCCAATGTAAAGCAATCGTCGTCTTTGAGTAGAGCACCAAGTATAACTAACACAATCATTTATATTAGTAAGACAATTCATTGGCCGAAAGGGCGTCGATTATTTTGGCCCAACGTCCTTTAGTAGCCACATTAATAATGAGGAAGGTTATCGTCCAGTAACCTTGCGATTGTTTGATTGTGTTCTGTTCCACTCGACGCTTTTCTCTATTGATGAGGTTTATCGGTGGTTTTTGTTCCTTAATTCGTATCAGTTTATTCTTCACTACTGACATCGGATATCGTAGAATGTTCCTACTGCGAAAGTAATTCTGTTCGGGCGATGGGTAAACGATTACTATTTTAATATTAGTAAAAAGGGCTAATAAAAAAATATCACTTGGAAACGATGTGGGAGGACCGGTATGTCAAGGAATGATTTTTTTATAATAGTAATTCCTTCAATAATTATTTTGGCTGCAATAACTAAAAGAGCTCAAATTCCATTTAGATCTAGGAAGGAAGCGTATGAGGGACGACCGAAAGGACGCCGACGTACCGGTGGGCCGATGTAGTTGGTGCAGACTTGCGTGAGCTACAGGCTAACGACTGGCAGGCTGGTGCGCAAGACCGGGACCAGTGACGGATTCTCGTATCGGAGGCCAAGATTCACTTTGGGTCGTTGCGCCAGCGGAGTAAGTAAGTAGAAAAATCATCAAAGTACATATTTAATATTCGAACGGGGGGTTCCTTTACGAGTCTGTGAGCTGAGGTCGGTCATCGATCTTATAACCCATACGATGATGATGATGATGAATAGGAGTTTAAAATATTATATTGGTATTAACAAAGTCGTTTGAACGACCCAATGACTCAGAACACACATCTAAACATTATAACATTGATGCGTAATCACAAGACAAATCTGCACAGTGCATCAGCTATTCATGATCTCAGGGAAACTCCTCCGTCACGGTTGGCAAAACGCCGCGCATAGCTTTACTTACGCTAATGCGCAAAAAACATCAACACGCTGACTTCATGCGCCCGCGCAAAGTTACGCGTCATCCAGATCCACTCGATAATGCTACTAATATAGCTTGTTCGAAGCACTAAAACGTTTAGTTAGATCATACTTTATTTTTGATGAAAATGAATGATTAAAGCGTTTGTTACTTTGGAAGATTGTTAAATAGGTATTGTATAGGTCAAATAGGTTGAATTCGAGTCATAGAGATGATGTTTTATTTTTACTTGGGATTTTGGATGTTATTTTTGGAACGCCTGCATGTATATAGGGTGACTTTTAATTAGTTCTTGATAGCATAAGGTATGATTGTACTCATGATACTGAACAACTTTCCCCAAGAAACATAGGTCGAAATACGAAAATCAAGTTTTGACCTCCCATAGAAACTGCATCAGCTGATAGCGCATTTTGTATGGGAGGTCAAATTTGATTTTTCGTATTTCGAAACCTATGTTCCTTGGGAAAAGTTGTTCAGTATCATGAGTACATGCATAGCTTTTGCTATCAAGAACTAATTAATAGTCACCCTATATATTTATCCACCTCAAAATACTAAAAATATCATATTTCTAATAAACAGCACCGTATTCAAATAAATACATCTGTTTAGGTCTCTTCGTTAAGGTTTGATACTTAATATCAAACCATTAACAGAAAGGCAATTCGCATATAGGAAGAATAAATCAACTACCGGAGCAGCTCATAGAATTGTTGACTCAATCATTACGGGTATTGATGACAAGTACAAAACTGCAGGTATATTTTGTGATCTAACAAAAGCGTTTGACGTGATACAAAGAGACTTGCTGTTAGCAAAATTATCTTGTTACGGAATCACAAATATGACTCTTAAACTGGTACAATCTTTCTTAGAAGAAAGAAAACAAACTGTTCAGGTAACTGCAGATGGTAAAAAAATTCGATCAAAAACTGGTAATGTAACCATTGGCATTCCTCAAGGGTCAGCCTTGGGAAATACATTGTTTTTAATTATTATTAATGATTTGGCAAAGTTTATAACTGACGGCTTAGCTGTGTTATTTGCTGACGACACAACTGTGATCATATGCGCACGAACTTATGATCAGCTGAATTTAAAGTTAAATAAAACGTATGAGCAGCTACGTGAGTGGTTTACGGTAAATGGATTAATCCTGAATCCCGCGAAATCAAACCTACAACTATTTAGTGCTCGGCCATTACAAACACCGCCCGCTTTAAGCTGTCCAGTACCGCTTCACAAGGAGTGCCGATTCCTAGGTCTCACGCTAGACTCCAACATCAACTGGAAGTCTCACCTGCAGACACTGAGTGGAAAGCTAAGTAGTGCCGCATATGCATTACGTAAATTACGTCCTTTAGTCTCTGAGGCCGTGATACTGCAGGTTTACTACGCACATTTCCACTCAGTGATGTCATACGGTGTCATGTTGTGGGGAAATTCGACCGACCACCAGCGAATTTTTATCCTCCAAAAACGAGCGTTGAGGACAATTGCAGGAACAAAACCAAGAACAACATGTAGGTCAGTCTTCAAAAAATACAATATCCTAACATTGAGTTCATTGTACTTATTTGAAATCATTAAATATGTCAGGGTGAATATTGAAAAGTTTGGTCGTCGTTCATTCGATGGGCGAAATCTTCGGAGCGCGGGAAAACTTGAATCAGTTCCAATACGAACAGAACTTGCGAACAAAAACCCACGCGTAATCGGTCCGAAGTTTTACGAGCACCTACCCGAACACCTAAAAAACGAGACAAATGACGAAACGTTTTGTCGCCAACTGAAAAACCTTTTGTTGGAAAAAGAATTTTATAATGTAAATGAATATTTAATGTTAAAATTTGAATGATTCTATAATATAATTGATATTGACATATTTTAAAATTATTATTTTGTAACTTTGACATTTCACATTTTATTTTGACATTAAATACTCAAATATTCAATACCTTGACATGTTTTTAAAATTCGATTTTTATTATTGTACTAGATATTTTCAATACTTTTAAGTATTGTTGTTATATTTTTATTAGACATTTTAGTTTATTTTTGACATTTGTAAAATTCGTATATTTTTACATTATTTTCTATCTTTGACATTTTTTGAATTTTCCTTTTTCATTGTGTAATGTATTTTTGACGATCACGTTATGCTCGGACATATAGACAATTTTTGTAAATTTGAAATTGATAATGTGAGATAATAAAATCTAATCTAATCTAATCATTACCAGTGTCACCTAGATAGAGCTGGTACAGAAACATTCATAAGTATTGCCATCATCAACACGACAGAGGAAGAATACCTAACTTTGTTGGATGGAGGTTAAAACAGATGACACAAAGACCTTAAGAGAAAGAACGGAAGTACCGCCACTTTCTCATAACCATCATAACATAATATTATAACATGTATTATTCACCGGAAGATACTCCTTGTCTCTCTTCTTACTACATAAAGCTGGCTATTATAGTGCGTGTAGATTTACGATCCATTGTCGACCATACCTGCAACAAAGAGATTTATTGTGAGAATAGTTTTGGCCGTTTTGGGGATTTCTCTCATGTTGTTATAATACATAGTAAAAGTGTAAAAGGAAAAACGTCTGTTATTTCGTAAGAGATACATCATTTACATTTTGTTTTAACAAACATACATAAAATAGGGCTATGAATAAACATGTCAAAAAAAATTCCCTGCGGTTTTACCCTTGTAAGTGTTTTGCCGTTTTTGATGGATTTAGAGCGCGAGAAAGGTCAAAGTAAAGGTAGATGGATTGTTTAGAAGATAATATCGGACAGAAGACAGCGAATGTTGAGATGACGGTAGAGATAAATTAAAGCGATCGATATCGTTGCGCCGACCGCAAAATGATTGCAAATAATAATTGCAAGGCAAAAGTTACACTTTCAGTCTGGCATCAGTTCAGTCGTTAAGATGCAACTATATGAATGGAAAAGAAAGCTATACGACTATTTCTGGGTTCCCAATAGCTGCATCCCTGCAATCTTATCAAATGGACTGAACTGAACTGATGCTAGACTGACCGTGTAAGCCGCGATCACACGTTCCTAGATTCAAAGACTAATTCAGCATAAATTGCTGGGATGCTTGGTTCTAATCATTCCAATGTCCTTACTTCAACGAGCAATGTATGCCGAATTAGTTTCTGAAATAAGGAAGGTGTGATATCGGCTTAACCTTAGTCTAAGAATTTTTCAAAATAGAATTAAGACTAAATGATTCATAAACTTGATTTCACAATTTTCAAAACAAGGCATGTCTTCACTTACTGGGCGTTTACATAACCTAAGAGGACTCGTATTACTGTAGCAGTTTTGCTGAAACTATTTATGGCGATTGAGTGAAGATAGCTACATATCACTGACAGTCTTATTAAAATAGCCTTATCTTAAATAATACGTTCCGGGACCGCAAACAAACTTCACGCAACCGCCAATAGTAAATGGAGGAATGAATAATTTCAAAAGGTTCACTGTATTAATTTTAGCTAACCGTCGCGACGCACCCGCTATTACAGAAATGCCGAGAGCCGACTTAGTCGCTATAAAGGGCCGATCACACCTGACTGAATTCACACACTAAGTCAGTTAGTCTCCTACGTAGGAAAGGAAGGTAGAAAGATGGAACTTAGTAAGTCACTAACTGAGTAAGCCGCATAGTAAGCAACGCAGAAAGGAACTTTAGTGAAGGGCCAATACGAATAGAACACCTCATCGTACGGAAAATATTAATAAGGGCTAATTTATGTTGTATAGAAAAACACTAGAATAACTACAAAAAAAAAACCACAGAATTACCGGTATACTAAAAAAACCGGCCAAGTGCGAGTCGGACTCGCGCACTGAGGGTTCCGTACCACCACATAAACATAATTGTATTAGTTGAAATTTCAGTAAGTTAATGTGCTAGATTTTTTGAGTCCGACACGCGCTTGACCAAATTTTATTGTTTGTTGTTATTTTATAGCCTAAGCCCTATAAACATACCAATTTTCAAGTTTGTAAGTGTTCCCGTTTTTAAATAGAACTAAAACAAAAATCGCCTCAGCAACCATCCAACTTGACCCCTCTCTTATATGAATGTTCTTGAAACGGGAGCTCACCACAATTGGTTACCATTAGTTGTGAGAAAAGTTGTAATATTTAATGATTTCAGACTTTTCCCATTATTTGTACTGTGAGACCTAGCTTCTTGCCAAATTTCATAATTTTAGGTCAACGGGAAGTACCCTGTAGGTTTTTCATTTTTGAATAAATGTATGGAGATGAGGACATAAAATGCCATATCTTTTGATTGCGTCGTTGTAAAAAAATTAAATTTTCAGATCTTGTGTGGTTCATGGATCCTAATATGTGGTATTAATTTCAACTTGATACCTTTACCCGTTCGTGAGATAAAGGGTCTTGACAGACAGACAGACAGACGGACAGACAGACAGACAGACAGACAGACAGACAGACAGACGGACAACAAAGTGATCCTATAAGGGTTCCGTTTTTTTCTTTTGAGGTACGGAACCCTAAAAACAAACAAGGAATTAAAATTAGGTTGCACCAGTCAAGTAAACACAAAGAATTTGAGAGCTTTGTTCATTCTTTTAGTTAGAATAAATTTTTCATTCAAAATCGTACGAAAAGCGAATAATGATTCCAATGAAAAATAACAATTGAATGATAAAAGATTATTTGGATAGTACTAAGTAATACATTCGAATATTTCGATTGTTGCTTCTTGAAATAATTGTACATCACTATTAAGGAACATCAACATAGTCACTTGTTGTGCTATACGTTAGTATACCTCTATATTTTCTGTGCTGGTACACTTTATAGCGCGACTGATATGTTCAGATACTTTGTATAAAGGCTTCTATGAGTATTTTTAATGACCTTAAAATAAATTGAAAAGCAAGCTAAAAACTCGTTTATACTTTTATATTTAGTAGTAGAAGTAGTTTTAGAATACGATTGTCTTACTTTATTGCAATTGAAATAATTATAATATTATCATTATTGTAAAGGGGGCCCAAATGGGTAGGTCAAAGTTTTTAATTGTCAGTACTAAGTCAAGTTAGGTATCATATGAAAGTGCTTCACTTGTACATTCCAAAATAGTTCTTTGTATTTTTAACGACTCTTAGTTTTCAAGTTATGACATAAAAAGTTAAAAAAATACCTTCCCCCTTCCATATCCCCGAAGTTTTCCGAAGAAAAAAATCTGAATTAATTAAAGTCCATAGAGGTTTATGTAAATAATTCAGAAAAAAAAACAATCTCTCTAAGTAGCACAGTTTTTTGGAAATTTGCAACAAATCTTTACAAACAAATTTAGTTTTGCGGTCCTTACAATGGACCTTATTGCTTCTAAAAATACTATAGGTAGGTATATCGGAACCTTCGATGCGCGAGTCCGACTCGCACTTTAACATTTTTTTTTGTTGTGTATAGATGTATGTATGGTGAAAATCGTTAATTTTTCATGGTATGAGTCCATCGATGAAGTTTTCAGGAGATTGTTTGACACCTTGTACTTGTCCGTAATTTTGTTAGACTTCCTTAAAAGAGATACTTTGTAATCCTGACAAAATTTTCAATTCATGTCTAAATCAGTTGTCCCTTTCATAAAAAAATGTATAGGATCAAAACTGTTTAGTTTTCGCGTCGAGTCGGAAGCAACAGTAGTGTGCGTATGATCGAACACACACATGCGCGCAGTCCACGCGGAGTCGTAGTGCATCATTTCACCCGAGACGCGTTCTCGCCCGCTCGGAGGAAACGACACCTTTTAAAAAACTGTTTTGAATGGAACTTTGTTCTCTCAAGGTATTTTTAATGAACTCTACTAATATAGCTCAGCGCAACGATTGTATAACGGAGGGTTACTCGAGAGGAAGCGAGGGGCGACAGGGAACAGCTCTTCAAGTTTGTATACTCAACAGCACGTCAGTAGAAACACTTTAGACTTACTCGTAATGACATGGTGGTAGAAACTATCATCCGCACATCACTTATCATCCGATAATCACTCATCATCCGCGCATCTTCATCATATCTTATCATCCGAAAATCACTCATCATCCGCTCATCATCATTCATTCACTGATCAACTATCATCCGCGCATCACTCATCATCATTGATCCACTCATCAACTATTATCCGCGCACCACTCATCATCATTCATCCACTGATCAACTATCATCCGCGCATCACTTATCATCCGAAAATCACTCATCATCCGCTCATCATCATCATTCATCCACTCATCCACGCATCACTCATCATCCGCTCATCATCGTTCATCCACTCATTAACTATCATCCGCGCATCACTCATCATCCACTTATCATCATTCATCCACTGATCAACTATCATCCGCGCATCACTCATCATCATTGATCCACTCATCAACTATAATCCGCGCATCACTTATCATCCTTTCATCATCGTCATTCATCCAGTCATCAACTATCATCCTGCCTAAGTTTGGCGTCGTTTGCTTTTAAAAAAATAATCCATTTAAATCCGTGCCATCGCTGTACATTTCGTTGATTTTGTGATCGAAAGATCGAAGGACACATACTAACGACCAAAAGGCAGTCTTATTTCGGAAAGCCATGCCATGGAAATCCGTCTAAAGAGGAAAATCTAACAGACCTGACGAAATAATGTAGCCTTTTTCCTGCCTAAGTTTGGCGCTGTTTGCTTCTTTTAAAAAAGTAATCCATTTAAATCCGTGCCATCGTTGTACATTTCGTTGTTTTTGTGATCGAAAGATCAAACGACACATACAAAATCAAATCAAATCAAATATTTATTTATTTAACATTTACATTCATTAACAAAATTGTTTACTTAAATATTATTAAACGTTAAATTATCGTTTGCAGGTAGTACATTAACCGTGCACCTCACACTAGGCACAGCCTGTGACGTGGGTGCCGTCATATGATTACTGATACGTAGCACTGCGACACATGAGCGTTTCGGACACTAAGTCAAAATGTAAAAAATTAAATAATTTCGAAACATGCAATGACCAAAAATGTGAATGTTACAAGATTTTATTTTACTTATAACCAAACTTAACAATAGGTAAAAGAGAAAAAATTATTGATCGCCTCGTTAGATTAAATTAAAAGTCTAAGGAAATTTTCTGTGTCCCTGAAAGTCCATGTTAGAAGTAATTTTAATATTTTGTTTTTAGCTTCACGAAGGTTATTGTTTTTTATGTTGGAAATTGTATTTATTTTATTATATATATAGTTTTCAAGGAAGGTATAATGTCTTTGCGCAAAGGTTGTTTTTACAGCATGTCGAGGGAGTTTATATACGCGCCTATCTTTAAGTGTCTGGTGTTGATTTGAGTTATATACCGTTTTATGCGTGTGTAGTACAGATTTAAAAATAAAAAGTTTCCTTACACTTAGAACCTGAGCTTCTTTGTATAGAGACGTGGTGGGGAAACGATAGTGCTTTTTCAGCATAACTTTAAGGATTGATCTCTGAGATCTCTCCAAAGAGATCATAAGTGAGCTTGCCGCCCCACCCCAGGCCAGAATGCAGTATGTCAAGACTGATTCACACAAAGCAACATAGACAGTACGCAGTAGTTTGACATCCGCAGCGTATCTCAGGGTTTTAAAAATGTAGATTAATTTACGAACTCGTCCAGCTGTTGCTTCGATATGCTTCCTGAAAGAGAGTCTTTCGTCGATGAAAATGCCGAGATATTTAACTGTTGTAGCTCTTTCTATGGTTGCGCACTGGCACGGCAAATTTGAATAATCGATTTGATGCTGACAAGCGTTTTCACTAGGAACGCGGATAATCACATTAAACTTAGGAGCAGAGACAGCAGTCTTGTGAAAACAGGTAAAGTTGGTCTTATTAGTATTCAAAGTCAAAAGATTTTGATTTAGCCACCGGGCAATCCTACTCATACCGTCCTCACTTAGAGCGATGACTTCGTCCCAAGATGACCCATGGAAGATGACAGCGGTATCATCGGCGTAACAGATTATATCAGCGTTAGGTAGATCCAGATAGAGAATATCATTTAGATAAATCAAAAAGAGGGTAGGGCCGAGAATACTTCCCTGCGGTACCCCAAACGATACCTTGCGGGGCGAACTAATAGCGGTCCCTAGTTTAAGACACTGTTTGCGGTCCGTTAGGTACGAGCGAAACCAATTTAGGCCCAAACCTCGCACCCCCATGCACTCCAGTTTCTTTAGTAGAATAGGGATGGACACAGTGTCAAAGGCCTTTGCTAGGTCTAGAAAGACCCCGACACATGCCCGGCCCCTATCCAGCTGCTCCGAGATAGTTTTGGTTAGGTGCAGAACCGCATCCTCGGTTGACTTACTTTGACGGAAGCCGTATTGATGCTTTGAAAGCAGATTATTAGATTCTAGAAAGTCAACGAGCTGTCGGTTAACAATTTTCTCTAAGATTTTTGAGAAACTTCCTAGGAGAGAAACAGGTCTGTAGTTATTGGGATTATTTGGTTCTCCTCCCTTATGAATTGGAACCACTCCTGCTATCTTCCAGTCTTCTGGAAAAATTCCTGAGGCCAAACTCAGATTAAGAACATGAGTTAGAGGGAGCACGATATAATTTTTTTATTTCTTTTATTAAACGATTTGAAAACCCATCAAGGCCGGGTGCGGATTCAGAATTCAATTCAACAATTAAGCTTTCCACTTCAGAAGGGTCTGTAGGTTGTAAAAAGAATGAGCCACTTGGTGTGCAGATACCAGAAGTTTTTGACGCTAAAGTATCTTGTGTTTCATTATTTTGATTTAGTATCTTATCCGCTAAATTTTGACCAACTGTCACGAAATAGTCATTAAAATAATCAAGAGACTCTTCTGCAGTGTTTTTAACTTTTGTGAGGTCTATCCGTTGATTAAGAATTTTTTGGGTGTGGGTTATACGTCTTATTGTTTTCCACAAAGGTTTAGGTTTGCTTTTGTGCTTTTCTAGATCCATACTGTCATATTTGTTTTTAATCTTTCTTGTGAGATCGATGTAAAAATTCCTGTAGCGTTTATAAATTTGCTGTTTTATTTCATCTTTAGGGTGCAAACGAGCATCGGCATGTAGTCTGTCTTTATGTTTTGAACACCTAATTAATCCTGTAGTCATCCAGGGTTTTATGTTGTATTCAGAGCGGGTTAGTCTTACTATTGAGGAGTGTTTGAGAATTAAATTCGAGATAATCGAATCAAGCATTTTCGCTGATTCTGTGGGCGATGACAAGGCCAAGACGGGAGACCAATCGGTTTCAGAGAGTTCGGATATCAGACCTTTCATGTCTAATTTTGTCCGTGATCTGCTCGGGTGGGATACTTTTGGTGCCGCGATATTTATACCGGCCATAACTAGGTCATGGTCAGTGATTGAAGATGAACAAACTATGGATTCCACCGAATTACTTGGTGTCACGAAAAGGTGATCAAGACATGAGTTTCCTCTAGTTGGCTTGTCTACCGCTGCAAACAGGCCAAGTTCCGCCATAAGGCAAAGATAATCTTCAGAACGGGATGTCTCGGTGGAAGAAGTATAGTCAGTGTTAATATTTATGTTTATATCGCCTGTTAAAACGAAGCACGGTCCTTTTTTACAGTTTTTAACGATAGATTCAAGGGAGTTTAAAAAAGGATCTATATTTCTGAAAGATGGGGACCGGTAGATTCCTAAAATTGAGACATACTTAGGAATTGTCACGTGTAGGCAATTCCCATCGGCTAGATCTGGTTCTTCAACGATTGGTGACCAACAATCTTTGACATATACTACTAGTCCGCTAGCTTGATTGTACTGCTTCGTTGTATGGAAAGAAGTGTAACCGTTTATTTGGCCTATAATCGAGGAATCGTTTATCCAACATTCTGTGAGAACAATAACATCGAATGATATTTTTAATCTGGCTAAAACAACCATTAGACTATCGAAGTTTCGCTGCAAGCTTCTTATATTTAAATTTAAGATTTTGATATCCTTATCACAGATAATTTCCTTACAGTTTTCAACAATGTCTAAATGGTGACAAATGGCACTGAAAGATGCATCTATTTCATACAACATGTCTAGTTCAACCATTATTAAAGTAGTACCAAGAGAAAGGAATATGTAAAGCGAGATATGCCATTTTCAAAGAAGTTATTAAGTTTATCATACAATCAGAGGAAAGGGTAATTTTTTCTCTTATCATGCAAATTATTTGGTTTTTAGTGTTATAATACAGAGTGAGATCAATAAGGTCTGTAATACTTTGGAGCTTCGTTCGTATCCTAAGGGTTATTGGCCGGAAACTCAGGGACAGGAACTTGGAGATTGTCAAGGTCAGCGTAAGAGCATATTCGCTTTGGGGGGCTTCCTGTCTTCCTACGGATGTAAATGGAGCCATTGCTGATCCAACAGTACTTATATCCGGAGAGTTCCGAGCGCGTTCTAGCGTCTCGAAATAACAGCCGGTTGAAGCGGGTAAGGCGCTCGTTGACGTACTAAATACTAACGATCAAAAGGCAGTCTTATTTTGAAAAGCCATGCCATGGAAATCCGTCTCTAGAGGAAAATCTAACAGACCTGACGAAATAATGTAACAAGCAGCACGTTCAAGTTTCCGATCATCGACCCTAAACAGCTCTACCTATTCCGACCACTGCCGATTACCCATCATCTACCGGTCACCCATCATCTACCATTGACTCGTCTTCCGCCGGTCACCCATCAATATCATCCACCGGTCACCCATCTTCGTCCGGACATCAATCACGTACCGAAAATTATTACTCTGATAACCCTTTTGACCGATCACCCATCATCTACCTATCTTCCTCCGCCTACCCTTCATCACCAGTCACCCATCACAAAACAAAACTACCTAGGCATGGTATATAAGTAGGTACTTACTTGGTTAAAGGAAGAGATATTTTTTGAATTTTTGACGGGATACATAATATTTATCTTTGCGCTTCCCCATTTCTCTAAAACAAACACTTTATAAATACAAGGAAAGAAATATCTTACTTTAGAAAATAGTAAAAAACAAAGTTACCTTGTTACACTATGAAAGCAGAGAATGTGTATACGTTGAAACGCGATCCATAATTTTGGCGTGTCGCGGTGCAAACTGACGTGGTCTCACTTCGAGCTCTTGTGGGTATCGGCCGCGTGTCAGAGCTATTTATTAGACTTCGCGCGGTCATACTTAAAAATGTATGGCGTAATCGTAATGGTTTAAAAAAAAATCATATTAAATATGTAAGCAATATTAAACCGTGATTGCCGTTTTGGTAGTTTTTACGTGGTGCAGTCTTAAGTAAAATATTTTCGGCCAACGATATTTTTACAGTAACAAAATGCTGAAGTCAATTCTTTTTATCTAGAAGTTTATTGATCTTATTTGGATTTTTTATTTCTGTATGTAAGTTTATTTATTGTTTGCCATAGTTTCTCATTATCTTTTGGATATGGTTTTAAAAGACCTCGACTAACAATGAATACTTTTGGGCGAAATGCCCAACCGGGCGAACTCGCCTCGGAGGAAATGACCACCAAAAAATGACATCGGAACATTTAGTAAGGAGGTTTAGTGATGGGCAAATGCGAATGATTGACTCGAATCGAACAACTTGTCGAACAAAAAATAATGGCCTAACTGATGGTATACTTTTTTACTTAAAACAAGCGCTCCTACTAGAAAAACAATTAAAGACCGCTATATTCAAAACTAACAGTGTTGCACTAGTCAAGTATTCTACACGGACACATCCGACTCCGTCGCGCTTTAACTGGCGATTGATTGAGTACCTAACCGAACCGTAAATTTTGAAAACTATTGAATCAGTGTTGCTGCGATAACGAGATCGATGGTTGAATTTTAAAAATACAGTAACTCTACCGAATATTCCTATAGAAAATATCGAGAATATCGAATTCTTAAAAGTACCGGTAATAATCGATACTAAATAACCGACCAAGTTCGTACTTCGTGTCAAGCCACGCGCAGTGTAGAGTTAAGGACTGATCACACCTAGCTGAATTCAAAGACTAATTCGGCATACATTGCTCGTTGAAGTAAGGATATTTCAATTAACATAACCAAGCCTCCCAGCAATGTATGCCGAATTAGTCTTTGAATTCAGCTAGGTGTGATCACTCCTTTACCTAGTTCTTTTTACGATTTTTTTTGTTGCAAAGCAGGTTTATTAACTCTACTGAACAGTCGTATAGAAAATATCTGAACCTTTGAAGTATCGATGGTAATCTATAGTGAATTTTTTAATTTTTTTATTAGTACTTGTTATTACACCATGAAAAATAATATTTTTTTATCGACAAGTTGTTCATCATCATTCGCAAAATTTACCCATCACTAAACTTCCTAAGTTCTTTACTTGAAGGGAGTAAGGAGGTTTAGTGATGTCCGAGTGCGAATGATTAATTTTAATTTAATTCCGTGTTCGCATCGAAATTAAATTGACCAATACATGGTCTAAGGGACTGGTTTACGAAAACTGAAAGGGCGTGGTCAGTCAACGTAACTGAATAATTTTCAGTAAATAAAACTTTCAGAAAATATTAAAATAATCCCCTTTTCCACAAAAAGCCACGATCACACCTAGCTGAATTCAAAGACTAATTCGGGATACATTGCTCGTTGAAGTAAAGATATTGCAATAACACAACCAAGCCTCCCAGCAATGTATGCCGAATTAGTCTTTGTATCCAGCTAGATGTGATCGTGGCTAAACTGTCCATTTGCAATTTTATATGAAGAGTATTGAAGAGGCTGATAGTTTTATTTACTGAAAGTTGTTCAGTTACGGCGAATGACTTTGTGCACCTGCAAGACTAGAAAAAGAGAAAAAATGTATCCACTTCATTTACCACAGCCATTGTTTTTGTTTGATCAGAAATACTCTCATTCATAAGATTTGGCACGGCAATGTTCAGGTCTCATTTGTCCATTTAAGGTAAATAAAAATAAAAACATCACGGAAATGTATTGTCAGCCTATTAAAGCCACGATCACATCTAGCTGGATTCAAAGACTAATTCGGCATACATTGCTGGGAGGCTTGGTTATGTTATTGCATTATCCTTACTTCAACGAGCAATGTATGCCGAATTTGTCTTTGAATCCAGCTCGCTGTGATCACTCCTTGACTCAACCGTACAGTCGTATACAAATTTTTTTATAGTGAATTTTTTCAGTTTATTATTAGTACTTATTATTAAACCAAGATAATGCTTTATTTTTATTTTTCATGGACAAGTTGTTCGATTCGAATTAATCATTCGCAAAATTTTCACATCACTAAACCTTCTAACTCCTTTACTTGAAGGGACTTAGCATGTTTAGTGATGTCCAAGTGCGAATGATTAATTCAACATATCGAACAAAAATATACTTATATTAAAAAAACGGTCAAGTGCGAGGCAGACTCTCGCTTCGAGGGATTCGATATTCCTGTAGTATTTTTAAAAGCAATAAAGCCCATCTTTAAGACCGCAAATAAGTTTGTCTGTAATTTTTTCTTCTTTCAATTATCGGTTGTATTTGTCTTGAGGTTGTATCAGCCATTTTATAACAATCGATAGCATTTTATTGTACAATAATTATTTTCGATAAGGCTATTCAACAGAGTTACTGTATTTCAAGATCAACTACCGACAGCAAAACTATCGCTATCGGAACATCACTATTCAGCAACTGTATTAGTAGGCACTTTTTATACTTAGCTTCCTAGCTAGAACTCTGAATTCACAAACGTCTTTTTCTACGTAGCCTCCTAGGTAGATTTCTTATTCAGTCGTCAAATTCAAGCAGGTGTAATCGCGGCTTTACCCTTCACCTAAAATATCACCCCTATTACAGCAGCAAACAAGTCTCATCGTTCAACCTTCAACGTTTACTTTTTGTTACATAACGGCAACACCTGTTATCTTTTACATGAGCGCTTCTCTCCGAAACCTTCATTTCCCGAGAATTCGCGTACTGTCGTCTGTTGTGGTTGTGGGTGGATTTACCGCATCGCTGCATTATCCTTGAGAATGTTACTTGTTAACAAGAAATGTTCACGGGAAACCTTTCATTACCTTCTTCTAGACCTTATCCCATCATAATTGGGGTCGGTGCTCCTGGTCAATCTTCTAAACTCTGTCCTGTGTGCCTACATTCGAAGACTAATTCGGCATACGTTGCTGGGCGGTTTGGTACTGTCAAATGCAATATACTTACTTCTACAAGCAATGTATGCCGAATTGGTTTGTGAATTAAGGAAGGTGTGAAAGCGGGTTTAAGGTATAAGCGTACTACGTAAGTCAAAGTGACAACAACATGCGAGTAAAACCAAACATGGTAATGTACGTCATCCTAACCAATAAATTATCCTTCCCTTTAGAAACGTTTTTATATACCTATTTAGTTTCTTGAATTTTATAGTACACGTGCACTTATTGGAACTTACACGAGCAATGGCTAAGCCTAGTTGCCAAATAAAATAAATTCTGATATGATACTGAGATATCGCCGTCAAAAAACATTAAATTTTAAACATAGGCATCAGAATACCATACCATGATCATAGAATAAAGTAATAGTACACTCAACAACATGTCAGTAGAAACACTTTTGGACCTTATGGCGTGGTAATAGAGTTGAAAAAGTTTCTACCGACAAGCGGTTGACCGTACTATCATACAGAACGGACACTCTCCGCCCCCCGCCCGCAATCCAACTCGCACCGCCGCGCAAACCCGCCCGCGAGATTCCCGTGGTCCTCCTGCTGGTCTTTTGTACTGAATATGCGAGCCTACGCGACCTAACCTTCCAATTTCAAATTCGCGCTCGATGTATATAGTGTCCGGAGTGTGCCATGATGATGAGCACATAATTCATTTCATTACATTTGGTGTTTGATGAAAAAGAGAAAAAATTGTAGATAGGTGCGAGGAACACCAAAGAAAAGATGGATGGACTGCGTGAAATATATGAAAAAGAAAGAAGGCATTAAGTACTTATCATTATCATCTTAATTATTGAGCAATGTGGTTATTGCAAATTCTAGCTGCTTTGTGTTGTAGCTATCTCCACCTTGAAGATCCATTCTAAATATCGGTGACAAAATTTTCGAAGATTACTTACCTCTTACATCTAAAAATACCTCTTCGCTATATTTGTGTAAAAGTATAGATAAAATATTTACTTAAGATCTTTTTCGTTGTGCAGATCATAAAACGGATCCCCTAAGGTCGAGAGGTCACTCACGCGACAGATAAGCAGGCGAGGCAGGAGTAGCGAGACGTTTCGGATCGATAGGTTATCGTCCCACTTCTGAAGCGAGTCACGAAGAATACCAGTCCCAAGTATGGATACTCATTTCAGTTCAACTTGCGGTGGTTGGTGCTTCTTTGACTTGAATTTTAAATTTCAGTTTTGTCCTGGGATTATTTTCAACCGCCTAACTTTCGTATACTGCTGGCTGAATAGGAATAGTATTGATCTCTTTCAATAGGTATCGTAAAGTGGGACTTAGGTCATCTTTACCCGTGGTTTAGCAGCAGATTATTCCATGTATCATGCCACCATACTGCGGTTGCCAACTTGCTGCTAATGCCCACAACCTGGAGGACCAACAACTGATGATCTTGAGGTGTTATGTGAAACTCATTTCCTGGTTGCTAACTTACGCGTGTTTCTCAATAACCCTTCAGCTGTTTATACAATGTTTGCATTGCTGTTGGCGATACGTGCAAATCCGTTCCGGTTTGTGTATGTGACTTGGTATGCGCCGATGAGCTTAGTACAGTCGACCGCACGTTAGCGGGTCTCTAGTTTAGGGTGTTTGTAGCATACTGCTAGTCTAGTTTATACTGGTTTTATTACCATTCACTTGCTGCCTCGCGTACCTAGTCTGTTGTTCTGTGGACTTAGCACTCGTGTTGTCTGACGCACGCACGTGAGCCCTCATCGACGTTCCGTATCAATGAGCTTCTACATGTGTAGATAAGATTATATTCGCACATTCAATGCCGTCTATAAAATAAACCTTTGAGACTTCCGCCCAGCACGTTCATGCGGGTGCATGTTATTTTTTTTTACCGACGACCTGCCTCTTCCGATAATTTTATAGGATGTAAGTTGTTTTGTAACTAAATGTCAAACATTTCGATAGGTAGATACTCGTATATCATCGTTCATCAATCATCGTCTAGACATGCTTTAATAGATCGTAACGTGAACCGTGATTATAATTAAAAGTTAAAACTTATTTAATCTATATATATATAAAAGAAGAAGGTGACTGACTGACTGACTGACTGACTGACATATCAACGCACAGCCAAAACCACTGGGTCTAGAGATTCCAAATTTGGCATGTAGGTTCCTTATGAGGCCTAGGGGTGCACTAAGAAAGGGTTTTACAAAATTCCACCCCTAAGGGGGTAAAATAGGGGATGAAAGTTTGTATGAAAGTCCGTCAGTTTTGAAGTTAGGATCTTCAAAACTTGTATTTAGGCTGACGATTAAAAATTAATAATTACGTGTCTCAGGGTTTTTGAAAATTCGACACCCATAAGGGTGAAAAGGGGGATGAAGTTGAAAATTCTTTATTCTTAAAGTAAAATCCACATAATTTATTATTTAGGCATTAATGATGTAATTCTATGCAACGTTCATCACTGTTATTGAAATTCCACCCCAAATTTCAACCCCTAAAAAAGGGAAATGGGGTGAAAATGTCTAAAAACCAATATGGGTATCGTTTGTATGGTTTATCAGGTCGCTGATTACGAAAACTACAACAATTTTGAAATCAAACCTGGTAGACGTGAAATACCATCATCCCCCTGGGGATGGAGTTGGGGTGCGATAGGTTTGAAATGTCTAAAAATCAATATGGGTGTCGTTTGTATGGTTTATCGGGTCGCTGATTACGAAAACTACAACAACTTTGAAATCCAACGTGGTGGACGTGAAATACCATCGTCCCCTGGGGATGGGGTTGGGGTGCGATAGGTTTGAAATGTCTAAAAATAAATATGGGTGTAATTTCTATGGTAGGGATAGCGGTTAAATTGGCGTAAGGGGTAGGGATAGGGACAGGTAGAGGTAGAGGTAGAGAGGTAGAGTGGTAGAGAGGTAGAGATGTAGAGAGGTAGAGATGTAGAGAGGTAGAGACGTAGAGACGTAGAGAGGTCGAGAGGAAGAGAGGAAGAGAGGAAGAGAGGTGGAGAGGTAGAGAGGTAGAGGGGTACAGGTACAGGCAGAGGTAGAGGGAGAGGGAGAAGGAGGGGAAGGGGGAGAGGGAGGGAGTGAGGGAGGGGGAGGGGGTGATGAAAAGGGAGGGGGAGAGGGAGGGGCAGGGGGAGAGGGAGGAGGGGGAGAGACAGAGGGCGGGGGAGAGGAAGGGGGGAGAGGGAGAGAGAGGGAGAGGGTTTTAGTTTTTCTTAATTACTTCTGCGAATTGGCTCTGTTTTGAAATATTACATAAAGGTGTCTTTAGTTTAAAATTACCCCGAAATGACGGGAAAATATCTCATTGCTTCGGAAAACCGGTAACAACATAAATACGAAATCCACGCGAGCGAAGCCGCGGGCAACAGCTAGTTTATTCATATAGACTTTAGCTCAGCGACTTCATCTGTGTGGATATTTTCCTGTGTGAATGAACAAACTTTTCTTCGCAGCCGCCATGTGTTAGGTTTTCAAAGGCAGGAGATCAGCATTTCTCGTCAAATTCAAACTAAGTATTACACAAAATCATCTAAACAATCACTATAAAATCCCATCAAAACTCCTCTGCTTATGGCATGGAGCTTCCTCCAGATGGTGTAGACAACGAAGCAGTTGACCCAAACATAATTCTCTCAGGCAGATTTTATTTGACAGGATGATAAAGCATCATGAATTAAATGTAAATTCAAAATATCAAAAAAAAACCATACATTTTTTTAAATTTTTGTATGGAAAAATTAAAAGTTCCAATTTATTTTTTTATAGGATGTTTGTTTCATATAGTGTAATACCCCAGAAAAGTTTCATCGACTGAGGATTTAATGCGGGGGTCTTCATACAACGATCCGCTTCGTTTCCTAGACAAAAATGTGTGTTATATTTTGGTGGTGAAGATGTACTGTATACCTTAAACACCACGCTTAATAGCGTTACAATAACGAGCAAAGTACGATAGGCAGAAGGACGCTTCTACTCATTAAATTCTCTGGTTCAATATCCAGTCGCATTTTATGACACCCAAGGATGCCTCCCTTCCATCCTTCCACACATCCCGGCGTTTGAGCCAGCAATTGCCATTGACGAGCGCGTTCCTTTAACTCGTCTCGCCATCTCTTTCGAGGTCGACCACGACGTCTATACGTTTGGCTCCCAAGTGGTGGTTGTTTTAACCCTAAATTGATCTGACATGCGGGCGACATGACCGGCCCAATGCCATTTGAAATGAAATACGCGGCCTTTTGAGCTACATCTGTGATCTGGGTCTGAGATCGCAGCGTCGTATTTCTAACTCGGTCAATAAGCCTGACCCCGAGTATACTGCGCTTCATTCAGATTCAGATAATTTTATTCAATGTAGATTCTTTACAGAATACTTATTGAATGTCATGCAGAATACAATGCAAATAGAGCGAGTCTACGCCGTTTCGGATCGTGCTATGGCAGCGTAAAAGAAACGGCAAGAAACCACTGCAGCACGGCCTACTTTAAGAGTCGGCTTTTTACAATTAGTTTCTTGTGTTTCGATCGCATTCCCCGTTGACAAACACAGGATCATAAAAGTAATAATTTCTTTGAAAATAAAGTAAAATATGGTAAAATAAACCAAACTTTTCAATTGTAGCACTAAAACTTACATTGATATTTCCAGTTTAACTTTTATTTCTCCATACCAGTAGTAATCCAGTTTAAGTGAACTAGACAATTTTCCACTTTTACTTTACGTATTAAAGGTAATTCTTACATTACGTACCAATAATTCTCTAATTGCGAACCACACAGCCTTTCTAGTAGTTATTTAGAAATTTATAATGGCTTCTACGATTTGATCTAGTACTAAGTTTAGTTTATTACTTTCGTTGGCTGCTTGGGTTTCCTTTGAATACTATTACGTCTGTGCAATTAGGTTAAAATAAATGTTACCAAGAAATCTTAAAACTAAGCAACAGCTATAACGTTGAGAAATAGGTAGGAATTACGACTAAAATATATTTAAGATTGACCTGTTGCTGCTGTTGAGAATCAGATTTCGTTTATTCAATGTAGATTCTTTAAAGAATACTTATTGAATATAATATGGAGTGGTGGATTACGGGTTTGATCCCCGATAAGGATTAACATTAGTGTGGCGTACATAGGTGTCTTTAGGTATATCAGATTTAAGTCTCTAGTTTAGAATCAGATGAACTCAAATGTATTTATAAAGTACATAATATTTTTCTGCATTGAAACGGAACAAAATGTTTCTTAAATACTTTGATTGTGAGTGAATATCGACTGTAATATGAAAAAGCTAAAAAAACCCAAGATAAAGCAACTCTATAAGAAACCGATACACAAAATTCCTAGGATCAAAGGGTCAAGGTCATATTACCGATACCAAACGTAAAGATAAACAACAAATCTACGAGTAAATGTTTCATTCCTCAAACCTCGTCGGGGTTATTGCTTTAGCTCCAAGAAATCGTACAATAAGCGCTTGGGTAAATAAGGAATTATTTTGACCCACTTTTATTACGACAAAAGGTTTCCATTAGCATGTAAAACAGGAAGTTCAGTTTCAAATACAATATTGTTTTAAAAGGTTTCGGAAAGGAAACTCAAAAAAACAAATAATTAAAAACGGCGCCATAATACTTGGGTACCGACCGATCTGCGAACCTTAATGCAAAAGATTTACCAAAGGCCAACACGGAACGAACGCAAAGGAGGAAAAAGTATTCAACGAAACACAAAGGTCTATCCCATACGAGACTCGCATGATTGAGTAGGCGGGCTCCATTTTCTCCATTGTGGTATTCTGAGAACGATAAATTTGTTGTGAGGGCGCCAGGTCACCCCACTTGACCTGCAACCTGTTAAGACTGCGACGAATTTGGCGAACGCCCACGCCTTTGACCGGCGACATTGTACCGTCTTTGCAATTGATCACAATTATGACGAATGGCAAATTGAAGCAAGTAGTTTTGATACTTTAGTTGAAGATAAGAATTGTAAGTCGCAAATAAAATAATTAAATAGAAGATAAAACTACAAGTATATTAGACGACTCCGTATCACAGATATACTATACGCACGCACTAAACTACTGTTTCATATTTCGAACTTTAAGAAGGAAGGGGGCATTTGAAATATGTTGCTGGCGCAGAATGCTTTGAATATCCTGGACCGAACGCTACACAAATGAGTCTATCCTGAACGAGTTAAAAGTTAAGACCAGGGTCTCTACAATATGCAAGCAACGAGATACAGGTAGCCTGGAAAGGCTTATCATCACTGGCCGAATGGAGGGTAAAAGGAGCAGAGGACGTATGCCAATGCGATGGGACGACGCTATTAAGGAAATTACTGCAGCAAAACTATAGGGCAATATTCACTGTGTACAAGATCGGGCGGTCTAGAGAGGAGTAATAACCCACAATTGTCACGTCCCTCAGTCATGAGGTATCGACTAAGAAGAAGAAACAACTTTAAATCAAAAGCTACCCCCACATATAGACTTCCAAAGTTCAAAACAAAAGTGGATTAGAACGCAACCCTGAGGGACGCACTTTCGTGACTAAGAACTGTTATGTTCGTCGGAGCTAGTCTATTTAAATTGTTACTATGGCTTAGTAAATAGAAAACTGGTTCACCTCTACGCCATATACTGTGTGTAATTTCCGTAAATAAGCGATCGTTTCCTTCAAACGCCTGCGTAAGTATAGAGTGGTAAGGTCGTCACCTTAATAGGTTTATGAGTGACCCACTTACTATCTTGACGATCGAATAACCCAATTTCATTTACAATGTACCAGAGTAAACTGTTGTTGGAATGTTTGTGTTATTGTCTGGTGATCTCATCCATCGCTCTTCATTTGGGCATATGTGGGATGACAGCAATTAATATTGTCTTTAGCAGACGACTCTCGACTCGATATGAAGGACGTTACGTACACGTCATCGACCGTTGGTATCAATATCAACTGACATTTATAAATAGAGGCGGACGGATATGGGCAGACACGGATTCACTGATTCATCAATCAATTGGAAATTGCTTGTAGTTCTAATTTGATAAACATTTACATAAGAGAGGAATGTATTGATTAAATATTGGCAAGATTAAGATTGCGATTGGAAAGCGGTTGCCCGTGTCGGCAAAGCACGTTGCGTCTGACTCGGCGCGAGCGCACCGGATTGGCTAATGCGCAAGGTCGCGCAAGGCCGAGCGATGCGCCCGCGCTACTAGCGGCGCCGCGTGCATTGCAGGTGAAAGGAGTTGTCTTGCGTCGACTTCTGCGAAACACAAGTTTTGGCGACGTTGAGAATTACGTGATTGCATATACATATCTACAATTCTACATGTTCTCAGAGACAGCGCTTTCTTAAATCGATCAGCAGTCGATTTTTCGAGTTTTTTAAAAATACAAATAACCAGCCAAGTTTCTTTCTTTTCATCAAACATCAAAGAATTCAGTATACTTCTTAGAACAAATAAACTTAAAACTAACAGCCTTTCTGAAAACAACACAAACAATGTAGCGGATTCCAGCTCGATGTTTTCGAACTCGAGTAAACCAATCAGATCGTCTTAGCAACAAGAACGAAACTCAGGAACTTGTACACGTTCTGTTTTTAAAACAAGCTCTCGCAGTCCCAAGCCAACAACGCCAAGAAAACAAAGTAAAGATAAAAGAAAAAGTGTTCTGCAACGAATCGTTTAAATTTGGCTACACAAAGAGAATGAAAGGCATACACAACTTGTTTTATCTGGGTTACTTGTGGCTCAGCGGCGAAACGATGTAAATCTAAATTAAGTTGTCAGGCATTGACAATTACAGTGGTTTCAATTCGCAAACTAGTATTTTGCTCGCTTGTAACCAAAGAGATTCTATGCATGCCCCGCCCGGTGAAGCTGTGACAGCCAATAAGGCTAACAGCAAGATCATCTTGAAAAAAAAAAGTATGTATTCAGGCACAACTAGAGAGCTGATCTGCTGCGATCCGTGATAAATCCTGGGACTATTAATCTAAGAACAAACATACCTAATCTGACCAACCTTAGGGTTCACCGGTAAATCATAGGGTTTAGATATAACACTGAGGGTTTTAAAATGGGTAATTATCTAAAGCCACATCACACCTTCCTTATAATTCAGAAACTAATTCGGCATACATTGTTGGTTTAAGTTAGGATATTGGAATTAACAAAAACAAGCCTCCAGCAATGTATGCAGAATTAGTCTTTAATTTAGGAAGGTGTGATTGCGGCTTAAATTTTTCTTCTAGTCACAACAAACCACATAACTGACGCGTACTCAACTTATGCCTACGTTACATGTATAATTTTACAAAGAAACCTTTGTAAACTATGAAAGACTGTCTATTTATTTTATCCTCGCTAAACCAATTCGAAGCACAAAACGGTTGCTTTATTACTTCAATCAAAATTATTGTGATTTACGATGGTTATACCTTACATACAAAATGTCTTTGTTTAAATTTTAATCTGAAGGTGAACGGTCAGACGACCGGCAATCTTTAAATTGAATCGAACCTTCCTCCCCCGCCCTTTGCCTCCATTCTGACTACACATTCGAATTCGTAGACTATCATTAAAATTAATCTTTTCATTTGTCTAACATAACTAAGACGGTATATTTACCTTAGTGGTACGGAACCCTCGGTGCGCGAGTCCGACTTGCACTTGGCCGGTTTTATAATTGCTCATGAGAGCATTACTGACTCAAGATAAATAAATCTGACAAATCCTATCCTGACTGAATCATCTGATGTAAACTATTTCCACACTACAAATCATAAAAATGCATTAGTTTTAAAAATAAGGAAAATAGACCACACAAACAGATAAGCAGAATGGTTTTCATAAGGAAGCTGTCATTTACATAGCTGTCAGAATCCCGGTTCTTACAAAAATAAATTCAGTTTTTTAAAGTTTTTTTAACTTGTCAATCTACATTTACGTTTGCAGGTTGAGTGAACTAAAAGAACTACATTTATGTTATGAGAAGTTCACAACCAGAACTTGCGCCTATGCGATCGATCTCATAGGGAAGGAAGGAATGAATAAAATACTTGATTAACATCTTTCTGAAGATGCAGATTATCTTAAGAATCCCAGTAAACCATTTAGCCCATGCGTACTACGGTATCGTTACGTCACAGAATAAAGCAATAGTACTATCATACAGAACGGACACTCCGCCTCCCTTGCAATCTACCCCGCGCCCCCGACGCACCCGCCCGCGGGATTCTCATGGTGCTTCTGAGGATCTTTTGTACTGAGTATATGCGGGCCTACGCGACCTTCCAATTTCAAATTCGCGCTCGTAGTATGTATGTAGTGCCCGATACGTGGTCACGTTCCAACAAGAATGAAACTATTCAGAATTTCAGACTAGCAGCAAACATACATAACTCACTAAGAAGCGTACATTTAACACCTAACTGAATTCAAAGACTAATTCGGTATACATTGCTGGGAGGCTTGGTTATGTTAATTGCAATATCCTTACTTCAACGAGCAATGTATGCCGAATTATTCTTCGAATTCAGCTAGGTGTGATCGTGGCTTAACCTAACGTATGCCAGTTTTAGACGTGACCTCAGTTCCACCCGTTGAAAGTCACGGCCTGCTGATATGACGGGGCGTGGGTCAAGCTGCGACCGTTACAGCCGTTTGATCCGCCCGCTAACAATGAGGCAGTTATGTCAGCGGTAATGTTCCACGACATTAAAATTTGCGACGCTCGCTCGAGCCTGGCTCGGGGCGAAGGTCAGCGATATTGCTTGCTAATATTTACAATGTTCATGTGAATTTTAAAGGTCTATGTAAAGGGCATTGACTTGTCAAAGTTCAGGTTTCAGCAGTCAAGTAATTTTAACAGCATCAGTGGTCTAGCGGTTAGAGCGTTCTGGGTTCGATTCCAAGTGGGGGGAATGTAAAAAAAATCACTTTGTGAGTGTTCCCCAGTTCGGTTAGGACATGAAGAATGAATCACCTGATTGTCTGAAAAGTAAGATGATGCCGTGCTTCGGAAGGCACGTTAAGCCGTTAGTCCCGGCTACTATCTACCGATCGCAGAGCCAAGAAGCTCGTTGGTGATGGCATGCTTGTGAAAACCAAGTTTCACAACCTAACCCACCGGCGCAAAGTTGCATGTCTATCGGTCTTTTACAGATTGTACTTCGGAGTGTGCCCAAGAGCTCCATGAGCTTATTCCGCCATACTTCTTCTACCATCGGAAATCCAGACGCACCGCAGGATATCATCCATATTTGGTTGATATTTCGCTTTAAAACATCCGTTAAACTGTGCACGGCAAAGGAGTGGAATTATCTGCCTGCGTCTGTGTTCCCGAGCTCTTATAACCCGAATCTATTTAAATCGCGAGTGAATAGGCTTCTTCTGGGCAAGCTCGTTCCATCGTCGACCTTATCTCCGTCCTCAAGGCTAGATCGAGGTCAAGAGTAAACCCATACACAGTAAAAAAAAAAGTAGTCTTTAAATGAGCCATGTTGAAGCCTTTGGCGGCTCAACAACTCTGACACCAGGGTTTGTGAGGTCGGTCATCGACCTTGCAACCCACACATTATGATGATGAGTTTTCCAACGATCCATGAACTTACAACGATATTTTCTGAATATCGGTCAAACGTGTCTCTGAACTCAATATAAGGCACGTATTACAGTTCAGCGATCTTCAAAGTTCAAAGCGATGACAGGTGACATTGAGCAACATAAGCGACGGTTTATTTATAGTTTTAATTATGAGAAGCGACCACCGCGTCGCTCATTTCCGGCCAGCGCATGCGACGAGTTCCGTGGCAAAGGCACGGGCGCTTCCTTGTCATAAGTTTTAAAGGTGTTATTTTTTTTAAGCGGAAGAATATCGAAGAAGTGCTACGCCAAAGACACTAAACGTGTCTTGTTTTACAACTTTTCTTAAATCTATGTTTAACTGGCACATTATTTTTAATACGAGTATAACGGCAAGCATCAGCAATAGATTTAATAGACTTTTAGCTAAAGAAAAACTGGCAGTACATACATACATACATACACACATACATAACATCACGCCTCTTTCCCGTCAGGGTAGGCTGGCAGTACAACTAATTAATATAGTTTCTTTCTAAGACACGTCTCGGTGCTTTTTGGAAATGGTATTGATTATTTCCGAATAAGCAATTAAGAACATGTTTTATTAAAAAGAGCGATTAGGCTCATATCGAACAACAATAATCCGATGTTTGATAACCTAATCAAATCAGCAACTCTTTATTTACAGCACGTCAAACACTGATAATGATATTGTATCAAATTACCGTCATACTCGTAAGTTGTATAATTTTGTGTGTGACCAGTTACTAGACTAACTTGTACTTGTCCATCCATACAGAGTGTAAGGGACGGTGTACTGAAAACTGGATGGGTGTGCTTCTTCTTCTTCTTTTCGTATCAATGGCAAATGATTTTATAGTAACTTAGCCCAAAATGTGGCTACAGCAATAGCTCTTTGGTTGCCTTCAAAAAGGTCCTCCCTGGTGCAAGAAACTGAGGAGGTAGGGCACGAAAGCAAGTGTGTCATGGATCGCAAAATGCCGCATTCACACTCGTCATTATCAGAGAAGCCCCACCTCTTCTTCAGTTCTCCGCACCTGCCTGCGCCCGATCGCAGTCTATTAAGTGACTTCCATATGGGCCAGGGAAGATCATATCCTGGTGGAAGATTTTCGGCAATGGGGATATATGGGCTATCAGGGGGGCACCTTTTTGACCACAGTTCTATCCTAGCCTTTGATGGATCTGATTCGAGGGGTACGGTGTTTCTTATAAAACTGTGGCGGCTTTTGAGGCGTACGGGAGGTGGAGTATGTCCGTGTAGTGGGTGTCTGCTATCTAGTTCCTGTTTATGTTTTTCAATGGAGCAGGCCACCCGACGCCGAACGCCGAAGGCCGAAGGCCGCCGACGCCCGGGTGTGCTCAGTCAACGAAACTGAACTACTTTCCCAAAAAATCATTTTTGGGAAATGAAAAAAAAAAGACCGAGCATGTCCTTCCAGTTTGCGTTACACCGTCACTTACACCCTGTATACATTTGATATTAAAGACTTAGGCTGAGAACGACTGATTCTCACAAGTGTTAAAATCGTATAGGATTTTGACTTTTGAGAGATTGCATGAGCGGCAGTGACACTGTTCATCAGATGAGCTGTCTGCTCGTTTGTCTGTTTTGACATTACACAATCTGGGCCTAGAATCTCAGACTTAATATAAAATGGTTAGATTATCAGCGATTTTATATTAGTCTTTCTTAGATGAAAACAGTATTTTATTTTTAACAGATTGAACTCTGGGTCAGGGTATAAAATCTACGTTTGATATCCCAAGACATTATAAATTCAAAGTTGTTATCCCGCACCCATGTGAGAGAGCATGTTATCACCAGTATTAATGTATGAGTTTTCACAAGGGACAGGGAATACAAATAACGTGTGGAGTTAGGCAATTGGATGTCTGACTAGAAGCAATCGAGGTTTGACAGGTTGTTAGAAGTCATTTGAAGTCGAAAAGCTACGATATTTTTTATCTATAGATTTTTTTTTTGTCAATGGCCTTACTCTTGACCTCGATCTAGTCTTAAGGACAGAGATCAGGTCGACGGTGGGACGAGCTTGCTCAGAAGAAGCCTATTTACTAGCGACTTGAATAGATTCGGGTTATATGAACTCGGGAACACAGACGCAGGCAGAGAATTCCACTCTTTGGCCGTGCGCATTATAAAAAATGTTTCAAAGGGCTTTGTGCGGATATGTTTTAATTTAAGATTGCATAGGGCAATGAAAATTCAAAGCTTATGTAAAATTCATGTTAGGCATCTGTTATCAGCCGTATGTAGAGCTCCCACGGGACTGAGTGGATAGACATCGCGTGTTCGACTACACAGTTCCAGTTTCAACTGGACCGGGCAAAATTTATGGCACTGAGCGGTTTATTGCTGTGACGTGAAGCAGACAAATTGCAGTTACTACCGGTGGTCCTGTCATTTATAGTTGCTTAGGTCGTCAGAATAAGTACTATACGTTTAATTTGCAATATCTGTTTCAGAATGTTTTTGTATCTACGTAGGTCTTAATCTCGTCTTAATCTAGTTAATGCTTGATTTACAGCTTTTCTTTCTTTACTTATCTTCGTTACTACGACTAGACTTTCACCTCTCTACCGCGCAAAAGTAATTTTTGGTCGCTAGCGTGTAAAAGGTTCGTAAAATTAGAATGTGATAGATAGTGAATTATAAGATTGATTGATTGATTGATTTGATTTGTTTAAGGTACTCGGTACTGGTAATCATTTTCCTCGCTTTAATGATGTGAAAATTGTGTGTTTCGCGAGTGAAACTGTCTGCAAAACTACCGAGTCAGCAGAGTTATTTCCTGTCTCGTGCCTATTCAGGATTCTTCGTTTCGAACGCTCGGGATTCTTCTTTAGAACCACTTGCTTAGCTTGTGGCTCAATCCAAGAATCTTTCGCTTGCTCGAGTTTCAATAAGTACAAGGCACTCGCGCCAAATGACAATTTTGTTGCCTTGCATTAACAAATAACCATTGAGAGTGGTTCAAAAGACGTATCCAGAGCGTAGCGAGGGTTTTTAAGACACGAGACGGGAAATAACTTTGCTGCCGACAGTAACACACAATTTTCACCTCACTCATCATAACATCCCATGAAAAACGTCCACTGCAGGACAGAGGGAAGTACCATAGTCACCTCACTTGTCAGCGTTGCGGCTGGCACCTTGGGCCGCGGTTGTAGGTGAACGCAGTATGTAAGATGGTATGATATACAGAAGGATGTTGCTGCCCATCCTCCAGTTTATAACCCTTAGTCGGCTCTTACGACACCCACGTGTATGTGTGGGTTGGTACTATTCTTTGTCGGCACCACACGGGACAATTTTTCACCTCACTTCAGCGAGGAAAATGATAACGAATAGCACTAGTACCTGCTACTCTGTTTATCATCACGTTCTAATTACGATAACTTTTTTTACGCTAGCAACCAAAAGTGGCTTTTGCACGCAGATTTCGACCGATAAAGCAAAGTTTTACGACCTAGTGAGATAAAAGTAACAATGTTTTTGTGGCCCTACTGGTCCGCACAATACAAGTATTCAATTTCAGTAATTTAGCTGGTGTCTGTCTTTGTATGTAAAATCCCGGGTAAGACTACCCGAGTCCCTTGTGCTTATGCCGCCTTGTGCGAAAACGTGCGAGAAACGTATGACGAGCTTTACTGCACTTACTCGTACATACAGCTACCCGTCTGCCTCATGTCTTGTAAAAGCTGCTTAATGAATGATGAATTAAAAACAATGCTGACTATATACACGACGTAATCACACAACATAAGGCGTTCCATTCTGTTTGTGCTCAATGGCAGACCCTGAGACACGTGCGTGGTACGTGAGCTGAGTACTACTGCACTCAATTTATACACCTACCTGTATGCGTATCATGTTATCTCACTGTGAAGTGTGAGTGATGATAAGAGATGGATTCTATTATAAACTGTCGTACATTTGTCTGTGGAGCATTTACAAGTTTAAGCATCTATCTATAGTGATAATGATGTTAAGTGATTAGGTCTCAATTTCTTTTTATGAAAGATAGATTTATCGTGCCAACCAACCAATTCAAAGTATAAGAACGGAGGTAAGGCCAATTGACGAAAAGGTTCACGCTACAGTCTTTTTCTTCGTGTCAGTCAATGTTATGATCATCATAACATCCCATGAAATGTCCACTACAGGACAGAGAGCTCCCTTCAGAATTCTAGCTATAAATGTAAAAATGTGGAGGGGATATACCATAGTCACCTCGCTTGTCAGCGTTATGACGGGCACCATGGACCGCGTTAAGTGAGATGGTTATGATACACAGGAGGATGCTGCTGCTCATTCTCCGGTTTATAAACCTTAGTCGCCTCTTACGACACCCACGGGTATGTATGGGATGGTACTTTTCTTTGCCGGCACCACACGGGGCATGTTGTGATCAAAAATCTACACTACACATTACTGGCTACACTGGCACTATATAAGGTGTAATTTAATTAGACCCAAATATTTCTAGGGGTGGTGTTACTTTGATAAAGAAACAGGTTTTTCAAAGTTTTAGCGAAATCGACTCGCTGGTTTTTTTTTTGTAATTTTCAAACAAAAAAATAATAAATCTTTGCAATCATCCTGTAGTATTGATTTCCACCGTACTACAAGTATGGCACCTGCACACTCACACACACAAGATCGGCCGCCTTGCGCGCGATTGGCTTACGACTATTCATTCAATTAATTCAAAGGGCGGCAGCGCGGGGGGGGCAAGCACCACGACGTCTGCGGCCGCGGGACGCTCTGTGTGGATCGCGCATGCCACGCACGCACCGACCGAGTCCCTACGAAATAAACTAGAAACCTAGCATTCGCGCCTCGTGCTACGCCTTGCAGGATCGGATGAGCGACGACAGGCCGGACCTTTACCTACCATCGCCTACATAGGTACCTAACTGTCCTATAAACGGACCATGGGTTGTGCCGTGGGCAGAGGGAGGAAGGAGCCTAAGCCGCCATACCTACCTAGGCAGCTACTTGCCTGAGGAGTAGGTAGTTAGGTACCTACATAACAAATTCATTCATTTATTCATATCGTTGTGGGTTGCAAGGTTGATGACCGTACTCACAAACCCTGGTACCGCCAGATGCCAAAGGCCTCTGACATGGCTCATTAACGACTACATCCGTAGATAGGTAATAGTCGGGACCATCGGGTTGACGTGCCCTCCGAAGCAATCATGTAACATTTCGGACAATCGGGTGATTCATCCTGCAATATCCTAACCAAACTGGGCTGGTCGCACAAAAATATTTTTGTTTGACAGTGTCCCCATCGGGAAACGAACCCAGAACCTCCTGATCGAGAGCCAAGCACTCTAACACTAGACCACGGAGGCTGTAGGTACATAACAAATTTACAAGTACCTATTGCTATAATACGTACGTAAAGTACAGTCAAGAGCACATCACGCCTGACACATTGGACTTTGTACCGTTTTTATTTCAATAGACGTACGAGCTAGAGTCGCACTGCAAGTGTCAAGCTTGACCTGTCGTTGACTGTACCTACTTGCGGTCGAAATGTATGGCACGTCATACCTACCTACTTTTCGCCCGCAATCCCGAGCTGTTGCGTCCTATACCTCTTCTTACGTGCGCACGTACAGTCAAGAGCACATCAAGCTTGACACATTGGACTTCGTACCGTTCTTATTTCAATAGACATTCGGGCTAAAGTCACACTGCGAGTGTCAAGGTTGACCTGTCGTTGACTGTACATGATTAAGGACCATAGTTAAGGACCTTAGGTACAGTCAAGAACAAGTCAAGCTTCATAGTTTCATCATGATTAGCCCGTACAAAGTCCAACGTGTCAAGCTTGACTTGCTCCTGGCTGTACCTAGATATTCAAGAACCTATTTTTCAATTCAATCCAATTAAAACTAGAAAAGTTCGTAGGTTCCTACTTCTCTCAATTAAGCTCTTACGACGGTATCAGAGTAGGTAATCTTTACCTACCTACTTACCACCGTTTTTGCTACGTCCATCAGTTTACTTAACCTACCATACTTATGAGAAGGAACTAGGATATCATTATCATAAGATCCCATAAAAAGTTATTGGTCAACTCGTCCGATCCGAACTAGGACCATCTGGGACGAGTTGATAAAATTCAAAATACACCCCCCTTAGTTGCTCTACAATTAATTTTACATCGACAACAAAAGTCACCACGCTTATTAGCGTTGCAGCTGGCACACTTTCTGGACAGGTACCTTCTCGTACCGTTCGCGTTCGAGACGGCAGCTAGCTGGAGTACGGAGGCCAGGGAGATCGGGCGTCGACTTAGGGCGCAAGGTGGTGACGCCCGTTCTGGGTCGTTCCTGGTGCCATGGGCACCTTTGCACCAGAATCGACCAGGGGCAGCTTGCCTCACTTCTTATCAAAAGTACAATTATGATGAGTTTTATGTTACCACGCTTATTAGCGTTGCAGCTGGCACAACGGACAGCTGTTATTTATTAGTGACCGCAGCAGCAAGGTGGTAGCACGCTACTGCCCGCCCTCTGGTTGATACCGCCGGCGACTAAGTCGCCTTTTACGACATGCATGGGGAGAAAGGGTTGGTGCTATTCTTGCGCCGGCACACGCATGGACGAACAGAACAGAGGATAAACAACATCAGCTCTTGGACAGGTACCGTCTCGTACCGTTCCAGGTCAAGACGGCGGCTAGCTACAGTACGGAGGCCAGGGTAATCTTGCCTCACTTCTTATCAAAAGTACAATTATGATGAGTTTTATATCACTTACTTGAGAAATAATTTCCCATACAAACATCCACACCCCTTTTTACTCCCATAGAAGATTTCCGGGATAGATAGGTACTATGTACCTAGATATGTCCTTCCCAGGGTAAAGGCAAATTTTATCTAAATCGGTTCAGCGGAACAAGCATGAGGAGGTATTGATTGTCTTTGGTTACCTAAGCTTTCTTTTAAACTTTACCTGAAGAGTAGAAAAACAAATTGTAGGACGACACGGGAACAGAAACATTGTCTGGTATCAAGTCGTCCTAGCTGGACCAAGATCGGATCGAACAAGTTGACGAAAAAATCCACGCAGAATTTCACATAAATGAATGCTTAGCTGGTACCTACCTAAAGATGTCCTTCCCAGGGTAAAAGCAAATTTTATCTAAATCGAATCAGCGGAACAAGCATGAGGAGGTATGGATTGTCTTTGGTTACCTAAGCTTTTTATCAACTTTACCTGAAGAGTAGAAAAACAAATTGTGGGACGACACGGGAACAGAAACATTGTCTTTTATCAACTCGTTCTAGCTGGACCAAGATCGGATCGAACAAGTTGACGAAAAAATCCACGCAGATATTCACATAAAAGAATGCTTAGCTGGTATCTATCTAAATACATTTGGAAATAACTACCTACAACATTCACCACGCCGCCGCCGCGCCGTTAGCGTTGCGACTGGCACAATGGTCGGCAGAGGTTGGTGACCGTAGTATGGTGTGGTAGGTACGATAAGCCCCCGTAGTTGGATATCCCTTAGTCGCTTTTTACGACTCCCAGTTGTTTTGTATCATTCATTTTACATTGCATTTCCATTTTTAATTAGACAATCAATAGTAGGTGTAAGTACCTACCTACTTACAGGCCGCACGACGAGTTACTTAAGGCCTCTGGGAGGAGTGGAGGGGGTATGCGCAGTTGCAATATTTGCAAGCAAAATAGGTACTACTGCACATACCCCCTCCACTCCCGTCCAGACTCCGTCCAGCTTTTACTCGTCGCGCGGACTGTACCTAAAGCCGCGATTACACCTGCTTGAATTTGACGACTGAATAAGAAATCTACCTAGGAGGCTACGTTGAAAAAGACGTTTGTGAATTCAGAGTTCTAGCTAGGAAGCTAAGTAGAAAAAGTGCCTACTAATACAGTTGCTGAATAGTGATGTTCCGATAGCGATAGTTTCGCTGTCGGTAGTTAATCTTGAAATACAGTAACTCTGTTGAATAGCCTTATCGAAAATAATTATTGTACAATAAAATGCTATCGATTGTTAAAAAGTGGCTGATACAACCTCAAGACAAATACAACCGATAATTGAAAGAAGAAAAAATTACAGACAAACTTATTTGCGGTCTTAAAGATGGGCTTTTATTGCTTTTAAAAATACTACAGGAATATCGAATCCCTCGAAGCGAGAGTCTGCCTCGCACTTGACCGTTTTTTTTAATATAAGTATATTTTTGTTCGATATGTTGAATTAATCATTCGCACTTGGACATCACTAAACATGCTAAGTCCCTTCAAGTAAAGGAGTTAGAAGGTTTAGTGATGTGAAAATTTTGCGAATGATTAATTCGAATCGAACAACTTGTCCATGCAAAATAAAAATAAAGCATTATCTTGGTTTAATAATAAGTACTTATAATAAACTTAAAAAATTCACTATAAAAAAATTGTATACGACTGTTCGGTTGAGTCAAGGAGTGATCACAGCTAGCTGGATTCAAAGACTAATTCGGCATACATTGCTCGTTGAAGTAAGGATAATGCAATAACATAACCAAGCCTCCCAGCAATGTATGCCGAATTAGTCTTTGAATCCAGCTAGATGTGATCGTGGCTTTAATAGGCTGACAATACATTTCCGTGATGTTTTTATTTTTATTTACCTTAAATGGACAAATGAGACCTGAACATTGCCGTGCCAAATCTTATGAATGAGAGTATTTATGATCAAACAAAAACAATGGCTGTGGTAAATGAAGTGGATACATTTTTTCTCTTTTTCTAGTCTTGCAGGTGCACATAGTCATTCACCGTAACTGAACAACTTTCAGTAAATAAAACTATCAGCCTCTTCAATACTCTTCATATAAAATTGCAAATGGACAGTTTAGCCACGATCACATCTACCTGGATACAAAGACTAATTCGGCATACATTGCTGGGGCTTGGTTGTGTTATTGCAATATCCTTACTTCAACGAGCAATGTATCCCGAATTAGTCTTTGAATTCAGCTAGGTGTGATCGTGGCTTTTTTGTGGAAAAGAGGATTATTTTAATATTTTCTGAAAGTTTTATTTACTGAAAATTATTCAGTTACGTTGACTGACCACGCCCTTTCAGTTTTCGGAAACCAGTCCCTTAGACCATGTATTGGTCAATTTAATTTCGATGCGAACACGGAATTAAATTAAAATTAATCATTCGCACTCGGACATCACTAAACCTCCTTACTCCCTTCAAGTAAAGAACTTAGGAAGTTTAGTGATGGGTAAATTTTGCGAATGATGATGAACAACTTGTCGATAAAAAATAATTATTATTCATGGTGTAATAACAAGTACTAAAAAAAAATTAAAAAATTCACTATAGATTACCATCGATACTTGAAAGGTTCAGATATTTTCTATACGACTGTTCAGTAGAGTTAATAAACCTGCTTTGCGACAAAAAAAATCGTAAAAAGAACTAGGTAAAGGAGTGATCACACCTAGCTGAATTCAAAGACTAATTCGGCATACATTGCTGGGAGGCTTGGTTATGTTAATTGAAATATCCTTACTTCAACGAGCAATGTATGCCGAATTAGTCTTTGAATTCAGCTAGGTGTGATCACTCCTTAACTCTACACTGCGCGTGGCTTGACACGAAGTACGAACTTGGTCGGTTATTTAGTATCGATTATTACCGGTACTTTTAAGAATTCGATATTCTCGATATTTTCTATAGGAATATGCGGTAGAGTTACTGTATTTTTAAAATTCAACCATCGATCTCGTTATCGCAGCAACACTGATTCAATAATTTTCAAAATTTACGGTTCGGTTAGGTACTCAATCAATCGCCAGTTAAAGCGCGACGGAGTCAGATGTGTCCGTGTAGAATACTTGACTAGTGCAACACTGTTAGTTTTGAATATAGCGGTCTTTAATTGTTTTTCTAGTAGGAGCGCTTGTTTTAAGTAAAAAAGTATACCATCAGTTAGGCCATTATTTTTTGTTCGACAAGTTGTTCGATTCGAGTCAATCATTCGCATTTGCCCATCACTAAACCTCCTAACTAAGTGGCTACTATGTTCCGATGTCATTTTTTGGTGGTCATTTCCTCCGAGGCGAGTTCGCCCGGTTGGGCATTTCGCCCGAAAGTATTCATTGTTAGTCGAGGTCTTTTAAAACCATATCCAAAAGATAATGAGAAACTATGGCAAACAATAAATAAACTTACATACAGAAAAAAAAAATCCAAATAAGATCAATAAACTTCTAGATAAAAAGAATTGAATTCAGCATTTTGTTACTGTAAAAATATCGTTGGCCGAAAATATTTTACTTAAGACTGCACCACGTAAAAACTACCAAAACGGCAATCACGGTTTAATATTGCTTACGTATTTAATATGTTTTTTTTTTAAACCATTACGATTACGCCATACATTTTTAGTATGACCGCGGGAAGTCTAATAAATAGCTCTGACACGCGGCCGATACCCACAAGAGCTCGAAGTGAGACCACGTCAGTTTGTACCGCGACGCGCCAAAATTATGGATCGCGTTTCAACGTATACACATTCTCTGCTTTCATAGTGTAACAAGGTAACTTTGTTTTTTACTATTTTCTAAAGTAAGATATTTCTTTCCTTGTATTTATAAAGTGTTTGTTTTAGAGAAATGGGGAAGCGCAAAGATAAATATTATGTATCCCGTCAAAAATTCAAAAAATATCTATTCCTTTAACCAAGTAAGTACCTACTTATATACCATGCCTAGGTAGTTTTGTTTTGTGATGGGTGACTGGTGATGAAGGGTAGGCGGAGGAAGATAGGTAGATGATAAGTCAGAAGGGTTATCAGAGTAATAGATTTTCGGTACGTGATTGATGTCCGGACGAAGATGGGTGACCGGTGGATGATATTGATGGGTGACCGGCGGAAGACGAGTTAATGGTAGATGATGGGTGACCGGTAGATGATGGGTAATCGGCAGTGGTCGGAATAGGTAGAGCTGTTTAGGGTCGATGATCGGAAACTTGAACGTGCTGCTTGCTACATTATTTCGTCAGATCTGTTAGATTTTCCTCTTGAGACGGATTTCCATGGCATGGATTTTCGAAATAAGACTACCTTTTGATCGTTAGTATGTATCCTTTGATCTTTTGATCACAAAAACAACGAAATGTACAACGATGGCACAGATTTAAATGGATTACTTTTTTAAAAGAAGCAAACGGCGCCAAACTTAGGCAGGAAACAGGCTACATTATTTCGTCAGGTCTGTTAGATTTTCCTCTTGAGACGGATTTCCATGGCATGGCTTTCCGAAATAAGACTGCCTTTTGATCGTTAGTATGTGTCCTTTGATATTTCGATCACAAAAACAACGAAATGTACAACAATGGCACGGACTTAAATGGATTACTTTTTTTAAAGAAGCAAACGGCGCCAAACGTAGGCAGGAAACAGGCTACATTATTTCGTCAGGTCTGTTAGATTTTCCTCTTGAGACGGATTTCCATGGCATGGCTTTCCGAAATAAAACTGCCTTTTGATTGTTAGTGTGTGTCCTTTGATCTTTCGATCACAAAATCAACGAAATGTACAGCGATGGCACGGATTTAAATGGATTATTTTTTTTTAAGCAAACGGCGCCAAACTTAGGCAGGATGATAGTTGATGACTGGATGAATGATGATGATGAAAGGATGATGAGTGATGCGCGGATTATAGTTGATCAGTGGATGAATGATGATAAGTGGATGATGAGTGATGCGCGGATGATAGTTAATGAGTGGATGAACGATGATGAGCGGATGATGAGTGATGCGTGGATGAGTGGATGACTGATGATGATGAGCGGATGATGAGTGATTTTCGGATGATAAGTGACGCGCGGATGATAGTTGATCAGTGGATGAATGATGATGAGCGGATGATGAGTGATGCGCGGATGATAGTTGATGAGTGGATCAATGATGATGAGTGATGCGCGGATGATAGTTAATGAGTGGATGAATGATAATGATGAGCGGATGATGAGTGATTTTCGGATAATAAGTGATGTGCGGATGATAGTTTCTACCACCATGTCATTACGAGTAAGTCTAAAGTGTTTCTACTGACGTGCTGCTGAGTATACAAACTTGAAGAGCTGTTCCCTGTCGCCCCTCGCTTCCCCTCGAGTAAACCTCCGTTATACAATCGGTGCGCTGAGCTATATTAGTAGAGTTCATTAAAAATACCTTGAGAGAAAAAAGTTCCATTCAAAACACAGTTTTTTAAAGGTGTCGTTTCCTCCGAGCGGGCGAGAACGCGTCTCGGGTGAAATGACGCACTACGACTCCGCGTGGACTGCGCGCATGTGTGTGTTCGATCATACGCACACTACTGTTGCTTCCGACTCGACGCGAAAACTAAACAGTTTTGATCCTATACATTTTTTTATGAAAGGGACAACTGATTTAGACATGAATTGAAAATTTTGTCAGGATTACAAAGTATCTCTTTTAAGGAAGTCTAACAAAATTACGGACAAGTAAGGTGTCAAACAATCTCCTGAAAACTTCATCAATGGACTCATACCATGAAAAATTAACGATTTTCACCATACATACATCTATACACAACAAAAAAAAATGTTAAAGTGCGAGTCGGACTCGCGCATCGAGGGTTCCGATATACCTACCTATAGTATTTTTAGAAGCAATAAGGTCCATTGTAAGGACCGCAAAACTAAATTTGTTTGTAAAGATTTGTTGCAAATTTCCAAAAAACTGTGCTACTTAGAGAGATTGTTTTTTTTCTGAATTATTCACATAAACCTCTATGGACTTTAATTAATTCAGATTTTTTCTTCGGAAAACTTCGGGGATAAGGAAGGGGTAATTTTTTAAAACTTTTTTCATCATAACTTGAAAACTAAGAGTCGTTAAAAATATAAAGAACTATTTTGGAATGTACAAGTGAAGCACTTTCATATGATACCTAACTTGACTTAGTACTGACAATTAAAAACTTTGACCTACCCATTTGGGCCCCCTTTACAATAATAATAATATTATAATTATTTCAATTGCAATAAAGTAAGACAATCGTATTCTAAAACTACTTCGACTACTAAATATAAAAGTATAAACGAGTTTTTAGCTTGCTTTTCAATTTATTTTAAGGTCATTAAAAATACTCATAGAAGCCTTTATATAAAGTATCTGAACATATCAGTCGCGCTATAAAGTGTACCAGCACAGAAAATATAGAGGTATACTAACGTATAGCACAACTAGTGAACTGACTATGATCCCTACTATGTTGATGTTCCTTAATAGTGATGTACAATTATTTCAAGAAGCAACAATCGAAATATTCGAATGTACTACTTAGTACTATCCAAATAATCTTTTATCATTCAATTGTTATTTTTCATTGGAATCATTATTCGCTTTTCGTACGATTTTGAATGAAAAATTTATTCTAACTAAAAGAATGAATAAAGCACTCAAATTCTTTGTGTTTACTTGACTGGTGCAACCTAATTTTAATTCCTTGTTTGTTTTTTAGTATACCGGTAATTCTGTGGTTTTTTTTTTGTAGTTATTCTAGTGTTTTTCTATACAACATAAATTAGCCCTTATTAATATTTTCCGTACGATGAGGTGTTCTATTCGTATTGGCCCTTCACTAAAGTTCCTTTCTGCGTTGCTTACTATGCGGCTTACTCAGTTAGTGACTTACTAAGTTCCATCTTTCTACCTTCCTTTCCTACGTAGGAGACTAACTGACTTAGTGTGTGAATTCAGTCAGGTGTGATCGGCCCTTAACGTGTCAGTAGGTAGGTAATTTAATTATCTAGATTTTTGTGGAAGGCAGGTATTGTCAAGAGCAGTGTCAAGCTTGACACTTGCAGCGCGACTCTAGCTCCTCCGGCGATTGAAATAAGAACGGTACAAAGCCCAATGTGTCAAGCTTGATGTGTTCTTGACTGTACCGTAGTAAAACAATTTTGTAGTAGGTACCTATTTATTTATTGACAAGCTCTGGTAGGTAGGTATTACAGTTTTTAGCGTCGGTTGATTGATTAATATTTATTCGAAACAAGTAAAGTCAAATAGGGGACCGCGGCTCGGCGGCTCTGTCGGCATGCTTTGACCGCGGTAGCACACGTGCGGGCGGCATTTGTCAAAGGTGAAGCTATGAAATCGACATAACTTTAACTTCCCATCACACTTTCAGGCTTTGGACTGTCAAATTAATACAACTTGATTTTCGTAAGTAACGAAAGTAGGTAATTGTAGTTAATTTGAAATCCTATACCTACCTACGTGTTACTTACTGTAGTGTAACCTACTAAATCAGTTTTACAAGATTATTTACAAAATTATTTACACGAGTCACTTTAGTTTTCACCACATCAAAATGTTGAACGTGACCACCTATTTGTCGGATACATTGTCTTGCACGGTCAATGCTGTGTCTGCGCACTTCACTTAAAACATCAGTTTCACTGGCCATGAAGTTAAAAGCCCTGGTAATGCGGGCGCGCAGTTCCTCCTCGGTGCGAATAGTATGGCCGTCATTGCCATACACAAGGTCCTTGGCCCTACCCCAGACGTGGAAATCTAGCGGCGTGAGATCCGGCGAACGTGCTGGCCAGGCGATTGGACCACCGCGCCCGATCCAACGCCCCTGGAACTCCTGCGTCAGGTAATTCCGCACCGTCCGGTCGTAGTGCGCCGGCGCGCCGTCGTGCTGGAAATACAACCAGCGGCGGTTCCACACCGGAACTTTCAGCAGCAGCTCAGGGAGGACACGCTGCAGGAAGTCCAGGTACGTCGCCCCGTTTAGTCTTGGGAGGAACCAGGGTCCTAATAACACCCCGTTCAGCACACCAGCCCACACATTGACACTTATCCGGTATTGGAAGTGGTCCGGACGAATCACTCGCGGGTTGTGGTCACATCAGTAATGGGCGTTATGGATGTTGAACATCCCTACACGAGTGAACGTGCATTCATCGGTACAAATTTACAGCACTTGTCACTATTTCTCCGACTTCATGGTAACATATTGCCATGTTTTGGTATTCTTGGTTCGTAAAACCGTAAGGCATTTTGCCAAATATCAATCGCGGCCATAAGACGTATGCGTAATGCACAAGGTAAGTAGAGCAACTGAAGGCGGGCGGGCGGGCGCACGCGGCGGCGGCGGCACGATGCACCGGGCCGGTCGCGCGTGCGTATGCGTGTGTTGGCGGTTGGACAAAAAGAGGGCGGGGTTTACGCACCGCTCACTGCATTTCATTCATATTTTTTATTAGTGTGAATGTATCGATGGTGCCACGTGACACTACAGAGTGTTCATTTTACGAATTTTAGTGGTATTGTTTTTGGGATTTTTCTCGAAAACTAGCGAATAGAAATCAATAAAAATAACACCAATGGTATTCATTTAGATGCTTGAGATAACACTAACAATATTTGGGTCTAATTAAATTACACCTTATATATTAAGACAGTTTCTCTACCCTGCTTATTGAGATCGGATTGGTTAACCGTAAACGAAAAATTCGGTGGTATTTTATAAATGGAAGACATTCTATACAAGTAGGTGCAAGAGTTTGCCAATATTTTCTAATCCCATTATGAAAACAAATAATATTACTAAAAGAAATTACTAACTATTAATATCGCTAACATTTATTTAGGTAATAAACGCATGTGATTTATATTTTATGATCAAGTTAAAATTTTAATTAGCAGACCACATTATTAAACCTTAGCATGATAGACTTTAAAGCTTAGTAGGATAGAAATAAGAATACAGATAAGCAAGAGAAGACTGTCATGTCAGGGCTCTTTGTAAATCGGGTTAAAGAATTAGACAAAGTGTCAAAAGTCACAGTAATGGACAGTGACTGTCTTTATTAAAGCTCATACTATAGTGTTAGGAAGAACGAATAAATATTTAATTTATAAACGTCTTTATTGTCTTAAGGGAAAACAATCACAGACCACAGGCACACGCGACGTGTCTTCTCCCAATGGTGGCCAGGTCAGCTCTATGCCCGTGGGAATGCTCTCGCGCCGGCAGCAGCCTCCTCCGCATCGCCCGCTCCCACGTCTTTTAAGGACCGATCACACCTGACTGAATTCACACACTAAGTCAGTTAGTCTCCTACGTAGGAAAGGAAGGTAGAAAGATGGAACTAAGTAAGTCACTAACTGAGTAAGCCGCATAGTAAGCAACACAGTAAGGAACTTTAGTGAAGGGCCAATACGAATAGAACACCTTAACGTACGGAAAATATTAGTAAGGGCTAATTTATGTTGTATAGAAAAACACTAGAATTACTACAAAAAAAACCGGCCAAGTGCGAGTCGGACTCGCGCACCGAGGCTTCCGTACCACCACATAATCATAATTGTATTAGTTGAAATTTCAGTAAGTTAATGTGCTAGATTTTTTGAGTCAGACTGTGCTTGACCAAATTTTATTATTTGTTGTTATTTAATAGCTTATTAAACTTAAACTTAAAAAAGCTTAAACATACCAAACGAGCAATGTATGCCGAATTAGTCTTTGAATTCAGCTAGCTGTGATCACTCCTCAACTCAACCGAACAGTCGTATACAAATTTTTTAAAGTGAATTTTGTTAAGTTTATTATTAGTACTTATTATTAAACCAAGATTATGCTTTATTTTTATTTTTCATGGACAAGTTGTTCGATTCGAATTAATCATTCGCAAAATTTTCACATCACTAAACCTTCTAACTCCTTTACTTGAAGGGACTTAGCAAGTTTAGTGATGTCCAAGTGCGAATGATTAATTCAACTTATCGAACAAAACATATACTTATATTAAAAAAACGGTCAAGTGCGAGGCCGACTCTCGCGTCGAGGGATTCGATATTCCTGTAGTATTTTTAAAAGCAATAAAGCCCATCTTTAAGACCACAAATAAGTTTGTTTGTAATTTTTTCTTCTTTTAAGTATCGGTTGTATTTGTCTTGAGGTTGTATCAGCTTATTTTTAACAATCGATAGTATTTTATTGTACAATAATTATTTTCGATAAGGCTATTCAACAGAGTTAATGTATTTTAAGATCAACTACCGACAGCGAAACTATCGCAATCGGAACATCACTATTCAGCAACTGTATTAGTAGGCACTTTTTCTGCTTAGCTTTCTAGCTAGAACTCTGAATTCACAAACGTCTTTTTCTACGTAGCCTCCTAGGTAGATTTCTTATTCAGTCGTCAAATTCAAGCAGGTGTAATCGCGGCTTTAGAGCACATCCAACAGATATAGCTAACAATAGCATACGCGTCATCAGGCCAGTGATCAAATGATTGGGGTAACAACATCATTTGTAAATGTAGGGAGTCTTTTTATGAGTATTAATAATATGATCAGCCCTATACTAGATTAACTAAAGTCAATACATCTTTCGTTGGTCTGTGTGTACGATACTACAACAAAATACCTGACAATATAGTACAATTAACTGAGAGAAAGTTTAAAATGTGTAAAGCAAACATTATGTAAAAAAGCTTACTATAGATTAGATGACTATATCAATGACAAGGAGGTATGGTGCTCTGATATTCCAGCAAAACACAAGAAACATATTGTAAAAAGCCGACTCTTAAAGTAAGCCGTGCTGCAGTGGTTTCTTGCCGTTTCTTTTACGCTACCATAGCACGATCCGAAACGTCGTAGACTCGCTCTATTTGCACTGTATTCTGCATTACATTTAATAAGTATTCTGTAAAGAATCTACATTGCATAAAATTGTCTGAATCTGATTTGGGCAAAGGCTGGGCAAAGGCTTGTTGTTTCGATAAAAACGATCGAATGCGATTTTAATTAGGGACAATTTTCATAGAAAGCTTCGAGTTCGTTGCTCCAACGCTTCCGAGGCCTACCTCGAGGACGTCAACTATTCCTTCGGTACCCAATCCGTTATCCGTATCTGTCATGGCCCACCTATCAGGGGCACTATTGTTAGTTTTTTTTTTGTAATAATAATCTATCTACATTATGGTTAGTATAGTTCTGCTCCGTCGCCGTTGATAATGGGGTATTGTTTAAGCCTCATTTAATTTCAATTTCAATGCACTGTCTGGATGGTATATTATGATGAGTGATTGTCAAGAGAATCAATGGTATGAAAAGCGTTTTGTTTCTGTGGTTCCAATAATATATCTCCTGAGACTATAGAAGATTACTTTATCTGGTTATTTTAATTAATGGAAGAGTTTGGTCTATGGACATGAACAATCGTTTGTAAAAAAAACTTGCTTACTTTGCCTCCTACAAGAATCACAAACACAATTGCTAAGATTTGACAACGGGGTAAGATAATTGAGGCTGGCCAATGGGCTATCGGCAGCTAACCATTTACTGGCCAACAGAAATACGTAAGTCTTCAAATTGAAGTGTTTATGCATAAGTTTATCAAATGTTTGTGCAATTGATACCTAGAATACTGTAGACCACATACTATTCACGTGACAAATAATTAAAGAACATTTAAGCTGGCCATCATACCAGCGTTATGTTAGATCCAGGTATACGATTTGTGTTTTATGGTCTTCTTCAAAACAAATAGTAGCATTTTGTGTAGTTGATGCGTTTCCATCATCAAAGTAGGCACCTGACCACCTTAACGTTAGTTTCGTGTGCTGTAAAGGCTTGCGGTAACCTCCGATGATTCTGCCTTGCTAGTTTTGGTCCGCTAAGTGCAAGCTTTGACCAACATGTGACAGATGGACCCCAAAGGACTCGAAAGAGTCACAAAGCTCATAAAATCAAAACCGTTGTAATCTCTCATTGGTACAGGCGAGGGGAGCTAAGATCGACACATGCAAGCAAAAAGGTCTTGAATATTAAAAAAAAAAAATTGTATCTTTTTATTTTTGTCTTTCATAGTTTACTGTGCCTTGTATATTGTGTGTCGAATATGTGTATGAATAAACATTTTTATCTATCTATCTATCTATTTATCTAATGTGGTCAGGAACCAACTTTGTTGACAGTCTTATAACATCCTACTTTAGAGGGGATTTACCATAGTCACCACGCTTGTAAGCGTTGCGGCTGGCGACCGCTGTTGTTGGTGACCGCAATATGCAAGATGGTACGATACACAGAAAGATGCTGCTGCCCATCCTCCGCCGGTTCATAAGACCCTAGTCCCTACGACGACACCCACGGGTAGAGATGGGTTGGTACTATTCTTCACCGGCACCACACGGAGGTTGTTGATAGTACGGTCAACCGCTTGTCGGTAGAAACTTTTTCAACTCTATTACCACGCCATAAGGTCCAAAAGTGTTTCTACCGATGTGCGGCCGTGTGTACAATGCGCCAAAACCTGTGCAGAATGTGTAACGGATCAAAACTCGTAGGTTATTTGGCAGGTATTTTCTACATTCTCATTTACTCCTGCCTGTTTAATGTGTAAGCGAGCTCTGTATTCAGCGGATGTCCCATAAGCCGACACGAGTCATATTGAACACGTCTCTCTCTTTTGATCTTCCGCGAGACAGTTTTATATTCATGCCTAATGAGATATGTGTTCGTTTGGATGTGGAAAAGGTTCGAAGGGATATTTTTGAAGTGTTTTAAAATAGGTAAAGTGGTTTTTGATCCTTTTTAGAGCATTGGTTTTATGGATTGTGATTTTATAATGATCATGTATTTCTCCGTTTAGAAGTCAAGATTAAAAATGGAATATCATTCGTCAAATAGGTAGGTAGCGTTTGCCCCAAACTGGCACGCTATGCATATACACCCAGGTCTCGTTGATGTGCAACTTTGTTTATTTGACATTATTTTATGCATTCTTTGTTGTAATTGTAAGCAATCACATGCACATTTGTATACACACTTGCATTGTAATCAACACTGCAATTTTAGCATTGCCTTATCGTATCGCCATCAAAATATACTCAGACTTATTGTTCACTGCCAAATATTTCACCAAATCGTTATAGGACTACCGATATAATGGACCGGTAACATTGAAACGCATAATACTGTGTTTATACAGGCTTAAAAATCTTTAATAAGATAAGATAAAGGTAAGGAAAGTAGCTTAGCTTAACCATGTTATTTATTTTAGCGATTACGTTACTTACATAATTTTTGGTCAACAATATGCGTTGACCAAAAATATTACCTATCTAGTTCTTACTACAACAATAAATCTGGGATGACATTAAAATCAACGTTATCAAAGTGCAACCGAATTTTTTTTTTTTACAGTACGTTGGTAGCTAAAAGAAAGGGTTAATATAAATTAGAGGAAGCGAGCGAGCGAGCTTCCACGGAATATAATTTAAAAAAATCAAAGTATATAATCAGCCTACGAGTAGATTAAAAAAAGAAGTATTTTTTGTTATTATTCTTTTACAACCAGGTAATAAAGGAGAATCACGTCTAAGAAGCATCGTCGTAGTTTATCTTACACCCCGTATTTTACATCTAGGTGGACCACGGAAAATTAAAATCTTTAGTGGTACACCCAGATGAACCACGCAGGTAGACCACGGGCAATACCCGGTAAGCAGACGGAGGGTTGTGGTCTCTGCTTACCCCGACGGGAAAGAGGCGTGATGTTATGTATGTACGTTTGTTTGTACGTAATCTTCACCTTACCTTAACGAGTTGTGGTGTTGGATATTCTTTCAAACTTTTGTACGTTACCTGAAAATAAAATGAAACACCAGTAAGTATACAACATTTTAATAAAACACTAGAATTTTTAGCGACTGCTATTTGACCTCCTAGAAACCCTAACGGCAAAACAAACAAAAGGTATTTGCGAGTAACTTGGCTTAAGGAGTACACTCAACAGCACGTCGGTAAAAACACTTTGGACTTTATTACATGCTAATAGAGTTGCAAATGCATCCACTGAAAAGCTGATAACCGTACTATAAGCCTGCCATAGCCAAGACCATCTGCTTTTAGACAACAAAGAATTATCACAGTCTAATTAAAAGCGTGCACAAGACTGCATAGCATAATCAGCAGTTTATTTAGATAAGCCAAATTAGTAGTCTGTGGGTGACAGCGGCACCCCACGGTAGCAGAATAATTAACGCTATAATAACCTGTTCAAAACATACCGTTTGTGAAATATAAATGAGCAAACAGGTTAGATTGCATGCTTGCATGAAACAGTACATACAGGGTAATAATACCACTCCGTGTACTCGTACTAAACAGTCTAAACATGCTAAATAGGTAACTGTTTTTTGGTTTGGTTAATTATTAACCACTTATTTTTTTAAATAAAACCATCACTATTTCTGTTTATCTTTCAATTGACCACTCTGTATACGACTCGCAAAATAAATCTAGCCCTGACGGTTATTTTCTGCGCATGGGTGATAGGCGGAGAGCCAATTAACGATTCGCACGTCTCCCCCACCCGCCGCGCTCACCCCCGCGACTTATTTTTTGAGTTCTGCGCATTAACGGTCAGTGCTAGTTTTATTTTTCGCCACGTATACTTGGCTTATAATAAATGGAACACACTATAACTCTACGTACTTCTACTCATCATTCGCCTGCCCAATCATCACTATCATCATTAGGTTAAGCTGTCCGTGTATGTTTGTATTTTTCTTTTATGTGAGCAATAAAGTGTACATCTATCTATCTATCGCAATTCATCGCTTACATTTCTTTGTATCGGCCATCATATCAGCGTTCATTTCTTTCTTTCTCATAGTCCATCCATCCTTTCTTCGGCCTACCTTGCGCTCTAATTCCTTGCACATTCATACCATTCACTATCTTGGTCACATTCTGGTCTTCTCTCGTCATAATATGTCCGTGCCAAACGCAATTTTTTTCAGTTATAGGCGCCGCACTTTCAAGCTTCAAATGTCTACTCTTACTACCTAAATTAAAACCTTCATTCTAAATCCTAAAATAAGCGGGTTAGACCTAAGAGTTCGGGCTCTTTGCTCAGCTCGGAATAGAAAGAATACTAATTTATCTTACTATGGGATGACATCTGCCATTACGTGTCCCAAGTTGAAATGTCAAATAATCAAACGTGATTTGACATCCTTATACAAAATGGGTGTTAATTAAACAGACTTCTTCTTAATACCATTAGACTTCTTTTTAATAGTATTATTGCATTCTAAATTACTAACTCAGCCACAAACAACGTGCAACTAAATAACACCTTCTTAGCCACAAATTTCGTTGTGGTCGCAAGACAACCTAACCCAACCTAAACGATCCCTTATCGGTTAGGTTGGGCTAACGAAACTAAAACTTTTTGATGCATAATAATTATTTTTGATGCACAGTTAGTAATTTTGATGCACAATCATAAATTTTGATGTGCATAATATTATTTCTCATACAGAATTGATAGAATTCCGTATTTACGATGACTGAATAAATCTCAGAATATATTGTAACACATAATTTTCATTAATCTTCCTTCTATTATCCTTATATTTCTATGGGTTAGCCTTTAAGCTTTAGAAAGGCTTGTCACAAATTGACACGTCACTGTAAATGTCATCTTCATCTGACAGTTCTAGAATGATGAATGACGAACCGATTTGTTCAGCCAGCGCCCACGTCGTCGTCGCCTCTTCTACTAGAAATCTGCATTGTAAATCATAGCGTAGGTTGGAACATAGAGAGTGAAAACACAGATTAATATCCCGAATTATTCAGCAAACTTTAACGAGATCAATCAATAAAGATCACGCGATTCGTCGCGTTCGCGGATGACAAAATAGCAATCAAGCGTAAAGCAATACCTAGTCAAGCACGTGACGAAAACTGAACGTAATGCCCTCATTTACTACGTTTCGTCAACACAAATAGCTCAGTCCAATGTTATTTTTCGTTGTCTAGATTAAGCAGATAAAAACAAAAGAAAGAATAATAATAACAATCTTTTTTTACTTTCGAGCGGAGCGAGAAAGGTATTGTATTCGTAAAAAAAAATAATTTCTTATTTTCTCAAAAATGTAGTCTATATCACTTATACATCATAAAAAACAAGTCTCCCAAAAATGTCCGTCCGTCGGTCGGTCGGTCGGTCGGTCTGTCCGTCACGCTTTGGCCTAGCGGCTAAACGAATAGTCCGATTGACATCATATTTTGAATTTAGGAGTTTTATGCAAATCCATCGAAGGGTTCTAAGTGGTTTCTTGCTGGCTCTCATTTTGAGGGTAGCTGTCATACAACGAAAATAAAAATTTAAATTTTCTCAAAAACGGCTCATAGAATCTTGATGAAACTTTGCATGACCAAGCATCTCCATGTAAGATATCTTGCGCCAGTATCAATTGATCTGTGTAATTTCATATAAGGGGTGTTCCTGTACCACCACGTAATCGTATGTGATTTACCCAAAACGGTTCCATTGAGTTTAATAAATTTTCTATAATATTAATCCTGGATTGGTTGTCTTCCTGACTGGATATTAATTTTGATTTTTTTGAATAAAATTTAGTACACAGGATGTACCAAAACTGAAAGAGCTTGCTCAGTCGACTAAACTGAACAATTATCCATAAGGAACATGTGTTGGGAAATTTAAAAAATCTCCATGCAAGTATCCTACGGTAGTATCCATTGATCTTTGAAAATTCATATAAAGGGTGTTCCAGTACTACCAAAAGTTAAACATGTGATTTATTCGAAATCGTTTGATGTTTGTTTGTTTTAATGTTTGACAATTTGAATTCTGAATTGATCTGTATATTTCATTTGAATATTTTTTTGGAAAAACGTAAATAAAAGTTTGTATTTCCATACTATGTGTATGGCATTATAAATTTAAGTTTGCGGTTGATAGTTTTTCCTTGAGTATTGCGAGAAAGTAAGTGCAGTGCTCCTGTACCATTTATTCTAATTGGTTTCTTGGAATAGATTTTTGGTCAATTATATTGTATTTTTTATTTCATAACAAAGTATTGTATTGAAAATTCATCACGTAAAAATTCACATTAATCAAATATTGTTAATTAAAAATAACAGTAAGTAGGTATACGTTTCCCTCGAAGAAAGAATGTAAAATTGATGAAAATCTAACCAGTTTTACGTTTCGTGTGTAGTTTAAAATTTAATTGACTAATTTATTAGTAAAAAGTTCATAAACGACGGCAAGAAATTATGACATGCTAGTTCGCGAATTTCAAACAAAATAGAAGATTACTGTTTCGACGTTTTATAATGAGTAGCTCACTAAAGCACCTTCTTCAATTTAGAAACGCATACATTGCTCGTTGAAGTAAGGATATTGGAATTAGCAGAACCAGTCATTGAATTAATGTAGGTGTAATTGCGGCTTAAGTTTGATTCTTTACAATCATCGCCCGCTCTCCATTTCACTGCACTAGTTATGCAACTATTGACTCAATCTTACTATACTGACCGTGCATTAATTATAGTATATTCAACTGCAATATGCAAACAATTCCATACACAACATTACAATATGCTAAGCTAACCTATTTTTGTAGCAACTGACGTGACGAAACTGAAGAATGTTTCTGATAAAGTTATTCTGAACTAACCAACACGGTTGTAAATACAGTGGGGCAAGTAGAATGTCGGCGATAAGAAAATCGTTAAAATACAATAAGCAACGAATATATGCTTGGTCGAAACGAGTCTCTTCGGTTTTTGTTATAATGATCAGCCATTTTGTTGATGTAATAGATGGTGATTGATATTTTTAAGGGGATCTTTGGAAAGCAAATTATTTATGTATGCTTTTTTAAACTCGACTCGAAGTTCATCCATTTTAAATAGTAAGACAGAAAAGAATATTTCATAACTGTCTGCACACAACAGTAGCAGATGACGACGGCGACGTGGCGACGCGTTTGTGAAGTCATAGCGAACCCGACTGCAGGCCGCAACAGCAATAAACCCACGATCACACCTAGCTGAATTCAAAGACTATTTCGGCATACATTGCTCGTTAAAGTAAGGATATTGCAATTAATAGAACCAAGCCTCCCAGCAATGTATGCCGAATTAGTCTTTGAATTTAGCTAGGTGTGATCGTGGCTTAGGGAGTGATCACACCTGGCTGAATTCAAAGACTAATTCGGCATACATTGCTCGTTGAAGTAAAGATATTGCAATCAACATAACCAAGCCTCCCAGCAATGTATGCCGAATTAGTCTTTGGATTCAGCTGGGTGTGATCACTCCTTTAAGGCGGCACTGACTGACAGTGTCGTCAGCCCCTCAACGACGACACGTCGCTAGCTTCATGTAGCTAGCTACGACGTATTTCATAGAAATACATAGAAACCAGTAGTGTCGCAGCGACACGCCGTCTGCTGCTCCTGTCTGCTCTACGAACTTATCAGTTGAAAAACGAATGCATGTGTAATTGTGGCCTCTTTAAATTACAAGGGCCGATCATCGTATCACATGTCGGACATCGATCTCCAAACACATTGATTCGAAAGGCCTTGTGATCATCCATTCTATAATGACTGAGCAAACAATAGACCATTCGAAAACTATCGGGTGATTGACAAGCGTACGAGTTGGCAAAACTCATATGGTTACAAGATACTATGATTCACTGAACTTACGCTGAATGAAGAACCTTGTAACACTAACTACGAAATAGGATTCATGTTGAAATAGGATAATGAATGCAGCCGATGAATGCGCCTAATGTGCTATTTGCAATGCAATAGCGAGAGGTGAAGTGAAGAGATGCTGATTTATCGTGAGGCAATGAGTCTTCTGGTTGTTCGATAGTTGATTGTTTTTAGACTGTGCCATGAATATGCATACATACTCGTACATATTTACATATAGAAATAACAACAGGCCTCTTTCCGGTCGGGGTAGGCAGAGACCACAGCCCTCTACCTGTTACGATCTTGACATACTTTCCTAACATGTACTTTTTTAAGTTAACCGTCTGTTGTCAAAATAAAATAAATAAATAAAATGACGATAAGTCTTGCAAAGTATTACCTATTTAACTTTATGAATGTGACATAATACCATTTCCTTAAAAATCTTTTATCTTTCAGAAATAATAGTACACTGACGTTTGTAGCTTAAAACAAAAACATAACATATTAATTTAAATAGAATAGAATGTTGTATTGTCATAAGTTTAAGTTATTGGTTTGTATTTACTTGTTCTTTGCAAATTGCAAACCAATTTTGTTTACAGCCTAATTAAAATTCATTCATTACTCGTTCCGGATTTGCAGTAGGCACACTAATTACAGGTAACAATCGGAACGAGAACGTCCGATTGCGAAGTCGCGGCCTGAGAGTCCTTCCTAAAGGATTTCCCCTTCATATTCAACTAATCATTAGGAATGGCAACTGTTTCAACCACGTTTCAACTGCTATTACAACATTTTCCTTTGTTACGTGTTGAATTCTTTTTGTAGAGGATACAGCTTCAGTGAAACAAATAGAGGTGCTTGGTATTAGATTGGAATTCCAGTTTATTGCAGGTATAGATACACGCCAATTCTTACACAAGTAGCTTTCTATTATCGTATACGCTAATTTAAATAAAAACGTTTTTAGTAGGGAAGCCCCCCTCTATTCATTTTTTTTTCTTATTATTTGCTGTTATAGCTGTGAGAATTTAAACTCTCCACTTATTACGGTTCATGAGATACAGCCCGCTGACAGAAAGACAATGTAGGCATATAAATAAGGTCCCGTTTTACACCTTTCGGGTACGGAACCCTAAAAAGAATAACCTTGTAGAATACAACGTCGCATTTTTGGACTACAGAAAAACCAAACTCCGCGAGGGTTTTAGAAGTTGTACAGTCAACCGCAACCGCTATTTCCATGCCATAAAGTCGAAAGTGTTTCTACTGACATGCTTGGGTTTACTACGTCAAGAAAATGTCAAGGAGCGAAGGCAGCATGAAATTCAATTTTATCTGAAAAACTTTATTCAAAGACGTGACTTAAATGTTTTATTAAATTTCTCTCTCAAGTGGAGCTAATATCTTGAAAAGATTTTACAATCTCAAGACTCTCATCCGACGTTTTGAATACAATATTTCCTGGTAAAGTTTTCAATTGCGAAGCAAACAATTTTTAATTAGATTAAAGACGTGTTTTCATAACAAATAGAATATCCAGTACAGCAGTATTCAGTATTGTTAGCGCTTTGTAAAAGGAGTATACACGATTGCCGACAAACTTTATTTATTGTACAGTCAACGACAGATCAAGCTTGACAATCGCAGTGCGACTCTAGCCCGTACGTCTGTTGAAATAAGAACGGTACAAAGTCCAATGTCTCAAGCTTGATGTGCTCTTGACTGGACAAAATTGTTATAAACATCAGATAAAACCATTCTTCATTTCATCTACTTTAGGCTCTTTAGGGCCGGAGCCATTAAACCGACTGCAGACCAACCAGACCAGCGACAGACCACAAGCTAATATCAACTAGCAAGAGTAAACGGCCCGTGGCCCCCTTATTGACAACTATTTACACCAATAAATTTAAAATGTGCTGTATGCCACATAAATTAAATTCCGTTTTAGTCATTACTAAGAATATAGCACAAAAAAAATTACATCTTAGCGACAACTTAGGAATGTTTTTAATTTTCAATTACCTACCCTAAATCATCTGTTTTTAACAAGTCAAATAAATCCGAAATACAGATCAAAGAAGAGTTCCGTAGAATAAGTCCTAGAAAGTTTTCTGACTTTTTAACTTATTAACATTCATAGAAGTTTTGAGTTAATTAGAAATTTTTGCTTTGCGTCGACAACAATTATGTTATGACATAGCTTACAAAACAGCAGAGTTTGGCGGCGTTTTAGAAATTAATATCAGAGCGGGTATTGTGTGTACGAAAATGCTACGAAAAATGCTTTTTGCGGGAAATAAATCTTCATCGCATATTGATATAAATAAGGAGAACTCCGAGATCAAACTAATCAAAAATGGGTCTCGTTTGCGTTGGTCTGCTCTGCAACCAACCCGCGAGTTTCCTAGGTCAAAAATAAAATCCTGTTTGCGTCTAAGAAAGAGAAAACCAAGTAATTTTAAATTTCCTACGTAGTTTTAAATTTTTAGTAATTAATTTAGTGTTAAAAAGTAACTAAACAAACAAAACGATGGCAAAAATTATGACGTCATTGTTCAAAAACTTCATACAAAATCTATGGAAGATGTCTGTTTTGACGTTCAATAAAGAGTAGGTCAATTGACTAGTTTGGAAACTTGCGGAATTTATGCGCACTCGTAGTTCATACGCACCGTCAGTAAAGCAGAGAGGATGGCGCAGTTCTTGGTCATATTATACAATATACTTTTCTTGAACAGCATCCTGAAAAGATGTATTCGGAGGACCATGGAATCTGTGGCGATTTGAGAGAGTATTGGGTTTTTCTACAGTCAGCTTTGATAATTCAGATAATTTTATGTCCTTTCGTTTACAAAATACTGAATGTCATGTAGAATACAACGCAAATAGAACGAGTCTACACGGTCTCGGATCGTGCTATGGCAGCGTAAAAGAAACGGCAGGAAACCACTGCAGCAGCACGGCCTTTAAGAGTCGGCATTTTACAATGTGTTTCTTGTGTTTCGCTGGAATATCAGAGCTCCATACCTCTTTGTCATTGATATACTGCAGATTGCGTAACGAATTCATATGATACGAATTATTTTTTATCATATAATACAACTCACTCTAAGTAGATACATAAAAAAAAACAATTTATCACCCCCTTGTATGTTTCTACATATATTACTAACTTAATTTCGAAAGCAGATATTACTAACTTTGTCGACGAAGTATGCTTTGTGGTATGATCTCATTCCAGACCCGAGATAGGAATTTAAAATATTAGAGCAAGAGGTATAGCTATACTATAATTAGGATAATAGAATTTACCTACTTGATAGGACGAAAGCAATTTTTTTTATTGAAGATCTACAGTAAATAGTTACCCAGTCTAGTTCAGGAAATATTCTAGACGCCTTTAATTGCGATAACGTAGTTAAGATTGGAAGAAATTTCATTTTTGAGAGAGAAAGTTTAGGGTCCAGCAAAAATGTCTTAGCGTAATTTTTTTCTTACTCGTAGAAACAAAACCTCACATAACATTCCACTGCGAAAACTTGCAAGAAAACAACACAGACCTCGCTCGTTGATTGGTATACACGGAAATGTACTGTAAACATTGAACAACAACTTCCTTTCGAGCACCATCACAGAGTTGCATAAATCACTATTTCGATGTTCACTCGGGCACGTGTCCAATAATGTCTATAATCGACGATTGACGATGAATTAGTGTAGAAAAATAATTTACCGTCAAACCTAGTTTTGCAAGCACTTTGTCATACTTTGTAATAAACAAGTTATAGAGCGGTTTTTGCTTGACAGAAAACACCAAATAAAACCCAGTTTTTAAAAAAACACAGTCACAAATTATCATATCCAGATGTGCCAAGATCACAGCAAAAACTAGAGACACGTGAGTTCTTAAGTATGTTACGAAGATTAACATAATTACGGTCACAGTCTGAAGTAAATTGATTTTATTTTATGTACAAACATACATAACATCACGCGTCTTTCCCGTCGGGGTAGGCAGAGACCACAGTCCTCCACCTGCTACGATCTTGACATACTTCCCTTGCTTCCTGTACTTTCATCAATCTTTTTTTACATGATCGTCGGTTTAGGGTACTTTTAACCTGGCCTTTATTCAGAACGTGCTGAATTTGGTCCTGGTACGTTCGCCTAGGCCTTCCCCTTCCAACGTTTCCATTCACTCTCACCTGGTAGGTCTCTTTCGTCAATCTTCGTTCATTCATCCTCTCTACATGACCAAAATTATTTTATGTTTATATTTTTATTCTTGCCGTTGCTTGATTTTGTTTTGCGCTTGATTAATTGATTATGCTACGCAAAATTACTTTTGCGGCATCGAAGGCACTATAAGAATCAAAACACTCAAGTCTAGGAGTTATGGTAAAACTTAAAGCATCTGCAATTGAACATCATACTAAAGCAAATGGAAACAATGAACATCACCATTTAAATACTAATAAAACATATGTAAATCTGAGGTCTTAGAATTTGCTCTAGATAAAACCGGCTTTACAGAAACATATGGACAAAAGGACAAAAGCGAAGAACTAGGAAGTGATTGCTTACAATTAGTAATCGTGTATGCACCGTCAGGAAGACATTAGGCTTAGAATTTACTAAGTTAGAATTTACAAAGCCCTCTTCGCGAATGCTTCTGTTTGGAAGAGCTGTATAATAGTAAGCGTTTCCTCCACTTTATCATACTGTAGAGTGTAATTGCAAATGCAAAATAGTAGTTTTAACGGAGCAATAATGGATCGATGTAATGTTTTTGCATACCCATCGGTGGGTCTTAAGCTCAAGTCACACAGTGGCGGTATGATTGCGAAAGCGGTCCGGGGCGGTTTGGCGGGAACAAAATACCGCGCCGCGACCGCTTTTCAATGTGACAGGGTGCATAAGAACTCATACTTTACAAAAAATACCGGCCCCGGAACGCTTCCGCTACCGCCTCTGTGTGACGCGGGCTTTAAAGACAATGAAATTTGGCAAGGCTAGTTTCCATCCTAATTAAATAAGCTGCTTTTTATTGAACGTCAAAACGGACATCTTGTATTCATTTAGTATGCCATTTGCGAACTATGACGTCAATTTCTTTTGCCGTCGTTTATAAATTTCTTACATCAAATTCGTCACTTTAAAACACATACTTAACTTTACTTATTTTTGCTTTGTAAAGAAATATAGCAACAGTTTCCGAACAATAAAATGCAACAGAAGTAGATAATTTACGTAAAGCAACAAATTTCACTTTCCACGCCGCGCTCGACCGCTCGTGTGCAGTGGTAATGATTAATTAATACGAGGCAAGTGCTAATGAGACGAACTGGTTTCTATCACCAGCCAATGTATATTGAACCTTCCTTGAGGCAGGCTTGGAGACTGGAGAATCTCAACGCACACTTTGGACACTAAATTGAATAACTGAATTCATCAATCAGTTGAAAATATGCCTGATTGACAGACCCAAGCAAAGGCCGCGTAACAAGCGGGGCATGCGAGGTATCGGAATTAGAGGAGGGCGGGGAGTGTCCTTCATCATCATGACATCCCATAAATCGTCCACTACAGGACAGGGAACGCCCTCTAAAATTTCAGCTTGTGCTGAAACAATATGGAGGGGAAGTACAATAGTCACCACGCTTGTAAGCGTTACGGCTGGCACCATGGACTGCGGAATGAAAGATGATACGATACACAGAAGGATGCTACTGCCCATCCTCTGGTTCATTAACCCTTAGTCGTCTCTTACGACACCCAAGGGTGAAAATGGGCTTGTACTGTTCTTTTCCGGCACCACAAGGGGCCACACGTGTCCTTACTGTATGATAATACTATTACCGTCTTCTGCGATATCAGGGTGATCTAGATCATATCTTTCATATTTCTTTCTGCAGACAAACTATTATAAGAAATATGAACGATTTTCCGTTGCGCCAATATTCTCTCAACAGGCAGTTACAAACACCACGTACTCGCAGGTTAAATAAAGAGACTATTATAGCAGTATAAAGCTGTTATATCTAATCTCCACCAGTTTTGCATCAGAGCCGATGATAACAGCTTATAAACGCAAAAACCTTGCACGCTTCGCAAATTCTCCGCTGCTCTTGAAAACGTAACCAACCGTCGTCTCCTCAATCGTTTTATTTAATAACCTTTTGTTTGCAAAACCATTGACGAAAGGGTCTTCCATTTGAATTATTCAAATGTCTTCAACTCCATTACAGATGGGAAGGGATAAGTAATGAAATCTGCATATTTTTTGCTTTTTGTTCAATTTCATGAATGGTGATGTATTTAGGGCGAGCGAGACTATATAAAAGATGGATGTATTGTGCATTTTGAAATTACGGCACGTTAGAAGACGGCTGTTGTTTTGTATAGAAAACGTTATGTGAAAAACTCTATTATAGATTACTCGTAGATGCCAACATCAATGATTATTCAATTAGTTTTTTTTAAATATTGGGGGACTTTTCACACAAGGTCATCTGATCCCAAACTAGGCAAAGCGAATATGGGTACCAGAGGCTGATATACATACATAAATAGTTAAATAATACCCAGACACAGAACAAACACTTGTGTTCATCACACAAATGTTTGCCCTGGGCGGGGATCGAACCCGCGGCCCACGGCGTGAGAGGCAGGCTCAATACCAACCACACCAACGGGCTTGACATATTATACTTGTATTCTGTAGGTCATTATATCATCATCGTAACATCCTATAAAACGTTCAATGCAGAACAGGGAGCTCCCTACAGAATTCCAGACTATGCTGGAACAATGTGGCGGGGAAGTGCCATAGTCACCACGCTTACCATATTTGCGGCTGGCACCATGCACCGCGGTTGTTGCTCACCGCAGTATGTGATGGTACGATACACAAAAGGACGCTGCTCCGGTTCATAATCCCTTCGTCACCTCTTGTGACACCCACGGGCAGAGATGGGTTGGTACTATTCTTTGTATCTACATTGACTAAACGAATCTGAAACGACAGATAGGGAGAAATGGAAGATTTAACTATGTTGCACCGAATTCAAATAAGTTGAGAACAGGACAAACAAATGTTTACGTCACGGCTCGTTTTAACCTTGTTGCGACTGTGGTGACGAAACATAACGACCCGAACAGTGACACTGTAAAAACATTAAGAAGAAAGTAAGAACCATTATCTGTTTGTTTCATAAACTTTACGCAACCAGAGTGGCTACGAGAGTATTGAAATTATAAGTGCATTTTGGGAAATCCATTACGGAAACCACTTAAATGCTTAAGCCGTTAAATTTAAGACATCCGATAGAATATTTTATACTTCAGACTTAAAGCACATAAACAAACAATGTAGTATGTCAGCATAATAATAATTATAGGATCTGTTGGAACCGTTGAAGCTGATAAACTTAATATGGACGTCAAAAACTCATAATTTCCCACGGCTAATCAAAGACGAGGGGAAAGAAGGATCCTCGGTGATGATCCACAGCAAGTAAAATATAGAACGGGACCGTCATAGAACTAATCCAAACACAACACTTTGACATGATACAATATAATGTTATTCTGGCAAAAGCACGCTGCTACACATCCGTTGAACTTCCCGGTACTTAGCAAAAAAGAGGTACGGTCAACCGCACCTCAGTGGAAACATTTGAAACTCTATTACCATGCCATAAAGTCCAGTGTTTCTGCTGACGTGTTGTTGGGTGTACCATACGCGGCGATCAAGCAACACAACTATCAAGCGTTATCAGTAAAGGAACGAAGGTTAAATCATCATCATAATGTCGTATGGGTTGCAAGGTCGACGACCGACCTGGTGTCAAAGTTGTTGAGCCGCCAAAGGCCTCTGAGATGGCTCGGAGGTCAGATAACCAATATTAAAGTACCTACTGTGACAGTGACACCAATATAAACACGCGGAAAAAACAACGATCTGATTAGAACCCCAAACACAGAGAAAGTACCACAGCTTGAAGAGAAACCGGTAATCCCTTAAAGCAAACAAGAACAAGATGGAGGAAAGGAACAGACAAAAACAAAGGCAAGATAAGATCGAGTGAAAGTTGCAGGTGCATAGCTGTAAAAACAGTTGCATGTGATGCTATCCGCGCGTCTCAACTCAACACGCTTTGTTTACTTTGCAATGGAGGTTCCTGCTAAATTGTTTCAACAGTTTATTTATAAAACAAGCAAAACTTGAAATTGAAACAAACACTACTATGTGGTCTTTGTCTTCTTACAAATTGAAGCGCAGCTTTGTCTGTGAATACATATTTATAAGTTTCGAAAATAAATTTAAAAATTTTTGTAAAGGAATTTTAGTTGGATTTTTGTATGCTTAAAAATAAATATCTAGTGTAAAACGACCTTAAAGTTGTCACGAATTCTGCAAAAAATATAAAATTTAATCTTATCAGTTGCTCTAATAACGTCTTTTTGTAAGCATGTCATATCTGACAGAAGTCGTATCCAGAGGTGGCTGTTCTTCATTTCTCTGGCGAAAGTAATGTATAAGAACACGAACCATAAATCGGAATTTAAACACACACAGAAGGGATGTGATTAAGAAATTGAAAGGCTATAACTGCACAATTGACTACTTTCACAAGAATCATTCAAGTAAACTTACAGGTAAAAACAGAGATTGGTACTATTATAACTCTCCTGTTTTATTTCTTTGGTGAAAGATAAGTGTTGATAATATGCGGTAAAGTTGGTTTACGAACAGCTGGAAAAATTTGCATTACACTAGAGAACTTAGGGCCGTTTGCACTTAACTTAAGAATCGCCCAAATTCTTACTTAAGGGCTGTCAAACTATTGGTAGGAGTGTCCTAAACAAGTTAGGGGCGATTCTTAAGTTTAGTGTAAATGGTCCTAAATTGTTTAAAAACGTGTTCGTACATCGACATGCTTTGTGCATTGTCAAAAGCAATCATGAACGCAGCCATAGCCTAAAACCCGAATCAGAAAAATACAAAACAAAGGGTCTTCATACAAACACCGCAAATGATTGTATGGGAATTCATGGTTAGAATAATAATATACACAGACAGGCCTAGTATTCTCTTACTGTGGAGGCCTTTAAAAGGCTGTATCTTTTGGACCGTAGTAGCTATATGGTTGAAATTTTCATAGATGTGTTATTATAGCATATTACTTAAAAAATTATAAAAACACAAGAAACTTTTTTTTGTGTTGTAGGGTTCTGAACCAAAATGCCCCTTATGGTGCGACATCGTCTGTCTGTCTGTTTGTGTATCTATCACACCTGTTTATCTCAGCAACCACTAATGCTATCAAAATGAGAGTTGTTTTTGAATATTATTAATCATTTATTTCAAGTAATAACTGCCTAACTTAATTGCAAACAAGTTGCAACTTAGTTGCAAATAAGGGGGAGGCAAAATTTTAGATTGTCGTTACTAGGTCGAGTGGGTTTCATATGAAAGGGCTTCACTTGTACATTTCAAAATAGATTTTTATATTTTTGTACAACTCTTAGTTATAACTTGGATTATGATGGGAAATGTGTTAAAAAACCTTTCCCCGTATCTCCAAGTTTGCAAAAGGAAAAACCTGAATTATTAATAGTCGATAGAAGTTTTTAAATATTACAGGAAAAATAAAACGATCTTTCTAAGTAGCACAGTTATTTACAAATCTGCAAAAAACCTTTACAAACAAATTTAGTTTTACGGTCCTAAAAATGGACTTTAATGCTTCTAAAAATACTATAGGTACTTCGGAACCCTCGGCGCGCGAGTGCGACTCGCACTTGACCGGATTTTTTTAAATGGATTGTAGTTTCTATGTGTGTGTTTGTTAAAGTTTAAAGAATGTGGAAAGCAAACGTTATGTAAAAAAGCTTACTATAGATTAGATGACTATATGAATGACAAAGAAGTATGGTGCTCTGATATTCCAGCGAAACACAAGAAACACATTGTAAAAAGCCGACTCTTAAAGTAGACCGTGCTGCAGTGGTTTCTTGCCGTTTCTTTTACGCTGCCATTTCCGCCGTTCGATCCGAAACGGCGTAGACTCGCTCTATTTGCATTGTATTCTGCATGAAATTTAGTAAGTATTCTGTAAAGAATCTACATTGAAAAAATAATTTAGTTACAAATTTTAAGAAGATCTGTCACTTCTCGAGTATTACATTTTATTCTGTACCAGTTATATTTCAGTTTAATCCTCTTACTGCAGAAATTTAGTGCTCAAGACTTTCCACCCGTCGCTTCACGGAGTGAAGTGGAGTTCTTGAAACGGGTCAGAGAATATATCTTTCGGTCTGTTTATTTTGCTGTGCAGAATAAGTTATTCAATATTGGTAGAGAGAGATTCGGAGATTATTTAAAAACATTTTGTGCTAGTTTATTATATCTTGTAAAATACATATTTGATGAGATTTGTGTGAAAAATTAACTCTTGAAAGTAAAATAAACGCTCAAACTTGACCACTCAAGCAGTAGTTTTATAGGCCACTAGATTTTGCCTGCGATTTCGTCCGCATGATTAATAACACCAGTATTAGCTAACAAACTAAGAGAGTTTCATTAAAATCGGTTCAGTAGTTTTTGCTTAGAAAACATGGCGAGGTGGGGCTTCGCAGACCAGTTGCTAAGGCACTGTGACTGTGGAGCTCCATCTCAGAACCTGCGCGAGGCGTCGGATAAAGCCTTAGAAGCAGCAAGGTTTTGGGAGGAAAGTATTTGATCCAACACAGTGGTATTTGTATATTAACACGAAGAAGAAGAAGTAGTTTTTGCGTGATGTTCGAACAAAAAAACAAACAGACAAAAAGTTCAAAAAACAGTGATTTGGATTCAGGGGCATCAAAATAGCATAATGTGATATCTTATAAATATCTTCAAGGTACTGTACAAACAAAATCAATTAAAAATTTTATAACAGTAGAGATAAGGTGACCAATTTCTGAGCCAAGTTGTCTTCGTTTCCATTGATCACGGAGGTGATGTTTGATTTTTGGTAAATCCTTGTCGAAAGGATGAAGTTCGTATCCCCTACGATCTTTCAGAGATCTTTCTCGACCTACTGGCTCATCCTTTGCAGAATATTTTTAGCATCTTAGCCAGGTGAGTGACAGGTGTGCAAAAGTGAATCCTGCTGACTGGAACATGTATACAGGTTGATTGGAAATTCGACGAATTCCTAAAAGGAGTTTGTTCTGCAACTCATATGGAGTAAATTTGCCCATGGAACCGGTGGTCGGTGGTCATCCGAAGATCAGGCAGCTTGATGAAAATTCCCGCCTTACTACATTAAAAGGCAAAATGTGAAAAAAGTAGATTAGATTAGATCCATCCTGTGCAATAAATTAATAAGTATACTTTAATTGCAGTTTCTCATGCTTTCGTCATTATCTGGTGTTCGACAAATAATGCCTTACACGAGTGCCTGGGCTTTATACCAATCATCGTTCGCAGTGCTCGCTTCAGTCGAGTTTCCCCATAGTATCGTGCCGTACGACATCAGCGAGTGGAAGTACGCATAGTACGTTCAACTGCTTGTCGGTAGAAACTTTTTCAACTCTATTACCACGCCATAAGGTCCAAAAGTGTTTCTACCGAAGTGTTTCTAGCCGTGTGTACGTCTGTTTTAGCGCGAAGGTGGATATGAGTGGCTTTAATTTACGTAGAGCGAACACCGCACTGCTCAGTTTATCACACAGCTTATCAACATGCACTTTCCAGTCTAAATTTGGGTCCAATAAGAAACCCAGAAACTTGCAGTGGTCGGTATGTATATTAATTATTTATTACGTAAATTTTAGGCACATTTTGTATTTGGTTTGTAATTTGTTTTTATATATGGCAGTTGATTGACCAGCCCGTTTAGGCAAAACTGAGTTATAAATAGATTATAAAAAACTATACGTTAAATAGTGCGGCTCATTAACATCGGAATGCGGTATTCGTCACCCACGTGCGATTCGCAGATCACTCGCCAATCAATATTTTGTCAATTATCAAACGGTACTTTGTATTGTCTCTTTATAGCTATAAGAAATTAGAACAGGAAATAATACCCGAGAAAAAAAAATGTTACCTAATGAGGCCAAAGGTATTGACAATGAAGGCAAACTTTATACGGTACAGAATATAAGAAAATTATTGTAGCATATACGAGTGTAATTGACAGTTAATAAAGTTGTTTTTCAATAATTACACATACATTTTTCACATTAATAATTCTCCTGTATTCAAGTAACCACTTAGGTAACCTATGTAAAATTATCGATAAGAAACCAGATAATAAATAATAGCGAGGTACCGCGATCCTAATTATACATGTTCGTACACACGGACGCAGAGCCATGTAAAAAACCTGTAAAAACAAACCTTAGAAACAAGGTATCTGCGTAAGGTATTACCGCTGACATGCCGCCCTCGGTATACCTTATAGTTGTACCATGGTGAACAGTCACCGCAGTGCAGCAAGGTCGAAGCCATGGCGTCCAGCCAACACCATACGCTCTCTAAATCTATGCGGAAACGTTCATTTTGTTTTAGCTATTTTTGCGCGCCGTGAAATTGATTTGGCAACACTTGATCCAGAGTCGACCGTGAAACTCTTAAGTATTTCTCTGTAGAATTTTAAAGGTTGTGTGTGAGCGATGGCATTATTTGTCGAACACCAGATAATGACGCACTATTCTCATTACCTGTTTGAGGTCCTCATGTTCATCCGTAGGAATCTGTTGAGTTTCGAGCGAGTGGAAGTACCGGGTAAGCATCTTCGTCGAACCGGATGCCTCCAAAATGTGCAAAGGCGCACCGCGCTGCACGCGAAAAATCCCCGCGTTATTGGACCTACATATTATGAGCAACTGCCCGCTGATATAAGAAATGAATCTTCTGACGAAACGTTCAGGAGTCGACTGAAGAACTTTTTATTGAATAAAGCATTATAACTCTTTGAAAGAGTATCATATTTTTATACATTAACTATTACTATTTTAGATTTTAACTATATTTTTACATTTTAACTGACGAATATATTGTGAAGGCATATAATTTGACATGTAATTTGTATAATTTTACAATATGAAAATAAATAAACTAAACTAAACATATACAGTATCTATTTATGCACAGAAAAAAAAGATATCTTGAACCAAATAATATTATTTAAGTTAAGATCTTTTGGGTTTTCGATATAAGGAAACTCGAAAACGTCTTAGATTGAGAAATAAAATGTTTTGTATTATAGTTCTCCGTCCAAGAGCTAAATTTCTTATATCAATTTTCAACTGTTATCTTATTGTAAAAACTAAAAGCTATCACATGAAGAACCAAACTTAATTGATTGAAGCATCTATCACACCAAGAATGAAACTAATTTAAATAAAGAATTTAAAGCTCTTTTTTCAAAAAGCTAAATGTGTTCCTACCCCAAGAGCGAAACTACTTTGTTTAAAAATTTAAACTTCTTATACAATAAAAACTATAATAAAAGGCTCTTTTTAAAAAAAGCATTTTTTTATGTCTTGTTTTTTCTTTTTATTCCTTTTGCTCTCTGCCGGTATTTTTGATATTTGATCTTTTTATTTTTTATCTATTATCTCATTTGTTTCCATTTCTATTATTTATTAATGTTATCATTAACTATTACATCATTAAATCATATCATATCAACCATTATAATTTACCAAATGTCCTGGGGGTGGCTGGATTCGAACCCGCGTCCATCGGTATTGTAGTTCCTCGCTCTGACCATTAGACCACAGGCTTAGTTAGCAAACTTATCGAAATTTTGATACCGTTCCGTCTTTGACACAGTATTTTGTACCGAGCAACAATTATTTGCCTTAATATCGCCTTAACTCTTCATTGCATATCTAACTAGGTCTTGAGCGAAAGAACTTAATGTTTTTGCGAAGCAAAATGTTATTTGCCTTAACATAGTATTAACTCTTCATTGCTTACCTAACTAGTTCTTGAGCGAAACAACAACTATCTTATACCAAGCAACATATTATTTGCCTTAATATTGTCCTAAATCTCCATTTAATATTTTTCATAATTCTTAAGGAAAACTATTTATTTTTTCAATCAATTAATATTTTACTTGCTTTTAAAATTTTTTCATTGTTGATGTCAAAAATAAATGGTTTTAATTCGAAACATCAATTTCAAACCTAGTAATAGAATTCTTATTAGAAGAAATTCCCTCTTGAATTTTAAGAATTCGGCATTTTTAATACGTTAGAGTGATTACCTTAATCTAAGACATTTAACTTTAAATTCAAGCAATATCAGTTGAGACATATTGCGTTCTTGTTTTAAGAGATCATTTTTTTCTGTGTGAGTATATCTATCTATCTTCATTGAAGAAAGGGCTGTCACAGTAGAGAGAGGCTTATTTACTGCGGTGACGACTAACGATGATGATAAGTTGGCAGGTGGGTAACTTTGGTATTTAGAACGTTTTCCTTGTACGATAAACTGTAAAGATTTCAGTTAAGCTACATTAGGTTATATTGAGGATTTAAAGCTCTGATAAAGCAAGAAATGAGAAGAAGTGAATGTTGAAACAACAGCCTTTTAGAAATCTGAACGGACTGAAAATTCGAAAACTTTGGTACGTAAGCCCTCATTTTTGAAATAAATCTTCAACGTTCGTAACAACGGGTCGTATTGCCAAAAAGATACATACGAGTATTCTCTTATTTTTCTTTGCTACACGCGAACAGTTTATTTTGACATAATCGGCCAATTTGCAGCCACTACGACAAGTAAAGTCATTATTAGCTCGTAAAAATGTCATATTAGGAATTTGGACTGCGATTGTGTAAAAGTTTTAAAATTCTTGTGGACTTTTAAATCAATTACCGATTGTGACGCAGTTACGACAAAATATAACACATTTACCCTTTTTATGAGGAGTACAAAAATCTAATTGAACGAATACAGAAGAAATTTGTAAAGTATTTCAATTTTAAGAACAATTAGAAAACTGTCATAATCAGAACATTCTTACTTTAGAAGAGCGTAGATTAATGCTTGATATGGGCCTACTTTATGATATAATAGGTCTTTACCTATGAAATTGCCGAAATTTTCTTACAGATTAATGAGATCATAATTCCTATAATTCTAATGCTATGTTTTTCATTGATTTATATTTGAAAGTTGACTTCAAGGTTATCAATTTACGCATAAAATAAAGTTTTTATTTTTACTTTATTATAAAAAATTAAAGGTTTAAAAATTGTTCGTCTTAAATGTCGTCCGATTTCATCATTAGATTTGTTATATTTTTTTACAGATAATATTTTTCGAAAATTAAATTTAAGCTTCTGTTAGCTTAATGTCTTCCCAATAACGCTTAAAAAAATTAAAAAGATTGGATTTATAATTCCTAAGAAAAATGCAAAAATGTTAGTACTGAAAATTGAGTTTACCTAAAATTCGCCATACAAAACGGCAATTTCATAGGTAAAGACCTAATATTACATGGAAGGCTGGACTGCCCTGATATGCTGAAACTCATAATATTCAATGTTCCCAGACGTCGCACTAGGCATACTACACTCTTTTGTGTTCCAACTCACTCCACCAATCACGGTCAGAACGCTGTATTCACCAGAATCGTAAGAACTTTCAACTCAAAATTTCACGAAATTGATCCTTTTATTCTTAACAAGGACTCGCTTAAAAAGAAGTCAGGTCAATAATGACTGAAGATAGTTATTATTAATTTCTTCTGCAACAGCCTATTCCAAAAATCCAAAAGATCAATTATTCACTTATGTAAGTTTGTTTTATACATCCTCCCTTAAAAAGCTCGGTTTATTTAATTTAATATTTCTATATAATATATATGTATACATAATGTACTTATAAGAACTATTTAGTATATTATATTTTTATTGCACTACACACACTCATACTCACTCACCCACATAACACACAAAACATACACACACACACATACGCACACATTATCATTGTTTTTAACTTAATTGCTAATTGTTTTTCGAACTTCTCGACATTGTACGCTCTTGCGAGTATCATTAGGACCTCACATAAGTTTTTAAATGATATATGTGGATAGCTGTAATTGGCCTTTCTATCTTAAGTTTTGCTTTGTTATTCTAAATACTATACCTAAGGCTGTAATTATCCCAAAAAAAAAATGATTGATTTAAAATGAGATGTGAAACTATATCATTATCATATCAGCCGTAGGATGTCCACTGCTGGACATTGGCCTTCTTTAAAGATCTCCATGACGACCGGTCGTGCGCTGCAAATATAAAACGAAACAAAGTATTATAAAGGTGCAAACGCATAGCGGACATCCCATCTATACCCATTTACCCATCTCCCATGACGAAAGAGTAAGTAGGGAGTTCCGACCGGCACTATACTCGTTATCCAATCGCTATGCAGCATGTCATGACCAATTGATGTATTACCCTCATCACATCTGCCATTTGCATCTTGTCTGTCTGCAGATGCACCAGTAGGTTTATAGCAGCCAGATCTAATAGCCAGCAATATCTTACTATCTCTAGAATCGCCTCTTCTGGTGTTGCAAGTGTCCATGGGCGGCATTCCCACTTTCCATCAGGTGGGCTGTCTGCTCGTTTGTAGATTTTGACATTAAAAAAATCTATCGTACGCGAGGGTTCGTTATACTCATTCTCATCATCATAACATATATCTCATGAAACTTCCGCTACAGTACCATAGTGACCACGCTACCACCATGTATCACCATCACCACCATAGACCGTGGTTGTTGGTGACCACAGTATGTAAAATGGTACGATACTAGGACGCTGTTGCCCATCCTCCGGTACATAACTTCTTAGTCGCCTCTTACGACACCCACGGGTAGAGATTGGTTGGTACTATTCTTTTCCGGCACCACACGGGTAAATGCTATATTGCTTCGTTATATTACAAGAAGCTCTTGGTCTCTTGGCCTGCTGCCTTCTGCGCCGAAGGTCGCGCGGGTTAGGGTTCGTGGCAGAACAAACTTTTGTGTAGTAAATATAGTAGTTTTTTCTGAGTCTGACTGTATGTATATCTGTTTCTGACACCCATATAGGCTTTGCATCATATCGCCTACAGCAGGCCGCTACGAAGAACAATAAAGATTTGATTGTTCTGTGTCAAAAGCGCTATCCAGACTAAAATGGTAGTTTCAATTAAATTATAAGTAACAACTGGATAGACCACTTACAGTCTTAAATACCCCTTGACGGGAATGCGGAACGACAACCACTATCTCGTACTTGTCTACTAAACTACAGTTACTAATTGGAATGCTCGCAATAGAAAAAATCAATATATTTGTGTTGAACCAACTCCTTTTTCGCCTCCATCTAAGTGGCTAGTACTTCTAGCATAAACTATTGAACTTTGTACCATTCTTATTTCAATAGCTGTAGGAGCTATAGTCGCACTGCGAGTGTCAAGTTTGACTTGTTCTTGACTGTATAGTATAATATAACGCGCACGTGGTCAAATGTATGAATATTGAACATTCTTTATTATCACGAAAGCTAAGAATCTTTTAGTCCAGTCGCTTAACGTCTTATATCGCCTTTACGTGGACACGCCTTAACATTTATAAGGCGTGTCCACGTACTAAGCGGCCGCGACATTACGTCTGAACCCGAACTGGTGACTGCTAGTGGCAAAACAACTTAGCGTTTCCATATTTGCCGTTTATCCTGACAACTAACTTAGACAGCACGCTAAGTAACTAACTAGCTTACTTATAGGTGGAGACCGGTGACTTTTCAGACCATTCCCGACGAGGATTTTCCATATTTTTTTCTTTTTCCGTCCCTTGGCACGACATCCTTTTCAGGCACGCGTTGGTCCAGGTATAATTGGTTAATATAGCTGTCCCATTGAAGTGACGTGAGGAAGTGAGCAGTTAGCTGGATCCCCCATTCAGCGCTGGAATGCGGAGGCGTCCGGCCATCAGAATAGGTCCCTCCATCCTCGATTGGTTGTGCCACTTTTGTACTGCACACGCAGAATGCATTGAGGTCAATTTGTTTACAAAATGGTGTAAGGATATGACACCAATGACAGTCCATTTTCAAGTGATCTTCGAAGACTTAGTATAAATTTGTATTATTACAGAAATCATCATCATATTCGTATGGGTTGCAAGGTCCCAGACCGAGCTTACAAACCGGTGTCAGTTGTTAAATTAGGGTTTTCATAATTATTATTACCTTAGCTGTAAAGAGTGCTTTAGGTTTACTAAGATTCTTAAGAAGATATTTGACTAAACTATCCACAGTCCAGCTGTGTCTCTGAAGTTTACTGCACACGTAACACCATTGTTTTATATTATATCACCGGCATTCGTCAGCATTATTGGTCGTGTTTGTTTGTTATTATCATTATGTTGCTGGTCACGGTCGGTCAGAAGGATACATCAACGATACTATTACTCCAGTAACTCGACCGAGTCAGCAATCAAGTGAAAGCACCGTCGGATTCATTAGAATTCAAATACGGGTTCTATTCGCAGGAAATTAATTTATGCAAATCATAATTAGATCGGTAGAATAAATTATATGGATCATCAAAATCTGTTAAACACATCGAACGGTGCATGTTTGTAAAAAGAAAAATAACCATAGGAACTTCACTAAGATCAGTTGAGAATAACTGGTCTAAAATGCCTGCTGAAAGATTTGTCCCATACAAACATGTGTACAGACATATTAAAATGGCAAGTTAAATAAAAGCTTCTAAAAAGGGAGGTCTTTGGCAACTACGAGTATGTCTTGTATAAGATAACATTTTTAAGTTCCTCTTGAAAGGTTTAGATAATTTTACAGAAAAATTTAAAATTATTTCATGTAGTATGCACGGCAGCAAACAAGAGGTAACAAAACTACGTTACGAACGAACTCCCGACATCAGAGATTCGCTCAAGGTCAAACAAAGAGTAATCACTTTTGCGCGCCCGACTGTACTTTTAATAAAGCTAATAGTCTTTTAAATAGACCCTTCCAATGAAAGTATAGTTAGGTTTCAAGTTCCTTAGCGAAGGAAGATGCACGAGTTACGTAACGGAGCCGAGGCCGTGGATTGGCCTATTCTGCGGCGGAGGCTGTCTCGACGATTTATGATTGGCTGGATTTATTTCCGGAGCTTTTGCTTTGGTAATACGACTTACTAGTGCCCGATAGATTGTTATTACAGGAGTTTAGGGTTACAACCAAACTTGCAAGAAAATAAACTTTTATGGCGCAACTTTGTCATCATCTGTCTGTATAATCCGTTCCACGAGTCAATGCAAAATCTTACCAACACATTTTGCAGCCGTAGAACCAGACAAAGTACGACGAACCAGAGTATATTTGACGGAAAAAATAACATTGTCTTACAAACTTGTTTTTTCTGATTACTATTGATCATGGAGCACAATAGCCTTGATATAGCTGCAAAATGTGTTAGTAAGCTTTGGCACTGACTCGTGGAACGGACTATACGAAAAACCCAGCCCCTAGTAGGTATGTTTCCAAGCGGAATTAGTTTGAACAAATCCCTTGGGAACCCGATAAAACTACCTTTACCAACTAGACATTCCGTTAGATGCAAATCGTTATCTTCTAAGTTAATCTTACATAAACCGTTTCTATTTTATTTTAAGAGGTTCAACTTTAAAAGCTCAAGCAAGTTAAGTCATAAAACATTTTTGTCTTATAAGAAATTCTTCAAGATTTCCTACAAAAACTAGTTGCCAATATCCCCTATTTACGGCTTTTAGCAAGCTTTTCGCTATTCAGCAAACTTAGGAGGGACCTTATCGCCTCAACTGAACATGTTAATAAATTACGCCCAACCTGCAACTTCACCGTTTTTGGAAGACCCCTGATATTTGTCATCTTTCCTTTATTTTCCAGAGTTCCAGTTTGACTTCACGGGTCGTTTGATTTTCGTCGGTGTAATATCACAAGGTTCATTTGAGACAGACTGCGGACTTTCTTGTCGAAATGGGATACTTAGATTAGCTTGTCTCCACTACTGCCCGATTTATACACGAATATAAATTTACACTCGCAGGCAATAACAAATATCGAACGAAACGATTGTTATAATGAGTTCTCCGCAAAGTTAACATATCATCTTGACCACAATTAACACTAAGGGATTTTCAATGACTGTTGTCAAACGTTGTTTTTAAGTGTAGTCCGCTGATCACTGTTGGTAATTAATTTTTGAGGAATAGGCATTTGATAGTAGCAATCAAACTGACTGAATAATTTTCATACTGATTACCACTGAAAAGATGGAAAGACGACATAATAGCAATAGCCGGAAAAAATTGGCATAGTGGCTCAAGATAGAGGCTTTCACCGCAAAAGGCGGCCCTTACTTACACCTAACAAAAAATAACATAATTTTTAAGAAACAGATTCAGATTTATTTCATAATTCAAATAATTACATGTCAAATGTATTAAAATATAGTAATGTAGAATATTATTCTAATTGTTAATTACTTAATTATTTTAAAATAAAATAATTAAATTATGCATATTACATTTACCTAAGGCAGGTAGTCTAAAATAACTAATTGTTTGTGTCTGGGATACCGATGCGCGTATGCCCTTATGGAAGTCATTAATGTTATAACAGGCAAGTTTTAGCAATATATCTTTAAGTTTATTTATGAACGTTTGTGTACTAACAAAACTAACATATATAAATTAGAACCCATTATTTTAAGAAAGTACACTGTAGACAGATTGTTTTGTAAGGGAAAAATTATAATTGGTGGCAACATGATGGTTTGTCCTTATGCTGATCTGCAGCGTCATCCAGTTGAACTTTCAAGGTAGGTAGTTAAGGGGTCTTACGCACCAAAGGCACAGAAAAATCTATAACCGAAGGAGTAGACGCAAGTTTGAGGTTCGTTAGGGATCGTGATATTTTACGATAATAGTTAGATATCTACCAAAATTCTTACGTCGTCGCCGTAAACAAAAAGTTTTCGCATTACATCTTCCGCTAATCGATACCGTTACAATAAGTGGAGAAGCCTAATCCTCCGTTCTGAACTTAAGCTTCTAATTCGCTGGAGTTGTCTCGAATCAACCTTGATCCCAGCAATGACCTAAGAACAGGCGGAACCTGTTCTACTGTGTTTATTTATTTTCTTCTCGTACTCTAAGTGTCTCGGAACAAGCATAAGATTTTATTGTATCAAAATAAAAGAGTTTTTCTCGAAATGCGTTAGTAGAGGGAAAGTTAAAGAAGTCTAGACATTTCTAAAAACAACTTGAAAAGAAAGGGTTCAGATACTTTAGGATAGATCTTCAGGGATATAATATGGTCTAGATATTTTTTTTTCGATTTGGTACATGTATGACGTATGTTCCAATGAGAAATTGCATATTCTAGTCTGAACTATGATGTTATCATCATAACATCCCATGAAACGTCGACTGCAGAACCGGGAGCTTTCTCCAGAACTTCAGCAAAAACGCGTGGTACTTTGGAGGGGATTTACTATAGTCACCACGCTTGTAAGCGTTGTTGCTGGCGACCGCTCTTGTTGGTGACCGCAGTATGTAAGATGGTACGATACACAGATGCTGCTGCCCATCCTCCTGTTTAAATAAGCCCTTATTCAGCTCTTATACGACACGTGTCAACCGGTAGAGATGCCGATTCTTTGCCGGCACCACACGACAATTTTTTTATGATGTGTACTGTTTCAATTGTAGTTTAGCTATGTCTCTTTATTCATTGCCAGTGTCTCTAAGCTGACTCTAATAATGCCATGCATAGACTTCGATGTTAAGTATCTAGTTTACGTGACTAGTTTAATTCTAACTTAAAGCAGTCTTCCTTACAAAACATAAGTACGCAAATTACAGTGTTTCAATATTGGGGTGATAGACTCCAAGGGAACTAGGAATAATTAAACTTTCCAAACATTTTGCCCTTAGTCATAAAAGAATTAGGAATTGTGAACAAACAGATAAGACGATTAAAAAACATTCGAGTACTGACCTGCTAGAATGCTCCTGGAAGTTCCCTCCGTCCAGCAGTCGCACTTTAGCGAAGAGAACAGCGGAGACAAAAGGCACCTCCGTTAGTTCCTCGAGGCAGCACACCACTTCGAACTTGTAACGTTTCTTCTTGGACATGAACGCCATGACTCCCGCACCATGGATCACCCCCACTGCCCCTCACTTCACCCCTCACACTTCACGATCACTTCACATGTGTGTTTTACAACGCACTTGAACTGAATCACTGGTTTGGTTTAGATCCTCCTCACCGCATAGTTAGACCTGTAACAAATGATGGAGACATTAAGATAAGGTTCCGATGATAACGCTAATGGACTGGTTTCGTTTTATTGTGCAACTTAAGGTGCATACAGACGGATGTATTTTATAACTTTTTAAACACTCGCGCCGGGTATTGTTTTAAATTTTAAAACTAGACAGTTTTTTTTTCAGACTTATAGGTATTTAAATAGTTGTCAAATATTAGTTTAATTACCTGTTGTTTTATTTATTGAAGATTATTTGCGCCGCGAACCGGTAATAAATGTTACGTTAATCGCGACGAACGTTTTAGCCGCAAGCAAACGAACGGAGCGCGACGTGCTCACTCGTGAAGCCGCGACGTTACACTGAAGCGCAGTACAGAGAAGTACAGTGTCTGAAGGATGTGGTACGCTCGGAAACTAGTACGTAGAAACAAAACCAGTATAAGCTGGACCAGCGCTACGCTACGAACGCCCGACACCAGAGACCCGCTCAAGGTCAAAGTTTTTTCACCTACGTGCAACCGTTTGTACGGATGATAAGATTGTCACTATTAAAACGCCTGCGTTGAGAAAATAATTTGTCTGTTAAATTAAGGCAAGGCTGTCGTTGACAGGTCATGCAAACCGCAGTTGCCATAAGACGTCAACAAAGTGCAGTGCGTCTATTTGGGCCCTACAAGCCTTTCCTTTTACGAAGACATTTTGATTACCGTTTTACGTGACACGAAGCAATTTCGTCTGTCTATTTATTTCGAGGAAATTCTGCTAAAAGATTTACGTTGTATTTCTAGAATTCAATGCGATTTATCTTGCAGAATATCTTCAAGAGTGGGACATCGCTTATCCACTAAAAGCTAGACTTATCTTAACTTATGCAATCTTGGAGAAATTTAGTTCCATTTTTGTAGGTTACGTGTCTCGGAGCGAAGAACGACAAAAAAAGAACACAATGTCATTTGGCAACCAAAATATCGACCTAAAAAAGCAAATTAATATGAAATGAGTCTTTTATTGAAACAATTAATCAAGATAAGTGACAAAACAGTTCTGATAAGTGACAAAGCAATGACATTTAAAAAAAAAAAATTGACGAACGATAAAATTATTCATTACAAAATATTAACAGCCGCCTAACTGTATAATCAGTAAGGTAAGTTATAAAATCCTATACTATAAAACGAGCAATATTTGTATATATATATATATATTTGTTATCGGTTTCTCGAAAACGGCTCTAACGACTTTGATGAAATTTAGCTTACTTTTGGGGGCAAAAAATCGATCTAGCTAGGTCTCATGTCTGATAAAATTAGTTTTCCCCATGTTTTTGAGCATTTTGTTAATTCCGCGTTTTAGACAGAAACTTACAGCGCCATCTGTTGGCGAGTAGCAAAGCTTGCTCACCCGATGATATTTTCAGGTAGAGGCGGCTATTATAGAGCGAAGCTCGGTTGCCCAGCTTTGATATAATGTGAGCATTTTGACACCGACTGATAGAAACTGATAATATTTCCAATCAATATCCGTTACTTATTTTGTCTTCTCTATATGAAATCCGTCTATTAATTAAGTAAAACAACAATAATACACTACTGAATTAAATACAAATCGGATGTGGAAGATGCTGTACTTTACTTCTGACACACATTAAGGTCATATGTAATCCTACTCCATGAGATGCAGTATTTACGCCAAGGAGATGCAGATGCACCTGTCAACACGCTTATCTCTGATCAGATCACACGATGATATAGTCCCCTGACTGATCTCGAGTGTCCTCACGTAACTCCTTATCTGGACCCGGTGCGGTGTTGAAGCTGGGTGTTCTTTGAACGAGTACAGTTGCACTTGCAAATAATATCGCATAAATAATGGGGCGAGTCACTTACCCCTTAAACACGCTAGGCAAAGTCTATCTTGGTATCAGGCACTGAATACACATACAATAGGTAAATGACACCGAGACACAGAAGAAACATTTATGTTCGCCACAGAAATGTTTGCCCTGGGCGAAATCTACCACGATCGCTAGCAACCGCACCAATAGAACAGTATTCGACCTGGGCGGAGACTTGGACAGAATTTCACGGTTGGACGAAATAAGACTTGGACCAGTTGGTACCTAGTCCCGGAAATCGAAGCCGCGATTCTCGTAGTATGCACGCTTAAATTATATCAGCGGCAACAGATGACTGATGCCTGCTACGAGCTAATATTACGTTCCCCGGGTCCCAGCGACCTTTACCAGATCGACCCACATTCTGTCACGCGCCTTTGATGACTCAAAGTCAAAGTATCATCATCATCATAACATCCCATGAAACGTCCACCACAGAAAGTAAGTCAAAGTATGCTTTATTAAAATTAGGATTAATTGTTCACTTTATGACGATAGTTAAACTAAAAGCTACTTCCACAAAGTGGGGTCATGTGGAAAATAAAAAACCAGCCAAGTGCGAGTCGGACTCGCGCCCTAAGAGTTCCGTACCTATCTTCTATATGATATACTAAAAGCTTTTGCTCTTTGATTTTAAAAACTCCGCGACCATCCAACTTGATCCCTCTTTTATAGAAAAGTTCTTGAAACGGGAGCTCACCTTAATTGGTTACTATTAGTTGTGAGAAAAATTTAAATATTTAATGATTTTACACTTTTCCCTTTATTTATACTGTGAGACCTAGCTTCTTGCCAAATTTCATAATTTTAGGTCAACGGGAAGTACCACGGAGCAGAAAATCCTTACTCCGTGGGAAGTACCCTGTAGGTTTTGCGTTTTTGCATAAATGTATGAAGATGAGGACATAAAAAGCCATATCTTTTGATTGCGTCGTTGTAAAAAAATTAAATTTTCAGATCTTGTGCGGTTCATGGACCTTAATATTCGTTATCAATTTAAACCTGATACCTCTTCTCCTTCGTGAGAAAAAGGGTCTTGACAGACAGACGGACAACAAAGTGATCCTATAAGGGTTCCGTTTTTGTATTTTGAGGTACGGAACCCTAAAAAGAAGTAACAATAAAAAACCCACGCACTCTTTTCAACATGTGTGATTGAATACAATGTTAAGGGTTGACATAATAAACATAAGTCAATTTGAATTAGCCTGCTAGAACTGCAGTTTACTCCCATGGATTTTTATCCTAGCTCTAGGTAATCTGACTCCACAGTTTATTTTTATTAGACGAAAGACGTCAACTACTAGACAGACCTCCGCTACAGATCTCTGCGGCGACCAGTCCAATGCTGCCCGCGACTTTCAACGATTGTCTGTTTAATCTTCAACCATTATGGTAATTCGAAAGTCAATGTACGTCTATGATGTATCTCGTTCAAAATTTATTTATTATTTATGTATGTGGATGATGTGACTGTGTGTGTATTGTAGTGTAGTGCGAGTTGACTAAACAAGCGCAAGCGAGTGCACTTGATCGGATTCGGCCGCTAATCCTCTGATATCGCCGGCTTTCGACACGTGGCTGGGCTTAGTGGTATCACGCTGAACAAATCATTAAAACGTGACTTTACTTCACCCACGCACATCCTAGACGCAATCTTTAAAAAAAAACATAATTTTCATGAATCTAAAAAGCTGCCTTCTTCATATGGTCATCTAAATGTATTCTATTTCATGACAAAAGAGGACTTTTACTAGACAAAATGAATAACTAAAAAGGGTCAAACCTGTAGATATTTGATAGTTTTTCTGTGTGTTCGTTGTTGTAACAAACGTGTACAATAGTTTACATTGTGTTATTAAAGAGGAATCTTCTCTTAACTGCAAAGTGTTGTTTTACTAAAACCCCAATTCTTTCGTGGAATGGAGTCAAGGAGGCCGTGCAATGCCATCTTTATTAGTACTGTTGCATATTTTTCTTTGGGTTTCGAAAAGTTAGGAGATTCAAACCAGATATTACCCCATTTTAAAATAAACAACAACTGAGCTACCTAAACGTCTCTTCCTCACGGTCCTATGCACTTAAGTTAAATATCTGCATTTATCGTTAGCGATAAGAATGAGCTTCAGTTGACAGGTGCATTAACATTGTGATGATGTAAACATTGCATCTTATCCGGTCACAAAGGAACTGGTGGCTAATAATAAATGTCATTGTAAAGCGCCATCTGATTCAGCCTTGTTTAAGTTGATAGTTGCTTTGTTATTGTATAAAAGAGAGCAGGAAAAGTGTAATTAGTACTCTAGCAACTTGAAGTCGCTTAACCGCCTGCGAACTCAGGTAGGCAGCTGTATATCAAACATGATGTGTAGAGCTTCCTTGATAGAGCTGTTGCAAAAGCACTGATTGTGGAGCTTTATCTCAAAACTTGGCAAATTTGCTGTTTTATTCACTGAGCCCCAAACTTTAGGCATAAGACAACGTTAAATCATAGTTAAATATTATAGTCAGAGAAAAAGCACGATCATCGGACTTAGAGACAATTCTTCTTCTTTTCGAATGGCAAAACTGACTATAAAAGCTTAGTCCAAAAAGTAGCTGTCGTTATCAGAGAAGCCCCACCTCTTCATAAGTTCCCCGCACCTGCCAACGCCTGACCGCAGTCTGTTCAGAAACTGCCATAATATATAGACCAGGGAAGATTTTATTTTATTTTTATTTATTTAGGAAACAAACAGCCATTGCAATAATAAAACAAAGATAACACATTAGGATAATAACAATAAGCCAAAACTGTTTCCACTATAAGCTACTACATAATCACACAAGATCGTGTCCTGATGGCAGCTTTTTGTTGTTGTTGGTGGTAGATCGTTCAGCGTTGATCGAATTGTACTATCATACTATACTATCAGTCGACGCCGCCGTCGTCGTAGCATAAACCGCAAGCATAACACATTCTGAACTACTACACCTAAATGATCGACGTTGATCAATGGTAGTGCAGATCCATCGCATTTTGATCGTGCAAGTGTTAAAAGTAACACCTGAAGACAGAGTTCAAGACAATTTGGGAATATTATTCCGCCTAAAAGCCATGAGATTTTAATAGTCCAGTCAAGTTGAGGGAACACGCGACAAGAAATTTCCTCTAAGATGTTCTGACAATGTAAAGAAGGCAGTGAAAAAACTCTTTAACTTGTCGTTCTCTGGAGGCAAATTGTAGTATATAATACTGTTGAATATTGATCTCTGGAAACTTTACTAGGTATTTTAATAACACACGTAATATTTTTACGAAGTTTTATATATTCTGCTTTAATTAAATTTATTTTTGACATTTAGACACAATCGCAGGTTCAAATCCGGCTCGCTTCAAATTTCTTTCTTTTTTAGGGTTCCGTACCTAAAAAGAAAAAAACGGAACCCTTATAGGATCACTTTGTTGTCCGTCTGTCTGTCTGTCTGTCTGTCAAGACCCTTTATCTCACGAACGAGTAAAGATATCAGGTTGAAACTAATACCATATATTAGGATCTATGAACCACACAAGATCTGAAAATTTCAATTTTTTACAACGACGCAATCAAAAGATATGGCATTTTATGTCCTCATCTCCATACATTTATTCAAAAATGCAAAACCTACAGGGTACTTCCCATTGACCTAAAATTATGAAATTTGGCAAGAAGCTAGGTCTCACAGTACAAATAATGGGAAAAGTCTGAAATCATTAAATATTTCAACTTTTCTCACAACTAATGGTAACCAATTGTTGTGAGCTCCCGTTTCAAGAACATTCATATAAGAGAGGGGTCAAGTTGGATGGTCGCTGAGGCGATTTTTGTTTTAGTTCTATTTTAAAAACGGGAACACTTACAAACTTGAAAATTGGTATGTTTATAGTGCATAAGCTATAAAATAACAACAAACAATAAAATTTGGTCAAGCGCGTGTCGGACTCAAAAAATCTAGCACATTAACTTACTGAAATTTCAACTAATACAATTATGTTTATGTGGTGGTACGGAACCCTCAGTGCGCGAGTCCGACTCGCACTTGGCCAGTTTTTTTAATTCGCTTTCTTCCTCTATCTATTTAAAAATATACTGATTTGCCAATTTGATATAGATTAGAAGTTAAATAGGTTAAGTACTTACAAAAGTTGGCAAGATATAGAAGCCTTCTGGAAGCATTGCCAAAAAGGACATTCACATATCTGAAACAATGAAATAATATAATAAATCTTCATGAACTAAGTCTCTGTAGCCAACGATTCAAACATAAAACTTAAAACAGATATTTGAGGCAACATCTTCTAGTATCAAAACAGGAATTTCCAAGAAACTAGACTGAACGTCATCAACTCAGGATCTTAGGTACAACATTTTCCAAATTGCTTGAAAATTACATACCAAATTAGTATGGCAGAGGATGTAATTAAGATAATCGACGCTAACTAAATCCACACTTGGAATAGCAAAATCTGCCAATTACGGCGCAACCTTCGCGTGATCAGATTTCATCTAATCACAAGTCTTAATTCATGTTTTCTCTTAGATATGAATCGAGTGTTCGATAATTGTTATTTCGATCAGCATTGTAAATAAAGCATTGTTCGTTCGTAGTTGTTGAATAAGTCATCGATTGCTGTAATTGTGTCTATTAAATCAGATCGGCCTTCTGCTATTACGCAATGTATAATGACCCTTGACCTTCGATCCTCGATTGGGAGCACAGGTTGGCAGATTCGCACCTCTTAATTAAAATCGAGTGCTATTATTTAACGAATAACTTCATCGAGTGATTTCATGATACACTGACGTAAATTTTAATTTCCCTATAGATTGCGTGGGTGAAAATTTAGAAGAAATCTCTGATAACTAAATTCCGTACTCATCCCGATCACCTGCAAGAAATTTGTTACAAACAAGATGTTCGTTTTGAACAAGCATTATGCCTAACCAGACAAGATCCAGAAACCCATTTGCGTCACTTTGGAAGTCAACGGTTCTTTTAAGTATCGCGATGGGTTAACAGCGAACGATATGAAACAAGTGCCTGTGTTTATGATACTCCCGTTGGAATGCTGGCTTATGCTGGACTAGCGCCAATATCGTTCACCTTGAGTCTACAATACTCTTTAGGATGGTTAGAGCCTATAGCTTTCGGGAAAATGTTTTACGGGACTATTTGGCAACGCGTTCATTGTTTACCGAATATCAAAGTGTTGCAATTACCAAAGAACATTACATATACAAGTGTAGCGAATAGGCAACAGCGTTTAACATGTCAGGTATAATAATTTTTCTATTATAAAAATAAATATACTTTACTACTTAGAAAGGTGCACTGTATGTAAGTAAATCACAAACAGATTTTGATAAAATCATACATACATACAGCTAGGAAAACCTACTTTGTTATGTTGTCTTAAGTCTAAGTTTAGATCATATTCTATAAACAGATCTTTGCTGTGTGTATATATGAACTTCATTATAATTATAACAGCGACATGGATTGCCGCGATACAGGTTTTGCCTAAGTGCAGAATCTATCAGGAATCATTTATAATTGTATTTTTTTTCCTGGCACTAAAAGGTTTATTATTATTATGCACCCTTTTTTTTAGCGCCCCGTATACGTTAAGAGATGGTTCTGTTGATGAAACTGAACAAATTTTCCCAAGAAACATAGGTCGAATCACGAAAAAAAAGTTTTCAACTTTCCATGAATTGCATCAGCTGACAGCAAAGGTCGAAATATTTGCTTCGTGTTACGACCCATGTTTTTTGGTAAAAGTTGTTGAGTTTCATGGGCCACCTTTTAAAATATCCATGGTAATAATCGCGCATTTCTATACCTTGGCATACAGTTTTTAAGCTACCCAAATAGCAAAAATATGAGTCTGTAATCCAGATGATTGAAATAGCTACTTCTGAACACGTCAATTGCTCGAAGAATGCAAACTAGACCAAATAAGAAGACAGGCGATAGGTAGATGCAACTAGTTCAGAATTGGGTCAAATCGCTGTCAGCTCAGCTCTACTGCAAGTAGGTCAGTTCGCAAATATGGCCATATCAATTGAGGATTCGTATTCAGTATTCAATGCCAGAACACTTTAGATAGATTTTGCAATAGACTCTTTCCCAGCTGAGGAAAGGAGCTTTCGTATTGATTAACGACTAGAGATCAATTTCTAGTCGGAATTCGCAAAACAGTAGGTGCTACCTGGCCTTATTCCGTTTTTGCCAAATGGTTTTTACGGAGTCGGCCACCTAACCTAGGGGATTTGACGGGGACACTGGTTTTTACACAGAGCGACTGCCATCTGACCTCCGCAACCCAGAGGACAAACCAAACTCAATCCTAGAAATAGTGAAGGCAACGAAGCAGTTGACCACCGCATTAAATCCTCAGTCGATGAAACTTTGCTGGGGGTATTACACTATATGAGACAAACCTTCTATAAAAAAATCCAAAAAGAAATCGGTACTTTTAATTTTTTCATACATTTTTTGTAATTTTTGTATAGAAAAATTTAAAGAACCGATTTTTTTTTGGATTCTTTTATAGAAGGTTTATCTCATATAGTGTAATACCCCAGCAAAGTTTCATCGACTGAGGATTTAATGCGGGGGTCTTCATACAACGATCCGCTTCGTTGCCTAGACTAAAAAGGCTTTTCCAGGTTAGTGACCAACCTAGCTGTCGGAGCTTTCATGACGCCAGATGGCCTGACTTGGCTTAACGACTACTATCTTGACAGTAGCCGGGACCAACGGCTTAACGTACCTTCCGAAGCACGTTGCTTAACTTTTGTGGTCGGGAATTAAGAGCACTCGGCCACGAGCGCGAACATAATCAAGCGAGATAAAGTGTATAGAATTCTATTTAACAATGTTAGACGAAAGCTGTAGTTATCTTGCTTGTGAAACTATTCGTCTTCATAATAAACTTTACTTTACCGCGAAACTATCTCATGAAACTACTGGAACGCTTTGTTAAGAGAATCCCAGCTAAAGTTTAGTAAGACATAAATACTTGCAGTAGGTAAGTAGTGTCAGCGAGAAAGATAAAGTTTTCAGTGGTCAACTTTAAAACAAAAATGGTAACCCCAACTTTTTTGGTATTTGTCCTTTCCGAAAGCATTGTGTCGCGTCGTGTGTGGTATAATCAGGATATCACCCATACTTGGTTGATATTCCGCACATTCGCACAAAGCGCTTTTAAACATCTTTTATAATGCGCACGGCTAAAGAGTGGAATTCTCTGCCTGCGACTGTGTTCTTGAGTTCATATAACCCGAATCTATTCAAGTCGCGAGTGAATAGGCTTCTTCTGGGCAAGCTCGTTCCATCGCCAACCTCATCTCTGTCTTCAAGACTAGATCGAGGTCAAGAGTACCTAAGCCTATTGACAACAAAAATGAAAAAAAAATAAAAATAAAAATGTGAACTCCCATAAGTCAGGATTTGTTCAGGTCCATCTAAATACGTAAAGCAAACGAAACATTTACAGCATTACGACTGAAAGAAGGCTTTAAGGTTCTCTTTGGAAAAAGGGCGAGCATAATAGTACCACGATGTGACCACAATTGCTAGTGCAATCCGTTCGAAACGTCAGTAAAAAGAGGTAAATAAAGCCTTGAGTACCAACCTGATATTAAAAAATCTTATCTCCGATCCCCGGCAACAACCTAAGCTGAGGTCCGAGCCCCGCGAGGCGCCCTTAGGCTTGTAGCCGGCCGAGTTTTTTCTCGGGGTTGAGCCATCCGCTCCCCATTCGTCCGGTTAAGGTTAACAACAAAAAACCACTACACAAAAAAAATACAGTGGGCAAGCAACCTGTAGCTATTCAGAGCGAACATCTTAACCAAGAATTCAGCGTGTCCAAAAATTTTATCTGAGAATATTCAACCTGGCAAAAATGTGTGGTATCGATCTGAAGTAAGGGCTGAAATATATTTTAACAAATGTAAAACGGAACAGCTCATTAATAATGAGGGTGAAGTTATCAGCGGATGGCGCCGGCGCTCGGCTGATAGCAAATGAATATTCCTCGTGCGCCAAATTGCCATTAAATGAGCGTTGGTGACTCTCACAAGGTTATGCAGGCTTGTGGGAACATTTTGCAGTTAAAGATGCATTAGAGATACTCAGGTCCTTAACCAGATTCAACACTAAATCTGTTTATGCATCAAACAAAATTTAGCTAAGACAAGTTTTTCCTCGAAATGGTTTGAATACAATAAAAAAGTATAGAAGGACAAACAAACTAGAAGCCAATACAATCTTCTGTATTTTCAGCGCAGGAAACAGTGACTGACTCAACGCACATATCAACGCATAGCTGAAACGACAGAACGGATTGTACACAGATACTAGCCGACCGCTTAGGGTAGTATAGGTGGCCGGTGCCGGTGGCCGACGCGACGCCGTTGCCGGTGGACGGTGTGCAAAGGTGCGTGCGGATGCGGAAGCGGATGAAGTCACGGGCCACAGCTAGTATAGCAAATGGGTTTGCGGATAGATACAGAAAGTCAATTTAATTTAAACAACAAAGTAACAAGTACTGTGTGCGATTACTAAACCGAACAGACGGTCCAACTAATTCCAGCCACTAAGCCTGAAACCATTTATCTAAATAATAGCCAATTCAACTAATACAATCAATGGATAAAACCATCTCCTGAAATTGATAGAGAAAATACCATTTCGAATATCGCAGAAACAAACAAAATGGCTAATTGGCCATTGGCTAGTTTGTGATTTTTCCCTCAGATAACAAATCTAAAAAATAGGCATTTTTCTGATAAAATCTTCTGATTTGTAGTAACTTGTCATTGTGACATGTGAGCGACAGGACAATTTGTAGGCCAGGATAGACAGAATTAATCGGAAAATGGATCCTGGTGATTTTCCATGGCATTTTCAGCTTTGCGTGTGAGGGTTGGCTCGGTTTAATACCTAGCAGATTTACTCGTAACTTTGCATCTAGGCTGTTATTGCCTAATGGTAAACAATAAAATACTTACTTAATTATTAGACTTTTTTTATGTAACAAGTGAGCTAGCAAGCTTGTGGGCAATCTGATGGTAAGTGGTCACCACCGCCCATAGCACCCACTGTCTTATTAGTAGCATAATTGAAACTAAAAAGCCAGAAAAGCGCGTTACCCACCCTAAGAACTAACATGGTGTGTCTCATGTACCAGTAATTTCAATAGCTCCCTTGCCCTTCAAACCGAAACACAGCAGTACAAGCACTGCTGTTTTACGGCAGAAAAAAGTAACGGGGTGATACTTCCCCAGACGGACATACAAAGCAACCATATTTGTAGTAGTTCTAAAAGTAGAACGTTATTATGAGTAGTCCGTTTGTATTCGACTTTTTAAATATGGTGTTAGTAAATGCCTCAGTTAAAAACATTATATTTTACAAAATAAGTGTGTAAACAGTAGAACTTGTTCCGAAACCAGCCGTCGGGAGCTGATGCGTGGTGCGGAAACCGCATTAATTACCGCGGTGGTGGTGAAATTAGAGTTTTAATTACGAGTAAAACAGTAATTAGCAGAAATATTTTGGAGTTCTAATCAACAGGTTTTAAGAATGTTTCGCATTGGTTCATAAAGACAATAAATACACATAAAAGTAGAACATTTAGTCCACAACTTATACAAAAAGGCATAAATACACATTCTTCTTTCTTCTTAATTCTTTTACATGGGAGTAGGTATAGATCACATCCTTCTTTCAACGATCTCGATATACTTTTTTCGTTTTTACTTTCGAGCGGAGCGAGAAAGGTATTGTATTCGTGAAAAAAAAAAGTTTTTCTAATTTTCTCAAAAATGTGTTAACACAATCATAACGTCTCCCAAAAATGTCCGTCCGTCGGTCGGTCTGTCCGTCACGCTTTGGCCTAACGGCTAAACGAATGGTCCGATTGACACCAGATTTTGAATTTAGGAGTTTTACGCAAATCCATCGAAGGGTTCTAAGTGGTTTCTTGCTGGCTCTCATTTTGAGGGTAGTTGTCATACAACGAAAATGAAAAATCGAAATTTTCTCAAAAACGGCTCATGGAATCTTGATGAAACTTTGCATGACCAAGCATCTCCATGTAAGATATCTTGCGCCAGTATCAATTGATCTGTGTAATTTCATATAAAGGGTGTTCCTGTACCACCAAATCTTAAATATGTGATTTACCCAAAATTGGTGTCATTGAGTTTATTAAAATTTTCTATAATATTAATCCTGGATTGGTTGTTTACCTGACTGGATATTCTTTATGATATTTTTGAATAAAATTTAGTACACAGGGTGTACTAAAAACTGGAAGGGCTTGCGCAGTAGACTAAACTGAACAATTATCCATAAGGAACATGTGTTGAGAAATTAAAAAAATCTCCATGCAAGTATCCTACGGTAGTATCCATTGATCTGTGAAAATTCATATAAAGGGTGTTCAAGTACTACTAAAAGTTAAACGTGATTTACTCGAAATCGTTTGAAGTTTGTTTATTTTGTTTGTTTTAATGTTTGACAATTTGAATTCTGAATTGATCTGTATATTTCATTCAAAATTTTTTTTGGAAAAACGTAAATAAAAGTTTGTATTTCCATATTATGTGTATGGCATTACAAATTTAAGTTTGCGGTTGATAGTTTTTCCTTGAGTATTGCGAGAAAGTAAGTGCAGTGCTGCTGTACAATTTATTTCTACTCTCATCATACACTCTCGTCGGTTAAGTCTACTTTTCATATAGCCTGTAATAAAAAAGTCTTTTTCAAAACAGAAAATAATACTGCTTTGTAACACACTATTTCAAAATTACTAGTACTGTCCAGACCTACTCTGAGGCTTCCCATATTATCATTTGTCACGTACAACCTTCGACCCAAATCACATATACTTGTGCGAGCAGTTAGGGTTCACCCAAACCTTGTACTAAGGCACTTGACTGATTGAATCCAGTATTTATTGTATGGGCCCTTGGTTTAGCAGTACAAAAACGGGACATGCGATTTCATAGTTATCTCGTATAAGTATAGTCAGGCTCCTAGCCTTATGGTATCTGAGAACAACGAGTTAAAAATAATGTTCGGTGAATTCTGAATATTCTGAAAACATACAAACTCCAGGCCATAGAAGTCCAGTCTTAAGACTTAAGTCTAGACTTGCCAGCGCGCTATGGATCGCAGTATTCTAGGTGTAAAACGGATAGACAGAATTAGAATCACTACGCTGCGCTCGAAAACTGGCATTGTAGATGTCGGCAAAATGTCCGCTAAGCTGAAGTGGGACTAGGCAGGACATGTCTGCTGCATGCATCCGGATAGGTGGGCTAGTTAGAGTAGCTACGGAATGGGTGCCAGAAGACGATCACCACCGTCGAGGCTCGAAGACGATATGGCGCGACGTTTTAAACAACTTTTAAAATCAAATGGCGAAATAGTCTTGCCCAGCGGTGGGACACTCTACCAAAGAGAATATAACAAAAACTAAAACTCTATAGGCTACATAAAAAGAAAATACTTACAAAATATGATGCAGATATGCAGAATCGATTACGTACTTGTTATTCGTCGAAGCGAAAGGCAGGCGTAAGGGTGACTTCCCCTACGTTCTATACAGTTGCTATGGAAATAGCTGAATATGTTATGCAAGATGACAAGAATATGCCATCGGCGATACCGATATATTCGATAAGAAATTATTCCATGCGAAATAATTATAGGGTTGAAATCAGGGATTACTTTCGGACCTTGACGCGTAAAGCAAGGCTGTGGACAGCTGGCTCAGATCTCAGTCGCCTTTTAAAAAACCCACTGGTAAAAATGAAGTGGCACGATTTTTAACCGTAGCCACAAAGACGACATAAGAACTACTAACAAAGGATTACGAACAGCACAAAAACTTAAAATACGACAATGTTGAAACCGAACCGAAAAAAACGTCGCAGTTCCAAGCATTTATCTTGGTAATCGCGGGGCATTAGACAATAAGTCGGCACGAAATCTCTGTAATTGCTAACCGTATTGCACCAACCAAACACGACTCAACTGGCCCGCCATTAGAGGATTAACATCCGCAGACGAACGACTTTTAAAGCTGTCGTATGATTTTAAGCTATCATCATCGTAAGCTTTACACACCCTCTGCAGAAAGCCTCCTCTTTGTGCCATTCCTCACGGTCCTGTGCCAGCTCTCCATGTTATACTGGTACCAGCAAATGATGTTATTTGACCATGTTCTAAATTGTCTACTCACTGGGCAATGAGTCGACCAGGTAATCTTTAGTCTCTGCCTAAGCCACCATTCCGTTACGGACATCATACTTTAAGCTACGACAACGGAATATTACTTAGCGTAAAGACAAGCGTTTATGTCTTTTCTACAACGCGACAACATCAAAATACGCGTCAATCGGTTCACAAGGCGGCGCTGTATGCTTAAACATCTCTTCACATAAATTGCAAATAAGTATAGTTTAAAGAATTAAATCTGGCGCTAAAAACTCATCAATCCTATATCTGCTCGGAGTTCTACGAGTTGCACTACTGCACCAATTAGGTCATCGTTTTCTACGATTACGCTTGAGGATAAAATCGGTCGTCTGTGTTGTGCCTAAGCGATCACATCGACGCTTGCCTGTTGGTTGATTGTGTTCACTTAGTGCAAAAACTGACATAATCACTGCAACCAGCCATGCGAACAGCTTTTGGGGAAAAAATCACGGCCAATGACAGACTGATGAGTCATTGTTGTGATGATCAAACTAATAAAAAATATCTAACAAAGTTTAGTGTACATTTCTGTGTATACGAAAATTTTAAGAAACCATTCTTGCTTTTTGCATGATTTCAACGAAGACCGGTATAGGTCTATAGGCCTCACCAAGGTTTCTCGCTACATACTCTTTTCTAAAGTTTCTTTCTTTACCACAGGAGGTTGTTTGGAAAACGACGTACCTAACCTACTTGAAAATTTGTATGAACATTTATTTGTATCGGAGGCTGCAAATAAAACCTCGTTTGCCGACCCTACTACTGTACCTTAGCTCAGATTAGTAATGTTATAAGTTTAAAATGTGAAGTATTTTTTTGGAATTTTTCAGTATCTCTTACATGCTCTTACGAACAATTATTTTATTACAATTATTTTTCGCAATTTAGTGTTCCTACCCCTTTTTTCTTCCTTCTGAGCTAGTTGTGTAAGAGTTTCGCAGCAATGTACGCTAAATCAGTCACCGAATTATGGAAGGTCTAATCTGTAACGACCTATAAGCCTCGCGTGCTTGACGGATTAGTCTCAGATGGATTCGAGTTCATTCCCCTTTAACTTCAAGCTTGGAGATTTGCGCACAATAGACTGTTCATTAATCGTGTGGCTGTTAGAGATTTTAATTGTTCAGATTTAAAGAAGAGTCACAAGTATTCGTTTAGTTTGTTTTATGGTGAGACATAGATTACTCTCTATGTTTTACGAGTATGTCACAAGTATACAAACTAGCAGATAGGCAACCTGACGATAAGTGGTCACTACCGCCCGCCCATAGCACTCAGTCTTATTAAAGCGCGTTGACCACCTTGAAAACTAAGATAGAATGTCCCATGGGCCGGTAATTACCGGCACACGAGTCACATCATCTTAGTTCTCGGGGTGGGTAACGTGCTTTGCTGTCTTATTAGTGTCAAGTTATGCCACTAATAAGACAGCGGGCTCCATGGGCGGTGGTGACCACTTTCCATCAGGCAGCTCGCGTTTAAAAATTACCATTTGAAGACAAATATTTTTATATTTGCTCAGTATAGGTATTGCCGTGATTTTCAAGTATGTGTTTCTTGACCATTCAAGTGATCATATCACCAAGACCAAAACATGATTAGTGAAAATCTACTCGACAATATAAAAATCCAAAGTTGCCTCTTAAACTTTCATTCAAATCCGCCATGTTTCGAAACGGAGCTCCACAATCACAATGCTTTAAAATCTGGTCTGTGACGCCCCATCTCTGAGTTCGCATGCGATTAAACGACTTCCAGTAATAGTAATGGTGATTAAAGTCGGAACATTTACGGAAGTCACTGATGGTCTTCAATGTTTAAATAGTGTTCTTTTTGGATGTTTGCTAATTTTGACAATAATGAGCCTGTTCAACATTATTTAAAAGGTTTCAGCAAATAATTAAACAAATTGTCGTTTCCACTCAATTCAAACAAACACGGCTCGTGTTAACGTTTTTACAACGAGAAAAACTCGTAAAAGGAAACGTGCTTTACATTTTTTACTGCACGACGATATAAGACCAATCATCGTTACTTTATACAGACGATTCTCGACTGTATTACTAATTACAAAAAGGTCATAATCGTGTGTAGATTTGCTTCAGCAATACCTTATTTTCACTACAGCGCGTGAAATGGGAATTCTGTACATTGATGTTTTGAAACGGAATAACTTCCATACATTAGAAGTATAGTCTCACCAAAAAGGTCAGAAAATGAAGTTACTTTTTGAAGTTTAGCGGCGCTTGGCACTTTTTTAGATGGGTAAAAAATGTTACACCTCGCGTCAGATTTCGCGTCAGATCCGTAGCCTGATCGAAAAAGCGTCAACTGTCAACCGTATTGTTATTACAACACGGGTTTTTATTCAGTGACATCAAAGAAGTACGCGAGCAATGGCGCGATTGACCCTTACAAAAAGCATAATATTCAAAAATGCAAGTTTTTACTTCTGCCGGCACTCCCGGAGTGCAACCCGTCCTTTTTTTTATTGGCATAGTCGCTACGTTTAACATCACGACAGTGTGCAGCTTTAGGAAGTTATAATTCTGTAAAATTCAGAAAGATGCTTATTTAAATTGCAATTAAAGACTCCATTGGGGTGCTACAGTCACGAGCACACACACACAAGAGTTCTTATTTCTAACGTTCTACGCACTAGAGTCGCACTGCAAGTGTCAAGCTAGACCTGCGCTTGACTGTACTATTCCTAACCGGCACTAAACGGGCTTTCCTACTGCTTTCTTGTTGGACATGATGTGTATGATACGTTGATAGAGAACCAACGTGGAAGAGGGACGATATCGGCCTCTTGACGCAACAAGACCATTTCATAGGAAAGGTTTAAAGCAGGGGTGCAATAGGAAGACCAAGACATACACACGGTCGCACGTCTGTGGAAGCGGGTCTCTGGTTTTGGACGTTTGTAGCGTAGCGTTGGTTCAGCTTACATTGGTTTTGTTTTATTGTGCTTTTTTTATCGTCAATGGGCTTACTCTTGGTCTTGCTGCCGTGCGTACTTATTTTGACCAAATAAAAGAGATGACGTGTCGTATTAGGATGTCAAATCATTGGCAGAAGACAGAATATAAATGGAGATCTCTCCACCGACAGGAGCACGACTTTTAAATACAAAATATTATGCATCGATGTACATCGTTTTCCGCCAAGCGTGAAGTGTGTATGTATAGCACATCAAAAGCTACACCTTGTATTTAGACTTTGTCACACTGAGGCGGTAGCGGAAGCGTTCCGGGGCCGGTATTTTTTGTAAAGTATGAGTTCTTACCCTGTCACATTGAAAAGCTGTCGCGGCGCGGTATTTCGTTCCCGCCAATCCGCCCCTGGACCGCTTTCGCAATCATACCGCCTCTGTGTGACTTGAGCTTAAAGCCCACGTCACACAGAGCGGTACAAGCGGTAAAGCGGTCCGAGGGCGGACCTGCGGGAAGCGAAAGCGTTCCGGGACCGGTCACACAGAGGTACCGCGCGGAAACCGCGGCGGGACGGCGGGGCGGTAGTGGTCGGTGTGACATTATTTATCTGTGATTATTCAAAAGACGTAAATCCTTTGCTCTAAATAAAAAACCAAACTGATAACCTAAAAAAAAGTCTGCGCAAAGCCGCAAAATTCTTGTAAAAAAATACAACGACAAAGTTCGCGCCCGGACCGCACCGCACCGCGCCGCGCCGCGCCGCTACCGCTCTGTGTGACGGGTTGCATTGAACACAATGGAATACAGCGCCCGCTCCCGCCGAAAGTTCGGCCCCGCGCCGCGCCCGGTCCGCGGGGTTGTACTAGCGGCCCGGCCGCCCCCGCGCCGCACCGCGCCGCGACCGCTTTCAGTGTGACAGGGTGCATAAGAACTCATACTTTACAAAAAATACCGGCACCGGAACGCTTCCGCTACCGCCTCAGTGTGACTTGGGCTTAAAGGTTCAAATGAAACCGCTGAGCGCAAAATTCCACGTTTCTACGTTTAATACAAACACGACATTGTAATCGTTGGTAATATTCGTTTAAATAAAGGGATTTTATTGATAAAACCTTAAACGTGTATGATTATAAGATTAGTTTGAGTAAACTATAGAGAAATAGGAAGTTCCCGTTGATAAGTATACAGGGTGTAAAGGGACAGCCTTCCGAATACTGAAAGAGCATTATCAGTCAATGAACTGAACAAATTTTAGCGAATAACTTTCAGGAAACGAAAAAAATTCGGCCTCTCCATACAAACCGTCCAATCAAGTTTGCAATTTTGTATGGAGAGGCCGATTTTTTTTTCATTTCCTGAAAGTTTTATTCGCGGAAAGTTGTTCAGTTACGTTGACTGATCATGCCGTTTAATATTCGGAAGGCTGTTCCTTACACCCTTCATAGTTTTTAAAAAAACGTGCAAAACATCTATTGCTTTAAACAAGATATATTCAGAACATTGACAATAAATTCAAAAACAGATACTAGAAAGTATCTGTTTCTGTGTTTCTTTGACACTGCGATGACGTCAATTGACGAAGGAATAAGAAATAAAATTCTTCTATTAGTTTATCTGTAAGAAAAATGCTCATTCCAAAAGTAATCCCATACAAGTTTCTGCAAGAGTGCGCTCAAAACCAGCCATTAGTGACAGAACATCGCTCACAAATCCAGCTGAATTCGAACCAACTGAAGTAGAATGATTGGACTGACCACATCAATTACTGCACGACCATTTTCCCGACAAAACTCCGTCAGAACTAGCGAAAAACAAAAAACATTTTCCAACGCTCGCAAGCTTAAAATTGGAGAGGTTTTAAAAGAAGTAAGCCAGAAATGGACGTTCATTTTAAAATTTCATCCGCGTAATGGCCGCCCACAAGTTTTTTATTGTTCGCTAATGGCTGCAGACGAACTTAATAAGCAGAAATGATTAATTTTGAGGTAGTGTTCTGTTCGCGAATGAGTGGGTTTACATTTGGGGAGTACCTTCCGACACAGCACAACGATATTGTTGGCATTTTCATTGGTTTTGACCAGATATCGAGATATCATTTCGATAAACTGATAACACAGCATCCAACAAATTATTCTTTACAGTGTTAACGATGGCATCGGTCTGTGGCGACATGTCGTTGTCAGTGTCGATTTTGCAATTTTGGAAAACATAAACTTTGTCTGTCCGATCCTAGATAGTAAATTAAATCCAATAAAATTCATCCATTCTACAATCTAGCAATAAGTTGTACATTACCGGTGTTGGGAGACTCGCGTCTAAGCTAGACAAAAACTTGTGCTATGTATCACCTGGCTTCCACTCCGCTGATTAGACATAACAAATACGTAGAGAAAGCTCAAACAAAAGAAGAAATTTATATGGTTCTGAAAAAACCGGCCAAGTGCGAGTCGGACTCGCGCACCGAAGGTCCCGTGCCACTAAGGTAAAAATACCGTCTTAGTTATGGACGCGCAGTTATGAACTGTATGAAAGGATTGATGAAAGTTCAGGAAGCAAGGGAAGTATGTCAAGATCGTAGCAGGTGGAGAACTGTGGTCTCTGCCTACCCCGACGGGAACAAGGCGTGATATTATGTATGTATATATGTACGAGTAGTTATAAACTATAACCATACCAATTTAATTCATTTAATTGTTCACTACCAATTTTCACGCTTGTAAGTGTTCCCGTTTTTACAATAGAGCTAAATAAATAATCGAGCAAAAATCGCCTAAGAAACACGTTTGTAGTAGGGGAGCCCCCCTTAATTATTTTTTTAATTTTTTTGTTGTTATAGCGGCAACAGGAATACATAATCCGGGTCCCGTTGTTCACCCTTTGGTTACGGAACCCTAAAAAGTCGGGCTGTAAGTTTCACTAAACTTGTTTACTATCAGTATTACATAATATTCTGTGGTTTAACTTTCCGACGAGCCTGTGATATTTTGCCTGTACAAGATCATCTCTTCAACAATAATGTTATTAGTATTGTGTCAAAGTATTTATCGGCGAATATAAACCGCCTGATGGAAGACATGTTGGCAACATTGTTTCTGAACAATGGGTGTCTTTGGGAGCTCATCAGTGAGATTTAATGAAGATAAGTTGACAGTCAAGACATTGCTCGCTCGGAGGAAGGAAATGCGCTGGTGATTTTCCATACTCAGAATAAATTGATATATGATCATTTTAGCCTTGCAAATGCATCAAGAAAAACATTTAAAGATAGGTATGGTTATTTATAAGCGATGAATGTTTAAACACGTGTCGTGACGGCAAAGAATAGTACCATCCCATACATACTCGTGGGTGTCTTAAGAGGCGACTAAGGGTTATAAATTGGAGGATGGGCAGCAGCATCCTCCTGTATATCATACCATCTTACTTACTGCGGTCACCTATAACCGCGGTCCATGGTGCCAGCCGTAACCCTGATTAGGTGAAAACAGGAGCCACAAAGGCAGACCAAAAAAACATTATTTAGTATCTTATTTTCATTTTTTTTGCTTTAACTCAAAAACGCAGCGACACACAGAAAAACTTGTAAGGACCAAATCGATTCGTATTGAGCTGATCTATCATCCCTATTAATATGAATCATGAGCAAATCATATACCCAAATTGCAGCCAGCACCCTAACTATAAATTATTGGTAGGAATATACATTAAAAGAGCGAATGGCACGAAGGAATTAATTAAGATCTTAGGCAAAATAAAGGCGGTGGAAGTTCTACGCGATTCACCAGACAGCATCTCATCATCGTCATAACATCCCATGAAACGTCCACTGCAGGAGCTCCCGCTCCCTCCAAAATTACAGGTTTTGCTGAAACAATGTGGAGGGGAAGTACCAAAGTCACCACACTTGTTTGCGTTACGGCTGTCACCAAGGACCGCGGTTGTTAGTGACCGCAGATTGTAAGATGATATGATACACAGAAAGATGCTGCTTCCCATCCTCTGGTTCATTAACCCTTAGTCGCCTCTTACGACATCTTACCGGCACCACACGGACAAAATAGAAACGCAACATCACAGAATCTAGTACATAATATAATAATGTTTGAACTATTAGCAGCAGCAGGTAATGAAAGAAATCCATCTGCAGTGACAACCGCAACTAGTGGAGCGTAAACGGGCAGTGGGCAGTTAAGTGGTCAGAGAAAGTGCAAGCGCGGAAATGTGAACACGGACCGCGAGAAACATCACACGTATAGGTACAGGAAGAGAGCAGGTTGTAACTCATAGAGAGTATGAGGAAGAACCGACAGTTCCTGGAAAACTGACATCATTTATGATACGTACAGTTCCAGACACATCTATCGGCCCACCTCGCACTTATGTATTGATGACCCTACCTAGCTCACAATAATGCATGGTTAAGTAAAAAAAAACCGATATTGAAGCTCGCTCATTTGCCAACTCTTTGTCTTTTATTAAAACTCAACCTAACAATTAGCTCAGGGTCTTCAAAACATAAATTGCAAGGTGGGCCGATAGATGTGTCTGGAAGTGCATGGCTTAAATATTTAACATAACTGTGACATGTTACACAGACCATGAAACTGTACAACTTACCCGAAGTCAAAATACGAAAAAATCTGTTTTGACCTCCATAGAAAATGCGCTATCAGCTGTCGCAGTCTCTAGATAGAAGTTGATATTTAATTTTCGTATTTCGGCCTAGGTTGCTTGGGAAATGTTGTTTAATTTTATGTTCTGAGTAACATACTAAAATTATGTTCACTAATTTCTGTAGGACCCATTATCGCACAAAACAACGCAACTCAACCTCAGCGTAGGCAGGATGAATTCCTGCCGTACCTTTCAAACTCACAGAAAAGAATGTGACAAAGGAAAAGTAAGGAACTATCACAAAAAGTTCAAGCAACGTTCAAAAGGAACTTTGAAACTGCTCAAGTATTGATGCTGCTGATGTTAGTGGCCGATGCAAGAAGGAGATGAAAGGGGAGGGAATAAAAGTTTGCACAGACGGTGTTAATTTTTTAAGTTTTGCTAGTCATGCGACAGATGTAATGAAATTTTTCCTAATATAATAATAAACATACCAAAATAATGTAAAGCCGCGTAGAATTTCATATCTAAAACTCTTAAACAAACATGGTTGAATACAATTAAGTTCAAAATCAAAACTCACGGACTACACAGAAATATCGCCTCGTAGACTGACAGACTCACAGACAATAGACGAACTGAATGGTGATTTAACTAAAACTGCGAGGTGTAAGCAATTCGCGAACGATGCCGATAACAACGGTAATGTATTCACGATTAGCGTGCGGGCGCACCGAACATTGTTAGAATAACTCACACAATAAATAAATGTCATTCAGTAAGTATATTGAACCACTGTTCATTTTCCCGAATAAATAAAATAATAACTTGAAGGGTTCGTTGGCCAAGTGGTAGTTGCTCTTTCTGTAGGATCATAGTTATGCAACGTGGTCAGAACAGATATATAACCTATCGTAGCATAGTAACTAGAACGTTTTCCCTGCTCGGAAGACACGTGAAAGTGTTCGTCGTTAGAGGACATTATAAAATTTCTAAGAACAATGTAGTACAAGCAAATGTTAAATGAATGCCCTTTTAATCCACTGAATAGAGAATAAAAGTGGAGGACCTTACAAACGGACAGGGAACTCAAATTTTTTTATATGTTGTCTATGATTTTGTTACTAAGTGTATAAAATGCAAAATCACAATTCCCCCTCCACCTTTGCGCCCGCCGCCATATTTAAAAACAAAAGAAATCGGCACTTTCTTCAGATTTTTCGCCTATATCTACGGTTAGGTGCATTTTAGCTAGAAAAGTGTTCTGTACAATGTTGTAGAGAATTTAACTTCGTCTTCTATTCCTAGACTTTTCGTTTTAAATTTTGTTTCTGGGACTGATAGTTACGGGGCGAAAAATCGGTCTAGCTGGGTCTCATGTCTGGGAAAATTAGTTTACCCCGTGTTTATAAACTTTTTTTTAAATATCGCTTTTTAGACAGAAAATAACAGCGCCATGTGTTGGCGAGTAGCATGGCTTGCTCACCTGATGATACTTTAATGTTGCGGCGGCTGTTAAGAGCGAAACTCGGTCGTCGCCCAGGTATAGTAGTTATATAAGATAGTTAAATATTTCTTTCTTTCTTTTCTTTCTTTTAAACAAAACCCATTGATATGTTATCAATGTGATATGGAGTAGTCTCAAACCCGGGGAAGAACATAAGCTACTTTTACAAGTCGTAAAACGTTGAAACGTAGCAAAAATAACGATGAATTAAGGTTGATATTGTGTACAACAAGTGTTTCCATATAACAATCAAGACATTATATCTATCAGGAAAACTGGTATAAAGATAATGCTTCAAATGATGTCACGATACAATAGAGGTACAGCTTGTCAATGGTATCTTTTCAGTTTACAGTATAATTAGCGAGGAGTGCCCAACACCTATAAGATCTCCCTCTTCTTTCATCAAGAGACGCACGGTATCACCCTTACTTGGTTGATATTCCTCATAGCAGAAACAGTTTTACAACATTTTATTAAGCGCTTCCGCACAGCCAAAGAATATTCAAAGCCAAGAAGTGGAATTACCTGCCTGCGTCATAACCCGAATTCATTCAGAATTCTGAGAGAGCTTGTTCCAACGTCCATTGTATCTCTGTTCTATCCGACCTCCTCTGCTAGACTAAGGTCGAGAACAACCTATTTTATGATAATAATATAAATCTCATCACGGTTTTACAACTAAACAAGCGCTTGCTTCTCTTGCTACTTTAACAAAGAAAAAGAGATGTCAAATGCAGATCTAGGACAGACAAGAAATTTCAATCGGTCTAGCCACCTACGTTGGAATGACTGAGCGAAATCGAATCATATACAATAAGTTGCCGTGCCGTTACTTGCAGTTTTAAAATTGTAGACTACAGATCAACGACCGTAGAAGACGAATTGAACGATTGTGATGACTTCAGACTACGAGTATTTGATTGTTTGTGAGACATCACGTCAGCAAAATTTAGTCAAGGACAGGTCAAGATTGACACTCGCAGCGCGACTCTAGCCCGTACTTCTATTGAAATAAGAACGGTACAAAGTTTAAATGTCAAGCTTGATGTACTCTTGACTGTACTAGATGGAGAAGACGCAGTAGTCATCAGTAGTCATCAATTGCAAGACGCCAAACTTAGGACAAGGTCCTCAAGGATCTCCGATTCTGTACGAAGCCAGGTCTTGCGCTGTTCGCAATATAGCTATTTCTCGTGGCCTTGTTTAGGTCAGTGGTTCATCTTGAGAGGGCTTGTCCAAACCACGCACCAGTGCCCTTGATATGTCTACCAATCCAACGCGAAGTTAGTGAATCCATAAAGAAATAAGTTGTCAAATGAAAATAAATCTTACGCTAACAAAGTAGCTGGGCGGGAAGTCTAGATGCAGATAAAACGTAGATAAAAATATAATCAATCATTTTTGCAAATAAACAATTAATTCCGACGATAGCTGATTAAAAATAAGTAAAAATAGTCACAAGTTCCTTCAAAACTCGAAATATACTCAAAGCAAAACAACGACGCAATAGAGAAATGCAATACTAGCTTTCGCCATTTTGAATTAAGTGACAGTGATAAATGACGTTACGATACATCACAGAGAGTTCTAGAAAGATGCACGAGCAGAGTCCACGACTATTATTGTTATTGTACAAGTATTGTTCTGAGACTAACACACAATGGGAACCGCCAATGTCTAAAAGCTGATTGATTGGTACTTAAGTCATATTAAATGCGAAAATTAACGGCGTTAATTCTGGCAAACGCGAATTAAAACTGAAGTATATTTGTCAGGGTAGAAGTGTTGCTGTCTTAGTTACCCCCCTATGCGAAAAAAATCAGCAACAATTTAAATTTGTCAAATTTAGTTTAGTTTTATGTCCTTTTTCTCGTCACCACAGAGCATCAATGCTAATTTAGTATTGAGGTAGATATAGATCTACATCTGGTTCAAACTAGTAATTGTGACATCATAGTCAGACCACTGGCAAGTCTAATTAACCCTACAGCTGAAACAGAAGAAGCTATTGTAAGTATTAAGCTATTTCAACATGAAAAACCTTTTAAGTTATTGCTTTTATCTCTGCAGTTTATTTCTACAAATAATATCGTACTTTAGTGGTTAGAGCGTTCGGATCTCGATCCGGAAGTTCTAGATTCGATTCACAGTAGAGAATCTGTAAAATAAAAATAACTTTCCCAGTTTGCGCGACTTCCCAGTTTGTTTTGGACTCCGCAGGCACCTGATTCTCCAAAAAAGATTTTTCCACGGAATAGAAACTACGGAAGGCACGTTCACCGTTGATCCCAAATAACTAGTAGTCGTTGGTCGGCTCAACAAATCTGATACCAGGGTTTGTATGTCGGTCATCAATCTTAAAACAACACGATATGATCAAAAAACCAGTGCTAAGACCGGTTCCCAATTAAAGTTCAAACACGTAAGTATGACGTGTTGCCGGTTCAGCATTTATCCGTAGTGCTTCAAGTTCACGCTGCGGATTCTTAGCAGGTAAAGGTGATGTCACCCGTGAGCCATTGTGGATTATACGTGGATGACGTTTGACTTATAAATCCCACGTGGATTATTGCCAGCCATTTCCTTATGGGATTTTATCATTTAGTTAGTCCTTAAGTAAAGACCATGAAGAGCAGTAAACTGTTTTTATCTATATCTGCTAAAGCATTAAGGATATTTGAAGTTCGTAGCCGATTTTATAATCCGTCAATTATCCATTATTCATGATGTCAATCGGCTAGACTATAATAGAAACAAAAAAATATTCATGAATATTTACAAACTAACGTCTGTGAGTTCGCAAAAAAAAACAACAATCGAGGGCAAAGAATACATAATATTAGAGGGAGAGGATTTTCTTTTTTTATAAAAACTGAAGAACGTTCTAGAACACGACACTGGCAGAAATGTCTCCAAATATGGGTTGACGATTGCCAAATATTAAAGAAAAAGAAGTTTCGAGTTTTCAACGCAGACTTGCCCTTGATCCAAATGCGTCTAGCCAGCCACAGATTTCTCCACCTTGTGATCCTATACATTCGATCTTAATCACTTCCTTTCAAATGGAAATGACATTTGTTTACGTATTTCAACATAAATAACCAGAATCGTCTCATCTCATCAATGGTTGCCAAATCTTGTTTGTATTGGCCTAATTCTTATTTCATCAGCATCTTGAAATCGGAATGTGACAACTTATTGCAAAATGATGGAAAACTGTAGACTACAGGTAAACAAGCTGGGACTACAAGTTACGTATGTATAAGAGATGAGACAGAATTTTCACAAAAGAAGAAACACATTTTTTTCTTAGCTGTTTCCTCATAATTGAGGGACGCGACAATTTGTGGGTCATTCGTTCCTCGGACCGCCCGATCTTGAGCACAGTGAATGTAGGCCTGTCGTGTAGTATCCGCTCGAGATCTACTGATTTATGCGAATCATATTGGTCCTCCATGCCTAACCTTTGATGAGCCTTTCTAGGGTGCCCGCACGGAGTAAGGAAGGAATCTTTTTGACCGTGTCCGCAGACTTAAGCCACGATCACACCTAGCTGAATTCAAAGACTAATTCGGCATACATTGCTCGTTGAAGTAAGGATATTGCAATTAACATAACCAAGCCTCCCAGCAACGTAAGCCGAATTAGTCTTTGAATACAGCTAGGTGTGCTTTATAGGACTGCTTGCAGATGGTAAAGAGCCTGGTCCTAATTTTTAACTTGCCATGGACAGACTCATTTATACGGTTGTTCGATCAGTATGTCGGATGCTTCACAACATTCCACATTTCTAATGCGTCTATCCTTTTACAATAAACATAAGCATATTTTATTACAAAACACAATATACGAGAAAATACATGCTTAAGCAAGTAGTTAACTGATTTTGCCTCTCGCTTAACTTTTATCTTTAAAGACATACAGAACAGTTTTAAAACATTAATTGCACCTAAAATTATGGTAATGAGATCACTAATTTATGATTCCATTCCATAACTAAATCTAACGAAAGAACTATAACTAAAAATCGATTACATATCTTAAGGAACACAGTAGAGTCTTCAATTACATCAAATAAAGAAATCATTTAGTTACTGGAATGTTGCCAACGTTGGTAAGTCCATGGACTGTCAAACGCAGCTCGCTCAGCCGGTTGCAAATCTAGCCGCGTGGACGCAGTGCCGTTATGCGGCTAATGCGGCCGGCGGTCAGGAGTGCTATTCCCAATTTATCAAATGTCGCCCATAACCTCCCGAACGAATACGCCCTCACTTCCCGAACGCATCAGATCACGCACGCAAAATTTTTGGTATTCTGTCGCATTAGCACAAGCGGGTCGAGATGACATAGGGATGATCACCCATTTGCGTACATAAGAATCGAGAAATCGATTGAACATTATCAGCGTAATAATAAGTTTTTAACTATGTTATTGTTAGTATTTCACTAATTAATATAAGAGTCGAATCTTTTGCGTAATCATTACTTGAAAAATCCTTCGTTTTCAAAAAAGAGTACAAATAATAAAGTGGCATTGATGTTTTAAAAAAGCACCGCTTCGGCGTTTTTATCGTGATTGAACTCTGCCAAAAGTAATGCGAGCCGAGTAGGATGTGAAATGGGATGTAGGAAATTTTTCTAATAGGGTGACCACAATATTATGTTTGTTGAGTGGGACAAGTATTGTGACGATTTGTTTAAAAACAGAAATAAGGGAAACTATCTGTAAAGAAAGCTTCATACAACGCTTTTTTATAAGTTTGTGAGACACCAGAGCAACATTCAATCGCTTTTGTTTATTTTTTTCGTTCTTCTGAAAACTGTTACCTAAATGAATATTACTATGTTAGAATTAAGCATTTATTAGAACATTACAATTTGCAGACTTAACAAATGAAATCCGATTGCACTGGAAACCTTTCAAAATGAACCGTCATTCCAAATGCACAATCTTTCATTTTATAACCACTTTCATTTTAAACGAGTTTTCAATAACACATTTGGCTTATTGCCATACAACATATTAACTTTGTTTTATTGCAATTAGTTTACTCAAACAACAGCAAAGCCGCTTGAAATTTTGACTACTTTTGTGAAAAATATAACGAGTTCTGAAAAAAACTGGCGCTGCCAGGGCGGCGTGGGGAGGTACAAAAACTACAGCTGTGGTTTTAGTACTATTTTATGATTAGATTTTTTAACTACAGCTTTGAAATATTGTGCGATGCCTAGGACATTGAAGAATGTATTACTCAGTGAATAACATATATCTTCGGATGCAGCGTCAAATATAGTTATGGTCAAAAATCAATTTTTACGGCAAACATGCAGATAAATGAACGAAGAAGAACAACCTTCATGTTAAATAATCTTTCAAAGTGAAAAAGATTTATAGAGGGTTTAAAGAAAAGTACCGATTTCCTTTTAACCACTTGTTCAATAAGTAGAATATAGAACAATAAGCATGTTTAAACAACAAAAAACCGGCCAAGTGCAAGTCGGACTCGCGCACCGAGGGTTCTGTACCACCACATAGTCATAATTGTATTAGTTGGAATTTCAGTAAGTTAATATGCTAGATTTTTTTAGTCAGTCACGCGCTTGACCAAATTCTATTATTTGTTGTTATTTTATAGCTTATGCACTATAAACATACCAATTTTCAAGTTTGTAAGTGTTCCCGTTTTAAAAATTAAACTAAAACAAAAATCGCCTCCGCGACCATCCAACTTGACCCCTCTCTTATATGAATGTTCTTGAAACGGGAGCTCACCACAATTGGTTACCATTAGTTGTGAGAAAAGTTGTAATATTTAATAATTTCAGACTTTTCCCATTATTTGTACTGTGAGACCTAGCTTCTTGCCAAATTTCATAATTTTAGGTCAAAGGGAAGTACCCTGTAGGTTTTGCTTTTTTGCATAACTGTATGGAGATGAGGACATAAAATGCCATATCTTTTGATTGCGTCGTTGTAAAAATTGAAATTTTCAGATCTTGTGTGGTTCATAGATCCTAACATATGGTATTAATTTCAACCTGATACCTTTACCCGTTCGTGAGATAAAGGGTCTTGACAGACAGACAGACAGACAGACGGACAACAAAGTGATCTTTTAAGGGTTCTGTTTTTTTCTTTTGAGATACGGAACCCTAAAAAAGAATAAAAAAACAGAAATAAAAAACTTATATTAAAATTTAATTGTGTCAACCCTCGCCAGAGTCGCAGCGCGCATGAAGGTAACTAATAGGTCTTTACCTATGAAATTGCCGTTTTCTATGGCGAATTTTAGGTAAACTCAATTTTCAGTACTAATATTTTTGCATTTTTCTTAGGAATTGTAAATACAATTTATTTTATTTTTTTAAGCATTATTGATTAAGGTAACAGAAGCTTAAACTTAATTCTCGAAAAATATTATCTGTAAAAAAATATAACAAATCTAATGATGAAATCGGACGACATTTAAGACGAACAATTTTCGAACCTTTAATTTTATATATCAAACTAAAAATAAAAACTTTATTGTATGCGTAAATTCAACTACCTACCTTTTAACTTGAAGTCAACTTTCAAATATATGACAAATGAAAAAAATTGCATGAGAATGATAGGAATTATGATCTCATTAATCTGTAAGAAAATTTCGGCAATTTCATAGGTAAAGACCTATTATTTTTCTCGTTTACAATAGGTGCGCCGAGTGCGCGTTGCGATTTTTAGAGCAGGGTCGGCGCTTTGAACTTTTTAAGGTAGGTAGGTATTTTATTTAATTTTATTATAGCTAGTAATTGTTACAGTTTATTTTTTACTAAGATGAGTATGTATTTAAGTTTCTTTCATTCATATAAATTAGTCTTATTTTCTTTCATGGTTTTCTCTGTTTGCACGCTTGCATCCTGCATCATTATACTTTATCCTTTAGTCACTCTAAGATTGACTGGTAGCGATCTCACGTAGGGATGAGTCCGCCTTTGCATGTCGTCTTGCCGAGAATAGTATTTTTGTAATTTTCGTGCAATAAAGATTAAACAACAACAAAGAATGGTCTAGATCACACGTGTATTCTAGCATTCTTTCATCTGACCATTCTTTTCAGTATGCGAGTTTTCGTCTGCGGAGAGGAAAGGGAACCTTTGTCCCCGTAGGCACTAAAACATTATTTTCACGACACGGCGCCGTTAGTTTCAAACCCGCTAGGTGGTAGTTGTTCTAGTTCTGTTCCGATAAATAATAAATACATGGTGATGGCTGCGCCGCAAGTAATTTGTTTCTACAGATGTAATGGCATGGTCACCCTTGTTCATATGCAACACTTTTTTGTGTTTAATGGTTAACCTGTGAATGTTTATGCCGCAACCACCAAATAATCCACTTTTCCTAAAACAGGCACAACATTATACTAACATAAATACAAAATTAAAATAAAACATCCACAAGATCTCAAGATTAAGAAACGAAGTTGTGATGACAAGTGACATCAACAACATGGCATGCAAAGGGATACCAGAAAATTATTTTAGCAAATGTTTTAGATATAGATAAAACTAAATAAAAAGTCTTCCGCAGCTACTAAACTTGTTTAAGAAAAAGAGTGCTTTTAATTTAAAAATCAATAGCTTTTTATTTTGCGGGCTTAATAATGCACAACTTATTTTAAAATAAAGTATAAATAAAAACACGTGGATGCACGGAAATTGTGCAAAATTTGATAGTAGGTATGGCAAGAATTAGAAAGGGATAAACCGCTCTGATCTTGCTCTACTCGTTTTGCCTTTGTAAGTTTAGGTTGCAGTCTACAATCACGATACTTGTTATAACATCATTGTAAAGTGGTTGGTTGTTGTGGCAAAACATTTTTTATGGCCATCAGGCCATCACATCAGGAGTTTTTTGCCAGTTCAAATCTTACAGTTTTGACACGAGGTACTTGAAATTTGGATTTTAGCTAATAATAACAAGTAAAGAAACACGTGGTTTTTCACTGGTAGAATGCTACATTATTCCTGAGTAACATATGCTATATTTATTACTAGAAACATAATATTTAAACTTCAATAATGTAACCCAAGGCGAAAAAAACCGGCCAAGTGCGAGTCGGACTCGCGTCCTAAGGGTTCCGTACCTATCTAACATATGACATATATGTCGAAGACACGTACTGGGGTGGAAGAGGGATGGCACTATGTGGGCAAGGGATAGACATCAGGAATAGCAGAGAACACGATATCGGCCGAACTATTGGTAGTGGACATCGATAACATCTTTGACAATCGCCTAATTCAATCGAGTGTGACTTACTTGCATAACGATCATTCATCCTGACTTGCCATTGACCTCTCATACGGTATTCTCCTCAATCACGTCGTCGGTAAACACAGCGGTGTGCAGGACTGCTTGTGCCACCTGTTGTTTTAATGTAAAATTAACTAAGTGGCACAATCGTGTCAACCCCAAACGTTGGAGGCTTATTCTAAGATTCTATTCACATGTTCAACTACAGCAAACTCACAGTGCACCGTGTTTTACTATCACAAAAGATATTCGCGTATCATAACCTAAAATCTCACAGTTTAAGGCAGAAAAGATCATAAACACTTAGCTGTCGTTAAAGGGTCGCTCCTGTCATCGCAGAATTGCCACGGCTCATCCGCCAGCGGCTGCAGGCTTCATCTCGCGGCCAACTATGACTTTAGAACTTGACGTGGTAAAATCTCGAACAAGAATGAGCTGTTGAAAATGGCGGCCTCGTCTTCACTTTGCTACGTGTTGGCTAAACTGACACAAACCACGCCCCTTTACGCGCTATTCGTTGTAGTAGTACCAACCTCACGATCTAAATAAAGCCATTATTGCCAACATCATCGTCCAACATCGACAATCTACACTGGTATGGAAATTCAGTACTAATTTGACTTTTGGCGTAGCTTCGCCGTGCTTGGGCTACTGCATGGGTGCTGCTGGCACAAACGTTTGTCTTTGAAAATACCGCGGGAAATTCGAAATGAGAATCGCTCTACGACATATATATATTTTTTACTATTATCAATGGGCTTACTCTTGACCTCGATCTGGTCTTGAAGACAGAAATGAGGTCGACGATGGAACGAGCTTGCCCAGAAGAAGCCTAAAAGCCACATACTAAAAGCTTTTGCTCTTTGACTTTAAAAACTCCGCGATCGTCCAACTTGACCCCTCTTTTATAGAAAAGTTCTTGAAACGGGAGCTCACCTTAATTGGTTACTATCAGTTGCGAGAAAAATTGTAATATTTAATTATTTTAGACTTTTCCCTTTATTTGTACTGTGAGACCTAGCTTCTTGCCTAATTTCATAAGTTTAGGTCAACGGGAAGTACCCTCTAGGTTTTGCTTTAGTGCATAAATGTATGGAGGACATAAAAAGCCATATCTTTTTATTGCGTCGTTGTAAAAAAAAAAAAAATTCAGATCTTGTGTGGTTTACGGACCTTAATATTCGTAATCAATTCCGACCTTATACCTTTACCCGTTCGTAATAAAAATGGTCTTGACAGACAGACGTACAACAAAGTGATACTTAAAGGGTTCTGTTTTTATTTTGAGATACGGAACCCTAAAAATTTGCCGTACTATGTCTTTCAATGCATGCGCTACAGAAACTATTGATGATAGAACAAAATAATGTTGTAAGAACCTATCTGAAAAAAATGGAGATTGTAGACTACTTTTTAATATTCAAATCGGATATTCCATTCAAAAGATATTACGAATTCAAAAATGTCAATCTATACAAAATACTTATAGAAAAATATATTTAAGCATATCTACAGGGTGAAATGGAAATCATTCGACAAATTTTGAGATTGATTTCAGACTGCGAAACTGAACAATTATCGCCTAGGAACATAGGTCGGTCGAAACAAAATTTTTATTTATTAAATTACAAATTACATACTTAAAATTACACTTTCCTAATGAGATCCGGATATGCTTAAAACATTTCTCTATAGAGTGTATTACAGTAGCAACCCAAATAGACCTAGGCCTGTGTTAGGGTGTGCCACGTATTTTACAATATTAGATTGCTTACTTTTGGTGCACTGGATCGGGATGTAGACACGAGTAAATACTAAATAGTTGTTATTTAGGTAAAAAATATACATATACTAGCTGTTGCCCGCGGCTTCGCTCGCGTGGATTTCGTATTTAGGTTGTTACCGGTTTTCCGAAGCAATGAGATATTTTAGTCCAGGGAAATTATTATTTATCCCATCATTTCGGGGTAATTTTAAACTAAAGAAAAACAGGACTAACCCTGCGCAAATCAATGAGTATATTTTAAGATCCAGCTGAATTTTATATAATATACAGACGTTACTCATAAATTACTCAGAACAGAGAAACTTAGCAGCAGTATCCTAACAAATTTAAAGTGAGAGATGAGAGACACCTTTAAGTAATATTTCAAAACAGAGCCAATTCGCAGAAGTAATTGAGAAAAACTAAAACCCTCTCCCACTTTCTCCCCCCTTCCTCTCCCCCTCCCCGTCCCTCTGTCTCTCTCCCTCCCCCTCCTCCCTCTCCCCCTGCCCCTCCCTCTCCCCTCCCTCTCCCACTTCCCCTCCTCTACCTCTCTAACTCTTTGCCTCTCTACCTCTCTACCTCCCTACCTACCTACCTCCCTACCTCCCTACCTCCCTACCCCCCTACCTCCCTACCTCCCTACCTCCCTACCTCTCTACCTCTCTACCTCTCTACCTCTCTACCTCTCTACCTCTCTACCTCTCTACCTCTCTATGTCTCTACGTCTCTACCTCTCTACATCTCTACATCTCTAACTCTCTACCTCTCTACGTCTCTACTTCTCTACGTCTCTACCTCTCTACGTCTCTACCTCTCTACGTCTCTACGTCTCTACCTCTCTACATTTCTACATCTCTACCTCTCTACCTCTCTACCTCTCTACCTCTCTACCTCTCTACCTCTCTACCTCTCTACCTCTCTACCTCTCTACCTCTCTACCTCTACCTCTACCTCTCCCTATCCCTGCCTTTATCGCTACCCCTAACGTTAATTTAACAGCTATCCCTAACATAGAAACGACACCCATATTTATTTTTAGACATTTCAAACCTACGCACCCCAACCCCATCCCCAGGGGATGATGGTGGTTCACGTCCACCACGTTGGATTTCAAAATTGTTGTAGTTTTCGTAATCAGCGAACCGATAAACCATACAAACGACACCCATATTCACATTTCAACCCTATCGCACCCCAACCCCATCCCAAGGGAATGATGGTATTTAACGTCCACCACGTTGGATTTCAAAATTGTTGTAGTTTTCGTAATCAGCGACCCGATAAACCATACAAACGATACCCATATTGGTTTTAAGACTTTTTCACCCCATTTCCCTTTTTTAGGGGTTGAATTTGGGGTGGAATTTCAATAACAGTGATGAACGTTGCATAGGATTACATCATTAATGCCTAAATAATAAATAATGTGGATTTTACTTTAAAAATAAAGAATTTTCAGCTTCATCCCCCTTTTCACCCTTAAGGGTGTCGAATTTTCAAAAACCCTGAGACAGGTAATTATTAATTTTTAGTCGTCAGCCTAAGTACAAATTTTGAAGATCCTAACTTCTAAACTGACGGACTTTCATACAAACATTCATCCCCTATTTTACCCCCTTAGGGGTGGAATTTTTTAAATCCCTTTCTTAGTGCAACCCTAGGTCTCATAAGGAACCTACATGCCAAATTTGGAATCTCTAGACCCAGCGGTTTGGGCTGTGCGTTGATATGTCAGTCAGTCAGTCAGTCAGTCAGTCACCTTCTTCTTTTATATACTATATAGATGATTAAAGTATGATATGATAAGTTTAAGAGCATGCAATAAGAAGTGGGAATTGAGTTAGTAAAATAAAATATGATCGATCAGGTATTAGTTTGTATCAGTTTTTACCCGACTGCCCCAAAACAGGAGGGTTATGTTTTTCGAGTGTATGTATGTATGTATGTCGATTTCTTTGTCGCGCTCTGCAGCCTAAACGGCTTGGTAGATTTCAACATGTGAGGTGTCGTTAGGTTCGTATTCATTGTAGGAGTGTCATAGGGTATAAAAAAAAATTAAAAAGTACTAAATAAAAAAACTATTAAAAAAACAAAATACTCGACTGAAAAGAGAATCTCAATCGGTTTCCGATTGAGATGAAATTTTGCATGTGCATGTGAATCGGATGACAATGCAATATTATTGTAACTTGGAGCTGATCTGATGATGGAGCCGGAAGATATCCATAAAAAAGTGGAGATTTTACCGCGTTTCAGAATCCTACAGTGCCATCTGTTGGTGGGTAGCGTCGCTTGCTCACCTGGTAATATTTTATTGATAAAACAACTCTGGGAGGATTCTTTATAAAATATTTGGGCTTAGATAGGCCTTTTGGAAAAAGAATCACTTATAATATGATATTAATGTCTTCTTTGAAAACTAAGAACTACATTGTTTTATCCTTCGGTGAAAATCGTAAATTTTGACTCCAGCGCGATTTTAACGGATGAACGCTCTTAAAACTAATGCAAGCTGTTTTTCTCTTTCATGTTTAGATTCAGATATCTTCATCATAATGTTATTTCATCATAATGTTCTTTGGGACAAGTTGTTCAGTTTTATGGGCTGATTCTGCAAATTCACATCCCACAATACTGATGTGGTTGTACCTTTTTAGTTTCCTTTGTGTTCAAATATCGTTCATTACAGCCACCCTACTTCATACGTAAAACAGTTCGGCTTTTTCATAGAAAAAGTAAAGGAATAATGGGTACCCATCACTGACCTCTATATATTGTATTTAAAGAGGTCAGTGGTACCCATAGAAGAATATTCCGCAAATAGCATAACTATCATTTTTGCAGCCATTTACTCTACAATATTTCACTGTTTTTGCAGAAAATATACGCGATTTTAAAAAACATTTAGCATGCATTTAGCATGACATAAAAATGTGTCAAAGACGGGGATACCAGTAATGTATTAAAAAATATTACCAAAAAGGTTGATGACCAATGAAGAAGTACATAACCTGCTTGACCTTAAACAACACAATTAGATCTATTACCTCAATGATTAGATCAAAAATATTTATATATATACAGGATGTTAATTTGATTGCGTGCCATAGCTCAGGGGCGGGATCAGTATCAGAAACTGAACAACTTTTCCCAAGGAACATAGGTCGAAAATCAATTTTCGACCTTCCTTAGAAACTGCATCAGCTGATAGCGCATTTTGTATGGAGGGTCAAATTAGATTTTTCGCATTTCGACCTATGTTCCTTGGGAAAAGTTGTTCAGTTACTGATACTGATCCCGCCCCTGAGCTATGGCACGCAATCAAATTAACACCCTGTATGTATAGGGTGACTTTTAATTAGTTCTTGATAGCAAAAGATATGCATGTACTCATGATACTGAACAACTTTTCCCAAGAAACATAGGTCGAAATACGAAAAACCAAGTTTGACCTCCCATACATAATGCGCTATCAGCTGATGCAGTTTTTATGGGAGGTCAAAACTAGGTTTTCGTATTTCGACCTATGTTCCTTTGGGAAAGTTGTTCAGTACATTAATACCTTTTTCTATCAAGAACTAATTAGTCACCCTATATATTTATATAATAATAGTATAGGGTTAGTATTGTATTGAAGAATGCACCGGAGAGAAAATCTGAAATCTACGATTACTTGTACATAGTGACTCAATAAGCCACTATGTACAAGTACTCGTAGATTTCAGAAGCACATCACATCACAACAGCCGAAAGACGTCCACTGCTGGACATAGGCCTCCCCTAAGGAACTCCATGACGACCGGTCCTGCGCTGCTCGCATCCAGCGGCTTCCCGCGACCTTGACCAGATCGTCGGTCCAATAAGCCGTATACGATTTTTTTTGTCTTGATTTTGCAAAAAAATATCCAAAAAGACCAAATCGACCGATGCTGGCTGCTGGTCTATCTCGATTTACAATCCCGCAGACACGCTCCACTTATAGCTTTGACAGAATTTTTTTTGGTATTCTGTAAATTTTTACACCACAAGCGCAGTGGAGTGAAATTGGGATGGGCAACAAATCGCTTATATGAAAATCGACAAATCGACTGTACATTATCAGCTCATTTCGACGTTAATTAATTATTCATTTAGTGTTTCTAAAAACAAAACGTTATAGTCAATCCTTTTACTTAATTTGAAGTTTAAAATATTAGTTCTGTACAAAATTTTATAATAGATTCAGAGCGCAATGCCTTTGCGCGCGAGCTATACATAAACAAAAATATGAACCATATCAACATCTGTCAAACAAGTCACAAATCACAACAACAACTATGAACAACAACAAAATTAATAATTTTGCTAGATTTTCAACTAAATTTAAATTTGCTTCATAATAGCACAAAGTAGAAGTGCATTTGATGCCACAAGTTGTTATATAACTACAAAATACAAGGTAATTGACTATGAAATCTGTCACCAAAGCCTTTGCACAAATAAGGACATAACTTGCTAACAATTTTTTTTATAATTTCAGATAAAAGTGGCGGTATCTTCCATGTCTCGCTTCTTGAGCTATATCTTGGGACCGCAAACCAAAAAAAGGTCGCTCACGCGTCGGATTCATGGAAATTTGCCTGGTAGAGCCTGCATTCAGATAACTATTTTGAATGCTATGGATGACTTCTTTCCTGCAGATTACCGCACAATAATATTGCATTTGCATCAAGATGTGTACGAACATCTGATTTTTCATTTTACAGTGGCTTTGATTGTGTTTTAAATGTTATTTTAAAGTGACTATTTCTTTAAATAATGTGTTTATTGTTTATAAAAGTTTATTTACTTAAGTACGTACGGTCAACCGCTTGGTAGAAACTTTTTCAACTCTATTACCACGCCATAAGGTCCAAAAGTGTTTCTACTAATGTGCGGCCGTGTGTACCTAAATATTTTATTAACATTCAATACTGTGTATTAGATAAAATAGATGTAGCGTGCTTATAAATTATAACAGTATCAAAGTAAGGTAGGCTAAAAATATCTCTGGTGGAGACCTTTTATATTTTGTTTATAAAATCCTGTACTATTAAACAAGCAATATTTGTTTGTGTATATATTTCTACAAGCGAGCTGACTATGGTACTTCCCCTCCACATTTTCCAGCAAAAGCTAGAATTCTGGAGGGAGCTCCCTGTCCTGTAGTGGACGTTTTATGGGATGTTATGATGATGATGTATGATATATTTCTAATCGGTTTCTCGAAAACCACATATACAATTTTCTTATGTCTCTAAAAAATTAAATTAACCAATTTTAGAAAGCTTCTTTGAACAGAGAAGATAATTATGTTATTACAACGGGAAAAACATTAAACCCTAGAGCTATCCCTTATTAATGGAAGCAGGTTATTCCCGTGGGAAAGCCACTTACTTATTCCTACGAAAAAACCGTTCAATTCTTGAACTAATGAACCAATTCTAAAGGTTTTTCTGTTGCGGTAAGATACGTTAACGGGAAAGCTTCTCATTCTCTCAGTAAAAATGTCCTACAGATTTTCTTCTGTGGAATGCTACAGTATCCCTGATTGACGTAAGTTACATGTAACCGCGGGAAAAACGAACCAGTGCTATTTATTTTTGTCATATGTACAGCTAAATGTAAACGTATTCAGAAGTTTCTTTTCTTGTGGAATGCTACATTGTGCTAATTTTAGCTACTTATTACCGCGGGAAAACGTCCATTTAACACGGGAAAAACGTTTGACTTTTGAACTATATATATTCTTTATCGCACACATATTGAAAAAAACAGAATTAAAGGACATATACAAGGGCGGGCTTATCTCTAAAAGATATTTCTTCCAGCCAACCAATGGCAGTTAGATAAATTCTTTAAAAGTTTTCACTAATAGGAAATTGCATAATCTCTGACTTACAAAAGCTCCTTTTACCGTAGTTTTATATCCAAAAAATCTCAAAAATTAACTCCTCACTTACAGATCCGCAGGTAGGTTGCAACTTTTGTGTTGTTCGAGGTTTGCCTTCTTAGTGAGCGCCGGAGTGAACGCGGGCTATGCACCGGAATACCAATTCAAATGTCAAACCATACAATAATGTCAAATGTTCATTTAAGGTAGTTCTCTTCACCACCAACTTTACCCAGTAGTGGCGCTAGCATCTTCATGCTGGTTTAAGTCATCCCAATTTTGTGTTTTATCTGCAAATTTACGCATGTTCTGCGGGTTTGTCATCATAAAGTAGCATTTAAAATATTTCACAACTCAAAATATAGTAAAAAACACAAAAATAGTAATCGTAAAGGTTAACATCAAAATTCGAGAGTGAGCGCGGAATGCGTTACGGAATACCAATTTAAACGTCAACCCATACAAAAATGTCAAAAAGTCCGCTCAGCGGTTCACGCAGTGATCTCACCGTCGTGATAACTAGCTTGCAGAATACCAATTTGACACACACCTGCGGATCACCTGCGGATCCGTGTGCGGACGTCAAAATTGTTGTTTTGGGAATAGCACTCCAGATCGGACGCGGTTTGGGCCCAGCTGACCCGCGAGCCAAGAACGTGGCCTCGATAACACAATTCTATAGACAGCTTCTATGTTTCATTGAGATAGTTTAGAACTTGGAACGTTGTAGCATAACATGGTGCAAGGATCCGGCGTCTTTAGGTGGCGGAGGTCATTATCCTTTTTGGGTCCCTGAGCTAACTTTGTAAAATAAATACGTTATAACACGTAAAATTGTCGTTATTATGAGGGCGGCGACAGGCCAGTGGCTATCCTATGAGTTTTCAAGTCGCCAAAATTCTTCTGACAAGAACTTTCGACTCTTGTCTAAGATATTAGCCGGACAGGACCAACGGTTCGACTGTCTCCTGGAACATGAATATGCATTTACCCATCTGGGTTCAATGGTTAAAAGCAATCAGAACTTGTACAGACCACAATTTGTACTCGTACTAAACAAGTGATAAAGCTATGTGTGCTAGATAAGTCAAGGTTAGAATAGCCTATTAAAATTCCTGAAGTTTTAAAAATTTGCTAACTGAAATTTAAAAATTTTTTTGTTTGTATAAGAGATGTGCAAATCGTGATTTTGTTGGTATTTTATGTTAAACTTTTTAACGATTTTTCGTGTACTTATGAATTCTTTTTTGTGAAGTCTTGATACAAAACATTTATAGGTAAATTATTGGTATGAAAACAAGTAAAGGCTTCGGAAATTGTGCACAAATAAATAAAATTACACAGACGTAATTACGTACATGAATCACCTGTACAATGTAGATGCCAAGGAGCTTTATACGTTTTTCTTTAATAATTGCGTAAATTTAATCTCTTTACGCCGTCAGTTAATTCTTCAATTCTTGATGTTTGAAGTGAAAACATCTCACCTAGAATGTTGTCGCTTCGTGCGAATTTATTATCCCTATCTAATGTTCAAATGTATGCAGTCAAAACGCGTGTCGGGTCATTGACCGCTTCATAATATTCGCTAACGTCTCGTCTAGACGGAATAGAGGCGCCTATATCAGCCTCAATTAACGTGAGAGAAATGGCGGTTGTTAGAAAACTGCTCAAGCGAAGTGTTTTCAATCAAAAAATTACTGTCTCCCACCGTCTGAACTATTCCATTCTGCTTTTATAGTCTCCTTTCTGCAAATGAAGTTGTTACTGTGGACGAATAAATAAATAGTGATTGCGTTGTCATCTGTTTGCTGGTTGCATCAACAAAAACTTGGACGATGACTGGGCTGAAGCTTGTGGGAGCGTTGCCAAGAAGTACCCAGACCTTTGTGAGTTACAAGGTAAGGTAGGGCTTTTGTACGCAAATTCCGACTAAGGACGTATATCAACCCCATCGCCTTCACTACTGAGTTTCGTTTCGAGGGGCAGGGGAGCCGGATAAATAACCATCAGATGACACGTTCCATCTTAGTTCTCAGCGCGGACAACGCGATTTTGCTACTTAATGACGTCGAAGTACGTCACAAATGAGACAGTTTGGCGCTATAGGCTGTGGTGATACTGGTGATCATCACTTAGCATTAGCATGAGATATTCTGCTTCTTGTTGGCTCGTGGTGACAGAAAAACCGGCCAAGTGCGAGTCGGACTCGCGTACCGAGGGTTCCGTACAACTAAGGTAAAAATACCGTAAATGTATTAAATGCGCGCGAGTCCAACACGCACTTGACCAGCTTTTATTACTTTATGTTAATCTATATAGCTTATGCACTATAAATATACCAATTTTCACGATTGCCAGTGTTCCCGTTTATGCGATAGAGCAAAAACAAAAATTGAGCAAAATAAGCAGGTAGGAAAACCCCCCTAAAGTTTCTATTTTTATTCTTTGTTGTAAATAGCGGCAACAGAAATACATAATTTGTAAAAATTTCAACTGTCTACCTATTACGGTTCATGAGATACAGACATGACACAGAGCGACATCGGAGGCATATTAATAGGGTTCCGTTTTTTGCCGTGTACAGAACCCTAGAAAGGGACCGTTCTCTGGGTTTAGTGTCTTCTTACATCAACCACAGGACAAGACAAGAATAGTCTAGGCAACGAAGCGGATCGTTGTATGAAGACCCCCGCATTAAATCCTCAGTCGATGAAACTTTGCTGGGGTATTACACTGGGTACATGAGACAAACCCTCAATAAAAAAAAATAAAAAAAAATCGGTACTTTTAATTTTTCCATACAAAAATTACAAAAAATTTATGAAAAAATTTTTTTGTAAAATTCTTTTGGATATTTTGAATTTACATTTAATTCATGATTCCTTATCATCCTGTCAAATAAAATCAGCTTGAGAAATTTATGTTGGGGTCAACTGCTTCGTTGCCTACCTACACTATGAAGTGTTACTATTATTAGCTAACACCACATGACATGACGTTATTATTATTACATACTAAACTGATTCGCATCTACAGAAGCATCAAGTAGACGTAAAACAGTGATTAACATCGCATTAATAGGAATAATATAATTAGCACACAATAACATCATCAAAGCATTCGCGGAGGGAGTGAGATCATTGGTGCGAATTCTAGGGATCCTAGAATCATCGGAATTTTTAAAGCCTCCGTTACTTTATGGGCAGTATCTAACTGCAAATAAAAAAAATCTGAATCAGCAAATCAAAGAAATTGACAAAAATACTGATTGCACAGCAAGATAGTAACCGCAAAATGTTATTATTTCAGCAACAATTTCAGTTTGTGACGCATCGCAATTATGTCGCAGCCATATCGTATAACACGCCGCCGTATTACTAATGGCCGGCAATTGATACAAAATGCAAAAAAAAATATATTTGTCGTTTTACATAACGGCGGCGGCATTTTAAAAAACGGCGCGCAAGTTTTCGTTTTGGTCGCAAGATAACCTTATCCAACATAAACGATCCCGAGTTAGTTTCTTTAGCTAACGAACCTACAGTTTTTAGGGTTCCGTAGTCAAAAGGAACCCTTACAGTTTCGTCATGTCCGTCTGTCTGCGGTTTAGCTCAGAGACCCTTAGTACTAGAAAGCTGAAATTTTGTACGAATAAACATTTCATCTACGCCGACAAAGTCGTAGAATAAAATTTGGATAAACATTTTTTTTAGGCTACCTCCCATACAACTAAATTGGGGATCCAATTTTTTTTTCCGTCTCTTTCATAGTATGGGGTATCTTTGGATAGGTCTTTTTAAAAGTTTGCAAAGATCATATTTCGATTTAGGGATCCGTTTGCAAAATATTAAGCTTGAAAGCGCAATTTTTTGTTGGAGTCCCCCCCCCCCCCTCGGCTAAACGGTTATTATGGGAAATGTGAATAATGAGCTATAACTGAAAAACTAAATATAATAAAAACAGCAATAGCAATCAGTAAAAAGTTTATGTTATAAACGTGTTGAAATACTTACTCAAAACCCGCTTTGCGATAAAAAATATCTTAAAATAACTACGGAACCCTATACAGCGCGTGGCCCAACACGCACGTGGCCGGTTTTTTAGATATACAATAATTATTTTTGATGTGCATTTAAGTATTTCCCTTTTGAAGAAGCATTTTGTTTGTTTTTTGATGCACAGTCAGTATTTTTATGTGCAATCAGTATTTTTATGGGCAGTGCATATTTCCCTTACTTTATGAAAGCCGAAGACGAAGTTAGGCCGAGATTTGGAGACAAAACTAAGAGCGAGCTAGTAATAAGACAGTAACTGAAGTAAATAACGTTCCGGTAACAGAACTTTTAGGGTTCCGTACCTCAAAAGGAAAAACAAAACGGAACCCTTATAGAATCACTTTATTGTCCCTCTTTCTATCAAAGCTCCTTTTTCTCGCGAAGTTTAAATTAATATTAAATATTAAGGTCTATGGACAGACGTTTAAAGATGAGTTAAATTCGAGCTTCTAAATCAACGAAATCAAAAGATACTGCCATTGAATATCTCCATTTTAGAACCAAAACACAACCTGTAGTAACCAACCTTCCCGTTGACCTAGGATCATGAAATTTGGCAAGAAGCGCAAGGTCTCATACACACGGTCTCGGTACACACGTAAAGGAAAAAATCGAAAAAGTTTATTATTGAATTCACGTTTTTCTTACAAGTTGACCTCACATCGGCACTTGGCAACAAGCCCGCCTTATTGTATGGTTATTTGCATGCAGAATCGGCAATGACTTTGACCGGTACCCGCTAAGTAGAATGGCAAGGCCATGGTAATCCGCGACACGCGTTACCCTAACAATTTCCGACCACGGCGGTACGGGATACAAATTGGGAATGTTGATAAACATATATTAACGTCAGTCAGTTGTACAGTCAAGAGCAGGTCAAACGTGACATTCACAGTGCGACTTTAGCTCCTACGGCGACTAATATAAGATTTATATTTATTTATCTTCAGTTTAGAAAAGCCCTCCAGATCGGTATAGACAGAATTCAGGATAAGACAGTTCACGTTCACCATACTAACTAAAACAGCAAGTTCTGTAACTCTTCTGTGGAACATGTTTGCCTCATGAGTGGTCGAATGATTTGCGTTTTTTGGTTCAGAATTTATATTAGATACACCGACAGTTGCGAGAGGCATCTTTAAAGTTAAAGCTCCTTTTATCTGTTGCTGACTCTTTCTGTTTTCTTGACGAAAGCTTCTTGCCGAAAGCCACTTGCAGCTTTAATTATTTTAAAAATGCTTTCGTATGCAACTAACTGTCTGTAAGCTAGCAGCCTCTTAGTTTTAGAGGACTGTTTTTACAGGTCAATAAATACACACAAACACACCCAACCCCACAAACAGTTAACAATAGTAGATTTTACAACAAGTGCACAAAACGAACCAATTTTCCGAGACTTTAAGCAGCCCGAGCCGAAGGCGAGGGCTGATAGTAATGTCGAGGATAAAATGGTTTTGTGGACGAGTTATAAACTCTGCTTTTCACTTTGATTGCGAGGAAATAAAACGTTAAAGTACTCTCTAAATGTAACTGAAGAATGAGAGAGAATATGTTGACGCGCGCGCGGCGCGGGTGTAGCAGCAGGCCCGCGCGCAGGGCGTACACCACCGCGATTACTTTTTTGCCCTAGTGCACAAAATTCGATTCAGCCTATATCCTGCACAAAAAAGCACTTTCAGAGCATGATAAGTGAAAAAATAATTAATCAAATGTTGCCTCAGCCAGGAATTGAATGAAGGATAGTATAACTACCTCTGCCCCAAAACTTTGTTTGAGAATTGAAGCCATTAGTCTAGTTTGCAAATTCGAATTTTATATTTTCCGCTTACCTTGGTCAAAACGCTCATTTAGTTAATTATAAGAACCCTGAATGTGTTGGAATATTTGAATCTGCTTAAGTAGCTCGCTCGGAGCCAAGTGCACTTAACATGATGGAATCTGCTAAGTAAGGCATGATTTAATTAGGCATGGTTTAATGTGTTTCCAAGCAGGCATAGGCAGGCAATTACTAGAAACAGTAACTATGCTAGAGATGACTCATTAAAACTTGATATATTTCCAGCGAGAAACAATAAGTGTCAAAAGCAATGACCTTCATACAAATGCTATAGAAATCATTACGATCATCTTGTGCACGCCAAAAATGCTCACAAAAGATTGTTATTCGTCAAAATAAGTGATTGTCTGCGCATTGTGGTTTTAAAGCATCTTGCATCTCGAATGGTGTGTAAGGCTGACAATGGCGTGTTTTGCACACATTTGATCAAGTTTCCAACGAACAATCGTTCCCAATCGTCTCATAATAGTGTCCGTTTCAACAGACGACGTAAATCGAAGCTCTTTGTTTCCAATGAGAGTTGATTAGGCGATTATGTGGTTTCAATGAATTTGTTACAGAGTCCTTCGAGATTCATACCCTGCGGTGGCTTAAGTTAGAAACCTCTTAACTAAATTTTTTATAATTTCTAATCTTATGACAAACTTGTGTGAGCTTCAACCAAACCACTACAGATTAAAAAAAGCTGAAAAAAAGAGCTCGCATCTTCAGACTCCGAAGCAAATCCAGATTTTTTTTTGTGCCTCTTGTAATTTTGTTTGACGGGAATAAGAGATTTTCAAGGGTAGCCGATGCGTAGCTTTAAGCCACGATCACACCTAGCTGAATTCAAACACATTCGGCATAGCTACATTGGTCGTTGAAGTAAGGATATTGCAATTAACATAACCAAGCCTCCCAGCAATGTATGCCAAATTAGTCTTTGATTTCAGCTAGGTGTGATTGTCGTCAAGACGATCAGACTTTACCCGTCTATTTAGTACGTGCCTTCAATTCAAACGGGCGTATTGCTGCCAATTTTTACAACGATTTCGACAATCCGACACAGACGGCTATTACCATACGCATCGTATTAAAATGTAGATCGTCTGGTTTTACAAAACGATGCATAATTATAACGTAACACGATACAGGCCTGTTGCCAGCTGTCCCAACGTGAGATCATCGATAACCACATCTCTAAATGTTATTTCATTTCATTTCCAATATCGATAGGAATGTAACCGATTTCATGGGGATTAGTGTCGGTTGTGTTATCAATAGTCGATACCAGGCGACCGTGCTCCGTTTTTCATCTCGTTGTTGAGCAAGACTTCAAGTTTTGTGTCAAGTTCAGGTCGATCCAAATATGCCGCTTGGTTAAATTCGCTATCTCTTATAATTTCCCAACTGAGTGTGACATACATAGCAGCTAGTAGGTTATAGCATATTATTAGCAATAATTTATTACTAGAGGTGTAAGGCGGAAAATCTGATCCAATAACGCTATGAGTGACGCGTCTATACATTGACAACTCAGCGATTGCGATTGGATCATTGGACGTTATATGATATTAGCGAACGAGCATGTGGGCCATCGAAGAGTAATTAATTGGTCACCACTGAATTCCTCTGTCTTATTAGTAGCTTATTGTCCTTTAAAGTGCGTTGGCCACTCTGGGAACTAAGATGGCAAGTCTTATGTGCTGGTAATTTCACTAAATTCCTTTGAATACATTGAAAAATGTCCGATTGCGATTGGATGAGGTAAATAGATGTACGTACGGTCGCACGTTAGTGGTAACACTTTGACCTTGAGCGGGTCTCTGTGTTAGTAGCATAGTGAGTGTGGTTCAGCTGACACTGGTTTTGTTATCACTTACTGCCGTGCGTACCTTCTAAGATTTTTGAAGTGAAAACTTCTTTAGCGGCGCTTGGCACTTTTTAAATGGGTAAAAAATGTAAAACTTGCTTCTAATCCGTAGCCTGATCGAAAAAGCGTCAACTGTCAACAGTATTGTTATTACAATACGGGTTTTTATTTAGTGACATCAAAGAAGTACGCGAGCAATTACAAAAAGCATAATATTTAAAAATGCAAGTTTTCACTTCTGCCGGCACTCCCGGAGAGCAACCCGTCCTTTTTTTTTAGATTTGTAATACAATACAGTACAGAATCTTACCTCTCTATAAAATTTTCTAAAATGATGATGGGACCTCCAAACTTTCCCCGAAACAAAAAGTCGTTAACAACTTTTAACCTAATTCAGCTAAAGGTCACTCCTTAAACAGTTTTTATTTAGAAGTTGTTCAACAAACTTCGTAAATTTTAACCGTAACTGCGAGCCAAAAATCTGTTGTGTAGAATTTTTATGGCACACTTAGTTCAATAGAATTAAAAACTTTGTTTTATGAGCCCGGTCTTTTTGCGTCTTTAATACAGTGAAGGGACGGTCAGGGTTAACAACGTATCTGTTATTAACCTTTTATCGTTTTGCAAACCTAAATAAAAAGAGATTCTGTGCAGTTTTTTTTAAATCGTCTATTATCTGAACAGGTTTAAGAAACAGGTAAAACGCTACCGCTCCCGCTATCCCGGGTTAACAGATTTAGTTCTTTTGTTAACCGTTTTAATTAGTAACGGATATAACGGTTAGCAATTTAAAACGGTTAATCATACATGGGTTAACTATAAATGGGTTTCTATTCCCTGCTTTGATAGCGGAATATTTGACGTTTAATTGGTTTATTTGGTGATTTTATTGTTTAATCAACATAACACTATCTGCCCTGTGAATTTACAGCCGCAGATGAAAATGCGTTGCCTTTTATACTTTAGATAAAAAAACCAGTAGCGAAGTTGGAATTTTAATGCAAATAATATCAGGTTTTGCAGGTTAATAAATATCATCGGAAGTGAAAAGTTTAAGGTCGGTGCGGACGCAATACGTTCGGAGTATTCGCGAGATCTTGACGACCTTTGAATCAGAATATATTATGCACTTATTCATAAACTAGACGACGATTAATGTGCAAGTATATGTATATCACCAAGCTTCATATTGTCTAGTGTAGCAGAATATTCACCTGTGTACACATTTCTTCCAGTCCTAGACTCTAAAGCCACATAAGGCGTGGAGGCCAACCAAAGCGGTAAACTCGACGTCTTTTGTAAAGATTGGCAATACCAAGATCTGAATAGTCTGCACAGGGACGAATGGAGGAAACAGAGAGACGCCTTTGCCCAGCAGTGGGACACTAAGGATACATTTCCACCAATGCTGTGCGAGGGAGCTACGCTGTGAGCTAAAAAATTCCAGCCAATAGGGTTGCTCCATTTGACAGCGCAGTTGAGAAGAAGGTAGGAAAATGGCGTAATCCTATTGGTTAGAAATTTCCCAGCTCATAGCTTAGCTCTAATTGGTGGAAATTTATCCCACCGGCTATATTATTAGGCTTTAAAGTATGCGTCGAGTACACAGCAAAGCACACAAAAGCAGACGTCACTGCAAACGTGCTGACGTGGTAAATCGCATCTGTTACATTAATTTGCATTGTACTTCACTTCAAACAAATATTTAAATTGATTGCGCTATCAATGTGCTTAGTGATAATAAAGTCTTTGTCAGTCAGGTGACAATGGGGAGATGGGAGGTCATTGCCACTGGACGGAAAAGGAAGTGCCGACGTGGTGAAACGTGTACCACAATGTATGTAAATGGGAAAATTATAACTGAAGAACAGAATGAGGTAGTTTATTATGGACAGTAAAAATAATAAAACACTGGGACATAAAAAACACATAGCACAAAACACACAGACTCTTAATAATAGTCTTAATAAGAGGGCCGTTTGGCAGTAGTTTCTTGCCGGTTTTTTTGCTATGGCAGACGCATCTGAAACGATAGTAGAATTCCGCTGTGGACTCGCTCTTTTTATTTGCATTGTATCACATTGTATTCCACATGTCATGAGGTTCAATAAGCATTTTTGTAAAAACTCTAACATTAATAAATTAAACCTGAATCTTGATCTGAGGCCGCGAATCTCGAGGAACTGTCGTCACCACCGCCATGACACCCATGGCCTTAATAGAATAATTTGACACTAATAAGACAGCAACGCACGTTATCCACCCTGAAACTAAGATGGTTGGTCTCATGTGCCGGTAATTTCAGTGTCTCCCTGGCTCTGTTTCTACTTATCAAGCAAGCATCAATTGTGTATTAAACTACGATTCAAGTGTTCAATAATACATTATTATGATCCCTTTTATTATAAAAAGAGTTTTGGTCTTGAGAACCGAAACATTTTTTCACAATGTACGAGTAGCTGTTAATTTACGCCAGGACCGTTTATTTCGAACAATGTTACTTCTGTGATTTATTCACGCGAACAAAGTTTCGTTCGAGAAGACGCTGGCTGAATTTTAACTGGAGACAATTAAGACAAAAAGTCCGCATGTGGAAAATTTTAAAGATAGAACGAGATTCGAGAGAAAAAAAAAATGATTTTTTTATGATAACATATTATTATTATTATTAGGACAACATATTCTTATTATTAGGACATTGTAGGATAAATCACCTGATTGACCGAAAAGTTAGATGATTCTGAGCTTCGCTCTGCCTATAGCCCTTACTGTTTTAGTTGTAACGTACTTTGACACTAATAAGTCAGAAAAAGCGCATTGTCTATCCTAACAATCAATATGGAATGTCCAATAGTGGACTTTTCTTATCTGATGTTATGATGATGATTTATCATCATGTCATTATCTGAAACTAATATTTACCCATATTTCTGACTTTTTGAAATGATTCAGGCCATTATCAATTTATTTAAAAAAAAAATGGAATTTCCGTAGGATGAGGACATATTGTGAACTTGAGGAGTTTAATCAATTCATAAAAGTTTGATTAATTCAATCAACTTGAGATCCGATCTCAATGTTAATGACATCAATGCTAAAGTATTCCAACTTCCTGATGGAATACAAAATGAAGGAAACCGGTTTCATAGGAATTGTCGTTTAATGAAGACATTTTTTCTAATATATAAAAATTTAATGTCGCAATTATTTTAAAAAAACTGGTCAAGTACAAGTCGGACTCGCGCGACGACGGTCCAGGTTTCCCTGTAGTATTTTTAGAAAGTAAATTTTTAGGAACGCAAAACAAAATTTATTTGTAAAGGTTTTTTGCAAATTTTTAAAGTGGGCAACTTAGAAAGATTTCTTTTATTATTCCTGTAATATTTACGTAAACCTCTATCAACTATACTTATTCAGATTTCTCCCATCATAACTAGAAAACTAAGAATTGTACAAAAATCTATTACGGAATGTACCCTATTCGATCCCTTTTTGGCCCCCTTTACCATAATAAAAATATTTTTTCATTTTTTTGTTTGCAATAAAGTTGAGCAATCATATTCTAAAACTGTCCCAAAATTCATGTCGATAGCATGAGCGGTTGCTGAGATATAAAGATGTGACAGACACATAAACAGACATACGAAGTCGCGCCGTAAGGGTTCCGTTTTTACTATTTTGGTTCGGAACCCTAAAAAGGCTCAAATTACCAAAAGCATTAAAGAGTTTCTCACGTAAGGTGCAAGCCAGACAGAACGGGCGCGGCGCGCTTCGGGTACGCCCGAGGCGCGCTTCGAGCGCCCCCGTGGTACACTTTTCGGCTGGACGACGCAATCGATGGCAGCGGACTGTGCTGTGCGGCGGCGTGCCGGCGGTCGCGCCGGCGGTGCGCCGGTGGTGCACCGATAGTGCGCCTTAGGCATGCCGTCTCGTCGCCTGTTCAAATCACATGCATACAAAATGTAGGAGAACGACGCGGTGCAAGCCAGACAGAAGAGGTATGCTGAAGGCGTGCCGTGCGGCGCTCCTCTTCTGTCTGGCCTGCGCCTAACTGCCAACTGGCACAAATAAGGTTTTACTTTTTGCCCCTAAATATAGGTTTCATTTTTGGCCTCTTAATCTTTATCTATTTAAACCATTTAGGTTATTCCAACAATTTTCCTAGCTGCTAGACCAAAATCAAAAATTTACATTATCTCTGTCAATAGACTGCACTGCAATCAGAAACTCACAGTCACAGCCTCACTTTACTTCTCTTAGACTCTCAAATCTTTTCTTGGCTGTCGAGATAATTAAACAAAGTGCTCTACATTATACGAGTACGAGACACCTTTTCACGGATTCGCAACGCCTCATACAAGGAACAGCTCCAAATAACACTCCATCCGAGGATAATTATCCTCTTTCATTGAAGTAATTCACGAGGAAAACCAAACAAAGCTTCCCAATACAAACTCGTCAGCAACCTCACGGTTTTTCATGAAAAGAAAAAAATACGTTCCTAATTAAAAGTCACTTCCAAGGTTTCCATATTTTTTATACCCTGTGTACAGCCTGTAATGGAAAGTTGTGATAATACTGAAGGGTTTGAATCTGCTCAAGAAACTGAACAACTTTTCCAAAGGAACATATGGTCGAAATACGTAAAACCAAATTTGACCTCACTTACAAAATGACCTATCAGCTGATGCTGTTTCTATGGGTGGTAGAAAATTGATTTTCGTATTTCGACCTATGCTCCTTGGGAAAAGTTGTTCAGTTTCATGGGTAGATTCACATCCTCTAGTATGATCACACGTTTCCGTTAAACGTTGTATAGCGATTCCCTAGCGATGTATGTATGTATGCTATGCAAATTCATCCCGACAGTACTCGTGTTTTGCTTCTACTAGAGGCATAATCAAAAGATGTTATGCTTTTAGTTGTCGGTTAATACTAAGGCGTAAGCTAGACAGCAGCGGTGCGCCGTACGGCACGCCTTCAGCGCACCTCTTCTGTCTGGCCTGCGCCGCGTCGTTCTCCTACATCTTGTATGCAAGTGATTTGAACAGGCGACGAGACGGCATGCCAAAGGCGCACTGTCGGTGCACCACCGGCGCACCGGCGGTTACGCCGGCGGCGCGCCGGTGGTGCATGCCGCCGCACAGCACAGTCTGCTGTGAGTGACGCGCCGGTTCAGACGTAGCACCCGAAGCGCGCCACGGGCGCAAACTTTGTGCGCACAGACACACCCGATGCGCGCCGCGCCCGTTCTGTCTGGCTTGCACCTAACGTCTACTTCAAACTAAGCGTGGCGATTATGACGACTTCCTTAAAAATAAACAAATATACCATGGTCACTGTGGATTTGACGTTAAAACGCGCAAAGCAAATCACTTGTACAAATCAGTATTTTTATAATCAAGGAAGAAAGTATTATGTATTTCTACTCTATTTTTCGAATTACATAAAAGTTATATAGGTATGTTATCAGCAATTTACTAAGATTTTGGCATATACATACGAATTTCTTTTAATGGCGTGATGTCTGTACAGTCCAACAAGCTTAATTGTATACCGTATGATACAAAAAAGAGATCTTATCGTAAGGTTCGAAATAACAATCTAGCAGCGAATGGGTGTACGTACGTATTTGTGGCATGAAATATTGTTTTTGTAGAGCCTAGCAAATTGTACTCCATTGTGTTCAAAGCGGAAACGAAATATTGAACTGAATAAAAAACAGAATCGGTTTTTTTATCGTTTACCTTTACGTGACGTATAGTCTAGGAAACGAAGCGGATCGTTGTATGAAGACCCCCGCATTAAATATTTAGGCGATGAAACTTTGCTGGGTTATTACACTATACTATAGAGACAAACCTTCCATAAAAAAATCCAAAAAAAAATCGGTACTTTTAATTTTTCTATACAAAAATTACAAAAAATGTATGAAAATTTTTTTTTGTATTTTTTTTTTGCATATTATGAATTTACATTTAATTCATGATACTTTATCTTCCTGTCAAATAAATCTGCCTGAGAGAATTATGTTTGGGTCAACTGCTTCGTTTCCTAAACTAGTAGGGTTGTTTGATAAAAGAACCGCGGCACATGACATGTCGGGTATGGTGCCGGCAAAGAATAGTATCATCCCATACATACCCGTGGGTGTCGTAAGAGGCGATTAAGGGTTATAAACTGGAGGATGGTCAGCAGCATCCTCCTGCGTATCATACCATCTTACTTACTGCGGTCATCTACAACCGCGGTCCATGGTGCCAGCAGCCGTAACGCTGACAAGCGAGGCGAGACTGACTATGGTACTTCCCCTCCACATTTTTCCAGCAAAAGCTAGAATTCTGGAAGGAGCAGTCAGGTTCTGTAGTGGATATTTCATGGGATGTTATGATGAATAATGAAATGATATATTATGTGACGCATATGTGGCATTTGCGTTGCACCACAATTGGGGATAAACTTTTATTATATCTGTAGTTATCTTATCAGAACTTAACATTTTAATTTAATCAAAGTTTAATGTGTAATTAAGTAACTATTTTCCGCCTGCGGCTTCACGCTCGCGGGGTATTCTCTAAGATTATTTCCTGCGACTATTTTATTTCCACAAAAACCTCGCATTTTTCCGGGTTATAAGCAATTTCCGGCCCACTTCTTATCTGCAAGCAAAAAAATTGGTCTGGTCCGTTAAGTGCAACTTTCCAGAATAGCGAATGTTTCAGCTATGCTTTTGTAAAAAACAGTGTAACCATCCCTGGCCCATCATTGAATGTATGCGGGCCCATGTTGGCCTTGGTTGGCAACGCGTGGCCTTGGATCGCGGACCTCCAGCCGTTATGCGGTTTGGGAGCGCCGCGGAATCACAATAAGAAGCTTGTTTGCCATGAGGCCACGACTCGGTGCGTATTTTAATTAAACTACTTATGCCTAAAGAAAGATCTGGTAGTCCAAAATATATGATTAGGAAATAAACGCTGAAAAATATGTAGTAGAGGTAGAATTCTGTCTAGGGGAAATAACACCACACCATGCACCTTGGCCATTTTCTGCCGGAATGCAACAGTATTCAAAAAGTGAAAATACTGGCACTACTTCTGTTTCAGGGTGGGCACTGTGGGCAGTATACTTAAGTCGCTAAGTAAAGCCAAACGCACCTTACTGGTAGTGTAAAAAAGTCAGGAGAAAAACTTTTAGATCTTAAGGCATGATGGTAACAGAGTCAAAACGGTTCTACCGACGTGCGGTTGATCTTACTATGTTCAGTATTGCAGCAGATTTTTTTTTATATGTTAAAAAAACTTCTTATTCAAATTCAAACAGTTAATATATTGTCATTTTTCATCAAACTCCCGTTATCCCGCAACAAGAACATAAGTCTCGAATCCACATTGATTTTAAAATCATTGCGAATTCACAAATCCTCACGAGAACCTATCCTAAGATGAGTAGGCAACATTGTATTTCTTTTACGTATCTAGTCAATAAGCTTCTTATAGCCCTTATAGGTGAGCTCATACCATCGTCGACCTCTTCTCTCTCATCAGGGCTAGGTCAAGGCTAAGAGCAATAAATAGTAAACTGGCCAAGTGCAAGTCGGACTCGCGCACCGAGGGTTCCGTACCACTAACTTAAGAATACCGTCTTAGTTATGGACGCGCAGTCACACAGAAGTGTATTAAAAACACGCGAGTCCGACACGCACTTGACCAGTTTTTATTATTCTATAGCTTATGCACTATACACATACCAATTTTCACGCTTGTGAGTGTTACCATTTTTACGATAGTGCTCAAACAAAAATCGAGCAAAAATCTCCTAAAAACACGTTTTTAGTAGTGGAGCGGAGCCCCCCTAAATTTATATATTTTTTTTATTTTTAGTATTTGTTGTTATAGCGGAAACAGAAATACATAATCTGAAAAAAAAAAATCAACTGACTAGACCTAACGTACCTATTTCGGTTCATGCCATGAGATACAGCTTGCTGACAGCCAGACAGACATAGAAGTCCCGTTTTTCACCCTTTGGGTACAGAACCCTAAAAAGCAATAAAAAAATATTTATATCTCTTACAATGTATTTCGTATCGCGTGATCTTAAAGTTCAACGCTATCGGTCCTCTATCGTTCTAAAACATAATGGGTACAATATTCGTATCTACAATTCATGTTATATCACACCAAGTTCAATCACTTTCCTTATCATCAAAACATTAGTGAATCTCATAACATTTGATATAACTAACGTAACAATAACAACAAACATTATACATACATACATATAACATCACACCTCTTTCCCGTCGAGGTAGGCAGAGACCACAGTGCTACAATCTTGATATACCTACTACCCTCGCTTCCTGTACTTTCATCAATCCTCTCATACATGTTCGTCGATTTAGGGTACTTTTAATCAGGCCTTTACTTAGAACGCCCTGATTTTGGTCCTGGTACATTCGCCGAGGCCTTCCCATTCCAACGTTTCCATTCACTCTCGCCTGGTAGATCTCTTTACTCAATCTTCTTTCAATCATCCTCTCTACATGAGCTAACCATCTCAGCATACCTTTCCCGATTTTGGTCACTACGTCTTCTTTTACGCCACAACGTTCTCTTAGCACACTATTTCTAATCCTGTCACAACGCTCCCATTTCTACTGCATTAATTCTACTTTCATAATTCAATTTTTTTTTTTTTTACTAGCCTGTACTGTCCCACTGCTGGGCAAAGGCCTCCCCCATACATACATTCGTACCATACATACATACATACATTAATTCTAATTAATATTTTAAAATTATACGAATGTTTTTGTCATTTCTTAAAAAGAAATATTTACTATTGGCAGAGGCCTAAGGCAAATGGATAAAATTTTGATAAAGGACTAAACCAGTAGACCAAAATCTCCTTTAGAAATTCTTATTTGCAATTTGAGCGCTGAAGCTTGAATTGAATGGCTAAAGGTCGGTCGGAACAAAGTAATTTTGATTGTCCAACATGTTTCTCTTAAGCCCAGAATATGCATCGCAAAGCATTAGTAAGGAACTCCAGTTATTTTTGAGTTTCATGTCCGAACTGTCTAATAAGAAACCACAAATGACGCAACTACACAGCTAGTTGAGTAGTGAAGGTTGACAATATGTTCATGAAACCCAAAGATAACTCAACTTTCAGTTACGACATTGGTGCATTGCACCTTGTATTCTTCTGGACCCTTAGTAGGTACATACATAAACATCAAGGACCCCATCCTTCTACCTGTTACGATCTTAGCATACCTACTTCCCTCACTGCTTCTATCATCAGTCCGCACATACACACTCGTCGGTTTAGTGTACTCACTACCCATGGATTTGGTCTTATAGAACTTCCGCGGTCTTCCCCTTTCAACGGGTCTTAGTAACCTATCTTAATAACCCTAAGTAACAATATCAACGTATTCACCACCAATATCATGACTGCCCGTCGCACGGTCAAGACGCAGAGAGCGTGGAAGGTCGCACGAGTTTTTCCTCATCAGTCTGTCGGTCTGTACCTCGACGTATGGAGGAAATCGACCCATTACTGTGCCCTCTCGACTGTGGCAGTAGCTTTCTACAGTATGTACTTAGTGTACTTACTTGGTTACCTACTAAACATGATGTGATATGAAAGTTAGCTTTTCACAACTCTAAGTACCTTTTTATAAACATGAGCTTAGGGATAGTTCGTTATCGTTAAGGCACTGTCAAGTTAGGTCAGGTCAGGTCAGTCACATGACTAGAACACTAATAATATATGTTCGTTTATTCCGCTTTTTGTCAACATGTCTTGTAAGTATAACTTTTTACCGTCATTTCAGTACAAACTCCACAGGAAATGGATTTTTTTGAGCATTTAAGTTTTTAAATAGACACAATTCCTAATAGACTTGGTCTATTCAACTCCTTTCATGCGACTCTAATAATTAATGTACAAATATATTCATTATGGTGTTTTCCACATCTATTTCTGTTGCTAATGATAGTCTATTATATTATTTCTAGCTTTTCCACTATGCTTATTTTTACTGTAAAAATTTTGTTTAATAACATTATGTGTTTTATTACTGCAGTGTATCAACATCACATGTTTGAAGAAGGAAAGTCCCATGTTATCATTTTCATTCAATGAAGGACTTCCTAATCTAGGAAATATGGATCACGTTCTGTATTAGGAAAATCCCGTGTTATTAGGTAGTACCTATTTATTACCTAGGCGACCGAGCTACGAAATGATCTAATACCAAGGCGGATCAACAGATGGCGTTGTAGGGCTTACTGAATCACGCTATAGTTATTTTCCGGTGAAATAAGCGAAAACAGCATGGAAACATACTTCACTTGACTTAAGAAACATCTACCTAGATCGATTTTTCATGCCCGTAAACTCCGCCATTGTAAAGTACGAACGCAATCGGAATAATAATAGAAATATTGCTTGTTTAATAGTATAGAATTTATAGCCTAGGTACTTTAGTTTGAGAGTTAGTTTTACAAATTAAGATAAGATAAGATGATTTATTGCTTTCCACATGGTCATTCAAGGTGTTATCATATATATGTCGTGGCCAGATCGTGGTATTGGCTATTTCATGATGTGGCCACTTTCATGTTGGTTACTTCATGAATTCATGTTGGTTACTTCATGAAATGCAACCTAACATAACCGAACCTTTCATGAAGTGATCATTTCTAACGATCTGGCCACGACATATACATAGTTACACATGTAGACCCAGAAGGGCACAACAATTATTATTAATAAGTTACTATAACTATATTATTATAATTTTAATTAAATCAGAAATTAATTATCAGAAATGAAACGTGGCAATAACAATGAATATAATTTAAATATTAGAAATTAGTATTTTTAAACATTAGAAATTAAAATTTGTCAGTCAATAGTTATAAAACGTAATACAGTTCAACATGTGATAAAATCTAAGGAAAAGGAAAAAGGCAAAAAAAAAACCAATTCAATTCGACAGTCAGATAAGATTAGTCATTAAAAAACTCTTGCAGTGTGTAAAAACATTTTTGAAAGAGAAAGTTTTTCAAGCGCATTTTAAACTTGTTTATGTTCTCTTCTTCCTGAAATTAAGGTGTTGATAAGCTGATTACTTGTCAGCTGTGCTCTTCTTTTAATTTTATAGCTTTAAAATCAACAGAAGAGCTACCATGAGCTACCATGCCACCTATCCGAAAAAAGCGATCATAAACTTCAGGGCAAAGAGGCATAACAATATGACCACGGCTATTATCTGAACATCGGTATGAATATTTATTAAATACCATAGTTTGTACATAACAATTTCAGATGACAATATTTTCTTGTTTCATACTTTTTTTAGAGCAAGATTTGCCAGTAGTCGGGTATTAGTTTTTGAACTGATTTTTTATTTCAATTATTTTGGGGTTGTAAATACATAAATAACAATATATATATTTTTGAAATGTGCTCACCAAGCCCTTTCATTTGATACCTACCTAAAATTTTTTTTTTTATTAGTCCTTGACTTAATCTGCTCTAGAGGGCGCCACATACAATTAAACGAAATTTCTTGTATCCTATAACCAGCGGATAATTAAGACGCTTCTAACGACATCTCATTTGTCAAAATATGATAAGTAGTTTAGAAGTTATGATGGAACAGATGAACATACATACATACATACATAGCCTGTCAAAATCATAACCCTCCTTTTGCTTTGCCGTAGTCGGGTAATAACCGGGGGGTCGGGTAGTCGTGCGTAATACATTTACCCGTCTGGTAATTTAAGCGAGTATCCTCTGCCAACAAACTGCTCTGCAGTTTGGCAGAAGTATAATACATGTAAATAGGGTGTTATTATCTGAATAAAAAATTTATTTATTTATTTATTTTTTTTTTTTTTTTAAGTAAAAGAAAATCATATCAAAGGTTTGAAAATTGTTCGTCTTAAATGTCGTCCGTTTTCATCATTAGATTTGTTATATTTTTTTTACAGATGAAAATTTTCGAAAAATGTATTTTATTAGCAGCTGTAAGCTTGTTTTTCCATTCATAATAGATAATATTTGGATTTGTAATTAATAAAAAAAATGCAAAATTTTAGTACTGAAAATTGAGTTGACCTAAAAATTCTCCATACAAAACGCCAATTTCAAGTAAGGTTACCTAAATATTAATCTAATCAGCTACTGCTACAAACTGAGTCAGCTTATACCAGCAACTACATACAGCTAGGTAGGCATATCAAATAGCCTCATATGTGCTTTACTATGTAGTGTTTATAGATCTAGCACAGTGACCTTAGCTATACCTACACAAAGCAGTCATTGACTTCTGTTCTAGGTCTACAGTTCACTGGTGACTTTGAGAATGATGGATAGATAACTAAATGAGGTTATCAATATATATCACTTCATAATTAAATTGCAACTGTACCTAATGTGATGACTTCAGGTTTACTTAACATATTTAAAAATTTATTTTCATAATGAGTTTTGCACATTATTTCAAACTAAGAAATGCTGGCAATTACCTATTATTATGAACAAATACCACAGTACCTAAGTTAAATTAAATAATTAAGTAGATAAAAACAAATAGTTTGAAAAATATTATTTCATTACCAAAGTAAATGGCATACCAGTTTTATAAGAAAAGTTGCAGAAAGAAGTATGTTTTATGAAGGCAACATATCATTAAGAATGGCCAATTTGTAAAGTAGTATTATCCTGGTTGATGCCTAACATCACAGTGGTTCCCACTTCCCAGTGGTTGTACAAAACTAAATTGAACTAAAAAATAAAGTTAGTTCGGCAACTACCACTTCATATGATTGTGGCCCCAAATCTATGTGTAGGCTCAGTCCTAATCTAATTTGAAATGCATAGTAGGTTTAGTTGATTGTTGTCATTTTTTTTTTGTCACAAGTGGGCAAACGAATAAGTGGGCCACCTGGTGGTAAGTGGTCACCACTGCCCATAACGTAGCACCCTGTCTTATTAGTGAAATAATTTGAAACTCATAAAACAGCAAAGCGCGTTACCCACCCTAAAAACTAAGATGGTATGTCTCATGTGCCGGTAATTTCACTAGCTCCCTTACCCTTCAAACTGAAACACAGCAGTGCAAACACTGCTACTTTATGGCAGAAAAAGATAAGGGGGTGGTACTGACCTACCACTTACAAAACTTTTAAAATTAAAAATATTTTCTAATTGACATAACTGAAAAACTTAGTAGCATAGAAACTAGTGACAAATTCTCCATTTAAAACCTAGCTCTTGCAACACTGGCAGAATTTTTGTGCCTGTTTTAATAAGCCCCTAAAAGACATAATTTTTTATAGCCCTATTTAAGGTGCAATAAAGTACAACTATATTTCTTTACAATATCTTGAATGGATCACTATCTCAGTCTGCATGAATAGGTATATCAACTTTATCTTTGGCAAATGTTTTATATAGGATCTGTGGTGATAAGAGGTGCTACGTCACAACAGCACTGAGTCACATGTGTGCACAGCAGGTTAACTGTATTATTGAGATCAGACTATTGCGCTTACACACAGTTGTAAAGAAAATTAATAATTAAAAAGGAAACTAAAATGTACATTCTTCATAATGTATGACTTACAGAAAAAGAATTAGGTACTTATTATACCAAGAATAATTTACCTACACAACTGATCAAATTTTTTTAGACATTTTTATATTTATATTTTTATAGATTCATTTGCAAAATATTTTTTGAGCCTGTGCAACTGTTTCTATAATTATTTAATAATTTATTGTATAATACGTATACATAGATACTATAAAAAATACAGTGTAATTTATTTAGTAACATAGTCTGTGCAACTCAAGCGTTGATGGTTATTTTCTGCGCGTGGGTGATAGGCGGAGAGCCAATGAACAATCTACATGCCTCCCCCTACCTGACCCGCTCACCCTGGCATATATATTTTTGAGTTGTATGCATTTAATAATAACAATAAATAAATATGTTTATTCATCAACCAAAAATGTCACAGTAGTACTAAAACTAATCTTATATTTGTGCCATTAATTCCACATTCTTTCTAAAACCAGATCTCACAATTACTAACATCCACCCAATACAGTATACCTGGTGCAAAGGCTGTCCGGAAATTCAAAGAGGCAATGCCATTGCACCAGGGATGACGAGGGCTGGGTTATATGACTGAAAATTATTAATTTAATTTCCAATTACTGAAACAATGTCACTCTATAATAATCAAATAGATTTTAAAGTTACAAGTCTTAATCCTAAAAAGTATACAGATAGGTACCAGGGCAAGTAAACCATGAATAAGGTTTGGCAATAAGATTACTATCAGACCATAGTCAACGGAGCAAAACTAAAAACTTCACCTAACAAACACTGAAGAGACGCAAGTACACTGCAATAGTTACAAAAACAGATTGAAGCCGAGCCATGTAAAATTAGGAAGTAGAATGTCACGCAATGCATTGGCACGACACTGGAACCTTCCCAAGAATGAAACTTGGATACATCCAACTGGCTCGGAGATTAAATCACTCATAAAATGCCTAGGGGAGCGCCCGTTGTCCATTGTAACACCCTATTCACTCCAACTGGCCCCGCAAATCGAATACAAAAAGCGAACTTACCAGTAAACAAGTTTCACAGTGTTCTTTATTTTCTCATCTGCACAAAATTTCACTGTCTAAACTCACAATTTCAAAAAAGTTGTACTATCCGACGCGCACAGGAATAGTTTTATGTTCCCTAAAGTGGAAGAACACGAAAATTGAATGGCCCGATTGTAAACTAAATCATAAGTCAAACAAACAGCCGAAGGCAGCCATTGCTCGACTCAACTCCAGTCAGTCGCATTCGGATCGGATGGTTGGCAGTGTTGCCGGTCCGGAATAAAAAAATGCGGTATAGTGTTTCAAAAACAGCGGATTCTGAACAAAAAAAGCGAAGCCGTCGATTTCACAAATTCACTGTACAAGGTGTAAAAAAAGGTATTAAGCCCGCGTCACACAGGGGCGGTAGGGAAGCGTTCCGGGGCCGGTATTTTTTGTAAAGTATGAGTTCTTATGCACCCTGTCACATTGAAAAGCGGTTGCGGCGCGGTATTTTGTTCCCGCCAAACCGCCCCGGACCGCTTTCGCAATCATACCGCCTCTGTGTGACTTGAGTTTTACATGGAGCACAATAAAAATGATCGTGCAGATTCAAAAAGCAGAACCGCGTAGCTCTAGAGGCACACGGGCCCATTGTCTTGTCGGAAAAGCGATATAAAAAGCAGAAATGCGGTAAATCTGGCAGCACTGATGGTTGGTCGCTTACTGTCAAATTTTTTGTCTAAAGTTGTCATTTTTTAAAATTCAATCCTACCAATAATCTTGACTAGTTACAGTCTTTGGTTTTACTTGCAACTGATGTAATGAATAAACATTATTGAATTATTAACTTATTATTATTATTATTACCAACCTATGTCACGTCACTATCAGATGCTGCATTTCTTTGAGGTATTGGAAAAGTCCATGTTATCTTTGGTTCCATGCGAAAAGATCACTTTGTTTTTTGCATCAATAATAAATAAATGCGACGTTATTCTTTCCTCCACTCCAGCAGCATCAAAGAGACCTACTTTAAAGACAAAGTGTCATAGAGATAGTGATCTTTCATCCAACGACGCATACTCCTATCTAATAAAGATATAATTGAATTTTTATTTTTATTGATCATCATCATTATAACACCCCATAAATCATCCACTGCAGGACAGGGAACTACCTCCAGAACTTCAGCAAAAATGCGTGCAAATTTTTATTACTTAACACATGATACAGGGTGTAAGGGCGTGCTCAGTCAACGAAACTAAACAACTTTCCCAAAGAAACAATTTGGAAAATGAAGAAAAAATCTGACCTCTCTATACAAATTACTCACTCTGATCGAACAATTTGTATGGAAAGGTGAAATTTTTTTTTCACTTCCCAAAAATGTTTCTTTGGGAAAGTTGTTAAATTTCGTTGACTGAGCACTATTTCAGTTTTCGGTACTACGTCTCTTGCACCCTGTATACATTAAACTATTCATAAGGATATCTATATGTCAGGAAAGGAGAAATGCATGGGAAAAGGATAAGGCAGAGGGGTAACGTGTCATCATTATTATCACTGGGCTCTCATCTACCAACTATACAACTACATGCCCATGACTGCTCGTTCTCATCTTTCTTCTGTCAGGTTCTTTGCATTTAACGCATGGATAGAACTCATTCTCCGACCTGTTGTTGTAAATTTACCAACTAAGACCACATCATTGCTACCATAAAGATATGAGTATCTTTTATCCTATCGTTCCCTCTACGTGTTCAAAGAGGATGTTATAAAACTAGCTGTTTTGTAAACTCAGTTCACTGAGAGCCTACCCACAAGCAGACTTGCTTGCTCTTCCGGTTTGGGATCTGTCATAGATAGACGCGTGATAAATTTATCCTCAGATTTTATTACATTTCTTGTATTTTTAACGAAATTTCCATCTCAAAACTGATAGTTATTGAAAAACCAGTGCACAACTTGCTGAATTTGAAGAAAAACACGAAGAAAACACCTGGATTTAACAATTATCAAGGCGAAAAATCGTATGTAAGCTAGATATATAAACATAGCTACAACACTTGTGACATCGCTGTCAGGTAACTGTCTGTCCCGTCTGTCAACCATAGCCTGGGTTACCATAAAAGAAATTAGTAATCCATAGCTAATAAATCGGATACATAAGTAAGACAGAATATCGATTCAAAGCTAAATCGGATACAATAAAAAATCACAGATTTTGACAGATCGTGAGTGCCGAGCCTTATAGGTCTCTGATATCTATTCTGTCATCTTTACTATAAGCAGCATAAGAAAATGATTACAGACAGATCGCTTTCGGAAACGAATTTGTCTGATTTCCAAGACGTTGAAGATTTTCCAGAGGAGAAGATACACGCATCCACCCCAAACCACGCCATCGAGCGACTAAATCGTGCCAAAAAGAGGAAAGAATTCATTTTCACTGCTTCTACTCCAACACAAAATGTTCCGGTTAACCACTTCGGGGCTTTTAAAGAGGAAATGAGGGAAATGATGAAAACCTACTTCACTCAGCAACAAGAAGAATTTCGGAAACTTCATGAAACAAATGCTAACATTCAGACCTCTATCGCATTATTGTCTGACCAAAACGACAAAATGCAAACAGAAATAAACCATCTTGAGAGTCAGGCTAAGCTGGATAAACAGCAGATTGTTCTGCTGGAGGACAAAGTGGAGTCTATTCAAAAAGGTCTCAAGAAAACCAGCATTGAAATTAAGAATGTCCCGATACAGAGAGGCGAATCCAAGGAAGATCTGACCACAATGGTCATGACATTATCATCGTCAGTGGGTGCTGATCTGACTACTCAGGACATAAAAGACATCTTTCGTGTGAGAGGAAAGAAAGAAGGTATCCAGAAACCGCCCTTTATTGTAGAGCTTGTATCCGCTACAAAGAAATTTGAACTGCTTAAGAAATGCAAGATTTTTAACAAAGCAAACCCAACAAAACTCCGTGCCAAGCACCTTGGCTGTACTACAGAGACTGAAACTCCCATTTACGTCGCAGAGCAGCTCACACCAAAAGCATCTAGACTGTACTTTCTTGCCAGAGACTTAATAAAGTCTACTGACTTCAAGTTCTGCTGGACCAACTACGGGAACGTCTATGTAAGGAAAGATGAAACCTCACAAATCATAACAATAACAAATGAAGCCCAGGTTCATCACCTCTTTGGTAATAAGTGACTAGTTAATTTAAGTTTTGTCTTCGCACAATATGGTCTCTTTAATTACAACAGTGTCACCTTGACCTGTAAGTTAAAATTTTCATGGGTTTACTCACTCATTAACACAACAATGTCACACATTCACAACACATACCTAAACACATTAATCTCACACACTCAAAAAACAACCAACACACATCATTCATCACCCACTATCACACTTTTAACTGAACGCTTGCAAAGTTTTATTCATACCACAATTCCCTCTCCTGACTATGATATACAATTCTCTTTAACTTTCTTCTATGAATAACTCTCTTAAAAACATTCGTGAAGTAGATGATATTGAAGTTGCAACAGCGGTTACCTGTGATATTCAAAATCTGCAGAACTATATACAGGTAAATAAAAAGGATTTAACTATTATATCTCAAAATATTAGGAGCATATACTGTAACTTCAACGACTTTGAAGCAAATTTGTCTCAACTGAAATTTGACCCGGACCTTTGCATCTTGTCAGAATGCCACTTAAACCAAGACAAACCAATCCCCTCTAAACCCAACTACATAACATTTGCCTCTAGTAATAATTTCAATCAGAGTGGAGGTGTTCTAATATATGCTAAAAATATCCTAAATCCTTGTTTTAAGGAAATTCCTATCGATGAGGCAACATGTGTACAAATAAATGTTAAGAATAATATTATTTTGGGTATTTATAGGTGTCCCTCTTATAGTAATGCCACCAACTTTGTCAACTCACTAAGTAACTATTTGCAGTCTGTCTGCCCTCAGAGCAAAAATATTATTATTACCGGTGACATAAATATAAACCTAATTTTCAAACCTAATGAGACATCAAGTGATTTCAACAATCGTAACCACTATCTTAATATGCTAGCCTCTCACGGCTTACTTCCAGGCCACACATTTCCCACTAGGAAAAACAGTTGTTTGGACCACTTTGTCTTGAGGATAAACAGACGCAAATTAGCGGCTGAAATTGCAGTATTAAACACCTCAATCACAGATCACTTAATGATTTTACTAAGTTTAGCGAGATGTAAACCTAAGAATACTTGTTCCAAAACTATAAAATTCACCAATTTTAATGACGCCATTGACAAATTATTAACAAAAAATCTCCCTAATCTTTTATATAGCGACGACCCTGATAATATTGTAGAAATTTTAATTTCGAAAATTATGGAGGCCCTACAGGAAAGTATGCAAGTTAAGGAAATTCCTAAATCCAAGCGTAATATCAAACCGTGGATTACTAATGGCCTACTACGCTGCATACGAAATAGGAACAAGATGCAATTAAAAGTACGAACTGACCCACACAATGACATTTTAAAAATTACATTTAAGAGATACCGTAATTTTTTGCAACAATCTTTTGAAAAAGCTCAAACGAAAATATGAAAGAGAGCAACTAGAGCACCACAAGAAAAACTCAAAGCTCCTATGGCATACTGTAAAAAGCATTACACATACAAAAACCAATAAATCTGATAGTATTGACCTCTTAAGCACTAAAGCTACCCCTGATGAATCTATAAATTATATAGATGACTTTTTTGCAAATATTGGTAAAAGATTAGCTGAAAATATCATTAACAGTAATCCTAGAGTGTCGTTTGAACATAGCTCTGCCACAACTCCTTCCCAGTTATCGTCATTTGTCTTACTGGAAACAGACCAACAAGAAGTTGACACAATTTTAATGGGCCTCAAATCAGAGAGTGCCCCTGGGTGGGATGGTATCCCAACAAACTTTCTTAAACAGATTAGACCGATCATTGTCCCCATCCTTAGTCACCTTGCAAACTTATGTTTTAATAAAGGTATATTTCCTTCTCTGCTTAAAAAATCGATTGTCACGCCTGTGCACAAGGGTGGCGACAGAGACGATAACAACAACTACAGACCAATCTCCATTCTGCCTGTTTTCTCAAAAATCATCGAAAAATTAATAAACACACGACTCATTAACTATCTTGAAAAAATGAATATCCTCTCTAGCTCTCAATTTGGATTTAGGAAAAGTAAATCAACAGAAGATGCGGTCTTGGCATTGACATCGTTTGTGACTAAACAATTAGACAAAGGGAAGAAGAGTCTTGCAGTTTTCATTGATCTTAAGAAAGCATTTGACACCGTCTCTCTCCCCATCCTTGTGCGCAAGCTGGAAAAGGTGGGCATCCGGGGAACACCTCTAGCCTTATTAACAGACTATCTGCGAAACCGGACACAGTGCGTTAAAATTGGTAATTATGTAAGCAAGGTTGCAGATATATCGTTCGGAGTCCCACAAGGCAGCGTGCTGGGCCCTACCTTATTCTTGATATATCTGAATGAATTAACAAACCTAAACATTGCTGGTGGTCAAATATTTTCGTACGCAGATGATACCGCCATAGTCTTTGAAGATAACACTTGGGCTTCTGTTTTCAAATTGGCTGAAGAGGGACTTAGCAGTGCTAATGGATGGCTAAAATCCAACCTCTTGTCGCTAAATACAAATAAGACCAATTTCATCTGCTTCTCCATAAATAGTCGTACTCAACCAGATCAAACCCATACCTTAAAAATTCACGCATGTAACATGACTGATACGGCAAATTGTCCCTGTCCGAAAATTACTAAAGTAACACACACAAAATATCTCGGAGTGGTTTTAGACGATAGACTATCCTGGCACAGACAAATAGAGTACATTAATGACAAACTAAGGAAACTTATCTGGATTTTTAAAGTCCTTAGGCACGTTGCCCTAAGGATTCTTTTAAACCACATTTATATCGCGTTAGCCGAGTCTGTTTTGGGATATTGCATTGTCACCTGGGGAGGCGCCACTAAAACAAAATTTTTGGAAATTGAAAGAGCGCAACGCAGCTTACTTAAGGTCATGTTATTTAAACCATTTAAGTTCCCTACCGAGGAGTTATACAGAAACTGTGAACTCATAACAGTTAGGAAGCTTTACGTGTTATCTGTGATTCTAAAATTTCACAAGTCTCTCCCATTCAACCCTATCTATCTGGCTAGAAGAAGGTTTTATACAGTTGCAGACCAATACTTCTGCAAAACTTCTTTTGCTGAACGTCAATTTATAGCCCAATCTCCATATCTTTATAATAAACTAAACAAATATTTAATTTTTACCCGCTTCAATATCATAAATGCAAAAAGATTCTTTTAGAAGGTCTAAAAATCATGAATTATGGTGAGATTGAGGAATTGTTAACATACCTTGTATAGTTGTTTCTGTCTAGTAGTTTTCCCACAAACTGATCCCAAGATTATTAATATATCGTAGGGCTAGGCAGAACTACCTCTTCAACATAATCAAGTGTTCTTTTAAACTATATCTATTTAACCCTAACTATATTTTAGCATAATATATATGATTCCACACTCATTTACGCTCACACACACACACACACATACACACACACACACACATACACACACACACACACATACACACATCTGAAAAACCCATAGTCTTCTTAGTATTTTTATATTCATACACATGTTAAAATACTTATTATTGTAGCAAGATTTTCTTAATAATATTCTTGCGTACAGTCAGGGGCACATCAGGATTGACACTTACACTGTTTAATAGCTGTAGATACATAGGTTTGCGCTGGTTGTGTCACATCTGACCTGTCACTGACTGTAAAATGTAGTTAATTCTAGGCAGAATTATTATTTCCATAATACATTATACGTATTATTGTACGCCATAGTAGTTGGTCTAGCTTAAGCAGAACTATTATTTCCATAAAACATAATACTTATTATTGTTCGCCATAGTAATCAGTTTAGTCTAAGCTGAACTATTATTTCCAGAAAACATAACGTATATTACTGTACGCAATAGTAATTGGTTTAGTTTTAGCAGCACTATTATTTCCATAAAACATAATATTACTGTACGCCATAGAAATCGGAGGAGCAGGGTCACCTGACACAGGTTTATTGTAACTTAATAGGTTGACCCTGGCCTTAGCTACTTGTCAAAAGTATGTTTTGAGAGAAATAAACTATTTTTATTTTTTATTTATTTTATTTTTACTATAAAGTAAGTACCACCAAGTGAGTAAACTAACTTCGTATCTTACGGTTAACTAATTGTGATACTTAGCTCTCGGTTATGGTGATGCTCGTGTCGCCACTGAAAGTAATGATACCTCATTTGTTTGTCAAATTACGATAAGTAGTTTGGAAGTTATGAGGGACTTAAACTACTTAGGTCATATTTGGAAAACAGGATTCAAAAGGTACAAGTAAACAGGACGAAATCACTGGGATCTGTTGTCAAAATTGGCGTACCTCAAGGGTCCATATTAGGGCCATTTTTATTCCTTATTAATATTAATGACCTTCCTTCTGTGGTGAAGAATCTGTCAAAGATTGTGTTATTTGCTGATGATACTTCATTAATATTCAATGTAAGTAGGAAATCACAAAATTATAACGAAGTCAACGATGCACTTGGACAGATTCATGCATGGTTTACTGTTAACAATCTAGTCCTAAACGCCAAAAAAACTAAATGTATTAAATTTGCACTACCAAATGTAAGGTCTACTTCACATAACATAGTATTGAATAATGAGCCATTAGATTTTGTAAATAGTACAGTTTTCTTAGGGTTAACACTAGACTCTAAACTTCAATGGGGCCCTCATATAACGGCTCTTTCTGGTCGATTGAGCTCGGCTGCATATGCTGTTAGAAAAATCAGACAACTTACTGATGTAGCTACTGCAAGGCTGGTTTACTTTAGCTACTTCCATAGCATTATGTCTTATGGCATACTGCTTTGGGGCCGAGCAGCTGATATACATTCAATATTCGTTTTACAAAAGAGGGCTATAAGAGCAATTTATTGCCTGAAAACTCGTGATTCCCTGAGAGAACTGTTCAAGGAAATCAACATTATGACAGTGCCATGCCAGTATATCTATGAAAATATAATGTATGCTAGAAAGAACATTCATCAATTACCAAAAATTTGTGACAGGCATAATTTTAATACTAGAAATAAGCATAAAATTGATCAACCATATACTAGATTAACTAAAGTCAATACATCTTTCGTTGGTCTGTGTATACGATACTACAACAAAATACCTGACAATATAGTGCAATTACCTGAGAGAAAGTTTAAAGAATGTGTAAAGCAAACGTTATGTAAAAAAGCTTACTATAGATTGGATGACTATATGAATGACAAAGAGGTATGGTGCTCTGATATTCCAGCGAAACTCAAGAAACACATTGTAAAAAGCCGACTCTTAAAGTAGGCCGTGCTGCAGTGGTTTCTTGCCGTTTCTTTTACGCTGCCATAGCACGATCTGAAACGGCGTAGACTCGCTCTATTTGCATTGTATTCTGCATTAATTAATTGTATAAAAACAAAACAAATTAATATACACTAAAACACATGAATGTGATAGTAAAAAATGTCAATAAATTAATTAAAATATGTCAAAAATTACGTCAAATCACTATAAGAAGAGCATGCTTTCAATAATTGATTCCATGTTGAAGCAAAAATATCAGATTCAGGGGCATGAATAAGGAGTGAGCTGATGCCCTCTAGCATCCGGCAGATTGGAGACTGCTGGTGAGAGACAGTCTTACAGTGAGGAACGGCAAGTAAGCAAAGTTTACGTGTAGCGCGTCTTTTTATGCAATTGTTCGGAACAAAAAGCCGACACAGCAGGTTATGGAGCTCATTACTATCAATTAGTCCGCGAATAATTTTCAATGCAGTCAAAAGTTCTGCTTTTCTGCGCCGAGTTTCCAAGGAGTTCATACCTAAAGCCCCGAGTAGAAACTTCGATGGGTATAGAAAGGGATAATAACCATTAGTTCGTTTGTACAAGTACCTCATGAAAGCTTTTTGGACTTTTTCAAGCACTAATGTATATAAGGCCTCATGAGGGTTCTAAACGCAAGAACTGCTCTCCATTTTACTTCTCACCAGGCTGTAAAATATAAGTTTCATAACAGTAGGATCTTGGAGATCCCGCATATTACGCACAACAAAACCGAGGCGTCTGAAACATTCCTTGGCAAGAGCAGATATATGCTGGTTGAAGGTAAGTTTTTGATCAAATGTTACTCCAAGGTCTTTGATAACTGCAGTTCTAGGAATAATTTTGTCATCCAGTTTGTACTGATAAATTATCTGTTGCTTCCTACGTCCAAAACTCATAGCATAACATTTGGTTGCATTGAGATCCATATTGTTTTCATTGCACCACTTGAGGATTGCATTTATATCGTGCTGAAGACGCTCACAGTCTTCGGCAGTTGTCACTTTCATAAATATTTTCAAATCATCTGCATAAAGTAGACTTTTTGAAAATTTTAGTACTTTGACTATGTCATTAACCATAATCAGAAAGAGCAGAGGCCCAAGGATAGACCCTTGGTTCACACCAGATCTGGTATAATATGGCTGAGACGCATAACAACCATACTTAACATACTGCATTCTATCTCGGAGATAGTCTGCAAACAAGCAGATTAGCTTGCGGTCAAAACCAAGGGCTTTTAATTTACCCAAAAGAATGTCGTTATCGACTCTGTCGAAAGCTTTTCTGAAGTCGAAGTATAATACGTCAACCTGAAATCCATCATCCATGCTGCTTGATATAAAGTCGACCAGTAAAAGTAAATTGGTGTCAACTGATCTACCAGGTCTAAAGCCATGCTGCTCCTCGCATATGTTGACTTGGGTGTATATCGCATTATGCATGAGCTTCTCAAATATTTTGGCTGGTGAGGAGAGCACCGCAATTGGACGGTGATCTTCTACAGCTGATTTTCTACCACTCTTGGGGATAGGAGTAACTCTGGAGTGCTTCCATTGCTCGGGATAGATACTTGTTTTGAGAATCAGGTTATAGATGAAGGTTAAAGGCTTAGACAAAATTTTCCTACAGTCTTTTATGATGTAGGCAGGAAGATTATCCAGACCAGGAGAGCAGGTGGATTTTAAATTAAGGATGCAGCGTTCGATGTCTCTAACCGCAAAGTCAGATACACTAACATAGTTATTTGTCGGCAATTTTTGCGAGGAAGCAGAAGGATCAAGACAAGGGGCCATAGAGAGATAAACCTTGGAGAAACAGTCAGCAAAGGCAGTGGCCGCTTCTGCCCCCGTATATTCCCCTCCTTCGTATTGTACTGTCGGTTCGAACCCTCCACAGGATCGAATACTTGTCATATGCTGCCAGAAAGCACGCGAGTTTGCTTTAAGGTTGCGTTCCAGTTGGCTCATGTGGGAGTTATAAGCTGCTGGGATTCGTATTTTCAACTCTTCACGCAGGCTGCAAAATTGCGAGTAAGTAATTGGGCAATTTGTGGTTTTCCATGCATGATGGAGTGTCAATTTGCATTTAATGTCATTAATGATGTCTGGCGTGAACCATGTAGGATAACGTTTATTCGTCTTATGAAGTTGCCTTTTTTTCTTAGGCACAAATAATTCAAATATGTCATACATAATTTTATAAAAATGTTTTGTTGCCTCATTCACGCTAGTTGAATTAAAGACTGGCGAACAATCAACATTATAAATTGCTTGGTACATGCCAGGGAAGTTTGCCTTTGAGAAGTTCCAGTCCTTCTCGGTGTCAATATTACTAGGTGGGATAACCCCGCCTTGCTGACGTTTTGCTCTGATTGCAACTACTACGTCTAAAGGAGGGTGGTATTTATCTATAGGAACGATTCCGCCCCCTTCAGCCCAAGATACAGAGACGCCATCAACACACTCCTGCGTTAAAACAACATCAAGTTTGCCACCGTGTGCATTAAAAACTTGGTTCCTTTCACAAAAGTTACAATAGGACAAAAAGTAACAATAATAATTGCAAACATTGGCAGAGGCACTGTATAAATAAAGATCCCCAGTAACTATAATTGTTCCTTTCAGTTCATGTATAAAACTCTCGACCTTACAGAACCAATTAAGATAAACAGCATCAGATGCTGTTGGATTTATATAAACTACACACACGTAAACTGCAGTCCCATTCAATTGAAATGATGCCCACAAATCTTCACAGGAATCGGTTTCAAGTTCGTGCCTACGCTGAAGAATGATCCCTGGACGGGCAGCAAGCAGGACTCCACCACCCCAAGTAGCTCTATCTCTTCGTAGAATGCTCCATCCAGTGCAAGCTAGCTCAGCGTCCTCGACAGAACTATCCAGAAAGGATTCCGTTACTGCAATAATGTCTTTGCATGACATTCAATAAGTATTCTGTAAAGAATCTACATTGAATAAAATTATCTGAATCTGAATCTGGAACATATGAACATATTTTTAACCCTCCTTTTTGCCGTAGTCTGGTAATAACTTGGGATGGTACCAGGAGAGCATAAATCAGCTAAAGGTGATCTGGAACTGGGGGGGTTGAGGGACTTGCTCTTGATAAAAGAAAGATTTAGATAATTTATTCAATTTTATTTATTTATTGTGTACAATAAACAGTTAAATCTATATATATAAAAGAAGAAGGTGACTGACTGACTGACTGACATATCAACGCACAGCCCAAGCCGCTGAGTCTAGAGATTCCAAGTTTGGCATGTAGGTTCCTAATAAAGTCTAGAGGTGCACTAAGAAAGGGTTTTTCAAAATTCCACCCCTAAGGGGATAAAATAGGGAATGAAAGTTTGTATGAAAGTCCGTCAGTTTTTAAGTTAGGATCTTCAAAATTTGTATTTATGCTGACGACTAAAAATTAAGTTTTACGTGTCTCAGGGTTTTTAAAAATTCTTCACCCTAAGGGGTGAAAATGGGGATGAAGTTGAAAATCATTCATTTTTGAAGTAAAATCCACTAAATTTATTATTTAGGCATTAGGGTTGTAATTCTGTGGAACGTACATCACTTTTGTGCGGATGCGGATGTGGACGGGAGTGCGAACGGGGATGCGGATGGGGATGCGGACGAGGATGCGGACGGGGATGCGGACGGGCACAGGGACGGAGATGGGGACGGGGATGCGGACGGGGATGCGGAAGGAATGCGGACTGGTGTGCAGATAGGGATGTGGACGGGGACAGGGACGGAGATGTGGACGGGCATGCGGACGGGAGTGCGGACGGGGATGCGGATGGGGATGCGGATGGGTATTCGGACGGAGATGCGGACATGGATGCGGACGGGGATGCGGATGGGGATGCGGACCAGGATGCAGACAGGGATGCGGACGGGGACAGGGACGGGGTTACGGATGGGAAGCGGACGGAGATGCGGACGGAGATGTGGACGGGGATGCGGATGGGAGTGCGGACGGGGATGCGGATGGGAATGCGGACGGGGATGGGGATAGAAGTAGGAATAGGGGACGGGTTAGGGTAGGGGTAAGGAAAGGGATAGTAGGTTAAGTGGCAACTTTAAAGTATAATAATTATAAATTTTGAGTAACGTTTGTAAATTATATAAAATTCAGCTGGATCTTGAATTGTACTCATGGACTTGCGCGCGGTAAGTCCCGTTTTTCTTTAGTTTAAAAATACCCGGAATTTGACGGGAAAATATCTTATTCGTACGGAAAACCGGAAACAACATAAAAAACTAAATCCACGCGAGCGAAGCCGCGGGCAACAGCTATAAATAAATATATTTACAGAATATTTATTGAATGAAGAATACAATGCAAATAAAGCGAAAAAGGATTTGCTTGCTTTTAGCTTGAAGTCACAGGCAGAAACTATCGTGCGCACGAAGTCGCGGGCTAGCTAGTATAATTCTGACAGCGGTCCGGGGTTGGATCTGCGGGAAATGATAGAGGATTCGTGTTGAAACCGTCGTAGGACATTCATAGTAGTCTGTGGACAGCGGTGCGGAATTGTTCGGTGTGACAGCAAAAGTAGCCATTTGTAAAAATTTAACATGTCAGACATGGATAGAAAGAAAAGCTGCTGCTTTAGGTTAGATTAATTTATTTCACCTTATCAATTTCATAATAACATTAATTATTACATTAAAATATAACATGTCAGAGGATAGGGTGATTGATCGTCAGTAGGATAAATGTCAAACTTATTTATATAAATGTCATACTTATAAATGTAAATCTTAAATAAATGTGATACTTATAAATGTCAAATGTCAAGCTTTTTAATCATAATCATTCATTTATTTGCGTGAATATACATTGTCAAAGATCTTAAATTTAGTACAGTAGATATATTCAACCTGTATTCAGGTGTGCAAAACGAGGGCATGCAAAATTATAATATTTACAATAAAAAAAAAATGTCACTTTCAAAAATATTCTGAATGTCAAATTATTATAAAGATTACTAAAATTTTGGATAAAATTGATATAAACAGTAAATTCAATAATAAAAACAGCAGTCAAAATATACAGGTCATGTCCAAACAAAGATTAAACCTATTTTTGGTCATGCAACATGTATTCCCCCACTGTGTAAAAGCACTTTTCACTCAGCCATCTAGTCAAAGCACCCTTAAACTCATTAAACTGCGTTGAAGCCGATCTCAAACTCTCAGGTAATTTATTGTAAAGCTCAATCGATGTGCTGTAAGAGCTTTTACCGTAGATGCAAAGACGGACGCGAGGTTTATGTAATTATGTAGAATATTGTGATCTGACAGGTTGAGTTGAATTTTCAGAGTGCATTCTGTAGTACTCCTTATTTTTATTAGCATTATGGCAAAAGAATAAAAGGAAAGTCAAACGAAATTGGGTACCTACATGATATAAATAGGGGAAGAAGAGAAGTGTATGTAGAGTATAAATAATATACTTGTCGTGATTAGACATGGGCGATAGTCCTAGATAGCTGTAAAGGATGGCTGTAAAGGCTTACTCTTCGATCACAATCCCTCATCATCTTAGCCAACACATCGCGTCTCATCTCACTGTAGTCAGACTTGCGTATTTTTCCTGATGGCTCATATCAGACACACTGTTTGATCTAATGTCTAGCACAAGTCAGGACCCAAGTAACTTGCTCGGATGCCGCACGTAGACTGATCCAAAAATGGAAGCAGGGGAGGGGCGCGCTTGTAGGGGCGCGCACTCCCAGTCACACCACTCAGAAGTCAGTTGCTATTCAAATAATTGCTCGTCATAACAAGAACCGTAACCATGACCCGGAAGTATACACGACACGGACATTCTGATAATACGCACGCTCTAGTGCGAGTCTTATTGGTTGCTCAAATCTAGCAACTAAAAAAAACGAATCAAATCTTTGACCAAAACTGCTCGGCCACACCTGACCAAATATTTTGACCGTTTTCCTTGTGGATACACAAACTTCATTCCACTTTCGTCACTCTTGAAGTTCTGTAATCATCGCATTACAGTTGTGATCATAAAAATGTACAGGTACGAGTCAGTCCTTCAGTTTCATCATTGTCACGGCCAGACTGACACTAGCCCGTCCTCGGGCATATATCTGAAATCTATCTCGGATTACACACATACACACACACACTTAACACTAAAACATCACTTTTACATATTTTTTCTTCGATACTTCAAAACTGCAATCTTTTCAGCTCTGCTCATCAATCTGGGGACCATCACTCGTATAGAGTGAGGCAAGCCAGATGACTACAGCAAGTCAAAACACACATCATCAAAACTGTACTTGTTACAGCTCTGCTCTTCAATCTGGGGACCGTCACTCGTATAGAGAGAGGCAGGCCAGATGATTGCAGCCAGTCAACAAGAATACAGCGTAAATCATCTCTTCAATATAATCTCACAATTGGCTAATCCCTAGGACTACCGGAATGTGATCATCATCTCAACACAACTTCACTCACAATAATCTCAACCCTTTGATATGAACTCAAAATCGGCTAGTCCCTAGGATAGGACTACTGGAATGTAGTTTTCTACTCAACACTCGCTCTTTGGTGCACTTACACAAAAATGACATCCATAACTTCTCATATCGTTATCACTTACTCTTATCCCATACAGCAAACTCGCAACACTATGGTTGAGCTACGGTGTCGATCGATCTTATAAACTGCCATTGCGGTCTTATTCTTGCTAAACCCTCATCACACATTTAAAACCCGGACCAGACTAGTGTATCCTTTCGACTAGTCTCATCGTAAACATGAACGGACAATACTTTCTTTGACACCTTCTCCCGCTATACATTTCGGTCACATCTCAAAATTAGGAAAGCCGTTAAAAAAAAACTACACGGTGGTCCCACGGGGCTCAACTTGGTGCCTCTGCTGCTTAACCTTTCGCATACAAACCATCTTTCAGACAGAGTTTATGAAGTTAATGCTCGCCGATGACATCGCTCTTATACCAACACAAACACTCATGAGAGTACAAAATTACTCAACACTTATTTGAAAAGTTTAAGTTTTTACTTAATGACGGTAAAATAGATGTGTCGACTTTTCACCTGTACAACTAAGTGATCACATAGCCTCAAGATCAATTTCAGCATTATAATTCTTGGAAATTGAAATCCTGCAACACACATTACTCACAACTAAGTATCTTGGTGAAACCCTTGACACCTCACTGAACTTTTGTTCTCACTTTGTTAAATTAAACAAAAGCCTTAAAATTGACAGCCACAATCTGGGGATGGAATGCATATTACGGGCCTCTGTCTGGTCACTCCGCAGACGAGTACTGCGCTCCGACCTATCTCAACAGTGCTTACTAAAAGGTCGTCGTTCTGCTGCGTGAAATCAGGCACTATTCTGTCGACCTCCGTCCAATGGCTGCTAGTTCTATTGCAAATATAAGCAAATAAGATTTTTGATAACCCAGACACATAACACATCCCATCAAGAATTCTTGTGGCTACCAAGCCATGGCTAGAAATCTTTCCACCTGTTCCACCAGCAATTTTGAAACTACGAATGGAAATCCACCTAAGGCTGCAATACTGTACTATGAGACCACACAAAGAACTCGTGGCTTCTCGACCTACAGACAAGATAGGTGTCAACTGAATCAACTTTGCACCTAACATGGACTCCTCTCGGCACACTATATATCATGTTTGCAATTATTCACAGTTATCTTCGCAGTAACACAATGTCAAGTTCGCAAACTGAGGCACCTTGTATCCAAATGTGTTTGGCGTATTACAGCGATTGCAAAGTACCTGTACTGTCCATCATCTATGATCCACCACATCATCAACGACTGCGCAAAACAGAATCACGCTGGAAACACGCTAAACTTATTTTCTTCTACACTACGGATTGTTTCTTGAAATCAACGCACACATCACATTCACTGAATATAGTCGGTTTATTTCTATATGCGTGCATTCGTCGAATATCATCGAATACAGTTTTAAACCAGACTAGAGCGCGCTTATGTCAATGTCACTGAGAAAAATTAAAATTTTGATTTTGTTTTGCGTTTTAAGAAATTATTGAGAGATAATGATTATTCGATAAGATAATTTAATCTAAAACCCCAAAAAAAGTTGAAAAAAATCTCTCGAAAACGAGATTGATGACAAATGTCTTATGAGTTTGACGTTTCGCACACGCTGCACTACCTCATTTTCGTATGCAATGATAGCGCGCTAAAGTGACGTCACTGATGACGTCACGTCGCTTAAACGAATGAATACGAGCAAGTTTTGAACCGACTATTAGCGCGCTAAAACCGCACACAAAGCTCATGAGCAGGTTTTAATCCGTACTGCTAATGTGAACGTAGCCCGATGGGGCCAGTAATTATTGTTTCACTGTTTTTAATTTCAATTACACTGTGACTATAACTTTAGTCGTACGCTTAAATAAATTGTTTCAAAACGATTTGCTTTTATTAACTTAGTCAGTTATATACTATGTGACATCCAAAAATCTGTTACACTTGAGGTAACACCCCTAATCTGCATCCTCTAACCTCTTTGGCTGTCGCGACACTGCGCAACTCAGCTATTTAGTGTGAAACAGTCTCAAAACGTTTCAAAACTCATAATAAAAATTACTCAAACTCTAAGCTTGGCCTGATACTATTAAAGGTAAGAAAAAAAACCGTTCAGTAAAATTAAATAAATTCAAATAAAATTGAGGAAAAGTTTACTGTACTACAAAGAAATTAACAAAAATCAAATTGTGTCCACCAATTAAACTTTCTCAAAAAAATAATCACATCAAATAAAACAGCAGATTAACAAAACCTGATCATCAAATTAAATTAAAAACAGGTATGACGAGAGGATACAAAAATACTTACTGCCTCTCAGAATTACCTCCTGTTTATCGAACTTTGCCAGTAAAAAACAACAATTTAACAATCGGCCACATTCGATTTTCCACCGTACTGCTGATACTTAACTGGTGCAAAAATGCGAGGTTCCTCCCTTAGCACAACAAATATTCAGAGCTACTAGTTGATTTAGACCGCATAATTTACTTACACTTGTAGGTAATTGCTTGAACAAAGTCTGACTCGTCGGTTTCTCAAAATCATGTGTGCCGTTAAATCATTACCTACAAAACTGCAAATTAAACTATTACTTGAACACCAAAACGACTTCAATTCAAAACTACCACGATTAACACTATGATTCTCTCGAAAAGTGAGTATTTTGTAATGTCTTTGCGTTATACACTTTCTATACGTACCTACCTGAACACGCATATGCATACGAATTTTACTGTCTGACTGATACCGAATCGAGAAGTAACTTGTCGCAATTCTAAATGTATTCCACTTTGTTTCGTCTGGATAATTAAAAACACACAGCTCGCCTCTGCGATTTGGTAATTATAGCACAATCTGATAGTAAACAACATTAAAAATACACAATATGAGAAGCAAAACCGAATAGGAAACTTAATCACTGTAAAACCTGTCTATGTCTGATTTGCGTGGCAGTCTCAAGCGAAGTAAAAAATATCTACCTTCAAAATCTGGTATTGACAAGTAAAAAATATTGCTTCCTCTAATCTACCGTCAAAATGTAGGTATTGACGAGTAAAAAATATTGCCAAGTAAACAATGTTACAGTTTTACCGAATCGAATCGCGAGCATTCGCGATAGACCAAGTTATTGAAAACCACCATAAATTAAATGGTTGTATGGGTATGCCGTCTCAAAATTACTGTAACACAGTGTTTAACACCTAACCTTAACCTAACCCATTGACCATTACTGTGAATGTAACAAAATCTTACGGTACTTACTGAAGATATTTTACACACCATCAAAAACTTCAGTAAGAAATGGAAAAACTTTTATCACCTCTCTATTTCCTTCTTGTCCGAGACTATCGTGGGCGTTAGATTGCACTTCCACTTCTGATGTCGTGATTAGACATGGGCGATAGTCCTAGATAGCTGTAAAGGCTTACTCTTCGATCACAATCCCTCATCATTTTAGCCAACACATCGCGTCTCATCTCACTGTAGTCAGACTTGCGTATTTCTCCTGATAGCTCATATCAGACACACTGTTTGTTCTAATGTCTAGCACAAGTCAGGACCCAAGTAACTTGCTCGGCTGCCGCACGTAGACTGATTCAAAAATGGAAGCAGAGGAGGGGCGCGCTGTGGGGGCGCGCACTCCCAGTCACACCACTCAGAAGTCAGTCGCTATTCAAATAATTGCTCGTCATTACAAGAACCGTACTCATGACCCGGAAGTATACACGACATACTTTTAGTAAAATTTCAGTGCGCCGTCCGAGGCAAATGCCCATTCCTACTCCCATATATATTTCCAAAGTAGGTTTTTTAAATTACATTGGCAACTCTATGTTTTTCTCTCCCTCTTTTACTGTTCTATCTCTTTCTAACATAGCCTAATCTTGCATTTGTGAAGAGAGCTAGCGAAATCACAAACTTTGTGACACAAAGACAATACTTTCTAGCTTTCATTCGTTATAATATGACTTCCTTTTGAAACAGTTGTTTTTTTGTCACTTCCCTCGCTCATTTTGTGCTCTTGTCAACTAGACATTGGCAGTAATGAATGGCTGTATCTTGAAACGGGTCCGTTTTTTCAACATTTGAAGATGGCGGTCGTGTTTATATTTCAATTTTAGTTTTATTTGTTTATTGAAGAGTTTAATGAATAATTTGATTGGGTGTTATGCAGTAAACGTCTTTGAAAATGAACATCTATTAGAAGATTGGAATACATGCATTTATCAAGATTTTTGGATGGAGAGAAGCGGCCCATCGACACTTCAATAATTTTCCCCATCAACTTATCGGAGTCATCATAGTACACAGGCCCTCGTCTTCGTGATGTGGATTCCTGTGTAAATCTTTCACTTGACATTGGCGAACTCGCCATAATTTTATAATAATTTGTTAACTTGACATTGTGCAAAATACATCTGAGATGTGACGCCATTAAATAAATATCTATCTATCTATCTTGAAACGGCCGATTGCCATCTTATTAAAAATTGAAGTTGAAGTTGTGCTGTTGTGTTTATTTTTCGTATTTTTGCGATTGTGCCCATGGTGAAAATAAAAGACGCTGCTACGGCTTATAAAGCTCTCAATGGGCTGCTATGCATTTATAAACCACCATGTGTGCCTGTTCGGCAAGTTCAGCATACCATCAAGACAAATCTTTGTAGAGGTTAGGAAGTACATTTTTTTTCTAAAACCTGTTGTGTACCAGCCTAAGTTAGTTACCTACTTGTTTTTCCGTTCTTTGCAGACCTTAATGCACTCCCAGACCGTCCTCTTGAAAAGCGAGTTGAAATCGTTGGCGCAACGACAGGCCCTATGATGGTGAAGCTTGTACCGAACTATGCAGATGATCCATTGGTTTGTGGGCCGAGGTACATCAATGAAGAAATTCGGTGCAGTTGGGCTACCCACTTAGGGTTGTTTAGTAGTGGAGTTTTGTGTAAGTTTATTTTGTCAATAAGTGGTGCGGGCTTTTTGTAAACTTGTTTGGGTGCTCATAGCCATTTGATTGATGACTCTTTTATATGATCTTTTCTTGAGTATGGATTTTGATAAAAGTCCATTCCATTCCATCAAGGAATAGGATGTTTAATGAACAGAATGTTAATAAATGTGTGAATATTTTTGACTGGATCAAACAACAGTCACAAGGTGTTTATGTGTGTGTATTGTAGTAACAAATTTATTCCTCGTGTAGTTTAACAAAAATGTCCTCCTAACTGCTAAAACTTGTTCACTAAACATCTTGTTCTTTTATGGAATAGAATATGCTTAAAAATAAGCTTTGTTGACATTGGGGGACATTTCACACAAGTTCATTGGATCCCAAACTAGGCATGGGTATCAGAGACTGATATACATACATAAATATATAAATAACACCCAGACACAGGACAAAGACTTGTGTTCATCACACAAATGTATGTCCTGGATGGGGATCAACAGGCTCACTACCATCCACACCAATGGGCTTGGCAATGTTATTATTATGTTTCACATTTCAATGAAATTTCATAAATCTATACTACTAATATCATCATTTCCCTTATCTGAACTTATTTAATAAGAAATCTATTTATATATTCCAGTACTAGGCATCAATGAAGGCACCAGACTAACCTATCAAATAAACATAGCTCGACCAACCAGAGCATACAAAGTCCATGGTCAGCTCGGTAAAGCTACGGATACATATTTTTGGAATGGCAAGACTGTGGAAAGAACTACATATGCTCATATCACTAGAGAGAAGATTGATAGGGTGGTTGCACATATTCAAGCTGCACATCAGAAGGCTATGTATGAGTAAGTGTTTAAATAAAAAAATGAAATATTTTAATGAACAAAATCGATCCCCTGAAATATAAAAAATGAAATATTTTAATGAACAAAATAGATCCCCTGAAATATATATAGCACACATTTAATTGCCTAAAATTTAAATAACTTTTAGAATTGCTTTGCCTATTTCTGCTGTATAGCAGCAGTGTTTGCACTGTTGTTTCATTTGGAAGGATAAGGATCCACTGAAAATTTCTCAGGGTGAGCAAAATGCTTTGCTGTCTTATTAGTGTCAAATTATGCCACTAATGAGACAGTGGGTGCTATGGGCAGTGGTGGAACTGGTGACCACTTACCTGTGCTGTGGAATTTTAGTGGCAGCTCCATGTCCAGCTATTTTAATGGGATGTGATGATGACAGTATCTTTTTTTATTCACATTAGGATTTATATTGTTCATGGTATGACTTACATTATAGTATTAACCCATTTTATTCGATCTTGTTATTTTTCCTCATACAAATAAAATCTTCATTATAATATATTTATTCCTTAATAGTTACACTGAGTTTGAATATCTTAAGTTAACATAAGAAAATTAATGATTTAAAATCACAATCTTAGGTTTTTAATAAGAAACTTGGTCCTCTCCTAGCCTGGTTTCAAGTCCTCCATCTCCAAAACCTTACTACAGTAAAACAGTTTTCTACATAATCAAATAATACCATTATTTTCTATTCTACAGAATGACTGGCCTGGACATGGAATCACAGACAACTTATGAGTTAGCAAGCCAGGGTTTAATAAGGCCTGCTAATAGCAAAATGCCTGTGGTCTATGGAATCAAGTGTGTGCATTTTGCACCCCCTAATTTTACTTTAGGTAAGTTTACTTTTTTCTATTATTTTATTAAACTAGGGGCGCGTTTTTTTAGGGTAGATATTACCCTGACAGCAGGATAGCATTATATGATGAATGTCAATATGTGTGGTCGAGACAGACTGCTGTTAAAGGGTAATAATTACACAAAACGAAACAACCTCTTGATTTTAAAGTGCCAGCATAAAGTACAACTTTCAGAATAAGGGTAGTTTTCCAACAGAGCTGCATGGCTTAGCTACCTCACATATCACTTATACAATCAAGAATATTTAAATGAGTTTATTTTTTCGTCGCTTTTTTTCTATATAGCGCCACTTTGTTTGTGTAGCGACATAATTAATTTAATTGACGTCATTAAGTGATAAAAGAATATCCTAATATTAATAAGTTATTACTTTACTGGTGTAAAACCACCCTTAAGGATCATTTAGTTCCCTGTACCTTGTTCCGAGCCTAATATTAGGGGTAGCAATCCTTCCATATCTGATGTGCATTTTTGCCCCAACAACTTAACTACTAGTTGCATGGTGTAATTTTGTTTATTTGTGACGTAGCATAATGTTACTGATGTCTTATAGTCATCCTAAAGACCAAGTCATACTGAGGCGGTAGCGGAAGCGTTCCGGGGCCGGTATTTTTTGTAAAGTATGAGTTCTTATGCACCCTGTCACATTGAAAGCGGTTGCGGCCGGGCCGCCACTACAACCCTGTGTGACTTGGGCTTAATAGATTAATAGAAAAATAAAACAGATTTTATTTAAGAAATATATATTTTTTTTTATATACAATAATTGTCTTAATTTCCAGAAATACAATCAGTGAATGAATATGACAACTATCTATGGACATTAGTCAATGATTTGGGTATGCAGTTAAAATCTTCCGCTCACTGTACCGGAGTGCAGTGTATCAGACAAGGAAGGTTTAACTTAGAACATGCATTATTGAGGAAACATTGGCAACTGGAGTATATTCTAGACAACATTGACAACTGCAGACAGATGATGGAGGAACATGAAGATATTTTGAAGCCTGAATCAGCTCATTTGAAAGCTTGAAAGTTCATTGGTGAATTTGAAGAGAATTCTACAATAGAATATGGCATTTCAAAAAGTTCACGGAATAGTCGGATGTTTTGTAAACAAAACTTTTTCTGTTAAGAAAATGTTCATCTTCAATCACGAGTCGATGGAGAGATCTTAGACTACCATTTAGCATGTAACTAATGAGACATATCCACATTTCAATATGTTCTAAATTAACAACTAAGTTAATTTTGTTTACTAAATGCCATAATTAAATATTATAATAGACCGGCCGGTGTGGAGATAACTTATTGAGGCTCTCTGCACCAACTGGGTGCCATAGGACTACAACAACAAATGCCATAATTTATGTTGAAATCTATTTAGGTGTAAACTGATTAAAGTAAGGCCATTATAATAGGCCTGTTGTGACAGCTGTCAAACATATGAAAAATTGTGACATGCAAAGAAAAATTAACCCTGTGTGTTGGTGTTAAGAAAACGTCAAAATGGACTGCTTATGTTGTCCTTAGTTGTTGTGTAGGTATGGTCTGACCAGGAGCTAGTCTAAATAATGCTATGCTCAGAGTATTCAAGCAGCCACATGGCCTTGCCAAGGCTTAACAACCATCGTCTAGATTATTATCTATAGCTCTAAGATAGAATCTTCCACAGCAGCCAGTTTTCACACCAGTAGTGGTCACTCATCAGGTTCTGACTATAACCAGAATTTATTTTATCACCATGGAAGCATAATAAAAATTGTAACCAGGAAAAGTATGTAACTATTATAGTAATAGATGACGCTGATAAATAGTCAGCGAAGTTATTACGATTTATGGTGTATTACTAAAAACGTACCAAATTTCAATGTTAGCTTTTTTATATTGAAACTATGTTAAAATTTTGATTGAGTTCTTAGCAGAATACTCAATAGACCATAATTACTATCCAGATTATTTGAAAGTGCCATCTAGTTTCAATTAGTTTTATGCTTTTCCGGGTTATGTTTTCTAGTATGGGGATTCTCATCCATGGTAATTGCACATAAATTGCTTCTATAAGCTTCAATATCTTAGGACATTTCTCAATCAATTAAATCTACACATCTAGTATATAATAGTAGTATAGTTACTGTAAATATTGCAGACAAATATAGAAGAACTTTTTATAAAACTTTTAAGTGTTAATTTTCACTTTTTCACATCACATAATTTATTGAGAATTTGAGACTCTTTCACAAATTGGTTCAAAATTCATATAGTAGCAGTCCTATCTCATACAACAAATAGAAGCAAGGATCAAGAAGTGTTTGTTGTTGGTGTATTTGGGGTGCTGGCTTGCTTTTCCATCTGTTCAATCCGTTTATGCCTTATCATGTTAGAAAGAATACCGTCGAATGACGTAGTCTTCTTCTTAGCTGATCCTCGAAGCGTATCTTCGCCATCCCGGCGTACTCGAAGCCGTAGGGAGCTGACTTCATCCATGAAATCGAAGTCGGATTTCTCTTCCCTCACTGGCGAACAAGGAACTTCTGACTGCTGATTTTCACCCTTACTTACTTGAACTGGGGATGGAACACGCCTCCCCGGACATTTCCATTCTAAAGGTAAGGTACCACTTTTGTCAATAGTCTTGTAAAGTTCCTCCAATTCGTTGGGATCTGGCATCCAACTCTTGCCGATGAAAACACCACTTTTGGATATCTCGTCGTCTGAACAGGGTAGGTCCCAGTCGTCGCCTTGAAGCTCCGAAGCACTCATTATTGGATCTTGTTACTTTTTATTTAAAAAATCACCTAAAATGCACATAAATCAATGAAGTCACAATAATTCTGTGCTCAACATCGAAAGTACTCTGTACATTAACTTACTAATCTGGGATCGAAAGTTTGGCACAATGTGTTTCTTCCCTTGATATGAAATTATAACACATTGTATGAAGAAGACAACGCAATAAGACATCTAGTTTTTCTCTCATTCGCTCAAAATCGTCAATGCAGAATATACGCGTAGGAAACAGTTCTGTCAAGTGCGTTTTGTTATTGCAAAGTTAGAAAGATGGCGCGTAAATTCAAAAACATTTTAACACACTTTCAACCTCGACATAAATATGGGTTTTATTCCGTGGATTTATATTCAATGAAGAGAACAAATACTTCAATTAAGTTTATTATAAGCAAGTCACCCAGATGTACTTGGTTGTCCATCACGATTTAACCGCGGGATTTCATCAAAGGCCATTTGATGAGTATTCATGAGATGTATCTTGCGCTTCCAGTGATCTATGAAAGAAAGCGGGCAGTTTGGGCATTTGTACGGCCTCTCGCCCGTATGGATTCTCATATGCCGCTTCTGAAAAAGAAAAAGGTTTTTTAGGATATGATGGAGGAGCACTGAAGCGCAATTACTATTCAGCAGCGTCAGCATGAGCCCCTATATATTAACGTTTGTTCCATTCATTCAAAATTTAAGAGCCAAGCTCTTGTCGGTGTAGCTCCCTCCACCTATTCCCTCCATGCCATGCATCTGACCCACTCACTGATTACAACAGTCTGCAAAGAGACCTAGATGCAATAGCAAACTGGTCAAAAGAATGGCTCATAAACCTTAATGCTGACAAATGTACCATACTCCACATAGGTAATAGAAACCCACACTTAAAATATAATGGAGTAGAACTGCGAGCAGTCAAAGAGCAAACTGACTTTGGTGTTATTATCACGGATAACCTTAAGTGGGAAGATCAAATTTGCACAATCACGAAGAGAGCAAAAAGCTTTATCTATCTTATCCGAAAAGCCTTTGAATTCCTTACTCCAGACATGATTCTGTAAAACACAAGACATACATAAGACCAATACTGGAGTATGCGTTTCAGGCTTGGAGCCCGTATTTTGTCAAGGACATTGAATTATTGGAGAAAGTACAGCGCAGCTTCACCAAAATACCAAGACAATTAAAGAGACTACCATACGATGACAGACTTGAAGCACTGAAGTTATGCACCCTCAAAGAGCAACGGGAGCGTGGAGACCTTATAGAAACCTATAAAATCTTAAACGGTCACTACAATCTGAAAAATCTCCAGATAATGTTCAGAAAGGACAATAATACCCGTCTAAGAGGTCACCACTTGAAACTAGAAACCTGTCTCTCCCACAACAATCCTCACAGAAACTTCTTTGCTAATAGAGTCGTCAACCCATGGAATAAACTGCCCGAAGAAGTAGTCTCAGCAGAAATGTCAACACTTTTAAGAACAAACTAGACAAACATATAATAGAAATTAAGAAAAAGAAAGCACACTAGTTAACTGGATACAGGCATTATCAGTTGTATATCGACTGCCTGCCTGCTCAATGATAATAATAATATTTTAAAAAAATTACACTTGATTTTAGGGGTTCACGCTAGCGTTGCAGCAGTAAGCGTCACGTTGCAAAACTTTTGTCACTGTTATGTAGATAAGTCTTTGATATTGGCCAACATCAGCTGAGAGAGAGACTAGGACTACAACTGGGGGGCACAACCAGCAACAGCGACAGCTTCTCATATACTGCGCATATGTACCTACAGTTAAACGTCAGTTTACTATTATCTAATCTGTGGTAAAGTCGAGAATCCCCGTTTGGGCACATATTAGATAATAGTAAATTGAGTTAGCGTGGCGCACTTTGATGTTAGAGGCTAAGAGCTAAGAACCACTTTGGTTCACTGAGCCAAATAAATGAATAAATGAAACTGAGTTAGGGCTACAGTTGCACTACGAGTGTCAAGCTTGGCGTGCTCTTGACTGCACCTTACGGGAAAAATGCCTATCCTAGAAACATTTTTTTCAGTTTTGCGCATAACCGTCACTGTTGGTGTTGTTGTTAGGTGCCCCCGGGTACACGCACCAAACTCTCACGATCATAGAACGCCTTGCGACACTGGTCGCACTCATGCGTCCTCGCGTCGTGGTGTCTCCGCCGCGTGTGTCGGTGCAGGGAACTCCTGAACCGCGCGCGGAAACTGCACAGCGAGCACGCGAACGATCGCTCGCCCGTGTGCGTTGTCATGTGCTCTTGTAGGTTCTTGTCTAGAACAAATTTAGGGTCAAAATAACCTCAGAAATAACCCTCCCAGTACATAATGTCACGTTCACAAACTCATCATCATCGTTTAGCATCGAAAAAGGTGTTAGGCAGGGATGTGTAGCGTCACCTTGGCTGTTTAACCTATTCATGGATAACTGTTTGACTGATCTGAAAGAGAGTATGTGTGGACTGAGAATGAATGAGTTACTCATCAAATGTCTTCTCTACGCTGATGACCAAGTTATACTTGCGTCATCTGCTGACGAGTTACAGGAGATGGTAACAACGATGAATGTGGCTTTTGATAGGATAGGAAAGGAATGAAAGTTAATGTAAGCAAGACGAAAGTAATGGTACTTGAAAGAGAAGAGTGTATGACAGAGTGTACTATATTAATAGGTGGTGAACAAGTCGAACAAGTGAAGGAGTTTGTGTATCTGGGTTCTAAGTTTACGAGAGATGGAAAGTGTGAAAGTGATATCGAAAGAAGAGTGAATGCTGGAAACATGGTGAATGGTGCTCTGCATGCTTTTATGAAGAGTCAGAAGGTGTCTCACAGGGCTCGTCTGACTGTTCATAGAGGCGTTTTGGTACCAACACTGATGTACGGCAGTCAAAGCTGGGTATGGCAGAAAAAGCATGAAAGTAGAATTAATGCAGTAGAAACGAGAGCGTTGAGGAGTATGATTGGTGTGAAATTGAGTGACAGGATTAGAAATAGTGTGATAAGAGAACGTTGTGGCGTAAAAGAAGACGTAGTGACTAAAATTGAGAAAGGAATGCTGAGATGGTTTGGTCATGTAGAGATGATGAATGAAGGAAGATTGACGAAAGAGATCTACAAGGCGAGAGCGATTGGAAACGTTGGAAGGGGAAGGCCTCGGCGAACGTACCAGGACCAAATTCAGGACGTTCTGAATAAAGGCCAGGTTAAAAGTATCCTAAACCGACGAGCATGTATGAAAGGATTGATGAAAGTTCAGGAAGCAAGGCAGGTATGTCAGGATGGTAGCAGGTGGAGAACTGTGGTCTCTGCCTACCCCGACGGGAACAAGGCGTGATGTTATGTATGTATGTATGTAAAAATAGTTTCTCGACCTATGTTTCATACATAGAGATAGTTGTTCAGTTTCATGGTTCTCGGGAGCAACATACAAACTTTCACTAATATTATAAATAATATTAGTGTGATTCTGTCTGTACCGACTTGTTCTATACTCGCTGAGAAACTTACTTATTTTGAAAGCCTTGGCGCAAATATGGCACAAGTAGGAGCGATCCGTATCGTGTGTCTTCACATGCTTTACTAACACCTGCTTCATTTTGAATCTGTTGGAAAAAAATCATATTACATTAACAATTTTAAATACCTAAAGTTATTTTTGGTCTCCTGATTCGAACCCGGGACGTCCAGCTTGGCAGGCAGGTTCACTATCAACCACATTATCCTGGTTGTTGTAAAAAATCTCGGAAATACAGGTTCCTAGACTTACGTCATATGACAAATGTCGCACATAAACGGCCTGTCGTCGGAATGCGTGAGCGCATGCACGACGAGCCCTTTTCGTAGTTTAAAACTTTTCCCGCACACGTTACAAAAATACTTCTTGTCCTCTGTATGATTGTTTTTGTGTCGGCGTAGGGTAGTTGCAGATGGAAAAACTAAAAAACATAAATAGATTAGAACATTTACGAACCATCTCCAAGTTAAGGAAGAATGTTCTGGCTTTATTTGTAATATATAGTAAAAAAAAAACTGAAATGAACAACATAGTGCCTAGTTTTTAGTTTAGTGTTTTTTGTATTACTCATTCAAAAAGAAATTCTAGCCAAACCAATTCAACAATTTTTAAAACTTCTTTTCATAAATACCACAGATAAATACTTATATTAAGTACCTATTATTAAAGGTACCGACTCATTGTATTTTTTCAATAAATAATACTCACTTTTAGCACAGAACTGACAAAAATAATCCTTTCGTCTAGAATGACTCTCTAAATGCCTATCGAAAAGCACCTGTGATCTGAATGGCTTGCTACAAACTGGACATATCTTTTCATCTTTGTTTCGCAAAGCCGCGCCAGATCTAGCTATCTCTTTCTCGGATTGTGACAACTTGTAAGAGATATGTTTGGATTTCATATGCCTTAGTAAAAATCTATTAGAAGTGAATTGTTTTCTGCAGACTTGACAAATTATTTGTTTTTGAACAAATGTTGTTTTACTATTTTGATCAATATGATTTATTATGTCTTGTTTGCATTGTTCTTCTTTTTTCTCTACAAATACGTTTTTGTTTTCAATTGTGTCTATATTTAATACAAAATAATTAAGAGTAATTTCATTTTCAATATCATCTGTAGTTTTATTATAATCTTTACTATTACTTGGTTTGGTTTCTGTTGCATTAATTTCTGTGCTTGTTTTGGATTCTTTATTTGCTTTAATTTGTTTTTTCTTAGACTTTTCTGGAAATGTTCTTGGTTTTCCTCTCTTTCTTTTAGTTATAAATGATTCAAGGTTTTCTTCATCATGTCTTGATTCATATTCTACTGGCTTTTTATCCTCATTATGTTCAAATGCTAAATTATCTTCAACTCCATCAAGGTTAGTATCAAAATCTTGCAAAAGATTATTATCATATTGACTGCAAATTTTTGATTCTCTATTTTCTAAAACAAGGTTCTTAAGTTTTTCATTAACTTCTTGTGCATTTTTGATATACTTGTATGCGATATTGATTTGGAAAGTACATTTTTGACAAAATTGATTAGATAGTGAATCTTGTTCTGAAATCTAAAAGAAATTTAAGTATTTAATGAATTAGCTTACAAAAGAACACACAGTGAAGCATTTTTTAATTACTTCAATATAACGTTTTAAAAATTATTTGCAGTAGGTAACTTAGTTCTCTTTAAACCAAATAAAACGTGATTTTTTACCTGAATATTTGTGCAAAATACAAACATATTCACTGAATTCTGATCATAAGTTTTTGGGTCATTTTCAGTTAATTCTGCCATACAGCTTCTGCATAGGTTCGAGAAGTTCATATTTAAACAATTTTCACTTAAATATAACAAGGTTTCTGTCAAGCTTTGGGAAAATTATCGGAAATACGCAGGGTCTAATTTCCATTGTGTGAGCTTATTTGTAACAATTTTTACTACAGATATAACAAAACAAGAAACATCGCTATACAAACTCAAATCTTCTTTCCCTTTTTCTCTTATTTCTAGCGCAAATATTAATCGTACAAAACACAAATGTCAATTGCGTTTTGTTCATGCAACTAGGGGAGGCCTGCCTCCAAAGAGTTGGTAAATAAAACACTTAAAAACCGAGTAAAATACATATATTTTTTTTGCTGATTTTTATTGTTTATTGAATTTGATGTAACATTGTAGGTTTCACAGGTGGTTTGGATTCAGCTAAGCAAGCCCTCAAAGCGGCTAGGCCTTCACCTTGTATCGGGGCAGCTTCCAATAACGCGGGTGCATTCGATAGTTCCGTACTGAGTCGTTTGTACTGGAGCATGAGAAGTGCTTCGTTTCTCATCTGCCTGTAGGCTGCGTCCATTTTGCTTAGGACTAGGATAAACTGTAAGACATAGGTAAATTGAAATTAATTCTTCTATGAGTCACTAGTCACAGACAGTAGTGATAGCGTACCTAGTGCAACTTGCGCATGCATACATAGTTTCAGTCTTACAACTTATAGTACCTACCTACCTACAACTTTTGCAATAAAACAGAACAAAATTATGGACTTAAAAACGAGTACCTAATTAAAAATAGAATAGAAGGCCGTTTTGGGTATTAACAAAGAATTTATATGAACCTCCTTCGTTGGTGGTAATATCCTACGACAGAACAAAACCCATGTATGTTCATCACACAAATGTTTGCCCTGAATGATAATCAAACCCGCGACCATACGGAGGCAGGGTCACCACTGCGCCATTTGATGTTAAAATGTGAAAATAAGTTTTTATACCACCTTTGCATTCTTAAGACGTGGTTCAGCTAATAGTGTGTAAAGCATAACAGCAGCTGCGGATATCTGACACAAGTTAGAAGTATCGACCACAAAGATAATCTGCAAAAAAGTACTTCATATAAATCATCGAAAATAATATGGATATTTGAATTTAACTTTCGATTTCCCTCAATAGACACGTTAAGCTATTAACTTATGCCCGACGCATGCTGCTTTTCAATAACATATCGTACAAAGACCTAAGAAAGTGAAATTAAACGCAAATCACTCACTTTCTCAACACCATCCAAGTAATTACTCCACAGTGGCGCCATCTCCCCGCCTACTTCACGAACTGAAACTATTTGCTTTTTTCCGTTTTTATTCAGGTATGTTATATCGTAAATATTTGTCCCTATGGTAGGAACGGGGCTGTATGTATTGTCGATTCCTTCCGCGTCTTGTAACTTCTTCAATAGTGTCGTTTTCCCGGAGCCTTTTGGTCCTAAACAAAGGATGCTTATTTTCTTTTCTGTGTCGTCCATTTTTAACTGGAATATATTTATAAACTTTTACAAATATTTTCCATCTTGCTTCAAACCAATTAGATTAGAATTTAGCTATATACTGAAATGTTTCATCAATAAATCTCGTTGTTACAGCGACCAGAAATTAGTTCTGCTACTCGACCCAAGATGGCGCTAGCTTCCTTATTTGGCGCCCAACCTTTAGTCAAGGATAGGTTTTTGAGAAATCGAAAGTGTTTGAGTAATGTGCAACCAAAAGCCTGCATTACCACCGGAAAGTGGGTCAGAGCGATTGTTTTACAGTTGCAAGGTCAATGAAATGGGGATGGCCTTACGTGAATCATTGCTTTACGTTGTAAAATATTACTGATCGACATTTACTTTTAAACTCACATAATATACGGTATTATTGAAATATACTCATAATAACTTCACCTCCAGTTTCTAATAGGAGTCACATGATTTCCATTCCATCTTAGTTCTTAAGGTTTGCAGCGCGCTTGTGCTGTCTTACTAATGGTGTCAAACATCACAAATAAGACAGAAGGTGCCATTGTAGGTGGTTACTGATGATCATTTACCATCCGGTGAGCCATCTTGCTTGTATGTACAGCTTGTGACATAGAATTAACATCAACCTTTTTAGCGTTTGAAAGAAAACCGCTTTAATGAACTTTTATTTTTATATAGGGTAACTTTCTAGATAGCATAAAATATGCATGTCCTCATGATACTGAACAACTTTTCCCAAGGAACATAGTTCGAAATACGAAAAACCAAATTTGACCTCCCATACAAAATGCGCTATCAGCTGATGCAGTTTCTATGGGAGATCAAAACTTGATTTTCGTATTTCGACTTATGTTCCTTGGGGAAAGTTGTTCAGTATCATGAGTACATGCATACCTTTTTCTATCAAGAACTAATTAAAAGTACGTGTTTATTTTAAAATACAACTGTACTTAATACGATTACAAGCCTACAAGGCCCTATAAACATATATAAACCACTTTTTTTTGCATATTTTTAAAGACGAGGTCAACAACTACATTGTAGGTGTTTGTTACATGCTTAACAAGAAGTGTAATAGACATGTTACAGGCATGTGCCAAGTGCGAGTCGGAACGTGTAGAAGGTGGGGTTCTCTAGTTTACTGAGGATCTATTGCTTTTTTTCTGCTTTTAGGGTTCCGTACCATAAAAGGTTAAAAAGAACAGAAACATTAAAGATACGACTATTAACTCGCTCATAAAGCACAAGTAAAGAATTAAATCGAAATTCTTCAATTACAACTTTTCGCATAATCAGGAAAACCAATTAAAGTGTGTAATTTTTTCCAAGAAATTTTAATATAGAATGAAGGGTCCTATGGAATTCAGTTTTACGTATAATTTTAAGACAGTTTTCTGTTCTTTATTCTAACTAAGAAACTTACTCGTATTGTGTACAAACATGGTACAGTCAAGAGCTTGACACGTTGCATTTTGTACCGTTCTTATTTCAATAGACGTACGGGCTAGAGTCGCACTGCGAGTGTCGAGCTTGACCTGTCGTTGACTGTACAAACTTGTTACAAAGAAGTTTACTGCACATAAAAAGTGCGCTATCAGCTGATGCAGTTTCTATGGGAAATTTATTTTTGTTGTTCAGTTTCATCCGCCACACTAACAATTTTTTTTTTCTGGAGGATAAAAAAAAATGTGTTGTTTAAGTTGCTAATATCACTTAATGCAAAATGCAAAAAAAATCTTAATACGAGTAGTTTACTTACTGTCAAATTAAAGTCAATTTAAAGTGATGATTTATGCCAAAAAGGTGATCAGAACAAAACCTGGTGTAGAAGTATTAATATAAAGGGTGTAAGGGACGGCGTACCGAAAACTGAAAGGGCGTACTCAGTCAACGAAACTGAACAACTTTCCCAAAGAAACATATGTTGGGAAATTTAAAAAAAATTTGACCTATCCATACAAACTGTTCGACCAGAGTGGGCAATTTGTATGGGGAGGTCAAAATTGTTTTTCATTTCCCAACATTTGTTTCTTTGGGAAAGTTGTTCAGTTTCGTTGACTGAGCACGCCCTTTCAGTTTTCGGTACACCGTCCCTTACACCCTGTATACAACGTGTAACGGAAAGGTGTGATAATACTAAAGGGTGTGAATCTGCCCATGAAACTGAACAACTTTTCTTAAGGAACTTAGATCGAAATACGAAAATCTATTTTTGACCTCCCATAGAAACTGCATCATCTGATAGCGTATTTTGTGTGGGAGGTCAAATTCCTTGGGAAAAGTTGTTCAGTTTCATTGACAGATTCACACCTTTCATTATTATCACAGTACAAATAAAATATCAAGTAATCTTAATCGTAAGGTCCTAAGGTTACAGGGACTATTTTCATATGTGTTTTTCATATTGAGTATCCATAAAAGCTTTTTAATTTAACAATGTAACCCTAAAATTTACTTTAACGTGGTTTTGCAACTTAGCATATGGAGATTCGCGACTTCGCGACACTTGAAAGAGAAACTTCATGTCTTTGAATCTTTAGGTTAGAGGGGGTCAACACCATTCCGTAAGCACTTGGGTATTAACATTCATACATACAACTTCATATAAGTTTCTTAGTGTGTACATTATCTTAGATTATGCCGAGTAGGTGTAACATATAACTGAAAACTGAAAAAGTACAAAACCGACCTCACAAACTTTGGTTTACTAAGTAATAGGGCTTAATATAATTGTAGGGCTTTTGTGCTAAGTCCGTCTGGGTAAGGACCACCCCCTTGCCTATTTCTCATATTCATTTGCTTTCAAATGGTACAATATAGGTCTTAAACTAACTTAGGTATCTCACTTGATGCCTGAACTAGGCGTAGCAAACACTGGCTTAATAATTATAGAAATGAAATAATTAAAAATTTTGTACAATCCATTTCCCAAATTAATACTAATTAAAAAAAACAAAAAATTATAAAAACGGAATCAATCAAAGCATCAAAGATTCTTCTTAAAATTATACAAAATAGAATAAGACCCATAGCTGAAGACTACCTCGGACCAGATCAGTACGGTTTCAGACAAAACAAAGGAACACGAGAAGCTATTTTAGCTTTAAGACTAATTGTGGATAGACGAATGGATGTGAGTCTTGACACACATATAGCTTTTATAGACTTAGAAAAAGCTTTTGATAAGGTTCAGTGGAAGAAAATGACGAATATTTTGAAAGAAGTAGGCCTAGATTACAGGGATAGGAGGATCATATATCAAATTTACAAAGAACCAGAAACCAAAATAGGAATTGGAGAGGATATGAGCACGGCAAAGATAAGGCAAGGAGTAAGGCAGGGATGTCCACTTTCACCTTTGTTATTTAATATTTTTATCGAATGTGCGATACGGAAAATAAATGCTTGAGGGAAAGACGGAATCAAAATGAATGGTGACAACATTCAGTTCATACGGTTCGCAGACGATATAGCGGCACTAGCTGAAAACTCCACACATTTACAGGCTCTTGCTGAAGAAATGGATAGAACATTTCAGGAATTTGGTTTAACAATCAACGCTAAGAAAACGAAGACATTAACGTCCAGGAAAAAACATAATACATCAAATAGACCAATCATATTAAATGGCAGTCCGCTTGAAGAAGTAAAAAGCTTTAGATATTTAGGTAGCCTGATCACAGACAATTCCAGATTCACGCCCGAGATTACTTCAAGAATAGCTATGGCAAAGACAGCTTTCAATAATAAAAAACATCTGTTCAAAGCAAACATTTCAAAATTAGCGCGGAAACGATTGATTAAAGCCTTTATATGGAGTATTGCGCTCTACGGCTGTGAAACGTGGACCCTAACGCAAAGAGATAGAGAAAGGTTAGAAGCATTCGAGATGTGGTGTTGGCGGAGGATGGAGAAAATCAGCTGGACAGAAAAGAAAACTAATGAAGAGGTGTTAAATGGTTAATGAAAGAAGAAGCATATTAAATACTATTGAAAATAGACGAGGGAACATGTTGGGACATCTGATACGACACGACAAATTTTTAAAAACTATCATAGAAGGAAAGGTTGAGGGAAGGAGAGGTAGAGGAAGGCCAAGACGTTGCTACATGGACCAGATTATGGAAAAAATAAATGTCGTGTCGTATCAGAAAGTCAAACAAGTTGCAGAAGATAGGAAGGCGTGGAAGTTACTCCACCGACAAGAGCGTAGCTCTTAAATAAGAAGAAGAAGATGTCAGTCTTACGTATAGTGTCATAATAATTAGAATTTAAAATATATGACTATTGTTTAATATTATATTAGGATTGAACAATTTATTCAGTTTAGAAAATCTTTAGTTGTGTAAAAACCATTTTCCAATAAATATTTCTTTAACTTTTCACAAAACTTATAATAATCGTTTTCTGATTTTATGTTTTCAGGTATTTTATTATAGATTTTTATCGCAGTATAGTAGGGTCCTTTACGGTACATATGCATTTTTGATTGAGGTTCTTTAAGATTATTAATATATTTTGATCTCAAATTACGATTTGGCTGTGAATCTTTTAAAAGTGTGAATAGGTGCATGTTCTTATAATAATAATAAATAAATTTGTTTATTTTCTCCCACAAAAAAATTCTTACAAATATATTAAGATCAACTTAGACATTAAACTTACACTACTGTAAAGAACTTGTGTTATGTGGGAGACAGGAGCTCAAACTAGGAAAACCCTGTGCTAAGTGACTCCTGGCTCCCTCACCTCTTACGGACGAATATAGCCGTTTCCAGAATAAAAAGCGACGGAAGTGTTAAAATTCCGTGTTTGATAAAGTGGGGCTTACAACTATCTGTGTTTTCAATATTAGTCAAAACGCGTACGCATTTTTTTTGCACAACAAATAGGTCGTGGGCATCAGTACTATTTCCCCAAAGATTAATACCGTAGCGAAGACAAGCCTGCGTGTACGCATGAAATGCAGACAATGCCGTCTTGAAATTTGTCGTTTTCTTTAAAACACTTAATGCGTATGTATATCTTGACAGTTTTGATTTGGTTTGTGCTATGTGTGATTTCCAATTTAAATTGCTATCGATGTTGATTCCCAATAAAGTATGTGTTTGCCCTTCTTCAACTTTTTCACCATTTAACTGTAACGGTTCTTTTTGATGCGGATGGAACTGAATCAATTTCGTTTTCTTAAAATTTATTTGCAGATTACGCGTTGTTGACCATTTGTTTATGTCAATTAACGTATTTTGGATTATTTCAGAATAATTGTCAGTCTTATTGAATTTAAATATTAATGAAATGTCATCTGCGAAAAGAATTTTGTCAACATGTAATAATTTTGGTAATTGGTATTATGGTGAAAGGCAAATCCCCTGGGCATGATGACCTTAGCGTCGAGCATCTGAGGCATGCAGGTGTGCATTTGCCGAGGGTACTAGCAATGTTATTCAACCTGTGTGTCAGTCACTCTTACTTACCAGACGATCTCATGTTTACTACAGTGGTTCCAATAGTGAAGAATAAGACGGGGGATGCCTCTGACGTGTCCAATTACAGGCCCATATCGTTGGCTACGACAGTAGCTAAGGTTCTGGATAGTCTGCTTGATAAACATCTGGCTCCACATCTGGATATTCACGATAATCAGTTTGGCTTTAGGCCAGGTTTATCAACGGAGAGTGCTATATTTTGCCTCAAGCAGACTGTCCAGTATTACACTTCAAGAAAGACGCCCGTGTTTGCCTGTTTTTTGGACCTGTCAAAGGCATTCGATTTAGTGTCTTACGATTTGCTTTGGAAAAAATTACAATCGGAGACTAATCTGCCTCCAGAGCTTATATCTGTATTTCGGTACTGGTATAATAATCAAAGGAATAGTGTGAAATGGGCAGGTGCACACTCGGAAGTGTACGGGTTGGAGTGCGGGGTGAGGCAAGGGGGGGTTGCCTCGCCCCGGCTCTTCAACTTGTACATGAACCAGCTTATTCGTGAGCTCATCGGCACCAGGGTCGGGTGTCATGTAGATGGGGTGTGCATTAACAATATCAGTTATGCCGACGATATGGTGCTGTTGAGTCCATCAATTAGTGCACTTGTGAAGTTGATAGCAATTTGTGAGTCGTATGCTGTGGCCCATGGACTCAATATAATGCCAAAAAAAGTGAGATGTTGGTTTTCAAGTCAAGTTTGACGTACACTGATGTGCCTGAAGTCTCACTTTGTGGAACTCCCTTATGTAGAGTGACTAAATTCAAATATTTGGGTCACTGGGTCACAGACGACCTCAAAGATAACTGCGACATTGAGAGGGAGCGTAGGTCGCTGTCAGTCCGCTGCAATTTGCTGGCGCGCAGGTTTGCACGGTGTACGAATCCAGTGAAGGTAACCCTATTTAAAGCCTACTGTCAGTCCTTCTACACGTGCAGCCTGTGGTCCAGTTTCACGCAGCGGGCTTATAGTGACCTCCGCGTCCAATATAACAACGCTTTTAGGGTGCTGATGGGATTTCCGTGGAGGTGTAGCGCCTCTGGGATGTTTGCGGAGGCACACATTGACGGCTTTGCTGCTATAATGAGGAAAAGATGCACCTCTTTCCTATCCCGCATCCGCGGAACCACCAACAGCATCCTGAAAGTGTTTGAGGATAGGTGGTATTCTCCATTGTTGCAGAGATGGCTCGAACTCCACAAGCCAGTAAAGACAGACATTGTCTGGTAAATCAAATTTGAATTTTTATTTTCTTTTTTATGACATTAATTGTAATATTGTAATAATTTTTTTTTTGACTATGTAAGTTACTAACTTAGATTAAGCTTCTACTAACAAATTCTGGAATCCAATTTTCTGAAAATAAATTGATTGATTGATTGATTGATTATTAATATAGGTACTAAAAATAAAAAACTTTCTACCGTGAAGCAGCTGTTTTCGCACCGCTTTTTCGGTTTGAAGGGTAAGGGAGTCAGTGAAATTACTTGCACATGAGACACACCAATTTAGTTCTCAGGGTCGGAAACACGCTTTGTTGTCTTATGTATGAGTGTCAAATTATGGAACTGATAAGGCAGTGGGCGATTTGGGCGGTTGTGACCACGTGGTGGCCTACGGAGACTACGGAGCTGTGGTACCAGCATCCTCCAGGTAGTCACGCGGAATTTATTCAATCGACACAAATAAGAAATACTAATTTGAATGTTAAATTCATAGTTCAGCTATGGATTTAGTACTATTTTACTGTGGTTTTTTTGTCTGATTAATAAACATATTTATTATTATTTAATTACTAATGTATGGCAAAGTTTTGTAAGAAATATAGGTGTGGTGGTAATCTGTCAATATCACTGTTAGTCTGTATACTAAAACACTATTGGCTAAGCTAATTACAGGGCTTAGAGACAACACTACACTGCAATAAAGCAAGTAAGTAGGTCAAGGTGAAGCTTCTCTTCACTCGTAATTATTTGGTTTAGACGATACCCCCCCCCCTGGCCAAAACAGATCAGATTCAGAATAATTTATTCAATGTTTATCCGCGTGGTGCCGGAAAAGGATAGTACCAACCCATCTTTACCCGTGGGTGTCGCAAGAGGGCTTATGAACCGGAGGATGGGCAGCAGCATCTTTCTATGTATCGAACCATCTTACATACTGCGGTCACCAACAACAGCGGTCGCCACCCGCAACGCTTACTAGCGCGATGACTATGGTAAATCTCCTCTCCAAAGTACCACGCATTTTTGCTGGAGTTCTGGAGGGAGCGTCCTGTCCTGCAGTGGACTTTTCATGGGATTTTATGATGAATGTTTTTTAAAGAATTCTTATTATTATGGGCTGCCCCCATGGTGCAGTGCCTCGGGTATGTTTTTGGAGTCTAGAGTTAACGCGTTTAATGCCATTGTGAGACAAAGAATCGCTTCATTTATGGACAGAGTTGACGCGTGTAATAACAGTATTATTAGAGAACTAAAATGTAGACTGCATCTGACGGACATGTTCTGGCGATGGATGGAACTAGCTGCTTAAAATGACTGACATGAACGTAATTTTTATTATGCTCTAATTTTATTTATTGTTTAAGTATTCTGCTTTTGTATGGATCTTGTTATCTGAAATAAATGTTATATTATTATTATTACATGAACATGACATTCACTGTACTTCGTCACCGAACAAATCATAATTTTATAATTTATTTATTTTATAATTTCTTTCAACCACTTGTGACATAAAAAACAAAAAATATTCTTTAATAACTCAAACGGTGAAATACTTACCAAAATTGACACCCTGGTCTGACTGTGATGAAACTAGGCTTATAAAAAAATACCGGCCAAGTGCGAGTCCGACTCTCGCACCAAGGGGTACCACTAACGTAAAAATACCGTGTTAGTTATGGACGCGCAGTCACGCAGAAGTGTATTAAATGCGCGCGAGTCCGGCCGTACTTGACCAGTTTTTATTATTTTTTGTTTTTTTTTTGTAGCTTATGGAGTATAAACCTAGTATAAACACACAAATTTCCACGCTTATAAGTGTTCCCGTTTTTACGATAGAGCTAAAACAAAAATCGAGCGAAAACGCCTAAAAACACTTTTTTGTAGGGAAGCACGCCTTAATTTTTTTTTTAAATTATTTGTTGTTATAGCGGCAACAGAAATACATAATCAAGAGATACAGCCCGCTGACAGACAGACAGACATCGGAGGCATGTACAATGTGTTAATTTTATACTTGATCAAACGAAATGTGTGAATATTAGACAAAAAGTTATCGATAAAAATCTTTTTTTTTTCGAAATGTTTGCTATTTAGGTATTAAATGTTCTTTTAATTTAAAAATAAAAAGACAAAGACTTCTTTATGTTTTTAGGGTTCCGTACCTCAAAATTAAAAAACAGAACCCTAATATGATCACTTTGTTGTCCGTCTGTCTGTCTGTCTGTCAAGCAAGACCCTTTTTCTCACGAACGAGAAGAGGTATCAGGTTGAAATTGATAAAGAGTATTAAGGTTTATAAACCACACAAGATCTGAAAATTTCAATTTTTTACAACAACGCAATCAAAAGATATGGCATTTTATGTCCTCATCTCCATACATTTATGCAAAAAAGCAAAACCTACAGGGTACTTTCCGTTGACCTAAAATTATGAAATTTAGCAAGAAGCTAGGTCTTACAGTACAAATAATAGTAGGATCACTAAGGCTGAGCTTGTATGGGGTACTTTGCACCTAAATCTGCTGGGATGAAACTTGGCAGGAGTCAAGTACATATTAGAAGTGGTGCTCTCTAGAAGGACGCGACTGAGATGCACAGTGGGGCATAATGTCGAAAATGTGTAGTGTTTTACTAGGTTGAAAATTGTATCTGTTGAACCGACACAGGTAGCTGGTTGAAAATTTCACAGAATATGTATTTTTAAAACAAATATATAACCTTCAAATAAAAACTTTAAAATTTTTAAACATAAGGGGTCGCCATACAAGAAACGTATTTTTTTTTGTTTTTGCTCTATCGTCAGAACGGTTAGTAATTCGAGTGTCAAACTTGCTAATTTATTGCATGCCACAAACACCACCCAAGAAAGGATTTTCCAAAACTCATCCCCCAAGGAGGTGAAATAAAGGATGGGAGATTTTCAAAATTTTTTACTTAGCTTTAACTTTCATCCCTTATTTCACCTCCTTGGGGGATGAGTTTTGGAATATCCTTTCTTGGGTGGTGTTTGTGGCATGCAATAAATTAGCATACTAAATTTCACACGTATAGCTAAAGCGGTTACGGATACACGTCAGTCAGACAATCTGTCAGTCAGTTAGTCAGTCAGTCAAGACATATTATTTTATTGGCATTTTAGTGAACTATACTCATACCAAGTTTGACACTCGAACTACTAACCGTTCTGGCGATAGAGCAAAAACAAAATAAATACGTTTCTTGTATGGCGACCCCCCTTACTTTTTAAAATTTTTATTTTAAGGTGATATATTTGTTTTAAAAATACATATTCTGTGAAATTTTCAACTATCTACCTATGTCGGTTCAACAGATACAATTTTCAACCTAGTAAAAAACTACACATTTTCGACGTTATGCCCCACTGTGCATCTCAGTCGCGTCCTGCTGGGGAGCACCACTTCTAATATGTTACCTATGGGTATGTACTTGACTCCTGCCAAGTATCATCCCAGCAGGTTTAGGTGCAAGGTTCGCCTTCTTAGTTATCCTACTTTATAGGGAAAAGTCTAAAATCATTAAATATTTCAATTTTTCTCACAACTAATAGTAACCAATTAAGGTGAGCTCCCGTTTCAAAAACTTTTCTTCAAAAGAGGGGTCAAGTTGGATGGTCGTGGAGTTTTTAAAAGGGTTGTATTTAACTGCAAATCAATATTCCTTGAATTGTAATACAAATAAAATCCATATGTGTATCCGTAGATAGATAGATAGATAAACACTTTATTGTCACACACAGAACACATTAACAATTACAAAAGAGAGTCTTAAATCGTAAATTTCTAATAATTAAATATTTTTTATTGACTATATGATATTGTTATGTTTTGTTATTTTCTTAGCTAGGCAGACTTTCTAGCTTTCAATTAAGCCTACTTTGAAGAAAATGTACCGTTTGCTTGAAAATAAACAAAGAAAAAACAAAAAGAAGTCGTTGTCTTTTTATTTTAAAATTAAAGAGCCTTTAATTTCTAAATAGCAAACTTTTCGAAAAAACAAAAAAAATATTTTTATCGATAACTTTTTGTCTAATATTCGCACATTTCGTTTGATCAAGTATTGAATTAACACATTGTATAGGGTCCCGCTTTTCAGCCTTTACGGATAGAGAGAGAATCCTAAAAAGGAAAAACTACATGAAACTCTACATAATGGTTAAAGATAAGAGCAAAGGGCCTTTTACTTTTAATAACATATTTTTATGAGTATAATATCTTAGTACGTTTTACAACAAGCTCCTGAACTAAATAAGCCATTTAAAATGTAGGCCTAAAATGTAGTTTTAGTCCGCTTGCACCTAGAACAAGAAGGACTATCAACAAGATTTCTCTGCAGATTCGTTTTCCGAACAATACGCTCCGGATCTTTTCAAGAATATAGTGAACAGGCATCTACTAGGTAGGCATGTTAAGTCTGGCCAAAATACTGCAAAATAACAATTGGATACTTTTAGTTGGTTTTCAGGTAGTAACTTAGTAACTTTAATATTATTCAGGTAGTAACTTTAATATTATTTCCAAATAATATTATGTTACTTATGTATTTGTCAACAACCCCTGTTTATTTTCCTGTTTTAAGTTTTTCATCGATGGAGAATTCTGAATATCTTTGTGTCTTTTCTACCCTGTTTTTTAGGCTGCCCACGATACAGGCTTGACCTAGTGTGGGAGTCAATGTATTGCACATTTTTGTTACTTTGTGTGTTAAGTTTAATGATGCTAAATGTAAATCTAATATTATTGTAACTTTTTGGGGAATAAATTATTATTTATTATTATTTATTTAACTTAGTCTTGAAAACCAACTAAAAGTATCAAATTGTTGTTTAGCGCGAGTGCCTTGTATTTCAATACTCGAGCAGGCGAAGGATACTATGATTAAGGGGCTGATAAGAGCTGAATTACATCCCTTTCTAACAAATGGCAGAATGCGCGTGCTAGAAAGGAGCGGATTCGCGCTGTTTTACGTTTTTCTCAAAATCTGTGCCCATAATATTAATTATAAAACAGCTATATTATTATACATAATACATTGAATAATGTGTAAAAGTTTTGGCATCATAGATTAATGGATACTTAAGAAAAACGGTTTAAAAGCAAAAAGCAGAGGTAAGTTTGGATTATTTTTATGGCGTAAAAATATATTTAATTGTGTTTCGGAGTCGGCCATATTCTTGGAAAGATGCTTGATTATTACATTATTTTTTTCACGGCCATTATATTCATCAATTTTCGTTAAAAAGCTGCTCAAGTGAAGCGTATTTAGCTCTTGTCAGCCCCTTAAGCCCCGAGTTGCCCGAGTGAAGCGAGAAGTTCAAAAGAAGAATCCTGAACGTAGCGAGGTTTCAAGGCACGAGACGTGAAATAAATTTGCTGTCGAGTGATACACGCAATTTTTCAACTCGCTATACACTACAGCGAGGAAAATGCTAACGAACTATAAGGACTCAATTATTGAATATCACCGAGTGATAAAATACTAATTTTGTGACTTTAAATACTCCAATTTATCACGATAAACCTTTAAAACGTAAATTAATATAATTTATCATCACGCTCTAATTTTGAAAACCTTTTTCACGCTAGCGGCCAAAAATGACTTATGCACGTAGATTTCGACGGATAAAGCAAAGTTTTCCGAGCTAGTGAGGGGAAATAGTTATTTTATTCATTAATTTAAAGTAATGTAATCCGGCAAGCTGCTGCACAACTTTCTTCGGAGCGGTAGTTGCGGGAGACGGGATTCTGTATCACGAGGTGACGTTGTAAGTTACTCATGATTAACTCACCCCTCTCCGCGACACCGTCAACTTTTGTCACCCAGCAAGTCTCGCACTAATTTGTTGGAGAAGTGTACTTGATATTTTTATTTAATATTAGTGATTTTACTTTCGTGACCAGAAAGAAAGGTCAGTTGCCATTTGCCACTAGGCTACGAGTACGTGCGCTTTGGTCCATTCAGTGAACCAGTATTTTCATTAAGGTATTGCGGGGCGTTTCAGCTGCTGCCCTCGTGGGTAGAGGTGTTCGTTTCATTGCAAATTGCATACATTCACTGGTCCGATGTGGTGCTTGCTAGCCTTAAACTTGGGTTACGTAAAAGATGGTGGCCCAATACCGCGTGGATGAATAGTGATGTGATATATATCGATTATTACGAGCTAATTAATATGTCTACATATTTTATGAACTTGAAGATAGATCACATTAGATGTGTCATAATTAATTACTTGTGCTGGCCCAGGGCCCAAAAGGAATCTTTGATAATGACTACAGACTGAAATTTTAAGTTAAGAGCAAAAACTAATCTATAATTTTTATCTTCTATCTATATGCAATAAAACTTTACAACTATCAAGAATGAAAGGAAAAATCCAAGGCATAATGATTAACTTAAACTAGTTTACAAAGTGTAACTTTTCGAAAAGACCAAAAAATCGTCAACATATAAAGCAAAATGCAGCACTATCCCAGCCCTATCAGTGAGGTTAGCAACTAGTGAGCCCGCGAAATTCGGCACTGTGTATCTAGGCCAGCGCACCCTTGACCCACTGACTCACTGCCACACTACACCTCGCCGCCTCCTCCGCCCCTCACCCCGCACGCCGCCATTGTTTTTCAACAATCAATAAATAATACAAACTCTTCTTTGCGCAACTGGCTGGTTGGCGACTCATCGCGTTCCATGTTTCACTTTTTAATTTTTGCGCGCGCTGTCAAAATTTGACGTTTTACTTTTTTTAGGTCACGCGTCACTGCACGAGTTACGTTCGGCCTACATAGTTAATAAATATTGATGTGCCCTGACCTTCGTTTGGTTAATACTAGACTATATTAGTTGTATGCCTTCATGTTTCGATGGACAACAGTTGTACAGGCCTTGCTACGATTGTTCTAGGTAAAGTATTTTACGTTAGAAAAACAATGAGGCGATCGTGACCTTATTGCTGTAATAATTAAACAATCAACAATTAAACATCACACGTAAATGAATCAGATAAGTAAGTAGGTAAGTGAATTCTTAGTTTACTACAATTTAGTGCACTAAAGTGTTGTGGTTGCTCTTTTCATTGTAAAATATGATCGACTATTAAAAAGCTTTGCTAAACAACGGAATCAACTCGCTAGCTGGCTCGGGAAAAGGAAGTTTGATTGACATGAAGTAAAATTTTTTATAAAGTGCAGTTCAAGATTTTCTTGATCCAGATATTACTAATTTCTATTCTATTTCTAAAAAAATACTAAGCAGTCTACTAATTCTGACCATCGGGTTCAGGCAATACCGATTCAGCGCGATTCTGCATATCTATAAAAAAAAAACAACAACAAAAAGTTCGCTTTTTAGACCGCAGCGCTAAACGGTGGGTTTATAGTTGTTTCGCTTACAGTGCGACAAAGCTTTTAATCAACGCGGACTGGGGCGCTGCAGCGGCTTTATTTCTTTATGAATCTTTATTTATCTTTATTTATCTTTATTTATCTTTATTTATCTTTATTTATCTTTATTTATCTTTATTTATCTTTATTTATCTTTACTTATCTTTATTTATCTTTATTATCTTTCATTTTATCACTGTAGCTACCAACCACATACGCAGAAGAAAGCTGCAATGTTGCCCATTCTCTGTATTAAGGACCATTCCTCAAGGAAACCAACTAATGAAACTTCCAGGTTTCCTTAGTCACCTTTTTGGGAATAGTCAAGGATATTCTTAGCCGGTACCAGAAAGTTTTTAAATAAAATAAAAATAGCTTGTTGAATCAACTTCAAGATTGTAGGTAGTACATACATTGTGTATGTAAAAATAAGTGGAATAAAACAGACACACACACAAACATTGGCTTGGCCGCCAAATAAGGTCACACGTTAACGTAGCGTGCGTTACTTATTGTACGGTCCACCACACATTAAATTCAACACTTGCACTGCTAATATCAGCTCTACTGCTACGAAATAAAAGCTCTGTCGAGGTCAATATGTTTCTTGATGTATCTACCGACGTGCATTTGACTGTAGTAAAGTAACTGAGTTTATTTATTATCAAAATTTTTACATGCCTTGCTCGGTTATTTACTATAACCACGCAACACTCCGGACAAAACACGCAATGTATGACAAATCTGTTCAATGTTAAGTTCTCGATTTAAATTCGTCATTACCCTTCCTTGTCTGTCTGTATACTCTAGAGAGAGACAGAGCTACATTTTGATCAAAAAGTCAACGCTATCATTTCGTCAAGGCTGGCGGCGCGTCACCTGAAGTTACAATTCGGACTTTAAATTATTAACTGACTTTAAAAAGAAGGTTATGTATTTCATTCATAGTCAGTAGGGTTTTCCCATCCACCCATCTCTACCCGTGGGTGTAGTAAAAGACGACTAAGGGCTTATAAACAAGAAGATGGACAGCAGAATCTTTCTGTGTATCGTAATATGTTGCGAACTGCAGTCACCAAAAAGAGCGGTCGCCACCCGCAACGCTTACAAGCGTGGTATCTATGGTATCTATAACTAGATTTAGATTTAATGTGCATTTTATATTGTTAAATATTTTGTTGTGGATTTGTGCTGTATTCCTAAATAAACAATTTATCTATCTATCTATCTATCTAAATCCCCAGCTCTAAACCACGCATTTTTGCTGGAGTTGTGGAAGGAGCTCCATGTCCTGTAGAGGATGGTTCATGGGATTTCATGATGATGAGTAGGGCTTTCTTAAAAATATATATAATTGTGCGGTTACTTAGTTAACTATCATAATTATCTTAGACTGAGTTAATCCTTCAAGGCCTTATAACAACAACACAACAATATATATTTTTTTATTGAGTTTAGAACACAAACAGCTAAGAACAACTGAGATATTTATTTTATTTATAAAATTGTCTCCTCCATACAAATTTCACTTCTTCATCTTTCCAAAAAGAGAGAACTAAGGAAATAATTAATAATATACTATTTACCTGGTTCAATCCGTCTTATGGACAGCATGGATATGGATGTCACAGTCACGCAGAAGTGTAATAAAAACGTGCGAGTCCGACACGCACTTGACCAGTTTTTATTATTTGTTGTACCTATAGCTTATGTGCTATAAACATACAAATTTTCACGCTTGTAAATGTTTATGTTTTTACGATACAGCTAATACAAAAATCGAGCATAAATCGTCTTAAAACACGTTTTTATTAGGGGACCCTATCCCCCTTATTGTTTTGTTTTTAGTACTATTGGTTGTTATGGCGGCAACAGGAATACATAATCTGTGAAAATTTAAATTGTCTACCTATTCAGCTTCATGAGATATAGCCCGCTGACAGACAGACGGACAGACAGACATCGGAGGCATGCTAATAATAAGTAGGTTCCTGTTTTACACCCTTTAAAAATCAAAAAATCAAAATCAAATATCGTTTATTCATTGTTGGATATTAAAATCTCTTAATGACGTCAGCTCTACATGCCATGGCGGGAAAAGAAAAGAAGCGAAGATAAAAAACCCACGCGCTCTTTTAAATATGTTTGAATGTACACTTTGGGTACGGAACCCTAAAAAGAACTCTACATGACGTTATATACCCGCACAGGAAACCTTTTTTACTAAAAGCTACGTATGTTATGTGTATCCGCTGCTCTTTGTGTGCTTGCTTGGAAAAAGGAAATTAAAAAAATAAATAAAAATAGGATTAATTTAAAATTCAAAATATTTGTATAATGATTAATTTCTCAGATATATTTGTAACATGTCGTTATGTAGAAAAGGTGGATTCCGGTGACCGACAGCACAAACTTAAACGGTAGATTCTAACCATGAAACTGAACAACTTTTTCCAATGAATAGGTCGAAATACGAAAAAAAAATCTACAAAATTTGCTATCAAATGATGCAGTTTGTATGTGAAGCCGAAATTTTTTTTCGTATTTCGACCTATGTTCCTTGGTAAAATTTGTTCAGTTTCATGGTTAGAATCTTCCGTTTAAGTTTGTGCAGTCGGCCACGAGGTCACAAGTTTGTGTAGTCAGTCGGTGGGAAAAGTTGTTCAGTTTCATGCATGGGCAGATTCATACCCTTCAGGGCAGTATTATTATACCTTTCCGTTACACGCTGTATTATAGTCTAGGAAACGAAGCGGATCGTTGTATGAAGACCCCCGCATTAAATCCTCGGTCGATGAAACTTTGCTGGGGTATTACACTATATGAGACAAAACTTCTTTAAAAAAATCCAAAAAAAATCGGTACTATTAATTTTTTCATACAAAAATTATAAAAAATGTATGAATTTTTTTTTTTTGATATTTTGAATTTACATTTGATTCATGATACATGATACTTACATAATATTTTATCAATACAAAAATTATAAAAAATGTATGAATTTTTTTTTTGGATATTTTGAATTTACATTTAATTCATGATACATGATACTTACATAATATTTTATCATCCTGTGAAATAAAATCTGCCTGAGAGAATTATGTTGGGGTCAAATGCTTCGTTGCCTACACTATTATTGAAAGATACTGGTTCGATCAACGGTAGATCTATAGATCGATCAAAGATCTTGTCTCTCTCTTAGTGCGTGTAATGTAACAATCTGTATAAACACGCGAACAGATAATTTCTAAAAGGCCATGTCTGTTCTGCTGTACACCGAACACATAAAATATAGAAACAAAATGTGATTATTTGTTTATTTTATTGTTTATTGCACACATGAAAATCATCATCATCATAACATCCCATGAACGTCCACTACAGGACAGGGAGCTCCCTCCAGAATTCTAGCTTTTGCTGGAAAAATGTGGAGGGGAAGTACCATAGTCACCTCGCTTTACGGCTGGCACTATGGACCGCGGTTGTAGGTGACCGCAGTAAGTAAGATGTTAGATACAAAGGAGGATGCTGCTGCCCATCCTCCAGTTAACCCTTAGTCGCCTCGTACGACACCCACGGGTATGTATGGGTTGGTACTATTCTTTGCCGGCACCACACGGGACCACAGGAAAATAAAAACAAAAATTGATGGGTACGTTTGAGCCAGGTACAAAAGGAGGCGAGATCAAAGACAGTGTCTTATATGTTTTTCTTAATTTTTACTTTCGAGCGGAGCGAGAAAGGTATTGTATTAGTTAAAAAAAAGTTTTTCTAATTTTCTCAAAAATGTGTTCTATATCACTTATACATCATAAAAAACAAGTCTCCCAAAAATGTCCGTCCGTCGGTCGGTCGGTCGGTCGGTCCGTCGGTCGGTCGGTCTGTCCGTCACGCTTTGGCTTAGCGGCTAAACGAATGGTCCGATTGACACCATATTTTGAATTTAGGAGTTTTATGCAAATCCATCGAAGGGTTCTGAGTGGTTTCCTTCTGGTTTTCATTTTGAGGGTAGCTGTCATACAACGAAAATGATAAATTGAAATTTTCTCAAAAACGACTCATAGAATCTTGATGAAACTTTGCATGACCAAGCATTTCCATGTAAGATATCATGCACCAGTATCAATTGATCTGTGTAATTTCATATAAGGGATGTTCCTGTACCACCAAAACGTAAATATGTGATTTACCCAAAATTGGTTCCATTGAGTTTATTAAAATTCTCTATAATATTAATCCTGGATTGGTTGTCTACCTGACTGGATATTATTTATGATTTTTTTCAATAAAATTTAGTACACAGGGTGTACCAAAAACTGAAAGGGCTTGCTCAGTAGACCAAACTGAACAATTATCCATAAGGAACATGTGTAATGAAATTTAAAAAAATGTGCATGCAAGTATCCTACGGTAGTATCCATTGATCTGTGAAAATTCATATAAAGGGTGTTTCAGTACTACCAAAAGTTAAACATGTGATTTACTCGAAATCGTTTGAAGTTTGTTTGTTTTAATGTTTGACAATTTGAATTCTGAATTGATCTGTATATTTCGTTTGAACATTTTTTTGGAAAAACGTAAATAAAAGTTTGCATTTCCATACTATGTGTATGGCATTACAAATTTAAGTTTGCGGTTGATAGTTTTTCCTTGAGTATTGCGAGAAAGTAAGTGCAGTGCTGCTGTACCATTTATTTTTCTCTTGTTTTCATTTTACTACTATTTTATATTTTAGATAAATAATTGAAAACATAAAATATTGATTACGAAAGACGACACAACAGGTAGTACTGCTTTGCTTATTTTACATGAAAATTTCTTCGAGCAGATGTAGTGCTATAACAGATATAACCTTGCACAATTTATTAATTAACTAAGCATATACAAATGTTCCTAACCAAAATATTAAGAAAAATAATACTTTTAATAATACAGTACCTGGGCGACCGAGCTTCGCTCTATAATGGCCGCCTCAACCTGACAATATCATCGGGTGAGCTAGGGACTAGATAAATACTATAGGTACAACCGGGTGAGCAAGGTATGCTACTCAACAACAGATGGCGCTGTAAGTTTCTTAAACGCGCAAAAAAATATTAAAAACGGTGAAAACGAATTTTCCCAGACATGAGACCTAGCTAGATCAATTTCTCACCCCCGAAAACCCCTGTATGGTAAATTTCATTGAAATCGTTAGAGCCGTTTTGGAGGAACCGATTACATATATATACAAATATTGCTCGTTTAAGGTGATCCGTTTTCCATACAAAAATTCAAATGACTTGCATTCTTACGCGGGACATAAAATTCTGTTGAAAAACGAACGAATACTGCAATTTTTAGTTAAATTTTTCGCTAATTAATACAAAAATACAGTTAATGTACTGAAAGTACTATTTTTGTTAGCAATTTTTGGTTCAATATTACGATTATGGGCGTGCGGTCAAAACTGTACGGTTGTGCTTTGTGTGCATGTGTGAGTGATTGTACTCATGTAAACACGGACTGACGAGAGTAATTGACAGTGGAAATATGGAGATATTTTTCTTATCGTTCGATAGTCGTTGAAGTTGCACGATGACATTTACGCGAATCAACTTTTTGCACATATATAGTTGGTACTTATTGCATTAAAAAATCAAAACTTATAATTGCAGCAGTGGCTCCATCTAGTTGCGTTCGGGGCTAAGCTGGCCGTCACAGATCACCTTAATAGTATAGAATTACATATCATAATTGGCTCTCAGACAGCTTAGAAACAACAAGGCACCCGGGCACGATGGAATTACGGCTGAGCTTCTGAAAGCAGGCGGAAGGCCAGTGCTAAAAGCTCTTCAGAAGCTGTTTAATTCTGTCATACTCGAAGGGAAAACGCCACAGGCATGGCACAGAAGTGTGGTGGTGCTCTTCTTTAAAAAGGGTGATAAGACCCTGCTGAAGAATTACAGACCCATCTCACTTCTGAGTCATGTCTATAAGCTGTTCTCGAGAGTCATTACGAATCGTCTCGCACGCAGGCTCGACGACTTCCAGCCTCCCGAACAAGCCGGTTTCCGTAAAGGCTTCAGTACCATAGACCACATACATACGCTACGGCAAGTTGTACAGAAGACCGAAGAGTATAACCAGCCACTTTGCCTAGCGTTTGTGGACTATGAGAAGGCCTTCGATTCGATCGAGACGTGGGCTGTGCTACGATCTCTCCAGAGGTGCCAAGTCGACTATCGGTACATTGAAGTGTTAAAGGATCTGTACAAAAACGCCACTATGTCAGTCCGTCTTCAGGACCAGGACTCGAAACCTATCCAATTGCATCGAGGAGTGAGACAGGGAGACGTCATATCTCCTAAACTGTTCACCGCTGCATTGGAAGACGTCTTCAAACTCCTGGACTGGAAAGGACTTGGCATCAACATCAATGGCGAGTACATGACCCACCTTCGATTTGCCGACGATATTGTCGTAATGGCTGAGACCCTGGAAGATCTCGGCACGATGCTCAATAACCTCAGTAGAGTTTCACAACAAGTGGGTCTTAAAATGAACATGGATAAGACGAAAATTATGTCTAACGCCCTTGTTGTACCCACTCCACTCAAAGTTGGAGACTCTACGCTCGAAGTTGTCGATGAATACGTATACCTGGGACAAACAGTCCAGCTGGGTAAATCCAACTTAGAGAAAGAGGTTACTCGTCGAATCCGACTCGGATGGGCAGCGTTCGGGAAGCTCCGCAACATCTTCACGTCCAAAATACCGCAGTGTCTCAAGACGAAAGTCTTTGACCAGTGTGTGTTGCCAGTGATGACATATGGAACCGAGACGTGGCCGCTCACGATGGGCCTTATCAGGAAGCTCAAGGTCACCCAAAGAGCTATGGAAAGGGCTATGCTCGGAGTCTCTCTGCGAGATCGAATCAGAAATGAGGAGATCCGCAGAAGAACAAAAGTAACTGACATAGCTCTGAGAGTCGCTAAACTAAAGTGGCAGTGGGCAGGGCACATCGCAAGAAGAACCGATGGCCGATGGGGCGTAAGGGTTCTAGAGTGGCGATCACGTACCGGAAGACGAAGCGTTGGCAGGCCCCCCACAAGGTGGACCGACGATCTTGTCAAGGTCGCGGGAAGCCGCTGGATGCGAGCAGCGCAGGACCGGTCGTCATGGGGATCTTTAGGGGAGGCCTATGTCCAGCAGTGGACGTCTTTCGGCTGATATGATGATGATGATGACATATCATAAATAATGAGACTATAAAAACAATATAAAACCAAAATAAAGCGTGGTAAACTTTTGAGAAAAATGGTTCAAAAACAATAATTCATTTAAGTTAAAAATCAGCTCGTTCGCAGCATATATTATTAAAACAGGAAAGCATTTTTACAGTTATTTTGATTTACCTCTGATACAATAAATTTTAAAAGCTCATACATTAGGCTCCTAAGCTACTTAGGTTTTCACTTTGCGTATATGTTGTATGCATTTTCAAACCCTGGCTTTGTCTCTACAGTTCATATGCTCGGCGACGGCTCAATATAACTTAATTTAGTACTGAGTTTCTAAGTATAAATCGTTAACCTGTCATTCAACTATTAGAGTTAGTTATATATTATTTTTTTATGTTACAAATGAGTACACGAACAGGTGGTCCTCCTGGTGGTAAGTGGTCACCACGGCCCATGCCATCCACTGACTTGTTAGTGACAATTTGACATTTATAAGTCAGCAAAGCGCGTTGCCTACTCTGATAACCAATATGATATAATGTCTCGTGTGCCAGTAATTTCACTGATATGATCGGTTAGTTTATTTCGTGTTTTAAGACCTGGCCTTTATTCGTTCTGAATAAAGGCCAGGTTAAAAGTACCCTAAACCGACGAGCATGTATGAAAGGATTATGTCAAGATCGTAGCAGGTGGAGAACTGTGGTCTCTGCCTACCCCGACGGGAACAAGGCGTGATGTTATGTATGTATGTATGTATGTTTAAGACCGCTGCCGTCATATAATATCTGCAGCATTTAGTAGAGCATGCATAACGAAGCACGTAAACCGACACTGATGAGTAGGTACGTTATATTTCTACTTAATTTTTAGAAAATCAATCTTTTTAGGGTTCCGATACCAAAATGGTAAAAAAAAGGAACCCTTATGGTGCCGCTCTGTCTGTCTGTCACACCTCTATATCTCATCAACCACTCATGCTATCGACCTGAAATATGGAATAGTTTTAGAATATAGTTGCCCAACTTAAATGCACATGAAATTTTTTAGAAAAAAGTATGATTATTAATGTGAAGGGGGCCAAAATAGGGGGGGCCAAATTTCAAATTGTCGCTACTAGGTTGAGTGGGGTATCATATAAGAGGCCTTTACTTGTAAATTTTAAAATATATTTTTGTATTTTTTTAAGTTTCTTAGTTTTCAAGTTATGATGAAAAATGACAAAAAAAAAATACCATTCACCCCCCCCCCCTTATCTCCGAAGTTTGAGTAAGGAAATATCTGAATTAATTACAGTTGACAGAGGTTTATGTAAACTTTACAGCAAAAATAAAACGATCTTTCTAAGTTGCACAGTTTTTCAGAAATCTGCAAAAAACCTTTACAAACAAATTTAGTTTTGCGGTCCTGAAAATGGACTTTTTTGCTTCCAAAAATACTATAGGTATATCGGAACCCTCGGCGCGCGAGTCCGACTCGCACTTGACCGGTTTTTTTTTCTATAATAAAAAGAAATTAAAGTAACATCACGGATAATATGTATTTCAAAAAAAAAAAAAAAAATTATTTTTACTTTCTAATCATATCATTTACAAACTTTCCTTTAATATGAAAAAAATACAAAACTAAACAGAATCCTGCAACCTAAAAATACGAGTCAGAAAATTTCACTTAACAACCAGATTTAAGATTAAGACCTGGCATTAAAAAGTGACCTGAATCAAGATTTAAAAAGAATAAATACTTAGCGGATCTTTTTGCGTGCGAACTTTTTTGGAGATTTCTTCTTTGGTTCTTTGGTGCTGTTTTCAATGCCAGCATTCTATTCTATTGTTAAATTTCAAGGGAATTGCTAGACTTGGAATTTTAACAAAAATTAAGATATTTCAATGTGTTGATTCTTAAAATTTTACAAAAAAAAGATGTTGGTCTTGAAAATGTTGACCGTGGGTGGATTCTGTTGTTTTTTTTTATAATTGCTTAGTTTGAGCAGAGTTTTATTGTGTTTGATTGTTGATTTACATATTGATGATCTTAGACTACATAAAGTTGATGATTTACCGCACATTTAAGAAGTTTGACAGGTTTTTTTTTAAGTTTAAAAAGTAGAAAACGGCAAAATTTCACAACCTCAGGCAGGATTCGAAGCTGAGTCTTCTCCGTCAGTACCGGCGACGCCTTTACCAACTAGGCTATCGTGGTCCTGCCTGATGTTGTGAAATTTGCGACCTCTAAACGCATTTAACGTACCGAGGTTTGAATCCTGCCTGTGGTAATGAAATTTTGAGATTTTCTACTTGGTAGAATTATCCGAACACAGAAAATGATAAAATAAAAATACTTCTTATGAGTCACGTGGAAATATTCAAATATTGAGTTCCTGGTAAAACCGGTAGGGTGAAGGGTTCACCAAGCTTCTGAAAGCACGTTAAGCTAGGCTAAGATGGACAGTAATTTAGGGACATGTTAAATAAACTTGTTTTTATAAAAACGATCAGAATTTACTACCATCATTGCATGTCGTCATCACTGTCACTTTCTGCGCATGAGTCGAGCGTATGCAGTGAAAGGTTTAGCGCATGTGTAGTTTTACATTTACTTATGTTATAAACTTTTATGAAGCTTGTAAATACTTTTTTATGATTAAAATTACCTAAGTAAGTTTTATGTCATGTAAGCATACTCGTATATGTACTAAGTAAGACGTTTGCTGACGTGATACGTAGCGTCGATAAATACATAAATACTGAGGACATTTTAGACAAGGTCATCTGAACCTCCTCGGCTCTATGGATACCAGAGACTGATATGAAGATCATGTGAAGACCAGTCATTGGCTTTGTTTTTACCAAATTAAGCTTCATAATTTGTTTTGCAGTTGTTGGTCTTCCGAACATTAAATAAATAAAAATCACCTAGACACAGAACTAATACCTATGAACCACTTTAATGGAAAAAATATGCCCTGGGCGGAGATCGAACCAGCGACTTGCGGCGCAGGAGGCAAAGGCACTACCAACCACACCAACAGTCCTGTCACTGGGCTGAGGTGGGCTGTCGCTGAGCTAACCAATACAAGCTGTGTGTTCAAGCTTAAACAGCTTATGTTAAGTATTGTTACGAGCTAGCGGTTCGGGATTGGAGTGAAACGCCAATGTAAGATTTTTCTGTTTATTTAGGAGTTATTTACAATCCGAGCTTCTTTACACGTCACTGAGTTCGCCCTCTGCTCCTCTTCGACACGGTCTTTCCTCCTTGCACTCTATCTTCAGGGATTTCGTGTACAGAGTTTTCCCTTCGAGCACTCCTCGCTCTAGGACCTCTTCAAAGGAGTCTTCCCTCCTAGCACTCCTCCCTCTGGGACCTCTTCTTCGGAGTCTTCCCTCCGAGCACTCTTCCTCCGGGACCTCTTCTGCGTACACTTCCCTCCGAGTTCCTCTTGCCTTCAGGTGTCCTCTTCTATGCGCGACTCCCTCCAAGCACTCTTCCCTCCGGGACCTCTTCTATGCGAGACTTCCCTCCAAGCACTCTTCCCTCCGGGACCTCTTCCTCCGTCACCTCTTCCTTCTGTACCCTCTTAAGTTACCTCTGAGGTTTCCTCTTCCTTAGGACTTTTCTTCTTTTCCTTGTTCCTCACTTTAGATCGCTTTCCGCTACACTACGGCGTAGCCGCTCGGTGGCCCGGCTTATATACCCGTGCTACTCAAAATACAAAAAAATACAAATACAAAATAATTTATTGAACAGTCCACATTAAGCATGAATTCGCTAAACTACGATAGCCACACTAGGCAAAGCCTGTGTTGTGGTTATCATTACATTGTGCGATTTAAAGGACACATCTAAACTCGTTCCCCAACATTCTAGACTCATTTTTGAATTTAGCTTTTTGTTAGATTTTTCTAGTAATTTGCTCTCTTTCTTCAGCTATCCCTTTCTTTTCTTTCTAGAATGTTCTAATCAAATTATAAATGACAAAACATTCATGGATAGGTGGGGTTTGAACCGGCGACCATCGGCTTGTTAGTCCAACGCTCTATCCCCTGGACCACGCGGCTCTTAGCTCAAAGAAATTTTGATACAGTTCTTTCGCATGACAGCTGGCAGCACGACGTCACGTTCGTGACAGTATGGCAGCTGACATCACGACGGCATGTTCGTAACAGTATTTTAACCTGTGATTTTAACCGTATAGTACTTATCTAGTCCCTGGTTTAACCTTAGGTTTACGATTTATCGAGTTTGGGCTTTTACAGATCTACACACACACACAAATATTGTTCGTAATAATATCAAGTTAAAATACTAACAAAACTGTTAACTGACTTGACATATGTCTATATTCTTATTATTATCATCATCATCATATCGTGCGGGTTGCAAGGTCGATATCCGACCTCACAAACCCTGGTGTCAGAGTTGGCTTATCAACGACTACATCCATAGATAGTCAGGACCAACGGCTTAGCGTGCCGGCCGAAGCACGGAATCATCTAACTTTTCCGACAATCAGGTGATTCATCCTGCAATTTCCTAACAAAACTGGGGAGGTGGCACAAAGGAATTTTCGTTTGACAGTGTCCCCACCGGGAATCGAACCCAGAGCCTCCGGATAGAGAGCCGAGCGCTCTTACCACTACACCACGGAGGCTGTTATTATTTATTATGGTGCTTATCTAATAAAAATATTGGGAGCTCACAAAAATACCGTGTATTATGTATAATTATTCTAATTTCAAGGCTCATGGTCCTTCCAGAAGGACCTAATTAAATTTTGTCATTAAAGAAATTTATTTTAATCTGCATGTTTGTATGCGTATTATTTTCCTTGAACTAAGAATTTAGATTAATAAGAATAAGATTTTTTTTATAAAAAAACACTCATATAGAAATAGCTCGTTATACCTCGCAGGGCGTTAGGAGGTTATAACTTACAATTAATGTGAGCGTGACCGCAATACTCTCAAACAATATGTTTTTATGGGAGAAGAAATTATTTTTTGTCCTAAATTACTTTCTATTCCATTATGGTCGAAATCCTAAAAATTGCTAGATTTATATATAAGCATAGGCTCTCACAAGAATTACCTCAATTGATTAAAGTTCCTGTTTTAATAATTAAAAGTTTCTGATTCCAATTAAAAAAGGGTCTTCATTTAATTAAATTTGATTTAGATATTCAAACAACAGACATACATACATACATACATAGGGCTACTTTTAAAACCAACTTTTTGCTGATATTTCTGGTCGGTTGCACAGATCTACATTAAAGTACGTCAGCTCTTCCTATTATACTTTCTTCAGTTTAATTACTAACATTTTTGCTACACTGTTCATTTAGTGTCCTGTCCCTTTCTGTTGTATGATGTAATATGTTGCTGTCTCTTTTCTAATGCATCGAGTGCGGTAGGGGTAGCCTGTGTAGTGCGGAACAAAAATATTCTGTAGATTAATATAAGACGAACTTGTTGTTACTGAGTTGATTTATATAAATATTTTTATGAAATTAATGTTTATTAATCATATTGTCGAATAAAGTTTATTTATTCATGAAAATATTATGAATTTTATAGACATAAAATCTTCTTGCTCCTTGCCGAAATAAAAAAAAAACAAAAATAAAACACTATTGCGGTAATATTAATTGAAAAAGCACGCGCGTTTAATAAGCTGGATTATGGACCTTAATGTTGTGCAAATAGAGCTGTTTTATGAGCAAATGTGTTACAATAGTACATTAAAATGCAAGTTCGCTATTTTGGGTATTACACCTGAGGCTCAGAAATTGCAGCCCGCGCCGCAGGCGAGGGCGTAATGGAGCCTAGGGTGTAATCTCCAACGCGCACGAGCTTTTTACGACGTTTTTCAACACATTTGCGAATAAAAACAAATCAAATAGGTTACCTTTAAAAATACTAAACTTTGCTAACCTTACGTCCACCGCACGTCCACCGGAACATTTTGTTGGCTGCATATGTTCATGTTTCCTTTAATTTTACCAACCTTGAAAATTGTATTTAGTGTATTATAGACGGTTCAGGAACAGTTTTTTATTTGTAGAAGTCGACACTATTAGAAATAATTACAATAATAAACACTACAAATATTTGTAAAATGGCGCGCATTATTTATATTTCAGCGGGCACAGATTATACGTCGCGAGAGGAGGCCCCAAAAAATTACCAACTGTGTTATCTTACACCATCAATCTTTCATCAATTATTAGTCAATCTAGTAACAAAGCTATAAAAAAAACCGGCCTCGCGCACTTAGGGTTCCGTACCACCACATAAACATAATTGGACCTACTTGACACATAAACATTGAGAAATTTCAACAACTTGAGAAATTTCAGTAAGTTAATGTGCTAGATTTTTTGAGTCCGACACGCGCTTGACCAAATTTTATTATTTGTTGTTATTTTATAGCTTATGCACAAAAAACATACCAATTTTCAAGTTTGTAAGTGTTCCCGTTTTTAAATAGAAGAAAGATTTGAGGTACGGAACCCTAAAAAGTAATTGTCATTCGGTACCCAAATATCCTATTCCATTAACCTTGAAACAAATTATCAAAAATTGAATATCTTGTTACGTAAATGACAAATTTATTGTTAATTAGTTAATTACTATAAATAATTTCATAAAATTAACATTCATTTATGATATTTTCTCGAAGTCAGCTTGAAAAATTTAGTAACATAATAAGCATAAAAACTCCTTGCTCTTGGCCGATAAAAAAAAACTAAAATCAAACACTAGTTAAGTAATATAATGACAAAAACACGCGTGTTTAATAAGCTGGATTATGGACTTTAATACAGTGCAAATAGAGCTGTTTTATGAGCAAATGTGTTGAAAAATAAATTTACAAAACAATTACTGAAGATAAAAAAAGAACTAGATAAACCATATAATAAATCTAGACAAACCATAGTATACGATCTTCTCTCGCGTGTAGTTATCGCGCGAAAGTGGTGGGTCGCGTGCGGAGAAAGAGTCGACGACCTGCGCAAGAGCAACGAACGTCTTTGCCCCCCCTCCCCCTCCTGTACCCCTCCCCTGCTTACCCCTCGCTCTCCCGGCCGTGCGGTTACTATCGGGATAGTCTATTAGGTAAGGTAGATGAAAGTTTTAGGATTTTTGCAGGTTTGGATTTATAAAAGCCCAATCGATTATGACTTCTGAAATAAATAAACGTAGCCAATTTCAGGATTTACCTATAATTTCAGGTTCATGCGATAAAATAATAAGTAAGAATAAATAATATTGAAATAATAGAATTCCTAAGTATCATTATCATGATAGCAGTCTGTCTCGAAATGGGTAAAGGCTGCTGCAAACGTAAGCGTCGCGGTGCACCCTAGCCTTTATTATAAACGAGCTGGTGCCCGCGACTTCGTCTGCGCAGTTTTATTAATTGTAGCCTATGTGTTATTCTGATGTATAAGCTATATTATTGTAAAGTTTCATTAAAATCCATTTAGTAGTTTTTACGTGAAAGAATAACAAACATCCATCCATCCATACTTACAAACTTTCGCGTTTATAATATTAGTAGGATTATAATGTAAATAAACATGTAAATAGGGTGTTATTATCTGAATAAAAAATTTATTATTATTATTATTATTTTTTTTATATTGAAATGCTACAACATTGAACTGTGCCGATTGGTGAATTCTAAGGCCTTACCTGCTCCGTGGGCCTTACCCACCTAGATCTGTCCTTAATAGAATTTCTTACTCTACATTCCAATTTAAAAACCTCTCAACATATCTGGGAAATGAAACCTCTAATTTCAAAACTTCTTCCAATGTTTATCCTAATTAATTTTAACAAAGTATCGGTTAATGGGATAGTTTTGCCACCTTTCATTAACTTTCCGATGCGCAAGAGTACAAAAGCTGCACTAATCTTTATACACCGTGATATAATCAGAGAAGCACGCACACAGACGTAAAGTGCATTGTGCACACAGAGGTAGATAGTAATAATAAGGGTGTAGACAGATTTGAGAACTTTCTGTTTTAGGATTTTTTTGTGATTTAGTTCTCATTATGTCAGAATTGACCCGTGTGGTGCCGGCGAAGAATAGTACCAACTCATCTCTACCTGAGGATGTCGTAAGAGGCGACTAAGGGTTAATGAACCAGAGGATGGGCAGGAGCATCTTTCTGTGTATCGTACCATCTTATATGCTGCGGTCACCAACAACAGCGGTCGGCAGCCGCAACGCTTACAAGCGCGGTGAGTATGGTACATCCCCACAAATGTACCACGCGTTTTTGCTAGTTCTGGGTAAATTCTTTGGTTCTGGTGGGAGCTATTATGATGTCTGAATTACTGAAGGCTTTTCTTCTTTCAATATGTTTTGCTTCCTTTCTCTCTTCAGTTCAGTCTCGATTTTTGATAATTATAGGCATTAATTAATTACTATTAATTAATTAATATATTTAAAATAAACTATGTAAAGTAAACTATAATGAGGTGAGTAGTTTGACAGCCGAACCTTGATAAATTTTGTATGGGCCGTGACCCATTTTTCTATATCTTGTTTTACCTTGCAATAAACTTGTTTAAGATAACAAGGAATCGTAAGTTAATAAATTTTCTAGTAAGCTTAAAACTGTTGAAAAATACTAAACTTCACCGAATTCGCTTGGGCTCGTTTAGCTCGCTCGGCTCGTGCGTTTAGTCGACTGGGAAATGGATCGGTTAGGTTGTGTTTGCAAGTTTCACAGCCTAGCCCACCGGCGCAAAGTTGCATGTCTGTCGGTCTTTACAGATTGTACTTTGGAGAGTGTGCCCAAGAGCTCCATGAGCTAATTTCGCCGTCCCCCTTCTACCATCGGGAATCCAAACGCACCCGGCCATACTTGGTTGATATTCCACACATCCGCACAAAGCGCTTTGAAACATCTTTTATAGGAGTGGAATCCTCTGCCTGCGTTTGTGTTTCCGAGCTCTTATAACACGAATTAATTAAAGTTTTTTTTTACTGTGTATGGGCTTACTCTTGACTTCGATCTAGCCCTGAGGACAGAGATGAGGTCGACGATGGAACGAGCTTGCCCAGAAAAAGCCAATTCTAAGTTATAAGAGCTCGGGAACACGCAGACGCAGGCAGAGAATTCACCTCCTTAAGGTGATCTGTTCTGTTGAAATACGAACGAGTACTGCTATTTTTAGTTAAATTTTTCGGTGATTGTGAGTGGTGAGCACAGCACAGGTCTACCTTTTTTAAGTACTAGCCTCACCTACTGTTTTTTGCATAGCCCTAAGATAGCTCTAAATTTATATTATATTATAACTTGACTGTTATGGCTAAATGTAGAACGTAAATTTTTTTTTTCTTTTTTATTAAAACAAAAATACAGCTTATATACTGGAAGTACTACTTTTTGTTAGCAATTTTTGGTTCTATGTTACGATTGTGGGCGTGCGGTCGAAACTGTACGGTTGTGCTTTGTGTGCATGTGTGAGTGATCGTACTCATGTAAATCACGGACTGACGAGAGTAATTGAAATTGTTGTTAAGCGTTGAAGTTGCACCATGAAATTTAAGGTGATCTACTCTTTGCACATAAAGTTGGTACTTATTGCATTAAAAAAATAAAACCTTATATTTGCAGGAGTGGCTCCATCTAGTTGCGTTCGGGTCTAAGCTGGCCGTCACAGATCACCTTAATCGTGCGCATTATAAAGGATGTTTCAAAGCGCTTTGTCGCGAGTGAATAGGCTTCTTCTGGGCAAGCTCGTTCCATCGTCGACCTCATGTCTGCCCTTAAGGCTAGATCGAGGTCAAGAGTAAGCCCATAGACAGTAAAAAAGAAAACATATGGATCTAAGAATTTTCTACGAGGTTATTATTTTCCTACAGTTTATCAACTGACTCGGAAATTGATCATCTTACGATATTGTTATTTTCCGGTGATATACTAAAATAAACTTTAAAGCACAGCTGTGCTTGCAAGAACATTATTTTAGTTAGTATTTTAGTTTATTTTAGTATATTTGAATAGTTTGGAAACCAGCAGCGTAATTCACTGAAAATTCCATCATTAACGTCATACTTTTCTTGTGGCTTTTGGTAAGGGCTTTGCCCAGTATTTGACCTAGTAGTGGACCCAGTAGTGGGTTACCTAACCAAGGGGCTTGACAAGGGTACTGGGTTTTATACAAGCGAATAAAATTAAAAATTTTGAAAAACCCACACCTGCGCTTTAAAGCTAGATATTTCACAAACAGATCCCTTAATCGAAAATTGATTTCAGAAAACTCACAAAATTTTTAAAAGACCTATCTAACTAACGACACCCCGCACTATAGGGTAGACGAGAAAATATATTATTCTCCCCACCCATTCTGGCCGTGGCAGCGCCCCCTGGTAGTCTACAACCGTAAAATATATCTAACAACCTGCTCTAAAACAGCAGCCATTAAATGCAAAAAACCGCATCGAAATCGGTTCAGTAGTTTAGCTGGAAAATGGTAACAGATATACAAACATACACACAAACAACCTCTACCCCAAACACATATACCGTCTCCGTTCCGTCGTGGGTAAAAAGAGCGACTGCCGTTTAACCTTTACTACCCAGAGAGAAACGAGCTTACATTTCTGGATAAGGCTTTGCTAGATTGGTGGCTTGGTGGTCAACCTGACTGCCGGAGTTATCAAGCCGCCAAAATGGTCTTTGAACTGGTTTGACTCCATCATCATCATCATATCGAGTGGGTTGCAAGGTCGATGACCGACCTCACAGTCAAACCCTGGCGTCAGAGTTGTTGAACCGCCAAAAGCCCTGACATGGCGCATTAAAGAATACATCCGTAGGTAGTACTCGTAGTCAACATGTCTTCCGAAGCACGGAATCATCTTTTTTGGACAATCTTTGGTCTTGGTGATTCATCCTGCATTTTTCTTACCAAACTGGGGAGGTCGCACAAAGTGATTTTCGTTTGACAGTGTCCCCACAGGGAATCGAACCCAGAACCTCCGGATCGAGAGCCGAGCGCTCTAACCACTACACCACGGAGGCTTGTTTAACTACTTACTACTATCACTGACTGCAGCTGTAAAGTACTATAATCAGAAACCACTACCAGGTTTGTTAAACTGTCCTGATTGGATAGGAAGACCGACCACGCATGGCTTAGTGCTCGGCCACAAGTGTTTCTTACGGCCGTTTTTATTTGGGTTCCGCCCGATCAGATAAAGGTGAAAAATTGAAATTTATGCCAAATATTGAAGTCCATGGTCCCTTGAAGCTGTAAAAATTTTAAGATTATCAAAAAATGCAGTCATTTATGTCTCCATCTCGAAACCAAAACCTATAGGGTACTTCCCGTTGACGTAGAATATTGATATTTGGTAAAAAGCTAGGCGTCATGGCACAAACAAAGTCTAAGATTATTAAATATCGCAACTTTTCTTACAAGTAATCATTACCAATTAAGATGAGTTCCCGTTTCAAGTAATAAATAAAAGGGAGGTTAGGTAAGAGTGGACACGGAGTTCTTAAAATCGGGCAAAAGCATGAGGAATATGTTATGGTGGATGGGTAAGGGAACCCTTAGGGCGCGAGTCTAACTCGCCCTTGGCCGATTTTTTATTTCAACTTGAATTTTATAGCATTTTTTTTATTGTTTATTCCAAACAGACTTAATAAACACCGCTTATGTCATGATATTGGCATTGAACGTATTAGACTTAGTCGCGACCTTCTACAGTACCGTAAACCTATGTTTTAGTATGTTTTATTGACTAGTTAACATATTAACTGCACGATTAACTTGTAACGTTGTAAGGTTATAAATTGTGTTAAAAAAAATTGAAAATAACTTAACGGCGCCTAAAAAATTGCTGAATATAAAGTGTTTTTGGGATCGTACAAAAAATAAAATGATGGCAGACTCTTTACAACTATGTATCATCATTCATCATAACATCCCATGGGACGTCCACTTTAGGACAGGGAGCTCCCTCCAAAACTCCAGCAAAAAAGCGTGGTACTTAGGAGGGCATTCACCATAGTCACCACGCTTGTAAGCGTTGCGGCTGGCGACCGCTGCTGTTGGTTACCGCAGTGTGTATGATGGTTCGATACACAGAATAACGCTGCTGCTCATCCTCCGGTTAAGCCTTTAGACGCCTCTTACGACACCCACGGGTAGAGATGGGTTGGTACTATTCTTTGCCGCCACCAGACGGACGTACCCAACCAGGCCCATTTTTATTCGTGCACAGTAAGAATTACTGATTAATGTAGGCCGCACGTCAGTGGAAACACTTTGTCCTTGAGCTGGTCTCTAGTAGGTATCGGGCGTTTACTTGTAGCGTAGCACTGGTTCAGCTTAATTTTAATATTAATTGTACGAGGGCCAAACCGAAAAGATCGGGAATAGAATACTCAGGAATAAATTAGATTAAAACCTTTTTGGTTTATGACATGTAGTATTATGTCAAACACAATTCCATTTTTGAATTTTAAAAAAAGTAAAAAAGAAAAGAGTAGTAGCCATTTGAATTTGACAAGTCAGTGGGGAAAATGAAGCTTACGCGGGAACATTTCCGTGCCATAATTTTTCACAACTTTCGTCGAGGTTTATCTCAAGAACAATGTCTCGCCGAGCTTGTTTCTGTTTATGAACTTGAAGCACCCAGTAAAACGACTATATATCGTTGGTATTCTGAGTTTCGTCGTGGACGTTCCTCTCTCACGACAGTTCCTTCTACTGGTCGACCAAAAACAGCGGTAACACAAGATAACATCGATGCTGTGCGCCAATTAATAAAAGAAGATAGACATGTGACATACGAGCAGATTCGGGCTTCTCTCAGCATTGGTATGACAGTGATTCAAACTATTTTACATGATGAACTGGGTGTCAAGAAGTTAGTTTCCCGCTGGGTGCCCCATCGTTTGACCGAGGAACAAAAGTCGGCTCGTGTTAATTGGTGTCGGTCTACTCTACAACAGTTCAATAGAGGGAGCTCAAATGCAGTTTACAATATCGTCTCTGGTGATGAATCGTGGATTTATTCATATGAGCCCGAAAGAAAACATCAATCGGCTGTTTGGGTCTTCAAAGGCGAGGTGAAGCCAACAAAAGTTGTCCGCTCTCGTAGCGTGTCGAAAAAAATGGTCGCTTCGTTTTTATCGAAAACTGGTCATGTGGCTACGATTCCTTTACAAGAACGCAGAACGGTTACTGCTGATTGGTACACAATAGTTTGTTTGCCGAAAGTCATAAGAGAACTTCGTAAAATTAATCCGAATCGTCGCATCAATCTTCACCAGGATAATGCGAGCTCACATACCGCTCGCAAAACGATCGCGTTTTTAAATCAGAAAAACGTGGAGTTAATGGACCATCCACCGTATAGCCTTGACTTGAGCCCCAATGATTATTTTACATTCCCAAGAATTAAAGATATGCTACGTGGTCAACGATTTCAAGGCCCAGAAGAGGCAGTCGAAGCTTACAAATCGGCCGTTTCGACTATATCCACTTCAGATTGGAATTACTGTTATAATAATTGGTTTGAAAGAATGCAAAAGTGCATCGATTGTCACGGAGAATACTTCGAAAAACAATGAAAGTAAATATTGTTGTATTATTTTTGTACTTTTTTCTATTCCCGATCATTTCGGTGTGGCCCTCGTATTTCTAATATTTACATGCCGATTCGAGGCGCATCACGCATGAACGTTGTATCCAGGTTGTATCATACTTACCTACCATGTTTATTTAACCGTGTATGCTAGCGAATAAATGTATTCATTCATTCATTCATTCATATACTGGTTTTGTTTCTGCGTGCTTGCTGAAGTGCGTACTAAAACTAATAAAAGTAAAATATCTATGGTTGACCATGAACACAGCCTAGGAATAGCTAGGCGAGTGAAAGTGTGGTTGTGTGTGTGTGTTGGTGGAACGCATGCGCACAGCGTTGCAACTTGCACTCGCGCGCACATTGTGCTTGGTGCTTTCAGGCTGAAGTATAGGGTGATGCAAAATGTGACAAAAGTAGAGTTTTGTAAAAGAACAGCTTCAGTGATGGATTTGCTAATAATAAGGGTGGATAAAAAGAAAACCATCTATAGCTTCCAAAAATATTATTATCTTAGTTTTTTTAATGAATTTTTTTAAACGTTTACTAAATGTCTTAAAATTATTTCTAAATGCTATTAAATGTCTTAAAATCTGTCATTTTATTAAAAAACGGCGTTATTTGAGTAAAAAGAAGAGATTATAGTCAGTGTCAAGCAACTTTATTTTTTTGAGACGTTGCATTCGAAGAGATTTGATAATGAACTTGCAGCTCCAATCTAGCAAAAAAAGTAGCTAAAATGTCTTTGGCTTGCTTGCGTCATTCTTGCTGTTTCTGTTGCTGCTCTGTCTGTGCTTGTAATGCCTGATTATCATTAAACCATTGTGGGCGTTTAAGTCATTTAAAAAAAAAATACACCGTTATTTTTTTGTCACCCCGTATATTTTAAGAGGTGGTCATGTCCATGAAACTGAACAACTTTTCCCAAGGAACATAGGTCGAAATGCGAAACAAATGTTTCGACTTTCCATACAAACTGCATCGCAGTAACAGCCAACTGCAACCCTATGATTATATTTAGTTCAGCCTGTATATTGCGGAAACGCTCTTGGCTTTCTTGCGGCGTTGCTACTGTAGTTGTACCCGACTGTACCGCCTTGACAAATAAACCATTGTGTGCGCGTGCGTTTGAGCTTTTACACTTTACATTAATGTTCATTGGCTGAAATGTCTGTCTTAGATAATGTTTTAGCGGGTATAAACTGCTTAGCTACTGGATTTTGAAATGTATACTAAAAAAATCGGTCAAGTGCGAGTTTCACTCGCGCGCCGAGGGTTCCGATATACCTACGATAAGGGTTCCGTTATTACCATTTTGGTTCGGAACCCTAAAAAGCATAACCAACCTAGGTAGTTTAGATAGAAAACTTTATTTGCAAATAACTAAACTTCGGTCACCAATAAATAAACTTTGCTTAACTATGACGTCTATGACAAATTCATTTTTAATTTTATTTAACTACTAGCTGTTACCCGCGACTTCGTCCGCGTAGATTTTATAAAAAAACAGAACACGAACTTAATTGAAACATATTTTACGGAGCGCTTATCCTTCTTGATCCCTACGTAAAAGATGCATTTGTACTTACCCAAGTTGAATAAATGCATCTTACTACAAACTTAATTATCTTTTGATTTTATTTAACTGGTAGGTAGTGCGGAATTTTCATTGTCAACCGTTACAGGCGAACTTAAAAAAGAAGGCAATAAAGGGAGTGAAGTGAATGGGTAGCGAGGAGGTATTCATAAAAGTAAAAAAGGTCCCTATTCCTCCCTATCTATCCTTTTGTATCCACCCCCCTACATTCCCACTCCCCCTCCCTCACCCTCTCCCACTCTCTCTTCCTCTCCCTCTTCCCCCCCTCACCCTTCCTTCCCCCTCCATTTCCCCCCTTCCCCTCTCCCCATCACCCTCCCTTTCCCCCTTCGCCCTCCTCCCATTCCCCTCCCTTTCCCCCTTCCCCTCACTCATCCTCCCCTTCCCCCTCTCCCTCCCTCTACCCCCTCCCACGCCCTCTACCCCTCCCTCCCCCTTTCTCTCCCCTCATTTTCCCCTCCCTTACACTCTCTCCCTATCCCTCCCCCTCTCCCTCTCCCTATCCCTGACCCTACCCCTATCCCTGCTTCTACCCCCTAACGCCATCTTAACCGCTATCCCTATCCTTATATAAACATACAACTGACACTCATATTGATTTTTAGACATTTCAAACCTATCGAATCCCAACCCCATCCCAGGGGTGGTGGTATTTCACGTCCACCACGTTGGATTTCAAAATCATTGTAAAATCAAATCAAATCAAATCAAAATCGTTTATTCATTGTTGGATATTAAAATCTCTTAATGACGTCAGCTAAACTACATCGCTTCACAAACAATGTGGCGCCATTGTGGGAAAAAAAAGAAGCGACAATAAAAACCCACGCGCTCTTTTAAATATGTAGTTTTCGTAATCAGCGACCCGATAAACCATACAAACGACACCCATATTGATTTTTAGACATATCAACTCTATCGCACCCCAACCTCATCCCCAAGGGATGATAGCATTTCACGTCCACCATGTTGGATTTCAAAATTGTTGTAGTTTTTGTAATCAGCGGCTCGATAAACCTTACAAACGACACCCATATTGATTTTTAGACATTTCAACCCTATCGCACCTCAACCTTATCCACAGGGGATAATGGTAGTTTACGTCTACCACGTTGGATTTCAAAATTGTAGTAGTTTTCGTAATCAGCGATACTTAGTTGAGTAAAAAAAGAAGTCCCATCAAAATCGGTTAAGTAGTTTCGGTGTGCTGTAGTAGATACAACCCCGCTAGAGTATTATTGTATGTGTAGATTCCCACGGGAATGAGATATTTTCCCGGGGTAAAAAGTAGCCTATGTCCGTCTCCAAGATACCATCTATCACCATACCAAATTTCATCAAAATCCGTTCAGCCGTTTAGGCGTGAAAGAGCCCGCTAGAGTATTATTGTATGTGTAGATTCCCACGGGAATGAGATATTTTCCCGGGGTAAAAAGTAGCCTATGTCCGTCTCCAAGTTACCATCTATCACCATACCAAATTTCATCAAAATCCGTTCAGCCGTTTAGGCGTGAAAGAGCAACAAACAAACAGACAGACAGACAGACAGAGTTACTTTCGCATTTATAATATTAGTATAGTATGGATTTATTATTCACATAAAAACGCAAACAAAACATACATTCAGAGAACAGATACAACAGGTACTGCTTATTTCAACTTGGAAATTTCTTCCAGCAGGTAGTTAAGTTTAGTTTCTAAGTTTACAAGTTACTATTTTTTGTAATCAGACTAATCAGTAACAAAAATTTGGTTACTTATCAGTAACTATCGTTAAGCTTTTTTTCAGTGTAGATTCAATTCATTTGTATCTTTTGGTCAACCTGCTGTGCTACAATTAAAACTTAATGGGAATCGTTTTGAAGCCGATTGAAAGCTGTCACAGGGTTCCGATATACCTACGATAAGGGTTCCGTTATTACCATTTTGGTTCGGAACCCTAAAAAGCATAACCAACCTAGGTAGTTTAGATAGAAAACTTTATTTGCAAATAACTAAACTTCGGTCACCAATAAATAAACTTTGCTTAACTATGACGTCTATGACAAATTCATTTTTAATTTTATTTAACTATTTATTATTCACATAAAAACGCAAACAAAACATACATTCAGAGAACAGATACAACAGGTACTGCTTATTTCAACTTGGAAATTTCTTCCAGCAGGTAGTTAAGTTTAGTTTCTAAGTTTACAAGTTACTATTTTTGGTAATCAGACTAATCAGTAACAAAAATTTGGTTACTTATCAGTAACTATCGTTAAGCTTTTTTTCAGTGTAGATTCAATTCATTTGTATCTTTTGGTCAACCTGCTGTGCTACAATTAAAACTTAATGGGAATCGTTTTGAAGCCGATTGAAAGCTGTCACACGCAAATAGTAAGAAACTGGATCCCATTTACGCCATAAAAAAGATCCACCATCATATTATTTCAGTTTGATAGCTTTCAATCGGCTTCAAAACGATTCCCATTGATTTTACATGCTAGTGCCCCTGGTTAGGTGATCGCTAGCACCTGATTGGATCAGATAAGATTAGATTAAAATAAAAAATTGTTCAAATGTCAGAGAATAATAATATAATGACCATCAGAAAGGTAATCATCATTATAAGATACTTACATTGAAGTAAAAAAAAAAAAACAAAGTCGAACAAAAAGTTTGACTATGTAAATATATTTTTGCTATCAATTTTTAAGGTTATCGAGTTGAATATACCTACCTCTATTAATAAATAAAATCTCTTTATTTCGGATGAAAGAGTCCAAATTGTCAATAAAAAAATCATTAAAAATTTTAAATTTTAAATAACGTAATGTAACGTAATTTAATTTAATTTTTTTTAATGTCTCTTACTGCATGCCTCACAATATGCGATGCCCTAATATAGGGTTCATGTACTAACTGCTACAATTATTTAAGAACTTTAAGCTGTACAATGTAAGCATGAATAAATGAAATGAAATGAAAATAAATAACATTCTATTACATTATTGTTTTCAATTATAACAATTAACATATTTTATTTATTATTATTAAAAGTGATGATGATGACTACATTACCTAAGTTGCTTAGTCCAGTTTAATTTATAATTTAAGTACAATTAAACAATACATTACCTAATCGAAATAGGTGAGCAAGCAAAAAAATCTGCTTTTCTGATAAATTATTAGGTAGCTAGGTCAGGTTTGGAACATTACACTTAATCTAAATCCTATGATCCATGTGGCTACTGTTATCCTGAATTCCAGACGTACGAATTCGCAGGCAACATCTCGTTTAATGTATTTTTGCAGTGCACGAATCAAGAGCATCGGCCATGCTGCATGCACTTTCTCGGCATCGCATAGCTGAGTAAAACCCCAGAGAAAGCTCCTGGCACGATGCACTGCATGCATAGTACACTGATACTTCGAGTAGCAGGGCAGTGCTCTGATCTACAATTTAATGCCATCTGATTGCAGAGTAGCTTTGTACTTGTTTACTAAATAGAAGATATTTGTAGATAGTTATTTTAAAAATTTGCAGTATGTACACTACTGTACACGCCCACGGATTTTTATAGTTCATGCAATTTCAAAACTCTTTTCAGCTTTTCAGTTTCATTATAATCTCATGAGCCGTTAGATTGTTTTAAAACTTATGATACGTTTAGGTTTGGTCGGTTCAAGAAAAATTAATTATAAAAAACTCTTCAAACCGTCTTACTTACTGTGTCACCTACAACCGCGGTCCATTCCATGGTGCCAGCAGTAACGCTGACAAGCGAGATGACTATGTTACTTCCCCTCCACATTTTTCCAGCAAAAGCTAGAATTCTGGCGGGAGCTTCCTGTCCTGTTGTGGACATTTCATGGGATGTTATTATGATATGATGAAATTATTAAAACGAATCTAGTTAATCCCTTGATTAAGGAAATTGTCACATAAAATTATGTAAGTATTGAAAATGTAATGGATATAGTCTAAAATCCCGGCACTCCTCGTATCTGGTTTAAAAGTTCCCATTATGCAGGAATGGAATAACTGGGTTGAACCAGAGATTATGTTTAATAAAATAAGGGCAATGTAAGACACCATACACATAACGACCGTCAACTGATAATTTGATATTTACTTTGTTAGATTATTTATTTTAAAATATTCTGTTCCCAGGTTTGATATATTTTTCATATCATGCAGTCCAAATGCAACCGATATCCTCATCTTATTCATTCTTTTAATTCCGATCAGTATCCGCAGTTTTTTTCTTTTGCAAGTGATATGAGACTGCATTTCCTTTGGTTTCGATTTGCCCTAAATTAAAATAAATTTAATTCAATAGAAAGGTTGTGTAGTATGTAAATGTAGATCCCTTAGTGCGATGTTTACTTGCAGAGGCCAGCTGCTCGGTGTAGATGGGAAAGGATGATTGTTGGAACATTCGCTTCTGTTCCACATCTGTTGAACCGAATTCTGCACAGGGTTCTTAGGAGTTTACCGTATATTAGAGATCAAAGTATCTCAAGTATTTTTAGTTTGTTGGATTCAGTTAAGTTCGTCTGAAAGCAAAATTAAGTAGGTATTATTATTGTTAAAATTGCGCTAATTCAACAAATTTTGTTCTACGAATTTTGAAAATTCGCAAATAAAAATTTTGCTTCTTCATACAAATTGATCGGCTGACCGAGCCAATTTGTATGGAAAAGCAAACTTTTTGCAAAGATACAAAAGTCGTAGAACAAAATTTGTTCAGTTTCATGTTCAGAGCTACCACCCGAGAGGTTTTGAACACCCTGTAGATTCTGTTAGTAGAGTAGCCCTGAGGTAAAACTAACTGAGGTACTGAATTATTTTTAGATCCCGGGCCAAATTTTTGTATGTTGGCCAAAACACGAAACATGAAACCAATTCTCGAATTCTCCGGATGTTAAATATCACTTTTGAGACTTTAAAAATTAAAATTAACCCTGATAAACTGTTAAAAATAAATTAAAAAATATGAAATTTGACAATCAATCACTCCATTAATAATAATAATATGTAACGAATATCTTTCTTTGGAAATAGCAACATTAGAAACGTTAGCAACTATAGTTTTACAAATACAAAATAATCTAAAAAGTATAAGTAATATTTTTTTATGTTTTGGATAGGTAATAGATTTTTGACACTTTTTATTTCAGTTTTCTCTGCGAATACCAAATATTGTGCTTTAGCTTTGTGCGTAAGATACAGTGCAATATAATTAAATTAATGTGTCTATCACTTTTTATAAGATCATATCAAATGATCTTAATTGCACTGTTTTGAAAACATAAACAATCTCTTATGCAGTCAATGTTCTTTAAAAAAACCTCATCCACTTTTTCCGTCTCACTATCAACAATTAGCCCTAATCCATCTACTCGTAGTTGCATCGCGCACCCCCCTCCCTTTCTCTCTTCTAACTCCCCCTCTCCTCCCCGCGCCGGAGTGAATGCACTCTTGCTGTTGTTATGTAATGCGCAAACGCAGCTTGTGCGTGTGTGGGTGCTGTACTGTGTATGCATGTGTGCAAATACTGTGGTTTCGTTGTTAGAAAGAAGTGGGATCGCGTTTCTTTTCGGTTTCATTTTGAACTTCTGAAATGGTTAGTGTTTTTATTATTTGTATTTGTTTAAGGAATAATTCGCGCAGTTCTAGAATTTTTCTTCATTCTGTCTGAAAAATTTTTGCATTTTTTTTTTGTCTAATCAACAACTTGTAAATCGTCATCAATTAGTAAGTCGCAAAATTTAGTAGCACAGGCAGGATTCAAACCTACGTGTGACTCTTTTATTTCAATCACGAACGGACTATCATACGATTTAGAGCAATCAATTAGAGTGCCTTGCTTCAGAAAGTACGTTAAGTTGTTGGTACTCTTACCGGCTACTATCCTAAACAATGGTCTGTTAAGTTACGTTAGGTCAGAGCTTATTTGGAGGATGCAAACCTACCGTACTAACCTTAACTACCAGTTGCATCACAGAGAGTGTCGGCACCATGAAGCCAGTTTTTCGAACTTAATATTCTTATTATTTTTTGTCCCCTAATAAATTTTTTATACGTTTTCTATCAAAAACCCTAGAAGTGAAACTATGTCATACATGTGTGCTATGACCTTTCTGGACAACCAAGGTATGACCTTATAATTTATGACCTCCTGACCAATATTTGTGGAAGTTTGAATCTATGTTTGAGTGGGTCTTTAGTCAACTCGGTACACTCGAACTCGGTACACTGTACCGAGTTGACCAAGTGCTTTTTTGCATCGGTCAACTCGGTACACAATTTTTTTTTATTTGTACAGACGCGGAGAAAAGTGTTTTTATTTTAACTATAAAACTTTTGGGTAAAGATTTTTTAAGTACGCACGCCACACTACGTTAAAAACAGCCGAAACTCAAGGTCAAAGTGTTTCCACCGACGAGCGGACGTGAGTACCAAAGTTGTTGTCTGAAAATACAGGTACAGATCATGTGATTTGATTAGATTGCGACATTTCTTACACAAATTGAAAATTTATTTACTCACAGACCCATTTGCTACAAACAGGTCTCAGCTTAAAATAAGAGGGAATGTTTTATTATGACTGTACGTTAGAACACAATTAATTGTTTATGACATACTTTGACGATGTGAAATTATTAAGTTACTTAATGTAATTTTTTAAGAAAATTATAGAAACCTATTTATTGTAATATTTTAAATTTTAAGTGGCGACAATGACTTATATATGTATATTTATTAATAAATAATAGAATTGGTTTGAAGGAGCTTTAACTCCAAAGAAGCTTTTTGCAAATGGCATTTAGTTATACTTGTCCACCTCTGTTGTTGGTGACTGCAGTATGTAAAATGGTACGATACATAGAAAGATGCTGCTGTCCATTCTCTGATTCGTAAGCCCTTAGTCGCCTCTTACGACACCCACGGGTAAAGATGGGCTGGTACTATTCTTTGCCGGCACCACACGACGACCCTTTACCACAACTTATTTTAACTATTCTGTGCTATGACTAACTATCAAAGCCTTACATCTTAGTTATAATTTTTAGTTTAATAATTACATCTATCTACAAAATTGCAATAATACATGTTTTCACATGGCGTTAGATTAGCGGCCATTTTCCAACGCGTAAGCTCGGACAATGCGCAGGAAGGCTGCGCTCGCGCACAATGCGCATTGTTGTTCCGATCCGGTGCTGAAAGAACGTTATTTGCTTTGAATATAATCTATGTGCAAGTAAGCATTTGGTATTATAATTAATTCATTCGAAAGTAATAAAAATTAACGCTTAGACTTTCTCAGGCCTGAAGCCAGCCTGAAGAATAAGAAGAATTTTCAAGTTTTTGATAAAGCTGAAAGATCAGTATACCATCAGTGTGAACAAAAAGGTTAAAAAGCCTGAAGGTTGTGAGTCATCATCATCATAACATCCCATGAAACGTCAACTACAGGACCGGCTCCCTCCAAAATTCTAGCTTTTGCTGAAACAATGTGGAGGGGAAGTACCTACGCTTGTTAGCGTTACGGCTGTCACCATGGACTGCGGTTTTTGGTGACCTCAGAATGGAAGATGATACAATACACATAGGAATATTGCTGTTCATCCTCTGGTTCATTAACCCTTAGTCGCCTTTCACGACACCCAAGGGTAGAGATGGGTTGATATTATTCTTTGCCGGCACCTCACGGGCAGAGTAACCTCATGAAACTGATAAATTTTTCCCAATGAACATTTATCGAAATAAGATTTTTTTTGTATTCTATAATAAATGCCCTGCAAGTTGATTGATACAGTTTCAATGAAAAGTCGCAACAATTTTTTAATTAATAATATAATTCGTAATAAGTATATCGATACAAGATTATGGGCCATAAACTTTAACATAAGAAATATGTCTGTCAATTCCCTAGATATTTTATTATAATGGCTAATAAAAAGCCTTAGACCGTCTATCTATCATTTGCATGTATCTGCATGGAGTACACTTTCACTCGGCTAGATCCAGCTAGAGTTTATGTAACCAAAGTGCAGCGTGCACTTAGATACAACAGTCTATACCTATATATAAGCATATACTATAACCTACTGCTCTTTGAGGAATTTCGTATGGTCTTTTCTTTACCTATAAATTGCCGAAATTTTCTTGCAAATTCAGTCCCTGTTCTATTATTTATTTTTTATTTTTATATTATAAATTCACTGTAAGTATTCACTGTCGCCCATGGACACCCGCATCAGAAGGGGGATCACAGGTGCGCTAGCGGCCTTTAAGATATTTGCAGCCTCGTTTCGAAAATAGTTCGTCTTACACGTCATCCTTTTTCATGATAAGATTCGTAGTATTTTAAGGACCCTTATCAAAAAGCGGCTTAAACTTAATGTTGTCTATCATTCTTAAAAATTGGAATTGTAAGTCCTATATAAAAATACAAAAGATTTAAAAAATAAATATTGAAGGCCAATTCACACAAAGTCACCTGATCCCCAACTTAGGCAAAGCCTGTACTATGAGCCTGATACTTACATACATAGACAGATAAATAAAACCCAGACACAGAACACACATTAGTGTTCATCACACAAATGTTTGCCCTGGGCGGAGATCAAACCCGGGGCTTACAACGTTGAAGACAGGCTCACGACCAACCACACCAACGGGCCATACATCGGGCAGAAAATTGAGTGTTCTTGAAATACTCCAAACAAAAAGGTAATTCCATAGGTTTGTGAGGTCCCATAATATCTTATCCTTCCTGCTAATATTATAAACGCGAAAGTTTGTAAGTATGGATGGATGGATGTTTGTTACTCTTTCACGTTAAAACTACTGAATGGATTTTGATGAAACTTTACAATAATATAGCTAATACATCAGATTAACACATAGGCTGCAATTTATAAACCTGCGCAGACGAAGTCGCGGGCACCAGGTAGTATGATGATAAAGAGCTATTATATCCTTCGTAGTATAAAAGTATTTTGTAATATCACGCAAGAGACGCCTTTGATACCCCAATAACCATATATTGCGAAACAGGCAAACCCTAGCCCACGGCAGCGGCGCGGGCGCAGTAAGCGCACACCAAAACCGCAAGATCTCCGCATTTCTCCTTCTCACGGCTAACAACATAATTCTACTAAAACTCACGACACTTACACTTGTATAGTCGGGCCCAACGGCTTAACGTGGCTTCCGAAGCACGGAATCATCTAACTTTTCGGACAATCTGGTGATTCATCCTGCAATGCTGGGGAGATCGCACGAAGAGATTTTTGTTTGATAGTGTCCCCACCGCGACTCGAACCCAGAACCTCCGGATCGAAAGCCGAGCCCTCTACCACTAGACCACGGAGGCTATTTATATTATAATCCCACCAAAAACATAACTGTTAAAAAGGGGGCCAAGTTCCTATCGGCTAATTGTTTGCCTAAAAAAAGCAAAACTAAAAAATTTTTAAAAAACCCACGACGGTAGTTATTTAAAAAATATTAAATAAGACTTTTAAAATACCCCCGACTTAAAAGGAAGAAGGTAACGAAATAGTACGAAGAAAGTACCCATGAAAATCCGTCGGGGCTGCCATTCCGTGTCCTACGAAAATTAATATAGAATTTAATCAATATAAAGTCTATACGAGCTAGTTATAAAATAGCTTTAGTTGGCTACAGTTATGATATTAAATTATGAAAACATGGCAATGCCAGCCCCCGACGGATTTTCAAGGGTACTTTCTTCGTACTATTTCGTTACCTTCTTCCTTTTAAGTCGGAAGTATTTTAAAAGTCTTATTTAATATTTTTTAAATAACAACCGTCGTGGGTTTTTTCAAATTTTTTAGTTTTGTTTTATTTTTAACTTTTTAGAGAGTTCCCACTTTACTGATTATTACAGCGCCCTCTGGTGAGATGAAGCCACAACTCTAGTCTAAAAATAATTACAGATAAATCATAAATTCTTTACTGAAAACCGCATCTAAATCTATCAAATTGTTTTAGAGATAAATGAGAACATTTGTATATATAAAAATGAATATTACAGCGCCCCCTGGTGAGTTGACACCACAACACTAGTCTAAGAACCATCACTGATAAATCATAAATCTTTTACTGAAAACCGCATCTAAATCGGTCAAACCGTTTTGGAGATAAATGGGAACATTTGCTTAAATAAAAATTATCATTACAGCGCCCCCTGGTGATTTGGCATCACAACTCTAATCTACAAACCATCATTAATAAATTATAAATCCATTACTGAAAACCGTATCTAAATCGGTTAAGCCGTTTTTAAGATAAAAGGAAACATAACTTTGCACACACAAACGAACAAACACACAACCTCTCACCCTAAACGCATACACCTTCTCCGTTCCGTCGTGGGTAAAAAAGGGTTGAAATCCGATCCAATGCCAAGTTTAGATGCACTTTAATATCGATCATAATCGTCTTCATCAGCAGCCTGATCCACTAGTAAACATTTGCCATTCCCAAGACTCGCCACCACATCCAGTCCTCCGCCTTCCGCATCCAGCCACTATCCGCCATCTTATTCACGTCAACGGTTCATCTGGCCGAAATTCACTTTACCATACACCCAACTTGAAATATGGTATAGCTGTGAAAATACGCAGGTACGTTGAAAATAATATCTAAAATGAAATACTTTTGAATTTGAACTTGGCTGGTTCATTTAATTATATAAATAATAAATCTAATTACACAATTAATCAAGTGTTACTTACAGCACAAAAACCTATTACCAACATTTTATACATAATTTTGACACAACCCGACTCGCACTTGACCATTTCAAATTTTTGAATTTTTCCATTACTTTTATCGTAACGACTACCTAAATGCCAAATTTCATAACGCTAGGATAATTGGAAGTAGCCTGGAGGTTTTGATTACTGGTCAGTGAGTGAGTCAGTCAGTCAGTCATTAAGTGCCCAAAATTAGCTATTTTCACGGGGTCATATTTCAGGATCTACTGTAGCTATATCTATGAAATTTGGCAAATTGCTTCAGTATTAGTATATGATTCTGAAGGTACAGTTTTATCTCTGTACTTGCAATAGGCAGTGAGCTACAGGGGGTTCAAAAGTGGGTCGAAACGGTTCGTGTACTCGTACTCGTAAATAGTGCACGGCATGCGAGTGGCCTGTTGCGGGAACTTGGCCTGCGCACTGCCGTGCGCTTAGATTTACCTTATATGGTTTTAACACGTAACGTTACCATTAAATATATGCCACGCTTTCACGGGTGAACAAAAGGTATGCAGATAGTTTGAGCCACCGAAAGGGCATTTTTTCTGAACCCTACGCGTACTTAGTCGCGGATATCAGCTAGTTTCATATATTTACGGTCAATAGCACATAAAGCTATTAACTACTGCACTTTGTGCCGTTCTTATTTCAATAGTCGTACAGGGTAGAGTCGCGCTGCGAGTATCAAGCTTGGCCTGTCGTTGACTGTACCTATTCATCATAACATACCATAAAACGTCCACTACAGGACAGGGAGCTCCTCCAGAATTCTAGCTTTTGCTGGAAAAATGTAGAGGGGAAGTACCATAGTCACCTCGCTTGTTAGGGTTACGGCTGGCACCACGGACCGCGGTTGTAGGTGACCGCAGTAAGTAAGATGTAAGATACAAAGGAGGATGCTGCTGCCCATCCTCCAGTTTAAAACCCTTAGTCGCCTCGTACGACACCCACAGGTATGTATGGGTTGGTACTATTCTTTGCCGGCACCACACGGCACCTGAACCTATTTATTACTCGGTGATATTTATTACCTTGAAGGGATACGTATTGTAGCATCGCTCCATTAATTCCTCTTTTTATTTATTTTTGTGAATCCTTTAAATTTAACGCTATTAAAGTTTTGAGACCTACTGTGTAACTACATATACCTCTTGTTTTAAAATTGTTTGTTTTCTACCTTGCTATTTTGAAATTACTGTGTTTCTTTTGTACCAATTATTTTTTAACATTGTTTTATATTCAGTAAGTACCTATTAATTAACAAGCTATTGTTTTAACTCTATGTGTGTTTCCTTCTTAAGGCCTCCGGCTTTGTCCGGAGACCCTTGTTAGAGCACCAAACTTTTTTATTTTCACTTTTAAATTCTGTGCTCTACAGTATGTACAGACAATTATTTACCTAGAAATAGAAATACTAAAATTGACACCTGTTGTTGTGCGTATTCATCCAAAGAAGAGTGCAACAATGAGTGCGACCAGACTCCAGGGATTCTCTAACGTGTAGTGTCGCAGTTTCAGCTCTTGCCCAGCCTTACGTAATGCGCGGATATATACTGCTAAGCTAGCTTTGTTTTGGAACGAAGTGGAAAGACCTAGAAAATACTAAGTCATCTAAGTAGATTTGTTGGTAAATGGTAATAAGTTTGTGGAATGAAAAAATGGTATAGGTGGGGGGATAATTCTTGAATTAAAATAGCACCAAAATAATTTACGTCACCAATTTTTCTCATAAAACGTACCTAAAGAACAATTTTGGTATTCATCTAATAGTATTTATTATGATTTACCTTTTAACAATTTATCAAAGCTATTTTTAATTTTTATAATCTGGAAAGTTATTTTTGACTTGTTGTGTTGTGTATCATTCAAATAAAAGACACCGACTTCAAACAGAAAGTGGTTAACTGAGCCTGAGAGCTCAGTGGGCTGCGGGATCAGCTGAACCCAGTTTTTCTAGCTTAATATTATATTCTTATTATTTTTGTCACGTTTTCTAGCAAAACCCTAGAAGTTAAACTATCTTATGTGAGCAACCTTTCTGGACAACCAAGGTGTGACCTTATAAATTTTTGATCTCCTGACCAATATTTGTGGTAGTTAGAATCTATATTTGAGTCATCATTTGAGTAAAGTTTTTTAATATTCGTATGGCAGCTAGCACGTAGAAACATTACCAGTATAAGCTGAACCCGCGCTACGCTACAAACACCCGAAACCAGAGACCCGCTCAAAGTCTGTTTCCACCGACATGCGGCTGTGTGTATCGATATATTTATGTATGAATGTTGTATGCACTGACATGAATTATCTATAGAAAACAACCTCTATTACATAACCTACCATTAAAATCCTACCTCAATTGATAACCATGATTTTGCCGCCTGCCGCGACCTCAGTTAGCGACCTAGCGGCGACCTCTACCAAATTCGCGACCTTACCCAAGGCCCGCCGTAAACTTTCGCAACCCAGACACATCCTTAAGTGCGAACTCTAATATTGACGTTGCTTGTTTAGTACTTGTAATTAAATTACTAAGTACTTAACTGGCTTGCTTAAATGTTGTACGGGCAAGTAGATTGCTGGAAAGGTGTTTTAATTTTTTTAAAGAATAATAGTCCGAGCTAATAATAGTCCGGTCGCTTAACGTCTTATATCGCCAAATTCACCAAATAGCTCTCAATTTTTCATAGGAGCCAATTCGCAAAGGAAACTTTTATGTAAGGTACCTTGAAACTTGGCTCATAAACAGGAATAGGATCATTAAAGATAAATAAAAAATACCAATTTTTTTTCGGCCATAAATGACGAAGTTTAAAAAAAAAATCATTTCGTCAAATATCGATAGGTCGTATGGCAGAATGTGATGAGTAGTCATTGCCTATCATAAAAAAAAATAACAGCTGTATAAACCGACCACAGACTACTTAGAACACTTGTCAGTTTTTGTTTTTTTTTAAGACTGGCCATGGCTACTTTTCAGTCTGCCATACGGCTAACCGATATTTGACAAAAACTAAATTATTTTTTAACTTTATTATTTGCAACGGACAAAAATTCGTATTTTTTATTTTTACTTATTGACCTTATCCCTGTCTATGAGCAAATTTTCGAGGTACCTTACATATACGTTTCCTATGCGAATTCTTAGATTTCCAAAAAAATTCCATAGAAAATTCAAGAATTGACTCCTACCAAAAATTGAGAGCAATGTACCTAACTAGTACCTGGAAAAAAATTGGTGAAATTGAGGCGTGTCTACGTGAAACAGCTAATTGACCGCACTATAAGGGCTTAATCTGGGATTGGGCATGGTTTTGGGACCTCATTTGACAAGCTCGTTGGTGTGGTTGGTAGTGAGCATGCCTTTCAGGCCGTGGGTTCGATCCCCGTATAGGGCAAAAATCGTGTGATGGACACCAGTGTTTGCTCTGTGTCTGGGTGTTATTTATCTATTTATGTATGTATATCAGTCTCTGGTACCTATAGTATAGGCTTTGCCTAATTTGGGATCAGATGACCTTGTGTAAAATGTCCCGCAATACTAATACTATTTTTCCCTCTGGTTTGCAGAGGTTAAGCCCCTATCACACCTCCCTCCATTAAGTAATTTGGCGTTGGCATGTAGGTTCCTTATGAGGTCTAGGGGTGTATTAAGAAAGGGGTTTATAATATTCTACCCCTAAGGGGGTAAAATAGGAGATGAAAGTTTGTATGAAAGTCCGTCAGTTTTGAGGTTAGGATCTTCAATTTTGTATTTATGCTGACGACTAAAAATTTATATTCACGTGTCTCAGGGTTTTTGAAAATTCGACACCCTAAAGGGTGAAAAGGGGGATGAAGTTGAAAATCTTTTATTTTTGAAGTAAAATCCACATAATTTATTATTTAGGCATTGGGTTGTAATTCTATGCAACGTCACGTCACAACGTCATGTTGTCCGATTTCATCATTAGATTTGTTATATTTTTAACAGATAATATTTTTAAAAATTTAAATTTAAGTTTCTGTTAGCTATGTCTTCCCAATCCGGAACTAACAGCAATTGAAAGTACCGTTAGTTCTGCTTGCTATGACCTTCGTAGCTTGAGGGATGTATTGACAACGGATCAGCTTAAAATGGTTTGTCACTCCTTAATTGAATCGAAATTTCGATATAGTATATCGTTGTGGGGAAATAGTTATAAATACAACATGGGAAGAGCTTTCAAACTGCAAAAAAGAGCAATAGGAACTATGGTTCGAGCTCCACCCTGGGAGTCCTGTAAGGAGCATTTTAAAAAATTAGGTATTATGACCTAACCTGGACTCGAAATTTCGATATAGTATATCGTTGTGGGGAAATAGTTATAAATACAACATGGGAAGAGCTTTCAAACTGCAAACAAGAGCAATAGGAACTATGGTTCGAGCTCCACCCTGGGAGTCCTGTAAGGAGCATTTTAAAAAATTTGGTATTATGACCTAACCTGGACTCGACATATTAGTCTTGATGGCGGGATTTATGAAACGTAGGTTTAACTATGAGTCTGAGGTAGATTATAATTTGAGAGAGAAGACTAGGCGAAAAGATTTAAATAACGTCATCAGACCTACGATGACGATAGTCGAACATTGTCCTCGGGTCCAAGTGGTAAAAATATTTAATAAAATGCCTACAGAATTAAAATCTATTAGAAATATTAATGTTTTTAAACGTAAATTAAGGGCTATTTTGTTGGAAAAGTGTATATATTCTGTAGATGAGTTTTAAGTGCATATATTTTTTTATATGCATATTAATTTTAGCGCTAAGTATTCCAATTATTTGATTATTATTATTTTTTATTATTATGAGATTATTTGATGGACATTTATTTAATTTAATCTAATTCAGTTGACATTTAGTTTGACATTTAATTTTAATTTATAGTTATTAATGTTGAGTTTATTTGCATTTTATATTAGTTTATTGTACCTATCTACTTAATACACAATAATTATTGTTTTTGAAATGATAAATAAAAAAATAAATAATCATGCTAAAAATGAAAAATTTGGATTTCTAATTCCGAAAAAAAATCGAAAAATGTTACTACTGAAAATGATACCAATCCATACGAAACGGCTATTTCATAGTTAAAGAACCAATATAAAGTTATATACGTAGTAAAATTGATAAAAAAATGAATCAGCGACATATTCAGCCAGTCTCACTGTTATAAATAAGTATAAATAAATAGGTAGGGTTTTAAAGACTGGCAGGTTCAAGTGCGTTTATTTTTAGTGTTCGACATTTAAAGTTTTCCCGCGTTTTCGATCAGACCTTGTTCGTGCACAGTAAAAGGCGTCGTAAATTATACATTACTCATTACAAGTATTGTATTGAAGGCTTTTTATACATTGTAAAAAAATATTTTTTCCTGATTTGTTGTGAAAATTCTTTTTTCAAATTTAGAAACTAAGTGAGTAAGTATTCGCAGTAAGTATATTAAATTCTAAATCCGTTTACTTCAAATGTAGAGTTGATTTGTTAGTTGAAAATCTTCTAAGTATCAATGATATGAAGGTTTTTATTAATGAGCAAAAAAAACTGGGTAACAAAAATAATCTAATGAATTAAAATACCCAAATGCGGATATCAATTAGAATATTTTTTTTTAATTTAGTTTTACATTTTAAATTAATACAAATTAGTGGGACCTTGTACAGCGCCATGAGGTCAGATTCTGAACTTGAATTAATTCCTTTTACACTTGGGCATAATTACCTCATTGTTGGTTTTTAATGATTTTACATAATCTTATCGAAATCTAAACAAGCATCTAAATTATTTGCATTTACTCATTAAACTGATGGACAACAGCATCTTTCAGTCACCAACAACAGCGGTCGCCAGCCGCAACGCTTGCAAGCTTTTTGCTGGAGTCTGTAATTATATTGGACTAGACTCGCACTGCGAGTGTCAAGCTTGACCTGTCGTTGACTGTACATTATTTATTACAGTTTTCCGTGTTGCTACAAATACCTACTTTTTCCGAGGCCCTTATTTTAGGTTACGGAAACGTCAAAAGACGTCACAATAAAACATTACAAACTTTTAAAACAAAACCACAGGTGCGTCATTTTCCGCTGCGTTTGCCGTCAAAATATACTTTTGAAAAATAACAACTAGACAATTGTTTTATAATTGTAAGCCCGGACAATGCTGTAGGCGTGTTATTGTTGGCATTTTCTTTAATTAAAAAACTCAATACAATAAGTTGTATTACGTAGTTTGGCGGGAACCATCTTACCTTGAGTGACGTGCTTCCCGCGCATTTGGCCTCGCTGGCGGCCGCGAGCGTTCGGAAATCATCGGCTGCAGTCATGTATCTCCGTCCCTTTCTGACCTTCTTCGAGCACGTTCGTGTGTTCTCTCGCTCGCTTGCTCTTATCCATTTTAATTGGTTCGAGATTCGCTTTTATTTAATTTAATTGAATCTCTCGACTCGGCTCGATGAAAGCAAAATGTTTTCACTCTTTATTTTGTTGCAAATTTTGTTCGTGTTACGTGCAATGATGTAGTTAGAGTAACGAGGTGCTTTCATGCTTACTTTATGATGACTCGAGATTATTTTAAGATTTTGTTACTTTTCAAAATGCCTAATATGGTGTTATTGTTGACAGGAAAATTGAGAACGATAATGGATACGGGTAGATTTATTTTTGTGGATTGTAGAGTTGTCTCCTGATCAGATTAAGTATGTCTGTCTGCCTGCCCTCAATGGTTCCATCTTCGAGAAACAGCGCATGAAACAGGCTTCGTAATTGTGAAAAAAAAAACCATAAGGAAATCTGTCAGTTTTGGTAGTTATGTATTTGAAGCATGACATTTCTGGTGCTGAAATATAGGTTTACAACCATACCACTCCACAACCCATAAAATAAATCTACCCGGCGTCTCCATGATCGTTCACAATTTTCCTGTCACCTCCCACCACATTAATAGGTACTTACTTACCTATCTACCTACTTCATTGACAGGAAGTCTATATGTTTTTATTAAATGACTAACTATTATCTAATATATAAGTAGAAAATGTAGAGTTAATAATGTATAGTAAAATGCAGAGTAAGTAATGTAGAGTCGGGTATTAAAAAGTGTAATTTTTATTAATAAAGATTGAAGATATTTGTTTTATTTTAAAATGGGAATCAATTAATTTGATTGATTGGGTGTAAAAAATAGTTTTATTTTAACACTCCCTCTGTTTAAATTTAATTAGATTAGAGAGTCATAGTGAGAGTTGACGAATAACCCATTTCTACAATACATACAAGGTCAACATTTTCGAAAACACTCGATTTTAAAACAAAAACTTCCATAGTTAAAGGCACTTGTGGTACCTACTATAGAAAAAATTAAGTACCAAAATACCTACCTAATGTTAAAACACTTTATAAATAATTTTTCTTTTATAAAACGCTAGTTATTGAAGATTCCTGCAACGAAATATTGAGGAAAATCTTATCCTATAAAGCAAAAAGATATTACGGTTGCCTCTAAAAACAGCATACGAAATTCCCATGAAAATTCCGAAATCTGTAATAAAAATACGACCGTGCTGGCAATATTTTCATTACTTCCGTTTTCTTATCTATCATCTACAAACAATACTAGATTATTCCAAAAAATCCACCTGCTCCAGTACTCAACATGACCTAATTACAAGGAACCCTCTTAGGAGGGTTTACAATGATAACACCTCGACTGCCGCGCGTAGCTACGACTGCCACGCCAGTTCAGTGACTCGCGAACCACCGCCGGAGACGGACCATCGCGTGACGTCACTGCGCGCGTAACGTTCGAAATCTAAAACACAAGTGACTTGGTTGAACAGTGTTGTGATTGGAAAGATATTTTGTTTTAATGAAATTTTTGATTGATATTGAAACTGGATTTTTTGTGTGACTTTGGATTTGCAATTTGGATTGCGTTTTGGATTTGGTAAGTGTTGATTTTGTTTAGTTTTGGTGGTTGGTGTGTTTTGTTGTGGAATCAAAATAAATAGCTATTATTTACTTGAAAAATATTATCTAACATATCACGATATTTCGGCATGTAACGACAAATGTAATTAATAAATAATTTATTCTTGAATATCACTAGTATTCAAGACAAATAAATTTAGCACGCAATAACCTTCAAATAAAATTCATACGGTACCTCCCCAATTTCAAACAAAAATATCGATTAATAAAAAATACGTTCATGTGTCGCGCTAACTTCAAAAACGTAGCATTCTTTTAAAACTTTCATAGAAAAGACATCAACGCGTTGCAATTCGCAGGCACCAAAATAATTACCAAAATTAAATATTATTTTTTAAGTAATATTATTTCTAAGTAACTCCATAATATTACGTCATATTAACTATTACTAAATATTGTATGTAAGATGTTATGCAGGTTAAATTGCTTAGAGTTTATTGACAGCCGCGCGCGGTCTTTCACTTTCTCCGCGAGTGCTGCGTTGCGTTTTACTTTATTATGCTTTTATGTCCAGTTTTATCGCACTGTATTTATTTTATTATTTTATTGTGTAATTTACTCAGATATTTATATTATAAATTATATTTTAATAAAATTATTATTATTACTAGCCTATGTTGTGTCCCACTGCTGGGCAAAGGCCTCCCCTCTATCATGCCATTCGTCTCTGTCTTGAGCTATTGTTGGCTAGTTCTCAAGAAAAACATTAACGTTAGTAAAATAAGTTTAGTATTTTTAAAAAGTTTAGTATTTAAAAAAAATAATTAACTGGACTCTTTAGTTCATGGGTCTAATTTGTGTCCTTGGGATTGAAGGGTTAATTATCTTAACAAATTATTTAGCGTATTTGATAGCTGTACGTATTTTTTATTTCAAGTGATTATTTTGTTGATAAAGTTTTGTTTGGTTTGAATTGCACGCAGCAAGTACTGTACTGTTTAGTAAAAACCTTGGCTACCTAAGTGCGCAATTCATTTTTTAAACAAAACCTTGCTTCTAATTCATGTTATTTTACTTTTTTTTATTAAATATTTTAATGCAGATAAATTGCCCCTTGCTTTGCCTTAATCTGGTTGTGGAGTCGTTAGAAGGACCAACGTGCCACCTGAAACACGGACAACACTAGTCATTATTATAAGAACAAAGGCTAACAAAAATTTTAAATAAAAAATATTCGAGTGTAACTATGGTAACTTTTAGTAAACTTTATTAAAGGCAAAACTTTAGCCTTTATTTTCATGGTTACAAAATCTAACGCAATAAGAGCTTGTCCTAATAGGTACAGTGAAGAACACCCAAGCCTTACACTAACGGCGTGACTTTAGCCCCTATTGCGATTGAAATAAGGACGGTACAGAATTCAATACGTTAAGCTTGATGTGCTCACGACTGTACCGTGTAAAACATCCAAGAAATATAACAACGGTTTTTGACGACTTTTTGAATTTTCCACTACATAGCTTCCGTTCTTTACTCTTCCTTCTCCATACAAAATTATTACATCGTCTGGTCAATGAAGAAAACCAAACCTGTAGATAGTTAAATCAAATATGTACTTTTATTGAATGTCAGTATAAAATCTTCTACATATTTTCTATATTACATCCCATGAAACGTCCATTGCAGAACATGGAGCTCCCTCCAGAACTCCAAAAAAACGCGTGGTACTTTGGAAGGGTATTTACTATTTACCATAGAGACCACGCTTGTAAGCATTGTGGCTGGCGGCCGTTGTTGCTTTTTATATAGGGTGACTTTTAATTAGTTCTTGATAGAAAAATGTATGAATGTACTCATGATCCTGAACAACTTTCCCCAAGGAACATATAGGTCGAAATACGAAAATCAAGTTTCGACCTTCCATAGAAACTGCATCAGCTGATAGCGCATTTTGTATGGGAGGTCAAATTTGGTTTTTCGTATTTCGACCTATGTTCCTTGGAAAAAGTTGTTCAGTATTATGAGTACATGCATATCTTTTGCTATCAAGAACTAATTAAAAGTCATCCTATATAAAATGCAATTTTGCAGGTATCTGTTTTAGAAGGAAACAGTATTTTAATCAGTTTTAAACCAGGAATCATCATAGTGTCCAGAAATTGATTTTGTTTGGGAATTAGTTGTTAATTTTAAACCTCAGACAAAGGCCCTTTTAACTTGTATATTTCAATGAGATTGCAAGTCAGAATCACGTGTTCGACCTAAAGGTCAAATGAAGACCTTGTTTTCTTAAATGCCATTTATTATAATTAAAAAGAATTTTTCCCATTACTTCATGCTTAAAGTACCTAAGAACTTTTTAACTTTGCGTCTAAAGAAAATTGAAATAAAGTTATTGCTACACGAGCAATATAAATATTTATTAGGGCGTTCTGAAAAACGGCCGAATAAAATTTTGAATACAGAGGCACAGAATCAAGTAATGGAACTCTCATACAAAACGGACACTCTGGGCCCCCCCGCGCGCACCCGCCCGCGAAATTCTCGTGGTCCTTCTAAGGGTCTTTTGTACTGAATATGCGAGCCTACGCGACATTCCAATTTTATATTCGCGCTCGATGTATATAGTGTCTAGGGTGTGACAGAGGTTCACGGAATTAAAATGACGAATTAGCTAGGTTAGATCAGGATAAAACTTCTTATTTTCGACCATTTCTGAGAATAAATATCCATAGCGCGATTTAGAAAACGCGCCCGGTGGTACAGCGCTATCTGTTGGTCCTTGTTGGTATTAAATCATTTCAAACATGACTCGCTCACGCAAGCATTACAGCGTAATTCAAAGCGTGAGCATTATTAAAAATAATATGAAAACATTTTTAAAATTTGCCTCAACAAGTTTAAGTTAAATTACTAACGAATAAGTTAGTTTGAGTAGCCTGTTGAATCGCTCCGTGTAAAAGGTTCATAAATCGAGCGCAAAACCACAGACTGTCAAAATTTGAACAAAACAAAACGCAGCAAACGTCAGTCTGTGTGACGCAGCATTGAAAAAGCAAAGAATCCGGGAATCGCGCGGGCGCGGATCGCGGGGGGTTGATGGGGTATATTCCAAGAGGGGCAGAGAATGTCCGTTCTGCATGTAGTGCTAGGGAAATATGAAGCGTATTAAAATATCTCGAAATTACGCAGCCCTTAGCCCACTGATTTTTGTGTCAAAACAAGATTTTCTGGAGGGTGTGGGCGTTCCGGTGTTCTTCCTGTTTATATGAAGATTTTTTTGGGAACTCAGCTTGACAATTGAAGCTTATTGGTCGACCTTTGCTGTTTTTCATATTTTTGTTTGAAAAGGGAAAAAATAAATTAACTCGACTTTTTGATTAGATGTTTATCAAAAGGGGGTGTAGTGACACGCTTGCGGAATTACCGCGTCGGAATCGGTCTGCAACGGATCTTTCCGTCAAGTGTGACACACTAGAGCGGAATTTCTGCCACCGAATGATCCGCAACCACAAAACTAATGTCACAAGTGATAAGACCTATTGCGGTAAGTTCCTTCGCAGAAACTGCTCTTTAGTAGGTATGTCAGACTTGACGTAGAGCTCCGTCGCAGATTGCTCCGACGCGGAATTTATGCAGGTACGTACACACCAGAGAGTCTCACTCGGTCACCAGTGCCAAACCGCTGGTCGGTCTTACATCTGATGACGCATATTGTATAGACGAAACACTTGTAAAGTAGTGGAATGCGGGCGAAATGCATGGCGTGCTATTCATTTCGCCCGCACTACTGAGCTGTCGCGTACTACAGAATGGTTTTTTTTTTATTTTGGATGTTTTTGTGTTGCTGTTGCATGGACATGCAAAGTGTACATGACATCTATCATTGTTGAGAAGGTTGCTACATATTTTTCATAATTAGTTATAATCGACTTCCAATTAGGGAAGGATGTTCGCAAGAAAAACCGTTGGCCGATGGGGTGTAAAGGTTCTAAAGTGGAGACTTAGCTGGGCAGGCCCTTTACAAGATCGACCAACGATGTAGTCAGGGAGGCGAGAAGCCGCTGGATGCGAGCAGCGCAGGATCAGTCGGCGTGGAGATCTTTAGGGGAGGCTTTTGTCCAGAATTGGACGTCTTTCGGCTTATATGATAAATACTTACAGTAGGTAGCTGCTGGGTAAGGAGCTCTTCCCATAATTTTACATGAGAAATGCGAATATTTTTAGGGATGTACCATAGTCACTAGTAACCTTTTACCGATTCTACACCCGTTATTGGGTCTAGATGACTAACTGTAAATTCCTTTGTGCAAATTATCGCGAAAAGACAGTTTTATACTCGCCACGCCGGCCTTGAATTCCGGACCGTTATTGCGCCGCGAGATCCAACTTGGATTCAGATATCAATGGAAAATTTACGAAAAAGTGTAGAATTTAGGACATGGAATTTTCCATTTCGTCTTATCAGCCAAAAGACTTCCACGTAGGCACCAAAAGGCCATTGGCAAGCCTGGTAAGCCACCATGCCAGACATGGCTTACCAATCACTGACTTGAGAACGACAAAGCGTGCCTTTCAATTCCAAGTCCAGGCGAGAACGAGAAAGACCGTGGTACACCCAGGTGAACCACGCGGGTGTACCACGGGCAATGCCTGAGAAAGAGCAATACTCGTAGCCTATCAGCAATATAGCCTATGAGTAATATCAGCCTTTTGGCCCCGGAAGGAGGCCAAAAGGCTGAGTTTTTTTCGGACTAAAATTGTAAACAGAATATTTTACATAACTTTGTGCGCATGTATCTATAGGGCAAAATAATGTTACTATTAGCAACAACAATTTACGTTATTATGTTAATCAGTGATAGCACCCGATAAGGCCGAGGCCACGATAAAACATCTATCTCTTTATCTCGTGTGCGAGCTAGTGGTTCCGTACTTACATTAACTTATGTCAATTGCACAATCAAATGAAACAATAACAAATTGAAATCTATTTTTTTTGTGTATTCCAATGCTTACCAACAAATTTTGCAGCCATGACACTACATAAAAAAAAAAACAATTTATTTCGAGCATTGCCCAGAGTGTGTGTTCCCGAGCTCTTATAACCCGAATCTATTCAAGTCGAGAGTGAAAGGCTTCTTCGGGGCAAGCTCGTTCCATCGTCGACCTCATCTCTGTCCCCAGGGCTAGATCGAGGTCAAGAATAAGCCCATACTCAGTAAAAAAAAAAATTGAACGGAAACAATAGGTAACATTGTTTTACAAACTTGTTTTTTCTGACAGATTTAGCCGGTTGCTTTTGACATAGCTGCAAAATGATGTGCGTAGGCGTTGAAATAAACGATTAAAAAAATGGATTTATAGAGATTTCTTCTTACGAGTTGATTCAGGCGTCATACATCATATCAAACTTATTTTGCCCAATGCTCTGAAATTCACAGATTATAGAGTTTCAATTTTCATTGGTTTTGCTCCCGAAGCCTCATCATCATCATATCAGCCGAAAGACGTCCACAGCTGGACATAGGCCTCCCCTAAAGATCTCCATGACGACCGGTCCTGCGCTGCTCGCATCCAGCGGCTTCCCGCAACCGCCACCAGATCGTCGGTCCACCTTGTGGGGGGCCTGCCAACGCTTCGTCTTCCGGTACGTGGTCGCCACTCCAGAACCCTCACGCCCCATCGGCCATCGGTTCTTCTTGCGATGTGCCCTGCCCACTGCCAATTCAGTTTAGCGATTCTCAGGGCTATGTCAGTTACTTTAGTTCTCCCGAAGCCTAGTGACACCTAATCGTGACATTCTGCGAACGAGACATTATGACTAAGGACATTTCTACTATACAAAAGTAAGTTGATATATAGAACACTTGAAGATAGGTACTTGTACACTCGACAGCACGTCAGTAGAAACACTTTTGGACCTTATGGCGTGGTAATAGAGTTGAACAAGTTTCTACCGACGAGCGGTTGACCGTACTTGCAGGGACACACGGTTGCAAGTCGGTAGAAACACTTTGACATATTTTCTAAGTCCACAAAGAAGGAAATTTTTTTAAAGTCCCAAATCCATACAAAAAAATTAAAAAAAATTGTAGGTCCCAAATCTGTAGTAAAATAATTAATTTTTTTTAAGTCCTAAAAAACGTGACATTTTGCGAACGTGACATTTTGCGATCGTGACATTTTGCAATCGGCATATTTTGCGAACGTGATATTTTGAGAAAGTGACATTTTGCAAACGTGACAATTTGCGCCGGGAGGGAAATGAGCAAGAGTGTCAAGCTTGACTTGCTTTTGACTGTACCTAGGCACCAGTGACTTAACCTGCCTTTCGAAGCAACAGTATTAAGTTATACAGCAGAATAACAATAACATTCATATGTTTCGGACTGTACTTACACAAATGCAGCACTGTTTGTTACAATTTTATTAAGTGTGCGACTTCTAAGTTCAAAGCGGTTTGATAAAGGTACTTGAATACTTTTATTAGAACTATTGATAATTTCGCTACTATGAAATTGATTATTTTTATGTAAGTATGCCCCGTGTGGTGCCGGCAAAGAATAGTCCCAACCCATCTCTACCCGTGGGTGTCGTAAGAAGCGACTAAGGGCTTATGAAACGGAGAAAGGGCAGCAGCACCTTTCTGTGTATGGTACAATCTTACATACAGCGGTTGACAACAACAGCGGTCGCCACCCGCAACGCTTACAAGCGTGGTGACTATGGTGAATCCCCTCCAAAGAACCACGTGTCTATGCTGGAGTTCTGGAGGGAGCTCCCTGTCCTGCAGTGGTGGTTTTATGGGATATTACACATGTATAAAGCATGTTCACCATCATCTTTGTGAGAGTTTTAAGGTGTAAGGTCGATGACCGACTCTCACAAACCCTGGTGTCTCATTGTGGAATATTTATCCTATAAATCAATGAAATATACTGTCAAATCAAACGATATAATATTCAATACACCTGTTTGGTACAAGCAAAAACAAAAAAAATATGACATGCATAAATGAATGAACAAAAAAATAATTTTTACAACTAGTCACCAAAACATTAATATTTCATTCAATGATAGTCTCTATCAACTTTGTAATAAGTTTCCTTTTAGAAGAAACATTAACTGCCGTAGAGTTACAATAATTTATTGGATGTATCATTTTAATTTCTATTTATTTTTGCGTTTTGTCATCACTTTCTCCGGACAATGTTGCCATTTTTAAAACTAAAAACCTGATTTATTGAGATTTTCGCAACAGAAATATTATAGTCATAATTCTCCTTAGAAGATTTGCCGCCTCGGTTTTTGCTAAAAAAATTTTAATTGCTTTCACATTTTGTTATAAATTTTACGACAACTTCGATATTTGCTTTAATTATTTACTATTTAAGCATATACTTAATGTTGCATTTCAAGAAAAACCTTTATTTTATAGATAATTTGACCGGTTACTTTGATCGTTATTTGATAAGTCGATAAGTAATTAATCAGTGATCAAATATTACCAAAAATATTTACCTACACCAGTTAATTAGCAACAACTCTCTATAGTCGATTCCGCATACGACTGCAGTTTCTAAGTCCCTCTAGCAAATTATCGACATCATTAATGGCTTTAAATCACAACACTAATCATCGACTTCCGCACACGCGCCGCGCACTAAACATCGACACACGGACTGACTTCATCGCTAGTTGTAGGCCTTCCGATTAGTAGGTTCGATTAGTATCATATAACACAGAAAAAAACAACAATATTATGTAAGAACGAAAGAAAGAAGGAAAGAGAAAAATAATAAATTTGGCAACTTAAGATTAAAACTAGGTACAAACTAGGTTCAACTAGTAAGCACTAAAGTCTCTAAAAGGTTTAAGACTATGACACTTTTTATGGTCAATTTAAAAAATTAGGGCTTTTGGAATAGTGAAAAGCAATAAAAATACTAAGTTACTCAGCTGCCTGCGCTATATGAGGTATACTTACGCTTTTAAATCTAAGAGTTTTTTTTAAGAGGTTACTCCCAGCCAACTAGCGCCCCCATCAGTTAAATAATTATTACTCGCTAAATACAAAACTTATCCAAAATCTGTCTTACCAGGTTGAAGTAAAGGTACCCTAGTTTATTTAGGACCTATCAATCCTGAAAAATATAGTTCACTGTAGATACAGATACAAAAAGTACTAAAAACGGCCACTTTTAGCAGTTTTTGTATCTGTAACTACAGTGAACTATATTTTTCAGGATTGATAGGTTCTAAATAAACTAGGGTACCTTTACTTCAACCTGGTAAGACAGATTTTGGATAAGTTTTGTATTTAGCGAGTAATATTTATTTAACTGATAGGGGCGCTAGTTGCCTGGGGAAAGCCCTTAAATCTTAGGTATATCTTTGTTTTCCCCGGGTTTTCGTTCTACCTATACAGCGCCATCTTTTACTCCATTTTGGTACTAGATGGATTCGAGCTTGGCTCGATCACCCATGAATTCACAACAAAATCTTCAAACATTCCGTTTAAATATTTGCAGTTCCCACCTAAACCTTTAATTAGACCTTATGTTTAAAAAACTCTTTGATGCAGATGAATAACCCTCCTGTTTTGGGGTAGTAGTCGGGTAAAAATGCCCCACTCACTGGTTAGGCATTCATTACCATTAAATTCACCAAATTATTGACTACTTATCATTTCGTAATAACGGTACCTTATCATCAACGTATTTTGTGAGGCTATAGTGTACATGTGATCGCTGACACAAATGACTCATACAAATCATGATTTGCACGCAGATTCAAGCCTATACTTAATTTATCACAAGCTTTAGCTAGCCATACTTCATTTATTGTAAGCGTATAATTAGCACAAATAATTTACATGTCACATTGTAACTAGGTACGTATGTATTAATTTGCAGCACATGCAATTTCATCTTTAACAAAATCGTGCCGTGTGTAGCGTTCGCTGCTTCGGCGCAGCTGAAAGTGAAAGTCCAATTTCAAACATGGAACGTCACATAGATTACGTAGCCAGCCAGTGTCTAGTCGCATTTGTTTTTTTAACTTGCACTTGATTTTGGAGGGAAACTGGTTTGAGGCAGTGCGTGACGCTCCACGGATGGGCAAGGCCGTTTGGTGCTCTGGATTTTAAATTTGGAATTGTTTAGTAAAGCGATGTGGGTTTTTGTTTGTCATCATAACATCCCATGAAATGTCCACTACAGTTCCCTTCAGAATCCAGCTTTTGCAATGTGGAGGAGGAGTACCATAGTCACCACGCTTGTTAGCATTGCAACTGGCACATTGGTGAAAGCAGTATGAGATGGCACGATACACAAAAGGACGCTGCTTGCTGCCCATCCTCCGGTTCATAATCCCTTTGTCGCCTCTTACGACACCACACGGGTTTATAGTCTGTTGTAATTGTTATATCAGTAGATTGATAAGATAATTTGACGGCAGTTTATTGAAGCGCCCCCAAGTTCTGAATTTTTTTGGTAATTTAGGTACGAGGGGTGATCGAAACGTAGTAAGAATAAACATAATTTTGGTTGAAAATTCGTTTTATGTTTTTGAGTATTGCCACAATCAAACTTATTTACGAGTAAGTAATCAGTACTGTTTTTGCTTGTAACTTTGTCGGTGCTTTTCTCTAGTTATCGGTATCGTGGACAAACAGCCTTAGGAGCCTTTTTTGACGGTGCAAGTTTATGAGCAGCCTACCATCAAATGTAATAGATCAAAGATCGCAGTACTTTTCCTTTCAGCATAGGAAATAAATTACTTATTTACAATCTTATTGGTGGATTGACACAAATTTCAGTCTAACCTTACTTGCTAGCTCTTAGCTGATGCTATAATAGTTACCTAGGTACTTTTTTCGTTCGCATCCGCGCGCTGATCTGTGTCAAGGCGACGCGCGATTGGTGAAAAATTCGCGGGCCTTGCGCGGGCGCACGCGTACTGTAGAATTAGGACTGTCCGCGTTTATTTATTTAGTGGCCGTTTTGAACGATTTATGGCATCTTTTTTTATCGGGAATAAGGACGGGAGTGAAGGTTGGGGTGTTTTGGGATAGATTTATAAAAAATACTTACAGGTTGGTATAAATGATTAAAATTTCACTACTAAAGCGCATGATGAAGTTCATTCACTTCATCATGGCCAAAATTCATCATTCATTCATTCATCATTCCCATTCATCGTTATTCCGCTTTTACCAATAGTTTATACGGTGTTGGCTATCTAGTCCCTAGGATTTGACGAGGGCTCTGGTTTTTACATAGAGAGACTGCCAAAACTGTAAAAATTGAAAGATAGAAATACTGTTCTGTGCTGCCCTCACCGTCAGCGTCTGTGCATTCGCCCACCCTTACATCTTGTATATATATACCTGTTAAGGAGAAGGACTGTGGTCTTTGCCTACCCCGACAGGGAAGAGGCGTGATATTATGTAGGTATGTATGCATGTACGTGTGTATGTTTACTTGTATGTATGTATGTATGTAGAAACGTGTAGCATATTTAGTACAGTACGAAAGACGAAGGATGCTGGCTCAAGATCACTCTTCTTATTAGTTTTATCAGCACATGACGACATGCACCTACAATACACACATTTATCTAAAATTATACTCCAAATTCGTTATTATACATACAGGATACAGAAAGTTTTGTAACACGACTTTTTGAAATTTGGAAATATCCAATTGAATTCCCGCACTAAAAGGGCCGATCATCGTTTTGCATGGAGGACGAAGTTATTAGTTTTGCGAATTTCCAAAAGACGTAACAAAAGTTTTAGGCTCAAGGAAAAAAATCCCAGAGCCACTGTTAAATCTAGACACACGATAGTGTGTCAGACAAGTTCGCGCGAAGGAACAGGGCGACGACACGCGGCGACGTTGCACCAAAATTTCCTAGTAAGTTGATCAACTTTCGAAAAATAATAAACTGTACCGAATTCGTTACTGGAAAGCTTCGTAATAATAAGAATTGTAAGTTAATCAACTTACTAGGAAATTGTCTTTCTAACGATTCTTATTATTTTCCGGTGACATGTAAAAATTACACGAAACATTTAAGGCCACATTTTACCATAGCGTTGAATCTATTTGACGCCTACATATTTTACAACTCGTTGTGTCGAACTTGGCCCAATTTCACATTTATGTTTTTAGTCAATTTTGGTGGGAATAAAGGATCAACATTAAATTATGTATGATCAACAGCCAAAATACTCGGTCATTGATCCCGATTACAATCGCCATTTTAATTTTAATTGCCCGCCTATCAGGTTATCAAAGAAAGTGCATGGGACTTTGAACCTTGCGAATTGGTAATAAAAGTGATTTTTCTTTATATTGGTAGCACGTTTTAAAGGAGATTAGTGACCGGGTAATAACCTTTTGTAATTATTGTTAAAAAATATACATTACACTCTCAGGAAAGAAATCCTTTAGAGTCGAAGCTTCAAATCTTCAGCTTCCTAACTTCTTATTTTCTTCTTCTTCACCCTGGACACCCCATACATCGAGCGCGAATTTGAAATTTGAAATTGGAAGGTCGCGTAGGATCGCGTGTTCAGTGCAAAAGACCCTCAGAAGGTGCACTACAATTACCTACCAACTTTCCGACTGCAAGCACTCTCAAAAATATATTGAGTGTATGTATCTGACTGGTACTAGGCCGTCCTATTTCATTTTAACAAGGTTATACGTCAGTAAGCCAATTTCAGCTAGGTAGATAAGGTATATCTACTATTTGATAATCAGTATTCGTACTATTTGTTAACTATGAATATGTAATGGAAAAACACGGAATCAGATGACATCACTCTAAGGGCACTGTCAATTATTAAACAAGTACTAGCTGTTGCCCGCAACTTCGTTTGATTTATAGTCCATCCATCTTAAGAATGCAGTGAGTCATCACTTTCCGCCGCTGGTAGCCAAGCCCCGTAACCAATCAGGTCGCTTAAAATTATAAAGTCAAATGCACAATCACTAATGAAGGCAAACCTTCGAATGAAGCGTTCGTTTCCTTTTTGTGTTACCTTAAAAAAAACATAAAAAGCTATAAAAATAGTTTTTTGTTTTTGCATTTTAATTCCATTGTGAATACACCTTTACCCTACATTAACACAAACTAAAGGCATTTTTCTCGCGGAAAAAACTTGTCTTCTCCAGAATAAAAAAAAATCAGTAGTTTCAGAGGCGTTTTCCCAATGGAATGAGGGCTAGTGAACCAAAGATGTCGGACCTCCTTCGCTTTATTTTTCTGTGTACTGAACATAGATTTATATAGTCAAGATAGGGTCTTGGGAACAAACGGTTCAAAATTTCCCCATACAAGAAAAAATAGCGCCATCTGTGAAAAATCGCGTGAACTACGTTGTGTAGTACTTCGGTCGGTGCTAAATACACGGAACGGAAATAATATGGCGGGAAAAAACAAAACAAACTTTTTACTGTTTATATGTGATTTAGGCCTGGTTTTTCAGTTTCATTAATTGGATTATAGTCAAAAACAATAATAAGAAATAACAATAATAATAATAAGTGTATATTGTTTCTTCAACTAAGAACATTCCATTTTTTGGTAACTTTATTTGCATCCAATGTTGACAATATGACTGACAACGACTGACATTTGTTGGTCCTAAACGTCAAATTTCGGACCAACGAATTGGGGACATTGTAACGTGCCGATGGGCTAGTACTTATATATAAGTAAATGGTACTGAACCTTATATTAGTAAGAGGTTTTTAGAATCTGTTTAGTGCTTCCAGACATTTAAAAACACATTCAAACATACTTCGATATACAATCAATAATTTAAATTTAAAATTTCTTAAGTCATGCTGAGTAAGTTATAATATTGTAAAAATATGTTTTTAACCTGACGATTGCCCACAGACTTAACCTAAAGCGGTAAGCTGTAATAAACGTTAATTTTAATGGTGTTTTTATGGCCGCGGGTGCATGGACCATTGACCACCTATTGTCACTGTCCTACAATAAAACTATGGTTAGAACAATTGCTACCATAAAACAGTGAGGAAGAAAGTGCCTTTTATAATTTTTTAACAAATATTTGGGATGAGATTTTTCAATAGTTTTTTTGTATAGAGAAAGGGTTGCCTCATATAAAAGTTTTACTCATATAAAAGAAGGGGTTGTAATTTTGGAATAGAACAGTTGGCTGTTTTGGCCATAAATCAAAATAAAAAAAAATTCTTTCTTATTTGGCATCTATCAAGGTTTTTTATTATCAACGTAAATCTTAAAAAAGGTTATTCCCAAATGCTCCTCAATAGAAAAACTCTTAGACTTTATGACATGGAAATAGTGTTTTTTTTCGAAATTTAAAGATTTTTTTGAGACGTATTTATTTACAGAAATTCTCTTTACTCGACCATTTGACCCGAAAATACAAAACAATGAGCTCATCCATAATCCCAGACAGGCATTGAACCGGCAACCTTGAATTGATCCACCTATTGAACGATACAACCATTGGCCACTTAAGTTGCTATCACACTTTCCTAAATCCAATTATTAATTTGGCGCACATTGCTGGGAGGCTTGGTGCTGTCAATCCAAAATCCTTAAGACGATAAGTAACTTTTTTTTTTGTATTTTGAACGCCATTATTTTTTTATTTACACAAAATTTCGGTGTGTTTTTTGGGTATAATGTATGTCGACCATTCAAGTCGTATATATAGTCGTATATTTAGAAGACCAAAACATGATTAGTGAAAATCGACTCGTCAAATTAAAAATCCAAAGTAGCCCTTTCGATTTCAGATTTTTCGTCTTTTTGTGGAATCTGAGGGGTTTTATGTAGTGAAATTAAGTAAACTGAAAGGAACTATTTAGAACCTATTTTTTTTCTTTATTACTTAGTTTTTACAATAAATCGATATTTTACATTGGGCGCTTATGTCATTTAGCGCACTACATCTGTCGCAGTCTAATACGTTGCGTATTGCGCACTTTATCCCTTTCTTTCAAGCGAAAAGACTGCGCCCGCTGTCAAAAAACTATCTTTTCACATATCCTCTTAATTCAACCACTGCAAGCCGAATTAGTCTCTGAATTTATGAAGGTGTAATAGCGGCTTATCGTGTTCAACCTTTGCGAATATTTACCTAGATAACACTGGATGCCCACCGTAATGCTATTCCACCACTGCTGTGCGAGGGAGCTAAGTTGTGAACTGAGATAATTCCAACCAATAGCTTTGCGCCATTTATTTATTTTTTATTTCGCAAGTGGGCAATCGAGCAAGTGGGCCACCTGTTCGTAAGTGGTCACCACCGCCCATGACACCCACTGTCTTATTAGTGAAATAATTTGGCACTAATAAGACAGCAAAGCGCGTTACCCACCCTGAGAACTAATATGGTATTTCTCATGTGCCAGTAATTTCACTGGCTCCCTTACTCTTCAAACCGAAACACAGCAGTGCAAACACTGCTGCTTTACGGCAGAAAAAGGCAAGGGGGTGGTAATTTCCGACACAATGTAAAATTGTTTAAGGATTAAATGAAATGAAATGAATGAAAAATGACTTCCCCAGACGGACATTGCACAAAAGCCCTACCACCTACAAAATTTTCCTAGCTTGTCAATTTCGCAGTCAAATGGAACAATCCTATTGTTGGAATTTTCTATCTCACAGCTGAGGCTATCTCACACAGCTCTAGTGGACACGCACCTTAACACTCGCGACTTCAGCCAGCTATGTCTAACGACTTGTACACACAACAGCACGTCAGTATAAACATTTTAGACTTTATGCCTACCCCGACGGGAAAGAGGCGAGATACTCGTACTATGTATGTATGTAGAGTTACAAATATTTCCACTAACGTGCTGTTCACTGTACATACATGACTTTGCCGCTACGTTCTTATTTCATAATAATACTTTGAGGGACAAGGCAGCTGGATGACGATGAAAACTTTCTAGAAGAAAAAAAATACTAGAATAATAAATGACTCATTTTTTATGAGTCGGAAAATATTTTTCCAGTAAAAGGGAAAGTTTCTTTTGGTGTGTGTTTGTTTTCATGAGTCGAGTCACTGGGCGTCGGGGACGAAACCAATATGAAAATTCATATTCTAAGTCATACTTTGCTCATAATGTTATAAAAAAGTTGAAAATTTCCACGAACACTACATATTATACACCGGAAACAGATGCTCTATGCAAAGAATTCAGACTCCATTTACTCTATGTCAATATTTTTGGCAGATATCTTGGATTTGAAATTCGACAAAAATTTCGAAGTAGCAACATCGATTATTAGATGCAGTGATATTCAAAACTCCAGAAAAACTGCTGGCAAGAGCGGTTGAAACCATAAAATAATGTACATATTTGAATTTATATCCAAATCTATGTTCGCGCGCGAAATTGCAGTTACAGTCAACAACTCATGAAGCTTGACACATTAGACTTTGTAGCGTTCTTATTTTAATGACTTTTGGGCTAGACTCGCGCTGCAAGTGTCTAGTTTGATCTGCCCTTGACTGTACTTTACACACAGGTCAAGATACAATGGTGTGGTACTTCGCTGCAGTGGTTTCTTGCCTCTTCTTTTACGCTACCATAGCACTATCCGAAACGGTAGTAGACTCGCTCCATTTGCGTTGTATTCTATATGTTATGACATGAATGGAATGTATTCTGAAAAGTATCTACTTACATTGAACGAATGAATCTGAAATGTGTCTATTCTGGCCTTGGCCTACTTTGATGGTAGTTGTATGTAAGCTTCCTAATGCGAAACTTTTATCACATGTTATATTTTATATCTGGGAAATATTTGATGAAACCACAAACAGGTAAAACTGTTCTATGAAATGGATTATGTTATCTTTTTGTGTGATAATTTGGTGATGGTATTTTGAACCATTTCTGAACCACAAGCCAGTTTTCATTATAATTTGTAATTTTGAAGGTTGTTAAAATTAACGATAACGTGTTTGGAGCTGGGTGCTGAATCGATAGCTCCAAGTTCTGTTTGAGTAATGAATGAGGAGTGCTGAATGCTGATGGCAAACAATAGTACCAACCCATTTCTACCTGTGGGTGTCGTACGGGGCGACTGAGGGCTTATGAACCAGAGAATGGGCAGTAGAAACTTTCTGTGAATCGTACCATCTTACCATCAACCTTACAAGCGTGGTGATACAGTTTATGAGTGTGTTAGGTTATACAGGTTTTTAGGTTAGCCCACGCCCACGAAACTGGACAACTTTCATTTGCTCTAGGATCGAACAAATCATAAAAATATGTTGGTTTTTTTCGTTATATTATGGGAGGTCAATATTACTTTCTCGCATTTCGACCTATGTTCCTTGGGAAAAGTTGTTCAGTTTCTTGGGCAGAGTAAAATATATGAAAATTAAAATATACATCGTTATTTTTTGGACATGATATGCGTAAACCCACCTTATTAGTGATGTCAAAAGTTGTTGCAACGATCAGAAAAATTTCGACTTTCCATACAAAGTAACGTAAGTCACAAACTCACTTTGTATGGGAAGTCGAAATTATTTTGGTCGTTGTCAGCAAAGTCGTAGAACAGAAGTTGTTGCTTTTGACCTCACTAATAAGGTGGGCAAACGCAATAGGCTAGGTAGGTACGCATATCAGGTTTAAAAAATAACCTTGAATTTTTTGATATTTGTTTTAAGCAGATTCTATTTTTAGTTGCTCTATATTACATACTAGTCTTTTAAACTTCATAAAAGACGAATAGCAAAGACTACGTTCAAGGGTAGCGCCTTGTCTCTCTATCTGTCTCTTTCACTCTTCCATTGTACGCCGGTATCTCTCTCCCGTTCTCACATCAATTCGGTGGTAGCATAAAGAGTTGGAGCATCCGTGACCTACTTGCGATTGTTTATATCAGTTTTTTTTTATTTAATTGGGGCAGTGTTTAATAGGTTGATACTTCGCGAGATTTGCTACGATGACAGGTTAGATTTTGTGCCAAGGTATTCGAATTTTCTTGCAAAAAATTACAGATTAAAAGCATTAATTTGTGCCATGTGATTGGCCGAAAAAAATCATTTTACTTTTAAAATGAAAATAATTTTTTGACGTTTTAAATAGAAAACTTAAGTTCTACGAATCTGTATTTAATTAAAATAAAAAAAAGTGTTGACTGAAAAAACTATTGATTTCTATAGCTGTATTCAAACGTTTTATTAAAAAGATCTTCATTGTTTCTCTCCTGCCAGTATTCGGTAAAAATTTAAGTATTTTATAATCGACGACGCGGCGCCTTAAAACCGCTCGACCTTTAACTAAGTACTAGAAACCTTGATCTCTACCTATTACTGAAAAATGCCTGCATTAAACACCTAGTGTATTGTCTTGCCTACACCCGCACACAATTAGATACCTTATAACTTGTGAATAGAGCTGATAATGGTTTGATTACAACCGCTCAAAGACCTTGGCGCTTGGCCTTGCTTCTATCTGCCGTTCTTTCCGCCTTCGAACTTCGAATGTGTTTTTTATTTATCGGTGTTATTCTTTTAAAAAAAATGTGTAATCACATGTATTAAGAGTACTATTTACGGAATCACCTTGGGTTTGTTTTTGCGAAAACAAAAGTCAATAAAACTGGAAATGTGGATGTTGGTAATGACCTACTTTTGGGGATTTATGTCAATTTTATGTTATTTTTATTTACATGTAACTTTCACATGAACCAAACTGTTTATTACCCTGTCATATCAGCAATAGAATAATTTTGTCAAATTACTAAACAAGTTAAAAGGTAAATTTAAACCGTTAATTTTTTTTTTAAATAGTCGTATCAATATAAACAGTGTAAAATGTAACATGACCTAATTTTGTTATCTGTCAAAAATTCAGAATGCTTCGTTTAAAAAATTGGTGTGTGTGAGTTGCGAGTGGCGTGGCGAGTGCGCATGCGTAATCGTCGTAAGTGTGTCATGATCAGTGGGTTAAGTTTAAACCGATTGGAAGGCCGGCGCCAGCGCAGGCTTCTCAAGGTCGTAGGGGGACTATTGAAGGGGGATTCGGGAGCTCCCATACTGTCAATGGCAGTAGGCCCCCCTCTTTTTGTATAAAATTAAGGACTTGATAAGTTGGTGTTTTTTTGTTCACTTTTACAGTTAAAATACTCCCGAGTAGCGGCACGGAGAAGAATAAATCAGGAACAATGAAATCACACTGGGATTTATATTTACAGGCACGTTTCAGGCTTTGGCCGAACGTGTAACTGAAAGACAGAAAAAAATCCCTCTCTAACCTTCAGACACTTCACATGGTGTGCCTTAGTATGGATAAAACAGCACGCAGAAAGGTACACTCAATAGCATATCAGTAGAAACACTTTTGGACCTTATGGTGTGGTAATAGAGTTGAAAAAGTTTCCACTGACGTGCGGTTGACAGTACAAAAAGTAATCTCTTTTTTTTTCATCGCAAATCGGCTTTTTCTTTCTTTCTGATCTGAGTGAAACGGAAGATATCTAGCTCTCTATGTCTTCCTCTGTCTACAGCACAATTCATACCTTCCGATCCGATTGTCCGATTATCGGATGAAATTGGATAATGTGTTGAACATATTGTACTACACACACAATTGTACTACACATGATCTGATAATCGGAAGATCGGACGATCGGATCGGAAGGAGTCGATCGTGCTTACGATTCATGCACTCTGATTGGTCTACAACCAAAATAATGTAGCTTGATTAAAATAATGAGAGCTAGATGGAGCGATGCTTCAGATATTGGAGCGATAGAGACCGATATGGCTTCGTCCAGCTCCACACATAGCTGTCACACAATAAAGTAATTGTACTATCATACAGAACGGACACTCTCCGCTCCCCTTGCAATCGACCCCGCACCCCCGCGCGCACCCGCCCGCGTGATTCTCGTGATCCTTCTGAGGGTCTTTTATACTGAATCTTGTTTACTATTATATATTCTGTGACTGAATATGCGGGCTTACGCATCCTTCCAATTTAAAATTTAAAATTCGCGCTCGATGTATGTAGGGGTGTAGCTATGTCCTGTAGTTATTCTTATTCAGGTACATTATTTAGACAGTAATTCTTCACATCTCCGCACCGCTTCAGTAAAAAGCATCTTAATGCCATAGATTTAAAGCACACCTGCTACAATGAAGAGTCATTATTCATACATTGAACAACAGTGCGTCGTGACCCGCAAAATCTACCTGCGGCCTTGCTAAGTTCCGCTGTTGCAACTCAAATATAACAACGATACAAGTCGAAGAAAAAAATACGTTTCTTGTAGTGGCACGCATAGATTTTTTTAAGTATTTGTAGTTTTTTTTTATAATTTGTTAGGATTCATCATAGTAAAATGTATGTTCTGAGGTTGCAAAAAGATAAATCTTATGATTAGAAAGATACAATACTGCCCTTTAAATCCTACACTCAGTCGACTTAATTTGTATTTCTAATTAGGATTCTGAATGGTTGAAGTAAATATTTCTAACTTATTAAACTTATTTACTAAATTTAATTACACTAGACGAAATTTAGCCATAAATCAATAAAATTTTAGGAAGTTATAATATGGGCTTAATGTTCGCAGACACATGAATGGCATAGATTTGATAATTATCAAGTAATCATACAGAAATGACAACCTCCGCCACCCCGCCATGTCTGCGACCTCCCGTCCCCCGCTTCTCGCGTAGCTATTGCTACACGGTCCGATATTAAGCACAAGTCACACTGAGGCGGTAGCGGAAGCGTTCCGGTGCCAGTATTTTTTGTAAAGTATGAGTTCTTATGCACCCTGTCACATTGAAAGCGGTCGCGGCGCGGCGCGGTGCGGCGCGGGAGCGGCTGGGCCGCTAGTACAACCCCGCGGACCGGGCGCGGCGCGGGGCCGAACTTTCGGCGGGAGCGGGCGCTGTATTCCATTGCGTTCAATGCAACCCGTCACGTCACACAGAGCGGCAGCGGCGCGGCGCGGCGCGGTGCGGTGCGGTCTGGGCGCGGACTTTGACGTTGTATTTTTTTTTACAAGAATTTTGCGGCTTTGCGCAGACTTTTTTTAGGTTATCAGTTTGGTTTTTTGTTTAGAGCAAAGGATTTACGTCTTTTGAAGAATCACAGATAATGTCACACCGACCACTACCGCCCCGCTGCCCGCCGCGGTTTCCGCGCGGTACCTCTGTGTGACCGGTCCCGGAACGCTTTCGCTTCCCGCAGGTCCGCCCCCGGACCGCTTTACCGCTTGTACCGCTCTGTGTGACGTGGGCTTTCGTCCGCGATGGGCGATCCGCGGCAGGGCGGGAGCGCATGCATTTAAGGACACTGTCAATCAGCAGGTTTATATATTGGTATATTCAAGAAGTTAATTCATGTATCAGTACATATTCAACAGGTTGATTCGAGTATCAGTAAATGCTTACTAAGTTGATTCAAGTATGAGTACATATTCGCCAGGTTTATTCAAGTATCAGTACATATTCATTTGATTCATGTCATCCAACAGGTTGGTTCATGTATCAGTACATATTCAACAGGTTGATTCAAGTATCAGTAGATGTTTACCAAGTTGATTCAAGTATCAGTTTATATTCAACAGGTTGATTCAAGTATCAGCACTTATTCAACAGGGTGACATCGCGCACAACAATACGTATAGCGTTTGGGGACCCTTGAAATAAGGACACGTAAAATGGTCTGGTGCATTATTACATATGAAGTTTCCAAATATTCGCAAACTGACGAGATGGTAATGAGGTAATAATGACAACTGTTTTAGTGTTACAAGGCCATGAGGTGGTAATTTTGTTTTGGAGGATGCATAAGAAAAAAACCGTCAAGTGTGGGTAGGACTTTAGCTTGTGTTTTGCAAGTTTGTATCATAATTTTTAATCTTAAGATTACATTGACAACCATAAAGTTTAGCAATCAAAAGTATACACAGGGTGTAATAAAAGTACAATGAACCTTCTAAGGGGTGATTCTACATCGATAAAAAATTGTAAGAGATTAAAAAAAACTTATTTTAATATATTTTATTTTTATTTTAGGTGATCATAAAAGAAGATCACAAAACATCTTTTTTTGCTTTACCAGCTGATCATACTGGTTCGTTAACCCTCATTTAACACTTCTTCTTGAACTAAAATTTAAGAAAAAGTTTTTTTTTATATTTTTATACAATGTTTTAGTGATGAAAATAGGCCCTTTAGAAGGATCATAGTACTATTTTAAGACCCAGCCTGTATATGCAATGATACTTGCTTGAAAATAAAGGAATTGTCGTTATGCTCTACATTATTAAATAATCTACCAAGTGATTAATTGGTCATTATGAATAATCGTACCATCTTACAATCTGCGGTCACCAACAACCGAGGTCCATGGTGCCAGCCGTAACGCTAACAAGCTTGGCGACTATGGTACTTCCCCTCCACATTGTTTCAGCAAAAACTGGAATTCTGGAGGGAGTTCCCTGTCCTGTAGTGGACGTTTCATGGGATGTTATGATGAAATAAAGAAGCCCGGGTAAGAGGGCTTCCCTCAACACCCGAACCTACGACCGCCAAGTAGGCCGTAGACGACCCACAGTTAGTTTGATGAAATAAACATTTTAAGTGCAAGTATCACTTATTTTCACCTTTATTTGAGGTGGAGGTCTGTGGTCTTTGCCTACCCTGATGGGAAAGAGGCGTAATGTTATGTATGTGTCGCAGAAACATTGTATAATTCGTCGTTTTACATCATGCCTTGGCATTCTACAAAATGCCGAGAAATGTTTAATTCGTCATTTTACATAATGCCGCAGCAATTCACAAAATGGCGCGTTATTTGTTTCTGGTAGTCGAAAGGTAACCTAACCCAACCTAACCGATCCCGAGCAAGGAATTACCGTGGCTAACAAACCTAAAATGCACCAATGGTCTAAATTCGTTTACAATCTGCCGGCGCTGTTTTACAATTTGCCGACCGTTTACAGTTTGCCCGCCGTCTGCGACATATGTATGTAATTTGAATAATCGGACATTTTGAATAATGACCAGGACTTAATCACTTGGTCTATAACATATACATACAATAGCAAGGTTGATTCACTGTTTACGATGGCTCGTCGTTCTCTATTTCATAATGAGGAAGCAAACGTTTAAATCAGTATTATGACGGATTGCGTAGTAATTACAATTTTAATTTGAATACATACAAATACATACAGTTTAATAGTAAACAAAGACGAACGAATATTTGGGGTCTTTAAAAAAGCCCTTTATAAAACTTAAAGTCTAGAATTTTACAGCACAAATACGTAGTAGGTCGTGTGGTGCCGGTAAAGATCGAACCCATCTTCACTCGTGGGTGTCATAAGAGGCGACTGAGGATTTGTAAACCGGAGGGTGGGCAGCAACATCTTTCTGTGTATCGTACTGTCTTACATACTGCGGTCACCAACAACAGCGGTCGCCAGCCGCAACGCTTACAAGCGTGGTGACTGTGGTAAATCCCCTCCAAAGTACCATGCGTTTTTGCTGGAATTCTGTAGGGAGCTCCCTGTCCTGCAGTGGACGATTCGTGGGATGTTATAATGATGATAAATGTGTAGCATTTATGGGAGAGATGAACGTACTATAGTCATCGTCATCACCGCGGCGTTTGGTCACTGCTATATGATAGTAAGATAGATAGATAGATAGATAAACACTTTTTTAAGATAATCAGAAGGAACTCACAGAAGAAGCTGCGAAATAAATTTTCGATATACTTTCAGTTTTTTGATGAAAAACCTTCTTTTTGTAACTTACTTACTAACTTAACTTAACGAAGAGGAGAAAACAGAAGAAAACCTAGGTTTTTGATTAAAAACCCGATGTCATCATAAAGCTACGACATACCTACACTAGTAACCCAATTCACAAGAATGCCAAACATTATCTATAGACTAGAAAATAATAATTAATAAATTAGACTTTAGTATCTATCTAGACTCAAAAAATCAATCGAAATGAAGATACAAAGTAGCTAATTAATAAAGATATAGACAGGTCTCATAACTTTGATAAAGATCAAGAAAGTTTTTCGAAGTTTCTTAATACTTCAACTTCCTTCATTATAGAAACATTTCGTAAATAAATCGATAGATAATAAAAATACTTCAAATATTATCTTAACTAATAACTTGATTATAAATGCGGAAATATGTTTGTCTCGGCTTTCTTTATATTTAGGAAGAAATGAAGTAGTGATGTGAGGAGGTCTACTCCAAACTTACGACAACGTGAACGATTTAGACTACAGAACTGTTTTTGGTCGTCATATATAAATGACAGTGGAAGGTTTTTTCTCGTTTTTTGACCTCTGTTTTTTAAAAAGATTTTCAGTTACATGGGATCCAATTCTTGAATATAACCGAGTGATTTTCGATATATTTAAAATTTATAAAGAATCCTGTTAAACACTCAAATTGTCGAATGTATGATAATTATAAAAAAGTTTTATTAACATATTCTATGGTAACTTTTTAAGAAATTTTCGGAGCTTATCTATATTTTTAAAATCTCGAAAATAATGGTTTAAGTAACATGCAAAAATTTCTGTATTGATAAAAAATAAACATGTTCACAGACAGACTTAAATAAATAAATATAATCTTTGCGTTCAAAAACCGTATTCGAGAACTATAGAAGCTCCATAATTGGAGCATAATTGGATTATATAATTATACATATTAGATATAGGTCTCCAAAGGATTCTTTGAGGACTCTTTGAGGATTCTTTGAGGACGCCTTTCGGTGATATGATTTATGTTGATAAGGAAAATCACTACTTATTTTATTTTATTTGTAGCCTCACATCAGATTATTTAGTTTTTTACTAAACTTAAACATTGAAATTAATTTCTGTCTGCCTCTTGGCAAAGGCTTCCTCCAATCTTCTCCATTCCTTTCTGTCTTGTGCCACTCTTGTCCAAGTTCATCCTCCCACCTTTTCTTTTGACGGCCTCTAGCTCTTTTTCCATATCTAGGACACCAGTGTAATAGGCTTTTGCTCCACTTTTCTATGCGTCTTGCCATGTGGCCTGCCCACCTCCACTTCAATTTCTTGATTTTTAATGTCACATCCTGCACTTTTGTCTTTTCTGTGATAGTACTGTGTCTTATCTAACTGTACATAATGTAACTGATTAAAAGCTCCCACAGGACAGGCCTTGCCTAGTGTGGGAGTTTTCGCCAATAGCTAAATGAGACCAGGATTTAATCAATTAATTTGTAATATTTATACTTAATGTTCTATTTTTGTAAATCTCACAATATTTGATTGATCGATAAATAAATTATTTATTTATTTATATTATTATTTATTTATCTTGTCAATTTTTCTTTTTCCAGTCGTTGGCATGTTCTTAATTTATTCATTTGTGTTTTAGTGAGAGCCCATGATTGGCATCCATAAGTCAGGACTGGCAGTATGCATGTGTTGAACATCTTTCCTTTTACTTTCGCACTCAGATCCCTACTACTTACATTCAAAGAAAGAGACAAAACCTAGTTCACCTAAAGTCCAATTGTCCAAAAAGATTGACGTAAGCGCACCAGATTTGTCGATGCACCGAACGTAAAAATTCAGGGCATGTCGCAATACTGCACAGTTGCATATAACACAATATCATTACTCAATGCCTGCCCCACTTTTATCATAATGGAAAATAAGCATTATTATTTAGTTGTTATTGTAATTACAAATGTTAAGGTTTGAATAAATTTGTAATAAATCTTTTGGAAATAACATTTAAGGGCGCCCTAAGGGCTCGTTAAAACTGTGATAGCGTTGGGCAATGCTTAATTAAATAATGTCAACCTCCGCGCCTTTTGCTAGCCCAACGCACAGAATAAAGTAATATTACTATGATACAGAATGGACACTCTCCACCCCCCGCCCGCAATCTACCCCGCATCCCCGCACCCGCCCGCGAGATTCTCGTAGTCCTTCTGAGTCTTTTGCACTGTAGTGGACAATGTACAAAGCTCATATTGATAGAAAGCTGCAAATCGATGTACGGCATTGCCGTTTGGTACACAGGTACTTTAGGTTACAACAATATTTTTTTCCGGTAGCTCTTAAAAATCCTCCCGGGTAGGGGGCAGCTATGACGTCATCAATTTTTTGTATGGGATTTTAAATTTTTTTGTTTCGAAACTTATCGTGTGTGATATCAAATGCAAGGGCATCATATGCCGGTTCCAAAAATATACTACACCATTACCTTTCGGCCACCTGTTTTGTAAAAATCTTAGAAATATTTTCAAAACATACCAAGTTTGGGCCCCTCCAGGCAGGAGATGGGTTGGTAAGTTTTTGTAAAAGATACGCCAAATGTCTCGTAATATACTCATGTCTAACGTCAAAAAGGCAATTTCCAAAATATTAATATTTACTATTTTTTATGATTTTTTTTCTTCAGTATAAAGTTGGACATATCTCCGAGATTAAAATTTCGAACACTTCAGTACTGTGCTGGCTGTTATTGTGTTTTATGGTAGTGGAAGTTCAAAGGTGCCCATGGTGAATACATACGGTGAAGAGCTCATCAAGCTTGACACATTGGACTGTACCGTTCTTATTTCAATAGACGTACGGGCTTAAGTCGCACTGCGAGTGTCAAGCTTCATTTCTGTGTTCTATGATTCTTTTGAAGGTAGTAGGTAGCGCTGAATTTGTTATTTTCATTTTTGTTGCTTACTCGAGGGATAAATTGAATTGACGCCATTTTTGATCACTGTCTTTACTTGATTGCGCTATTCTTTACATTCAATGTTACCTCCTTAAAAATATGTACATATTCCGGTCAACTCGCTTGTTAGCGTTACGGCTGGCACTATGGACCGCGGTTGTAGGTGACCGCAGTAAGTAAGGGCTCCCGCACACGACCGAGAATCGGTGGCCGATTTTTTGTCGGCATCCCGCTCTTACGTGTTATCACCTGGATCTTCCGTCCTTGTCCTGGGCGATAATCGGCCACCGATTCTCGGTCGTGTGCGGGAGCCCTAAGATGTAAGATACAAAGGAGGATGCTAATGCCCATCCTCCATTTAACCCTTAGTCGCCTTTTACGACAACCACGGGTATGTATGGGTTGGTACTATTCTTTGCCGGCACCACACGGGACACTATGGTACTTCCCCTCCACATTTTTCCAGCAAAAGCTAGAATTCTGGAGGGAGCTCCCTGTCCTGTAGTGGACGTTTCATGGGATGTTATGATGATGATGATTCCGGTAGATTTGTAGTAGAGGCAGAAAAAATCGTTTAATATAAGATCCACCGACAAAAGTTAAGCAGTTTTGTATATTAGATATTAGACATTTTTCTTCTGTTTTATGAGAATAAAATAAAGTATAATAATAGTATAGAAGGCGAAGACCAGCTGACTTTAGTGTAAAAATAAATGAACTAAAAAAGAAACATATCTGTGAATCAGCACACTTTTTCAGCATCTATTTCAGTCTAGGCAGACAGTCGTCCCGCCTGCAAATAGCCCAGTCGTATCGTTAGGCCTTGGCCCTCCTTTAGGCCGGGTTTTACGAGTTCCCAATCCACTCGATAACCTCATTCTTAGATAGTCCCAGATACTTTGTGAGATAGTGATCGCTAAGAAAGTCAAAGTCCATTTGACGGCGTGAAAACTCTGACGAACTTTTTCAAACTAACCTAACTGGAAAGCTTCTAGTTTCATATAAAGCACAAGTCCGATCCTGCATAGAGAATTGCAGTCATCTTTGGGATTGCTCAGACAAAAATCAACTAGCAGCACTTGACTCGATGATCGCAGAGCCAAGAAGCTCGTTGGTGATCGAATCTCTTCAAGTCGCGAGTGAATAGGCTTCTTCTGGGCAAGCATCGTCGACCTCATCTCTCTCTCCAAGACTAGATCGAGGTCAAGAGTAAACCCATTTTCAATAAATAAAAAAAAGATGCTGGTGAAATCCAAGTTACACAGTCTCGATCACCATCGCAAGGTTGCATGTCTGTCGGTCTTTTACAGATTGTCGGAGAGTGTGCTCAAGAGCTCCACTTATACCACGCTTATTCCACCATCCCCCTTCTACAATCCACCCACACTTGGTTGATATTTCACACATTCGCTCAAAGCGCTTTGAAACATCTTTTATTATGCGCACGGAAGAGTGGAATTCTCTGCCTGCGTCTGTGTTCCCGACTTCATATAACCCGAATCCATTCAAGTTACAAGTAAATAGGCTTCTTCTGGGCAAACTCGTCCCATGGTCAAGTGTCTAACTTGACGTGCTTTTGACTGTACCTTTTGGGTTTTGTTTGTGGGTTTGCGTTTAGATTTTCCTACATTAGGTAGGTACACACGGCTGCACATCAAAAGAAACACTTTTGGACCTTATGGCGTGGTAATAGAGTTGAAAAAGTTTCTACCGACAAGCGGTTGACCGTACTTTTTCTTAATATGTCTCAAATACTCTCAGGTCCTTTCATTTGATTTAGAACTTCGTCGGAATTTAGTGGAAAGAATAAAAATTGTATATTTTTGAGAAAGTTTTAGAACAACATTATTTAAAAAATAATCTATAAATTCCGGTGAAGTAAGATGTCCGATAATTGAACTATGAAATTTTGTTTTGATGTTTTATGTAAAAACAGAGCGTTTTATTTCTCTTTTTTTTTTAAAGTGTGACACATGAACTCTGAGAAACCAAGATGCCTTGTCTTTAAAAAAAAATAAGTATATACCTACTAATTGATAAACCAATAATATTGAAAGCACATTTTTCCTTAACAGGTGCAATGTTACCACAATGCTGTGACAAGAAAAACCCTGAAGGGAATAGTTACTAAAATAAGTCGCTAGAAGAATCCGGTAGTGTCACTACCAGTAACAATTAGACAGAGACAGCGATATGTAAACACAACGAGTAGGAGAGGGAGGGAAGTAGCAAGGTTGATCTCATGGTCACGCGTAGTGTTGTGTAAATTTAAATGCATTTAATTTTTTATTGAAGTTTAATTGTATATTTTAAAAATGGAATTTGGTCGTTGATCATTATCTAGGCACACCCCGGACACTATAGTCTAAGCAACGAAGCGGATCGTTGTATGAAGACCCCCGCATCAAATCCTCAGTCGATGAAACTTTGCTGGGGTATTACACTACATGAGACAAACATTCTACAAAAAAAAATCGGCACATTTAATTTTTCCGTACAAAAATTACAAAAAATTTATGAAAAATTTATTTTGTAAATTTATTTTTGGATATTTTGAATTTACATTTTATTCATGATTCTTTATCATCCTATCAAATACAATCTGCCTGAGAGAATTATGTTGGGGTCAACTGCTTGGTTGCCTACACTACTACTAAGACCCTCAGAAAGAGCACGAGAATCACGCAGTCGGGTGCGCGCGGGGGTGCGGGGTAGATTGCAAGGGGGGCGGAGAGAGTCCGGTAAGAGGTAAGCATGTTACATCCTCGACCCAATCGTTACTTACCACCAGGTGGAAAGTCAAATGCTCACCTTTATAAAAGAAAAATTCAAAGGTAAAAGTATGAAAAGCCCTACAGCCATGTCCTATGTTTTCCTAATAAAAATTGAGTTAAGAAACAACGTAGGTACTTGAATTTCAGACCTTTATTTTATTTACTTATTTAATTTATTTATTATCATTTATTACAATGTAATTACTTACTGGCATTATATATTTAACTGCGAAAGGCGTTATCTCTAGTCTGTACGTATAAGTAATAATTATTTAACAATTGCAGGGTAAGTAAATTGTAGGTACTTAAATCCTGAAAATTAATATGAGATAGCATTAAATAAATGCCTTGACAAATTTACAAACCATGTAACGAATTACATAAATGCTCCTTAGATAGGTTTACTATAAGTAAAAATAACTAGGTCATAAATATATTATAAACAAAATAAAGTTACTATTATGAAATTTTTTATTTTAAAATACACGGATTGTTGTGATAATAACGTACATGGGAATTAATAAAGAAGTTGTAAAATTAACTGTTTACAAAATACATAATAGAAAAACCACGTAACTTCTAACAGCGATCTACGGGCTACCGAATATTCTCCAAAATTTACGGAGTTTTAAACAATTTGTATAAATACTTCGTCCCGTCAAGAAACGTATAAGTTACTAGCTGGTGCCCGCGACTTCATCTGCGCAGGTTTATAAATTGTAGCCTGTGTGTTATTCTGAAGTATAAGCTATATTATTGTAAAGTTTTATTAAAATCCATTCAGTAGTTTTTACGTGAAAGAGTAACAAACATCCATCCATCCATCCATACTTACAAACTAAAAATAATATTAATAGGAGTAGGATAATTAAACTTAAACCTTTATGATTAAACCATTAGACAAAAGTTGTTCTATTTAAGTTAATAATTTAATAACTATAATATTATCACGTGTCTCTACAGTGCTACTGATATTATCTATGTTTGATTAATATGTAGATATGTATGAGCAGTGATCTTGAAATGATTCCATGCATCATGATCTTGGATAAAATTTGACCTCCATTTTTGATAGAGTTATCTAATTTTGTTTAAAATTGTAACTTAGGTTTTATGAAACAAAATAACTAAACGACGTGACCTTGACTTACAAAGAAACGTACATTAAGCAGAGTTCTGTGTCTGGATGTTATTTATCTATTTATGTATGTATATCAGTCTCTGATACCCATAGTTCAGGCTTTGCCTAGTTTGGGATCGGATGAGTTTCTGTGAAATGTCCCCCAATATTTATTTATTTTAATGCAGAAGCAATCCAACTGAAAGAAACAAATATGGTAAAATGTTTGTTTACAAAAAAAGAGTAATATCGACAAGTAATTTCAATAATGTAAGAAAAGCGAAACAACAAAGAAAAGAAAACAGGAAAATGATCTATAATTGAATGGAATTTTTTCCATCAGATGGAATCTTTTCTTAAATTATCATGAAAAAGCTTATGAAAATGATGAGTTTTGATAAATGCAAAATTTTACTGCTGATTGAAATTAAATAAATAAAATAAGTAAGTATTGTGGGAAATTTCACAAACAGTCATCTGATGCCAGATTAGGCAAAGTCTGTATTGCCCTGGGCGGGGATCGAACCCGCGGCCTATGGGATGTAAGGCAGACTCACTATCAAAAACACCAACGGGCTTGTCAAATTGTTGAGGTAGTACACGGGTATAATCTCTTGATTGTCCTGTAGCACAAATGGTTGAGTACTATACAGGTTTATTTTTGGACCCAGCAACATACAAAATTTTGGCCAGGGGTCCATAAATAGCCCAAGAATAGTATAAGAATACAGGGCTATTTATGGACCCCTGGCCAAAATTTTGTATGTTGCTGGGTCCAAAAATAAACCTGTATAGTACTCAACCATTTGTGCTACTGCACTGCTGCTTTTATGTTGATTACGTCTCGTCAAGGTGCTAATGCCAATTTGATGACTCTTTTACCAGAAATTTCGTTGAAATCTGCACCCCACTTTATAATTCTCATAAATGCTGGGCTGGAGCCCCCGAACATCCATAGAGTCTGCGCTCGTATGTTCTTAAGATTCAATCATTTCGCACAACAACCTTATGGTGACAGCTTTGAATTCTTTCATTGCCCAAAAGTGTTGCCTTTAATGACTGAAAGCCCCACAGGCGCAAGCAGTAATGTCCACAAAAGGCCGACACTAGCGAGGCAAAGGCCATGCGGCTGACATAGACCTAGATACGGTGACATTGGCACTACATTCTGGTAGAGGCCACTCGCGCGGTTTATAAATAAAACGAGTTGCCATTGCGATCTGACAGACGGTTTTTGAATATGGAATGCGAATGCGATGCAAGAAAGACGTTACGTCACGTGTTGGCGCGAAAATCATGCGCAATTTTGTTGCGATTACAGTATTTATTTTACGGAAATTTTACTCAATTAATGGCAAACATTCTTCATAAATGTCACTTAAAAGAAAATATTAATTCAAAAAAGATTTAGACATGGTGATTGTTTTTTTTGGAAGTTCGCAAACCGTCTCAAGGCTAAACAAATTCTTATCTTTAGAATGAATGGAAAATACTTCTTCGCGTAAATAAATTAATTTATCAATTCATAATATCATTTCAACTTTAAACCAAAAACGTTTCGACGAGGTCACTTCCGTTGCTCCAAATATCAACGCAGCCTAAATTTAACAGCTGTTAAACTAGATATGGAACAATAAATCACTGGACAAGGTCTTCGTTTGAAATTACACTGTGTCATGTTATGAATGTTGTGGGCTGTGGTGTGGTACCCACGTGGTACGTAGTACTGAACTCACGCGGTGAAAAGTGCTAAATGGACGAAGGTGAAATAAATAAAAATCACATAGCCGTGTATATCACATATTATAAATAATCTTTTTTTTATTAACTAGCCTTTAATAGGTCCCACTGCTGGGCAAAGGCCTCCCCTCTATTGTGCCATTCCTCCCTGTTATGACCCTCCAACTGCCAGTCTCTCCAAAAGCTGTCAACTTTACAACCTTATACAATATAAAGCGAACAAAACTTATGATACAGTTGATATTTTTTGCGCTTAGTTAGTGTTAGCACTAAAGAAAATTTGGTAAAATTAAAGGGGTGTGAAAAAAGACTTATCCCGGAAACTACATACTCCAAGGAAAATTGGTCTTAAAAATAAACTACTTCGTATACGTAATGCGTCTCTTCAATTGCCTTGGGAAAAGTTGTTCAAGTTTTTAGTCTGTATCCAAAGTTTCAGTTAGATGTCTTTGAATAATATGATAATATTAGAACTAATAACATAGAATTAATATTATAATTATGATAATGTTTTCAATATCAAACATTATATCAATTTCTTAGTTCGCATTGCCTGATATTTTTAGGTATAATAATTAAAATAGATTTACATGCACTTGCGAACGCGTCTATACTCGTACTACGTACTTATTCATAACTGCATTAGGGTTTAATTGTTACACATGGTGACATGATCATGTAACAGTATGTAATAAAGTGACATTGTTGTATAATACGTCTTGACAGGTGCAGTTGTTGTGTATAGGCCTTGGTATAGGTAAAGTTCAAGGTCGATAGATATGAGATATCGCATAAACATTTTCGTAAATCATATATGTCTAAGGTTTTGCCATAAGTATGTTTTTTTAATTGACAATGGGCTTACTCTTGACCTCTATCTTGTCTTGAGGACAGAGATGATGTCGACGATGGAACGAGCTTGCCCAGAAGAAGCCTATTCACTCGCGACTTGAATAGATTCGGGTTATATGAACTCTGGAACACAGACGCAGGCAGAGAATTCAACTCTATAGCCGAAGTACATACGTGGTTCCTTGCTCAGTGAGTTCCGCAAATCTTTGGTTTGGAAGAAAAACAGCTTGAATAGTTGTTCAGTTCAAAAAGTTATTTAGTTGAAAAGGTTATTTAGATTAATTGTTATTTAGTTGAAAACGTAGAGCAATTTTGAAAAATGATAAGTTTGAATTTTATTCTGATAAAAACTATAATTTTCGCAATAACGGCCACACTGGCGGAAACAGTCCGTGACTGCCCGCCTGGCTCTCGTCTGCTGAGCCTTATAAAGTGTAAGCCTTGCGGCATCTATGGGGTGCGACTAGGTACTTCAATTTGCATCTTTCGCTGCCATTCGCTGGCATTTGCGAAAGATTCCAAAAAATATTACTCCTTCGTAATTTAGAGCGAGAGTGTGAAATGGGCGGGAAAATGTCCATAAAGACTTTACATAAAGTCTGTTAACATGTCGTTACCATGTTTTAATAATCGTACAGCGCCATCTATAAGATTCAAGAGTTTTTATTTCTAAAGTAATTTATATGGTTTCGTAACTCAAAAGTATAGGTCGTCTGTCTGTATGTCCGAATTTTAAAGGGCTGTATCTTTTAAACGGTAATAGGTAGCAAGTGTGATGTGTTTTTATGCGGTACGAGTATCCGAACAAATAATAAAAAAAATAAAAAGTATAAAAATAACGAGCCTTCAATAAAGTCTTCATACAAGAAACGTAGTTTTGAGTTTTGGAATGCTGAGAAAATATGTTTTCCTTCTACCAGCAAGCAATAAATCTTGACTAAAATATACAAATTCTAAAAGTTAATTTTAACTTTCATTTAAAATTAATTTATTTTCCCATTAAAAAAACTAGAATAGCCATGAGGCAAAAAACTAGTGCAACATTTTGGTGATATGAATATTAATAAAATAGACATACGCATTAGTCTTGCTATACAGAGAGGAAACGCTGCCGCGTACTGGGGACCATGTCTCGGGGGGACGCACTGGAGGAAATATTTTATTTTTAAGTAGATGAAGATAATCTGGTTTCGTATAAATTATTTGCGAGAAGAATAAAGTTATAAATAAGTATAAGTATAATTATAAAATAGGTATTAATTTGTATTAATTTTGGTTTCTATCTCTCATGTTTTAAACAAACAAAACGAGAAATACTCCTGAATCAGTCTAGCTTTTTTTTCTCAATCCTAAAGCCGTAGAAGTGGCAAGGTTTTGGGAGGAAAGTATTTGATCCGGTATTTGTACATTGACACGAAAATTACTCAAAGAATACTAAAACATCCCTGACAAGTAATACTTCTATGTATAGTTTTTCATATTTATGCAAAAAATCTAAAAAGTTTATAATGAGAAACATTTAAACTAAAAGTTACCTACGACTTATCAACATTTGAATATTAAAAACAAAGTCGAACACAGAAACCGCTTTTTTTAGCCGATTAAAGAATTTGCTCTATAATTATAAAACCATTAATCACAATAAAATTAAAAATGGACAAATTTCGAACAAATCAAAATAGTTGTTCGTCGAGTCGAAAGTTACGCCATGGACTGGGTTAATTAATTATTATAATAAATAACACTTTCCAAGCCTCATAGGAATAACTGATTAAAATAATTGACTTATGTAAGCTGTAAAGGTAGGCAGGTCTATACTATGTTATGTATAATAAATAATCTAAAAGATTAAACATACATACATAACATCACGCCTCTTTCCCGTTGGGGTAGGCAGAGACCACAGTCCTCCACCTGCTACGATCTTGACATACTTCCCTTGCTTCCTGTACTTTCATCAATCCTTTCATATATGCTCGTCGGTTTAGGGTACTTTTAACCTGGCCTTTATTCAGAACGTCCTGAATTTGGTCCTGGTACGTTCGCCTAGGCCTTCCCCTTCCAAAGTTTCCATTCACTCTCGCCTGGTAGATCTCTTTCGTGAATCTTCGTTCATTCATCCTCTCTACATGACCGAACCATCTCAGCATCCCTTTCTCGATTTTGGTCACTACGCCTTCTTTTACGCCACACCGTTCTCTTATCACACTATTTCTAATCCTGTCACTCAATTTAACACCAATCATACTCCTTAGCGCTCTCATTTCCACTGCATTAATTCTACTTTCATGCTTCTTCTGCCATACCCAGCTTTCACTGCCATACATCAGTGTTGGTACCAAAACACCCCTATGAACAGCCAAACGAGCCTTGTGAGACACCTTCTGACTCCTCATAAAGGCGTGCAGGGCACCATTCACCATGTTTCCAGCATTCACTCTTATTTCAATATCACTTTCACACTTTCCATCTCTCGTAAACTTTGAGCCCAGATACCTACACAAACTCCTTCACTTGTTCGATTAAAGAGTTCTAATTTTTTGCAAAACCTTTTCTGAAGGGCTCTGAAAGCTAAATGCCAAATGTTTTGTTGTATGAAACGTGTAAAGGTCAAAGTTGTTTACTCCACAAATTTTTTTTTGCCGATCAGTTGAAAGCAAAATTTTTCAAAAAGTCGCAAATCTAATTTAACATCTACAATGCAGGGTGTAAGAGAGTACCGAAAACTGAAAGGGCGAGCTCAGTCAATGAAACTGAACAACTTTCCCAAAGAAACATTTTCGGGAAATGAAAAAACAAATTTACCTCTCTATACAAACTGTTCGACCACGTTTCTTTGGGAAAGTTGTTCAGTTTCATTGACTGAACACGCCCTTTCAGTTTTCAGCACACCATCCCTTACCCTGTATCATTTGTTAAAAAATCGAATTAATTTTCTTTAAAAATCGATTTGCTCTATTTGTAGAATGGAGTATACAGGCAAAAGCATATTCCATCCCGCAACTTGGAATCCACGTGTCGTGCGCCCACGTGGCCAAAGGTCAAAGGCCTCGTACAGCCGCCCACATCACTACGTACAGTCAACACAATCAAGTTAGGTTTAGGTTAGGTTAGAACTCTTTGAACTAGGGCAATAGAGATTAAACTGTATGCACTAATTTTGACGACGATCACGTCAATCGAGACCAGTAACATAAATCCTACAACCTTTATTTTGTAATGGACGATGAATGTCAGTCCAATCCATGGCGACTTAACTTTCAGGCCTGAGCCCTGGTTTCCATAAAGTTTACATTTTATATTATTATTTTTTCTATTAAATAAAACGTTATACTTAATAAATAAAACGTTATTCTTAATAACTTTTTAAATTTATTATGGGCTTGTATTCTCCTCAATCTATCCTTGGGGACAGAGATGAGGTCAAAGATGGAACCACCTCATACAGAAGAAGCTTTCTTCAAAGAATTTTAATATAGGTAGGGTGTTGCCATAGTAGCCATGCCATACGGTGATACTATTTTAAGCCAGTACCGGCAATACAACGGGGAATTGGTACGAAAAATATGATTTTATGCAAAGAATTCGGACTCCTTGCTCCGCTCGGAATAAAAGGAACACTAATTTATTTTACTATGGGATGGCATCTGTCATTGTGTCCCAAGTTGAAATGTCAAATCATCAAACGTGATTTGACATTCTCACACAAAATTTACAGAACGACGCCCATGCCGTATTTACGATGACTGAATAAATGTCAGAATACCTTGTGACATATTTTCATTAATCTTCCTTCCATTACCCTTATATTTCTATGATTGTATGACTAGCTTTTACTCGCGACTTCGTCCGCATGTAAAAAAATACCATTGTACTTTACCTATCTCTGTCTGTGTATACGATACTACAACAAAATACCTGACAATACGAGTATAGTGCAATTAATTACCTGAGAGAAAGTTTAAAGAATGTGTAAAGCAAACATTATGTAAAAAAGCTTACTATAGATTAGATGACTATATCAATGACAAGGAGGTATGGTGCTCTGATATTCCAGCGAAACACATTGTAAAAATCCGACTCTTAAAGTAGGCCGTGCTGCAGTGGTTTCTTGCCGTTTCTTTTACGCTGCCATAGGACGATCCGAAACGGCGTAGACTCGCTCTATTTGCATTGTATTCTGCATGACATTCAATAAGTATTCTGTAAAGAATCTACATTGAATAAAATTATCTGAATCTTAATCTGAATCTATCAATATAAAAATGTTTCAACCCTTTACAGGCAAGCTGCAAAGGCGGTCGATATATCGACCGCCTTTTTTCCAATACGTATAAGGTCTGTTCTCCTGTTTGATACGATATTCTAGTGGGAGTTGTATGAGAATTGAAGTTGTCGTTAAAGCGACCGCTTTCGCAGCTTTTTGAAATTTGCCATATACAGGGTTTAAAATCGGTTTGGTAGTTTTTGCTGCGACTTCTCATTATGGTTGCGAAGTCGTTGACACGAGCCTCCGCAAACATACCGGAAGCGCTGCAGCGCCACGACAGCCCCATCATCAGCATCCTGAAGGTGTTAATATACTGCAAAGCTGCATTTACATATTTTGGGAAATACGCTTTTTTTTACTGTCACAAGTGAGCAAACAAGCAGGTGGCCCACCACCATGACAACCACTGTCTTATTAGAGAAATAATTTGACACTAATAAAACAGCAAAGCGCGTTACCCACGCTGAGAACTAAGACGGTACGTTTCACGATCTAGCCTTGAGGACAGAGATGAGGTCAACGATGGAAAGAGCTTGCCCAGAAGAAGCCTATTCACTCGCAACTTGAATAGATTCGGGTTATATGAACTCGGGGACACAGACGCAGGCAGAGAATTCCACTCTTTGGCTGTGTTACTCAGAAACAAAAATTAAAAGGCTGGTATTAAACTTCATGAGTACTTGGCTCTATAGTCAGGCTTCTACAAAGCTAAATTTTAAATTCTCAGAATCAATAATTCATTTCCGTTTCAGAAAATTGGAGAGTACCAAGAGAGTACTACGCAGTTCCGTAGCTAATGACTACGGCGTAGGCGTCTCGTAGCTCGGCTACACGGACCAACAATAGACCTTTAAAAAAAAGTTTCTTTTCACCTTATTAAAAATTTGTATTTCTTTTTTACTAAAACTGTCACCAAGTTTTTAGAGTAGATTAAAAAATATCTTATTAACGTTGAGATTTTAGTTGTTGACTGTTGTCATTTTTTTTTTCAACAAAACAGACTTAATGTTACTTTAAAATTAAGTAATAAACATTGAACCGCTGCCTTCATCTTTTAGTGTAAAAGAAAATATGTCGGATAACAATTTTGCAAATTTTCTTAGCTGCATCTTTAAGCCTAGAAAAAAGGGCTCGTGGTCGATTCACTCTTTAGAGAAACGTTCGCCGTGGTCAGAACCCGGTTGAGTGACCGCTAGGGGCACAATTGAGTATTTCCGTGCTTCAGAAGGCACGTTTAGCCGCTGGTCTCGCCTACCATCACTGATAATAGTGGCCAAGCCTTTTCAAATCCCCTAGGTCTGATAGCCAATTTTTTAAAAAAGGAAACCGATATACATTTTACGCTGTACAAAACAAAATATATAGAAAGGAACGCGGCCTTATCGCTGAAATCGACCGTTTCCAAACAACCTTTGGGAAAAGCAATCCATTATACTAATGCTAGAAATAGAAATAATAATAATGGAATAAGGAGAGAAATTAAATGATCTATAAAGCCTTGTATCATGTATCAATACGGTTTCCAAGAATGAGCGTAGCAGTTGTAGTGGTTGCTAGGCAACGCTACACGTGCCGCCCCCTCCCTTTCCCTTCACCCCGCCCGGGATACCCTACCCCTCGTACTACGCTGCCACTTCACTATCATAACGAGACTCATTCAAACTTTTCGAATACTTATAACTTACTCTATTTTAATAAAAAAATATATGAAAATGTGGGTAATTCTAATAGAGCAAGTATTATCGGCAAACAATGGTATAAATTTTTAGGGTTCCGATACCAAAATGGTAAAAAAAAGGAACCCTTATGGTGCCGCTCAGTCTGTCTATCTGTTCGTCTGTCTGTCACAACTCTATATCTCAGCAACCACTCATGCTATCGACCTGAAATTTGGAATAGTTTTAGAATATAGTTGCCCAACTTAATTGCACATGAAATTTTTTTGAAAATAGTATGATTATTAATGTAAAGGGGGCCAAAATAGGGGCCTAATTTCTAATTGTCGCTTCTAGGTCGAGGGGGTATCATATGAAAGGGCTTTACTTGTACATTTTAAAATATATTTTTGTATTTTTTTAAGTTTCTTAGTTTTCAAGTTATGATGAAAAATGTCAAAAAAAATACCATCCCCCCCCCCTTATCTCCGAAGTTTGAGCAAGGAAAAATCTGAATTAATTACAGTTGACAGAAATTTATATAAACTTTACAGCAAAAATAAAACGATCTTTCGAAGTTGCACAGTTTTTCAGAAATCTGCAAAAAACCTTTACAAACAAATTTAGTTTTGCGGTCCTGAAAATGGACTTTATTGCTTCCAAAAAAAACTATAGGTATATCGGAACCCTCGGCGCGTGAGTCCAACTCGCACTTGACCGGTTTTTTTTTTATTAGTCAAAGCATGTTTTTTTGGACTACAAGTGAACATACGAGCAAGTGGGCCACCTCACGGTAAGTGGTCCACCGCCCATAGCATCCACTGTCTCATTAGTTATGGCATTATTCGACACTAATAAGTCAGCAAAGCGCGTTACCCACCTTGAGAACTAAGATGGTATGTCTCATGTGTCTGTGATATTCCAAGGTCCCTCCCTCCCTCACCCTTCGAACCATAACACAGCAGTGCAAACAGGCAAGGGGGTTTCCCCGGACGGACTTTGCACAAAAACCTACCACCTTATAAAACTGTTAGAAGAGAAATCAACCTTTATGTACGACTGTACGTATTACTAGTCTATGTACATGAAGTATAGTAACTAAAGTAAGTAACTAAAATAATTTTCGTAATTTGAATTACTGAAATAGGAATTTGTCCTGTTTTTCGAACACCTAAGCTCTATTACAGGTATTATGGTCTATATAAAATAAAAATAATGACAAAAATAAAAATAACATAAAAGATATTATAAATATCCAGCTTCCGCCCACAGCTACGCCTACAAAATCCTCCGGGAATAGGCATTTTCCTTTGTAACGAATAACAAATATTTTATTGCAGATTTATGGCTTAATACGAATCTCTCTCAGTTTGTATTGTGTGTGTTTTTCGGAGTTTTTAAATATTTATTAAATTTGTATAATTTATTCCTCTTTTTTTTCCTGACATTGATAAAAAAACTGGACTTTACCTTAAAATTCACCTCTTATGGCTACTGCTATAGATGACTCTCAAAGATTCTTGTAACAGCAAGTTTCAATGAGCTATGTTTTAGTTATTGTGATTTTTTTTACATTGCCACTACGCCCGTTAATTTATACAAATACATTTTTCCACAGGCATAATTTTAATACTAGAAATAAGCACAAAATTGATCAGCCATATACTAGACTAGCTGTGCCCGCGGCTTCGCCCGCGTGATATTCAGACAATGTGCAGTCCCTCCCTCTCCCACACCCTCTCCCCCTCCCTCACCCACTCCCTCTCTCTTTACCTCCATCCCACTCCCTCTCCCTATCCCTGCCCCTAACCCTACCCCTCCGTCTATGCCGTCTTAACCGCTATCCCTATCCTTATATAAACATAGAAACGACACCCATATTGATTTTTAGACATTTTAACCCTATCGCACCCCAACCCCATCCCCAGGGGATGAGGGTATTTCACGTCCACCACCTTAGATTTCAAAATTTTTGTAGTTTTCGTAATCAGCGATCCGATAAACCATACAAACGACACCCATATTGATTTTTAGACATATCAACCCTATCGCACCCCAACTCCATCCCCAGGGGATGATGGTATTTCACGTCCACCACATTGGATTTCAAAACTGTTATAGTTTTCGTAATCAGCGACCCGGTAAAACATACAAATGATACCCATATTTGTTTTAGACTTTTTCACCCCATTTCCCTCTTTAAGGGGTTGAATTTGGGGTGGAATTTCAATAACACAGATGTATGTTCCACAGAACTACAACCCTAATGCCTAAATAATAAATTTAGTGGATATTACTTTGAAATGAAGGAGTTTCAACTTCATCCCCCTTTTCACCACTTAGGGTGTAAAATTTTCAAAAACCCTGAGACACGAAAACTTAATTTTTAGTCGTCAGTCTAAATAAAATTTTTGAAGATCCTAACTTTAAAACTGACGGACTTTCATACAAACTCTCATCCCTTATTTCACCCCCTTAGGGGATGAATTTTGGAAAATTCTAAAACACGTACTTTTTTATTTTTTACTAAAAAATTAAAAAAAATAAAAATCTATTTATTCAGGCATCTGTGACCCACAAATTTAAAAATACATATTTAAAGCACAACAAAATTACAATTCAGAACCACAACATCAAAAATAAAATTCAATTTGTCTAATTTTATTAATTATAAAATTCAAAAATAAATCAAAGTAATTAATGTCTAAATTAAGGTAAATTTAAAATCACATTTAAATAAATTTAAATTTTGTCTACTTATTTTTTTTATTTTTTATTTTTATTTATTAAGGTTTGCCAACAGGTAATACACATAGACTTAACTCTACTAACATCTTTTACAGGACTTACATATAGGTACACCCAATTACAGGCAAACACAACATGCAATTTGAGTTTTTAACGTAAATACGCTACACTAAGAAACACAATTTAAAATTTAGTTAACCTAAAGATTACAATTTGGATTTGAGTTTTAGTTTAGACAATATATTTTTAAATTCAAGAAAAGAGCAGTTAAACATATCGACATTTTCGTTGACAAATAAAGTGTTGTATTGTCTGCATATCCGATTAACGATATTATAGAAGCCGAAGTTAGTTCTAGAGTACTCAGTAGCAAAAGGTTTGTAGTTACACAAACGAGATCCAGAACGAGGAACAGTAAAGTTTATTTCAGCCAATATATGTGGCGTGTCCACAAGGCCTGTTACGATCTTATAGAGAAACAGCTGGTCGTTTATCCACCGCCTGTCCTCCAATGAAATCAGTTGGAAATGTCCTAACCTTTTATCGTAAGAGTTGAGGTCCAGTCTTTTGTCATGCACCGCAAGAAAAAAGAGAAAACGTTTTTGTACTCTTTCGATCCTATCGATGTGAATATGATAGTGAGGACTCCAAACACAGGAGCAGTATTCTAATACACTACGCACTAAAGCGTAATAAACTATTTTCAATGGAGTGGTACTTTTAAATTTTTTACAGTTACGCCAAACGAAACCTAGCATTCGAAGAGACTTTTTTATGATTTCGTCGATATGGTCATTGTAGGAAAGCTTGCTGTTCAAAGTTACACCAAGGTCTCTGATTTTCGTGACTTCTTCTAGTTTGGAACCGTTAATTTGGTAGCTTGATTTGATTGGATACTTTTTTCTACAAAATGTAATAGCTTTGCATTTTTTACTATTAAGGGGGAGTTTATTTTTAACAGACCAAGCCAATATTCTATCGAGATCATTTTGCAATAGTTGTGAATCTAGAGAGCTGTTAATAATTTTGAAAAGTTTAAGGTCGTCTGCGAAAAGAGAGAATTTAGAATGGCGTATGACGGAAACTAAGTCGTTAATAAAAACTAAAAAAAGTATTGGGCCCAAGTGGGAACCTTGAGGCACACCAGAACTAGCTGTGAAGAGCTCAGATTCATTGCCACAAACAACAACTTTTTGGGATCTGCCACTTAGATACGAAGCAAACCATTTCAAAAGACTGCCATGGACGCCTACGTTATATAGCTTGTTTATTAGCAAGTAGTGATCGACTTTATCAAAGGCTTTGCTTATGTCTGTATAGATTGCGTCTACTTGCAAACCTCTATCGAGTACAGAAGAAATTTGTGATGTATAATTGGCCAAATTTGTTGCAGTAGACATTTTGGAACGAAATCCATGTTGCTCGGGTATAAGTAATGGCTTTAAATGAGACGTCAGTACTGGACAAATGAGGGATTCAAATACCTTAGCTAGAGTTGACAAAAGAGAAATAGGCCTATACTCTGTGATGTCCATTGAATTGCCGCTTTTAGGAATGGGTATAATATTGGCACATTTCCATAAAGAAGGAAAGACTCCGGTCTGAAGGGAATAATTAAATATTGTGTGTAATGGGTGACTTAGAGCTTTGGCACAGTTGGAAATAAAAATTGGTGGTATACCATCTGGTCCGCATCCCTTACGGCAGTCCAGCTTCTTAAGCTTTTTTTCTATATCTTGTTTGGAAAATTTAAGTCTCCCGATGACATTGTAAGACAAAAAATTGTTTCCGGGTAAGTGTAGGATATTATCAATAGGGCCGCTCATACAAGGATCAGAAGGTGAGAAAACAGATGCAAAATGATTAGCAAATCCGTTGCAAATTGAATTAGGAGTTGTCAATTTATTATTATTTAGCGTCATTTCGGAAGGAAATGAGCTATTACGCTTACGCTTGGAGCTTATGTAGGACCAAAAAGAATTCATATTGTTTTTAGCTATAGATGCTTCAATCTTACGTCGGTAATTATTGTAACAGATAGAAATTTGAATGTGACATCTAGTTCTAGCATTTGTGAAATCAAAATCATCTAAAGGGTTATTGAATTTTTTAAATCTCTCACGATATTTATCCTTTTCAATGATGAGTTTAATCAGGTTTCGTGTGTACCAGACTGGATAACAATTTCGTTTAGGTTTACACATAGGCGTGTGTTTCTTCACAATATAATTAACTATTTCGTAAAATTTGTCAATCATGCAGTCAACTGTAGGAATAGCCTTCAGTTTATAGTCCCAATCTATCGAGCTTAATTCTTTGTTTATTTCTTCATAATTAGCCTTGTAGAAGTTGTACCTGGCTATTGTTTCTTTTTTCAGGAAGCTTGAAGGACTTGAATTATTTAAACTGATTATAAGTGGAGGGTGATAGGACTCGACCTTTGTAAGAGCATAGTCAGCCTCGCTCAGTAATAATTAAAAAAGTCAAAGATAAATTAAATAAATAATAATAAAAGCTTAAATACAATATAATAAAAGCTTAAATACAAATTTCTATAATTCTTTCTACCTTTAAAACTGAAAGACTTATAGACCAACATACGGAAAAAAATCATCCCCTTTTTCACCCCCTTGAAGGGTGATTTTTAAGAAATGCTTAAAATACGTGTTTATTTATTTTTTATCAGAAGCTTAAATTCAAATTTGTGGGAATCTAGCTCAAGAAACAAAGGACTTTCATACAAACTTTCATCCCTTATTTCACCCCCTTGGGAGATGAATTTTCCAAAATCCTTTCTTAGTGGGTGGTTTTGACGCACGTAGAACCTGTGTACAAAATTTCAGATCTGTATCTATAGCGGTTCGGCGTTGATGAATCAGTCAGTCAGTCAGGACATGCTCTTTTATATATTTAGATTAAAGTCAATACATCTTTCGTTGGTCTGTGTATACGATACTACAACAAAATACCTGACAATATAGTGCAATTACCTGAGAGAAAGTTTAAAGAATGTGTAAAGCAAACATTATGTAAGAAAGCTTACTATTAGATGACTATATCAATGACAAGGAGGTATGGCGCTCTGATATTCCAGCTAAACACAAGAAACACATTGTAAAAAGCCGACTCTTAAAGTAGGCCGTGCTGCAGTGGTTTCTTGCCGTTTCTTTTACGCTGCCATAGCACGATCCGAAACGGCGTAGACTCGCTCTATTTGCATTGTATTCTGCATGACATTCAATAAGTATTCTGTAAAGAATCTACATTGAATAAAATTATCTGAATCTGACCTTACTATACGGTTGTCTGCGTGCAAAAGTCACTTTTGGAAGCTAGCGTGGAAAAGGTTTTTGAAATAAGAACGTGATCACAACCCGGACACTACATATAAATCGAGCGCGAATTTAAAATTGGAAGGTCGCGTAGGCCAGCTTATTCAGTACAAAACACTCAGAAGGATCACGAGAATCTCGAGGTCGGGTGCACGCAGGGTAGATTGCGGGAGGGGGGCGGAGAGTGTCCGTTGTGTATGATAGTAAGTACTATTACTTTATTCTGTGACGTGATTGTGAGTTGTGGTATAAGGACTAACGCTATTCGTTAACATTTTCCTCGCTATAGTGAGGTGAAAAATTGTGTGTTTCGCTCGGCGGCAAAGTTGTTTCGCGTCTCGTGTCTTGATTTGCTTCGCTCATGGCTCAATTCTAGAATCCTTCGCTTGCTCGAGTTTCACTACAAGGCACTCGCGCAAAATATCAATTTTGCTGCCTTGCATAACAAACTACTATTGTGTTAACGCATTAGTTTGAATTTTGGGATACCTTTTATGTTTAATATCGTATTAGTATGCAATGGAGTCTCCTTAGCGCCGATTATGATGTCGTCGATGTAAACTCCTGCAGTTTATTTATATCCCCTGCTACGGGTCTACGCTGTACTGCGCATTTTGGGGCCAAAGGTTACGGACAGGCACGGCTTGCGTAGTTGTATCATGTTTATACTAAAAATAATTAGCGTTCTACCCTCAATAAATCAACTGCAAAAATCTGTAGTCATACGTCTTCTTGAATTTCGTTAAAATATTTGGCTGCAAATAAGAATTGGACCAGACATTGAGCACGACCATTTTGTAAGCACGACAATCTATCTAGCAGTTTTTTTCTGTGAATGCCCATCTAAGGGTAGGTCATCATAACATCAGGACAGACGTCCAGCAAAAACGCGGGGTACTGTAGAGGAGTATACCATAGTCACCACGCTTGTAAGCGTTGCGGCTCGCGACCCCTGTTGTTGGTGACCGCATTATGTATGATATACTACAAAGAAAGATGCTGCTGCCCACCCTCCGATTCATAAACCCTTAGTCGCCTCTTACGACACCCGCGGGTAGTGATGGGTTGGTACTATTCTTTGCCGTCACCACACGGGTTAAGGGTAGGTACCACAAATAATAAGCCTTTAGAAAAATATTGTGAATATTGCTCTAAAAGAAATCTTGATAACTAACTGTCTTTCTATGACTAATTTTGCATATTGTTACAAGGGTTTGCTTGGGTTCGGATATTCAAATGATGAGATGGGGTATCTGTTTTGGATAAGTTTTGAGTCGAGAGTATTGTAAGTCCTTAGTCCGAGGAGTATTGGGATAGAGTTAGTCAGTTTCCATGGCTAACACGATACAGGCTTTTCTTGTTGAAGACTATCTTAGTCTGTTCTAAAGTTTGTGATGGATGAATTTTCTAAAGCATGAAAAACTCTCTTCAATTTTCACCACTAAGAGTCACCTCAAGACATCGCTTGAAAGTTCCACTTCAGGACAGAGAGCTCCCTCCAGACCTCCAGTAAGAACACGTGGTACTTAGGAGGGGGGATTTACCATAGTCACCACGCTTGTAACCTTTGCGGCTGACGATTGCTGTTGTTGGTGACTATTGAATTACCAAAGACGATTTTCATTCGGGTTGTTTACGAAGCCCAGTGATTTTCCTTATGAAATCAAATGGATTGACTGAAATAAGAACGGAACAAAGTCCAGTGTGTCGAGCTTGTTGTGTCCTTGATTGTACCATTATTACATAAGGCAAAACTTAGAACTACTCCGAACTAGTACTGACCTATTATATGTTTACGTTGAGCACGCAAGTTTCATGAATTTTATATTGTGTGCGTGTTGCCTTCCAATTCTAGGGGGTTCCATTGTGTTTTGTGAAAGGGAATCACGCTTGTACAATATTTTGATACTCATTACTCACTCGAATGAAGATATTTATTTATTTATTTTTATTAGGATATCTAACAGCTTTTCTTATAACTAAATTTTGAAAATACATGTTCTTTTACAAACGCCAATGATAGGATACCACATAGTATAATAAATATATATAAGTAGTAATAAATGTCCCGTGTGGTGCCGGCAAAGAATAGTACCATCCCATACATACTCGTGAGTGTCGTAAGAGGCGACTAAGGGTTATAAACTGGAGGATGGGCAGCAGGATCCTCCTGTGTATCAAACCATCTTACTTACTGCGGTCACCTACAAACGTGGCCCATAGTGCCAGCCGTAACGCTGACAAGCGAGGTGACTATGGTACTTCCCCTCTACATTTTTCCAGCAAAAGCTAGAATTCTGGAGGGAGCTCCCTGTCCTGTAGTGGACATTTCCTGGGATTTTATGATGAATAAATATCCTACAATCAATGAAGATTTTTTTATTTTAAGCTGTCAGTTTAGCTAAAGACGGATAAAGGAATGGCTGCAGGAAACTTGGAGATCCAACTCCTTTATTCCCAAATCAAGGTGTCCAACTGGTCAAGGAAGTTGTAGGTGATGCTTATCTCAAAGGCTGTCTCAAGTGTCAATCAGAACTAAGAAAACAGGCTGTTATTTTGAAATTCCAGTTAAATGACGGCTGGAGTAGGCTTAGGTACATAACTGAATTATACAGTGTCCACGAATCCGCAAAATAGTTTACTCTGAATTGTTTGTCAATCTCTCTCTCTTTTACTCTCTTAATCTGTTCTTTTTTGTATTTATATTATACGATCATGTTATTCATCGACATCTGAACAACTAATGTAATTTTGAATGTGATAATATGATATGAAGTAATCTAGTTCGCTGACCCGCACGCTTTTATTAATTTTCAGTAAAGTTATCACTTATTGCTCTATTCTCACTCAATCTTCAAAAAAAGCCAGCCACTGGTTTTTACACAGAGGAAAGCGACTGCCATTTGACCTCCGCAACCTAGAGGTCAAAACCGACCCAATCTTGATTAGGTTGTGCCAGGATAGTGGCCAACCTGATTAATATCAAATTGCATATTAATAAATTGTCAAACAGACTCAGTTCTGCAGAATCCGCATACGGTACAGTCACGAGCACATCAAGCTTGTCACATATACACAATGCGATCACCAACAACTGCGGTCCGTGGTTCCATCTACAACGCTAACAAGCGTGCAATTGTCGTTTTTGCCGGAATTCTGGAGGTAGCTCCCTGTTCATGGGATGTTATAAATGATGTCAGTTACATTAACGCCGCTTCAAAAATAAAGTAGCTCCATGTGAAAAAAAAAACATTATATACATAATGTTAATAATATTGTTTGTACAAAATTTCGCCTAAACTCACAATATATTTGAGTAACAAAATATTCAATCCGTAACACAGCTGCGTAGATTACAATCGATCGTGGGCGTTACTACGCGTACCAATGCGTACCGTCGCCTCGTCGAACAATAACAGCGGACGACAAGTAGCTATTAGAACACAGGCACAGAATAAAGCAATACCAACCCATACATACCCATGGGTGTCGTAAGAGGCGAGTAAGGGTTAACTGGAGGATGGGCAGCAGCATCCTCCTTTATATCTTACATCTTAGCCAGCCGTAACACTAACAAGCGAGGTGACTATGGTACTTCCCTCCACATTTGTCCAGCGAAAGCTAGAATTCTGGAGGGAGTTCCCTGTCCTGTGGTGGACGTTTCATGGGATGTTTGATGACTATCATACAGAACGGACACTCTCCGCCCCTCTTGCACCCGCACCCCCGCGCGCACCCGCCTGCGAGATTCTCGCGGTCCTTCTGAGGGTCTTTTGTACTGAATATGCGGGCCTACGCGACCTTCTAATTTCAAAGTCGCGCTTGTTGTGTACAGGGTTATTTTTGGACCCCTAGCCAAATTTTTGTATATTGCTCAGAACATGAAACTGAACAACTTTTCCAAAGAAACATGAGTCGAAAAACGAATTTTGTTTTTGGGTCTCTCATACAAACCTTGCACCATCAACAGTGGTGTTTGTAAGGGACGACCAAAATTTTTTCTCGGATTTCGACCCATGTTTCTTTAGAAAAGTTGTTCAGTTTCATGTTCTGAGCAATATACTAAAATTTGGCTAGGGGTCCAAAAATAACCCTTTAATGTGGTCGGGGGGTGACACAGGGTTGCGACAAATTGAAATATATTTGTATTTGGAATGTTAATAATTACGGAACAGGGGGCCTAAACAACGTGCCATTTGATGAAAGCAAACGTCATGAAATTTATGGGATGGCAAAAAATATTCGACTCTCCATACACAACGATAAAAAATCTTTTTTTTTTTTGGGAATTTCCAAAAGTCGTAGAACAAAAGTTGATGGATTTAGCCCCCAGCATTTAAAGATTTAACACCATTTTTTAAAGCCCTAAACAAACACGCTACAGTGAGTCTACTAAAGCCGCTATCCTCAATTCAGAAAAGAATTCGGCATACATTGCTCGTTGAAGTAAAGATATTGAAGTTAACAGAACCAAGCCTCCCAGCAATGTATGCCGAATTGGTCTTGGAATTTGGGAAGGTTTGATTGCGGCTTAAACCAGCACGTGTTTCTCCCTTAAGTTTTGATTTCACCCTTGACCTTAACAAAGCAATTCAGATTAACTTTCTACCAAAAGTAGGCAGTATTATAATTATAAAGTATGTGGGAGCCAATTCTTGAATAACACCGGGTGATAAAATATCACTTTTGAAACTTTATAAATTCAATTTAACCCTGATAAACTGTTAAAAATTAAATTAAAAAAATATGAACACTAACAATTATATACTACTTTATGTTTAACGAACATCAGTCGACACTTTTGAAAAGAAAAATCAGGGATATTGAATTTCTGGAGTAATATTTTATCAGACGGTGATATTCAAGAATTGGCTCCCTGGGCGACAGAGCTTCGCTCTGTATATTCTTAAACAAATAAGAGGTGGCGACGAAAGGGTTTCGAAAAAATAAATATTTTTCTTATTAAAAAAATGGGCAATCAAACGGAGAAAACGAATAATCCCAGTTAAGAGACCTTCATATTGTAATTTTAATCAAAATAGTTTAAGCCGTATTCGAGAAATCGTTTACAAATAATTAAACAAAAATTGCTTGTTTAATAGAATAGAATGTGTGTTCCTCATCAACAATATGATGAGTCACTCAGTTAGCGCAAAGACTTTATAACTGTTACGACGATACGAATTAAATAATATTTGTTACAACAAGCATGAAAGATGAGATGGATCTATATTCTTTTAGCACTTTCACTTTTAACGGAACAATTTAATAATAATTTAATAATTTATTTATTTAACAACAAGAGATTAATCATATTTACATTTTGACAATGGTCCCCACACTAGGTAAACCTGTGCCGTGGGCGACCCTATCCAAGTTAACACAATACATAACAGTTAAAATAGATTACAAATTGAGCGTCCAAGAGAGATTGAGCAAATTAAAGTGGTTGCATTGGTTATAATAATTAAAGTCAAGATGTGCTCACTGTTTCATGTTGTTCATTGATCATGACATGACAATTATAAAATCCTATACTACTAAACGCGCAATATTTGTTTGTTACTTGTAATCGGGTTTTCCAAAACGGCTCTAACGATTTTGATGAAATTCACTATGCAGGGGGGAAAAAATTATCTAGCTAGGTCTCGTCTTTTATGGGAAAATTCGTTTTTTCAGTTTATTTGATCATTTCTTGAAACGCATCAGGAACTCTAATAGATGGCGCTATCTATTGGTGACTTTGGTTAAGATTATATAAAGCGAAGCAGGTGCTGCTGATAATATACATCATTATGACATCTAATGAAACGTCCACTACAGGACAGAGAACTCCCTCCAAAATTCCAGCCTTTGCTGAAACAATGTGGAGGGAAAGTACCATAGTCACTACGCTTGTTAGCGTTACGGCTGGCACCATGGACCGCGGCTGTTGGTGACCGCAGAATGTTAGATGATACGATACACAGAAGGAAGCTGCTGCCCTTCCTTTGTTTCATTAACCCTTAGTCGCCTTTTACGACACCCACAGGTAGATATGGGTTGGTACTATCCTTTGCCGGCACCACACGGGACGATATAGTATACGTAAATACCTATAATACCCAAGTAATAGAGAGCACCCGGGGTTTATCGAATATTTGCAAAAAATAATCAACAACCTATTAAATCTACTGGGACTCAATTATATACCGGGTGATAAAATATCACTTTTGAGACTTTAAAAATTCACATTTGCCCTGATAAACTGTTGAAAGTTAAATCAGAATACATGAAAATTAACAATCAAGGACTGCTTTATATTTTACGAAGATCAATCTTAACTTTTGATAAAAAATCTGTGACTGAATTTTTAAGAGATTTTTTATCACCCGGTGATATTCAAGAATTGGTCCCCAGGTTTACATTTTTTCACTTCGTACTAGACTCAACACAACTAAACCTAATAAAAGAAAAATAAATACTAATTTATAACTTTCGCTAGCCTAAACAATGGTAGCTTAAAATTATTAATTCTTTGACTCGCATGTGTTTGTAGAGTCGCAATTTTTTTATGAGCATGTAAGCAGCCATGTAAGTAAATTAGCGGTGTACGTACAGTCAGGAGCGGGTCAAGCTTGACGCTCGGCTATTGAAATAAGAATGGTACAAACTCAGAATGAGTCAAGCTTGACGTGCTCTTGACTGTACCGTCTTAATTATTTTGTGTTTGATTAAAAACTCACTTGTTATATCAAACTGTCACCCATGACCTAACCAGTACAAATGCTGCTTAACATTGTGATTGCAACGAGTAATAGCTACAGCCACGACTACTGTAATATTAAATAAAATAATCTATTATATATATTAAATGTATAAATTGTGTGTAGATTTAATTGCAACGAAACCGCGTGTACAGCCCAGTACGTTCAACGTTTTCCACTAAAGGTCACTGACCTCAACGTGTTTATATACCCAATACAATGAACCCAAGAAAACGCTCTGGAAAATGTAACACGTAGACATTTCCTCCACGAAGTAGTTGTAAAGAGAACTCATGAGGGACAGGATATCCTACAGGATATACATTTTTTATTTAATTACGGAAAATCCGCTAAAACTACCTTCACAAACGCGTTTCAAAGGTTTTTACTATAGGTGCTAAAATTGATACTTTTATGTGAAAATTCTGCCATAAAATCAGGTATCAAATCCGTCTTAACGATCAAGCGATTTCCTGATGGACTTTCGCGTGCACCCGAGTTTTCACGGCTTTCCTCAGAAAACTATATCCATCCCGTTTCATTGTATAGCTCGCTCTCTTTCAGCTGCGAAGGTCGTCGACCGGGGCAATGAGCGCGCGAAAGTACTTTCACTGGCGCGGGCGCATAGAAGTCTTTGCAGAGTTGGTTGCTACGCGCGCGTTTGCGTTAGACTTGTATGGGGTTTCTTATATTAGATATGAGATAACTTTGCAGGAGAAATGGTTGGTGTAATTCGAGTATTGGACTAGGAATGCAGCTGGTTCTATGTGCATGCGCAGAGCACTTGTATTTATTAAATCATTCGGGATTCAATGAGTTTTTGATTATGGTTGCTTCAATTAGTACTAAGTGCTTGTATTGTACTTTGAAGACGTACATAAGGCTATCATTAATGTTTCTGCCATCTTAAGCCACGATCACACCTAACTGAATTCAAGGACTAATTCGGCATACATTGCTGGGAGGCTTGGTTATGTTAATTTCAATATCCTTACTTCAACGAGCAATGTAAGCTGAATTAGTTTCGGAATTAGGGAAGGTGTGATCGTGGCTTTAGTTGTTTTTATTATTAAAAAGTGCACTTTTTAAACCCAGCTAACAATAAAGATTTTTTTGGATAGGAGTTTCTACGGATAAAGTTATACGGGATAAAAAAAACGCACGCTGAATAAAATTTTGATATTATTTATGAGCAGATTTAACACAAAAATTTTGTTGGTTGATAAAAATAACCGATTAAGCTATATTTGTTAGGAATAACCCCGAGTCCAGTATATATTAATTTTTTATTAGTCCAACGTTTACCAACACATTTTGCAGCCGTATCATTAAAACCAGAGTATATATATTTGTCGGAAAGAATAAAATTGTTTTACAAATTTGTTTTTTCTGACAGCTTTCACCGATTGCTTGTGACATAGCTGCAAAATGTGTTGGTAAGCGAAAAACGAAAAAGAATGGTTCTATTTTCCTTATCGGCCCATGTAAATAAACCTGCGAGCTCATTAGACGTAACTTTTAATTTCACTCTTTGAGAATAGTTATAAAAAGCACAATAATGGCGATGTCGTGTGGTGCAGTAGGAAGCGTTGGTGAAAGCGGACGCCGTCACGACGCGCACGCGCAGCCATAGTACGACCTAGCATGGGTCTAGGTACCTGATGAAAAACTGGGATTAAAAACAAATCAGCTGTGCTTCGGAAGGCACGTTAAGTTGTAGACCCGGCTACTGTCAATGATAGTAGTCGTTAAGCCAATTCAGAGACCATTTGGCGGGTTGAAAACTCTTACCTACAGCCAGGTTGGCCACTAAAGTGGCAGTAGACCAATCTAGGATTGGGTCTGGCTTGCCATCTGAGTTGCGGAGGTCAGATAGCAGTCGCTCTGTGTGAAAACCAGTGCCTTCGTCAAAACCTCTGTGTTAGGTAGTCGACTCGGTAAAATCATTGGTAAAAACGGAATAAGGTGGGTGCTATGGGCGGTGGTTACCACTTACCATCAGGTGGCTCACCTGCTCGTTTGCTCACTTATAACATAAAAAAAGGTAAGGCCAATGATGATGTAGAGTTTTTGTCAATCATCATATCGTGTTTGTTGCAAGGTTGATGACCGACTCTATAAGCCCTGGTGTCGGAGCTGTTTAGCCGCCAAAGGTAGATAATAGTCGGGACCAACGGCTTAACGTGCCATCAGAAGCCCGGAATCATCTATCTTTTCGGACAATCAGGTGATTCATCCTGCTATGTCCTAACCCAACTGGGGTAGTCGCACAAAGGAATTTTTTTTCGACAGTGTCCCCACCGGGAATCGACCCCAGAACCTACGGATCGAGAGCCGAGCGCTCTAACCTCTAGACCACGGACGGAGGCTGTGTCTATTTTGTCAATAGAAATTGCGGTTCGTGTCATGCGATAGGGTTTTATCGTTATTCATCTCATACTCCATCATTAATGATTGACCAAAATATGGAACCACCTCACAAATCCTATAAAATAAAAACAGAATCATCGCGTAACATGTTAAATAAAAAACCTCCTCCTCTTCTAAAGTCTGACGTTATGACTTCAGAAACTTTTCAGCCACATTCAAACCAAAAACCTTTGTCAACAACTTATAGTCTTTTGTTCATCGTAAAAACGTGTTTTAAAGAAGCAGAAAAACAGCTCTTCAAAATTTTTTTCTACTTAAATGAAATCTCTGACGATTTTCCGCCTGTTATAAAACAATTTTAGAGCTTTATGTTACCTGAATAAAAATAGGGTCTTAATGAAATACTGAACATAAATTTAGCATGTTACTCAGACCATGAAACTGAACATTTTTCCCCAAAGAACGCGCAACCGGGTATTTTTATTTAATCGATATTGTTTGGACTGCAAATTCGATATCCAAGAAATCCGTAGGTGCAACATCATAGCGTGCAAAATCATGAGGCCACGGGGAAGCGCCTAAACGGCGCAAAATGTCAACCATTGGATACCCCACGACGGGTCCAGGCGCCGAGGTAAACCAAGGAAACGATCTATCGACTCTTGATGACGTCCTAAAAGACTGAGAAGAATTTACAGAAGATCATGACCAATACAAAAGCCACGCGGGGGCCGTTGTACAACAGAAGGATCAATAATAAATAAATTACAAGTATTATGTCAACATCATCAGAACATCCCATGAAACGTCCGCTATAGGACAGGGAGCTCCCTCCACAATTCTAGCTTTTGCTGCAAAAATGTGGAGGGGAAGTACCATAGTCACCTTGCTTGTCAGCGTTACGGCTGGCACCATGGACCGCGATTGTAGGTGACCCCACCAAGTAAGATGGTATGATACACAGAAAGATGCTGCTGCCCATCCTCCAGTCTATATCCCTTAGTCGCCTATTACGATACCCAGTATTATGTGCTTTAGTATCATCATAACATCCCATGAAGCGTCCACTACAGAACAGGGAGCTCCCTCCAGAATTCTAGCTTTTGCTGGACAAATGTGGAGGGGAAGTACCATAGTCACCTCGCTTGTGAGCGTTACGGCTGGCGCCATGGACCGCGGTTGTAGGTGACCGCAGTAAGTAAGATGTAAGATACAAAGAAGGATGCTGCTGCCCATCCTCCAGGTAACCCTTAGTCGCCTCTTACGACACCCACGGGTATGTATGGGTTGGTACTTTTCTTTGCCGGCACCACACGGGACGCTTAGTATAAATCTATCTATTTATGTTATGACTTAATCGACTAACTGAGGCGACAAATCGAGGTCTTCACAGAAGCCTTATAATGTGACAAAATGGATTAGATTTGTTCAAAGGCACATTGAGCAAAAAACTAAGTAGTTTAGATTTCGGCTACTGAAGCTTATAAATTTCTTTCATATGGCTTCAAAAATGTGATTATTGATTATAAAACATTCGATATAAGAGAGTGTGTGTTTGATTCGAATCTGGTGGATCCCAATCTAATAAGGTATTCTTAGTATCTGCAAATTATCTATACTGTGACATAAATCATCTTTTTCATCAGACCCTTTGGTTTAGAAACTTGAAACTTTGCATACACTTTCCTTAATCTTTGTTAGGCACTAAGAAAGAATTTTGCGAAATTCATCCCCGTTTTGATTTCACGGGAATCCACGCGGACGAAGTCATGGGCTACAGCTAGTATTCTATAAATGTATGAAAGTTGCAAACTAGGCCGTTATATTTTCATGCTTCCGTTTATGAACGTCTTATACGACACTTCTTCTTCCAAGTATTCCCCTCAATTTCCCAGACCATATTCAGCTTCCCAGGCTCAGCCTGATTTTGCACCAAGTGGAAACCTTGATGATAATGTCCGTGCTGCCACCTGGTGGTCGGAATCCTAGCCGCCGGCTCGAAGGACCATCGCCGCACGTGCCGCGCCGGGCTGTGTCTATTTGGAGCAAATAGGTCAGCCGGCCCGACTTAGCTGCAAGAACGAATACAAAAAGAGTAAAACGCCTTAGGGCGGGTTGCGCGAGCGCCGCCGGTTAGGCGGGCGGTTTTAAACAATTGTTCAACATGGGTTTTTGAGTCATTGAAATAGCGTAAACTTCAAAAGTTTTAAGTATTTTCACTAATATTACTATTATTCGCCTGCTCTTATCCCAAGTATGGACTTCTTTTTCTTCCTATTTAAGAGCTATTGTCGGTGGAGCACTCGTATCTTCCATGCCTCTCTATCCTGTACAACTTACTTGACTTTCTGATACGACACGACATTCGCCTTTTTCTTAATCTGATCCATGTAGCAACGTCTGGGCCTTCCCCTACCTCTTCTTCCCGCAACTTTTACCTCAATGTTGGTTTTTATGATTTCGTCATGTCGTATCAGATAACCCAACATCTTCCCTCGTCTATTTTCAATAGTATTCAATAGGCTTCTTCCTTCAGTAACCATCTTCAACACCTCCTCATGCGTTTTCTATTCTGTCCAGCTGATTTTCTTCATCCTCCCCTCCACATTTCAAATGCCTCTAAACTTTCCCTGTCTCTTTGCGTTAGGGTCCACGTTTCACAGCCATAGAGCGCAATGCTCCATATGAAGACTTTTCGTTTCTTTTTTTTTTATCGTTTCCGAGTTAATTTTAAAATGTTCGCCTTGAACAGATGATGTACTTACTATAACATAAATTGTTTGCTGTTTACACAAAAAAACCGCTGTTCTGTTCTTTGCTGTTTAAGGGTCATTTTTAATAGAAGATAGGTGTGTGAGGTCGGTCATCGACCTTCAAACCCACGATGACGGTTAAAATTCAACTATAAAACTGACTCTTCAGTTGTTAAGGAAGGCAGACACCAAAACATGATCAATTAAAAGTAGGCAGTTAAATAAATAAACCTTAATAATGATTATTATTAAATTAAGAAACGAGGTAGCGCCAAGATGTTTATCGCTTTTCAAGTATCAAGACTCGTCAATCCCCATCACTTATGACAGGATCAAGAATTGTTGTTATATTCAACCTGACAATTATAATAAAAGTACTTGGACATTACGACGTGTAAAGGATCTTAAAAATAACTATGTCTTAGTTATATACATTTATTAGAATACGTATGTTTTTGTAGCCCTCTGTTGCAGATAACAAAAAATTTATACTGTAAGGAAAAAATGCGGAAAAAATACACTTAATGCACTACATTTTTAAAACGACTTTGCTGTTTGTTTATAATACTATTGCTAAGTCATTATTAATGAATATTTAATTAAAAGTTTGTAGTTTTTTATTATCGTCAACTTACTCTTGACCTCGATCTAGTCTTAAAGACAGAGATGAGGTCGACGATGGAACGAGCCTGCCCAGAAGAAGCCCATTCACTCGCAACTTGAATAGATTCGGGTTATATGAACTCGGGAACACAGACGCAGGCAGACAATTCCACTCTTTAGCCGTGCGCATTATAAAAAGATAGTTTAGCCGTGTAGTTTCTAATTAATTTATCTTTTTACTGAAAATGACAAGGCTGGACTCAAAACTTGAATTTTATTGGTGATTATTCGCTAATACCAAAGAAAACAGTTTGGAATTAATATTTTTTTGTCTCATTAAGACCCTTTATAATCAAAAGTATCACTATAACAGTTAAAGCTTATACTCGTAAACCAAGTGTTCACATAAGGCTAACTGGTCGACAAGGCAACACTTCCTGCTGTATATAATATATATATATGTATAAACGACTAATGTATGTATGTATGTATGAGCCAATGCCATCCACTATTCTTTGCAAGCTGCCTTGATCAGCTGAACGTTGTTCTTCTTAAGCACTACATTTTGTTTTAACATTTAAAAAGTTCACAGTTGATTGAAATCTGTATAATGGTATATACAGCATGAATTTTCATTGGTTTGGCTCTCGAAGCCCAGTGATTTTACTCATGATAGATAACAAGTAAATTCTCAGAAAAAAAAAATTATTCCAATAATGTTTTTTGACTGTCCGATTGTCATAGTTATGTGGTTACGTGATTGACTCATTTTATATGGGAAGGTGGAAAAAATTCTTGGAGTAAAAACGTTTTTTATTCTGGAAAGTTGCTTGTTTACATGAGTAGAATCACTGGGCTTCGCGAGCACAACCAATAAAAATCCACGCTGTATATAGGGTGACTTTTAATTAGTTCTTGATAGCAAAAGATATGCGTATACTCATGATACTGAACAACTTTTCCCAAGGAACATAGATCGAAATACGAAAAATCTAATTTGACCTCCCATACAAAATGCGCTATCAGCTGATGCATTTTCTATCGGAGGTCAAAACTTGATTTTCGTATTTCGACCTGTGTTCTTTGGGAAAAGTTGTTAAGTATCATACCTTTTTCTATCAAGAACTAATTAAAAGTCACCCTATATAGACTAACTTGACTGATTTATTAACGCACGGCCCAGTCTTAGGTCTAAGAACAAGAAATTTGGTTCAGAGGTTCCTTTCCTATCACAACGTAGGCGTGCGCTAAGAAAGGATTTTGCAAAATTCATCCCCTGTATGAATCCATAGAACAAACGCGGACGAAGTCGCAGGCAACAGTTGGTTATCTATATTCGTTAAATAAGACCCACAAAAATTTAATTATCTATGAGAAAGGTGGTATTTTATTATGCAAACAATTTGATTACTGAAAAATTTAAGAAACGTTTTAATTTCCGCTATATCCATATTTCGTGTTGCCAGTATGACAGTAGGTACAGAATACATCTCAGAATTATTATAACCCTTCCAAGATCAGGTGTTTATCTAAACTGATGTTTTTGTATTCTAATCTCCTAATCTCTACATGCATTCGGATTAAAAATGTGTGGTTATTTAATGTAGGTTTTAGAATAGGTAAGAAAAACTATCAACAGTTAGGTATTTCATAAAAGCTTAATACAAATAGAAAACCTCACATCTTTTCTGTAATCATTTTATTAAAATAAACAAACAGATTGTTAACAATTATAATGCTATTGTGTTTATTTCTGCCCACAACATTGTTATAGATATGTATTTTATTCTAATTTATGTAAAAGGTTGATTGTGTAAATAAACAAGGTCTTCTATTGTACTTTGAACTTTAACCATATACCATTATGTTATATTATGCTCTAATATAAGTATTTTTAAAAGGCTTTAGATTTTCGTAAATAAATTAAATGAATTTTGAATTGTGTGATTTTCTTATAATTCATTTTCTTTCGTAAAATTACATTCGAGAGGGCAAAGCTATGCGTGAAAGCAGGACTGCAGGACGGAGCGATAGGTGTCCCTGTCGCTCCAATATCTTACGCATCGCTCTGTCCTGCTCTCATTCTAATCAAGCTACACTATTTGAACTATTGGTGAAGCTTTACACTCTTTTGACTATGCTTAGCGGAAAAACTGCACTTTCTAGTCTAGATTTCAAGTAGTTTATTAAGATTCATATTAAATTGCGGTATTAATCCAACTCAAGCAGTTTAATTGCAAGTTATGATTTTTCCCTTTGATTTACTATTTTCATCTTTTTTTTCCGAGTCTAATTACTTCTGATGGTTGCTGTCACTCCAATCTTTAACCAAAACTTATTGCTTTTTTGCAACACCTAACGTACATAAATTTTTTGGCCTCAATATTGAATAACCTTTCAAACAGAGCTTAAAGCCTGGCTTTCCAATATAAGGCTTTTTCATGGGATGACCAAAAATTTATATATCCTTTATTATGCACAATAAAACATACCAGTCGTAATATAAGAGGTTCACAATGGCGAGCTTATGTGTATAAAGAGATCTCTTCCAGCCAACCAGAGTTTAGTTTGAAAAGTATATAAGACGGAGACAAGTTAAAAGTATACGTTTGTATTGTTTAAATAACTAATATTCTAAAGAAACTGCTATTATTCTACTATTACTTAAAAAGTGCGAAAGCTTAAAACAAGCCCTATTATTCTAAAGTTTAACCAAAGACTACCACTACAGTGTGTGCAACCGGCTCGAAACGGTCGGTTCGTCGGTGCATCGGCCGAGTTGCGCAATATCGCCTCCTATTTATACCGTCCTCTGACTAACACGACTAACCTAACATTGCATCTCCGGAACTAAACACCAGAAGAAAGTTTGCGAATGCATACCTTAATTTTTCATACGGTGAATCTGAACGCCGCGCCATTCCGAAAAACTAATGAAAACAAACAATTCACACTACAAAGCATTTATAACAAAAAAGAAAGAAACATTTTCGCAAGATCAAATGACAAAAAATTAAATAAATCGTCCAATCTAAAATGCGCTATTCTCACAGCTGATGCAGTTTGGCAGTAATTTAATTTAGTAGTTTTTTTAGCTAATTGGTAATTTCTTGAGAAAAGTAGAATTGATTTTTGGACAGTGACAGATTCACATTTATCTCATCAGTTTTAGATATTACTTACTTTCGTCTTTATTTACATGCCTTACCGTTGCCAAGACCTATTTTTTTTTTAATCAAGCTTTTATTTTGTTACAGGTAAGTTAAAACAATCTCTGATGATAACGGCTTCCTGTGTTCAAGATGCAAGGTTTGAATTTTTTAAAATAAAATAATAAGAGATTTTTTCCATTTTTTACGCTTTTATGTTTTTGTGTTATGATAAATGTCTGATTTAAATAAATAATAATAAAACAATATTAATAAATAAAGCTTTCTACAATACATTCCAGTCATTGAAAAAGGCCACATTGTTGTTTTCGTCAATTTTGAACGAATTTCCAAAAACATGAGTCATTCGACATACATAGAGCGAAATAATAGTACATTAAAATGCAAGTGCGCTATTTTGGATATTACACCCGAGGCTCAGAAATTGCAGCCCGAGCCGCAGGCGAGAGCGTAATGGAGCCGAGTGTGTAATCTCTAACGCGCACGACCTTTTTACGACGTTTTTCAACACATTAGCGAATAAAAACAAATCAAATTGGTTACCTTTAAAATACTAAACTTTGCTAACCTTACGTCCACCGGAACATTTTGTCGGCTGCATATGTCCATGTTTCGCTTTAATTATACCAAATTTCAAAATTGTATTTCGTGTATGAGTATTTTAGACGGTTCAGGAACAGTTTTTTATTTGTAGAAGTCGACACTATTAGAAATAATTACAATAATAAACACTACAAATATTTGTAAAATGGCGCGCATTCTTTCTTTTCAGCGGGCACAGATTATTATTTATTATTATATATTATACGTCGCGTGAGGAGCCCCCAAAAATTACCATGTTATCTTACACCATCAATCTTTTATCAATTATTAGTCAATCTAGTAACCAAGCTATAAAAAAAAGTAATTGTCACTCGGTACCCAAACATCCTATTCCATTAACCTTGAAAAAATTATCAAAGATTGAATATCTTGTTACGTAAATGACCAATTTATTGTTAATTAGTTAAATTACTATAAATAATTTCATAAAATCAACATTCATTTATGATATTTTCTTGAAGTCAGCTTGAAAATTTTAGTAACATAATAAGCATAAAAACTCCTTGCTCTTGGCCGATTTAAACAAAAATAAAACACTAGTTAAGTAATATTATGACAAAAACACGCGTGTTTAATGAGCTGGATTATGGACCTTAATGCAGTGCAAATAGAGCTGTTTTATGAGCAATTGTGTTAAAAAATAATATTTACTTGTATTGTAGGTACAGAATAATTTTTCTAAGTATATTATGAAACTCCGCAGTTTGCGAAAATTATCACTTTTGTCTGAATAAAATTATATTTTTTTCGAAATTGCACTACGTTTTTAACCTAACAACTATCAAACTGACCTAATGACTTGAGTAATAGAAGAACTCTAAACTGAACATTCAAGCTAATTTCCTTCCAAACTATACAGGGTGTAAGGGACAGTGTACCGAAAACTGGAAGGGCATGCTCAGTAAACGAAACTGAACAACTTTCAAAAAGAGACAGTTTTGGGAAATTAAAATAATTTTTGACCTTTCCATACAAACTGTTCGATCAGAGTGAGCAATATGTATAGAGGTCATTTTTTTAATTTTCCAAAAATGTTTCTTTGGGAAAGTTGTTCAGTTTAGTTTCCGGTCCCCCGTCCCTTACACCCTGAATGTACAAACGACATTACACTAATATTATCGAAAAATTTGCAATACTGACCCTCAGTACTGACCACGCTGGCGGGGGAGGGAGGGTTTGACCACAGCTTTGACCTTGTCTGAGGAGCCTCTTAGTTTGCCATTCAGAAAAGATGATGTTTCAGAACGCTGTGGAATTCGAATTATGAATTCGAGTTCTACCAGCCAGCAACAGTTCCAAGTTTCCATTCAGCCACCAGTAGCAGTGTAGCATCTTCTTCATGACGATTTCAGCAGGTCTTCAGAGTCCAAGGGTCTTCAGCTTGAAAACCCAAATTGCTAGAGAAGGTACCAGGAGAGCATAATAATAGGCACGCGACAAGCTCGCTTAGGCCACCACAGGTATAGTGGTGCTACAGTAAGTACTGCTCACTATGCATTAGATTTTCTTTCGAAAGATAAGTTTCCTTAAAAACTTGCCAGTCTATTAACCAACTTACTTCTAACCTCATTTTAAATGAAAAATTCCCAGAACATCCTGAACATAGATTGCACAATATAGTCCATGATCGCTCATCACAATAGGGGCAACAAGGCAATCATGGCATAATGATATAACAAAGATCGTACAGATCGACCAAGATCGAGCGATCCAGTATTTATAGTTGATAGTAGGTCTTTACCTATGAAATTGCCGTTTTGTATGGCGAATTTTAGGTAAACTCAATTTTCAGTACTAACATTTTTGCATATTTCTTAGGAATTATAAATCCAATCTTTTTTATTTTTTTAAGCATTATTGGGAAGACATTAAGCTAACAGAAGCTTAAATTTGATTTTCGAAAAATATTATCTATAAAAAAATATAACAAATCTAATGATGAAATCGGACGACAATTAAGACGAACAATTTTCGAACCTTAAATTTTATATATCAAACTAATAATAAAAACTTTATTTTATGCGTAAATTAATGACATTGAAGTCAACTTTCAAATAATAGGTCTTTACCTATGAAATTGCCGAAATTTTCTTACAGATTAATGAGATCATAATTCCTATAATTCTAATGCTATTTTTTTCATTTTTCTTATATTTGAAAGTTGACTTCAAGGTCAATTTAAGTATAAAATAAAGTTTTTATTATTAGTTTGATATATAAAATTAAAGGATTGAAAATTGTTCGTCTTAAATGTCGTCCGATTTCATCATTAGATTTGTTATATTTTTTTACAGATAATATTTTTCGAAAATTAAATTTAAGTTTCCGTTAGCTTAATGTCTTCCCAATAATGCTTAAAAAAATTACAAAAATTGGATTTATAATTCCTAAGAAAAATGTAAAAATGTTAGTATAGAAAATTGAGTTTACCTAAAATTCGCCATACAAAACGGCAATTTCATAGGTAAAGACCTAATATAAGACAAATGAAAAAAAATGCATTAGTATTATAGGAATTGTAATCTCATTAATCTGTAAGAAAATTTCGGCAATTTCATAGGTAAAGACCTATTATTAAACTCAGGTTGTAAGTGACAGTCTTCCGAATACAGAAAGGGCATGATCAGTCAACATAACTGAGCAACTTTCAGCGAATAAAGCTTTTAGGAAATGAAAAAATAAAATCCCTCCATACAAACTGTCCAATCAATTTTGCAATTTTATATATTAAGTACCGGGCAAAAAATCTATATTTAAAAAAAATGGCCAAGTACGAGTCGGCCTCGCGCACCTAGGGTTCCGTACCACCACATATTAACAATTGTATTAGTTGAAATTTCAGTAACTTACTGTGCTAGATTTTTTGAGTCCGACTCGCAAAAGACAAGTTATTATTATTTGTTGTTATTAAATAGCTTATGCACTAAAAATATACAAATTTTCACGCTTTTAAATGTTCCCATTTTTTTGCGATAGAGTTAAAACAAAAAATCGAGCAAAAATCGCCTAAGAAACACTTTTGTAGTAGGGAAGCCTCCATTAATTTTTATTTTTAGTATTTGTTGTTATAGCGGCAAAAGAAGAACATTTCAACTGTCTACCTAACTGTTCATGAGATACAGCTCAAAGAAAATTTCGTAAAAAACAAAAAACCGGCCAAGTGCGAGTCGGACTCGTGCACCGAGGGTTCCGTACCACCACATAATCATAATTGTATTAGTTGAAATTTCAGTAAGTTAATGTGCTAGATTTTTTGAGTCCGACACGCGCTTGACCGAATTTTATTATTTGTTGTTACTTTATAGCTTATGCACTACCAATTTTCAAGTTTGTAAGTGTTCCCGTTTCTAATATAGAACTAAAACAAAAATCGCCTCCGCGACAATTCAACTTGACCCCTCTCTTATATGAATGTTCCTGAAACGGGAGCTCAACTCAATTGGTTAACATTAGTTGTGAGAAAAAATTTAATATTTAATGATTTCAGACTTTTCCCTTTATTTGTGCTGGGAGACCTAGCTTCTTGCCAAATTTCATAATTTTATGTCAACGGGAAGTACCCTATAGGTTTTGCTTTAGTGCATAAATGTATGGAGATGAGGACATAAAATGCCATATCTTTTGATTGCGTCGTTGTAAAAAATTTAAACTTTCAAATCTTGTGTGGTTCATGGACCCTAATACATCGTATCAATTTCAACTTGATACCTCTACCCGTTCGTGAGATAAAGGGTCTTGACAGACAGACAGACAGACGGACAACAAAGTGATCCTATAAGGTTTCCGTTATTTCTTTTGAGGTACGGAACCCTAAAAAGCTGACTTTGGTGGCATCTTATTCCTTTTCTTTTAAATATATTTAAACGAAAAATTTAGTGTTTGTTCACTCAACAAGCTCTAAACAACGATACCCCACTCGATGGGGTAGGTCATTTTTTTTTTCACGCCCCTCTTTTAGCTGTTTGGGAGCTCCCCTTAATTTTTTTATGTTTAGTATTTATTGCTGAAGTAGTATAGTTGTGATACAGCCCGCTGACAGACAGACATCGGAGGCATATCAATAGGGTCCCGTTTTTCACCCTTTGGGTACGGAACCCTAGAAAAGAACATTTGTGAATAGCAGGTAGAGTTTCTCGGACTCAAGACTTTAAGAACTCACAAGGAAAATGTCAGGTCCAAGTTTTGAGAGGCAAAATTTTGCGGATTCGCCAACTTTGCAAAGTTTGTCTGGTTTCGCCGGCACGTTTTGCACGTGTTTCTGGCTTTGTTAAAATTCAGTTAACCTTTTTGGCACTGAATTTCGAATTTTAAATTCTAGCAACGAAAAAAATACATTATGTAAGCACTGACCAAAAACATGCAAAAAAAGTTATTCGAATTTCGAATGCGATAGCGTGAAAGAACGCGCGTCTTGCAAGTTTCAATTCTACGAAAAGATTCACACTTGTAGAGGAAACGTCCGTTCAGATTGCACCATCCATTGCTGGGATAGTTCAATGAATTATACTTTGAAGTTTGAGAGTAGTGATGTATGTGGGAGTGTAAGTATGTGTTAGGGAATAGTAGTGAGGTCGACGTACGGTCGCTCCGGTCATCGGGATCGTCGTCCGGGAGGTTGGAAGAAAATGGGAAAACTATTGTAAGGAACAATGCGTAGGCTCATTGCTTCCGCGTAAGTTCATTGGTTTGAAAATAAATAGTAGTTACGTGGTTTGCGATAAAGGTAGCTTAATGTTATTAAAATGAAAATGAGTTGCGGATTTATGGATTTGCATTTGTTATGGTGTGCTTTTATGTTTGGTTAGTTTGAGATGCAAAGAAAGGACAAACAAACTTGCAGTCAGATTGTATAAAGTCTGTCGTTTCAAAGTTGTAAAAGTCCTCTGCATAAAAACGAAAAAGAAAAAAAAACATTTTAAAGTATTAGTTTATCCCTAAATTTACCGTAATTTCTATCTCTAAGTTTTTTTTTATTTTTTGTATTTCAGTTACACAAATTCTTTACAAAATGTAAGGGTAAAGTTTTTGCAATTTGTGTCTTTTTGAGTACTCCAACAATGGTTGGTCCATGGTTGGTCCCATAGAAGTTTTTGATCAGTTTTAGAAACAGGATCGATTGGCATCAAAAAATTATTGTGTAAAATGGCTATTTTCTTGCTTACTGTACATTTTTTTGAAAATCTGTGAATGGTGATCAAAATTCCATAAAAAATATGGATAGTCTCTTAAGACCATTTTCGTGTAGCTGCAACGGATAAGGTACTTCCCCTTACTGTCCCGCTGAAAGTTTCCACCCTGTATATAATATATAATATACAGGCTGTTAACTTGATTGCGGCCATAGCTTAGGGGGTGTTAGTTCCTTTATCGTTACTGAACCACCCCCTAAGCTATGGCCGCAATCAAATTAACACCATGTATTATATAATATATACAGATAAATAAAAAATATTGCTCGTTTAATAGTATAGAATTACTTTTTAGGTGTAAATATTATAACGTTATATTTTTCAGTTTTGTTCACACCTACTATATATTTGATAACTGATTTAGCAATAGGCAAATAAGTTTGTTTTTAAAATTTTCTTGCCAGTATTTAGCCACGCGAACGGCATTTTCAGCCAAAATAGTGATAGGCAGCTAACCATATAGACAATTGTCTATTTCGGTAGGTTTGGGCAAAAAGCGCTAAAAGACAACGACCGCGGTGCAGTGCCCTCTGGCGGCCAGCCAGACACCCACGAGGTGGAAAATTGTATGGAAACATGAGCACGCTGTAATGGGGAAAAATTTATGATGTACACGCAACTCATGCGCAGATTAGTGGTAATGAGACCAGTTTAAGCTGAACCAGCGCTACACTATAAACAATAAAATCCAGAGACCCTTTTTCTGATACCTTGTCAGTAAAGAAAAATCTGATTATCCCTGCGTAAAAAAAAACTGTTTTAATCTAAAAAGACGTTGCAAAACTGACCGTTTTTAGGGTTCCGTACTCAACAAGTAACCCTCATAGTTTCGTCATGTCCGTCTGTCGGTCTGTAATATGGTATGTATATAAATATTAGTCACGCCAACAATGTGATGTAATAAAACCTTGAAAAACATTTTTTTTAGGGTATCCTTCCATACATGTAAAGTATTGATGAAGAATTTTCTTGTCGACCCGGTAGTGTGAGTTGTGATAAGGAAGGTCTTTTGAAAATATTGTGAGTTTGCATTTTGCCATGACCACTTTTTGATTTAGGGATCTATTTGCGAAATATTTAGCTTAGAAGCACAAATTTTTGTTAGAGTCAAGTGTGCCTCTCCTTGATTGCGCGTGGTCCGACACGCACTTGGCCAGTATTATATTTATTACTAAGCACTTTTTTGAATTGTTACGAGTAATATTCAGTAATTTTATGACGACAACCGCCATCCATTCAAACTAAACCTCCAAGTAATTACGGCCGTTAAAAATAACAACAAAATAAAACAAACGACAAATATAAAAAAACGTAGTTTAGTTACTTATATTTTTTAACAATGGGAAGACATCCTTGATTGCCTCCCTCATGGGCAAGGCTCTACCTTGGATATGCGCACGCGCACCATAATGATAATGACACTAATAGTTAAACAATACTAATTATACAGGTAATTAGATAATGTAAACCTTCACTAAGACAGGTTGCAATAAAATGTTCCTAAGTTTATTTTTTATAATGAAAAAAGCTGCAATACTCCATGAAATTATTGAAATTTTTCCTCTTGAGAATTTGTTTTATTGTTAAATACTTTTTAGTACCTTACTAGATTACTATTTATTTGTTTATTTTATTTCTAGATTTGACATTACATCAAACACGCAGGCAGAAAATTCCGCTCCTTAGCAGTGCCTTAGCATAAGAGATGTTACGAAGCTCTTTGTGACATAGAGTTCATCTCAAACTATTTTTAGTTCTTTTTTACAAATAATCTGTATGAATAACTACCTCAATCTCAACTCCAACTGTCTATACAATATTGCCCATTGTTCAAAAACTTTCCCACCAAGAATTAAATGATTTAAGAAAATTAAAACCAAAACACGTATTGTTCTCAAATTTTATTTTTCCGTTGACAATACTGAGAGCGATCGTGGGACTTCCCAAATTATCAATGATGTTATATAATTTCTTACATGTTAATTCCCTGAAAATTTACAGTAAGTAATTTTTGTAGTCCGAGCGAAATTTCAGTACGATGCTCAGAATTCAATTCTGAACAAATTTTCCAAAGAAATATTTGTCGTAAAATTTGAAAAAGTTTTGGTCCTAACCAGCGCAAGATTTGGCTATGACGTAGTCTACATGGCTACAGGCTGACATGACAAATCTATAAAATCACAATTTTTTTCGTTAATTTTGACCAATTTTAAACATACAAAAAACATACATACGTACCTACTTGGACAAAACTAACAAAGTTAATTAACCACTAACAGAATAACAAATATGTAACAATTTAAACGCAACCACATTATTAACAGAAACTACCTACCCCCTACATATTCTACATGTTCCTTTGGGAAAGTTGTTCAGTTCCATGGTCTAAGTAAGGTGATAAAATTATGTTCACTGTTTCATTAGGAATACAAGTTCAACTTGGAGAATCTTTCCATGAAATTGAACAACTTTTTCTTACGTCGAAATACGAAAAATAATCAACTTTCCACAGGAAGTGCTGATGCACAGCTGATTATCATAGAGCGTTTTGAATAGGTGAGAAGTATAAAGATACAAACTGCACCAGCTGATAGCGCATTTTGTATGGGAGGTCAAATATATTTTTTCGTATTTCGACCTATGTTCCTTAGGAAAAGTTATTTAATTTCATGAGCAAAATTACATCCTTTAGGCTTGCTTTGTACACCCAAGCCGATACATACACCTTTTGTATAATACTACCTGTAGGTGCGGATAAATAACAAAACCAAATGATTAATTACCCGGGAAATACACGTGGATCGCTGAATCACCCCGTATATCTAATAAATTATAGTACCCACATGCATAAACATACAATTGTAGAAATTATCGAAAATTGTATAGGCTTGCTCAGTTAACAAAACTATTTCAAATAACAATATGACTTTATCATATTTCGAAACTTTGTAAATAAATTCATCATACCATAACCTCTTCTTTAAAATATGATAGGTATAACGATATTTTAGAATTTCTTTACTGTTGTTCTTTTACTTAATATAGTTTTTTGTTAAATACCCTATATAATATTATAATTACAGAAAAGGCATGATTAATCGCTGTCTCTTTCCTCAAACCGAACATCTTCATAAATATGATTTACAAGTACCAGGCGAATATAACTCTTAAGGAGATCACCGCTCAACTACGTTAATTAGCACTACATGTTCACCTCTTACAAACAACTGAGGAACATGCCTCGTACACTCCCATATGCCGTTGCCAACAGGTGTTTCTGTTACTTTAGGCACTGGTGAAATGTTTGCTGCTGTACCTTTTGCGACTGGTGTACCTGGGGGATACATAAGTTATTCTTAATACAAATAAATTGGCAAGCAGGCGTGTTATTTCTTTGGAAGCCACCATTGCAATCAAACGATGAGTCGGTAATTTTTTTTACATACATTATACGTAAAACGAACTAAGAAAGTAAATTCATACGGAAGACCGAACTCACTCCGAGATGTGAATTACGTAAAGACCCTTACTTCCTACATCATTAATCATTCAAAATTATGTATGCATGAGCTTGTAAAAAATAAATAAATTTAAAGTTGAAATCAATCTTTGTAACAGTTGTCTATTCTGAATGATGTGGTCTTGAATGGTTTACATACCGACTGAACGTATTTAGATCATAAGCACACATTATTTTCAATAAAGGTCTTAAAAGTGTACCTTGGGCGACTGTCGACATTTTCCAAGGAAGATAGTAAACTTACCCAATGCCGGCGGTATTTTTCTTTTCTTTATTCCTTTACGTTTCCAAACTTCTAACACATCAGAGAGTGCCAAGTTCCATTGCTTGTCGAAGGCAACTAAAGTTGCATGCAGAACTCCTCGAATGCCTGTCTCGTTACGTGTTATTACCTGAAACAAGAAGATTTTGTATCAAACATTTATTTCTTGGTGTTTATTTTGATTGATCATTGTAAAGTAAAAAAAAAAGAACTCAAGAAATTATACACTCAAAAGTATGCTAACATTGAAACCATGAAACATTCTACTACTAAGGTGCTGGAGTCGAAATGTGTAAATCTGGATATGCCCTTACAATCGAGTTCTCTGCCAGCCCTCTACGCTATGGATATTTCCCATGGCTAATTTAAATTTTAAACAAACGATTTCCATTGCAAATGTCTTCAGTTACTTTAAAACGCACTTTGTGTCGTCATAGTACTACTTCCGCGTAAATGAAAATAAAATGATGAATAATAGGAACTGCTTGGTGATCATTTCTTTTTCTTTGTTTCAGGCAAGCGGATCGCTGCCACCACATGTGTTCAAATGTAACTCTGCCTTCCAAAACAATATACGGACCACAGGGCTATCGGTAAGTGTATATGTATAATTGTAGATAATAATGTACCTCGTGTTTTAGCTATTTTTTGGTTATTTAAGCTAGTTGATATGGGTTCTTGTTTTTTTGAGAACGAACAACGACGAACGGTCAAAAAAAAATTACTTTCTGTACATAACTATTAGGTCGAACGTTTCCAAATAATAGTAAAAAAATTGAAGTACTAAACAGTGCAACAACACTATAAATTATGTACAGAAACAGCTAAAGAGTGACTAAGTTTCGTTTAACACCGGAAAATACGTCATTCTTTGAGGATAAATCGTGCCTGAAAGTTTACGTATATAAGTCGTAACGTAAAACACAGATGACGACTCTTCCCACGTTGACCCTCGACTTTCATCACCATTATGGGCGGTCTTTGCACAACGTCCTACGCACTTTAACGCGTATGATTGCTAAATTGCGCATACGCTTCAATGCTCTTCCGGAGTTCCCACGTCGCCTGTCGGGATCGGGTGGAAATTGTTTGTGAATGCTGATGATTTTATTATGTGTATGTAGAAAATGCTGGAAACTTAACTCATGTCTCTATCAAGTTTTTTAAAGAATAGTCGTTACTGATGTGCCACGATGGACGTGAGAAGACACACACTGAAGTTTTAGTTTATGAAATGCATGTGGAGAGACGGGTACGTTTTGACAACGCAACAACGCTTACAAAAGTCTAATAGGTTTCTACAACGTTTCTAAACGTCATGGGTTCCCGAATAAGAGTAAGCCCATACATAGTAAAAAAAAATTTTAATAAAATCTCTACTGAAATCGAGGTTTGTTGCAGATTTATAAGCTTTTTCGTTTGGCTTGTTATTCTGTGGAGGAGTTGTCCTTGTATGTGTCTTTAATTTTTGACGATGTATGATTACCACTACCTGGCAGCCGCAAACCGACAAAAGGCGTCGAGGCCGACCAAGGCGCCGATGGCGCGATGAACTTGACACCTTTTGCAAGCTCTGGCAAGAGCGGGCTTTAGATAGGGACCAATGGAGGGAAGAGAGAGAGGCCTTTGCCCAGCAGTGGGACATTATAGGCTAGATAAGATAAGAAGAAGATAAGTATGATTAGAAAAGAATAAATATAATATGAATAAAATCCAACACATTAACGGCAAAGACTGCAAGTACAATGCTCTACGAGTCCCAAGACAATCGAAAGCCAACGACGAATTCGATACAGTCAAGGTCACAGTACCAAGGTAGTGACGTAAGACGTACACTGCCCTCAGTACCCAAAACCGAACTGACCTTGCCAATGCAACTTTCAACCCGGAAGGCTTCTGATACGAGACCATATTTGGCCGGAGATTTTTTTAAACGGACCTCGACTTGTGATGAAGGTAAAGATTGAGTGGAAAGGTTTGAGTGATATTGTTGGACATAATTGTTTGCTGATTGTATGAAATGACAGTAGTAATGAGAAGTTATATGTTTTATGCAGGGACTAGATAAGTACTATACATACAACGTTTTATGTGACGTTAAAAATTTATTTCACTTTATATTTTTAAAACAAAGAAAGAATCAGACGTAAAGCAAAGTGAATCTTAAAAAAATGTCTGATCAATTTAAGTAGTACCCCTGCATATTACGTTAAGGTATTTGATAATAACAAGGGGATGATTGTGGGTAAACAGTTTTCATATTTTTCAACAAACACGAGAGACCTTAATTGTTTTGACATCGGTAGTTCGTTGAGCGTTAAAATTGTGCGGGCATTATAGCACTCTCAAATACCGACCCTGACCATCAGCAATCTTACTGATTTCCCGCGATTAGATACGAATTGAATTAGAAATAGTTCCCTTACGTAACCTGGGTTGGACGGCGCCCAGCCCTCGCCCTTTGCCTTGGCTCTTCACATAACAATCCAACCAACTTTCAAAGACACATCTACACAAACAAAACACATTGAACTAAGTGTCTGTTTTACATGGTCAAGGCATATCATGTAATTGAAGTAACCATTTATCTTAGAGCTCTTCGCTCAAACGATGCATGAGATTTTCAGTTTCTTTGTGAATTGGTAGGAGTACTTATATCATGCCCTCAGTTATTTATATTCATTGGTCACGGAGCATTTGTATGTGTTGTTCCGGGTACGAAAAAAGGCCCACCCACTTGGTCAATCTTCTCGTGAAGGTTAACTTTTCCAAACGCAGATGTATAATGTGTAGTCATTTTCATGTCTTCTTTGTCCAGGATGTCTTGCTATTATCCATCAGGTAAAATATTATCCAGTGCACCACTCAGTAGCAAAGCCTACGCGAAAAGCATGTGGGAGTAGGTAATCTCATAAACAAGAGTTACTTGTTCAGAAATTAGAAAGTATAATTTTACGTTGAGGTTTTGTTCTAACGTGTAAATTAAGTAATTTAAAACCTATCACGTTTTAAGATTATGAAAAGTGAACATCTTTCCGGAACAAAAAAGGGTTATGGAAAGTAAAAATAAATCCGTTTTTTTTTTGAAAATTTAAAATTTGATTTTTCTTTCACAAATACTAAGGATCTGTGTTTTGTTTCAAATTCTATATTTTTTGCTAGTATTGCAGAGCAAAGGATACAGAGTCCTGTCGTTTTGACAATTTTAATAAAAATTAATTTAAATGAAATTGCTGTTTTATTTGACATCAGACCTCCGACACTCGACAGACGTAAGGTCACGGAAATGTGGAAAATTAATGGAAGAAAACTAATCGTGGGCCACTAACAATCTCAATTATTTTCTTTTTATTACCAAAGATCTGCTCCTCGGCCGGCCGATGAGTTTTATTCGGCCTATCGTAAAACCGCCGTAAGATTTTACGTCTCTAACCCAATTTCTACTTACTGCTGAGTTTTGTTAATTTCGATTAGGGCGAGGATTGTTAATGAGTTTTATTGGAAAACGATGTAGCTGTTTGGTAAGAAGATTTCTTGGTGTCTACAACGTGTCAGAAAAAGGGTTCAATAACCCTGAAGGATGTAGATCTATCCATGAAACTGAACAACTTTTTCTATGGAATATAGGTCGAAATACAAGAACGAATGATCTTAACATTGAAAGTGAAACTGCAACAACTGTAGCGCATTTTGTATGGGAGGTATTTTTTTTTTCTGATTTATTTATGTTCCTAATGTTTCTCACCGCAAGTTGTTTAGTTTCAAGGCCAGACTTTTATACCTATGACTGATTGTACGTTTAGGGTGGTTACGCACTACGTCGAATCCGAACCCGTGAAAATAAGAATCAATAGTGAAATCGGATTACGGAAGCCGATTTACTATTGATTCTTATTTTCACGGGTTCGGATCGGATTTGGATCGGACGTAGTGTGTAACCGCCCTTACTGTTACGCCTTTAGATTTCACAAAATATTTCGAACCGTAATATCATATGGATTTGGTCCATTTCGGATTAAAGGTCCCAGAACGTTGAAACTAGGCAGACGCATAGACTTAGGTGGACCTCAAATGTCCACCATATTGTGACCTTGGATGACCCCTATTCTCTCCGCCATTTGCAAAATAAAGGATGCCCATTTTCAGTTTTTGACGTATAACGTTGTACGTCTTTATACGTTGAAGATAAAATGTTTATTCATGAATGTTGAACAAGATAAATTTTCTATGAGCCTTGTAAACGTTTTATAATCAGACTGCAGTTAAAGTCCAAAGTAAATTTTGAATCATCAGTTTTTGGCTAACAACTCCGTCTCTGCATGTTTTAGGGAAAACGTTTCTGAAGATTAAACAAGGAAAATTTAAGGATTGATGTTTCATGTCTATGTTTTGTTAAGATACTCGTACCTTTTGTAAGTTACTTGATTTGCATACCACTTGTAATGGTTTTTATCGTAAATAAATGATCTAATCTATGTCTTCGCGCTTCCTCAGTTCAGAAGTCATTTCATTCCAAGCACGACTTCTCTCCAATGAATCTGTTGCCCAATTGCTGCTACTATTGTCCAACCTTGCCTCCAACCTTCGATGTGGCTACGAAACCGATTTTTCCTTCCGTTTCAACGATAGTAATACCAGTTGATTGTTACAATGCGCATCGTAATACATTGTAATGGGTGGGCAAGGTTACGAGCTCAAGTGGAATTTTATATAAAGTAGAACAAAGGAAATAAAGCGAAAAGCTTAGGAAATATGTACAAGATAAAACTAATTGAAAATTTGAAAAAGATAAACAAGTTTTTTCCTGTGTAATTTCTTTAATAATAATAACTCAGGTCGGGCTCGAAAAATGTGGCTATAAATGTAGAAATGCTAAAAAGTTGCTATCAAGCGGGGCGGTGCAACGCAAAAGTAACGCAGTTTGAAACGCGTTGTATCAATAGTTGCGTCAGGTCATTTGTATACTTATAGGCATGGAACGTAAAAGTACTGCATATGATAAAAATATCTCAACAGACTACTGCAAAATTGCCAAGTATGAAAAGAGCATGAAATATGTCTATGCATCTATCCGCGCACGTCTCAGGCTGTGCGCCAAGTGAAAGCGCGCAAAATATGCGCCTCATGCGCGCAGAGAGCATTTCTCTTGATCCCCAGTTAGTGCTTAGATCCATTGTGGCAGGACAACAGATGTTATGACCACACCTGAGGCAGAGAAATTTGAAATGACTAGTTCTGTTGTTGTACCTAAGCTGGAGATGAACGGACTGGTGGTGGTGGATGAACAGACAATGATACACCATGAACATTTGGATGCCTTCAGGTCAAATACGTAGGTACGTTTCTTAAGAAAGTCAGTTTTGAAAACGAAGAAAGGTAAAAGAATCAGGACACAAAAATATGACGTACATTTAAAACTGAAAGAAAAAGTTTGGCTAAAGAAAGAAAATGAATAACTTTATTAAAGGAACATAAAATAAAATCTACTGTAAGTTCGTAAAGCGTTCATTTTTAATCATGTTTATTTGTATTGTATTTATTATTCCTTTTAACGAGAACATTTTAAGTACTGAGAGAACTTAAACACAATATGGATATTTTGCTGTAGCATGTTATACATATGAAACAGGTGATTTTAAGCCTGTAAAAACTCCACAGAGACATAAAGATAAAAAAAACTGTATACGAACAGATATTTTCTCAAGGCAAGACCAAATTAATCCCATCTGAACTATCACGCACGCAATTTTGAAGTCCAAGAGAAAACATTACAAAGGACCACACAGAATTATCTCGAGTGCCCCAATATTGACCACAATGACCTTATTCTGATGACGTTAACCTTGATATAAAGCAAAACACATCGAGAAACAGAATTTGACTTGAACTTTTGGGACTAAACCAAAATATCAACCTTAAAAACAGTCAAGGCTCGATTGTTTTAAAATAACAAACAAGATAAGACGTTGTATATTTAGACGATATAATTATATTTTAAAAGCTCAGTAAACTGATACAGTTGCTGAAGGTTCAGAGTTCTCATGAGTGTAAATCTTAATTCTTGGCAACGGTGGAAATCATAACATAAGAGAATGCTAGACCGATTCTATGTTTGTAGATGACGGACAGTAGAAAAATTCGAAGAATTTGGAGTTGGCTAAGTCCAAGCAATCTTGAATAACCCACATGATTTGAAAAAAGAAAATGCCATATTTTTTTCTTCTTGATATAATTTTAAATAAAATGTAAGAAGGTCAATAAAGAAACTGCTGCATACTTATTGATTCCTTGAAAAAAGTCACATATTTCTCCAAGTATTATTTCATCTGTGTCCAAGCAAACTACTGCAACCTTGAAGCCCACGGAACACCGAATGCACATGACCATTGACCGGAGAAAGTAAACACAAGCGGCCTTGACGAGGCCATTTTTCTAAAATCTCAACCTTATCACCACGACATAATCTTAATGTGCCTGTCCAAAATCCACGACCTTGAAATATATGTCTTAGTATCTACCAGATAAGGCTTGTATTTATTTGTTTGTTGAAACTCCCCCCTCTTTAATGCCCCCCGTCGTCTCTGCAAGTGAAAGTGAATGTGACGAAGCTAGAGGTACGCGGAAGCGTAGCACGGTAGCGAGTGAAGGCGAAGACAGTGTTGGGACTTCAGACATTGAAGAAGCTGTTACTGATACTACATTAAAGTACAACACTATAATATTTTGTAACTGGTGGGCTATAATTAAAATTGGAGTAGTGCAAATGGCATATTGCAACAAAACGATGGTGACTAGACGTGCAGGAAGTATATGGAGAGACCGCGAGAACAAAAGTAGCTTGAAGTAGTAATCATACACAAAACTCGCGAAGAGAAGACACAACCAAACAAATTACTTAAAGAATAACGGTATTCCAAATTTAACGCTACAGGCCTTGTTACCAGTTACAAAAATACCAGACACATCACTACGAATGGTAGCGTAACCAGTATTAGTGGTAATACTGGTAACAGCAGTATCGGCTTGTGCTAGGTTGTGGCCGAGCCGGAAGAAAGTTGGTTGCATGATGTTGATGACTTGGTGATTTGTGGCCATTTTAGATATTTTAGCTGTTCCGATCACGATATTTTTAGGTTTTTGAAATTAATGTTGTTTTACCGTGATTTATGATGAAGCTTTCATTCTCGTGTCTAGGATATTGGAATTTAAAGAATGAAGCATATAGCGTTAAATGTACTTCACACATAAAATGTATTTGTTAAATATTTTAAATTTAGACTTAAAACTCATCTTTCTCAAAAAGCAGAATTTACGATCATACGATATTGTTTACAGTAACAGTAGTGATGTTATCCTTTATTAATTAATTGTTTACGTTATTTTAGATGTCCTTGATTTTTTTTTTACTATATTTTATACTTGCATTTAACAAACGTTTTAATACAAGAATACAAACCTTTAAAAATTAAGACAAATCAAAATAAATTATCATAAATTTCCGCAAAGAAATACCATAATCTATTAACTGAAAAAATAATTATTATTTATGATAAAAAAAAGATGATGATTCATCAGGCATTATCATTTTCATTAAAAATAAACCTTCAGACCGTCAAAGGATTCTGTGTATTCTTAAACGAAGTTGGGCAAGGCCGGTTCGACTTAATCTGGTGACATACGACAAGGCGACCCATATTTACTGACTTAATTTGAATTCTATTTACTTCGAAAATATACCTCCAAGAATATATTTTACACACCATGGAGGATTTAGTTTAGTGAATGACATTTTTATCCTTTTAAGGATATAAAGTTTTAGTATCGCTGTCGCTTGCTTCAGAAGTTTAAAATTTATGACCTGAATAAGTACAAACACGCTAACAAAACCTACTGCTCTACTTCCCACTTCTGATGATGCTCATAATGAACATCTAAGAAGAGAGCGAAAGATCGGAGGAGCATCGAGGCAGGAAAAAGACAAAAGATTGGAGCGAAGTGATTTGAGGTCCACTTAACAGAAACTCAGTCCCACGTAATTAGATAAGGTAATTCTTGTGATTGATGAGGTCTTCACTGCAGCCAGTGTCATCAAAAAGACCATTTTGAATTGATCATCACCGTATCTAATATCAATGAGCTTCCATCCAGAAATTTCAAATTCTGCTCAAAATATGTGTTTATGGATCATCAGGTCATCAAAAAGCACTCAATACGAGGTCAAAGCCACCACTACAGGTGACAAAACGCACATTTCGGCTGTTAAGTGGGCGTGTGCGGATGCGCGTGCGCTGCTAGTTGCGCAAACGCGCTCCAGATCCGCCACTCTCAGTTTCGGCACGGTCACGGACACCTGACTCTTTGTTTTTGTTTCCGTCGAAGTGTCGTGGTACAGATTTGTTCAAAACTGTAGTCATCTTACTTTGAAATTTTATTTGGCTACAGTTTTCAAATTTTTCATCGATACACTAAGATCAAAGGAAAATGAAATGAATCAAAATTCCTGTAACACGGTGCATTTCTAATTATACTTTTTCTTGAAAAATTCTTTGCCGGAATCTTCTTCATTCTTGTATGGAATCTACTTCATATTTATTTCAAATCATAAGTCAAAATTGCATTGTGTCTTTATTTGCATCGTTTACACATTGTTTTTCCAATTGCGGATTCAACAAGAATCAAATCAAAGACAATTAACGATCTGTAATTCTTCCAAATCACTTTAGTTTTTCTTAAAAACAGTTGCATCCGGATACACTTCCTCACTTCTTGTATTGTTGTTTGACCCTCGGGTTGTAGTCAAACTTAATTTGTGCATTCAGCCAGAAATTCACGTGGCACTTTCCTTGCAACAAAGGTCAATTGACAACCTTGACTTAATTTGTAAAATTTGGAGAGAACAGTAACTATCTTCCAAAAAGAAAACTTAAATAACCTCCTTTTCTTGATGTCTTTAAGAAAAAAAGTAAGAAAGTAAAGTAATTATTTTTTCATAAAAACATTCTTTCAATCAAATAAACTACGTCGTCTCACCAAAAAAAGAACCACCTCTCCAAGAAAAAACCACAGAAAAAAACCCATGCGCAAGACAATTTTTATCCTCAAATCTTACACTATTTTGAAACGTAGGTTGACGTTCATGATTGTGTTTCATGAGGTTCTACTTTGGCAGGAAACTTGGTTGCTTGCTAGCTCAATCGCCAATTTTTAACCATTGATAAGATAAGAATAAGATAAGAAGAATAATCATTTGGGAATAGAATATACATTTCAATAATAATCCCAAAAACTCATATTGCAAGATTTCTGTCTAGTTTCGTTTTCAAGCTCTAGGTATATAGGCTGTGAGGGACGGTGTACCGAAAACTGAACGGACGTGCTCAGTTCACGAAACTGAACAAAATAAACATTTTTGGGAAATGAAAATTTTCTTAGACTTTTCCATACAAACTGTTCGATCAGAGTGAGCATGTATGGAGAGGTAAAAAAAAAATTCCTTTCCCAAAAATCTTCCTTTTGAAAGATGTTCAGTTTCGTTGACTGAGCCGTTTCAGTTGTCGGTTTACCGTCCCTTACACCCTAACTCAAAACTCGACAAACTTCAAATACCAGAAAATGAGGAAGATCAGAACAGACGGAAACTCCACTCGCGCAGAACTAGTAAAAACTACCGGAATAGTCTCCAACCTTGATTTGATACGCAGCAAGGGCAGGCCCTTTATCGGCTGATAAAAACCGAACAAATACAGAGTGATAAGTAGCTCAAATACTAGCTGAGACCTTGATTGGTATAGGCAAAGGTCAATGTGGCGCCTAGAGACGGATATTGGAACAGATTCTATAACTGTTATTGTATTTTGATTATGATGATAAAAATAACAGGTTCAAAATAGAAATAGACCAAGATCGAAACATAGTTTTAAAACATTAAAGAAATAAATTATATTATGATGTTAAAATTTTATAGATAGAATTGGATAATGCTTGCAAATCAAATTTAAGTATAATTAAAACATACTACTATTCTGTTGTACTAGACTACTTTTGTTATCCTTAAAAATAACAGCTACATGTATCTGTTACAGAATTACCTTGAGGCATTTTTGATACTATACAAAGGTCAGTATGACTTGTATCACCTATTATAGCAAGTGTTAGAGGCGTGATTTTACCGAGCAAGTGTTGGCAATGATACTTTTGGCGGTCGATTCTTAGATAAACGATAAGTCGTACAATGAAGATACTTTATAAGGTAACTAGGTGTCAGAATATGGAAAATTTTCAAGGTTTAAGGTTAAGGTAAAGTCAATATTTAGACAATAGTACTGTTTAGAATTTGAAAGGACAGTAACAAAACTCACAAAGTTAATGACAAAGATAAAGTTGAATGTGAAATCTTTACGGTTTAGGAACTTGCAGTAGGTCTTAATGCACATTAAAAACTTATTAAACTACTAACAAAAGCGATTCAAAATGATATCTACTAGGTATAAGGAAATACAATCCACTGGAAAGGTTACAGAATTTGCAAGTAGCCTTGGTCCAAAGGCGATTTGCACGAAAATAGTCAAAAACGGCGTAAAGGCTAAACTACCGAAGCACACGAAAATGCAGTATAATAAAAAACAATATGTTTCCTCTGAACCTTGTGGTATGCACGAATTCCGTAATATGCATAAAGCAGCACAAGGAAACGGTAACATTAAAATTAACCAAATCAAAATAATGACGAAATAATCAGAGTTATATTTAAGCACTGAAGATGGTAATTATTTTAATACGGAAGCATATTCTAATGAAACTGCAAGATGAGATAACTCAGAGTAATTGCGATAAGGCGAATCAAAACAGCTTTGATAATTTTCCATCATTCAATCGATGTGACGATTTTACTAGTCAGCACAATCAAACTGAAAAAATTCTTATGCTTATTATGAAATTTTGCAGGAAAATCGACTACAAAGATTGAATAATTTATTAATGTCTCAAATATTATAGTTCGGCGGAAACTTTATGCTATCTACCCTAGTTCTTTAGTTTTACGAAGGCCGTTCTTTTGGTATAATTACATTAGGGCTTACAATATTAAAATAGCTGAAGGCAACGTTTTCGGATACGACTAGAAGGACTTTATATTATAATCCGTACGATTAAATAAGACGCAAAACCGCTTTGAATGCCTTGGTGAATGCGTAGATGTGGACGACTACAATAACGGGTTCGTGGAAACTGTCCATACAATTGGGTCAAAGTACTTTAGACCCCACCGTACTAAAAGAACCAAAAAGATCTCTGACCATACCCTCAAGCTAATGGAAGAAAGACGCGAAATGGTTCTGCAGTCTCCGGAAGATGCTTCTCAATATCGGCGGCTCAATAAACAGATCTCTAAGTCTCTGACTCGCGACCTTCGGCTATTTAATACTAACCATATTAAAGAAGCGATTGAGCGGAACAAAGGCTCCAAAGTGTTCGCAAGAGATCTGTCTATTGGACAGAGCCAGTTGACGAGGCTGAAGACCGAGGATGGCAGAACCGTATCGTCCAAGCCTGAGCTACTGAGGGAAGTCGAGAAGTTCTATGGGCAGTTATACACATCAACCGGCCCACCCGTTAGCAGTCTGGCCAACGATCCAAGAGCTAGACTTACCCGACACCATACCGAAGATATCCCGGACGTCAGCTTGTACGAGATTAGAATGGCTCTCAGACAGCTTAGAAACAACAAGGCACCCGGGCACGATGGAATTACGGCTGAGCTTCTGAAAGCAGGCGGAAGGCCAGTGCTTAAAGCTCTTCAGAAGCTGTTTAATTCTGTCATACTCGAAGGGAAAACGCCACAGGCATGGCACAGAAGTGTGGTGGTACTCTTCTTCAAAAAGGGTGATAAGACCCTGCTGAAGAATTACAGACCCATCTCACTTCTGAGCCATGTCTATAAGCTGTTCTCGAGAGTCATTACGAACCGTCTCGCACGCAGGCTCGACGACTTCCAGCCTCCCGAACAAGCCGGTTTTCGTAAAGGCTTCAGTACCATAGACCACATACATACGCTACGGCAAGTTATACAGAAGACCGAAGAGTATAACCAGCCACTTTGCCTAGCGTTTGTGGACTATGAGAAGGCCTTCGATTCGATCGAGACGTGGGCCGTGCTACGATCTCTCCAGAGGTGCCAAGTCGACTATCGGTACATTGAAGTGTTGAAGGACCTGTACAAAAACGCCACTATGTCAGTTCGTCTTCAGGACCAGGACTCGAAACCTATCCAATTGCAGCGAGGAGTGAGACAGGGAGACGTCATATCTCCTAAACTGTTCACCGCTGCATTGGAAGATGTCTTCAAACTCCTGGACTGGAAAGGACTTGGCATCAACATCAATGGCGAGTACATGACCCACCTTCGATTTGCCGACGATATTGTCGTAATGGCTGAGACCCTGGAAGATCTCGGCACGATGCTCAATAACCTCAGTAGAGTTTCACAACAAGTGGGTCTTAAAATGAACATGGATAAGACGAAAATTATGTCTAACGCCCTTGTTGTACCCACTCCACTCAAAGTTGGAGACTCTACGCTCGAAGTTGTTGATGAGTACGTATACCTGGGACAAACAGTCCAGCTGGGTAAATCCAACTTAGAGAAAGAGGTTACTCGTCGAATCCGACTCGGATGGGCAGCGTTCGGGAAGCTCCGCAATATCTTCACGTCCAAAATACCGCAGTGTCTCAAGACGAAAGTCTTTGACCAGTGTGTGTTGCCAGTGATGACATATGGCACCGAGACGTGGCCGCTCACGATGGGCCTTATCAGAAAGCTCAAAGTCACCCAAAGGGCTATGGAAAGGGCTATGCTCGGAGTCTCTCTGCGCGATCGAATCAGAAATGAGGAGATCCGCAGAAGAACTAAAGTAACTGACATAGCCCTGAGAATCGCTAAACTGAAGTGGCAGTGGGCAGGGCACATCGCAAGAAGAACCGATGGCCGATGGGGCGTGAGGGTTCTAGAGTGGCGACCACGTACCGGAAGACGAAGCGTTGGCAGGCCCCCCACAAGGTGGACCGACGATCTGGTCAAGGTCGCGGGAAGCCGCTGGATGCGAGCAGCGCAGGACCGGTCGTCATGGAGTTCTTTAGGGGAGGCCTATGTCCAGCAGTGGACGTCTTTCGGCTGATATGATGAAATAAGACGCTGACATTTCAATTCTACACGTGTTTAATTATTTTCATTACTTCCAAGTTCATTTTTAGGGTTCCGTACCTCAAAAGAAAAAAACGGAACCCTTATAGGATCACTTTGTTGTCCGTCTGTCTGTCTGTCTGTCAAGACCCTTTATCTCACGAAGAGGTATCAGGTTGAAATTAATAACATATGTTAGGGTCTATGAACCACACAAGATCTGAAAATTTAAATTTTTTACAACAACGCAATCAAAAGATATGACTTTTTATGTCCTCATGTCCATACATTTATTCAAAAAAGCAAAACCTACAGGGTACTTCCCGTTGACCTAAAATTATGAAATTTTGCAAGAAGCTAGGTCTCACAGTACAAATAAAGGGAAAAGTCTGAAATCATTAAATATGACAACTTTACTCACAAGTAATAGCAACCAATTGTGGTGAGCTCCCGTTTCAAGAACATTCATATAAGAGAGGGGTCAAGTTGGATGGTCGCGGAGGCGATTTTTGTTTTAGTTTTATTTTAAAAACGGGAACACTTACAAACTTGAAAATTGGTATGTTTGTAGTTCATAAGCTATAAAGTAACAACAAATAATAAAATTTGGTCAAGCGCGTGTCGGACTCAAAAAATCTAGCACATTAATTTACTGAAATTTCAACTAATACAATTATGATTATGTAGTGGTACGGAACCCTCAGTGCGCGAGTCCGACTCGCAGTCGGCCGGTTTTTACCTATCCTTGAGATTTTATAATCTATTACGTTTAATCAACTTAATTATGATTCAAATCAGTTGAACTGCTAGAATATAAAACTGAAACTATTAAGTGTTCATAAAAAAATATATACAAAAAAAACATAAAATATGAATCAGCCTAATGTAGAACGTTTGATATTAATTAAACTTACGATGGAACTGCACAAACAACAAAGGTAGTTATTGACGCAAATATGTAGGAATATATCAACTAAATCAAAACATTTGATAAGAAACGTCTAACAAGCATATAATTTTACTAGAAAGCAAAAACTTGGACTCTTTCAATCATAGCGTCGACTCAACAGTAATTCTAAAATTGCAATTATATGCTTCATGTTGCCTCTTACTGCAACTAGATATTTAAGTCTACGATAGATAATAATAATGTTAATAGTACAGTAGGTCAAATAACTTTGACAGACAACACTATTAAAAACAATGTCTAGCCTAGAGATACTTATCACGAATCGGATACTATTCTATTACATCATATTGCACAATAACAACTTTTAATGGAACATCAATGTGTATTTTGAAGATATGATAGATACCTTCGTGGATGATGATACTAATACAAGAGTATGAGGTCATAGTAATAATTCCTGCGCGTGATTTATTTGAGGGTACCAATTAGTACCAAACGATGCACGATAGCAAGGGTATTTGTGCCATTGAACTATTTGTCCACGCTGTGGCTGAATCTTTATATGCGCAGAAAGTATCTCCTACATTGTCATCCAGGTTCAGAATTCTTTTTGAATGATACGATCCATATCGCTCAACCTGTTTTCTCCTCTTTCATTTTCTGTTAACGATGAATACATTTGATTTGACCCACATCATTCTATCAAAGGCAGCTATCAGCCTCGAATCGAATCAACTAGTAGAAGTGCACGGAGCAGGAAGCGTGCGCGGGCGCCGACCGTGAGCCCGCAGCGAGGTCGACCAGTGACGTCACCGCGGCGTAATCGCTCGCGCAGACGAGGTAGAAGCCATAAGGGCATAGGCCTGCGCAGACCGTAAAAGGAACATAAAAATTTACAAAGTGAAGGCTTGAGAATGTTATTCGTGTATAATTTTTAGATCTAGGAGAAGACTTTGGGTGAAAAAGTTTCATTGTTGACCTCATCTCTGTCACAAATCATATAATAATGATTGACGTCGGGAACAAGCTGATTATCAATCAAAAATGCACATAAACTTTTAAATTTGGTATGACTTGGAAAAAACATAGATAAAACAACTTATAGGTTGGCTTAGAAACGCTGGGCAGCTGAGATCAAACATGATTAAAAATCTTAAGACATAAAGAGAGAGAGAGCAGATTTAGACATCATTAGCAATATTTAGTCCTTTGCTATTCCAGACAATCTGTGCATTCAGCCTGTAGCCGTCTGATACTGAGCGGGCGCAATGCAAGTCTCTTTTTTTACTACACTAACACCCAATACAGTGCGTCTTAAATCTACTGTCTCGATGAAAGATATATCGTCTGACCACTTATTTCAATACAAAGATCTGTTTGCAAACTTCAAGAGACTCAGGTATTGCACAACATAATCCTCGTTCGCTTCCACTCTGTTTATACCACGGCGGCTGCGTCTGCGTCTGTGCCTCGAGGTCGATCGAGGACGAGACGGAGCGAGTTGACATTTCTGACGCTTGGAAAAATACTCGGTTGTGGGTAGATTGGACAGACGACAACACTACAGTTATTCAGTAGTTCCTAAAACTGTTTTTATTCAGTAACTAAATTTCCTCTGGTTTTCGTGAGTTATACAGGGTTATTTTTAGACGCCTGGCCAAATTTTAGTATGTTGCTCAGAACATGTATCTGAACAACATTCCCAAAGGAACATGGGTCGAAAAACGAGAAAAAATTTTGCTCACCCATACAAATCCTACTATCGCCGGCACAAGATTTGTATGGGTGGACTAAAATTTTTTCTTTATCCATTACCTTTGGGACAGTTGTTCAGATTCGTGTTTTAAGTAAGATACCAAAATTTGGCTAGAGGTCCCAAATCACCCTGTATATACGCATTTTGATTTAAACGTCATGTCAATCCGTAAAGCATAGTTGCCGTGCATCAGCCCAGCAGTACCTTTTTCAGAAAGTACATCCGTGACCACAGAAAACAGATTAGTTGAGAATTCATTGACAAGATATTTACAAAGGCTATCTTAACTTTTACTGTTTAGGATTTCATTGACAGAAAACAATTTTTAAGGACTCTTTTGAACTCTATTTTCTGTTTAATTGCACTTTTGACAAGTACTTTTTAGTACCTATATATTTTGTAAGTGTTGAGAGAAGACTGACAATTTAATTCAAGGTATCCGGTAGATACTGGATGGTCTGATATTAAAATCCTAGCGTTTCACAAGGTTCTTTTGTTTACTGCTGTTGGATTCAATAACGTTCTTGATAATTTGGCACCGATATCGAAGTCTCCATGCGAATAAACAAATTGTTGCGAAGTTGATTTCCGGGTTTAGAAATTCCACTGAGCGAAAAATCTAGTCTCATAATACAGACTCTTTTCTGACATGTGGGCTATGCCAATATTTCAAGCCTCTCTAAATTGTAGGTATTAGGTATATTCTAACAAAACGTGCGAGCATATAAAGTATAAACGTGAAAGATCATGTCAGCAATTTTAGTCCAAATTACTAGTGGGAGGAACTTGGTGAAAACATGGTTTTTAAACGTAGAAAGATTTTGTTGAAAATTAAAAAATAAGATGTTTTATAAATAGTGTAGATAACGATGTGAAGATCCTCTTAGAGGGAGAGACACGTATAAAAAGAGGAAAGGTACGCATTACTTGAGGAGCGAAAGTACACCGTTGTCCTAATTTCTTTATGAAATGAGCGTCCGTTACGTTTGAATTTTCAGTATAAAAAAAAAACCGGTCAAGTGCGAGTCGGACTCGCGCGCCGAGGGTTCCGATATACCTATAGTATTTTTGGAAGCAATAAAGTCCATTTTCAGGACCGCAAAACTAAATTTGTTTGTAAAGGTTTTTTGCAGATTTCTGAAAAACTGTGCAACTTAGAAAGATCGTTTTATTTTTGCTGTAAAGTTTATATAAACTTCTGTCAACTGTAATTAATTCAGATTTTTCCTTACTCAAACTTCGGAGATAAGGGGGGGGGAATGGTATTTTTCTTGACATTTTTCATCATAACTTTAAAACTAAGAAATTTAAAAAAATACAAAAATATATTTTAAAATGTACAAGTAAAGCCCTTTCATATGATACCCCACTCGACCTAGTAGCGACAATTTGAAATTTGGCCCCCCCTATTTTGGCCCCCTTTATATTAATAATCATACTTTTTTCAAAATTTTTTCTTGTGCAATTAAGTTGGGCAACTATATTCTAAAACTATTCCAAATTTCAGGTTGATAGCATAAGTGGTTGCTGAGATATAGAGGTGTGACAGACAGACGGACAGACAGACAGACAGACAGAGCGGCACCATAAGGGTTCCTTTTTTTTACCATTTTGGTATCGGAACCCTAAAAACGTCACTTCACAAACAAAGTGGCGCCGCCAGTTGAAAAAACCGGTCAAGTGCGAGTCGGACTCGCGCGCCGAGGGTTCCGATATACCTATAGTATTTTTGGAAGCAATAAAGTCCATTTTCAGGACCGCAAAACTAAATTTGTTTGTAAAGATTTTTTGCAGATTTCTGAAAAACTGTGCAACTTAGAAAGATCGTTTTATTTTTGCTGTAAAGTTTACATAAACCTCTGTCAACTGTAATTAATTCAGATTTTCCCTTACTCAAACTTCGGAGATAAGGGGGGGGGAATGGTATAATTTTTGACATTTTTCATCATAACTTGAAAACTAAGAAACTTAAAAAAATACAAAAATATATTTTAAAATGTACAAGTAAAGCCCTTTCATATGATACCCCAGTCGACCTAGTAGCGACAATTTGAAATTTGGCCCCCCCTATTTTGGCCCCCTTTACATTAATAATCATACTTTTTTCAAAAAAATTTCATGTGCAATTAAGTTGGGCAACTATATTCTAAAACTATTCCAAATTTCAGCTCGATAGCGTAAGTGGTTGCTGAGGTATAGAGGTGTGACAGACAGACGGACAGACAGACAGACAGACAGACAGAGCGGCACCATAAGGGTTCCTTTTTTTACCATTTTGGTATCGGAACCCTAAAAAGAGAAGTGACCAGAAAATAACAAAAATTCCGCATGTGTTAAAGTTCTGCACGCACATGTTTTCTTAGCTACGAGTCAAGTAATTTTAGACCATATTTTATCTTTGTATACCTCCGTGACTACTTATTTACATTTTCTGTGTAAGTTTTAAATTTTATTCAGTTTTACTTTGCTATTTACATACTTTGTGCTCGTCAGGGACTATCTATGGGCTAAAGGTCACACTTTTGTGAATCATGACTATTATATGATTCATGACGAATGAATGTTACTTCTGGACACACCAAATTGAAGATATTTTTTTCGGTCGCCCTTTCCTCCTTTTCATTTAATATTATTCGTCAATGACCCATGTCAGAGGCCTTTGGCGGCATAACAACACTGATACCAGGGAGGTTGCAATTGCGGTTATCGATCTTACAAACCAGAGGATATGCTGACGATTTTATTTTTTATGTATGCAGGCAAGAACGTTTTGCGAAGCCCAACTTTATACTTTACCATGATTGAAATAAGAGCACACAGTTTAAAATTATAATCTTTGTATTTTTTTTTAATGTGATCCGATATCTTTGACCAACTAAAGATAAATCAATGCCTTTTCATTTTCTTTTCATTCAGTTAAATTTTTTTTTGGGTAGGTACAATATTTGCAATTTTATTAAACCTTATCTCTAAAATTCTTGACCTTACCATCCTAAAACTACAGACTTGACCTTATCGTCTTAACATAAAAGACTCTCAACCTTTGCTGTAGTTGAAAGCCGCAGAAAATAAATACATCACCTTTATATTTCATTTTCGTACCTTACATTCATCCTATTCAATCGCGTCTTCTTAATTGTCATACGAAGGCGGCGTTGCATATTTCTACATACATTAACTGTAAACTTATCGTGTACCTTTTGTCTTTGCGTTAAAACCCCGCAATGGGTAGCTAGGGTGAGTGAATTCGTTGCGTAGGCAGATGCAACCGACTAATGACTATGTATGAGCAATCTGTAAGCTTATTCGCCGACGTAATAGCTTTTATTTGCACATCGCGATGCTAAGGAAGGTATATACAATTCCATTAAGGATATTTTCTTTATGGATTATCTTCTTTTTATCTTTTGTAAGAAGACCTTGGATTAAGGTGTATTTTTGTTTAATAGTTTTATTATTAAGGCTTTGTGCAACAGACAATAAGTTTCTTTTATTTGGTATAGTAACGTCACGTAAGTCTAAATTACTAGACCATCAGTAACCCAAAAAGTTAACTAGTGTTAGTTAGGTTGGTCGTTGATTTTACCCACACAAAAATTCTTTAATCTCAACTATGATTATTTAAAATCTTTAGAATTTTCCTTAAAAATATAATGAACAAACATTATACGTGTATAAATAGAACACAATTTAAATATGGGACGATAATTAATCATGTGGACTTCCGCTCACGTCGGCGTTCGAGCACCGACTGAACAGTGCGTGCGATCGTCGACAGGCGGAAGCGGCGCACGCGCACCAGCGCAAGGCTACGCTCATGACCTCGCTGCGTCTTTGTCTAGCGCTATCTTGCGTCTGTTTACTCGCGAGGCCGAATGCATCATACCTTTACTACCATTGCCTATTGCGTACAATCGGCAACGACAACGACAACGGCGCCGATTACACCTTTTCCAGGTTATATCGTTCTATCCAGTCTTCTAAATCGAGTATAAGCAAGACAATTTTTTTTGGAAAACATCGTCTTCTCATACAATCTTTCTGTACTTGGGACGGAGAATAAAATTGAATTAAGTACAAACGCAATTCGAAGGTTATACAATAAAAATTGATAATATTTGCATGTCCTTGCCTTTGTTTAACCCTTAAACTTGTTATGGATTTTAATTAATTAAAAAATTATTGCAACGACTTAGTCACGACACGACCTAGTGTTGAGTCCTAACTATATAGTTAAAAAAAGACAAAGGGGGTTTGTAAGCAAAATAATAACCTCAAATTCATGTGGATGTTTTTGACAAGCAACATTAAGCGATAGTTTAACCGTTTTTCTGTGTATTGTGGTTACAAACTAGTAGTACCTCGTGAAAGAAGAGTAATCTCTTCCAACTGCAAAATGTTTGTCTACAAGACTGCGTACTTTCGTGGAGTCTTGTATAGGTACAGAGGCAGCAGAGAATGTATTGAAAAAAATCGCTCAAGTGCGAGTTGGACTCGCGCGCCGAGGGTTCCGATGTACCTTTAGTATTTTTGGAAGCAAAATAGACTTTCCATTTTTAGAACCGCAAAACTAAATTTGTTTGTAAAGGTTTTTTTTGTTTGTAAAGGTTTAAAACTTAGAAAGATCGTTTTATTTTTGCTGTAATACTTACATGAACTCTATCGAGTGTAATTAATTCAGATTTTTCCATTCACAAACTTCGGAGATAAGGGGGGGAACGGTATTTTTTTTGACATTTTTCATCATAACTTATAAACCAAGAATTGTAAAAAAATACAAAAATATATTTTAGAATGTACAAGTAAAGCCCTTTCATATGATACCCCACTCGACCTAGTACCGATAATTTGAAATTTTGCCCCCCCTATTTGGGCCCCTTCTACATCAATAATCATAGTTTTTTCTTAATTATTTTACGTGCAATTAAGTTGGACAACCATTTTCTAAAACTATTTCAAATTTCAAGTCGATAGCATGAGTGGTTGCTGATATATACAGGTGTGACAGACAGACAGACAAAGCGGCACCATAAGGGTTCCTTTTTTTACCATTTTGGTATCGGAACCCTAAAAAATTGCTACTCAGACCATAGCGAGGCTAGGCCGCAAGAGAATTTTATTCTGATATTGCTACAGACTGTACTATATCAAAACTTTACTTTACGCCGTTTTTAGGGTTCCGTACCTCAAAAGAAAAAAAACGGAACCCTTATAGGATCACTTTGTTGTCCGTCTGTCTGTCTGTCTATCTGTCTGTCAAGACCCTTTATCTCACGAACGGGTAAAGGTATCAGGTTGAAATTAATACCGCATATTAGGATCTATGAACCACACAAGATCTGAAAATTTAATTTTTTTACAACGACGCAATCAAAAGATATGGCATTTTATGTCCTCATCTCCATACATTTATTCAAAAATGCAAAACCTACAGGGTACTTCCCGTTGACCTAAAATTATGAAATTTGGCAAGAAGCTAGGTCTCACAGTACAAAAAAAGGGAAAAGTCTGAAATCATTAAATATTACAACTTTTCTCACAACTAATGGTAACCAATTGTGGTGAGCTCCCGTTTCAAGAACATTCATATAAGAGAGGGGTCAAGTTGGATGGTCGCTGAGGCGATTTTTGTTTTAGTTCTATTTAAAAACTGGAACACTTACAAACTTGAAAATTGGCATGTTTATAGTGCATAAGCTATAAAATAACAACAAATAATAAAATTTGGTCAAGCGCGTGTCGGACTCAAAAAATCTAGCACATTAACTTACTGAAATTCCAACTAATATAATTATGTTTACGTGGTGGTACAGAACCCTCAGTGCGCGAGTCCGACTCGCACTTGGCCGGTTTTTTTTGTACATATCTAATTATGTCAGTTAAGGTCAGTTATTCAATCACTGTTTTCTTTTTCAGGTATGGCGCGGTTACGATCGTGCTGACTTTATGATAGACCGGGAGCCAGTCAGTTGTAAGTACCTATATTATCTAGCAAGTACTTTCCTTAATACTATGCTATTGTTCTCTCTTCCCGATAGCGAAAGTTAAGCGACGTCTATTCTGACCTGGAACTAGATTGGTGACCGGTATAACAAATAGCGGGTTAAGCCGTTAATTTTAGCCAAAAGTTATACTCTCATGGACATGGATACGGTTTTAGGAACAAGCGGTTCAAAATTATAGTAAATACCCTCCAAAGTACCACGCATTTTTGCTGGAGTTTGGACGGAGCTCCCTGTCCTGCAGTGGACGTTTCATGGGATGTTATGTGTCCTCTGAGATCCACTAAGGACCTCAGACCCTCGAATTAAGGTCGGAGACCTACCTACGCTAACTACAATTTGGGAATCTTTCCCGTAAAGGAATCATACTTTAACAGTCACTGCCACTGCGCCTAAAAGGCCGTTACTCATATTAGAACCATTAACTAAGGTCAAAGTATTTAAGTGCTTAGTAATTAGATACTCGGACATAAGAAGCTTACTGACCGGTGATTAGTTTAATACGTAGTGGTTTTAGGTTTCTAGATACTTAGGTCTATTAAGACTGCCACGCGTGGTGCCGGCAAAGAATAGTACCCACCCATCTCTACCCGTGGGTGTCGTAAGAGGCGACTAACAGTTAATGAACAAGAGTATGGATGGGTAGCAGCATCCTTCTCTGTATAGTATCATCTTACATTATGCGGTCACCAACAACCGCGGTCCATGGTGCTAGCCGTAATGCTAACAAGCGTGGTGACTATATGGTACTTCCCCTCCACATTGTTTCAGCAAAGGCTGGAATTTTGGAGGGAGTTCCCTGTCCTGTAGTGGACGTTTCATGGGATGTCATGATGATTAAGACTATTGAAAATTTGCTGTTCATTAAACTTTTTGGTAAAAAAAACGACAATACAGCAAACTGCTAAGAAAAAGAAGACGGGTGAAGAGAATTTCACGAAAGAATATGAAGAATAGTAAAAAGAATAGTCTTATTTTCAGTATGAGACTATTTATTGTGAAATTTTGGTAACAAACGTGGGCGTCGAGAAAATGAAGAAAATCAATTTTTGTGGAATATTTTTTTATTAATCAAAGACCATTTTCAATCCCTTTTATTTCTCAACCTTGGACTTAAAAAAAAAACTTGCTTTCGCAGAAACCTGGCACTCTTAAGGCTTCATTCGAACAAAGAAAAAATATTGCGACCAAAATACAATATAAAAAAAACCTGCAATGTTGACAAGCCGATCGGTTTTTTTATTTACCTCTCGAATGTGGAAGACCTTGCGCGCTCAATTCGGGGTGAACCGCTAGTGTGTCCGCATGTTACACAGAATAAGTCTTAAAACGTAGAATACAGACTAATATTGCTGCAAAAGTAACATTACTGTTGTTGCAACGACGCTGCTCCATAGACGACGGGTCTTTGAGTTGCCATAATCAACAAATTAATTTCGGTTTTTCTGTATGACGCTATACTACCAAATCTGCCTCATCATTATTATATTGCTGATTCCATTAAATGTCAAGCAAGAAAGGGGCCAATCCTATCAAAAAGGCTAGATTCTACCACACTATCACTAAGATTTTATCCTTTGGAAGGATTACGAGGTCTACCCATAGAAATATAAGCGTAATAGAAGGAAGATTAATGAAAATATGTGTCACAAGGTATTCTGACATTCATTCAGTCATTGTATATAGGGTATAGGTGTCGTTCTGTAAATTTTGTATGAGGATGTCAAATCACGTTTGATGATTTGACATTTCAACTTAGGACACAATGGCAGATGTCATCCCATGGTAAAATAAATTACTATTCCTTCTATTCCGAGCGGAGCAAGGAGTCCGAATTATTTGGGTCTACCACACACACACACTCATATCAAAACACTTACACACATTTTTTTAATCCCCTGCCTGCCTGGTGATCCATAACACAGGTTTTTACCTAGCTTGGATACCTGTCTCCCAACATAGCTAATATAATACTTGTACATTACAATGCTTGTACTTTTCAATACTTGACATTTTATTGTAAGCTAAATTTGATTTGAATCTAATGGGCATTCACCTGAAAATAATGAAATAACTAACATGTAGACGTTCGAAAGTTTTGGTATGCCTCGATCTTTAACCCCTAAAGTCCTTGGGGACAGCGGAAATTTTTGACAGTGAACCTAAACCTGTTTTCCATAGTGTTCCCGGAAAAGTTAAAATATGACGAAAATTTATTGGAAGTATATCCAAAATTTTGCCCTATTGCGTAGAAAGGTTTGAGGTTTTCTTTTTAGTTCCTCCAAAGTTCGTTCGGTGCTTGTGCTTCTACAAAAAAAATAGTCCGTATTCTGTCAGTTGATGTTACTGATTATTTTGAGGCACGTACTTAATGTAGGGACAGGAAAACAAGCTGACGGTTGGTTGGTAACTAGCCAATACATAATATGTATTATCCTGTACTATTAAACGAGCAATATTTGTATATATATATATATATATATATTTGTAATTGGTTTCTCGAAAACGCCTCTAACGATTTCGATGAAATTTTTTATACAGGGGTTTTTGGGGGCAAAAAATCGATCTAGCTAGGTCTCATGTCTGGGAAAATTCGTTATCACCGTCTTTTTTAATATTTCTTAGCGCGTTTTAGAAACTTACAGCGCCATCTGCTGTTGAGTAGCATAGCTTGCTCACCCGATGATATTTTAATCATACAGAGCATAGCTCGGTCGCCCAGGTACTTGTCTGTAATATTCAAATGGATGCTGAGGTTTTGTTTGTGTGATTAGAGTAAACATGTAGAGATATAAAAATAGTTAACTAGTCTGGTTTTTTTTTACAGTATTTTTAAGTAAACAATACAATTTCATTTTTAGAATAACGTATTGTTTTTTTTGACATCACACGCGTTGTAAAGGTTTTCGAATAATACATAAAATATAAATACCAAACAAGGGTATGTCCTCTCCAAATTTTCCACACATTTTTGTTGGAATTCTAGGGAGAGCTTTGTCTTGCTATGAACATTTTCATGGGATGTTATCATTGCATACTGAACATAAATGACAAATATAACACCAATATAGGCAAGAACATAACAATTACACAATTACCACAGCTAAGCATAAGTAAAATAAAAGTATAAATAAAAGAGATATATTTTAGAAACATGTTACTTTAACAGCGGTACTGCGAGAGCACAACACAAAAAAATATATTTAGGGCAAATTTTAACTCGTCAAGAGAACGAAGAATATATTGGTTTTATAGGGAAAGCATAGACAAAACATGGATATTTTATGTAACATTTTTATAACTATTTTGTTGCCTCACATGACAGATAGATGCCTCGACCGTGGTATCGACCAGTGAAATCGCGCCCTTACATCCTTTTCCATATCAAGCTATCAATACTTCATAAGGACATGGGTGCCTAATATGTTCAAGGCGAACATAACTCATTAATAACCTACCAATAATTGTGATACTCTGTTAGCGCCGACAAGGAAGTAAAGTCTACCGCCCTTGCTACATACACGTCTTTAGACACGTGTTAGAAATTTTGTAAGTGATTCTGTGGGTAGGTGTAACTTTATTTGTTTGCAGTATCTGGGCGACCGAGCTTTACCAAAACCATCAACAGATGGCACTTTAAGGTTTCTGAATCGCGCTATTTTCAAGAAATATTCAATCAAATGGAGAAAACTAACAGACGCAAATTTGATGTTCGGTCCTCGCTCGAAAAAATATACCTAAGATAGAGAAATACGCTGCTACTTTATTTCGATGAATGTTTGACATATTTTAAATATCGAAAGGGCCGGCCCTTTTGTTTACAATCAGCCATACAGACAGATAAACACAATTGTATTTTTTATGTACCTCTATGTACATATGCCGAGAAAAACGACCATGAGATAACTGACATCACAGCAAGGTCCCAAAGCTATGGTAGAGGCAGCAAAATAATCAATGCATGAAAAAACAGAATACAATAAATAATTCACGAATAAAATGGGATTGTGGACAGCAAAAAAGATGGGCAAAGGGGTTAAAAGTAGGTGATGATGACGAAAAATAACCAAAATAATATCTCATTAGTTTTGTACTAGTCCGTGTCGTCCCGGCAAATAATAATAGTATCAATCCATCTCTACCTGTGGGTTGAGGATGGGCAGCAGCATCCTTCTGTGTATCGTACCATCTTACATACTGCCGTCACCAACAAAAGCGGTTGCCAGCCGCAACGCTTACAAGCGTGGTGACTATGGTGAATCCCCTCCAAAGTACCTCCCATTTTTACTGGAGGGAGTCCCTGTCGTGCAGTGGATGTTTCATGGGATGACGCACTGCATAGCAAAATTTGTTACTAAAGTCATCATCATCTGAGGACAAAAAAACTAACTTAAAAAAATATATAAAAAGGAATTTCCTAAAAGAGATGTCACCCATAAAAACTGTGTCAAAACAAACAAGGCTGTTAAACTGTTAACTAACTGCTGACAGTTAATCCTTTGATAAGCATATCCGTTTTCCGCTTAAAATAACTTAAAAACTTACGATCATTAAACTGGAACCAAAATTGATCTACTTTCTCAAAATCTCTACTTAAAAACGGGTATCCGTTAAAAAAGTTGCTTCCGTATTTCGGAAAGCACTCTAGGGCAACGGTAAAGATCTTAAGGCGTTAGCGGTGAAAAAGGAATCATTAAAGGCACGGGTAATATCAAAGTATCCATTTACAAATCTTTCTATTAGTGCAATTCTAAAATCGAAAAAATTTTTTTCATAAATTTTCAACTTAACACGACCAAAATGTATGAAGTACTTAAAATTTGGGACTTTTCACACAAATTGTGTTGTCAACCACCGAATTGGTATTTGGAGGCCCAAATGGTTGGTCCTTTATTGCCATATTTTCAGAATCACCACTCAAAAGAATTTCCGTCCATTTACTACATGCTGTAACAAAATAAACTAACAATCTCAGTTGCTTGTTGCATTTTGAAACCTATAGCTGGGTTGATTTACAAAAACCTCTGGATAATAATAAAGAAAAAAATTAAAAATATTTTTTAATTTGGAAAATATGCGGTGTGATAAAAAAAAACATAAAATTACATGTCGACTTGAGAACTTCCACTTTTTTGTCAACGGTTAGAAATCAATAAAAATTAAGCCTTTGTCCTATTTTGTTCTCACAATATCAATGCTATAAGCATACTAATAACATATGAACGAGACACCAATTAATTAATACATACTTAATTAATATAAATCTTAATTAGCCATCGCGCTGTCAAAATTAACTTAGATTAGATAGCAATCATATATCATAGCTTTTACACGATTTGCATTCAAAGTACATTTCTACGTCAAATATCACGCCATTTCTCTAGCAAATTTATTTAAAATAGTGACATTTCACACTTAAATATTCATAAGATTATAAGTGTAGCTGTCAATATACAAATATATTGGAAATAAATTATTGGTTAAACATAATATAACGATATTTTCTTTTGCCTGTCATGGGCTTATGTAATTCTGGTTAAAGATGGCGTCTAATTAACGGTAGCAGATGTCAGTGAGCATGTTAGGCAACCAATTTTCAAGTTGTAAAAGTTTATTAATTTGGAAACAGAAAACGATGCTTTTATATCAAAATGGAGGAGGAAATGTGTCCTGTCATCAAAGCAAAACATTTTCTATAGGTACTTAATTATGCTTGCAGCATTGGGCAGGATGCGTAGCAGTATCTTTCCGTGTATCGTACCATCTTACATCCTGCGGTTACCAACAACAGCGGTTGCCAGCCGCAACGCTTATAGGCGTGGTGACTATGGTAAATCCCCTCCTAAGTACCACGCGTTTTTTGCTGGAGCTCCGGAGGAAGCTCTCTGTCCTGGAGTGGACGTCTCATGGGAGGTTATGATGATGATGATACATTTTAAGTTTTTTTTACACTCAAGATTTTTCTTAACAAGGGATCACAGTGCAGAATTTCAGATTTCTAGTCCTACACATTTGTTTGTAAATTATTCGTATCAGAATAAGATAGACGTATGTTTTTTTAATTGTGAAGCAATTTTTTTCTATTCTAACATCTACTTTATAGTACGTGCATAAAACCAAAGGAGGTTTCTATTTTTATCTCTATTATTTACAACACCTACTTGTTATGCTGTCAGTACTTCTCACGCATGCGCGTAACATAAAGTAATGATAGTGTTTGTCTCGTGCGGCCTTCGCACAAGCCTCTCTATAAAGGGTGTTAAGGAACACTAAACAATCACGATGAAAATTATACAGCATGTAACGGAAAAGTGAGGAAATAGAACAACTTTTCCAAAGAAACATAAGTCGAAATACAAAAAAAATCGACCTACCATACAAAATGTGCTGTCAGCTAATGCAGTTTGTATGGGAAGTCGATTTTTTTTTTCGAATTTCGATCTATGTACCGTGGGAAAAGTTGTTCAGTTTTATGGGCAGGTTCACACCCTTTAGTATTAAGACACCTTTCCGTTACACGTTGTAAACAAAGAGCTTTTTGAAGATTAAGAACAACTAACTATCATTGCTAACCTGGACTGAACCTTCACCCATGAACTAAACATACTCGTACTCGTACAAAATGAAAATCTGATCAAGTTGATTTGTATGGAGAATAAAATTTCTTATTTTATTTGTGTGCCATATATTTCTCTTAAAATAACACCTTATTATTTTTATAGTAGCCAATGTCCTATCTCCGGTTGCCGTCGCGATATCAAGTTTCATTAAAATCGGATCAGCGGAGGTAAAACTTTCGCAATAAAACAATATTATCTGCAAATTATAATTATAACACTTATTTGTTTTTATGGTCCCTATTAAATATCACTATATCCCTTATTATTTATTCGTAGCTATATTCATTATTTTACCTTTTTTTGGATTTACCTTTAATGGAAGACAGGTGCAATCGCCAACATGATCTTTATATTTATTCAAGAAAAAATGCATTAAAATTAAATCAAGGTGAGTAATCCCTATAATAAGAAAATTATATACCTTTATATTCGTATAAAAAGTAAGTAAGTATGATATTTATTTTCAGACCGTACCTATCAAGTCATGCATTTCGATTTTATTTTCTCGAATCATGTTTATCCAGTAATTTATAGCCACTTTGTATATCGAATTGCTTTTACTTTTATTTTTTTAATTAACTTTCTCTGCTACCGTTACAGGCCCATACGGTACACATAAAACCTCTTTTACTTGCAAGACATGCGCATGCAGTGAAACCGCCATCTCATCATAAATTTTAAGCCTAGATGAGGTTATTCAAAGCTACCCAAACCATGTTTAATTTCTTCTGCGAATTATCAGTGTTTCCGAAGGCACGTTGAGCTGCTGCTCTTGGGTACTCTCTGATGTGGTTGTCAAAGGCCTGTTAAATTTTTCATTTTGCGACTAAAGTACGGGACAGATCGAGAGTGCGGGTAAAATGTATAGCTCGCCATGTGTTTCGTCCGCACTCCCGAGTTGTCACATATACTTACGTAGAGAGTAGTCGGGTCCAACGGCTTACCGCTAAACGTGCCTTTCGAAGAGTGGAACCATCTTACTTTTCCCACAATCAAGTGATTCATCATGAGCTAGTCAGACTCGGGATAGTCTTACAAATTTACCATACCCCCTATTACCATCGGGAGTCCAGACGCACCGCAGAATATCACCCACACTTGGTAAATATTGCACCACACATTCACATATTTTATAATGCGCACGGCCAAAGAGTGAAATTCTCTGTCTGCGTCTGTGTTCCCGAGTTCATATAACCCGAATCTATTCAAGTCGCGAGTAAATAGGCTTCTTCTGGCCAAACTCGTACCATCGTCGACCTCATCTCTGTCTAGACTAGATCGAGGTCAAGAGTAAGCCCATTGACAATAAAAAAAATTGTATCAATTTCCCCTTCCGGATTCAAACACAAGGACCTCAGATCGAGATCCGAACGCTTTAACTACTAAACAACGAAGGCTGTTGATAAATTATAAACATTATGATATAAACTTATAATAAACAAATAAAATAAAATCATATAATAATGAACGGAAAACTACATCATCTCCATGAAAGATAACAAAATACATATAATCTAACCACACGTGTTTTAATAATGTATTTTAATCTTGAATAAGGAATAACTTTTAAATATATGATTAAATTAATTTTGAAGGTAAACGGTACAGTCAAGATCAGGTAAAGCTTGACACTTGCACTAGCAGTGTTTGTAATAAGAACGTCAAAAATCCAAGCCTAACGTGGTTGACGTGCTTTTGACTGTACGTAGGCACAGAATAAAGTAATGAGTACTTGCTGAAGGGCTAAGACTGCTTTTCTACCAGGGATGTGCAACGAAGCTAGAAAATTCTAACCAATATAGTAATAGCTATCTACGTGTCGTAAGAGGCGAATAAGGCCATACGAACCGGAGGAAGGGCAGCAGCATCGTTCTGTGCATCGTACCATCTTGCATACAGCTAACTACATAAATAATAAAACTGAGTTTCACTTCAGCCATTTCGCTTAATTTATGTTCTTTCACAACCCTACAACCCTAACGATTTCGCTCGATGACGAACCCACGCTGTGTACGCGGAAATGTCGACTCTCGGCGCGCGTCCGTAGAATACGTTTCTTCTTGCAGCGTCTTTTGTAGGCTAATATAAAGTAGGTATTTTAGCCTTTGTATAGGAGTGATTTATCTGTTACATAGTAACTATTATCTAATCTGTGATACAGCGCTCACCAACTACAGCGGTCGCCAGCCGCAACGCTTACAAGCGTGGTGACTATGGTAAATCCCCTCCTAAGTACCACGCCGTATTGCTGGAGCTCTGGAGGGAGCTACCTGTCCTTCAGTTGACGTTTCATAAGATGTTGTTACATGTGACAAGTTAGGAAAATGGCGCAATCCTATTGGTTAGAATTTTCCTTGCTCACAGCCATGGGGTCCCATTCCGTACTACAGTTTTTTCGACGGAGTAAATAGCCCGAAGTCATTTGGCCCTTTTGTTTCTAATAATTAAACTAAATGTTACTACTAGGTTGGTAGGTAAAGGTGTAAACTATAACATTAATTCAATTTTAACATCCAGATATCAATTTATCAAGATAATACCTTATGGAAAAAATTGCGCGAACAATTTTCGGCACAATTTCGTTGTATGACGTGAGGCATCTGTACTAGTATAGTATTATATTATCTGTGGAGCTGGTAAACTCCAGCCAATAGGGTGGCTCCATTTGACAAGCTGGGAAAATGGCGCAATCCTATTGGTAAGAATTTTCCTTGTTCACAGCTTAGCCCTCACACAGCATTGGTAAAAATCAGCCTTTATAGGTTTAAGTTCTGCGAAGTAAATAAAAAATAAGTAAATAAGGAAGACGTTGAGATTACATGCGGATTACAAAGTTGTTTAGGATGTTTTTTCTTGTTTGTTTATGTTATTCGTTAGTATACATGGTGTTAATTTATAATAATGAAAAGGTTGTAAATCAAATAAATATATCTGTTTAATGATAATGTCTATTTTAACGCGAAGAAATGGAAGGATTTGGCCCAAGAACGCTTGCCTGGCCTATTCAGTAGCAACTTGTATAGATTACGGTTTTTAAAACTCAGGAATAAGGATGTGACACGTGTCGTGCTTTATCAGTAATAAATAAGGCAGCTAAAGTGCGTTGCTCAACTTGAGAATTAAAAATAGAAATTATCTTGCGCCGGTAATTTCCTTTACAATTTTTTTTTATTCGTGATGCTTATATTTACGATTTATGTATTTAAAATTAACTACGATTTGCTATTAAGAAAGCTTTAATACATGGACTAAAAAACTTGAAGGAAGAAAAAAACAAATATATGTAAATATGAAACATGCATAAATTAGACTCCAAAATTGCTTCTTAATGCTTCGCAGCAGCTTAGCAGGCGCGCGATTTAGTGCGCATTTCAAAACGGTTAGAAATTACCCTTATAGCAGGATAGTATTTTATGACGTCCACATCTCTGGTGGAGACAGACTGCTGTCAATAATTACCCGTTTTGGAACCCGGCCTTAAAACACAAATTGTAGCTATAAGAGCTATAAGCAATATAAGTGCAGATAGCAGTGGAGTATGCAACGCGATGCGTGCGCGGGCGGCGATGCAGCGACATTAATAGAACCACTTCATCGCATCAAGGCAGTCGGCGCAAGCGCAAGGCTCTTCCTACTGTGACTCATTTATTATCACGATGAGAATATTGCACTCGGTGTGAGTACGAGTATAACACGAGTTGTAGCAGAAGTGTACGGAAAGATACAGTTTGGATTCTTTTTTTTATGTAACAAGTAAGCAAGCGAGCTTGTGGGCCACCTGATGGTAAGTGGTCACCACCGCCCATGACACCCACTGTCTTATTAGTGAAATAATTTTACAGGAATAAGACAGCAAAGCACATCACTCACCCTGAGAACTAAGATGGTGTGACTCATGTGCCGGTAATTTCACTGGCTCCCTTACACTTCAAACCGAAACACAGCAGTGCAAACCCTGCTGCTTCACTGAAGAAAAAATCAAGGGGGTGGTACTTCCCCAAACAGACTTTCCACAAAAGCCCTACCGCGTGTTCAAATAGGGGGCTAACTGCCTGAAAGTTCGGTGAAATGCGGCTAAAATGTTTTTATTTTAACACTCGGATTATTCTACAAAGACAGGCCGACTCCAAAGACAGACAAGTTTCCAAGTAAATAATCGCCAAATTTCAAAACCAGACAGGTTTCGAACTTGCGCCTTTATAGCATCAGGCAGGACGACGGTAGCTTACTTGGTAAAGCGTCTTCGGTACATAAGGCGAAGACACAAGTTCGAACCCTATCAGTGGTGGTGAAATGTTGCAATTAACTTTTTTATAAAACGCGGCTAATTCACAAGATTTTCCAATAATAAAATTGCAAGATATCAAACATTTTAGAGCAAGCACGGCAAACACAACAGCCGCCTTATCTAGTCGAGAATATTAACGTGCACAACAATAGAGCCACATTTTCATAATCAAGTACAATTCCACATCTGCAGGATTCAAGAGCAAGGTTGGAATAATAAACAACATTATACAGGGTTTAACAAAAATTGCAATGTTAATCAAAGGGCGACCGAGAACATTTTTTCCTTTTATTGTCAATGGGCTTCCTCCTGACCTCGATCTAGGCCTGAGGACAGAGATGAGGTCGCGATGGGAAGAGCTTGCCCAGAAGAAATCTATTTACTCGCGACTTGAATAGATTCGGGTTATATGATCTCGGGAACGCAGAAACTGAACAACTTTTTTAAAGAATAAGGCTACAAGAAGGAAAAATGAGGTTAGTAGAAATACATTACTTGTTGAATTTTTATTATATTATACCATCCCATGAAACGTCCACTGCAGAACAGGGCTCCTTCAAGAACTCCAGCAAATACGCATGGTACAGTCAAAAGCACATCAAGCTTGACACATTGGACTTTGTACCGATTTTATTTGAAAGAAGAAAGAAAGAAAGAAATAATATTTATTTAGCATGCAAAAGAAAAACAAAAACATAGGTGTAAACACATTAAAAAAACAGCTAAATAGGCCTCCAGCTCAGCACATGCCAAAGCCAAAGGCTAAGGCGCTGATTTTCAGCTGGAACCATTTTTGGAGTTCAGATGAACAAAAACATATGGATGGCTACATTATAATTTGTTAACACAAAACAAAATTATACTTAATTATAAAATAAAAAACAAAAGACAATAACATAAAAACTAGAACTAATCAAATGCGTAATTTGCAAAGTACTGTGTTAGTAAAGAATTTGGAATTTGTTGTTGTGTGTCAGTAAATAAAAATTTAAAACGCTAAAAAAAAGAGGATGTGTGAAAAGAGGGATTACGGAAACGCAAAATATATACTTAGGTGGAAATTGTATGTATACAAAACTAGTTGGGTGAAGAGTTAATCAGAGGATGGCAGAACCGCTGATTTGTAAATTTAGAACATATTGTTTAAATTTAATACTGAACGAACGAACTGATTTTAAATTTCGTAAAGGAGGTGGAATATCATTCCAGATTTTAGCGGCGGTATATTTAAAACTACCCTTGAAAGCAGCTGTTTTGTGAGGGGGAATAATTGCAAGTCGCGCAAGTCGGATACGGGAAGACCAAGTTATTTTCTCATATAGGTACAAAGGTTTAAGGTTTTTTATGGTGCCGAACAAAAGTGTAGCAAAATGGACGTGTCTTCTGGAGGACATGTTTAGCAATTTAGCTTGATTTATAAAAGGTGATACATGACTTCTAGGTGGAATATTAAAACAGAATCTGGCACAAGCATTTTGTACACGTTGTATTAAGCCTTTAGAAGTAGCTAAAAGTCTAGGTCCGTATACTGTATCGGCATAATTAAATTTGGACAGAACTAATGAATCGGTAAGTTGTATTTGAAGAGAGGTATTTAGATAGCTACGAATCCTGTAGAGCACTTTTAGACGATAGAAGCAGTTACGTGCAACTTCCTGTATATGCTTCTCAAACCTAAGCTCTGGATCCATTATCAGACCCAAATTACGTGCGTCAAGGATGGAGCTGATTAGCGTGTCCCTCAATCTTATGCGTGGATTCTGACGGTTTATTTTGCTTATCTGTTGTTTAGAGCCCATAACCATATATTTAGTTTTTGATGGATTTAGTGCTAAGCAATTAGTGTCTGACCAGCGAAGTATTCTATCAAGGTCTTCGTTAATTTTTTCGACCGTAGAGTTGACTTCATTAGGATGACAAGACAGGTAAAGCTGCAGGTCATCTGCGTATATATGAAATTTACAGTTTTTTATGCATCCAACTATGTCCGCACTGTACAAGATGAAAAGTAACGGCCCAAGGATAGAACCTTGAGGTACGCCTCTAGTGACCGCAGAAAGAGAAGAAGAAGATACAGAACCAATAGACCTACGGGCTAGAGTGGCACTGCGATTGTCAAGCTTGACCTGTCGTTGACTGTACAAGTCAGAACGCTTGTAAGCATTGCGGCTGGCGACCGATGTGGTTGGTGACCGCAGTATGTAAGATGGAACGATACACAGAATGATGCTGCTACCCATCCTCCGGTTTAGAAGCCCTTAGTCGCCTCTTATGATTATGACACCTACGGGTAGGGATGGGTTGGTACTATTCTCTGCCGGCACCACACGGACTTGTTTAATAGGCATGTAGTTATACGAAAATACTAGTGTAGTAAATCGTAACCGCCTCTATTCGTTTACGTAGCGAAAAAATACTAAAGTGCAGTAAGCAATGTACTTCTACTGATCACTTTTTGCTTACCCAATGTAAATTCGGCCTTAGATTAAAAAGCGACTACAAATTTTGGGTTTTTCACACAAAACCGTTATATCCACTAACGGGTGGGAGGGAGTCCAAAAATTATTACGCTTTTTGACAATTTCGACTTCGAGAATCTTGTTCACTTATTTACACCCTGTATACTAATAAACTGAGCTGAAAGAGGATAAACAAACAAATAGAAATATTCCGCCATAAAAAAAACGGATACAAACATGGAAATAAAATTAAAACTAGACCACATAAGGAAATAAACAAATTAATAGATTTAACTCTAACAAAATAGTTGTAAATTAACGGTAGGTTAGTGGAAGTGACAGTCACGTGTTAAATTTAAATATGTATTTTTAATTTAGAATATATTAACTGTCTATTTTAGGAAATACCTAAGGCATTAAACATAAATACCTGGGCGACCGAGCTATAGTATAATGTTTTAAAGGCCACTAACAGATGGCTCTTTAAGGCTTCTATTTAAAACTCGCTATTATCAAAAAGTGCTCCAAAACATGGAGAAAAAGAATTTTCACAGATATAAGACGCTAGATAATTTTTTCGCGCCCTGAAACCCTCGTATAATAAGTACATTTCATGGAAATCGTTACAACCGTTCCCGAGAACCCGATTACAAATAAGTATATTTTTATAGATATACAAGTTTTGCTAGTTTAATATAGGGTAATTAATATGATAAAGAAAGAAAAAAAACTTGAATTTGTACACAGATTACAGTAGAGGTATTATTACAATAAACACAAGAATCAACAGTTCAAAGTCCCACGTCGAATGTCCTTGCGCATAGCCTTGTCAATTGTTTAGGTATGTAAATACTTGATATTCTGTTAATATGATAGTGACAAGGTCATATAATACTGATTCATATACACATGATACCACCTTATGTTACTATCGGGAGTGAGCTAATTATATCTGCCTTGTTATTGGCAAATTAGGGAATACAACACTATAATATAATTCACACATTGGTTTTATGAAAATAAAGTACATTGATATAACAATGTCGACTGGTCTGCAAAAGCACACTCATTAAATGGCTTTTATCTTTAGTCTATGACAATACTGAAAAATAGCTGAACGTTAGAAAGTACTTTTATAGTTTAAGTTGTAAACAAAGTTTGTTGCACGCACATTTTCACTCACCTACACACACTTACACACATACTTTATTAAATTCACATAAGCTCTAATACTCAATCACTTCACTTACTTACTTGCACACTAACAGTATATTTTTGGCAAAATAACATACATAACTACTTTTAAACCTTAAGTTTGCCCGAGTGAGAAAGACCAGGAGACCTATAGCACAGAGTCTACCTAGTTTAGGCTCCTGTCTCTCATTATTACAGATATGCATAAATAAGATTATTATAAGTGCTTAGTTTAAGATGTATGTTACAAAATCTATAGCGAGAGAAAAATAAACTTACTTTTATTTTTTATTTTCGCGTCTAGTAAATAACAAAAATACTTGAAGTCACATTTCGAAAGTGAACGAATTTTCCCATACCTATTACAAGTCACCGTTACAAAAAGCACATCTCTATAAAACCTTGAAAACGAAAATATGAATACCACGTTATAACACGTCACTCGTACAGTTAGGTTGGCGAATGACATAGAGTGGACAGTAGCGAAAGACGAAACTAATACGTACCGTTGGTAAACGTAAACAATTAATTGACTCAACTATTTTTACTACTTTTGTAATATGTTAGACACTGTTTTGATTAGGTATTACATATTTGTAATTTAAAAGCACAATGGCGCTAAAATAATTAAAGTAGACAACAGTGTACAGAAACGAGGGACGCCTTTACTTAGGCTTGATCCTGTTACATAACTATGTTAGATAACCAGTAATTTAAGTCCTAAATGAATAATCCAATATTTACGTAAGCCTTTAATTAAGTCCATCACTCACTATATTTAACAGCTCAAACGATTTCAATTAAATTTAGAATACAGGGGTTTTCAGGGACGAAAAGTCGATCTAGTCTTATGTCTGGAAAAAACTGTTTTTTGTTCGTTTTTTTAACATTCCTTGAAAATAATGAATTTCAGAAAAGTATTATCTGCTGGTGGGCTTTGGAAGTATCCAGAGCTAAGCTCGGACGCCCAGATACTGTTTATTAAATCTCATCAACTTATGCAGCCCCGGTCCATTCCGATTTCATGGACAAAGAAAAAGACAGCACAAGTCTTAATGAAAGATTAACGTTAAGTGAAGTCTCTGAGTACGGCGTTAAGTAAGATAAGACGACATTCTCGAGGATAGAAATGAGAAAAGAGAATTGGGTCTAAATGGAAATGATCTCATGACAACTTCACAGAATATTTAAAAAAGAGAAAGACAGTGATTTTTCCATAATGAAGGTACATGTAACACACCTCTTCGAACTCTAAATCCTAGGCAGATCGTCAGATTCTTTGAGGCTATTAGTGTGGCCGAGGAGATGTAGTATAAAGGGTTGGCTGCAATAGATCTATGCATATGCAGGTCGCAGTGGCCGTTTGGTACTAGGAGTTGGAAACTACCCATTTACCCTCAAAACATATACATAACACACCTTCCCTTGGGGTAGGCGGAGAGCACATCCTTCAAGCTGCTACGATCTTAACATACTTCTCTTACTTTTTCTTTACCACATGCAATTTTTAGTAGCTAAGGGAACTACGGTATATTTAACCGATACCCTAATTGCTACAACTACCACGCATGCGGGATAGCTAGTAAACTGCGAGGCTTATTTTGGGAATTTAATCAATGGCGACGGACGCCATGATTGCCTTGCGTGTTCGTACTTCGTGCGCTGAACTGCCTTGTTTACAAACTATTTCAAACTAGCTTTCCGCCTGTGGTTTAACCCGCATTCAATGCGTTTTTCCGTGGGAATGAAGTAGCCTATGTGCTATTCCAGGACCTAACCTATATTATGTGTGCCAAGTTCCATTAAAATCCATTCATATTTCATATTAATTTATTGCAAAGTCACAAGTTGAAAGGTGTTACATAATAGACAAGTACAAGTGAAGCCCTGCAAGCGCACAGCAAATAAGAGAGGCTCTAGATGCCATAATTACTTTTAAAAAATATGTTAGTACTATGTTAGTATCTGTCTATAGTAATATGTTTGTGAGGTCGGTCATCGACCTTGCTACCCACACGATGTGATGATGATCTGTCAACGTAAACGATTCCTTATAATAACCTGACCGAGTAAATGGAACTAGCAATAGATTATCAGTTTTGGATCGCAGGTCTCGAGAAAGATCGGAACAGTGGTATCGGAAACGTTCTTTAAGGTATGATGGAGTACGGAGGTCATGCATTTTGTCTATTGCATAAAAATATGAATGTCGCAGGCAAATCCTAAAATTCGCCATTGTAAACCGGCGTCTGCAGGTTTAAACGTGAATACGTGTGACCCTTCTGAGATAAAGTAAAAAAAAAACGTCAAAATTATACACAACTTTCTATAATTACGAATTATGATAATTAAACACAAAATCTATGAGATACAAAGTTCAACTCAACAGTAACATATAAGCTTTTCATCGACGAAATTTTAGCGCATTTATCTAAATTGACCACCCAGAAAATATTAAATTTCCATAATACTAACATTGAATTTCATAAAAAAATTATTAACTTTTAAGTCAAATGTATTTTAATTCATACAAGAAAGCCTAACTAACGCCTTTTGATTATAAAAATTACCATTTGAGAAACATTAGTCATTTTCAAAAACTGGGAGCTACAGCATCAGATTACTAAATATTTTGATATGGTACATAAATTAAAACAATATTCTCACTTTCTTCGGCTACGAATAGTGTTGTAGTCAATCCTTTGAGTCATCGGGTCATTTCTTTTTATGTCATAAGTGGCTAAACGAGTAGGTGGGCCACCTGATGGTAAGTGGTCACCACCGCCCATGACACCCACTGTCTTATTAGTGAAATAATTAAATACTTATAAGACAGCAAAGTGCGTTACCCACCCTGAGAACTAAGATGGTATGTCTCATGTACCAGTAATTTCCCTGGCTCCCTTGCCCTTCAAACCGAAACACAGCAGTGCAAACACTGCTGCTTTACGGTAGGAAAAAGCAAGAGGGTGGTACTTCCCCAGACGGACTTTGCACAAAAGCCCTACCACATCATATTATTAAACTATAATATTATCTTTTCTGTGCCCTAACCTGTATGCATTTAACAGGGCCTGCTTCCTAACCATCATATCAAAAATACGTATAAGTACAATTTTCTTTAACAAGTTTTTAAATTAGATGTTTTTTTGAAAGTGCAAAGTCCGTCTGGGGAATTACAACCCCCTTGCCTATTTCAGCCGTATGTTTCTGTTTGAAGGGTAAGGGAGACATACATAGTTCTTAGGGTAGGCAGCGCGCTTTGATTTTATATTAGTGCGTAATTAACAATAACAGTAGGTAGAGCGTAGGTCGCCTCATCAGCTCGTTTGCTTAAATGTCACATAAAAAACCGGTCAAGTGCGAGTCGGACTCGCGCGCCGAGGGTTCCGATAAACTTTTTGTATTTTTGGAAGCACTAAAGTCCATTTTTAGGACCGCAAAACTAAGTTTGTTTGTAAAGGTTATTTGCAGATTTCAAAAAAACTGCAACTTAGAAAGATCGTTTTATTTTTGCTGTAATGTTTACATAAATTTCTGTCAACTGTAATTAATTCAGATTTTTCCTTTCACAAACTTCGGAGATTAGGGGGGGGGAATGGTATTTTTTTTGACATTTTTCATCATTACTTAAAAACTAAGAGACGTAAAAAAATACAAAAATATATTTTAGAATGTACAAGTAAAGCCCTTTCATATGATACCCCACTCGACCTAGTAGCGACAATTTGAAATTTGGCCCCCCCCTATTCTGGGCCCCTTTACATTTATAATCATAATTAAAAAAAAAAACATATGCAATTAAGTTAGGCAACCATATTCTAAAACTATTCCAAATTTCAAGTCGATAGCATGAGTGGTTGCTGAGATATAGGGGTGTGAGTGACAGACAGACAGACAGACAGACAAAGTCGCGCCATAAGGGTTCCTTTTATTTACCATTTTGGTATCGGAACCCTAAAAAACACGTAACGTTGGTGATGATTAATTATTTATAGAATCTAGCTCTAGTAAACGTACCTAGTATGTACTACGTATTTATGTGCATGAATTTTGAGAAAGTGCGTCTGTTGGACATTTATTTTGGCGACCCCATCCCTGACGTAATCTAGCCAGCATAATTTGTCAATTTAACCCCAATCAACGCAATACACACGTCATATCTATCTGTCATACAGCCCTTGCATCCTTTGTGCGCATGCCCGTTGGCGCACGTCCAGCCCGGAACAGAGCGCACGCGCAGCTTGCAGCCCGCAAATAGCAACAAAGCCCTTTCTAGAAACATCTAGCGCTATTAACCGAGTTTGAGTTGATAGCTTCCTTCGTTATGGACGTCCCGAAATGTGCTGTAAAACTTGATAATATTGATTTTCACTTGCGAATATTATTTAACTCAGAATAATAATTTTACAATGTGTTCTAGTTTATCTTTCTACCCCAGGTCCGCTGGAAGCAATGACCTAGCCGAAAAGAGCAGTACCTGTTGTGTACACACTTTGATACTTATAAAAAAAAATCCTTGAAGTAAATGTCCTGGTCTCCGTCCAGCAGCAGCTTTCTAGCGAATGCTAGAAAGCTTAGGGCTTCACTATTTAGTGAAAAAAAAGGAGAGAAATTAAGACCGAAGGAGATGACGTCCAAAGAGGTTGACTATGACTCTATCGCAACAGGTTGCGAACGAAAGATTTTGTTTATTCTACAGCAACTGGTTACATTACTGGCTAGGACTACGGCTAGAAGGGAATAAATAGAAAACCTACTAAAATAGTTTTCGTTTCGTTGAAAAGTCATACTTTTCTGTAATAAACAGTATCTCTGCTTGCCATCTCCATTAAACTTGTTAGAAACGTCCCGAATTTTCCTTATTAACTTTAATTTTTTTCATTTGAATCTATGACAATGTTTTACCAACCTTTATCCTGAGTCTCTTGTCCACGCAATCTTTCAGAACTTCTAGAGGTCCTTTGATCTTCTCTATGCGAGTAAGAAGGTTCTTGAATTTAGATTCCTTCCTTGTCGTCGGTACCATACCACCTCCTAAAACAATAGGAAATTTGGGATAAGATTTTTTTTGTGATAAAGTTTTAAGTTGTTAAGTTTGAACGTTAATATAGTGTAATTATTTTTTTTTTACTCTAGACAGTTTTTGGTATCAGAATAGGATCAAATAGCGAAATGTTATTTAATAATCAAGTGATTTTTTTATTATTTTTATTGTAGCCATTGGGGGCGATTCAAGCGTGGTCGCTAAATTTAATGCTATAATTTGACAGGTCTTAAAATGTTGCTATTTTTGTTACTGCCTATAAGGCTAAAAAAAGACAGCATAATTATCTCTTTTAAAATTTAAACATATTGTTGTATTGTATCCATAATTATAATTTTAACTCGCCATTTTTATTTCCCAGTGTCATTGCACTGTAAAAGATTATTGCTAGAAGCACCTGTGGTAATATTTGATTAACAATCGCGTCACTGGTTCAACTGTAGAAGAATGGCCTTTTGCTAAAACGGGGTCACATATCGACGTTGTCTTTATTTGTGGACAGCTGTTGTAGAAATATCGAGTTGTTTAGTTTTTCTGTTGCTTACTAAATGGTATTCTGTGCTGTTGCTATAGTTGATCAAAAAGTGTACGAGAAAAGTTAGTGAACCTATATCAAGCTTGATTATGATAATCAAGATGTTTCGTACATAGAATTTCTCATGTTCAAACCAATAAAAATATTTTTGAAATGTAATATATTTTTCTTATAGATCGAAACTTTTGCAACTGCAGACGGGACTCGTGCCCACGTCTACTTCTTTAGATATACCGAAGACGTCATATTAACAAAATTTTTAGCAACTTAATAACAAGTGAATTTTAAAGAAGTTTTATACAGAGTAAAAGATAAGACCTATTTAAGAAAGAGAGATCGGTCACTCCACATTATAAGCAACATTAATTTAAACGCATTATCTATTGAAGCCACGTATTTGGTGGTATTGAGTCTGTAATGTAACTAATAATATGAATACCAAAAGAAGCCAATACCAATGATCATATGATAAGTTCAACGAGATACGAACATAGCAAGATACAGATAATCTTAATGAAATCAAGAGCTCCGAATGGATACAGTCCGTTCAGATCCCCATTAGTTGGAGCTATGAATCAAACATGCAATCATGTTTGCTTAATACGGATAGTGAATCATGATTCTTGAAAGACATTTGATGCTTGTAACTTGAAGAGAAGAATTTTAATTAAGTAACTACAGAATTGTATAAGAAGAGTTTTCATAATTGATTGACATTTATTTCACGAAATAAACCTACCTATCTAGATGATATTTTTCCCTCATAAGAACAAATTCAGAAAAGTGAATAAGTACTTAGTTGAAATAAATTGTCATATGAATGAGAAACGGTTCCGAATTATGCAAACGAAATCGAACTATTGGTACTAACCAGAGGAATGTACTAAGGAGACATAAAGTCTACGACATTTGATAAAGCTGGGTGGTATGCAGCCTTACCAACGACTCGCTCTAAAGAAAGTGCATTGTGTTGCATCCGATCATAAAATACTGGGCAACTTTATAGCCGCAATACTTGCGCTGATAGCTCAGACACTGCAGCTTTCTTATGAATTCAATTTAAATTCCATGATACTGCTTTGTTGTTTCTAAATTGAATTTTCTTAGCTTTGTTGTGATTAATTTGAGTTCAGATTCTAATCACTCGTATTTATTTGTCTTAAAAATAATAGTTTGCGAGTTTAGGTTTAAAATAGCCTAGGAGAGGTGATAAATCTATGCAGCGACGCGGCGCGAGGTACTAGGACGGCATGGATCGCATGCGGTCGCGAATTACTTTCACTCGAGTATCCCGGGCGCTGACCGCGCGCGGCCGAGGGGTCGACGCCCGCCGAGCGCGGGAAACGCACGCCGCGCCGCGCCGCCAAGCCATTCAGAAAATCGGCGCTGTTTATACAGATGCGCGCCGAAACGCTTGTTGCATCACTTCCGTTTGCGTTCCGTTTTACGCTCGTGCCATTTTTTCGTACAAATACTTTTGAGTGTTAGCAATGTAAATTATGTAGTCAAGAGCACTATCATAATAATTATCGGTTTTGAATATAATCACAAACAACGCAGTCTACATGACGTATGTTTGACATATTTTTTGTCAGATATAACGTAGGTTAGATGTTAGATATGTATGCGTATGTATGATAAACGTCGCACGTGCAATGATAACAGATCACGCAACTTGTACTTTTATCTCTCTTAATTTTCGTAAACACAGCTATTAAATTTTTCATACCGAAACGAGAAACGTCTGCAGCACAATGAATGCCTCTTATATTACACGCATCAGCGATATTTTTAGTCTGTTATCAAAATTCGTAGCACAAAAACGTCTATTTTATTATCTGTGGAATTAAAGATAAAATGTTGCTCTCGAATCTCTGGATGAGTCAATGACCGATGGTCCAGGGTGCGATGCGTGCGAGTGAGAGGTCCGAGACGGCGCGCACGCATCCCACTCGCGTGGAAAGCGGTTATGCAACAGACGTATACGCGAAAGTCGTCTAGCGAAGCATGCAGGCCAGACTGCAACAGTGCAGATGGGCATTGAACGAGCGATTGCGATTGGATCCGCACATCGACATCTATTGAGCGTGATTTAGGAGTTTGAGTTACTTAAGAATAACCTCTACCCTCTTTCCATTTTGCATTTTACATACGGTCAGGGAAAAACACACAAACTTATTAAAATTACTGAAAAGGGGTGTACTGTAACATAACCCAATCCTGTGGCATATAGGATCATCCAATTGAAGTAGATATAACGTCTGTCTGTTTTTCTTAGCAACGAAAGTTGCAATTTGAAAAATTCAAGATAGGTACCTACCTACTTGGAATGGAATGTCCGATTAGTTAAACATTTGCAGAAAAATATGCGAATCCAATTTAACTCTCTCTAGCCCATCTTGAAAAGTAACACGTTTTACGATATAGTTTTTAGAAAAATTAGTAGCTAAATTGTATATTTACACTATTTATGGCAATTTAATATGTTCACGACAACTTCATCATCATAACATCCCATGAAACGACCACTGCAGGACAGGAAGCTTCCTCTACAACTCCAGCAAAAACGCGTGGTTCTTAAGAAGGGATTTACCTAATATTATATATTCTTTGCCACAGTCACCACGCTTGTAAACGTTGCGGCTGGCGACTGCTGTTTTCGGTGACCGCAGTATGTAAGATGGTATGATTCACAAAAAGATGCTGCTGCCCATCCTCCGGTTCATAAGCCCTTAGTTGCCTCTTACGACACCCACGTATAGAGATCGGTTGGTACTATTCTTTGCCGGCACTACACAGACTGTCTCGATGACTTACACTTACTTAAAATAACCTACATAATTAAATATTTGCATAAGGTGAAACATTAACGTCTAAAGCGAAAGAGAATTTAAATAAAGATGACATTGTTTGTTTAGTATACCTATTTAAAAAGATATTTATTTTTATATTCAAGCTAAGCTAATTTATGTTAAACTTCACACCGGGTGGGCTATTATAAACAACAGCTAAGCACTAACAGAAAGTTGCCAACTCGCGAACACTTCGACAGCAAATAGTATTCGTTAGGCAATCTATAAAATCTAAATACGGTTTACGTCTCCTACTGTTACAAAACAATACGGCATTGTTTAATTTACAACTGTTCAGTCCTAACTTGTTTCAATTCGGATTAGGTTAGGTTATTATGCAAAGCTATCTAACAATACTAACTAAAATGGTAGTCAGCTGCGTGTTGTGTTGCCAAATCTAACTTTATAAAGGCAAAAGGCTACTAAAAAGCTATTAAATAGATTTTTGATACAATAAAAAAATACTATAATTATAAATATGGACACGAGCCAGGGCATTAAAATATAACTATTTGCATTATAATAAAGCCATGCGTTTACTACTATTTTTAAAATATATTGTTTGCATTTTCAATTGTTTTTCAGAAATTCAATTTCAGTTGAAACTAAAATAGTTTTTTCTTTTTTAATTAAAGAAGAGCTTTTAGATAAAGACAGCACGAGAAAAATTTCAATGTTAAGAGTAACCGAGTTAATTTAAAGCAAACTTTAGTCCTAAAACAGCTAAAGCGGCAACACTGGATCACGTGCTAAAACTTTCCCGCGCCATTTTCGTCAAATTGGCGGGAAAATATAATTGGCGACGCCGCCATCACGCGATTGCGTGTGCTCCCTACATAGCTTTCTTAATTAAAATGACCCTTAGCCAATAGCTATTCTATTACAGCTGCTATTACTAACTCTGTTACACTATTACACTTAACGAGGAAAACGCTGTTTTAATATATGTTTTAAAAGACAGTTTGGGTTGGGTTTAGAACACTGGTGCAAGATTTATATGAATGAGGTTATGTTTGTTTTGATAGTGTTTGTTTATGTTTTGATAGTAAATTTTACTACCGAATACTATACGTCACTGGAGAATACGAAATTATAGCTTACTACAATGCGTACTACAATGTAAAAATTAAAATAAACAATAAGGATTCAATGAAAGTGTTTGTAAATAAGTTCAATTCATGTGACAGAGACAAAGTTTTTTTTTAAATTGGTTTGGCTACTAAGGTTCTTTCAAAAAATTTTATATTTCCAACTTGGTTAGGCTAAGGAATTAATACCCATACAGCCACTAAAACACGCGATAAATATTTTAATTCAGGGCAGACAACCGAAGCTTTAAAATCCGTAAATCGCTACGTCATCATAACATCCCATTAAACGTCCACTACAGGACAGGGAGCTCCCTCTAGAATTCTAGCTTTTGCTGGAAAAATGTAGAGGGGAAGTACCATAGTCACCTCGCTTGTTAGCGTTACGGCTGGCACCATGGACAATCGCTACGTAACCTATCTAAATTCAGGGCAGAAATCGGAAGCCACCAAACCCATAAATTGGTAACAGAACTGAATTGGTCAACCCCGATTCCAAGCTGCCGACTCTAATGGATGGAGTTTGTTTTTATAAAGCCGGAGGAGCGGAGGGAGAGCAGCCCCCGCCCGCAGCTCCAGAGCTGTGAAAATTCGAAATTCCTGCTTCAGAAATAGGGGTTAAAATTTTTTAAAGCAACAAATTAAATGATTCCCAAAATATTTTTTTCCTCCAATACACTTCAGACAAAATGGATAAATGTACACCAAATTGGCTGAACGTACACCAAATTTTGATAACCGGTTCGGTTAGGTTCGTTAGAACACAACCTAACCGATCCCGAATGGGACAAAATTTGGTGAATATTATTTGGTAAAAATTTACTCAAAATTGGTGTCACGTTAATACACAGCCATTTTTTAACAGCTTTTCTAACCAAACAACTTGGCTGTACGGCTTTATTCTTAGCTAACCTCCTTAAAAAAAACTCTAAATTCCTTTGTATCCAAGCAAAATAATTCTATAAAAAAAAGAAAATAAATAAACAGTAGTGATACGTAGTAAACATAACCTCATTTCATACAAATTTTATTTCAATATTTTTGAAAGAAAAAACAGTTTCCTCGTTTTAAATTTAATATAAAATGATGCAAATAGTCAATATCTACTGTTTTATCAACAATTTTATAAGAAAAGTAATCCCCTTTATTCTAAACTTTTACCCATTTAATTCAAGGATGGAAAGAAGCGCGTACATATATTAGTAGAGTCATCTCTATAATTCTTAAAACAAAGGTACCGACGTGATGTAACTTTGGATGAACTAAGACATAACTAATTATAAAGAAATCGTACCCATAAGCAGTTTAAGACACGTCGGTAAAACGATTATATATAATTGAGATGTAAAAAGTTTTATTAGTTGCATAAATTAAAATATCATTAATCTTTGATCGATAATTTTCTAAAATAATGGGACCAGATAAATTTCCTAGTTTACGACTCTGCGTCAACTTCTGGTCGTCAACTTTCAATTTTACGTTGTTTCCGCAAATATTTACGACGTTTTGCGGATATATAAAATAAAACCGTGTGATATGGCGGCAAAAATAACAGTTAACAAGACAAATTGATGAATCTTATCGCGAAAGATTGAGATACCAGGAAATTGTAAGGTATAAATTAACACTAACATTTTTATTAGACAAGGAACCCAAACATATATAAAGATTTCTATATCATTAGTTTATCTTTATATTAATTAAGGATAATTATTAGCTTCCGTTTGCATTAATTATGATTTTATATTAAGGATTTTTCCAAGTTTGATTCCATTTCTGGTATCAAAAATCAGGGCATTTTGTATCACCGTTATACTCGTAACGTGCATAAAGAAAAAAAAGATCGCACAGTTTTATGCATTCTGTTTATGTACAGTCTATGGCACGTTAGTGGTAGTGGTAGTAGGTATTTACTCGTTTTGTTATTACTCATTTGCTGCTGTATGTACTAGATTAAAACTTTCGGCTAAACCTGGTTGCCCAGAAAGCGGTAATAATATTGTATTCGTAATACTAATAAGGTAAAAGCTCTCACAACTTAGATACTACTTATTTTTTATGAGATGTTATACTAAGAATTAATATATCTTTACACCGCTTGAGGCATTGAAAATAAGTGTATTTTAATGTACGAATCAAATGAAATTAAAATTAAATCAACATTACTTTCTCACTATATGAATCACACATAGTAGTATCTGACCTTATAAATAATTTCACAAAACAAATATACCTACTTAGGGTAATTAGCTCGTGTGGTGCCAACAAAGAACAGTAACTCTACCCGTGGATGTCGTAAGAGGCGACTAAGGGCTTATAAACCAGAGGATGGGCGCAGCATCCTTCTGTGTATCGTATCATGTTACAATCTGCGGTCACCAATAACCGCGGTCCATGGTGCGACCCGTAACGCTAACAAGCGTGGTGACTATGTTACTTACCCTCCACATTGTTTCAGCAAAAGCTGGAATTTTGGAGGGGGCTCCCTGTCCTGTAGTGGACGTTTCATGGGATGTTATGATGAGGGTAATTTACATATTAGCATTAGCCGGCATGTATAAAATACGATTGTTCCATCATTACAATTTACCAGCACACATTTTAAGGCTCAAGGTTTGGTGCTAAACTGTATGACCCAAGGACCTAATTCTTCAGTATCACCAAGTGATTATAAACATTTAAAAAATTAATATAAGCTCTGATAAACTCATAAAAACGTAAATTACTATTAACAATCGAACCGATATAATTTTAGCTGCAACCTAAAAAGCAGACTTTTTACTTATAGCACCTCGGCCAGGTCCTGTACAGTTACGAGGACATCAAGCTTGAAAAATTGGACTTTGTACCGTTCCTATTTCAATAGACGTACGGGCTAGAGTCGCACTGCGAGTGTCAAGCTTGACCTGTCGTTGACTGTTACTTAGTTGACTCTCTACATGTCTTTAGTTACGTTATGTTGCGCGGCTTAGCTCAGAGACCCTTAGTACTAGAAAGCTGTAATTTAGTACGAATATAGATTTCATCCACGCCGACAAAGTAATAAAATAAAATGATGAACAAATTTTTTTAGTTTGCCTTCCAGCCGAAGTGAAGTAGGGGTGATGTTTAAAGAGTTTATTATTTAGAGTTTGTTTATTTATTTAGAGTTACTGCGTAAAACTAAATAATTGGACTGTCTTTTGTTTCTAGCAGGTGTTTATAGGGTGTAAGGGACGGTGTACCAAAAACTGAAAGGGCGTGCTCAGTGAACGAAACTGAACAACTTTCCCAAAAAAACATATGATAGGAAATGACAAATTATTTTGACCTCTCCATACAAACTGTTTGACCAGAGTGGGCAATTTGTATGGAGAGATCAATTTTTTTTTTATTTCCCGACATATGTTTCTTTGGGAAAGTTGTTCAGTTTCGTTGACTGAACACGCCCTTTCAGTTTTCGGTACACCGTCCCTTGCCCGGAGATGAAATAACGGCTTTTCCACTTCTAGGCTACTAGTTTTGCTATTAGTAAGCAAATTGAGAATCTGAAAAGTATTCAAGTTTTAGCCATATAAGTCTTGCATTAAATTGTAAGTATTACTTACACAGACGTCTTTGGTATCATACGAGAGCAAAATAAGTTAAAAAACCAGCGATTACTATCAAAACGGAAGTCGCTTAACCCTACTTCACGTTCAACGAATAAAAAAAAGGAAATAAAAAAGATGCCATTGGTTTACGTAAGCAAGGCCGTCGGGGCAGCGGGTCACGGGCGCGTGCGCATGCAAATGAGCCGATGGCATTGTGGATAGTACGTCACGGGGATCGATCAGTTCCATTGAGCATTTCATTGACAGATTGATTGTTGCTTTAAGCGCTTGTGACTGAGTCGTTTGCTCTTTCTTTCCGATCACGAAAGTAAAGCCACGATCACACCTAGCTGAATTCAAAGACTATTCGGCATACATTGCTCGTTGAAGTAAAGATATTGCAATAAACATAACCAAGCCTCCCAGCAATGTATGCTGAATTAGTCTTTGAATTGAGTTAGGTGTGATCGTGGCTATATAGCAACGATGGGCGTGGCTAGGACCTGGATGTGTGACTGCTCGTATTAAAAATATCGCTTTTCCGAGTCCGAAACTCGACTCGAACAGTTGGGAAAGTAGACCAATTGGAAAAGTAGACTAACTGAGAAAGTAGACCAATTGGGAAAGTAGACCAATTGGGAAAGTAGACCAATTGGGAAAGCAGACCAATTGGGAAAGCAGACCAATTGGGAAAGTAGACCAATTGGGAAAGAAGACCAATCGGGAAAGTATAGACCAACTGAACCTGAAGGCTTCTCCCTTCTCATGCCCTGACATCTACACATCGTTCCCAAGCAACAAATGATAGCAACAAACATTTACAACAATAATTAGTCGAAGTTGCGTAGCAGATACGTAGTAAATACTTCATTGACGAGCCAAGTTCGAGAACCTTGGATCAATGACTCAAGGACAATGCGAGAGTTCAGGAAAGTTCAGTAAAAAAAGAAAACCACCTTATTTAGTGATGTAATCAAAACTCATAAAAAACCAATAATATAAAAATAGGTAAACAAAATAGTTCTAAATTAGGCGGCCAGCTGAGCGAAATGCTGCAGCTTAAGAGGCACACCGCTTATTTCAGCTGGATCAGCCAAGTGGACTAGACAGCTTATTTCGTTACAAAAGCTAATTTAAAAAAATAAATTCAATGCTTTTAGTTTTAACAACAATAATTAGTTGAAAATTCGTAATACTTTCGTAGTAAATACTTCATTGATGAGTCAAGTTCGAAGACCTTGGATCGATGGCTCAAGGACGATGTTCTAGAGGTCAGAAAAGTTCAGTAAATTTCAAGGTTCTGCGTTGTGACCTGCGCGTGTGAACTTTAGGCTTTATTTTGGGTACTAGTTAGGGTTTTGGGAAAATCTGTATTCTAACCAGCCGTCATATAAGTTTTCTTATACTGTGATTTAGATTGCGTAGAATTAAAACTTATGGTGGGATGACTTGAGGGGATTTCACATCTTTGTGGGCATGTTTTTATACAAAATCCATCCGTTTCCACGATTTTAAGCTATCTTTACTTAATCATAAAATAGCAAGTCAATTTGGCGGATGCATAGAAAACTGTGTTTTGTTCTTAATTTTTTTTAAATTAAAAGCATCCTTTTTCAAGGCCAGTCGTTCCTCCTAAATTTGATAAGCACGCTGAGCAGTTACAGAGCAAACAGTCTGATCTGAATATGGCCATATTGCCTTCATGTTTTATTTTAGCAATGACTAATTCGGCATTCATTGCTGGGAGGCCTGATTCTGTTAATTCCAATATCCTTAATTCAATGAGCAATACATTCCGAAGTAGTTTCTGAATAAAGGAAGGTGTGATTGCGGCTTAGCACAGATAAATATTTGTTTCAATACCTAAAAAGCTTAGTCTCAAATAGGTACTAAATAAACCTAGGTTCACCAGTCCATTGAGAAAACGCGTTCATGACCTTAAGATCGATAAATTCAAGGACACGATGCGACCGCGTGAGAGGTCACGTGAGGTCGCTTTCGGGTTCAGCAAAACGGGTACAAGTAGCTCAAGGTTTTAGATATATTGTTGCTATGTAGTTACTTATACAGAAATCAGAACTTGGACATACGGAGTGGTGTTCTTTATCGTTATGTACATGTAAGGTCGAAAGTCGCTCGTGGCCTACGATAGCTCTTATTTTCCGATCAGGAAAGCTAAGTAACTTTGGTTTTTGGTAATTCTTGGCTGGGAAACAGATGGGTGTCCGCGAGTGTAATATCCACTTGAGCGTTTTATAAGCTTCGTAAAGCACTCTATCCGGCTACTAGGTACTCTTGATAGCTGGTTTCAGAACCAAGGATATCAGAATCCTTATCGCGGCGGGAAAGAACCCTCTTCTTTAGTAAACACAAAATTTCCCAAGTAACGTGCTTTTTTCATGAAATTTCCAGAAAGGCGAAGGGCGCGACCCGTCTAGAAAATAGTGTGATAAAATACAACTTTTGAGACTTTATAAATTCAAATTCACACTGATAAACTGTTGAAAACTAAATTAATAAATATTAAAATTACAATACTTCATATTAAACGAATATATTAACTTATGAAAATAAAAATCTGTGATTTAGATTTTTTTAAGTGATATTTTATAATCCGAACATTCAAGAATTAGCTCCCTGATTTTTTAAACATACTTGTTTAACCTAAAACTTATAATACTTATCTACCTAATTCTAAAAAATACGTAGGTATATTTTATTTACCCTCACACCTAGGTAACTGAACCTAGGGTTACCAGATGGTATACCTATAAAGTCCTGACAAAATAATTCCTTCTAAAAAGTCCTGTCATTTTGCTAAGAGCGCTCACACGGTGCGACTAGACGTAATTTTCTTGGTTATTTCTGACCCTGAATGCACAAAAAAAATGTTTTAGCTGACTAGCGAAATGACTAACGAAAGGAAGGGGGAGAGACACTATCTTCATTTTCATTTTCGCCTAATTTGGCATACATTGCTCGTTGAAGTAAGGATATTTCAATTAAAATAACCAAGCCCCCCAGCAATGTATGCCGAATTAGTCTATGAATTCAGCTAGGTGTGACCACTCCTTTAGTTAGCGAATAATCTAAATCATCACTTGCCTTATTCCGTTTGTGCCAAATGGTTGTTACGGAGTCGGCTACATAACCTAGAGGATTTGACAAGGGCAGAAGTTTTTACACAGCGATTGCAATATCATATAACTTCCATAACCCAGACCCAATCCTAGATTAGGCTTTGCCAAGTGAGCCACCCTCACTGTCAGAGTTTTCAAGCAGCATGACTTGGCTTAACGACTACTATCTTGACAGTAGCCGGAATCAACGACTTAACGTTCCTTCCAAAGCACGGAAACGCTCTAGTTCTTGTGCCACTAGTGGTACCTATCCGGATTCTAACCACGACCAACGATGCTTAACTTAGCGAATAATCCAAATAAAAAAAATTTTTTCACAAAATCCTGACATTTTCTAACTCCGGCCAGAATCATGACAGGGACAGAAAAATCCTGACATGTTAGGACGAATCCTGACGCCTGGTAAGTAACTGATCCTCGACTCTAAATCAGGCTTCATCCGAGGCCCTACAAATGTCACAAGCATTTATAGCTACGTACACCTAGAAACAGATGTACCTATTAATGTAATAGGTACTGCCGCTCTAGCAAATAGTTTGCATACTATTAAAACAGTTTTTACGATACAAGTTATATTTAGTTAGGTACCTATAAAGTCTAGTTTGAGAACCGGTATTCTGTCTGAAGTGTTGTCTAAGGCGTAGATTATTGATGTCTGTATCAGATAGTTTGATTAAGTAGTTTAAATACCACTTACCCATTTATCAGTTTTAATTAAATAACTATTTAACGAGTAAGTTTTGCCTACACGTTAAAAAGCAACAAGTAAAGTAATTCAAGTGAAAATTATTTTCGTAAGAAGTGAAATATGTATGAATATGATAACATTTTGACGGGTTTCTACTACGTTTTGTTAGCTGACATCCAAATATTTTGGCACTTTGGCAAGCACAAATAATATAAATAAACATGAGAGTTTATTTGCTGAAAATTATGGATTAAAGCTCTGAAAATTACCTATTAGATTACTCCCGAAAGCTTTACAGAACAACGACATTTAATTTTAACATTAACGATATTTAATGACATTAAACATTTACGACATATATGCGACATAAAAAGACTAATATAAATATTTGTCAAACTTAAATCACACACGATTAGAGTTTTTGTTCGAATTGAAGTCACACAGGTTTCGAGCTATAATCTACTATGCATTCTTGTGTCAGGTGCTTATTCTAGATTAGGCGTCAATTCAGACTACAATTCTTAAAATCCTAACGACTTCGCACCTCAACAATTCGCAACATGGGTGGCCAATCCTAGCCCATACCCCGTTCCTGTAGATCCCCCCCCCCTGCGTTCCTGCCTCCCCTCCCCCTAGGGTCTTTGAACCCGGTTGACACAGAGCGGTGCGATCAACGCTCGGCCTAGGCTGACCTCAGTGCGTGACCTGAGAGGGGAAGGGAGTGGAGGGGGAATAGTACTATGGGGGTGATTGTGTTTTGTTCCTGGTGTGAGTGCTAGTGTGTAGTGTGTGGTGCGGTAGGTCAGGTATGCTCAACATTTTGGAGTGATAAGTTTTCTTCTTTGCGCTATTTGGAAAAATAGGCCAAATCAAGAGTACCTTGAAGGGTTGATAAAAGTAAGAAAACCGAGGGTAGGATGCCACCGGAAACTACTCAGCGGCAGGCAGAGAGAGAGACTCTTCAGGGTGTAGGTAGGGGATCCAAAATGCAAACGTAAGGAAATGGGTTTATTACGACAATGTACAAATCTCGGGTACAAAATACAAGGCGGTGGTCGTGCTGCTCGCGTGCACGTCCGAGCACGACCAGAATCAAAGGTAAACTGACTGTTTTTGACACGATTGCACCGAAAGACAGAGATAGAAGACATTTGAAATAGGAACTTGGAATTTTGGGCCAGGACGATAGAGCCAGGATCACCGGGCGAAAGGAGGCAGCATGCGAGGCATGCAGCCCCGCTCCGTGACAGTGAGATGGAAATATTAGTCTCTTTCTATTCCTACGGAAAACCCGGTATGTTTATGTACCTATGCTTACTTATACCATTTGGGTAAATTAACGAATGTGATTTTTTTTGTAGGTTTTGTCAAAAACCGTTTAAATATGACGTCAATAAAACTACATACGCCGATTACTCACTCGATGACTATGTAGTTGACTACGTCATCGCTTTAAAAATACCGTTAATAATTATGGCGAAAAAGTATATTAACTCCTCGTTTTATAAGCAAAATTTACAGATAACCAAAAAAATCACGACGAAACTAAAGTTATCTTCCCAGCCAAAGGTTGCCCACCCCAGCAATTAGAAAGAATCTATTGAGTAGAAGCACCATTGTTTCGCGTCAATTACGGACACGGGAGCGACGGGAATGTCCTCAGAGAATAGCTTGAGATAATTGACCCTTCAAATACCTGCTCGGGTCACAACACAAGTCAAGACATGACATGATACAAAGCCGGAACTAATAGTTTGCCCAGATGTAAAAAACCGGCCAAGCGCTAGTCAAACTCGCGCACTGAGAAATATTTAGACCATAAGACTAAATGGACTGTCCTGCAGAGGACGTTTAAAAACTAATAAAAATATATAATAAATAAATAATGAGATTTTGCCTGAAGACTGCATGCCTGATTAAATAATAATAAAAAAATTACTATGGTCCACAACATAACAGCCATTTAACAGACCTACATTCAGAAGAAAATAAGGACAATAGGGTCCCGTTGGCTAGGAACCTGAATGAATAAAAATATCAGCTCCCATTATTAACTTCTCATGAGTGCTGGAGCTTTCTAAGCTCCTATTTTTCATGTGGCTGGGACAGATTTATAACTATTCAAGCGACCCGATTCCTTAAGCAAGCCTAGCAAGTCAGTGATGTTGCTTGCAACTTCAGGAAGCGCTGGAGCCTTACAACTCTTACGCAGTTGGTGGCACCCCTGAATTAGCTACATTAAGTGACAGTGAAAGAAGAATAGGTGATGACAGACTGGTGATCAATGGGTGCTAGCAGCTCGGTAGGCAGACTATCTGCCTGAAGGTTCGACAACAATGTAATTTAGGTAGGGTAAGTATGTTGCGTGAACATGGTTCAAATGCAAGCAGAATTACTATATTTAAACTCTATTCTGATAAACATTTTATGATACTGAATAAGTATTTTGAAAAAAACTAACACTTTTTGAGCAGTAGGTAGATAAAAGTTCTAAGAGTGCCACATAAGATTTCCATCAGTAACCAATTTAGCTAAACATTCACAATTGGAAAGAACAAATATTTCCAATAGGCTAAGAGCAATTTGCTGTAAGTACTAGGGGCGGCTTTTGAACAGCGCATGTATTGATATTTATTAACATGATAATTATGATACTTTAATGAGTTCTTATTGATGAACCGGTAATAAATAATATGCAAGGCTATAAATAAGACAAACAAACTGATTGCATCGGTAATCTATTAATAGACTAAGTTAACAGTTACAGGTATATAAAGAAATATTGCATTACCTAAGTAATTATTAAAAGACATAGGATTTACAAACAAATAAAGTGACTGCCACAGGAAGTGATTGAAGCTCTGTCACAGAATATATAATAGTAAACAAGTTTACAGACGTCGCACTCCTTTGATCTTGGAAAAAGCCGCCTTTTTATATACCTAAACATAGCGCGTCAAAGCTAAATTGCACCTTAACTCCACGCGTCAGGGCCCTGTTTGCAATGCAGCTTGATATACCGAGTCGACGCTGTCGATTGCCAGGGCTGACTCCAGTGTCGGCTACAATTTCTGTTATACCTATTTTATTTTATTTATTCTTCAAACTAAAAGGAGATGGATTTTTTCGGTCTTTTAATCAAATTCCGAAAAAATCTAACCACTATGTAGAAAAAAAACATAGATTGTAGACTTAAAACTGAGCCTACATGCCCAGTTGTGGGACTTAAACGCCCACCATTTAGGAGAAATAATTTTTTAAAAATTAGCTAATTAGTCCACTCAGAAAGTCTATAAAACGCATCTGCCACTATCTAACTCTTTCTAACGCCTAGTCATTAGAAAGAGTTACGTTAACTGCTAAGTAGGCGTTAGAAAGAGATAGATAGTGGCAGATGCGTTTTATAGACTTTTTGAGTGGACTAGTTAGCTGATTTTTGAAAATTAATTCATCCTAAATGGTGGGTGCTTAAGTCCCACAACTGGGCATGTAGGCTCAGTTTTAAGTCTAGAATCTATGTTTTTTTTCTACATAGTGGTTAGGTTGCTTTGGAATATTTTTAAATAAAAGACCGAGCTCCATACATTTTCCACCCTGTCCTTTATTATATGTTGCTGGACTTGTACAGTCAAAAGCACGCCAAGCTTGACACTATATCAACAAATAACCTCATATTTTCTGAGTGCTGACTTATCTATATTTAGAGTAAGTATGTTTTATAAACGAAACCTATTTAATAATAAAAACAATAAAACACTTATTACAATCAGTTGGTATCTTAAAAAAGATAAAATTCTACTTATTCTTCGAGTTCATGCATCCAATACACAAAATTTACTTCTGTTCCTAATTATAACTATCTACAAACATCCCAGACTTGGAACCAAAATAAATAATAATTGTTTTATGAATGTACGTTGACACAAAGTGCGCAAAACGTATCGAACATGTATACGTTTATGTTTTGAGGGTAAAGGGGCCGGGCTCCTAATTCCCGTCGGCCACTGCGACCTGTGCAGATCTATTGTAGCCAACCCTTTATATTACACTTCCTCGGCCACACCGACAGCCTCAAAGAAGCTGACAATCTGCCTAGGATTGAGAGTTCGAGCATCTTCAGGGTATAGTATGTGTCCTCCCGTTTCCCGACTTCTACTGTGAGTTAGTGCATCACAGTGGCAGATCAGGTGTATAGGCGTTTCATCGTCTTCTGCACAGAATCTGCAATATGGGTTTTCGTATAGGCCCATTCTGTTTAGGTGCTTGCACAACCTACAGTGTCCCGTTAGGGCTCTTATGAGTATCCTAAATTGATTCCGATTTAGCTTGAGCGCTTCAGATGTGTATTTCTTTGAGAAGCCTCGGATCAACTGTTTTGAGTGTGTGAGACCAGTTGAACCTTGCCAAGCTAGGATGGCTTCGCACTTCGCCCAAGCCCCTAGCTGAAACCTGGTGGCAGATTTAGGTATACCTAGGACTGGCTCCAGTCCAGTAAATTTAGATCCAGAGCCTTCTCTTGCCAGTTCATCTGCCACCTCGTTTCCTCCTATTCCCGAGTGCCCAGGAACCCAACCTAGGGTAACTTTGTTTTTTGCACCTAGCTGGTTGAGGGCTTTTATACACTCCTTAGTGAGTTTGGAGGTAATCGTATCGGATTTCAGTGACATTAGGGCCGCCTGACTGTCCGATAGGATTGCTATTTTCTTACCGGAGTAATTGAGGTTTTCGTGCGCGCAATCCAGTATCGCATACATCTCAGCTTGAAAGACGGTTGCATAGCGGCCAAGGCTCGTGGCTTTTTTCAAAATGGGCCGCTTGCCAAACACGCCTGCTCCAGCAAGGCCGTCACGTTTCGAGCCGTCGGTGAACCAGACTAGCTCTGCCGTTTTAAAATGTTCGGGTACAGAATTTTGCCAATCATCCCTTGGGGATATTATAACTTCGTATAGTTTATCAAAGTTATAAGTTTGTATCATGACATCTGAAGGCATTGCCATGATAGGGAGTTTGGTGAGGCTGTTGTACAGATTTCCCAAGGTTTTTGATGTCCAATTCATCTTGCCTGCTTCTATGGCCCGTAGCATCGATGTTCGTGCTTCTTTTTGGACATGTAAGTGCAGCGGTGTTAGGTTCAGCACCGCTTCCATGGCCAAGGTGGGAGTTGATGAGAGGGCACCAGTGATCATAAGACAAGCTAGTCTTTGTAACATGTATACACCAAAAGCGAGATAGCCTGAAAAACATTGCGCCCATAGGGCGCGCCGCGCGGTAGGTACTTAATTCATGCCTAGACGCGGAGTGAGACAGGCCTGGCTCTGTCTAGAACAGTTTTAATAACAAACTTGACAAGTGGTTGTGCAGTGATAGTGGTGTAAAATTAAATAAGTTCACACTCACCAGATGAGATATAGGCACATCAGCTAATAATAATAATAAAATCTATCCGACGGCTAATAATAATAATAAAATCTAATGCATACAGCGTATTCAGAACAAGTCTGTCTATGACGGTTATTTTTTACGCATGGGTGACAGGCGGAGAGCCAATAAATGACTTGCTTGCCTCCCCCCACATGCCGCACCTCACTCCTGCGACTCTTTTTTTTTATTCTGCGCATTAACGACAGAGTTATTTTGCATGCTGTATAATCATTCAAATACCTGCTTTGACTTGACACCCCACCAGCTACATTGAAGTTAAACCTGCTTTATATCTATTGCTAACTCTTCTTATATTTTTTGTTGATAAAGAAAGAGTTACAAATAGATTTTAGTTTGACAAGCCCTTTGGTGTTGTTGGTAGTGAGACTGTCTTTTACGCCGTAGGCCGCGGGTTCGATCCCCGACCAGGGAAAACTTTTGTGTGATGATCACAAGTGTTTGTTCTGTGTGTGGGTGCTATTTATCTATGTATGCATATTAGTGTCTGATACCCATAGTACAGGCTTTGCAGTTCGGAATCAGATGACCTTGTGTAAAATGTCCCCCACTATTTAATATATTTATTTATTTTCAAAGGAGTTCTAACATCACACAAGCTGTTTGCAACAGTCGGTTTGAATTTCTACTTACAATAACATAACCTCAAACTCATACCTTGGTATTGAGCGAAACGCTGCTTGTTTTTCTCTGCCAAAACCTTTTCCTCTTCCTGCTTCTTCTTTTCTTTTTCTTCTTCTCTTTTTTTCACCAAAACTCCTTGCCCAACCGGTATAACTTCTTGTTTTTGTGCACTCTCGTACTGCGACAAATTCTCATACATCGGAGCATTTTTCACAGGTATTTTTGTCTTACTCGAGTACAAAGTCTTCACAGGATCAAAACTAGAACTGCACGCACTGATTTCTGAGTCTGAAGTAGATGAATCAGACTTTTCTCCAGACATTTAGATTCAATTCAATTCAATTTTTAAATGTTTATGGCTCCACCGCCGCTTGCGGTGATTCTGCCAATGTCAGAGTTTGATAAGACAAGGAAGTATATATAATATTTCGTTGTTTCAATCACAAAAATAAACAAACAAAAAAGTAAGGTTATGTTTTGCTGTCAAATTCACAGTTACGTTCCGACTTACGCAGGTGCATTAAAATATTTTTCTGAAGAAAGCATTTTACAATTTTGAAGAAGTATTTATACTAAGATTTATTTCATGATATTTCTGTTTTCTTCAGTTGTTTTTTCTTAGCAATGAATTTAACTAAATCAGATTGGAACGAAGTGCATCGATACCTCCTACATTAAATAATACTTTAGATAGAATCTCTCGACTTTGCAACAATTTTAATCTCTTGATAGAATGTCGAAGGCTCCTCCTGTAAATTAATTACAGAAATAATTGCATCCAGTAAAAAACACTTAACAGGTCCAAAAGTTATAAGAACTCTTTACATAATCACAGTGTATACAAGAGTGTATCTACGAACTCTACAGGCCTATGCAAATTAAAAAGTAAATGTATCAGTTCTCGAATAAACTGTGTTTATTCTAGGTATTAGTGAGATAATCTCTTAGCTCTTAGAATTGTCATCGGGCGTTGCGCCAGAGCACATCACAAGGTCTGCAATATGCAGTAGGAAGTAACCATTCAAGGTTTTCTAATGTAGTCCTATAAATCTTTCAATAGTCTGTTTACACTGTCGTCTGGAAAATTTATATACACACAGCTCAGTATAAAATTAAAGCATTTAAACGGAACGTTAGTACAAGTTATGCTACTCGATCATAGATGGCGCTAAACGAGTAAAAATGAAAGTTAAATCTCGTCTACCTACTTTCGCAATATTTTTACGATTTTTTTATGGCTCTATCTATGAGAGTCTACTAATAAAATCTTTTATATCGTGACAGAATCTGCTTCTCATAATTTTAATTTAAGTAATTTGTTGACCATTTAACAGTCAATTTATATTCTATAATTCTTGCGCAATTTATAATCAAGTTGTAAAAAAGTCGTATAATTATAAAAATATCACGTTTTTATGTCTCTATCTTTTAAGAAGTCGTCATTGTGTTTTATCACTTTCTATTGAAATTAATTAACTAAAAAGAAAAACAATTTACTTCTTACTCAATTGTGTAATAGAATGCGCGATTTAATCTTAAAAACACGTAACTCGCAAAATGACAAAGAAATAAAACAATACTACGTGGTATTAGCAAATGAAAGTTCGCACTAGGAAGCATTTAGAAAACAAAAGTCTTTCTTTTTACGCGTTACAATTATAGTGAAAGAGCATGCGCATTGTGCGTTTTTTTACCCGCGTGGCACATGCATTCGTGTCGTCAGCCTTCCGGACTGTCATTATGTTGGTTCGATTACTCCAGTTCTTATTACGCTATTTACAAATTATTATTTCTGATGACGTTATTTCAGACAGGTTACAAGGGCAGACACAGACACGCCTTCGATGAAAAGTGGCAAGCACCTTAAGTTTTTATAAATAGGTATCAATCATAATATTCATAATTCAAATTGACTTATGTTTATTGTATCAACCCTGTACATTCAAATATATTCAAAAGAGCGCGTGGGTTTTTATTGTCGCTTCTTTTTTTCTCACCATGGCGCCACTTTGTTTGTGAAGCATTGTAGTTTAGGTGACGTCCATTTGTGACGTCATTAGGTAAGATATTTTAATATCCAACAATGAATGAACAATTTTGAGATGATTATGTTATTTGAGATGATTGTGTTCAATACCATCTGAAGAAAACTTTTTTAATGTATAATTTAGCTTATATGTGTGTGTGTGTGTTGAAGGAAAGATTGAAGGCAGGAGAACAATGGTAAAACCTATACCTAATACTACTTTCACCAAAAAATACGGTAAACGTCTTGTTATCAAGATGTTAAAATAATCATTGACAGAGGACAAACATAAATATAGATTACTCCGTAAACAAGAGGGAGGGTTATATATAACAACTATAGAAGAAGAATTGCATTTTTTAATTCTGTCTTGCTTCTAACATAAACAAGCTTTCGTTGTTCATAATATTAGTTCTTAACCAAAATTGAACGAACATACTATCAAAAAAAGGCATATCACGTTCAAATTATGTACTCACGACAACTTTCCGCACCGATGATTCAGAATTACTACGATTTACTACAAACACGCGATGTTTGAGGCTGTTTTTGCCTCAACAGAGCACCTCATTGACATAACTCGTCCATGACATAACATTCCACGGGCAATGGTCTATTTATTTATTAGCTAAAAAAACATACACGGTCCCCAGATTAATAATATGCACCAAAGATTTCGGACCTCCTTGCTTCGCTCGTAATAAATACCTTGCCAATTTATTTTACCAAATTTTTATGTCAAATCAAATCATCAATGATCACTAGGAAATATTCAAAATAAACCGTCAAATCCATAGAACTATATAGTACTTATCTAGTCCCTGAGAACTACACCTTCACTACGTTGTGACAAATTATTTATTAAATCCTCCTTATAATTAACCTTATTTTTCCGTGGTATGCACGGTCGTTCGGTAAATGCACCGTCGTCGTCAGGCTAACCAAAACTTGAAAGATTGTCAAGTATCTTCAAGCTGCAATGGCCACTGATATTGCTAAAGACCTCTTACAAAGTAATATTCCGAAACACGAATAACGCTCTACGCGGTCACCTATCTAGTTCCCAGCTATTTTACCAACGTTTTCAAAGTAACTATTCTGATCGAAGAGGAATACAGTGCGACACAGATATTTGGGCGGGTGGATAAAATCGGTACTATGCCACTGGAAAGAGATTTTGACATTTAACTAGCAAAATGTATGACAGCAGTGCCCTCGTGATCTAGCTGCCAAAATACCCTTGTGGCACTGTAAGTAACTGTACAGTCAACGACAGGTCAAGCTTGAACCTCGCAGTGCTCTAGCCCGTATGTCTATTGAAGAACGGTACAAAGTCGGTACTATGCCACTGGAAAGAGATTTTGACATTTAACTAGCAAAATGTATGACAGCAGTGCCCTCGTGATCTAGCTGCCAAAATACCCTTGTGGCACTGTAAGTAACTGTACAGTCAACGACAGGTCAAGCTTGAACCTCGCAGTGCTCTAGCCCGTATGTCTATTGAAGAACGGTACAAAGTCGGTACTATGCCACTGGAAAGAGATTTTGACATTTAACTAGCAAAATGTATGACAGCAGTGCCCTCGTGATCTAGCTGCCAAAATACCCTTGTGGCACTGTAAGTAACTGTACAGTCAACGACAGGTCAAGCTTGAACCTCGCAGTGCTCTAGCCCTTATGTCTATTGAAGAACGGTACAAAGTCCAATGTGTCAAGCTTGATGTGCTCTTGACTGTACAAGGAAGATGTAACAGAAAGGGTACATCAACCCTGAAGGATGTGATTCTGCCCATGAAACTGAACAACTTTAGCTCGGGAACATAGGTCGAAATAAGATAAAAAAAATTGACCTCCCATACAAAATGCGCTATCAGCTGATTCAGTTTCTATGAGAGGTAATTTTTATTTTTGTATTTCGTGTTCAGCTTCATGGGCAGATTCACACACTCCCCTTAGTATTATCCAAAGAATTCGGACTCCTTGCTCCGCTCGGAATAGAAGGAATACTAATTAATTTTATTATGAGATGACATCTGATATTGTGTCCCAAGTTGAAATGTCAAATCATCAAACGTCATTTGACATTCTCATACAAAATAAATTTACGCCTATGCCGTATTTACAATGACTGAATGAATGTCAAAATACCTTGTGACACATATTTTGATTAAACTTCCTTTTATTACCCTCATATTTATATCATACCTTTCCGTTAAATCCTGTATAGTATTTTTTCTCTATTAAGATGATTTTTTTCTCTTATTTCCAGAGCAGCGTGGGGGCAAAAGAAGTGCAACGCGCTGCCTCTATGCTGTGTCGACGCAGATTCGACATACACCGGGACGTCGCCAGGTGACCTCGCCAGCCTATTATTCTACCTAAATTACTTTGCTGAACTGTTATATATTTACTCGCCAAATAACAGGTAGAACCATTTGTGGTCTTTAAAACTTTTGAATTATAACTATAATTTCTAAATTATAAAAGAATTAAAAGAAATTATAAAATTCTAGTAATGACTTTTCCGTCTAACATTTAAAAAGACGTAACTAACAGTTCTGAAGTTTTTATTTTTTTTTCTGACCTAACCCATGCAAAAGTTTTCTTTTATTGGCATAATTTGCACATTTATATATTTTTAACGGGAAAAGCCATTTAATTCTAATATATTTTAACCTTTGGGGTGTCAGAGCTAAGTAGTTATTAACCCAATACTTTTAAAGACGTGAAAGCCTACGCTTTTTCTTATCGCAGGTCGTTGCTGAAGAAAAGCGGGGTGCGGGGGGTGAGGTAACCTGGCTGCTGGGCAACTGACCGCACGCCGAACCTCACCACATGTGATCCACCGAATGACATCGAATAATGCATGTTATCGAGAACAATCCGTCCAAAACGCTGCCAAAAACAAACGAATTTATTAGTGTAGATACATTTGAGTGCTAGTGGGAGCGCGATTTAGCGCGTAAGAGTGTATCGTGGCGTGTGACAGCGCCATCTGGCGTTTGTGGGCCGAATCGTGGCGTGTGACGGCGCCACCTTCTGGCGTTTGCTATCCGAACAACGTGGCGGGGACGCATGCGCCGACGGGGCCGGCGCTGGCGATGCCATTTATTGAAGACGAATGGTGGTCTGCGGAGAATGAGGGCAGAATGGTCGACCTCTCCAATTGCCTGCAGGTGAACATTTCCTTTTACATTTTTTTGTAAATTTTTTACCACCAGTTGCAGAAACACCCATTATTGTTATTATCACTTTAGATTTAACGTTGTCCTTTTTTTTATCAAAAAATATGTCAGCAAATAGTTTTGAAAGAAGAATTCAATTTAATGAAGTTTTCTGCAACTTTAAGAAATTGTAATGATGCCACAAAGAAATAATTTATACATTAAAAAAAACAAGTAACTGAATTTAAATACAAAAAATAAGGAAAGAAGAGAATCAGCTAGTGTTCGTCCAGAGGAGGGCATGTCTAAAGAGGAAAATTTTATTTTTTGGAAGGCTCACTAAGCTTTCGGTCTTGGCACCACCTTATCAAAAAATAAAGTGGTGTTTAAAGCATTTCAGAAGTAGTTTTGGTGGCTCAAAAACTCTTGAGAACGGTGTTTGCCACGTGACTGAGACAATAAGTGGGTAAATAGCGTGCTGAGCTTCTATTTTTCAAAATTCCAGGACGCGGTAGCGGCGGCCGGCGGGCAAGCAGCAGCTCAGCTCCAGCAGATGGCCACGTCTCTGGGCGAGCTTTCTCAAGCCGAACTCACCAACATCGTCGGTGGGCTCACGCTGGAGCCCGAGAACGAAGCCGCCGACCCTGATGATATATTGAAACAACTCGGAGAAACCGCCTTCGATAACTTCGATACCTTCTTCACGGATCTCACTAATGCTACCGCGTCTGCTGTTCCGCCCATAGAGATTAAGGTAAAGAGCTTCTAAACCTGATTAAAAGGAAATAAAAAAATACTGTCATTTAAAGTAGGTAAAATAGTACTTTGTAACGATAACAACCCAGCAGCATTGCTCGTGTGGTGCCGGCAAAAAATAGTACCAACCCATCTCTACCCGTGGGTGTCGTAAGAGGCTCGTAAGCGGAGTTCTGAAAAACTATCAATCGACAAACATTAATTTTACAGTAAGAGTTCCGTTATTAGGGTTCCATACCCAAAGAGTGCAAAACGGGACCCCATTGATATGCCTCCGATGTCTGTCCATCTGTCAGCGGGCTGTACCTCATGGACCATAATAGTTAAGACTGTTGAGATTTTCACAGATTATGTATTTCTGTTGTCGCTATAACAACAAATAATAAAAACAAATGAAGAGGGCTTCCATGCTAAAAATGTGGTTTTTAGGCGCTTTTTGCTCGATTTTTGTTTGAGCTCTATCGTAAAAACAAGAACAGTTACGAGCGTGAAAATTGGTAAATTTATAGTGCATAAGCTATAGATTCTATAGCTTAGTATAGCATAACAACAAATTATAAAAAATGGTAAATTGCGTGTCGGAATCGCGCCCATTTAATACTTTTCGCGTGACTACGCGTCCATAACTAAAACGATATTTTTACCTTATTGGTACGGAACCTTCGAAACGCGACTCCAACTCGCACTTGTTCAGTTTTTTTTGGGTTACAAAGTCAACATGAGATACAACACTTTAAACGCGGTTTTCTCAAAATCAACATTTTTGCAGTTACTGTACTCTTTATTAAGACAAGACCGCCAAAAATGTGTTTTTCTGTGTTTTATTAACTTGCCTTTAATTTCCTAAATTCCAGCAAGAAGAAAACAACAACGTATCGTCGCCAGCGTCCGGAAGCCAACACCAAGGCTACTACAACAACAACCAACTAACACTGCCCAACAACGGCCAGCAGCGGTTACAACAGCTACTGCGCTCTGGAAACAACATAAACAATAACGTCAACAATGGACGATACAACATCGCCTCACAGAATCCTTTACTCGCGGAGAAACTAGCAGCGACATCTAGCGGTATCAAGCAGGAGCCGATCAGCTCGGACTACAATGGGACGAGTATGAACTACGGGAACGCGTCGCCGATGCAGCGAGTGCCGAGCGGGAAGCCACAAGTGCATGATGCTGGTGGAGGTAAAGGTCAGTTTTATGTATTAACACTCACCTCATTTTTTATTACAGCGCTATCTAACGTCGAGTAGTAAAACTATAACGGCTAGGTTCTGATCTCGGTATTATATTAGTACTGCTACTTTACGTCAGATGGCGTTACAACAACTATAACAGCTAGGTTCTGATCTTGGTATTATATTAGTACTGCTACTTTACGTCAGATGGCGTTACAATAACTATAACGGCTAGGTTCTGATCTCGGTATTATATCAGTACTACTACTTTACGTCAGATGGCGCTGCAATACTCATAGCTTCCGTAGTTCCTGAATTCACGAAGAGATGTCGCTAGTATTCTTACAATTTCATAAGATGCAATCGCAATGTAGTTATGCAGTTTTTATTATTTATTATTTATTATTATTTATTAATGAAAACTTACATTAACAGCTTATGCTAAACATGCAAGTCCTTAATCTAATATAGTAATAGCACAAAAAATATCTGAATCACTATGCAGCGACAATAGTTGTTTTAGTATAAATGGACTGTAGGTAGCGGCCTGCAGATGCTAGGAATGAATTTTCTGTGTCAGAAAATATGTCAACGTCCAATTGCTCCAAGACATTAAGCAATGTTAATGCCTCAAGTAAAGGTGTGTGTAAAAATGCATTCGTACGAGCCGTTATGGCGAAAAGCGGATGTCGTCGGGGACGCAGGCAGTGTTTTTGGATAGGGGGGATGAAAAAAGGGATCTGTACAAGCAAGGATGGATTGTAGAGAAGCCCACGAAGTAATCTATAAATGTATTTTAACAGTGACTGTTTTCTTCTTATTTCAAGTGAAACATAATCAACCATTCCCAGAATAAAAGTCGTGGGATACATATATGGGTAATAGCCATAGAGTTTTTTATAAAGATACCTGATAAAGGATTTTTGAACTCGCTCAAGAAGCAGTATGTAGTAAGTTTCGTGGGGAAGCTAGACTATAGCGTTGGTTTCTATTAAACTACGAACATATGCATTGTATACAGCACAAATAGCTTCTCTACAGTTGAATTATTTCGTTTTCTCAAAGATCAGATTGCACTCTCAATTTCCGCTTGAGGAAGTGCCGGCGATTTTCCTTTCGCGACTCGGAGCCGCTTTTACATCGTAAACGTTTAGTAGCCGGTAACCAATCCAAAGTCAGCCTGTTGCTGAGAAAGCTGTCTAGTAGAATTACCTATCCTATCATACCATATCATAAAATTGTTTAAGTTTTTAATTTGCATTTTTATTTTTTCTAGAGAGATTGGTTCTAATATGTGACATAAAACCTGATACTTACCATTTTCGTCGCAATTAGCAAAGTGATATTTTATAGGAAATAGGTATGATAGTTACGGTACGGCATGAAAAAAGTGACGCAGATCTGTTTTCCCTGAAAAACGGAAGACAAAGTAACAAAAAGTATGTAGGTAGTCGAAAAATTTCGTTGGATTTTAGGGTTCCAGGGACAGGACCCACCCTATTAATATGCCTCCGAGCAGCCCGTCTGTCAGCGAGCTGTATTAGGCAGTTGAAATTTTCGAAGATTATGTATTTCTGTTGCCACTATAACAAAGAATAATAAAAATAAAAACTAAATAAAGGGGGGGTTCCCCGCTATTTTTGTTTTAGCTCTATCATCGTAAAAACGGGAACACTTACAAGCGTGAAAATTGGTACGTGTACGCTTAAGCTACAGAAAAACAAAAATTAATAAAAACTGGTCAAGTGCATATCGGCCTCATTTAATACACTTCTGTATGACTGCGCGTCCATAAAAAACGGTATTGTTACCTTAGTGGTACGGAACTCTCGGCCCGCGAGTCCGACTCGCACTTGGCCGGAAATTTGAATTTAATACAGCTAACATGTTAAGTTTTATTCTATGGTTTTATATATTTTGTGTTGTACGGTCAAGAGCCATTCAGCAATTGCAGGACGACTTTAGCTCCTATATAAGAATTTTAAAAAGGTTGACGTTCTCTTAACTGTACGTCAGGGGAACTTGAACACTACTCTGAATTCAATGCTCTATCAGACTCATGATTTCAATTATAGTAATATACTTACTTTTCCACATCTTGAGAAAAGCTATCGATTACTAATCAAACATAGAATCAGCTCTTAATAGACTTTAAGGGCACTGCATATTATCCTACGTCATCGAGTACACGAAATTTGCAACTTTGTAGCGATAGTAGTGGCCTACTAGGTCCACAAAACGTTGGTCTGCCAATCCGCAACCTGGCAGGTTTTGTACAGTCGGAGCGCAAAGTGGGTTCTTAATAGAGTAGGTACACGAATGAAACATATTCGTAGAAAAGAACCCACTTTTCGCTCCGACTCTACAAAACCTGCCAGGTTGCGGATTGGCAGACCAACGTTTTATGGACCTTGTAGGCCACTACTATCGCTACAAAGTTGCAAATTTCGTGTACTCGATGACGTAGGATAACATGCAGTGCCCTTAAAGTCTATAATACTCGTACTATCATGCTAGACACCGGAAGCGAAAGCAAGAGGCAATAAGCTATACCTATACCGTGGAGTAGTATGCTGTACGGACTGAGGTAGCTGTAGATGCATTTCTATGCACTTTCTCTGATTCAGGGTACCTAGGCCACGTGGTGACATGTGCCGGACGTATGCTTACGACTTTTACTTACAAATTTTATGTCGAAAAGTACATACTGGTGTCGATTCCTGCCTTCGACGAATTTATATTGGTCGAAGATTCCGGCAGACACAAAGTAAATTTGGCAGGCAGTAAAAGTAAATTTGTTTTCGAACCTATTAGGAAAACAAAGACCGCAACACTTTTAAGCCCGTCAAATTTATTTTTGAATCGACACCGACACGAAATCTTCGTGTATCCGCCATTTGCACGAACCGTCTTTGAAATTAAAGCAACTTTTAATTTATTGCTGATACTTTCTGTTTTGTTGATAAAGTGTCGCCTGTAGATTTAAAGGAGCTTTGGAGAATCTTTGCGCAACTGACAGTAAGTCATTGAAAATTAAAAATAAAGAAAGAGCCCCTATTTTTATAATCAGTCAAAATGGATTTATTTCGTGTTTTATTCGTGAAGAGCAGGTACTCAATTCTTAAATAAATATTACTTAGATTTGTCTTTTCAAAAGTTAAGATTTTTCATCTATTTATAACGAATTCTGAATATGTCTCGAGATTGCCACATTCGACTTTGCACTTCTAAAGTCGCGCTAAAATTCTCAAACTTGATGTTTTTGACTGCACCTACCGACTGACCGCTAAGCTATGACTTTGTACTTGTAATTTTATTTCTGTTTTAAGCGTGCTTCCACGTTCTTAGTGCTTGAAAGGCACGTTAATGCTTTAGTTTGGTTACTGATTAAATACATAGTTTAATTTGTGGTATTAAATTTGGAAAGTTCCGTGACTGAAAAATCTGTTAAGTATGACATCAGCGGATATTCCGCCAGATGTGTCATAGGTAAACTTAAAAGCGTTGCGAGCGTAACGAGCGGAACTCCCGCGTCGGAAAGATCTACAAGTGTTACTTTTAATTGCAATCTACATTGATTTTAAATTACCACTAAGCCACGATCACACCTAGCTGAATTCAAAGACTAATTCGGCATACATTGCTGGGAGGTTTGGTTATGTTAATTGCAATATCCTTACTTCAACGAGCGATGTAAGCCGTATTAGTCTTTGAATTCAGCTAGGCTTCAGCTACCACAGGTTGCACCGGACAGGGAGGGAATAGATAGTCGTTAAGAGATAGGAAAATAGGAAGCCTTCCCTTACCCAAAAGAGGGTGGATGTCAGCTGAGTATAATGAACAATAAATTGTAGAACAAACCTTCACATGTATAAAATTCAATTATAGACGAATGGTTTACGAGTATATCTGCGTCCTGTGGAGATCGCTTGTGAGCACTTACAAGTGACCTCTTGAATAAAAGTAACTTATAAGAAGGGTTACGTAGTTTCAACAATTACTTCACTGGTTATACTTCCTTTGTCTAATAATTTAAAAAAACCGGCCACGTGCAAGTCAGACTCGCGCACTGAGGGTTCCGTACCACTAAGGTAAAAATACCCTCATGATTATGGACGCGCAGTCACGCAGAAGTGTATTAAATTCGCGCAAATCTAACACGCACTTGACCAGTTTTTATTATTTGTTGTTATTTTTAACTGTTGTACTATATACATTCCAATTTTCACGCTTGTAAGTGTTCCCGTTTTTAAGATAGAGCAAAAATAAAAATCAAGCAAAAATTGCCTAAAAAAACACGTTTTAGTAGGGACCCTTAATACCAAAAATTTTGTACCCTTTATTTATTATATTTTACTTTTATTATTTGTTGTTATAGCGGCAACAGAAATACATAATCTGTGAAAAGTTCAACTGTCTACCTATGAGATACAGCCTGCTGACAAACAGACATCGAAGGCAATATTAATAGGGTCGCTTTAAGTGCGGAACCCTTAAAATAATGTAGGTAGATAAGTTAGTAGAGGAATCTAGGTAGGTAAGTTAGCACGAAAATTGTTAATTTGAAAATGTGTGTCCGTCGAAAAAGTCTGTTAAAGCACTGTTGTAAATTTTCATATAGCACTGTTTTTTTCAAATTGTTTTGTATTTAATACTAGCTGTAACTATTTTTACTTAAAGAGCTCTATGAGCTCTCTCCCTTCGCCATTTTTTACCATTACAAAAAGGCAGTAACGGGAACTACCCTTACGACACGTGAATTCGTTTAAAACTCTTTATCGGCCACATTTTTAACTTAACTACCTACTTATCCAATTATTAATAAAAAAAGCTTTAGAACTACCCGCCACTTAACATACGCCATACAAATTCCCTCAGGAACTTTAGCTAGGAGTGTGCCGGAAATCTTTGAGATTTTTTCGACACTAACTGACAAGTGCTTAGCGATTTTTTGGCACTTTGGCAGCTGGTGGTGACAAAAAATTGTGATATAATTTTACGGTATTTTTGAAATGTTACAAAAATATCCCAAAAGTTAAAATATATATAATTAATTAGTTTGAAGTTTAGGAAAATACCTAACACTTTTAGTTTTTACTAATTTTTAATATTTCCCGCTCAAAACTTAGAATTAAAATTTTCTTTATCTCAAAATCTTATTCGCACTATTACGAACATTAAAAATTGCCACCAGACCAGCAGTTAGGGTGCTGGCTGCCATTTGGGCATATGATTTGTTCATGATTCATATTAATAGGGATGATAGATCAGCTCAATACGAATCGATTTGGTCCTAAAAAGTTTTTCTGTGCATCGCTGCGTTTTTAATTATCATCGCTCAAAAGGCAGACATGAGCAAGAAATTTTGTCCTTCAGCACCCTTACTACAGTGTCCTGTCCAATTCTTGGTTGTCTGTCATCAAGTGGTTTTCGAAACTTAAAAAAAAAAGGGAGCTCCCTGTCCTGCTGTGGACGTTTCACGGGATGTTATGTTATGATAAACAATCAAACACTACTCTATTTTGAACGATACTATTTTTCCCTTTTGACTAGAAAAAAAAACTATATTTCAATTTTTTGTGTGCATTTTATCACCCCGTGGTATTCAAGAATTGAGTCCCAGGAAACAGGACAGAATGATGCGCCTATTTATTATAATTAGTTCGGTTTAGGGATATAAATTTTCATCCACTAAGCTTAAAGCCTATTTTTGAGGCTAAAGATAATATCTTTTATTTAAATGAAAGAAAAAATTCGCATGTAAATTAAACCATTTTTTTTTTTTTAATTTTTCCTTTCAAAATTTTGTAGAAAGAATTTATTCGTGTGCCTTTATGACGTAATTATATTGTGAGTTGTATAGATAGTAAGATCGATGAACGATCTCACAAATCTGGTGTCAGAGTTGTTGAGCCGCCAAAACACTGAATCATCTTATTGTTTTTTTTTTTTAATTTATTGTTCAAAATCATTTTATAAAAAACAGGAAATAAGCTAAGTTGACACCTGTGGACTGTCTCATCTCTTACATAAACCCTAACAGGTTTTTCTAAAGATGAGCGGTTGCCTACTCACTCACTCACTAACGTAATTTATAATAATCTCTTAATTTTTTTTTTAATATTCGTTTGCATTTACAAATATATCATGTAAATCACAAGGAATATTATTAAGAATTTCATTACTCGTACCGTAGACCATCCGTAGACATTATTACACCTCGTTTTGGTCTCGTGGTCTGTATATTGAAGATGGTTAGGTCGCTCCGTGGGGCAGAAGAAGTAAAAGGTCGGAAAGTGGTCGAAATCTTGATATTATATTAGTTATAAGCACAGATCACAATGTAACTCGGGTGTCCGTTCTCAGAGAAGAGAGCGGGCTTGCCAACACTCAATTTAAATATTTAACAAATTTTATAATGTTGCCAACACTTATTTTACGGACAGTCAGGTGGAATATCCTGCAATGTCCCAAACTATAAACAGAGATTATCCAGAATAGAGGAAAATGTACCACAATATACCCAATAAAACCCATTCTCAAACATAACACCACAGTGTCGGTACCTGCGCAATAATTTCCTAGTAACTCGTAACACGGAATATGCAGAATTGTAAGTCAAGCAGTGTGTCAAGGTCAATTTCCGACCTCGCGTTATAGGGTGACGTCAATATAAACCATCCGGGCTTTATAAAGACCTAGAATCCTATACTATTAAACGAGCAATATTTGTATTTATATTTGTAATCGGTTTCTCGAAAACGGCTCTAACGATTTCGATGAAATTTACCATACGGGAATTTTCGGGGGCGGAAAATCGATCTAGCTGGGTCTCATGTCTGGGAAATTCGTTTTCCTCCATGTTTTTAAGCATTTTTTAACCTACTTTAACCAAAACTGTTGGCGGGTAGCATAGCTTGCTCACCCGATGTTCATGTAGAGACGGCTATTATAGAGCGAAGCTCAGTCGTCCAGGGATTCAATTCTTGAAAATCACTTGGTGATAAAATATCACTTTTGACACTTTAAAAATTCACAATTGCCCTGATAAACTGTTGAAAGGTAAATCAGAACACATGAAAATTAACACTTTTAAAAAGATAAATCTGTGATTTTGAATTTTTTGAGTGATATTTTATCACGCGGTGATATTCAAGAATTGGCTCCCAGGTACTTGTGTGTAATTCAACGTGTAAGGGAAAGGTGGGATAATATTGAAGGGTGTAAGTCTGCCCATGAAACTGAACAACTTTTCCCAAGGAATATAGGTCAAAATACTAAAAACCAAATTTGACTTCCTATAAAATATGCGCTATCAGCTGATGCAGTTTCTATGGGAGGTCAAAAATTGATTTTCGTATTTTGAGCTATGTTCCTTTAAAAAGTTGTTCAGTTTCATGGGTAGATTCAGACCCTTCCGTTACACATTGCACAAGTCCCAGGTAGCAAAATGACGTCTAGGACGAAAAAAGTACGTCATTTTAAGGTCAATTTAGGGTCAGTACTGAATTCGTCGAGATAGGACGTAAAACTGACGTCATTTTTGGTCAGTATAGGGTCGGTACTACATTGGTCGGAATCTTTCGTCTAACTGACGTCATTTTTAAGTCAGTTTAAGACCGTACTGTATTGGTAAAAATCGTCCGTCAAAATGTCGTCACTTCTTGGTCATTTTAGGACTGTGCTGTACCAGTGAACAGTGAGCGTTTTTCAAGAATCAGCTGAAGTCCATTAAAGGTCATTCAAATTTAATGTCCATCCTGGTCACTTTGGGTCAGTTAGCGAAAGGTCAGCTGTGGTCAGTCTTTGGTAGGTCGACAAAGTCGGGAGAGTGACGTAATGTTACAGTTTATTCAATGAATAACGGGTCAGTAATTTATTTATCGAAATTGTACGTAATTTTTTTTTTTTGTTAATATAAGGTTGGTAGGGTACTGCATTCGTCGGAATCGTACGTCAAACTGACGTCATTTTTATAGTAATAAATATATGTAGGAGATGGCGCTGTACAAAACGCAGCATTTTGTATATCGTGGTATTGATATTTTTTCTCGTAGAATGACCCTCTCGCAGTATGACGTGGTATGTAGCCGTGACATTTCCTTGGTGGTGGAAATGTAGGGTTATAGGTTATACCTATAAATAACGTTCCTAGATGGCTAGATTGGTTAAAGTGACTTAACATCACTTATAACATCACATCTTCAGTTATGCAGCTATTTATTTTTATTAAGCCACCTACAGCAGCGCCGCTTTGCCTTTGTCTTGAAGCCACGTCTACAGAATGAACTACTACAGTACGTCGTGAGTACGTCGTAAGAGACGTCATCAGTACGTCGTAAGAGACGTCATCAGTACGTCTTCAGAGACGTCATCCTACCGTCCTCATATGACGTCATAAGGCTGTGACAATAGTACGTCATTGGCTGGTCATACAGACGTCATAATATGACGTCTCCTACGTCGAAAATGACTGTATTATGACGTCATTTTGACGACATTTTGCTACCTGGGGTCTTTCTAACTACACAGTTTATTAGAGATTTGACAAAACTGTTGACCGGCCTAGATAGCACGATTAAGTGGATACACGTTTCTATACAGGATTAGAAATAGTGTGATAAGAGAACGGTGTGGCGTAAAAGAAGACGTAGTGACCAAAATCGAGAAAGGGATGCTGAGATGGTTTGGTCATGTAGAGAGGATGAATGAATGAAGACTGACGAAAGAGATCTACCAGGCGAGAGTGAATGGAAACGTTGGAAGGGGAAGGCCTAGGCGAACGTACCAGGACCAAATTCAGGACGTTCTGAATAAAGGCCAGTTTAAAAGTACCCTAAACCGACGAGCATGTATGAAAGGATTGATGAAAGTACAGGAAGCAAGGGAAGTATGTCAAGATCGTAGCAGGTGGAGGACTGTGGTCTCTGCCTACCCCGACGGGAAAGAGGCGTGATGTTATGTATGTATGTATGTACGTTTCTATAAGCTTACAAGAAGTTCACGCAATAAAATTTACGATTGTTGACAATGTAGACAAAATAACAATTATAATTTTTTTTATACTTTTAGACGTCGTAGTTCGGATTTTTTTTAATGTCACATGTGGGTAAACGAGCAGGTGGGCCACCTGGTGGTAAGTGGTCACCACCGCCCATGACGCCTACTGTCTTATTAGTGAAATAATTTGCCACTAATATGACAGCAAAGCGCGTTACCCACCCTGAGAACTAAGATGGCATGTCTCATTTGCCGGTAATTTCAATGGCTTCCTTACCCTTCAAACCGAAACACAGCAGTGCAAACAATGCTGCTTCACGGCAGAAAAAGGCAAGGGGGTGGTACTTCTCTAGACGGACTTTGCACAAAAGCCCTACCACCTACAAAAGAAGGATTCCACGGAAAGTGAATATTTTTTTTAAATATGGGCCAATAACGTTGTAAGAATGTTTCATTGAACACATTTTCATCATCATCGCACTTATGATAATCTCACTTCCTATGAAACTAACGTTTTCCTTAATTCGGAAGGCACGTAGTTAAAGCGGTTGGTCTCGTCTGCTTTTTTAGTAGGTAATCATGAAGTCCTCTGCATGACAGGGGGAGTCAGTATAATGCAGGGTAAGTTTAGGCGTATGTACAGTCAACGACAAGTCAAACTTGATACTTACAGCGCGACTCTAGCCCGTACGTCTATTGAAAAAGAACGGTACACACGGCCGATCATCGGTGGAAACACTTTGACTTAGAGCGGGTCTTTGGTTTCGAGCGTTTGTAGCGTAGCGCTGGTTCAGCTTGTACTGGTTTTGTTTCTACGTACTTGTTGCCGTACGTACAAAGTCCTATGTGTCAAGCTTGATGTGCTCTTGACTGTACCATTGTCACCACGCTTGTTAGAGTTGCGGCTGACGTAATGGATTATTCGCAGTGTGGTTGTATGATACGCAGAAAGACGCTACACTCCCCATCTTCTGGTTCAAAATCCGTTAGTCGTCTTTTATGACACTCATAGGACTAGATGGGTTGGCACTATTCTTAGCCGACCCCACACGAGCTGTCTGTCCAACTCATCTAAAAGAAAGATAAATCCGTGCTTCTAGAGGCACGTACCGTTCCCAATAAGAATTGGCTACATTCTTCAATATTACGAGTGATGAAATATCACTTTTGTGACTTTAAAAAATCTAATTAACCCTGATAAACTTTAGAGAGAAAATATGAAAATCAAGAATTGAAAACTAAGCTAATTAAGCTCTTAGTGGCAGAGAGGAAGATTTTCCGGAAGATCCTGAGACCAACTAGGCGTGATGATGGCACTTGGAGGGTACGAAAAATCCAGGAGGTAGAAGACCTAGTGGCTGAACCCAGTATAATTGGAGAGACCAAATCAGCCTGACTTCGCTGGCTGGGCCACGTAGAGAGGATGGAGGAAGATCGTGCAGTCAAAAGAGCGTACCTGGGACGGCCGACGGGAAAGCGGCCTGTCGGACGTCTCAGGTACCGCTGGAGTGACGAAGTGCAAAAGGACCTGAGCGCTCTCCAAAGACCCGATTGGCGTGAGGAGGTGCAGAAAAGGGACGACTGGCGGCTTTTGGTGTCGGAGACCAAGATCCTCTTTGGGTCTCTGAGTCAGCGAAAGTTAGTAAGTAAGTAAGAACTGAAAACGAATTGTTTTTTTATTTTATTTTTAAACAGTACACGAATTATTCCATAGATAGCATATCTAAGTGAAGTTGTTTACCAAATTTCGGGGCGGCATCCGCAATCCGTTGCAGGCAGCCCTGACCCTGTTTGCGCGTGTAGCGCACGCACAAGGGACATGTGCGGCTGTGCGCGTGTATGCAGGATTCTGTGCGCACGAGTTTATGTCACTCGAGATCATGCAATGTAGGGTTGGTTGTTGGTCGATTTTACACTTCAGCAAGTACAGGAGGCTGACTCTTGAAAATCACTTTTGAGACCTTGAAAATTTTAATTTACCCTAATAAACTCTTGAAAATTAAAAAAATATATGAATACTAACAATTAGGTATATACCCTACTCGTATTTTGCCTATAAATAAATCTATGGTAATGATACAAAATGATAAGATAAGTACAAAAAAAATTCTAGAGCAATTATTTTGGTATAGATAGTCACTCTACTAACTACATCTTTGCGTAAACTGCGTCGCGTCGCCTTGAAACTAGTTAGCGGGCTGCGCTCGCGCCGGTCCTTGCAAGCTGCACTATCACGTTAGGACTAGGACACATGAGTGTAGCCTGTAGCATTAACCTTTAGGTACCTAATACTAAGTAGTGCGAGATCTAAAGTTTACACCGTGTTTCGTGTTTCAAGGCCGTACTGGAGGGATTATTATGACATTTTAAAAAAAAATTGTGACATTAAGAAAAACTTGCTTCTTACCAAAACTTGCTGGTATTGAACTCGATCAGAAAATTCGGTTAACGTTATATTTTTGTCTCCCTGTATATTTTTTTTAATCCATTTCATCAACTCCACGTTTTATTTTTATGTTACAAGTGAGCAAACGAGCAGGTGGGCTACCTGATGGTAAGTGGTCTCCACCGCCCATAGCACCCACTGTCTTATCAGTGACATACTTTGACGCTCAGACAGCAAAGCGCGTTGCCCACCTTGATAATTAAGATGTTATATCTCATGTGCCAGTAATCTTATTGTCAGTTATTATGGACACGTTTGTATTTATTTAGATAATAATTATAATAACTATGAGAATAATTTAAGTAAAAAGAAAATAGCGTTGTTAGGACCTAGTAACACAACGGTTCTAAGAGAACTATCCTTTTCTCAAGAAACCTGCTGATGGTTGTTTAAACTCTGAAGATAGGTAAAGTTTTTGAAGTGAAAACTTCTTTAGCGGCGCTTGGCACTTTTTTAGATGGGTAAAAAATGTTAAACTCGCGTCAGATGTCGCGTCAGGTCTCGTGTCAGATCTGTAGCCTGATCAATAAAGCGTCAACTGTCAACCGTATTGTTATTACAATACGGGTTTTCATTCAGTGACATCAAAGAAGTACGCGAGCAATGGCGCGATTGACCCTTACAAAAAGCATAATATTTCTTCTGCCGGCACTCCCGGAGTGCAACCCGTCCTTTTTTTGTTAGTTGTTTATTCTTATATTCCTTCTTCCCTTTGTCTAAGATTTTAAGAGCTTTCAATCGCTAATCTAAAATAACGCCCCAGTGGTGCGGGCTAATAATATTACCAACCCATCTCTACCCGTGGGTGTCGAAATAGGAGGATGGGCAGCACCATCGTTCTGTGTATCGTACCATCTTACATTCTTCGGTCACCGTCAACCGCGGTCCATGGTGCCAGACACAAAGCTAACAAGAACGGTGACTACGGTACTTCCCCTCACACTGTTCCAGCAACAGCTGGAATTCTGGAGGAAGCTCCATGTCCTGCAGTGAAGGTGTCCATGGCATGTTATGATGATGATGATAACCTATTTTGTGGAAGCTGTCATCCGCAGGATCAACACTAAGAGACCACATGCACTATAACTAAGTTTTCCTTATAATCGGGTCCTCTTATTATAAGTCTTCCTGTTTCCAGGAACAGTGTAAATGGATGTTTATTTGGGTCACACACAGTCACAACCAACGTGACCAGGCTATGCGTAGTTCCGTTCGACTGGCCATGACCTGCTCAACATATGAGCTGTAACATACAGGGTGGTATTTTCTTTAATTTATATATTTAGTTTTTTTTTCTCTTTTTTTTACCAAAATTTCCCAGCATACATATATGGATAAACAAGAAAAAAAAACAAGGCTAGATCGATGGCTAGAGTCAACAAGCATGGTCTAGGTAAGCATGCTACATCTTCGATCCAAATTTGACCTTTTGAACATTGAATGCTTACTTATATCACATTTTTTTTTTCAAATCAAATCAAACATTTATTTGCATGAATACAGTTTTACAAAGGTCTTATAATTACAATTCTTATAATTACAAATAAAAAAATTGACCTTTAAAAAAATTTTTTTTTTCTATATACGTTTCTTTTTTTTACTGTGTATGGGCTTACTCTTACTCTTCTTTTGAAAAGTTGTTCAGTTTTGTGGCTTGAGTAACATTCTAAAATTTAGAAAACAAAATTTCTCAAACATTACTAGCTGGATCATTTTTTCGCCCCCGAAAACCGCTGTATTGCAATTTTTGTTTAGTTTTTCAAGAAATCGATTTAAAATGTAACAAAATCGTTTTTGGCATACAATTTTTACACCCAATATAAGTTTTGTTTATGTCCTAAATAAAACAAATCTTGTAAATACCCGCAGTGATTATCAGTAATGATAATTATAATTACGCAACTTGTATGAACTTATCAGATACGAACTAAATAATCTCCGTCTTGTTTGAAAATAGATTAAATGCTACTAATTAGATGTAATAAATAATGAACACTGTTCATGAGACATGTAGCTTGTAGAGCGCGTTATTCTCTTCCTGATATATTAGCTTTTACGTATGACAGCCAACATGACGAGAAGGGAATTCCTAACTGTCCAAGGAAGACGAAGCTGACATAAGATAACTATTATTGTGCGAAAGGGATACATACATACTTGCATACATTGTAATTTTTTCTCACCTCTGTCCTCAATCTACATTTAGGAGTGTTGTTGTTTGTACAAGTAGAGTCTCCAGCGTAAATTGTTCTTGGCGCTAAAGTAATTAGAAACAGAATATTTTTCATATCTTGGTCGAAACTGGAATTTTTTTGCTTTTCTTTACAAACGTTTCGCCATTTCAGAAGGTTTTGGGATGAACAAAATCTATTTCCCTAATTTTTGACATGATTTTTTGAAAAGATGTTTAATTTTATGGTTGTTGCAAAAAACTTGCATTGATAAATAGTGACATTAATTGACGAAACGTAATCCCATACGTTTATATTATATTCTACTTATGTTTACGGTATTAGAAAGCCACTTGTTTCGTCCATAGGCCTTGAGAGCTTGTTCTAGTAGCTGGCGCATGCTGCAAGGATCGTGTGTAAGCTCCATAATGCACTTATATTTACATGTTACGTGTTTTGCGGTGACCCAGTTAGAAGTCCTGATGTCACATTGCACTTTAACCGACTGGATTTTCGAGAAACGCTCGGATAAATATAATCGGGTAGTCTACGACCTTCGGGAATTCTGAAAAGAAAAGAAATCTTTCGTACAAAATGATCAGCTGATGAGTCCCAGAATAAGCCCTTGAAAGGTTTTACATGAATTTGTAAAAGCCCTATACAACGTGGTATGATAATACTGAAGGTTGTGAGTCTGCCCATGAAACTTAACAACTTTTCAACTTTGACCTTGAGCTGGTCTCTGGTTTCATTCGTTTGCATCGTAGCGCTGGGTCAGCTTCTACTGGTTTTGTTTCTACGAGCTTGCTGCCGTGCGTACGAACCTTAGAGCAACGCGTCAAACCGCGCAAGCCCCGAATATCGTGTTACTCTATGGTACGAACTTTAAAAATGTATAGAGATTATTACATCAGAAACCGATACGAGATACCTATACATAACTACCTACATTGCATACCAAACAAATTGGCAATACGACAGTACGAAAATAAATGAAATTCTCGCACTATTCTGAATTTTATTGCCACTTTACCGACCTACCTCAACTCCGCAAAATACGTGGCTTTACACAAATAAACAGCTGTGCATATTCAGAACGTATAGCGTATGCACCTGCGCATAAAACACCCGTCACACACGGCGATAACAAAAAGATAATAACCTCAATTGAGAATAAAAATTACGTTCGATGTTTTTTCTAACAATTTAGTTATAATACCTATCTACTTTTGCGAACTAAGCGTATTTTACATGGAAATAATTTTGTTTCGCGTTATGGGAAAATGTTGTTCAGTTCCATGGGTAGAATTACATCCTTCAATACTAAGTACATCACATCTTTTATGACACTCTTTTCGTAAAATGTTTGTGGGTCTGAATTTTCATAAATTCAGTTAAAAAAAATCAAGGGCTTATCTGGACACTCAATGCAACAAAGTATGTTAAAAAATTTACATTTTATGCAAATTTATCAAAACATCATTTTGGGCAAATGAAAGAATGGCAGTTAACTAGCGAACAATATGGATGACAGTTTGAAATAAAATAATATTCTAGAAAAATTGGTTGTAATATGAAAAAGAAGCTACTAATGTTGCTCATTGTGTATTTTTCATGTTTTTAGAAAAAAGTTTTTCAGTTATTGATTTAAGATTCTAACCTGATGCATATTGGCACATGTTGCATTTTAAAGTATCTAAAAAAATAATATAGAATCAGAATATTTTATTTCGATATAAAGAATATATATTATCGAGATATACTCACCGTGTGCTATGGGCTCTACAGTATTATATGATCTGTGGCTCTACACATATCTGTACGTAGCTCCATGATGTGTTTCAGTGTGTGCGAGTGTTTTTGTGTGTGTGTCGTGGTTGTTTGTCATTGACACGCATAAGGTTGTCGCTCTATTCTATCTCAAGGAGCTAACTAGGAGTAGCATATGTACAGTTGGCAACAACTGTAACGATGCGCTTGAGTTTCTTTTTGCTTTATCCTCAAAATTCATATGTCAGTGTCGGTTTTCAATCAGCTGACACGAACATCCCTGGCATGACCTTCCACGGTTCTGTCGCAGGTGTGAATAAAGAAAAAGGTATGATGCAGATATTTTTATATGCTTGCGATTGACGTAGACATTCTCAAAAGAATGAATAAGAAGATGGAAGTGTTAGCCATAACGAAAAAGAGAAAGATAGCATATTTTGGCCATACTTACCGCAACGCTAGACTAGAGGGAAAGATTGAACGGAAAAGGGAAAAGGGAAGAAGGAGGATTTACTGGCTGCACAACATCAAAAAGTGGACCAACATTAAAACGCAGCTACGTTGGCAAGACTGGCGCAGAATAGAACCGAGTTAACAGAGGTGGTCGCCGACGTCTGTTAGGGTATGGCAACGGAAGAAAAAAAAATGCACAATTCCCTGAAAACAGAGACTCAGGGTAAAAGACATCTCTAGAAATCTAAATATGGAAATAAGTAGAGAATTCTATATGACCCCACTTATCTAAGTCCGACTGTATTTCCTTCATTGCCTTTGATAATGTTATCCATGTAACTAACACAGTAAACCACTTCACTAACTATAATTAGTTACTGAGACTATTGGTAGTTATTATAACTATAGTATCTCTCGGTGGTGTAGTGGTTAGAGTGTTTGGCTCTCGATTCGGAGGTTCTGGGTTCAATTCCCGCTGGGGACTCTGTCAAAGAAAAAACACTGAGAGACTTTCTCAGTATGGTTAGGGAATCACTTGATCGTCTGAAAAATAAGACGACGTGCTTCGGAAGGCACGTTAAACCGTTGGTCCTTCTGTCTAAGTACTCATTAATGAGCAACTTCAGAGGCCTTTGACGGCTTAACAAATCTGACACCAGGGTGTCTGAGGTCGGTCATTGATCTTACTTTATAATCCACACAAAATAACGATCATCAGCCACAACTTTTTTATTGTTTCAGTTATTTTCTTATGAAATAGAACAAAATGATAAAATTCTTCATTTTATCCGTTTTAGGCTTAGGCCAGACAGACGCGGTGCGGCGAATGTCTTCTGTCTGGTTTGCGCTATGCGTCCTTTTCATACATTTTGAATTGGAGCTGCGCTGTCAGCGGGCGCTCTCGCTTGCATACAAAATGTATGAAGAGGAGCAGAGTAATCTCTTCTGTCTGGCTATCGCCTTAAAATTAGGCCCTACTTAAATATCACTAGGGTACAGAAACTTAAATTATTTCTTGTTTTTGAAATTGCTTTTAACATATTTAGTTAAATAATAAGAAGTTTGACAACTGATAATCATTTTCGCTCTGTATAATCCTATTCTACTATCCTATCCTACTAATATTATAAACGCGAAAGTTTGTAAGTATGGATGGATGGATGTTTGTTACTCTTTCACGTAAAAACTACTGCATGGATTTTAATGAAACTGTACAATAATTTAGCTTATACATCAGAATAACACATAGGCTACAATTTATAATCCTGCGCAGACGAAGTCGCTGGCACCAGCTATAATTATAATAATCTTAATCTAAATTACATAGGGTAGGGAAGGGAAAGGGGTAGGGTGATCCGATAGAGCAAAAGTTTGGAACAACGGATTGGAGTGCTATAGGTTACTTTTTACAGCGGGAAAATATATCTTTCAATGGTAAAACACGTTATACAAAAAAAAAACAAAAAAAATACAAAAACCAAGCGAGCGAAGCCGCGGGCAACAGCTAGTATTAAATATAGCCTCTGTGCGCTGAATGATTTTTCCCAGACATGAGCTTTTTTCGTCCCTTAAAACTCCTGCGTAATAAATATAATTGAAATCGTTAGACCCGGTATTACCAATATATAAAATTTAAAACATTGCTCATTTAATAGTATAGGACTTAGTATGTCTGCGAGTGTAGTCAATGTAATTACGGTAATAGGTTTTGCGCTGCGTTTCCGTTCGGCACAAGTTGACCGCGTTCCCGATATGGCCTTAGGATCTTGAGTTAAATGTTATTAGGTAATACGTTGATATTAGGTGTTCAAAATAAGACCGTATAGCCTTTTTTGGCTTTCCAAATTCTCTTTTTTTAGACTAGAAATTTTCTCCTCCTTGCATTGAATTTTATTCCAAAGAGCTACCGCGGTTTCACTCAACTACGTAGTGTCGTGAGCGCAAGTGATTAATAAAAAACCGGCCAAGTGCGAGTCGGACTCGCGCACCGTAGGTTCCGTACCACTCAGGTAAATACCGTCTTAGTTATGGACGCGCAGTCACGCAGAAGTGTATTATAGCTTAAGAAGACCTATTCATACAAAAAAAAAATTGGATTTGTAATTTCAAACAAAATAAATGCAAATTACCTTATATTCTCCATATAAATCGCCTTATATAACGTCCTAATGAAATAGTGAACATAATTTTAGTATGTTACTCGTACTCAGACCATGAACTGAACAACTTTCCCTAAGGAACATAGGTCGAAATACGAAAAAAAAAGCCGGCCAAGTGCGAGTCGGACTCGCGCACCGAGGGTTCCGTACCACCACATAATCATAATTGTATTAGTTGAAATTTCAGTAAGTTAATGGGCTAGATTTTTTGAGTCCGACACGCGCTTGACCAAATTTTATTATTTGTTGTTATTATATAGCTTATGCACTATAAACATACCAATTTTCAAGTTTGTAATTGTTCCCGTTTTTAAAATAGAACTAAAACAAAAATCGCCTCAGCGACTATCCAACTTGACCCCTCTCTTATATGAATGTTCTTGAAACGGGAGCTCACCATAATTGGTTACCATTAGTTGTGAGAAAAGTTGTAATATTTAATGATTGATCCTAATATATGTTATTAATTTTAACCTTATACCTTTACCCGTTCGTGAGATAAAGGGTCTTGACAGACAGACAGACAGACAGACGGACAACAAAGTGATCCTATAAGGGTTCCGTTTTTTTTCTTTTGAGGTACGGAAACCTAAAAAACCAAATTTGACCTTCCATACAAAATGCGCTATCAGCTGATACAGTTTCTGTGGGTGTAAAAAATTTATTTTCGTATTTCGACCTTTGTTCCTTGGGGAAAGTTGTTCAGTTTCATGGTCTGAGTAACATACTAAAATTATGTTTACTATTTCATCAGGACCTTGTAATTGAAGAGCATAGCAGGTATAGAAGGATAGATATGGACTCTGCTCACCCTATATACGGAAAAATATAGTTTATTATTAAGTAATTTTTTACTATAGTTTTTTTTGTTATCTTCCCATTTGACCCGAGAAGTTATCGAGTAACAATAACAGTCATAAGTTAATAAACCATTGTCATTGTCGTGTACGTACAGAAATCTACAATTTCTTCTTCAAGATAAGAATTTATATTATTATCTTTTTGCTTTTGATTACGTTTATAACATTTTCATAAAAGTAATGAAGATATCTTTTTTTTTTAGAACAAGTACAATTAAGATCAGGCCAAGCTTGCTTCGCTGTGTTTCGGTTTGAAGGGCAAGGGAGCCAGAAAAATTACTGGCACATGAGACATACCATCTTAGTTCTCAGGGTGGGTAACGCGCTTTGCTGTCTTATTAGTGTCAAGTTATTTAACTAATAAGACAGTAGGTGTCATGGGCGGTGGTGACCACTTACCATCAGGTGGCCCACCTGCTCGTTTACCCACTTTTCACATAAAAAAAAGCTTGCTTTTTTGTTTTTCAGTTTCGTCTATGATAAGCGCGGTACAAAATTCAAAGTATCAAGCTTAACGTGCTCTTGACTGTACATGAGTGCAATAAACAAATATACAAATAGACAAAATATACCATTTTGAAAAATTTAACGCTTTACTTTTATTTTTCCCTTTCGAAAATATTCATTTTAAACCAAGGAGATCTTGGAGGAACTACGACAAGGAGATTGAATTGTCCAGATGTTTAAGTTTTGCTTGATACTGACTGGAGCACCTAACCGGGCACTACATACATCGAGCGCGAATTTATTTAAAATTAAATGGTCGCGTAGGCTCGCATTTCATTACAAAAGACCCTCAGAACGACCACGAGCATCTCGCAAACGGGTGCGAATAAAAAAAAAACTTTATTTGTTATCGCTGCCTTATGTCTCCCGCTATGATTTTTGAAATGAATACATTAAGAGCGCTGTCACACTAGCGATTGCAGTCCGGCGATCTCCCGGCGCGTTCCACACTATTTGTATGAACTGTTATCGCCGCGAAATCGCCTAGTGTGATAGCGATCATAGTAGAGTTCATTCTAAGTTATTCTAGTTTATGCAACGAAGCAGTTGACCCCAGGCATTTAAATTATTAATAAATTTCTCAGGCAGATTTTATTTGACTGGATGATAAAGAATCATGAATTAAATGTTAATTCAAAATATCAAAAAAAAAATTACAAAAAAAAATTTCATACATTTTTTGTAATTTTTGTATGGAAAAACTTTAAGTACCGATTTTTTTTTGTTTTTTTTTTTAATATAGAAGGTTTGTCTCATGTAGTGTAATACCCCAGCAAAGTTTCATCGACTGAGGATTTATTGCAGGGGTCTTCATACAACGATCCGCTTCGTTGCCTAGACTATTCAGAAAAAGATCAAATTTAAGAAGAGAGCAACGTCCTACCTTAGGTATTATTCTTACTTAAAAAGAGTGCTTCAAATAGCTTTTCTGTAGTAGACTACAATAATTTATTTAAATTATTTATATTCTTTTTATTTATACAATTCCATTATTTTCAGGCCCCAATGTTTTCGTCTATTACAACCGAAGAAACTATTTGTTTATCTACCCATGTTTCTATGGAAAGCCAAGGAGTCTACAGACTAATAAAGGTCGAAACATCTTTAATTTATAAGCTCTAGCTGAAAAAAACTGCTCAAACGCGAGTCGGACTTGCGAACCGAGGGTTCTGTAGCCGTGCTACCGCGCGATATTTTGCCAATGTAAATCCTCATCATCATCATATCAGCCGAAAGACGTCCACTGCTGGACATATGCCTCCCCTAAAGAAATCCTACAAAATCCTACTCGCACTTAATCAGTTTTTATTCAGAAGTAGGTTATAGGTACATGTAGGTACTACGAGTATAATCACACTAAATTTGACGATGTAGCTGTTTTTACGGCTAGGGCTAGAACAAAAAAGTTATTAACTGAAAAATCTTATCTTGTTTGGTGACTCTTCTTAATTTCTTATTTTTACCGACACATAATCTGTTTAAATTTTTGTTTTTTAGCGGTACAAAAAATATGAAGGAAGGATAGAGACAGATAACGTATATCAGATTTTACTAAAGACAATGGAGTTTTGGTTAGTAACCACAATATACACACAACAAAACGCTTACAGTATCGTTTGTCATACATCTAGTCACAAGTTAAAATAATAATTTATCCGACATATGTAATTTGTGTCTGACAATTACTGTTATTGGTCCGCCGTTGTAATTGAAATAAATATCCATATTTTTAACACTTTTTACATAATTTTAATATAATTATTGAAACCCCAGTATCTTCCGTGATCTCTGGTGTATATTTAGTGATAAGGTCTCGTTTTGAACCTTTAGATATGGAACCCTAAAAAAACAAATATATGTGAGCGTTATTGCTAAAAATCATTTTTGTTGTACAATCGTAATGTTTTCTTTCTATATAACGTACACATAAAGAAATTCCTGTAATGTAATGAGAATTATATTGTACTGTTAACGTTTGTACGAACAATATGTACGAGTAGTTTAATTTTATTTTATAGGTCTTCGTATAAGTTATAAAAAAGCTATAAAAATAGAAAAAAAACGCTGACTGACGGTACTAATTCGTCTCTACTATTATAATATTGAAAATTAATTTTGTCTGTAGTTTAAAGATATTTGTAAAATACCTAGCTTCTTCCTGTGATTTCGTCCGCATATTAAAAAACCGGTCAAGTGCGAGTCGGACTCGCGCGCCAAGGGTTCCGATATACCTATAGTATTTTTGGAAGCAATAAAGTCCATTTTCAGGACCGCAAAACTAAATTTGTTTGTAAAGGTTTTTTGCAGATTTCTGAAAAACTGTGCAACTTAGAAAGATCGTTTTATTTTTGCTGTAAAGTTTACATAAACCTCTGTCAACTGTAATTAATTCAGATTTTCCCTTACTCAAACTTCGGAGATAAGGGGGGGGGAATGGTATTTTTTTTGTCATTTTTCATCATAACTTGAAAACTAAGAAACTTAAAAAAATACAAAAATATATTTTAAAATGTACAAGTAAAGCCCTTTCATATGATACCCCACTCGACCTAGTAGCGACAATTTGAAATTTGGCCCCCCCTATTTTGGCCCCCTTTACATTAATAATCATACTTTTTTCAAAAAATTTTCATGTGCAATTAAGTTGGGCAACTATATTCTAAAACTATTCCAAATTTCAGCTCGATAGCGTAAGTGGTTGCTGAGATATAGAGGTGTGACAGACAGACGGACAGACAGACAGACAGACAGACAGAGCGGCACCATAAGGGTTCCTTTTTTTTACCATTTTGGTATCGGAACCCTAAAAAGTAATAAAATAATGTTAAGTTGAACTATTAGCTAGCAAACAAAAAGTTTCACTAAAATCGGTTCAGTAGTTTTTGCGTGATGCTCCGGCCAATAAATGAACAAACAAACAGACAAAAAGTCTATAAATCTATGATTTGGATTCAAGGGCATGAAAATAACGTAATATTTTGTTTAAATCTGTTGAATGTACAGACAAAATCAATTTGCTTGCAAAAAGAAAGCAATAAATTGTAAAAAAAAAACAAACAAACACAGATTAAATAGAATATGAAAATGTAAACAAAGGAATATATTGGTAAGTAGAAAGTTTATAATATTTGTTTGGATTAAACTTAGTTTGAACATCCGCGAAAAGTACCTACTATGCAACCCTTGGCCGCAATTGAAGCACTTACGCATGTGGGCTTCGGCTTCGCCTCTGGCCACATTATCACGTTCGTCCTTCGATGCCATCTTCTTGGAAAGATGCTTAATTATCGCTTTTTTTTCACGGCCATATATTTAACACTTTTCGTTAAAAATCTGCTCAAGTGATTTGTGAGTGAGCGTATTTCGCGAAAACGTCTCATTCTCGTCTAGTCTCAGTAGTTCGGTTATTTTGTTTTTTTTTAGTCTCCGTATTCTCATACGAAAAACTTGAGGATCGAAGTGTATTTTTTTTAGAGAAAACTTAATGTGACCATAAGTTTAAGGACTAACGGGACACTGCCACGTCAATAGCGCAAAAAAGGCTCTGTTTTTTGCTCTGGCGCCACCCTATTAAACGAATGGCGTGATTAGTATTTATTTATTTATTGGCAATGTGAGCACATCTGTTTTTAGGTGTGTGTTGGTGAAGTATTTTTGGGTCAACGATTTGGAATAGATAAATGACCTTGACCCTGAAATTGTAATCTAATAAGTATTTCCTTTTTTAGGGTTCCGTACCCAAAGTGTACTATTAATATGCCTCTGATGTCTTTCTGTCTGTCAGCGGGCTGTACCTCATGAACTGTAGTAGATAGACAATTGCAATTTTCAAAGATTATGTATTTCTGTTGCCGCTATAACAACGAATAATATTATTAAAAATAATAATAAATTAAGGATTAATAAAAAATTAAAAACCTGTTTATTTCAGACGATGTTCGCTCGATTTTTATTATATCTCTATCGCTAAAACGGGAAACACTGTCAAGCGTGAAAATTTGTATGTTTATAGTGCAAATAGTATAAACCGATCAAGTGCGTGTCGGAGTCGCGCGCACTAATACACTTCTGCGTGACTGCGCGTCCATAACAATGATGGTATTTTTACCTTAGTGTTACGGAACCCTCTGTACACGAGTCCGACTCGCACTTGGTCGTTTTTTGTTCACGTGACGCCATTTTAGTTGCAATTGCAAAACGACTTCGCTTATTTTAGATCTAAGTGACCATATCTAGGACAGACATGGCTGACTATATCTAAGACTAACGTGCTTTTTAAATCACAGAAAATGGTCTAATTGTTATTCCCAGCCAGGACCAATAGATCAATCGCCATTAAAACTTTTTTTTACATCAGGATGCGTTAGGGGCGTCAAAAACATGTTCCACACTCGCACCAGAATTTCACGCTAACGAATTATTGGAATTCTCCAAAAGTTGACAACTATTAAGACAAATAGTTGTTCTTTTGACCAAAAAAAGTTGTTTCTGTTTACTAACAGGGGTTGGACGTGTCAATTTAATGATAGGTTATTAATTTTGAAAGTTAATTTGACTTTAATGAATTAGGGTTTGATTTATTTGGTAGGTAGCAGTTTGGAAGTGTAAAAGTTATAGGTAGGTAAGTAAAATAAAATATACGAATATGTTAAGTAACCGAGTGACAACGATATTTAAAAAAAAAACTTAAAAACAATATAAAATACTAAAATTTATTATTTAATAATGACATAATTTTTGATAATTTTAAAATTTACTTTGGAAGACTTGGAGAGTCATTGAAAAACCCTCAAAAAAGAGAAAAATGTAAATTCCTATATTAAGACAAAATCCTTTTTTAACTCCTTTCGAAATGCTATTTCTCATGTAAACATTTTCATGAAACTAATGATGTGGATGTAAAAAACAATCTAAATGTTTGTTTTCTTTTTGTTTTAGGTAAGTTCAACGACATCGTCATTTACTTTTACGTCGTAAGGTAAGTACGACTTATTTGCATGTCTTTCAAGAATGTAAATTCAAATAAGTTAGAATACTTAAACAGGGTAATTTTTTATCACTACAAAATTTACAGGGTGTAATGAAAATAAAAAAAAAACGTGATTATAAATTCTAAAGTAGTTTGTATGTAGAGGGCCTCAAGTAGAGGACTATAATTTTTTCTTTTGCTTAAAGTTTCATTCATTGAAAGTTGATCAGTTTCGCTGACTGATCATACCCTTTCAGTTATCGCAAAGCTGTCCCTTTTACAATATTAGGATTAGGACTCAATGATCAGTGAATTGAAAAACTGTTCCCCGCCGCTTAGACCATAGTGGCAAGGTCGTGGTCGGGTCTCCTCTTTCGGGTCCACTTTCCGGCTTACTTTCCTCCTCTTTGCTCCGGTCTTAATCATCATCAATCATCGTGGTGAGATTGTTATCCCTGATGTCAGTCTTCAAGACCTCCAGCCAGCGTTCCTTGGGCCTGCCGCGTTTTCTAGGACCTTGAGTAAGGCATCTGTTCCCGACATAGTATCTCGACATCACTGATATCAAAATATATTACTCCATATTGTATACTGGACTGTCAACTGTCAAATTGTATTTGTGCCTATTTGGTTGACGCCATTTTGGCGCTTTACGCCATTGTTTGTATCAAAGAGATTTGAGCCTCGCTACGCTCGGCGCAGCGAGGTTCAAATCTCTTTGGTTTGTATCGAAATAGCGTCCATGGAGCTAAAACCACAGATTATAAATGTCGTGACCTACAGTACCTCAGAATAAAAAACTATAGAGTCCGCCATATACATATTCTGTATGAGCTAGTGAAGTGTAAAGCGTCTCACTGTCGCCCATGCTAGTCGGTCAAAAAACTCAGTTAAGTTTTACAAAAATCAAGATATCTTTAAAAATCTAACGTTTTAGTATAAACTTTGTTTGCGAAAGTGAAAATATCACGTTTTTTACTTGTGAATTGATCATTAATACGAAGAACGGAAGCGTAAATAATCCGTAATAGCCATTTTATGCGTGATTTTGAACACCGTTTTTTTCCTGAAATGTAAGTGTTTTCACCAGAAAAACTGTGGTAGTAGCATTTATTAGTCCCATGTCACATATTTCTCAGAGAGAAAGATAAAAAAATTACGTTTTTAGGATTTGAAAAAAATCCATACATTTTAGTATGGAGGTCCCTCGCAAGAAAGTGCTACGCTTATGGCTCCCTCCTTAGCAGAAAGAGCTGCTACTTAAACCTCCTTGTACAGTACTGTGAAACTTACGTCAAACTTAGTTCAAGGGACACTTATTGGGGGCGTTTTAAATTGGTACGCAAAATTAGCTATCATTTGTGTAGAAAGATCCAACCTAAGTGGTCGACCTGCTACTAAAAAATTGTCTTTTTCTCACAAAGAAATCATAAGTTGATATCCACCCAAATACAATAGTGAGTAAATATTTTATACAACTCGTAACATTTCTTAAAACTCATATTAAAACTAACATTAAATGGAATATCACATCGTCTAGTTAGTTTCTCACAACATTGCACTTGTGGCTTGGCGCGTTACGACGCGAATCTGTGTCATGGCCGCCGCGCGCGGAAAATATGCGCGTATAGTACGGTAAGCGAATGTGCGCGCAAAAGCTAGTCCAGTTAGTGGAAGTGTGGGGAGGAAATAACAGGAAAGTGGTCCGTTTTGTTGATTAAGGGCAAAAATATTATTTACTTCTTATTGGCTTTATTTCCATTGGTAGGATCACGGGAATATAAAAAATTGTTCAAAAACTTGAACCCGACTATTGGCAAATCTTGCTCTAAAAAGTATTTTAATGTATTGGAAATAAATGTTCGACCGCGGATGTTTTGGCTGGCAACCCCGATGATTGGGAGTTTATACGTTAGTATTATAATAATCTAAGCTGGGAGTCGAGGCAGCGGACGTGTGCGGGCGACGGTCTTGCAAATAAATCTGGTTTAATTAAATATATCACCATTACCCGACCCAGAATATGAGACACTGAACACCACGAGTATGAAACAAGAAAATAATGTCATCTGAAATTGTTATGTATAGGTATATAAACTATGGTATTTAATATATATTCATAGTGATGTTAAAATAATAGCCATGGAGGAGAGCAGTCTTAAATATGTGTGAGAAGTAAAATGAAATGTAATTCATAATAATAATAAATGTATTGATGGGAATTAATTTTAAATTTGCATGCAGGATTATTAATTTTATTATTAATAAATATTACAAAATTCTTATGATTCATATTGAGTAAATATAATTTTTTTTTGTTTAAAATATTTTAAATTAGAAATAAAAAGTGATAAACGCCCAGAAAATATCTGCGTATTAAAAGGGCACCGAACGCTTCGCTTGACAGTCATAAATTTGTCATTTTCGTCTAAATATTGAGAAAAAAAAAAGGATTTTTTAAATCCTAAGCAGGGTGTAATTCGTATTTGAACTTATAAAGGCTCATTATGGGGGTTGAATGCAACAACTTTTATTCTACGATTTTGGAAATACGCAATATAATAGTTTCAACACTCTTCACTAAACGATAAACTAACCGGTCAAAGTATGAAAAATTGATTCTTTTTGTGTATTTTTTATTGCAATTAGCTCCCAAAATAAGCCTTTACTCATATTTAATAAAAATTTAATAATCTTTTAACTAACTCAACATAAATACACGGTTACATAACGCCCAGAGTCCACGTAACACGCCATGCGCACGCGCTGCATCCTGTCCCACAAACAGAGGTGAACCAGTCTGCGCAAACTAGACAAAATTAGGTTACAATTATTATTGAATGCCTATGTGCGAATTTATCAGTATCCTTGCAAATGTTCAAGCCAAGTTTTCGATCACAACCCACTATATCAACCACTATAATAATATTGAAAAAAATATTTAGTAGCCGTTTCCTACATTTTCAAAATTTCATAACTTCAACTCGATTGAAATGTGACTTTTTTGCTATTACATAGAAACAACTCCAAAGCTTTCGATGAAATTTACAATAATATAGTACTTAAAGTGTAGAGAAACACCTGAGGAAATTCCGACGCGGGAAGTTTCACGACCAAAAAAACCTGTCAAATCAAAATTTTATTTATTTTCTCACCACAAAAAAGCAAATATAGAAAAAATTTGAATGAGTCGGAACTTTTCTGGGACACTGGAACCTAAAATAAGACGAAGCCTGTATTTTAGGACTCCAGGTCTCCGTCCTACACAATATCCGAGTTTACACAAGGACATGTGGATCTTAAAGATACCTACTACAAAGCTGAATTACAAAGATATTATATATGGAAACATTACAAACCAAAGAAATAAGCAAATATGTAAACAATTTAAAAAAATCTGTCAAGTATAACACTAACGGAAATTCCGCTAGATGTGTCATAGGTAACCTAAAAAGCGTTGCGAGCTTAATAAAGGGAAGATCTGCAGGTGTGTCGGTACACTAATACCTATGTAGAAATTCCCGAGGCCAGCAATTTCGTTTTTTTTGTGCTCGAGAATATATTTGTTGTGTTATATAATTTCAAGCACAACTGGGTCGCCCTGGTACTACTATGATAAGTTTAGTAACAAGGGCTCCTAGACGAGGTTTTGAATGTAGTTCCTTCACTTGCCCATGTAACATGTCCTACAATTGACCACACCCTTGATAACGTATTCGATCAACCAATCTGTTTCTACATAACTTAGAGCCACCGCGTACTAGCGATTTTTTAGTTGGCCGACAGTTTAGTCGCAATCGTTCTCCATAGACAAATCGCCAACTTTAAATCGACAAATGCGCGCACTAATATCCATACTGATTCCGAGACCGATCAAACTATCGGCCAACTAAAAAATCGCCAGTGCGCGGTGGCTCTTAATCCGTTTAACTATTCTATGGAAAGAATCATATTTTTTACTTTCGAGCGGAGCGAGAAAGGTTTTGTATTCGCGAAAAAAAGTTTTTTTAATTTTCTCAAAAATGTGTTCTATATCACTTATACATCATAAAAAACAAGTCTCCCAAAAATGTCCGTCCGTCGGTCGGTTGGTCGGTCGGTCGGTCGGTCGGTCGGTCGGTCGGTCGGTCGGTCGGACGGTCAGTCCGTCGGTCGGTCTGTCCGTCACGCTTTGGCCTAGCGGCTAAACGAATGGTCCTATTGACACCATATTTAGAATTGAGGAGTTTTATGCAAATCCATCGAAGGGTTCTAAGTGGTTTCTTGCTGGATCTCATTTTGAGGGTAGCTGTCATACAACGAAAATGAAAAATTGAAGTTTTCTCAAAAACGGCGCATAGAATCTTGATGAAACTTTGCATGACCAAGCATCTCCATGTAAGATATCTTGCGCCAGTATCAATTGATCTGTGTAATTTCATATAAGGGGTGTTCCTGTACCACCAAATCGTAAATATGTGATTTACCCAAAATTGGTTCCATTGAGTTTATTAATTTTTTTTATAATACTAGCTGTTGCCCGCGGCTTCGCTCGCGTGGATTTCGTATTTAGGTTGTTACCGGTTTCCCGAAGCAATGAGATATTTTCCCGTCATTTCGGGGTAATTTTAAACTAAGGAAAAACAGGACTAACCCTGCGCAAAGCAATGAGTATAATTTAAGATCCAGCTGAATTTTATATAATATACAGACGTTACTCATAAGTTACTCAGAACAGAGGAACTTAGCAGCAGTATCCTAACAAATGTAAAGAGAGAGATGAGAGATACCTTTATGTAATATTTCAAAACAGAGCCAATTCGCAGAAGTAATTGAGAAAAACTAAAACCCTTTCCCTCTCTCTCCCTTTCCCCCCTTCCTCTCCCCCTCCCTCTGTCTCTCCCCCTCCTCCCTCTTCCCCTGCTCCTCCCCCTCCCTCTCTCCCTCCCTCTCCCCCTTCCCCTCCTTCTCCCTCTCCCTCTACTTTACCTGTACCTGTACCTTGACCTCTCTATCTCTCTACCTCTCTACGTCTTTACCTGTCTACCTCTATACCTCTATACCTCTCTACCTCTCTACCTCTCGCTATCCCTACCTCTAACGCCAATTTAACCGCTATCCCTAACATAGAAACGACACCCATATTTATTTTTAGACATTTCAAACCTATCGCACCACAACCCCATCCCCAGGGCAGGGGATGATGGTATTTCACGTTCACCACGTTGGATTTAAAAATTGTTGTAGTTTTCGTAATAAGCGACCCGATAAACCATACGAGCGACACCCATATTCACATTTCGACCCTATCGCACCCCAACCCCATCCCAAGGGAATGATGGTATTTTACGTCCACCACGTTGGATTACAAAATTGTTGTAGTTTTCGTAATCAGCGACCCGATAAACCATACGAACGATACCCATATTGGTTTTTAGACTCTTTCACCCCATTTCCCTTTTTTAGGGGTTGAATTTGGGGTGGAATTTCAATAACAGTGATGAACGTTGCATAGAATTACATCATTAATGCCTAAATAATAAATTATGTGGATTTTACTTTAAAAATAAAGAATTTTCAACTTCATCCCCCTTTTCACCCTTAAGGGTGTCGAATTTTCAAAAACCCTGAGACACGTAAATATTAATTTTTAGTCGTCAGCCTAAATACAAATTTTGAAGATCCTAACTTCAAAACTGACGGACTTTTTAATGGTAACACAATTTTTTTTCATACAAGAGAGTGAATCTCCTATCTTACTAATATTATAAACGCGAAAGTTTGTAAGTATGGATGGATGGATGGATGTTTGTTACTCTTTCACGTAAAAACTATAGTTTATAGTATACAGGGGATCAATTCTTGAATATCACATATTTTTCTTTTCAAAAGTTAAGATTGATCTTCGTAAAATATAAAGCAGTCCTTGATTATTAATTTTCATGTATTCTGATTTACCTTTTAACAGTTAATCAGGGTAAATGTGAATGTTTAATGTCTCAAAAGTGATATTTTATCACCCGGTGATTTTCAAGAATCGAGTCCCTGAATGGATTTTAATGAAACTTGGCTTGGCACATACTCATATATAGGTTGGGTCCTGGAATAGCACAAAAGCTATTTTTTTTAAACTCTTCATTCCCACGGGAAAACGCATTTAATGCGAGTGAAACCGCAGGCGGAAAGCTAGTTGCCCTATAAAATCTATTTTGGCATAGAAAGTGGCGCCCCTATTATTTTCACGGCTTTTTTGACAGACTGTTGATCACCTCTGTGTAGATCACACAAACATTGTTTCATAAAACACAATATCTGCAAAATCTTTGTGTTAAGTAGATAGCGTGCTGAAAATTATGAATATTAGGAACCTTCTGTTATAAATTGCAGTCACTTGTATTTGAAAAAATATAATTTATATGAAGTACAATAATTATAAGTGTTATGATATTTTATGGCGTTAAATTAATGCTTATTGCTTCATGAAACACAATATCTGCAAACATTTTATGTCAGGTATAAATAGCGTGCTAAAAATTATGAATATTAAGAAACTTCAGTTTTATATTGCAGTTATAAAAAATGGATATGAAGTACAACTACAAGTAAGAATATGTTATGGCGTTAAATTAATGCTTAAATTTTCACGATTTTGACGACACTTAACACGTGTAACTACTTATTATCATGTAGGACCTGGGCGACCGAGCTTCGCTCTATAATAGCCGCCTCAACATTAAAATATCATCAGGTGTGCAAGCTATGCTACCCGCCAACAGATGGCGCTGTTGGTTTTTATCTAAAACACGGTAGTTTAATAAATGCTTAACACACGGGAAAAACGAATTTCCCAAATTTTTTTCGCCCCCGATAACCCCTGAAAGACAATTTCATCGAAATAGTTAGAGCCGTTTTCGAAAAATAAATAAAAAAATATATATTTATACAAATATACCTACATACAAATATTGCTCGTTTAATTGTGAAGGATTATTTTATAAGTCCGGTCGAGTAGATAGATTTATCCATTTCAAGTAAATACTCGTAGAAATCTTAACATTCCAAGAAACCTCTCATTCGGTATACTGGTACTCTTGACGAATGTGAACGTGTGTGGACTGAGTGGCCAAGGTCTGTGTCGGGTTTCGCAAGCCGTGCGCGACGCAGGCGCACGCAGGTCACCATTGCATAAAGTTACGCGCGGACATCAACGGTCGCGCCTTAATACGTATAGGGTGATATTATTATTGATTGTGTTCCCATAATACTATTACAAAGGGGGCCCAAATGGGGGGGGGGGGCTATTTGGGCTAAATTAATTGTCGTTACTAGGGTCGAATGTAGTAATATCGGAACCCTTGGCGAGCATGTGCGACTCCCACTTGACCGGTTTTTTTACCATCCTATACAAACCTTGCACAAACAATAGTACAATCTTATTTTTTTATCACCCCTTATATTATAAGAGGTGCTCATGAAACTGAACAACTTTTTCCAAGGAACAGAGGTCGAAGGACGAAAAAAAAATGGTCCTCCCATACAAAATAAGCTATCAGCTGATGCAGATTTCTTTTTTCATATTTTGACCTACGTTCCTTGGGAATAGTTATTTGTTATGCAAGGCAGCAAAAGGTTTATTTGGCGGGAGTACCTCGTATTGAAACCTGAGCAAGCGAAGGATTCTAGGATTGAAACACGAGCGAAGCGAGTGGTTCAAAAGAAGAATCCTGAGCGTGGCGAAGGTTTCAAGGTACGAGACGCAAAATAACTTTGCTGCCGAGCGAAACACAAAATTTTTCACCTCATTAAAGCGAGGAAATGTTAACATAATGCAAGAAAAGCAATTCAAATATAAGAAATAAGTGTTTAATTAATTACTCATACGTTCTAACGTAAGGGCATAATACCTACATAATGGTACTGACGGCAGCAAGCAAGTGGAAACATAACCAGTATAACCTGAACCAGCGCTTCGCTACAAACCTCCGTAACCAGAGACCAGCTCAAGATCAAAGAGTTTTCACGGACGAGTGGCCATGTATACATTAAGAATACTAGGCATTAAAAAGGAAATCACTATAATTAAATTATTATTATTTTTGGGACTGTTGTGCTTATGTTCATGACTCAACCTATAAACTACTTGATAAATTTGCAGAAAGAGGTTAATTTTCATTGGATTTCTGGAGACTGAGGATAGGTAGTGGCAGGCAAATCTATTTTGTATTGCGTTGATTTGAAGTCAAAGGGCAAGTCCATTAATCTGGGCAAGAGAACAAAAAAAAAGGCGATCGAATTTTAAATTTACTTTTTATTATCAGCCAGTTCCTTACCCACCAGGCATTCACTATTCATAATACTATTTGTTTCTTTCCTATAGCTACATCCCTCTTTCTCATCTTTAAAACGATAGTGCGTGGCTGGTTTTACAAGCGGCCAGTACTGCAGCATACTACAAAATAATGAGTACATCGCGTTCGAATTTTAAAAACCTTTTGTCCGCTAGGGGCCAAAAATCGCTTTTGGCCGCAGAATTTAACCGACAAAACAAATGTTTCCGAGCTTTGGAGGTGAAAAAGTTTTTCAGTTTCAGCAGAACCACCTCTTAAAATATCCGGGATGATACAAAAATTTCATTTGTATGGTACGACCAAAAATTTCTTCCGTTTGTGATCATTTAACATATAGGTACATTTTATCAAATCTTTACTTAAGGTTACATAAAGCTGATTCATCTAGAAATATTCCATTTATTTTAGGAAATATTTTTTGCCCGGAATCGAGCTGTCCTACTTGTCAGGAAAATATCCGATCTAGGTTGGCAATAATCGAGTGTTTATTCTATCTTGAAAATGATTTTAGGTAGAAAAAGCTGGAATGACTAAGAAATAATAAAAGTACGTTTTACTTCATTCTTAGAGGTCTGACCGGGAAAATAATAAAAATTTTTTAATTAAAGGTTTTATCGTTACTTAGGTATGGAAGACAACTTATTTTTGATCAAGTTATCAATTCTTGAATACCTACTCGTATCACATTCACGAGCTACATCACGAGATTTAAAAAAATATCCCAGATTTTTTTATCAAAGAATTACAATTATATAAAAACTGAGCTTTTAAAAAAAATCTTATTGTCGACTCAAGTTAACGAAGGAACTATATGGATTCACCTTTACTTTTTTCAGACAATAATTTCTTAACAATAGTTTCAACCCTTGAGGTGAAAATGGGGGTGAGTTTTTATTTAAGAAATTCTTCTTTTTTAAAGCAAAATTCTCAAAAGTTTTATTTTGCGACTACGAGATATTCTTTTCCAATCTTTTCTATCTCTGGCGTCATGATAGGAACTTACGTCAGCGGTCACCCATCAAAGCTCACAGCTCGCTTAACCTACTTAATACGGACCTTTCACAATAAATCCCAGTTTCGACACATTTAAACCTAGACAATTAACCATTCATCCCACAGAGCGTAAAACTTGTAAGGAAGGAAACCAAACGCAGTTGGCAAAGGCCATAGGTTCGTCGACCGCGCGAGGACGGCCGATGCAAATGCATCACTCAAGGTGTCGACCTAGTTTCTATTACCAACATAACCAAACCAACAATCCACTAGAACTCCCATACAACGTTAAGCGAGACGTCATTTCTTCAACTGTAGGTATAACTTTGCTGTTGCTAAGAATAGTCAAACGATTTAATAGTTTATTCTCAAAGCAGAAGGTTTGTTTTTGAATGGGGGTTGTGTTGTTGAGATCAAACTCAGTGACACTAACGCGATCCTTTTAAGCGTAATCGGTGTATTGTGGAAAAAAAATGATTCGCGCAGTTACTGGGCTGCTAAGAACGCAAGATTGTCGTTTTTCAAGTAGTTAGATAAGAATAATTGTATAATTAAGATTGTAAGCTAGCAGATATTAATACGGTTGATTCAGTTTATAGGTAGATAGAGTTTTGTATTATCACTCTTTTCTGTATAGCTGCAATTAGATGCGCCCGCGACTTTGTACACCCAACATCACGTCGCATCAGAAGAAACACTTTCACACACACAGGAGCGGAGAGTGTCCTTTCTGTATGAGAGTATTATTACTTTATTCTATGACCATGTTAAGCCGCTATCACACCTTTCCTTACTCAAAAACTAATTTGGCATACATTGCTCGTTGAAGTAAGGATATTGGAATTAACAAAAACCAAGTCTATCAGCAATGTATGCCGAATTAGCCTTTAAGTTTAGGAAGGTGTGATTTTGGTTTTAATCTGTGATTCAAATTCTCTTTGCTGTGGTTTATCTGAAAACACTTGGTGACTTGAAAACTGTGACAATCTGTAAATAAACTGAAATTTTAAATTGTAGAGTAAGCACTTTCGTAAGAATCCCATCGAAGTGTTCGTTTGGTCACTCCTTCAGAATTTGACAGTAGGTAGACTTGTCCCGTGTGGTGCCGGCAAAGAATAGTGCCATTCCGTACATACCCGTGGGTGTCGTAAGAGGTGACTAAGGGTTATAAACTGGAGGATGGGCAGCAGCATCCTCCTGCGTATCATACCATCTTACTGTGGAAACCTACAACCGCGGTCCATGGTGCCAGCCGTAACGCTGACAAGCGAGGTGACTATGGTACTTCTTCTCGAAATTTTTCCAGCAAGTGCTAGAATTCTGAAGGGAGTTCCCTGTCCTGTAGTGGACATTTCATGGGTGTTATGATAAGACTTTCTAAAAATGACCCTAGCAGATTTAGCCTGAGGATATCATCATCATATTAGCCCGTATCAATACCCACATTTAGATCATCAGGCATCTTCCTTTTCACGACACTCGCCCCAGTCTCCTGCCTCCCTCATCCAGGCTTTCCCTACTATGGCCGCGATATCTGACCATCTGGCTGGTAGTCTACCGCAGGATTTACCAAATTGGGGATAGCGTAAGCAGAGACGCAAAAGGCGCAAGGTAGAGCAGAACACGACCTCCTTCTCGAAAAAATTTAAAGATAGAAATACTCTTTTTCTTAGTATACGCCCAGCTTTATTGTTGTGATCAGTCATCCTTTTAAACAACTCATTCATAAAATATCCTTGAAGTCATTCATTCATGAATTATCCTGTTTGTTTATAAGGAACTATGAATGAGCAGCTGCCAATACGCATCAGTTTTGGTCAGATTCATCAATGGCTGGAACATTGTTATTGATCGTTTATTGTCATGCAAATCTTCTCGTTTGATAAGTTATTGTGATGGCATCTTGGTGTCGACAGGCCTGCGGATCTTTCTGGCACGGAGAGTTTCGCTCGTTACGCTCGCAACGTTTAGAGCACCACAATGATCGTACCACAGCTTTACATTACGGAAATCTTGTATCGTGGATGCCGAGTACGGTCAACCGCTTGTCGGTAGAAACTTTTTCAACTCTATTACCACGCCATAAGGTCCAAAAGTGTTTCTACTGATGTGCGGCCGTGTGTACAAAGACCCGTTCAACAGAATAAAGTAATAGTACTATCATACAGAACGGACTCTCTCCGCCCCCCGCCCGCAATCCACCCCGCATTGCACGCACCCTCCCACAATCCACCCTGCATTGCACGCACCCTCCCACAATCCACCCTGCATTGCACGCACCCTCCCACAATCCACCCTGCATTACACGCACCCTCCCACAATCCACCCTGCATTGCACGCACCCTCCCGCGCAATTTGCGTAGTGCTCCTTTGGGTCTTTTGTACTAAATATGCGGGCCTAAGTGACCTTCCAAATTAAAATTTAAAATTCGAGCTTTTTGAGGTACGAGTATAATTCAGTTTTTATTGGAGTGTTTTTCTGTGATCCCAAGAATTTGTTCCATGATGAGTCGGGCACTCGTTTTGCCAAAACATTACCAATACAATACAATACAATACAATACAATACAATACAATACAATACAATACAATACAATACAATACAATACAATACAATACAATACAATACAATACAATACAATACAATACAATACAATACAATACAATACAATACAATACAATACAATACAATACAATACAATACAATACAATATAATACAATACAATACAATTTATTGATAATTAAATAATTACAGGTCTAAAGGCGTTTCATAATAAGATGATTTAGGAATGGGAAATATAAGTAATAGGATTTTGAATCCGATCCTACCTACTGCTCCAATCTACTATCCTATACCTACCGGCGATTTTTCTACCGTGGACCCGACTGGACCCATCCTTGCCTCAACATACGTCCATACGTCCACTGCTGGACAGGTTTTAGGATGATGTACAATTGCCACCGCAGGCTTTAAATATTTGGTTTCCCAAAATACAGGCGTTGTCCTAGTTTGGGAACCACTGTAAAATCTAAATTATAATTCGTATTTTTAGTAAATAAATATATTTTCATTTTTCAAAATATCTAGATTTCTTATTATGAAGTATTTATAGGTCTAGAAAAATACAAGACTAGGCAATCTTTGGTTTATTTCTAGAAAATACAATTACTATTGAAAACCTACAAAATAAGTGGTTGTTGCTCGAGACAGCTAGAGTTATACCTACAATTCCCAAGATTCCAGGTTAGATCCTATTTTTTGCTTCAATAAAGCTCATGTATAGAAGGTACAGAAATGTCCTTTCTAACGATTCATAATAGATTCCTGTCTACAGGGATACAGGGTTGTATTTAGAGCCTTATCCTTATATTTAACTCATTTGTTTGATTTTATCGGAAAAGAAAAACAATAATAAACATATTAATTTCATCGATACACAATGGCCCCCTTATCAGATTATTGTTACGTACACTCAAAAGCACTTCAAGCTTTATTGAGCGACTCTAGCTCATACAATGGTAGTCATAAAAACCAGACCAAATTTGTTTGTAAAGGTTTTTTGCAGATTTCTAAAAAACGGTGCTAACTAGAGACATAGTTTTATTTTTCCTGTAATATTTACATAAGCTTCTTGCTCTATTTCAAATTTTTCGATCAAGAAACGGATCGGAGGGGGAATGGTATTTTTTTCGAAATTTTTCACCATAAGTCAAAAACTAAGAGTAAAAATAAAAAAATATTTTTGGAATGTACAAAAAAATTCCTTTCATTTGATACCCTACTTGACCTAGTAATTACACATTGGAATTTTGCCCCTCTGATTTCATTTGCAATGATAATTAAAACATTTTTTTCCATTTTTTTTGGAATGGAGTTGGGTAAAGCTTCTTTAAAACTATTCCAAATTTCAAGGTGTGACAGACGAACAGACAGACAGAAAAAGTCGCACCATACGGGTTCCTTTTTTTACCATTTTGTTATCGAAACCCTAAAAACGTCTGCAATAACTCCCGATGTTTTAAAGCAAAAACGTTATGATATTGTGAAACGCACCTTCGCGATGCCAGTATTAGTGGGTCAAGGGAGTCTTAACCACATCCGGAGATCAGCGCCAAGACACCAGCTTCAGTGACGATTGTTGTTGTTAACTAATAGATAGAATGATTGATTTGATTGCGTATTTTCGGTCCCGAGAATAAACGTCCTAAGTTCTGTAAAAATAAATACTAAAGAGGTTATTTTCTTAATGAATTATGTTACGTTTCACTTCTAAAAATGAAATAAAATAAAGATAGATACACTTTCGTATTCAACATTGATTTCTCTATCTCTCCTAATTAAAAAACCGGCTAAGAGCGACTCGAACTGGCGCACAGAGGGTTCCGTACCAATAAAGTAAAAATACCATCTTAGTCATGCAGAAGTGTATTAAAATGCGCGAGTCTGACACGCAGTTGACCAGTTTTTATTATTTGTTGTTATTCTATAGCTTATGCACTATTCACGCTTGTAAGTGTTTCCGTGTTTACGATAGAGCTAAAAATAAAATAAAGCAAAAATCGCCTAAAAACACGTTTTTAGTAAGAGAGCACTTCTTAATTTTAAGTGTTTGTTGTTATAGCGGCAACAGAAATACATAATCTGTGAAAATTTCTACAAATTTCTAAAAATTTAAAATTTCTTTCATGAGATACAGCCCGCTGACAGACAGACAGACGGTTACACTCAGAGACATAGGAGGCATATTAATAGGTCCCGTTTTTCCCTCTTTAGGTACAGAACCCTAAAAAGTAGCTTCAATAAATATTTTAAAGAAATCTTTGGAAATACCATAAAAATAAGAAAATACGTCATTAAAAAAATTATGTCGCTGCACTATTAGAGACGATTTTAGAAAAACATACACGATATACCTATTCTCTCTCAGTATATATCAGATCTCTCAGTATATTCTCTCTCAGATATATATTAAGTTTATTTATTTTAATAGTATCTGTGTATTATGATGTAATTTATTTAAGTATTTTATGTACATGGTGTATTTTTATGTAGGATTATTATAAGTAGCCACCAACCCGCGTCGCATTATCCACCCTACGCCCATTTCAACACCTAAAGGTTGCCTGGAAGAGATTGCTACTTTAGCAATAAGGCCGCCTTTTGTACTACTCTGTTCTTTTTCTGTATATTTCTGTAACTATTTCTTGTATTTCTTGGTGTGCAATAAAGTATATTTGTATTGTATTGTATTGTATTGTATTGTATTGTATTGTATTGTATTGTATTGTATTGTATTGTATTGTATTGTATTGTATTGTAATATTTGCCTGAATGCCTCCCTGCCGTGTCTGTTTGATGAAAGCAGGTATGCGTAAAATTCTACCCACAAGTTCCTATTGATCCAAACTCAGGTTAGATTTCCTGGAAGGCCTAGCTAGAATATCTAGACTTAGTTGCTATGCTGAATTTTGGAAATATAATCTGAATGTGGCAGTTATAAACTAACGTGTCTGACAATTTTGATTTTAAGTTTAGGTGGATTAGTTTATCTTTTTTCAACTATCAATCAATTTTTAAAAGTGGTAGGGCTTTTGTGCAAAGTCCGTCTGGGGAAATATCACCCTCTTGCCTATTTCGGTTCGAAGGGACCGAGTGAAATTGCCGGCATATGACACAAACCATCTTAGTTCTCAGGGTATGTAACGCTCTTTGCTGATAATAGTAGATTAGTAGCCAAGAGCTGTAAGGCATCAATTGCAGCCCGAGATATTTAGGCGCACGAGCGCAGCGAGGGCGCGTATAGTTCGAGGGTGCAATTGATGCTTACACCGGAGCTACTCGTAACTACCCTGCTTTACATCTCGATTGTGAGGTAAGTAGGTCCTTATTACCACCAAATTGTAGGTGACCAATTAGCGCTCTAGGGTAATAATGTAGCTAGAAAAGCCCTAGGGCGGTAACTAATTAAAAAGAACTTCACTCTTTCAAATTTGATTACTTACCGCCCTTGGATTTTTCTAGCTACATTATTACCCTAGAGCGCTAATTGGTCACCTACAAGCCCCATTTGGTGGTAATAAGGACCTACTTACCGAATATGAGAGATGTAAAATACTTTTAATAGGGTGTTTTAATTAATTGTGTAAGCACCTAACTGTTAGGCCTTAATAGTAGTTCTAGATCTTTAATTTAAGTGTAGACACTTCTTAGAACTTTCCTAGACTCATAGCTGAAGAGAAACTAGGAGCATCTATTTGTTTTTTTTAAGGTGACCTTCAGATAGAGTAATTCCAGTCGTCTCGTTACCATGGTTACCTACCAGGTCTAGATTGTTACCAAGCCCAACCTAGGACAGGTATAGTGAACATTTTATATCTAGGAATGAATATTGCACCGGTAGAATGATTTTTAATACACTCTAAATTTGTTTTTTGATTTTTACGACACCCACGAAGAGTGAGGGTAGAACGCTGATGAAAAGCAGTTCAACGTGACAAAAACTCCTCATCATCTTCATAACATCCCATGAAACGTCCACTGCAGGACAGGGAGCTCCCTCCAGAATTTCAATAAAAACGCACGGTTCAGTTTGGAGGGAAACCGACATAGTCACCACGCTTGTGAGCGTTACGGTTGGCACCATGGACCGCGGTTGTTGGTGATCGCAGTATGTAAGTTGGTACGATACACATTTAAATCTGCTGTCAAAACTATATGTGAATATTTGACGTTATTTATATCAAAACAATATTTTAATTTTTGCGGTGTAACTTTGATCTCGGACTGGCAAATTGCACTCTAAATACCTATTTAAGACTTTTTACATTCAATTTTATGTTCCCTCTTCTTCTTACCATAAATTTTGATATTATATCTGAAAATAAAATAATTTGATTTAATTAAGCTACTTTTCTGCAATATTTTGATTTCCTTATAAGGTACGTCAGTGGTTACTTCCAGCGTAAATATTTTTTTTTATTATTAACCTTATGTTGACTACCCCTGACTTAGTTGAGCTAGGAATATTAACGGGAAATTCTGTGTATAACGACCTAGGTTTCTCTGTAACAGCCTGAAAGCCTGGATTCATTCAACCGTGCCTGTACGTGGGTAGATATAATATATTATGTATTTGGTTTGTGATTTTACCGTAACGTTGACGTAAAAGATTTTTTTCTGTTCTGTGTTCTCGTACAGCCATTTTCATGTATCTTTTTTTGGTGTATTGAATATAAGAAACGCGCCTACATATTATATCTTAAAGGCCGGCAGCGCACCTGTGACCCCTGGTGTTGCGGGTGTCTATGGGCGTAGGTGATCACTTGCCATCAGGTGTCCAGTCTGCTCGTCTGCCTCCCTCTTCTATAAAAAAAAAGAATAATCTAATTGCAAATTTTTAAAACGTATTTTATCCCTTTACTCGTTCCTAGCGTTTATTTGATTGTATGACCACCACTTACCTAATTGCGATTAAGAATTTGAATAAAGATGCAGACGCAGAAAAGGAAATGAAATAAAAACGTGAGAGAGAAAGAAATAAAAACTTTAAAAAGAAAAAAAACGGGTATAAAAAAGGAGAAACGTGGGCGAAGCCGTACAGATGAAAGGCGAAAAACTAGTAAACATCTTTTGAAATTAGCACAACCAAGGAGTGGAATTTCCTGACTTGTGTTTCCGAGTTCATATAATTCGAGCCTATTAAAGTCATTAGTGAATAGCTTCTTTTTTTGTAAGCTCTTTTCTTCGTCAACCTTATTCCTGTGGGCAAGAGCAATCCCATTTACTATAAATATATATATAAAAAAAACACAACCATCCTTAGTCTTGTGGTCAAAAGTTAAACACGGGAATTGAAGGTCGTGAATTTGAAGCCCTCTACACCTTAAGAGGACTCTCGCCTTCTCCTTGTTGAGAGGAGGCCAGGTGGTGGTAGTCGGATGACGGGTTGATCTTTAGCTTACCTTTACCTGTCACTATTGATATACAATTTATTTAAGAGTACAACCAAGAATGAAATATTCTTAATAAAGCCCTTTCCGTACTGGAAGTACGGGATTGAGAAACGAAAGCACATTATGTTCCTGCACCGAGATGTCAACAGTTTTCACACGACTTAACGGCTATTTAAACGAATCATATCCGAAATATGGATAAGGGTGCACACCAACAACTAATTCTAAATTCCTTGGGTGTATTTCTGAGAGTAGGAGCTTAGCTGTGAGCTGGAAAATTCGAACCAATAGGATTGCTCCATTTGACAGCGCATTTTCCAATAGGATTGCTCCATTTGGCAGCGCATTTTCCAATAGGATTGCTCCATTTGACAGCGCATTTTCCAATAGGATTGCTCCATTTGACAGCGCATTTTCCAATAGGATTTCTCCATTTGACAGCGCATTTTCCAATAGGATTGCTCCATTTGACAGCGCATTTTCCAATAGGATTGCTCCATTTGACAGCGCATTTTCCAATAGGATTGCTCCATTTGACAGCGCATTTTCCAATAGGATTTCTCCATTTGACAGCGCATTTTCCAATAGGATTTCTCCATTTGACAGCGCATTTTACAATAGGATTGTTCCATTTGACAGCGCATTTTCCAATAGGATTTCTCCATTTGACAGCGCATTTTCCAATAGGATTGCTCCATTTGACAGCGCATTTTCCAATATGATTTCCCCATTTGACAGCGCATTTTCCAATAGGATTTCTCCATTTGACAGCGCATTTTCCAATAGGATTGCTCCATTTGACAGCGCATTTTTCAATAGGATTGCTCCATTTGACAGCGCATTTTCCAATAGGATTGCTCCATTTGACAGCGCATTTTCCAATAGGATTGCTCCATTTGACAGCGCATTTTCCAATAGGATTGCTCCATTTCACACAAGAAAAATGGCGCAATCCCATTGGTTGGAATTTTCCCAGCTCACAGCTTAGCACTGGTAGAAGTCAGCAGGTAGCAGTGCTTAACTTTCGTGATCGGATATATTCAGCGGCCACAAACGCTTCTAATCAATACAGGAGATAAATACTATAGTGTGATGATATACTCGTATCACACAAAAATTCAAAATCACAGGAAGCGATGTGTGGGTTCAAACCACAGTTAAAACGTAGGCAACCGAGTTTTTCTCTGTACAGTCTTAACCAAAACCCGCAAACAGATGGCTCTCACTCTTCTCTCACTCACAGCACTGCAGAAGTCGGGAAACAGGAGGACATATATTACACCCTGAGGATGCTCGAACACTCAATCCTAGGCAGACTGTCAGCTTCTTTGAGGCTGTCGGTGTGGCCGAGGAAATGTAGTATTCACGAGGAAATGTAGTACATTAGATCTACGGGTATGCAGGTCGCAGTGGCCGGTGGGAATTAGGAGCCCAGTCCCTTTACCCTTAAAACAAAAACCAGATGGTGTTGTAGGGTTTCTGAAACGCACTATTTTCAAAAAATTGCTCTAACCAAGAAAAGTTTTCCTAGACATCACACCTAATTTAGATTGATTTTTAGCCCCTGAATACCCCCGTATAGTAAACTTCATCGAAATCGATAGAGCTGCTTTCTAGAAACCGCTTTCAAGTATGTATACAAATATGGCTGGTTTCATAGTATCGGATAAGTTTGAATTTCATTTATGTAAATAATTTTTGCTTTACCGACCACACTGGCAGACTTTTTGCTCCGTGCCTCTATAAGGTAAATGCACTAATAATGTGCAATAATGGGCATGCACTTCTAATTTATGTAACCTAGTCTACGTCAACTGTATATTTGATGACAAACAGTCGAAGAATACGACATGTAGTTGAGATAAGGCTACTACTACATGTCCACCGCGTCACGAAAATATATAAAATGTTCAAAAGATCTCCTAGTTAGATTCTAGTTCGTGTTTAGCTGGAATTTGTGCCATGTTTTAAATGAGTATTGTTGAATGATTTGCAAGGACTGCATATTGTAGATGATTTGCAAGTTTAAAATAGGTTCAGTCTATTGGTTTTGAAACAGAGAAAGAGTACGATAAGGTATAGAACCTGGAATTAACCAGCTATAAAAAGAAAGTTAGTAAATAGTCAATAATAGAAGTGGGAGTTTTGGGATGTGGACATTCTAGTTTGTTTTGTGATCCTTTTGGATACTGGTTTTTTCTGGACTGCTTGTTTTAAGATAATTGAAGAATCGGCAATTTACATTCTGGGACGCTGTCTTCTTGGAAAGTGGTTTTACTACTGATAATTTCAAGAGACGGTAGATTCGGGAATTGACATGCTAGGAAGTGATCATTTTAGGAAATGGACATTCTGCGATGTGATCCTTTTGGGAAGTTGATGTTTTGGGAGTAGTTATTTCGTGAATTTAATGATTCAGGTATGGTCATTCTGGAAAGTAAATGTATATATAGTAAATGTGTATTAGTCATCATTTAGGACTTCCTGAAGTGGCTGGGAGGCGTCATTATGGGACGAAAGAAAAAGAAAGACCTTTAAATAAAAAAATAATATATATTTTTTTTAAATCTGCTTAGATTATAGGGCTTTTGTGCAAAGTCGGTCTGAGGAAGTACCACCCCCTTGCCTTTTACTGCCGTAAAGCAGCAGTCTTTGGATTGCTGTGATTGAGTTTAAAGGTTAAGGGTGCCAGTGAAATTACCGGCACATAAGACATATAGACATAAGAATAAATTATTTTGTATTTTGTAGTTCTCAGGTTCGCGTTACTGTGAGCAACGCGGCGTGCTTTGCTGTCTTATTAGTGTCAAATTATTTCACTTATAAGGCAGTGGGTGTCATGGGCGGTGGTGACCACTTACCATCAGGTGGTCACCTGCTCGTTTGCCCACTTGAGACATTAAAAACAATTTTAATTATACTGGCGTAGGTCAGTCTTAGTAAATATATTAATCTCTGATAAAACTACCTAGTGATTATAAGCTACTTCTCAATAAGCGCAGTTTTTTTTTTATCGTCAATGGGCTAACTCTTGACCTCGATCTAGTCTTGGAGACAGAGATGAGGTCGACGATGGAACGAGCTGGCCCAGAAGAAGCCTATTAGTTAGCCTAGTTATTTTCCATCTCAAAGTTTTTTCCCGTGCGCAAAACTGCAGTTGACTTAGCATCGCACGGTGTAGTAGGCAAGCGATGTCGCGTGTTGCAGTGACCTAGATCTCGGGTTCGACACCCGGGTGAGGCCACCCGCTTAGATAATCGCCCAGTTCAAGTAGACACGGTTCACAGATGATTTTATACCTACTTTACTGGTTGGGTCATTTATAGAAGGTGTATTTAATTTTAATGTGAATGACTATGTGGCAGCAATTTTTTTTTTGCTTTTCGTTAAAAGAAATAAATAAAAAAAAGCTTTCAACAAGGTTTAAATTTCAGCTTAACGTCTTATATTTAATGCAAAAAAATTCAGGTCAATTACTTAGGGACTGCTTCTGTTTTTTAACAAGACAGCAAAGCGCGTTGCCCAGCCTAAAAACTAAGATGGTGCGTCTCATGTGCCAGTCATTTCACTGGCTCCCTTGCTCTTCAAAACAAATACAATACAAAATACAAAATAATTGATTGAACAGTCCACATTAAGCATGAATTCGCTAAACTACGATAGCCACACTAGGCAAAGCCTGTGTTGTGGTTATCATTACATTGTGCGATTTAAAGGACATACATTTAAAGAACAAAAAATATTACAATTTACAAAGTTAAAGATATTTACAAAATAAAATAAATACAATTTAGGTACAAACGAAAATAAATATACAAAACTCAGCAGTGCAAACACTGCTGCTTTACGGCAGAAAAAAAACAAAGGGGTGGTATTTCCCCAGACGTACTTTGCACAAAAGCCCAACCACCTTTTTTTATAGATGTACTAAGTAATATTACCTCTACTAAGATTTCTGTACTTCGGATAGATTTTTTTTATGTCACAAGTGGGCAAACGAGCAGGTGATCCACCTGGTGGTAAGTGGTCACCACCGTCCATTACACCCGCTGTTTTATTAGTGATATAATTTGACGCTAATAAGATAACAAAGCGCGTTACCAACCCTGAAAACTAAGATGATGTGACTCATGTGCCGGTAATTTCACTAGCTCCCTTACTCTTCAAACCGAAACACAGCAATGCAAACTCTTCTGCTTTACGGCAGAAAAAGCCAAGAGGGTGGTACTTCCCCAGAAGGACTTTGCACAAAAGCCCTACAACCATTAAAACTATACTCTAGAAGCTGAGGGTCTAGACCTGCAAAGAGTGTATTTACTTTTTTTTATTTAGTTTCCAAAGTAAATTTGTATTAAAACCTCAGAAATTATATACACCTAGCTGGTTTCAAAAATAACATATGGAACATTTTTAGACGAAGAAACCCGTGAAGTTATTGATAAGGCATTCGAGGATTCCCTTTTTCATAACACCGGTTTTTCCACGAAATTTTCCACTAAGTATCAATGTAATATTGAATGTTATATATAAGTTCACTCACATAGATGTTCAACCAATCCAATTACATAGTAGTAGACAGTTGTTTGCTGTGCGGTGCCGGCCTAAAAAAGAATAGTACCGACCCATCTCTTCCCGTGGGTGTCGTAAGAGGCGACTAAGGGAAATGAAATCCAGAGGATGGGCAGCAGCGTCCTTCTGTGTATTATTTCATCTTACTGCGGGCGCCAACCCGTCTGCCAAGCGTGGCGACTATGGTAAAACCCCCTAAGAATCGATGAATCACAACAATAAGTTCCGGCCCCTAGTCCCCGGCGGCCCCGCTATTCCTGGCTCCGGTAGCGGCCATGGTAACGGTGGGGCAGGGGGTGCGAAGAATCCCCGGCAGATGTCGAGCTACCAACAACGACGACCTCTGGCCCTGGCAACTTATAACACGCGCACATTGCGGACCGACGAGAAGGTTGCAGAACTCGAAGAAGAATTGAGCAGGTTACACTGGGACATCTTAGGTCTATCTGAAGTCCGAAGAGAGGGGGAGGACTCGATATTCCTAAAATCAGGTAACTTGCTCTATTTCCGGGAGGGCGACCAACTGTCCCAGGGAGGTGTCGGGTTTATGGTCCACAAGTCTCTCGTGAACAACGTGGTCATGATCGAGAGTGTGTCGTCGCGGGTAGCGTACCTTATACTCAGAATCACCAAAAGGTATTCGCTGAAAGTCATACAGGTATACGCCCCCACATCGACACACTCTGATGATGAAGTCGAGGCTATGTATGAGGATATATCTAAAGCCATACATACGCCTAAGACCCACTATACCGTTGTCATGGGGGACTTCAACGCGAAATTAGGCAAGCGAGGCGATGGTGAGCTGAGGGTGGGGCAATTTGGTGTTGGATATCGGAATTCCAGAGGCCACATGTTAGCCGACTTTTTGGAGAAAGAAGGACTCTTTATGATGAATTCCTTCTTCAAAAAGTCGGAAAACCGAAAATGGACCTGGATCAGTCCCGATGGTGCTACAAAAAATGAGATTGACTTTATCATGTCGACGAAGAAGCAAATATTCAATGATGTCTCTGTGATCAATGCGGTTAAAACCGGAAGCGATCACCGGTTGGTAAGAGGCACATTGAATATCAACGTAAAGCTGGAAAGAACTCGACTGATGAAGTCTACGCTCCGACCAGTACCCACCAATATCCAAAACCCCGACGGCTTTCAGCTCGAACTGCAAAACCGCTTTGAATGCCTTGGTGAATGCGTAGATGTGGACGACTACAATAACGGGTTCGTGGAAACTGTCCATACAATTGGGTCAAAGTACTTTAGACCCCACCGTACTAAAAGAACCAAAAAGATCTCTGACCATACCCTCAAGCTAATGGAAGAAAGACGCGAAATGGTTCTGCAGTCTCCGGAAGATGCTTCTCAATATCGGCGGCTCAATAAGCAGATCTCTAAGTCTCTGACTCGCGACCTTCGGCTATTTAATACTAACCATATTAAAGAAGCGATTGAGCGGAACAAAGGCTCCAAAGTGTTCGCAAGAGATTTGTCTATTGGACAGAGCCAGTTGACGAGGCTGAAGACCGAGGATGGCAGAACCGTATCGTCCAAGCCTGAGCTACTGAGGGAAGTCGAGAAGTTCTATGGGCAGTTATACACATCAACCGGCCCACCCGTTAGCAGTCTGGCCAACGATCCAAGAGCTAGACTTACCCGACACCATACCGAAGATATCCCGGACGTCAGCTTGTACGAGATTAGAATGGCTCTCAGACAGCTTAGAAACAACAAGGCACCCGGGCACGATGGAATTACGGCTGAGCTTCTGAAAGCAGGCGGAAGGCCAGTGCTTAAAGCTCTTCAGAAGCTGTTTAATTCTGTCATACTCGAAGGGAAAACGCCACAGGCATGGCACAGAAGTGTGGTGGTACTCTTCTTCAAAAAGGGTGATAAGACCCTGCTGAAGAATTACAGACCCATCTCACTTCTGAGCCATGTCTATAAGCTGTTCTCGAGAGTCATTACGAACCGTCTCGCGCGCAGGCTCGACGACTTCCAGCCTCCCGAACAAGCCGGTTTTCGTAAAGGCTTCAGTACCATAGACCACATACATACGCTACGGCAAGTTATACAGAAGACCGAAGAGTATGACCAGCCACTTTGCCTAGCGTTTGTGGACTATGAGAAGGCCTTCGATTCGATCGAGACGTGGGCCGTGCTACGATCTCTCCAGAGGTGCCAAGTCGACTATCGGTACATTGAAGTATTGAAGGACCTGTACAAAAACGCCACTATTTCAGTTCGTCTTCAGGACCAGGACTCGAAGCCTATCCAATTGCAGCGAGGAGTGAGACAGGGAGACGTCATATCTCCTAAACTGTTCACCGCTGCATTGGAAGATGTCTTCAAACTCCTGGACTGGAAAGGACTTGGCATCAACATCAATGGCGAGTACATGACCCACCTTCGATTTGCCGACGATATTGTCGTAATGGCTGAGACCCTGGAAGATCTCGGCACGATGCTCAATAACCTCAGTAGAGTTTCACAACAAGTGGGTCTTAAAATGAACATGGATAAGACGAAAATTATGTCTAACGCCATTGTTGTACCCACTCCACTCAAAGTTGGAGACTCTACGCTCGAAGTTGTTGATGAGTACGTATACCTGGGACAAACAGTCCAGCTGGGTAAATCCAACTTAGAGAAAGAGGTTACTCGTCGAATCCGACTCGGATGGGCAGCGTTCGGGAAGCTCCGCACTATCTTCACGTCCAAAATACCGCAGTGTCTCAAGACGAAAGTCTTTGACCAGTGTGTGTTGCCAGTGATGACATATGGCACCGAGACGTGGCCGCTCACGATGGGCCTTATCAGAAAGCTCAAAGTCACCCAAAGGGCGATGGAAAGGGCTATGCTCGGAGTCTCTCTGCGAGATCGAATCAGAAATGAGGAGATCCGCAGAAGAACTAAAGTAACTGACATAGCCCTGAGAATCGCTAAACTGAAGTGGCAGTGGGCAGGGCACATCGCAAGAAGAACCGATGGCCGATGGGGCGTGAGGGTTCTAGAGTGGCGACCACGTACCGGAAGACGAAGCGTTGGCAGGCCCCCCACAAGGTGGACCGACGATCTGGTCAAGGTCGCGGGAAGCCGCTGGATGCGAGCAGCGCAGGACCGGTCGTCATGGAGTTCTTTAGGGGAGGCCTATGTCCAGCAGTGGACGTCTTTCGGCTGATATGATGATGATGATGATGAGACAGTAGTTTATTCCTAACACCCCATGAAAGCTCCACGATTGGGTAATTTGTTTTCATTTTTCTATACCCTATGACACTACCACAATTAATACAAATCTAACGACACCTCACATGTTGAAATCTATCAAGCCGTTTAGGCTGCAGAGCGAGACAAAGAAATCGACATACACACTTACATTCACTCGAAAAACATAACCCTCCTGTTTTGGGGCAGTCGGGTAAAAATAATTTTGTGTATCCCAATATAGTTACCCCAAAGATTATGCATCTATACAAAACATAGAACTATCTATCTCACATCAAATAAACTATTTAAATGTGTGCACTTTTCGACGCACACCTACGCAAACTCTTACAAACACTGTACACGCACTCATCCATAGCCCGCCCCCGAAATGCTCGCTCAATGCATCAAGGGCAAGGGCGTAGGCCTAGGGCAGAGCCCCCGTCTGGAGGACGAAGGGAAAACAAACCGTTTAGAGGTAGGCGTGGTTTTGGGTGTCATAATACAAGGGACACCATTTTTAAGAGTCCTAATGAATTACTGCTTATAATTCTTGCATGTTACTTAGACTATGAAACTAAGCAAGTTAATGTTAAGATTTATTCAAGTAATAGCCAGTTATACGAAGTACAAAATAACTCTGGCTTTGACCGTTAATGCACGCAGAAGTCAAAAAAATTGTCACAGGGGTGAGCGCAGCAGGTGAGGAAGGCGTGCGAATCGTTGATTGGCTCTCCGCCTGTCACTCATGCGCAGAAAATGACCGTCAGAAACTTATCCTGCACAAGCTATAACGGTGGTGCGCACCTACCTGCTTTTTCGTGGGTTCTGGGTTCATTTCCCTGTAGGGGCAAAGGCTTGCGGAAACCGTTAAATTGTCGAAATAATATCTTATTATTTATTGTTATGATTTATCTCTATGCCAAATTTTGTTTAACCACTAAAATTTGTTTAATCATTCTGTGAATTAATAATTAATATGATCTCTATTCTATATAAACGTCCATTCCTGTATGGTCTCTGAACTTAAGCCTAAGACAAGTCTAAAAGTTGTGCCGTCTTATAATATATACATACGTCTAATATACTCGTATACACGTCTTATAATATATAATATTATACATCACTTAAATAATAAAATAATCAATTTCTTCGCTCTATAGACCGAAAAAGAGACAACAACACTTAAAAATCTGTCACAGGCTAACTTTTAGCCACCACGCAGGAATCGACCCCAATGCTCATATTTGACCAGCCAGGCGCGCCTATTAAAAATACATGCTTCCATTTGGCTTATCCCTAGGTACCCTGAGTTAAAACATAGCCTAATACCTAGTGATACATCGTACAATGAAATACGTAGAATATACATGACGCTTACAGAAAAGCTACGATATGTTTTTTCCTAAATCCGATAATCATAATGTTTATTTACTTTTATATGGTACAAAGATGTTACAAAAATACATTCAGAATCATTTATGAAGCCCTAAATAATACCTTAATTATTTTAATTAAATGAGATCAAAGTACTCTTGAGACAGAATTTTAAAAATTACAAAAAAACAAAGGGTATATAAAATTATAGGAAAATTTCTGTATTTACATTTCTTATTCTGATCTTTACTTTGAAAGTACTCGTGTTCAGTTAGATTATAAAAAAACATTTCTCATAAGTAAGTTTTAAGTTTAAAAAAAGGATGTCTTTCACTAAAATACGTAACTACTACTACACATAACTAATAATAAATACTATTAACATAATTTTACTTTATCACATTCTTCCCTCTTTCGAAAAATCTCGACCCGATAAATTATTTTAAAACCCTACAATAGCCTCTTCCTTCCCACTGCACGACAAAGTTCTGAATCGTGAAAACTTACACACAAAAAAATTATAAATCCCATCTTCATACTTCTAGAACGTTCCACAAATTTAGCCTTCTCCTTACCTGAAAATGCAGGTCACCGAACTTTCTAAATCCTGAAACGTCTGCCCTTGAAAGCCCTTGACTGTAGGCCAAAAAACACCTTATGCGCAATAGCTTACATAACCAACATAAATCTACATCAATTTCTCCCTACTACGCGTCATCTTTAAATGTATTGCCATATCTGTATACGCTTAGATGTGTGCGTAGTAAACTTTAGGCCTATGCAGACATTGCTTCGTCTTGCATGTACACAACACCCCACAGGTGATCCCAGCGATTGCTCGTGTACTTTCTAATCCAGTGCACCAGTCGTTGAACCGTCTGTATCCCGAAAGCGACCTTGCGAAGGTCCTAGTACAGCCCAGATCAGGCAATGTACCAACGTCCCTGTCCCTTTTGTAGGGCACGATTGGGTTCTCTCTGGTGTGAAATTTGCCCGGGATTTTGCTTATGGACCTTTGAATATTTTATTATTAATAGTATTGTAGGGTAGGAGTGGTGATTTTTGGAGATTGATGATGAAAAGAATCAAGATAGATTTTAGTTCTTTTTCTATTGCGTAGGTCTATATCCCTCTAAAAATTAACATACCTAGAGCATACGTGTCCCACTAAAGGAATCTTTGCATACTCGCTCCGCGAATTCTCAACAAATCATCTGGGCAAAGTAGCGGACTACGTAATACAAAATAAATTAGGGCCATCATGATAATAATTATGTAACTACTAAAGGCGTAGAAGTTTAGATTGTACATCAGTCCGAGCAAGTGTTTTCTAACTTGTTTGTTTGTTTGTGAAGCGACGTAAATGTAACTGACGCCATTAATAGATTTTTAATATCCTACAATGAATAAAGAATTATCCTAGAAATATTTTTTTTTCTTTTTTAAATTTGATTTTGAACTGCCGTACACGATTTTTAAGTCTTACATACATAACATCACGCGTCCTTCCCGTCGGGGTAGGCAGAGACCACAGTCTTTCAAGTTACACACACACACAGAAAAGACCCAGACGACCTTGACGAAATAAAATCATCAATAAGGAAAACACGGAACAGACGGAATAACCCCACGCAAGCCCTACTACGACATCCAAAGGGCACGCTGTGTCGAACAATTCTAGGCACTGGAATAATTTCACTATACATTGACGTCTTATGGACACGTGTGTGGAAAAGTAGCCACGTGCGAGTCGTACTCGCGCACTAAAAGTTCCGTATCTGTCCACCACATGACACTGTCCACTACATCGATTCACTTATCATTGTAACAAGCCGACTCTTGTCGCAGGCCGTGCTGCAGTGGTTTCTTGCCGTTTCTTTTACGCTGCCATAGCACGATACCAAACGGTGTAGACTCGCTGACGATATGTCAATAAGTATTCGAGTATGTAAAGAATTATTGTATTCTGTAAAGAATCCACATTGAATACAATTCTCTGAATCTGAATCATGTGTAATGTCATCCTGTTATGTTCAGTACAAGCGTTTGCCCTTTCATCGTAAAAGCTCCGCCTCCACTTTTGACCCCTCTGTTTTCTCAAATTTCATGGGTCTAGGTCAACAAGGAGCAACCTATATTTGTTTTAAATCTCGGCACATCGGAAGCGTCGGTTTTGACCAGGATTTATATAGATACTTTTTTAAAGTTAATCTTGCTCTTCACCTCGATCGATAAGGACATAGATGAAGTCGACGATGTAACGAACTTCCCCAGAAGCAGACTCACTCGCAACTTGCGAGATTGGGGTTATATGTACTCGGGAACACAGACGCAGGTAGAGAATTCCACTATTTATCTGTGCGCATTATAAAAGATGTTGCAAAGCGCTTTGTGCGGCCAATTTAACCAAGTGATATTTCATATTTCATTTATTCACCATTTACAGATTGTATACTTAAAACTAGTTTACAATCCACCTCTATGAGGCACACATGGCATTTATAACATTATTAAATTAAAATTAAATTATTATCATAAATTAAATTATTAAAATTAACATTAAATTTTTAAAATTAAATTGAAATTAAATTATTATTAACTTACAATTAATCATTAATCAATTTCATTATTAAATTTGTCACATAGGTATTCGTTGATATTATAGTACCCTTTTTTAATTAATAAATCTTTTAATGTAGTTTTAAATTTGTTCTCTTGAAGGTCTCGTATATACTTAGGCAGATGGTTATATATTTTAATAGCCATGTAGTAGCAACCTTTGCTGTACATGGTAAGGCGCGGAGCGGGGGGCTGTAATTGTTCGTCTCGTCGGGTTTTGTATCGTCGATCGTTATTGTCGCCAACGAATGGGAAGTAGTGTGGGTGTCTTCGGATAAAAACGCACAGCTCCAAAATGTACACACTTGCAACCGTAAGTATTTTTAAAGCCGTGAAAAGTGGGCGACATGTGTCCCTAGGTGGTGTCTGCGTAATTATGCGAATACAGCGTTTTTGCAGGACTGATACAGCACTAATATCAGTGGAGTTACCCCAGAGTACAATGCCGTATCTTATCCACGCCGCTGCATAACTGTGATAGGCTGTGAGTGCGCACTCTTCGTTTGTACATTTACGTAGTTCACGTAGTGCAAACGAAAATATCCTTCGGTGTTAGAAGGATTCCCGATGGTAGAAGGGGAATGGCGTGATATGCTCATAGAGCTCTTGCGCACACTATCCGAAGTACAATCTGCAAAAGATTGCGACGCTGGGCAAGAATGTGAAACTTAGCTTTCACCAACATCTCATCATCAACGATCGTTTTGGCTCTGCGGTCTATCAAGTCAAGTACAAGGTTAGGTAAGATTTAGTTTCGGTAGGTCATCTCTATTGGGCGGTGGTGTCGAAGGGAATAGTGATTCCCCACGACACCCCTGGTGGTGTCGTTTGGTGGTGTCGAAGGGAAGGAACGTTTTAAAGAGCTATTTGTGCTTTGGATGGAAGGTATATTAATCAGTTGGTTATCGTGTCCATACTGACAGGTTAGTGCAAACCTGAGTATTCATTTCTGCTGCAGCGCTTCGTCTCGCTATTATTGTGACTGTAGTGACGTTAGCCAAATGATAAGTTGTTATCATTTATCACGTATTATGAAATACTTGACAAAACCATCAATGTATGTCAAACGCCGCGCCATGTTGTAAAAGAGTAGAATTGGGTATAATGTCGATGGCCGCCCTTGTAAAGGACGCCTCGTTCGGGTCTTCCTAATAACGTGTAGGACATAGGGGGAAGGGGTGGCGTTTACAGTTTGTTCTGAGTTGAGACGGTTTCTCTACGCCTGTCGCCGCCAACAGTTTTTACAAAGACAAGTGAAATTCAAGGGTTGGTCCTCTGGCTGATTTTGAGTTTGATATTGTGTTCTAATGAGGATCGTTTAAAGTTAAACTTTTCGGTAGGTATATTTAGTGCCTTAGAGAAAATGTATCATCATGAAACGAACTCAATAAAGAGGTGCATGAGGCTGCGAAGGGGAAGGGGGTTTCTAAAACGGAAATTGACGCTTTTATTACATATATCTTATTTATAATGTTGTTCAGTCACGACAACATTCGAAACTGGTAAATAGGGTTAATGAAACAAGTAGGAACGGGTAACCTGACTCTTTATGTGCGAGTAACATAGAAAATGAATTTTCATCCCACTTGCTTGGAAAACTCGGCTTTCTCAGTAGAAATTTGCGTGCAAAAGTAATGTTAGGTCGCTAGCGTGGAAAAGATATTTGAAATTTTAATTGGTCGAAGTCTGTGTGCAAAAATTATTTTTGGCCGCAAGCGTGGAAAAGTTTTTTGAAATAGATCATGATGATGAATTTATATAAAATATCAGATTATCTATAAGAGAAAAATCCATGGGATTAGGCTGCGGTTCTATCAGGCTAATTCAAAATTCATATTGACTTCTATTTATCAACCCTGTACATTCTAACATATTTAAAAGAGCGCGTGGGTTTTTATTGTCGCTTCTTTTTTTCCCACCATGGCGCCAATTTGTTTGTGAAGCGATGTAGTTTAGCAACAATGAATAAACTATTTTGAGTTTGAGTCAGTTTAAGGTACTGACGATATTCGTTAGCATTTTCCTCGCTGTAGTGAAGTGAAAAATTGTTGGTTTCGCTCGTCAGGAAAGTTATTTCGCGTCTCGTGCCTTGAAATCCTCGCGACGCTCAGGATTCTTCTTTTAAACCACTCGCTTCGTTGTGGCCAATCTTAGAATCCTTCGCTTGCTCGAGTTTCAAAACAAGGCACTCGCGCCAAATAACAATTTTGCGACCTAGCACAACAAATAACTATTACCTTGTTCTCAATATTTGTGACGACTGACAATCAGCAAAGAACATCCTATCCTAATACCTGGTAATAATATACTCTACTAGCTGTGCACGCGGCTTCGCCCGCGTGATATTCAGACAATGTGCAGTCTCTCCCTCTCCTCCTCCCCCTCCCTCACCCTCTCCCACTCCCTCTCTCTCTACCTCCATCCCACTTTCTCCTTCTCCCTCTCCCTGCCCCTAACCCTACCCCTACTCCTATCCTTATCCTTAACGCCGTCTTAACCGCTATCCCTATCCTTATATAAACATAGAAACGACACCCATATTTATTTCTAGACATTTTAACCCTATTGCACCCCAACCCCATGCCCAGGGGATGATGGTATTTCACGTCCACCACATTGGATTTCAAAATTGTTTTAGTTTTCGTAATCAGCGACCCGATAAACCATACAAATGATACCCATATTGGTTTTTAGACTTTTTCACCCCATTTCCCTCTTTAAGGGGTTGAATTTGGGGTGGAATTTCAATAACAGAGATGTATGTTCCACAGAATTACAACCCTAATGCCTAAATAATAAATTTAGTGGATATTACTTTGAAATGAAGGACTTTCAACTTCATCCCCCTTTTCACCACTTAGGGTGTAAAATTTTCAAAAACCCTGAGACACGTCAAACTTAATTTTTAGTCGTCAGTCTAAATAAAAATTTTGAAGATCCTAACTTTAAAACTGACTTACTTTTATACAAACTTCCATCCCTTATTTCACCCCCTTAGGGGATGAATTTTGAAAAATTCTAGAACACGTACTTTTTTATTTTTTACCAAAAGCTTAAATGAAAATTTCTATAATTCTACCTTTAAAACTGAAAAACTTATAGACCAACATACAAAAAAAAAATCATCCCCCTTTTCACCCCCTTAAAGGGTGATTTTTAAAAAATTCTTAAACACGTCTTAAAAAAGCTTAAATTCAAATTTGTGTGAATCTAGCTCAAGAAACAAAGGACTTTCATACAAACTTTCATCCCTTATTTCATCCCCTTGGGAGATGAATTTTCCAAAATACTTTCTTAGTGGGTGGTTTTGACGCTTATAAAACCTGTGTACAAAATTTTAGATCTGTATCTACGGTTACGGCTCGGCATTGATGAATCAGTCAGTCAGTCAGTCAGTCAGTCAGTCAGGTCATGCTGTTTTTTATATATTTAGTTAGATTATGTGCGGTGCTGGAAAAGAATAGTACCAACTCATCTCTACCCGTGGGTGTCGCAAGAGGCGACTAAGGGCTTATGAACTGGAGGATGGGCAGCAGCATCTTTCTGTATTAGTAAGGGTGATGGCTTCCAGCATTTCTATATAATTTGCACATGTGGCAGACGTGGATCGTTCGATTAAAGACGATGAGTAGAACCACAGAAAAATAGTCTGCCACCTTGGTAGCGCTGCGTTATCAATTAACAGGGCTTTAAAAATGTAAAAAAAAATCATGAGCTAAATCATTTGCTCATGTCTGCCGCTTGCACTGATGGTCAGAATCATCCTCAAAACGATGAAAGTTGAAGAGGCAGACCACCACACCTCTGCGTTTTGAAGGAATATTTTTTTTAGTTTTTTGTTATGATATTAAAACGTGTATATCATTTGCTCATGTGGCAGACATAGATCGTTCGATTAAAAACGATGAGTAGAACATCAGAAAAATAGTCTGCCACCTTGGTAGCGCTGCGTTATCAATTAACAGGGTTTTAAAAATGTAAAAAAAAAACACGTGCTAAATCATTTGCTCATGTCTGCCGCTTGCACTGATGGTTACAATCATCCTCAAAACCATAAAAATCGAAGAGGCAGACCTCTAGACCTCTGATTTACCAAAGGCAGACCATTTGATTCATAGTCTTATATATAGGGTGACTTCATAGATTTATATAGTCAAGATAGGGTCTTGGGAACAAGCTGTTCATAATTTCCCCATACAAGAAAAAAAAGCGCCATCTGTGAAAGATCGCGTGAACTACGTAGTGTAGTACTTCAAGGAGGTCTTTGTTCTGAGGTCGGTGCTAAATACACGGAATGGAAATAATATGGCGGGAAAAACAAAACAAAGTCTTTACTGTTTATACGTGACTTAGGCCTGGTTTTTCAGTGTTATTCATTAGATAATAGTAAAAAACAATGAAAGTAAGTAATTTTTTAACTAAGAAAATGAATCATCGTTTCATTTTTGTATTACCTAGTAAGTTTGTTGTTTTTTATTTGGAAAACTTACATCTGTTTATTGAAAAGTCGCGTCTTACACGAATTAATTGATACATTTTTACTTATTTACTTTTTACACCTTAAATCTTTTGCTTTATTTACTTCTTCTATCATCGGTAGTGCACCCTTGTATGCAACAGGCTGGCATTTTTGTATGTAGTCGCGCGTTTCGCGTGGTCCGCTCCTCTGAACAAAGATCTCCTTGCTCGTCCGCTCAGATAAAGTTGACAATTTGTGACTGACATTTGTTGGTCCACAATGTCAGGTTGTGGACCAACGAATTGGGGACAGTGTAACGTTATACGCAAAGATTTCGGACCTCCTTGCTTCGCTCGGAATAGATACCTTGCTAATTTATTTTACTATGGGATGACATCTGCCAACATGTCCCAATATTTTATGTCAAACTATCAGTGATCACTAGGAAATATTCAAAATAACCCGTCAAATCCATAGAACGACGCCTTCGCTACCTTGTGACGAATTATTTCTTTAATCCTCCTTCTAAGTACCCTTATTTTTCTGTGGTTATACGTTAGTATTATATAGTCTAAGGTGTAACGTGCCGATGGGCCAGTACTAAAATATAAGTAAATGGGTGACTTTTTATTCGTTCTTGATAGAAAAAGGTATGAATTGATACTGAATAACTTTCCCCAAGGAACATAGGTCGAAATACGAAAATCAAGTTTTGATCTCCCAAAGAAACTGCATCAGCGGATGGTGATGGAGGTCAAATTGGGTTTTTCGTATTTCGACCAATTTTCCTTAGGAATAGTTTTTCAGTATCATGAGTACATGCATATCTTTTGCTATCAAGAACTAATTAAAAGTCACCCTATACAACGTGCTAATGGAATAAGCGAAACCCTCATACACCCCAACTGATTTTTATTAAAAGAAATCCATTCCCGTAAAAAATATCCTAATTTTTTTTTTAAATCTATATATTGTTATTTTAAAGTTTCATCATAGTTCTAGTTTTATCGTTGTTCTAGTCCGCGCACTCCGCGCACGCTTCCCTCCCCTCCTCACCGCTCATGGTCCGCGCGGCACCGGTCGGCAGCGCGCTTATCCACAGAAATGTTTAGAATAGAAGCGGCAAAAATTTAAGTAATAAAAATTTTAGAAATAAAAATTTAAAAAAATCACCCCCATCAAAAACCCGTGAAATTGATTCCACTCTCGATTCTGAATAAACTATTTTCTCAGTTTCGCTCAAAGATTTCGGACCTCCTTGCTTCGCTCGGAATAGATACCTTGCTAATTTATTTTAGTAGGGGATGACATCTGCCAACATGTCACAACCCCATCATCGATGATCCATAGAAAATATTCAATATAACCTGTCAAATCCATAGAAAACGCCTACACCACCTAGTGACGAATTATTTCTATAATCCTCCTTCTAAGTACCTATATTTTTCTATGGTTTCGCTTATTCCGTTAACACGTTGTATAGGGTACTTCCTAATCAACTGCGTTCCTTTGAGTTTGTTACTCTGACCATAGAACTTAACAACTAAAAAAACAACAACAACAACTAAAATAAACTTTCCCTAAAATACGACAAAAAAATTACAAAAAAATACTTCACTTAGTTCTTGGTTATAAACTGCTACGGTTATTTTGTAATTTTTAGCGCTAATAGAAACCTTGAAATACTTTAAAGGAGGTGTGTAGTTTTTGTTATAAATATTTTTATTTTACAAGTTTTAGTGTTAAGCGAACATCGTAAGGTACAGGCACCAAAAGGTGGTTGGTAACCCTAACTGATCTAAATTACTAACCTGATGATCACTCCTTCAAAGTGGTAAGGACAAACGACTGAAAGGCCTTCCGAAGCACGAATGACGTAGTGTTGTCATATCACTACAATCATGATGTCTCTAAAAAAGTTTGAGCATTTCATGGATAGTCTCTAAAATTGATGGTCAGTAATAAGTAACCAACTTATAGACAGGTACGCACTTCGGTGGAAACAATTTGACCTTGAGCGAGTATTTTCTTTAAGGCGGTTGCTGGGTGGCAGCACCTTACTTTTAGAAATAAATTTATTGCGTCGCAAATACAAAACTTTTCAGTAGTTTTGTTCGTTTGGCGGCAATAAAGGGCAGTTATACATGTTATAACCCATGACATCACAGCTCAGCTTATCATTTATAGCTTTGTATTGGTAAAGTGCTAAAAGTGGCCGTTTTTGGCAGTTGTACAATACAAAGCTATTCACGATAAGCCAAGATGTGATGTGATGGATAATAAAACACAGAACTACCCCATATTGCCGCCAATCAAACAATCCTTATTAAATGTTCTGTATATATGACGCAATAAATTTATTTCTCAAAGTGGCAGCACTTCTGCTCAGCAACCACCTTAAGGCGTTTGTAACGTAGCCACAGAATATTCAAACAATATTTATATTTGTAATCGGTTTCTCGAAAACGGCTCTAACGATTTTGATGAAAATTACTATACGGGTTTTCGGGGCGAAAAATCGATCTAGCTAGGTCTCATGTCTGGGAAAATTCGTTTTCACCGTCTTTTTAATCATTTCTTTGCGCGTTTTAGTGCGTTTAAGAAACTTACAGCGCCACCTGGGTTTGAGTAGCATAGCTTGCTCACCCGATGATATTGTCAGGTTGAGGCGGCTATTCTAGAGCGAAGCTCGGTCGCCCAGGTACTATAATAGTAAACAAGTTCAGCGTAGCGCTGGTTCGGCTGACTACAGGTTACACTGGTTTTGTCTCTACGTGTACAATGCCGTGCGTTCCATGGCATGGCATCTCTAAGATGTTCAATTTCCTGTGTAGAGCTTTCACCTGAGAGATTTTGCATTATTTACCTAACGCGTTGTTTTTAAAACACGTAGGTAATCGTGCCTATAAAGTTTGAGCGTTGCTTTCGATTTCCCTGGGATCCCATAATGAGATCCTGACTTGGTGGCCATGGGACAACTTCAGAAGTATGTTTGGTCGGATAAAAAAAGAATTTTGAAAATCGTTCTATTATTTGACAGAACGTTCTTATTGTTGTGCCACTAGCGGTCACACACCACGACTAACGTTATTTAATTTTAGAGATCGCAAAGAAAGACCAACTTCCACTGGGCCACGAGCGCTTCTAACTTTCGATCAATACGTGACTAAAATTTTGAAGAATTATCCTCCAACTCCTAACCGTTAAGGAGTTGGACCTACCATCATCAGACCATCAACATGAGATGATGATAACTAGACGCAAATACTTGTGTAGCTTTGAAAAATATATGAAAAACTTTATACGTGCCTATAAAATTTGAGGGTTGCCCTCGATTTCCCTAGGATCCCATCATCAGATCCTGACTTGGTGACAATGGTGATCACCTCAGGAGTATACCCTTTCGGATAAAAAAGTAATTTTGCAAATCGTTAACACTTGACGGAAAAATAGGTGGACATACATAAAAAAAAATACATACAGTGGAACATAGAACCTCCTCCTTTTTTGAAGTCGGTTAAAATTAGGCTTAGTTTCCATACTCCTGATAAGCCCATGTATTTACTGTGCCTCTGATTTTTTATTTTTAGGGTTCCGTACCTCAAAATAAAAAAAACGGAACCCTTATAGGATCACTTTGTTGTCCGTCTGTCTGTCTGTCAAGATCATTTATCTCACGAACGGGCAAAGGTATCAGGTTGAAATTAATACAATATAGTAGGCTCCATAAACCACACAAGATCTGAAAATTTCAATTTTTTACAACGACGCAATCAAAAGATATGGCATTTTATGTCCTCATCTCCATACATTTATGCAAAATAGCAAAACCTACAGGGTACTTCCCGTTGACTTGAAATTATGAAATTTGGCAAGAAGCTAGGTCTCACAGTAAAAATAATGGAAAAAGTCTGAAATCATTAAATAAAAAATAAAATAAAAATTGTTTATTTCAGACTTCTTAGATTCATAGAAATGTTAGTAATATCTTAAAACTATGTTAGACTATATAAGACAAAAAATCTAGCAAAAGCTTCCGGGGCTAGGGCGATCAAAGAAACGATCTTGTTTCTGTGATCATCACCCTCCGCACCAGACACTTCCATAGCGGCGACGTATATCTGTCAGCTATGGTCATCAGAATGATGTTACGACTACCCCGCAATCTGTTGATCAGGGATGCTGTTTTTTTGCGTATTATGGCTGCAAAGCCATCTGTTTGATACTCAGCAAACATCCCTGACGCACTACAGAAACGGGGCAGTCCCAGCATCATTCTGAATATATTATTATACTGGACGCGTATGGAGTCCAGCGACCTCTTAGTATGCCTAACCCACAGGTTCCCCGTGTACAAGTTCTGGCAGTATGCTTTAAATAGCGTAATTTTCACTTGTTCAGTACAACGGGAGAACCTGCGAGTCAGCATATTGCCTCTAACCGCTAAAGCCCTACGCTCCCTCTCAATATCGTCATCGTCTTTAAGGTCTTCGGTAATAATATGTCCCAGATATTTAAATTTTGTCACTCGTTTGACGTTCATGACATTACAACTTTAATATACATTCAACTTTAAATATTACAACTTTTCTCACAACTAATGGTAACCAATTGTGGTGAGCTCCCGTTTCAAGATCATTTATATGAGATAGGGGTCAAGTTGGATGGTCGCGAAGGCGATTTTTGTTTTAGTTATATTTTAAAAATGAGAACACTTACAAACTTGAAAATTGGTATGTTCATAGTGCATAAGCTATAAAATAACAACAAATAATAAAATTTGGTCAAGCGCGTGTCGAACTCAAAAAATGTAGCACATTAACTTACTAAAATTTCAACTAATACAATTATGATTATGTGGTGGTACGGAACCCTCTGTGCGCGAGTCCTACTCGCACTTGGCCGGTTTTTTTTAAAGCATTGGCTACTTTCAAAGCAACCTTTTTAGTAAGATGCTGGCTGGTATTTTGATACATAATTTTTTCATGTTCATTTGTTCAAAGTTCTGTCAAGATTTGAATGGATGACATCAATCAAAGACATAGCAGTTGCAGTCTCAGGAGACGCATGTTTGAAGCGTTCGTATTTGCAAGATTCGTATACGAATCAGTGATATCGCTATTTTTGAATATTTATACCTGTGAATTCTGTCTGACCAAAGATTTTGGAAACTACGCCAGGGGGCGTTAGAAGCGCAGCGTTTTTCTTACGTCAATGGGTCTGACCCACTCGTTTTGAGCACCCAGTAGACGTTGGCCCAACCGTTGGCCGCGCCGGCTCGGCAAGCTTGTTGACAGCTTTCACACGTTGGTGCGGCTCATTCCGTGTAGGTCTGTGAAGCAAGCAAGATGGACGTATACGCGGAGACTATCGCTGCCGCTGAAATATACAGTGCTTTTAAGTTTTGTTTCCAGCTGCACCATATTTGAAAAAAAAAATGTTATTTTTACTTATTTAGAATAAAATAAAACGTCCCTCTGCTCCTACGCACTTATTTGAAATAAAGGCACGGCCAACGTGTGAACGCCTTTTGCGGCTCGTCGTGTAGAGCCCGTGTTGGATTTCTACCCTTGAACATTTCTACCACTCGAAAGTATATTTAATCTGTGATAAGAACGATATTGGGTCCCCGCCATGGTCAAACAGTTTCGCGATCAGACTTCGCGATCATTATTATTTCTCTTTCTTTCTTATAGCTGCATCTCTACCGGATCGCAGGATCGCGGATTTAACGTGTGCGGGCACCCGACGTTTCCTTCACACATTGGGTGCGCGCACACGTAACATCCGCGATCCTGTGATCCGGTAGAGATGCAGCTATAAGAAAGAAAGAGAAAGCTATAGGACCATAGATACACCATAGATACACCTAGTCTATGGTCCTATAGCTTTCTCTTTCTTTCTTATAGCTGCATCTCAGCGGATCGCTGGATCGCGGATCGCGGATTTAACGTGTGCGGGGACCCATTGAGATATCAACTTTTTAATTAGCGTTCCATTCCTACGCAATTTATTACCGGTGTTTATTTTTTTCTGAGTGAAACGAAATTATCTATGTACAAGTGCGACAAGGCTTATTATGAACGTGGCGAAAAAAGGAACTAACACCGCCACCTTGTGAAACGTCACTTTTGAGTGTTCTCCTTATACAAGCCAGCGCCCCCACCCGCGTTCATTATAAGCCTTGTCTACTTGAAAGAAGAAAGTGAATTAGGATGCACCCTATATTGGGGATATGATTGATTTAGTACGAATTTATAAAAATTAATATTTCTTAAAATCAGTGAGTAAATCGTCTGCCAATTTTTTGTTGTCTTCAGTGAAACCAAATGAAGCGAATAAAAGCAACTAGAATGATGAGCAAATGGTTTAGTAGAGCCTTTTTTTTTTACATATTTACTAGTACTTCCCGTGATAATGCAGAGCCCTATACGTCTGCCTCTTCGATTTCTTTAATTTTTAGGATGTTTCTGACCAGCAGCTCCATTGGCAGACATGAGCAAATGATTTAGTACCCTTCTTTTTTTTACATTTTTGAAAAGCTGAAACTCAAAAACGCAGCGTCGGACAGAAAAACTTTACTGAACCAAATCAATTTGTAATAATCTAAACTATCATCTCTAGCGATATGAAATATGTGCAAATCATATAGCGAAATATTTTTCATCTCCCTTACTATATCCTACCATCTTACATACTGCGGTCATCAACAAAAACGGTCGCCAGCCGCAACGTTTTTGCTGGAATTCTGGAAGGAGCTCCCTGTCCTGCAGTGGATGTTTTATGAGATGTTATGATGATGACTGCTTTTACTCGCTACCTATACTAAAAGTTACTTTGCTACCTTTACAAATTTCTTTCTTAAGAAAAGGTGTTTAGTGCTAAGATCAGAGTTACTTCTAAAATTTTGGCACTGATAATCTCTATAAAGTAAAGTATTATCCTATCATTTGGCCCAGACGACGGACTGGCGGCATCGATCGTCCCCGACCTTGCTAACAGGACGTCCTAACATCCCAGGGCTTTAACCCTCAGTCTGTAGGCTGTGTAGGATCAAAGTGTAGGTTATATTGAGGCAGGTCAATGTTAGAAGTGGTTTGTGGTGGTACTTTGGTCTGTATATCGTGAACGATTTCAAATATTTAGTAGATGGAGGTGTACACTGGAAAACGTAAGTTGATCAATTACCACGTCAGTTGATAAACTTTACAAAAACAATAAACTAGTAGGAAATTTGTAGATCCATAAGTCCTTTAAGTTGTGTCGCAGGATCTCTTTCGACCAGGGGGCCAGTTCTTGAAAACCCCGGGTGATTTTAGAGATTTTTTAAATTTAAAAAAAGTCACAATAATCTCATAAAACACAAACTGTTATGATGGTATGATGGTAAACTGAACATTATTTTATAATTAACAAATATTGATCCTTACTTTTGAGGAGTTTAACAGGGCTTATTTTAATTTTAAAAATCTCTATTTTCACCCGGTGACTTTCAAGAATTGGCCCCCTAAAGAGAGTTCGGTACAGTTTATTATTTTTCGAAAGTTGATCATTGGAAATTGATCAACTTACCATTCCGTTTTATCTTCCGGTGACATATCATGTTATATTACATTCAAACATATATAAGAGAGCGCGTGGGTTTTTATTGACGCTTCTTTTTTTCCCACCATAGCGCCACTTTGTTTGTGAAGCAATGTAGTTTAGCTGAAGTCATTAAGAGATTTTATATCCAACGATGAATAAAGTACCTATATTTAATTTGATTTTATTATGGAAAATAGTTTGGAGGGTGCAGGGTGCGTACTCCGAAGTTTTATCGGAGCTCCGATATTATCAGATTGACAACAACAATTACGTTCGGAAATTTACTTTGTATGGGAATTTCTTTGTCAAAGGCCGAACCATAGACTAATTATCGGCGCGATATTATCGTTGTTTCAAGCAAGGAGGTTTTTGTTCTGAGGTTGTTTCACTTCGGAGTAAGGCAGCTGAGCATTTTTTTTCTAAAAGACATAGGTAGAAATGCGAGAAAAATATATTGACCTCTAAATCCTCCTATACAAACAACAACTTCGCACGCTTTGATCACAAGATTCCAAGCTCTATAGAACTTAAGTGAAACAAGAACCAATGTAAAAGTGAGACGTTTCAGGCTCGGTGCCAACGCACGCCTTTCAGGACGTCCTCTGAGCTTTATGTCTGTTGGCGAGGTCTAGGCTCTACAGAGGTTGGGGTAGGTCGGAAGTTCATGGACAGATGTGTTTTGTCTGTAAGATTATTTTCTAGGTAGAGTCGAATACAGCTACGTTATTTTGACTATTATTTCTAATTAGACGACTTATTATTTATTCGTAGAATTAGACAGTGCAAGAGCAGGACGGAGTGATACGTAAGATATTAAAGCGACAGAGACACGTATCGTTCCGTCCTTTTCTCACGCAAAGCGTTCTTTCAAAGTAAGTTACATTTATTTAATTATTATGCGTTTACTATGCATACAAGAAAAACAAGAGAAAAAACAAGAAAGCCTTATGCAGCGTCATAATGAAACATCTGACTATACTTGAGTATGGTACTTAGGACATGAAACTGAACAACTTTCCCCAAGAAACATAGTTCGATGAAATGAGAAATTTATTTGGTCGATCCATACAAATTCCAGTATTGACGGCGCAAGGTTTGTATGGGGAAATAAAAATTATTTTTCATTTTCCAACCCATGTTTGTAGGGAAAGTTGTTGAAATGTCCCCCAATGTCCCAACTACCATACTCAAGTATAGTCACACATTTCAGTATAACGCTGTACAATCAATCATTACTTATAATACACTGAATCTGTAGATTTAGACCATAAAACCGATCAATTTTCCCATACAAACTTAGTTGGAAATATGAAATAATAATTTTGACTTTCATACACAAAACGCTGTTTCGTAAAATAATGTACGAATAGTTTCAATAAAATGTCACAATATTTTTTTCGCATTTCGACCTTTATTTCTTCGGGGAAGTTGTCTTTTTAGATTTCCATAGTAATTTCACCTGCATAAGTACTAGATTTTGAAATCCGGCTTTTTTCGGTTTTTCGGTCTCCCAAATATTTCAGAATTCTTTACAACTTATTTTTCAAATTGTTGAACACCCCGTCTATTTAAATATTTGTGGCAAAGGGTCGAGCCCAGATAAAGCCTTGTTGAAAGCACCGGAGGGTCTACGACTGAAGGCAATGAACGCGAGATCAGGACGTCCTTTAAAACGCTCTCGGCTAAAATACAGGGTGCAAGGCCTGATCAGATAGTTGGTCCACCTTGTGGGATAACTGCCCATGCTATGACTACAGATAAGAAATATTGTTTTCTGGCTGATAGTAGTTGCCTTTTTCAGCATATAGAGCTGATGTAGAGGAGCTGTACATTAACTTACTAATCTGGGTAGAGGAGTATTGTATTGTATATTTATTTAATGGCATCACATCTCATCACAAAACCTATTTCGCCAGTGTCAAAGTAAAGGAATTGTTACAACATTATGGCGACACGCCAATGTCCAGTGAAAGATTGATTTACACAGGAATCCACATCTCGAAGATCGATGACGAGGAAAGCCTGTGTACTCGTACCACGATGACTTCGATAAGTTGATAGGGAAAATTATTGAAGTCACGAAGAAGTCCGCTTCTCTCCATCCAAAAATCTCGGAAAATGCATGTATTCCAATCTTCTAATAGATGTTCACTTTGAAGGTCGTTTACTGCATAACACCCAATCAAAATTATTCATTAAACTCTTCAATAAACAGGTAAAACTAAAATTGAAATAGAAACACGACCGCCATCTTCAAATGTTGAAAAAAGAACATATACTCGTAGAAGAGTAATATAGATATCAACACCTAGGTATACAGGCAGCGCAGACGGCACAATTTATGACTGTGACAGTCTGCCAGTTTGACCGGTATTGCGAAAACTATAGTTAAAATTCAATCAATCAATTGAAAATAACAATCAATCTGAACAACAATTTGGACTAAATAACTCTTTGAACTGAAAAACTATTCAACCTTTTTCCTTCCAAACCAATGATTTGGAAACTACGCGCATATAAGCGGAGCGTTTTGCTCAATCGATATTATTATGTTAATGAAAAAAATTAGTACTGGCCACACCGGTGGACTGTTAAAAACTTTGTGTTCCTCTTGTGTTAGTTTTGTGTCTGCCAGAATTTTCACCATTGTGTGTCAAAATTGTTTGTAAACTTATTTGACGCTTGTATCACTCGAAATCATATTTGTCAAAAGGGTGAGCCCAGACATCGAGCGCGGGATCAGGACGCCCTCTACTATCAAAATACTGTTGAAATACTGCCCACACTAAATGTCCATGTAGCAGGCGAATTGGGAAATCAGTTGTTTGTTTAAAACCTTGATACATTTAGTCATCATCCTCATCATCATAATATCCCATGAAACGGGAACAGGGAGCTCCCTCCAGAATTCTAGCTTTTGCTGAAAAAAATTGTGGAGGCGAAGTACCGTAGTCGCCTCGCTTGTTACCGTTACGGCTGGCACCATGGACCGCGATTGTAGGTGACCGCACTAAGTAAAATGGTATGATACACAGGAGGATGCTGCTGCCCATCCTCCAGTTAACTATTAGTCGCCTCTTACGACACACTATTCTTTGCTGGCACCACACGGGACACCTTACGGGATACCTTTAGTACAGGCTATATTTTACTACTAATATACTAATAACTTTTGCTATTCTGGCATTTAAATTTTATTCATCATAATTCATAGTAAGTTTCAGTTTTGTAATAGTTATAGGTATTTGTTTTCGAAAACGTTATTTACGTTTACGTGTCTTTAGGTATCTGTTTTTGAAAATGATATTTTTGATATTGAAAATCATACTCATTTATATTTTTTATTTCTTTCCAGGTAAGTTGCAATTCTTAAAATGGACGACCAACTGGCTTAAGATTAAGTTTAAGGTAAGTGTCTTCGTGATTCCAGTAGGTATTGATTCCAGTAGGCATTGCTAAGTGTAAATAGGTTTTAGTTCATCGTCATGATAATTCTTAATCATATTGTCAGCCTATAATAATAACAATATAATTTATTCAAATCATACAATAAATAAATAAAAAGAAATGAGTCACGGGTACTTTTTTAGGTTACCTTTATCGCCTTGTAGAGCGCAAAGGACTAACGGCGTTAAGGCGAGCACGATTCTCACCCAGACAAACGTTAGTTTACTATTATTTAATCTGTGCCCAGACTTATTATCCTCTTCTACGCAAACTAAACTTACGGAACTAAACCTGGGGTTAAGTTATTCGCCTCAAATTTCGTTGTGTGATCTATATTTACTTAAAACGGCCAACACGAAAGTTTTCTTATCGATTTTTTCAGATAGAATATTTAAAAAAGAAAGGAATATTTTTATTAATTAACCAAAAAAGCCACATTACAATAGAACTACAATATTAAAATCGATATAAGTTAAAGGTATATTAATTAATGTTAGATTAATAATTTAAATGTAATATGATTTTCATTTTAACGGTTTAACAGGGATTTGAATTTTTAAAGTCTCAACAGTGCAAGGTGCACAACTGTACGTTATCAGTTCTGTTAAGGTGATCTGTGACGGCCAGCTTAGCCCCAAACGCAACTAGGTGGAGCCACTGCTGCAAATAAAAGGTTTTATTTTTAATGCAATAAGTACCAACTAAATATGTGCAAAAAGTTGATTCGCGTAAATTTCATCGTGCAACTTCAACGCCTCACAACAATTTCGATAAGAAAAATATCTCCATATGTCCACTAAAGTCAATTACTCTCGTCAGACCGTGTTAACATGAGTACGATCACTCACACATGCACACAAAGCACAATCGTACAGTTTTGACCGCACGTTAACTGTATTTTTGTATTAATTAGCGACGAATTTAACTAAAAATTGCAGTATTCGTTCGTTTTTCAACAGAATTTTATGTCCCGCGTAAGAATGCAAGTCATTTGAATTTTTGTATGGAAAACGGATCACCCTAACCAAACATAGTGATGAGAAATTTCTCTAATTAACGATTGTGACCATCTTCCTACCACATGCCAATCAATATGGCTTCTAAGAGCCCGGTTCTGGGAGTCGGAGGTTGATTCAGGGTTGTCAAAGGTTAACAGCCGTCACAATCTGGTCACCTTGGGATTGGGCCCGGTTGAGGGATATTTAAGAAAAAAATTAAGGAGGACTTCGTGTGGATCGTTATTAGGGTATTTTAGGATTTTAAAATAATCGTTTACGGGTTGAGTTTGTCTGCATAACAAGAATAAGTGTATAATTTTTTTCATACCTGATTTTTTTCTGGAATTTTACGCATCGTTTTACCAAGTTACTCAGGCTATAAAACTGTACAATTTTTCCTATATAATAATAAAAAATGTATAAAAAGATTTTCTTCCCATTAAAATTGCGCAATCAAACCTAAATAGAGGTTCTACAGGTCGTAAAAATTTGTTCTTTGAGAAAAGCGGTTCAGTTTCCTGATCTGAGTGACATATTAAAAATAAGTGCACTTAAAGAATCCTAAGCGTAATTTTCAAAACCTTAGTTTTTTTTATTTATTTTTAAACTGCCTCTATGGTTTAGTGGTTAGAGCGCTCGGCTCTCGATCCGGAGGTTCTGGGTTCGATACCCGGTGGGGACACTGTCAAACAAAAATCCCTTTGTGATACCTCCCCAGCTTTGTTAGGATGTAGCAGGATAAATCACCTGATTGTCTGAAAAGTTCGATGATTCTGTGCATCGGAAGGCACGTTAAGCCATTGATCCCGACTACTATCTACGGATGTAGTCGTTAAAGAGCCATATCAGAGGTCTTTGGCGACTCAACAACTCTGACACCAGGGTTTGTGAGGTCAGTCGTCGACCTTGCAATCCACACTTATTACTAGGTAAACAAGTACATTTGACCAACTTAAACGTTCAATAACAAGATCCCTCTCTCATACAGTCTTATGCCTACCTAAAAGGTGACCTATCTAAATAGCTCGATCCCGGGCAATTCTGGGCAGTGCTGGGCTGAGCTAGGCTTTGCAAGGGCAGCTAGCGTCCTTCCTAGGGCGGGCATCGACACTGTACTAAACAACTATCGTAGACCGCTCGTAGCCTAAATATGAATATGCAGCTGAAGTTCGAAGTATATTGGTTGACTTCTAGACAGTCAATGAGCTTGAAACTGTACTTTATGGAAGCAAGCGATGCAACTGCCGAAACATTTTAATTTTTATTAACTAAAAAGATATTTTTGTAGGTAGGTAGTTTGTTACAGAAAAAAATAGTTTTTTTTTTCATGTCAAAATAGTTTTTTTCATTATTTAATTAAATCATTTCTAGGAAGTCTGAAGTTATTTGAAGATCAAATATAATTCGTGAAAAATAATCTATTTTCCAATTGGCCAAGCTAAATATGATACAACACACTGAAATACAAAAACCATTTCGAGATATTTTTATATCATACCATATTTTGTTATTTTCGAATAGAAAAGTAATTTGATTGCTGTAATATATTCAAAAATGCTGCGGCAGTTGTAACATTCATTTGACCACTGAGTGACGTCATTCCACAAGTAAAAAAAATCATTAGATAAGAAAACTTTTATTCTCTGTGCTCTTTCTGTTAAACGCCAACAGTCGGTAATGCATCTCTGTCACAAAGTAGGGTGACCAAACTATTTTAGGCTTGGGGTTGTATTATTATTGAAGCCCACTGGAATAGCAGCTTCATTTTCAATATTTTATTTGGCAAGATTTTATACTTTCGTCTCTACCTGAAAAGTTGTGTTTCGCTCGGCAATAAAAAAGTATTTTGCGTCTCGTGCATTGAAACCCTTGCAACGCTGAGGATTCATCTTTGGTTTGGCTCGTGGCTCAATCGTAGAATCATAGAGGTAAATCAAGTCAAGTCAGTGTGGTGCCGGCAAAGAATAGTACGAACCCATCTGTACCCGTGGGTGTCGTAAGAGGTGACTAAGGGCTTATTAACTGGAGGATGGGCAGCAGCGTCCTCCTGTATGTATCGTCTCATCTTACGTACTGCGGTCACCAACAACAGCGGTCGCCAGCCACAACGCTTACAAGCATGGTGGCTATGGTAAATTCCCTTCCAAGTAGTTCTGAAGGGAGCTTGTCCTGTAGTGGACGTTTCATTTGATGTTATGTATAACATGAGAGTATTATTCAAGCATGATATTATTTGCATGTCATGAATATTATTCAAGCATGTCATGAGTACAAAGTACATCACCCGAAATATTCAAAATTACAATTTTTTCTTTACAAAAGTGCGGTTTGATGGGATTGACATTCGTTAAATATAAAGTAGGGATGGATTATTACTTTTCATGTATTATGGTTCATATTTTAACAGATTATCAGGGTACATTGATTTTTGATCGGAGTTTTTTCAGCAGCAGCATTCTTTTTGTTTGTTTCCAAAATAAACCTTTTTTCATTTTTTCTTCTTCCTTTCTTGCTTTCCAGAAAAGTCCGAGTACGATGCGTCATCATCAGAAGCAAAGTAATGAATAATATTTGACTTGTATTTTATGACTTATTGTTTATTGATAAACAAATTTTATTAAAGGTACGACATGTAACAAAATTATCGAATAAATAAAAGGTGTTATTTCTTAATTCATAGATTTAGTTCCGACTTTACATTTTTTTTACTGACACGGAATAGGAATAGGTTCAAAAATATGGACTGGCTTTTAAACTTTACCTCATTTATACGTTTCTTAATATTATGGCCCAAGTCTTTGGTAGGTTTACTGAAATGTCTGAAATAAACTATCAATACTTACAAACATCAAAAGACTTTAAACCAATATGTTGTTCATTCTCACTACTTATTGAACACCACTCGTACATCAGCTTTCTTTCTGTCCATCTATCTATACGTGCGTCCCTTCTGTCCGTCCGTGAACAACAGGCCGATAAAGGTCTTTGTTGGTATTCTTGTAAAAACTTAACATCAACCAACTGCATTTCAGCCTAGTCGCGAGCCCCCTACTTTTTAAATGAAGTTATGGATGAATCGAGAAAATAGGTCGGTCTATCAATGAATAAAACAAAACAAAATTTCTCCCAAATTCCAAAACAATACCTTCTAAAATTAACTACCAACCACTTGAATATGAGCAAGAATACATCTTTCTCAGCGTGGTGGTTTGCTTCACTACTACTACACGACGAAGTTTTGTATTCCGTGGACGAAGGCGTTTTTATTTATTGCTCCTGTCCTCCTGCTTCGATCGCACTGTGCCATTCGGTACACTATTGTTGTCACTTTCTGTTTCGATGATAAAGAAAGTGACAGCATAAAAATTAAAGGAAATTTAACTTTAATGTCGCTTTATGCAACTGGCCGTAAGAGGCATACCAATATCGAAAGTTGAAACTCTGTTAAATAATTTCCAAGCCAATGTAAAAAAACTTCACATAATACCTCTCAATAATCACGGCACTAAACTCCGATGCTGACCGCGTAAATGTGGCTCGAAATATCGCGAGGGAGCGCAGGGTAGGTGTGCGAATTGTACTCATTGGCTCCCCGAGTGTCGTCCATAATGTTAGTTGGGACTAGTCTATCATAATGTTCTTTGGGACAAGTTGTTCAGTTTTATGGGCAGTTTCCGCAGATTCACATCACACAGTACTGATGTGGTTGTACCTTTAGTTTTCCTGTATATTCAAACATCGTACATTATAGCCACCCTACTTCATACGTAAAACAATTCGGCTTTTTCATAGAAAAATCAAAGGAATAATGCATACCCATAGAAGAATATTCCGCAAATAGCATAGCTATTAATTTTGCAGCCATTTACGCAACAATATTTCACTGTTTTTGCAAAAAAATGCGTGATTTTAAACAACATTTAGCATGACATAAAAATGTGTCAAAGACGGGGATACCAGTAATGTGTAAAAAAATATTACCAAAAAGGTTGATGACCAATGAGTAAGTACATAACCTGCTTGACCATAAACAACACAATTAGATCTAAATAAATTTTAGAGTTTAGTAGCTAATTCACAGAACCAAAAGCACCCGAAAGATATTTAATTTTGACGATTTAGCTGTAAAAAGGTTTTCTATATAAAACCAAGCATAACTTGGCTAAAGATTTTTCCCACCAACCCGCGATTTCGTTTTGGTATGGCAATCGTTTCATCGTCTACTGTGAAATGACGTCATCAACTTTAAAACTTAAAAAAATAATATAAAATTAATAATAGTATTTTAGGCGGAAAAAAACAAATTAGTTTCCTAAAATAGTCTAAATTTTCAGTTAAAAATATAAAAAAAATCATTTTTATTTATTTAGCTTAGCGAATTCAAACTGTCAAGATCAGTTGATCGTTTCAGTCTAAAAGGTTGAGTAAATTAATTACTTACAAAATAGTGACAAATATTTTTTACAAATATAAAACCTCATATTAATTTAATTCTTGAAAATAATTTAATCTATATATATAAAAGAAGAAGGTGACTGCCTGACTGACTGACTGACTGACATATCAACGCACAGCCCAAACCGCTGGGTCTAGAGATTCCAAATTTGGCACGTAGGTTCCTTATGAGGCCTAGGGGTGCACTAAGAAAGGGTTTTACAAAATTCCACCCCTAAGTGGGTAAAATAGGGGATGAAAGTTTGTATGAAAGTCCGTCAGTTTTGAAGTTAGGATCTTCTAAATTTGTATTTAAGCTGACGACTAAAAATTAACAGTTACGTGTCTCAGGAATTTTGAAAATTCGACACCCTTAAGGGTGAAAAGGGGGATGAAGTTGAAAATTCTTGATTTTTAAAGTAAAATCCACATAATTTATTATTTAGGCATTAATGATGTAATTCTATGCAACGCTCATCACTGTTATTGAAATTCCACCCCAAATTCAACCCCTAAAAAGGGAAATGGGGTGAAAAAGTCTAAAAACCAATATGGGTATCGTTCTTATGGTTTATCGGGTCGCTGATTACGAAAACTACAACAATTTTGAAATCCAACGTGGTGGACGTTAAATACCATCATTCCCTTGGGATGGGGTTGGGGTGCGATAGGGTTGAAATGTGAATATGGGTGTCGTTTGTATGGTTTCTCGGGACGCTGATTGCGAAAACTACAACAATTTTGAAATCCAACGTGGTGGACGTGAAATACCATCATCCCCCTGGGGATGGAGTTGGGTTGCGATAGGTTTGAAATGTCTAAAAATCAATATGGGTATCGTTTGTATGGTTTATCGGGTCGCTGATTACGAAAGCTATAACAACTTTGAAATCCAACGTGGTGGACGTGAAATACCATCATCCCCTGGGGATGGGGTTGGGGTGCGATAGGTTTGAAATATCTGAAAATAAATATGGGTGTCGTTTCTATGTTAGGGATAGCGGTTAAATTGGCGTTAGGGGTAGGGATAGGGGCAGGGATAGGGAAAGGTAGAGGTAGAGAGGTAGAGGTAGAGAGGTAGATAGGTAGAGAGGTGGAGAGGTAGAGAGGTAGAGGTAGAGAGGTAGAGAGGTAGAGAGGTAGTGAGGTAGAGAGGTAGAGAGGTAGAGAGGGTAGAGAGGTAGAGACGTAGAGAGGTAGAGAGGTAGAGATGGTAGAGAGGTAGAGACGTAGAGACGTAGAGAGGTAGAGAGGTATAGGTACAGGTAGAGGTAGAGGGAGAAGGAGGGGAAGGGGGAGAGGGAGGGAGAGAGGGAGGGGGAGGGGGTGAGAGAGAGGGAGGGGGATAGGGAGGGGCAGGGGAGAGGGAGGAGGGGAGGGGGAGAGACAGAGGGAGGGGGATGGGGACAGGAAGGGGGGAGAGGGAGAGAGAGGGAGAGAGTTTTAGTTTTTCTCAATTACTTCTGCGAATTGGCTCTATTCAATATAGAGCCAATTCGCAGAAGTAATTACATAAAGGTGTCTCTCATCTCTCTCTTTACATTTGTTAGTATACTGATGCTAAGTTCCTCTGTTCTGAGTAATTTATGAGTAACGTCTGTATATTACGAGTATATAAAATTCAGCTGGATCTGGAATTATACTCATTGATTTGCGCAGGGTTAGTCCTGTTTTTCCTTAGTTTAAAATTACACCGAAATGACGGGAAAATATCTAATTTCTTCGGAAAACCGGTAACAACATAAATACGAAATCCTCGCGAGCGAAGCCGCGGGCAACAGCTAGTAATGTTATAAAGATTTACAAAATGTTTATATTATTATACCAGTACCTGGTCGACCGAGCTTCTCTCTATAATAGCCACCGCTACGTTAAAATATAATTGAGTAAGCAAGCTATGCTACCCACCAACAGATGGCGCTGCAGGTTGCTGTCTAAAACGCGGTATTTAAAAAAACGCTTAAAAACACGGTGAAAATGAATTTTCCCAGACATGAGATCTAGCTAGATCGATTTTTGCCCCCAAAAACCCCCGTGTGGCAAATTTCATCGAAATCGTTAGAGCCGTTTTCGAGAAACCGATTACATATATATATATACAAATATTGCTCATTTAATAGTATAGGATTTAATATATTCTTATGTTTACACGCATTAGGATTAACAAGGAATTTGCTTCATAGTAGTTAACATGGAACCGAGATCAGAAGTTTTCCAAAATAGAAATAATTTATGGATTGAATTTGATACAGTCGGCCTTATTGTGATAGAAAGTTCTACGGTATTTAATTACATGGCTTTCCGTCCTGTTTATTCATATAACAAAGTAGTAATTCTGTCTGAGCCTATAATGTGTTTAAAAAAAAATTTACTTCTTACTGGAAGGAAGGGCGGAAACAGTTAACTTTTTTATTCCAAAGTATCGACGTTCCATACTATTCTTACCTAGTTTAATCCTCATCACCTTGTGGTGTGGGTTATGAGGTCGATAACCGATGTCACAAACCCTGCTATCATAATTTTAAGACGCCTAAGGCCTCATCAACGACTACTTTTTTAGATATTAGTCGGAAAGACAGGAATAATCTTGGTTTTCGGACAATCAGATGATTTAACAACTGAAATCAATCTTACAAAGTGATTTTCGTTTGACAGTTTCTCTACCGGAATTAAAACCCAGAACCTGCAGATCGAGAGCCGATAACTTAATATTGCAGCCGGTTAGTATTTCTACGTGGACATGGACATGCCTTTTTTTAATGTGAAAAGTGGGTAAACGAGCAGGTGAGCCACCTGATTGTAAGTGGTCACCACCGCCCATGACACCTACTGTCTTATTAGTGAAATAACTTGACACTAATAAGACAGCAAAGCTCGTTACCCACCCTGCCTGATAACTAAGATGGTACGAGGGCCAAACCGAAAAGATCGGGAATAGAATACTCAGGAATAAATTAGATTAAAACCTTTTTGGTTTATGACATGTAGTATTATTTCAAACACACATTTTTGAATTTTAAAACAAGTAAAAAAGAAAAGAGTAGTAGCCATTTGAATTTGACAAGTCAGTGGGGAAAATGGAGCTTACGCGGGAACATTTCCGTGCCATAATTTTTCACAACTTTCGTCGAGGTTTATCTCAAGAACAATGTCTCGCCGAGCTTGTTTCTGTTTATGAACTTGAAGCACCCAGTAAAACGACTATATATCGTTGGTATTCTGAGTTTCGTCGTGGACGTTCCTCTCTCACGACAGTTCCTTCTACTGGTCGACCAAAAACAGCGGTAACACAAGATAACATTGATTCTGTGCGCCAATTAATAAAAGAAGATAGACATGTGACATACGAGCAGATTCGGGCTTCTCTCAGCATTGGTATGACAGCGATTCAAACTATTTTACATGATGAACTGGGTGTCAAGAAGTTAGTTTCCCGCTGGGTGCCCCATCGTTTGACCGAGGAACAAAAGTCGGCTCGTGTTAATTGGTGTCGGTCTACTCTGCAACGGTTCAATAGAGGGAGCTCAAATACAGTTTACAATATCGTCTCTGGTGATGAATCGTGGATTTATTCATATGAGCCCGAAAGAAAACATCAATCGGCTGTTTGGGTCTTCGAAGGCGAGGTCAAGCCAACAAAAGTTGTGCGCTCTCGTAGCGTGTCGAAAAAAATGGTAGCTTCGTTTGTATTGAAAACTGGTCATGTGGCTACGATTCCTTTACAAGAACGCAGAACGGTTACTGCTGATTGGTACACAATAGTTTTTTTGCCGGAAGTCATAAGAGAACTTCGTAAAATTAATCCGAATCGTCGCATCATTCTTCACCAGGATAATGCGAGCTCACATACCGCTCGCAAAACGATCGCGTTTTTAAATCAGGAAAACGTGGAGTTAATGGACCATCCACCGTATAGCCCTGACTTGAGCCCCAATAATTATTTTACATTCCCAAGAATTAAAGATATGCTACGTGTTCAACGATTTCAAGGCCCAGAAGAGGCAGTCGAAGCTTACAAATCGGCCGTTTCGACTATATCCACTTCAGACTGGAATTACTGTTATAATAGTTGGTTTGATAGAATGCAAAAGTGTATCGATTGTCACGGAGAATACTTCGAAAAACAATGAAAGTAAATATTGTTGTATTATTTTTGTACTTTTTTCTATTCCCGATCATTTCGGTGTGGCCCTCGTATGTCTCATGTGCCAGTAATTTCCCTGGCTCCCTTGCCCTTCAAACCGAAACATAGCAGTGCAAACACTGCTGCTTTACGGCAGAAAAAAGCAAGAGCGTGGTACTTCCCCAGATGGACTTTTCACAAGAGCCTCTAAAAACCTTCTAAAATGCATCATCATGCATCAAATTTTTTCCAGGTACTAGTTAGGTACGAGGGCCACACCGAAATGATCGGGAATAGAAAAAAGTACAAAAATAATACAACAATATTTACTTTCATTGTTTTTCGAAGTATTCTCCGTGACAATCGATGCACTTTTGCATTCTATCAAACCAATTATTATAACAGTAATTCCAGTCTGAAGTGGATATAGTCGAAACGGCCGATTTGTAAGCTTCGACTGCCTCTTCTGGGCCTTGAAATCGTTGACCACGTAGCATATCTTTAATTCTTGGGAATGTAAAATAATCATTGGTGCTCAAGTCAGGGCTATACGGTGGATGGTCCATTAACTCCACGTTTTCCTGATTTAAAAACGCGATCGTTTTGCGAGCGGTATGTGAGCTCGCATTATCCTGGTGAAGAATGATGCGACGATTCGGATTAATTTTACGAAGTTCTCTTATGACTTCCGGCAAACAAACTATTGTGTACCAATCAGCAGTAACCGTTCTGCGTTCTTGTAAAGGAATCGTAGCCACATGACCAGTTTTCGATACAAACGAAGCGACCATTTTTGAGCGGACAACTTTTGTTGGCTTGACCTCGCCTTCGAAGACCCAAACAGCCGATTGATGTTTTCTTTCGGGCTCATATGAATAAATCCACGATTCATCACCAGAGACGATATTGTAAACTGCATTTGAGCTCCCTCTATTGAACCGTTGCAGAGTAGACCGACACCAATTAACACGAGCCGACTTTTGTTCCTCGGTCAAACGATGGGGCACCCAGCGGGAAACTAACTTCTTGACACCCAGTTCATCATGTAAAATAGTTTGAATCGCTGTCATACCAATGCTGAGAGAAGCCCGAATCTGCTCGTATGTCACATGTCTATCTTCTTTTATTAATTGGCGCACAGCATCGATGTTATCTTGTGTTACCGCTGTTTTTGGTCGACCAGTAGAAGGAACTGTCGTGAGAGAGGAACGTCCACGAAGAAACTCAGAATACCAACGATATATAGTCGTTTTACTGGGTGCTTCAAGTTCATAAACAGAAACAAGCTCGGCGAGACATTGTTCTTGAGATAAACCTCGACGAAAGTAGTGAAAAATTATGGCACGGAAATGTTCCCGCGTAAGCTCCATTTTCCCCACTGACTTGTCAAATTCAAATGGCTACTACTCTTTTCTTTTTTACTTTTTTTAAAATTCAAAAATGGAATTGTGTTTGAAATAATACTACATGTCATAAACCAAAAAGGTTTTCATCTAATTTATTCCTGAGTATTCTATTCCCGATCTTTTCGGTTTGGCTCTCGTACATAGCTGTCGTTGTTTGATAAGAGCTAATTGAAAAGATTTGGTGCATTTATAAGGCGTGTCCACGTAAAGGCGATATAAGACGTTAAGCGACTGGACTATAAACCACTAGACTACGGAGACCTAATCCTAATAAGAAACTTATAGTAAGTAATGGTTGAGTAATAAGTGTGTCTGAGCGCAGTTGAACTCTCGATCCGGGCAAACGCAAATGGAAGAGGGCACCTTCCTTCACCCGGGTCAGTAACACCGCCTCCGTCTAGCCTACGAAGATGCAACATTGGTAGCTAAGATTATTTAACTACTTATTGAAAAAAATAAGTATGTAAAGCTATAAACATTGCTGTAAAATTTTTAGGGCTTATTCTGAGAGCTAAGTGCAACAACTTTTGTCCCACTTTTTTGTTAATTCACTTATGAAAATTTGACTTTTCATTTAAATTGGAGTGATTAGCTGATTATTTTGTATGGAGAGTCGTTTTTTATTGGGAATTTCCAAAAGTCGTAGAACAAAGGTTGTTAAAAAATTGTTGAAGCAAGATGTTGCCAAAAATTCCATGCTGCAAAAAATATTAGTTCCTTGACAAAGTCATCAAGGCTTACTCGTATAAAACTGAATGGTTTTATTTTGTTATCTATATTTTAATAAAGATAACTTAAATCTCTATGATTTTATGTAAATTTTACACTGTATTACCCGGTAGTAGTTGTTTCTTCTCATTGGTAATTCGGAACTTTTTGCCATAAATCTGCGGGTTGTACTTTTCATTCAAATGATAATGGCCAATATGTTCTATGGGTAATAACGGAGATAGAATTCTATAGTATGAGAGACAGAAGAACGCCGGTGGAAGAGGGCACGTCCTTCCCTTACCCGGGTATACCCGGGTCAGTAACACCGCCTCCGTCTAGCCTAACTCGATGCAATCATCAAAAACTAAAATTGTGGAGGGGGTGAGAAACCACCCTCCTACTTAGGGGTTCAGTTTTGACATTATGTAATAAAGAATGCAATATTGGTTTTATAATGCACGCTACTAACATAGAATGACTACAATAGCAGTTTCCTGTACAAAAATTAACAAAAAGGATATCACACCTAAATGATTTGGATGCCCATGTCCACAATTGGACAACTTAAAACAATAAGTAACAAGCCAATATTTTTTATGTAGCCTTTAGGGTGTCCCACATATGGAATTGGAATATTTTTTCCCATTCCATATGTGGGTCACAATACCAAATAAAAAGTTATTCGTTCTTAATTTTTTTACTTTATTTATTTAGAATACCTCTTCAGTTTAGAAATTGATTGTGCTATTTTGTATGACAAAACTCTTTTTCAACTGTATTTAGTAAAGAACACTGTTCAAATCATTATAACTGTAGAAACAACTGCCAGTTGCAGAAAGCATCTTTAAAGTTAAAGCTCGTTTATATTTATTTCAGACACATTCTGCTTTGTTGCCTTGGAAAATGCCTACTATCGTTAAAAAGTGCTTTATCTTTAAAGAAGCCAAACTTAACAAATAAGTATACAATACACTACCACAACTATTTAGTATCTGAGTTCATTGACCTTACCATATTTTAAAGCTACACCCAAAGCCTCCCAAACACTCGAGCGCCGTAGCAGGCAGTGTCACCTTGCAACGGCGTAGCGCGTAGAGGTCGCTACGAGAGAGCTACGACCGAGCGTCCGGTCGCCTGTAAATGAATACTGTATACTGATAAGTATTATGTATTACCGTGGTATTACCTATCTGTAGACAGATGTGTGTGGAGCCAGCTAAGAATAGTACCACCTCATCTCTATTTCGACAACATGTTAACGGAATAAACGAAACTGAGAAAATCGTTTGTTCTGAATCGAGAGTAGAATCAATTTCACGGGTTTTTGATAGGGGTAATTTAATTTAATTTTTATTATTTAAATTTTTGCCGCTTCTATTCTAAATATTTCTGTGCATACGCGCGCTGGCGGCTGGCGACGCGGTTCATGAGCGGTGAGGAGGGGAGGGAAGTGGGTGTGGCGTGCGCGGAGTGCGTGGACTAGAACAACGATGAAACTAGAACAATCATGAAACTTTAAATATCAATATCTAGAAAAAATCTTTTTTAAAGTTTTTATTTAACGGGAATGGATTTATTTTAATGGATTTAATTTAAGTTTATTATTAAAATTTTTGCCGCTTCCATTCTAAATATTTCTGTGCATACGCGCGCTGGCGGCTGGCGACGCGGTTCATGAGTGGTGAGGAGGGGAGGGAAGTGGGCGTGGCGTGCGCGGAGTGCGTGGACTAGAACAACGATGAAACTAGAACAATCATGAAACTTTAAAATATCAATATCTAGAAAAAAATCTTTTTTTAAGTTTTTTTTTATGGGAATGGATTTATTTTAATAAAAATCTGTTGGGGTGTATAAGGGTTTCGCTTATTCCATTAACACGTTGTGTATATCCCTGACGTGCGTAGAGTTACGGCTCGTTTGATTCGTTTCGATAAGTTCTCTGTTTCTAGGGTGAGTTTAAGTATTTGACATCACAAATACTAAAAAGAGGATGTAACACGCTTTTATTTAAAAAGATTGAGACATCCTTAGAGCAATGCATCAAAAACTTTAAACAGTTCCTGTTTTGATCGGTATAATCACCGGTCCCTGGGAGCAAATATAAATAAAAGTTTCAAAAAAAAGTATCCAATAAGTCGTATAAGAAAATTTTCACGATAAAGTTTGTAAGCAGCGCATGTACTGTAAAGTTGAATACTTGGCGAAAATATGAAGCAAGAATTAAAAAAAACTTGGCAAGAGAAAATTTAAGACTTTACCCATTCAAGATCATCTATCTAACTTGCATAAAACCTGTACCACCCCAAACACCCTCAAACACCACCCACTCACCTCCAAATACTACCAAAAACTCATATACACCATGTTGAAAAGACCTCTTATTGCCTACATTTCCTTTCAAACAGGGGTCTTAAATATTTGGTTATATACTTATTACAACCTATTTACAATGAGCTCTTGTTATATATATTTCCTCTTCAATTGAGGGTCTTAGTTGTTTGGTCGTTTGGAGGTTGTGATGCCCAGTTCAATGCACTTCAGGACGTCCTAATGCAAACGGAGGTTAACAAGGGCTACGGTCAAAAACCCGACAAAAAAAATCCAAAGGGTTGTTACGTCTGAATCATGTCCTTAGCCTCCGTGGTCTAGTGGTTAGAGGGTTCGGCTCTCGATCCGGAGGTTCTGGGTTCGATTCCCAGTGGGGACACTGTCAAACAAAAATCTCTTTGTGCGACCTCCCCAGTTTGGTTAGGGCATTGCAGGATGAATCACCTGATTGCCCGAAAAGTTAGATGATTCCGTGCTTCGGAAGGCAAAAATTTTTGCCGTTGGTCCCGACTACTATCTACGGATGTAGTCGTTAATGAGCCATGTCAGAGGCCTTTGGCGGCTCAACAACTCTGACACCAGGGTTTGTGAGGTCGGTCATCGACCTTGCAACCCACACGATATGATGATGATGACAATGAAAAACTTGTCCGTACAATATAAAACAAAATCTTACGTAATTATTACATTATTTGTAACTCCTTTTCATTCTCGTATTTTTTATTGCTGTAATTTTTCAAGTTATAGTAAATTTCTGCAAAAAATATTAACGAAATTTTCTCCGCAAAATTTTTCTAGGTAAAAGCTTATATAAATGTTACAGGAAATATGAAGTAAAATTAGCGCAGTTTTTTAGAAATCAGAAAAAATCCTTTAAAAAAAACTTAGTTGTGCTGTCCTAAAAAAATCGGTCAAGAGCATGGGGCTACGCGCAATATAGGGGTCCGTTTTTTTTAATAACTTTTTCCAGCGAGGTCCAGCACCTGATTGCTATAGATATTTCTATTATTTTCAGCAACCGTTTAGCTGGCAAGACTCTAACAAAAATTTGCACTTCTAAGCTAAATATTTTAGAAACGGATCTCTAAATCAAAATTTTATCTTTGCAAAGTAAAAATATTTTAAAAATACCTATCTAGCGACACCCCACACCATGGGGTTGATGAGAAAAAAATCATCCCGCTTGACGTGTAGAGGGGTACCCTATTTTTTTTTTATTTGATTTTGTCTCTTTGTCGACGTGACTAATATGCATATTCATACCAAATTACTGTTAGCACAAAAGTCACTGAGCTAAGCCGCAGACAGACAGACGGACATGACGAAATTACATAAAAAATAAAAAAAAGTTTGGTGAAAGTTATTCAAAATCTGAACCTCTTTTAAATCTATTGCTGTGATACTTTCTTTTGTGTACGGGTATAATATTTTTCTTTACCAATATAGCACAGTCAAGAGCACGTCAAGCTTGACACAATGGACTTTGTACCGTTCCTATTTTAACCGACGTACGGGCTAGAGTCGCATTGCGAGTGTCAAGTTTGATCTGTCGTTGACTGTACACGTCTGGGACATTATTTGCGTTACCTCTAGGTAAATCTAAGCCTAAAATATATGACCCACGTCTGGTTGGAATATCGCCTGAACGTACTTTGTGTTGGTACTGGCAAAAATCAGGCACATAGGTAATACTATGCGTAATATAGAATGGATAGAGAAATAAGAAATTCCGAGATAAGAAATATTTATTGTCGAGTTATGTCAGTAGTCAAATGAGCTAAAAATTTAAATCTCAATAAAATTCTAGAAATTGTTTATTATTTTTATTTATTCACCGGTAAAACATGAAAAACTACACAAAACATATTATAATGGTCTGCAGCTGTAAAAAATAAATAAATAAATAAGTAGGTATAAGATTGTTTTATATTTATCCTTTAAAGTATTTTTAGTCCTAGATAATCGCGTTATAAATAGTTGAACCTTAAAAAAAGGATTCCATTTTATATGAAGTTATGTCTAGTTCCGTGACTTGAACGCGTTAGCGTAATATTATATATTCTTTGATTGAACTGTGAACTCAAAATATTTAAATCAGTTTCTATATATTATGAAAAACAAAAAACGGAAAAATGTTTTGATCTTCCCTAGATATTAAACTTTTAAAATAGCCGAGCTTTCGAGTAAACATCTTTATCTAAGTGATTGATTAGAAAATGGGTACTAGGTGCCCTAGCCTCGGCCCTAGCCCCAACAAAGGGCTCGGCAAACCTGTCAACTATGGTTTATTTGGGCTTCGTTCAAACGAAAACTTTATAAACGTTTAAATGTGCGTTACACTCACAGATACAAGCATGCACACACAGCAGACGTCTAGACGAATGGTTGTTCCGGAGACATGCTCGACATTCATCAGTAGGATAGGTCACGGACTACGCCATTGCCGACTCTCTTACGTATAAAGCGTTATCTCTGTCACACACATGCGTATCTATACGGTGGGAGTTTAAACTGAAAGTGAAACCAATAGGGTTTGTTTTGTTCTGTTCTTCGGGGCAGGTATGAATTTCGCTTTCAAGCTAGCTTGTTCCATATCTAAAACGTTCTATCTCCATTTTGTAAGCCTTGAAATTTTATCTTTGATTCCTATGATGTAGAGTTGATATTTGATATTTTTAGTTAGGTCCTTTTCATTGTTTGTCGGTTTTGTCCTTGGGAGTCAGGACGAATTAGTGTTTGGAATAATAATTCATGTAAATGTACACATACATAGGGATATAGTATACGGAGCTTCTAGTTTGTCTTAGATACTACAGGGAATCTAGACGTCCATGGACTTTAACTTTATAATAATCTTGAAGTATGATATCTTACTATGAACTGAATAACTTCATCCTTGAAATATCCCGAACTTGTAACGAATTATTTCTTTATAGTATTCCTTCTATTTACACTATTATAATTCTGTGCCCATACATACCCGTGGATGCCGTAAGAGGCGACTAAGGGTTATAAACTGGTAGATGGGCAGCAGCATCCGCTCCTCTTATCTTCCATCTTACTTCCTGCGGTCACCTACAACCGCAGTCCATGGTTCCAGCCGTAACGTTAACAAGCGAGGTGACAATGGTACTTCCCCTCTACATTTTTCCAGCAAAAGCTAGAACTCTGGAGGCAGTCAAAAGAGGTGTTACCCACCACTTCACCTAAGATCACCCGTCGACTACTCAGCCTCGACCGAACGAACCTCCGAATAATTGTGAGAACTATTACGGGACACATCTCGCTCAACAAACACTTATTCACAATCGGCGGCGACGCAGAAGAGACGGTCAATCACGTAATCCTGGAGTGCCGTGTGTTGGCCGACCAACGGGCCAAAATCCTCGAAGACACGAGGTCGCTCCGAGAAGCCTGTGAATGTCCCAGGAGACTTCTGAGCTGTTGGAAGGAGCTGGGCTGGCTTAAATAACCAGCACAACCTGCAAGCAAAAAACGACCAAATCAGAGTTTAACTGTGGAAACAGGAGCCCACTAACTGACTAACTAGAACTCTAGTGTGGACGTTACATGGGATGTCATGATGGATTCTGTGGCCAGACCACGAAACTGAACTACTTCTCCAAAGATACTATGGGTCAAAACCGTAGTATTTTCTTTTTCTGATAGATACAAAATGCACTGTCGACTGTTGAAGAACCAAAAAAGAAAAACGGTAAAGTGCGAGTCGGACTCACGCGCCGATGGTTCCGTTATACTTATAGAATTTTTAGAATCAATAAAGTCAATTTTTAGGACTGCAAAACTAAATTTGTTTGTAAAGGTAGGTATTTTGCAGATTTCTAAAAATCGGTGCTACTTAGAAAGATCGTTTTATTTTTCTCTAATATTAACATAAACTTCTATTGACTGTAATTAATTCACATTTTTCCTTTGGCAAGCTTCGGACTCAAGACTTCTTACTTGAAAACTAAGAGTCGTAAAAATAGATATGAAACCCTATTTGACTAAGTAATGATGACTTACCCATTTGGGCTCCCTTTACAAAAATAATATTATTATAATTCTTTCAATTGCAATATAGCTAGGCAATGATATTCTAAAACTATTTTGAATTTCAAGTCGATGGCATGAGTGGTTTCTGAGGTATACAGCTGTGACAGACACACAGACGAAGTCGCACCATAAGGGTTCCGTTTTTACCATTATGGTTCGGAACCCTAAAAATTGAGCTGTAGCACGCTTTTGCATTTACTTACTTACTTTCGCTGGCTCAGGGACCCAAAGAAGATCTTGGCCTCCGACACCAAAAGCCGCCAGTCGGCCCTTTTCTGCACCTCCTCACGCCAATCGGGTCTTTGGAGAGCGCTCAGGTCCTTCTGCACTTCGTCACTCCAGCGGTACCTGGGACTCGGTCGTCCCAGGTACGCTCTTTTGACTGCACGATCTTCCTCCATCCTCTCTACGTGGCCCAGCCAGCGAAGTCGGGCTGACTTTGTCTCTCCAATTATATTGGGTTCAGCCACTAAGTCTTCTATCTCCTGGTAATTACTTTTGCGATTTGCACCCAGTATTTATGTTCCTTTCTTGTTTCATTTATTCGGGCTTGTTGGTGTGGTTGGTATTGAGCCTGCCTCCTACTCCGTGGGTCGCGGGTTCGATTCCCGCCCATGGCAAAACATTGTATGATGAACTCGAGTATTTGTCCTATGTCTGGGTTTTACTTATCTATTCATGTATGTTTATCATTTGCTAGTACCAGGTACCAGGATCAAATTACTTTGTGTGAATTGTCCCCTCATATTTATTTATGATTCGGTATAATCGGTAAGCTTCATCCACTGCTGGAAAAAAGCTTCCCAAAATGTTTTCAAAGATACGATTAGCAGGTCATCGGTCACCACGCTACGCAGCACGATACACAGTAAAATGATACTGTTTTATCCTCTGTTTAGGTTCTATTAGTCGCCTTTCACGACACCGTCGGGAAGGGCAGGCACTTTTGTTAACAGACACCAAACCGCCACCGCCCCGTATGGAAAAAAATTTAATTAAAGATATTTGAGGATATTCTCGAGATTCAGCTCAGATACAGTGTCAAAGAGAATTGTGAATCCCATTAGGTAGATCAAAAACATAAATCACGTCTAGACGTTAAACAGTTTCTATGAATTTCTTCAAGGATATATTTTTCTAAGAATTACTAGGTAAATAATAGAAGAAAAATATAGGATCCTAATGAAATAGCGAACATTATTTAGCACTTTACCAAGAAACTAAGGTCGAAATACAAAAAAAAAAAAATTCAGCTTCACATAGACTGCGTTAGCTGATAGCACATTTTGTATGGGAGGTCAAAATTTTTTTTCGTATTTCGACCTGTTTCAAAGTTGTTCAGTTACATGGTTTAAATAACATGCTAAAATGATGTTCACTACTTCATTAGGACCCTAGATACTGGGTGTAATAGACTAAGAGCTGGCAGCTGGCAACCCCACCTCATCGCATACCAAATAGTGACCAATCGAGGTGAAGTATCTTAGAAAATATGTCTAAATAAACTGGCTTGCCTGGGCGCATCCTGGCACGTTTGAATAATCGGCAAAAACTAATTTTATACACCTAATCGAGTACCATGTAAGTACACTTGATAATACTAAGTACCTGACCTGGGCGACCGAGCTTTGCCCTATAATAGCCGACTCAACATTAAAATATCATCGAGTGAGCAAGCTATGCTACCCACCAACAGATGGCGCTGTAGGTTTCTATATAAAACGAGGTATTTAAAAATATAAAAATACGGGTAAAACTAATTTTCCCATACATGAGACTTAGCTATATATTTCATCGAAATCGTTAGAGCCGTTTTCGAGAAACCATTAAATATTGCTCGTTTAATAGTATAGGATAAAAAAACCGGCCAAGTGCGAGTCGGACTCGCGCACTGAGGGTTCCGTACCACCACATAAACATAATTGTATTAGTTGAAATTTCAGTAAGTTAATGTGCTACATTTTTTGAGTCCGACACGCGCTTCACCAAATTTTATTATTTGTTGTTATTTTATAGCCTATGCTCTATAAACATACCAATTTTCAAGTTTGTAAGTGTTCCCGTTTTTAAATAGAACTAAAACAAAAATCGCCTCAGCAACCATCCAACTTGACCCCTCTCTTATATTAATGTTCTTGAAACGGGAGCTCACCACAATTGGTTACCATTAGTTGTGAGAAAAGTTGTAATATTTAATGATTTCAGACTTTTCCCATTATTTGTACTGTGAGACCTAGCTTCTTGCCTAATTTCATAATTTTAGGTCATCGGGAAGTACCCTGTAGGTTTTGCATTTTTGAATAAATGTATGGAGATGAGGACATAAAATGCCATATCTTTTGATTGCGTCGTTGTAAAAAATTGAAATTTTCAGATCTTGTGTGGTTCATGGATCCTAATATGTGGTATTAATTTCAACCTGATACCTTTACCCGTTCGTGAGATAAAGGGTCTTGACAGACAGACAGACAGACAGACAGATAGACAGACGGACAACAAAGTGATCCTATAAGGGTTCCGTTTTTTTCTTTTGAGGTACGGAACCCTAAAAAGTACCTAAAACCATTGGGTCGCCTTGCTCAAACATGGTACGTTGTGAATTGGCATAACCTAAAAAATAACATCGCGACTTAAAGTACCAGGATTAGACAAAACAATTTTACTAACTTTAAAGCAAAAAATTAAAAGTGTTTGCTGACTGTACAAAACGTGGCAGGTTGCGCTCAGATATATTTTTTATGCGATGAATTAGGGCTGCCGACGATTAGCTCTTCACCTATAAGTTGTGTAACTTTTATAATTGGAAAGAGATATCATTCTCTGCCCGGTGAAAAATGCTTTATTTGTTAGGATCTTTAAAAGTTAAGTCCTTAATCGTGTCTCCAATAGAAAAGGAACAAATCAACGCATTCAAGACATGTCTATGGCGGCTTCCTCGCCACTAACCAAATGTCTGAAGGTCGCCCAGGCAGGTTATTCACCCCACCATAGCGTCTGCACCCACACAGGGGCTAAATCTCCCCCCTGGGTAAAACTCCCCATCGGGTGGAAATCTCACCCTTACATTCGCAACTTTCCTCTGTACAATGCTGCGATAAGTACGCCGTGTCTGGATAAGATTGTTAGTGTGCGTGGGGAAAATTTTCTGTCTTTGTGTATAGAGAGTTAAGGTTGTGTGTTTGGTGAGTTTTCTTTGTGTGAGTAATTTTTTTAGGTGTTATTAATAGGTAGTTGTGTAATAATGTTTATTCACAGCCGTATAAAGTGTTTATTCCATTTTTTCTTAACAGGAGTTTCAGAAGTGTTGAAGTTGGGACTTTGTTGAATTGCTAAGGGTTCAGCCGTTTTGAAATGTCGTTTTTATGAATGTGCTTCTGCTGGAATAAAAGTTTTTATTTAGGAAATTTCCTATTTTTTACAATGAATACTCGGTTTCATGATATTACGCAATTAGATTTCGCTAAAATAAGTAGCTGCATTCTGCGTGGTGCCAGAATAGTAGATTTTACAACAAGTGCACAAAACGAACCATTTTTCCGAGACTAGAGTTATGAACTCTGCTTTTCACTTTGATTGCGAGGAAATAAAACGTAAAAGTACGGGGGGGTGCAGCAGGCCCGCGCGCAGGGCGTACACCACCGCGATTACTTTTTTGCCCTAGTGCACAAAATTCGTCTTCAGTCTATATCCTGCACAAAAAGCATTTTCAGAGCATGAGAAGTGAAAAAGAATAGTACAAACTGATTTCTACCCGTGGGTGTCGTTAGAAGCGACTAAGGGCTTAGGATGGGCAGCAGCATCTTTCTGTGTATAGTACCATCATACATACTGCGGTCACCAACAACAGCGGTCGCCAGCCGCAACGCTTACAAGCGTGGTGGTGGTGACTATGGTAAATCCCCTCCTATAGATAAGTACCCCCGCGTTTTTGGTGGAGGGAGCTCCCTGTCCTGCAGTGGACGTCTAGCGATTCTGTCCGTTAAAATTAATATTTTCCCACGGAACATAGCTCGAAATACGAATATTATCTTTTCATTAAAAATCTCTAAAAACTCATGCCGTTTTTAGGTTTCGGTACCCAAAGGGTGAAAAACGGGACCGTATTGATATGCCTCCGATGTCTGTCTGTCAGCGGGTTTTATCTCATGAACCGTATTAGGTAGAAATTTAAAAATTTCACAAATTATGTATAACTGTTGCCGCTACAACAACAAATAATAAAATCCCTTTTTTTATTATTTGTTGTTGTAGCGGCAACAGCTTTCCTACTACAAACGTGTTTTTTAGGCGATTTTGCTCGATTTTTTTATTTACCTCTGTCGTTAAAACGGGAACATTTACAAGCGTGAACTTTTTTATATTTATAATGCATAAGCTACAATATAATAAAAAATAATAAAAACTGGTCAAGTGCGAGGCCGCAAGGTGGACCGACGATCTGGTCAAGGTCGCGGGAAGCCGCTGGATGCGAGCAGCGCAGGACCGGTCGTCATGGAGATCTTTAAGGGAGGCCTATGTCCAGCAGTGGACGTCTTTCGGCTGATATGATGATAATGATGATGAAGTACGAGTCGGACTCAAAAAATCTAGCACAGAGTTACTGAAACTTCAACTAATGCAACTAATATTATGTGGTGATGCGGAAACCTCAGTGCGCGAGTCCGACTCGCACTTGGCCGGTTTTCTTATTTGTTGTTCAGTTACTTACACCACAGATTACCAGCCCTTGACTTGTATTCATATTTCTCAAAAGCTGAACTAATTCATATCTATGAATGACGCAATTAAATCTGCTCGCAAACTAATGGCTTCATAACTCAAGGCTTGAAGGATAGGATTAAAATTAATCGTTTGGGGTATAGATCTGGCACAAAACCTAGCTTTATCTGTACGACGATGTTTTTTCGATTTCAACATCAACTGTTTTCCATGTTCGTCCATCTTGAGAATGCAGTGAGTCATCGCTTTCCGCCGCTGGTAGCCCAGCCCCGTAACCAATCAGGTCGCTTAAAATTATAAAATCAAATGCACAATGACTAACTGAAGGCAAACCTTCGAAAAAAGCGGTTGTTTCCTCAAGTGTTACCTAAAAAACGAAAGAAAAAAAAATAAAAAATTAAACATAAATAATATATTTTATTTTTCATTTTAACTCCATTGTGAATACACCTTTACCCTACATTTGCATTACTTGTATTCTTACCATCACCATCACCTTATCTTTAGTGTAGCGACACACTTACAAAAATCCGAAGCGAATGTTCCGCGACTGGAAAATCTGTCAAATATGACACCAGCAGAAAGGCCATAGGGGTCCAGAAATAATCCGAAATTAGAATTATTCTTCTTTTGCGGTTGATGGGCTTACTCCTGACCTCGATCTAGCCCTCCTGAGGGCAGAGATGAGGTCGACAATGGAACGAGCTTGCCCAGAAGAAGCTTATTCACTCGCGACTTGTATAGATTCGGGTTATACGAACTCCGGAACACAGACGCTGGCAGAGAATTCCACTCCTTAGCTGTGCGCATTATAAAATGTTTCAAAGCGAATGTTTGGAATATCAAGCAAGTGTGGGTGATATCCTGCGGTGCGTCTGGACTGGACTTCCGATGGTAGAAGGGGGATGGCGGGATCAGCTCATGGAGCTATTGGAGTATGTTAGATACAGCAGTTAATTAGTACTACCTGGTCGACCGAGCTTCGCTCTATAACAGCCGCCTCAACATTAAAATATCATCGAGTGAGCAAGCTATGCTACCCGCCAACAGATGGCGCTATAAGGTTTCTGTCTACAACGCGGTATTTTTAAAAAATGCTTAAACACAGGGAAAACTATTTTTCCCAGACATGAGACCTAACTATGTCGATTTTTCGCCCCCGAAAACTCCCGTATGGTAAGTTTCATCGAAATCGTTAGAGCCGTTTTGGAGAAACCGATAACAAATATATATACAAATATTGCTCGTTTAATAGTATAGAATTCTATAAGAATTTACTTCGAATGAATACAGCTGAGTCCTGTTGTCTTTACAGTAATTATACCGACCTAGTATAAGGTTATAGTTCATTGCGTCACGATTGATATTATTATGAAAGATAGAAACCCCTAAAATCCATTGTATATTCCTTCGAGGAACTACGACCTATATTCTAGTCTAGTTGTAATAATATTGCCAGGCCCTGGCAACAGTGCTGCCATGTCTTGTACGAGCCATATTGAATAATTAATGCTGGTATACCAACATGATACGTCTCACTGAATCTCTGTACTTGTACGATCAATACGGTACCTAACTAACTAAGCAGAATGTAAAAAATTGTCACAAGATAGAACTGAACGAAATTTCTGAACAAAAGATCGTAAGAATACTTTTTTAATCAAACTCTTACGTTCTGGGGGGCTATGGCGGTAGCCGAAACATGTCTACGGGAGTACGCAAATGTAAGATCGGACTTGTGTATATAATAAAAAGCTATCCAGGCCAGGGACTATTCTTCAATATCAGCGGGTGATAAAATATCACTCAATTTCAAAATCACAAACTTTTCACAAAGTGAAGAGTGACAGTTGTTAAAAATACAGCAGTGTATGTTAGATTTCATATTTTTTAATTACTTTTAACAGTTTATCAGGGTGCAATTAAATTTTCAGTCTCAAAAGTGATATTTTATCGACCGGTCATATGCAAGAATTGGACCTTTTTGTGGATGCCCATCTTTTTGCTACGTTCTAGTGTTATTTTAATTTTAATACAACATTATAGTAATTTAAACGAAGATAAGCGTCTGTGTGGTGCCGGCCTTATGAACAAGAGGATGGGCAGCAGCATCTTTCTGTGTGTCGTACCATCTTACATACAGCGGTCACCAACAACAGCGGCCACTAGACGCAACGCTACACGGGTAATGGTAGCTTTTTTACAAAAAAAAATATTGTGTAAACTGAGTAACTTCCGCTGTAGCTAAGAGGAAAAAAACTTGACTTCCTGTTGGCAAAAAAATAACTTTGCTTCCTGTTATAAGAGAGTATAATTTAACACTTTTCGTAAAGGAAACCGTCAAAGGCTTTGAGGAAATTCTGGAGGCATAAGGGGTCGTAAGATCACGTTGTTGGGATTGCTGCCATTCTTACTTGATTAAATAATCTCATCTAACTCAACAACAGCCTCCATGGACCAGTGGTTAGAGCGTTCAGATCCGGAGGTTTTGGGTACGATTCCCGGTGAGCACAGCGTCAACAATAAAATAGTACATTAAGATACACGTGCGCTATTTTGGATATTACGGCCGAGGCTCAGAAATTGCAGCCCGAGCCGCAGGCTAGGGTGTAATGGAGCCGAGGGTGTAATCACCAAAGCGCACAAGCTTCTTTCGACGTTTTTCAACACATTTGCGAATAAAACCGAATCAAATTCGCTTACCTTTTTGCGGTTTGGGTTGCAATTCTTGAGCCTCCATTTTTCGTTCAATACTTTTCAACATGGAAAAAATACACCACAAAGAGCTAGGTTTATACTTATTCGCCAGCTCATTGAAATAAGCCAAAAACACATTCTCTGAAAACGAATTGGCATTTTTGCTGTTCTTCCATTCAATGAACTTTTAGTAGGCAAAATTGTATTTTGCCTTTGATTTTGCTGGAAGGAGACTCTCACTTGCATTTTGGGCCCCAATAATTATTTCCTGTGGGGTTAAATTAAGGTCTTCTTCATTGCTTGAAACCAACGACGACATTGTTCGTTAGTAACAAAAATCAAAGCAAATGAAAATACTTCTGAAAAATGGCACGCGGAATTCTTGTTGTGCGCGCATTTCTTTTTTCAAATGAGGAGCTGTGACGAAGCAGTGGCAATGCTCCCAAACAGCGTAGTCATTGTCAAATTTAACTAATCTCATGCAACAAACTGTTTATATATTATATTTTCATCAACATTAGGTATATATTTACGAAAATGTCGTACATATTTTAGACATTAGAACTCCTTGCTCTTTGTTAATATAAAAAAAAATTTAATAACTGGTGCTGTAATATATAATGAGAAAAGCGCGTTTTTAATAAGCTGGATTATGGACCTAAATACAGTGCAAATAGAGCTGTTTTATGAGCAACTGTGTTGAAAATTTCTTAATGAACCTCCCTCAGTTCGGTTAACAAACAAACAAACCAATTATGAGTAAATCAACCCATTTTCCAACAAATTTCAGTTTTTCATTTTGGTTGTACTCGTATGACAGCTACCCTCAAAATGAGAGCCAGCGAGAACCACTGAGAATTCTTCCATGGATTTGCATGAAAACCCTAAATTCGTTTATCGGACTATTCGTTTATCCACTAGGCCAAAGCGTGACGGACAGACCGACCGACCGACGAACATTTTTAGGAGACTAGCTGTTTGAGTGAGAGGAACACATTTTTGAGAAAACTACAAAAACTTCTTTTATTCACGAATAATAGTACATTAAGATGCACGTGCGCTATTTTGGATATTACGGCCGAGGCTCAGAAATTGCAGCCCGAGCCGCAGGCGAGGGCGTAATGGAGCCGAGGGCGTAATCACCAAAGCGCACAAGCTTCTTACGACGTTTTTCAACACATTTGCGAATAAAAACGAATCAAACTCGCTTACCTTTTTGCGGTTCGGGCTGCAATTCCTGAGCTTCCATTTTTGTTCTCACAATAATTTTCAACATGGAAAAAATACACCACAAAGAGCTAGGTTTATACTTATTCGCCAGCTCATTGAAATACGCCAAAAAACCATTCTCTAAAAACGAATTGGCATTTTTGCTGTTCTTCCATTCAATGAACTTTTCGTAGGCCAGAATGTATTTTTCCTTTGATTTTGCTGGAAGGAGACTCACTTGCATTTTGTGCCCCAGTAATTATTTCCTGTGGGGTTAAATTAAGTTCTTCTTCATTGCTTGAAACCGACGCCGACATTGTTAGTTAGTCACAAAAATCAAAGCAAATGAAAATACTTCTGAAAAATGGCGCGCGGAATTCTTGTTGCGCGCGCATTTCTTTTTTCAAATGAGGAGCTGTGACGAAGCAGTGGCAATCCTCACAAACAGCGTAGTCATTGAAAAAGTATAAAAACTTAAAAATTATTGCTTACAAAATCAATAAATGTTAATTTGTTGTCAAATTTAACTAATCTCATGCTACAAACTGTTTATATATTATATTTTCATCAACATTAGGTATATATTTACGAAAACGTCATAAATATTTTAGACATAGGAACTCCTTGCTCTTTGTTAATATAAAAAAAAAACAAAAATTAAATAACTAGTGCTGTAATATATAATTAGAAAAGCACGCGTTTTTAATAAGCTGGATTATGGACCTAAATACAGTGCAAATAGAGCTGTTTTATGAGCAAATTTGTTGAAAAATAACTTTCTCGCTCCGCTCGAAAGTAGTAAGTCTTTCTTTACCTATAAAATATGTTTGATTTTTATTATTCAGATAAAAATGTTAATCTTTGTAACATCGGTCCGGTGGCGGACTTCTTTGTACCCAATGATATTACAATTTTTGTTTGTACCTCTTTTTTTGGTCGTCTAACTATTGGCGGGGTATGCCAAAAAAACATTGTTTTTCAACTTAATTTCTTCGGTAAAGTAGTCCAGTAGGTAGTAGTTGGTTCTTTGAGTAAGACTAAAATTTGGACCGATCTCAATCAACAGGTACAGCACTAAGGAAATCAATGAAAAAATTCCGTCTTCCAGGATAAGTATCCATTTTAACATTCTGCATCCTGACATACGGCCGGCAAGTCACCAGCATGTCACTGAGCTGTCATTTACTGTCATTGACTGAAGATTTGATATAGGTCTGACAACTCCTTGGGTCTGACAGATTTTGCCGCAAGGGACTATCAGAAATCTCGTAGCGCGTATTTTGAAGATTACGTTGACAATGAAGTATGGCGAAAGTTTTTTTTGGCATCCATTAAATTCCTACAAACTTCTTACCTTGCTTCTGAATTTTCTTTCTCGCAATCTTGATGTGGCAACAATTTTTGTAATTTCAAAGTCTTTTGCAACTCTTCCACCTTGTATAAATTGATTAAAGAAATTAACACAAAAATTTTTTTACTTGCGAAATTTTCGAAATAAAAAATCATGATAAACTCAAAAAAAAAATCATACTGTACTTATGTAAATCCTTATGATGCCGGCTAAATATGTACAGGGTGTTTGGGACGATCAAAGATTTCGGACCTCCTTGCTTCGCTCGGAATAGATACCTTGCTAATTTATTTTACTATGGGATGACATCTGCCAACATGTCCCAACATTTTATGTCAAACTATCAGTGATCACTAGGAAATATTCAAAATAACCCGTCAAATCCATAGAACGACGCCTTCGCTATCTTGTGACGAATTATTTCTTTAATCCTCCTTCTAAGTACCCTTATTTTTCTGTGGGGACGATGTACCTAAAACTAAAAGGACTTACTCAGTAGACAAAAAGTAGAAGACCAAGGCTGCAAGGCTTCGCTGGCTCGGCCACGTGGAGAGGATGGGAGAAGATCGGGCTACCAACAGAGCTTACGTGGGACGACCGAGTGGAAAACGACCAGTCGGTCGTCCCAGGTACAGATGGGGTGACGAAGTTCGGAAAGACCTGGATGCCCTACAAAAAGCCGATTGGTAAGAAGCGGCGCAGAACAGGGCATGGAAAACTCTTGTGTTGGAGGCTAAGATCCTTTTGGGGTCGATAGCGTAGTAAGTAGACAATGATTTTTAAAAGACGCGTGAGTCTTATTTTATGGAGTTTGAGAGTTGTAGAGACTCATTCAAGAATAATTCAAATTGACATATTATTATGTTTAATTTAAAAGAGCGCGTGGGTTTTTTATTATCTTTCCCCTTGGCGCCACTTTGTTTGTGAAGCGACGTAAATTTAACGACCGATTGCCAAAATATTTGAAAAAGTGAAGTGAAGTGACCTTTAATCAGTGGATGTCAAAAAGCTAGTGCACATCTGTGGATCCCATCACATGACTTTTCACAGACTGCGTTTTACCACTCAGGTTTAGGACATAGGTTTAGTCTAATTTATTTGACTGTGATCTGTCTACTCTAGTAGTCTAGTTTTATTAAATCTTTCATTTACCTATGTAGCTCTGTAAATAATTATTTTATCGTAATTACAAAAAAGTTATTTTATAATTAATTCGTAAAAAACTTAGGCTAATTACGTTTCCTATTAGGTGAAATTACTTTCCAAATCTCCATCAAAAAGAGATCAATAAAGGGTCTTAATATAGTTCTTTCTTTCCGATCATTAAAGTTAAGCCACGTCGCTTCAGGCTAGAAATCGTTTGGGTGACCGTTAGTGTAACGGCGAGAACGTTTTCCGTTTTTTAAAAGGCACGTTTGAGCTTTGGGTCACTAAGCCATGTCAGAGGCCATTTGGCAGGCAAAGCTCTTGACAGTGGTCAGGCTTGCGTAGAGAAAAAAGGATATAAAGTGTTGTACCTTTAGTTTATCTTCCGTTTCTCTTTGCACCAGTAGGAAAGGAAAAGCTAATTTGCTTTGAAAAAAAAAAAAAAACAGCCAGATCATGACATTTTCATTCATTCATTCATTCCTTTATTACTTGCCTCCATGAGTCTTATACTTATCTTATATCTTATAAGTCTTATGACTAGTGTAAAGTTCTACATGAAACACTGTTTGGGCATTATGCAATATTACACCATTTTGTATTGTACTGAGGCTATCATCGCAGAATAAATAATAAATAAATGGTTTACTTCATATCAAAAATAGTTGAGAATTATACCAACAAGTTCCGCCAAACTATAAAAAGTTAATAATACAGAACGGACACACTCCGCCCCCCGCAGCATCCACCCCCTCACCCCTGCGACCCGCCAGTGAGATTTCCGTGGTTCGTATTATCGCACGTGCGTGCACTTCTGTCAATTTTAGATTTTGGTTGTCACTCTCGTTGTATGTATTGTGCGAAGAGGGATATTTTCTGTCCCTTTCTGAGATACTATCGGCCAATGTCTGTCTGTAACGTAGTGTATTATGGCTATTATGTTCGTTATAATCCTCCCGGTCAAGAATCGACCCGACTTACCCTCAACTCAAATCAGAAGGAAAGGCAACGACTATCGAATAGCTGAGTTTTAGCCGAGTTCCTGATGCAACGTGCTGCGCATGCGCTAAGTTATACTTAGGGTTGAGTCGCGACTATAAATTCGAGCCGTAGTGTATTATGGCTTGACGAAGCTTATGACCCTAGATTTCAGGATTCGGAGAAATCGGAGAAAAATATTCTTCTAGGAAACTGGCTTTAATAAAATTGTTTTAAGTAAAGCGGCGATGTTTCGGTATTTAATTTGAAAGTTCTTGGGAATAGCTCATGATATTAAAAGGTAAGTATGAATAAAATAAACTAGTCCGTTAACTCGATAACCTACATTGGAGCGGCACAATAGTAGTGTTCCTATTATTATTATGGTTGCGGAAAAGAATATTACTTCAGAAATTCTTTTATAACTTCAGAAATTGAATCTATCTTTGTACCCAATTTCATCAAAATCGGTTCAGTTGTGAAAGCGTAACACATAGACGGACAGAGCTACTTTTGCATGGGAACGTATTTATTGACTTCTAGAGTGTATGTAATTGAAAAAACCGGGCAAGTGTGAGTCAGACTCGCGCACCGAGGGCTCCCTGCCCCTAAGGTAAAAAAAAAATTTGCAAACAACAAAGATAAAATATATTTATTGTATTGCAGTAGTATATTAATATTATAAGTATATTGGCACACTACTACAGTTTTCATTCAAACTTTCCTGCATGCAAAGGTTGTCTGGAAGAGATCGCTCCTAGCGATAAGACCGCCTTTGTCACCCTAGATTTAAGAGTCTCCTTTTATTGTTAATGTGTTTTGTGTGTGACAATAAAGTATTTATCTATCTATCTATCTATCTATAAAATAGCTAGATGTACACAATAAAAATAGTAGTTTGCCTTAATATAATACATAATAGTTTTGCCAAGTAACATCTAAGCTAGGAAGAACCTGTGTTATAGATGTTAGTAATCCGAAAAATGTAAATTAGGCTTTAGGACAATCAACGGAGCGGTACGCGTAAAAGTGTATTAAATGCGTGCCAGTCTGACTCGCACTTGACTGGTTTTTATTTTCCAAATAAGGGCGCGAGGTAGACAAAAGAAAAGATGGATGGACTGTGAGAAAGATGATATGAGAAAGAAAGAGATAACGGCCTATAGAGAGAGATGGAAGTGATTGACGTATTACGCCAACCCTTTAAATTCACGAAAGTATATCAGAATACACAGGAACTCCTTACGCCCTTGCAGTTAAGCCCCTATATATACCTACAGGGTGAAGCCTTGTTCAAGGTCAGACGGTGTGGTGCTGCCCCCTCCTCCCACCCACCCTGTATGTATATCGTCAGAATAGGTTCCCGGAAATTGCTCCAAAGTCATATTTACCCCACACACAGAAATAACAACTGATTTCTGTACGGACTTGGCTATAAAAAGGCTTTAAAATATGTTTTTTTTTTAAGTTTGTGAAAGAAAACATAACATTGGATTATTAAGAGGAAAAAATCTATTAGACTAAACTGCATTTCTAAAAAAATTAGTCGAATATGTCTATTTTATCAATGAAAATCAAAAGATTGTGTGTTCTTTCCTGGTCGCCACTTTGTTTAACTGGCGTCATTTAGAGAATGATATGAACAAAGAAAATTTGGGCCTTTTTATGTGTCGATGGCAAGCGTCATATTTTCTTATCATGAACTTCATTTTTTGTTTGTTACTATAATTGCTTTCGAAAATCTTAAGTAAGGCCCCTTAGCTTATAAGAAAAATGCTCTACTGCTCATAATCATGGACATGTGAATCAGATAGTAACTATTAACTATGAGAAAATACTGCTGTCTCTTTCACAAGTCAAATACTTGGATGGTTTCATGTGTTACTTGAATTTTCTTTACATTACGTTTTCATTGCGTGCTCATGTAGGGTGAATTTCTATCAGAGCTTTGTGAGCTGGAAAAATTATAACCAATAAGATTGCACCATTTTCCTAAATTAAATGGTTTATATAGTAACATGTAGATGATAGGTACAAAATGTAGAGTGCCATATATCTAACCTATATTTCAGCATGCAAATTTCTTTTGACATAATTAAATGAATTAAATTAAAAAATTAAATTACATTACAAATTTATGCGTCAAACAATATCAATAATGTCACAAAGTTGTACTCAAAACTGTTAAATATTAGGTTGTCATAAAATTATCAAATAAGTCTTTGAACATGTTCCAAGTACTCTTTAACCGAATAGAAGCATTTCAATGTTAACCACTATCTCAACTGGGATTGAAAACTTCGTAGTGGCATGGTTTTTAGTTTTTCTGGTAAATGATTATAGATCTTAACTGACATTGCGTAACAGTTTAAACTACATATATTAAACTTGTCAAATGCGCTGTCAAATGGAGCAATCCTATTTTATGGGATTTTCCAACTCACAGCGTAGCTCCAAAGATAACTTTGTACTGGTGAAAATTCAGCCTTAGGCTGAGCGCAGCACAGTACAGTATTCTATTTGATTTCTATCCTTCAGCTTTCTTGGTAAAAAGCGAGAAAAATACATGTTATGTCATGCGCCGCATTATTTGCGTTCTGGCATACGCGCAGCCTTCGTTCTCCACCAAACAGTTCTCTTTATAGTGCTATTTTTGTATGAAAATTTATAACGGAAAATTATCTGTATCTGGTTTAATCGATGCCCGCTGAATTTGAGTAAATAAAAGCTGTTGAAATTTGAAAAAAAAAAATCATAATTTTTGTTTTTAAGGTTTCATAGGGATAATATCCAAATTTATCGATCGGAGATTGAAAAACTAACTTGCATTTATAATGCAGCAATCTACACCAAAAAATATCCTAATTTCGTATCTCCGTCGCCGTCTGTCTTATATGTCTTAGACGTCTCTTTCGTGTAGAAATGCAGTTTTCACTTGCACTCACGCGATGCAGATTCATCTTTCGAAGATTGCATCTCTATTAACATTGTTTAGGAAGTTTTTAGTAATTCGATCAGAAAAATGAATAACATGGTAAAAAAAATATTAGAAACTAACTGATATCCGTGATTTTTAAGGAGGATTTTAGCGAAATATTTTCTTAAAGCTAAACAAGCATAGCAAATAAGCTCCTTGACCAAAGGGTAGCTGTGAATTAATATTGCAGTTAGTTCATACATTATAAGATTATTGTCCCGTGTGGTGCCGGCAAAGAATAGAACCAACCCATACTTTTTTTTATTTATTTTTTATGTCAAAAGTGGCTAAACGAGCAGGTGGGCCACCCGATGGTAAGTGGTCACCACCGCCCATGACACCCACTGTGTTATTGGTGAAATAATTTGACACTAATAAGACAGCAAAGCGCGTTACCCACCCTGAAAACTGGGATGGTATGTCTCATGTGCCAGTAAGTCGACATACATACATACCCGTAGGTGTCTTAAGAGGCGACTAAGGGTTAACTGGAGGATGGGCAGCAGCATCCTTCTTTGTATCTTAAATCTTACTTACTGCGGTCACCTACAACCGCGGTCCATGGTGACAGCCGTAACGCTAACAAGCGAGGTGACTATGGTACTTCCCCTCCACATTTTTCCAGCAAAAGCTAGAATTCTGGAGGGAGCTCCCTGTCCTGTAGTAGACGTTTCATGGGATGTTATGATGATGATGATGAGATATAAGATTACTTACTTATATTAATGATGTTTTGATAAATAAATTAACTTGTTGCTTTAAAGGCTTTATTTTTACATTAATTGTAATAGTGTTCTTTTAATTATTTCCAGGTAAGTTCCAATTTCTAAAGTTAACGAGCATGTGGTGTCGATTTAAGGTAAGTACCTATTTGTTTTTACTTTAAAATCTTAATGTAGTTACAATTTACAGAAACGTATAAGATTCTTCTTCACCTTAGACATAGTTATGTAAAAATTATGATGCATCGAAAGATTTTATCTGAAGTACCTAGGCGACTGAGCTTCGCTCTATAATAGCCGCCTCGATTTTTCCCAGACATGAGACCTAGCTAGATCGATTTTTCGCAGCTAAATCGTTAGAGTCGTTTTAGAGAAACCGATTACAAATATATATCCAAATATGTATCCAAATATGCACACAAATATTGATCGTTTAATAGTATACAATATTCATATTTATATATTTAGTAATAACAGTTATTACATTTATATTCAAGATGGCAGAGGGAAAAGTCAAAGGCAGCCAAATTTTGATAATCTACTCTCAGTTTCCATAAATACCTACGACTTTTTTTATTTACAACCTTATTTTCCCTAAAACATCATTCTAATTGAATAATCTTAATGTTTAATACTACGTAATACTTATTTAGTCAAACAACCTAAACAGAAACCTTTTCGTATATTCTTAAAAAGCCACGTTTGTAACTAACTCCATAAACCCTTGCTATAAGTTATCCCACCTAGACTAGGAACAGTTATATCTACGAGTATCAACAAATAGGACAAAAAAGCCGCACAGTGGGCAGCGGAGCGTGGGAATACAGTCACAAGGCCGCGATGCATCCACTGAGCAAAAGGGCAGCTGATGCACACTAGTGCAGTAGAGTTGTGATAGAAACTCGTTTTGTACGTTGATGGAAAACGATGTTTGAAATTGGTTTTGGTGATGACTGGATCGTGATTTCGGAGTCATTGTAATTTACCGTAGTTTCCAATACACATTACCAACTAGGAGCTAAAGTAAAGTCTAGAAATGGTAAATCTTAAAATTTACAGTGCGACTCTGGATTTACTTAGCAAATTGGAGCGGTTGCAAAATTTGTGCATCAGATTTATCTTTGGACTGCGCAAGTTCGATCATGTGTCCGAATATCGCACTCGGCTTAAATGGCTGTCTATCAGACAGAGACGTGACGCTCGCGTGCTGAGTCTAGTTTATAACATCCTCAACAACCCTGCCTCCCCCCGATACCTTTCTGAGCGCTTCCGTTACCAAGGGGCTGACCATACGCGCACTTTCCGTTCTACGTCTGATAACGTCTTGAGGGCGCCGTTCACTCGGTCGGGATATTACAAGGACTCATTTACAGTTAGGGCCACTTACTTGTGGAATGCTTTGCCACAGGACATTCGGAACTCCAAAACGCTTAATACGTTTAAAATTAAAGTACACGAGCACCTCCTTTCTCAAACTGTTTGCAATTAGCTTTATAAATAATGATCTATTGATAATATGTACGAGTATGTAGTATGTATTTAGTATTGTATATTTACGTATATGTATGTTGTTATATATGTATATATATATTTATTATATTATTAATGTATGTATTTATTAAAGTATTATTTAACTTTTTAATGTTATTATTATTATTATTTTGTATTCTTAGCATAAGCTTTATTACTTATATAATTATTCTCACCTTGTTACACTGCACTTCCTACTCGTTCACCTTCTTTGGATTCCTCTTCCCAAAGGTTGTATGGAAGAGATCGCTTACAGCGATAAGGCCGCCTTTGCCCACTTTTTGTATTTTTTTGTTTTAATTTGTATTTGTTTTTTTTAAGGTGTGCAATAAAGTGTTCATCTATCTATCTATCTATCTACCTATAGTCCCTACCGAATTGTAATAAGAACGGTACAAAGTGTTAAGTGTCAAGCTTGATAGCTCTTGACTGTACCTTTTATTATTTAGTACCAGAAGATTTAGATTTTGAAGGTGGTAGGGCTTTTGTGGAAAGTCCGTCTGGGGAAGTACCACCCCCTTGCTTTTTTCTGCCGTGAAGCAGCAGTGTTCGCACTGCTATGTTTGGTTTGAAGGGCAAAGGAGCCAGTGAAATTACCGGCACATGAGAGATACCATCTTATTTCTCAAAGTCAGCAACTCGCTTTGCTGTTTTATTAGTGTCAAGATATGCCATTAATAAGACAGTGGGTGCTATGGGCGGTGGTGACCACTTACCATCAGGTGGCCCACCTGCTCGTTTGCTCACTTGTAACATAAAAAAAAAAACCAGGAAGCCCATTCTTAAAAGTCACCGGGAAAGATTTTCGAGATTTTAAAAATTAACATAAGCCCTGTTAAACCCCTCAAAAGTAAGAATAATTTTTTGTTATTTATAAAATAATCTTCAGTTTTATAATTACTATCATAATAATTTGCGTTTTATGAGTTTATCGTGACTTTTTTAAATTTTAAAATCACCCGGTGACTTTTAAGAATTGGCCCCCTGGGCGATCGAGTTTTTTTGGTTATTGTAATCTTAACCAAAACCCACTAACAGATGGCGCTGTAGTTTTTCTGAAACGCGATATTTTCAATAAACGCTAAAAAAACGAAGAAATAAAATTTTCCCTGAGATAGCACGTGGATAGCACCTAGCTAAATTGATTTTTTGTCCCCAAAAACCTCATAAAAAAACTTATACTAAATTTCAACGAAATTGTTAGTATACAAATATTGCTCGCTAATAGTATAGGATTTAGGAGCGGTTCTGTCTCACTCCAGGCAGGACAAATGCTTCCCTCTCTCCTTCTACACATCCATGTTTTAAGCTAGCGCTTGCCAAATTCAATGCTTCTTTAAATCTCCACTTTCTATTGGTTGGCAAAAAAGTGGTTTTTACAACTGCATGAGTAACGTAGTAACTAATAATCTCCTATTAATATTCTGTCGTATGATATTTAATGTAAAAAAAATATATAAAAAAATTGTAAGAAAATATCAGGTTTTATTTATACAAAATATCTTTTTCGAAATTTAACTAATTTCATTTTTATTTTATTTATTTATTTTTTATTTATTTATAGCCTTTTATTTTTTATCGGAAAAGAATCATTTTACAGCAGCGTAGTTTTTTAACAAATTGTTTCGGCAAGATAGCCATGGATTTTCAACCATGGTCCCGGTAATAAGTTCCATTTAAATTGCAGAATAATCCCCTTCCAAGAATATGTTGTGTTTCCAGCTATCATGTAAATATATTTTTCATCGAAGCTATCAAGAAAAGGTTCCTGCGTTTTGTTTACAAACAAAGATATGGGTACTACCCCTTTATGTACCCAACGAAGTTCCTACAAGGAACTTTAATGTACAACTCCCTTGAAACGAGGCGACTCTATGACCAGGTTATTACAGCCTGCAAGCTATTGCGTGGCCGCCTCGATGCACCGGAACTGCATAACCAAGTATGCCGTTTCCATGTGCCGGATAAATATACTAGATTTCGTTTGGGATCTCTGCGCCTGTTTGCTGCACCTAATGCCCGCACCGTTGCGAGACAATACTCTCCAGTCAGTCGAGCCATCAAAACTCTGAATGAGCTCCTCATCTGTCAACCTCAATTGGATGTGTTTGTGGATGATTGGTCTAATTTAAAAAGGAATGTTTTGAACATTTGTGAAGACAATTGATATGAAATTTTCTCTATTATGCGTTGATTTATGTAATAATTGTATTTACCAACTTTTACCTTTGATAAAATGTAACGTTTTGGCTAGTCTGTAAGTTACGTTTTTGTAGAATAAATAAATAAATAAATAAATCACTGCCAAGATTAGATAGACTTAATAATCTACGTAATTACGTGGACTTTCGTCTTTACGCTGACTGCCGCTGGTAAAACAGTGAGTTGTAAACAGTAGCTCTAGGAGTTAGAACACTTCCATTCACAAACTTTCGCTTATCTATGGAGCTGCACTAGTATTTAGTAACTATTATTTGTAATAGGGAGTGTAAACGGAAGTGTTACATAGCTTAAAATTGAAACAATTTGAAGTTTGACTAAGTTACCGGAATAGCCAAGAGTAGTAAAATAGCAAGACGTAGTCTAGTAGAACGTAGTAAGACGTAGTAGTATTGGTCATTGCAAAGAGATGGTTATTTGTGTCATAGTTTGATGTATAAAGATAAGAGATCTAATCTAGTACACAGTGCCTTAACGAAGAAATTCATTACAATCAGTCATTAAAAGAAGTTTCTATTTTCGTTATCAAAAGTGCAGGACAGATCTTTTTTTTCATTACCTATCTTACTATATTTTTCCGGATTTCGTTAAGTGTTTCAAGAAGTACTTATTTTCGATTTCCTTCTCCATCCATCAAATCAGTTTTCTATTCAAACAATAACAAAATATAACAAGTATCATACTATGTAATCCAAATTATTAAAAGCTCATCTCTAGTATTCCGTGTTTTGCTAGTGGCAAAACGACACTAGCGTCTAGCAATCAAGTGCAACACAAACTGCATTGCATGTGTGTGCAACTTGCATCTGTGTGCACTGAGGAAGAAAGCGCATTCTGCGATACGGCGAGGGAAACTTGACATTACAAGGTATATAGTGGGAGATAGGCTAAGGATTCGTCTGGAGATAGGTCTTGTTGTTTTTTTAGGGTTCCGTAAGTACCTCAAAATAAAAAAAAACGGAACCCTTATAGGATCACTTTGTTGTCCGTCTGTCTGTCTGTCAAGACCCTTTATCTCACGAACGGGTAGAGGTATCAGGTTGAAATTGATAACGAATATTAGGGTCTATAAACCACACAAGATCTGAAAATTTCAATTTTTTACATCGATGCAATCAAAGATGGCTTTTTATGTCCTCATCTCCATACATTTATGCAAAAAAGCAAAACCTACAGGGTACATCCCGTTGACCTAAAATTATGAAATTTGGCAAGAAGCTAGGTCTCACAGTACAAATAATGGGAAAAGTCTAAAATCATCAAATATTTCATTTTTTCTCACAACTAATAGTAACCACTTAAGGTGAACTCCCGTTTTAAGAACGTTTCTATAAAAGAGGGGTCAAGTTGGATGGTCGCGAAGTTTTTAAAATCAAAGAGCAACAGCTTTTAGTATATCATATGGTAGATAGGTACGGAACTCTTGGGGCGCGAGTCCGACTCGCACTTGGCCGGTTTTTATGGTCTTACTTACTTAGTTAAATACATTTTACTTGCTACGCCGTAGCAACAATTTACATTCAAGGCACAAATGTAGCGTTGTTTACCTTTCCGAATTTTTAACAATCTATACTAGAAAGAGATACAAAATTGATTGTTTCTTTATTCTAATGATCTCTGGAACTAGTTTACAAAGCATTATCATATCATATCATATTTATTGCATTATCACAATTAACGATATACATGCTTATATAAGAGTTAACACAGATTTCAATAATTTAACTGTGACACCCCGTTAGGGCATAGCAACATTGAAGAGGACTCTACTTATTTTTCCAACGTAGCTAACTTAACTAATTTCATTTTATAATCAAAATTAAATATACTTACTATATACTTGACTAACATAACATAGAGTTAAGTTATGATAAATTTAACTTTTAAATTTGTAATTTCAGTAATTGTAATCAAGTCTGAAGAAAGTGCACTAGATTTTTTACCAGGGACTCAATTCTTGAATAAGTATCACCAGGTGATAAAATATCATTCAAAAAATTTATTGTTCTTTTCAAACGTTTATATTGATGTTTATCCTATACCATTCAACGAGCAATATTTGTATATCTATTTGTATAAGTATATATTTGTAATCGGTTTCTCAGAAACGGCTCTTACGATTTCGATAAAATTAACATACGGAAGTTTTCGGGTCTCATGTCTTGGAAAATTCTTTTTCCCCGTGTTTTTAAGCATTTTAAAAAGATACCGCGTTTTAGAAAGAAACCTACAGTGCCATCTGTTGGCGGGAAACATAGCTTGCTCACCCGATGATATTTTAAAAAGCTCGTTCGCCCAGGTCCTTAGGTATACATAATTTAATTTTACTTTTAAATGTTTATCAGAATAAATATGAATTTTAAAGTTTCAGCTGTGAAATTTTATTACTTGGTGATACTCAGGAATTGAGTTCCAGAACGATTCTGCGTTTCAGTCACTCAAATACGTTTGAATTTTCTATTTCGAAGACATTTAACTAATTATTCATCTTATAGGTTACAAATTTCATACAAAACGTATTTATGGTTACTGTTTTGTTTGGGGTTACAGACGCACCGCAGCATATCACCCACACTTGGTTGATATTCCACACATTCGCACAAAGCGCTTTGAAACATATTTTATTATGCGCACGGCTAAAGAGTGGAATTATCTGCCTGCGTCTGTGTTGCCGAGTTCATATAACCCGAATCTATTCAAGTCTCGAGTGAATAGGCTTCTTCTGGGCAAGCAAGACTAAATCGAAGTCTAGAGTAAGCCCATTGAAAATAAAATAACGGTTCAGTAAACCCCTTTGGCAAGGTTGGAAAATATCAAAGGTAACCAAAGATTTCGGACCTCCTTCTTTCGCTCGGTATAGAAACCGTACAAATTTATTTTACTATGGGGTGACAACTGCCAGCATGTCACTTTGCTATACAATGTGACATCATCATCGATGATTAGGAAAAATTAAAAATAACCCTACCAAATTAATAGAACGACGCGATCATTGCATTTACAAAGATAATAGGGTTATGTTATTTGTTGTGACTTTACATCACACATCCCTAACTTCTGACGAATGAGCCGGTTTAAAAAAAAGAAAAACTATTTTTAATTTTCTTGATAGATAGCGTTGTTGTAGGAAAATTTAACTGTCAAATTATTTTTCCTATCTGTTGTAAGTGTTGCCTAAAGAGGTTTATTTAATTCACGCTTCATCTATGACAGATCTATTTTAAGTTCTTTAGCAACTGTCTTCAGAGCCATCTATCGACACCTTTGAATACTCAGTTGACGCTTAACTGCGAAACCGGCTCATTATTTCCTTAGTCCTACATCTACAGCGTGAATTTGTGTTGGTTTCGCACCCGGAGCCCAGTGATTCTGCTCATGATAACGAGCAACTTTCCCGAAGAAAAAAAATTTTTACTCGAAAAAATTTTTTCGACTCTCCATAGTAAAGTGGTCACGTGATCGACTCATTTTGTATGGGGAGGCGAAAAATTTTTTTCGAGTAAAAAATTTTTTTCTTCGGGAAAGTTGCTTGTTTTCATGAGCAGAATCACTGGGCTTCGGGTGCGAAACCAACACAAATTCACGCTGTATAACCCTTATTATTCTAATGGTAGAACTGAGACAGCTCTGCTCATCTTTTTTTGCTAACTTCTATCGAACGTTTCTATTTAGTAAAAATGGTTCCTACACTACACTAATTTATACGACAAAAAGAAAAAACCAAAATTAGCAGACTTGTATTTTTTTTTTTTCACCTCGTCTTAGGATCACAGCTCGTATGTACCACGCTTGCGCTTGCGCCGGCACCGCTGCACTTGCGCTGGTGAACTTGGAACAGTTCTGAGCACTATTATTATCGTTTCCCTTTCGCGCGAGGAAAGAAAAAGAGATAGAAAGCTGCGCACGAGTGGAGTAGGCTAGTTGTGTGTTACCGCAACTAAGGGAAGGCTATTTGTAACATGCTTATAACATAGTAGGACGAATAATTGTAGTTTTTCATTGTAATATTTAAATTGCGCGTTGTTTTACTAAAAGCTTGAAACGGGAACTCACCTTAATTGGTTATGATTAAAACTACCCGTGGGTGTTGTAAGAGGTGACTTAGGCTTATGAACCGGAGGATAAGCAGCGGCATCTTTCTGTGTATCGTACCATCTTACATACTGCGATCACCAACAACAGCGGTCGCCAGCCGCAACTCATAAAGCGTGGTGACTATGGTAAATCCCCTCCTAAGTACCAAGCGTTTTTGCTGGAGTTCTGGAGGGAGCTCCCTGTCCTGCAGTGGATATTTCATGGGATGTTATGATGACTAGTGAGAAAAGCTATAATATTTAATAATTTTAAAATTTTTTATTTGCTTGTGATATGAGACCTAGCTTCTTGCCAAATTTCATTATTCTAGGTCAACGGGAAGTACCCTATAGGTTTTAGTTTGATAAATGTATGGAGATGGAGACATAAATGGTTGTATCTTCTGATAGTGTTGTCGTAGAAGCATGGAATTTTCACTGCTTGAAGGGTCTACGGACTTTAATATTTGATATCAATTACAACTTTTACCTTCACCTTCAAGTAGCTCTATAAGGGTTCCGTTTTTTTCCTTTTGAGGTACGGAACCCAAAAAATAAAATGGAAAGATTTCCTACGAATTTCTTAACTTTATTGGTAAAATACTATTCTCCTTTCAATAAAATATGTAGCCATCTCAGCAACAGTAATACTTGAAAATAGGCTTTTCAAATATTATCCTGCCGTATGAACAGTGGGTAATAACAAAGGCCAAGGCCGCCGTCTAGACCTCCACAGAGAACTAGGCCTCGTCAAAGCCTAATTACCTAACCTAGATCATATCATACAGTAGCTTATTCAATACTAAGTAGGTATTTAAGTATACACATTGCTTCACGAAACAACAAAGGCTTCAAAAGAAACGATATAATATATATTCTATATTACCATACACACCTTTGCTATCATCATCTATTACGTGTAGCGACACACTAGCGTCGGAACGATCCGCAACCACAAAGCAAATGTCACAAGTGACAAGCTTTGCGTTAAGTTCCGCCGTTGACAGAGAGTAACTGGTCATAACTGAGGCGGTATTTTGTAACTTTTATAGTTCAAAATTGCTACAATTTTTATCCAGTAAGTAATGAATTCTTCTAAGAACACAGTCTAATAATTTAATTTTTGTGATTTTTTTTAAATTGATATGTTTTAATGTGATTTTTATGTGATGAATTTTCAATACAATGTACTTTGTTAAGAAATAAATAAAATAATAAAAATAAAATAATAGACCACTACCAGACCACCTAGTATACGTTTTAATTTCTCACAACAACAAAAGCGCATCCCATAAATAACATTAATTGAACAATACGCCGGTTTCCAGATGGCATCGATAGCGCATGCGCAGTTTCCCCGCGGCGCGCGCGCTGTTTTTCTCTTCAGAACAATGTCATGATTGCGCGGTTTCCACTTTCAGTTTCGCTCGCGGACGTGGTACGCAAAAAAGACCCGATATGCGCTACCCGTTTGTTCTAGGTACAGTGCGCATGCACTTAGATACTTACTATTGAAAATGATTTCATTTTTTAACACTTCCTGTTTTCGGATAAATCTTCTAAGTAGAATATTGCAAAACACAACCACAACCAGGATTCGAACTTGCGTCTTCTCCGTCAGTACCGGAGACGCTTTTACCAACTAGGCTACCGTGGTCCTGCCTGATGTTGTCAAATTTGCGACCTCTATCGGGTGTAAGGGACGGTGTACCGAAAACTGGAAGGGCGTGCTCAGTCAACGAAACTGAACAACTTTCCCAAAGAAACATTTCTGGGAAATGAATAAAATTTTTGACCTCTCCATACAAATCGCTCACTCTGGTCGAACAGTTTGTATGAAGTGGTCAATTTTTTTTTTATTTCCCAGAAATGTTTCTTTGGGAAAGTTGATCAGTTTCGATGACTGAGCAGTTTCAGTATCAGTTTTCGGTACACCGTCCCTTGCACCCTGTATGCATTTTAACGTTGCTTTTGTGCTGCACTCTAGTAAGCATTTGCTGTACTAACTCAACTAGTCCATCGTTGCAGATATAGAATTCAAGTCGAAAATTGGTAACACATTGGAAAATACTACTACAAAAGCAAAATTTTGTGATTTTCTCCTTTGTAGATACTTACTATTTTTAATTAAATATATCTACTTCTGACTATTTCAAGGTACAAGAAAGTCTGACTTGTATTTATTATCGATCCGGTTGTCTCGAACAAAGACGACATTGCATCTTTCTTTAAGGGGCTGATAAGAGCTGAATTACCTCCCTATCGGGCCTGGCCACAGCTTTCAGCGGTGCGGGATGAGGTGCGGCGTGAGGGGCGGCGGGCGGTGCGGATTGCGGTGGTATGCCACAGCTCGACCAGTTGCGACCGCGGCGGCGTTAGCAGTGAACGTATTCAGAACAGCAACATAAAATAAAATGTCCCTATCAAAAGTGGCACGGTATTGCCTAGAATCAAGTGCGTTTTTAGCACAAGATATTATTCAATCTAGAATAGGAGCGCACCCAGTTAACCAAAAAAGGAGAGAACTTGGCGAATTTCACACTCATTATTACGAATACAGGAACTATCCCGATTTTTAAAAAATTGGTACTTACTAAATAAATAAATAAATACTTACCAGTACTACTAGGAAATTGTTGTTTTATTTCGTCCCACATTTTCTTTATAATATTCCTATATTTATGGTGTGGATGTTTTGACATCCATATTGCTGGTCTACTCAGAACTTCGCTGATGAATTGTTCAGTATCCATTATGTAATGTAAACGGTCAACGCGCGTTAAAAACAAAATTATTTGTTTTGGTCGCGCGTTGGCTAGTCCGTCCACTTGATGCCGCCGCGCGCGCCGCTTTGAGCTGTGGCCGCCTCGATACTCTCTAGTACATTTGTTTCGCTCGCACACCGCGCCGCCCGCCGCCGCCGCGCACCGCGCCAGTCAACCCGCGCCGCAAGCCGCGCCGCATTTCGCGCCGCGGCTAGCTGTGGCATACTTCGTACGTTGTCTAGCGTTTGTTTTCGGCGCTCACCGCTAGCCGCGCCGCTCGCCGCGCCGCAATACTGGCTGTGGCCAGGGGGTAACAAAGGGCAGAATGCGCGTGCTACAACGGAGCGGATTCGCGCTGTTTTACGTTTTTCGCTCATTTTTCTCAAAATATGTACCCATAATATTAATTACCAAATAGCTATATGATTATGCATAATGTATTGAATAATGTGTAAAAGTTTTGGCATCATAGATTAATGGGTACTTAAGAAAAACGGTTTAAAAGCAAAAAACAGAGGTAACTTTGGATTTTTTTTATGGCGTACGAAATATATTTAATCGTGTTTCGGAGTCGGCTATATTCTTGGAAAGATGCTTAATTATCACATAATTCTTTTTCACGGCCATATATTCATCACTTTTCGTAAAAAACCTGCTCAAGTGAAGCGTATTTAGCTCTTATCAGCCCCTTAAGGCTAAGAAGCAACGTTTGATGTGGTGCTGTCTGTACATTGGTTAGTTATTCCAAGGGTCTCGTTAGTAATTTAATAAAGATAGACCCTTTGACGCCTCTGCAGGAAGCTAAATCGAATTAGGTGAACATATTAATTCTCAGCACGGAAGGAGAACTAATCTATTAAGATAGTCTAGATGGCCTACTGAAGTCTGGGACTTAAGTAACTGTATTCAACAACTAGTCGAAATAATGTAGCTTGGTTTGAATGACAACAGGATAGAGCTATGCGTGAGAGCGGGACGGAGCGATACGTGTCTCTGTCTCTCCAATATCTTAGAAATCGCTTCATCCTGCCGAAAGACGTCCACTGCTGGACGTAGGCCTCCCCTAAAGAACTCCATGACGACCGGCCCTGCGCTGCTCGCATCCAGCGGCTTCCCGCGACCTTGACCAGATCGTCGGTCCACCTTGTGGGGGGCCTGCCAACGCTTCGTCTTCCGGTACGTGGTCGCCACTCTAGAACCCTCACGCCCCATCGGCCATCGGTTCTTTTTGCGATGTGCCCTGCCCACTGCCACTTCAGTTTAGCGATTCTCAGGGCTATGTCCTGCTGTCAATAATAATTGGGAATACCCAAAAGATATTGCTGAGGTTTGTCTGTTCGATGACCTGTAATTTTTGATGAAAGAAAAGAACTTTCTGCGAAAAGTTCCTTTTTACAATATTACAAAGTCATCACATTTTTCAAACTGCTAACATTAATTGTTAATTCTGAGAAAATTCCTTTCAGACGTTCCTATCTTTTTTGTTGGCCTAAGTAGCTCTATGATTTTTTTATGTCACGAGTGAGCAAAAAGCGTTTGCATAATTTACATTAGTAAGACTGCAAATCGCTTACCCTGAGAACTGAGATGCTATGTCTCATGTCATGTGCCAGTAACTTCACGGGCTGCCTTGCCTTTCGAACTGAAACACAGCAGTGCATACACTGCTGCTTTGCGGCAGAAATAAGCCAGGGGCCTTCCCCAAACGGACTTTGCACGAAAGCCCTACCACGTGTTTGAAATAATAAATATTTATTTTTTACTTTTCTGCTAACCGTACCGTTTGTTTACAGTTTTCACTCTCTATATTTTTCTAACGAGTGAAAATTCCTTCACTCATTATCCGCGTGTGAGCGGGTTTTTGTGCGTTAATACGCGCACGCGCATGTGCATCTCGGCGCGCAATATGGCCGACACATAACGAGATCACTGGATCACGTCAGAACTTCAGTTTGCTGGCAGATTATGTCCGATTCTTTGCATTAAAAGGCTTATAAAACAAAAAATAACAGTAAAAAGCAAACCAAAACTATACATAAGTAGTGATTCTTTTGACACATGATAAGATTAGATTACATTTATTTATTTCATATTTTCACATTGTCAATTCAAAATTTCCATAGCATATCAAAGATTTCCAAGTATGATCGACAATAAAATATAATAGAAAAACATGTCAGAAATATACTACTTTCAAACCAACAAAAGTGTCAGAAAGACAATAAGTACAATACACGGATTGTTACAAAAAAAATATATGTAAAAAGCGGCTAAGTGCGAGTTGGACTCGCGCACCTAGGGTTCCGACCACTAAGGTAAAAATACTGTCTTAGTTATGGACGCGCAGTCACGCAGAAGTGTATTTTTGCGCAAGTCGGACACGCACTTGACTACTTTTTATTATTTTTTGTTATTCTAAAGCCTATGCACTATTAACGTAGTAACAATTTTCACGCTTGTAGGTGTGTTCCCGTTTTTACGGTAAAGCAAAAGCTAAAGTAGAGCAAAAATCACCTAAAAACACATGTTTTTAGTAAGGAAGCTCCCTAAATTTATTTCTGTTACACGACAGAAATACATAATCTGTGACAATTTCAACTGTCTGTCTACCTATCACGGTTCATGAGGTACAGCCCGCTGACAAACAGACAGACGGACATCGGAGGCATATTATTAGGGTCCCATTTTTTACCCTTTGGGTACGGAACCTTAAAAATGTACAAAATTGTGAAATTTAATTTTTATTTTTATGTACCAAGTGAGCAAGCGAGTTAGTGGGCCAACTGATTTAATCGATGTTCCTGTTTTGGTGTGTATTAATATTTTGGAATAAATTATTATTATTTATTATATTTTTTTAATATTGTTTTCTCTCTCTCAATCACTACGAGGAAAAAAGAGCCGCAAGGAAAAGCTTCCAAGCGTTTTAAGCTAAGTCGCTTTCAGATAGAAGTTTCATTTGCATCTTATAAAGCACGGATTATAAGAATCTAACAAGAAGTTATACTAGAAATTATTTTCTCTTACTTATTGGAAACTTTAAGTGGATGGACTGTTATACCGCTTATGGTAATAGCAATAACAGCCATAATCTTGGAGTCTTCAGAGAGAAACTCGTTTGAGTATAAGTGCTAGGTTTTTATAAGCTCGCTATATCCGTTTTTGCATACGTAGAAATTACTGTGAGGATAAGTTTGTAAAAGGAGACGTTTTATCTCCGGCCATAGATCTCTATGTGCACCAGCTAGAAAAAAAAATGTATTGTGTTTTTTTACCCAGTAACTTTTTATTGTTATTTACATACTATGGTATTTAATAAATATTCATTCATAGTGATGTTAAGATAATAGCCGTGGTCATGTTATGCCACCTACCCTAAAAAAGCGAACTTTAGGGCATAGTGGCATAACAATATGACCACGGTTATTATCTGAACATCACTATAAATTTTTATTAAAAACCATAGTTTGTACATAACAATTTCAGATGACAATATTGTCTTGTGTCATACTTTTAGAGCAAGATTTGCCTGTAGTCGGGTTCTAGTTTTTGAACTGATTTTTTTACACTCTGTATATATAGGGTTGTAATGAAATAATGAACATTATTTTAACATGTTGCTAACATGAAACTGAACAACTTTTCCCAAGGAACTTAGGTCCGCTTCAGCTGATAGCGCATTTTGTATGGGAGGTCAAAATTGCTTTTCGTATTTCGACCTATGTTTCCTGGGAAAAGTTGTTCAGTTTCATGGTCTAAGTAATATGCTAAATTTGTGTTGACTATTATGAGGACCCTATATGTAATAAGGTAAATGAAAACTGCCTGGAACAGGTAAAAAGTTATTTCCTTTCTATATGGTTTATTAATTTCCTTAGAGACCAGTCGTTTATCCTTGAAAATCGAAAATTCTGAAACACGTGTAACTTAAGAAATTAGCTTTTATTGCTTACACGTGTCCAGGAAGTTTTTATTTTGTAACAAAATTAAACGTGTCAGATTTATTTTGAAGTTCATAAGTAGCATAAAAATTGAAGGGATATTAGTCAAGTGCCCCAATTTCCTTCTCATCTATCTTGTTTACCCTACAGTCTGGGACCGCACGACCACAATCGTAATATTGAACCAAAAATTTCTAACAAAAATAGTACTTTCAGTACATTAACTGTATTTTTGTATTAATTAGCGAAAAATTTAACTAAAAATAGCAGTATTCGTTCGTTTTTCAACAGAATTTTATGTCACGCGTAAGAATGCAAGTCATTTGAATTTTTGTATGGAAAACGGATCACCTTAAATGGTTACTTTTGACATAGCTGCTGATTTACCTCCTCTCTGATAGCTGCTTAAAGGGATTTTCCTCCTTACAACGACCGATTGCCAAAATATTAAAAAGTGAAGTGAAGTGAACCTCGCTGTCATTTATCTGATTTAAAATGTGTTGGTTAGGAATAAACGAAAAAATTAATCGTTTATTATTTTCACACAAGTAACTGATTTTGTTTATTTTTCCGATAACTTCCACTTCATGATTCAAGGTAGCGTGTAGCGTCTAGATTAAACCGATTATAACCTTAATAAAACAAATAGCATTCCCTTTTCTAATCTCCACTTGAGGAATATTTGCGGCGACGAAGGTAACGCAGCGACAAACACTTCAAAAGGTTTCTTATTTGAACACCAGTCCGGTTTCAATGAAAAAACAATTGTGATATGGAATTGTAAATAAGATTGGTACGCACTTTAGTTATTGGGTAAATTACATTAATAGCACTAGCTTCATAACATCCAATGAACCGCCCACTGGAGGACAGGGAGCTCCCTAAAGAATTTCAACAAAATCGCGTGGTATAATTTAGAGGGAAATTACCATAGTCACCACGCTTGATAGCGTTGTGGCTGGCACCAGTAATAAAGACGATACGATACACAGCCGCTGCTGCCCATCCTCCAGTTCATAATATCTTAGTCGCCTCACGGGTAGAGATGGGGTGGTACTATTCTTTGCCGGCACCAAACGGACGCCTTGCCTCAATCGGATCTAACTAATGCAATCGCTGCTGCCTTCTTCGTGTCCTGTCACACTATCAAGCACTAGCTTGCGCAGTGTAAAATATCTTAAAATTTATTATAATAATATGCTTTAGATGCAACTTCGAAAGGTGTTAATTCATTGTACAGGACCTAGTAATTAAACTAAGTCAGAGGTCATTTAGTAGTATGGAAATTCTGACATCCAGGATGACAATTTACCTGGTAAATCCAAGTCTACCATTGGATCTGATTTCCTTCTGGGTATCGGAGGTCAGATCGCAGTGAAAACCAGTGCCCTTTCCAATTCCTCTGGGTTATTCGGAAGGCACCTTAATTCGTTTGTCTCGACTACTATTGCTTAAAAAAAAGGACGGCTTGCACTCCGGGAGTGCCGGCAGAAGTGAAAACTTAAACATCAACGTTGTGCATTTTTGAATATTTCATAAATCATAAATAAATCACAAATCTTTATTTGCTTTACATGGTATTTACATGGTGTTTTAAAATATTGTGTAGTACATTCATGTTTTGCCAACTTATAATATTAGCATGCAAAATAAATTGTATTTATATATTACAACCACCTTAAAAAACTTTTCCATAAATAACAATATTTAATATTTTGGAATGGTTAGGGAATTATTTCGCACGAATTGTTTTATTTATCAGTATAAAAGTACATACAATATTCATTTATTGCGCTATCGTAGACAAACATGACAATTTATATTACATATAGACAATGTTCGTCAGATCTGACGCGCCGCTAAAGAAGTTTTCACTTCAAAACTTAAACATCTGACGCGACATCTGACGTGAGTTTAACATTTTTTACCCATCTAAAAAAGTGCCAGGCGCCGCTAAAGAAGTTTTCACTTCAAAAACGCTCCTACAAAGTATTAACGACGCACGCAACCATTACCTACCTCACTCTGTTGTGTAGTAGCTACTACTGCTACTAGCTACCACTGACCGGATAGTGCTAAAAATATATGGGAAAAGAAAAAAACACTACCTAGACTTGTCTTCCTGCGCTAATCGATGCCAATTACAACTAATGCATAGGAACGATTCTAGTATGGGTTGGTGTACTAGTCTCAGTGCTTCAAACTGTACTAAGTGGTGATCTTTTTCTATATACATACTTAAATAAATAAATAAGTAAAATATACATAGGCCAATAAAGTGATTCGGCCGTGTTCCCTTAAATTGATTTATGTTGAACTGCTATACAAACCAAATTAATACAAATTGTTTTCTTTTCAGGTAAGTGCTACGTTTCTACGCAGAGTTTAATCCACTAAAAACTCGCTGAAGGTAAGTAATGACACCTTTAGGAACCCTTAATTATCTCACTGTTAGACAAAGGCCACTCACCTTCCCTTCCACCACTTCCTACCCTGTGCTCCCTCCTACCAGTAGGAAAAAGCCTCAGGCAAAAGCATGATAGTTCGTTAGTTAGTTAGCTTAATCCCCTAAAAACTCGCTGAAGGTAAGTATTGACAACTTTAAATATTGAAGTGCCTCATATTTGAAGTAACCTTTAATTATCTCTCTGTTAGACATAGGTCACTCACCTTCCCTTCACCACTTCCTGCCTGTGCTCCCTTCGGCAAGTTGGAAAAAGCCTCAGGGAAAAGCATAATAGTTCGTGTCGTTTACAACACTTAAAAATTAATTACTTTAAACTTATTAAAACTACTGATGGTAGAAAAAATAAACATTAGTAATATATTTACACATTTTCCTTGTAGATATATTTTCCAACCTACAAACATACGAGTATTTATCAATAAAATGGGTCAAGCGTATCTAACAACCGTACCGCGAATCGTCTTCCTCTCGTTTGTATGCGTACGCGAATGTGCGCATCGCAACTGTGTGAGAGTTGCGCGTTCCCTCTGCGCGTAACCTTGAATCCGTACGTCGACTGCACTTGTATCTTCCTTCGTCTTACCTCGCGATTCCTCCCAGTTTGCGACTTCTAATTACTTATACTAACTTATTTTTATAAGGGGTAGGAAATAAATTAATATTTTTTTACAAAATTTACTTTAAAATTTTGTATCCAACGTGTCTTTTAACTTTTATTGTTATATCAGATCTTTAGATATATTTGCAAAAATGTAAAGAATTGAAATATGTTTTTGTTGCACTACATTTCGTTTATTATTCTGGCATATTATTTTATTTGAATTGTAATAGTAAAAAATCTACATTTCAGGCGATATTTAAAAAGTCTCTTACATTAAGTTAAACCATACAAAAAATTTCTTTAACTTGATCAAACCAAGTTACGATAGTATGTGGAGCTCTTAAAAAATAATATTTATAGTTATTGAAATAAAATTCCAGTTAGAAAGATAAAAAGCTTGACTTTATAAGATTTTTTTTTATAATTTCATAGAATTATGTATTTGCTTTACCTTAAAAACATACACAGAAGTCGTCTGAAGTTCCTCTTGGAAATACCATCGCTTTACCAATTCGCAACACCTCAATTCTAACGTACTTTTTATCTCTTTTCTACCAAAGAAAATGTGATAAGCTCTGTCTCTCTCGCACGGGAAGATAACAGCGTGCGCGGGCGCAGGAAGCGAGGAGAGATTGATGATCTAAACACTGGATCGATCGGTCGTTTGTTTCTTTTTCTTGCAAACCAGTCACAGTGGCCAGTTCCATTTCTATTTTCTTCGTTTTGGATTTAACTGCATGCATTTTTCGTTTATCTAGATATTTGAAGGACAGTTTGGAGCAGCTGTTTGTTGTTTCGAATGCCCTGCGTTTTTAGTACCAAAAGGCCTCCTCCTAATTTCCGTCATCAAAGAATAGAATCTATAAGATATTGTTTCGATATATTGGAAGAGTTCCTGTTTTATAAATGTTGATGAAAAGATGAATGCACATGCAGTATATGTGGTATAATCCGTTTCACGAGTCAATGCCAACGCTTACCAACACATTTTCACGAGTCAATGCCAACGCTTACCAACACATTTTCCAGCTATATTAGTGATCATCAGCTAAAGCTGTCAGAAGAAAAAAGGACGGGTTGCACTATGGGAGTGCCGGCAAAAGTGAAAACTTAAACATCAACGTTGTGCATTTTTGAATATTTTGGAATGGTTAGGGAATAATTTCGCACGCATTGTTTTATTTATCAGTATAAAAGTACATACAATATTCATTTATTGCGCTATCGTAGATAAACATGACAATTTATATTACATATAGACAATCTTCGTCAGATCTGACGCGCGGCTAAAGAAGTTTTCACTTCCAAACGCGAGATCTGACGCGACATCTGACGTGAGTTTAAAATTTTTTACCCATCTAAAAGAGTGCCAAGCGCCTCTAAAGAAGTTTTCACTTCAACAAGTTTGTAAAACAATGTTATTTTTTCCGTCAAATTTACTCTGGTTTTAGAGTCATGGCTGCAAAATGTGTGGTAAGCGTGAAACGGATTATAAACATAAATTATGATGATTATGATCGAAGTATAATATAATCTTTGTTTTATTTTTTTAGACGATGAGTTAGGATTTGTTGAACTGAGTTGATACTTAGATTAGATTTAGACTGAGATTTTGGAGATTTCTCACGATAAGTGACGACACTATTCGCGGAGACAAAAATGTCGCCGCAGACAAAAAAGTCTCCAAACAAATATTATGTCGTCGAGAAGTCCACCGCATTTTTGGAACCTTTTGTAATTCGCATAGAGAACATTTTGGAACAAAAAGTTGCCAGCGACAGAGACAATTTTTTTATCGTGGAGACAATAGTGCGCTTGCTTTAAAGATCCATCGAACATCTTTCTTTAGATTTGGAAATCTGCTATTAACTGATGAAGCTTTTAGGGAAAGCTATTTTTTTTTTGCGTAATTTTCGATCCATGTTTCTCAGGAAAAGGGCTCAGTTTGAAGGTCTGTGTAACATGCCACCTATAAATAATACATCATAGAGGTTATTTATTAGTAAAATTCTTCCCTTTTATTTTTGTTCTATCTTATACCCGATCACTTTATCCTCTTAAATGTTATATTTTAAAGTAATTATGAAGTTGATATGATGAAATAAATCTAATCTAATCGAAATAAATCTAATCTATTCTAATTGAATCTAATCGATAAAGACAAACCAAAGTTAATAAAACCACACGAGCGAGAGTTTCACGAACTTTGGTAAAGTTAGTTTAAATTAAGTTGCTAACTAACCCTAGGTTAAGTTTTCTTTTTCTAACACTATGGATTTACCTGAAATAAATTTTTAAATTCGGTGAAAACACTTTGGGTGTGAGAACGCTTTAACTACTACAAATAGCGCTGGTATTCGTTATACAAGTGTTTTTTGTTTAATGTGTTATTAATCGCATGTTTTTGTGGAGAACGTGTAACGCCCTTCGATGTATCATCATTATTATCAATGTATCTTTATTTTCTTTTCCATAAACTCAGCTTACAACAAATAATACTATCATCATAACATCTTATAATACGTCCACTACAGGCCAGGGAGCTCCCACCAGAATTCCAGCTGTTGCTGTAACAATATGGAGGGGAAGTACCTTAGTCACCACGCTTGTTAGCGTTATGCCAGGCACCATGGGCCGCGGTTGTTGGTGACCGCAGTATGTAGGATGGTACGATACACGAAAGGACGCTGCTGCCCATCCTCCAGTTTATAAACCCTTAGTCGCCTCTTACGACACCCACGGGTAGAGATGGGTTAGTACTATTCTTTGCCGGTACGATATTATGGTAGCTGGAACGTTTTTGCCATTACCGAACCATTGCAACACGACTACCCGCGCAAAGCCCGGAAGAATGTTTCCCCATACAGGGAAGCAGCATTCCCCTCTGCCAAAGCTATAAATGTCAAAATTATTTGCGTACTCCCTTACCGGGCTTGGCGCGGGAATTCGTGTTGCAAAGGCAATGGTTCGTTTATAGTAGACACGTTTCATCTACCATAATAGCGCCCCAGCGTAACATTACTTGTTGCTAGCTGGGTTTATGAAAAAAAAAATCTGTGAAGACTCATATCACATGTGATAGTGAAAATTTTGACAGTTGACCTCTATACCAATTTTCCATAGAGTTTCCGGAAAATGGAAACTCTATGAAAATTGTTTTGAAGTTTATTAAAAAATATACCTTATTACATAAATAACTACATTTTCTTTATGTGGTGCTTAAGAGGTGGTCACAGAGTTCACTAGAAACTTGAGTAGGTACCTATATTTGAAAACTGTAGTAAAATGTAATTTCCGTGAAGACTCATTTTCATTTCCGAGTAATTGCAAGCAGACGTTCTAGTTTCACAATTTACTAACTGTTGTTTGCGTCTTCGTTCATGTAGAATTAAAAACGAATATCGTTTCCTATGGTACACACTACACACTATACCCGTCCGTCCAAACCGATTTCATTAAAATAGGTCTTTCCGGACTTGGGCGATCCAGCCATACCTAGCCTATGTCCGACGTCGAGGCGTCTGCGTGTATGATCATTGTCAGGAAAAAGAAGACCGCGATCCACTTTCTCCATTGCCACAAGGCCGAGCCAGGGAAGAAAAGCATTAAACTCTCAATTAAAAGTACCTTATAACGACGAGCATGCTTATGAAAGAATTGATTATAGTAAAGAAAGCAAATCCCGTGTGGTATACCGGCAAAGAATAGTAATAGTATAAGAACATAACCGTGGGTGTCGTACGTAAGAGGCGACTAAGGGTTATAAACTAGAAGATGGACAGCAGCATCCTCCTGTGTATCATACCATCTGACTTACTGCGGTTACCTACAGCCGCGGTCCATGGTGCCAGCCGTAACGCTGACAAGCGAGGTGACTATGGTACTTCTCCTCCACATTTTTCCAGCAAAATCTAGAATTCTGGAGGGAGCTCGGTCCTATAGTGGACATTCCATGGGATGATACTCGTATGATGATAATGATGAAAGAAAGCGAGATGGAGGGTTGTGGTCTTTGCCTACCCCGATAAAAAAGAGGCGTGATGTTATGTATGTATGTATAAAACTTATCATCAGATAAGTTATCGTTTAATATAAATAGTGATACTAACTACGTGTTACATAAAGCTTAAGGCAGGAGGCAATGACCGCCCGATGATCTGATATATGATAAGTTTGACCCTTGCCGAGTATTAAAAACATGGTGTTGTTTATCATTTATTACAAGATTCGCTACAGATCTGTTAAATATGGCCACTCAAATGTAAACTAATTCTAACTCAATCAGATGAGCCACCGGGGAAATGTTCTGAAGCTTTTGGCGAATTATGCAAAGTATGACGTCATGATGTTGTCGTGTTAGACGAAATGTCAATGGTAAATTTATAACTGCCTTGTCGTCCGTTAAATAACACTTACAATTGACTTGTTTTTATTATTTTTATGTACTTTAATTATTATGCCTTTTGCTAAAGCTTGATTTTATTATGACAGAGCTATAAATGGGGTACCGTTGATACCGTTTGAGCAAGATGAGCAACATGTGAGCAAGCGAGCTTGTGGGCCACCCAATAGTAATTGATCACCACCGCCCATAGCGCCCACTGTCTTATTAGTAGCAAAATTGACACTAACAAGACAGCAAAGCGCGCTGCCATCCCTGAGAACTAAGATGGTATGTCTTATGTGCCAGTAATTTTACTGGCTCCCTTGCCCTTCAAACCGAAACACCGCAGTGACACTACTGCTTTACGGCAGAAAAAAGCAATGGGGTGGTACTTTCCCAGACGGACTTTGCACAAAAGCCCTACCACCCTAAAAAAATCCGGTCAAGTGCGAGTCGGACTCGCGCGCCGAGGGTTCCGATATACCTACAGTATTTTTGGAAGCAATAAAGTCCATTTGTAGGACCGCAAAACTAAATTTGTTTCTAAAGGTTTTTTTTTGCAGATTTCTAAAAAACTGTGCAACTCAGCGTTTTATTTTTGCTGTAATATTTACATAATTAATATTGACTATTGACTGTAATTTAATTCAGATTTTTCCTTTCACTAACTTCGGAGATAAATGGGGGGGAATGGTAATTTTTTTGACATTTTTCATCATAACTTGAAAGCTAAGAGTTGTAAAAAAATACAAAAATATATTTTAGAATGTAAAAGTAAAGCCCTTTCATATGATACCCAACTTGACCTAGTAACGACAATTTGAAATTTTGCCTCCTCTATTTGCCTCCTGTATTACATTAATAATCTTTTTTTTTATTCTTTCATATACAATTAAGTTTGACAACCAGATTCTATAACTATTTCAAATTTCAAGTCGATAGCATGATTGGTTGCTGAGATACACAGGTGTGACAGACAGACAAAGTCGCACCATAAATGTTCTTTTTTTTACCATTTTGGTATCGGAACCCAAAAAAAAATCTACTTTGGTCTCGTGTTGATCGTATAATAATATGCATAGACACGATTCATAAGTTTATTTTGTTTTTAACAATCTGTTATTTTATGCGATGCTGAAAGGATTTTTCCGTATTTATTAAAACGTTCTTATCATTGTTTCTTACACGAGCTTACATTTTTACAGGTATTTTTAGTTAATATTGATGTCATCAAGTGATTATATAAAACACCGTCGTAATAAAATTAAAATACGACGGAGTTTTATAATTATGAGGTTCAACTTTTTTATATACAGCGTGTTACGGAAAGGTGTGATAATACTAAAGGGTGTGAATCTACCCACGAAACTGAACAACTTTTCCCAAGGTACACAAGTCGAAACACTAAAAACCAAATTTGACCTCCCGTACAAAATGCGCTATCAGCTAATGCAGTTAATGCAGGTCAAAAATTTATTACGTTTTATGACCTATGTTCCTTGGGAAAAGTTGTTCAGTTTCAGGGGCAGATTCACACCCTTTCCTATGAGCAATAGATCACACAAAAAACGATGGAGCAAAAACATATAAATTGTGGCCCTTCCATGAAAAATGCTCTATTTTGCAAGGTTATTGCAAGGAATTATTTTATGGCATGAATAACATACCTTCTTACTTTCTTCCTAGCCTATACTGTCCCACTGCTGGGCAAAGGCCTCCCCCATACGTTTTTATTCTTCCCTATTTGTTGCGACTGTGGGCCACTGGTCTCTAAAAGCATCCAGATCATCTCTCCGCCGCTTCTTGGGCCTTCTTACATTCTAAGAAAAAAAAAACCGGTCAAGTGCGAGTCGGACTCGCGCGCCGAGGGTTCCGATATACCTATAGTATTTTTGGAAGCAATAAAGTCCATTTTCAGGACCGCAAAACTAAATTTGTTTGTAAAGGTTTTTTGCAGATTTCTGAAAAACTGTGCAACTTAGAAAGATCGTTTTATTTTTGCTGTAAAGTTTACATAAACCTCTGTCAACTGTAATTAATTCAGATTTTTCCTTGCTCAAACTTCGGAGATTAGGGGGGGGGAATGGTATTTTTTTTGACATTTTTCATCATAACTTGAAAACTAAGAAAGTTAAAAAAATACAAAAATATATTTTAAAATGTACAAGTAAAGCCCTTTCATATGATACCCCACTCGACCTAATAGCGACAATTTGAAATTTGGCCCCCCCTATTTTGGCCCCCTTTACATTAATAATCATACTTTTTTCAAAAAAATTTTATGTGCAATTAAGTTGGACAACTATATTCTAAAACTATTCCAAATTTCAGGTCGATAGCATAAGTGGTTGCTGAGATATAGAGGTGTGACAGACAGACGGACAGACAGAGCGGCACCATAAGGGTTCCTTTTTTTACCATTTTGGTATCGGAACCCTAAAAATGGTTGATGTATCAATATTTTTTTTTAATTTAAGTAGGTACTAATTCTTGTGACCACTATTAGCACAGATTAGGTAATAGTAAACTCAATTTAGGGTAGTTAGCGCCACATTTCTTTTATAGTAATAATATTATACCTACTAGACGGAACTTGTGTTTACATAATCATAACATCTCCATCAAAAACGCGTGGCACTTTGCAGGGGATTTAAGGGGATAAGCGTTGCGGCTGGCGACCGCTATTGTTGGTAACCGCAGTATGTTAGATGGTATGATACTCAGAAAGTTGCTGCTGCCCATCTTCCGGTTCATAAGCCCTTAGTCGCCTCTTACGACACCCACGGTTAGAGATGGGTTGGTACTGTTATTTCCCGGCACCACATATAGGGTGACTTTTAATTAGTTCTTGATAGAAAAAGGTATGAATGTACTCATGATACTGAACAACTTTCCCCAAGGAACATACCTAGGTCAAAATACGAAAATCAAGTTTTGACCTCCCATAGAAACTCCATCAGCTGATAGCGCATTTTGTATGGGAGGTCAAATTTAGATTTTCGTATGTCGACCTATGTTCCTTGGGAAAAGTTGTTCAGTATCGTGAGTACATGCATATGTTTTGCTATCAAGAACTAATTAAAAGTCACCCTATATACATACATACTTCAAGATATATTTTAACAAACTACGTAGCTACCCCATAATATACCTTTAAGTGATACAACTGCAAACATCCCGGAACTGAGATATTGTTCATATTAACAACTCCAATTAATACAAATATTTTTATTAAACAATTGCCACATCCCTGTATTCAATAAAAACTCGAGATAAAAAACACAAAAACTAAACATTTGAACAAACAGCACGATTTCCTCATTCGTCAATAGATAGTAAAATTACTGAAATTATCTTAGTCAGAGTGACATTGGTTCTACATTCGTAGGCAACCTATCTATTACACCCAGTTTAGACTGAGCTCCGACACCATAGTTAACACCTATGTTATCGCTTGGGTCAGATAGACCGCGCGGGAAGTAATCGGTCAAGTTAAACTGGCCGAGTTCAGTATGTCACGTGGTCGCAGCGCGCGCGCACCGTTCGTAAGTCGGTCAATGCCCCGCGTTAGATAAAAAAACAGAAATTGTTTACGCGGTTTGTTACGCAAAACGGAGATACAAAAATATTTATTGTTATACGTGCATTCCGGTTTACTGATGCCAAAATTAAAGGTTTATTTATACATACACGTGTCAAATTAATGTAATGTTGTTTGACACGTGTATGTGATAATTTCATTGTAAAAACGTTACAGTTACCTACAACAACAACTTACTATTAGGTATTTTAATTGAAGAGGTAAGGCAGTGTACAGAAGTAATAAATGTATATAACTTGACTAAAAGTAGGTCGTTTCGTTTAACGCCCTAAAAGGAAACCTGTAACACAAATTGTTTGAGAAATCAAAACGTTAATTGGTAAACAATATTTATCGAGAAAACAAATATTTTCGGAGCCTTTTCTGTAAAACAAGGTTTCATTAAAAAACAATCAATTGAGTTCCGAGTGCGGTCCAGTCCACCTGTATTACAGCAATATATTTAATTAACCGTCCGTGTTGACAGTTAAAACCTGTTAGGTAACTCGGGAAATGAAGGAAAGCTTCAGACGAAAGTGGAAAAAGCTTACGCACACAGCTGAAAATCGTCGCAGCACACTGTTGCAAAACGCCGGGTGTGCGGCTGTGTGCGCGCCGGTTGCACACAAACACGAGGCATGAAAACGAAAGTGGCCGACGCGCGCCGACCGCCGCCGAAGCGAGCTCACCGAGTCAGTGGAACTCATCGCGAGAAACTGGGACATCAGTCCGCAATCCGACGCGAACGCCAGCGGACGCGGCGCTTGTGACGACTACATTACGCTATATGACATAACTGGAATGATTATGGTGTTTGTGTAAAAAAATATTGACAATGATGGCAGTGGAAGCGCGACCGGCTAGCACCGGAATGGACGTCCGACGGTCCCCTCTCCCGGATAGAAGACCACACAGTGCTGAGGAGCCGCGAACGCTGGCTGCGAGGAAAGCTTATCCTGAGGAGATGTCTCCAAAGCATGAGGACGTTGAGATGGACAATGATAATGAAGCGCCTTTGGACTTGACAGTGCACACTCGAAAGGAGATCACAGTGCGGGATTTCGCGAGGCATTCCCATTTTGCGGACCCGGCGGACTATGTGCGGGCGCAGGTGATCTTGCGGCAATCTCGGGAATATCTTGCTGCTGCCGCTGCTAGGGACTCTGGCACAGAATCTGATGATTCCGCCGGCAGGCTCAGCCCTACTGATGATGCCAATAAACCGTACAAGAAGTCCCTGATTAAGAGATACAGTAAGTAAATTTTACTTACCGGCGTTTTACCGGCTTCTGCCTTGAAAGGGTTAACGATGGATTTACATTAAATTCAGTTGGGAATAAAAGGAAGCCGGTAGAGATACGCGTGTTTTGTGTTCTTAAAAAGTTTTTCGTTGAGATATTCTCTTGAAATATTTCAGCGAATTAACTGTCAAACTTGAAAAGTATTTGCAACCGCTGATTTACTTAGCTTACTTTTACGTAACAATTAAAACTCTTAGTGTTAACTCCCTATTGGAAAATTAAATTTGTTCAGATTAGCGGTTACAAATTTCTTTTGATTTTGTATATTTTGACAAATTTATTTTTCAGTTTACGTATTATTTTACAATTAAAAAACCTTATTAGCTCGTATAAAAACAAATAAAATATATTCGTAATAATTATCGAATCATTAAACTTGATACATGAAAATACTGCATTATTGACATAATTGCACTTTATGAAATTATTTGTTCGTAGCATACTCGTACCCGTAGTAAGTGCTACGGCTACGAGCGCGTAGCGTCGCTACAACTTTTGATTTTGGTCGTTTTTTATAGCCATTTAGTTTGTAGATTAATTAGTTTATTGTTTTGCTTTTATTGAGTTTTAAACTGAGTTTTTATTATTATTTGATTTATTTTTGACACTGGTAAAGATTCTTGTAGATAGTTCATGTGTCTTTATTAGATGCTTACTCGCAGAATGACTCCTAAGATTAAATATAGGTAATTATAATTTTGCGTCAATGTAAAGGCGAAAGTATTTTTTATTCATAGCAAGATTTGTCCATCAATTTATGACGTCATTTGAACTACATCGCTTCACCATCAAAGTGGCGCTATGGGGGAAAAAATAAGCTAAAAGAGTTGGAGAATAGTAGAAGAAAGCAGAATTGCACAATTCTTTGCACAGTAAAATATTCTATAATAATTACAGATAATTACCGACTTTTGGGACTCAATGTTATCTTATTTTAAAAAAGTATAAGGTTTTAAAAAAATGGAAAAGTTTCTCAGTCGTTTTGTGGCCATTTCGCCATTTTCTCATTTGGCGGGTAAAAAAACAAAATAATAAGGGTAATAGAAGGCGGATTAAAGAAAAAATTCGTCACAAAGTAGTGAAGGCGTCGATCTATTAATTTAGTAGGGCTATTTTGTATATTTCATAATGCTCGCTGATGATGTGACATTGTAATTTGGATGCTGGCAGATGTCATCCCATAATAAAAACATTTAATGCTTTATATTCCAATTTCCTTGGGTAAAATCTCTAACAAGGGCTCGCATATTTCTGCCTGCGTCTGTGTTCCCGAGTTCATATAACCCGAATCTATTCAAGTCGCAAGTGAATAGGCTTCTTCTGGGCAAGCTCGTCCCACCGTCGACCTCCTATGTCCTCAAGACTAGATTGAGGTCAAGAGGAAGCCCAATGACAGTAAAAACAAAAAATCCGTCTGGAAAAGTACCATCCGATTGCCTATTGCCTATTACTGCCTTATAAAATCAGTGTTTGCACTGCTGCGTTTCGGTTTCAAACAAAGATTTCGGACCTCCTTGCTTCGCTCGTAATAGATACCTTTCTAATTTATTTTACTATGCGATGACATCTGCCAACATGTCCCAAATTTTTATGTCAAATCATCAATGATCACTAGGAAATATTCAAAATAACCTGTCAAATCCATAGAACGACGGCTTCACTACCTTGTGACGAATTATTTTTTTAATCCTCCTTCTAATTACCCTTATTTTTCTGTGGTTTCAAAGGTAAAATTATTGGCATATGAGATATACCATCTTAGTTCTCTGGGTGGGTAACGCGCTTTGCCGTCTTATTAGTGCCAGATTATTTGGGTGTCAAGGGCGGTAGTGACCACTTACCAGCAAATGGATGACAGATGGATGATGGATGACAGTCGGTACTAGTATTAGTAGTAGTAGTTCCACCATTATTAGATAGGAACCGTGACATGCGCATGGGCATAGTAAACCGGCGGATATAGTAAACAACGTCTGCGCAAACGAGTACAATGCGCCATTGTCTTTGAAAGAATGCTGCTAAACGGCGGATTTAGTATTTACTATATTTGGAAGTCGATAAAGTAAAAAAAGCGCGTTGAGTTTAGATTTCAATCACCCTTCAAGCATAAAAGGTACAGTGGAAAGCACTTCGGACGTGACACTTGCAGTGCAATTCTATACTTTCTAGGTCATACTTTGTTGGTTAGATATCATTCCTTTCAAAATTGTGGCTGCAGCGCAGAAGGGTGAAACATAGCCAGCCGGTTGTATAAAGCATCTTTAAAGTTAAACACTTTTAATGTCCAACTTTAAGTGTCCGAAAAAATCGTCACAGATTTAAAGGAGCTCCAACTTTAAAGACTGTTTGGAAAGAGAATTATCCATAAGGTACAGCCAACGACAGGTCAAGCTTGACACTCGCAGTGGGACTCTGGCCCGTACGTCTATTGATATAAGAACAGTATAAAGTCCAATGTGTCAAGCTTGATGTGCTCTTGATGTAAAAGAATCGGTGAATAGAACCAATTTTCGTACGTTTGGAGCGTTTTTCGTACAGTCAAGAACATATCAAGCTTGACACATTGGACATTGTACCGTCCTTATTTCAATAGGCGTTGATTTAACGCTTCTGTTCGGAGTCTCCGGTACCGATTCGAATCCTGCCTGTGGTTGTGAAATTATGCAATTTTCTACTTAATAATGACATCAATATCAAATAATCTTCTTGCTTAATATACAAGGAAGTAAGATTAAGAAACATGTTTATTTAAATAAACAACAAATCTGGACCACACAAGCTGCTTCAAACTGCAGATTTGACAAATAAATCGCCGTTCGACAAACTGAGTGCACTAACACGAATTGTGGTCATTGACTCAACGCGGAACACAGTATATAACTACTTATTATTATATATTACATTGTATTAATGATTATGCTGACTTATACGGTTTTGTATGGGCTCGATATTTACAGCATTTTAGTTAACTTTTTAACTGCAGAACTTAAAATTTCAATATAGGTATTTAAGACGTCCCGTGTGGTGCCGGCAAAGAATAGTACCAACCCATACATACCCGTGGGTGTCGTAAGAGGCGACTAAGGGTTATAAACTGGAGTATGGGCAGCAGCATCCTCCTTTGTATCTTACATCTTACTTACTGCGGTCACCTACAACCGCGGTCCATGGTGCCAGCCGTAACGCTAACAAGCGAGGTGACTATGGTACTTCCCCTCTACATTTTTCCAGCAAAAGCTAGAATTCTGGAGGGAGCTCCCAGTCCTTTAGTGGACGTTTCTTGGGATGTTATGATGATTTAAGAGGTACTAGAAGCTGGGACCGATGGATAAACGTGCCTTTCGAAGCAAACAAAAGTCCTAAAAGTTTTCTTGCCTGGATGCACGTACTTTATAAGCGCCAGCTACTGATAGTACAAAGATGGATACAAGCAGAATCATACAAAGCCACTGCAAAAATGAAACTGGGACCTTTAGGACTGCAGGTAGCCGCTCATGTACAGGTCGCTTTATTAACATTTGATAGATCTTTTACAAATAATATATTATATATTCTGTGGTATTAAGCGCATACAGGGTGTAAGGGACGGTGCACCGAAAACTGAAATGACGTGTTCTGTCAACGAAACTGAACAACTTTCCCAAATAAACATGTTTGGGAAATGAAAAGAGATTCGGCTTCTTCATACAAACTGTTCTATCAATGTGAGCCATTCGTATGGAGAGGTCAAAACATTTTTTAATTTCCCAAAAATGTTCCTTTGGGAAAGTTGTTCAGTTATGTTGAGTCAGCACGCCCTTTCAGTTTTTGATAAACCGTCCCCTACACCCTGTAGGATAGATAGAAATTATTCGGAAGTTATCCTCTTGTCAAAAATTATGTCCAACGTCCCACAATCTCATGTAGCTCAATTCATTGATATCTCACCTCTTTCCCGTCGGGGTAGGTAGAGACCATACCCCTCCACTTGCTACGATTTTGACATATTTCCTTGCTTCTTCTACTATACAGGTGTGATAGTACTAAAGGGTGTGAATCTGTTCATAAAACTGAACAACATTTCCCAAGGAACAAAGGTCATAGAACAAAATAAATTTTGGACCTCCCATAGAAACTGCATCAGCTGATACTGATAGCGCATTTTGTATGAGAGATCAAATTTGGTTTCTGTATTTCGACCTACGTTCCTTGGGAAAAGTTGTTCAGTTTCATTGGCAGATTTATACCCTTCAGTATTATCACACCTATTACACGCTAAATTCCTTCACGAATAACATAAAAATTCTTATACTCTCAATAACCTTCTCAAACACGCTGAACTAATCTATCATTGACATTAATATCAATAATGATATAAACAATTTTTGTGTATCGTAAAGTGTCATCTACGTAATCTTCAAAGATTTACCTATTTTCATGTTACCAAAATAATTGGTATACCTTGAAAATATCACTCGATCCGTCTCAAGAGGAACCCTATGAAGTGTTCTTTCTATTTGTAAAGGTAGACATAGCGTCAGCGAAATTTCAATCCTTTCTTGTAAGGGTTTTATAATCTATGCCTTTATCAAGCTGATTAATTAACTGGAAAACACCATGAACATCAGCAGATTTTAAAAATAAAAATTCAGCGTTAAATTATCAGACTTATACACTCTTGAAATGTTCACAATTTTTTACATTTTAATTATTTAAAACGGGAAATTTAGTAGGTACCGTGGCTTTAATTTTACTGTCTGATATTTCGATGCAACTGATCTCTCTGTTGGGCGGTGTAGCGGGGAAAGATATTTATCTTTATTTATTAAAAAACGAGAAACTACCATCACTTCTCCGTTCATGACTTCACCCCCCTCCCCCCTCCCAACGTACGACACCCACCCCGCAGGAGAGTCGCGCACGAAGTTTTTTTTTTGTTTGCTATGGGGTTACACTAGACCTCAATCTAACTCTGAGGACAGAGATGAGGTTGAGGATGAAACGAGCTTGCCCAAAAGACTCACTCGCGACTTGAAAAGATTCGGGTTATATGAACTCGGGAACACAGACGCAGGCAGAGAGTTCCACTCCTTAGCCGTACGTATTGTGAAAGATGTTACGAAGCGCTTTATGCGAATGTACGGAATATCAACTATGTGTTAGTGATATCCTGTGGTGCGTCTGGATTCCCGGTAGTAGAAAGGGGGTGGCGGAATAAGTTGTCCGAAGTGCTAGATTGAGATTATAAGAAAGACTTTATTTATTAAACACGTATGACGCAGTTTAATTAAATTCTAAGTACTAAACCGTCTCAATTTACTCAATATTAGCAAAAACAGAAAGCTAGTGTCACGTTAAACAAAGTCAGCGGACTCGTGTGATTCCCGGTAGCAGGGTTCGATGCCCGGACCTAGTCGCCGGAAAGATTAGACACGATCGGTGACGAATCCAGTTACAGAACTTAAGCCACGATCACACCTAGCTGAACTCAAAGACTATTAGGTACATTGCTGGGAGGCTTGGTTATGTTAATTGCAATATCCTTACTTCAACGAGCAATGTATGCCGAATTAGTCTTTGAATTCAGCTTGTGATCGTAGCTTTAGCTTTAAGTGGATACTTACATGCTTTTATTAGCAAAACAACGCCATATGTGTAGGTAGCTGGAATTGATGACAAGTTTGATTTATTTATTTGGTAGAATGACGCTATATATTCCTTCCAAGTCAAATGAGATACTATTTATTGAACTCAAAAATTTCATAAAGAAGAAATCTTTTAAAGTATTTGTTTGATGTGTAACTATGACGTAATAATGGTTAGCACTAGTGAAAATTAATACTACTTTTTAATATCAAAAAATAACTTCGCTTTAACTTGCGTCTGTGTACCCGAGTTCATACAACCCGAATCTATTCAAGTCGCGATTGAAAAGGCTTTCTTGGCAAGCTCGTTCAATCGTCGAAATCCTATCTCTTCCAAAGTCGAAATCAACAATAATAAAAAACTTACCGTCCAATTACCGAACAGAATTAATAGAATAGAAAAAGTTTTATTTAGTAAACAATTTAACTTAAACTAAACTTAAACTATTTTATGTAACTATCTATGTCTACTAAAAAGGCAGCCAGCTCAGCTTAAGCTCTGACCTCTTTTAAAGTAGTTCTTAACCTGATAAAAGACATGTATAAAATAATAACCTAACAAACTTTGCTAAACTAAAAACATTGTAAACAAAACATCATGGAAATTATTTAGTTCACAGAAGTTAAAAGAGCTAAAAAATGTCATTACATTTATTAACACTAGAACGAGTTTCGCGAACAAAATAATAATTTCCTGTCTAATAGACACCGACTAATGTGTGCGAGTCTGTTTGTTTGTTTGGAAACAAGACGTTTCTGTGTCGAGATCGGGAAACAGATCGATAGTCATGTATCAGATTTAAATTGACCTCATTTCTTTTAAGATCATGGAAAGCAGATGGATTATTTATTAGGAACGGGAGATGATCTTAGGAATTTGGAAAAATCCAATACCATCGAGCTACACTTATCGTATTACAAATACTTACTTAGAATAAGACACATCGCAAGAAGCACCGATGGCCGATGGGGCGTAAGGGTTCTAAGGTGAACCGACTATCTGCTCAAGGTCGCGGGAAGCCTCTGGATGCGAGCAGCGCAGGACCGGTCGTCATGGAGATCTTTAGGGGATGCCTATGTCCAGCCGTGGACATCTTTTGGCTGATATGATGATGATGACTTAGAATAATATCGTGTGGTGCCCACGCGATCAAAGGAGGATGGGCAGAAGCATCTTTCTGTGTATCGTTCCATCTTACATACTGCGGGCACCAACAGTCGCCAGCCACAACGCAAGCGTAAATCCCATCCTAAGTATATATCACGCGTTTTTGCTGGGGTTCTGGAGAGAGCTTCCTGTCCTGCAGTGGATGTTTCATGGAATGTTATGATGACTTAAAACAATATCAGAATGATATCCTGATCGATTGACTGGAAGATTCATTTTAGTTAAATATTTCTATTCTTTCTTAATAATTAACTGCTAAAACTGACAGATATCAATCGAAATTTAACTAATAAAATATATTCATCTTTTATTTTTAAAGTCGTTGGTGTACAATTTAAATAAATAAAAAAAATATAGTTGTTTCGCGAATTTAGTTGCTAACCGTGTTCATCGAACTCAACATACAGTTAGGTATTGAAAACTTATTAGCTATTCAGCGAAATTTGATCTGTCTTTAAAGTTTATTATACTCGTAAATGAAACAGGAAGTTTGTAATTTAAACCGAAACTTTTTTTATGCCAATAATTTTTCTGTCTGCTTACAAGAATACAAAATTGATGTAATTTAAACAAGTAACATATTAAAATGTACTAAAGCTCCAATGTGGTCGGGTCCTAACATAGCCTAGCGTCAACTATTTACCTAAACGGGGCTTTATGGCAAACTAGATCCAATCGAAGACTAGGTTGTATCAGGTTAGGGGCCCACCTGAGTTTAAATGCCGCCAATTTGGCCTCTGACTTAGTAAACTACTAATATCAATGACTGTAGCACAGGAATGCTAATAGTTGTTGAGTGCTGCTAGAGGTCACCCATCCGTGGTCTGATCAGGGCCACCGTTGCTTAACTTTCGTGAACGGAAAGAGAGAGCAACTACCACTTGGCCAAGATTCATCATCATCATCATAACATCCCAAGATTGCTTCACACCAATACAGTCACAACGTGTGCATTAAAAAAGTCAATCAAACGGACAGAAATCCTTACCTATGCCCACGCGCAGGTGTAGATGTCATGTCATAACCTCTTAATAAACATTCTATGAGGCAAAAACTTTTCCCATACATATTCAAAGGATATCGCGGAAACAATATCTGTATGCAGCTGCTAAACCGATTGGGTTATCAAAGCTCTTCCCGGAGAAATGCGTGATACCTGCGCGGACGCAGGTCGGAAGTGAAAGGTGCGTAAAAAAGATTATTCATACGTGATCGACTCCGGATACGAAACCCGAAGGAAGCCTTAAGTCAAAGAGACAACTTAGTTTTGAATAAGATTTCACGAAGGTAAACTATCTGCCACTGAAGCTTCACAAATCTGTAAAGTCAAAAAGGTATAAGTAGATAGGTTCTTCTACACAAAAAAATCTTCAATTTTTTTTCCTAATTAAACAACAACAATTTTAAAATTTGATACATCTATTCGGATAGATATGGATATTAATAAATTTAATTCGATACTTTTTCAAAAATTGTGCCCAGTAACAACAGAAACAAAATTAAACCCGGACGCAACACAGGTCGTTGTTCGTGCAAAAATTTACATAATTTATCACTACGGCAGCTAAATTAGTAATGTAGACATAACAAAATAACAACTCGTGACGCTTAAACGCTCAACGTTGTTATTAATGCTACCTATAAAACACCTATCACATTAATAGGAATACTCGATACTGGCCGCTACCTGTTCGAAGAAATTCGAACAAACGAATTTTAATTTTATTAAATTTGGAACTCATCAATATTCGTCTTAACGACGCGACACCTCAAATGAATATAAACTTTATAATTATAGACATTTGACTCAAAATTGATGTATCTAATAAGATATTTATGTCGTTTGGTTTTAATGTAAACAATAGAATGTCCCAAAAGGGTGAGGAAGGGTTGTTCTTTTTTTGAATAGCTTCCTGCTCTACCCATCTCTTCCATTCATATCACAAAACCAAGCAAAAGAAAGAGACGAATAACAAAACAGATTCAGTTTTTTCTAATATGCACTTTTAGTATTCAAATTACGAGAACGCATCCGTTTTTAGAATTTCAACAAAAATAAATAAACGAGTTGAAAACTCGACCGGGCATCGTCAATATATTGCTTTACGACTTCCTCACAAAACAAAGATGTTTATGATGAATTTTACACTAACAAATTAACACAAATATCAATCGGTTCATTCTTCTTTTGTGTAGAATTGAATAGGTGTGAATCCGTAGATCGGGCGATTTAGAGAAAAAATAGGTCTTTTATGATTCAAGCTTAGTAATAGGTGTTTTTTGTCGAGTATTAATGTTATCGGTTATGTATTTATGCGTGCAGTGCTCTTTGAATGTGGCACATCTGGGCGGAGTGCGTACGAACCGCGCACTCAGTTTTTGGCCGGCCTTCAACCGCGGCGCAAGGCTATTACGTTTCACAACTCGTACAGACAAACAGACAGGCCGCTCGCTCGGCCACTGGGGCCCCTTCCACTGTCACACATTCTCATTAAAATTTTAAGCACTGATTTATAAGAGAAGACACCGCGAACAAAATCAAATATTAAATGAACATTTCATATCATTTATACTTTTATACAAAATCGAATAAATTTATGAAAGCAGGTAGACAACGTGCCATTGAACTTAAAGATGACGAAAGCAAACGTCACAATATGTATGGGATGACATAATATGTCAAATGTCAACCCATACATTTCATGACGTTTGCTGTCGTCAAATGACACGTTGTCTAGACCCCTAGGACATACGTGGGAGCAGGACGGAGCAATACACTTTTCCGTCGCTTTTTAACCAAGGTACATTATGCATTATTGGCTGTAGCATTGTTATTTTATTAACTATGTCAGAGGTCTTTGGCGGCTCAACAAATCTGACATTAGGGTCTGTGAGGTCGCTCATCGCCCTTGCAATCCACACGATATGATGACGATGATTATTATTGGCTGTAGCAATTCCAAACAGAATTAAAGCTCTTTACCCTACATCTAAAACACGTTAACCGCTTACTGCAGCCAAAAAAAACACGTTAATAGGGTCATGTTGTGAAAAAACAGCGGTTTCCGTAACCATACACCGCTCACCTTGCCCGGTTCATCTGTCAGACAAAAAATGTTTAACCCAATTCTTATAAAATGGCATTTAAAAAAAAGCTACCTGCCTCCGGTAGCTGTAACTACACCCCCGACTATAAAAAGAACTTAACTGTACCGTCCTTTTTTAAACGCTGGGTACTCTTGAATAGGGCCATGTTTTCGCGGCTTTTTTGCGTAACACTAAACTTTTTATTAGCGAATTTATGGTTGTGTTCCTCATTTCGCAACGGTACGTCGATTGCTTTGTCTAAGATTCCTGCAGATGTTTTTGCTTTTGCAAATTTTATTACTTGTTGTTTTCGAGAAAAGTTTTATTTTTGTCGTTTATTTATGACGCCTTTCTTTACGTCTTTTGTGACAATGTTTTAACCCAGTATTTTTTAAACAAAGGCATGTTTAACTTAAAAATAAAGTCTCCCTAATGGACACAAACTTCCCATTTGATCGTATCCATTTGGTAATGCTAATAATTTGACTTATAAAAGACCTTTTACCGTCCAATCAACGCCTAAACATAGACTAAACAAAACTGCAGATTGTAAACTCTATAACCTAGAATATAGAGTCCACAGTTAGGTCTAGTCTAGACCGCGCATGCGTCAGCTAGGATCTAATCGCAGATATTCATGACGTCATCTTCCGGTCAGACAAGTTACCAACACATGCACACAACCTAACATTCTGTACAATACATAAATTAATATACCACGTACCTATACCTACTACTCGTATGTCTGTGCGTACGTACTTCCCGACGAACAATTAGGCACTTAGTATACATTTATTTCCTTCCTACGTACCTAATTATTGTGGTAAAAACTATCAGGCACTAATTCTAATAATTTACTTTCCCGTTTATTATATTCCAGGTCTCAGCGCGATACTTATAATTAGGCAAAATTAAGTAAGTAAGTATCGCGCTAAGACCCGGAATAAAATAAGCTCTTAAGGGATTTACTTTCCATACCTAAAAAAAGGTTTTATAAAATACTATAAAAATAAGGTGAATATAAGTCATCCAAAAAAAAAAAAAGTTGCAGGAACGAGGGGAAGGCCATTGCTCAGCAGTGGGACAGTACATGCTAGGAAAAAAATATATAATTTCATGAAATATTTTTACGACAAAAAATAACAAATACGCTTTTAGTTAAACAAAAAGACTATTAATATTACACGTAAGAAAAACACACCTACAGAGAAATTGAGCGATGAAAAACAAGGGACACTTGTGAAAACAAACCACTTAAAGCATAGTCTAGACCTAAGAAAAATACCTCTATTGCCGACGCCTATTACAGACTTTATGTAGGTAGTCCTCTAGGTGTCTTACAGACAGCCTTGAAGAAATTTTGGTTGGGAGCTGTCAAAATTCCGCTGTTTCGTAGGCCAAAAAAAGTCTTTGCCTATGATCCATCAGATATATATATTACTTATACATATTTGCAAAAAATCTCATCATTTTATTCTATTATTTGAGGGATTTAAAATTTCAAGAGAAGAGCTAATAAATTCGTGGTTGTTTTGCCGTTAAATAAGAGTAGGTACCTTACTTCACTAGGTTGTGAATTAAGGTATTCTAAACATTGTAGCCTATATTGTTTGATGTCTTCCAAAATAAGCCTATTATTTTACTAATCATCTCGCTGAATCCTTAAAGATAATTAATCAAATTTCTCAGTTGTAATATTATATATAAACTGAATAACTTTTCCTAAGGGACAAAGGTCGAAATATGAAAAGGTCGAAATATGAAAAAGAAATTGAACTTCCCCCAGAGTATATTACGCGTTAGCCACAATTATGCCACAATTATGTTCACAATTTCATTAGAACCCTACATTATATGATTAGATGAAACAAACATATTATATACTAGAGTAACACCGTCAGACATTGTCTTATTAATTATCCTATAAATACGTATCACTATTCTAGTGCTTCATAACTTTAGAATTCGTTGGTTTGGCATTTAACTTAGAAAATGGGTAAACTTTCGTATAGCATTAGTAAATCTGCGTAGGGTTCTTGCTCCTGAAGCTCTTTTACGAGGAAAATCCGTCTTAAATTATGTTTTTTTTGTATTAATAAGAGAATTCATACAAATAAATGTTTAATACTCTATTATTAAAAGGATGTATATTACGCACTAAGCAAAGCAGGCAAAAAAATTATAATATTACATGGAAATATTTGTATGTTGTAACTGATCTCAGCAGGAAACATGTGTATACATAATTATTTACTTTCCCCTTTCCTTCAATGTGGGCTTTCAACTAAATTACTTAGTGTATGTCAATATTTTTACATGATTATTTATTTAACGATTTTCTGAACACAACAGTTCCAAAATCAAAAACGTCCTCTGCGGAAAAGTTAATAAAGACATAACGGAATTAGAGACAGTACCTATGTTCTTTGGTCTTAGGATATCCAAAATAACAAATAAAAATAAAATTGTAATTTTTTCTTACGGGTTCCAACTTGGGTTCCAAATTCAAATTCAAAACTACAACTTTCGGCGGGCTTCAAGGCGCATACAGACCGGTCGTCGTGTGCATTGCTTGCGTCACGAGGATGTTGGGCAACGGTGTTGTAAAAACCGACACTAGGTACTTGTAAGTTGTACAGCCACGCTGGGCAAAAGGTTACCTACTTATACGACTATATTATAAAGTAGTCTATGTGATATTGATAGCGGAAGCCCTTTCGAGAAGTATTTGAACAGAAAATTCTAGAAATAGATAGCTATAAAGGGGCTTGACAAATACGAACGACAAGTTACAAAGGGTTTCGTTTCAATTTGAATAACGGATATTTATAATACTTATTTATAAGCAATAAAAATCTGATAGATCTGAATTTACATTATAAAGATTATTACACCTATGAGAGAATTCCTAACAGAGAACCTACTCAGAAAAGTCTAGATGATTGGAAAACATTGTATTTATTAATCGCAAAACTTTAATTAAACATTAATAAAATTTATAGTACAGATGATAAAAGCCGTTTTTTTACTTTTTACAACAAGTTAATTTCCGATTTCTTTACGACGCGGATGTGACAAGGACACGTTGCGCAAACGCAACTCTTGCTCACTCACTCACTAGAGCGGGGGAGATTAATGAGCCACGAAATAACTGCTCCTAATCACAGGTGATCGGTATCAGGAAATCCGGTATCAGATCAATAACGTTAACAGTTACATTTTTAAAATACCAATAATATCACTGAAAATAAAAACAAATTCAAAACTTCAATTAAAAAACAATGCCAATGTTCGTAAATCAAAATTAGGATATCCCGGCAAAAGACTGTAGAGAAAAATTAATAATTTAAAAATAGAACAGACAATTCTTACGACATCGACCGACACGTATCCGTGTCAATGTCAGATAACTCTCTCGTTAGCGTTAGCTTTGGTAACAACTGGATAATAAATTCCTAATCGTGCAGTTTGAACATAGATAAATAAATACAAAATAATGGGAAAATATTCGTAAATAATACAAACCGGTAAAGGTAGATGTGTAGCTGGCGGAAGCGGCGGCGTGCCGCGGGCCGGGCGGCGCGTGCGCTATGCGTCAAACAAACAAACATACACTTTGTTGTTCAGAGCGCACAAGCGCAGACAGGACGCGCAAACATTGTTTAACAGACGAACCTTCCGACAGAAATTGTTGTTATTGTTGTTTATGTTGACATTTACTCTTCACGTAAAACGGAATTGTACTCGAAACACACCGAATCTTTATTTAATAAACACCAAGTGTTTGTGTTTAGTGAGGCCCCCTATTCGTAATTTCACGCGTAAATTATAAAAGCTGAAAGGAAGTAAACAATTTTTCTTGACATAACCTACTTTCAATAGAAGGTCGCGAATATAACTAACCAACGAACTGGATTTAAATTTAGACGATCAACAAAAGCAAATGGCGGCAATGGCGCCAAAATAACGATTAACAATTTTTATATGAAGTTACAGTTTAAGCGGACATAATATATAGGGTGACTTTTAATTAGTTCTTGATAGAAAAAGGTATGAATGTACTCATGATACGGAACAACTTTCCTCAAGGAACATAGGTCGAAATACGAAAATCAAGTTTTGACCTCCCATAGAAACTGCATCAGCTGATAGCTTATTTTGTATGGGAGGTCAAATTTGGTTTTTCGTATTTTGATCTATGTTCCTTGGGAAAAGATGTTCAGTATCACGAGTACATTCATACCTTTTGCTATCAAGAACTAATTAAAAGTCACCCAATATAAGTAGGAAAACCATGTTAAATAACGATAAAAACTATGGACTATACAGAGAACCTCTGTTGCGCAGAATTGCAACATGGGCCTTTTCCCAGACTGCCCCACTGCTCTCTTTGCGACTTTAGGCAAGGACCAAGAACGAGTTGCCATGTTACGCGCGCAAGAGCATGCGCGTTGTGCAATACACGCGACCTACACCGTGCGCGGTACGAACAGGAAAACGCACGCAGCCTAAATTCGGTTCGCACGCCCCGCGCAGCGAGACGTAAACAACAATGAAACTTTAAGGCCAAAAAACAAACTCAAGTTCACAGATATTAGAATGTGATAGGCAAACATGGTCAGTGTACCTCTCAGCATCACTCAGTAATTGCAAGCGTTGACAATTTTCAATTTACATTGTTATATCTAAGTTGTAAAATGGAACAAGTTGGAGAACTTAAAGTAAGGCTATCGTTATAGGTCCATTGTGACAGCTGTCAAATGAACTGTAAATAAAAATGAACCCGAACCCAAAATGAACCTGAACCTGTGTTGTTAAGGAAACGTCAAAACGGACTTTTTACGTTGGTTCTACTTTAGTAAGTAGTAGTATAGTTTTAAAAAATACTGTTTCATTCTTTTCCTACCTACAAATCCACGCAATTCTTCCGCTTTTAAAAGATTTTGCTTCAAAGAAACGTTGCACAAAGTTACAGAAGCTTGGAATTCATAAAACGAAGCATTTATAGTTTTTCAAGTGATTATTGTATAACCTCAAAACTGGCGGTTGCGTGTCGCAGCGATGTCTTAACCGCGCGGGCTTCCGAGCGCGCGCAATCTCAAGATTGGCAAACGTTTCCGGCCGTGCAGCCCCTTTACCTACCGGTTTTGGCAACCCGCTTTGTTGCCAATTATGTCACTGGCTGCAAAGATACTTCAAGATATCTCGATAAAACATCGAATCTTTTGAAATATTTTTTAATAAAAAGAAAACAGATTTCAAATAAAAGTTTAATATAATCAAAGCCGTATCGTATAATGCCCTCAGCCAGCTGTATTTTCTTTTGAACTTCGCGTCTCGTGCAAGAAACACGTCCGCCACGCGGTAGCAAAAAACAAAATGGGTGACCCAGTAAGTAGCACAACTATTTGTTAAACATAACTATCAAATGCTTTATTTACTGGCTGTTCAGTTGGTGACTAGTTCTAGCTCTTACATCATAGCCGTAACAATTCCAGTTTCGCAAATATTTCAATGTAAAGTTCACATTGGCGAGAACCGCCCACAGTCCTAGGGACCGGTTTCGTACTTCCTTTAGGTCTACTTTAGAATTGCACAAAACATTCTGCAGGATACTTGCGACATATTACGTACTTACATGTAAAAGCTCAGGCGATTTTGACATAACCTGACTTATAAAGTTCTTGTTCTACGACTCTACTTTCAAAATAACTTCAAATGGAGAGTCATAATGCAATCGTTTAAAATATAAGTAAAAAACTTGCTCAGAACCACTATTACAAATGCATACTTGCATTCTAATCAAATGAGGACAAGCGATCTAATCGCATCCCTGAAAACATTTCCACTGGCATCCGCTAATAATATCTGTGCAACTCCGATTACGCACACAAGCACGCACAGATATCTCTATGCAGCTCTCTAACTAAAGTCTAGTGCTAGGCTAGGTATGTGTTTACTATCGTAGTGCGCGGGGCGAAGGGGGCGAGGCACTGCAATCAGGTCAAGGGAGTCGCGATGCACCGTTCACGTGAAAACTCACTTTCGCGCGCTACGACCAAACATGGCGGCTGGTATGACGCGCGAATTCGTTTTCGTTGACATATTTCGACGGTTTCCTTATTTTTTATATATTTTTCCTGTAAAACAAATTAGTAACTTTCCAAAACTATTTAGTATTTAGTGTGGTTACATGTAATTATTTAATTTTCTTTTCGCAATGCCCATTTACGAGTATACGGCCAAGTTTTCAGTTGATTAACATAGGTACTTTTTGTAATAAACCAGGCCAAATGTTGTAACCACATACCTACACGTGTAATACAAAAACAAACAATATCTTGCCAATATCCTTGTCCCTATTCCTTATTTCCTCTGTATCGTGTAATCGAGATAGCGAGTTTATCTGCCTCACCAGTTATCAGAATTAATTCAATACTTGGCGACGATAAACAAACCACCGATTATGTTTCATTTACTCTATGACACGAATTTAAACAAGGAATATAATGAACTCTATTTTTGTAATACTTTGTAAAAAAAATTCATGTCATCGAATATGATCTGAATAAATTACGTAGAATTGTTTAGCAAACTTTTAGCTTCCTTCTTCCTGAAAAGTCTTTATAAATAAACAAAGCCCTTGGTATCTTCTCTACATTTCGTTCGAGGGCGCACGTAGTCCCTTGCGTATAATACCAGCATAGATTGTATAAACTGCCGACGAGGCCGCGAAAATCCCGACTTGGCGTGATACAAACGGACGACGCGCGACGTTGCGAAACTGTCTGCCACCTTATCAGTAGAGTGTGGTGTTAGCCTTACACTTGCTCAATACTGTGATAACACATACGTTGATGAGGGGTCTGCACAATCGAATGAGGAAAAATATGTTTTGTTTAAGCAAAGAATTGAGAAAATACTCTACTTACAAATACCAAATATAAATATTTATTCACAACACTAAATTGTATCTCACTCTACTGAAAATCAACGTAGAATACTCTAGCGAAAATTGCAGTTGACCTAATAACGCTACGTGAACGCTACCAACATAACAAAACAAACTCATACAGGACGAATAGCTGCATTCTATGGCGCTATTGCTGCTGCTCGTCTGTGCTCTTTGTAGATAATATTCCGTCCAGAGCTCTACCTATGACAAAAAAACTACTCATGAATGAAGAAAAACATAAAAGAAAGCAGTATGGTCCTCAGAAAGGAACGAATGGAAAAAGTTAAGAGAATAAAATTATGAACACAGCCTGCACAGTTGAGCAACACAAGGGTTTTGCTTAACCTAATTTTAACAAAAATTATTGTCGTTTGGCGCAAAATCTATGACAGCTCGTACCGGCGCGGCGGCTGTTGTATGTTCTGGTTGCAAATTTAATGCAAATAGAGTAGAGACTGCAGTGTTGCTATCCGTTCACCCGGACATGCGAAGTGCAGCGAATGGAAGCGTAGGAAGCGAGCATCGCGCCCTTCGTGCCTGACCTACTTACGTGCGCTAGCGCAGCGCAATCGAGACGCACAGTTAAAATAGTTATAGCTGCAATGTCATAGCACGATAGATACCGTGTTAGACTGTACAGCTGTTTTGTCACTGTCAAATAATTCTTAAAATAAGCAACAATATTTTGTAGCAAGGAGAAAATACTGTAAGGAATGTATAGAAAAACATGTTTACAGAATTTCTATAAAAGTATCCAGGAAAATGTATATTAAATATTTGGACAGAAGCCGACACGGACGCTACCTTTTCATGAGTCACGCGTTTGTCACACATTTCGTTGCATAATTCTGGTAACACTTCTTAATGTGCGTTTTGCATATATAAACTGCCGACGCCTCGTCATTGATGTGGTGTGACCATATGTAGCAGCAAACTACTCAATTTACTTAAACCTACATTTTATTTGCTTAACTTCTTTTATGAATTCTTCAAAAACAAAATTATAAAATTAGTTACAATACACAACATTATTTCCATCAGAATGACTCACAACATATGCCTGTGAGAGCTATTTAAAAATTCTTCTCTCGATCTTACGTCGATTTTAATAACGATAAAACGTTTCAGACCAGTCATATTGCCGGCTGCATGTCTGCAGTGGGTTATTAGGTGTAAGATAGCCGGTGTAATCGCGGGTTTCCATTTCAAACGGCACTTTCTTTAGTTTCCCGCGAGGGGAAAGTTACGCGCGCTTTTCCGACGCGACCGCCATCTTGAAATGCTCCCTGCACTTTTACTATTACTTTGCTTATCAATTTTATCATAATTTCTTTATGATTGTTATGATCTTGTTAATGTTTTTCATAAAAAGAAACTGTATACAATTAGTTGGTTAAGTAATTAAGACAACCTTTTGACGTAAAAATTACATGTTAAAAATTATAACATCCACGCATTCAATGAAATGATTTAGTAAAAAACTAATTATTTATGAATAGAAAATACAATACTTAGAAGAATCGAATGCATATCGCGGATCTTGTTATAAGTAGGTAATCTATATGACTCATTCATGTATTTATTGACGTGTCGACAAAAGTCTGTGTACGTTTTAGTCGTCGTGTTGACTTGGGACATCATTATAGTCACCTCAGCCTCGAGTGTCATTTGCCATTTTTCCATTTAAATGGAATAAAAAAATATAATTATTTGTTATAAATAAGAAAAATACGTAAATCCTAAAATAGGTTGGTATAAGATAATCAAAATCTCTCACTTTATATATTTTTAGTATTTTTTAAAACTTATTTCATATTTCTTAATGTAAGAAATAAATCTTAATTCAACCAAGTTTTGGTGTCGCAGACTTGACTAAAGCGAATATTAAGACCTACCAAAGCTCTAAAGCTTCTTGACTGGCGAAATATTATTTATTGTTAAATCAAATTACTAATACAATACCCTACGTAATAAAAACAATAGCTCGCTCCTTAACTAAATGAAGGAAGTACAAAAGCGTCATCATACGCAACCGTGACTTGCAAACGAATGACTATTAAGTTATATTATTTATGAAAAAAAAAAACTTAATACAATAGACAGGTTCTTTTTCAAGCAAATATTCGTGAGTTTTGTTGGTTGTAGTCACAGCAACCGCAAATAAAGTATACTTATATTTTATTGTTAAGTTGGCAGTATTGGTTAATCCAAGACGGTGATTGGTCGATATTTGACACCTCTGATGATGATGGTTGGTTTAAATTGAGCCGGCTACATATACGATAAATTTACTAAGTCCCTCGTAGAATATAAGTACTAACATAGTTATAAGTTTATTGTTACTAACATTTTTGTGGATCTCTGTTGTCCGAAATAAAGATTTTATTATTATTATAAATACGCTGGTATCAATTCAAACCTACTCAAACTAAACGATTCATATAAACTAGTCTATAATAACAAACGTCAAAACGGATATCTATTTAGATTTTTTCAGAATTATGACGTCATATCCTGCCTTAATTAAAATAATGGCTATTTAACCCATACGCCATACCTGTACCTGTTTGTATTTCTGTATTTAATTGATTATTATAGTGTAGGTACTCCTCAAACATTATTTAAGAATTATCAATTGCTATACGAGTATGATTTATTCCTTCAAGCTAACAGAGTTGGCTTCAAACTTTGTCTAATTTGGTCTGATTTAAAAAATAAACATTAATATGTAAAAAATGAGGGTAGTTTTGTATTGGATTTTAAACCTTGCAAAAAATGTGAAGTGCAAATTCTAACCCGCGAAAAGTTCGCACATTCTTTGATGCAGCAATAATTCTGATGGAAAAAAGGCGAACGCTTTTAAATTTAGACACGGAAGTCTATACGTCAAACGCGCATAGTTTGTAGACGCTTGCGAAATTTTTGCGAGATGCGCTTGCGCTGTAAATATTGTCTGAGGATTTTCTTTGAGATAAAAGTGTAATCTGCAATAAGGAAATCTTTTTAGGCAGTAACTTAAGTTTTACCTATCTGTAAACTTAATTTACAGAATTGCATGTTTCCTAAAACCGAATATAACTATTGTAATAAACAGCTTTCAGTAAATAAAACTTAAAAATCAGCCTCCATACAAAATGTTTAATAAAGTTTGCAATTTTGTACGGAGGGCCGAATTTTTTCAATTTCACCAAACCTTTGTTTTTATCATGTCCCTGCGACACAGTCATCTATCAAGTATGTACAGAAACAGGAATACTATGAAATCGAGGCTCTGTTTTGTCATATTCCAGATTTTAGCATAATTATGTGACATATACATAAATTCTTGATATTACGTCTCTCTATTTTCTTCGTTGCTCTGTGTTTAAACTTCAGTTTGCAACGGATTCGAACCCGCGACCTCAATTTTTGCTGCTACTCCTCTTAACGACTAGGTCAAGGAAGCGGTTTCAATATTAGTGATGAACCGACCAATTTTTAGGGTTCCGTACCTCAAAAGAAAAAAACGGAACCCTTATAGGATCACTTTGTTGTCCGTCTGTCTGTCTGTCTGTCTGTCTGTCTGTCTGTCTGTCTGTCTGTCAAGACCCTTTATCTCACGAACGGGTAAAGGTATCAGGTTGAAATTAATACCATATATTAGGATCCATGGACCACACAAGATCTGAAAATTTCAATTTTTTACAACGACGCAATCAAAAGATATGGCATTTTATGTCCTCATCTCCATACATTTATTCAAAAATGAAAAACCTACAGGGTACTTCCCGTTGACCTAAAATTATGAAATTTGGCAAGAAGCTAGGTCTCACAGTACAAATAATGGGAAAAGTCTGAAATCATTAAATATTACAACTTTTCTCACAACTAATGGTAACCAATTGTGGTGAGCTCCCGTTTCAAGAACATTCATATAAGAGAGGGGTCAAGTTGGATGGTCGCGGAGGCGATTTTTGTTTTAGTTCTATTTAAAAACGGGAACACTTACAAACTTGAGAATTGGTATGTTTATAGTGCATAAGCTATAAAATAAAAACAAATAATAAAATTTGGTCAAGCGCGTGTCGGACTCAAAAAATCTAGCACATTAACTTACTTAAATTTCAACTAATACAATTATGTTTATGTGGTGGTACGGAACCCTCAGTGCGCGAGTCCGACTCGCACTTGGCCGGTTTTTTCTTTTTATAAAACCCTACTTCTTTAAACTTTATATAGGAACAAGAGCTCTTTAATCTGGTCGGAATGTTAGTAAAATCCGACCAACGTAAGTTGACCTCTGTTTCCTTGATTCAAATATAAGATTAAGAGGTCTTTCATCTGGTCGCGTCGGCCGTTTCAAAATAACTGCGATTTCCCGGATGTACCCAGCACTGACGTCGCGGATCTTGTGGAGATTCGAAACATACTGTCAGTCTAATATTAGTTTTATTCACTTCACTTAGGATAATAATTCGTTAAGCAAGTTAGCAAGACGTGGATACTTTTTTATAGAATAAATTGCTCTAACAGAGATTGTCACTTACATATTCTAAGCAATATGAAAGACAAAAGAAATACTTGAAGAGTCTAACTTAAATACTTATTAAAGTGAATCTTTTTTGTACTTATTTGTACCTTTTAATCATAAAACCACAGAGTAAAGCAGAGTCCGTCATATACATAGTCTGTATGAGTTAGTGAAATGTAAACTGTCTACTAGTTAGTCGGCCAAAAAATCCCTCTTTGAATCAATAAATCCCTCTTTGAAAAAAAAACTCTTTGAAAATATGTTTGCGAAAGTAAAAATATATCTTTTTTTTACTTGTGAATTGAGCGTAAATGATCCGCAATTATAGCCATTTTATGCGTGATTTTTAACAGCGTTTTTTTCCTGAATGGTAAGTATTTTCACCAGAAAAACTGTGGTAATAACATTTATTAGTCACAAGTCACATATTTCTCAGAGAAAAAGAGAGAAAGATAAAAATTATACGTTTTTAGGATTTGTAAAAAAATCCTACATTTTAGTATAAGAAATGGATAACTCAAACTCAACTCAAACTTAAACTCCAACTCCAACTCAAAGTGCTGCTACCTAAACATTCTTGATAAAAACATTTATTGAACATTGTCTAAATTCAATTACTTACTTAAAAAAATTACAAACAAGATACCTACCTAATATGAAACAGTATGGCTTAATGCCATAGAGTTACAATTAGTATACTTATATGATAAGTAAAAAACGAAATAGGTACCCTATAATGGCGTTTAGTATGCAACTGCGCTCGTCATTTGCGGTTTTCCTTAGCCATACGTCATAGGATATGAGAGTTATAGTTAGTATGTACTATAAATACTAACATATCTAACAAGGAAAAATGATGGCAGTATAATGCCTAATTCAAAATTCAAATTGACTTTATGTTTATTGTGTCAACCCTGTAAATTCAAACATATTCAAAAAAGCGCGTGGGTTTTTATTGCCTCTTTTTTCCCACCATGGCGCCACTTTGTTTGTGAAGCGATGTGGATTTTAAATATCCAACATTGAATAAATGATATTTGATTTTATTTAATTTTAATAAATGATAATTTTAAGTTTTCAGTTTTAGAGAATCGCTTGATATTGTATGTGTGCTTGTTTGATGTAAGCTAAAATCGAAATACTTGATGTAGTCTGATTAGAATGACAGGAGTGTAGTGTGACAGAAGGAAGCAAGACATTGGAGCGAGAGTCATAAAAAGCGCCGCGAAGTACTAAATCTATGGAGTCATATCAGATTCTGTCCATCCTGCTACACGCATATTTCTGTCCAGCTGTCATTCTAATCTTGCTAAATTATTTCGACAGTAGTTAAACTAGGTAATCGGCAAAACATAAGGTCAAAAAAAAAAATTCATTGTAGGATCGTTAGTTACATTTTCGTCGTTTCTATCGTCGCTTTGCAAATGAGCCACTAAAAAAAAGCGAAAAAAAAACAAAAACAACAATAAAGTATCTTTAATTTGTTTACTCGTTAAAATCATAAATCTACTCAAATGCTTTAAGAAAAGAATGCTCGATTCTCGCAAAAAAATATCTCTTAATATGCTCTTAATACAGAAAATTAAACATTGATATTTATCAAAGAGACTTTTTAAATCCGCTGTGTCTAAAAACAAGATCCTAAAGATTGCATTCAGGAATTCAGAAGGCAAATCTCCAGAACTTAATTATTTCCTGTCTTTTAAAAGCGCGCGCATATTTTCCCGCGCAAAAGTGACATTTCTTTTTTTAAAAGTCTTACAGCAGTGACATCTCTTTGTCCGGGCGCGTTTATAAATAAAAAAAATATATTTTGCAAAGCGAAGCCAACGATTGGCGTCATGTTTGCTAATTTTGTTAAAATTTAGTAGTGTTATGACAATAAGTCTGAATTTTACAAGCCAGCCGGATCGAACATCCGACATCGTGACAGATTGGCTTAAAACGGTTGATGCATCGCTTTGCTTACAAATTCTATTCTAAAACCAAAATGTAACTAGCTATGGCCACAGAATAAAGTAGCAGTAAGTTACTATCATACAGAACGGACACTCTCCGCCTCCCTTGCTATTGCCGCGTGATTCTCGTGGTCCTTCTGAGGGCCTTTTGTACTGAATATCCGAGCCAACGCGACCTTCCAATTTCATATTCGCGCTCGATTTATGTAGTGTTCAGGGTGAGCTATGGCGCTACGCCCGTGCAACTTTGCATCAACATTTTCACCGTAGTCATAAACATATCCTTGCTTATCACATTTTCCACAGTCGTAACTTTCCTTCATTACAGCAGCTATGCATTCTAAAACATTCTAGAACACCCCCACACCCGTGTCGGTTTAAAGTAAGCTTGATGTGTTTGCGGGACACGTCGAATAATTCACTGTAGAGCAACCTTCCCTGTCGAATAATTTAATGTAGTAGAGCTACCTTCCCTGCGCGCCAGTTACAGGTCACTCGCTTTTAGAGGGAAAACAGAGGGTAGAAGTTCTGGAACTATGTGTAATAAACGTACCTATGTACTTACATATTATATACGAACATATAAGGTTCAAACTGTTTTGTCGAAAATACTTATTTAACTTTTAAAAGGCGCTTGTGAATTTTTTAAACTTTGGTAGATATAAATTGTAAGCAATGGAGGATTTTTTTTTTAACTCAATTGAAATTAAATTTATTCTACTTAATTTTAACAAAATCTAAAAATTAGTACTTCGTGAAACATTTTGATACTTTAAATAAAAAAAGCTCTCGAATTGCACCACCCCACCTCCACATAATGAACACAACAACCCAGAACGAGTCATTTGAGCGCAGACGAAAAACATTCAGAACAGGCAAAGGAAAGGAAAATAAGACTGCGTGCATTGCACTGGCTGAAACAGAGAACATAGCAGTTTCACTGGCTTGAAATAATAGCTGCAGCGGGCGGCAGAGGGGGTTGAAAGAGGAGGTGAAAGGGGGATCTTTCGTGCATTCACCTGAACCCCCCTAAAGGGGGTAGTATAGGGGGATAACTTATGCAAGTTAGTTAATATTTCAGCGAGGAAAGTAAAAGTAGTTGGTGGATTACGTTCACTCTTTATGCATAGAGTAAAAACTAAAAGTGTCCTGTGGCGCGTTGTGTCAAGATTAATTTGTTTTCTTTATAAGACGGGAGTTTGTTTTGCAGTCTCTGTCAGATGCAAAGTTGCATGGTTAATTTTGTTTTATGTCAGAAGTAAAATCGTATGTTTTATCTTTATTCGTAGCTATTTAGAGCTAGAAAAGTAGAAAGATTTATTTCGAAATAGTACGCATAATTTTAGCACCTTACTCGGACAATGAAGCTGAACGAACATAATAGGTTGGAATACCAATAATAGGTTGGAATAATAATAAGTTGGAGGCCAATTTTTATTTCATATTTCAACCTTCAATTTAACCAATTTCATGATAGAGTAACATCTTAAAATCATGTACACTATAAATGTTTACACTGTTAGTTACACAGACAATGTTTAGTAGACAGTTAGTTACATAGACAAAGTTACAGAGAAAATTTTTTTACACATGTGCGGCACTTTGTTTGTGAAGCGATGTAGTTTAACTAACGTCATAAAGTGATACAAGAAAATCGTAATATGAATAAGTAATACGTAATAATAATTAATAAGTAATGAATAAGTATGAGTAATTCGCATTGTTTTACCATCCTAGACAACATAAAATTATTTACAAAATCACAAACACAACATGGAGATAGAAGAGTTCTCCGAAAGTATTACATAATGTATTTCTGAATCTACAAAGCCCCCGTTACCATGCCAAGCAAACTAATTTAATGAAAAGGAAAAGCGAAAAACACACATCAGACTCCTATATAACATTCCGTATTTACTTAGCTCGTTTACAGAAGCCTGGAGGTAGAACGTTTGATATTCCAGAGCTTTAGCCCCAGCATACATATTTATGTAGGCAAGGCGGAAGCAAAGTATCGATCAGTGTTTGCCGCAGTACTCAAAACGGAGGTATTTATTACCTAGGCATTGAACAAAACGAATTCATTACTTATTGAACCGAAGGCCGAAGAAAGGTTTCCCGTTGCCTACGCTCTATAAAAAAAGAAAACAACAAAATGAGATTTGAATTTCGAACGTAAAGTTACTTCGTTCGTTCTTTTGAAATAGCGAAGTTTAGCGAACACTATTTTCGTACGTGACGTGCAGTAGGTACCTACATTCGCGAAAGAATTCTAAAATGCAGCTCGACATTATCATAACAGCGGAATAAAACGGAGGAAACCATTCAAAGAAACTGGAGCAATAAAATCGTTTTACATAGAGAAGTGTACACGCTATTGCACTATTGTGGGCGGGTCAGTGACCCTTGAAATGCAAGCGCTGGATTGCGCTGAATAATGTAAGTACGCTCATCGCATCCGGACGATGCCGCTGCATCCGCGCTACGAAGAGCCACAATGCTAAAACCCACTCCAATATACTGAAAGTACACTCAACCGTGATGAAAGCGCCACTTTTCCAATCAACTGAAAGCGGAGAATTCAAAACAGGGTTTACATACTGATTTATTCAAGAAAAATATCCAACGAGGTAGGAACCAGAACGAAAGGATTAAGCGAGCGTAAAAGTGTTAGAAGTCGTAGAATAAAAGTGGTAGTAAAAAGCTGTATAAACCTTGACAACGTTTTATGAAGCATTAAAGCATCCAAAAAGTGGAGGCGACGTGTCAAACCCCCAAATCGCGTGCGCTCGGAAATGAGGAAAATTTGCATAGTCCCGATAGTGCCAGACGAAGAGTTTCGCTTTTCACACGGCCGTAAAGAGTTCACATGCCGTCTAGACAAATCGACCTGACCGTCTATCTCTCTCTCTGCGTCAAACATGCGCAGTGTATGCGGTGGGGGGAGAGGGACAACAGGTGGGTCTGCCCGGTCTACCCCCAAACCCCCCAGCCCAAGGTCGCCGCACGGAAGCGTCTGGCGAAGATGTATTGAGATTACAAGTTATATCGATTGTGGCAGTTTGCTGAAGTTCAGGGTTTGGAATATTAGCTTTGGGATACTGTCGTCAGGTGAGCAAACAATACCTGGCGAACTCAGAATTTCTAGGAAAAAGTACTTTCCTCGCTGAGCTTTTATTTGTGACAGTTTGCAAGAATCCAGTAATATAATTAAGACTGTTGTTCATTTTTGTCTTGATAAAGCCTTTGATGAACTGAAAAGCTATGGTTGCCTCGCATTACAAGGAAAAGTTACTAAAGCTGTTCGCAGAATATCAATAGGTCTCGGACAAAGGAAGCGACATTATAATCTTACTTCCTGTTCGCCCCCGCGGCACTAAACAATACACTGAATCACCAGCCGTAGATCACGACTTTACCACTAACTTTACCTTTGAATCTTTAACCCCCCTAGATCCTCCATCTCCCATCTCCAACAAAAACAACAAAGGGATAACTCAGGTAGAACAGACAGGCGTTCCCGTCCATTATAACTGGATGAGACCTATTTCAATTACTAAGTCTATCAATTTATTCAGGCAGACTTGTACCAGACAGGTCAAACCGTTGAAGTTGTAAATTCGAGTTGGTCATTACTTTGCGTGAGACGTTTTGGGCGAAATAGTTTTAACGTCTGCAAGCTTTGAAAGTCGGGCTTTCAAATAGTTTGAAGTACCCGCAAAAGCGAAATATCAGACAGAAATACCTATACAAGTAGTGAGGGTACCACTCTGAATAGGCTGTGAATTTGGCTTTGAAACCGAAATACTTACCAAAGGATCATAAGTAAGTACGAAAAAAAATTTCGGCAATTGATTTTTTATTTGTATTTCTACCGGTATTCGGAATAGTTTCAACGGATGAACGTTGAAAGTCCTTCAACGTTAGCATACCCTTTTTTACCAAGGGAACACATTTTTTCTACAGTCCAACAAATCGCTTGTTGCCAGGGGACACAATTCACAGTAGTAGCTTAAGCCACGATCACACCTAACTGAATTCAAGGACTAATTCGGCATACATTGCTGGCAGGCTTGGTCGTGTTAATTGTAATACGAGTATCCTTACTTCAACGAGTAAAATGTAAGCCGAATTAGTTTCTGAATTAGGGAAGGTATCGTGGTTTTACGCTAGTCCGTACTCACACATTTACCTTCCCATAACCGTGTGGTGAGTGAGTAGCCTGTATTTCTTCGTTAAAAGATTAGCTGCCAGTTGCACAAATCTTCTTTAAAGTTAAAGATATTTTCTTCTTATTTCTACGGATATTCCTTCGGATTAGTTTCGACGGAAGAAAGTTGAACTTCCTTCAAAGTTAGCATACCCTTTTTACCAAGGGAATCAATCTGATACTAGACGACACTTTTTTCTACAGACCGACAAATCGCTTGTTGCCAGGGGACACAATTCACATGGATGGAGCTTACGCTACTCCTATTATATACCTTTTTGTGATGAAATGAGTGAGTAGCCTGTATTTCTTTGTTAAAAGATTAGCTGCCAGTTACACAAATCTTCTTTAATGTTAAAGCTCCATTAAATCTATTGGTGACACATCCTTTTTTTTTTGACAAAGAAAGTGTGCAATAGGTTTAAAGGGGATTTAACTTGAAAGAAGCTTTGTGCAACTGGCTGTAGATCTTTTCGCCAAAATCGTTTTACCAAAGCCCAGGAATTAATAAGTTTTGAATCTTTTACATACACGCTCTCGTACTGCCGACCGGACCATTTTTTTTCTATGGGCCCAAGTAGTGTGACCTACTTATATCTCTCCCCGTTCCTCTTATTAAAACCTTGCGACAATCTCACACCTATTAACGTAAAATAATAACTAATTAATAAATAATTCTTCTTAAGCAAATGATATTTTACCATCGTAAGTTTATAGTGTCTCTATACAGACCATGTCCTAGGTGCGTTAGCTCAAACTGGCTCCAACGTTACTAGGTAATCTACCTGAGGGTACTTGGTAAACGACATCTTTCAAACTTTCTTCGGTCTTGTATACATACCTTGTTATTCTAGATAAATTATGTTGGTCCTAATAAATATCTTTTGAAGAAAAAATATTTCTAAGAACTCCTTCTACTCTTAATCTTTAATTTTTATTTTGACTAAACATTAAATATGATTTTCCTTCGAATTACATAACTATCATTTATTAAAATAGATAGGTACTTGCTGTGACTGGATATTTCATCAAAAAACATCTTTGTGCGCATCACCAGTTAACCCTCCAGACGCTTCACTTCTTCTTAAGCTCAAATTACTTTTTTAAGAAAAGAAATATATTTTTTAAATTTTTTATACACTTTTTAAAATTTTAGAAAGCTACCGTAAAACTGAACAACTTTCACAAACAAACATTTCTGGGAAATAAAAAAAATTACCTCTCCTCTCAGTTTGTATGGAGAAGTCAAAAAAATTTTTAATTTCCCAGAAATGTTTGTTTGGGAAAGTTGTTTAGTTTCGTTGACTGAACACGCCCTTTCAGTTTTCGGTACACCATTCCTTACACCCTTATAATATAAGTATTTATCGATTTCAAGACTGCAATTTCACGTTTCCAACATCACGCATTAACCCTTTCATACACGCTCTAAAATCCAATCAGCAACAATGCCAGTTTAAGATGAATTCTAACCCCAGTATTCTTTGTTACAGTGGATGGCGAACCTGCCGGTCTACCACTTGGCGCGCGAGGGTTGGGTCGAGCGTTGCTGCACGGTCTACTTGCACCTTCACAAGGAGTGCGGCATCCACTCTACACGGCCCCTAATACCAATGGTGAGTGTGCTTTTTAAGCTATGTGGGGTTAGATGATTACTAAAAACAATAGAGAACCGAAGAGGGAAAATTATAGGACACTTGATACGGCACGACAATTTCCTGAAAAACATTATGGAAGTTGAAGGAAAGACGGGAAGAGGAAGACCTAGGCGAAGCTACTTCGACCAAATAAAAGAAAAGGTCAATGTCGTGTCTTTTCAGGAAGTAAAGCAGCTAGCGATACAACGTGATGACTGGAAGTTACTCCATCGACAAGAGCCAAGCTCTTAAATTGAAGAAGAAGAGGGTTAGATGCTTGTGAAGAGCGCCTGTGTCTTTCCATCACGCTTGTAAGCGTTGTGGCTGGCAGTTGCTATTATTGGTAACCGCAGTATGTAAGATGGTACGATAAACAGAAATATGACATCCCATCTTCCGGTTCATAAACCCTTATTAGTCACCTTCGAAGAAAGAGGTAGCACATATCACAAGAAAAACAATAATTAAACTAATTTACATATTATTTCTAAATTTTTCTACACGTTTAAGATACGTCGATACGTACACGTCGGAACGTCAGTGGAAACACTTCGACCTCCAGTGGGTCTCTGGTTTCGGGCGTTTCTAGCGTAGCACCGGCTTAGCTTATACCACAGAATATATACCTCATAGTAAACAAGATTATACTGGTTTTGATTCTACAGCCTTGCTTCCGTACGATCAAAAATTGCAAATCAAATTCAGCTGTACAAACATACAAGCAAGATAAAAGATTTTAAAGACCTAATAGTTGTAACGAATCAATTGAGGGAAATAATTCCAAGAAAATTACAGTCTATCGACATATGTTAGGGCAAGCTTTGTCGCTGAAACTGGAACAGCTTTTGTAAAAAAAAAATGACACATATTTAAACACTACAATCTCTTATCCAATTTTTTTTCGACTCGGATATTTTATAGCTGTTTCTGTCCATAAAACTGAACAACTAATCCCAAGGAACATAGGTCGAAATACGAAAAAAAATGTTTCGACCTCCCATACAAACTGCATCAGCTGACAGCACATTTTGTATGGGAGGTCATAATTTATACTTTTTCGGTTTTCGACCTATATTTCTTGGGAAAAGTTGGGCATGATCAGTCAACGTCACTGACCAATTTTTAGTGTAAAAAAACTTTCAGGAAATTAAAAAATATCGGCATCTCCATAGAAAATTTTAAACTTGTTAGTTTAGTTTGTATAGAGAGGCAAATTTCTGTTCATTTCCTTAAAGTTTTGTTAACTGAAAGTTGTTCAGTTACGTTGACTGATCATGTCCTTTACTATAAAGTGACATTGCCAGTGTTTTATTCGTCCCTGATGATATTATATCACCTGTCTCACTTCACAGACTATACAAAGGTTCAGCAAATCGTTTTCTCGAGCTAAATATTTACACAGGCATCCTGAGACGGACCCTACGGGTAATTTCCGTGAGCCTAGTCTATGTACTCAAGTATTTAAGCTTGAATATGTACTTGTACAATCAGAGGATTTTGGGGGTAGTTTCGATTTCAAATTGGGGTAACAGACGTAACTAACACGTAACAAGTCTGTTGAGGTTAATTAAAACGGCCTGCTATAGTAACTATTTAGTAATCTGTGCTGCTATGACAGCCGTTTGGCAATATGTGACACTTAGGTACTGTTCCAAGGGTCCTCAGTTTAGTCTGTTGAGGCATGTTGAATGATGAATTGGAATATCAGGGTTCAGTTTGGTTCTATCGCGTTCTTTGTTTTAACCAACGACAGAGAATTTGTCGAGTAGGGGAGACCGGGGCAAGATGAGACCCTTAAGAGAAAAAGCGTCATAACTTGAAAATCGAACTGTTTATTAAAAATGTCTTGCAACAAAATCAACACTTATAGTTTTAATTAACATAATTGTTATCTTTTACGGCTCTAAATCTCATATTTTTTTGGCAAATAGGAATAAAATGGCACAAGTCAAAAATCCCGTCCGTCCCGAAAAAACGGGAAACACTACGGGGCAAAATGAGTACACATTTTAATCAGGTTGACAACGTTCACAAATATTGCCTCCTCATCGTCATCGTCTACACCTGCGCAGGAATTATGGGCCCAGCCATGGCACAAGCTACAACTAACCCATCCTTCAGTGGACTGTGAATATAAGTACCCACAATATATGCAAGCACAATCATTTTCATCGTCTTCAGATGAACTAATATCCGTGTCACTCTCTTTTTTGCGTTTTTTGTTTGTTTTCCTTTTTTTTCCGGCTTCTTTTTTTCAGTCTTTTTCTTTTCAGGTTTCTTTTTTTCAATCTTTTTCTTGTCAGGTTTCTTTTTTCAGTCTTTGTAGTCTTCGGGGCAAGACGGGATAGTATCCCATTATGCCCCGACCATGCTGCCCCAACAGACATATTTTACAAATTTATCAACAGTTCTAACGTAACAAATAATTGTACGAAATAGCAACCTAAATTCGATAGTTTTACACTGCTGCTACAAGTATGTGGTAAAGTATTACAATAGCACTGATACCTACCTTGGTGCCCATCGATTCAAAACTGAAAACTTTTTAACAATCCTCCAAAAAACAGTTTTTTATCGCCACGCAGCCAAAACAGGTAGTGACACGCACGCGCCGCCCTGACTCGCGAGGGGCGACTGAAGTTCGCGCAAAAGGCGCCGTGTTCGGCTCTGTTGTGTTCACCAGTTACGCACAAAAGCACATTTCCCGTCTTGCCCCGAACTTCATCTTGCCCCGGTCTCGCCTATATTAGAGTTTGGAACAAGGCGCTAGGTATTTACAAATGACTGGCACTAAAATTCTTTGCAAATTCTAACCTCTTGGCACTAGTGTCATTTATGACGGATGACATAGTGCTCAGCTAGACTACGTGACCCACTTTTGAACACAAACCTGAGCAACTTTGTGTATCTATGATAGTTAATGATCGGTGGCTACCAGGATACCTAAAATATCAGCTCAAACTTTGTTGAATATGGTATGAAAAGTCAAGATCTAGTCAAGCTTGCCACTCGCAGTGCAAGTTCCGTCTCTACGCTGAATAAAGTCCGAAGTGTCAAGATTGACGTGCTCTTGACTGTACCTCTATGTTAACGAGCTAGCAACAAAGTTATGTATGACATTATTGAATCGTTTATGTATTGATCCTTTAGCAGCATTCCGATTAGAAACGGACTGAAGCTGGAAGCGACTAACCACGCGTGTATGCTGGAGTTCTGGAGGGAGCACCCTGTCCTGCAATGGACGTTTTATGGGATGTTATATAAGTGTGGAGTTCACAAAATTGTCTTAACTTTTTTTTTCTTATACTTGGACGACAATCTATAGTAATACTAGCTGGTGCCTGCGACTTCGTCTGCGCAGAATTGGACAATTCACACAATATCTTTATAAATTGTAGCCTATGTGTTATTCTGCTATAAGCTATTTTATTGTAAAGTTTCATTAAAATCCATTCAGTAGTTTTTACGTGAAAGAGTAACAAACATCCATGCGTCCATACTTACAAACTTTCGCGTTTATAATATTAAGTAGGAAGTAGGATTTGCTCGATATACAGTTTCCTAAAACTCTTATACTTATTTACATCAGGCTGAATATAAAAGGAATATAAATTTACCGTGATTTTGTAATTTTAAAGAAAATTTAATCATTTTCAAAGTAGAATTTGAGCACGAAATAACTTTTTATTCGTCTAGGGTTTCAATATGTGAGCACACTAAGCCAGGCAGAGCCCTAACCATTTGTAATAATTTAGGAGGCCCAGATGATCATTAATCATACGAGTTTTACATGTAGGTAGGTACTTCGATATTATACAGGATAAAAGAAAATTTTTAGGCATTGTTTGAGTGATTTTACTCAGACCTCGAAACTGAACAACTTTCCTAAAATACAAAAAAAATCTATTTCCCTTAGAAACTGCACCAGCTTCAGCATTTTGTATGGGAGTTCAATTCTTTTTTCGTTTTTCGATCTATGTTCCTTATGGAAAGTTGTTCAGTTTCATGGTCTTAGTTACAGGCTATAATTAGTGCTTAGCATTTTCTTACACCCGATATAGATTTTTTTATTGTATTAGATCTTGAAGGTCTGGCAGACTATTTTACAGAAAACCTTCTTGGTGAAATTTACAAAGTAATAAATAAAGACTACAAATTACTTTGTAATACCAACCATAAAAATTTGCGTAGGTCAGTGTCAAACGTCCACTGCTGGACAAGAAACTCCCTACATAATTTCGCAGCAAAAACGCATCTAGCATATTTGGAGGGGAAGTGAGTTTCGGCTGGCTCCATGGACCGCGGTTGTTAGTAACCGCAGTTGGTGACCGCGGTTGTTCATGACCGCAGTATGAAAGGATTGCCCACCCATCGGATCAATTTCCCTTAGACGCTTTTTACAACACTCATGGGTAGAGATCTTCTTCTTCTTCGTGTCAATGTTCAAATACCAGATCCTTTTAAATGTCTTTTTCCCAAAACCTTGCCACTTCTATGGCTTTATTCGACGCCTCACGAAGATCGTCGCCAGTGCAGGTGGAGGGGCACAGTGGACAAGAGAGCAAGTGCGCCATGTTCTGAGATGGAGCTCCACAGTCACAGTGCTTTAGCAACTGGTCTGCGAAGCCCCACCTCGCCATGTTTTCTCTGCAGCGGCCAACCTGAGTTCGCAGACGGTTTAGCGACTTCCAGGTTGACCACTGCAGATTGTGTCCTGGTGGCAGAGTTTCTGCAGGTGGGACGTATCCTGATGGGACTGATGGGTAGAGATGCGGTGATAGTATTCTTAGCCGACACCATAGAGCGTAGGTACTATGTATGTATATGGTAATACGAGTATGTAGGTACCTAGATTTAATACTACATTTAGATTTTACCTATTTGTATTTATTATTATTATTTTTGTATGGGTCTGTTGCCTGAATAAACAAACTTGATTGATTGAGATATACTATTTAGTATGTGTGTGTGTAGTAAGTATTAATAGAGTATTTGATGTAAGAAAAAAATAATAACACAAATGGAGACTCAAACCAGAACTTTTAGTGTTCAGTGCTGAAAACAAAACATAAAGAAAGTTAAGAAATACATCAAGGCCCTGACGATGATGCTAATGATAAGTATGATATAAAAAAGTATAACCGTCAGAGCGAAGATCTCAAAATAAATATACAACAATATTACTTCAAAAGACCTAAAACAAAAAGCCTTACATCAGAGAGCCTAACCTTGATGTCAAGAAGAATTTACTAGTCAAAGCGCTGACAACTACAAAGTCTAGCCTAGACTAGACCCAGCTCAAACCAAGTCCTATATTCCTAACGCCTCGTCACGTACCCAGACCTACATTCGCCCACGTGAATATTACAAGGCACTAAGGAAATACGACTAGCTGCTGGTTTATTCCACAAAATATAGGCGAAGAACAAGAAATAGAATATCCAGGTAGACATTGAGAAATACACCTAAAAAATTTAAGAGGTGTATATTAAAATATCATCGACGTAATTTTTTTTTATTGTCAATGGGCTTACTCTTGACCTCGATCTAGTCTTGAAGACAGAGATGAGGTCGACGAAGGAAAGAAGCCTATTCACTCGCGACTTGAATAGATTCGGGTTATATGAACTCGGGAACACAGACGCAGGCAGAAAATAAAACGATATTATAAAACGAAATGAGAAAAGAGACAAAGTAAACTAAGATTTCCCTAAAGGTATTTCGAAAAATCCTTTCTCAGTGGTTGTCTACCTTACACCACTTTATAAGTCCCATTTGCCATACTTTAAGACCCATGTGCCATACTTTTAGACCCATGTGCCATACTTTTTGACTCGTGTGCCACCATGGGCAGTTGTACTTATAACGCTTCGTTTGAATGAAATTCTGTAAATCTATTAATATTAAGTACTTTCTTTTTCGCCGAAACAGAAATTGACAGTAATAGACTTAGATCTTTCTCTTTAATGATTTAAAGAAGGAATTTGATAATTAAAAAGGGTAGATTCTCTTGAAAATCTTAATAGCAACCTGTTTTTACAACAAACGCTACCTCATCAAACAGAGTGCGTACATCTTAAAGCCCAGTCAAGTAGAAAGTGTCTCTTACCTTTTCAATTACGATGATAACATCCTCGTTATAATTTCAGACAAGGTTTCTGTATCCGAATCCAGACATGTTTGCTGACGGTGACATCAAAGAATTCTAAAGTAATTTACTTCATTACAAGGGACTCTTGTAGTATAGACAGTTAGACGCGTATATTATATAATTGTATAAGACTTCTGCTGTGCGGTTTGCTATTCCTGCAGGAATTTCGGAAAATTCTCACTGTGAGTTACCATAATGTGTTGAAACTCTACTTTGACATATTGAATAAGATGGAAAATACACGAAATTTTCACTTTGAGTTATTGATTTTCTGAGAATCAACTATAAAAATTTGTGATGTAAATTGCTTTTGCACAGAAAAACTTCATAACTACAACTTACAACTTTAGTTAGTTAGTAAGTCTATGATATGCTTTGATATGTCACTGAGTGTCGTACTACAAAACATTTGCGTATGTATATATAAGTTTTTGCTGTCTCATTACAGCATAAGTTAAGGTGTTTAAAGAGATTGAAGTTACATATAATCTACTAACTTTCTTTCTTTTCTTCTTAAAGTAACTTATTCAACTACCTACAAATTACTTAAATGTATAGCTATACAATTAGACGAACAAAGATCAAGCGTCAAAACATACGAAGTCCAACTGTCACGAGTTTCTATGAAAAATTCATGAAGATAGGACGGAAGTGCTGGCGAAAAGGCAATCGATAGCAGTCAGCTGATCCTCCCAATGTCACGACCAACTCCCCCCGAGCCAACCTTACAGCCTACCCACAACTTACAGGGACACACAAGCCTGCTTCACCCTACTACCCTACATAGACGCACACACACAAATGCATTGCGTAATATTATTGCCAGACGGTGGAGTCTTGCCTACAATTTGGGTGTTTTATGGAGAATGTGACCGCTAAATTCTGCTGACTTATTGCTAGGGTTGTAGGCAGTTTAGATTTTTCGTTAGCAACAGTTGTATTCGAATGGAAAGGGTTATTCTAGACATCAATGGATGATTATATTTTTTAATTTATTTGCGATTGTTTTTTCTTTAAGGTAGTAATAAATAATAAAATAAATAAAATCTCTTTATTTTCAGGCACAGGACCCATATCAAATAAGCAAACAAACAATATTACATTAACATATTACATTAGTAATATTACATTAAGTACATTATCACATTACATTATTACAACATCATTATTACATTATGATCTTTAGTCAATATTTTAAATTAATTATTATTCTTGAGTGAGTGAGGTACAAGATTTTGTCTGTTACTTGTAGGCATTTTACATATTTCTATATTATTCATACAGGAGTAGAAGCTTTTTGTATTCTTATAAGATTCAAATACAGCCTCTATATATATAGTACGTTGATGAGGAAGTTAGGTGAATAGTGTCTACGTTTTTTTTTCATAAAGTAGATTGATGTCTTTTTTTCTTACCATCTGATATAGTTTTTAAACCACCTTCGATATAGCTTGGTTAATTCAGAATCTTTTCCCGGTTCTAAATATTTCTGTAGCCTCGCGTACTCCACTCTCTACTTTACTCGGTACCTTACTTACAACAGCGTCAACGGCAACATCACAAGACTTATCAAAACCTTTGAGGTGTTTATGAAGATTTCGATTGTATTCACTTGCTGTACTATATAATTTTTGTCTGTCGTCGTCTCTGAATGTCCTTGTTGGTGCTTTAGCTTAGGTGAATTTTGTGGGTAAATTTTATTCGAATAAATGTATTCAGTCGATTCTTTCGTACAATAAAATACCTATGAACTTTTTAATAGCGAATGATTTTCGGGAAATTGTAGAAATTTCTAATAGAGAATCTGGAGAATAGAGTCGCAAAACATTTTGGAAAAACTGAATGTGTATATAGTACCTATGTGGTATACTTACCTCAAATTATTATGTTCTCATTAATATCTTAAATTTTTTCTTTTTCGCAGAAATACAGTGTACAAAGAAATATAGAGATAATTTGCCTGTCAAATTATTAAAGCATTTTCTCGTCGTTTCGATAAAAATGTTAATTAAAGTTCTAATTTTAATATCATAGTGAAAATCACCATACTTTTGAACGGTCATATATTATTTAGGTAGGTACTCTACTCTTAATTAGGTCTCATATTATAACCTAGGTATACATTATACAATATACATATAGCTCATTGTTAGAGCTCATCCATGTTCTAATATAACATATACAACACATACAAACGGAACCCACCCACACTTATGTAAAAACAGCGTTCAGTCAAAGTGTAGACAGACCTTTGAGGATTTCAATATTTTATTTATGTACACACGGCTACTCGTTGGTGGAAACACTTTGACTTTGAACGGGTCTCTGGTTTCAGGCGTTTGTAGCGTAGCGCTGGTTCAGCTTATACTGGTTTTGTTTCTACAAGCTTGCTGCCGTGTGTACTTAAAAAAAAATCTATTTATTTTAAAATCATTTCAAAAGTTTTACATTTCCTCCTCGCTCAATATCCTATACTATTAAACGAGCAATATTTGTATATATAAATATATATATATTTGTAATCGGTTTCTCGAAAACGGCTCTAACGATTTCGATGAAATTTGGTACGAGTATACAGGGGTTTTTGGGGGCAAAAAATCGATCTAACTAGGTCTCATGTCCGGGAAAATTCGTTTTCACCGTCTTTTTTTATATTTCTTAGCGCGTTTTAGTGCGTTCAAGAAACTTACAGCGCCATTTGTTGTTGAGTAGCATGGCTTGCTCACCGAAGCGAAGCTCGGTCGCCCAGGTACTATATATATATTTGTAATCGGTTTCTCGAAAACGGCTCTAACGATTTCGATGACATTTTCTATCCGGGGGTATTTGGGGACCAAAAATCGATCGAGCTAGGTCTCATGTCTGGGAAAAATCGTTTTGCCCGTGTTTTTAAGCATTTAAAAAAAATACCGCGTTTTAGACAGAAACCTACAGCGCCATCTGTTAGCGAGTAGCATAGCTTGCTCACCCGATGACATTTTAATGCTGAGGTGGGTATTATAGAGCGAAGCTCGGTCGCCCAGGTACTTACATATTAATATAAGATTATGTGCGAGTGAGTTGTCTCCTGCTCACTACGCGTTTACTGTGGTTCTAGGAAATCTGGCTCGTTCTCTCGTTACATGTACAGCTTTTCGTTGGTTGTATAAGGATCTTCAAAATCTTATGTAAAGTAGGGTAACATTTTTTTGTCTATCTTGTCTTTCTTCACAAAAATATTTTTCTTCATTTAATTTTATTCTTTTTTTTGTTGAATAACTTTCGTTCTGTGCGTGTGGTCGTTTGAGAATATTTTGACTTTTTCTTTTTATTTATAATTTAGAATAAAAAAAGCCTGTCCGGTTACCAATTTGTTGTACATAAATGAATGAGTTTGTCATTTAATACTTTTAGGGTGTATATCCTTCTCTATTGTATATATATTTGTAATCGGTTTGTCAATAAAGGCTCTAACGAGTTCGATTAAACTTACTATATTTTCGGGCGCGAAAAATCAATCTATTCAATCTTTTCAGCATTTCTTTCTGTTAGTGGGCATTGGTTAAGATTATAAAGAGCGAAGCTCGGTCGCCAAGGTACTTGCTATTATACTTGTTAGTACACATAAATTATTATTTTGTTTAATTATAGCAGTTAATTAAGTTCCCCGAAATTCCAAGCACCATTATTATGTTTAATACTAGATGCCTGGTAATAGTATCTATTCAGAATGTTGGATCAATAGTGCTAATGTCCTTAGGTACTGACTAAATTCTAGGCAGACACCATTATGTATTAATATTTCACCCACTTTACCCTGTTCACATTATGTCTGGTTATTTTGAACTCTATTTGATACAAAACTGAATACATTTTGTACTGTATTCATTATAATACATTAGTTTCCCTCTATTCATTCATTCAAGTCGACACCCAAAGATAATTAATACTTATTTTTAATTAGATAATAACCTTTTAAAATAGTTTTGCATTATTAGAAAATTTGTTTTTATGTAGTCTAATGCCAGATATTTTAATTAATTTCGTGGAATACATACATTGCTTTACTTTGTCACATCACTTTCCTTCCTTATTGCTAAAAGTTTTCCTCATATCCTTGTATTTCAGGGTGTCTTCTCTAAATTTTCGATATGTCGATACGATAATACTATCTTCGTTCACTGACAATAGAGTAGAATCAAGTTGAGTAGAGTATTGGTCAGATGAATTGTCAAATTGGCAGTAATTTGCATCCAACCAATATCCTGCTCTATCGTCAAGGGAAGAAGTTTTGAATTTGCATGTTTCGAATAGTAGCGTATCGAAATTGAGCGTTGACTGCCAGTTTACAATGGGATATTTTTTACCTCTAGCTGAATAATATGTTTTATACTACTCAAAACACCAATTTGAAACACTTTCGCAGACACATAAGTCGGCACTTTTTTTAGATATATACAAACCTCTTTACTGTTCTTTCTTTCTTTCTTTTACTTCTTTTATCTTTTCTATCTGTTTTTCTTTTTCTTTTTTTATTCTCTATCTTTTTATTTCTTTACCTTTTTTTCTTGTTATAAGCGTTTTTTTTATTTCTTAGTCACATCTGGGTGCGTATTCCGAAGTTTTATCGGAGCTCCGATATTATCAGATTGACAACAACAATTACGTTCGGAAATTTACTTTGTATGGGAATTTTTTTGTCAAAGGCCGAACCATAGACTAATTATCGGCGCGATATTATCGTAGTTTCACTTCGGAATACGGCAGCTGTTTTGTGGAATTTGTATTGGATGATTAATAATTATCTCAATCTCGAGCTTTATTCCTTTGGGAAAGATGTTCAGTTTAAAGTTCTAAGTTTCACACAAAAAATTAGCTAGGGCTCTAAACGTAACCGTGTAGCCAAAATTATAATGAAAACTACTACAACATTTGTATAGCCAATATTAATTTATTATTTTTCTCTCCCTTGCATCTCTTTTGTTCAAACTGTCAACGTGTGCCCCTAACTTTCACTCTCAACCCTTGCAGATGTCCAACTCCCAGAGTGACCCAAAATGTGCAACTTACCCTATGCGGGTGGAATTATGCAACTTTTGCGTATATTTACAGGGTAAAGGGTACTATTGTGGGACAACAGTATTTGGAAAGGGGTTAATTCTAAAGCCTCTAATTATTTATTGTCCAGTGAACATTTGATTGATTCTATAGTTGATTCGCAAGATTCGAAAGTAAATGTTGTTTCAGATGTTGATTTCTCATATAAATAAGTAATATTTATTATTAGTAATGACAAGACAAAAGGTACTTGTGTACAGTCAGTGTTATGCGTCCCTAGTACGAGGAGCGTTTGAAATAGGAAATGTACAAATCCAATATGTCAAACTTAATATGCTCTTGACTGTACCTTAGTAATTCTAATGGACTAATAAATTAATCAATCCAATTGGTTAAATGGAAAAAATATCGTATTAACATAATCGTGCACTCTACTAGGTACTTCCCCTGTATACTCTACTAGGTACTTCCCCTATATATAATATAGGTAAAATGAGATAAAATTTTACAGTTAACCAACTAAAATATCACAAAAAGTAATAATAAAGAATTGGACATAATATCTAAGGTATTGGTCCAGATTCTTCATTTTCCACAAGTTATGCAAACACACATGTTTTCGAACGTCGGCATTTCAAAGTTAACCCTTGAAATGCACCGGGCTGTCCCAAACACTGTCCTAAGCAAACAATTGATCCGCAGATGGTTTGCACACATTGCCCAAATGCCCTGTTTTTACGCAAAAATGGGTTACATGCACCTTGCAACGCGAAATCGCTGTGTCATCTCACAATGCTTGCTAATCTTTTCTTCCATCTTCTTCTAACTTAAATGCATGTATATATCGGTCTCTATCGGCTTTAGAACTATTGACACTTTTGAAATTAGAATGTTACGCGTGGGTGCGTAAACGCAACCTATTGTTGGGCGGCGTATTGTGTGATCCGCAAGCGAGGGGTGATTATCATGGAGGATTTGGACGATTCGATACAATTCATAAATACAAATACCTATTTCAACCAGACTCTAGGCCTGAATTTCAACTTCCAAAGTATATTAAATGTTCCGTGATTTTTGTAAAATCATCTACGTATGAGTAGCACCTAAAACCTAAGCCTTCGCCTGTGAATCATATAAGGAATATTTGTCTGTTTAGTTAGTACCTAAAACCACAAACAAACAAAGGAAATGGATTCGGATAATATTATTATAGACTCATTGTTTTATTTGCCAATTTTGGTATTAACCACCCACACACCTAAATCATTTCCTCAAAGCGTTTAATTTAAGTTGTATATAATAAGTTTTCATTATTTAATTAAGCTCTCAAAAATACAACAATATGGCTTCCAAAACGCACTTTAAGTATCCAGTTGTACTAAACTGACTCAAAACTTGGTTCAAAACACTATAACATCCTAAAGGTGACAAACACAAATACTTGCAAATGAAGGCGTTATCAAGAAAATACTTGGTTTCACATTGATTTAAAAGGGAGGATAAGATGTGCAGGAAAATTACATCTTATCTGGAAAACCTCGTTTCGTTCGGACGTTCGAACGGACGTTTTCGAAAGAACTATGACTGCACCGACATAATGTACTTTCCACGTGTACAAACAAAACTCGTTAAACTTACAATTTACACCGCGATACAGTATGACAGCCAAGGATTTATACAACATTTGCATATATATAGGTACTATATAATATTATTCGCAAAAAATCTGCTTCTAATTCTTAGTCGGGATTATGGTCTAACGCCGCGGAGTGAGCATTGAGTATAATAGCGAATGGACAGTGGCCAGTCCATAAAGATGCTCCGATTAAGGAAGGGTGAAAAGACTTTTGTTCCACATTGTGTTTTGTTCCTAATGGGACCACATTCCACGTTGACCGGTAGACCTGATCCGGGAGCCCCTTCGGTTCGTACCCTACGGTCATTATTTATACTTAATTTATTATTATTTTGATACGCGGGATGAAAGGGGTTGACACAAAAGGACGATTCCGTGTTCCTAGCCGTTGGTCACTACTGTCCATATCCACTGACCAGCTGGGTGTTATTTTACTATTTCAAGCTACTAATAAAGCAGAAAATAAAAAACAAAAAAATTAAATGTTTGTAAGTGCCAAAATTTTCCAAATGAATTTTATCTATGAAGATTGTTGACCTTATTGCTAGATTTGCCACCTAAATCTTCTGAATTATTCTCACCTTCAGAATGTACTGTAATAGCAACGCCTCATTTTTTAATTATTACTTTTACATCTCCCCATATTTTATATATTTTTATAAGCAAATCCGTAACACTACACCATTCTCGATTTAAATGGTAAAGACTGACCAGCGGGCAACGGGTCGCTTCCCGGTTCCCACCGCTTTGTCCACTGAAGGGCCGACAATGAACACAAAGGGGTGTGGACAGCGCATTATAAAGCACACCGGTCAAATGGTCACTCCAATACCAGTCATAGTTTCAAAGGAGTAGGAAATGTATGCATAAGCAGCTTTCTTTCGCCTAGCTGTATAGCCACTGTTGATTATATTATTTAAATACCGGACAACCGTTATTCGTCAAACCTTTTTATTACAAGGGCTGGACATGAGAAAGTTTTGGCTGTCCAATTTTTGATCCGATCTGAGGCCAAAGAATTATATTTAAAGAATCTTCTGAATTACCTCCAAGAAAAGTAAGTTCTCAAGAAATTCTACCCTAGCGTAATAGAATCAACAAACTGGTACTGCTACAACTAATTAAAAGAAAATATGACCTCGGAGTCACCCTTTAAATCTCCCTGGTGTTAAAACCAAAACATACCGAAATGATGCATTAGGATGCAAAAAACGAAGCCCCTAAAATGAATCTGCATAATCATAAATTATCCAAGCACTGCACTTTTTGCATGACAATTGCGTAGCTGACCATCGTTAGATTCCCACAGGTGAATTTGAATGCAAGTGCATCTTACACTAACGGTTTATCTCATGGAACATCTTGTGGTCATTGTTCAAAATGGCTCAAAATGACCGGTGCGCAGGATTAATTGCATTGTTAGGGTTGCATCGCGAATGCAAATAGTTGCAATGACCGTTAGATGACAATGAAGAAGCTGGTCTTTTCTTGTGAATTTCTAACGGTCAGTTTTTAACGTTCCAAACAGGTACAAGCCTTTGATTAGGTTGACATTTATTCAAATTCAGGTATTTTATTTGCAAAGCTATTTTTCTAATCAGAAATACAGTAATTTTACTGTCTATCTTGATATTGTTACAAAATATAAGTAAATTAACAAAAAACTTCTAGTTTCCAATAATTCCGGACATAAAATACTGCAAGGTTCCATTCTAAGTCCACTATTTTTGTTTGCCATTTAGTGATACTGGAAGGTAGAGGGTTTTATTAAGGTACTTCTTTTTATTTTTCCCAGGTTCCCTTCCCCCCTCGCCGGCAGACAGTGGTGTGTCGGATGTGGAGTCATCGTCATCGGGCGCGGGGTCAGCTGAGGAGCTGAAGGCTCGGCTACAGCCCCCGCCCCCCACACCTTTCCACACCCCCTTCCTGCCCTTCTACCAGCACCACCAGATCGCCAGCTCACTGCAACACCATGTTGCTCACCCTAGGCCACCTGGTAAGTAACATTTCAGTCATTTCCTAACAATTGTATTTTGACTTTATTATCAGACATTTCAACTTTGATAGTCACCTGATTTATACTTAGACCTTAGACCCACCTTGATCGATCTACCAAAAATATCACCAATCATGCATGTATATAATAGGTAACTATCGGGTAAAACATTATTGTTGATAAATAAAAGTAACAACTGTCAGCGTCTTTGATTGTAACTTGCAGTAGAAAAACATTTACAGATAAAAGAGTAGGTACTGCATAACACCGTGTCATTATACCATACTTCTCATTTGCATAAAAAAATAAAATTTACATATAATGAGTAAGCATCTATGAATCAAAAAGAAAACAAGAGGAAAATAAATTGTTGCGTTGAAAATACGAACAAATGCATATCCATAAATCAATGGCATCAAACGTTGCCAAAATTACAAATACTATCGCTTGTAACATTATGTTATGGTAAATGAAGGCAATGCATAATTTTTTTGAGTTTTGTTGTGATTCTAGAAATATCTCATGTTTGAATATGGAATCGATCGTAGGCGATCGAACGTGACTTGTAACCGATTACACTGGGTGCGAAATACCTCAAGTGAACGAAGCGCGCCGACAGGAAACTGCAGCGTATAACGAAACGTATGCTAATTTAAAAAATTGGAACGTAAAGAAACCGTTGCAAAAAAAGAAATAAAGCCATCAACCACAATAGACAGGAAATGATCTTATTGTAAATGCAAGTTATTAGTCTAGGATTTGGAATCAATCTGTATACGAATCAACTAAAAATCCAATAAAAATGTAGATTAATATGCAAAATTTGCAAAAACGATGGAATATGAATAAAAATGAAAAATAGAACAATAGCGTAGTGTTCGATCGGTAGGTAAGTACTTGTAGGTGACCGGGCGGTGAACGACTCTACCCGGAAGGTGACCTTACCGCACGCCTGGGAATTCGGGAAAACAACGCTCGACCAATCGTGATAGTTTAGTATCACTTACAACGGGAAAATTTATGTTTTCTTATTGAAATAGAAATGTTTATCTGCTAAGATACATAGTGATAACACATTTTCCAGAACAAATCCGTTACCTACTTAACCTACTCATTTTCTGTTTCGATTTCGTGCCAGTATACAAAGACTGATATGCCTATGTTATCATTCATAATAATACACTCAGCATCAACTTGAGTAGAGCCTTGTATAAGTCCTTTACAATGATCAACTAAAGTACGCAGATAAATGTTTTCGTTCATGTGCATCAACTTTAACTAATAAATAAATACAAACCAGGTTCATTTACGCACAGTTAATTTTTATATTAACTTCTGTGAACGCTGTAGTAAATAAATTTTCATACTCGATATACAACAAAATATCTGTTGGCTTGCAAACAATCAAAACGAAGCAATAATATAAAAACCACAATTGCAATTCCCGACAGCTTTAAAAGCTATAAAATTGTTGACATAACACATGAAATAACAAATGCCGGCCCGATTCAACAAACTTCTGTTCTTGAAAGCATTGTTTTGTTGTTTTCCGTTTGGGTCATTATTATAAGCCTGTGACATCTTTCCGATGCAAGTATCAGGTCTTGTTGTTTGGGTTACACAAATTAATATAATGTATTATTTTGTAGTCCATTTGCTTACGTGTCATTGATTGCATCGCATTTAATGACAAGCTGACGTGTCTCGAAGATAATATGACTTCCGGAGGCGCGTTCAAATTTTGGCTTAATGCCAATTGGCCTTCTTTCCAATACAAATGGACCAAAATGCTCTGTTACCGCCCAATATGTCACCTCTGCAATTATTTCGATTTGCTTGAAATAAAAAAACGCATTCTGGGGTCGGTTTGGTAAACAAACAAATTTATTTTAACTGGATTAACAGGCGATTTTTCAGATCACTCTTTTCCTCACCGCAAATTGTTACACATATTATGTGCATTTGCGCAAATGATACGGATGATATGGGAATGGGACGCAAACAAAACATGGGAAGTACGGTTACTCACCGAACAGGATATTACATTGCTATCAAATATTATCCTGTTGTTATAGAAAGAGTTTTCTATATTACAAAATGTTGTAATGGTAATACTTCTGGTAGCAATCAAGCCCATCTGTTTTAACACAGAAATGATAACTTATTAGTACAGAAACCTCTTTGATGGTTAATCTGAACCTAAAACTGTTTTAACTTGTAACACACCCTAAATCCAAATCGTGACCACGAAATGCTCAAATAAGGACGCGTGTACCGCGAAGTTTTGTTAAACAAAACAAAAATCAACGAGACGGGCCGGTGCAGGCAGTGGAAGCGGTTTCCGTGACACAAAAACAAAATACGCAAGTAGGAACCAGTTGGCTCGCTGCATCAAAGCTTATCGCATGTTGGCTCCGACGCCGTCCTCAGCTATTTGACATTGCGCAAGGTCAGTGCTCCTAATATAAAGATGCAAAAAACTACGATGGCTTGTATGCGAGACGCGTCGCCAAAGCTCTACGGCGCGCCGCATGCGAATGTCCACTTTCGATTGTGTTGCATTTTAAAAATGCCTTGTTGGTACACTAGCGGGAAAATTCCCCGGTCATACCCCTTTGTCTTGCTGCAATAGACGAGGATGACTAATATTCTAATAAGGATTCAAATAAGAACTCTCGTATTTCTTATTCAAAAGCAACAGACTGCATGAAATCGCTTTTGTTTATCAAAGTATAAAATAAAATTTTGTATTTTTTGTAAAAATTCTGTTCTATGGTTTAATTGTCCAAAAGAAGTTTTGAAAGAAAAGCCAAATTAGATAACTTGCCCAGTTGGAGAATTTTGGCTAAAACTGAAAGGGCTCTTGCCTTTGCCTTTACGAATTCACAAAAAATTCAACGATGCGAGCTCTAATAAAGCATCCTCTAATAATAAATGATATCATAATTCTATATCAATTAGAAACAAGATTCAACAAACTTGATAAAGATGTTTAGTTTGTATAAAAACACGTTCGAATAAAGAGCAAATCTTGTTATGTAACATGGAGATAAGGATTGTCGTGAAAACGATAACATTGCACAGGAAAAAAGTACCAAAACAATGCATCACTTCCCTTTCACAACTCATTACGGTATGCGGCTGTAAATATTTCATTGCAGTAGCTGCAACAGTTAGATTTATTGCAAATACTAAACCAATAATAAAAATACATGATAATTACCTACTAAGCTATTTGCGTATACGTCAAAAATAAGGAAAGTAGAGTTCATACAACATCAAACAGGGCTAAACCGCATCGGAAACTGTTGAAAAATACGTATGTATCACTTTGATGAGTATAAAAAGCTCGAGCTAATTGCAAGGAACTTATCTGCGTCGGCCGAGGCATAAAACGGCCATTGCGGTAACGCGGCACACACGAAATTTCGGTGTTGCAAACGTGGGGATTGGGCAACCGGTACCACCAGCGCCATTGTCAGCTCTGTTGAAACCTATACGACCTTCCTACTCGGATTGGGCAGTCGAAACCTGATTGTGTGAATATGTGCCACGTCTTTCGTTAAACAATTTCCCGTTCTGGCTGTTTCGACACTTTCGGTGACTGTTATCCTTGAATCGTTCGGGAATTTTCTACTTCGACTCTAATTAATAAAGATGTGAAGGATCGGAAGTTTACTTTTAAGTTCAGGACTTCATTTGAGCGGCTTGATAATGGAACTTGATTAAATTGAACCTTGACGCTGTGAGCCAATTGCCAAACTGTTGTGTGTGCACGATATATCAATGTGTGTGGTTGGTGCTTGTGTGCGTGAGATCTGAGAGGAGGTTTTTGAAACAGTTGCGTCAGATGATGCGGGCGTAGAGCCTAGACTCCAAACGGATGCACACTTCCATACTCGTGTTATTAACTGCAGCTTACATGAACACGTTGAAGGCAAATTATGTGGCACCGCTCCAAATCCAATATTACTTGGATTATATACTGATACCGCTGGGAAAATGATAAGAAAAAGTTTGCTGAAACAAGTAATTTGCAAATCGAACCGATAATGACCCGGAAAGCAGAAGAAACGAGCAGATCTATTATGCAAGATGATAACAAATTACTTACATGATAATAACTTACTTATTGATATGAGACACGTGCTTGATTAATTATTAAAAGTGTTTAATCTATTGCAAACGAGGAAAACCGCTTTCAACGACGTATCTGACATTCCTTAACACATACGTACGTGCATCATAGTTAATGTGGTTATATTTAAGCTATTTTGAGTAAACAAGCAATCGCAGTCCGTGTGCATTTTGCACGAACGAAATGGAAATGAATTATCGCAGTGTATTCTGCAGCGCTGCATCGCGATAAGGCTACGCGTGTGAGCGTGTGCGTTTCTAACGCGAGGCGTGCGCGGGAGTGTGCGCGGGGTGATCGTCCCGATTCAAGGGCACTGCAAGCGCTAGCGCTCGCCTCGTATTAATAGTTGGCGACTATTTTCGCCGCACGGGGGGACCGGAACGTTATTATTGACATTCGCGAACTTCTAAAATGGAACGTTCGACTTACATCATTTGGCGACGATGACACACAAGCTTTTCCTGTTTTTAACGATCTCCACTCTTTACAATTTATAATTATTATTTTCGCGTTGTTTTCTCATTTAATAATAATCTGGAAACGCACTGTATCTATCTAGATCATTTTGCTGGTAACGTGTGCAGGAGTTTACTCTCCGATCGTTTCTAGATCGCTCTGACTCATTCGTGCTAACACGAATTTGATAAGAGCTTGTTACCTACTTTCTGATAGTTACAGTGCTGCAAATCAGTCGGTCAATGTAGGGCAAGACTATCCTCTACATGAACGATCTTACAGAATCATGAAACACTAAGTAGATAAGTACCTACGGACCTACCAATGTTTTCAAAGGATTTTAAAAAGTTGAATTGGTTTGTCAAAAACAGGGTTTGACAATCATAGTGTGGCTTGGGGAAATTAAAATGGTATACGACTGTATCTATTATTTATTTGTCATATTAGCACTTGATACAATCCTATAATTTCAAGAGAAAATCTGTTTCTCTGACCTAATAGCGTCACTTTAACACATTCAAACTCATTATTTACTCAGATTTATGTTGGTACCTTCCAACCTACATGTTTTTATGTGGTTGTTTACTTCGACGATGTTATTGTTCCTAGTTGGCTCACGGAGGAGGTTGAGTAATTTTAAGACCGAAGTCATTTCTGTGTTTTAATGGCGGCTTCAAGCTCGCCGTATAAGGAAGACTGTTCGCGCGCCATCTGTCGTACGAAAAGTGCTTGCGCAACCGCGCGACCCACTTGCGCCGCGGCCGCTGCCAAACGCGCCTCTACTCCTCTACAATTACATATTTCGGTGTCGCAACAACGCGGTCGCATCCGAGTTGAACGGCCCGCGACCTTGAGCGTTGCGCAGCGCACGCGCCGCTGAAAGCGAAAGGACCAGGCGATCCCGGAATCTAACTCCCATTCATTGACAAAAGGCCTACGTGACCTGTGACCCGTCAGCCCTAAACCACATGAATTATTGTTTGTAACGCATATTTACATGAATCATGAAATTGGCGCAGTATGATGCGGTGGCTAGCGCATGCAGCAACTCCGTGCGTCACCTTCACGCGTTCCGTTTCACACGCGGCTTCCTGCGCCCGCGCGGTTTCGCAACGCATCTTGGCCGCTCGAGTGGCGCAACCGCCGCCATCTTCCCGCTTCCGAAATACGCGGAATACTCACCTCACTCGCCACGAAATAAAAATTAACGCGACCCAATTCGAGTGCCGCATCTTAGCGCTCCACTTATCCGGAAATCTCATACGAGCGTAAGTTTCTTTTACGATAGGTATAAAGGGGGCGCCGAGTCCAGGCGGCCTATATACGCGCTCCACTGGTTTCCTGCCCGTTTTAAAATTATCCGCTCGTTCCCGGCGAAGCGAGAAACGCGCGCCCTTCACGGACCACGGCCGCCCCTACCTGCCGGCTATAGATAGTCGTGGGTCAATTATTGCAAATTAGAAGTTCGCGAGCGACTCGTTCTCCTTGTGTTTATGCACCGTCCTAACCGGGTCAGTGTTAGGCCACATAGCGCTGCATAAATAGCTCGGACGCACTCACTCCCGGCTGGCATGCCTGCACTTCTACTGCTACTCGTGGATATAAAATAGAGGGCTTTCGCAACGTGTTTACGCCCGGCCCACATGGTCTGTGCCAAACCGACAGATTCCAGAGAACGGTGGTTGCTAAACTATAACAGTTTTAATATAATACCGTGTCAATGTTGCGGGCCTCATCGTCGGGCGTGGGAATATGGGACGGTTAAATTTAGTAGGCGGACGTTTTCCTCTTAACTCGACACCGTCCACCATATTGTGAGATTCAGGTAATTATGTAAGAACAAGATCGATTACCGCACGATAGACAGTGCACTCGTCATCGCTTTGTCTCGCTCAACAATGTTGACAATGGCTGCGACTAACAATCAGAATCGATAATTAGGTGAAAAAAGTCGTTCCGGCCTGATTACTTACATGGAGTCAGGGCTGAATTGAGCAACTGATGGAAATCAAGCCTTGACCGCGGTGATCGCCCCTCAACCCGCTTTTTATTGTCACAGCGAGACAACAGCATTAGACCAACCTACTAACACTTACAGCTAGCCCTGTGAAAACATCGTGTGTTTATATTTAAGCGTAACTAAACTTACAAATCATGTGAAAGAAATGCGAACATAATTTAATTATCCACCATAAGAGTCATAACTTGTTGGTGAACCGCATGACTTGAACGACGTTGAATTGAACATCTTAAACTACAAGGATAATACTAAACATATACCTATTGTAGTTCAGGAAATCAAACATAATACAGTGTTAAGTCAATGACCTTTCTTTCGGTCTCTTGAAAAAACTAATGACTCTCCTGAATATCTTCAATGATGATTGAGAAAATATCCCAATCTCAAAACCTCTGGCGGCAATTAAACAAAAACATCTGAATCTAATAAAGGATGTTATTAGTACTGAGAAGTATCAAACTTCAGTGTATCCAGGTCAAAGGCCGGATACCAGGCGGAAATCGGCGGAGATGGCCGGAAGACGAAAATTCCCGCAAATCACGCTACGCTCACGCTGAGTACCAATCTTCCTCAAGGGAAGTCTATTTCTGACGCTACAACAAAACATATATCGCCTGCAAGACGGAAATTGCTTTCAAAAGAATTGCTTTTCATTGAACGACGGCTTATAAACTAAAGATCATCAACGTAAAAGTTTCAAGTAGCAGAATTAAATATCCAATTAGGTATTATAAAATCACCTCATTAGTATTTATACTACTTGAGACCTTATTTCCACTTAAATTAGGATATAGTATTATTCGATAACTGTTTACAAAATTTGCATAATTTGAGTGGGCTGAAGGAGGTCCTCTACCTCCTGATTCAGAAGAGGAAGTTATTCCGTCAATGATTAAAACTAAAGAAACATTTCTACCTACAATACATCGTGAACGTTATAACGTAGTAAAAGTATAAACTTGGGGAATGAAAGAGACCATAAAGTACAAATTGCAAAGCAAAATAAGTAAAAGAGCAATCCTAATAAATACCCCTTCAATCCTGCTACAAACCTCTGATTGATCCAAGATGGCGTTGGCGTCTTGCAAGGAAGTGCAGGAATTTGCGTTAGAGGGCCGCGGGGGAACGGGTTTGATGAGGGTAGAGGGGGGAGGGGTAATAGTGGGTGCGGGCAGAGCAGAGGAGCGAAGGAGTGACCTTCGCGCGTTGATGCAATGTCGCTGTGTCATTGACCACGCTCGCGAACAGTTGCAGTACCTCGTTTCCCGCTCTCCGCCGCATCTATCGCACCCCGCCCGCTCCCGAGCAAATGATAATGAGGGGATGCAGTTCTAAAGGAATATTCTCATATTCAAAACGCAAAAAAAGGAAATTCAAATTTAGAATAATTTCATGATGACGACGGATTAGTATCACTTGAGAATAGAGGAATATAAATTGAACGTTACCATATACCAATCGAATATTAACATAATAAAAAGCTAAACGAAATCGATAAGGAAATATAAATATTTTTCCTCGTTTCAACTAAAACTAAGCAGGCAAAAGGAATCTAACTGATAATTACACATGCATAATTGTAAGTGTATGCGGTAAAGTACCTAGGTAAATACATAATTATGACGCGGCAAAATCGAGGACCACAGTGTTATGCAAAGTCAGTTAAATTACTCAAATCGTTCAAGCAAAATACTGTTGTCATTGCAAAGTGTCACTTTGAAGATTTTATTGTGAAAAAACCATCGAGTAAACAGTAATTGAATTTATTGGAGACGACGGAGAAGTGGAATCTTTTAAAACGGCTGCCAGGCGACCAATGAACACAAAGGATGCTTCAAATGAAATCGAAGTCGGAACAGATTAATCAAGATTTAAAACTGCAGTCAAAAGTGCAGACTACGTAGCCGACTTTGTTAAACAACACAAAGAAATATTTTTTTCTTAAAACGAAGTGTCTTTTTGTGGAAAGTTAAATAACCTTGTAGGTACCAATAAGGTATGTAAAAAATATAAATTTCGATATGAGTGTACTTTGCAAGAAAGTCCATTTAAACCTAGTTAAATATGTACAAATTCCTCTCTCCTACAGCAAAAATGTGCCAGACAATTTGTAAACATTTGCTATGTCCTAATGTATTGAGTATTGATAGATAGCAGAAATGCATGTACCTGGAGGCTCCGCTCTTCCTTCTTGAATGTTTCCAGTTAGATATTACTATTTATAGAAATTACCAGAACTACTTATACATACGATTCACAAAAACATGACTTTATAGCAACAAACAATTTTCGAAACACACAATCCTGTCACGGCGCTGCTGGCATTCAATGGTAACCTTCACGCCAGTTGTGCCAACAGTAAAATAAAACTAAACAATATTATAATTGCATACATTTACGTAAGCCGAGGGCAATGAACTTTGTTCACCTTGTCGCCGCAAACGCAGGTCGGTTTAGCAATAACACCAATCGATAGCAAACAAGATGACTTCTGCCGAGAGAAGAAAGTCGACTAATGTCAAAAGAACGAATAAGTTTATTGACAGGGCTGCCTCTTGTCTGAATACCTAGCAGATGTGGTTGTTAAGAACAATATCGTTGAACAAATACGATAAGGACATAAATATTGTTTGTATGAGACACTTTACCTCCGCACGATATACTTCTATTGAATGCTAAAGAATTTAGTGCTGTTAGTTAAATGTTACGTGTAGTGCCACCTCATCTGTTTGCTTTGGTGTCGTCAAATGCGACTGGTGACCAACAATCATACAGCGGTCCTTTCAGCTGCAATGCCAACAAGCGACATCCCACCAAAATTCTAAAGTTTGGGAGGAACTCTCTACCTGTCTTGCATACAAACACAAACACACACATACACACCCTTGACTCCATACTTCCACATACAACACACATTGTTTTCGTTTTTATGTTTTATTTTTAATAGATTTTTCTGTTTTACATCAATAATATTACTGTTTCTTTTGAATTTGTATCCTAATGTTAAAAGCTTATTTAGTTATCATAACTGCATTGCGGCTTTGCTTAGTGTGGGTATCATAGTTTCAACATATTTTTTGTAATTTATGATTTTGTTGTTTTTATATTTTGTGGTGATGTTATGATGATGATGATGAGTTAATAATAAACTATGGCTATTTGCTGCAAAGTCTTTGAAATTTCAAATACTGTAGCATAAATTATAGCTCATTCGAATTCCAGTTCCAACCCTAGATAGTACAGAGCCTATCTGTGAACCTGACCTTACCCAAGCAACTATCGCGAGTATTACCCGACCTAAGCAAACAGTCGTTCACTTGTACACCGTGGCATACGCAGCACCGATAACTGCATCCGGTCGCATGTTTGTACTGCATAATGTAAAAACATTTAGGCGCTGATAACCTGGGGGTTATCGGTTTTGTATAAACTACTGGTCGAATAAGTACCTACATGAAGTATTTTAAAAGTGCAACATATAAACATAACAAATATTAATACATGCAAGGAAGAAATTGAAAAGATAACAACCTTGAAGAATGTGAATCTATACCCGCAAAACTGAGCAACTTTTTCGAAATTAAATATGTCGAAATTACAAAACACATACCTTCCAGGCGAAATGTATCTAGTTTCTATGGGAAGATGATTTTTTTTTATTAACTCCTATGATCCACAAGGACATTTTTCTTTTTACATGGCTGACACATCCTTCAGACTTGTAATTACCTTTTATTTAAACGTCGAATAAAGCAAAATGCATAAAGTCGTTCTTAGAAAGTACCGTCCTCTTGTCTATTTTTGCCATAAGCATCAGTGCTTACAGTACATTCAGGGAACCCGTGAAACTACCATCATCTTAAATCAATTGCTCCCATTCCTCTCTATCGGCTGTCATCTCGACATTCACTCCTTTCTTTCTCAAATCATCTTTCACAAAGTTCATCCATCTTTTCTTCAGCCTCCTTCACCATCTCAATCCATCCATATTCGTACTCCTGGTCTTATTCCCTCATAATATTATGTCCATACTAGGTAACGGGTATTTATTACGGCTTTGGTTTTTCTTGAAAAGCTACAAGCCACGTGGTGTAGTTTAAAATCAGTCGCTTTAGCGACGCTATTTTTTATAATGTAAAGTTTCGAGTGACGTGCCACTCACAGCAGATAGACAAATTGATATTTTATCGCACATAGGTTATTACCTAACAACAATTGTATTAAGAAATCAGAATAAAGAAAATATTTTACATCATAAATCGATAATAATAAATAGAATTTATCAATATATGAATATAGTACACAAATTCGTTGTAGTATATAAATAATAATTCCTTTTCATACGATAAATCTATTCTAAATAATAAATGCAATAGTTATTCGGAACAAAAACCACATAAAAATGACCTACTTCTAAACTACATTACCGTACCATTAGGTACCTGTCAAAAAAAGGTAATCCATCAGTATTTCTAAATATATACTTTGTTCCGGGACAACAGACATAACCGACGTTCGGTTTGGACAAAAACGAGAATTAGATAACAAGTCATTTCCTATTTAGATAACAGAAACGTCGGCGCAAACGGTAGAGAGCTTCCTCGAAAACTGTTAACAAATAAAACATTACAAACTAGAACGCCAACGGTGCAAGCCAAAAGATGATATTGTTGGCGGAAGTTATGGATCCGAATTCGGAAAACAAAAGCGTCTTGTCCACCCTGAAAATTAAAGAGAGAAATTCTTGTGTACTGATAAATTTCGTCGGTGATAAATCCTTTAAATAAAAATAAAAAGAAAAAAACAATATACCTAATATCTAATCTTATAATTATATTAATTTGCATGCAACCAGACGTAATCATGATAATCGGCCATGAACTAATAAGTATTACTTATTGGATAATAATAATCTATTTACCTACAATTCAAATTAGTTGACAATATTATTTGCATTGAGTAGGCAGGTAGCTAGTTATGTAATCGGTACCACTATTTGCCCGGTGCTTTTAGCGCCTACTCCAACCTTTTGCCTTGATTTGGAGTCCTTAAGAAGTGAAAAATTTCACAAACAACTTTACATACTAAACTTGTGCAGTAAAATTTGTTTGGAATACGTTCAAGCGTTAATATAACTGCTGTACTGGACAGAGAACAACCGTTATGAAAGAAAAAAGTGCAGTCCCTAGTCACCATCTCAAATGTATCGCAGTTTCCTATCTATACATAGGTACTATATTATAAGCCATACATAACTATGTTTCCTGTTGTTCAATAAAATAATCATTTTACTAAAATCACCTATTATGACTACAAACTTTTATTAATTTCGCATAGTTTGTTCAGTTGTCTGTTAACAAAGAGTCATATAGTGCAAAAAATACTAAAATTACCGTTTCGTTACGCATTTGAAATAATTTTATATTTCCTACTCCTCAGAAATAAGTTTAAAACAGTACATGTTTTTTATGATTTGATTATTCAAAAGGCTACCCACGCTTATAAGAATACATTTCTAACAAAAGAATGAGGTAAACCATTCGAACTGGACAATTCAATAGTTGAAAGGACAATTCTTATTGTATCGACAATATCTTTATCTAAGTTGGCAAGATATACTAACTACCTACATATATTAGTAATTATATATAGCTTTTAAAGAATTGTTTTCATCATACCTCTCTCCTACCTGTCTCTCTTCGAGGAATTGCTTATGGCTGAGGGTCATTACCACCACAAATAGCCTTTTGCGAAAGATCTTCTGCCATACGAATTGAACCGTGAAGATTGGTAGGCAAGGTTTTTGTTACAGCCGATCATCTTGTTGATGGCCAACGAGTATTAGCATTTCTTATCTGAATTATGACGGAATCCAAAGAATCCTACGTAGGCAAACAGACGAAGGGCGAGAAAAAAATTTGTACTCCTTCAGCATTGAAAAAGTGGTGCGATAGGCGTTTCAAGCGCAGCATTTACCTTCAGCGCTACGTCTAGAATGCGTCAATTCTTTCTATGACGCTTGTTTATATTATACCTATAAATTATAATATATCAGACCATACATGCACTTGTTTGTACATGCCATCACTATCCAATTGCTCAAACAGCGCCTGTTTGCGCCTGCACCGTCGAGGACATAGACAATCGTTTCACAACATAACCTTAGCCAACAAAGGCGTTGTTAGATAGCTGACTAGCGGAAACTTTTAAAATCAGAAGATCTTTCGAAGATTTGAAGAAATATATAAAGTTAACAAAAATACTGACAATGTATATGTAAGTCATGTTCCTAACATAAAACATAATATTTATTAAAAAGACATGACAAAGCAAGATGGTATAGGAAAGTTACTAGAAATAAAAACCTACATCAACATAAAACATCGGCACTTAGTTCGCAGTCTTATCAAAAAGAATAACGATACATATAGACGAGAAATACGAGAGTTTTAACAGCACTGCAAGTCGGGCAGTTACAGATTAGCAATTATTACACTACAAACAACGACATAAAGATATAACCTGTGGCAATGACTCCATAGATTATGAATACAATTACAGAGGTTACGCAAGGAAAGTAGATCGTAGAACCGGTCGAACTTATCTCTATCTTTGCAAATTGAACGAGTGACATTACAGACCACGGACAGTCTGAAGTTAACGACATCAGATCACAGATGCAAATAGCGACACGTTCATTTCATGCTGTAATTCCAACCTGTATGCATTTAGACGTCAACCGATTTAAATTGAAAAATATGGACATTATTCTTTAACTGATATCGAACACTTTTATGTTGACATTTAAAGGATATAAGGTAATGGGAATATGTTACGGATACTTACTGCAAATATTGAGTAAGTCTTCTAGTCATTAAAACAGTTTTTACTATGTCACATACTTGCTATTCCGCTGTTGCATACGTTTTCAATACCTAACTCTATCAAAACAAGATATTTGTTTTGCGATTCCCGACATGGAGTATTTTTAATAACGCCAAATATTTTAAAATATTTAAAGGCCTTGTATGTTTCCTTTACCTTTAAATGAAAGACGCTCTTTATTGTCATATCCACGACTCGGTTGTCATAAAGTGCATCCAAGCAATCTTCCTAAGTCCCAATTCGTAGAAGTTTATTGTAAGTAGTGTACTCTTTTGAGAATGGAAGCGCAATTACCGCCCCCGCGTGACCTGGATCCCGACGCTATCGCTTACGTAAGGTGCAGCGCTGACCTTACTTAACTGGCACCAAGTTCCCCAAGCTCCCGTTGCCGCCATCTTTGAATTTATTCCAGTCTTAAAATACACATGTACCCGACTTAACATTCGAAGTAGAATTTTCAACGAATCTTAAAAAATTTCTTTGCATATTACCTACGCGACTTGTTATCTCGAATTTTGTATGCGGATGCGACGATATCAATTATTTACAAATTAGGCGACACAATGTCACCTTCAATACGTGAATAAAAAGCGACTTATCAACCCAGTTTTGCCTCGTGCTTGCCTTCTATTAATTTGCAAACATGTATGCTTAGCACAGATCCTTTGCTGTTCGTTGAAGGCATCAGTCGCATGTTTTAGTAGCTGGAGACAGTGAAGGACAGCGTACAGTTGCAAATGCCTGCAGAATGGCTGTTTCACGCGAAGGGGGGGGTAGCTAAGCAAACGGGAATACGGGGAGCGCGGCGCAGGAGTGCGGCTGTGTGCGTCGGTGAAGGTCAACCGGCGGCGTCATTTCCTGGTCATTGCCTGCCGCATCCGACGCGCCCGTCTGCGCCCGCGCCGCCGTCGCTGCAATACGCTGCACTATTATGCACAGAACACACTTAGATTTTACGCCACGTTGGTTTTGTAATTTTTATAACTCTATCCAACTCTATCTTGATACGGGCCTTTGGAATTCCAGATTAATGATGATAATAAAATTTTATCGTTTCCTTTTCATTGTTAGATGGTTTAAAACATTAATATTTAATCCGATCACTTCTTGGAATCTTCTCTATTTAGCATTATTGTCACCCTCTTTAATCGTGTTCTCATCATCTTTTAAGAATCTTCTTCGTCGGAGTTAGCAACATAAACCATGAAACCGAATCTCGCGCATCCAAGTCTACCTTACATATACTTAATCATCTTTAGATTCGCTCGGTTTCCGGTGTCGTACAGCCGGACAGCACAGGATGACGTTTGAAGTTGATGTAGATGCTCCTATTGTCAACTACTAAGGATATGGGCCTCTGAATAAAAATGTCTTCATTAATTTTTGCATAGGTACAAGTCGTTCCGGTCGTGATTTGCTATAATAATACATTATATATTTCGTTTTAAAAAAATATTTATGTTTGATTTGTACCTATTTCGTCACGAAATTAATTAATATATTTTGTAATTCTCAATTTAGATTATTTTTTTCCTAATTTTGTTGGCAGCAATAATTATGTTATTCAATAAACAAAATGATCATTATAACATCCCATTAAACTTCCACTGCAAGACAGGGAGCGTGGTACTTAGCAGGTAATTTATGATACCGTAGTCACCACGCTTGTGAGCGTTGCAGCTGGCGACCGCTGTTGTTTGTGACCGCAGTATGTAATGGTACGATACAAAGAAAGATGCTGCTACCTATTCTCCGATTCATAAGCCCTTATTCGCCTCTTACGACTCCCACTACGGTAGACATGGGTTGGTACTATTCTTAGCCGGCATTACAAGGGCGGTAACAAAATGATAACATTCGTTTAAATTATAACAACATTTGCACAAATTAATTGCTTTTATAACATCCCTCGACAAGCTATCTTTTCCGGCTTGAAATTTGATAAGGTTTGTTTTCGTCAGTGTGTTGCCTGGAGGAAATGGGTAGATACACTCTCATTATCATCGCTGTTATCACTTATCGTTTGCGAAAATAGCTGATATTACTTTTTGCAAACTGATAATGATAAAAATGATAATTCGCCATAGGTGTTTTGAATTCAAATAGACAGTTTGGAAACGGGCCAGTTCTCTTTTGTTTTTTCTGGCGCCTTGTCTACGGCATCATTAGATCCCAGTTTTTCCTCTATAAAACACTGGCTGTTTGTATCGCAAGAGGTTTGTGGGGTAACCCATTTACCGTCGCGGGAGGCGCGGGCGCACTCAACCGGTTCCCTCTCGCTGTACGCATTCGCATACTTGCATCCGGGAAGTTTCACAAGAACACGACCCTAACATCAAGAAATAGAGTCTTCTTTGACGTGCTGAGTTAGGTTTTTTTTTCAAAGCCAAGTAGCAAATGCCAAAAGGCGTAACCACCATAACCTTGATCCTAACCACCAGTAGGATGCGTCCAGCGCAAGCGCTAAAAATAGCATCGCCGGCGCATAAAATGCATGTTTTTTACTCCGTTTTGTCTGTGTTCCCATGCCTGCCGACGATTTTTATAAAAGCCGGGACGCTCATTAAATTGTAAATAGCTAAGTACGATGTTTCACAACCGTTATCGGGTTTGAATTATGTATCGTGATCGCCGTTGCTTGAAGATACTTTATCGCCGTAATCCACATCTTTCAACTATCTTTCTTAATCTGTGAAGGTAGGATCGAATTTAAGCTCAGTCCATCTGAGGAAGAAGACTATGGCCCATGTTTATTTTCACCGCAAGGTGTTCAGTGTTTGCACTACCTACTGTGTTCCGATTACTTCCGATTTAAACGGTGAACGAGCCAGCGCAGTTACTGACATATAAGAAAATTGTTCTTAGGGTGGGCAACATGCTTTTACTGGCTCAATATAGTCCAAAAACTTTATGCGCGACCCTTCTGAGGGTAGACAGACGCTGGGGGGTGAAGTGATTGAAGAAATGACGTCATAGTTGCACGCGTGATTGATCTGCACTGCCCGGCCCTTTTTATTTATATTTGGGACTATTGCTTAAAAGTTGCGATGCTTCGTGAATCACACAGACGTCAGACTTTGACACAATGGCACCGAAAACTCGCACGGCTTTTCGCAACAGCCCTGCGTTTCCAATCAAGGCAGCGAGCTAACATTGTTCGTGAGGCCTTTCATGGCTGTATGGCGGTATACCCTCCCACAGTTGGCTGAATGACAGTATTATGGTCCTTTGCCTTACGCAATGAAACATAAGACAGTACGTGAGGGACGCACCGCACGTGTATCAGTGCGAGGTGAACGAACTCCGATAACGCGCAAAAATACGCAAGTTAGATAATATTAGAAATGAAAATGGCGACCACGCGATTCTCGCACGCAGTGTTTACGAGAAGATATCGGAGATTTCCGCCTGGGAAAAATTTGAGAATTTTTAAATACAGCTGAAACGTCTTTACGATGACCTGTCAAGGTTAACGAAATTAGCTCGGTGATAAAGATTAATTTACGAAAACAATTTAAAAAATCTTAGAACGACCATTCGCAATGACATTTTGTAAGTAACACCGTAAGAGTTTAACACTGTTTTCTGCAATGCATTGCTAACTAAGACAATATAAAATAAATCACTAGTTTATCAATTACGTATACCTAGGTACGCCACACCTCTATGTAGGAGTTGACAGCGGTCGCAATGACCGAAAACGGTCGGATGATGATGATGATACCTAGGTATCCTCTAATTGTTTCAAGAAACGATAAAACTCTTTATTTCCTTGTTCCGAAATAATCAATTTCTTAAGAATTTTGCGTGTATGTGGTTTAGATAAATTTCGCGAAACAAAATCTCCTACTATAAGCGAATACAAAACGTCAAACGCGTAGACCTAATTTTCGACAAATATTTCAGTACCTAAGTATTCAATTTTAATCCATTCCAATTTCAAAATAATCAGAATTAATTGGCTGTGATATACGAGCGTGTCACTATGTTATTTAAAAAATTAAGATTTTTTTTTATTTGTCATGTGTCGCAGGAAAACCCGCGTGTGCTGGTGACAGGCAAGTGGCGAGAACCGCCATTGGGGTCAAGGCGTCCGCTTGACGCAATCTAGCCCGCGGTTATCTATTTCAATTCATTGTCTTATCAAACTCTCGTTCATTTTAAACTGGTGTTGGTTTAGTTGTTTTCGACGCTGCGTGTCGGATTTTAGTCTATTTTTAACTACCTGTTTTTTATGACATGATTATCAGCTTAGAGGCACAGCAGACGGCAGACTTTATGTCCGTCCGTGACAGTTCGGCAGTGTGGCCAGTTTGCGAAAATTATAGTTTTTATACATACATACACACACACATACACACATACATACACACATACATACACACACACATGCATACACACATACATACATACACACATACATACATACATACACACACATACATACATACATACATACATACATACATACATACATACATACATACATACATACACACATACATACATACATAATATCACGCCTTGTTCCCGTCGGGGTAGGCAGAGACAACAGTTCTCCACCTGCTACGATCTTGACATACTTCCCTTGCTTCCTGTACTTTTATCAATCCTTTCATACATGCTCGTCGGTTTAGGGTACTTTTAACCTGGCCTTTATTCAGAACGTCCTGAACGTTTTTATACATTTTTTAAAAATTGCTCTACGTTTTAAACTAAATAACAATCAATCTATACAACCCTTTCGACTAAATAACTCTTTGAACTGAACAACTATTTAAGCAGTTTTCGTTTCAAACTAAATCTTTTTGTAACCACGTGCATAGAAGTGGAGCGTTTTCTCATGTCAATGATATTATTAAACTGTAATAATATCGAAAAAAATTGCAGTACCGGCCACACATAAAGTCTGCCGTCTGCTCAGCAGCTGCTGTGCCTCTTAGTCGACCACTGCTGGGCACAAATATATAAAGGGAAGCTGCAGGGCATTCATAATCTTTTCTATTTTGTGCCAATCCTTACAGTTTTGTGCCAGACTTCCCCACATTTTACCTATGACGAAGGCTACACAGTCAGTTTCTCATCAGTTGAGTCCATCAGTCTAGTAACGTCCAAACTGATGCCAGACTGACTGACTTCTTGCAAATATCTCCATTAATGACATCTCATTACCAAAACTGACGAAAAATATGTGAAATATTCAGAAATCCATCAGTAAGTACTGTCAGTTTGGCGTCAATCTTACCAGACTGATGGACACTGAACTCATGTCAAACTTTTTTTTTATTGTCTCCAATGGGTTACTCCACCCATTGGAGGAGTTTATTGATTAAGGTCATTAAGGTACATAATGTTCTGCTATCAGTAAAAACATTGATGTATCCGGGTCAACCTGGTCGTGATCTTAGAGCTATACAGATCATTAACTAAGGCCAGTTACGCACTATGCTAGATGCAAGTCCAGCAGAGGGGCGCATGTTTTATAAAGAAAGAAATAATGCTGCTTTACTCTTAGATAGAAATGTAGATGGATAGCGTGTGCCTCGCTTTATATTATTTTAATACAAACATCTAAATATCTGTACTTTTCCTCGTAAATCTTCACTGAGTCTACATATCCAATTTTTTAAGAAAATGTTTGAATTTTTTGAATTTTTTTTTGTGCCATACCTATTTAGAAATACGATATGACCATTGAATATACCTTCAGCGTTACTTTTGCATCCCGGAAATTGTGAAATTGAACAACTTTTCCCAAGTACATAGGCCGAAATACGAAAAAGCATTTCGACCTATCATACAAAATATGCTCTCAGCTGATGCAGTTTTGTATAGGAAGTCGATTTTTTTTTCATAATTCGACCTATGTTCCATGGGAAAAAATGTTCAGTTTCATGGGTTGAACCAACTCTTCAAATATTCGGGATGATAAAAAAATTATCCTGTATACAAGGTTATTTTTTTGGACCTGATTTCCTTTTGCCCACTTTTACTGAGGTCAAAAGCAACAACTTTTGTTCTACGACTTTGCTAACAACGCACAAAAAATTTTCGACTCTCCAAACTAAAGTGGTCACGTGACCGACCCATTTTGTATGGGAAGTTGAAATTTTTTCGTGCGTTGTTAGCAAAGTCGTAGAACAAAAGTTGTGTTGCTTTTGACCTCACTAAATTCTTATTCCTTTTCTTAATAAGTGAGCAAAAGGAAATCAGGTCCAAAAAAATAACCTAGTAAGTATGCCAATCCTTACGAATACGATATCACTAATATACCTATTGTATAGTCATGTACAGTTACTAAATAAATGCTACAAACATAAATACTATATTGTATCTGTATAGAAAGGAAAGGACTTAGAAAATGGTGTCAGTGCATCCGTCCTCGTTGCAATAAAAAATAAAAGCGGACATAATGTCGCGATATCACAATAACACCACTATTAATCATTGACAATTGCATTAATTGAATAAGTACCTATACTGATAAAGATGAAAAAATATAATTAAGAATGTTTTCCGGTTATACACACCGAAGTAAGTAGTAGTTGAAGTAAGAATATCAGAACCAAACCTCCCAGCAATATATGCCGAATTAGTCTTTGAATTTAGAAAGGTGTGATTGGGGCTTATGCCTATAATTTTTATGTTATTCCTTTTTGTATATTTATAGAGTAATTTTTGGACCTCTGGGGATCAATTTTGTATTGTGTATGGAAAAAAAAGCCAATTCATTTTCGACCCATGTTTCATTGAGAAAGTTGTCTAGATTTGTGTTCTGATGTGTGATTTGGTCAAATTAACTCCTCCTACTCCTTTAACTTTCAAGCGTGGTGACTATTACTTCCCCTCCGCGTTGTTCCAGCAAAAGCTATAATTCTGAAGACAGCCTGTCCTGCAGTGGAAGTTTCAAGAGATGTTATGATGATGATGAACTTCACGTAGGTCTTCCTTTTCCCCTCTTTCCTTCAATTTTATTTTTACAACATTTCTTAAGAAATTGTCGTGTCGTGTTCAATCATCTTTGTCTCTTCTATTCTTTATCGTTTTTACAAATCTATCTTCGTTTACAATTTCCAACACCTCGTTTTTTTCCTTTTCGTCCAATTAATATTTTCTATCCTCCTCCAACACCACATCTCAATTCTTCTATCATTTCCCTGTCTCGAATCAGGGTTCATGTCTTACTTCCATATAACGCAATGCTCCAGCTTTATGCCCTATCAGTCGTTTTTTTGACCGAATTCGAGATCTTAGGTGAAATGTAGCCCAGTATACCTACTTATATTGGTGTGAAGCTGCTTGAAAGGCTGTTTAATTTTATTTCCTTTTGCGTCGAGCATAAAAGATTCACGAAAACCGCCGCGTTTTGATTGGATTGGAAATATTTAGATTCGATAGTTAGTTATTTAGTAAGAGATATTATAAATACTTGCGTAGTTTTGACAACACAGTTCGTCCTCAGTCATCTTCCCACAGGTCTTGGGACCTGCCTAATCTCACTATTGTTCCGGCTAGTTGACTAATCTGTACTTATAAATATTGAATTATCAACATAGTTCCCGTTTACTATGTTTTGACTAATGCTAGACACCTTGCAGGTTCTCATAGCAATCTTAGATGCCATACAATGTTTCGGTACCTTAGCTACGTGCTAAAATAACAATGTAATTAGGCTGAATCACGTTGGTTCTTCATCCTTTTCTTCAATCGAACTCAACAATAGTTTTATCCGGATAATACTACTTGGTACTTTACCTGAATCGGGGTATCCATTCCTTTCCTAAGAGTTAGAATACTTAGTTATACATAATTGACTGACCGTTCGACAAGTTAAAAGCAAATCGTTTAGGGGGTCAATCTTGTAGCATTTTTTTGTCTGTACCACCGGAGACGCCTTAAACATCTTTATGTACTGTGATCCCCCATAAGCTTTTTATAGACGCTGATCGACCGCTCTTATCCGCTGACACTTTTGTCAGTTGCGATTGGCTGCAATTTTTCCACCGACGACTCAGTTGCCCATACGCGTCCTTTACGCTTGTATTTCTCATAAGTACTTTGTAACATTACAGTCGGTCACACTTACTTAGATTTTTGTCAAAAGAAAACTGTTTTCAACTCTTTTTAACGTATGGTTTGTTTGTTACAGTAAGCGTGAGCGATCGCGAGGCAGCATACGGGTACGGTTACGGCGGCGGAGGCGTGGGCGCTGTGGGCGTGACGGGCGCGCACCACTTCACCGCGCCCGCGCCGCCCGCGCTCGCGCACGACGAGCTGCCCTACTCCGTGTTCGACTTCGGCGACTACCCTCGCCACCACCACCACAACAAACTCAAGCCCAAAAAGAGGCCGCGCAACGACCAGCCGCCCACTCCCGGCGTCAAACGCAAGAGCCGCGAAGGCTCCACCACATACCTCTGGGAATTCCTTCTCAAACTACTCCAAGACCGGGAGTACTGCCCGCGGTACATCAAGTGGACGAACCGTGAGAAAGGAGTCTTTAAATTAGTAGACTCCAAAGCTGTCTCGCGACTCTGGGGGCTGCACAAGAACAAACCGGACATGAACTACGAAACGATGGGCCGAGCGTTACGCTACTACTACCAACGCGGCATCCTCGCCAAAGTAGACGGGCAGAGACTCGTCTATCAGTTCGTCGACGTGCCCAAAGACATCGTCGAGATCGACTGCTCGCTCGCGTAGACCTACAGTGAACTAGTGCGGTGTAAATTTTATCGGGACGGTTGGAATCTCCCGTAGAACTGTGTAAGGACTTTCATACGTAACTACTTATAGAATCGCGTATTCATTTCGCTCTTACATTACATTTTTCACTAATAGAATTCGTCTCTTTTGTCAAATCATCATGCATTACGTTTTCTAGTTTCAGATCGCTTCTAATATTGTTGTTAAGGTTAAATATTATTCTCAAATCGAACTAATGTTAAATTATCATTGAAATTAATATTTATACAAAAATCGGAGAGACGAAATTGATTGCTCAAATGTTTATATAGTACCTATTTTTAGGGAAACTTCAGAAGAGGAACTAATTTGCTAGATGTTATATGGATATGGAGTGAATTTTGTATAATGTTGAATCGAATTTTTAATGTTTGTAATGAAGTTTCTACGTAATGTCGCCCGCAGGTGACCTCACCCTTATCCTTCCAGGCTCGGGGAGGTCCCTAAATTAATCAGAACTTCCTACCTCAAATCTACGCAAAAATAGAATTCATATGAAATATACAATTTATAATATTGGAACATACCGTTTTTACAATATGCAATAAGTATATTATAGTCTAAATAAGAGTTTATATTAAAGAAATATTTACGTAAAAGTTTATATAATGACAAAAAATATCTTATAACTAAACTACCTTCAGATTTATTGTAAACTTTTTTGGTGCTTTTTATGGCCATTTGCATATTTACCTTGTTACAATGAAGACCTCACTCTGTTGATTCTACTATATATTATATGAACTCATGCTCTAGCTATACTGTTCCTTTGTTGTCTTATCGTATTGTAGTCTATATGTTCACAAGTCTAACATTCATTTCTAAGCCGAATTTTCAATTGATATTATTTAGGTTTTTAGATATTTGAGGTATATCGCCTGTGAACTCTGCGCGAGGACTGAACCCAACTGCCAACTTCTTTAGTGACGGACGTAGCTATTATCTAACTATTATTAAGGGATGATTTGTGCGTTAATTGTGTTAATTATTATTATAAATAGATGTTTACTATAAGTGAGCTGTTTTAAGTGAAATATTCTAGTTTATTTCGTTTATTTAAATTTATGATAGGCCTGTTGGAGGGGCTCCGTGCGTCCTGCTTACATATCACGAATTTCATATACACACACACTGCATATCAGGAGACGAACTTAGCTTCGGCGAAGATTTATTAATATTTGCAATATAACGGCGCGGGGCCTCTATTTTTTGTTACCTGAATAAATATTATGATAATTACGATATGTGGTCCAATGTTAATGAATCATAACACTTTAGCTAGATAGTTGATAACAAAAGGTTTAAGGTAGTGGATACGAGTAGACGGATTAAATGCATGTCTTCATTCAATGCAAACAAAACATAATCCTTTTATATGTATATGATATACCTAATAGAAAATTCTGTAAATGTTTTTAGCAAAAGAGATTTGTTATAGAGGGGCGACAGCCCGGTATCATTGAGGGTGAAATGCGTAGACTGTGATAATCATACGCACCGAACTGCGTTAAATCCCAGCGATATTTAAACGATACTTACTTAAATATATCAAGAACTAAACGGTGCGAATGATCGCGTTTTATTATTGCAAACAGAAACGCATTTTGCCTATCACTTGAAAAGGGTTAGCGAAGCTTTAGGAGAATCGAAACGTATAGAAAATGGGTGCTAAGATGTGGGACCGACTCACAAACAAAAAAAATTCACACCACAGGAACACAGACAGACCAACACAATACAGGTTATACATATTTAAACAAATCCAGTGCGTAGAAAATTATACTTTTATATAAGTAAAAAGATCTCAGTGTCCAAACTTCTTCGAACAAATCCAGTGCCCGTTTCATGTGATTTATAATTAATTACATATTCATATAAAGTGGAAGTTTAATCGTATTTTTATATAGATAGATTGAATTCTCAAAATCCAGCCTTTTCTTTTGGCACTTCTTATGCTTTTGTAAATATAATTTTAGGTTTTAACTTATTTATTTCGTTTCTTGTAAAGGTGCGTCGATCACTAGGTTTGAATACATTTACTGCTCTTAACTTTTAAAATACGAAGCTAGCGATCGACTCCCCTAAAAGTTTCCTTTCTAGACGTTCTATAGATACGAATGTTATTGTATAATACGTATATTTAATAAATTAAAGTAGGAAATGAATGGACCACGCGATGGAAGGCGTAAGCTCTCAGAATCCTTGTTCAGCCAGCGCATGCGCATGCATTGTGCTCGCTCGTGAGATGACCAGTTACCGGTGTAGGAAAAATGTTTGAGCAAACATTCAAAATGATGCTCGGAAATTTTAAATAATTTTAGTCGAATTGATGTTGTTAAAAATCAAAGTTTCTAATTAAAATAATGTACTTAAATTTTTCAATGTAAATTTTGACAGCACCTCGAGAAAATTATTGTTAAAAGAAATTATTTTAATTGAGCCTAGTCTATTTATCTTAAATTTTGATTGTAAATTAATTGATTCGAAATTTCGGACGCCATATTGGGTCTTTGGCGGGACCCTCGTGTTTGCACATCAAGGATTGTAAATAATAAATTGTCGTAATCCAGACGCACACCCCACGACCAACTTGCGTAGTCTTGGTGTCGTTAGGATAGGTCAAAATGAATATTTTGTGCGAAAGCAATGAGAAGGTTAGTGAATTTGGAATAGAGGGAGAGGCGAAGACGGTGTCGCCACCAAACATTTGCCACAGAAGAAAAGTTTTTCTTAACTATGAAATACGTTTTCTTCTGTGCCTAGTATGCCACGGCGCGCGGCGACCGGCTGATACACGTTTTGTCGTATTTAAAATATTTCAATGTATTCTCGTTAATTAATGTCCATTAAATTTAATTCGTATTTTATTCCATGAAATCGTGAACGTGCTAACGTCATTCTCTTTTCGTGTAGGCAGCGACATCTCCTTGTTTCAAACAAAAGTTTTAGTTCAGACCTACTCAACGCTAGGTGGCGTTTAAGCTTATGTTAATTCTGAGAGTAAATGTGCGGTACAGTGATTTTTGCGTTAAACTTGCTTTTAGTTTTATGCAATAAAAGTCCGATATTTTAACTTTAATTTTAGTTGTTTAATTTTACAAAATACTGTATTTTCTGCCCCCTAGTTAAGTTATTTTTCTATGTATAGTTAGTTATAAGTGTAAATGAGTTAGCACATAAATTTGATGCATGATGATAATGTTAATAAAATATCCACAAAAAAATTCAAATGTTTTGTTTTCTTCCTTACCCGGAACCTTATTTAAAAAATACCTAAAAAAAGAAGGAAGGATCCATTTGCTCGCGTCGCGACAAATTAAGATTCTACTACACTACTTCTCAAATTAAAATTGAAAATTACAAAAGAACCTACAAAAAAACTACAGTTACTATAGACCTAGGGTAGCCGAAATATTTTTTTAAAGTTAAACCAGAAAGTGTAAAAACGCTTAAAGGAGCTTTACTAGAGAATTTTAAAAATGCTTTCTGCAACTGGCTGTCAGGCAAATTTATAACCGTAAAGCTATAAAGTAGTACTACACTAACGATAAGCGCTGCTGATATTAGTAGCGCCCTCTGTGATGGAGCAGCTTATCATCAAGGAAGATCTAATACTCCGCTCATAGAACACTGTAAACAGCATGCTGCCGTTATTCATAATCTAAGGTAAACAGACAAAATCAAATAAAAATCATCGAATAAGTTAATCATTAATCAGCTTGGTTATCAGGTAGAAAACAGCCAGAAGGCCTATATTGCCAAAAAAATTATCGTATTTTATTGGATTTGCTCAATTTATTTCTGAACTGGAAGAAGCAAGTCCGAATTCTTTGTTTTTGAACGCATCACAACACCATAGACTAAAAACATAGACAAGCTGACGTGACGTGTTGTTGTCAAGTTGTCATTTTTACGTCTTGACGTGTATACACAGCTGTCAACAGATTTAGTTTTCCAATTTTTCCAATAATGCGAAGGAAAAAGCAGGAATAGCTTAGTGAAAATATAAACGGAAACCGTAATTATTAGTTTGTGCAAGAGACACTGGCTTTATCAAAATGGTTTTAATGACAATGATCGCACGGGTGGTTGACGGTCTACCTTTAGCCGCTACAATGCAAGAAGATGAACAGGTAATACTTTGAAAACAACCTAATTATCATGTGCACAATATGTTACTTAGTCATGCAATTCTGTATTTCAAGTTTCTATTTCGACATCCTTCACTATTTTGAGTAAAAGTGCACTAAAGTTTTGTCCGCCCTATAGCCTTATTTTGTATGATTTATTGTATGTATTGGTTTTGTATAGTTTTAATATGATTTGCTGGTGATTCGCAGAGCGGCTGCAATATTCTGGAGTATCAGAACCAGGCCAAAATGCTGTTTAGGAAGCTAGGCCCGCAGTCCCCAATCCGGTGCTCCATAGAGACTGGCCCTTACCTCTTCCAGTGAGTTAATGCTTCTTTTTTTTATTTCCGTTACATTGAACTTTGAGTTTGTAAGTAGTCGCTTCAATTTTGAGTTGATGCAATATTCTATTCCATTATGAAATGTTCTTTTTTGGCACAAGAATGATTTAAGTTGAAGAAAACCTGGAATTTTGAAGCACCTGATGATGTTCAAGAATTTATCTCTTGGTATAAATTGGGACAGACTACTTAATCTTGGCTGTGCGTAGTCAATTTTACGTTTGCAAACCTTTCCTGTTACATATTAATTGTTCAAGCTGTTTGCTGAATAGTAAATTATAACTTGTATTCTAAAAGCAGTAAGTTATATGTAACTTACTGCTTATCTAAGAGGAAGAGCTGATTCCTCCAACATGAGCATTGTTTGCTCAACAGAGTAGTTCCAAGTATAATGTATTCTAGGAGTGTGTTCCAAAACGGTAATAATTACCCTTTGAGAGCAGTCTGTCTCGACCACACCGATGGACATCATATAACGCTATCCTGCTCTCAGAATAATTTTTACCTGATTCGGAACGCAACCTAGATAAGTTTTTACCGAATTTTTTTTTTAAATATAAATATGTTTTGTTTTTCCAGTTATTTAATTGAGAACGAAATCTGCTACCTGGTATTGTGTGAGAGAAACTACAGCAAAAGATTAGCATTCAGTTATCTAGAAGAGATTGCACAAGAATTCTATCAGCAGTACGGCAAAAGAGTGAGTATTAGAATAAATAAAAGTAATTATTTAATTACATATTTATTACTGTATAATCTTAACCAAGCCTCACCAACAGATGGCATGTTTCTTGAAAATAGTGTGTTTCAGAAACCCTACATTCTGAAACATCCTATTTTCTACATTTCCTCAGAAAAAAACGAGATAACAAGTTTTTTCAGACCCGACACCTTCGTAATCCGATGTTTTGCTCCGAAAACCCCTGTCTAGTAAATTTCACCAAAATCTTTAGAGCCATTTTCGAAAAACTAATTACAAAATAAATGTATACTCAAATATTGCTTGTTTAATAGCATAGGGTCTATTATCCCCAGAAAATCAAAAAAATATACAAATTTTTGCTTAGATTAAACTAAAAGACTTATAGACCAGTCGTCGCATATGAGACCACTAAAAAGTTTGAAAAATGAACATAATTGTTAATTTTACAATGTACTGACTCAACACTACTGAGCTTTTATGGTTCTATTGTGTGCTCACAACCTCTAAAAATTGTAAATAGAGTTCAATTTACAAACTCTTTACCTGGGTGTCTGCCCTATAAAGGGTTAAGTCTTTAAATGGGTAAGGGTGACTCAAAACTAGTACAAAATAATACATACATACATACATAACATCACGCCTCTTTCCCGTCGGGGAAGGCAGAGACCACAGTCCTCCACCTGCTACAATCTTGACATACTTCCCTTGCTTCCTGTACTTTCATCAATCAACGCAACCTAGATAATAATAAACTACGTATATAAAAAAAAGGTGGCGTAGGACTACCGTAGTAATTTTTCTGTTTTCTTTCTTGCAGGTAAACACAGTGACCCGTCCCTACACATTCATAGAGTTCGACACGTGGATGCAGCGAGCGAGGAAACAATATGCAGAGGGGGGCGCGCGGGCGCGGAAGGTAATGTTTTAGGCAACGACTTATATGGGGGCGTCCATTGGTTTCATCATCATCATAACATCCCATGAAAAGTCCACTACAGGACACTGAACTCTCTCCAAAATTCCAGCTTTTGCTGAAACAATCTGAAGAGAAATAGTCACCATGCTTGTTAGCGTTATGGCTGGCACCATGGACCGCGGTTATTGGTGAACACAGAATTTAATATGATATGATACAAAGAAGGATGCTGCTGCCCATCCTTTGGTTCATTGATCCTAAGTCGCCTCTTACGACACCCAAGGGTAGAGATGGGTTGGTAGTATTCTTTGCCGACACGGGGCGGCCGTCCACTAGTTTACAAGATGTAACTTTTTTAACATACATCCAAAGTACATATTTTATTACATGAAACTTTATCCAAATTAAATATTCCGTAAGATTTAGATTATATAAATTTTCATTTATTATTATTATTTATTCAATGTCAGATTACAAAGATCCTTTTTGTTAGTAAGACTTAAAAACTATGTTAGTAAATTTAAAATCATTTATGGATGATAGAATACGTAATTTCGAAGGCTTCACATTCACGACACAAACACCAAAAAAATACACCCGGGTTCCGAAGTCTCCCTTTGCCATATGGACAAGAGACAAAAAAAACCGGCCAAGTGCGAGTCGGACTCGCGCACTGAGGGTTCCGTACCACCACAAAAACATAATTGTATTAGTTGAAATTTCAGTAAGTTAATGTGCTAGATTTTTTGAGTCCGACACGCGCTTGACCAAATTTTATTATTTATTGTTATTTTATAGCCTATTCCCTATAAACATACCAATTTTCAAGTTTGTAAGTGTTCCTGTTTTTAAATAGAACTAAAACAAAAATCGCCTCAGCACCATCCAACTTGACCCCTCTCTTATATGAATGTTCTTGAAACGGGAGCTCACCACAATTGGTTACCATTAGTTGTGAGAAAAGTTGTAATATTTAATGATTTCAGACTTTTCCCATTATTTGTACTGTGAGACCTAGCTTCTTGCCAAATTTCATAATTTTAGGTCAACGGGAAGTACCCTGTAGGTTTTTCATTTTTGAATAAATGTATGGAGATGAGGACATAAAATGCCATATCTTTTGATTGCGTCGTTGTAAAAAATTGAAATTTTCAGATCTTGTGTGGTTCATGGATCCTAATATATGATATTAATTTCAATCTGATATCTTTACCCGTTCGTGAGATAAAGGGTCTTGACAGACAGACAGACAGACAGACGGACAACAAAGTGATCCTATAAGGGTTCCGTTTTTTTCTTTTGAGGTACGGAACCCTAAAAAGAAAATCCAGCTTTTTTTATATTAAAGGCTAATTATCGCAAAAAAGCACACGGCATCATAAAACTGCTAATGCGGATCTCATTGTTAAAATTATAACTGTTCTTAAGAACAATAAACATTTTAATTTATTTATAAAAAATATTTTTTTAGGTGGGGGCAGCGGCCCAACTCGGAGGCCAGTTGGGGGACGTGCAGCGCATCATGATGCAGAATATCGATGATGTGCTGCAGAGGGGGGCTGTGCTCTCAGGTAAGATATTTCTTTCTTTGCATGTTTTTTTATAGTGTCATGATTTAAACGTGGCAGGCCGCGCAAGTGAGCTCGAAATTTGCAGTTGAGAAAATGGTCTCTTATACATAAACTAGCTTTTGCCCTTGTCTTCGTCCGCGCGGGATTTTATCTATCCATCCGTCCCTCTGTCCATCTATCGGTCGGTCGGTCCGTAGGTCTGTCGGTCCGTCCATCCCTCTCTAGCCCTATCCATCTATCTATCTATACAATATTGTTACTTTAACGCTAAATATAAATTTTCTTACATCTCACTTCTAAACAATCTGATTTTCTTACAAACTTTCAACCCTTTCAGTATTATTTTCTCCCCCTGGGGGATGAGGTCCCAAAACCACTGGAAAAACTTGTCCAGTCTACTTTATCGTTACTATAACCCTGAATCAATATTTTATAATGCATCTCCACTCCATCCGCATTCCACTTCTAAAGAATTGGAGTTTCCATACAAAATTTCCACCCTTATTTCACCCTTTTGTGGGATGATTTTCGAAAAAAAACGTGTTGACGAGCCTTACGAAGCAAGAAGAAATGCTCTAGTTTTTACTGATCTGGTTCCCAGCCAGAATATTAGAAAAAAAAAATACGAAATTTCGCTGTATCATACCTCTGTACTTCTTTATGAAGTCAGTCAAATAGCACTGCCTTTGACACTCCTGTTGGTGTGGTGGTGCCACTGCCATCTGCTCCGTTAGTCGCGGGTTCGATCACCGCCTAGAGCAAACTGGTGGGCTGACCATGGCTTGATATCTGGGTGTTATAGCGTGTGCAGGATGAGTTTGGCTCTTACGGTTATTTTCTGCGCATGGGTGACAGGCGGAGAGCCAATGAACGATTCGCACGCCTCCCCCACCTGCCGCGCTCACCCCAGCGACTCATTTTTTGACTTCTGCGCATTAACGGTCACAGCTAGTGTTACATATTGTTTGAGAGTTTCGCGGTCACTAACACTATTATAAAAACAGTTTGACGGGTTCTTACCACGATATGGGTTTTCGATGAGTTTCCGAGATAGATTATTTATTTATTTATTTTTCGTTAATCATTTTATGTTTATATTTATCTATGCCTTTTATATATTTATTATGTATTATATACACTTATTTTAATTATTATCTGTAATTCTTTAAATATATTTTTAATGATTATTTAGTTATTATTTAAATGCTTATTTATTTATTTATGTATTTATTACATAACATGTCACCACATAACGTCACAATTTAGTATTTTATCAAACTGTCATCTAAGAACTTTTTCTATTTTAATTAAATGATTTAACTACAGTTGTATTCCCATTCCAACATTATTGTTTATAGTGGAAGACTGTAATTGGCTTAGAGTAACGTAAAACATGTATGTAAAACTATTTTATCTACACTCATGTCGTAAACTTTGATAATAAAAGGTCTTTTACAGAGCCCGTTAGTAATGTATCAGTTTTTCTTAGTAGCTGTCAAATATCAGTAGCATATTACAAAGTGTACCATATAAACAACCTATCATTTTGGAGCAGTTAGAGTAACAGTTACTATAGTTACAATTATTTCATCTGTGGCTGAAAATATGCGCGCGCAGCATGAAACTAGAAAGGACTTGGAAATAGATATAAGATTTGCCGCTATTTTCAAACATTTACCTTTTTCAAGTATTTTGTGCCCGTGAAAGTAATGTGAAAGTTTATTGAAAAAGTAGATAAAGTGGTGCAGTCAGGATACTGCAGTCACACCATAAGATACTCAATAACTTATGATGTTCTCTCATATTAGTCTAGGACATTTTACGACATAACCTACAATGAAATAGGAATGAATGAAAATCGAAAAGAAAACCATGTCTTGTTAAGAAAATGTTCTGCTTGTATATTTCAAAGAAGACCTAGCGGATATATTAAGGCGCCTTCTTTTGACTTATATTCGAACTGTAATATACGTACATTATATAAGTTGCCTTTGTTGTTTACTTACTTTTGTTTGATTTTTATAAGTAAGTACCTACCTATTGTATGAGTGAAGATAAAGTAGTATACGCAACTGCATATAATATGCTATTAAAACACTCGTTTGATGCTATTATCACACTCGGCTACGCCTCGTGTGATAAAACCAAACTCGTGTTTTAATAACCTGTTTTATATGACAGTTGCATTAACTACTATAATGAAGCTGTTGTCATCCCGAATAGAAAAAAAAAATATTTTGGCGCTGTTGCAAGTACCATGATCACGGATGAACTGGAGTCTGCGGGTAGTCAAACTTATTGGCAGACATATTTGTCTACCCTCCTTCTAGCCATATCGTGGTAAGAACCCGTCAAACTGTTTTTATAATAGTGCACAGGCAGAGTTATTTTGTACTCGTATATCTATGTTAGTCTGTGATACCTAATAGTCTGTAACAACTTCAACTCTCGACACCAGGTTTTGTGAGGTCGGTCATCGACCTTGCAACTGTTATGAGTAGCTTAAGTATGGGTGGGTAGTTACATAATTCTTGTCTACGATTTGTCAATAATAAATCAGTCTTTACCTGCACGTCACACGCATTTCATTGTTGTCTTCTTTTAAGCCTCATAATATGGTGTCAGGTGTAAATTAAAAGCTTTATTTCGTGTTAATAGTAAGATATGACAAACCCAGTAGTGACGATGTATTCGGCAATACAACAGCCGGCTGCCATGCAGGAACATGGTAACGTCGCTGTTAATTGGAGGGAATGGAAAAGTGCATTCGACTACTTTTTGATTGCCTCAGGACAAAATGAGGCAAAATCAAATGAAAAGTGTGCAATTTTTCTTCACGTAATTGGAAAATACGGCCGAGAGGTATACGAAGAATTTGATTTTGGCGATAAGGAACCCGATTACTCGCAGGTAGTAAAAAAATTCACGGAGCGGTTTGATCCGACGAAAAATGTGAATTTCGAACGACATGTTTTTTTCGAAACCTACCAAAAAGATAAACTGTTCGACAATTACCTGAGTGAATTGAAGATACAAAGTAAAAGTTGCGAGTTCGGCTCTTTGCGGAATAGCCTAATCTTAACGCAAATGATCAGAGGTTTAAAAGATCCGCAAATGAAGGAACGCTTGTTAGCTAAATCGACATTAAGTTTGGATGAAGCAACCTCATTGTGCCGTACGGCGGAACGAGCAAGCTCGCAAGCGGCAGCTTGCGGATCTGGTGGAGGTGACGTGCTGGTGGCGCCCGCGCTGGAGGAGATGGCCCGCGTGCGCGGCGGTCGGGGCAGGCGAGCGCGCGGCCGCAGGGGCGGCGGCGGACCGAGCGGGGGCAGCAGGCCCGTCGGGGCTGTGCCGCGCTCCACGACCATGGGCGCCGGCTCGCAGCGGAGTGCTTGTGTAAGGTGTGGCGGATGGCACAGCGGTAATGATAGATGCCCCGCCTATAGTGCGAAATGTTTTAGATGCGACCGTTTTGGGCATTTTGCGAAGTGTTGTAATGTGAAAATAGTGCATGAAGTTGAGGAATGCAGTGAAAATGGACATAATAATGGGGACTATGACGATGGTGAGTTTTATATATATAGCATCGCATTAGAAGCAGTAAAGAACAGTGCTAAAAACTCATGGTACGAGTCTATTTTGGTTAATGACATTAAGATAAAATTTAAGCTAGATAGTGGCGCTGATACTTCAGTAATGTCCTTAAAAAGTTATTTAGAAGCAGGATTTAGTCTTGATATGTTAACAAAAACAAATACAGTTCTTAAAGAAATAAGTAAAAATAATTTGCCAGTTATTGGTTACTTTGAAGCAAATTTAAAATATAAAATATATACAGCAAATCAAAGAATATATGTTTTAGATGTTGATTGTAATAATTTACTTGGATTACAGGCTTGTACAGTATTACAATTAATAGCACGCATCAATGAAATGTTGGAATACACATTTAACCCAGCTGTTTTCAACGGTATTGGTTGTTTACCGACCGAAGTTAACATATCAATTGACGAAACCGTGCCCGCTGTAGTAAATACAAGCAGGAAAATTCCGATTCGCCTTCGCCCGCGCTTGAAAGACGAGTTAGATAACATGGAGAAATTAGGAATTATTGTTCGGGAAGAAGGGCCTACGGACTGGGTGTCCGGCTTAGTCGTGGTAGAAAGGCCTGATAAAAAACTTAGAGTATGCCTAGATCCTTTTCATCTTAATAAGGCGGTAAGGCGTAGTCATTTTCAGCTGCCAACTTTAGATGAAATAGCGAGTGAGCTGAACGGAGCTAAATACTTTTCGAAGCTGGATGCCAATAAAGGCTTTTGGATGATGAAGCTAAACAAGGAGAGCTCAAAATTATGTACGTTTGCGACACCTTTCGGCAGGTATAGATTCCTAAGGATGCCGTTCGGAATAAATTGTGCTCCTGAAATTTTCCACTTGGAGATGTTAAAGATATTTAAGGCCGACGGTGTCACAGTCTATATTGATGATATCTTGGTAACAGGAAGAACGAAAAGTGAACATGATACTCGCCTTGCAGAAGTCATGAAAAAAGCTGAAATGTACGGAGTCAAATTTAATAAGGAGAAATGTATTTTTGGTGCGTCAGAGGTGACGTACCTGGGCCATGTCTTTAACAGTGAAGGCATGCGACCAGACGTAAAGCGGGTAGATGCTATAATGCAAATGTCACAGCCCACGGATAGAAAGGGGTTGCAGCGGTTTTTAGGCGTGACAAACTATCTCTCGCGATTCATTCCCAACTACTCGGAAGCAGCCGCGCCGTTGCGAGAGTTATTAAAAAAAGACAATGAGTTTCTATGGAATGGAACACATAAAAAAAGTTTCGAAAATTTAAAAAAGATAATCAGTGAAGCGCCAGTGTTGCGCTATTATTCCCCGAGTGAGGAGATAACATTGACAGTAGATTCGAGTTCCCACGGACTCGGTGCTTGTTTATTACAGGACGGTCGACCAGTAGCGTATGCGGCACGCACGCTTACACCTGCGGAGACGCGCTGGGCACAAATCGAGAAAGAACTTCTCGCCATAGTTTTTGCCTGTACACGTTTTCATCAATATGTCTATGGTCATAATCAAGTTATTGTGGAGAGTGACCATAAACCGCTAGAATCAATATTTAAAAAACCATTGAACTCGACACCACCGCGACTACAACGTATGCTGATGAAAATCCAAGGTTATCAACTAAAAATAGTGTACAAGCCTGGGAAATTAATGTACATTGCGGATACTCTCTCACGAGCACCAACAGAAGAAGGGAAGGATAACGAGGTTCTTAAGGACGTGACGGTACACGTGAACACTCTTATAGAAAACATTAACGTGTCTCCAGAAAAAATCAAAAAGATAAGAGAAGAAACGAGAAAAGATGAATCATTAATAGAGGTTCAGAGAAATTACATGCAGGGCTGGCCAAGTGATAAGAAAAAAGCACATGAATTGGTGAAACAATACTGGACTATAAGACATGACTTACATGTTATTAATGGCATAGTGTTTCGTAATAATCAGATGGTAATACCGAAAGCGCTTCGAAGAGAAATTCTTAGCAGAATACATGAAGGCCATCTCGGTATTGAAAAAAGCAAGAGTCGGGCAAGAGAAGTAGTATGGTGGCCTGGAATGGGTGCCGACATAGAACAATGTGTACAGAGTTGTGACCTGTGCCAACGTCACCGCGCAGCGCAGCGTCGCGAACCATTACAGCCACATCCCGTGCCTGACTTGCCCTGGGAAGTACTAGCTGCTGATATTTTTGACATCGATCAGCGGCACTACCTGCTAGTAGTTGACTATTACTCGAAGTACTTCGAAGTTTCTCCTTTAGGTACTAACATGACTACAACGGCAATTGCAAATCAAATGAAACATATTTTCAGCAGATTCGGGATTCCAAAGAAAATGGTCACAGACAATGGGCCACAATTTGTGTCTGCAGAGTTTAAAGAATTTTCGAAAAAATGGGAGTTCGAACATGTAACTAGTTCCCCGTTGTTTCCACAATCGAACGGATTAGCGGAAAGAAACATTCAGACAGTTAAAAAAATGATGATCAAGGCACGCGAAGAGGGAACGGATTGGCAGCTAGCTCTGTTGAACTTTAGGAACACTCCTATTACAGGTGAAGAGTTTTCACCTGCACAGCTCTTAATGGGTAGAAGATTAAACACTAGACTCCCAGCGTCCAATGTGTCATTAATACCAACAGTGGTCTTACCAGCATCAGTCAAAGAAAAAAGAGAAGGCAACATAGGGCACAGTAAAATTTACTACGACCGAGGTACGAAACCATTAGAAAAACTGAAGGTGGGAGAAGAAGTGCGCATGAAGAATAAAAAAATGTGGATTAAAGCTCGAGTTCAGGCAGAAGCGCGTGGTGACAGGTCGTACTGGGTTCAAACAGAAGGAGGTGGCATGTACAGGCGTAACAGAGCACATATTTTAAAGCCAAAGTTTCTGCCGCAAGATGCAGCCCACACACAGTCCAGAGCTCAAAACTATTTCAACGACGATGATATTTTCGTGGATAAAACGTCTTCAAGCGATAGGCGAGCGTCGTTAGGAAATTCTAGTCCGCCGGCACCGGCCTGCGTGCGCGATGCTGGTGGAAAAGTGGCACCAGAAGCAAAAGGTACCGCCAATGAGAGTGGTAGCTTTTATGTAACTAGAAGTGGTCGGGTAGTACGCCCCCCAGTTAGATACCAATAATACCGTAGTACTGTTTGGGCAGTAACTAGATTACAAGCGTGTGTACCTACTTCTAGTGCAGCTAATGCGCAATGTATTATGTTTAATGTGTTTTTTGATATTTTTCCTTTTTATATTATTAGTTAACTTATACTTGTTATTTTTAGAATTACGAGTAGTAAGATAGAGGCTCACTTCATTACTGTTTTTATTTTATGGCAAAAAGCCCTTGTTTTTATGTTATTTTTACCTGATTTTTACCATAATAACCATTTAAAAAAAACAGATACAAAAAAATATCATAGTAGTTACCAATTGTATTGTATACTATGTTTACAGTGGCTTAGATACAAAGAGGGATAAATAAGATAGCATCTTTGTAAATCTGTAACTTTCTTTATTTTGGTAAGAAGAGGGAGATGTTATGAGTAGCTTAAGTATGGGTGGGTAGTTACATAATTCTTGTCTACGATTTGTCAATAATAAATCAGTCTTTACCTGCACGTCACACGCATTTCATTGTTGTCTTCTTTTAAGCCTCATAATAGCAACCAACACGAAATGATGAAGTCTGTAATACCCACCCATACTGCAAGTTTCGCCTAGTTTGGGATCAGTTGACTGTGTGAATTGTCCACCATAAAATAAGTCGACTTGTCTAATAAAACGTAAGTTTTGATGGACGTTTCTTTCATTTTTCCAGAGCTGGACTCCAAGACACAAAACCTGTCAATGATGTCGCAAAAATACAAAAAGGACGCGACATATCTAAACACCAAGTCGATGCTGGTGAAAGCGACGGCGGGAGCCGTCATCTTATTGGTTGTAATATTATATTTCTGGGTGCTTTAAACCAAAATTGTGGGGTTCGGGGCTTGTAAAAACTTTGTTGCTTACTATTCTTATTTACCATACAAATTGTAAAAAGTAATTAATTTGTGGATACAGACCACAAAACTGACCAACTAAACTTAAAAAAATCATACAAATGCGCCATCACGTAATTCAGTTTATATCTCTCTCTGTGCTTAAGAGCTGTGCTCTTGTCGGTGGAGTAATCGCCAACGTTTCCTTGCTTCCGCCAGTTCCTTCACCTCCTGATACGACTCGACCTGTACTTTCTCTTTGATTTGTTCCATAAAGGTTCTCCTCGGTCGGACCCTGCCTCTTTCCCTCAATTTTCCCTTCTAAGTATGAAGTTCTTAATAAACGAATCGTGTCGTAACAGGTGGCCAATCATATTTCCTCCTAGTTTACATAGGAGTCAAAATAATTTATTCATTCAAATTAAGTTGTTCAGTGTCATGGTCTGACTTCACAGTTTCATTTTTATTGAAGTATTTTTTATAGGTATTTTTTTAGATCATACATAACATGACATTCAAAAAGCAACCATTATGAAAACTGTGAGTACTAGATTTATTCGTTTGATAAAAATCTGAAAGACTTATAGATAATTTTGGTAGGAACACTACTCGTATGTAAGCATATAAAGCTATTTTCAAAAATATGTCTGCCAGTCATAGTTTGATACAACACTGGACTCAAATAGTAACCTATTTCTGCATTATGTAGTTGATAAGCAAGGATTTATTTGGTTCATCTTTTTTAATTTAAAAAAAGTCACATTTTATGTTATATTATTTTTATTGAGAACTTTATTTGAGACACTAAACGCCGCACTTAAAACTGCTCCGTGCGCAAACTAGCGCCCTCACCAGAATTCAATTAATTTCTTTGAATTGGAGACGAAAAATGAAAAATTAAAGACGGACAAAGTGTTCTTTGTCAGGATAGCGTTATTTTAAACTGTTACAATAAGCTTTTGAAATCGTTTGAACGGAAATTGGTGGCCATCGCATTCCGTTCAAAGGATTTTGAATAAACAAAGTAATAGTTTAAAACACACGAAAGAAGAAGAAGTTTAAAACTATCCTGACAAAGAACACTTCCGTCTTAAATTTTTGTCTCAAATTTAAAAAAAAATATCTGATGAGGGCGCTAGTGTGCGCACAGAGCAAAGAGACATTACTTAAAGTTAATAGGATGTTATCGCTTCTCAAGTCTGAGATTGCACTTAAATTTGTAAATTATATCTTGAGAGCATTTTTTATTATACATATGTACACTATAAGAGGGATTTATTAGTCTAGTGCTGTCAATGAAATAAGAAAAAGAGCATGAGACTTAACGTAAGATTAACTTTAAGTGATGTTTATGAGTACGGCAGTAAATTCTTTCAAAAACTTTCCCATGTGTGTATTTATTTATTTTTGTTGATCAGGAAGGAAAACTATAAACAATAAAACGATTTTATTCTTTAAAACATTTATGGATGTATTTTTTATAATATTGTTTAAATTTAAAAAAGTCAACAAGTTTAAAAAATACCTTAAGTACTAATGGAAAAAGCATTCCATAGTAGAAAATAATATTAAACTTATTTATGAAAATAAAATGGATGTGTAGCTAATTAGACAGATTTTTATTTGTTTCAATAAGTTTACATAGCCTATACTGTAATTATAAAATTGCAGTGTTGTATTAATTGCCAATAAAATAATGTAAAGCACACAAGTATGGTTGATGATGGAATGTTGTAAATTTTTACCATTTATTGTTATTAATTGTATTTATTTAAGATTTAATAAATATGCATTCTTTTCCAATAGCCTATGCGTTTTTTTTTTTCAATAAATTCTGTATACCATAGTTCACGAAAGATTCAGGTATTTTGTAAACAAAATCATAATCTCAAATTCATAGAAAATGTGTTAAAAATGTAGAAGATACGATACGAAGATAAGATAGAAGAACTAGTGTTAAAAATGTAGATGTTTGTATGGTGTTTACAAACGTGTACAACTGAATAATGTTTTGTTTACAAAATACCTGACTATGGGCACAGATAATATAATACTATACTAGTACAGATCAGAATTTAATTAATTTCTTTGAATTGGAGACAAAAATAAAAAATTATAGACTGATAAAGTGTTCTTTGTCAGGATAACGTTATTTTAAACTATTACAATAAGCTTTTAATTGCAGGATAGCGTTATTTTAAACTATTACAATAATCGTTATCTAGTTTATTCAAAATCCTTAAAACGGAAATTGGTGGCCACCACGTTCCGTCAAAGGATTTTGAATACACTAGATAACATAAAGCTTATTGTAATAGTTCAAAATAACGCTATCCTGACAAATATCACTTTATTGGTCTTCAATTTTTCATTTTTGTCTCCAATTCAAAGAAATTAATTAAAGTGCGCGTGATGCAGTCTTATGTAAAATGGCGAATTGGCTTACATACCATCTATTATTTTATAATCGGTCTTCTTAACTAATAACTCAAGTTGAATCCACAACAAAGGTATCATTTAGGTCACTCAATGATATGTCTAAGTAACTTTCTTCCTGATCTGATGTTGCCAAATGTGCACTAGCCACTGCTTCTAATGTATCCCTCGCCCTGATGGCCATCGAGGAGGTAAGAACCTGAAAGATAGTTGACTGTTAATTAAAGTGCATCTCATAAAAGAGAATAACAGCCTTGTGGTGTAGTGGTTAGAGCGCTCGGCTCTCGATCCGGAGGCTCTTGGTTCGATTCCCAGTAGGGATACTGTCAAACAAAAATTCTTTTGTGCGACCTCCCCAGTTTGGTTAGGAAATTGCAGGATGAATCAACTGATTGAACGAAAAGTTAGATGATTTTGTGCTGTAAAAGGTTCCGACCACTATCTACGGATGTAGTCGTGAGCCAGAGGCCTCTGATGGCTCAGCAACTCTGACACTAGGGTTTGTGAGGTCGGTCATCGACCTTGCAACCCACATGATATGATGATGATGATAAAAGAAATGTAAAGTGTTAAGAATGTGGATATTGTGTCCAGGCTTTTTTTTATATATAAATAAATATTGGGGGACACTTCACACAAGGTCATCTGATCTCAAAGTAGACAAAGCCAGTACTATAGGTATCAGAGACTGATATCCATACATAAATAGATAAATATCACCAAGACACAGAACTGACACTTCTGCTGATCACACAAATGTTTGCCCTGGGCAGGGCTCCAACCCGTGGCCCATGCCATAGAAGGCAGGCTCACTACCAACAGGCGGTTGCATAGTACTTCCATAAATTTAAGTTGCAAAATATATTTTTATTAAACATCTTATTTATGAAATGCTACAAGTTATGGTCAAGCAGTGGATGTTCCAATGATATTTTATTATTAGATATAGGACAACAGGCAGCATTTTGCTGACGAGTCCTTCAGTGTTGGTTTTTTTAATTACTATAATTTAGTTTATAAATATTGATTATTATTATTTTATTTCAATCCTTTAAAACTACTTACTTGTAATATTGTCGCAAATAAAACAGGCCGGTTCCACCACTGCAAGGTTCCAAATATCTGAACTGGGTAAGGCACGACTGGGGACTGCGGTGGTGACTTCAAGTACTTCATTGTGACTCGAATAGTTGGCTCATCTTCCCGCAGAACAGGAATATCTACCTAGATTGTTGAAAGTGTAAATATTAAGTTTATATATGTTGTCCAAAGTATATGTATGTTTCAGACGTCTCATTTGCAATGGCTTACTTAGACAATAAGCAAGTCTGTTTTGGTGGTGAGTTATTTTGCTCTTATAGGCCTTTGTTATTTATTGTGTTTATTTCCTCTTTTACAGTTGGGATTTTTAAGTAGTTATGGATTACAACCATTCTCGTGAACCATGGATAAGTAAATAACAAGTATTGGTTCTTGCTTCCAAGAGCATTATAAGGAATGGTCGCGTTTGTGGCAACACTATGGCCTTGAGTGGGTCTTTGTGTGCTAGGGTTTGTGGTGGTTGTACCTACTAATGATGTAATTCATGATGTAGGTATTGTTAGTACCCTACTCACTAGATCTTACAGGATGGAGTAGTCGTAGTGAGCTCAGAGCTTTAAATAGAATAATTTATAGCTCTTTTTTAATTGGTGAGCATTTGACCCCGATCTCACCTGGTGGTAAGTGTTGATGTGGTCGAAGGGAGTTCCAACCCTAAGCTGTGTGAATTGCAAATGAAGAATGTGTGATATTGACAACATAGGGGTGCGACCCCCGTCTTGTCCCGCGCAGGAGGAGCTGAGCTCCCTACGGCCACTATGCCCTGTAAGATACTATATTGTAGCCATAAAGGTAGGTAGGTTTAAACATGTGTTTGGCCGCTCGTCAGTGGAAACACTTTTGACCTTGAGCGGGTCTCTGGTTTCAGGCGTTTGTAGCGCAGCGCTGGTTCAGGTTATACTGGTTTTGTTTCTACGTGCTAGCTGCCGTGTGTACCTATCTGCACAACTGACAGGTACTTAGTTTTAGAGCGCAGCGTAGGTACTTACGTCAGTCAAGTAAAATCTTCCCTGGATGCTATGAAGAATACCAACAGTTCTGCATGAAAACATCTGGTCCTTGAACATTTCACTCTTTTCCGCCAACGCAGGTATTGTTGAAAACTTGTACAATTCGTCCTATAAAGAAGATGTATTAAATAATTTATTTCGGCCATAAAATTATTTTTATGAACATTATGAAGTAATTTATCTTACCTTGGGTGTCTCGGACGAGAAAGGCATATTTTGGTATGCAGTATTTTTCGTGTAAGGCATTTATTTGAATTTAAATTCGACCTTTTAGTTGCGCTACCGTACCGTTTATGTAATATGTATTTTTGTTTTCCTGGATTTACACGTTCGCGCTCGCTCGCTCCTCGCCACAGATCACAGATTAGTATATTTTTTTTTTTTTGGTTTTATTCTTCCTTTCGGAAAGGCAAAGAGTACAAAGCCCATACAGCCATGTCTGATTTGTTTAATCTTTCTTTTTGCTCCCCTCGTAAAGCGATAGTGAACTTTACGAAGGAAAATGTTCGTGACTTTTTGGGACAACACAAACGGGGCTTAAACACGAGATCACTTGAAATCTTCATCAGCTGCGCACTCCGTAGTAAATTTACTGCATAACACACTATCTTTATTATCCACTAAATCACTAAATGCACAAAAAAACAAAATTTCAATTAAGCAGGCAAACGCCCATGTCGAGTTCCCGCCAAAAACTCTCAGATTAGTATACAGGGTGTCTCATTCAAATCGGTCAGTATGGGAAAGTCTGAAACTATAAGACATACGAAGATTTGTTCTTAGGAACCATGTCACCGATTTTGATAAAAAGAAAAACTGCATTCATACATTTGAAAAAAAAAACCGGTCAAGTGCGAGTCGGACTCGCGCGCCGAGGGTTCCGATATACCTATAGTATTTTTGGAAGCAATAAAGTCCATTTTCAGGACCGCAAAACTAAATTTGTTTGTAAAGGTTTTTTGCAGATTTCTGAAAAACTGTGCAACTTAGAAAGATCGTTTTATTTTTGCTGTAAAGTTTACATAAACCTCTGTCAACTGTAATTAATTCAGATTTTCCCTTACTCAAACTTCGGAGATAAGGGGGGGGGAATGGTATTTTTTTTGACATTTTTCATCATAACTTGAAAACTAAGAAACTTAAAAAAATACAAAAATATATTTTAAAATGTACAAGTAAAGCCCTTTCATATGATACCCCACTCGACCTAGTAGCGACAATTTGAAAGTTGGCCCCCCCTATTTTGGCCCCCTTTACATTAATAATCATACTTTTTTCAAAAAAATTTCATGTGCAATTAAGTTGGGCAACTATATTCTAAAACTATTCCAAATTTCAGCTCGATAGCGTAAGTGGTTGCTGAGATATAGAGGTGTGACAGACAGACGGACAGACAGACAGAGCGGCACCATAAGGGTTCCTTTTTTTTACCATTTTGGTATCGGAACCCTAAAAAGTGTACCCAGCTGGGGAATCGAACCCGGTAGTTTTGAAAAAAAAGCTTACAGTTTTTCTGTTTAAATAACGGTTGTGTAGGTCTTAAGCAGTAAATGTCTCTATGAAACACGATGTCTAAAATGAATAAAATGCATTGTTTTTACATACTTTAATTTATCATAGTAGGTGTTCGAAGTGACCACCGTTTTTTTCAATTCAATATGGGTACACTTTTTTTTCAAATGTATGAATGCAGTTTTTCTTTTTATCAAAATCGGTGACATGGTTCCTAAGAACAAATCTTCGTATGTCTTATAGTTTCAGACTTTCCCATACTGACCGATTTGAATGAGACACCCTGTATATGTAGAGGCCACAGATTAGTATACTTTTTTTTTGGTTTCATTCTTCCTTTCGGAAAGGCAAAGAGTACAAAGCCCATACAGCCATTTCTGATGTCTTTAATCTTTCTTTTTTCTCCCCTCGTAAAGCGATAGTGAACTTTACGAAGGAAAATATTCGTGACTTTTTGGGACAACACAAACGGGGCTTAGACACGAGATCACTTGAAATCTTCATCAGCTGCGCACTCCGTAGTAGATTTACTACATAACACACTATCTTTATTATCCACTAAATCACTAAATGCACAAAAAAACTATATTTCAATTAAGCAGGCAAACGCCCATGTCGAGTTCCCGCCAAAAAGTGGCCAGATTAGTATATATGTAGGGGCTTAGACTATATAATACTAACGTGTAGGGGGCTCTCCTCGCCCGGCCACTCGTCGAACAGTCGCCTGACAGTGAAGGTTCCAAAAGCTCCGTAGTGGCGCCTCTGTGCCCGCCGCCATATTGAATTCCAAACAGACGTCAAAACTCAACCAGCTGACAGATAATACACTAATCTGAGACGCTAGAACCGAACTCAATCGTTACAGATTCTCTCTTTTTTTTTTATACAAGAAGAAAAGAGAGATTCGATAACGATTGAGTTCGGTTCTAGCGCCTCTGTGGTCGATATATTTGTGAACCTAAATTTTCAAGTGTTATTTGATGAAAATAAGAAATGGAATCGCTAAAATGCAGTGTTGGTTGGCGAAAACAATCACCTGAGGAACCTTATGTTGTCGTTCATTGCTCCAACAAATCCTTCCAAGTTACAAGAGGTAAATTTTTGAAAAAAACAAGTGCAGAAAACATGTTGATGAACAGCAGTTTGATGGAGAAGGCCGAACTTCGATATAGCTATCCCTGTATGTTGACAGAAGCTAAAATATAGCGGAATACCTCTAGCTGCACAAGGTAACTTTAAATAAATATTCTCTTCTTACAGCCCCTATACATCCACTATAGTCATCATAGGTCTCTCTGCAGTAATTTTACACTGCAGAGAGAATACCATGATATACCTACTATGGCCCTCGTTGGACACCCAATTATAAATTGATCGCTGGACTGGCGGGCCCAATAGTACTCATAACTGTAGTATGCTAGTCAGATAGTGAAATTCAAAAAAGCTGTGTGTGTGTGTGGGAACAAGCTTTTTCTTCATAGGATTTTGTAAGGACACACTCGAAAACATAGATCATTTCTTATCGCTTTGTCTTCTCCGATCCTTCTCTCATAAAAAAAAAATTGAGATTGATAAGTAAACCTTCTCGTGAGATTTTTCAGTGTGAATATTACAATAACACTAAATTTTCAACGGTTGCACTCTCAAAGCCCATTGATTGTACTCATGAAAACAAACAAATTTTTCCTTAAATTTTTTTTTTACTTCCCATACCTACTATTTAATCAACCAGAGGATGGGCAGCAGCATCCTTCTGTGTATCGTATCACCTTACATTCTGTGGTCACCAACAACCACGGTCCATGGTGCCAGCCATAACGCTAACAAGCGTAGTGACTAAGTATGGTACTTCCCCTCTACATTGTTTTAGCAAAAGCTGGAATTGTGGAGAGAGTTGGATGTTTCATGGGATGTAATGATGACATATTAAAGTGGTCATATGATCAACCCATTTTGTATGGAAAATTGAAATTGTTTTTCAAGTCAACATTTTTTTCTTCGGGGAAAATTTTTATTTTTATCAGTAGGAGAGAAACCGATGAAAATTACTCTAAAACTCCTTGCTTTATTTTTCATGATCTATAATCTTTTTGCAGATCAGGATGTTTTAAAGTTTCACAATTTTGCCAAAAGTGAAAGTGATGGATCAGATTCGGAATCCCTATCACTTGTTGTGATTAAAAAAACTGGTATGTATCAAAGATTTCATTTTATTTAGGTATTATGCTTTCATCATTATTTTTATTATCACTCTAGTCGGTAAAACTAACAGAAATTATTTTAGGTAGCCTATTATGAGTCCAACGGGGGTTGGACTTTTATAGTATTAACTCAAAATATCTGGGGACCATGGGTTTTTGTAATATATTTGGCATAATTTTGTACAATAATGGTATAAGCTATAGGCGCACAGTTTAGCAGACCAACAGACAAAAGTCAGCTTCTTTTTAGGGTTCCGTACCCAAAGTGTGAAAAACGGGACCCTATTGATATGCCTCCGATGTCTGTCTGTCTGTCAGCAGGCTGTATCTCATGAACCGTAATAGAAAGAAATTTTCGCTGATTTAGTCTATTGGTAAAGCAAGTAGCGAAAGAGCTGGTGAAGCTTGACAGTTATAGCCCGACTTTAGCTCTTATAAGAATGGTACAAAATCCAATGAGTCAAGCTTGAGATGCTCTTGACTGTACTTTCATTTGTAGGGTTCCGTACCCAAAGAGTGCCGATGGGATCCCATTACTAGGCCTATGTTGTCTATCTGTCCGACCTCTAAAGGGCTATATCTGTTGAACCGTAGTTGTAGAAGTGAACCGTAGTATGGCGGATTAACAAATAATATAAACAATGAATTAAAAAAAAAACCAGTCAAGTGCGTGTCGGACTCGCGCGCCGAGGGTTCCGATATACCTATAGTATTTTTGGAAGCAATAAAGTCCATTTTCAGGACCGCAAAACTAAATTTGTTTCTAAAGGATTTTTGCAGATTTCTGAAAAACTGTGCAACTTAGATAGATCGTTTTATTTTTGCTGTAATATTTACATAAATGTCTATCGACTGTAATTAATTTAGATTTTTACATTCACAAATTTCGGAGAAAAGGGGGGGAACAGTATTTTTTTGTCATTTTTCATCATAACTTGAAAACCAAGAGATGTAAAAAAATACAAAAATATATTTTAGAATGTACAAAAAAAGCCCTTTCATATGATACCCCACTAGACCTAGTGGCGAAAATTTTAAATTTGGCCGCCCCTATTTTTTTCAAAATTCTTACATGTGCAATTAAGTTAGGCAACTATATTCTAAAACTATTCCAAATTTCAAGTCGATAGCATTAGTGGTTGCTGAGATATAGAGGTGTGGCAGACAGACGGACAGACAGACAGACAAAGTCGCACCATAAGGGTTCCTTTTTTTTACCATTTTGGTATCAAAACCCTAAAAATAAGGGGGCCTCATACAAGAAACATGTTTTTGTTTTAGCTCTATCGTGAAAATGGGAACACCTGAAAATTGGTATGTTTATTATAGTGCACAAGCTATACAGAGTGTTAGGAAAAGTACTGATTTCCTTTAAACCACATGTTCTTTAAGTAGAATAAAGAACAATAAGCATGTTAAAAAAATATAAAAAAATAACAGACATAAAAAAATAATATTAAAATTTAATTGTGTCAACCCTAGCCAGACTCGCGGCGCGCATGTAGGTACCTTTTTTCTTGTTTGCAATTGGTGCGCCGGGTGCGCGTTGTGATTCTTATAATAGGGTTGGCAACTTGAACTTATTTTTTCATTTGAAGTATTTTATTTTTATGTTATTTTTGTTACTATCAATATGTTTAGTGTACTTTATTCCACTTATTACACAACTAGTGGTTAAAAGAAAATTGGTACTTTTCCTAACATCCTGTAGAATAACTACAAATAGTAAAAACTGATAGAGTGAGAGTCCGACTCGCGTACATTTAATGCACTTCTGCTCGAATGGGCATCCCTGACTCAGACTGTATTTTTACCTTAGTGGTACGGAACCCTCATTGCGTAAGTCCAACTCGCACTTGGCCGGTTTTTATGATAGGCATGCCCCCAGATTTTATCCTCTTCTAGCTTAACATATGCGCTCCTTCCTCTTTTAAAGCATTGGCTGACTGACACTTTTCTGCTCACAAAAAATATATTTGAAAATAAAAATACCTGACTGCGTAACAGAAAAGAGGAAAGCAAGCTAGGATTTAGAGGATTTGGTTCACTTAAATTTTATAAGATATTGCAGGCAGGGACGGAAGCCCTCCCGGCGCATAATGTCACGTTCGCAAAATGACACGTAAGGGTTTACCAAAGCATTATGTCACGTTCGCAGAATGTCACACATTATCGTGACATTGTGCGAACGTGACATTTTGCGAACATCACATTTTGTTTTTGCTCTATATTTTACATGGAGCTCCAAAACGTGTCCTAAGCGGTACACTGCAAGTATCGACTTTATGCTTAGATCATAAGGTTGAAATTTGTCGGCACCCCGCCTGAGAATGTCGGATCTGTAAACGTTAGTTTACTATAATTTAATCTGTGGTTTGGTGTGGACGGGCTTATTGTTTAGTACTTAAGAAATTTATTATAAGATATATTATAAATTATCCTAATAAATCAAATGAATGTTACGATGGAGAAATCATTCATTCATTATTATACAGTAAACTAAAACATTACGGTCTTGATAATAATGCCTTGTTATTAATCAATAATTACCTACATGATCGTTACCAGGTAGTACGATGCGTTGGTAGGGATGGTGAGAGTATCTACTCCGAGGCAAAAAGAGTAACACGTGGATGTCCACAGGGTGCATGTATCTCCCCGCTGCTGTACGCGGTGTACACGGCGGACCTGCCGAGCTGCGTGCGGCACATGCGGTGCGAGATGTTCGCGGATGATACGCAGTTGCTGCACTCGTTCCTGCCCGCGGACACTCCCGCGGCGGTGCAGCTGGTCAACGAAGAGCTGCAACGGGTGTGGGAGTGGGCGCAGGATAACGCGCTATGCCTAAATGCCGGTAAAACTGTTGCTTTGCTTTTTGGTACTAAAAGTGCGATCCAAGCGGTGTTGTCGTGTAATCCTAATATCACTATTAACGGTACAACCATTGAAATTGTTCAACATGCTCGTAATTTAGGATTGCACGTAGACTCATGTTTGAATTTTGATCGTCATGTTGCTATGAAGATCAAAGGAGCAATGTACAAATTAAAGTCTTTATACAAAATTGGTGAATATTTGAGCAGGGAAGTAAGACGCTCGCTCACGGAATCTTTAATATTATCACAATTTAATTACTGCGACACCGTTTACGGACCATGCCTACACGAAAAAACCAGTTCAATGAGCTGGGGAGCCTTGACATGGCGTCTCGCAGGCAGCTACACCTGGCCTGCCTCACATACACCGTGTTGCAGCAGGGCGCCCCCGCCGGGCTCGCGGCCAAGCTGCGGCTGCAGGACGAGGGCGGGCGCCGGCAGCGCGCCGCCCGCGCCCTGCAGTTGGTGCTACCGCCGCACCGCACGCACGCTGCTACTGGTTCGTTTCGGTTGGCTGCAGCCAAAATTTGGAACAATATTCCACCACCTATACGAGCTTGTAAAACACTACGTACTTTCAAAATCAATTATAAACGTCTGCTTTTAAATATGCAAATTAAATTTGAAAATGTGCGGTGTCCCTTTAGGACTAGGTTTGATTATGTAGGTTTAATTTAAAAAAATAATAGGTTCAATAGCTGACAATTTTATTTAAAATGACTATACATCATAATATGTTGTTAATCTCAATAATTTTAGTATGCATTTCTGTTTCTTCCTTTCCTTACTTTGGTTTTAAATTTGTATGTAAAAAGACTTATTATCTAATGCTTCTTTCTAAATTACTATTATTATTTACTATTATTGTATAGGTCCCTCTCTTCTTGACTCTGGGTGGGCTTAAAACCAGCCACTAGCTGTGCCCATGCCATTTTCTCAAATGTTTTGTTTTCTTGACATACTGATGTTATATGAATTGAGAAATAAATGATTTTGTATTTGTATTTGAGAAATCAATCCTTTTTAATGACCCTTGTGATTGATGTAAAAATACAGGGTCTTTTTTCATATTTTCAAATTGTCATCTTAGACTTCCTAACATTTAAGATACTTTTGAGAAACCAATCTTTTTCATCGACCCTTTTTTACCTCACGCATACCAGGGTGACTAATCGCAGTAGATAAGGATAGGTCCCTTTGAACTCTCAAGCTCGTCGAACTAATCCGCAGCAGTGCTAAGCTGAACTTACGCCTGATTAAATAATTCTAGAAATTTAAAAATTCAATATAATCAGTACAAAGTAAAATCAATGTATATATTTCTTTCAGATAAGCGCCATAAAACTGAAGGAACAATGGCAACAACAGCTGATGTTGTCGCATTTTGTGATAGACTATTTGACAGTGTCAATGGCTTCTCTGGGGGTGCAGTCAAAGGAAAGCTCAGAAGTGCTGTAAAGAAAAATTCCCCACATCAGGAATTCTGGTGTGATGCCATTAAAAAGATGAAAAATATCAACTTTATGAACAAAAATAGCAAACGCGCTATTTCGGCAGGAGTTGCAAGAATCACTCGAGTTCCATCACAAGAAGGGTAGATTACAACTTTGCAAAGTTTCATCCGAATATCTAAAATCCTTTTGGAAAAATATGAAATCTACTATTTCTATCCGATATATACAGGGTGTAAGAAAAAGTACCGATTTCCTTTTAACCACATGTTCTGTTAGTAGAATATAGAACAATAAGAATGTTTATAAAATAAAAAAAATATTAAAAAACAATAGATATTACATACATACGTAACATCACGCCTTGTTCCCGTCGGGGTAGGCAGAGGCCACAGTTTTCCACCTGCTATGATCTTGACATACTTCCCTTGCTTCCTGAACTTTCTTCAATCCTTTCATTCATGCTCGTCGGTTTAGGGTACTTTGAACCTGGCCTTTATTCAGAACGTCCTGAATTTGGTCCTGGTACGTTCGCCGAGGCCTTCCCCTTCCAACGTTTCCATTCACTCTCGCCTTGTGGATCTCTTTCGTCAATCTTCCTTCATTCATCCTCTCTACATGACCAAACCATCTCAGCATCCCTTTCTCAGTTTTAGTCACTACGTCTTCTTTCACGCCACAACGTTCTCTTATCACACTATTTCTAATCCTGTCACTCAATTTCACACCAATCATACTCCTCAACGCTCTCATTTCTACTGCATTAATTATACCTACTTTCATGATTTTTCTGCCATACCCATCTTTCACTGCCGTACATCAGTGTTGGTACCAAAACGCCTCTATGAACAGCCAGACGAGCCTTGTGAGACACCTTATGAATCTTCATAAAAGCATGCAGAGTACCATTCACCATGTTTCCAGCAATCACTCTTCTTTCGATATCACTGTCACACTTTCCATCTCTCGTAAACTTAGAACCCAGATACACAAACTCTTTCACTTGTTCGACTTGTTAACCATCTATTAATATAGTGCACTCTGTCATACACTTTTATCTTTCAAGTACCATTACTTTCGTCTTGCTTACATTTACTTTCATTCCTTTCCTATCAAAAGCCACATTCATCATTCTTACCATCTCCTGTAACTCGTCAGCAGATGACGCAACTATAACTTGGTCATCAGCGTAGAGAAGACATTTGATGAGTAACTCATTCATTCTCAGTCCACACATACTCTCTTTCAGATCAGTCAAACAATTATCCATGAATAGGTTAAACAGCCAAGGTGACGCTACACATCCCTGCCTAACACCTTTTTCGATGCTTAACCATTCAGTGTACGCCCCGTTTAATCTGACGCAAGCACTGGAATCCTCATAGAGAGATTTCAATGCTTGAATCAGATGACCGTTCACCCCATACATAGACAATGCCGACCACAATTCATTCCTCGCCACTCGGTCATAGGCCTTTTCCAAATCCACGAACGCGCAGTAGACTTTTTGGTTTTTGGCTGTACATCTCATTCCCTTTCTAAATCCCGCTTGTACATCCCATATTTTGTCGTCAGTATGTTTCATCACTCTTTCAATCAAAACCTTTGCATACAGTTTGCCGACGACACTGAGAAGACTTATCCCGTGGTAATTTTTGCAGTCCTGTTGTGACCCTTTTCCCTTGTACAGCGGCACAATCACAGCCTTGCATCAGTCACCTGGTAATTGGCCGTTCGCCCAACACAGGTTGAAAAGGCGGTACAGCTGACTAGCCACAATGCCTCACCCAGCCTTCAACATTTCGACCGACACTCATACTTTTCATTGCTTTCATGATCTCATCCATATTTATCTTACTTACATTACTCTCATATTCATTCTCATGCATTTCCACAGAAGACCTCGGTACGCTGGCCTCTGCTTCTTCTCTCTCAAACAGACTTTCAAAATATTCCTTCCTTCTCTTCAGCACACATTCTTCACCTTTTATAATACTTCCATCCTGGCTTCTGATTTTACTCAGCTCTGATGTTCCAAACTTTCCTCGGGCTGTCCGTATGGATATTAATAATAAATATTAAAACGTAATTGTGTCAACCCTCACCAGACTTAAAACTAACCGATAAACGTGAGTATTTGTCTCAAGTGTCGTTCTTACGTAGTTTTCTATCTCCTATCTCTGTTGCAGGCTTGTGAATGGAGTTCGTTAGTCAATGGCGGCGGTTGCACGTAGCGATTCTTAGCATAGGGCAACTTGAACCTTTTTTAGTATGTTGTTTTTTATTATTAATATGTTCTATGTACTTTATTCTACTAGCACAACACGTGATTAAAAGGAAATCGGTACTTAGAACCAAGATCCTCTTGAAATTTTTTTCGGCTAGCTGGCTCATTTTGAGGGAAGCGATCATGTTCGTTTTTTGTTAAAATATTATAAAAAAATTACAATTAATTTTTATAATCGGATCTATACTTTACAAAAACTTGTTAGACGTCGCACAAAATAACTCTGGCTATCTCATTTGATGCGCAGAAGTCAAGTCATATGAAATCATTTTTGACTTCTGCGCATCAATGACATAGCGTGAGTTATTTTGTACGAGGAATACACGTTTACATCTTAAACCCATACAGATATACAGTAGGTACACATTAGTCCTAGCCTTGTATATTATTCTGAGTAATTCAATACGTCAGTGTTAGATAGTATACGCGACCAGTACGCAGAAATCGTGTATACTTCTTGAGAATTTATTTTATTTTAAGTTCTGAAACCATACATTGTCAGAATACTTTGAGTGCGTTCTGATCTTGTGTACTTTCTAAATAGGCACGCGTCTGTTCCGCATTGATAACCGGGATTAAAATTGTAGGAGCTGACCTAAATACAGTATTTGATGGAATCCATGAATTATAATTGAGATTTTAATCTTATGAAAAAGAAGTTGTTATTATCGCAACTCATATAGAGTCAAATGAAGGTCAACTGCTTTTTTTTGTTAAAATAATATCGAGTTTTAAAATATATAAACGTAGGAATTATTATTACCTATGCCAGAGTAAATATATAAGCTAAAGCAGTATGGAAACTCCTAACAAACGTCAAAAAATGACGCACTCACACACCGCTACAGGAAAATAAGCAGTTTTCGCGCTGAAGTCATTCATAGGTGCCAAAACCATAATACAAAGAAATAGGTACATATAGGGTCCCTATAAGTATGTATCTGTCCTTGTGTGATAAAAGGCGACTAAGTATCTTTATCTGCCCTTACGTGATAAAAGGCGACTAAGTGTCTTTATCTGACCTTTTGTCATAAAAGGCGACTAAGTGTCTTAATCTGTCCTTGTGTCACAAAAGGCGACTAAGTGATTTAACCTACCCTTGAGTGCTCAAAAGGCGAATAAGTGTCTTTATCTGCCCTTGTGTCATAAAAGGCGACTAAGTGATTTAACCTTCCCTTGAGTGCTGAAAGGTGACTAAGTATTTTAATCTGCCCTTGTTTAATAAAATGCGACTAAGTGACTTAACCTTTCCTTGTGACTTAGTGTTTCAATCTGCCCTTGTGTGAAAAAGGTGTCTAAACCTTCACTTGGGTGCAAAAAGGCGACTAAGTGACTTAACCTTCTGACTTAACATTTTATGCAAGACTATCTGCTATCTGGGTGTCCCAGGACCATAAAATTGAACAGCTTTCCTTAAAGAACCTAGGTCGAAAGACGAAAAAAATTGCCCTTTCATACGAAACGCGCTATTGGCTGACGTAGTTTCTATTGTTAATGGACATAAAATAAATATTTTTCATATTTCGACTTCTAACGGAAAGTTGTTTTGTTTTACGGTCCAAAAACATGCTGAAAGGACCAAAGTTGATAGAAGCACCGAATATTTGAGTTACATACCTACATACATGACATCACGCCTATTTCCCGTCGGGGTAGGCAGAGACCACATTCCTCCACCTGCTACGATCTTGACATACTTCCCTCGCTTCCTGTACTTTCATCAATCCTTTTATGCATGCTCATCGGTTTAGGGTACTTTTAATCTGGCCTTTATTAAGAAGATCATGAATTTGGTCCTGGTACTTTCGCCTAGGCCTTCCCCTTCCAACGTTTCCATTCACTGTCGCTCGCCTGATAGATTTCAATCTTCGTTCATTCATCCTCTCTACATGACCAAAGCATCTCAGCATCCCTTTTCACGATTTTGGTCACTACTTCTTCTTTTAGGCCACAACTTTCTCTTATCACAATATTTCTAATCCTGTCACTCAATTTAATACCAATCATACTCCTTAGCGCTCTCATTTCTACTGCATTAATTCTACTTTCATGCTTCTTCTGCCATACACAACTTTCACTGACATACATTAGTGTTGGTACCAAAACGCCCCTATGAACAGCCAAACGAGCCTTGTGAGACACCTTCTGACTCCTCACAAAGGCGTGCAGGGCACCATTCATCATGTTTCCAGCATTCACTCTTCTTTCAATATCACTTTCGCACGTTCCATCTCTCGTAAACTTGGAACCTAGATACACAAACTCTTTCACTTGTTCGATTTGTTCACCACCTATTAATATAGTACACTCTGTTATACATTCTTCTCTTTCAAGTACCAATACTTTCGTCTTGCTTACATCCAGTTTCATTCCTTTCCTGTCCAAAGCCACATTCATCATTGTTACCATCTCCTGCTACTCGTCAGCAGATGACGCAAGTACAACTTGGTCATCAGCGTAGAGAAGACATTTGATGAGTAACTCATTCATTCGCAGTCCACACATACTCTCTTTCAAATCAATCAAACAATTATCCATGAACAAGTTAAACAGCCAAGGTGACGCTTCACATCCCTGCCTAACACCTTTTTCGATGCTAAACCATTCAGTGTACGCCCCGTTTATTCTGACGCAATCCTCATAGAGAGATATGCACCGCAAGGAAAAGATTTCGTCATACTATCTGGGTTACAAATGTATCATTAGGATCTGGTTCTATCTGCTGGATAAGATTACAATGGAGGCACTGCGACCATTGGAATCTGTTCCAAGTTCTTTAAACTATTGAATAAGACAAAAGAGTGTAACTCTGGCAGTATTATGCCGCTAAATAATGTACCTACAGCAATAGAATGACCACCTCTTTGAGTAGTAAGAAAACTGATTGTCAATTCAACCTGGTACACTTGTTGAATGACTGACACGAATGTTAGGTAAAGAACTAGAAATTGAGCTATTCATGAACTGTAGTAAATGGCTCTACGCCTTCTGGAGTCTCATCAAAGTGAAAGGATCCAGAAGGTTTATGTAAATGGGAAAAGGTCACTAGGATCACAAATTTGTATGGGCGTTCCACAGGGCTCAATTTTGGGACCATTCCTGTTTATGGTATATATCAACGATTTGCCAAACCTTGTAAAGGACAAGAATGAGATAGTACTATTTGCTAATGATACGTCTTTGATTTTTAAGGTCAAAAGACAACAATCAAATTTAGACGATGTATATACTGCTATGTCTAATGTAGTTGAGTAGTTCACCGTCAATAATCTTTTACTTAATGAAAAGAAAACTAAGTGTGTTAAATTTGTTTTGCCGAATGTAAGGCCAACTGCTACAAACCTATTAGTGAAAAATGAAAAATTTATTCTTGTGGAATCAGCTGTGTTCTTAGGTATTACCTAAGACAACAAATTACAATGGGGACCGTATAATAATAAATTGTCGAACAGACTCAGTTCTGCAGCATACGCAGTGAAAAAATAAGAGCTCTGACGGATGTAGACACCGCGAGGTTAGTCTACTTCAGTTATTTCCATACTCTCATGTCATTATGGCCTTTTGTTATAGGGTCGTGCTGCGGATGCAAACAGCATTTTTATACTACAAAAGTGAGCTGTTCGTGCAATTTATAAAATGAAGCCTAGACAATCTCAAATAAAAAAGGAATCAACATTTTAACTCTTGTGTCGCAATTCATTTATGAGAATTTAATATATGTTAAACGAAATATACATATTTTTGAGAAAAACAGTGCCAACATAAGAAACAAGTATCAACTTGCTTCTCATGTCAGCAGTGTTCACAAAGTTAGTAAAACTTATAAAGGTCAATGTATACGCTTAAGTTTATAATAATTTACCCACAATTATCAAGCAGAAATTATATAAAAAAGGTAATTATAAAATATCAGATTATCTAGAAGAGAAAAATCCATGTGATTAGGCTACGATTCTAACCAGCTAATTCAAAATTAAAACTGACTTATGTTTATTGTATCAACCCTGTACATTCAAACATATTTAAAAGTGCGCGTGGGTTTTTATTGTCGCTTCTTTTTTTCTCACCAGTGGCGCCAATTTGTTTGTGAAGCGATTTAGTTTAGCTGACGTCATTAAGAGATTTTAATATCCAAAAACTATTTTGAGTTTGAGTTGGAACACTGACGCTCTGACGCAGAATAATATATATATATTTTTTTAAAGGCCTGAGTTTCCATCCTGCTTTATTGTGCCTTTGTCATATGATGATGACAATGATGACTTCACTTTTTATAAAAAGCAAGCTGCTTTGGGGTGGGGGGATGATTTCACTAAGTTGACTGATATTGAAAATCAAGGAGTCATTTTTGATGAGGTTGCTGGACTCGAATCAATAGAAGCTATACCGCTTGAAACTTTGTACTCACATAGGTATGATCTGTTTTAGTTAACAGATTGCAATGAATCAAAGCTTGTAAATTGCACAAAAGTATGTCAAATACAAAATTGAGAATTGTATTTTAATCGGTTTAGTAGTTCGTGAGGTATTGGCGCAAAGCGGCTGCTTGTTATGACATTCGTGTATCTATTCTGTTTGAGTGAACCGATTGCAATGAAACAAAGCTTATTTGTTGCAAGGAAGTAAGCTAAATACAATATTGATATACAAGCTTTGTTTTATTGCAATCGGTTAACTAAAATTGAAGATATGTGAAAACAAAATATATTTTGCATTCGTACAGCCTATCTCTAAGTGAACCGACTAAAATTAAACAAAGCTTATTCAAAAGTAAGCCCAATTCATTACTGAAAACTTCTTTTGAATTGGTTCTGTAATTCATGTAAAATGTAAGAAATATCCAAACTCTACGCAAACAAAGTCGTGGGCACAGTTAAACGCTTCTAAATATCCAAAAGTGCACTTTCGATGGTCAAAATTACTCGTGATTCGAGTTTAACAACCTCAAATTATGTGAAAATTACTACTTGATTTTCAATATCGGTCAACTTTCTTTGTGTAACCACCCCGAATACCCATCCAAAGGGGCGAATTGAAAACCATTACGGGTCAAATGGCTTTAAGAGGTCTTACCTACAACTGTGCCAAGTGGCTTGCTTTTTATAAAAAGTGCAGGGTTGCGTACCGCTAGTACTACAAACGTGCCGAATCTCGCAACGGTTTTCGATTAACTAGTAATAAAGAAAACATTTACAAGGCTAATTTTTTGCAAACGAATAGTGTTCTGGTATTTTGAAATTTTTCCGAGAACAATATTCTAAGTGCCACTTAGACACCACAAGTACTATTTGCAGATAAATCAGTTTGCACGGAACTTTTATTTTTAAATTCAATATGTACTGATCGTCACGATCGCATAATGTCACGTTCGCAAAATGTCACATTTTCTAGGCAGGACCAAGTATTTTTTGGATTAAATGCAGCAGAATTAGAGCTTAACTTACCCAGAGCATTAAATTTACAAGTAGAAGTTCAAATTATAAGAACAAGTTTCACGTATAAGTTACAAGTACAAATTGCAATTACAAGTACCTACAAGTTTTTTTTATTACCACCTTACTTTTGTGTAGTAGAATTGTCCTTAAACAGATTGTCAGGTTCGCAGAATGCCACACTTTATCGTGACATTATGCGAACGTGACATTCTGCGCACGTGACATTTCGCCGAGGTAAACCCTAGTGAGCCATTCTGCAAACGTGACATTTTCCGCCGGAAGGAAAGTGATTTTGATGAAATAAAGCCTATATGTAATGTGGCTAAAAGCTAAGCTTTTAATGTGCCAAATCTCGATATTGTTTTCGAGTAACTAGTCATTAAGAAAACATTTACAAGGCTAATTCTTTGCAAATGAAAAGCGTTCTGGTATTTTGAAAATTTTCATTTCAGACATTTAGACACCACAAATACTATTTGTAGATAGAATAGTTTGCACGGAGCTTTTGTTTTTAAATTCAATATTTACTGATCGTCACGACCACATGTCACGTTTGCATGTCACGTTCGCTGAATGTCACGTTAGCAAAATAACATATTTTCCAGGCAGGACCTAGAGTTTATCTTTTTTGGGATTAAATTCAGCATATTTAAGAGCTCAGCTAAGCCAGACCATTAAGGTTACAATTACAAGTTCAAAGTATAAGAACAAGTTACAAGTGCAAGTAAAAGTTACAAGTACAAATTACAAGTACCTACAAGTTTTTTGTATTATCAACTTTATTTTGTGTATTAGAAAATGTCCTTAAACAGAATGTCACACTTTATCGTGACATTTTGCGATGGTAAACTCTAGTGAGCCATTTTGCGAACGTTACATTTTGCTCCAGGAGGAAAATGATTTTGATGAACTAAAAGCCTATATTTAATGTAGCTCAAAGCTAAGCTCTTTATGTAAAAACCGCATAAATTCGTTAGATTGATCGACAGACAATGTTTTTTAAAATCAACACATTTACAGTTTTATTGCATGTATTAGATAATAGCAGCTTTACCAAAATAACCAGACTTAATTGTACGGTTTTGTCAAGCAAAATAACGTAGGCCACACAACTTGTTACTGTTTTTAAATTTTGTTTTCGAAAATAGAAACTAAAATACTCAATTTTAAAGTTCTAAAAAGGTCGGTTAATACAAATATAAGTAGTAAAGATCTAAATAAATTTATTATAATATTAGTTGTTTTATTTCAAGTCCAATAATAATAAAATTATACATGATTACGGAGTAGAGCCATTCTACATTTTTATCGATAAAGATAGAACATCACTATATCGATATATTCGTTTTCATGCCTGGCCAGCCCTATCCAGACTTGACACCTGTCAGGTGAAAGGCAGCGACAGTAGTGCCATTGGGGATCAAGTTGAACTACGTGACATAACGCTGTTTTATCTGTAGCCCTCTACATATATACTAATTACTAATCTGTGGTCGCCTGTGCACTGCGTTGAGGGCTAAATCCACAGACAGAACACATACTCTCAGTACGGATTAAAACCTGCTCATGAGCTTTGTGTGCGGTTTTAGCGCGCTAATAGTCGGTTCAAAACTTGCTCGTATTCACTCGTTTAAGCGACGTGACGTCATCAGTCTGTGCGTTCCATATTGCACTAACAGACTGCTTTAGAGCACTGTGAGCGCGCTTAAGTCGGTCCAAATTGACCAAAAGCGTGCTCTAAAGCACTCGCTCGTTCACCGCCTTACGTCATTGATGACGTCATCGTTTCTGCTATCAGTGCTTTAGTCAAATAGGTGGAGCAGTGAAAGCGCTAATGTCAAAATCGATTTGACACATAAAATCCCACACATTTGCAGCCAGCTGATGTCTCTTAAGTTTTGATTTTAATGAGTCTGTCTCTAATGGAAATGAGAGTGGATTTGGCACACATTTTTCAGCGATTAGCTTAGGCTTTGTTAAAGAAAATAAAAACAAAACTGACATTTTGACAGATGAACACGTGAGCGCGCTTAAATCCATTCCAAATTGACTAGAGCCATTAAAGCAGTGATAGCTTTGTGAGCGTGCAAAATCAATTTGGACCGTCCGTCAGTACTGTATACGCTTTTAGCAGCGTTTGTACAATTTGGAACACAGCCAGGACGTCACTTTAAAGTACTAACAGACGATCGGATCGGACTGCTCTGAATTTAGCTCCGTACCACGATTTTGCCCAATAGCAAAATTGTCGTTTGGGTCAATCCGCAACGCTATTGGACAAAATCGTGGTCCGGAGCTAAATTCAGAGCAGTCCGATCCGATCGTCTGTTAGTACTCTTAGCGCGCTATCATTGCATACGAAAATGAGGTAGTGCCACAGAATTCATAATAGTACTACGTAGTGCCTTAGACTATCACTACGGATTAAAACCTGCTCATGAGCTTTGTGTGCGGTTTTAGCGCGCTAATAGTCGGTTCAAAACTTGCTCGTATTCACTCGTTAAGCGACGTGACGTCATCAGTGATGTCACTTTAGCGCGCTATCATTGCATACGAAAATGAGGTAGTGCAGCGTGTGCGAAACGTCAAATTCATAAGACATTTGTCATCAATCTCGTTTTCGAGAGATTTTTTTCAACTTTCATTTGGGTTTTTAGATTTAATTATCTTATCGAATAATCATTATCTCTCAATAATTTCTTAAAACGCAAAACAAAATCAAAATTTTAATTTTTCTCAGTGACATTGACATAGCGCGCTTTAATCTGGTTTAAAACTGTATTCATCGTATTCGACGAATGCACGCATATAGAAATAAACCGACTATATTCAGTGAATGTGATGTGTGCGTTGAATTCAAGAAACAGTCCGTAGTGTATATAATACTACACTACGGATTGTTTCTTGAATTCAACGCACACATCACATTCTCTGAATATAGTCGGTTCATTTCTATACGCGTGCATTCGTCGAATACAGTTTTAAACCAGACTAGAGCGCGCTTATGTCAATGTCACTGAGAAAAATTAAAATTTTGATTTTGTTTTGCGTTTTAAGAAATTATTGAGAGATAATGATTATTCGATAAGATAATTAAATCTAAAAACCCCAAAAAAGTTGAAAAAAATCTCTCGAAAACGAGATTGATGACAAATGTCTTATGAATTTGACGTTTCGCACACGCTGCACTACCTCATTTTCGTATGCAATGATAGCGCGCTAAAGTGACGTCACTGATGACGTCACGTCGCTTAAACGAGTGAATACGAGCAAGTTTTGAACCGACTATTAGCGCGCTAAAACCGCACACAAAGCTCATGAGCAGGTTTTAATCCGTACTGCTAATGTGCAGCGTGTGCGAAACGTCAAACTCATAAGACATTTGGCTGTGTTCCAAATTGTACAAACGCTGCTAAAAGCGTATACAGTACTCACGGACGGTCCAAATTGATTTAGCACGCTCACAAAGCTATCACTGCTTTAATGGCTCTAGTCAATTTGGAATGGATTTAAGCGTGCTCACGTGTTCATCTGTCAAAATGTCAGTTTTGTTTTTATTTTCTTTAACAAAGCCTAAGCTAATCCCTGAAAAATGTGCGCCAAATCCACTCTCATTTCCATTAGAGACAAACTCATTAAAATCAAAACTTGAGGAACATCAGCTGGCTGCAAACGTGTGGGATTTTATGTGTCAAATCGATTTTGACATTAGCGCTTTCACTGCTCCACCTATTTGACTAAAGCACTGATAGCAGAAACGATGACGTCATCAATGACGTAAGGCGGTGAAAGAGCGAGTGCTTTAGAGCACGCTTTAGGTCAATTTGGACCGACTTAAGCGCGCTCACAGTGCTCTAAAGCAGTCTGTTAGTCGCTGTGTTCCAAATTGTACAAACGCTGCTAAAAGCGTATACAGTACTGACGGACGGTCCAAATTGATTTTGCACGCTCACAAAGCTATCACTGCTTTAATGGCTCTAGTCAATTTGGAATGGATTTAAGCGCGCTCACGTGTTCATCTGTCAAAATGTCAGTTTCGTTTTTATTTTCTTTAACAAAGCCTAAGCTAATCGCTGAAAAATGTGCGCCAAATCCACTCTCATTTCCATTAGAGACAAACTCATTAAAATCAAAACTTAAAAGACATCAGCTGGCTGAAAATGTGTAGGATTTTATGTGTCAAATCGATTTTGACATTAGCACTTTCACTGCTCCACCTATTTGACTAAAGCACTGATAGCAGAAACGATGACGTCATCAATGACGTAAGGCGGTGAACGAGCGAGTGCTTTAGAGCACGCTTTTGGTCAATTTGGACCGACTTAAGCGCGCTCACAGTGCTCTAAAGCAGTCTGTTAGTGCAATATGGAACGCACAGAGTGCATATTGGAACGCACAGTTTGTCATCAATCTCGTTTTCGAGAGATTTTTTTCAACTTTTTTTGGGGTTTTAGCATTGACGTAAGAAAAACGCTGCGCTTCTAAAGGACCTGAAGCTATTGTCTATGGAAAACTTAACTGATAGAGTTAATGCTATTTCTTTCTAACTAATCTTTGTTTACAAAGGTTTAAAAAGGACAACAATATTTTATCAGTATCGAAACTTTTTTTTCCGAAAACACTTTGTCGCCAGTTCGCCATTTTGAAAAACGGTATACGACAGTACGTGGGCTGTCAAATTGGTGTACATGTTCGACAATTTTATTGTTATTGTAAACAAACATATCAGTTTAGAAATGTTTTTATAAATTGATTTCTTTATTTAGGCTTCGGCAGGATGCCAGTGTTCTATTTTGTTGTGTAGTGCAAGGAAGATCAAGAACCATCCACAACTATCTATGCACAAGTAAGTCGCTGGTTATTTGGCTTTTTGACGAATATTTCGCATATTTGTCTGATCGAATTTTTGATGTAGCGGTGTTCAACCATGAAGTAAACTAATTTATATTTATTTTATGTATTCAAGCTGCCATTGTCTTTATTTCATTACAAAACTTTTACATACAAACAATGTAAACACGTAGTGATGTAATCAAGCACAGCTGATATCGATATTACAATATTCTTACATTATCATATAATGCTGTTCAATAAACCTTAACTTTTAGCAAAATAATTAAGTGTACGGTTAAAGGATACAAATGGGGTCATTTTGGAGTTGGAACTTTCAATTCAATAATTTATGAAGAACTGCTGCCGCCTCTGGGATAAGTGAAAAATAACAGCTGGCCAATCTTACAGCAATTTAAAAGCGTGCCATTTTAACAGATTAAAATAAAAGTAGGGAGAAGTATAATGTCTTTGGTTATAACGGCCAGTTGCACACAGGGTCTACAACTCATTTTTTAATTTGTTTTGAAACTAAAACAGTATGAGACTGTAAAAGATTGAGAGACTTTGTGCAGCAGCTGCCCGAGTTGCCCGACCAATATTATAGATTGAACGTGAAGGAATTTAATAATATGTTCTAACCTTTTCTTGTAGATTCCCATGAAATGAAACTGCCGGAAAGAAGTGGACTGATATTTTTGATATAGAAAACATAAATACAAATTTTAAAACCAATTTCTCTATACGCTGCATTTTGAGGAATCTTGTTTTGACAGAACTGTGGATATCATACGTTTACATGCTGGGGCAGTACTGTCACTGCTCTATGCAGTTCGTATTTGTGAAGTAGTAGACTATCAACCATTATGATAATGATGATGATGAAGATGTGCTTGGCCAATGGTTTTATTTCATGTCAACTATACAGGTTGAAAAGTTGAGATGGGGCACACAGGGCAGCTACAACAGACCATAAGAACTCACCTCCTCAAAACTCATCTTGCCGGTACGGTGATTGTGATGCTATTGGTGTATCTAATTTGACTTATTTTATAGTAACCAAATGTTTTATTGGAAGGGGAAGTGTGACGTAATAAGAATGCGAAAAATGGCCTCGTTTTCGATCGATCGGGATTATTTTAGGGAATTATTATGACAAACTTTATTTATTTTATAGCGAAATAGATGTTCTATCCTCCGATTATTTTAACTTTATTTATTTAATAGCCTAATAGATGTTTTATCCTCCGATGCACAAATTCTGTTTCTAACTTATATGGGAAATATGAGAAGAATCACCTCTTAAAATTACCGGATGGTAAAAAAAATAACACTGTATAATCACATTAATTATGAAACTCGAGTTACATAATAATACTGAGTATATTTTATCATCGTCATAGCATCCCATAAAACATCCACTGCAGGACAGGGAGCTCCCTTAAAAAAATCGCGTGGTTCTTTGGAGGGGATTTACTCTAGTCACCACGCTTGTTAGCGTTGTGGCTTGCCACTGCTGTTGTTGGTGACCGCAGTATGTAAGATAGTAAAATCAACAGAAAGATGCTGCTGCCCATCCTTCCCATCATAAGCCCTTAGTCGCCTCTAATTCTAATTATGTAACTGTACAGTCAAGAGCACATCAAGCTTGACACATTGAACTTTGTACCATTCTTATTTCGGGCTAGAGTTACAGTACTTGGAGATAAAAGTACTGATGGCGCGGCGATTAAGCTGTCTATCAGCAATCTATCTATCACTTAACGAAGTCTACTTGTACGTCTCCGACGTCGTCTGCCAGCCCGCATATCGATAAAATATCGATTACAAGTTAGACAGCACTACTAAACACCGCCATTTTCAAGTCCACTTTGTCTTTTACGTGGCACGCTTTTGCCGAGTATATGGCATATCTATAAACGCCCCCTGGCGTAGTTTCCAAAATCTTTGGGTTTTAGATTAAATTATCTTATCGAATAATCATTATCGCTCAATAATTTCTTAAAACGCAAAACAAAATCAAACTTTTAATTTTTCTCAGTGACATTGACATAAGCGCGCTCTAGTCTGGTTTAAAACTGTATTCGATGATATTCGACGAATGCACGCATATAGAAATAAACCGACTATATTCAGTGAATGTGATGTGTGCGTTGATTTCAAGAAACAATCCGTAGTGTCTATCAGCCTTGTCCAAAAGCCGCTTTAGCAAGCTGTCAAATCCACGTCAAATCGTGGCAATGGCAAATGTTTTTGTCAATATTTTGTGATATTCATGTATTAATCTTAAAACTTGAATAGTTTTTGTCGCGAAGAAAAATGCCATCGTCTTTGGTAGAGCTACGACCCAATCGACGCCTTCTGGACCATGAATTTGAAGGTTATAAATTGAATTTACAAGCACTCCCTCACTACTCGTACGAGCTTGCTTTGCCGGTCGACAGGCTGTTTCCAGATGAAGTGCAGTATTCTTTCGTGCATGCTAAACTCTTCGCACTTCATAACCACCTAGTATCTGATTACTGGGACTATGGGTTAAATTTTTACTACGTCGATGGTAAACAACAAGTTCGACTTGTTTCCTTCGATAGTACGACTCATGCATTCCAAAACTCCGTTGTTTACGATGTCCCGGCACATGTTGAACGGAAATCGGGCCATTTCAATTTGTGCCTCGCTTTTCCATCAAACACTTTAGCACTTGTTAGTGATGGTACGGGTTACCTTCACATAGTTGAGACGGGACAGAGAAATAAGTATGGCCATGATCAGCATTGGCAGACACTACATTCAAGCCTAGTTCTCGGTGAGGAAAAATATTTTATCATTGTTGATACGAGATTGCAAGAAAGAGATAACAAAGAAACTCTACATTGCCTTCTTCAATCTGTTGAACATAATGAGAGCCACTTCCATTCCTTACTTACGTGGGTGAAGTTTGAAAATGACAATAAGAATTGGAAGCAAATCAGTATGAGACAAATGCGGGGCAAAGGAATAGTCCACTATGCTGCCATTGAAATAAACTGTTCAGCTGTTTATGTAGCCTCTGATAATCCATTTAAGTTCACTATGGACACTGAAAAAGAAATAACAGAGAAGCCAAAACAAGAGGAAAAACTGAGAAATATAATATACACTTGGCTGCAGACAACTGAAGATATTTCTGTTACATTAAAACTACAAGAAAGCTTTGACAAAAAACTTTTGCATGTCAGTGTAACACCACTTGCAATCAAAGTAAGTTACGCTGGCAACAACTTCATAGATGGGAAATTAAACCACAAAGTTGACAGTGAATTAACTACATGGAATGTCCAAGAAAACGGTCAAGTTGACATGTTACTGACAAAGTCTGACAGTATGCTCTGGGATGAACTGATTGAAGGTGGTGACCGAAATGGAGAACAGATCTTGGATGCAAGTTTGGTGGAAGAGGCTCACAGAAGGTTAGCTCACTTGTGTTCTGAAACAGAAGTGATAGATAAGACAGTACCAGGTCTCTCCACACAGGAATTGGAAGAGTGTGATGCTGCTTCTGAAGAAGATACTGTTTTAGGTAAATTCTCACTAAATTTTAATTTATTTTGTTTTAATAACTTTATTAATTGATTGTTGTTTATAGTTTTACATTTTTCTTCTGACAAATCTTGTGCTTGTGGGCAGAGTATTTCCACTTTTCTCTGTTCTCCATTTGTCTAAAACTACTTTAAAACTACGCTTTTGTGAAATAACCTCTTATTTTATTTTCCAGTGCGTCTTGACACAGAAACTCATGAAATCACTCACAGAATCCCACTAAGTGTCCATCAATACTTATTCAGCATCAAAATAGAAACAAATGAAGTACCAGCATTGGCCCTACGTCATGATGTTGATGCTTGCATTTGGCAGCCATATGCAGAACTTATCAACACTACAACCTGGCCAGTAAAACACCAAGGAACATTACCTGCTTTTGGTTATGTACAATCGTCAAAGCAATATCGAAAATTTATTACTTGTCCACCTAACTTTTCATACAGTGTTGTTTGTGAGGCTTCAAGACACATTTTTATTTACCAAAGTGGAAGTAACCAAGACAACCAGTTAAGGAAAAGAACTGGAGGTGTCATGAAAGCGATAAAAGTTGGCCAGCAACATGTTTTTAATATTGATAAATACGGGGAAGTATTAGGCATTAATGCTACTAATAATTTCTTGTTTATTTTGACTGATAAATCATTAGTTGTAGTTGGGATGGAATGAATATCTTCAAGTTAATTTGTAGCTTTTAAGAATACAAACTGATATTTTAAACATTCATTTTATTTTAAAAAGGTATCCTTTATATTATTACTTGCCCTCATTTTCACTTTCACTCTCACCCAAACTTTCTTCAGAAGAGTAACCAGTTGTAAAAAGAAGATTCTTAGGTCTCTTTTTCTTTTCTGCTTTTATCTCTTTCTCTATTTCCAGTTTCTTCTCTTTAGCAATTTTCTCTGTTAGTAATTCTCTTGGTCGTTTTCTATTGTTAACTTCTATGTGTTGGTTTTCTGTAATACCATTTTGAGTAGAATGCCCATTGGGAATGTGGTCAATCAAAACTGGTGCCTTTTTTATTACTTTTCCATTTTCTTCTTTTGATGTATTTTCGTCTTTGTCTAGTTCAAATTCATCTTCTGTAAAGATAAGACAAAAGTATAAGTGCTTGCTCTTTTAAAAGCAGTCTCAAAGATATTTAGGGGGGAAACCCAGCAGCCAAAAAAAAAAAAAAAAAATTTACATCAAAACCGCAGATTAGTAAGTTTATGTACAGAGTAATCAAAACTTTAGTATCATTTGCAACAACAATAATATTGTGCCTAAAATCTTATTCCAATAGATAAGGACAAATAGATAGGGACCGATGGAGGGAAGAGAGAGAGGCCTATTAGAGATAAGAAAAGTTATTCAACTCAAACTTACCTGGTGATATGATCTCAAAGTTGTATGCATGGTCCTTCATGACAACAAATACTAAGGGAAACTCTACAATACATTTTCCTGAGAGATTTTCTGCTAGTGATTCTGTAGTGTCTAGTTCAAAGAATTTCTTAGCACTGCCCCTGACCTTTTCAGCTGGAAAGAAAAGTACCATATTTATTTGTCTTGTGAAAAGTTACCTAAAAAGTTACTAAATTATTGGTGATTTTAGACTATTTGTAAAAATTTAAAAACTTTATTTCAGACTTTTTGGCACTAGGTAGACTAAAATAAATGGTTTCCTTGAGGCGATCCATTTTCCATACTAAATTCAAATGACTTGCATTCTTATGCAGCACATAAAATGCTGTTGAAAAACGAGTGTATACTGCTATTTTTAGTTAAATGTTTCGCTGATTAATTACAAAGATATAGCTAATGCACCTAAAATGTAAGCAATTTTAAGTTCAATATTACCATTGTAATTAGCTAGAATTCTGGAGGGAGCTCCTTGTCCTGTAGTGGATGTTTCATGGGATGTTATGATGATTACCATTGTAGGTGTGCGATCTATACTGTAGTACTTTCAGTGCATTAGCTGTATCTTTGTATTAATCAGCGAAAAATTTAACTAAAATAAAAATAGCAGTATACACTCATTTTTCAACAGCATGTTATGTCCTGCATAAGAATGCAAGTCATTTGAAGTTGATATCGAAAACAGATCGCCTTACTGTCATGGATCTACTCTACAAACCTTTGAGTAAAATCTTTACTCCACTATATCCAGCAGCTTTATAATAAGCCAACGCTTTCGATCCTTCAAATGGCGGAGCATTGGGATTTAAATACTTGTCCAAGAGATCTGACAACCTTTTGTTCTCTGGACACTTTTCATCCACAAACTTCAAAGGCTCAGATTCACCATTTGGAAATATCCATTCAACTCTCCAGCTGATTACGTTAGTCTTGTAGTGATATCTTGTTGTATTGCATTTGTGTCTTGTAAAGTTTTGTGCCAGATATTGTAGCACTGTACCTCGCTTTCTAGCAGCCAGTTTGAGTTTGTAAAGGTGCTAAAAATAATAGTTTAATATAGTCTGACAGCAACTGCTGTACTGCGTCTCAGGTATGCGCAGGGAGGTGGGGGAGTGGGAAGGAAAGAGCAAGAACTAGTTTCTGCGATGTGCGATGGCCCCCATCTCTCTGCTGACTAGTAAGTAATAATAGTTTGATAGTGGGATCTTGTACGCTAAGGAAAAAAAAATGTTTTTGTTTTTCATTTACAACACTATCTTAGAGCTTTAAGAAGAACATTATGGGGCACCAAATAGGAAGAGAAAGGAAATATGAGGAATTTGGAACAAGTCACCTGAAGGTGCAATAATTCCTTTTATTAATAATTATTATAAACTTACTACAGGCAAATCCTTTTCAATCCTTGTAAACTTTTTTTTCTCATCTCTCTTTACTCCATACACGAATCGTGCACACTCCTCAAGCAATCTGTAGTCACTCAAAAGGTCTGTGTCCGTGAAATCCTTAACTCTAATGAATTTGGTACGATCTCGAATACCATCACAATCAAGCTCTTTCTTATGGATTGTTACACATTGGAGGCTACAAGTTTTGACCTCACATTTGGGACATGTGTATAAAGCTGCTTTATCCCCACAAACCTCACAGTCGCCAAGTCTGAAAAGAATAATAAAATATAAGGGCTGGGTTCACAACAGGTAATATTTAGCCTTTGACAGGAATCTGTCTTGACCTCATGTAAACCTATCCTGCTTTCAGGTAATTTCTACCCACTTTGAAAGGCATTTTTTTAAATCGCAATTCAATATTGTTTACATGTTTTAGGTTAGGTAGTAGGGAAAATTACTGTGAAGTTACCTTGAAAATGGTGGTTTTTCTTGTTCTGTCTCACTGTCTGATGATTCAGAAGAAGACGGCATTATTGCTAAAGAGTATGGGAGCAATCACAATCACAACTGAACGTATTATCTACAGTTATTCAACTTTCAAACAAACGCTGCAAACGCTAATGCAAATGTCAAAAACATGTGGACAGTATTGCCAGAAATAAAGTCATTTTGGTTAGTTCCGCCATATTATTAGAAAGGTTGCAAAATAATATAAAAATTACAATTTGCACTGGCTGATGCGTGGGCTGATAGATTATAGTTTTGTCTAGTGAATGTTAAAGTTTTGTTGGTTAGTAACAAAGAGTTCTTTTTAAAGCAAAGTTTTGCTTATAACATTTAAGTTCTACAATAGGAATAAATCTTTCGTAATGGCAACGTGGCCCCGGGTGGGTAGAAGCCCCGAGTCGCATTTGCATTAACGAAACGCATTGTCAAAATGAAGTTTCGTCGCGTTTTTTAGTTACTGCCTATCATTCAAACAGTAAAATGAAATGAGGCCACGATATTGGAACTGCCTGGGAACTCAAAATACTCTATTTCGTTCTTTAATATAACTTATCGCTTTAATTGCAGAAAAATCGTAATTCATAAGAGTGCCCATGTCTTTCGTGGCCGCATTTCTCTTTAATTTCTTGTTGTAAAGTTCCGGAAATGTAGTTAATTTACCGAAAATATATTAATTATGGATGTGTCTACTTTGTGCCGGAGTTGTATGGTGGAAATAGCAGCGTGGGAATGTGAGGATGTTGACCAAAAAACTATTGACATGTTCAGCTTTTGTACCAACATCGAGGTAAGTACACATGAAGTACACAGCCCTTCCTACATCCATAATCGCTTTATCTTTTTATCAGGAGTGTCTTAATTTTTAAAACCATTAATATTTTATAAAGCTTTATTTATAAAGAAAGACTCATGCAGTGAAAGTTGTTTCTTATGCATTTTTGAGGATCATTTTCTAATTTCATTATTATTATTTAGTAAAAATTTAAAGGACGTAAACAGACTAAAAAACCGTAAAATTATGCCTGCTTATGATATTTTTCAGGTACCTGCAGATGACAAGTTGCCTAAACAATTTTGCTATAATTGCATTGTTTTATTAGAGTCATCCTACGCCTATATTAGAACAGCAAGGCGTGTCAACGGAAAGCTAAAAAAATTGGTCCAAAATGGCTGCAAAAATTTTGTTGATGATTTCTTGAGTAAGACAAATCCTGCTACTCAAATAATCTTTACAGATGTAGGTTCCTGTAATGAAAATGTAGAGAAAAATTCTCTAGATAACATAGAAAAAGTTACTGTAGGTGTTACCCAGGAAAAAAATAGTGTGAATGACTTAGATGAAGATTTCTTCGATGATGATGATGACAAATGCCTTTCTGAATTAAAAAGTTTAAAACAAGAAAATGAAATAAAGGCTGAACATAATGAAGAACATAAAACTACATCACTCAATGAAACCAATTTTTCATTTAATGAAGTCAAAACTATCACTTCCATAATAGAAAAAACAGTTACAGAAGAACATTTTTGTGAAATCTGTGATAAAAAATTCAACTCTGAAGGGTGGTATACTCGCCATATGAATACAACACATGGTGCAAGAGAAATAAAAAAGAAAAAGATTTTCAAAAAGAAAAAAAAAGGAGATAAAGTTCAGAAAGAGATAAAAGATGGTGATGTAAAATGCCGAGTATGTAATAAATTGTTTAATTCTAAAACTGCCAGAACCAAACACTTGAATGAAGAACATGCAGAAACTGTTGATGGCCAAAGAGTATTCCTGTGTCCTTATTGCCCTAAAAGTAAGTGCTATTCCGCATTCATAAGCTTGCTTGTCTAGCATCTGCAATACAGTAGCTAACCACAGTACATAGTCAAAAAATATAGCGTCCATGTGGTCACGGCAAATCTGGGTGTTGTGAGAGGCAAATATGCGATTATGAACCAGATGATAGGCCGCAGTATCTTTCTGTGTATCGTAGTACCCTCTTATATGCCAGCCGCAACACTTACAAGCGTGGTGACAACAGTAAATCCCCTCTAAAGTACCACCCATTTTCGCTGGAGTTCTGGAGGGAGCTCCCTTTCCTGCAGTGGATGTTTCATGGGATGTGTGTATTCTGTGTAGATAGTCAAAGAACATAGCTTGAATTTTGTTATTTCCTAACACAAACTGAAATCTGGAAAAAATACAGATTTATATTGAAAACTGATGTTTATGCCATGTCATCAACAACTTTTCAACAGAAACCTGCTATTAAACTATAACATTTGAAAAAAATCATTTGATTAGACCTTTTGATAGGGTTATTCTGAAAAATTTATTTTAAATATTGAAATCCCTACTCTAATGGAGCATGCATAATTTTTTTTAGCTGCATTTATTAACAAAATATGAAAATACCGTAGTAGAGATGACAAAAAGTGAAATTTAAATTTAAATCGGCTAAAAAATACAGCCTATATATGCATTTAAAACAACTAATTACACACCGATTAGACAGAGAGATCCGACATGAATAGTGACGTCAAAATGCACTACGGCCATATAAACTCCATATTAGATTTCGTTTTGCTTGAAAGAGAAATAAACAAATCTTCGGTGGCTTATATCTTTTTTAATATTATAGTGATTCGAAAAATTGTTTACCTAGACTGTTTATTACATGAATGAGAATATTTTATTTAAATTTAAAAAATTCGTGCATGTGCTATTGTGTAGGGATTTTAATTAAAAACTTTTATAAATTGAGATTTTAAAGTCAAGTAGGGATTTTTAAGAAAACATAAATAAAAAGCCTGGAGTTTCTCTTTCTTCTGAGCTTTTAATGTCTGAACATTAAAAGTACTAACAAATAATGTAGTAAAAGTTTTTGAGGATTTTTATAATGTTAGTCTTATTTTATTCATCATTCATAAAACAATATGCATTGTCTGTCGTCTTTCAGTTAATTTACTCACGGTTGTTGATAAAACGATTGTCATTGACTGTCTGTATGTTTATAAACATTTATAGGGACTAGATCCAGAGTTTGAATATACATTATGTTACAGAAAATACCAAGAGAGTTAAATATTTATCTGCCCATAAAACTTTTTTTTTTCACTAAGAACATAATAAGGAAACACGAAAAATAAGTCTGTACAAACTTGTTAGGTGGTCTACTCTCAATTATCGATATAGGATCCATGCAGATCAAACCGGGCAGCCTGGCAGATGTGACAGCAGTTTCTCAGGGCTGCCATGCCATGTTACTAATTTGTAGTGATAATTCACAAACCCTGGTGTCAGAGTTTTTGAGCCGCCCAAGCCCTCTGACATGGCTTATCTAACGGCTACTACAGTAGCCGGACGAAGCACGGAATCATCTAACTTTTCAGACCAGCTAGACTTTTTAGACAATGTCCTAACCAAACTTGGGAAGTCACACAAAGTGATATTAGTTTGACAGTGAATCCAGCCTGCCAGGAATCGAACCCAGAACCTCCGTATCAAAAGCCAAATGCTCTAGCTACTAGATCATAAAGGATTCGGATAGTAAAAGGAGTAAATGAGTATCAACTGCAAACTTAAGTTTGTAATTCCATACAAATATCTCTTATCAAAATACAAACTTACCTATACTAGATTTTTGCAAAAATGTTTAAATGAAATATGCAGTCAGGTAGATGAGCAACTCAGAATCCAAGGTGGTAGGGCTTTTGTGCAAAGTCCGTCTGGGGAAGGACCACCCTCTTGTTTTTTTCTGCCGTGAAGCAGCAGTGTTTGCACAGCTGTGTTTCGGTTTGAAGGGCAAGGAAGCCAGGGAAATTACTGGCACATGAGACATACCATCTTAGTTCTCAGGGTGGGTAAACGCGCTTTGCTGTCTTATTAGTGTCAAATTATTTCACTAATAAGGCAGTGGGCGTCATGGGCGGTGGTGACCACTTACCATCAGGTGGCCCACCTGCCCGTTTAGCCACTTGTGACATTAAAAAAAAGTTATAGAACATTAAAATAAGCTCAATAAAACAGATTTTGCGTAAATCATATTTTATATTTTAGTAGTAAGGAAACACCCCTTATATGAACTTCCACGACCAATGGTTGCTGCCGCAAGATACCTTGCATGGAGGTTCTTGGTCATGAAAAGTTTATTCAAGATCGTTTGAGCCATTTTTGCGCCAATATTTCATTTTTGTTGTTCAGCTACCCTCAAAATGAGAGCCAGAAACCGCTCCGAATCCTTCGATGGATTTGTATTAAAATCTCAGTCAATCGAGCTATTCGTTGAGCTGCTAGGGCAAAACGTGACGGACATACTGACTCACCAACAGACCGACGGACGGTCATTTTTGAGAGACTTGCTTTTTATGATGTATACGAGTAAGTAAAATGGAACACATTTTTGAGAAAATTAGAAAAACTTTTTTTTTTCACGAATACAATAACTTTCTCGCTCCGCTCGAAAGGAAAATCGATGTATCAGGTTTTTAATTTCAATATAGAAATTGCCATACCACTAAATGATAAAAATTCAGGCATTTAGAAATTTCCAAAACCATTACCGTCTTACTACAAAAAAGTTAGACATCTGTTGAACACTTGATTAAAAAAATCGTACCCAATAACTCTGTCTGCGCATCAACTGACATAGCCAGTTATTTTGTGCGCATTTTTTTAATCAAGTGTTCAACGGATGTCTAACTTTTTTGTAGTAAGACCCTTAGTATTTATTACTTTTAGTGTCAATATTCTGATTAATATAAAAGCATTTTCAAATATTTCCAGCTTTCGCCAAGTACTCAAACATGTATTACCACATGACTTCCCACCCGGACTTGGCGAAGCATCCCTGCAACACCTGCGGGAAAGTATACAGAATTCGAAAAGAGCTCGAATCGCACCTGCTAACCCATCAAAAAGATCGACCCTTTGCCTGTGACATGTGTGATATGAGGTAAGTTTTTATTTTTATGGCAACATTTGGAAGTATTGTGATTGGTTTGTGGTCATCAGCGCTGCCGTGTAAATTCAAATATCATTACATACAGGCTTCTGTTTTACGGACCTTAAAACTGACCAACTTTCCCGAACATACGTGGGAAAGGAAAAAAAAACCTTGCGTGGTATGTAGACGATTTTTTTTAGGAGATCCATTTATGTAGTGTTGGGAAATAAACTCCAATTACTTTCAAATAAAAAACATGTATTATCGAAATATATTCTCTGATACGTATTTAGCATTCACAAGCTTCCGGCAGACTGCCGAACCCAAAGAAAAACAATTAGAGCAGGGACACATGTGTCGATTCCCGGCGAGTATTGTTGGACCTTCGACGATGCTTGCTATTAGTTGAAGATAAAGTGATCAACTATAAACCGTATAGAATGTCGTTTCATGAAAGAGAATTGGTTCGGCAGATTGTGGCTGAACTACTAGAAACTGGCATTTATTGAGGAGTCAACATCTCCGTATGCTAGCCCGAACCTGCTAGTCAAAAAGAAAGATGGAAGTTACAGGTTGTGTGTCGACTACAGGGCTTTAAACAAGATAACTGAAAAGGAAAGATACCCCTTACTAATACAAGACCTTCTGGACAGGTTGGTAAACAAATCTGTGTTCTGTAGTTTGTATCTTGCGAATGGATACCATCAAATAAAAATATCACCGCAGTCGAGACCACTCACAGGTTTCATCACTCCTGATGGACACTATCAGTACCGTATGATGAGCTTCGGATTGTGTAACGCGCCAGCTGTTTTCCAGCGAGCTATGAGCGAGATACTAGCTCCAGTGATCCACAAGTGTGCTGAGCTCTATATTGATGATGTGATTGTTTGGGGAGAGGATGCTGATGACTGCCTGAATAATCTTCGAAAGGTCTTCGAGTTGATCAACAGTGCCGGTGTAAAGCTAAAGCTAAGCAAGTGCTCTTTTCTGACGACGACTGTGGAATACTTGGGTCATCAGATTACCGGCGGAGAAATAAGACCATCCCCTTACAAGCTTGCTGCAGTGGCTGACTTTAAATTACCCGAGAATGTACACGAAGTCAGACATTTTTTGGGACTTGCTTCGTAATTCCGCAAGTTCATCAAGGGGTTTGCTACAATAGCTAGGCCACTTACCTTGCTGACCAAGAAGAATGCAGATTGGTGTTGGAGCGCTGAGCAATCTAATGCTATGGAGACCTTGCAAAGATTGTTAACATCCTATCCAGTTCTTGCTATTTATGATCACAAGCGTGAGACACAAATCCACACCGACGCATCCAAGGTTGGACTTGGTGGTGTACCTTTACAGCGCCAAGAGAATGGCGAATGGAAGGCTGTTGCATATGCAAGCAGACAGATAACGGCGACAGAAGCGAAGTACCACAGCTTTGAGCTTGAGGCATTGGCTGTTGTATTCAGCATTCAAAGGTTCAAAGTCTATGTTTTGGGGCTCAAGTTCCGTGTGGTGACAGATTGTTCTGCACTGCGTCTGGCGTGGTCAAAGAGAGATTTATCGCCTCGTATCGCGCGATGGTGGCTTGATCTTCAGGAGTTTGACTTTGACGTAGAGCACAGGCCGGGGACTTCGATGTCACACGTTGATGCACTTAGCCGGAACCCGATCGCAGTAAGACACATCGAAGAAAAGGATTTTATCTAAGCTCTGCAAGACGGTGACGAAGACATCAAGTCACTCATTGAGAATCTCCAGTTAGAAGTTGAAGCTGATAAAAACAAGAAGAATGGTCTTGCTAAAGATTATAAAGTTGTAAATGGCTTGATGTGTCGTATTATGGATGGCAAATCGAGACCTGTTTTACCCAAGAGTGCACGATGGCATATTTTGAAGACCTATCACGACAATAATGGTCATTTAGGGACGGCAAAGTGCTTGGAGTTGATCCAGGCAAAGTACTGGTACCCCAACATGCGAAGAAGTGTGGAGAAGTATGTTTCCAGCTGCATTGTTTGCCAATTCACCAAAAAGCCGACGGGAAAGCAACCGGGACTATTGCATCCGATACCCAGAAACAGTACCCCCTTTCACACGCTACACGTAGATCATGTGGGGCCTTTTTACAAAAGTAGTGGTAAAACATACATCTTTGCCATCATTGATGGATTCACAAAGTTTGTGTGGCTAGAAGCTGTTGCAAGCGCAAACGCCAGAGGTGCTATTACGGCGCTTAATAAATTATGCCAAGTTTTTGGTTATCCAGTTAGGATAGTTAGTGACAGAGGGACAGCGTTTACATGCCGAGAATTCAAGGACTATGGTGAGGAATTTGGTATCAAACACGCGTTAAACGCTGTGGCTTCACCAAGGGCGAATGGTCAAGTCGAGAGGTTGAACAGGACCATCTTAAGCTCATTGACTGCACAGATGGGTGAAGAGCGAAAAGGATGGGACGCTTACTTACCGAAAGTGCAGTTGGGTATTAACTCCACGATAAGCCAGGGGACTGGAAAGTCTCCTCTTGAGCTACTCTGCGGGCTTAGACCACGACTCGCTGGTGACTTACAAGGTGCACAATATACGCCAGAATTGGAAAGCCTGAGAGTGGATGCGGCTGAAAAGATTGAACGCAATTCAATTGCTATGAAGTCTCGTTTCGATGCAGGGCGACGAGCATCAAAGCCAATTGCGGTAGGCAAACTGGTCATGGTGGAACGGAAAATTTTACGACCTGGTCTTTCCAGTGGGAAGCTTTTTCCGAAATATGCGGGGCCTTATAAGGTGACCGCAGTTTTACCAAATGATCGGTATGAAGTTACCTCAGCCGCTAGGGGCAAGAGAACATATAAAAGTGTGGTCGCTCAAGACAAGATTAAGGTCTGGTGTGCCAGAAAGGAAAGCTCGTCGGAAGAAGATTTGGAGCAGGATGTAAAAGTTCTCGGAAATTAAATAGGCCTTCGGGGCTAAACATTTTATTGCCTTCGGGGCTAAACATTTTGTTGCCTACGGGGCTACTATCACTGCCTGCTGTGCTAATACTACTGCCTACGGGGCTATTACTATTGCCTACGGGGCTATTACTATTGCCTACGGGGCTATTACTACTGCCTACGGGGCTATAACCATGCCTTCGGGGCTATTACTACTGCCTACGGGGCTATTACTACTGCCTACGGGGCTATTCCTATTGCCTACGGGGCTATTACTACTGCCTACGGGGCTATTACTACTGCCTACGGGGCTATTCCTATTGCCTACGGGGCTATTCCTATTGCCTACGGGGCTATTACTACTGCCTACGGGGCTATTACTACTGCCTACGGGGCTATTACTATTGCCTACGGGGCTATTACTACTGCCTACGGGGCTATAATGTTGCCGCCTGCGGGACCTGATCGACGCTGCATCATCACCAGGGCTGTTACTATTCCTTCGAGGGCGAAGGAAGGCAGGATGGCCGAACTAATAGCAAGCATCGTCGAAGGTCCAACACTACTCGCCGGGAATCGACACATGTGTCCCTGCTCTAATTGTTTTTCTTTGGGTTCGGCAGTCTGCCGGAAGCTTGTGAATGCTAAATACGTATCAGAGAATATATTTCTATAATACATATTTTTCTATTTGAAAGTAATTGGAGTTTATTTCCCAACAGTAGGTACTCGTATATTCTTGTTTTTCGATCTGTTTCTTGAGAAAAGTTGTTCAGTTTAATTATATTCTTCGCTTCACAATAAAATTAACAAACAGACATTACATTTAATGGTCTGAGTTAGTGAGCAATACAAAAATTATGCACTGAGATTATTGGATAAGAAAACTACTCACAAACTAATCCTTTGTAAACTATTGTGTTGGAGTACTGAAACTCAAAATGTCGATTTTCAGATTCAAATTAAAAGGCATTCTGGTGACTCACATCAAATGGCATGAAGGAGTGAGGCCTTACCTTTGCAGTATTTGCGGACGTAGCTTTCTGCAATGTAAGTTTTAGAGCTTTCGATAGCTCAAAACTTCGGTGTTGCCCAACCCAAGATTGGCCGGGAGTGTAACGATAACTTTGCTTTGCATGATTGCATGTACTTTTTTATAACGAATTTATAGCTAAGCGCCAGTTGCAGAAAGCTATTACAAAGCTAAGACGCCGTTAAATCTATTTCTGAAACTTTCTTTATTAACAAGATAGTGACAGCTATCGTTTTAACGCAGGCTTAACTTAAAAATAGCTTTTGTCAACTAGCGATATGTGTTGTGGATTTAGCTTAAAACGGTTAATGGGCTTAATCTGTTGATGAATAATACTCCCAGTTTAGTTTAAATCAAAGTACCTTTTAAGCTGCATTTCCATCTAAAGTTTTGGGTTACCGATTAGGATCCATTAAAGGTGACTTTCGATTTCGTTTATCACCCGAATAACTTTCTGAAAAACACTTAAAATTGTGTTATTACTAGACCTTATTGAAAGGAAGATATACTGCTCTTGTAAGTAACTTTATCTAGGTAATCTGTCGCAGGCAAATCGTATAATGTGCCATTTAAAAACGGCAGGCAAATTTTAAACGGTCAGCAAATTGAAAAACAGCGTCTGTAGATTGTAAATGGGTTGACATCACTGGTGGCTTTTAGGCCGGTATTTCACTGGGACACTGGTAGCGCAACTGGTTGCGCCACTGGTGTCCGTAACAAGACACCAGAATCCCTACACCCTGCGGCCACACAGTATTAAGGGCTATATTTCACTGGGAGTGGTAGCGCGACTGGTTGCGCCACTGGTGTTCGCAACTAGACACCAGCTCGGCTGCTGGTCGCGCTACCACTCCCAGTGAAATATAGCCCTTAATACTGTGGCCGCAGGGTGTAGCGACTCTGGTGTCTGGTTACGGACACCAGTAGCGCAACCAGTCGAGCCACCAATCGCGCCACCATGGTGTCCCAGTGAAATACCGGCCTTAGGCTCATCAGCTAAGGTAAACCCGATCCCGGGCAGGGATCGGTTAGGTCGGGTTAGTTTATCTTGTGACCACAACCAGAAACGAATTACTCCCCGTTTTGTAAAATACTGAGGCATTATTTAAAATGACAAATAAAATTTTCTCGGAATATCATGAAATGCCCAGGAATTAATCAATTTGCCTGCGCTTTATCCACTATTTTATCTTGTAGCGGGAAACCTGGAGTCGCACATGCGTGTACACACGGGGGAGCGGCCGTTCGCGTGTTCCCTCTGCTCGTTCCGGAGCACGAGCCGAGTGAGCCTCAAGCGACACGAGCTGAGGCACAAGGGGGAGCGGCCCTACCCGTGCACTTACTGCCCCAAGCGGTTCTTTGAGTCCTGCAGCTTGGTGAGTGTAGGGTCTATCCGAGTGAGCTGAGTGGGCCTCAAATGACAAATCTGAGACATTAGGAAGCAGCCCTACCCGAGCAGTTACTGCCCCAAGCGGTTCATTGAATCTTGCAGCTTGGTGAGTGTAGGGTCTATCCGAGTGAGCTGAGTGAGCCTCAAATGACAAATCTGAGGCAAAAGGGGGAGCGTTTCCCATAAACGTGCAGTTACTGCCCCAAGCGGTTCTTTGAGTCCTGTAGATTGGTGAGTGTAGTGTCTATCCACTCTATCCGAGTGAGCTGAGTGAGCCTGAAATGATAAATCTGAGAACATAAGGGGGAGCCGCCTTACCCGTGCAGTTACTGCCCCAAGCGGTTCCTTGAGTCCTGCAGCTTGGTGAGTGTAGTGTCTATCCGAGTGAGCTGATTGAGCCTCAAAAGACAAATCTGAGATATACTCGTAAGAAGGAGCGTTGCCCTTACTCGTGCATTTACTGCCCCAAGCGGTTCCTTGAGTCCTGCAGCTTGGTGAGTGTAGTGTCTATCCGAGTGAGCTGATTGAGCCTCAAAAGACAAATCTGAGACATAAGAAGGAGCGTTGCCCTTACTCGTGCAGTTACTGCCTCAAGCGGTTCTTTGAGTCCTGCAGCTTGGTGAGTGTAGTTCTATCCGAGTGAGCTGAGTGAGCCTCAAATGACAAATCTGAGACATAAGGGAGCGTTGCCCTTACCCGTGCAGTTACTGCCCCAAGCGGTTCTTTGGGTCCTGCAGCTTGGTGAGTGTAGTTCTATCCGAGTGAGCTGAGTGAGCTTGAAATGACAAATCTGAGACATAAGGGAGCGTTGCCCTTACCCGTGCAGTTACTGCCCCAAGCGGTTCTTTGAGTCCTGCAGCTTGGTGAGTGTAGTTCTATCCGAGTGAGCTGAGTGAGCCTCAAATGACAAATCTGAGACATAAGGGGAGCGTTGCCCTTACCCGTGCAGTTACTGCCCCAAGCGGTTCTTTGAGTCCTGCAGCTTGGTGAGTGTAGAGTCTATCCGAGTGAGCTGAGAGAGAGCCTCATTTAATGGCAACCTTAATCGTGAAGCTACTGTTCAAGCAGTATTTTGGAAAGTCTATAGAATTAACATACTTCTTCTTTAAAACATACAACATGTAATAGAAAGAGAGGGTATATTGATCTTGTAGGATCTGAATTTTCACATGAAATCAAACATCTTTACGTTAAAAAAAACCGGCCAAGTGCGAGTCGGACTCGCGCACTGAGGGTTCCGTACCACCACATAAACATAATTGTATTAGTTGAAATTTCAGTAAGTTAATGTGCTATATTTTTTGAGTCCGACACGCGCTTGACCAAATTTTAGTATTTGTTGTTATTTTATAGCTTATGCACTATAAAGATACCAATTTTCAAGTTTGTAAAAGTTCCCGTTTTTTAAAATAGAACTAAAACAAAAATCGCCTCAGCGACCATCCAACTTGACCCCTCTCTTATATGAATGTTCTTGAAACGGGAGCTCACCACAATTGGTTACCATCAGTTGTGAGAAAAGTTGTAATATTTAATGATTTCAGACTTTTCCCATTATTTGTACTGTGAGACCTACCTTCTTGCCAAATTTCATAATTTTAGGTCAACGGGAAGTACCCTGTAGGTTTTTCATTTTTGAATAAATGTATGGAGATGAGGACATAAAATGCCATATCTTTTGATTGCGTCGTTGTAAAAAATTTAAATTTTCAGATCTTGTGTGGTTCATGGATCTTAATATATGGTATTAATTTCAACCTGATACCTTTACCCGTTCGTGAGATAAAGGGTCTTGACAGACAGACAGACAGACAGACAGACAGACAGATAGACAGACAGACGGACAACAAAGTGATCCTATAAGGGTTCCGTTTTTTTCTTTTGAGGTACGGAACCCTAAAAAGCAATTCAATTTACCATAGAAACTACATCAGCTATTTGCGCATTGTTTGTTTACATCCTAACTTCGTATTAAGTTTATTTAGTCAGTTTGCGTTCTGTCATTTTAACCTTTCTATACTCTTAAAGTTTCGTAGGAACACCGTTTAGTTAGTACACCGCTTAGTTAGTCACATAACATAGTATTGAATAATGAACCATTAGATTTTGTAAATAGTACAGTTTTCTTAGGGTTAACACTAGATTCTAAACTTCAATGGGGCCCTCATATAACGGCTCTTTCTGGTCGATTGAGCTCGGCTGCATATGCTGTTAAAAAAATCAGACAACTTACTGATGTAGCTACTGCAAGGCTGGTTTACTCTAGCTACTTCCATAGCATTATGTCTTATGGCATACTGCTTTGGGGCCGAGCAGCTGATATACATTCAATATTCGTTTTACAAAAGAGGGCTATAAGAGCAATTTATTGCCTGAAGACTCGTGATTCCCTGAGAGAACTGTTCAAGGAAATCAACATTATGACAGTGCCATGCCAGTATATCTATGAAAATATAATGTATGCTAGAAAGAACATTCATCAATTACCTAAAATTTGTGACAGGCATAATTTTAATACTAGAAATAAGCATAAAATTGATCAACCATATACTAGATTAACTAAAGTCAATACATCTTTCATTGGTCTGTAATGTCTGTATGTACGATACTACAACAAAATACCTGACAATATATTGCAATTACCTGAGAGAAAGTTTAAAGAATGTGTAAAGCAAACGTTATGTAAAAAAGCTTACTATAGATTGGATGACTATATGAATGACAAAAAAGTATGGTGCTCTGATATTCCAGCGAAACACAAGAAACACATTGTAAAAAGCCGACTCTTAAAGTAGGCCGTGCTGCAGTGGTTTCTTGCCGTTTCTTTTACGCTGCCATAACACGATCCGAAACGGCGTAGACTCGCTCTATTTGCATTGTATTCTGCATGACATTCAATAAGTATTCTGTAAAGAATCTACATTGAATAAAATTATCTGAATCTGAGTAAACTGAAAAAAAGAAAACAGGCCTGAGTTTATGACTACTTTAACTATTTCTTGTGTTTACAGACTCGTCACCTCCGCTCGCACACGGGCGAACGTCCATACCACTGTCCGTACTGTTCTCGCGCCTTTTTTGACAGCGGCAAACGACGCCGCCATTTTATTATGATGCACAAAATGGCGCCCGACGAAATCCCACCTATGAATAAATCTGGAACGACTATAGAAAGATCCGCTCTGAATGGGCCAAAAAAATGTAAATCTGTGAAAGTTCCCGATCAACTAAACTTAACATAAATATTTTAAAGGCCTAAAAAAATTGCACCGACATTTGTTTAAACTTAACAAAAAAGTTTCTGAACAGGCACAGAATGGTGCCAGAAGAGCCCACAAACCTGATAATTGCCTTATTTACATAATTTAAGTATAGCTATTAACTGCCTTCAACGTTACTAACATTAAGCGAATAAACGTTGTGTTAAGGACAACATATTCGAAAACACTGCCGTATTAAACCAAACACTGACCTAGGTAGTGGACACGGTACAGTCAAGAGCACGTCAAGCTTGATACATTAGACGTATGGTAAGATCGGGCATAAAGAGCATGTTAAGGCTAATCAAATAATAATGATTATAGCCTCAGGTGCAACCAACTTACTCGCGTGGCTCGCAGCGGCCGACTGATTTGTGTTACTGAGGGAGTGCGCTAGCGTACACGCTAATGTTTTTGTCTTGTTCTTGTTTCAACTGCTTGGTCGAGGAGGTACCCGTCTTACCCACCATTTTCTCTTTTCCCGACCTTCCCCTACTGTTATTTTGTGTCATACTAACGTAGGGTTTGGAGTGCGCTGTAAAAGCAAAGCTTGATGTTCAGTTGTCTGTACGATGAAACTCGCGAGTTTGATTTGTTAAGATATTTGTATTAAGACAAACTATTTATTTAAAGCATAAGTATTGACAGCTAAATCTTGTAAAATTATGTATGAAAAATCTTGTATTCTTGACTTAGCTAGCGAAATTCTTTATTAACAAATTCTAATAAGACATACCTTCCTTTAATCCACTAAATAGAGAATAAAAGTGGAGGGTTAGCTTACAAACGGTGCAACGCCTCCAAATTTTTGATATGTTGTCTAGGATGGTTAGTAAATGTATAAAATGCAAAATGCATAATTTCCTCCCCCCCCCTCTCCATATCTTTCACTTATATCTTCGGTTACATGCATTTTAGCTAGAAATGTGTTGGACACCGTGTGGTAGAGAATAAAATTCCCTATAAATTACATTTAATATTTTGTTTCTTAAACTGATAGTTATGGACATATGCACAAAAAGATTAAGATTTTTGTGTACAATAAAGATGCACCTTTAAAAAAGGGAAAAAATATCATTTCCCGGAAATTGCTGAAACTTCTAAGTTTAGAACGCTATAATTCAAATGTGTTCAGTGTTGTAGAGAATGAAAATTCCTATAATTCACGATTTAAATTTTGTTTCCAGAACTGATATTTATGGAGATATGCACTTTTGAAAAAACGAAAAATTAAATTTTTAGGAAATTTCTAAAACTCCTATTTAAAAAAAAATAAAAAGTAAAAACTACAGTAAAAAGTAAAACAAGTAAAACTTTACTTTTACCTTTTGCGTTTTATCTTCTCCTTTTTACTTTTTAAAAATAGAAGTTAGAAATTTCCGAGATGACATTTTTGTGCATATCATAAGTGCATATCTCCATAACTATCAGTTCTGGAAACAAAATTTAAATCGTAAATTATAGGAATTTTAATTCTCTACAACACTGTGCAGAACACATTCGAATTAGCTCAAAAGGACTAGTGTTCAGAGCCGTAAAACAAATATAAAAAAAAAAAACATTCGAATTACAGCGTTCTAAACTTAGAAGTTTCAGCAATTTGCGGGAAATGAGATTTTTTTCCTTTTTTGACCTCTATAACCCCCCACTAAGCACTAAAACACTCCACTAAGCACCGAAGAATAACCGTCTAGCTCTGCCATACAAAAATTCGCAACAACCGTGCAAAAACAAAGTGACATTGCGAATTTGCAATTTTTTCCCGCCAATAGACCTACTTACATTGGTCGGGTATTCAGTGCGCGGGAAGTAATCGCTGATATTTCCGAACGTAGCCACTCTACCTCTATGGTTTATATGTCATTCGAAAGGTAATTTTATAAGGTCTAAAGTCACTATACATGTCAAACCAAAATAAACCGTATTTTTTCTGCAATAAGGCAAAATTCGAAAATCTGTTTCCGGGTTCACATGTGAACCCGCGGGGCTTGACGAAAGGAAGCGATCTGGGTTCACATGTGAACCCACGGTGCTTCTGAGGTAGGTGCATATTTCCATAACTGTCAGTTTTAGGCGGCGGGGGTGAAGGGGGGGGGGGGGAAATTTTGCATTTTAAACACTTACTAACCATCCTAGACAACATATCAAAAATTTGGAGTCGTTGCACCGTTTGTAAGGTAATTAATAATATAAGTAATTTGGGGTCGTATTTGATAAATACCTCTGAAGTGTGAGATTGCTTTCAAGATGTACATACACTACAACGTGTTAATGGAATAAGCGAAACCCTCATACACCCCGACTGATTTTTATTAAAATAAAACCATTCCCGTAAAAAAAACTTAAAAAAAATTTTTTCTTCTAGATATTGTTATTTTAAAGTTTCATCGTTGTTCTAGTAGATTTTTAAGCTATCAAGCTCCCGTGCACAGAAATATTTAGAAGCGGCAAAAATTTTAATAATAAAAATAAAGAAAATAATCTCTATCAAAAACCCGTAAAATTTATTCTACTCTCGATTCTGAACAAACTATTTTCTCAGTTTCGCTTATTCCGTTAACACTTTGTATATTTACATCTTGAGTGCAATCTCAATACGACTCTCAGTTGGGTAGATTATGTTAGGTAACATCACAAAGTTAGGAGTAAGTTTAGCACAAGACTGGGATGGTTATACCTAAATAATGTACCTTGTGTAAATAATATTAATGAACAAAATGCCTGAATAGGTCAATAGAATAATAATTAATTCAATAGGTTTAGTTTAAAAATTATGGTTGTTTTAAGTTTTCCACAAATTCTTACGTAAAAATACACTGCAAAATTATGTAGAATCTATTTACTTGTCGCATTTTACCTGTCCTCTAAAATTATTTTAAGCAAAAACTATTTTGACAAGTTTATTGTCGTGTCTTTCCAGTGACACGATGGCAAAAGTTTTATTATTTAGCCATTTTTGTCGGACTGTAGGGATCGTTTTAATGTTAATTTTACCTTTTTTGGGATTTGTGGAATTACCCTTTCCAATTTGTTACCTAAAGTCAATTTGAAAGCTTGAGTTAACCTTGCCAAATCTACAAGTACTTCATGATACGCATCATAGAATACATGATGTATTGGGGAGTGGGTATGTGCAGTAGTATTTTTCTTGCTAATATTGCAACTGCGCATACCCCCTCCACTCCGCCCACTAGATCAATACAATGTGTAAGGGCTCCCGCACACGACCGAGAATCGGTGACCGATTTTTTGTCGGCATCCCGCTCTGACGTGTTATCACCTGCATCTTCCGTCTTTGTCCTGGCCGATAATCGCCCACCGATTCTCGGTCGTGTGCGGGAGCCCTAAAGGAAAGGTGTGATAATACTGAAGGTTGTGAATCTGCCCATGAAACTGAACAACTTTCCCCAAGGAACGTAGGTCGAAATACGGAAAACCAAATTTGACCTCCCATACAAAATGCGCTATCAGCTGATGCAATTTATATCTATGACCTACGGTTCTTGGGAAAAGTTGTTCAGTTTCATAGGCAGATTCACATTCTAGTATTATCACACCTTTCAGTTACTCGCTGTATATGACAATTCTAATGGCTTATGTAGAAGCTCATATGAATTTGACGCTGACTGTACTTCTTGCCTCTTAATACTGGCATAATACGTATAATACGAACCGGCTGTAAGAAATATCGTCCTGACTTCACAAACTTTCCTTGCACCATGGACGAACAATAAGGACAGACCATCCCCTTTTAGAAATCGTAACCCGAAAAAGTATAAAACTAGATGGCGCTAATAAATAGTCCGGGAAGTTATTATGATTTATCGAGTATTCTGCTAAAAAAATAAACCGAATTTCAATGCTAGCGTTTCTTTACATTGAAACTATGTTGAAATTTTGAATATTTTTGTGGCAGAATACTCGGTGGACCATAATTAATTTCCAGATTATTTGAAAGCGCTATCTAGTTTCCATGAGTTTTATGCTTTTCCGGGTTATGTTTTCTAGTATGGGGATTGTCAGTCTTATTATTATTCGTCCATGCCTGTACTAACGAAAATAACAGATTTAAAACTGCAAAATACTGAAGAATATTTACTTGCCACTTAAGCTTTTTAATCGACTTTAAAGTAGGTAGTTGATATCCGCCTAGTTTTTAATCAACTTAATAATAGGATCTCACCTATATACGGTATTATTATATAAATAAATTATTAATATTATGAATTATTTAAGGACCTTATTTCTCCATCGTGTTTTAATTTAAATTGGAATGTATTAATTTAAATGAAATAAATTATTGACATGTTGTAATAATTGTAACGTAGGTAGATTCATATTTATTCAAGAGCTATACAAAATTAGAAATAAAAGTTGAATTTATTAAAACATGTTTATTTATTTTGTTAAATATTTCTCTATAAAGCCAACAGTCAACATATACACTTAATTCATAAGATAGATTATTTTTATTTACATAAATTATTAGAAATATAAGATTTTTTGTGATACCAGGGTGATATATCGATAAGATACTATTCGAAACATGCAAATTCAAAACTTCGTCCCTTAACGATAGAGTTGGATATTGGTTGGATGCTAATCACTGCCAATTTGACAATCCAACCAATATTCTACTTTATTGTAAGTGTACGAAGTTATAAATTCGACTGTATCGAAGTAGTATCGTATTGATATATATCGAAAATTGAGAGTAGTCACCCAGCTTAGTTTTTGACCTCTAGCCAACTTTATCTTTTAAATCTCAACAACTTTTCTAAAGATACAAGGCTAGAAAAGCAAAATTTAGTTTTTTTGCTTTAACATAAAACTTACGCTGGCAATACTAAACATTTTCCTGTTTCTCCATGTGTTTCTCTGTTTAGAAAAGTTGTTCAGAATTATTTTCTCTAACATACACAATAATTGGCCTGGGGTTTAAAAATAACCTGCATGGCGATACAGACATCATCGAAGCCAGATGATGTATTGACTACAGTTGAAAGCATGACGGAGCGATGCGTAAGATGATCGACAGAGACACGTATCGCTCCGTCCTGCTCTCTCGCATAGCTATGTCCTGCTCTCTCGCATAACTATGTCCTGCTCTCTCGCATAACTATGTCCTGCTCTCTCGCATAACTATGTACTGCTCTCTCGCATAGCTATGTCCTGCTCTCTCGCATAGCTATGTCCTGCTCTCTCGCATAACTATGTCCTGCTCTCTCGCATAACTATGTACTGCTCTCTCGCATAGCTATGTCCTGCTCTCTCGCATAGCTATGTCCTGCTCTCTCGCATAGCTATGTCCTGCTCTCTCGCATAACTATGTCCTGCTCTCTCGCATAGCTATGTACTGCTCTCTCGCATAGCTATGTCCTGCTCTCTCGCATAGCTATGTCCTGCTCTCTCGCATAGCTATGTCCTGCTCTCTCGCATAACTATGTCCTGCTCTCTCGCATAACTATGTACTGCTCTCTCGCATAGCTATGTCCTGCTCTCTCGCATAGCTATGTCCTGCTCTCTCGCATAGCTATGTCCTGCTCTCTCGCATAGCTATGTCCTGCTCTCTCGCATAGCTATGTCCTGCTCTCTCGCATAGCTATGTCCTGCTCTCTCGCATAACTATGTACTGCTCTCTCGCATAGCTATGTCCTGCTCTCTCGCATAGCTATGTCCTGCTCTCTCGCATAGCTATGTCCTGCTCTCTCGCATAGTTATGTCCTGCTCTCTCGCATAGCTATATCCTGCTCTCTCGCATAGCTATGTCCTGCTTTCAACTATACAAACAAGTTTTACTATAGGACCGACTGTGAAACCAAAAAAAAGCACAACAGCAATAATTATTTTCATAAGATATTCTTAAATTGCTTATATTTAATGGTCCTTATATACTAGCTCACTAAGCTTATTTTTAAAGGAACTAAAAAATTAGCTCGATTTATAATTTGTCTACTTAGCTCTAGGCCTACGTATAGTTATTGTTTTACACACTTCTAAAAGTACAGATTCATGTTTCACAAATCCTCACATAAAATCCTTACCTGTAGGGATTTGATGCAAAAATAGTATGAAGTAATTTAATATTTTTTTTTACAAAACGAACTAAGTAATCTTTATTATTATTTTGAAAATAATATTAGTAAAAACTACAGTGCAAACAGAACTTAGCATAATATATTTCGCTATGGGGAAATTAAGTTGATTCAAGCCAGTGTTCAGGAATTATGGGGGCTACCTCCCGTCCACTAGCACTCCCATCAGTTAAAAAAAAATTTCTCGCTAAATACAAAACTTATCGGAAATCCGGAATGACAGATTGAAGTAAAGGTATGGCGCCATTTTGTTTGTGAAGCGATGTAGTTTCGCTGACGTCATTAAAAGATTTTAATATCCAACAATGATTAAATGATTTTGGGTTGAGTTTGAGTACCTTTGTTTATTTAGAAACTAGTTATTCAGTAAAATAAAGTTCACTGTTGTTACAGATACAAAAATTGCTATAAGTGGGCGTTTTCGCACTTTTTGTATCTGTAACTACAGTGAACTACATTTTTCAGAATTAATAGGTTCTAAATTTACTAGGATACCTTACTTAAATCTACCTTTCTGGATTTTCGACAAGTTTTGTATTTAGTGAGTAACATTTTTAACTGATAGGGGCGCTAGTGGAAGGAAGCTAGTCTCTTAAATGGAATGAAAGCTTTATGAAAGTTCTGCTATATTTGTGCCTACGTCGTTTTAAACCATAGAATTATAATACACTACGTTTAATTATCTTTGTTCTAAACAGTTATTTGTACGTTTTGCACTATGTTAGACCACTCAACTTTTGAAGGTACCAAGTAAAACGCTGGAGCAACTTTCTGACCGCACGGACATTTGCAACCTGAATAGAAAGAAGTTTAATAAATAAATTATGTATTTGACTTTATCATCATAATACAGGGTACCCATGGCCAAAATTTTTGTATGTTACTCAAAACACAAATCTGAATAACTTTCCCAGAGGAACATGGGTCGAAACACGAGAAAAAATTTTACTCATCCCATAAAAATCCTACTATTGCCGGCACACGATTTGTATGGGAGGACCAAAATTTTATCTCGTTTTTTGACCCATGTTCGTTTGGGAAAGTTGTTCAGATACGTGTTCTGAGCAATATACTAAAATTTTGCCAAGTGTCCAAAAATAACCCTATATTGTCTAGGAATATTTTTAGTTAACTTTTTTCTGAGCGGCAATATCAGTCATATAATTTTATTTTCTTCGTTTAAATACAGTACCTGGGGACCAATTCTTGAATATAACCGGGTGATAAAGTATCACTCAAAAAATTCAAAATCACAGATTATTCTTTTCAAAAGTAGAGATTGATATTCGTTATATATGAAGCAGTCCTTGATTGTTAATTTTCATGTATTCTCATTTACCTTTCAACTGTTTATCAGGGCAAATGTGAATTATTAAAGTGTCAAAAGTGATATTTTATCACCCTGTGATTTTCAAGAATTGAGTTCCTGGTCAACCGAGCTTCGCTCTATAATAGCTACCTCAACATTAAAATATCATCTGGTGAGCAAGCTATGCTACTCGCCAACAGATGGCGCTGTAGGTTTCTGTCTCAAACGCGGTATTTTTTTTAAATACTTAAAAAACGAATTTTCCCAGACATGAGACCTAGCTAGATCTATTTTTCGTCCACCCCAGTTTGGTTAGGACATGATGATTCCGTGCTTCGGAAGGCACGTTAAGCCGTTGATCCCGACTACTATCTACTGATGTAGTCGTTAATGAGCCATGTGAGAGGCCTTTGCTGGCTCAACAACTCTGACACAAGGGTTAGTGAGGTCGGTTATCGACCTTACAGCTCACATGATATAATGTTGATGATCAACCCTTTCATACCCGCTCGTCGGCTTAGGGTACTTTTAACCTAACTTTTAACATCTTAATGCATCGTTCGCCGAGGCCTTTCTCTTCCAACGTTTCCATTTACTCGACTGGTAAATCTCTTTCATTAATCTTTGTTCATACATCCTTCCTACATGACTAAACCATCTCAGCATTCCTTGCTCAATTTTAGTCACTACAACTTCTTTTACGCCGCAATGTTTATATTAGAAGATGTAGTGATCTTATCACATTATTTCTAATCCTGTCACTCAATCAGGCCGCCTTTGCCCACTATAACCTTAAGTGTTATTCTTTGTGTGTTCTTATGTTTATGTGTGCAATAAAGAATTTATTCATTCATTCATTCAATTTCAATCATACTCCTCAACGCTCTCATTTCTAAAGCATTACCTAATTCTTTTTTCATGCTTCTACCATACCCAGCTTTCACTGCCGCACATCAGTGTTGGTACCAAAAATCCTCTAAAAACTGCCAGTAAGTTTTATGAGAGACTTTCTGACTCCTCATAAAAGCGTCTATAGGGTGACTTTTAATTAGTTCTTGATAGCAAAAGCTATGCATGTACTCATGATACTGAACAACTTTTCCCAAGGAACATAGGTCGAAATACGAAAAACCAAATTTGACCTCCCATACAAAATGCGCTATCAGCTGATGCAGTTTCTATACGAGGTCAAAACTTGATTTTCGTATTTCGACCTATGTTCCCTGGGGAAAGTTGTTCAGGGCCCTGAGTCAATATGCTTTCTACAATCGCAAACGCTAGTAGAATAGAATGAAAATGTACGGGAATGACATTAGCGATCGAAATGTTGCGTGACAGCTATTGTCAATCCCATTCATTTTTATTCTATTCTATAGCATTTGCGATTGTAGAAAGCCACTTGACTCAGGGCCCAGTATCATGAATACATGCATACCTTTTTCTATCAAGAACTAATTAAAAATCACCCTATATAGATAAAGATGTTATAAAACTCAAAGGCCACTAATCAAAACAGTGCTCAGCAGGCGTTGTCAGATATTTTTAAAATACGGCGTGCAAAATAACTCTGTCTGTGACCGTTAAGCGAGCGAGTCGTTCATTGGCTCTCCGCCTGTCACTCAAATAAATAATAGACTTGTCCTGAACGCGCTGTAAAGTGATCTAATTTCGGGGGCCAAATGACCAAACATAACATCAAATATACCCATAACCTAACTATGGGTTACTTTTAGGGCAGCGTAGCTTTCCGATTTCAATCTGCAGGTTTCATTTAATTCAAGACATATTTTTGTCTCGAACCCCAATTGGGCGCCAAAATATAAGGGCCCCATTTCGGGCGCCAAATTACTAATTATCATGTCATCAACTACAGCTACCAATCTTGGTGTTACATTTAGGACAGTGCAGCTTCCCCTGAGGTTCATTGCTGGCCCCCTTTCATCCAACTCATGCGTATACTTGCGAATCAATGTTCACAAACCAATTCAATCTGCATTTTTCAAGCTTATTCAAAGACATATTTTTATCCCGAACCCCATTTCGGGCACCAAATTACAAACAAAACTTCAATTGACTTACCCATGACCCAACTAAAGCTGCCAATCTTGGTGTTACTCTTAGAACAGTGCAGCTTCCCCTGAGGGTAATTGCTGGACCCTTTCATCCAACTCATGCGTATACTCGCGAATACTATCAAATCACTTACCCATGACTCAACTAAAGCTGCCAATCTTGGTGTTATATTTAGGACAGTGCAGCTTCCGTGAGGGTAATTGCTGGACCCTTTCATCCAACTCATGCGTATACTCGCGAATACTATCAAATCACTTACCCATGTCTCAACTAAAGCTGCCAATCTTGGTGTTACATTTAGGACAGTGCAGCTTCCCCTGAGGGTAATTGCTGAACCCTTTCATCCAACTCATGCGTATACTTTCGAATCATTGTTCACAAACCAATTCCATCTGCATTTATCAAGCTTATTCAAAGAAATATTTTTGTCCTGAATCTCATTTCGGGCGCCAAATTACTAGCAAACTTCAATTCACTTACCCATGACCCAACTGAAGCTGCCAATCTTGGTGTTACATTTAGGACAGTGCAGCTTCCCCTGAGGGTCATTGCTGACTCCCTTCATCCAGCTCATGGGTTCCACGAACCACATCAGGCGGCAGGCTTCGGGCGCGTCGCTGCGGGCTGCTATGCTGCTGTCCACCATGTTCTGTTCCGTGTAGCCATCTAGGCCCTAAATGTGACGCAATGACAAGTTTACCGTGTGTTCTCATAGTAGATAGAGTGTTTACGCACTACGTCCGGAGTAGCCGTAGAACTATTTCTATGGTACATTACGCACTACATCCGATTCAGTTTAAGTAGTAGTCGATCCGAGTTTTCTAGATTCTTATTTTTACAGGTTTGGATCGGATTCGGATCGGACATAGTGCATAAACACTCTGAGAGCTGGCAACGGATGAAATTTACTACGCTACGTTTTCGGGGACGAAAAATCGATCTAGCTAGGTCATTACGTCTGGTGAAAATTGTATTCTAGCATTTCTTGAGAGTAGAGGCTTTGGTGTTGCGACAAGACACCTCCAATACCGACATTACTAGCGTCTGCATCCACCACAAATTCCCCTTCAATATCAGGATAATCGAGTATTGGTGTATTACTTAGTCGCTGTTAGGCCTCTTCGCACTCTGCATCACAAGCAAACGCCCTTTTCTCTTCCGTTGGTCGATGTAAAAGGCTTCGCAGATATTTTACAGCAGAAACTGGCTTTTTAGCGCCTACCACTACTTTTCCACCTGACTAAAACGCCTGCCTATTTTATATTTTATATTCGGATTCAGTGAATACCTCGCCAACACAAACATAAATGACTCAACTTCAATTAATTTTTTTTTTGGCAGGCGCCTGGATCTATGAATAGTAGTAGTACCATGGACGAAAATTAACAAGACTGACAATCCCCATACTAGAAAACGTAACCCCGAAAGGCAAAAACTCATGGAAACTAGATGGCGCTTTCAAATAATCTGGAAATTAATTATGGTCTACCGAGTATTTTGCCAAAAAATCATTCAAAATTATAATGTAAAGAAAAGCTAACATTGAATAAATCATAATAATAACTTCCCGGACTATTTATTAGCGCCATCTAGTTTTATACTTTTCCGGGTTACGATTTCTAAAAGGGGATGGTCAGTCCTTATTGTTCGTCCATGGTAGTAGGGTCTAATAATTAGGATGGTTTCGTTGCTCTTTAAATCAATCAACGCCATTCAACGCGATCCGTTGCCAGCTCTCTCTCTATATTTATGCAATTATATTTTTTATATTATGCGTAACCCTTAACAGATGTAAGTTAACAATTTGTGATTATGAACGTTTTTTGTCTTACTTCGATTAATATTTTATTGAGCAACAGTGATTATACTGATAAAACACACGAGGGAAAATGTTGTACATAAATCCAGATATTTTTCTACTCCATAGACAAAAAGGCGAGTCGGTAAATCAGGCGGTGAAATAAAAATAATCTATAATTGAATATACAACGTGTTAACGGAATAAGCGAAACTGAGAAAATAGTTTGTTCAGAATCGAGAGTAAAATCAATTTCAAGGGTTTTTGATAGGGGTAATTTTTTTATTATTATTACTAGCGACCCGCCCCGGCTTCGCACGGGTGCAATGCTGATACTAAATACACTACGGAAAAACTGTGAACGTTGTATATAAAAACATAGCGGCCCGCTCCGGCTTCGCACGGGTATAAAATATATAGCCTATGTGATTAAAATCGATCCAGTAATTTTGATTTATTCATTACTGCCCGTGGCCCGCACGCGTTAAATTTGGAGTAAAACGATCCCCCTTTAAATAAATAAATAAATAAAAATCTTTATTACCTCTACAAACAGAAAGTTGTAGAGGCTGGAGCCTAAACTAGGATACCCTGTGTTTTAGGTCTCCAGGCCTCCACCTCCAGAAAAGTATACAAAATTTCAAGGTAACAAAGCAAACATTGTTTTAGCCTTAAGGGCGTTAATTATGAAAATTTATAATAAAAAATAAGTGGAGATAGGAACACCTGAAAGTGATCTCCAAGGAGTATGAGTGAGTGAATCTGAGTAAGCGTGAGTGAGAGGTAGTGTAAATGTGTGTTGTGTGAGTGTGTGTGTGTTGAGAAGTGCAGTAGAAAACAATAGTACATAGATTTATTAATTACTACTAAAGATTGCCACTAATGTAGTTAGGTAGACACGATCTACATTTGTGTAGAAAATTATTACGCTAGGATCACCAATAGATTTTCAGTTTTTTCATAGTCAAGACTGAGCAACCACATGTTTAAAGCTTTTTTGCATTGATACTTATTTAGGGGATATATTTTTATTATTTTATTAGATTTGTTGTACAAATACGGGCCAAGGAAAGCAAAAAACCTCTGTGCAAAGGAAGTCTTGCAGGAATTATTGACACAAACAATGTCATGTCTACGTTTTCCGGTTACAAAATTAGAGTCATAGTATGTTAAGGAATGGGTTCTTATTATGATCGAATGAATAAATAATTGACGAATTGTTAAAACATTACAGCAGTTATATAGTTCCGTCGTTGGAAAGAAGAAAGACCGGAAGGTCATAACTTTTAGTATTGCTCGTTGAGCAATTTCCAGTTTTTTCAACGTTGTTTTATGGGTACCACCCCAGATCGAAATGCAATAAGAAAAAATTGATTGGCAAACTGCAAAGTAGACCATTTTTACGATATTATAGTCAGCTATGTGACGAAGGGTTTTGAAAATGAAAATCAACTTCCTAGCACGAACAGATAATTGAGTAATATGTTCCTTAAAGTTTAGGTTATCATCAATCTGAACGCCAAGATACTTTATAGATTTTACGATTTGTAAGGTTGGGCATAAGCAATTTTGACTTGTAGGAGAAATACACTGATGGGCTTTCAAGATATATTCTTGTCTCGGTATGGAAGAGCTTTTAATACCAAATAACATCAACTTTGACTTTTCTGCATTAATAGTCAGGGAATTATGATAAACCCAATTAAGGACTCGATTCAAGCCATTTTGCGCATGCCTAATCACATCATTCCAAGAGTCTGCTTGAAACACAAGAGCCGTATCGTCTGCAAATGATATAATTTTCCCATTTTCTATGTTCTTTTGGCAGAGCTCATTTATAAAAACCAGAAATAGAGAAGGGCCAAGGATGCTCCCTTGAGGGACCCCATACTCAATAGGCAGCTCATCACTGAGATATTCATTAATTTTAACAATTTGGGTTCGGTTTGTCAAGTATGATCGGAATAAATTGAGTTGAGTGTCTCTTATTCCTAAGCGTTCGAGTTTATTGAGCAGGAGAGGGACCGAGACCGTGTCAAACGCCTTTGCTAAGTCAATAAAAATAGATACGCATTTCTTACTGCTATCCAATCCTTCTACTATAAAATCCGTTAAGTCATGAATGGCATCTGCTGTTGATTTGTTAGCACGGAACCCGTACTGTCGTGGTGAAAGTAAATCGTTCTTTTCTAGGTAACCAATCAGTCTTTTATTTATAATACGCTCGAGAATTTTAGATATTGAAGGAAGGATTGAAATAGGCCGATAGTTTGACTGACACGGACTCGATCACCTGCTTTGAAAATTGGTCTTATGACAGACTTTTTGAACGCGTCAGGAAAGACACCAGTACTTAGACTAATTTTGCATACATGAGCAATAGGGGGAACCAGAACACTCTTATATTTTTTAATAAATTTAGAGGAAATTCCATCCCAACCCGTAGCGCAGTTATCTTTAAGAGCCATGATAAGTTTCTCGACTTCCTCCTCATCCGTGCCTAACATTACGAACGACTGAGATGGTTCCTTATCCTTATCTTTTACCTTAACAGTATTTCTGTACGACTGATTTGTATTCTGTACTTGTTCAGCTAAAGTTTTGCCGACACTTGCAAAATATTTATTTACAGCATTGACTGCGAAAGAGGGAGAAGGATATGATTTTAATAAATTTTGAACAGAGTCTCTAGTGTTGTTCATATTTGTGCTACACTTAACAGCACTCCATAATTTTCTACCATTTGAGCCAGCTTTTATAATCTCTAGCCTTTGATAATCTCGTTTGACCTTTTTCAAGATATCGTTGCAGTAGTTCCTATATCTACGATAAGTCACAAAAAGGGTATGGTCATCGGGGTTGATTTTAAGCCTTCGATGCATGCAGTCGCGATTGCGTATGCAGCGTACCAGACCAATGGTGATCCATGGTTTGATAGTCCTAGTGCGACGCGGAAAACGAAGTATCTTGGTGTGAGATATTAAAGTTTGCGCTAGTTGATTAACGAGTAAGTTTGCCGCTACATTAGGATCAGGACATGATAATACTTGAGAGAGGTCTAGCGTATTCATGGTTATATCCAGAGCAGCAGAGTCCAACTTGGAAATTGTACTTGGCTTCGACTTAGGAGTTTTTAAGTCTAGGCATAGCATAATCGCATCATGGTCGGTGATCGCCGAGTGAATTATAAAAGAATTATTTGGTAAATGAGTCTTGAGAATGAGGTGGTCTAGGCATGCGGCTTGTCGAGTCGAAAAGGTGTTTGTCGGTAACATGCCATGTGAAGCTAGTAGGTTTAAGTATTCGTTAGCATTGTTATCAGTACTATTCGGAGAAATATCAATATTAATATCGCCTGTTACTACAATATTTTGGAAAGAAGATAAGTTTTGAAGTACAGTATTTAAGGAAGTGAGCAAAAGAGAAAAATTATGTTTATAGCAGTGTGGTCGATAAACAGCAACTATAGCGGTGTGATTAGAAATTTTAATTATTAGACAGTTAGTTTCTGGGAAAACAGGCTCACATATTGTGTAAGAAAGAGAGTCTTTTAAGTACACTGCTACCCCGTCGTTTTGGTTGTAGTTATCAGTAGTGAAATGAGATTGGTAGTTATTTATTACAGGCATGTTTGGACAACGAGATAACCAGCACTCCGTTAAAATTATTATATCAAGTTCGTATACCATGAAGGTTTCCTGCTATCTATGGAATATCTAAAACTACTATCATACAATTATTTATCGTAACTTACTTATAATTACTGATACGTTGTCGCGCTGAAAAGCACGTTTTTATAATAAACGCGTCCGATCGCTGCTAAATTCAAAGTGCTATAGGGAAAACCGCGGCCTCAGACGCGCTATTTATAGGCACGCTCTTGCCGCACCGGGCGGCCGGCCGGTACCGCCGCAAACGCTACGTCCCGCAATTTTTAAATCTGTAATATCTTCGAAAATATTCACTTAAATCATACGGTGTAAAAGGCCATATAGATCTATATTAAATGAACAATGTATTCAAGGTATTTAATTGGTTAAGGATTAATGTATTGGTTAAAATCGCTTCGAAAATTAGCCATTATTTGTCGTAAAAAGTAAATGACAAAAAAAAAGTTATTGTGGGTTATCCATAAGAGATAGACATATACCATCACGGACTTTTCTGTAGACCTTTTCAATGTGTACAATACTTAGTACATTATTTTGATAAAACTCGTAGGGTTCAGCCTGCATTTGCAATGTAAGCGGAAAAAATGTAATTATTTACGACATCACATTAGAAACCTCAAAAATAACAGTACTTCTCCACTATTTAATGGATGTTATTATACATATAAACCTTCCTCTTGAATCACTCTATCTATTAAAAAAAACCGCATCAAAATCCGTTGCGTAGTTTCAAAGATTTAAGCTATGTAGTGATATAAATTTTTGCCGCTTCTAAATAACAATATCTAGAAAAAAAAAATTTTTTTTTTTTTACAGGAATGGATTTATTTTAATAAAAATCAGTTCGGGTGTATGAGGGTTTCGCTTATTCCATTAACACTTTGTATAATTTAATAAACATACCTGACTAGGCCCTTCATCACTCTCTTGCGTGTTACTGTCGCTCTGACTGTGACACTGTCCCGGGCTGTCACTGCCGGTTTCCACTCCAGGCGAATGCTGGCCATCCTTCATATCCTGATCACTCTTAGAATTTGACGAACTAGTATCTATTATTTGGCACGCTAAAGATTTGAGCTTTTCAATCAGAATTTGACCGTTTTCAGTGCAATTTAGGCCGGTGAGTTTGCTTGGAGGTGGCCTTAAGCCTTTTTTTGCTAGTTCTATTTTTACCTGAGAAAAAAAAATAAATAACGTAAATAACGTTTATAATTTGGAGTGAAGAGGAGGCTTTTAAGCACTGAGGTATATCCATTAAATGAATTAAAGGACACAACATTGGCAAATGTACATTTTACGTACGGTGGACTAGATATATCGGTGAATATGACTTTTACGAAATAAACGTAAAATCTTGAACATGAGAAGAGCGCTTTGAAACATCTTTTATCTAAAGAGTGGAATTTTCTGCATGCGTCTGTGTTCCCGAGTTCATATAACCCGAATCTATTCAAGTCGCGAGTGAATAGGCTTCTTCTGGGCAGCCTCGTTCCATCGTCGACCTCTCATCTCTGTCCTCAAGACTAGATCGAGGTCAAGAGTAAGCCCATTGACAATAAAAAAAAACATGAGATAAGGTTGGCAGTTGGTTTTTTCACACAATGCTTATTACTTCAGCTTAGTAACATAACTTTTTTAAAACAATCTATATTTACGACAAAACCGCTTATTTCTTTGACAGTACAGATAAAGCTGGAGCGCAAATAATACAGTAGAATCCGGTTATAACGACACTCAAGGGACCGGTGATATTACGTCGTACGGTCAACTGCTTGTCGGTAGAAACTTATTCAATTCTATTACCACACCATAAGGTCCAAAAGTGTTTCTACTGATGTGCGGTTGAGTGTACTATCCGGACGTCGTACTAAAGTAGTAATTTTTTTACGTTTTTAGGGTTCCGATACCAAAATGGTAAAAAAAAGGAACCCTTATGGTGCCGCTTTGTCTGTCTGTCACACCTGTAGGTATATCTCAGCAGCCCCTCATGCTATCGACTTGAAATTTGGAATAGTTTTAGAATATGATTGCCCAACTTAAATGCATATGAAATAATTAAAAAAGAATTAGGATTATTAACGTAAAGGGGGCCCGAATGGGGGGGGGGGGGGGGGGGGGCAAATGTTCAAATTGTGGTTACTAGGTTGAGTGGGGTATCATATGAAAGGGCTTTGCTGAAAGGGCTGTACATTCTAAAATATACTTTGGTATTTTTTTTTTCAACTCTTAGTTTTGAAGTTATGATGAAAAATGTAAAAAAAAAATACCGTTCCCCCCCCCCCCCCCCTTATCTCCGAAGTTTGTGAAAGGAAAAATCTGAATTAATTACAGTCGATAGAAGTTTATGTAAATATTACAGAAAAATAAAACGATCTTTCTAAGTAGCACAGTTTTTTAGTAATCTGCAAAAAAACCATTACAAATAAATTTTGTTTTGCGGTCCTAAAAATGGACTTTATCGCTTCCAAAAATACTATAGGTATATCGGAACCCTCGGCGCGCGAGTCCAACTCGCACTTGACCGTTTTTTTTTCTGAACAAATATCAACAAAATATATGCGTCGCTAAAAGCGGTCGGTCGTTATAAGCGACGGATTATTTATTGTCGCTTTATTTTAAATGGTGCAATGCAAGAAGGAAAAACTAAATATTGATTAATTAACAATCTTACTTGTTTAGGTATATGCGGTATGATGTTACTCTGTCCGGCGACCACTCTCCGGCACTTTTTACAGCGATACACGATCGGGTCCGGTCGTTCCCGGGTCACACCTGGGTCCGGCTTTACTAGGTCCGCGAACAGTTGGGGAAGGATTTTTACTGCAAGAGAAAAAAGAATTGCCTAGTAGAATATTATCATATAAACTATGAAAAGTTCAAAAAATCAAAAACTTTAGGCGGGACAACCAGTCTTCTTCGTTATTCAAGATGCTGTCCAAGTAAGCTACTATGGTGGTCCTGCCCCGATGCTGTGGAATTATTTATCGATCTCTTTGCCCTTTACATAAAACAGTTTAGCAGCGCGGCAGCAGCGCTGCAACTACAGAACCCTTCACATTATTGCGGTTTCAGCGCTGCTAAGTCGCAAAGCGGCTACGCGTCTGGTGCTCGCAATAACGAAATTTCGCGTTGTTATCGTGCGATAATATTTGTATAGTCCCCAGTCGCGCGACTGCTCTCTAGCCAAGCGAAAAAGACGTGGGTGCGAATGCTGCTCGTCGTTGCAGTTCTTTTTTATAAATAAAGTTTATACGACAATTTATCACGCTTTAAAATGGCTGCCAAATTCAATTATCTTACTTTTACAGAAAGTAAAAATGTTTTGTTTTGCTACTGATGAAATCCCCACCAATATGGTAGGGATTTTTAGAATGACCCATTTTTTACACCTAGGTACTTATGAGTTTGCGTTTTTACAACATTAAATGCTAGGTTTATCATGAATAAGTGCCAAACTAACCTTGTTTAAGTTTCTGCCCAGCCATTTTAAGTCTAAACTGTTTAAACCGAGGGTCATTTCTGTTGAGCATGTAACCCATATGTCCGAACAGCCTCAACTGCGCCTCAAACCCGAGGTTTGGATGCACGAAGCGCCGCTTTGCTCTCACCACTTGCAGTGCTTCTTCGTAACAAAGTTGGTATTTCTCCATCATATACGCTATAACAACTGCTGCTGACCGAGATACGCCAAAGTAACTGAAAACCAAAAACATCGATTTTTGTACCTATATCAATATTGTTAAAGCCTTTTTCAAAATGTGATTACAGCAATAAATCAGTGACAACTAATGTTTTGAGGATAAAGGGGTTGGGCTCAAAATTCAACAAGTGTGTGCTCCTCTTCCCACAACCGACACCTTCTGTGGATGGGTCGCCGACAAGTGGTTTTGAAGATTTAAAGAAGCTGTTACAGCTTTTCAACCTCTGCTTTACTTGGTGGTGGGTGTGCATGGGGTGCTTATCGTCTCCTTCTAATTTTGGTTCGTTCAATGGAATCTGCTACTTGGCGCCGTACAACTGGTGGCGCAATTGAACGCTCCAAATTTTGATCCGCACTCTATGAAGTGCACTGGATTGTCCGGAGTGGATCCAGATATTATTATACAAGTTTCCCAGCATTTATACTAATAAGCAGTGTGTTAAATGATAGACCATAGGGTTTGCTGTGTGTGCATTGTGAAAGAGAAATCTCTTGACGTGATGGTTAGTGTAAATATTATGTTATTTACAAACTTCCTTGTCTAGGCATATGCAGTGATTATGTGAAAAATTAATATAACTAAAGGAAAACTCTTTTTCAGATAGCAATGTTATGGAAATATTTTAATACTTTTTTTTAACATTTTATTTTTTAGGTTTTGTCTCACCAGTGCACAAGTACTGTTCCTCCACTACCGATGGCCTGCTTTATGAAGTCATTGGTCATCGGCAAGTTGGTTATCAAGTCTTCCTTTGGTACATCAGCCACTACAAAATACAAAGTAATTAAAACTATTGAGCTTAGTTTACAGAAGCAATGAACAGATAATCATCATACCACCCTGTGAAACGACCACTACAGGACAGGGAGCTCCCTCCAGTACTCCAGCAAAAACGTGTGGTACTTAGAAGGAGATTTATCATAGTCACCACGCTTGTAAGTGTTGCGGCTGGCAACTGCTGTTGTTGGTGACTGCATTATGTAAGACGGTATGATACACAGAAAGATACTGCTGCCTATCTTCTGATTTATAAGCCCTTAGTCGCCTCTTACGACACCCACAGGTAGAGATGGGTTGTTACTATTCTTTGCCGGCACCACACGGGCAAAAGATAATTTTCGGGTAAAATTAAATCAATATTTCGTTCTTTGCACCATTCTTTTTGAACTGAAAAATAAAATATCAACTTAGGTGTAGCACAATAAGGAGTGGAAAGGAATATCTTACATTTAACAAACTTAAATATGACATTAGGCCGATCTAGGGCAGCTCTGGGTAATGGTACCACATCGATTGTGAGAACATGTGTTATTGCCAGTTTCTTGAGTGTCTTGCAGTCACGGGCACAGGCTAGGTTTCCTGCAATATGTTCAAAAATTTTAAATTTATTATGACACTTAAAATAGTGATCTGTTTATTTTTTACTCATATAAAATTTTTCATAGAAGAAATCAGAGGTGAGCGTTTTAGTGAGATGTATAGTTTTTATAAAAAAGCATTTGGATAAACACTAAAGCTGCATTGTCTTGTAAATAAAAAAAATTAAACTGAAATTAACATACCCAAATACAATCCGTCATCAATATGGTCCACACTGATGTCTAAATCGTAGTGAAGGTCGTCATCAGTGGCATGAATCTCTACTTCTGCTCGTTTCTTAGCCATAATCTACACAATTGTTCCTGAAAATAAGTAACAAGTAATGTGAGTTTTATAGGACAAAATGCATATAATGAATGAATGAAGTAAATAGGTAAGTGAAATATCAAGTAATGTTAATACTGTTTATAAATTATTCCAATGTTTTGGTAGAAAACAGATGAATTTTAAAGAAAATAATATTGTAAACATATGAATACCTTGGCTACAAAAATCAATAGTTTCAGCAATTCGAAACTGCCTCAAGCAATACGTTATACACTAAACAAACACCTCGATGAGTACTTCTGCTTTCAATTGACTAGAAAATATAAATAATTTACAGGAAAATAACAAAATCGATGCGGAAAACATGAAAATCCCAAACGCGCTGAATCTGTACATAAACTTACTAATCTGGGGCGCTGAATTTTTTTTTTTTTTTTTTTTTTTTTCATTTATAAAAAAAAAAAAAAAAAATTCAGCGCCCCAGATTAGATTGCACACAAACTATTTAGCGGAAAATAAAATGTAAGTACAAAGTTAAACAGAAATAGCGTAAAACAGATCTCTTGACAGATCTTAAACAGATTCACTTGCATCAAAGATTTTGGAAACTACGCCAGGCAGCGTTTTTCTTACGTCAATGACTTGCATACTTCATTTTGTCAATTCGTTATGCGCCATTTTTAATCAAAATAAACGCATTTTGACTATTCAGCTACCCAAAGCAGCCAACATGACAATAAATAGGTACTCTTTATTCTATTTATTTTCTACACTATAGTTTCAGGCAATTATAATATGTAACTACTTTAAACATTGTATTAATTTTTACTGGATTTTAATGTTATTTTATACACACTCAATTTGAGTCTCGGTTCCTGATTCCTCCAAGCACTTGGCAACATTCAAATAATGGCGGCAGAATCAAATAAGCGGAAGTGAGTAAAAAGTTTGTAAACTTTCACTTTTTCGATCTCCTTGGGCAAATATTATGGAACTAAATACCTTGAATTGTTAATTAGGGAAATACCCTCTCGATGACCCACTGACGCAACGTGAATCGGAGTCATCTGAATGTTGCTCATCAAATTTCATAATAAACAAACATACCTACTTTCTAAGTCTTTGCATACTATTATCGTTAACATCGGGGTTACGTTGTATAACTGACCACAATGAGCTGGCGAATTTAGAGATTACGCAATCCACCACCCTAATGTGAATTCCGAAGTAACCGGTAACCTTGGATTTTAGACTAGGTATTTCAGAATACCAAGTGTTTTTAGCTATGGCATAGTCCAAAGTCCTTATAGTCCGTTCTCTTGGACTTTGGCTCTGAAATTGCAATTCACTTGTCAGACTCTAAATTTCGATTGCATCTTCAACTTAAAAACCACAAAGTTACGTGCTGCGTGTAGTTAAAAAACTGTTATACCAACGTGAATAACTTAATTTACGAAAATTGTATATTAAGATGCAAGTGTGCTATTTTGGTTATTACGGGCGAGACTCGGGGATTGTAGCCCTAGCCGGAGGCGAAGGCTTAATGGAGCCGACAGAGAAATTACAATGCGCACGTGCGTCTTACGACGTTTTTCATTACTCTTGCGAGTAAAAATATGAAAATTTGCTAACTTTATATCCACCAAACATGTATTTCGTGTCTAAGTATTTTAGACAGTTGAGGAACTAGGTACATTAATTGCAGTTTTTTTATTAGTAGAAGCCACACTTTTGGAAAAAATTACAACATATTAACAAAACTATTTGTTAATATATATATGCGTATTGGGAGGCACATATTAATCTGCCAACCTGCCTAATCCTTGAATTTCAAAATAAATTATCAAAAATTGAATATGTTATTAATTACATGACAAATTTGTAGTTGATTAGTTAATGAATATAAATAATTTCATAAAATGAATATTTATTTATCATATATTCTCGTACAAAGCTTAATTTAATGAAAATGTTACCAACGTAATATGCAAGTAAGAAAACAAGGCAAGGTCAATACGCGTGCCCATATTATAAAAAAAATCACAGATTTCGTGCCTCACACGACTATCGAGCACATTGGAAATGAGTTTACGGAATTCGAAAAATATCGTTCTGACTTATTGATTTTTTTCAAGACCCTCAACCCGATCGACTTTGTTTGTAGCTGAGTAAATTGTCCAGAGGAGTTTCGTGAAATCGAAGCCTACACTCGAGCCAAGACTGGAGCGCACGAAAAGACATTTCCAATGTCAAAAAACTTCCGCTTATGTCACGTGCTCATCACATGTCACAGAACAAGGGGATATAAATCGGACAAAGATTTTGGAAACTAGGCGTGTTTTTCTTACGTCAATGAGTTCGGACCAAAGGATAGTTGTGAGATGTGACGCCATTAAATAAATATCTATCTATCTAGGGCAATCATGAGCATTTGATACTAAACTGCGCTCCATGAAAGGGATTAGTAAACAAATATTTTACATGCAAAATAAGATTTCTCTTTGGTCACATATTAAAAAAATGTGGATTTGGAGTCTGACTCGATAAGAATTATTCGATGAAAATATTTGCTTAGACATTCTATTCTAGATTTTACTCTAAAGTGGATTCCACAAAAGATTTAAGGCTTTCTTGTGTGTTCTGGGTCCTCTGTGTCCTCTGTATCTGTGTTACAGTACACAAAACAAACGTGTACTTTGTGTCATTGGTTCAATCTCTTCTTGGTAGTCTTTTTAGGGTTCCGTACCTCAAAAGAAAAAAACGGAACCCTTATAGGATCCCTTTGTTGTCCGTCTGTCTGTCTGTCTGTCTGTCAAGACCCTTTATCTCACGAACGGGTAAAGGTATCAGGTTGAAATTAATACCATACATTAGGATCCATGAACCACACAAGATCTGAAAATTTCAATTTTTTACAACGACGCAATCAAAAGATATGGCATTTTATGTCCTCATCTCCATACATTTATTCAAAAATGCAAAACCTACAGGGTACTTCCCGTTGACCTAAAATTATGAAATTTGGCAAGAAGCTAGGTCTCACAGTACAAATAATGGGAAAAGTCTGAAATCATTAAATATTACAACTTTTCTAACAACTAATGGTAACAAATTGTGGTGAGCTCCCGTTTCAAGAACATTCATATAAGAGAGGGGTCAAGTTGGATGGTCGCTGAGGCGATTTTTGTTTTAGTTCTATTTTAAAAACGGGAACACATGCAAACTTGAAAATTGGTATGTTTATAGTGCATAAGCTATAAAATAACAACAAATAATAAAATTTGGTCAAGCGCGTGTCGAACTCAAAAAATCTAGCACATTAACTTACTGAAATTTCAACTAATACAATTATGTTTATGTGGTGGTACGGAACCCTCAGTGCGCGAGTCCGACTCGCACTTGGCCGGTTTTTTTTTACTAGTCATATTATTACGTGGAATCTACCTCGGCCTAGAGTGCTAACGCTGGAGTGGTCGAATCTATACACCTTATCCATCCAACTAAAATAAATAAAAAAATATTTTAAAGTAGTTTTTTACTTCAGTGCTAAATTAAATTAAGTACCTAAAGAAGTTTCTCGCGAGCCAAAATCAGGTGTTTGAAGGTCAATCACAATTTCGAAATAGTTTTTTGAACTCGACTGTCCAAGCAGGAGATACTTGCAACATACAAACAGCCATTACAGCCATTAGCTAGCTCTCGAATATTCAACAACTATCGTATTATAATGTAGATATATTGCCTTGGCTCTTTAATGGTGCAATTTTTATTTTGTACCTATTAGAAAAGTTTAATAGATCGAGGTGTGTCCCGTGTGGTGCCGGCAAAGAATAGTACTACCCCATACATACCCGTGGGTGTCGTAAGAGGCGACTAAAGGTTATAAACTGGAGGATGGGCAGCAGCATCCTCCTGTGTAGGTATCATCCCATCTTACTTAATGCCGTCACCTGCGACCGCGGTCCATGGTGCCACCCGTAACGCTGACAAGCGAGGTGACTATACTTCCCCTCCACCTTTTTCCAGCAAAAGGTAGAATTCTGGAGAGAGCTCCCTGTCCTGTAGTGGACATTTCATGGGATCTTATGATGATGAATAGATCAAGGTATAAGAAATATTGAAGTTTAAAAAAAGTAAGTAAAACATAAGTTTGTTTACATCATTCTGATTTTGATTTTAGTTTTTATCAACAGCAATTAAGCACGGTATAAAAAAACATCTTTCACACGTCACCATTCAGCAGGCTAAAAAAATAATATGGAGTAAAGAAAATAACATCATACAGTGGCAGTTGCTCTTTTTAGGGTTCCGTCCGTACCTCAAAATAAAAAAATGGAACCCTTATAGGATCACTTTGTTGTCCGTCTGTCTGTCTGTCAAGACCCTTTTTCTCACAAACGAGAAGAGGTATCAGGTTGAAATTGATAACGAATATTAAGGTCCATAAACCACACAAGATCTAAAAATTTAAATTTTTTACTACGACGCAATCAAAATATATTGCTTTTTATGTCCTCATCTCCATACATTTATGCAAAAAAGCAAAACCTACAGGGTCCTTCCCGTTGACCTAAAATTATGAAATTTGGCAAGAAGCTAGGTCTCACAGTACAAATAAAGGGAAAAGTCTAAAATCATTAAATATTTCAATTTTTCTCACAACTAATAATAACCAAGCTCCCGTTTCAAGAATTTTTCTAAAAAAGAGGGGTCAAGTTGGATGGTCGCGGAGTTTTTAAAATCAAAGAGCAAAAGCTTTTAGTATATCATATGGTAGATAGATACGGAACCCTTAGGGCGCGAGTCCGACTCGCACTTGGCCGGTTTTTTCCGATCACGAATGTTTGGTGTTAGGCCATTGCAGGATGAATCGCCTATTGGTCGAATAGTACTTAGATAATCTCGTGCTTCAGACGTAATGCAAAACCGTTGGTCTACTATGTCAGAAGCCCTTAGCGGCTCAACAAGTCCATTTTTTTTAATGTTTTTTTATTGAAAATGGGCTTATTGTTGACCTCGATCTAGTCTTGAAGACAGAGATGAGGTCGACGATGGAACGAGCTTACCCAGAAGAAGCCTATTCACTCGCGACTTGAATAGATTCGGGTTATATGAACTCGGGAACACAGACGCAGGCAGACGATTCCACTCTTTAGCCGTGCGCATTATAAAAGATGTTTCAAAGCGCTTTGTGCGAATGTGCGGAATATCAACCAAGTATGGGTGATATCCTGCGGTGCGTCTGACGTCTATAGTCTGACATCAGGGTTTGAGAGGTCAGTTATCGAGTCACTATCTTACAACTACACAATATTATAATGGGCGTAGTGAACTTCTTGAAAAAGTGGTCATATTTACTTTTTCTGATATTTTAGGGCTTAATAACCCAAAATTCATGATTTTTGGACTAGATCGAGGTCAAGAATACGCCCATAGACAAAAAAAAAGAAGAAGTGAAAACTTGAATTTTTGAATATTACTCGTACCTATGCTTTTTGTAAGGGTCAATCGCGCCATTGCTTTGCGCCAGTGCTTCTTTGATGTCACTGAATAAAAACCCGTATTGTAATAACAATACGGTTGAAAGTATTGATGCTTTTCCGATCAGGCTACGGATCTGACACGAGATCTGACGCGACCTTTGACGCGACATCTGACGCGAGTTTAACATTTTTTACCCATCTAAAAAATGGTTAAGCGCTGCTAAAGAAGTTTTCACTTCAAGTATTAGACTTTCCTTTCTCAGCACTTTTACCCTACAAAATAAAAAAAAAATCTTTTTATTCATTGTAAGATATTACCATAGGATATCCAAAAAATGTTTTTATTCATTGTAGGATATTAATAGGATATTTGAAGTTAGTTACATTTACGTCACTTCACAAACAAAGTGGCGCCATTTGAAAAAAAAACGACTTCACCAAACCCACAAATTTTCAACTGCATTCCAATATAAATATTTGTTTCGTCAACAGCCTTTGTGTGGTTATTTTCCTCGTATTGCGGCCATCAGCGGCCATACAGTGAAAGATCATGACGCAACGCGCTCTCGATTCGGCTGGTTAAGATCTTGCTACGAGGTTGCAAGTTTCGCTCCGTGTACCCTCATTAAAAATAAAAACCTACTTAATAAATTGCTGCTTTAAGCCATGATCACACCTTCCTGAATTCAGAAAGTAATTCGGGATAGATTGCTGGTTGTAATAAGGATATTGGAATAACAGCAATGTTTGCCGAATTAGTCTTTGCATTTAGGAAGGTGTGATTGTGTCTTTATTATGGCACAGATTATGGCCAAGTGATGACTGCTTTATCTTCATCTTACCATCCCATGAAACGTCTACTACGGTACAGGGAGCTCCCTCCAGAATTCCGACAAAAATCTAGAGTGGCGGGGAAGTATCATAGTCACCGCGCTTGTTAGCGGTGCGGCTGACACCATGGACCGCTATTGTTGGTGACCGCAGTAAAGTGGTACAATATACGAAAGGACGCTGCTAACCATCCTACGGCATTTTATCTATTAGTCGCCTTTTACGACACCCACCGAGAAGATATGGTCTGGTAATATTCATTACGTATCCCGTCTAGACTAGCACTACGACAAAGGACATTGTGCGGTTAATGTGGCCACTCTACAGCCAGGAGCCACCCGACCGAGTGCTTGTGAGACAGCTGGAGTCGAGACGGCCGTTATTCGCAGACGGAATTTTAGATCGTTCGTCATCCGCAAGTTCCAAGATAGCGTGTTCCTGAATGCTGCATTTTGGCCGTTGGGAGTCATATTTCGACGATATCGACCACCCGTGCTCGTCAAGTCGACAAATTAGTTTTTAAGTTTATATTTTGAATATGTATTATTAGGGTTAAGGTATTTATTGATATGGGCCTTCGATGCCTGAAATAAATCTTTATTTATTATTATTATTACTATTATTATCTATCTTTCTTTTATTTTTCTCTCTTCTTTGAAGAGGTTAATTTCCCTACCTCACGGGCCTTAGCCAAGCGAGAAGGAGTCGTTTGATGAGGTCACAGAGGTGGTGAGAAATTTCCTGACTATACTCTCCGAAGAGGTACGAGTATATTATGGTATGGCACGGGCCGAAGCCAAGTGCATTAGTCTTGAGACAAAAACTTCCTGAAGATCCTGCATGTACGAGTATTTAGCACGACGGGCTTCTGTAAAAGTTTATAAATGAGTGCTGAGAGAGATGCTGAGTGTTTCAAGGCTAGAATGAAGTGTTTTTGGAATGACGCCGGTGGAGGAGAGGACGATCGGGACGGTTCTGACAGTTTGAACTTGCCATTGTGATTTAATCTCAACGGGAAGGTCTGTGTATTTAGCTATTTTTTGTGAGTGGATGTTTAAAAGGTTGTGTGTATTACATACTGCGATATCTATTAAGTAAACTATCTTCTCGGTTTTGTCCAATAATGTTATGTCCGGTCTATTGAAATGCACTGTCTTGTCTGTCATGATCGTCCTATCCCAGTAAATTTTGTGTTTATCGTTTTCTAGGATGGTTTCTGGAGTATATTTATAATATGGAAGTTTTAGTAAACTCAGTTTGTGTTTGAAGGCTAGGTGTTGGTGAACTATTGCAGCTACTTGGTCATGTCTATGTTTGTAGTCAGTCTGAACTATGGCTTTACAACTTCCTGTAATGTTTTGGACAGTTTCTGATCCACTGTGACAGCGCCTACAGGCATCTGTGGCCAGGATAATACGGCAGATATGCTTTTGATAATTGCGCGTCTCGATGACTTGATCTTGGATCGCGAGCATAAAACCCTCCGTTTCAGGAAAGAGTTCACCACGCCGCAACCAGGCGATCGACGCACTTTTGTCGACATGTGTCTGGTGTAGGTCATGGTGACGCACGGAGTACAGTGGTGACGTCTCCCGTGAAGGGATTTCTGCTTCCAAATGGCGATTTTCTCTTTATCATCAGCGAGACGCTCATTAAGCTGAGTGCTGCTGGTGTGGAGGTTAAGTGGTGTGAGACGTTTATCTGACTGCTCTATTGATTTGTGTAGAGTTCTGGGCTTGAGCAAAGAAGTATTTCCGGAGAGTGGCAATTTGTTTGTTATGAAGGTTGGTTATATCTATGAGGCCGCGTCCCCCTTCAGTTATTATTATTATTATTATTATCGGCACCACATGGACCAGCCAACCTCAACCACACAACCAGCCTAGTGGTTATAGAGCTTGGCACTCGATCCGGAAGTTCTGGGTTCGATTCCCGGCGGAGGGAGACATTGTCAAACAAAAATCCCTTTGCGAGACCTCCCCAGTTTAGTTAGGAAATTGCAGGATAAATTACCTGATTGTCCGAAAAGTTAGATGATTCCGCGCATCGGAATCTATTATCTAAAAATGTAGTCGTTAATGAGCCATTTCTTTCTTCTTTTTATTTTATTTTTTTTTGTCAATGGGCTTACTCTTGACCTCGATCTAGTCTTGAGGACAGCGATGGAAAGAGCTTGCCCAGTAGAAGCCTATTTACTCGCGACTTGAGTAGATTCGGGTTATATGAACTCGGGAACACAGACGCAGGCAGAGAATTCCAGAGCATTATAAAGGATGTTTCAAATCACTTTGTGCGAATGTAGTCGTTAATGAGCCATGTCAGAGGCCTTTGGTGGCTCAACAACTCTGACACCAGGGTTTGTTAGGTCGGTCATCGACCTTGCAACTCACACTATATGATGATGATGATGATGGACGACTGCTATACAAAAGCTCATCGAATCGCAACACAAAATTTAACAACTTCATTCAATGATGCAACAAGAATACTTGACAATAATATGTTAACCAGAGCAGAAATCTGGTTCACAATAACGTCATCTGCAAATCACAAAGCAGCATTTCGCTGCACTTTCTTACGTTGACAACTGACAATACAATGTGCAACGATTGTGTAATATTTATTACTACTACAGGGATATCCATTGCTGGTTTCGCAGTGGCATCACGGTATAACATAATTTCATCGTCTTCTTCTTCTTCGTGTCAATGTACAAATACCATGGCGTGATTAAATACTATGAAGGGGAATTATACCACAGTGGTGGGTTGCATCTCTACTTGTGGATGTCGTGACTAGTACCAACCAGTCAGTCATCTAGTCTCGGCAAGAATAGTACGAACCGTACTATTCTTGCCGGAATCACACGGGCCAACATAATTCAGCGTAGTAAAAATCAAGCAGGTTTTTAGGCGCTCTTTGCTTATTTGGTGATAGCTCTTTCAGATCACGAATGTGAGCAATATCGGTCTTTTAGTAGTATAAGAATAATAGCAATTTGCTTGAATATAGGTATCATATTATCACAGAAGGAACACCAAATAAAACAAAAGAAAGCCGTTAGTCATAAAAAAATATTAAGCCTCCAGACGAGGCTGTGTGCACAGAAAAATGAGAAATGTTCTTGACATATTCCTTAAAATCAAGTACTTTGATCAAGGAATATTAAGAATGAAAGGACGTTGTAACATTTTCACGAAGAGATACAACATGCATTTTTGTTTGTTTTGATTCAGATTCTCCAAATGAAAACAACCAGCATTGCCGAAGATAAAGAATTTTATTCGAAAAATAAATTCAATTATGTTGGTCATACTACTTTGGTCGGAGAAAAAACACCTCGTACAGTAAAAAAAAAACACTTATTTCTTTCAATAATTTTCTTAAAATTTACCTTGTATAGTAAAAATACGTCCCGCAATGTATTTTACATACACATCGTCGCATTTGCCCTGTGTCATCAAAAGTAGCTCTTGTTAGTTGTTACCTTGCTTGACATCACTTGGTTAGTGGACCGAAGAGGCTTCCTGGGTAAACGGCCGGGTAATCATAGTGTAGTCGGACCCTAATTTGTTATCGAACATTCTTGAAATCGTACCACGTAACTTTCTCATACAGGTACCATTGAGGTTTTTGAAAGGTTGTTTTGTCAATCAGAAAATAGTCTTGTAATATTAATTCACAGAAAAAGAAGAGCACGTTAAGCTTGAGATTCGCAGAGCTTCATTGGTCCAATGTGTGAAACTGCTTGACACCTACGCCCCTTATTGAAAAAATAAGGGCGCAATTAATTTGAGCTTTTTTTTGAAGGTGGACGACGACCTGGTCAAGGTCGCGGGAAGCCGCCGGATGCGAGCAGCGCAGGACCGATCGTCATGGAGATTTTTAGGGGAGGCCTATGTCCAGCAGTGGACGTCTTTCGGCTGATATGATGATGATGAATTTTTTACACGGGTGTCAACCAAACGATCGAATTGAAAAACTACTATGGTGCAATTGAGTCGTTTATAAGTTAGACCACTCAAGTAACTTTGAGGCGCGAGGCCGTTGGCGATCACCAACGACTGGCGCCTCCATTATTAATACTTTGACCTTGAGCGGGACTCTGGTTTCGGGCATTTGTAGCGTAGCACTGGTTTAGCTTACACAGGGGAAGGATAGTAGAGGCAGAGATAGTAGGGGTAGGGGTAGTAGGGGCAGAGATAGTAGGGGCAGGGGTAGTAGGGGCAGGGATAGTAGGGGCAGGGGTATTAGGGGCAGGGATAGTAGGGGCAGGGATAGTAGGGGCAGGGATAGTAGGGGCAGGGATAGCAGGGGCAGGGGTATTAGGGGCAGGGATAGTAGGGGCAGGGATAGTAGGGGCAGGGGTATTAGGGGCAGGGGTATTAGGGGCAGGGATAGCAGGGGCAGGGGTATTAGGGGCAGGGATAGTAGGGGCAGGGGTATTAGGGGAAGGGATAGTAGGGGCAGGGGTATTAGGGGCTGGGATAGTAGGGGCAGGGATAGTAGGGGCAGGGGTATTAGGGGCAGGGACAGTAGGGGCAGGGGTATTAGGGGCAGGGATAGTAGGGGCAGGGATAGTAGGAGCAGGGATAGGGGCAGGGTTTGATCACACATTGATAGTCATCACGGTTTGATAGTCGCATCATCACAATGGTCGTAAAGATAATTTTAAGTCGTTTTTTGTTTGCGACTGAATTCTTTTGGGGAACACGGAGTCACTTTTAAAGCCAGAAAAAAGACGTTGAGTCTACATAAAAAATGTGACAGACTGGATTTCAGTTTATCTTAACTCTAAGCCTCAACACTGCCTCAATGGTTACATATTCTGAAACATAGTTATCTTTGTGCAATAAAGTCACGATAGGGGAGTGGGGTCATTGCCCTCAGCGTTAGTTTAGTTTCAATGGAGTTTTAGTTTTTTTTAAGTAGGATTTTTTCTCATATTTTTTTTGTGTTCCATTATCGTTACTGAAACACCCCCTAAGCTATGGCACGCAATTAAATTAACACCCTGTATTTACTGTGGTGTGGGGCTAGATATGAGCACCAATGGTTTTAAGGCCGACGGCGGCAGCTTTTTAGGATTGACGGTGGCATCGTCGGAAGCGTGACCCCCAAAGCATTATTTTAATACCAAAATATGCCCTTGGGTACTTTGAATGATTTCACAGCTGTACCGCTACGCTGAACCAATTTTGTATGAAGATAGTTTTTAGACAAAAGCCTGTTTTTCTGATTCCCACGCGTACAAAGTCGGCACCTACTAGTAGTATATATTGTTGAAAGTATTATTATCGAAAAACTATTTACTTCTTATTATTTACGGTTGTTTCTTTTTAAAGAATATTTTTAAAGTCACGCCGCCGATGACGCCGCAGCCGCCGCCGCCTACCTTAAAAGGCCGGCGCTGGCCTTAAAGCCATCGGGACTCATATCTAACTCCCCTATTGTGATGTTAGTGCACCAAGTAACAGGGTTTTCTGTCCAAAAAAATCACAGCGAAATTACCTATTCTACGCTCTCGTAATAGTTATTAAACTTTACAATCGTCTGTTGGTGGTCATTTTCCTAATAGCCAGCCACTTCATCACCGCATGGCTTCCTCGGTGCGTTTTACCACAGGTTTTACCGTGTAATCACGGGTCTGATCAGCAATAAGCCTTTCTTTATAGCACTTTATAGCCCTAATTGGACACGGCCTCTCTTTCCGGGTCGTAATGTTGCGGAAAAAAACGATAAATCCATGGAAAAGTAGTAGAAAATACCTCTTACACAAGACCAGGCCTTTAAGCCACCAGCCGTTTTTAGCCGCACCATGTGACAGGATACCTAAACAAAACACCTTCAACAAAACATATAACATAAACCTGCAAGAAGAGACACATGACTACGAGTACTCAGGTATTAACAAACTGCGCATATATACTGATGAATCAAAAACAAAACTGGGCACAGGTGAAGGCACATACTCACATCACAAGATCTTAACATAGAAATATCAAGTGCCCTAGGACAATATAACACGGTATATCAAGCCGAATGTGTCGGCATTATACAAGCTGCACAAGCAATAACAGCAAGGAACATCACTAATACAAGCATTCGTATAGTCTCGGACAGCGCATCGGTACTCCAAACGCTGAGAGGTAGCTATACAACCTCAGGACTAATACTACAATGCCATGAAGAATTACAGAAGTCATCACAAAAGACCAACATAACATCACAATGGATAAAAGGACACAGTGGTTCTCTGGGAAATGACGCGGCAGATCAATTGGCAAGGGAAGGATCCAACGAAATCTATGAAGGACCAGAGCCAATGCTGCCGCTACCTTTCAACCAGTTTCGAACATGGATACGAGAAAAAACACGAAATGAAGCAGACAAACAATGGAATGAAAGACAAAAAATATAACATCAACTAACACACGCTTAACAAGACGACTACTACAGATGAACAGGACTAAGCTCCGCAATGTAGTAGGCACAATAACAGGGCACATTGCTCTCAACAAACACTACCACACTATAGGTATAACAGACAGCCCTCTATGTAGGGCCTGCATGGAAACGGACGAAACCATTGAACACGTCATTCTAGAATGCAAAGTAATTAATAGCATCAGAGAAAACACACTTGGAACAGACATAACCCTTGATCAAATACCCAACAGACTGGACAAACTGACTGAGTTCTGGCAACAGTTAGGGTGGCTAACTTGATGGCCACATAGGCCCACGCACAATGTTCCTTATAGGATTAAGTGCGGAAACCACACACTTAACTTAGAACTTAGAACCTCTTACACAGCAACTGAATTCTTTGAGAAACCTGTAACTTTCTTCCCCAGCACCACCAGCTGCACTGCATGCAGTAACTGTGTGGATCTCAAAAAACCAGCGATATGCGAGTCGGACTCCCGCACTGAGGATTCCAAACGAAATTTCAATGTTACTCGTAGGTTCAAAGTTACTACGCCAAACTTTGTTGCATCCAACCCTTATTATATTGCCGAAGCAATAAAATCATACCAATTTTAATATATTCATAAACGGCACGTCTAGGGCAATCGATCTGCATCAATTTCATCGTGCCACCTGATGAGGTAATTGAACCCATTTTTAGGGCTCACAAAACATGGCTGATCTTGAAACCTGCCAGGGTTTGGGCTAGCAACCTATGCGGGTTGTTATCTCCAAATGTGTCTCTTTCGATGAGTAAACGTTTCGATCTGCCACCTTATGATGTAATTTTCGATCAAAATATAAATACGACGACGAACAAAAATAAAAGTTCTTCCAGGATATGCGATGGCAACCTACTAAAATCCAGTGTTCTTAAGTAGTATCTATCACTACATTACATTTCTGCTCTGCCACCTTGTGAGGTAGGGTTTCATGCAATGGTAGCTTGGGGGGTGATCGTGGTAATTTCAACGACATTTCCAAAACAAAAACGTTTGCCTCAAAAGTCATGTTAAGTCTTAACTAAGTGTTTTAGGCAAACGTTTTTGTTTTGGTAATATCGTTGAAATTACCACGATCACCCCCCAAGGGGGTCTAATAGGAAATGGTTCGCATGTGGCAGACACGTTTTGGCTACAGTAATAACCATAATATAATATCTTCCATAATATAACACCATATTATGTGCCGGCTAGCTAAAACTGTTGAGATATTCATAGGACGAGGCTCTTTAAAGGCCAGATAGACGCATAATACGTGCATAATACAAATAGATGGACAGTTGTAGGCGTAGTTGACTGGCACCTAATGAGTATCGAACTTTCAACGCACTTTGCATTTTATTTCTATGGGTATAAAGTCCATTTTGGTCCCAACAGACATCATCCCGAAAAAAAAAATGTTACTGAAATAACAATGGCACAAAGTCCAGTTTGCCAAGACTGTGTACAGTCTGTCGCTTATATTCGCAACACGCACCTTGAGCGGGTCAGTTTTATATTGACTATTGAGCATGTTTGTAGCGCAACCTGCGGGGCGAACGATTTTTTTTTATTTATTTCTTATGCACAAAATTTCATACATATAATGGACATCGTTAGCACGCAAACCTCTTGGGTTTATCTGCGCTAACGGGGTTTATACAAGTATCATCTTTTTTAACAGACTTCCCAATTTTACTTGATTACTCTTCTTGACCTCGAACTAGTCCCGAGGGCAGAGATGAGGTCAACGAAGCTTGCCCAGAAGAAGCCTCTTCACTCTCGACTTGAATAGATTCGGGTTATATGAACACGGGATAACAGACGCAGGCAGAGAGTTCCACTCTTTGTTTTGTTTCGTTCAAATTACCACGATCACACCTGATTCTGCTTGCTCTGGTTTCGTTACCACTTAACTGTGACCAAGTATACAGTCCAGAGCACATCAAGCTTGACTCAAGCAATGAGGCTCTAACACGTAAAGCTTTTGAAATAAGAACAGAACAAACTTCAATTTTTCAAGCTTCACGTGCTAGCAACTGTACCTAGGTAATAAGAAAATGACAAACTTAAATGTCGTCACATAATACTGCACGGTTACTTTGTCGTGCCTTCTGACACTGTACTGTAATCCAACCCACTTATTTTTATTTTACTTATCATTATGTACTTAACTGCAACATCACCGCGAATCGGTGTCACTGTGACGTCATTCTATACAGGATGTTTTGTAGTTTTAAATCCATAATCAGATGATGTGGTTGTTAGTAGTGCTACTGCCTTCTCCGCCCTAGGTCTCGGATTCGATCGCGCCTAGGGTACAACATTGGTGCATGAACAAAAGTGTTTGTTCTGTACGTTACCTATTTTTAGTTATTTATGTAGGTATGTATGGAACACTTCCTAAATTTTGCCTAGTTTGGTACCAGATAACCGAGGTAACTTTTGTGAAATATATACATAAATTGACGTAAGAAAAACGCGCATTCCGCAAAACAGTTCTTCTAGTTTTCTTATGCTACTATCTATCCTACTAATATTATAAACGCGAAAGTTTGTAAGTATGGATGGATATTTGTTACTCTTTCACGTAAAAACTACTGAATGGATTTTAATGAAACTTTACAATATTATAGCTTATACATCGGAATAACACATAGGCTACAATTTATAAACCTGCGCAGACGAAGTCTGAAACGAGGTCTGAAATAAAACTATTTTATTTTTCTTAAGATTTAACTCCCATTAAAAAGACCCAGTTTAAGACGACCCACCGTGAAAACTGTAGTTATGAGACGAAAACAATTAAAGAGCACGCCTGCGCCAGTTTTTTGTACTTACGTAAGGCAAGGTAACAGAGAACTGTATGGTACCTTCAATATGACACACTGCCGTGGAATCTGACACAAGATAGCAAGAAAGCCTAAATAGGTACAGTCAGGAACAGGTAAAGTTTGAAACTGGCAGTGCGGCTGTAGCTTTTACAGTATTGAAATAGGAACTGTAAAGTTCAATGTGTCAAGTTTGATATGAGCTTGACTGTATTATTGCTGTTTCGCTTCAATGCATGGCACAGTCAGGGGGTGATCGTAATTAATTTTGTAACACGCTGGGTGTAGTTCTAAGCCTGGTCGCGGCTAACCAGATTGTAATGGCCTGCCTAACCCTAACTTTACATCATGACTCACGGCACCAGATTGTAACGCCCGTCGGCCGAGTGGGATCTAAGCCTGCTAGAGGCTATTAAAAAAGAAACCCTAACCTATTTCTAGATCATGGGCACGGCCACCATATTGTAATGGGTAGGAATCAGGTATCCTAGTGGCTAACTTAAACTTACTTACTAGTTTCCTATCCTGGGCACGAACCCAAGCATCAGATTGTAACAGCTAGCTGCAGCTCGAAGCCAGATCATCACTGGTCAACGGCATCACCAAGATTGTAACAGCTGAACTGGGTCTAGTTCTAAAATAATAACTGTAGTAACATAAATTCTAAGACATACTGGGCACGGCTCGCAGCACCACATTGTAACGTCTCCTAACCCCTAGAGCTATCCTAATAAGATGAAGGTGTGAATATGTAGTTTAAAGGTTTATGAACCTGTAAGGAATAATTGAATGTGGTAGAGTCTAAATTTCTAACTATCCTAGCTGAACCTAAGGGAAATCTAAGGAAAGTCCTGTAGTTCTTGAAGCCTATGTATTGGGATTGTCCTAGTTATAAAATGGCCAATGAGATGTTGAAGCTGCTTTTTGGACCCGACGAGGTGATCAACGAGTAACCCTAATTCGTTTGAGTGCGGACCATGAATAAGTTGAATTCCTATACAATTAATTTCCTAGAATAGATGCATTGATTAGTATGAGCCTATAGGTACTGTAAATAATTTGTGTGAAAGGAAGCAGGTAGATCCGAAGGCTGTAAATGGTACATGAGAACATCAAAATAGTATATCTAAACTTCTCCAAGATTGATATTTGACTTCCTTCAAGGAAATTTAGTTTATTTTTAACAATGTAAAGGCCTGAAATATATCGAGTCCTTTCAGCTCAATCTTTCCATATAGATAAAGGTGTTTTATTACTTTCTATGTGCGAGATGACTTACAAACTGACTCCTGTTGTATTTGCAACCCCGGTATGGATGTATTGCAATATACTGGGTTTTGTCTTTCCCAAAGTCGAATTTATATATCATCAGCCTTGTATCTTAGCTTGTGGCATAGAAAAGAGTGAGTTTATTAGATGAATCAAATACGTTTTTCATTTGCAGCATTTGAGCCAAAAAGACCTTCTTTATAACAGACTTAGAATTGAATTTTATATTGAAGTGGGTAGTAGCTTTCAGTTGTAGCTATACCTTTTAAAGTTAGTAAAATTGATTGTATAGAATCCCAGAGAAGGATAGATACCCTCAAATAATTGACTGGCATAAATCGTTCAAAGTAGATTGGTCGATTTGAGAAGTAAATATTAAATCTTCTTACCCGTCTGCGACTGGCTTACTGCAATGAAGACTGAGTTGTCTGGACTGCTGCTGGCTTGGAATTGGACGCTCTGCTCCCCTGCTCTCAAATGGTTTGTAGCTTTTGGGTTCCTATTTCACATGGTCCATAGACCTCCTGTAAGTTTAAAACGAATATGAACTAAGCACTAAGACATTTAGTCCCCCTTCGGGTAAAACTACTCTATAAATATTGGTTTTTATTCTTACTCAACACGCGTTTTGACGTTTAGAGCTCCAAAGGTCGCTATAACACAAAAATTTTTAGTAAAATAATAATTTTCTTGACAAAGATCGCCATCGGCGGGTAACTTAGGAAAGCGTCATTTAATCGTAATGTCGAATTGAACTTAATTTACTAATTGGGTGACGAAATGCCCTAGATACTTAGCTTTTGTCAGTTGTAGCGACGAAACTCGGCGTACGGTTACTTTTTTTTGAAGAATTTTCTCACATTTTTTGGAGTCCATCTTGTACTCGTGCGGTCGCAGCAAAGAAAGGGCGATGTAGCTTCCATGTTCCACTCCTTTCGAATTTAGAGATAAGACCGCCCAAACCAGCCAATCAGAGAGCTATAAACCAGCAGCTACGGCTAACGCCTCCAATCCTACCCACTTCCCTCACACATTTCTATTTCCTGTTTCACAAGTAGATTTTAACCAAGGAGGTTTTAATATGCGCCGATTCGCGGCGCTAGACGAGTATTTTCAAGCAATTATTTTGAGTAATAATGCATAATCAGGCCTTTATTTTCATTACGAGTCGAACAAAATCTATGATCATTTATATTAAGATTCCTATTGTATTATTACTCATTTTAAAACTCCTAAAATAGAATATACTCTATTATATTCTTCGTGTAATTCCGTGTCGGTCCATCGGCCCGTTACAATTTGAACGATATTACCAAAACAAATACGTTTGCCTTAAACGCGTCACTGAACTTTTGCTTTGGTAATGTTATTCAAATTACCTCGAACACTCGTAAAATCTTTAAAACGTTCACAATCGTACCCTTCAGAGAGCCAAAAAGAAAAATATGTCTTAGTTTTGGGTCATTGCTATTAGTTAGTACCAAGCTTGGCCGTTTTGCTACCGCAACGAATACGAGGGTAATTTCTGAATATTTTTTATTTAAGTTGGAATAACATTATTTTTCAAAAGTAAAAACCTAACAAATCTTAGTATTTACCGGTAAGACCTTGTGCGAATGTGTGGACTATCAAACAAGTGTGGATGATATCCTGCGGTGCGTCAGGGCCGTATTCCGAAGTGAAACTATGATAATATCGCACCGATAATTAGTCTATGGTTCGGCCTTTGACAAGGAAATTCCCATAAAAAATAAATTTCCGAACGTAATTGTTGTTGTCAATTCGATAAAACTTCGGAATACCAACCCTTGACTCAGCGACTGGTAGAAGGGGATGGATGAATTTATGAGCAGCCAGATGGCAGCCAGTGAATCTTTTTATGTTACAAAGTCCGTATTAATATAAAGTTATTTGTCACATTTGATAGTTTAAAAATGTTATTACTTGGTTGTTATCATATAATTCTAAAATAGCCAAAAGAAAAGTCGCTACCTTCCTGGGGGTGATCGTGGTTATTTCAACGATATAACCAAAACAAAAATGTTTGCCTAACATAACTTTTGAGGCAAACGTTTTTGTTGTGGTGATGTCGTTGAAATTAAAGAGGTTTAAGATACACATCATAACATCCCATGAAACGTCCACTACAGGACAGGGAGCTCCCTCCAGAATTCCAGCTTTTGCTGGAAAAAAAGTGGAGGGGAAGTACCATAGTCACCTTGCTTGATAGCGTTTCGGCTGGCACTATGGACCGCAGTAAGTAAGATGTAAATAAAGGAGGATGCTGCTGCCCATCCTCCAGTTTATAACCCTTAGTCGCCTCTTACGACACCCTCGGGTATGTATGGGTTGGTTCTATTCTTTGCCGGCACCACATGATAGGGCGATAAATAATGAATTCGATGCAATAATAATTTACAACACCAAACCTTTAGTCAAAGTATATCTTAGGTAAGATAGATCACTACAAGATATAAATTTTAAATAAGTAGACTAATTAAAATCATCTAAACTATATTACGAGTATCAATGAGTAACAATAATCTATCTCAATAAAATAATTTGACAAAGTGCAATCTTGGTATTTTGCTTATAGAGAGGGTTCCACAATGGATATTCAAATTGGTTTAGATTTTCAATTTGGTTGGTTGCTTCTAGGGGTCTAGTCACAAGTTGCAGAAAGCATTTTTAAATTAAAGCTTATTTAATTAAAGCTACTAACACGTACTTTTTGTTGACAAAGAAGTTGCAGCAAAAGCTTTAATGGAGCTTTAACCTTAAATGAGCTTTGTACAATTGGCTGTAAGTATTGAGTATCCCTGGACTCAACGAGGGGTAAAACAAGTGAAAAATGTCGTTGTTTACAGGTTCGTTAAATTATTACGAAATTATGTGAAAATAATAAAAACAGCGAGCGCGTTGAAGTCTTTTGTACTAAACAATTTTGGAATGGAACTAACACTGAATCGATGGCAATATTTTATTTTGTAGAGATACAGATGCAATGTTGGAGATCTCAATGCCACTTTATATCTATCGCAGATGGATTGCAGAATTATGACGTTTTGCTAGTTTTGACGTTTGACTATTTGACGTTTTGCGTCCTTGTGGTTCCGGCATAGAATAGTACCAACATCTCTTCCCGTCCCGTGGGTGTCGTAAGAAGTGACTAAGGGCTTATGAACCGGAGGATGGGCAGCAACATCCTTCTGTGTATCGTACCATTTTACATATTGCGGTCACCAACAACAGCGGTCGTCAGCCACAACGCTTACAAGCGTGGTGACTATGGTAAATCCCCTTCTAATTAGGTACCACGTGTTTTTGCTGGAGTTCCGGACGGAGCTCCCTATCCTGCTCTCTCTCATATTTAAGAGCCGCGCTCTTGTCGGTGGAGCAATCTCCATTTCTCTCTGTCCTTTCTCCCTATCCTGCATAGGACAGTAAATGGGATGTTATCATGATGATGATGCTAGATTTAGCACAGGAGTATATTGTTAGGCGACATGACGTCGCTTCTGGCACTCGACGATAGCTGATCTCTTATACAAGGTGTAACCAGAAGAGTAACAAACCGAAGTGATTTGTATCTGCCCATGAAACTCAAAGAACATTGGTAGAAAAACAAGAAAAAATACAATGTGAATTTTCATTCATTTTGCTCTTAAGTCCAGTGGTCCTACTCATGAAAACAAGCAACTTTCCGGAAAAAAAAAATATACGAAAAAATTTTTTTTACTCCATTCTAAAGCGGTCACGTGATAGACTCATTTTGTATAAGTAGAAAAACTTTTTCATGTAAAACTTTTTTCTTCGGGAAAGTTGTTTATTTTCACGAGTATAATACAGGGTGTAAGGGACGGTGTACCGAAAACTGAAAGGACGTGCTCAGTCAACGAAACTGAACAACATTCCCAAAGAAACATATGTTGGGAAATGAAAATAAAAATTGACCTCTCCAACCAAACTGTTCGACCAGAGTGGGCACTTTGTATGGAGAGGTCAATTTTTTTTTCATTTCCCAACATACGTTTCTTTGGGAAAGTTGTTCAGTTTCGTTGACTGAGCACGCCCTTTCAGTTTTCGGTACACCGTCCCTTACAACCTTTATAATCACTGGGCATCGGGAGCAAAACCAACACAAATTCATATTGTACGGTCAACCGCTTGTCGGTAGAAACTTTTTCAACTCTGTTACCACGCCATAAGGTCCAAAAGTGTTTCTACCAATGTGCGGCCGTGTATACGAGCGTTGAGCGGGTCTCTGGTTTCAGGCGTTCGTGGCGTAGCGCTGGTTCATCTTACACTGGTTTTGCTTCTACGTGCTTGCTGCTGTGCGTACCTATATTCTGACTTCTATTGGAAGTACGCGACCTTCCAATTTTTAGATTTTTCAGTACAAAAGACCCTCAACTTTTGTTCTACGACTTTTGGAAATTCGCATAAAAAATCGACTTTTCATAGAAAATGAGCTCAACCATCGGTCCGATTTGTATGAAAAGTAGATTTTTTTGAGAATTACGAAAAGTCGCAGATGGTTTAGGGCAGGGTAGAACAACACCACACCCTGGACACTAAATACATCGAGCGCGAATTTTAATATATTCAGTACAAAAACCCTCAGAAGCACCACGAGAATCTCGCAGGCGGGTGCGCGCGGTGGTGCGGGGTGGATTGCAAGGGGGGCGGAGAGTGTCCATTCTGTATGACAGCACTATTACTTTATTCAATGCCAAGGTACTGTTCAATAAAGTTTAATTTTAAGATACCACGAAACTCCTTTAAATCTTTCGTTATCTTGTAATGACAAGGCTTTCGAAATTTCTAGCCGTATTTTTTACATTAGTAAGTTTTTTATGTCGACCGTTGGAGTGTTTGATTAGGCAACCGTAAGTTATGGTGTAAGGTCAGCAACGGCAAGGTAACAGGTTCAATACCCGGCTAGACCGACTGTCTGTATGTCAACAACTTTCGATATTGCAGCGACGTCCAATGTCATCTATGCTCTCGCACCGATGTTGAGAAACGTATGTCAACATTTAATTTTGTCAACATCCGGTGTAGTCAATACAGCTACAAAACGAGCAATATTTATTTGTAATCGAGATGTGTTCGTGCGCTGCCGGCAAATAACAACCTATCTCTACCCGTGGGTGTCGTAAGAGGCTAAAGGCAACAGCATCGATCTGTGAATCGTACCATCTTACATACTGCGGTCACCAACAACAGCGGTTGCCAGCCGCAACGCTTACAAGGGTGGTGACTGTGGTAAATCCCCTTCAAAGAACAACGAGTTTTTGCTGCAGTTCTTGAGGGAGCTCCCTGTCCTGCAGTGGACATTTTATGTTTTTTTTTTTTTATATTATGATGAATTAAGATGACTATGAATTTTACTCAAATTGGAAAGTCGCCCTGTGGTACAGACTCCGTGGGTACAGTACTATCTGTTGGTACACCTTGCTATTAGGCGAGCAATCAAGCAGCTAGGTCACTGGTACTAACTTTTTATATATGTACCGAATGTTGAAAAAACTCTTGTAAAAAATTGTAGCTCGAAAAATGTAAAGATGGCGTATAGTCTTCGTTTAGCCAAACCAATGTCTTTGGCCGAACGAAATAAAAACTTCCGTCAATGCATTCGTTCGATTACCAGAAACACAGAGGAAACCAGCGGGATCTAATCGAACCGTACTATGCTACGAACCCCCGAAGCTTCCCTCAAGGTCAAAGTATTACCACTGTAGTACATCCAACAACAAGTCAACAGATTTTTTTGGACTTTATGGCATAGTAATAAAGTTGCAACTGTTTCCTGACGTGCGGCTGGCTGTACACTGCCACTGACTTATCTGTTTTCCACCGGCGTATCTGTTCAGTGACTCAATTCTTGAAAATCACCGGGTGGTAAAATAACACAATTAAAAAAAAACCGGCCAAGTGCGAGTCGGATTCGCGCCCTAAGGGTTCCGTACCTATCTACCATATGATCTAAAACCTTTTGCTCTTTGATTTTAAAAACTCCGCGACCATCCAACTTGACCACCCCTCTTTTATAGAAAAGTTCTTGAAACGGGAGCTCACCTTAATTGGTTACTATTAGTTGTGAGAATAATTGAAATATTTAGTGATTTTAGACTTTTTCCTTCATTTGTACTGTGAGACCTAGAGCTTCTTGCCAAATTTCATAATTTTAGGTCAACGGGAATTTGCTTTTTTGCTTAAATGTATGGAGATGAGGACATAAAAAGCCATATCTTTTGATTGCGTCGTTGCAAAAAATTGAAATTTTCAAATCTTGTGTGGTTTATAGACCTTAACATTCGTTATCAATTTCAACCTGATATACCTCTTCTCGTTCGTGAGAAAAAGGGTCTTGACAGACAGACGGACAACAAAGTGATCCTATAAGGGTTCCGTTTTTTTTATGTTGAGGTACGGTACCCTTAAAACATAGATTTTACTACCTTAAAGATAGAAAGAAATTTATATTCGTTAAATCTTATGTTTGATTGTTAATTTTCATGTATTATGATTTGTCATTTAACAAGGTTTTTTTAAAGTCTGAATCTATTTTATCATCTGGTGATTTTCAAGAATTATCCTCTAGGCTTGGTGTCGGCAAAGAAAAGTGCTAACCCAACTCTACCCGTGGGTGTCGTAAGAGGCGACTAATGGTTTATGAACCGGAGGATTGGCAGCAGCATCTTTCCGTGTGTCGTACCATTGTTGTCAAATTTAGCGACCTCTATACGCATTTCAACGTTGCGTTTGTACTGCCATCTAGTAGATTGTACCTATCTGATTTAAATAAATTGAATTAGCTGTACTTACGCAAAAGACGCAGTTTTGAATCTTGCCTGTGGTTGTAAAATCTTGCGATTTTCAACATTGTAGGTTTAACCGAACACAGGATGTGTTAAAATAAAAATCATTTTCAATCTAAGTATTACCCATATATATTAAAACCTGTGATTAAAACATTAACCTCATATTTTTGCTCTCTAACAAACATTATTTGAAAATTGTACGACAATACTTTCAAATAATATAAGTACAGCACAAATATAATATTTATTTAAATTACGGTTCTAAAAACTGTCAAGTCATAAAAATCCCATAAAATATGGCTAATAACATACTTGGACAAACCAACCTACACCCTTACGTAAATAAAAAATAATGTAGTACGAAATAATATCATTTTGTTGCATAAGATGACGTAATCTCGAATTTACATAGACGGTATAATTTTCATCAAATGTGGGTTGCCTATAATTTGCTTTAATTACCGCTTTTATGTTTGAAAATATCATCTTATAAATAAATTGGCGCAACGCCCTTCTACTTTTTTATGATAATTATTTTTTAAAGAGTTTATAATCTAAAGACTGAAATTAATTCAACTTTTTGCGCATTTCAAAATGTCTGAAAACTTGGGTACAACACGACTATGATTAAACTCTACTATTTGCAAGACTTCACGACAAACTCATGCATGCAGCGGAAAGGCGAATGTTGTCTAGAAAATTGGAGAGGAATGTGTTTGCCACACGAGGTGACACAAAAAGTGATGAGTATGAATTTAGGTGGATTGAGAGCACGAAGAAGGCTGAAGAAAAGACGGAAGGCCTGTGTGAAAGAGAGAAGTGACTTGAGATGACGGTCGATAGAGAGAGATGGAAGCGACCGACGTGTTGTGCTGACCCCTATGGTTTTAAAAATGCAGACTAAATAAATTGAGAAAAGGGCAAACGTACGAAGATACTTGCAAAAGTCTACCAACCCTGTTTTGAGTTTTCATCGATTGAGAATTCAGAATATCTTTATGTCTTTGGCTGCCCACGATACAGGCTTGACTTAGTGTGGGAGCCAATGTATTGGACATTTTTTGCTACTTTTATGAGGCTAGCTAATGTAAATATAATGTTAATGCAACTTAAACTTTACGTTTAAGTAATCTTGCGGGTGCTACGAGTATTTACATCTTTAATATAACTTTGTATAAATAGGATACTCCAAGTCCTTTTGTAACTTTTTAAGTTACCACATTATGTTAAAAAGACTGTTTGTTTTCTGAAACAATATTTTTTTTTCTATATTATGTTTTATTCTTTTGCCACCGCAACTTAAACTAAACATTTAAAATAGTTTTAGCGATCTGCAAAAATTAATCTGTGTAGGTTTTTACTAATTAAATCTATCGTTATCATCGCAAAGAATAATATGCCGTTACATTATAATAATAATTGCACAATAGATAAGTAGATCACGGCATATGACGCCCTACAAGGATGCGATTCACCTGCGCGCGCAGTCACACTCACTCGTAGCGCATTCACAAACTACAATATTGTCAAGCGCTATTTGGAGTAGATTAGGGTTCGAATCAGTCACTGAGGCGTATTTTTATTTTACTTTCGAACATTTATGTCGTGCCAGCTATAAATCAAATAACATAAAAGTTATCTACCTTCCAAACGAAATTTAGTAAAAGTCATAGAAGGACAAGAAAGTGATTGTCGTCATGAAAACCTTACATTTTTCAATTAGTTATTCTAGCAAAATCAAAAATATTGAAAGTAAGTACTTTCTCATTGATTGAACTATAGACAGAATGTATTTGATATAATACTCAATTCTGAAGTTTCTCTTTAATTCTGCATTATTTGTGTATTATGCCCATATTTCTTTTTATCACTTCGAGATCCCATACGGCGCCAGCGCAGAGGTCACATATTAATGTAGTACGCGCAGCGGCTGCGGACAGTGAAAGTGCCTCCGCCGTAACTTCGTAACGACGTTATGTCACCGCGCAGCCTTACAGCGGACCCGCTCAGTCGCATTTTGACTATGACGGCGCGCGCGCAGATCCCAAACTTTACCCGGCTCATCTAAATTCAAAATTCGAAGTGATGTGCTCATAAAATTCAAATTTAAAAGTGAAACTATTTCCGGCCAGCATGTGCGAGTGATAACTACATAAAAAAAAAAAAAAAACCCAAAATGTCTCCCCTAGTGCTTATCCTGTTAAGTGTGACCCTAGTTAACAGTGCAGAGCTTCCCTCCAGTGAACCTAAAGAAACAGCTCGAGAAGAAAAACTACGAAGTGCTTTAATAGACGCGTTTCAAAATATAAAAAAAGCTTCGGCTAAAGGTGGAATTGACGATGAAACTTCATTAAATTCGGACTTAATAGGATCTTTACTACCTGACAACGAACCTAAACACGAAAAACCGACGACAGATTTCGATTTGTTCTCCGACGATGACGGCTTGTCTTTCGCTGAAGCTTTCGATAACGTCGAGCCGGAACGAAAAGTAACTACTACCGAAAAGTCTCATAATGTGCAACATATAGTTAAATCAACTAAAATTCCTTTAAATTCTGATAGAACGACAATTAGGCCGAATAAAGATGGTGTTTTGAGTAAACTGAGTGATTCAATCGATTCGATCCGTAACACTTTGAACGAAAGTAGGTTGGTTAAAAAGGAGGTTGCAGACGCCAATAGCATAGACAATGCCTTCAATGAAACAGACGTTCTTGGAATAGAGAACATGCTAAGAGTGTTCGATGCGGATATTCTTGTGAAACAGTGGAAGGATCTGAAGAATGTGGTGCACGGAGGATGCAAGGATGACATGGAGCTTTACGTCTCTGGGCTGTTGGAGAAGAAGCTCTGGGCTTTGAAAAGTAAGTTTTTTCATAGATTTCTTATGTTCCTATTAAGGCCAATTTCTGCAGTAACAAAAATTCTAGTACAAACTTGTGATAGTTAATTAACTTTACAGTCGCTCTTTAAATGAGTTATAACAATAACCACAAAACGACGAACTCTCTGAGATATCGTCTTGTTTTGTTTATCTATCATGGATACCTCATATTTTTCCTTTATTTGGCGGCTAAAGCAACAACTTTAGTTTTAATTCGCAACAACTATTTGCTTCGATACAAATACAGAGATATATATTTTTTTAACGAATTTCCAAAAGTCATCGAGCAGAAGTTGTGGCATTAAGCCTACCTGTAAGCTCTTAAAAGGCTTTACACGAATTTAGTGAAAACCCTATACAACATGAAAATTCTGCTACCAAAAAGCTCAGTGGTTCTACTAACTGAAAACAAGCAAGAAACATCTACCTATCATGGATATATTTCGTATTCAAAAAAGCAGAAATAACACTCGGACCCAGTGTTTAAGCACTTTAAGCCCCGGTTTCTGAAAATCGGATCCTAGAACCAGAACAGAAGAAGTGGTGTTAAACTTTATTTGAGTTTATACTTAAGGAGTGATCACACCTAGCTGAATTCAAAGACTAATTCGGCATACATTGCTAGGAGGTTTGGTTATGGTAATTGCAATATCCTTACTACAACGAGCAATGTATGCCAAATTAGTCTTGGAATTCAGCCAGGTGTGATCACTCCTTTACTTACTTTCGCTGGCTCCCAAAAGACCCAAAGAGGATCTTGGCCTCCGACACCAAAAGCCGCCAGTCGTCCCTTTTTTGCACCTCCTCACGCCAATCGGGTCTTTGGAGGGCGCTCAGGTCCTTCTGCACTTTGAGTTTATAGCATAATACGATTATCAAGTTTTGTAAGAAAAGCAAGTTATACATTTTTGATAGAGCTCATAATTTTAGTATGTTACTCAGACCATGAACTGAAGCAGAACGAGTTTTTCCGAGGGACATTGATCGACATACGAAAAAAAATTCCATAGAAATTCCATCAGCTTATTAAATAATTATAAATTAATACGTCTCTCTCTTCCCTTCATTATCGTTTTGACGAAAAGCCCGCAAAAGTTTCATATTTCCCCACATAAGGGTAATTAAAAACAATAATAATAGTCGATTACTGATTGTTTGACGTGACGTTTTTGGCAAGCGTTTTTAATTTGGAGTCCGTTCCGAATCGGGTAAAAATTACCCGGACAGCAGCGTTATATGACGTCCATATCGGTGTGGTCGAGACAGAATGCTGCCAAAGGGTAATTATTACCGGAACTCACTCTTGGTAGGTAAACTTTCATTTTACCACGATTGCCCCCCAGTCTATTGTCTGACTAAGTGACACGCTAAACGTGCACAATTTCAGTAGGACCTTATATTAACTTAGTAGGTTTTGTAGTAAATCGTTAATACAACTTTCTTAAACTAATTATGCTCTGTTTAACATTGTAATGTTGAAATCTGGCTGAGGTTTATATGTATAAACCGAGTTCCTTATTTCGCTTCACAATCTGATTGTAAACACGTTCACTTTCGTTGGCTAATATCCAACGTATCCAACTAAGATCACTAACTACAGTATCACAACAGTATATAAAGCGGGTATATGGAATACAGGTGTTCTACTGCAAGCTTTAGGTAGATAGCAAAAACGATACAATAATATTGATGCACACAACCAAGGAGTGAAACTCCTTGCCAATCTATTCCCCGAACAATATAATCTGGATCTTTTGAAGGCAAGGTGAACAGGCATTATCTAGGTAAGCATGCTACATCTGCGATCCCTACTCCCTACATCATCGGGAAAAATGCTAAAATAACCTATTTCGCATAAAAAAGAATGTAAACATTCAAGTTCAAAACTATGAAATTCAATATATTAAAATGAATCCTCGATCTAAAATATTAATTTAATTTTGAATAAAAAAATGTTTCTTTGTGTTCTTCTTTAATGGTCAGACAAGAGTGTTGCTGTATTTTTATTGACCTAATTTCGTTGATTTATTTAAACTTGAACAAAATGTATCATGACCAACAAAAATACAATAGTACTTTGTATATCTAGGGCGGAAAGTAAGCAATTTCGACAGACGGACATTCAAAGCACGCTCGTGCGTCAGCGAGTAACTCGTGAGCGACTAACTCGCTCAGGCTCGTGCTTTGAATGTCCCCACTGTCGAAATTGCACTTCTGCCCGTGCAACACACAAGGTTTACATTACATCTCTTTCTTAAATAAAGTGTATTGACTGGTGCCCACCCGTGTATCTGTTAAGTAAGTTATGTGCGTTTGTCAAAATTGGTTAGATTTATTTAACCGTGTGGTGCCGGCAAAGTATATTACCAACCCATCTCTACCCATGGGTGTCGTAAGAGACGACTAAGGATTCATGTACCAGAGGATGGGCAGCAACAGCTTTCTGTGTATCATACGTAACACCTTACATATAACTGCTGTCACCAACCAGAGCGGTCGCCAGCCGCAACTCTTTTGAACATGGTGACTATAGTAGTTCCCTACAAAGTACCACGCGTTATCGCTGTATTCTGGAGCGAGTTCGCTGTCCTGTTGTGGACTACTATTATATATTATGTTGTTACATGGGATTTTATGATGATGATTTAACCTGAAGAACTTCTAGCTCTTTACTTCCGGAGCGTGTGCAGAAATTATACGGTAACTTATTTGAGTGCACGCATGTAAATAAATTATAATAAGGTTTGTTCAACATTAGTTGCGCAATGACTGCAGAAACAGCCTTAATGAATTAGCCGCATTATGCAAACATTCTCTTAGCACAATTGCTTTCTTCCACTTACGTTTAATGCTCTTTACTCATTGTTTAAAGCACTGCCATTCATTTAACGGCTCTTTAGCGTTGGTACTGTAAAAGTGGTTAAGGTACCTCCAAACCGGTGATAATTGGTCTTGTTGGTCAGTCTGTTAAATATTTTTTTATCACATCTATTCGAAATGATATAGTTTTTTACGTTAACAGGGACTAAACTCGCGTTTTAAACCCTAAGGGAATCTCGCTGCGCTCAGGATTTAAAAAATGCTGTCGCCCTTAGAATAGTTCTTTGCTTCCTTGGTAAACAATCTAAGATTTTACACTCAGTAAGGATTCAGAATAATTTTAGTATAGAAACCTATTTACAATGGCTTAGAACTTCGAAAATTGATTTAAAAATATTTCAGTACATTGAATATTATAAACATACGAAATTAACAAATATTTCTTCCATTTTTTTTTCTTTTTTTTTATATTAGATAGATTTCTTTAAATTGTGTAGCTGTTTACGTTATATTAGACTTACCTTTTAATATTTTATTTTGGGAGCGATCGTGGTAATTGAACGATATTACCAAAACAAAAACCTTTTCCTATAACGTTACGTTAAGCCTTAATTAAGCGTTATAGGCAAACGATTTCGTTTTTTTAATACTATCGTTAAAATTTCCAACATCTCCCCCCAGGTTTCTCAAGTCACTCGCTGAAATTCAAGAATTGATAACCCTGTATTAAACTAATTCGTGAAGATATTTAATGAAAGTAAATGGAAACGTTGGAAGGGGAAGACCTCGGCGAACGTTCCAGGACCAAATTCAGGACGTTGTCCCATAAAAAAGGTTGGGTTAAAAATGCCCTAAACCGACGAGGGTCGATGATAGTAGGGGAAGCGAGGGGAGTATGTCAAGATCGTAGCAGATGGAGGGCTGTGGTCTCTGCCTACCCCACAGGGAAAGATGCGTGATGTTATGTATGTATGCAATCTCAATCATATATATTTAAAATCATAAACCATAAAGACCCAAATTTTGCATGTAAACAAACTTGCTGGTGGCCTGGTTTTGGGATTATGCAACTCGGAAATGGACTGCGTTTTTACTCTTATTATTGTTACAACGCCTCTTAACCGTGTTTCTTCGTGATGAGATGTTTTTTTCGTTTATTTACGACTGGGTTTAGACAAGTACTTTCGCGGCCATTCCCACCTGAACATCACTGAGCTCTATTTGCTTGCATCCAAAAAATAAAAGCGCTTAGCATCGTCCTAAAAATTAATAAACATTGTTCACGTACAGTCAACACACATCAAACCTGACTTTGTACCATTCTTATTACAATAGCCGTATTAGATTATTAACCTAACCTTCAAAATTGAAATTTTCTATTATTTTTTACTGTCTGGGCTTGTGTGGGCTTACTCTTGACCTCGATGTAGTCTTGAGGACAGAGATCACGTCGACGATGGGACGAGCTTACCCAAAAGAAGCCTATTCACTCGCGACTTGAATAGATTCGGTTTATATGAACTCAGGAACACAGATGCAGGTAGAGAATTCCATGAATTGAGAATGAGATGAATGAGATCACGTCGACGATGGGACGAGCTTACCCAAAAGAAGCCTATTCACTCGCGACTTGAATAGATTCGGTTTATATGAACTCAGGAACACAGATGCAGGTAGAGAATTCCATGAATTGAGAATGAGATGAATGAGATCACGTCGACGATGGGACGAGCTTACCCAAAAGAAGCCTATTCACTCGCGACTTGAATAGATTCGGTTTATATGAACTCAGGAACACAGATGCAGGTAGAGAATTGAAAATTTCAATTTTGAAGGTTAGGTTAATAATCTAATACGGCTATTGTAATAAGAATGGTACAAAGTCAGGTTTGATGTGTGTTGACTGTACGTGAACAATGTTTATTAATTTTTAGGACGATGCTAAGCGCTTTTATTTTTTGGATGCAAGCAAAAATGAGCTAAAGAATGCTTTAGCCGGGCGCATAATAAAAGATGTTTCAAAGAGCTTTGTGCGAATGTGTGGAATAACAACCAAGTGTGGGTGGTAACCTGCATTTCTACAAAAAAAAAATTCTTTACACATTTTGAGCGTTTATTAAAATAGCGTGTTTCAGAAACTATACAGTGCCATCTGTTAGTTGGTTTTGGTAAAGATAATACAGAGCGAACGTACTGTGATAAAATTGAATTTTTTTAAAATGGAAAACTTCTTGTCATTATTACGCTTACTACTTTGGACAACTCTTTTGGTTTGGCAGAAAGCATCTTCAAAATTAAAGCTCATTTAAAAAGATGTCAAAAATAACATTACAGGAGCTTTAAATTTAAAGACGCTTTGTGAAACTGAAGGTTAGCTGATAACATCCCACTCAATAATCTGAACAGATAGACATAACTAAGAATGCGGTAGAGCCTCATCTGGGCAGACTATAGGTAGGTATATTTGCCAAGCCTGATCCAATATTTGCCTCCTCTATACCGGAATCAAAGCATAGTGTTGTTGACCATTGAGTATACGAGACAGATTGCCTTGCTATCCAAGGATGAGCGCAAGCTGAGACGGAGGACGGAGATTTCGCAAAGTACGGCAGAAAGCGTCTTCGCTCTCGCTATATAAGAGTTAAAGTTGTATAGATTCCGTCTAGATATTTGTATGACTTACAATTTTATGACTTACTTGTCAAATTCATTACTGTACTTTATAAAATTTATTTATGTACCCAATCTAATAATTGATAACCTTACTTATGTTTTGGTGTTACTGTTAATAAGTAATAATATATACATAGTCTGTATGAGGTAATGAAGTCGACTTTGCCTAGTCGTGCAGTCTGCGTCTCAGCATTCGCCCAGCCTAAGGATTGTGCGAAGAACTGGTAATTACATGTTAATAATTAGTTAGCAAAGTTATTTATTATAATACATAGACACAGTTAATAGGCCGAGCCATTAGTATACGCCATGCTTTAGAAGAGTTTATTGAATTATATTTGGAGATTAAGATGCAGCATCCTTTCATCTTCGACGCAACGAGACACGTATCGCGATAAGTTAGTATGATTAACTAGGTATTCAATGTCTGTGATAATGTTGAATGATTTTCATTCTGAAATATAATATACAATAATTAATGTGATATGAATATGATGTGTGTAAGTGTGTGTGGTGTGAGTTTGTGTGTGTGTTTGTGTGTTCTTTGTGCATCGGAATAAGTGATTTTGATTCGATAAATAATTTTGAAAGTATACCTATTAATTATGCTAAAATAGCTATAGATAGACAGATGATATTATTATGTTTACATGCTTCATAACTTGTAATGCCCTTACAGGGTACTGTAGGTACGTATTGAACTGCTGCTATGTATAAATAAGAACATGGAAAAAAATAACAAGGAAATAGAGCCACTACGTAGAGTTAATATTACTTTATCTTTATCACGGCTTAACTTACCTCAAAATTCTTGTATTTAAAGTATTTTAAAGTCACAAGTTTGTTACTGCACAATATAACGTGTGACGAAAACAAAATAATATATAGTAATTTCAAAAACTTTTAACGGTCCTCACTATCTCCCCACATTTTGCACAATAGCACAATTAAAGTAAAATAGAAATTCACAATACTTAAGGGGCTGATAAGAGCTAAATACGCTTCACTTGAGAAGTTTTTTTAAGAAAAGAATATATGGCCGTGAAAAACCATTATGTGATAATGTGGAAGGCCGAGACGGAAATGGTATGATGACATAAGGGACTGGACCGGATTACACTACCACGAGTTGAAGAGGGTGGCGGAACGCCGCGACGAATACCGATTGCTGACCTCCAAACTTCATTTCGAAGACTGACTCTGAAACACGATTAAATATATTTTATAGGCCATAAAAAATCCAAAGTTGTCTCTGCTTTTTGCTTTTAAACCTTTTTTCTTAAGTACCCATTAATCTATGAAACTTTTACACATTATTCAATATACCTATTATGCATTATCATACTTATAGCTGTTTTATAATTAATATTATGGGTACAGATTTTAGAAAGAGAGGTAATTCAGCTCTTATCACCCCCTTAAGCCGCTATCTTACCTTCCTCAATTAAGAAACTAATTCGTCATATATTGCCCATTGAAGTAAGGATATTGGAATTAACAGAACCAAGCCTCCGAGCAATGTATGCCGAACTAGTCTTTAAATTCAGGAAGGCGTGATTGCGGTGAATAACATAATGCAATGCAATACATATCGTATTGCATTATGTTATTCAGAACTCAAATATTGTGTGTGTCCACTCCAGTCACTTCGCCATAACTTACGGCGGACGACCTTCAGACGTTTTCTACCAACATGATGCAACGTTTCTCAATACATTGCATCTTCTTTCCTAAGCTTGCGCATGAGCAGGTTATGTAAGACGGTCCAGCTGATTTGTTAGTTTTTAACTTTTTAAACCCCTCCACTGTTACAATACAATGCAAATATACTTTATTGCACACCACAGGATATAAATTTACAAAAAAAAATGACGTCACAAAAATTTACAAAAGGCGGTCTAACTGCTAGGATAGCAATCTCTACCAGGCAACCTTTGAGGTGTTGAAATCAGTGTAGTGCAGAAAGAGCGACGCAGGTTGGTGGCTATTGAAGGACCTTAAATTTATGAGCACAGCCACGGTATTGAATTTCCAGATTGTGTCTGTATTTCCGAGTGCATACGAACTGAACTGAATCTCTTCAATTTGCGAGTGAATTGGCTTCTTCTGGGTGAGCTCCTTCCATCATTGACGAAGGCTGTATATTGAAGTCAGGGCAGGGAAAATAGTGTATACCACCAGCGAAAGAAATATCTTTCCTTTAAGTGTAACAACACACAAATTCCGACACGAAAAGTTCCGTGACCGAAAAACTGTCAATTACCAGCGGAAATTCCGCCATGTGTCATAGGTAACCTAAAAAGCGTTGCGAGCGTAAGGAGCGGAACTCTCCGCGTGTCGGAAAGATCCGCAGGTATATCGCTACAGTAAATCTCCAGGACATAATACATGCGATCTGTAGAAGGCCGCCGACAGAAGGTTACTGCTACTGTCTACCTTTAACCTTAGGCTTTCTAGCCGGCTCGGAATACCTCTACGGGAAATAGTTGAGGTGACATCTAAGCCATTGCCACACAGATCGGCAACAAATGGTAGCTGCCACAAATTCATAATTACTCTTGGGGGGGGAGAAATAGGCACCTCGCAATGAGAACTGATTGAACTAAAGGTTCTAGAGTGGTGACGACGAACCAGAAGATGTACCGTGGGCCATAGGCCCCCCACAAGGTGGACCGACGATCTAGTCAAGGTCGTGGGAAGACTCTAGATGCAAGCGGATTATGGAGATCTTTAGGGGAGTTCTGTGTCCAGCAGTAGGCGTCTTTCGGCTGATATGATGAGGGTCAATTAACCGGTGCTTTTGACACAAGCTCCATTACTTGAAGATTTACATATAAGCAATTATTTTCTTATGTAACAGTGACCCGTCTGTCAGCCAGTAGATAAATTAGCTCGAGTAATGCTGCTAAGAGTTTGGCATACTTTAACCCGGTTGCTAGTAAGTTTGTTCATAAACTTGCGAAATTGCAATCGGTGAGGAAAGTCCAACTTTCAAACGCTGCGTTTAAGTTTGCAGCTTGCTCTGTTTGTGGCGAAACAGGGGCACAAAGATATATACCTTAAATAATGTGCAATAGATGCTTTCTGCCACTCCTTGTTTTAGTTGCTTAAGTGCGAGTACTATGGGCTTTCATTATCACTTCTTGTATTTTAGAAAAGGTTTTCGAAATATGATACTTGGCTATGGTGCCAATTTAAGAAAAAAGCACACTTTTTGAAAGTTTTTAAAAATTCAACCGAATCCAATCAAGGTGAAAATGGCGCGATGAACTTAAAGCATGATAGGAATCGTAAGTTGATCAATTTCCTAGTAAGTTGATCAACTTTCGCAAAAATCATAAACGGCAGTTGATTATTATTATTTAATGTATTATTTTACGTACTGATTTCAGGTAATTGATCAATTTACGGAGTATTTACACGAGGGGTAGGCACTATGATTGGATTGTTAACTCTACGTAAAAAACTCTTGCCACCAATACCATCGACCAATCAGAGAACAGTGTATTATTTTACTGGGGTTAGTTTAACGTTAAATTTCGAAAATACGTGTGGTATAATCGTTGATTTATCAACTCACCGTCGGACAGCGTAAGCTGAATTGATTGCGTTAAATAATACATTTCAACTGCCATATGATTTTTGGAAAGTTGATCAACTGATTAAGAAATTGATCAACTTACGATTATGTTTAGTTTAGAATAAAAGACTGTGACGATTAAGAGATTTCTAACCAGAGGAGAAGAGTGTCCTTCTGCGAATATGTTTACGGTCCGTCATGATGGTAGGCACGGCAGCAAGCACGTATTAACAAAACCAGTATAAGCTGAACCACCGCTACGCTACGAACGCCCGAAACCAGAGATCTGTTCAAGGTCAAAGTGTTTCCACCGACGTGCAGCCATGTGTACACGGGTACCTTCATAATGTACCACACTTGCTCTAGGGAAGAACCTAGTTCTTACGATAGTAAACACGTCGAACTGTCGTCGGTGTCAGTTTATCGCGCTACGGGGCAAGTCGGCCCAATGAATAGCAAAGCTTTATGTCTACCTATAGTTTATCATAATTCAACAGTAAGGTACTTAGTTGTGGTTTACCCAATGGTACTCGTATAAAGTCTGGTTTTAGTTTGTAAATTATTACAATTTCATATTGCTCTGTGGGTGGAATTACGAACTGAGAAAGTTGAATTATGTAGAGTGCGGTAACAATCATTTGTTGCTAATCTAGGACAATCGACCAAAATTTTAGGAACACAAGAGCGCTCGTTGGCGGGAACACTGATACCGAGCGGGTCTGTGGTTTCGGGCAATTGTAGCCTAGCGCTGGTTCGGCTTATACTGGTTTTATTCCCACTTACGTGCCGTACGTACCGTACGTACTACCTACTAAAAATTGTTACAAACTAACTATTAGCACATAAAAATATGTAATTTACCGTAAAACCCGCGAGAATTAGATGTTATAGTTTTCAAATGCAGCTAGTAAGGCTGGTATTACAATCAGTGCTAACAACTTCTTTTTCATTCACTTCATAGACATCAGCATCTCCGTTCATTTGGCTGCAAATCTTTTCGTCTGAGAATGGCACAGATTTAGATTTAGGAATATCTAGACATTTGCAAATATTCTCTTCATAATCGTATAATAAGAAATTTCCTTCATTGCAGTCATCTTCTTCGCAAGTGTCCAAATCTATACACGTTCTAAGTAACTTTCTTCTTGAAGAAACTAAAAGTTTGAAGTCATAAAAACCTCTGTGATAATTGGTATAGTTAAATACTACCGTGGTGGTATCAAACGTCGTTAGGCAGAGCGAAAGCTTTTTTTGTAAAAACTACAATTTCCCGCAGTAGGTAATATTATTTATCTACAAAGCGTTTTTTGTTGTTTCATACTTATCTTATCTTCTCATGTTACTTTCTTTCTCTCTAAACAAATATTCTCTCCATGACAATTCACATTCTCATTAAGTCATCGCAGTATTTCCCATTGAAGCAGGAAGCTTATTGCAATCTGCACCTTTCATCGTACGGAACTGCGTTTGCGCAGATCTGTTGCGCAGCGATCTTGGTGAGATGCGGAACAATCGATGTTGCCAGAGAAGTTGAAGGTGTTTAATTTGATATAGGTACTTCCATTTCATTGCTGTAAAAGAGGCTTTTAAAAATCTTTAGATACGATTATGGGTATGTAGATATGAAACCCATACTATTATTTACAAATTTTATTTACAATACAATGTACACGTAACATTGAAGAGGTATTTACATTTACTTAGCACATTTAATAAAGTCCATTTACATTGGAGAAATTTCTAGCGTTGTGAAAAATCTGTCTTTTATTTGACAGCTTGAAAAAACAAAACAGCGCGCGACAGAGTTTGAACCAAGGAGTTCAGTCACGCGCCACACGATGAATTCCCATATGAGGAAAATATTTTTTGCAACGAAAATTTGGAAATTAACGATATTGGTAACAATTTTTTATTTATCCATATCTGTGATCCATATATGCACAGAAATCTGTCCAAAAGAGATTCCTAAACAAAAAATTAGCCGAATATTCTCTTTATATACACACTGTGCGACTCTTTGGACCTTTTGGTTCTACGCTTTCTCAGATAAGTGCAACGTAAAGTCAAACGTGTCAAACTTGACGTGCTCTTGACTGTACCTGAATAGGGCTATTCACGGTAAACTTACAGCCAACCTAGCAACCAGGGACTTTTTGTTATTTGCATTGTCTCTTATACAAAATGTTCTCGCTGATTTGTATACAGGGTGTAACAAAAAGGGTATACCAACCCTGAAGGATGTGAATCTGTCCATGAAACTGAACAACTTTCCCTAACAAAATATAGGTCGAAATATGAAAAAAAAATTGAATTCCCATAGAAACTGAATCAGCTGATAACAAATTTTGTATGGCATGTCAAAATTTCTTTTTCGTATTTCGACCTATGTTCTTCGGGGAAATTTATTCAGTGTCATGCAGAATCCCATAATTCTGGGTTGATGTACCCTTTCTGTTACACCTAGTCTGCGTAAATAGCTTACTGAACATTTACAAATACCTGGCTTAATTTGTTCTCGCAATTCAAAACGCAACGCAAGCTACAAAATTAAGAAGAATTTGGTCACATCCTGAGTAAATTTTTAGACCATGACCAATTTAAATTAAATTAAATTACATATTCCAAAGTAGAAAACAATCTGGCAACACTGAGCATAATATTCTTGGAGCCAGCCAATTCGCAAGGTTGCCTGCTCGAGCACTTTCGCTTAACGAGTTTAGTTCTTGTCAGCTGGTTTTTGGCATTTTGACATGTACACGAGCGTTTCGTAATAGCCTCAATGACTACCACATAATTGATATAATTAACTGGTTTCATAATTTATTAGGTACACCCAACAGCACGTCAGTAGACACATTTTGGACTTTATGGCATGGTGTTAAAGTTGAAAATCTATCCACTGACGTGCTGTTGACACACGAAGGTTTATGATACGAGTAACTGCGTCAGAGTTTTCAAGTAGCATTGAAGACGTTCACTGGCTAGATCATTGACGTAAGAAAAGCGCTGCGCTTCGTAGTTTCCAAAATCTTTGGGCTAGATGAGGTTTTTGTTCTGAGGGCTAGATAGATAAGTAACTAGGGGCGCGTTCCAAATCAGGTAGAAATTACCCTCACAGCAGGATAGCTTTATATGACTTGATTGATATGACGTCCGTATGAGTAGTCGAGACAGACTGCTATCATAGGGCAATTATTAACCGTTTTGGAACCCAGCCTAGGTAAATATAACATTACTAACAGATTTTACATAACAATCCGTCGAGGAAATAGGGTCAAAAATAAGATAAGGATTTTCGTATCCTTTCTTGTTTTAGTATGGAGCCAGCGAGTAGTATCCCATCTCTACCCGAGGGGAGGGTCGTAAAAGGCAACTAAGGAATTTTGAACCAGTAGAAGCAGCGTCCGTCTGCGTATCGTGCAGTCAAGGACAGGTCAAGCTTGACACTCGCAGTGCGACTCTAGCCCGTACGCCTATTGAAATAAGAACGGTACAAAGTTCAATGTGTCAAGCTTGATGTGCTCTTTTTGTGGAATCTGAGGTGTTTTAAGTAGTGAAATTAAGTATACAGAAAGGTATTCGTAATTGCTATCATATGCCCAACCTAAATTTTTTTTTTACTACTTAGTTTTTACAAAAAGTATCGTTCTTATTTTAATGGACGTACGGGCTAGAGTCGCAACGCGTGTGTCAAGCTTGATCTGTAGTTGACTGTACATAAGCATGAGGATTTCTAAGTTACCGAGCGTATGACATGCGTGCTCGTTTTATGGTGGCTATTTGAACAATCAATTTACACAATCCTTAGAAAACTACTGGTTGGTCCTCGACTACTTATTCTGCAAGCCATAAAATAAGGTGATAAGTCAAGTAAAGTCTTTACCGTGGTTTTATATCGTCACATGCCCTTAAGTGGAAAAGTTATAAAGTTGGTTCTTGGGTAAACGTTAATGTAAATGATTTTTGTTTTAACACTTCCTGTGTTCGGATAAATCTACAAAGTAGAAAATCGCAAAATTTCACAACCACAGGCAAGATTCGAACCTGCGTCTTCTGCGTAAGTACCGCAGGCGCTTTACCAACTAGGCTACTGTGGTCCTGTCCTGTGGTTTTTCTACTTTGTAAACGTTAATGTCATGATGGGAATTAAGTAATTGTTTGGAACGAAGTTCTTTGATTATATTTGTTTTAAGTATTACCTATAAAGTTTAAGCTTTTTTAAGATTCCGTACCAAAATGGTATAAACGGACCCCTTATGGTGCGTCCCATGGCTGTCACACCTGCATATCTCAGCAACCACTCATGCTATCGAATTTAAATTTGGAATAGTTTTAAAATATGACTGCCCAATTTTATTTCAAACGAAAGAATTATAAAAATATTGTTGTTATTATTATAAAGGCGGGCAAAATTTTAAATTATCGCTACTATGTCGAGTGGGGTATCATATGAAAGGTCTTTACTTGTATATCCAAAAAAAGATTTTAATTTTTTTTACAATAATTTGTTTTCAAGTTATAATTACACAATTTGATATCGCTATAAAAGTTAAAACATCAAAATGCTGTTTACTTGGTATTATGAACTTTTACTACGGCGAACTTGAACTTGAGAGTTGTTCAAATTCGAAATTCGCCAAAAAAACATTACAAACAAATTTAGTTCTGCGGTCCTAAAATGGACTTTATTGCTTACAAAAATACTAAAGGTACATGGGAACTCTAATACGAGTCGGACTCGCACTTGACCGGTTTTTTTAAACAAGTTACATCTACTAAAACTCATAATGTATTATTATGTTTTAATTTTTTTCAAGGTTTAAAATGTGTGTTTTGCAATCAGTACAAATATGCAATTTGTGTAACTGGATTTAAAACATTATGCAATTATTTAAAAAAAATATTGACTTTACAGATATTTTTCAAGTTAAATACCTATTCACCTAACTATGTTGTTACATTATTATACTTTACCTTCAACCATAGCCGCCTATTTTTAAGAAAAACAAAAACTACTTCGGGCAATTGGCCCAAATTGATAGAACTATGTCTTGAATACAAGCCAAAGCTCTAGCAGTCTACGATTTTAAGCTGGTTTTTCCGCTAATGATTGTGGATTTCCTTATTTCAAAAACCCTGACTTTGAGAGCGTCCATAGAACCTTATCCGGACCGATTAGAGCAAAATGACCAATAGTCTTGGCGTCAGTAGAAGAATTTGCTGATAGTCGAAAGAGTAAAATGATGGACATGGGCTTGAGTACTTATTATTTTAAGGTCGATCCCGCACAGATCGAGCACAAGTATTGCTGAGGCGCACATGGATGACTTTTATGCCATAATGAGGAAACGGTGCGCCTCCATGTTAACCAGGCTCCGTGCCAGCTCTAGCAGCCAGGAGGCTAAGGCTAAGGCTAAGGTGTTCGCTGACAGGTGGGACTCCCCTCTGCTGCGTCACTGGGTGAGCCTCCTCATACACCAAACATTTTAGTGTATGTTTTTACTAACCATAATATAAGTTTATTGTTACTAACACTGTATGGATTTATATCTGAAATAAATTATTTGAATTGCTCTTCATGATGTCTGGCGACTTAACAGGGACTCCTTCAATCGTCTTTGTCCTGGTTGTGGAAGGCTTGGATGTGGAAGATGAAGATGCGGTCACACGAAACGCAGTGGAGTTGTCCAGAATTTTATGTGTAGGGCTTAGGAGTTCGGATTTCGCATTTAGCGTCTAGGTCTTCCAGACGTATCAAACTGTTCGACGCAGTAGAGCGCCAAGCAACACAGATCTGGGCAACTACTATGCGTTTCAATTTAAATGAGAAGAGTAGAGTCCAAACAACTTCACAGTGGTTCCAGAGGTTGTGCAAAACTAAATCGAAACAGCTGCCGTACTCCCGTCCTTTGACAAAGAAATTCCCATACAAAGTAAATTTCCGAACGTAATTGTTGTTGTCAATCGGATAATATCGGAGCTCCGATAGAACTTCGGAGTACGCACCCCAAAGATTTTGGAAACTACGCCAGGGGGCGTTTAGTTTTTCTTACGTCAACGACGCACCCTGAATGAAGTTAGTTTGACAGCTGCTACTTCATTTGATTGCGTCAGTCATATTCTCATTTGAAACACATAGATATACCTAGTTATATCCCTTCGAACTAACGAGTGACCTTGAGCATTCTTTTTAGGTCCATTGTCAGAGACATCTCAGTGCCATATATCATCCATCATTGACAAAGTTGGTATGGTTTTGTAAGACGCAAAGCACATGAGCGCATTTTGTAACTTAAAAATATATGTTCATTATCGTTACAACAAACATAGCGTGTATAAAAATAGGCCAACGCTTCTATTGCAGGAGGCTTATAGAGTTTACCTCATTATGCTTCGCGCATTACATTATGTCAGAGCAAGTAATATTTCACCACGTTTTAATGATATTACTTGATACAAAGTTGACTGATACTAATAAAAAGAGGTTGTTAAGTATTACACACTGGCTTAGCCTACTGTCGATGAATAACATCATTCCATAATACTTCCATTAAAAAAAAATCTTATAAACTTCTTGTTGTGTTACAGACCTAACTTTCAACTAATCGAAAGAATAATAAATATTAGGGACGTTAGGTTGTTTATTTAGTTACAAAAGTAGAACGCGTATAAAACGAGACTAGCAGGCGGTTGAAATATCAAGGATTTTGCGGCGAAAATTTATCTGCAAAAATTGTTTTTTAGAGTAAGAGTGAAAGCACCGATACGAGTGACTTATGAACTTATGTTTAAAAACAGTTCTGACAAACTCTATAAAACATAAAACATGTGTTTTTTTTAAAATTAATTAGATTGAGTTTATCAAGCCTAAAATAAATTTATTGTCTAGTCCGAATTATTTTTATTGTCAATTGGCTTACTTTTCACGAAGATCAAACTCTGAGGACAAGATGAGGTCAACGATGTAAAGAGCTTGGCCAGAAGAAGCCTATTCACTCGCGAGAATTACGTTGAATCGAAACTGCCCTAAGTTACCTAATAACAAACCGTGTCGGCTTTTTATGACTCAGCCATAACATAACATTAGTCTTCTTGGCCACACCAACTTGATAACTAATCACCGCTTAGGTGAGAGACAGTTTCTACACGGTTGCATCAAAGGTAGGATGATTACTTGAGGTGGTTTGGGTTGAGTGGGTTGAGTCATGATTACTCTGTGGTTGCAAGTCAAATTGCCATCCATGGTGCATGAATGGCTTTTAATATGATTGGACCTACCTACGTGTGATTTATCGTATTGAGAAATATAAATAAGTAATATATCATTTCTGTGCTTTGGAATTACGTGGTGTGTGTGTAAATAGTCCATCAATGATCGCCTTTTTAGGGTTCCGTAGTCAACAAGCAACCCTTTAGTTACGTAATGTCTGTCTGTCGGTCTGTCTGTTTGTCTGTCTGCGGCTTAGTCTGTGACCCTTAGTACTAGAAATCTGTAATTTAGTATGGATATACATATAAGTTACGCCGATAAAGTTGTATAAACAAATCTTAATTTATTTTTTTGTAAAATGCAGATGAAACATTTTTTTACTTTCGAGCGGAGCGAGAAAGGTATTGTATTCGTGAAAAAAAAAGTTTTTCTAATTTTCTCAAAAATGTGTTCTATATCACTTATACATCATAAAAAACAAGTCTCCCAAAAATGTCCGTCCGTCGGTCGGTCGGTCCGTCGGTCCGTCGGTCGGTCGGTCCGTCGGTCGGTCTGTCCTTCACGCTTTGGCCTAGCGGCTAAACGAATGGTCCGATTGACACCATATTTGGAATTTAGGAGTCGATGGATTTTTGCAAATCCATCGAAGGGTTCTAAGTGGTTTCTGTCTGGCTCTCATTTTGAGGGTAGCTGTCATACAACGAAAATGATAAATTGTAATTTTCTCAAAAACGGCTCATAGAATCTTGATGAAACTTTGCATGACCAAGCATCTCCATGTAAGATATCTTGCGCCAGTATCAAATGATCTGTGTAATTTCATATAAGGGGTGTTCCTGTATCACCAAATCGTAAATATGTGATTTACCCAAAATTGGTTCCATTGAGTTTATTAAAATTTTCTATAATATTACTCCTGGATTGGTTTTCTACCTGACTGGATATTCTTTATGATTTTTGAATAAAATTTAGTTCACAGGGTGTACCAAAAACTGAAAGAGCTTGCTCAGTCGACTAAACTGAACAATAATCCATAATGTGTTGGGAAATTTAAAAAATCTCCATGCAAGTATCCTACGGTAGTATCCATTGATCTTTGAAAATTCATATAAAGGGTGTTCCAGTACTACCAAAAGTTAAACATGTGATTTACTCGAAATCGTTTGATGTTTGTTTGTTTTAATGTTTGACAATTTGAATTCTGAATTGATCTGTATATTTCATTCGAACATTTTTTTGAAAAAACGTAAATAAAAGTTTGTATTTCCATACTATGTGTATGGCATTACAAATTTAAGTTTGCGGTTGATATTTTTTCCTTGAGTATTGCGAGAAAGTAAGTGCAGTGCTGCTGTACCATTTATTTGACAACCCCATAGTGTGGGGTGTCGTTAGATAGGTCTTTAAAAAAGTATTGTGTGTTTGTAAATACTACTTTTCGATTCAGGGATCCGTTGGCGAAACATTTAGCATGCATTTTATATAAATAAAATATCCTCATTCATGTAATAAATGAACAATTAAGTAACACAATTTTTCGAGTAACTATGAAATTAAAAAATATATAAGCCAGCGAAGATTTGTTTCTGTCTCTTTCTAGCAAAACGAAATTTAACACGGAATTTATAGGGCCGTAGTGAACTGTGACGTCACTATTAATGCCGAATCTCTCTGTCTAATAGGCGCGTAATTAATACTTTTAAATGCTTATATCGGCCGTATTTCTAAGCTGATTAAAATTTTAATTTCACTTTTTGTTATCTCTACTACGGTATTTTAATATTTTGTTAATAAATGCGACAAAAAAAAATATGCATGTTCCCTATTGTAAGAGTCACCCTCGCCAGCTAAACGGTGGTTACCGAAAATGTGGAAAATTTTACATTAGTAGCATATATGATGAAATTAAAAGGAAAACTATCACAGCTAAGTAGGCTGTACCTATTAAGGAGTAATAGTAAAAAAAACTGAAAATAATGGAAATATAAATAGCAATCAAGCGCTAGGTTTTGCTGGTCGTTAGGACGGAAAAAGTTTATGAAAAAATCGAAATCTGCTTAAGAATAATAATTCCTAAAGTGAAGTCGGAACCCTACATTACGCGTGGACCGACTTGCACTTGGCCGGTTTTCGTCTTAGAAATAACTTTAATGAAAAACACGCTTTTCAGTACTTTACTTCTTTTTAAAGACATCTGTCATTCCCTGTTCTTTTTTACAGGTTCTCATTCTTGTAAGTTAGCTACAGCTACAGCATCAGCCTTTTAAGATAAAAAAAATATATAAAATAAAAAGTTATTTATTTCTTACTATCAAGTAACAGTAAGATTGAGGTCCTCCCAGGTGGTTGGGAGAGTCTCGCATCTTCCCCCATTTTACATATCAGGAAGAAAGTTGGTAAATGTAGATAGATGCATGATAAGTGGGTGGATGGACGGACAGCATCGTCTTTTTGAATATCGTAGTCTATCGTACTGTCAAACCGTCAGTGGAATCTCTTTGAACACTATTACCATGCCATAGAGTCGAAAAAGTTTCTACTACGCTAAACTGCGGTTTCTAACCCTGCCGCGCCGCGCGTACGCATCAATAATTCCATTCTATCGCTCCTAGCCAAGGAAGCTTGATCTCTAACTTAACCCGTCGGGGTGAAGGCACGAGGTACGGTACGCCCTTGCGCGTTGGACCTGATCGAGGTTACCTAATAGCAAACTGTGGTACAGGTACTGGAGACCGGTATGGTGCCTTACTAGGTATGGCGCTAGCACGGAAGGACAAGATGGCTTGCTTGAGCAAGTTTCACTTTACCTTTAATGTCCAACTATGATAGTTATAGTAAATATCATATCATCCTATACTATTAAATGAGCAATATTTGTATATATAAATATATATACTTATTTGTAATCGGTTTCTCGAAAACGGCTCTAACGATTTAGATGAAATTTACCATACTGGGGTTTTCGGGGGCGAAAAATCGATCTAGCTAGGTCTCATTTCTGGGAAAATTCGTTTTCCACATATTTTTAAGCATTTGCGTTTTAGACAAAAACCTACAGCGCCATCTGTTGGCGGGTAGCATAGCTTGCTCACCCGATGATATTTTAATGTTGAGGCGGCTATTATAGAGCGAAGCTCGGTCGCCCAGGTACTAAGTATAAATTAATTATTTTTGCATTTAAGCTACCTTCTTTTCGGTGAAGTACCAATCCATCTGTACCAGTGGGTGTCGTAAGAGGCTACTAAGGGATTATGAACCAGAGGATGGGCAGCAGGGTCCTTCTGTGTATCGTACCATCTTCTTACATACTGCGGTCACCAACAACCGCGGTCCATTGTGCCAGCCGCAACGCTTACAAGCGTGGTGACTATGGTACTTCCCCTCCACAATGTTTCAGCAAAAGCTGGAATCCTGGAGGGAGCTACCTGTCCTGTAGTGGACGTTTCATGGGATGTTATGATGAACTTTCACGCATACGTATCCTCTGCAACTTCTTTGACTTTCGACTACAAAATTCATGTAGGTATCTGAGACAGCCCCGCGAGCAATGCAGATTTCTATGCACTTTCCGAAACAGGGAAACAAACTCTTTTTGGTCAATCAGGTAAATCATGACACATACCATCTTAGTTCTTAGGGTAGGTAACGCGCTTTGCTGTCTTATGAGTGTCAAATTATTTCGCTAACTAGCTGGTGCCCGCGACTTCGTTCGCGTTGAAGTATTGAATAATACACTTTTAAAAATCAAAGAATGTCTCTATAAACTACATTAGTAGTTTTTCCCGTAGGGGCTAAAACAAACAACTGTTCAGCACTACTCACTCGTGAACATGCCACGTACAGCTGTCCATGAGAAAAGCAATTGGATCTTAGATCCACCCCAGCAGCCTTGAGAGTTTGACCTTGGGATTTATTGATGGTCATTGCGAAGCACAGACTGATGGGAAACTGAGTGCGCTTAAATTCGAAAGGGAAGTTGTTGGGAATGAGTGGAATCCTTGGTATGAAAACAGTTTCGCCCGCGCCACATCCAGTGAGAATCTCAGCATGGATTAAATTTCTCTGCAAAGCACTTACTTTAAGTCGGGTGCCATTACATAATTTGGGCGGAGTTAGATTTCTCAAAAGCATTATGGGCACTCCGACTTTCAGTGTGATTTTATGTGCAGGAAGACCACTCGCTGTTAGAGAGCTCAAAAACTCTATTGGGTAGTTCGTAGCATCGTCCTCATGTACAACGCTGTTATAGGACGTGTACACCACTTCATCTCCACCAATTTCTGCCAAAATTTTTGCATTTAATGCAGCAGCTTGTTCGTTTTTGGGTGTCAGTATGGCGCGTTCACATAACCAAGAATTATCATGTTGAATAATACTTGAAACGTCTCCAAACACTGAATTTATTAGTTCATCTTCAGACGACACAACTCTACCTAAAATGTCAGGAATGACAACTTGTCCTTCATCTTCAGGAAGAGTACCTTCTCCAATTTCTAAAAGAATATTCGAAAATGTTTGTGCCTGGGAATTTCCGCCTAGTTGTGCTCGCATGTTGATTGTTAGACGCATTCGTATTATTTGAGGCCATAGATATGAACGCTTCAAGGATGCATTAATTTCATCGGCTCTGGTTCCCCGAGTAACAACCGGAAGAGTTTGCCGGAAATCGCCAGAGAAAAGAACTGTCACGTTCCCCATTGGAATATCGTTTCGGCGAATGTCCCGCAGTGTTCTATCCACGGCTTCAACAGCTTTTTTATTTGCCATTGTGCATTCATCCCAAACGATAAGACAGCAATCCTGAAACACCTTTGCTTTATCGCAATTTCTTGTAACTGCACATGTTGGTGTTTCAGTGCTATCTAAATCGATTGGGATTTTGAACATTGTGTGGGCAGTTTTACCACCGGGAAGAAGTGTAGCTGCGATTCCGGAAGATGCTACGGCCAGTGCTATCTTACCTTGTCGCCTGAATTAAGCAAGAATCGCTTTTGTTAGGTAGGTCTTTCCAGTACCACCTGGAGCATCTAGGAAGAATATCTTCCCTTCATTATTAAGTACGCTTTGGACGACGATGTCAAATATTTCCCTTTGTTCTGGTGTAAAATTTTGTAAATTGTCATTTACTATAGCGGTTAGATCAGTGGAGCTATAGTTTATCTCCGAGGCATACTCACGGTTGATACGCGGTTGATCGGGTAGAATTTGAGGAGAGGGAAGACTGAAGTCACTCAAAGATTTGCCACCAATTGATAAAAGGATCTCCTGAATAGAACAAAGGGAACTATTAATTACTCTTTCGTCATTTGGATCAATATCTTGATTTAAATTGCGCCTCAAAGAATGATGGAAGTCTTCAGAAAGATACGTCTTATACTTCTCCCACAAACTTAAAGGGTCTGAAATACCACAGAACACTAACATGACAGCAAATAGGTGACGTAAGCGTTTGGGACTGTCGCTGACACAGGCTTCTTCGAGAGTCGCATCCCAATGTTGATCACCTTCAAGCAGTTGAAGTGCTCGGCAAGCTGATTGAAATGTGGGATGCTCAACATCATGAACTGTTTTTAAAAATTGGAAAGAAGTTGGTCCTTGAACGTTGTGCAAAAGCAGCCGCAAGTAAAAGCATTCCCCGCTACTGGGGTGAACTGTGTACACTCGACCTAAAGCAGAGTCCTTGAAAACGCCAGGGAATCCTTCAACTGGCTGACCACGTCTACGTCTGTTAAATACTCCTCTTTGCTTATCAAAAGTGTAATAAGAGGGTACTTCATCGTAGGTTAACGTTTTAGCGAAATCGTCTTCTTGGCACAACCTGAAAAACGCTAAAAGTGTTGTCTGGCGTGGGTTTTCTACACGGTTTCGAGCGTTATCTGCGTCAAAGTATATTCTCTGACCATTCTCTAAGTGGACATCAAGATGCATTACTGTAGGATGCCTTTCATGAATGCCAAATCCCAATATGCGCCATATAGCTTCCGAAGTGCTAATGTATCGTCCGGTTTGGTACCTGGTAACTTCGTCTCGATCGGTTCCTTGCAAAGCGAACGTTGCTTGGTCGTTGCCTTTATTGACATATTTGCAAATATATTTTATTGCCTCCACACTATTGCACATCTCAACGTTTATGTGGGCGCCGAATATTTTGGACAATAAAGGTGAGTAGGGAACAACCCAACTATTATCAATTATTAGCTGCTGTCCGCGTAATCTAATTTCAGCTGTATATCCGCCCTGCTGCGGTGATCGACGTCGATATGAAGGGTACCCATTCTCACCTGTAACTGTCTGCTCTACTAAAGCACGGGGATACCTTTTTGTACAATGGCCATCCTTCATGCAGGGAGAATTTCTATTCAGGATACCGCAGGGGCCATGTACCATATGTGTTTTTATTATTTCATACAGTGCAGGATCCTCTTCGGGGTTCGGAAGCTCAGCGCTTATTAAGGTGTCGACATCGTTGGGTCGTATTTTATTCTGCAGCCACAGCAAGATGTGCGCGTGAGGAAGGCCACGCTTTTGCCACTCAACGCTATACATAAAGCACAGAAAAGGACCAAAAACGCTTTCTTTCGTAAGAAGGTCGATCATTATTTTTAGTTTCAAGTGAAACACCCTTGCAACCACGTCATGTCGGTCATAAGATGCTTGACCTGCAAATAACTCTTGGGTGATCTGGTTCCATTTCGGGTTAGTAGTAAACGTGATAAATAAATCCGGTCTTCCATACTTTCGGACGTAGCAGAAAGCATCCTGCGTGCGTTCGTGCATATAGCGCGGTCCGCCGGTGAAACTGGATGGAAGAATGACTAAGCGGCCTAAGTTTTCAGAATCAGCATCCTGCTGCATAGCGTCACGTAAATGCACATATTCTTCAGCACGTAATCGTCTCTGGTTGGTCCGTATGTACACTAAGCGCTCAGTTTCAATTTTCGCGTACATATCAACAATAAACTGACTAAACAGGCCACGGAACCGTTGCAAATATGCAAAACGATCACGTCGTATTTGCAGAATGGCAGCATAAAACTGCTGGGCTGACACTTTTTTGTTTAAGTTAGGCTCTCTTGTGGTGGGGTTCACTTGATGGATCCCAAAGTTATAGCCATCTTCCCCTCGGCTGTAAATTAGGGGGTATTGTAAGGCGTCATATGAACGATGCGTTTCGTAGATACGCTGTAGCCGGTCATCTCGAGTGCGCAAGACTATATCTCGACGTTCACATTCTTGGTCAACTAAAACAGCGGCCACTTCATTTGCAACAGGTGTATTGTGCCTACCACGATGCTCAGCTGCGGGTCGTTTTTCTGCGTTAATGACAAATTTGTAATTATTGTTCTGACCTTGCGGAACAGATTCTAATGCGGCTTTGAAACTATGCACATAAGGGTTTACCTGGTGCAGCATACTTTGAAGTACCGTGATTAGATTGCCATTAAGCTGTGGATAAATTTGGTTTCTTATGTTTGCTTGCTCCTCATAATTGGACACAAAATAAATCTGAAGAAATTGGGGCTGATTTTCAGGCAACAGGGAACCAATTAGGTGGTAGACCTGACCCTGGATCTTAAATGTTGGCATGAATGGCCCTTCAGATATTTGTTTTGCACCGAAAGACGTCATTTGAAAGGCATTGTTATATGCTCGAACATTGTCCAAGAAATGTTTGGATTGAGGGTGGTCACCATTCAGCAATGATTTTAAAACTTCAGGTTGATTTTCAAAAAGATCAATACGCACTTTCCCACCGGAGCAACACATCCCATTTGCTTCTTTTTGCCATTTGAGAGCATCACAAAATGGACAAATTATAATCATTCCTCCAATGGAACTACATTCAGAATAATTTACCATAGGTGTATAATTAAACGCACTTCTTTCTTTATTAATCCATGGGAGGGTGTCATGCCCTACTTGTTGGGCTTCGTCTGAGTCTTCAGAGGAAATCGAAATTCTGTTGAGAGAGTGCCGCAGCCGATCAGCATCCAAGCGAGCTTGAAGTTGTTCTTCTGTCTCTTCACTACGCGTCACACCTACCCTCAGCCGCTCATTTTCTAAGAAAATTTCATTATTTCTGCGTAAACGCTCATAATTTTCTCTCGCTTCTTCCAATCTCTGTTGGTGCTGGTCATCGCTTTCTAGAGATCTCGCCCTGTTATGCCGGTCTCGATCATTTCTTAAGCGTTCTTCGTATTGAGATAAGGTTTCAGACGCGCGTGATAATGCATGCCGCTCACGATCAGTGGTCAATCTGGAGTCCCTTTCTGGAGAAGTTTCGGAGGCGCGAGACATTGCATGCCGCTCACTATCCGCTGTCAACCTAAGGGACCTCTCTGTAAAGGTTTCAGATGCGCGAGACGTTGCATGCCGCTCACTATCCGCTGTTAGCCTAAGGGACCTCTCTGTGAAGGTTTCAGATGCGCGAGATAATGTGTGACGCTCACGATCAGCTCTCAATCTAGAGTCCCTTTCTGGAGAAGTTTCGGAGGCGCGAGACGTTGCATGTCGCTCACTATCTGCTGTTAACCTCAAAGACCTCTGTGTAAAGGTTTCAGATGCGCGAGATAATGTGTGACGCTCACGATCAGCTGTCAATCTAGAGTCCCTTTCTGGAGAAGTTTCGGAGGCGCGAGACGTTGCATGTCGCTCACTATCTGCTGTTAACCTAAGAGACCTCTCTGTAAAGGTTTCAGATGCGCGCGACAATGCATGGCGCTCGCTGTCAGCCGTCAGCCTAAGGTTCCTTTCGGTAAGGGTTTCTGAAGCTCGAGATGACGATTGGCGTTCACGGTCATAGCTAAGGCGTGCATCACGATCGGAAGGAGATTCCAAAGAGCGCGCCATAGCTTGACGTTCTCGAGCAGCCTCAAGTCGGACCTGCCGTTCGTCATTTGATTCCTGTGATCTAGCTAATCTCTTTCTTTTGGCTTCTCTACTATTTTTAGAGAGATTGGGTCGTTTTCGAGGCATTGCTACAATAAAGTAACTTAGCCACTTAACGACAACAAAAAGCAACCAATAACCTAATCGCAAAGCAAAAACAAAAGTCCGTTTTACTAACCAAGTCAAATATAGTTTTAACTACAATAACAAAGCAACAAATAACCAAATCGCGAAGCAATAACAATAATAATTAATTATAATTCTATAAGTAGGTAAGTATTTTTTCCAGAAACAATCAAAATCTGAAAGAAAGCGCTGTGGTTGCTCCTCTGCGTTACCGTCTGCACAACCACACAATGACCAAAATACACGACAACAATAACATAAGCCCGAAGGCATCTTTACATCACAATAATAATGGGAGTTTTAGCCAGTAATTTAACTGTTACCGCCTTCACCGCGTGGAGGTACTCCGAGCCTATGCTACTGTTTAACATGACCCAAATGCAGGCATACCTGCGACTCTATAACAGGTACACACAATGAGTTCCCTTAGTTAGGTAGGGTGATTAATTCATCCCAAGTTTAGGCCAGTTAACACTTAGTCACTTGGCGTGAGTTATTATATATTTCACTGTCTAGGTAAAACTCAATCAAATGAAAAAAGTCCCATCAAATTCAGTCCTGTAGTTTCTGATATTCAATTTCCTGCCTACCCTCTTAGTCTATTGGCGTGATTATTTCTGCCTACCCCCTTAGTCTATTGGCGTGATTATTTCTATCCTTCTTTACCTTCCAAGTAATGTTGAGTCAAATAAAAAAAGTCCCATTAAAATCTGTTTAGTAGATTCTGAGATTCAATTTCCTGCCTGCCCCCTAAGTTCATTGGCGTGATTATTTATATCCCAGTTTACTCTCCAGGTGATACTGAGTCAAATAAAAAAAGTCCCGTCAAAATCGGTCCAGTAGATTCTGAGATTAGCCCGGACAAACAGACAGACAGACAGACAGACAGACAAAAATTTTAAAAATTGTTGTTTTGGCTTCTATTACGGTAATTAAGACCCCCTGTAACAATTTTTCATAAAAATCTTCAATGTACAGAAATCGATCTTTTAAGATTAGTAGATTCTGAGATTCAATTTCCTGCCTGCCCCCTAAGTTCATTGGCGTGATTATTTATATCCCAGTTTACTCTCCAGGTGATACTGAGTCAAATAAAAAAAGTCCCGTCAAAATCGGTCCAGTAGATTCTGAGATTAGCCCGGACAAACAGACAGACAGACAGACAGACAAAAATTTTAAAAATTGTTGTTTTGGCTTCTATTACGGTAATTAAGACCCCCTGTAACAATTTTTCATAAAAATCTTCAATGTACAGAAATCGATCTTTTACAGTCTTATTATATGTATAGATATAGATAGATATAGATAAGACAGGGTGTCATGGGCGGTGGTGGCCACTTACCACCAGGTGGCTCACCTGCTCGTTTGCCCACTTGTGATAAAAAAAAACCCTAGATAAACGCTTCTTATTCACTCGCACGAGAAAATTTACGTTTATTTCATATGGCATTTGGCCTTAGATATACATATTTTTATCTATGGGCTCCTAGTGAGCTAACTGCAATGTCCAAAACCAAACCAACAGATTTTTTTGGAATTTGAACCCTGAACCTCCCCTTTGAGAACTGAACTTTCTAACCACTTGAATCTTAAAGATTTGAGCTACAGTACAGACACCACACTGTTTAAAAACATTCAGATATATTCAGAGTCGATTATGATTAAAATGCTCAATGGGTGCTCGCAGACGGTCAATCAGATGTATGATCCGACAAGGATGCAGCTAAAGGAAAGAAATAGTCATAACACCTAGTCTATGGTCCTATAGCTTTCTCTTTCTTTCTTATAGCTGCATCCTTGTCGGATCATTCATCTGATTGACCACCCATTGGGTGGTCCTTGCACATTGACCGACCCAAACCGGCAGCTTACCTAATGAAACCCGAGGAAATTGTATAGAATGGATATGGCACTCGCCTTTTTATTGCCAAGAATCAAGAGACCCAATCCAAAACAATTCCTTACCTGCTATATTTCATTTCACTTTTCTTTTTCTTCGAATCACCGCTACAACTACAACTGCATTTCCGTGATTCAAGCTGGGCGTATGTTGAGACGCAGACACCGCAGGCACAGGATAAAGTAACAGTACTTGCTATCATACAGAACGGACACTCTCCGCCCGCCCACCACAATCCACCCCGCACCCCCGCGTGTACCCCCCCCCCCCCCCCCCCCCGCGCGACTCGTGTGATTCTGCTGAAGGTCTTTTGTACTGAATATGCAGGCCTTCGCGACCTTCCAATTTCAAATTCGAGCTCGATGTATGTGGTATCTGGGGTGTGGTTTGAACTTACGCTCACCCTCCGAAAGCACGTTAAGGCGATCCGTTTTCCATACTAAATTCAAATGACTTGTTGAAAAACGAGTGTATACTGCTGTTTTTAGGTACTTATTTTCGCTGATTAATACAAAGATACAGCTACGAGTAATGCACCGAAAGTACTAGTTTTGTGTTTGCAATTTTTGGTTTAATATTACCATTGTGGGCATTAGCTGTATCATTGTATTAATCAGCAAAAAATTTAACTAAAAATAGCAGTATACACTCGTTTTTCAACAGCGTTTTAAGTCCCGCATAAGATTGCAAATCATTTGAATTTAGTATGGAAAAAGGATCGCTTTTCATTGCAGTTGATAAGCCATCGAAAACTCTCACAGCTAGATTTGCTCCTCAACTGGCAAAGCCTAATCTAAGATTGGGCAATGTTAGTTTACTATTATTTAATCTGTGGATTAGGTCTGGTTTGCGGGAGTCATAGATGGCATTCGCTCTGCTGACTCCGACAAAAATGGGATATAGGTACAAGGCTTTAAAAATTGGTGTAAAACCTTTCAAGGGCTTATGCTGAGGGCTAAATGCACCAACTTTTGTTCTACGACTTTCCGTAATTCACAAACAAACAATCGACTTTTCATACAAATTGGACCGATCAGCTGATCATTATCAATGCAATCGACTTTTCAAACAAATCGGACCGATGGTTGAGCTTATTTTCTATAAAAAGTCGATTATTTTGCGAGTTTTGAAAAGTCGTAGAACAAAAGTTGTTGCATTTACCAACCAATTTTTCAAAGCCCGATTTTTCTGTTTTGAGATACGCTACAAACCTCCTTGGTTACTTAAAGTACAGTACAGAGCCATGTTTTTCTCAAACGCTCTTGCACATCGGGCAGCAAGCTTCATGTTACCCAACGAACAGGACTCGAGTGCGCATGCTCGGATCAAGGCAGGATGTGACAGCTTGCCTAAGCGCACGTTTCACTTTCCTTAACGGTCTTGCAGTCGCATTGGTAGTAAACTTGTTTGATAGTGAGCAAGAGATCGCAAGGTAGATTGGATTAGTTTTAGCATAGATTGTGCAGTAATTTTGTAATGTCTATTGAATTCTAGAAGTGTAATGTGGCTTAGAAATTGCAGGTTCATTTAATCTTGACTCGAGCTGTTAAAAATATTCAAGTCGTTGGCATATTAACTGTAAGTACCTGGGCGACCGAGCTTCTCTCTATAATAGCCGTCTCAACATGAAAATATCAGCGGGCGCGCAAGCTATGCTACCCGCCAACAGATGGCACTGTAAGTTTCTGTCTAAAACGCGGTATTTAAAAAAATGCTTAAAACACAGAGAAAACGAATTTTCCCAGACATTAGACCTAGCTAGATCGATTTTTCGCCCCTGAAAACTCCTGTAAGGTAAATTTCATCGAAATCGTTAGAGCCGTTTTCGAGAAACCGATTACAAATATATTACAAATATTGCTCGTTTGTAGTATAGGATAGAAAATAAACAATACTATATCTTGGCTGTAGAGAAGGTGAATACAACGTTTTAGTTAAGACTTAAGATCAAAGAGATACAAACTTCGCTGGTAGATACTACTTAATACCATGAATAACTGACTGTTTGAGACAGTACCTTCGATTCGCAAATTTTTGTACCCTTTCATGAAAAGAATACTATAATGCTTGATATAGGTAATGAAAAAAGTTGTACCATTGCCCTAGCTTTATTCAGATTTAAGGATATGTCTACCTAACCTATGGGACTTGATGAGAGCACTGGATGGTAGAGCGGCTGTCATGCAATCCAGAGGACAAGGCTGGCTGGTTGCACAGAATATAGCTAATTAAAAAAAAAATGCCGCCATGTTTACTTTTGTTTTAAAATAGTTTCAATGTACAATTTTCTCGCAGAACGTACCTAACACGTGAAAAAAAAAACATCTCGCTACGCTCGGAACTCTATACTTTAGAATCCTTCGCTGCTCTCGGAATCCAACTAAGTCCCTCAAAAGGGATTTCCTTTTTTTTACTTGTTGGGGAATCTACTATTACTTACGCACTTAAGAAATTGACGGCCTTGCAGAAAAACTCGCTTTTCTTCTGCCGCATTACCATAACCGGTAAAATTAGTACTCAAGCGCATACGAATACTCAATTAGTGGTTCCGGCGAACCATACCAACCTTAACCCTTCAGTGCCAGCGTACGTACAGTCAAGAACAGGTCAAGGTTGACACACTGGTCTTTGTACCGTTCTTATTCCTATAGCCGTAAGAGTTTAAGTCGCCCTGCATTGTGAATCTTGACTTGTGGTTTACTGTGCAACGTGGTTATATGCCGTGGGAACCATTGTCAACCGCACCATGTCATTTTCGTTTTACTTCATAGTTAAGATGTTTGACTGTTAATTATTGAGTGTACTTCGCATGTTTACAGTCAAATGCATTTTAGACTTTGTATCGCTCTTGGGGGTTATTTTTGCAGCAGAAACTCTTTGGACACACTCTGCAGTTACCAATTTGGAAGTCGCTCAATCGCTTCATCAATACCCTAGTCGTATTTCCTTATGAGCTTACCTAAAACGCTTCTTGTTCTTGCGGTGCCTCTCCATCAATGAAGGTTGGCAGTCAGCTGCATTTGACTGTATTTGCTTGTGACTTTATGCTTGGTATGCGCTTAGTTAATAGCTGTGTTTAGTTTTGTTGGGGTTCTCCACAGAAAAATAAAGGTACTTAGAAGAAGGATTAAAGAAATAATTCGTCACTAGGTGGTGAAGGCGTTTTTCTATGGATTTGACAGATTACTTTGAATATTTTCTATGGATCATCGATGATGGGGTTGTAACATGTTGGCAGATGTCATCCCCTACTAAAATTAATTAGCAAGGTATCTATTCCCAGCGAAGCAAGGAGGTCCGAAATCTTTGGGGTTCTCCCTCTAACTAAATACAACGCCATTGACCAACCAAACTACCATCTATTAAACATGTTTGTGAAATGTTTGGGGGCGTAACAAAATAACGCCTTTTTTGTGTACGTTAGAGAATAGGCTTTTGCAACAGAATAGATACAACATACGTATTAGTCAATATTGGACAGGATACTCAATGTTTGGCTACGAAGAAATAAAATATTTAATTTAAGAAATAAACTTCGCTCTTTTCTGAGCAAGGTTGACTAAATAAATCGCCCAATGCGGAATTCTCCGCCTCGTCGGAAAGATCTACAAGTGTGTCGCTATACTAAACTGTATGTATGGTAATGACTCTTCTAAATTGTTGGGTTTCTATTTTTCTTTGTAAACAAACAACTGGCGCATAAACTTTTCATCGTTTTACGGCTTTCTTCCTCATTTCTAACGTTTTAAATGTAATAACAATCATCATTAATTTACATCATAACGTCCTCTAAATATTATACTATCTGTTTACGCATTCGTCTTACGAAAGCCGGTAGAATCAGGTAGAATAGACAAGACGGGTCGGGCCTTTGCGTAAACGCATCCATCTCGCACAGATAACAAAACATGTACAGTTGTGACATTTGGACAGTACTGTTTGTATTGTCTAATGTTAGTCAGACAAACTGACTGGTTGCCATAACATTGTATGCCAGGGGAACATAACTGGGCCTTTCAGCTTCAAAAAATGATTTTTTTACCAGGTAACAAGCGCAAACATGAGCAAATATTGCTCTTCTTTCGATCAAAAATAAAAATCTGTTGTTTTCTCTGTAAGGGAGAAACCAGGGACTGAATAACTGCAAAAATTGTGATATCTTCATCGCGGTATCGATACAGAAATCAAGTTGTATCGAAATATAGTGGTATCTACCCAAAAATTAAAAATATCAATTAAATAACGGTACCGTTAGTAGGAAAATACCAGTATATATGAAAACGTTGTAACAAAACGATATCGCTGTTTTTAACCCTATAACCCTAATCTTTACCATTTTCAGTCCCTGGGAGAAACTGACAAGTTGCCACATAATAGCTAATATTGCCAGGTCAGGGATCCTATAAAATTATTTGCTACAACAAAGAAAGGGCGGTTTCGTTATACAAGAATGTATCTGAGAACGAGTTAGCTATAAAAAAATGCTGGTTACTATTGTTAACAAGATTGATAGATGTGAAATTGCAACATTATCAATTCATGTGTTGATATCTCACATAAGACAATCGATTAAACTCATGTTATAAAAACGCGGAAACCTACAAGAGTCTAGTTTCCAACTTGTTTTCTCCAAGCTAATTAAATCATGATCCATTTCTTCGTTATTCCAACGCTTACCAATATATTTTGCAGTCATGACCAGAGTATGTAGGGTGACTTTTAATTAGTTCTTGATAGCAAAAGATATGCATGTACTCATGATACTGAACAACTTTTCCCAAGGAACATAGGTCGAAATACGAAAAACCAAATTGGACTTCCCATACAAAATGCGCTATCAGCTGATGCAGTTTCTATGGGAGGTCAAAACTTGATTTTCGTATTTCAACCTATGTTCCTTGGGGAAAGTTGTTCAGTATCATGAGTAATGCATATACCTTTTTCTATCAAGAACTAAATAAAAGTGACCCTATATTTGACGGAAAGAATAACATTGTTTTACAAACTTGTTTTTTCTGACAGCTTTAGCCGACTGCTTTTGACATAGCTGCAAAATGTGTTGGTAAGCGTTGGAAAAAACGAGAAAAAAATGGATTTTAAATTCAATATGAAACTCTTCTAAAAAAATCGGCATGTATTGTCTAGTGCTGTCCAAAGTGACTTCAGTCAGTTAGGTACGTACTTTAGTTTACTAACCAAAAATAATATACTATGAGTACCAGAGACTGATATAAATACATAAATGGACAACACCCAGATGACCCTAGACACAGAACAAATATTCATCACATAAATTTTTGTCCAGAGCGGTGATCGAATCCGCTGCAGGCTCACTCCCAACCTTACCAACGGGCTAGGTCAGTCATACTACTATCTACTAGTCAGGACAGTAGTACGGACATGAGGAATAACCCTCTTGAAGGTACTACTTCTCAAAATAATATTTAATTTTCCAAGCAAGAGCTGCCTCCAAAGTCACAACACAGGTAAGTCACAGGCTTTTGCTTAGTTTGGGAATCAGCGTTCATCAATTTGTACAACTCTGTAACAACCTTTATGTGACTTTATATACTTAGCGACACTATTGCGTGAAATTCTGCCTCGGAGCGATCCGCAAGCACAAAGCAAATGTCACAAGTGATGAGACCTAGCGGTAATTTCCGAAGCTCTAGTACTACGTCAGATATGACGGAAGGTTCCGTCGCGGAAATTCCGCTAGAAGTTATTGTAACTGCATTATTTTTAAGGTATACATTGCATTTTTTCTAAACTACACACCACTGTTTGTCGCAAAAAACTCTTGTTGAGAAATATTATCCACAGTCTCCGCAGTAAAAACGCACACAATAGAATTAGCACCTAATTAGTCTTTGATTGTGACAAATAATCTCCTACCTTAGACAATATATCGAAAGTCCATATAAGAGCACGTGGAGTTTTACAGTTGCATTGCAAGTATTGCAACACGTCTCTAGCCCCAATGTAGCCGCACTTGACTCGATAGATCGCAGAGCCAAGAAGCTCGTTGGCGATGAGATGCTGGTGAAAACCAAGTTTCACAGTCAGGCCCACCGTCGCAAAGTTGCATGTCTGTCGGTCTTCTACAGATTGTACTTCGGAGAGTGTGCTCAAGAGCTCCACGAGCTTATTCCGCCATCTCCCTTCTACCAACGGGAGTCGACCAAACGCACCGCAGGATATCACCCATACCTATACTTGGTTGATATTCGCACAAAGCGCTTTGAAACATCTTTTATAATGCGCACGGCAAAATAGTGGAATTCTCTGTCTGCGTCTGTGTTCCCGAGTTCATACAAACCGAATCTATTAAAGTCGCGAGTGAAAAGGCTTCTTCTGGGCAAGCTCGTTCCATCGTAGACCTCATCTCTGTCGTTAAGACTAGATCGAGGTCAAGAGTAAGCCCATTGACAAGTTTAAAAAAGTTAGAGTTGCCGCCGTAATGCAGCAGTATTTGCATTGCTTCTGGCCGTTTTGATTCGAAAGGATGACTGACGGTGAGTCGTTCAGACGATCCAGGTGAACAACGCGCTTTACTGTCTTATTTTTATCAGACAGCTGTTATGGGCTTTGGAAACACCTTACCATCAGGAGGCATATCTGCACGTGTGCTATATTAATAAAAATGTGCAGGTAATTTCACTGGACCCTTTATCCTTAAGAGGTAAACTGAAACATGCCCATAGAAGGTAGTTCAGATTTGAGTGCCCCATGCTCTAAACCATTTTTATAACGATGATGCGAGCAAATTAAGTTTTTTATAATTTTGTTTTCATCTATAATGAACTTACAACCGGCGGCGCTCCACAAAAAACCAGTCTGGACATCGATATTTACGTTCACTTTTACACACATTTAGCAACGACACCGCCAATTTTCCCGGCGGGGAGTCAAACTCATTACATAACGTTGCGAGTGGCCGATTGACCCACTGCGCCGCTTGAAACGTGCCTGATCCAATCAGTTTTTTTTATTGATTGTACGCATTGGTTAGTCGTTCGATGTTTTTTGATAGTTAATTTATAGACATTTAAGTGTTGAGAAGATTTGAGGCAGGCCAAATTGTATTTCCAAATTACGATTACATTTTGAGTGTTATGGCAGGCCGCTGTACGTTACTAAAAGTGGTAAATATGCTTACAATGCAAAACATGACCCAAACATGTGTCCCTAGGGTTTGTTTTAGACTTTCGCACTTTTCAAACATGTTTATTTTATTCCGGGTCTAAAATAAAACCCGGAATAAAATAAACATGTGTCCCTACACTAGCATGTGCCCGCAACTTCGTCCGCATGTGAAAAAAAAATGTATATACCAGTGTTTAAAAAGGATTCATTAAAATCGGTTCCGTGGTTTTTGCGTGATGCTCGAACAAATCATCATACTTAATGATTTGTGATTTGTTTTATTTAAACATACATAAAGTCCAAGAAGTCTATTTAAAGCCAACGGTGCGAAACTAAAAGCGCTTTTAGTTTTCAAGTGCAAGCAAAAATGAGCTTAGTGCTGGCCAGGCGAATGTGGCCCCGATAGTACAGTCATGAGCACGTCCATTGGACTTTGCAAAGTTCTTATTTCTAGCGCTCTACGTGCAAGAGTTGTGTGTCAAGGCTGATGCTCTGGACGTTACGAAGAGGAAAACGTTCAACGTTTAAAAACAATAACCCTCCTTTTGGGCTTCGCCGCAGTCGGGTAGTAAAGCTTTTGTGATTGTAACGAAAGAGTAAAATAAATAAGTATTAGGTGACATTTCACACAAAGTCATCTGGGACTCAATTCTTGAATATCACCGGGTGAGAAAATATCACTCAAACAATTCAAAATCACAAATTTTTCTTTTCAAAAGTTTTGATTGATATTCGTAAAATATAAAGCAGTCCTTGATTGGTAATTTTCGTGTATTCTGATTTACCTTTCAACAGTTTATCAGGGCAAATGTGAATTATTAATGTCTCAAAAGTGATATTTTATCACCCGGTGATTTTCAAGAATTGAGTCCCTGATCCCAATCTATAAAGCCTGTACTATAGGTATCAGAGACTGAAATATATACATAAATAGACAAATAACACCCAGACACAGAACAATCACTTGTGTCCTTCAACACAAAAAATTGCCCTGGCCGGTGATGGAACCCGCGGCCCACGGCGTGAAAGGCAGACTCAATAACACCATCGAACTCGTCAACAATCACCGCTTGGCTACGAGTGCTGTAATTCTACCAACTATTAGCCAGCTAGTTAAGTTAACTTAAATTTATTTGAACCGTTGCTTAACAAAAGAGTAACTTGGTGTTTCGTCAAGTAGAACTTAGAACTCATTATGAGGTTAATGGTTCCCATACGCTTAAGGTCAAGTGTGCAGTAAGCAATAGGATTTTGACATCATAATCAGATATTATTTAATTAACTTTTCTTTCTATGTTTATTAAAGTAGAATTTGTGGGCGGTGGAAAGTGTATGGCAAAAACTGTAAAGACTCGCACAGGGGCCCATTTCTTAAATATTACAATAAAGTTTCACTTTTGAATCTTTAAAATACACGCTGATAAACTGTCAATACATGATGGTAAGAAATAAAAATTAACAACCAAATACATACACTACGGAACTCTAGGTCTTAATAGTATATAATAATAATTAATTAATAATTATTATTTCTTCCTTGGTTATATTTGTATAGGACTGGGTTTCCTAATTATAAAAAACACTACCTAAGTACTTTATTTTAAACGAATACTACTCGTATTCTTCACTTTTGAAAATAAAAATCTGTTATTTTAATTTTTTGGGTAATTTTTATCACCCATGGATATTCAATGTTATTGCCGAGTTGTTGCTCTACGCATGAAAATGAAAATTCCTACTTATGTTTTACAAAATTTGTGAATTCGACTTTGACTTTGAGCCTCTGTGACCCATAGCACAGCCTTTATCTAGTTTGGGATCTTAAATGACCTTGAAATGTGGGCCAATCTGCAAGAAGGACCCAAAAATTATAGCTCATTTTACAAAGTCGTAAAGCAAAAGTTGTTTAGCTAAACATCAGAGAGGTTTGAAGAAATAATCAAAAAACCCTCTTTAAACGTCCATGACTCGGCTACCAACAAAATGTTAACCTCTGCCAGGATTTGAACCCGGGACCTTCGACTTGGCAGGCAGGGTCACTACAAACCGCACCATTCCGGTTTCTTTTCATATTGCCCTTGCCGGAAGCTTTTGAACTTTTGCACGATATTGGTCTTATTAACAATAGCTTTAAAGCTTAAATTCGCAAAACTAAATCTCCGTAAAATTTCAAGTTTAACTTTCAAAACGTAAGTTTTTTTGGCAATTTTTAGGGTTCCGTACCTCAAAAGAAAAAAACGGAACCCTTATAGGATCACTTTGTTGTCCGTCTGTCTGTCTGTCTGTCTGTCTGTCTGTCTGTCTGTCTGTCTGTCTGTCTGTCTGTCTGTCTGTCTGTCAAGACCCTTTATCTCACGAACGGGTAAAGGTATCAGGTTGAAATTAATACCATATATTAGGATCCATGAACCACACAAGATCTGAAAATTTCAATTTTTTACAACGACGCAATCAAAAGATATGGCATTTTATGTCCTCATCTCCATACATTTATTCAAAAATGAAAAACCTACAGGGTACTTCCCGTTGACCTAAAATTATGAAATTTGGCAAGAAGCTAGGTCTCACAGTACAAATAATGGGAAAAGTCTGAAATCATTAAATATTACAACTTTTCTCACAACTAATGGTAACCAATTGTGGTGAGCTCCCGTTTCAAGAACATTCATATATGAGAGGGGTCAAGTTGGATGGTTGCTGAGGTGATTTTTGTTTTAGTTCTATTTAAAAACGGGAACACTTACAAACTTGAAAATTGGTATGTTTATAGGGCATAGGCTATAAAATAACAACAAATAATACAATTTGGTCAAGCGCGTGTCGAACTCAAAAAATCTAGCACATTAACTTACTGAAATTTCAACTAATACAATTATGTTTATGTGGTGGTACGGAACCCTCAGTGCGCGAGTCCGACTCGCACTTGGCCGGTTTTTTTTTTTAGGTTAAGGCTTACTTGAATATAAAGCTCAAAGTTTCTGTTAAAGGTAATGACGAGACGACTGCCTTGTTATTTAATTTGCATAGACATAAAACAACAAATAAAAATCTTTATAAACAAAAATCATCCTAACCGAGGTCCGAGGGGTACAACGCGAAGCAAGGAGGTCATTATTCTGAGGGTACAACTATGTATTTCATCATCATCATCATAACATCCCATGAAACGTCCACTACAAGACAGGGAGCTCCCTCTAGAATTCTAGCTTTTGCTGGAAAAAATGTAGAGGGGAAGTTCCATAGCCACCTCGCAAATGTATTTATTAAGGTACATATGAATACCCAAAAATATCGGAACTCCTTGCAAAGAAAAATCAAATCTTCTGAGCGAAGGAAGGTGTCCAAAATTTTTGTTCGCCGGTCTTGCGGAAAGGACAAGGCGGTATTATATTTTTTTTTGTCGTAATGACACACCTCGTTTTATTAGGCAGTAACTACATCCATCTGCGGCTAATTTTATTTTGTCGCTTCTGACACTGTCTTTAGAGAAACGGAAAAAGTGGCGGCATGTGAAATGAAGATTATTTTTGCTATTTCTTCACAGTTTTTAAAAGACAGTGTTTATTCAGAAATTAAGATGTAAAATGCAAGCATTTTCCAAGGCTCATATACAATAAACTCATATGCATATGATAATTTGTACGACGGCTTTCCAAAATTCAGTTACATTTGTACTTTTGTCACGTGAGCAAAACAAACACGCTTTCTAGGTTAAAGGTGGCGAAGGGAAACAAGGTCGTAGAAAAGATCCTACTTTGGTCAATTCGTTTGAAGGTAGTGCACAGTCCGTCTGAGAAGATGAATTAGGTGCAAAAGCACGCTCTTGACTGTACTTTTGCACCTACTTCATGGCGTGACGTGTTTGACGTGTCAAGATACTGTTCTTATTTCAAGCGACGTTGGGGCTGGATTCGCAATGCAAGTGTCAAGCGTTTCCTGTTATTGACAATACAATGGATGGATTTTGATCCGTTCTAACTTAAATCACTGTAGGAGCTAGCTTCATTCTGAATTTGGCTGCCATGAACCAACCAAATGTACTCTTGCAGTAGAGAATGAAAAAGAGTAGAGAATGAAAAAACTGGCACATGAGACAATTCATCTGCACTCTTGGAGTGAACAACGCGCTTTACTTTACTTTTCTTATTAGTGCCCAAGTTATGTTGGGCAAAGTAGAGGGGCGAAGATCTCAAGGTAGACCACCACACCACTGGTCAGACTAGCTCAAAGCCGTACTCAACCTGCCTATTACCACCGCTCTCCGACGGGCAGAAGACAGAAACTCATGTCGTACTAATCAGGACCACCACCGTTGCCTACCAACAGCAACAGGAACCGACCTAGTTAGATAGGACCTTCAGAAATGAAGAGTGCGATGATGATGATGACTAGATGATATAGGCGGTGGTGACCACTTACGAATAGGTCTACGATCAAACATTTTGAACTTTAAGATGCAATGCACTATTGCAGCTCAAAAAATGGTACCGCATAAAAAGTCCCTCTTTGAGATTTCAGTTTCTTTAAATTTAGAACTCAAGCGAATAAAATTATGAATATGGACACTTTTTCATTCGAATCTGGGTTGGTATTCCGAAGTTTAATCGGAGCTCCGATATTATCGAATTGACAACAACAATGAGCCGGTTTCACAGCTAAGCGTCAACTAAGTATTCAAAAGTGTCGATAGATGGCGCTGAAGAGAGTTGCTAGAGAACTCAAAATAAATCTGTCATAGATGAAGCGTGAAGTAAATAAACCTCCTCAGGCAACACTTACATTTACTTTAGACACTAGATAGGAAAAAATAAGTTGACAGTTATATTTTCCTACAACAACGCTATCTATGAAGAAAATTAAAACTAGTTTTTCTTTTTTTTAAACCGGCTCATTACGTTCGGAAATTTACTTTGTACTGTGTATGAGAATTTCCTTGTTAAAAGGCCGAACCGATATTATCATAGACGCGATATTATCATAGATTAACTTCGGAATACGGCAGCTGGTATGGAATTAGAAGCATTCAGAATTAGAAGGACTTTTTGCATGTTTGGTCATTTTCACCAAAAACGTATCACATCACCTAAAACACTTGCACTTGGAATATCAACGTAACTACTTTTATTATAAAAGCAGTCTCGTGTTCAAAGTGTTTATACCGACGTGAGGCTGACTGTACAACAAAACATTAGCACTGCTCATGTAACTATAACTACATCAGTAATAGGGAGCAACAAACTATAATTCGTTCAAAACAAATGGTTCGTTCCCATCGCGTTATAAAATTATTTCCTCCTAGAGAAAGTTAAAGGATGGGGTCTTTGGCATGGTTTGTGTTTACAGTTCTGTTTACCAACTATTATGGTGGGAATCTGCCCATGAAACTGAATAACTTATCCCTATAAGTTGAAATACGAAAAACCAAATTTGACCTCAATTTGGTTTTTCGTAAGAACCTTGTCAACAAATTCCTAAAACATTTTACTCATCTAAAATGTTCAAAAAAACTAGTGCGTCACTTCAAAAATTTGATCACGGAAAATATATGAGAAATCTGACGAAAAGTCCCGTTTTTAGGGTTCCGTAACTCAAAATAAAAAAACGGAACCCTTATAGGATCACGTTGTTGTCCGTCTGTCTGTCTGTCTGCCCTTTTTCTCACGAACGAGAAGAGGTATCAAGTTGAAATTGATAACGAATATTAAGGTCTATAAACCACACAAGATCTGAAAATTTCAATTTTTTACAAAGACGCAATCAAAAGATATGGCTTTTTATGTCTTCATCTCCATGCATTTATGTAAAAATGCAAAACCTACAGGGTACTTTCCGTTGACCTAAAATTATAAAATTTGGCAAGAAGCTAGGTCTCACAGTACAAATAAAGGGAAAAGTCTAAAATCATTAAATATTTAAATTTTTCTCACAACTAATAGTATCCAATTAAGGTGAGCTCCCGTTTCAAGAACTTTTCTATAAAAGAGGGGTCAAGTCGGATGGTCGAGGAGTTTTTAAAATCAAAGAGCAAAAGCTTTAATATATCATATGGTAGATAGGTACGGAACCCTTAGGGCGCGAGTCCGACTCGCACTTGGCCGGTTTTTTCTTCTAAGCGATGTACTTGACTTTCCTCAATCAAAACTGACACTTTTGCGTACCAGCCGCTTCCACTGCCGGCATGCGGCAATAGAGCCAAGACTAACCTATCAATCTATTTCCGCTTGACTTTGAGGGCTCAGTCGACGGACACTCGATGCGCGTTTCTTTCTACCAAATTAAAACGATTTATTTTTTAATATTTATTTTTTTGCTTATTTGTGCCAAAGACTAAACAATTTAATAACGTTTGTGCTCAAAACGAGCAATGTAATAGGAAGAGGAGTCACTTAGCAATTATTTAGCTCTATTAACGCACCAACTTTCTATATAGTTTTCCTTTTATTTTTTCCGCGTCACTTTACCTTCGTTGAAAAGAAGCATTCTTTGTGGAACACAAAAATAACGGCAATATTCAAAACCTCGACTGCGACGAATTTTATTTTTCATACGTGTCGTTGCATTGTGAGTGAACACTTTTCTCGTCGCTGTTTCATAACAAGTGGCCATACAAAAAATACACGAACACCTTAGAAATTATGTTATGAATTATCATCATGATGGACTAGTTATAAATGCAAGATTTTTATTTTTATTAGTGCCTTGACTAAACTATTTTTATTGAATTAAATTTATTAATTTGTTGTGGTATTAAATTACTAAAGGCGTAATAAGTAGATGTCGTGAGTGAGTGAGTGACTAAAATTGAGAGAGGAATGCTGAGATGTAGATCATGTAGAGGGTGAATTGAAAAAGACACACGAATGAGATCTGCAAGGCTTAATGGAAATATTAGAAGGATAAGGCTTTGGTGAACGTCTCAAGGCCAAATTCAGAAACTTCTGAGCAAAGGACAAGTCAAAACTACCCTGAACAGACGAGCGTGTATGTGTGGATTGATGAGTAGAAGAAACGAGAGAAGTATATTATGATCGTAGCAAAGTGGATGGATGTGGTCAATCGGATAGAGGTATATTGGGGGACAATTCAAACAAAGTCATCTGATCCTAAAGTAGATAAATATACAGAGACTGATATACATACATAAATAGATAAAATAACACCCAGAACAAAAACAAACACTCGTTTTCATCATACAAATGTTTGCCCTGCCCTGGGCGGGGAACGAACCCGCGGCCCACGGCGTAGGAGGCAGGCTGCTACCAACCACGCCGATTAGCCAGTCAAATTCATGGATGTAGTTGTCAGACAGGCAAGTCTGATGAACTCTGTTGTCAGATTTCGAACTGTCAAAAATGTCCTCTGACCATTGACGTAAGAAAAACGCTGTGGCGTAGTTTCCAAAATCTTTGCCTCTGACATATCTTTGCGACTACAGTGCGACCAACTAAAGTAAAGCTAGTAGCTAGTACCTGGTTGGTAAAGCTGTACTATTTTAGGCAAGAGCCAGGACCAAGGAATTTCTTTGAACTCCACGTCTATGATACTCATCTTATCATTTAAAACCAGAATCAAATCAGACTCATCTATCGGAATGTCCATTTGACTAAACTTTTTAAGCTCCCTTTTTTATTACCTGTCCTTTTGTGGGGTTCCGTACTAAGGGTGAAAAACGGGACCCTCTATGCCTCCGATATCTGTCTGTCTATTTGTCTGTTGAAATTTTCACTAGTTATGTATTTCTGTTGCCGCTATAACAAGAAATAATAAAAATAAAAAATTAAGGGGGGCTTCCCCACTAAAAACGTGTTTTTTTAGGCGATTTAAGATCAATTTTTGTTTTAGCTCTGTCGTAATAACAGTAGCTCTTAAAATAGTGAAAATTGGTATGTTCATAGTGCATGAGCTATAAAATTACAACAAATAATAAAATCTGGTCAAGTGCGTGTCGGACTCGCGCGAATTTAATACAATTCTGTGTGGTTGCACGTCCATAACTAGGACGGTATATTTAATTAAGTGGTATGGAACCCTTGGTGCGCGAGTCCGACTCGCACTTGGCTGGTTTCTTGTTACCTTTAAGGTCAGTCCTCCCGGTGTTTACATTGTGTGTTAGATTAGTTTTTTTTGTTATCTCATTCTGACTCGTCAACATTCCATTGGTTTGTTTTGTTTTATTTGATACTACTTTCTGTTCCTGAGAGATTATTAGTAAGTAGATCGCTCCCGCTCTTGTTAAATTACTATAAAATAATTATGAAGCTATGAGATACCGTAAAAGACACTATGACGTTAGCGTAATATTATATATGCATTGCTATGGGTGTCATTCAGAGACGTTTCGCTAGCACGGAGCTAGCAAAACCCGGGTCTAACTTTGGTCTAACTCATTTCGCTAGCACGGTAATAAGTTAGCAATATTATATATGCATTGCAATGGGTGTCATTCAGAGAGGTTTCGCTAGCACGGAGCTAGCAAAACCCGGGTCTAACTTTGGTCTAACTCATTTCGCTAGCACGGTAATAAGTTAGCGAAATAATGTAATAGTAGCTAGTAAAATATCATGTTGAGTGACAAGTATTATGACCGGTAACAGAGCCAGACCAAGGTTAGACCTGGGTTTTGGTGGCCCAGTGCTAGCGAAATGACACCCGTAGGGTGTCTCACCGATCATAATTACTACCTGACCTTTTTCTTATCACGGGTATAGAATAAGAATAAATTAGCGCTATAACTTATTACCGTGCTAGCGAAACGGGTTAGACCTGGGTTTTGCTGGCCCCGTGCTAGCGAAACGTCTCTGAATGACTCGCTAATACACGCTATATGTACAGTCAAAAGCAGGTTGAGCTTGACAGCTCTAGCTTCTACGGCTATAAAAATAAGAACGATACAAAGTCCAATGTGTCAAGCTGGACGTGCTCGTGAAGAGTTTAAATTAAGTTCAAATAGAATAAGCAAATTTCTATGACGTTTGTCAACTACTTTTTAGGGTTCCGTGGTCAAGAAGGAACCCTTATAGTTTCGTCATGTCCAACCGTCTGTCTGTCGGTCTCTCTGTCTGTCTGCGGCTTAGCTCAGCGCCCTTTAGTATTAGAAAGCTGTAATTTAGTACGGATATACTTTTGGTCTGGTCTTTATTTAAACCTCCGGAATTTATTAAGAAACAAGAAACATGTTTTTAGGGTTCCGTACCTCAAGATAAAAAAACGGAACCCTTATAGGATCACTTTGTTGTCCGTCTGTCTGTCTGTCAAGACCCTTTTTCTCACGAACTAGAAGAGGTATCAGGTTGAAATTGATAACGAATATTAAGGTCCATAAACCACACAAGATCTAAAAATTTAAATTTTTTACAACGACACAATCAAAAGATATGGCTTTTTATGTCCTCATCTCCTTACATTTATGCAAAAAAGGAAAACCTACAGGGTACTTCCCGTTGACCTAAAATTATGAAATTTAGCAAGAAGCTAGGTCTCACAGTACAAATAAAGTGAAAAGTCTAAAATCATTAAATATTTCAATTTTTCTCACAACTAATAGTAACCAATTAAGTTGAGCTCCCGTTTCAAGAACTTTTCTATAAAAGAGGGGTCAAGTTGGATGGTCGCGGAGTTTTTAAAATCAAAGAGCAAAAGCTTTTGGTATATCATATAGAAGATAGGTACGGAACCCTAAGGGTCCGACTCGCACTTGGCCGGTTTTTTTTTCTTTTTCAACTGCATCCAAACATCAAAGGCTGCGTACACTACCGTTAACACTTTCTCTGCGCGCGCGCAGTGTTGCGCAATGCCACTTGCCGGCGCGGGTCAAGTGCACGACTAATACTAGATTCAGGCCCGCGACGTGACCGGGGCACTGATTTGTTGCGAAATTGAGAGTTGTTGTGGGGTCGACAGGTAAAATGATGAATGCAGTGAATGGTAGTAACATTGTCCTATAGGTTTGAAAAAAAAACTGCCCAGTAAGTGTGCCTTTCAACCAGAGGCACAGAATAAAGTAATAGTACTATCATACAGAACGGACACTCTCAGCTCCCCGCCCGCAATCTACCCCGCACCCTCGTGGTCCTTCTGAGGGTCTTTTGTACTGAATATGCGAGCCTACACGCCCTTCCAATTTCAAATTCGCACTCGATGCACCGGACTCGCGCACCGAATGTCCACAATAACAATACTTTGTCTTGAAGAAATTTCAGTAATCAGTGCAAATATTTTGATCTGACTCACATTTGGCCAATTTTTATTATTTGTTGTTTTATGTGGTATTTAATACCACCAAAGACGCCAGCCTTTGCATACGGAATCCTAAAAAGTCTAGTTTTCTTCGACCATATATTTTGCAAGATTGCTGCTCAAAAAACGGCACCACCGTAAAAAAGACTTTTACCATAGAGGATCTCTTTATACGTTTTCAAAAAATTATCAGGAAACTTATTCTTTGAAATTTCAAAAGAACACACCAAAAATGTAGAAAGTTTTTCGAGTCTACCAAAATGTATAGTATGATTGAAGTTGGTCGTACAAAATAAAAATAAGACATAAAAACTAGCAACTTATATTTTACGTGTATCTTAAATATCTTCAAAAATATATACTTACACAATGAAGTATGAAAATTGTGCGTTTCTCAACCGCTGAGCTGATAGCGAGACCTTACAATGCGCGCTGGACGCATAGCAATGCACTAATGCGCTCGCGCATGTTGTTGGCCAATACTTTGATAGGACTGTCTGTCTACCGCATATTTGCGGACACACTTTGACTTTAAACACATCTCGGTCAATTGACACCTCTTTGCGAAATAACCATCTTTTTTATGTGACAAGTGAGAAAACGAGTAAGTGGGCCACCTGATGGTAATGGTCACCACTGCTCATAGTTGACACTAATAAGACAGCAAAGCACGTTACCCACCCAGAGAACTAAAATGGTGTGTTTCGTGTGTCGGTGATTTAACTGGCTCCCTTACGCTACAAACAGAAACTGTTTGCACTGTTGCTACTTTACACAAAAGCTTTGCACAAAAGCACAAAAACCTAAAGATCTTACTGATCAGATTAAGATTTATATTTGACTGGGTGATATGAGGATTACATCACCATAATTGTATGAAAGTATATGGCGGATAAACGGCTAGATTCGGTAGAAAATTGTAAACCAATCTACGTATAAACAGCTACAAATAAATGATAACCACGGAGCAAATTGCTCCGTGATGGTAGCAAATAGCTGAAAGAGCGGTAGGCAACTTTATAAATCAAAGCACAGATCATATAATACCAAAGAACTGCTCAAGGACGTTTGCCATTGTTTGCCATTGACTTGCAGCCGTCTGTACCTACGAAGGCGAAAATTAAGGGCGGTAGATCGACACATAATTTACTTCGACAGTTTAAGGCCGAGATATGCTTATATATAGTTCTGTGGCCGAGATGATTTATAGATATAGTTAAGTAGGTCAAATCTACGTAAATCATTATCTTGCCAAGCATATGCTCTATCTTCGACCCCATGGTCAATTACGACCAAATTTGACCCACAAATAAAATCTGGAAAGACGAACAAGTTTAATCATCTAGCTAGACAACAATTTTTTTTACAAAAAATCTGAATGAAGTATAATATTTAGTTGAGTCCTTGCCAATCCACTGTCGTTTGATCAACTGATCACAATTTGTAAAGATATGCGAAATTCTGTTTTTGAATTCCATGGCAGAAAAATAAGGTATGTAATGCAACAATTAACATTATGCGAATCCATTTGATTTAGATAATTTTATTCAATGTAGATTCTTTACAGAATACTTATTGAATGTCATTCAGAATACAATGCAAAAAATGTTTCGGATCGTGCTATGGCAGCGTAAAAGAAACGGGAAGAAACCACTACAGCAGGGCCTACGAGTACGTCAAGAGTTGAGAAATACTTATTCAACAACGTCAATAATATAAAATGAAGGTCTGAAACTGTCAAACTGAACTTCTTAGTTTGCCTTTTTATGTTTTATACTACATTTCCGCCCTTTTTACGTATTTTTTCTTCTGAATATGAGTCATGTCAAGATTGCGCGCACGCACATTGCAAAACTTCTGTCTTGTGCAAATCCCCACTGTGAGCTAATATGCATCTCGGTCTAGTTGATTAATCTCGGAATATTTTGTGTTAAGTCACATAATCTACGTTTGAAATCTGATTAATGGAATGAATGATCAAATTCTATATTACTCACATGGTAGGTATAGAAAATATTATATAAAACAAAAGATCACTTCGCACGGGATAAATAATAAATATTTTTATATAAATATAAACTTTTTCGAATCCCAATGGGACAAAATATATGTATATACAAGTTTAGTATTAGTAAGACGTTCAGAACTGAAGAAAGTTCATTAGTTAGCAATGGTTAAAAGTTTTTCGAAATAAAAAAGGAGGGCTAGGAATTCACGGTTCAATATTGCTCAACCAACAACCTCTCAATTTTGAACGGTTATTAGTAATTTTGTTGAACTTGCTAGGTTTATGAAATGGTCTACCAAGCTACTCGTAATAGATCGTTTCAGAGATAATATCAAGGTTAAATCTAGTATTTGCCTCCAAGTTTTTATAGAGTACCTGATTAATTCAAAATGATTGTATTTTTAGGGTTCCGTAGTCAACATCCCCCTTATAGTTTCGTTATGTTCATTAGTCTGTCAGTCAGTCCGACAATGTTGTAAAATAAAATCTAGAAAAGAAAATTTTTTGGGGTCCTCCCCTACAAGGAGGTGATTTTTTTTTTCTTTTCTACCCTATGGCGTGGGGTGTCGTTAAATAGGTCTTTAAGTAATGTAAGTCTGCAAATATCACTTTTCGAACTATAAATCCGTTAGAAGTTCTATCGGAGTACAGTGCAGTTTTTTATTTCTACGTAGAGACAGACAGGTATAGTCAAGAAGAGATAAAGCTTGACGTTAGCAGTGCCACTTTAATCCCTACAGGCTTGGCGTGTTCGTGACTGTACAATATTCGCGAAACGAGACTGCATAAGAAGCGATATCATTATTCGTGTGAACCATTTTTTTGTTCATTCCTGCGCTTACCAACTCATTTTGCAGCTATATCAAAAGCAATCGGTCAAAACTGTCAGAAAAAACAAGTTTGTAAAACAATGTTATTATTTCCGTCAAAATATACTCTGGTTTTAGTGTCATAGCTGCAAAATGTGTTGGTGAGCGTTATTGTAAAACGAAAAAAATTGGATTATACAGTCACAGTACGTGTGTCATTGACCTTGAGACCGTCTCTATTACGTAGCAGTAACGTTGATATTCGCCTACGATATGCTAGGCTACAGATTGAACTACGGCGTAGAGCTCTAGAAATTGCTACGCAAATGTAGCTTTTACTTGCTAAATAAAAGATAAGAATAGGGAATATGCATTACTTTTTTTAATAAAAAAAATCTTCTTTCATGTATTAAACTTAATGGTAGGAAATAGCAGAGTTAACATAGTATTTAAAGAACTTTTCTTGTAATACCTATTTTCGACAAATAAATCTTATCTTATCTTATCCAGTTTAGTAAAACTATTTTTCGAATAACTATGAAATCAAAAAAGATATAAGCCATCGAAGATTTGTTTCTGTCTGTTTTTAGCAAAACCACGGGGTTTTTAAGGCCGTGGTGACATGTGACGTAGTCACTGTCCCGCAAATCTCTCTGTCTAATCGGCGCGTAATTAATAGTTTTAAATGCTTATACCGGCCGCATTTCTAAGCTGATTTTAACTTTAATTTCACTTTTTGTCATCTGTAGTGTCGTGACACGCACCCCTGTTTCATAGCATATAAGTAGCTGTAAGTACTACGAAGCCCCAGTAATAAACGCCACTCATAAGATCTAGTCGTGTCTTATTCAGCACCCCGAACGCCCCGCATTGCACATCTCTACTACGGTATTTTCATATTTTGTTAATAAAAGCGACTAAAAAAATTTATGCATTTGGCAAATTTGGCAAATTTATGGCCTATTGCCGTTTCCTGGCATAAAATAAACCCTAAAAATATCATCAAACAGACAACCCATGATTTTACAAACATAATTGTAGCGCTGGTTCATTTTATACAGATTTTGTTATCACTTACCTGCGGCCTTGTGTACAATTGATGAATAAACCCTGTACAGGTACGTGGTCAGGTTGTAAAAGGATCTATAATGCACTATTTCACTAAACTAAACCAAGGTCGATAATAAAACGATTGTTTTAGCTTTGACACCATTCCTTCTGTATCTATCTTTAGTTACCTACACTGCAATTGAATAAACTGATTTAATCAATTCTGTATACATTTTATGCCAATTTATTGTACAGCTAATAATTCAGTAAGTCTTCTAGTAATTGTAAAATGTGACTATAGGACAGAGTTATTTTTGGACCCCTGGCCAAATTTTAGTACGTTACTCAGAACACAAATCTGAACAACTTTCCCAAAGAAACATGCGTCAAAAAACAAATTTTGTTTTTGGGTCTCCCATACAAACTTTGCACCAGCAACAGTGGAATTTGTATGGGACGACCTTAATTTTTTTTCGTTTTTCAACCCATGTTTCTTCGGGAAATTTGTTCAGTTTCATGGTTTGAGCAACATACTAAAATTTGGCTAGGGGTCCAAAAACAACCCCAAAAACACACCTTTTCTTTATACAGTGTGCAAAGAAAAGGTGTGATAATACTAAAGGGTGCGAATCTGCCCATGAAACTGAACAACTTTTCCCAAGCAACATAGGTCGAAATACGAAAAACAAAATTAGACCTCCCATACAAAATGCGCTATCAGCTGATGCAGTTCAAAAATTGATGCAGTTCAAAAATTGATTTTCGTATTTCGACCTATATTCCATGGGGAAAGTTGTTCAGTTTCATGGGCAGATTCACAAGCTTCAGTATTATCACACCTTTCCGTTACACGTTGTATATATCGCAGGCAAATCATAAATTCGGCATTTTATTACGGCAGGCAAACTGTAAACTCTAGGTAAGCATGGTACATTTTCGACCCCATTGTCAATATCAACAGGTGAAATCGGGGTCAAATGCTTACCTATTACCCAACTCACCTATTGTAAACTCATGATTACTTCTGCATATAGTATCCGGGACCGAAGCACGGAATCTGACATTGACATTTCAGACAATCAGGTGAATCAACCTGCAATGTCTGAAACTCTGAACCAAACTGGGAACTCGCTAATTGAGTACACTAGTTATTCAATCTCTTGCAACTTAGTTTAGAAGCAAAAGCTTCCATAGCTTTTAAGTTCAATGACATTTACCTTGCCTTGGAGGTCACTTCGTGTTACGAAATGTAGAGTAAAGTAATAAGCTTGCTGCCACTTGCCAGCAACGCTGTAATTTATAACTATTTCGTGACTTCCAACACCTTTAGATTACGTAATGAAATAAGTAATAAGATTACATTTGAATATGAATGTAAAATGAGATGGATTTATCTCTATTTATTGATAACTAACTTTTCGCCTGCGGTTTTACCCGCATTAAATGCGTTTTCCCGTGGGAATGAAGTGTGTGTTTGTGTGAAAAGTAACCTATGTGCTATTTCAGGACCTAACCTATATGTGTGCCAAGTTTCATTAAAATCCGTTCAGTAGTTTTTGCGTGAAAGAGTAACAAACATCACACCACATATTAGTAGGATTATTGGTCATATTGTTGTATATTTTTGTAATTTGATCTTTTTTGTCACTTATTGGTCGATTCCCCCGAGACCCATTTGCCCAAACGGGGGAAATAACCAATTGTTAATTTTGATTGTCCGCTTCGCTTGGAGGTAGCTTTACTGGTTGTATGTATATTAAAAGCCTTTAATTTGGTAATCTGTAAATGGTGTAAGTATTTCCTGCTTTATTGTTTATATGGTATGCATGACTGACAAGACTGACATGAGGATTTCCCGTGCTAAAATATTCCATATTAATTGTTTCCGCTCTCACTTTAGCAAATATTCCCAAGGTCTGCTGTATTTATAACGTATAAGAGTTTTTAGGTTTTTCATTTTGCATTTTGTGCTGCACAAAAGGTCTTAATTCAGATCAGAAAAATTCCTGTAAGTGCACCGTAAAAAAAATAGGTAATATAGGATACCTAGTAACATCCTACATTAAACTTCGACATCTAAACATACAATTACAAAACTTAATGGTGCTTTTGTGCACACCGTACCCATGCGTCGCAGTGACGTTATCGCTTCAGGACCATTCTTTTAGTAAACGGGTGGTACTATGTGAGTTCATGGCATATAACCCTTAGAGCAACGCGTCAAACGGCGCAAGCGAAAATCGTGTTACTCTATGCATATAACCACATATTTCATTAAAGCTTTTCAACTCAAGTGACGTCCGAAAAGTGCTGGTTTGTAAAGGTACGCACAACAGCAAGCACGGAGAAACAAAACTAACATAAGATGAACCAGCGCTACGGTTAAAATGCCCGATACCAGAGACCCGGTTAAAGTATTTCCACAGACGTGCGGCCTTGTATGCATGAAATAATAGTATTCAGCTGCTCATGAAAACTTACGAAACCAGAAACCTGCTCAAGGACACAGTGTTTCCACAGACGTGCGGCCGGCTGTACACAGATATAAAATAGCGACATTTAATTTGAACTCTTAAGTAATAAAGCAATAAATGGCAATAGTAAGGTTGTCTGCAATTCGCGGGCAGGAAATTGAACTTGGTCGCATTAACCTACTTAAGATTTGTTATAAACAAACCTTCGTATTCGCTAATTTACCTTACTTAACATTACACATGGAAATTGTCCCACTTACGAGAGATTGACTGTTATACAAGAATAAAAATACTAGACAGTTTTGTTACATGAATAAATTCACCCCTTTTTTCATCCCCTTATAGGTGGATTACCCTTAGTGGTAAAACTACTCACAGGTTTCCTAGCTTCGTAAAGCACGTTAAGAGTAAGCCCTGGCTACTCTCATAGAAAGTATAGTCGGTACGACAAGGTGATTGGGCGGCTAGAGAACTCTTTTCAGCTGCCGTACTCCGAAGTGAAACTACGATAATATCGCGCCGATAACTTTGACAAGGAAATTCCCATACAAAGTATATTTCCGAACGTAATTGTTGTTGTCAATCCGATAATATTGGAGCTCCAATAAAACTTCGGAGTACAGGCTCAGATAGTTAACCACGTATTCTTTATGTAGTTTTAATGTAAGGTTTTAGGCAAAAGTTTTGGCTTTTTGTAATACGAGTATCGTCCAAATTGCCACTGGTCGGAGCCAATCTAAGTAAGATCATAGTACCATAATAAATCTAAAATAACATCAACATGATATTTATTTCAACGCACGCATGCGCGTGCTAATTACTAAGTAAATAGCTGTGAGACGATATTTGCTTTAAGTATTATTAATACCATATTCATATACGTTCTCGATGATCAAACAAACTGTGTATTTAAAACCAAACCAATCGTATGTTCGTGTTTCTGTATGCTTACAAAAAAACAAATATCATCGACAGCATGAAAGGAAAAGGCGTGATAATGATAATACTGAAGGGTGTGAATCTGCCCATGAAACTGAACAACTTTTCCTGAGGAACATGGGTCGAAATACGAAAAACCAAATTTGACCTCCCATACAAAATGCGCTATCAGCTGATGGGGAGGTCAAAAATTTATAGTGTTATACAACGTGTAGGGACACTGAAGGGGCGTCTAACGAAACTAAACAACTTTTCCAAAGAAACATTTTTGGAAATAGTAAAAAAATTTTGGTCTCTCCATACAAACTATTCGATCAAAGTGAACAATGTTTCTTGGGAAAAGTTGTTCAGTTTCAAGCGCAGATTCCCACCCTTTAGTATCATCATACCATTCCGTTACACGCCGTGTACGCATATACAAGCGTAACGCAAAATAACGACAGCAAAGTTATTTTGCGTGTCATGCCTTGAAACCCTGACTAAAGTTTGCAATTTCGTATGGAGAGGCCGATCATTTATTCATTTTCTGAAAGTTTTATTCACTCAGTTACGTTGACTGCCCTTTCCATTGTTGCCAACCTGTCCCTTACACCCTCATTAGGTAGTTCTGAGATAATAATACATTAAAATGAATAGAAAAATATATTTTGTATACGAAATTTCAACTTCAAAGAAAACCGCAGACGAAAAAAAGAGCGCGTTGATGTCTTTTATACGTGCAATATTACATTACCATAACGGTGCCGTAACGGAAAGAAAGGAACCGGATGGAACAATTTGAATTTACGTAAAACACCACAGATAGTGCAATCATCACAGAGTAGATAACTCTTTGCCACGAATAAGATCGCCCAAATAGTTTAGTTATTGCACAACAAACTATTTCCAGCTCGGTTAGACGTAGTAATCTCTTAGATCAATATGTAATACACAAATATGTACTTATAATAGTGTGATGACTGATATGTCGCAGGAAAATCGTATAATTCGCCGCAGTACGCAGTACTTTTGTTAACCCAGTATAATACTAAAATACTATTTCGTAAAAATAGCTTCGACGTTTAATTAAATGTAGCTGATTTGACTAAATTGATTGATTTCATACTACCTTGACTTCTGCATGACCCATGAAAGCGTGTAAACCATAAAATGACGAGGAAGCGATGTCCACGACGCATGGTGATCATTTCAACTTCCTTGTGCTCGCGGAAGGTAACGTTGCGTACGCGCATCTTTCCTTGACATTTTCCGCGCCGGTGGTGGTCGCACTGTCAATGAACTTTTTGATAAGTTACTGTAATTCGGTTATGGCTAAGGGCGATATTTTGTGGATATTATTGGCGACGTTAAAATGAAATTTGTTGGGTAACGAGAAGGGCGTTGTAGTTTGACTTGATATTCGAGTAGGTAGGTATCTTTTTCATAGTTCATCATCATGTGGGTTGAAAGGTCAATGACAAACCTCACAAACCCTCTTGTCAAAGTTGTTAACCCGTCTAAGGCTTCTGACATAGCTCTAACAACTACTTACATATAATGACTTGCTGATTCATGCTCTTGTATGAATTACTATCGTTATGAAAATTATATGATATGATTTTAATTAATTATTGTACTTTGTAATATATTTATTGTAATGTGGCCTGTAAAATATTTATTTTATCAATAAATTGATTGTATTGTATTACTTCCGTATATAATAGCTGGACCAAACGTCTTAACGTGCTTTCCAAAGCATGGAATCATTTTACTTTTTCTTTTAAATGTTTCTTTTAAACTGGATAAGTCACACAAATGTTTGACAGTGTCCCCACTGGGAATCATACCACAAACCACGGAGGCTGTTAGTATAGTTATTTAAGTTTATTAAATGGTTGCCTGAAGGCAAAGACGAGGTCGGCGATTGAACGAGCTTACCCGGAAGAAGCCTATTCACTCGCGACTTGAATAGATTCGGGTTATAAGAACTCGGGAACGCAGACGCACGCAGAGCATTCCCCTCCAACATTCCACACGTTTTGATATTAAAGAAGAAAACAGGAAGAATGAATTAATGAATTCTTTATTGCACACTTATATATAACATAAAACACGCAAAGAAAAACACATAAGGTTATAGTGGGCAATAGCGGTCTTATCGCTAAAAGGGATCTCTACCAGGCAACCTTTGTATAAAGGAAAAGACATAAATAATCACAGCAGGTAGTGTACCAATAAAAAAATAACATACAAACAACACATATACTCGTACGTTACTATATAAATATTATAAACAATAAGTATCTATAAAAATTATAAAGAAATAATTATAAAATTAATACGTGAATATAAACAAAACGCTGAACGCTGTATTCTAATCAATTGTTTGTATTGTTCCAGTGGAGGATGCGAGTGGGCGGTACACCACCATGTTCTACTGGGGAAACAACTACTGGACCGGATCCGCTGAGCTCTGCAGGATCCTCAACGAACAGCATTCTCCAGCCAAAAACCATAACAGTAAGTTTTCTTCTGTTCTCTAAAAACCTGTTAATAGCGCGTTGAGGATAAGTCGGGCTATGACGGTTATTTTCTGCACATGGGCACAGTAAATATATAAGCTAAAGCAGTATGGAAACTCGGGCCTTTTTTTGAAAAAAGAACTATTCTGCGTCGGAGCGTCAGGGTTGTAACACTTGTAACCCAGATGTTTTGACATAAGAATAGTATGATGAACTAAAATATTGGGGTGCTTCTATCAACTTAGTTCCTTTCAGCATGTTTTCGGACCGTAAAATTAAACAAATTTTTCCGAAACCCTTAGACGCCTTTTACGACACACGGGAAGGTTAAGTCACTTAGTCGTCTTTTATGACACAAGGGCAGATAAAGACACTTAGTCGCCTTTTATGACACAAAGGCAGATGAGGACACTTAGTCGCCTTTTATCACGCAAGGGCAGATTAAGATACTTAGTCGCCTTTTATCGCACTAGGACAGGGACATACTTATAGGAATTCTATATATGTACCTATTTGTTTGAATTATGGTTTTAGCACCCACGACCTACTTCAGCGCGAAAACTGCTTATTTTCCTGTAGCGGTGTGCGCATGTGTGAGTGCGCCTGTTTTGGACGTTTGAGGAGTTTCCATACTGCTTTAGCTTATATATTTACTGTGACATGGGTGACAGGCGGAGAGGATTTGTGCAAATAAGGCGTAAACCTTCTTTTGTCACATGAATTTCATTCAAGTACCTAAAATATTGTATTTTATAAATCAAGGCAAGCAACCAAAGTTTGTAGGTTCATACATGGTACATACAGTTTCGAACTTCGAAAATTTCAATGAATTCGCCATTCGCCAGCAATGTCGACGAGTTTTAAACTTCATTTACCTAAAGGCACAACCACACCTGTAAATACAAAGACTAATTCGGCATACATTGCTGGGAGGCTTGGTTTTGTTAATTCCAATATCCTTATTACAACCAGCAATGTATGCCGAATTAGTTTCTGAATTAGTGAAGGTGGTGTGATCACGGCATAATCTAAATACGACCTGAAAAGCGCCGATTTGTTGCACTCAATTTCAAACTTTACATGAAAGGTGTCTTGTTAAATTTTTTGCATCAAATATTAGCCTAAGAAGAAAATGCTCGAAATGTTCAATTTGACTTTTATTCCTAAAATAGTAATATGGAATAGTAGCCAGCGGTAATTATATACATGTAAAAGATATAAATAAACTGGGACCCCTGGAGCTAACTTCCGATACAAACTAACTTTTACAATAACTTCTGAACTATAAAACACATAATGGCAATTTTTTTTTACACACAATTGGATAAGATCTATCAAGGTTTGAAATATGTTTTTAAATGAAAACAATTAGTCAATATAAAGATAGAGCGAGTTTAAAATATGTATGAAAAAAATGTAGGTACTTGCTCTATTTTCAAATTATGAATTGTTTTCAATTAAAAACCCCATCCCCTGGGAGCAGGGAAGGTGCTTGGTGTGGGATGCGACCTGTGTAGACACTTAAGCCCCCTCCCACGTTAGAGCTACACCGTACGAGCGGGCAGGCGGGAGTGGCCGCTGCGTCCGCGGAAATTTTGAAGATTTGGAAATAACAGGGATTGTCCGATTGCTATATGTTTGCACCCTTAGGGTTCGAAACGATGGGCACTTGGGGCCCTGGGATTCGATTCTTGAAAATCACCGGGTGATAAAATATCACTCAAAAACGAGAAAATCATACATTTCCCAAAAGTCGCATTCTTGAATATCACCCGGTGATAAAATATCATACCTATGATATTTGAAATCGAGTGCCCCCCCCCAGTCGATTTCAAGTCACCGGTGGTTTTGACATAAAAAAAAATAAAAGGTTATAAATATTGTGTGTTCTGTGTTAAATAAGTCTTGATGAATACAAGAATACCTAGGTGTTTAAGATTGTTTGAAACCGTTTGCGGTAGCCTCAGCAGTAGACGCGGCATTGCCGGCAAGGCCCAAGAAATAATATTTTTTTGTTAAGATTGCTTGTTTGGCGATAGTTATGAAGAGAAGACCTTCAGATAACGTCGGAAGCATCTCGGCAAACCTAAACATCAAGGACCATACCTACCTTGAAACTTTATTCAGAAAGTGACATTCTTTTATTTCTCCTGCAAAAACAGCAAGCAAGTACCTAACTGCAGGAAAGATAATATACCTAAAGGTTGGGTACAATGCCATATCTATACTTGTAATCAAGATGCAGGTAATAAGCGGAGCCTTCATTAGTTTATGAGATAGAAGCAGCATGATAGTTTGACCGATCAATGATGTTGTGAAGCAAGTGGTGGTGGGTCTTTCTTTCCTATAATTGGCTGTAGTCAGAACCTAGAAGAAGACGGCTAGTGATAGAATGATTCCAACATGTTCTACAACAACTTTCAACATGTTCTAGATGTAGAGCCAAGTCAGAAGCCCTTCGGCAACTTGAAAACTCCGGCAACTAGCGATTTGTCCGCTGGACAATGCTTTGTATAAGCTAATAAAGTATAGACTTATTAGTAACCAGTGTAATATATTGGAGTAAAACTCTTTATTTGGATCGTGTAATATATTGGAGTAAAACTCTTTATTTGGATCATCAATATCTTTTATTTATTTTTAAAACATTACCACTTAACAATATCACTTTACAATATTTCATTTATTTAAATCTAATTACACACAAGTGCATCACCCTAGCTAACAGGTCAACCCAAGGCAACGATGCATAAACAAGCTCAAAATTTAAATTATTAAAAAGCATTAAAATATATTATGCGTACATCCATTCCGTCATTAGACATAAGAAAATTATTAATTACATAACATTTCATTCATTCTGTAACAATTAAATATAATTTAAATAGAATCAATTAAAAGAGTAAAACTAGTTAATATTTGAATTACTAATGTATATGAAAGCTACTTCTGAGAATTTCATCAATCTACATTTAAATAAGTCCAACTTACCCGATGTGGCATTTAAGATTCTAAGTACAGTAGTAAGCGGGAAATGTCTCAAAATATTTGTCCTACAGTCAGGGAGGACAAAAACCACATCTCTAAGTCCCCGTCTCAACCTCAGATTTGGTACAGCTAACCCCATATGCTCTAAAATCAGCGTGTTACTTAGTTTTCCACAGAATACCTTGAATACATACTAGTACATAACTAGGGTCAACTTTCTTCTAACTTCTAACCTGTTGTAGCCATCCAATCCCATTACAAACAGTGTTGGGTATTTTAACCTAAGATTGTGGTAAGGATAGCTATTGCATGGAAAACCTGCAGCGTTATGAACAGGCAGTGCAAGCAGTTTTTGCAACGAGCAGAAAGTTTTGTGCCATATTTTTACAAAACATCACAAAATCTCGTTACATAATTATAATATTATTTCTATTGGGGACACTGCGACACACGCAGGCAGGTGATCAAATCACATGTACGGAACTATTTCACACTTTATCCCAGGAACAGACGGCAACTCCTGTGCTTTGAGCCCCAGCTAATCCATGGGTATAGCAACTTTTTAGTCTTCTCTTCATGTAGGTAAACGCAACAGGTAGCAAGTTGTTCTTGTATCTGTAAATAATAGATTTACTTATTACTCACTCTATCTTCATTAATCACAAGAGATACTTTACTTAGATACTTGCTACTTAACAGCAACTTAATTTTATAGCAAATATTACTATAAATATTACTTATTCCTCCAAAATATACTTACATGATAAATAAGGTTTGGTATCTATAATTATTTGGTTTACTTAATCAAGGTGTCTCCTGTCATATATCCATCTATAAAAAGTGCCTCCTCTTGTAGCTTTCAGCTTGCTTTTTTATCTTAATTCAATCTTAATTGCTCCTATAATTTATAATCAAACCATTTTCAAAACAATGTTGGTGAGGTTAGGTTATTATTTTTTTAATTTTTACAAACGTGCGTTTCATTACACGCTCTACTGCTGTCACATCATATTTTTCAGCAGTTTGTATGAAAACAAAAACCGGTAATTACCGATAAAAAATATTTTCTGCATGAAATGGAACACAACTAAACGTCAAAATCCGCATAGTTTCTGCATGTTGGTACTCAGGGTATGATATTCAAGAATACGACTTTTGGTGAATGCTGATTTCGAAATCATCGGTGACAAAAATTTTCACCGGTGATATTTTATCACCCGGTGATTTTCAAGAATCGAATCCTCAAATCTTATAAGGAGTCTTTCGGCGCGCCACAATGAGGTCTCTGGCGACCGCAGAGCTGGCAGTTTTTTTGGGCAGCGCATTAGCCTCGCCAGCGAGGTAACGCTGCCAGCCTGCTGGGTACGTTACGTCGTGGGGACGCGCTGAATGATATTTTTTATGTATAATGACTTGATTGACTAATTTCAATCAATTAATTAAACATTAAAAACCTATTTCAAATCTTTACATTTCTTATCTTTCTATTGTAAGTACATTTTTATTTTCAAAATGTGTTTTGTAGTTTTGAAGTTATCGCAAAAGCTAGTTTGTATGAGAACTCACAGCTCCAGGGGACGCTTAAGCTAGCAAGCTAGAATAGTGCTATAGTTTTCTATTAGCAAAATTGTTTGTCTGTCACTTGTAGTGTTGTACACCAATGTCACACCACCAATGTCATTTTATAAAAGTAAATAAAATAAATAAATAAAAACATTTTTATTGCCAAATAATGACACAGATCTTATACCACACAAACACACCACAAATCACACCTAAATCACAGAATATACAAGGTGCAACAGAAAGGGTATATCAACCCTGAAGGATGTGATTCTGCCCATGAAACTGAACAACTTTCCCTAAAGAACATATGTCGAAATACAAAAAAAAAAAAATTGACCTCCCATAGAAACTGAATCAGCTGAACGCGCATTTTGTATGGGTGGTCAACATTTTTCTTTCGTATTTCGACCTATGTTCCTTAGTAAAGTTGTTCAGTTTCATGGGCAGATCCACATCCTTCAGGGTTGATATACCATTTCTGTTACACATTGTATAATAGTACCAAATAGTTAAATTCTTTCAAAACAGTTTTAAAATATATTTCTTTAGAAAACTCCAAACTTGATACAATTAAAAGTGAATGGATTTTGCAAAAAACATTGTAGAGAATCACATTCGAAGTAGTTCTAGCGAATTCAGGGTTGCCTAACTCTGCATAAATAATGACAGATAAACTACCTATATGACATAGTATCTCGAAATCTGCTACTAGTCACTTCCCAAGGTTTCTTATTATGAAAGGTAATTCAATCCATATTAGCATGCACTTATAAACAAAAAAACATTAAAAACACGACACGGAACTAATGTAAAGCTTTTTGCTGCATTTAAACACTGGCCATGTTTTATACTTAGTACCTACATAATATTTTGACAGTTTGGCCCCAGAGGCGTCAACGGAGACCCGAGATGGGAACCCTTATGTTGTCCGCCTAAGTTACCTCGTTCGCAATATGTGTTATTTTATTATGGATATACTTACAAATATAAATAATAAAAAAATGGAAAAGACGGCCAAGTGCGACGGACTCGCGCACAGAGGGTTCCGTACAACTAAAAAAATACCGTCTTGGTTATAAATAATAATAATAAATTAAACGTTTATTGTTCTTCCACAACCTAACACTTCATAATCTAAGAAATTTAACAAAAAGTTGTTTAGAAGGTGGAAGAACAGAAGCCTAAACTAGGAAAGCCCTGTATCTTAGGACTCCTGGACCTCCCTATCGGACACAAAAACATCACACAGTTATGGACGCGCAGTCGCGCAGAAGTGCATTAAATGCGCGTGAGTCTGTCGCACTTGACCAGTTTTTATTGTTTGTATTTATTTATAGATTATTGCACTATAAACACACAAATTTTCACGCATGATCCCGTTTTTACGATAGAGCTAAAACAAAAATTCTGCAAAAATAGCCTTAAATCACATTTTTTGTATACATAAGGATTTGTTGTTATAGCGGCAACAGTAATACATAATCTGTGAAAATTTCAACTGTCTACCTATGTTCATGAGATACAGCCCGCTGACAGACAGACTGAAGTCGGAGGCATATCAATTGAGTTTCGTTTTTCACCCATTGAGTACGGAACCCTAAAAAAGAGGGTCCCATTATAAAGTCACTTACCGCCATATTGTATTTTCTAAAGAACAGTCGAGGTGAGCAGCTCTGTTTGTTTGCTTTAAGAGCGGGTGCTTATTGCCCCGCTTTCTACAAACTTCGGCCTCCGGTGTGGCCTTGCTTGCACCTGGCTGATATTCTAGATGAAACTTGGGTTGGCATCAGCCACAAAAGTAATGTAAATATTTACATGTTTAAAAGGTTTAACTATAATCTAAAATTGTATCGTAATGTAATTATCAACATAGAATAATAATTGACCGGATTGATACGGATATCTTATTTATGACCACTCCCAAAATTAAATCACGAAAAAAATTGGTAATAAACTCTTATGACATGGTTTTCTAGGGTTTTTACACAGAACAACTGCAATCTGACCCGTCCGTCCGTAACCCGAAGGGCAAACCAAATACCTTTAGGTTTCAGTGCCAGTAGGACGTAAACCAACGGCTTAACGTATGTTTAGTACATAGAGTAACACTTTTTCGCGCGCATGCATTGCTCTAAACTATCGAAGCTCGGAAAAGTCCAGAAATTTACTACTAGCAGTCACCCTTCAAGGTTCTGACCCCGACCAATGTTGCTTTACATAACATCCCGTGAAACGTGCACTGCAGGACAGGGAACACCCTCAGACCTCCAGCAAGAACGCGTGGTACGGTCAACCGCTCGTTTGTAGAAACTTTTTCAACTCTATTACGACGCCATAAGGTGTAAAAGTGTTTCTACTGACTTGCTGTTGAGTGTGCATACTTAGGAGGGGATTTATCATTGCACGATACTACAACAAAATACCTGACAAGGTAGTGCAATTACCTGAAAGAAAGTATAAAGATTGTATAAAGCAACCGTTACGTAAAAAGATTACTACTAATAGATTAGATGACTATATAAATGACCAAGAGAAACTTTTTCAACTCTATTACGACGCCATAAGGTGTAAAAGTGTTTCTACTGACTTGCTGTTGAGTGTGCATACTTAGGAGGGGATTTATCATTGCACGATACTACAACAAAATACCTGACAAGGTAGTGCAATTACCTGAAAGAAAGTATAAAGATTGTATAAAGCAACCGTTACGTAAAAAGATTACTACTAATAGATTAGATGACTATATAAATGACCAAGAGGTATGATATTCCAGCGAAACACAAGAAACACATTGTAAAAAGCCGACTGTTAAAGTAGGCCGTGTTGCAGTGGTTTCTTGCCGTTCCTTTTACGCTACATACCACGATCCGATACGGTATAGACTCGCTCTGTTTGCATTGTACTCTGCATGACATTCAATAAGTATTCTGTAGAGAATCTACATTGAATAAAATTATCTGAAAAGCGTTACGGCTGGCGACCGCTGTTGTTGGTGACCGCAGTTAAGATGGTACTACGTTACACAGAAAGATGCTGCTGCCCATCCTCCTGTTACACCCACGGGTAGAGATGGGTTGGTACTATTTTTTTGCCGGCACTACACGGACAAATGTTATTATTATGTCATGTTAGTGCTATGTCGTTCTAATCAAGGTATTCGTATCAAACACCACATCGAACTCCTTGGTGTCTACTCTCAATTTTTGACAGATACGATACTATTAAAAACATGCAAATTCAAAATTTCGTCCCTTGCCGATAGAGTAGGATATTAGTTGGATGCTAATCACTGCCAATTTGACAAATAATCCAACCAATATTCCACTCTATTGTCAGTAAACGAAGTTATAAATTCGACTGTATCGAAGTAGTATCAATATATCGAAAATTGAGAGCCAGAGGGTCTACTCTCAATTTCCGATATATTGATCGATTCTTCGTATCGATATATCAAAAATTGAGAGTATTTGAGAGCCGGATATACTATACGACTGTAAGTTAATTTGAAGTCTCAATCCCTCTCCTGAATTTCGTTCCAGAAACCGATGGCTCGCAGATCTTCAGCGAATGGCGTCAGGACGTGTCCATGTCAGGTCTCGGCCCTCCTTTTGACACCGCTTTCTACACCGTCCGGCTGGTGGTCACCACGGACCTACAGGATATCGTTAAAACGGTGAGACCTTATAAGTACACCAGCGAGTTTGCGATGGACGCTGGGGTCTTCCTGAAAACTGGGGTCAACCTCAAATTCATGTAAAAAGTGTTAAAAATGTGGATATTTCTAATCTAAATCATGACATCCCATGAAAATAATCTTGACTGTATGGAGTAACAACGGTCTCAAGGTCAAAATATCATGACTAATAGTAATGTATGTTCAAAAGACTCTCAGAAAGGGCGAATTCGCCGCGAATTGTTACGCGCGAGTTTCTACGCGCGTCGGCGAGGTACTGGGCGTCAATACATCGCGTCCACAAGCATCACGTGAATTTTCTCGACTCGTGCGAGTCGAGATACTAGGAGCGCCTTGTTTGCGTTGCGTCCAGTTGAACGCGCGAAACACGCGCGAGTAAATTCGGCGAATTCGCCCTTTCTGGACGGCGTCTTAGGTCGTCCGCTAAAACGCCCCATACAAAGCCCTGCCTGTAGGGCCCTGCTTGCAGTACGCACTGCCAATCGTACCGTGTGTGGTGTTGCAGGGCCGATGTAACGGCCATTTTGTCGGCCCTGCATGCCAACACAAAGTACGATTGGCAGTGGCACTGCAAGCAGGGCCCTGCAGGCAGGGCTTTGTATGGGGCCCTTAAAACTCGCGCGGGCGCCCGCACGCATGTGAAATAGTATAAACAGCGAACCGGCGCGGGCGCGTGTGACGAGATTTTTCATACTATTTCCCACGCGTGCGGGCGCCAGCGCGAGTTTTAACGGACGCCCATATACCTAACTACTACCTACTACCTACTTAAATTAAAAACTTAAAAATAAATTACTCAAACTTAAATTACTTAAGCGTAATATATGAAAATATATATCAATCGATTTTTTAAAAGTCTAACACTTTCTTTCCCAGCGCCGCACCCTCCACCTCGGTCTTTGCCTACCAGCGACGTGCGCAAGCGACTCCGTGACGTCACTCGTGAATGCTGCGCGCGCCCCTTTACTTCGACACACGGTAGCTGCCGTCAGGTCTCCAGACGCCGGCTCGTATACTTACATTGAAGACCCTACATTTCAAGTTCTTCTGTAAGTATTATAGAAGCGTGTACCGGGATATAAAAGAACGCTTCAATCTTTCGTTATATTATTTCTTTAAACTTTTACGAATATCAACGACCGTACCGAGCCGAGGGCAGGCGCTGACTGGCAATTGTTTTCGGAACGTGAAGTCATTATTCAAAATCAATTTCAATTTTAGAAATACTCGCCAGCCAGCTCTGCTAAAAGAGGGCTTTCGAGGAGGATCACTACAGTATTATACCTACAATCACGTCGGACTTTGTATATGTGCAGTGCAAGCGCAACTGAAGCTGAACTATACCTACTCATTATTTCATCTGTGTCTCTACGTCAGTGAATCCGAAAAGAAAACAAGATCAATGTATGTGTATATACAACGTGTAACGGAAAGGTGGGTGTGAATCTGCCCATGAAACTGAACAACTTTTCCCAAGAAACAAAGGCCGAAATACGATAAACCAAATTTGACCTCCCATACACAAATTTGACCGGGAGGAGCAGCACATTTTGTATAGGAATACAAAATGTGCTGCTGATGTAGTATCTGTGGGAGGTAAAAAATTGATTTTGCTGTATGACCTATGTTCCTTGGAAAAAGTTCAGTTTCAAGGGCAGATTCAGACCCTATACCGTGGACCGACGATCTGGTCAAGGTCGCGGGAAGCCGCTGGATGCGAGCAGCGCAGGACCGGTCGTCATGGAGTTCCTTAGGGGAGGCCTATGTCCAGCAGTGGACGTCTTTCGGCTGATATGATGATGATGATTCAGACCCTAGTAGTATTAGCCTACACCTTTCCTTGTCATTCCTAGTGTAGTTTTTTATTTTATTTTATTTATTCTGACAACAAACGGTCAATACAGTTAGGTAGTAACTTAAGTATTTCATCCTAATAGACCTGGAGTGTCAACAAGGAGTAGTGCTTATAGAGAAAATAAATCGATCTATGTGTTAGTACAGCCAACAACAGGTCAAGCCCGACACTCGCAGCGCGGTTTTAGCTTCTGCGTCTGTTGAAATAAAGGCGTTACAAAGTCCAAAGTGTCAAGCCTGACGTGGTCCCAACTGTACCAGTTTATATAAATAGTTATATCTAATTTATCCTTAATATGCTCTTGTACTTAAGGGGCTGATAAGAGCTAAATACGCTTCACTTGAGCAGGTTTTTAACGGAAAGTGATGAATATAATAATATGACCGTGAAAAAAAATTACGTGATAATTAAGCATCTTTCCAAAAATATGGCTGACTGAAACACGATTAAATATACTATTTTGTACGCCATAACAAAAATCCAAAGTTACCTCTGCTTTTTGCTTTTAAACCGTTTTTCTTAGTACCCATTAATCTATGATGCCAAAACTTTTATACATTATTCAATATATTATGCATAATAATATAGCTGTTGTATAATTAATATTATGGGTACAGATTTTGAGAAAAATGCAAAAATGAACGAAAAACGTAAAACAACGCGAATCCGCCCCACTCTAACACGTGCATTCTGTCCTTTTTAGGGTTCCGATACCAAAATGGTAAAAAAAAGGAACCCTTATGGTGCCGCTCTGTCTGTCTGTCTGTCCGTCTGTCTGTCACACCTGTATATCTCAGCAACCACTCATGCTATCGACTTGAAATTTGGAATGGTTTTAGAATATGGTTGTCCAACTTAATTGCACGTAAAAAAATTATGATTATTAATGTAAAGGGGGCCTAAATAGGGGGGCAAAATTTCAGATTATCGGTACTAGGTTGAGTGGGGCTTGACTTGTGCATTCTAAAATATATTTTTGTATTTTTTTTCAACTCTTAGTTTTCAAGTTATGATGAAAAATGTCAAAAAAATACCGTTTCCCCCCCTTATCTCCGAAGTTTGTGGTAGGAAAAATCTGAATTAATTACAATCGATAGACATTTATGTAAATATTACAGCAAAAATAAAACGATCTTTCTAAGTAGCACAGTTTTTTAGAAATCTGCAAAAAACCTTTACAAACAAATTTAATTATGCGGTCCTAAAAATGGACTTTATTGCTTCCAAAAATACTAAAGGTATTATCGGAACCCTCGGCGCGCGAGTCCGACTCGCACTTGACCGGTTTCTTTAGAAAGGGAGGTAATTTAGCTCTTATCAGCAGCCCTTTAAAGAAGACGCTAGACTTCATTTTTAGCCTATAGGTGTTAAAAACATCTAAACGCTCTACATCCTATAAAATTAACACTTGGCTTGAATAGAGAACCACTCCAAGTTTTCGCAAGTGTCAAGTCGAGAGTCGTACAGTCCAGAACAAGTCAAGCTTGATACTCGCACAGCTATGTCCATCTCTACGCTGAAACAGAATAAAGTAGGTAATAGTACTATCATAATTCATTTATTGCCAGAAACAGGTACAGATACATAACGGACAATTTCCACCCCCCTTGCAATCCACCCCGCACCCCGCGAGAACCCGCCCGTGCGATTCTCGTGGTGCTCCTGAGGGTCTTTTGTACTGAATATGTGGGCCTACACGACCTTCTGATTACAAATTTCAAATTCGCGCTCGATGTACGAGTATGTAGTGTCCGGGGCCCGAGGTGTGACGCTGACTAAAGGAGTAACTAATTCGGCATACATTGCTGGAAGGCTTGGTTATTTTAATTGCAGTATCCTTACTTCAACGAGCAATGAATGCCGAATTAGTCATTGAATTCAGCTAGGTGTGATCACTCCTTAAAATTCATTATGACATCACATGAAAAGGTCCACTACAGTACAGGGAACTCCATCTAAAATTCCAGCTTTTGCTGAAACAATGCGGAGGGGAAGTACCATATTCACCACGCTTGTTAGCGTTACGGCTGGCATCATGGACCGTGGTTGTTGGTGGCCGCAGAATGTATGATGATACGGTACACAGAAGGATGGTGCTGCCCATCTCTACCCTTGGGCGTCGTAAGAGGCGACTAAGGGTTAATGAACCAGAGGACTAAGAAGTCCACATGTCAAGCTTGATGTGCTTTTGGCTGTATTTAACAGTGTCAATTACATAAAAGATGACCTTTCAATCGGGGTGGTATGAATACATAAGTAATTTTCCGATGGGTTATTTAATAGCTTAAGAACTATTAAGTGTTGAAATTGCAAAAATTGAGTAATTAGGTAATTTTGTTGACATTTTGCGAAATTAGCAAGCCGTGTTCTTGCCAAAAGCTAAATGTCCCTTCTGGGCCTTGTGAATGGCTCCTAATAATTGGCTAAAAACCTTTAAATTACAATGAATTGCTTGTACGCACGGCAGCAAGCGAATGAAAACAAAACCAGTATAACCTGAACCAGCGCTACGCTACAAACGCCCGAAACCAGAGACACGCTCAAGGTCAAAGTATTTCTACTGACGTGCGCTCACTTAAGTACAGTCAATCGCGCGTCGGTAGAAACACGTTGACCTTATAATCTTAATTTTGTAGCTGTGAAGTACGCTCGGCAGCAAGTAAGTGATAACAAAACTAAGTAGTAAATATAAGGACCTAATGAAATAGTAAACATAATTTTAGCAATTTACTTAGACCATGAAACTGAACAACTTTCCCAAATGAACATAGGTCGAAATATGAAAAAACAAATTTGATCTCCCATACAAAATGCGCTATCAGCTGATTTAGTTTCTACGGGAGGTCAAAAATTTTTTTTCTACATTCGACCTATGTTCCATAGGGGAAAATGTTCAGTTTCATGGGCAGGCCTACAGGGTTGATATGCCCTTTTTGTTACAGCCTGTATATAAAAAAAAAATCTTTTATTTACCAAAACATTCAGTAATACATATTCATTATATTCTGCCAAACCGCACAGCAGTTTGTAGGCTCTATGAATTTGATATAAGCTGTCACGTGACATTTCGTTAGCTAATGTCAATCCCATACATTTTCATTATATTCTACTGGCGTTTGCGATTGTAGAAAGCCACTTGACTCAGGGCCCTAATAGGTAGTTATTATTGCATTACTTACTTCAACTATCCGCCCGTCAAAACAAATATGTCCCTCAACACAGAATCCTCAGAGAAAAAAACTGCATAAAAACTTATTTTGACGATGCCAAAAAATAGTCATGAAATAGTCATAAATAGTCACCATAAGGAAAAAAGTCGCGTTACAATTCTAGAGTTATAGCTATGGTTTGCTGAGGATTATGGGCATAGGCTATATACAGAATCCTCAGTTCTGATGCTAGCAAACCGTGGGGACTATCGACTTGGTTTTTATTTTAAAAAATAGTCATGAAATAGTCGTCTTGACTTCCAAATTCTCAAAAATAGTCGTTCAAGGATTTCAGAGTTACAGGGGTAGCTTGCTGAGGATTCTGAGCATAGCATTTCACGGACACAGATTCCTGCACAACGGTTAGGTTTTTCTATTTGATACTGATGTCAAAAAATAGTCAACAAATAGTCGTCTCAAACCATAATAACTTCGGTCTGGTTTACCTAGTAGAAGTATGTTAAAAATGCATGTTAATTTCGCCATACATTTTTCCTTTGTACAGTCGCGTACACAAAATTATTTGATATTGATTTCAAGTTGTCCAAAAAAATGGATTTTGTTATTGTTAGAAGCTTTTATTTTTATATATTGTGGCAGACCCTATTTTAGTGTTATCTATTTTTATTAGGTAAATAAGAGGATAAACCGACTGATATATCAGTGCACAGCCCCAACCTTTTGGTCTAAAAACTTATAATGTAGGTTCCACGTTTAAGGAAAGGTAAAACTAGAATATCGGGCTTAAACCCAGATGCATTCAGTTAATAAAAATACTTTAATAATAATTGGAAGGTTCGCAAATATTACTAAATTAACTATACTAACTTTACTAATTTCTTGATTGATCAATGTTGTTTGCCTTGTCACGGAGCGGGGCTGCATGCCTCGCATGCTGCCTCCTTTCGTGATCCTGGCTCTATTGTCCTGGCCCAAAATTCCAAATTCCTATTTCAAATGTCTTCTATCTCTGTCTTTCGATGTCATTCGTGTCAAAAATAGTCAGTTTACCCTTGATTCTGGTCGTGCTCGGACGTGCCCGCGCGCAGCACGACCACCGCCTTGTATTTTATACCTTCTTTATCATAATAAACTCGTAACTTTATGCTGGCGTTTTGGATCCCCTACCTACACCCTGTAGAGTCTCAACCTTCTCCCTGCCGCTGAGAAGCTTTCGGTGACAGCCTACGCATTTAACTATTCATTAAAAATTAAAATGTCGCTGCATATGTGTTTCTTTTACCCAATAGAACATCAGTAGAATAATACAAATCAGTTACTTAATGGCATAGTAACAGAGTTGGAAATGTTTAACGTGGGTCGTATAATAGAAAAAGCACCAATATTCTGAGACGAGATATGTTTAACCAATAGCATGGCGGCGTTTGGCTCGACCGAATTGTGTGACCGAGCTAGCGATCGCCGCCGCCGCCGGCGCGTATTGAAGTGCCCTACAGTGTTGCTATTACAACGACAATTGCCATGTTCTACGGTAATTATATGAAATGTAAAGTTAACTTACACTACAGCCTATGGAAGCAGTAAATACACAACGCATTATTCCAAATTAGGATTTCCATTTTTTCAATAATCCTACTTAAAAATTGAATATAAATTCTAAACCTAACAGCAGCTCGTTAAAAGCGCAGCCTCGGTCGGGTCATTGCGCTGCGGGTTATTGCCCTCTGCGTAGGGCAAAAAATTTAAAATTTTCAGAATTTTTTAAAAGTAGATTTTTTTTTGTGTTCCTTTATCGTTACTGAAACACCCCCTAAGCTATGGCACGCATTAAAATTATCACTCTGTATTACTCATTTAACCATTTAACGGACACAAGTACGAAGACTGTGATTTATACAAAAAACTAACTTAAAAATAATCTGTAGGTACTGAATATATTCATAAACAAGATTTTTTTATTATTTTAGTTTAAAACCAATTATTGTAGTTTATTAAGCTATATTATTTAACATGAAAACAAATAAACTTTGCTTTTTATTACAGAAATAATTATATTGGGTTCCAAATACATTAAAAAAAAGTAACTAAATAGTTACTATCAAAGATGGTATGTATTTTGAACACGACTGTACTTGAGTTGAAAAATGTATGGCGAAGTTAACATGCATTTTTAACATACTTCTACAAGGTAAACCAGACCAAAGTGATTATGGTTTGAGACGACTATTTGTTGACTATTTTTTGACATCAGTATCAAACAGAAAAACCTAAACGTTCTGCTGGAATCTGCGTCCGTGAAATGCTATGCACAGAATCCTCAGCAAGCTACCCCTGTAACTCTGAAATCCTTGAACGACTATTTTTGAGAATTTGGAAGTCAAGACGACTATTTCATGACTATTTTTTAAAATAAAGACCAAGTCGATAGTCCCCACGGTTTGCTTGCATCAGAACTGAGGATTCTGTATATAGCCTATGCCCATTATCCTCAGTAAACCATAGCTTTAACTCTAGAATTGTAACGCGACTATTTTTTTCCTTATGGTGACTATTTATGACTATTTCATGACTATTTTTTGGCATCATCAAAATAAGTTTTTATGCAGTTTTTTTCTCTGAGGATTCTGTGTTGAGGGACATAAACAAATCACGTCGCAACACGTAGCTCACTAACCAAAAGTCCCATTTCTCATATAATTTGTATGAAACATAGACCCATAAATGCAGGCCCCTTGTAGCTGAATGTAATTTGCCAGATGTCATGAGAAGTTTTGCAATATTACGACACCCGTTAATTGAGAAGTGTGCGATTCCTTTCACAATTTCACACTGTTTGAATTTATTATTTGAGGACATAAAATCTCTATAAAACGGACTTTACAATAAGAATAATATCTGTATGAATTAAGATAAATTGAAACAATAAATGCCTTTTGAAGTTGTTTGAAGTCATCGACGTTTAAATGCGATGTACGTTGCAAAATTAGGCCACTCTCAGTTTGTAGTTAATTTTATTGTCAGGAAGTGTAGTAATAGAGTCATAAATCTACTTCGTATGATAGATGAGGTGAATTGAGGTTACCTATCCACATATTGAAGGTTTTTATCGCGTCTGAATCTACAGGTACCGAAAACTGAAAGGACGTGCTCAGTCAACGAAACTGAACAACTTTCCTAAAGAACATACGTTGGGAAATGAAAAAAAAAATTGACCTCTCCGTACAAATTCCCCACTCTGGTCGAACAGTTTGTATGGAGAGGTCAACATATGTTTCTTTGGGAAAGTTGTTCATTTTCGTTGACTAAGCACGCCCTTTTAGTTTTCGGTACACCGTCCCTTACACCCTTTATAATTATAGTTAATAATAAAGTCCAATTTTAGGACCGCAAAACAAAAAAATATTTGTAAAGGTTTATAGCAGATTTCATATGCATTTGCAACTTAAGAACATACATACATAACATCACGCCTCTTTCCCGTCGGGGTAGGCAGAGACCACAGTCCTCCACCTGCTACGATCTTTACATACTTCCCTTGCTTCCTGTACTTTCATCAATCCTTTCATACATGCTCGTCGGTTTAGGGTACTTTTAACGTGGCCTTTATTCAGAACGTCCTGAATTTGGTCCTGGTACGTTCGCCTAGGCCTTCCCCTTCCAACGTTTCCATTCACTCTCGCCACCAGGCGAAGACTGACGAAAGAGATCTACCAAGATCTCTTTCGTCAGTCTTCGTTCATTCATCCTCTCTCTTTATGACCAAACCATCTCAGCATCCCTTTCTCAATTTTGGTCACTACGTCTTCTTTTACGCCACACCGTTCTCTTATCACACTATCTCTAATCCTGTCACTCAATTTAACACCAATCATACTCCTTAGCGCTCTCATTTCCACTGCATTAATTCTACTTTCATGCTTCTTCTGCCATACCCAGCTTTCACTGCCATACATCAGTGTTGGTACTAAAACACCCCTATGAACAGCCAAACGAGCCTTGTGAGACACCTTCTGACTCCTCATAAAGGCGTGCAGGGCACCATGCACCACGTTTCCAGCTATCACTCTTCTCTCAATATCACTTTCACACTTTCCATCTCTCGTAAACTTTGAGCCCAGATACACAAACTCCTTCACTTGTTCGACTTGTTCACCACTTATTAATATAGTACACTCTGTCATACATTCTTCTCTTTCAAGTACCATTACTTTCGTCTTGCTTACATTTACTTTCGTTCCTTTCCTGTCGAAAGCCACATTCATCATTGTTACCATCTCCTGCAACTCGTCAGCAGATGACGCAAGTACAACTTGGTCATCAGCGTAGAGAATACATTTGATGAGTAACTCATTCATTCTCAGTCCACACATACTCTCTTTCAGATCAATCAAACAATTATCCATGAACAGGTTAAACAGCCAAGGTGACGCTACACATCCCTGCCTAACACCTTTTTGGATGCTAAACCATTCAGTGTGCGCCCCGTTTATTCTGACACAAGCACTGGAATCCTCATAGAGAGATTTCAGTGCTTGAATCAGATGCCCGTTTACCCCATACAAAGACAATGCTGACCACAATTCATTCCTCACCACTCGGTCATACGCCTTTTCCAAATCAACGAACGCGCAGTAGACTTTTTGGTTTTTAGCCAAAAACTTTTCAGCTATGCACCGCAAGGAAAATACCTGATCTGTACATCCCATTCCCTTTCTAAATCCCGCTTGTACATCCCATATTTTTTCGTCAGTATCTTTCATCACTCTTTCAATCAAAACCTTTGCATACAGTTTGCCGACGACACTAAGAAGGCTTATCCCGCGGTAATTTTTGCAGTCCTGTTGTGACCCTTTTCCCTTGTACAGCGGCACAATCACAGCCTTGCACCAGTCACCTGGTACTTGGCTGTTCGTCCAACACAGGTTGAAAAGGCGGTACAACTGACTAGCCATGATGCCTCGCCCAGCCTTCAACATCTCGACCGACACTATCATACCCAGCTGCTTTACCTGATTTCATACTATTCATTGCTTTCATAATCTCATCCATACTTATCTCACTTATATAATTATCATCTTTATTCTCATCTTCATTCTCATTCATTTTCATTGGCTCCCCCCCCCCCCCCCCTTTGAACCAGAACACAGCAGCTCAAAAACTGTTTTATGTCTGAAAAAGGCAAGGGGTGTTAGGTACTACCTCGAAAGCACCCTTCATCTGTATGAATAGTCGTTTTTCAAAAATTTTGTCTAACTTTGTCTACAGCGGCGTAAGCACGGTCGTCGGCTTTCTCCTCATCGCAGCGACGGCGTACGACGTGAGACTAGGCCGCGAGGTGCGCAGGCGCAGGCGTCGCGCTGAGAACTTACATGGCGACAGCAGTGAGAACAGTTCTCGAGACTTGAAGATTGATCTCAACGGGCTTGAAAAGATTACTGTTTCAAAGGGTAAGGAAGAAAAAATATCTGGTAAATAAATCCCATTGGCCGAAGCAAAGATAACCTGTGCCGGTGGGGGTTCCTAAGTAGCGCAGACGCCAGCTGTGAATGTGGAGAACCTCACAAATATTGCCGCGTGCCCAACCACCTGCTCACGTGAGGACTTACTTGACGGTAACCAGAGGGCTACCACGGTATAGCAGCTTTCTGAGCAAGTAAGATTTAGCCCGTGTTCTTGCCGACACGAAAGAAGAAGAAGAAGATCCCATAAAATGTCCATCTAGACAGAGAGCTCCCCCAGGAATTAAGCGCAAAAATTTGTGGTATGTTGTTAATCGGGACGTAGGTCGTACACACGGCAGCAGATAATAAGCAACAAAACCAGTTCAAGCTGAACGAGCGCTACGCTTCAAGCGCTAAAAACTAAAGACCTGCTCAAAGTTTTTAAAGTCATTAATAATATAACTCTTCGCATTTCAGTGATCGCTCTAATTTACAGGTAAATCGATGTACAACGTGAACAACAACATTGCTATCAATACTAGCAACACTTCCGAAGAACGACTGACTGGAGAAACTACTCCGCATGAGGATGAGCTTAAACTAAGTGAGTACCTATTTATTACTTGGAAACTGCTCAAATGTTACGAAAAGATAAACCGGTATTTGTAGACTGGAAACTTTTTTCTGTTTTGTCTTACACATTTATTCCGAGACCCACGTTGGGCGCCAACTTTGAGTCCTTTTATTTGGCGACCAAGCCAATTAAAAATAAGTTCTATAATAGTTTTTTTCCACCCTATTTCTGCTAGCCAAGGTTGGAAAGTAGTGAATTGAGCCTACGTGATAACTTCAAACACGCTTTATTGAGCAGATTCTTGCAATAGCGTTGGTGACGGCCTTAGACTGATGATGATAACCTATACATCTGAATTACATAATCCAATGTTATCGCTATCACTACTCCTTCTGAAACATTCCACTACTGCAGAGCCTGCTCAGTTAAGTCCTGAATTTTAGCCCCTTTCTGGGCGCCAAATTAACAAACAAAGGCACTGTAGCAACCGAATGCCCTGACGAGGTCAACATAATAAAATACCAACTAAATTTCATTATTCCAGGCGTATGTTCGCAACTGCTACTTTCATTCTCGATGAAAGCCAACCTTTTGCAAATCTTCGATCAAAGCGTCGGAGCCGACACGATCCCTGTAGTCCACGGTCTGCGTTCTCTGTCCATGGTGTGGGTAGTCTTCGGACATACCTGCATTGTGGTGTTCAAGTACGCTGACAATACGGCGCTGAGAGCGATACTGGAGAAGAGCTTCTGGTTCCAGCTGATTCTTAGTGCTGTTTACAGTGTTGATACATTCTTCTGTCTAGGGTGAGTAGTTATTTTTTTATAATTATGCTGAAAGGAATATTCTTTTCACGAAATATATACTGTGTTTTGTTCCCTTTAATTGGGCCAGTGGTTTTAAAAGGGATGGATTGGGGATGGAACAGCTAGTAAATGATTTCCCCATATTTTTTACAGAAAGAAGTGTGTTATATTGAAGGAATGTACCGGAGTTACCACGCTTTTTAGCGTAGCGACTGGTGACCGTGGTGTTAGGCGATTACAGTGTGGTGTATTATATGCAGGAGGACGGTGCTGCTTGGAGCTTACGTTTTCATTCTATTTGTCAACTCTTTTTAACTTATGATGGCTTATCGTCCCAAAGTACGGAGGGGATTTTGGCCTCTGACACCGCTATTCATCTCTGTTGTGTACAGCTTTTACCAATTTTTTTACAGAGACGTCCACGTCTTTCAGCTGAAATGAAGTGAAGATGGTGATAAAAGCTTTCTTTTCTAATTTCAGCGGTATGCTGGTCACATTCCTGTACTTCCGAACGAACGCGAAGGGTAAATTGGATTTGCTGACCAAAGGCCGAAAGAAGAGCACCTCGGGCATTCTGCAGTTCCTTGGACTCATGGGTTACAGATTCGCCAGGTAAATTTAAATTATTCCTTTCTGTAACCTGGCCATACCTCGTATTTGGCACTGGTCGGTCACATCTCCTGAGGACGCCTCGTGCAGAGGCAAAAGACGTGGTGGTTTGGATGGTTGTTTTGTTGCTGTTGCCTACGCATGCGTATGGATTAGCGGGCAGGTGGTGCATAGCAAGTACTTACAACCTACATCGCATCCATGAATCCGTCATTGTTGTGGAGGGGGCTACATATTTTTCATAATTATGCTTTGTATAAATAAGATCAATTTGTTACCAATTTATGAAATAAACCATTATCTTATCTTATCTTAATTGATCTCATGCTTCCAAAAGATGGAGGTAATAGTCTGTTTTTTTTTGTCAGTAAAATTTTCATTTTAGCCTTTCGGAAAAATTTGGCAATATTTTCGTTTTCTTTATCTCACATGAAAAAAAAAATCTGGTTCCATTTAGAAGACAGTAGGGCTTTTGTCCAAAGTTCTTCTGGGGAAGTAAGTACTCGTACCATCCTCTTACAAAACAGCAGTGTTTGCAGTATTGTGTTTTTGTTCATTGGAAGAGTAAGGGAGTCAGTGAAACTACCATCTTAGTTCTCAGGGTGGGCTTTGCTGTATAAAAAAAATAGTGTCAGATTAAATATGCCCCTTCAACAGTTATACCGAATACACATTTATTCTTTCTTTCTTTCTTTCTTTCTTTCTTTCTTTCTTTCTTTCTTTCTTTCTTTCTTTCTTTCTTTCTTTCTTCTTTCTTCTTTCTTCTTCTTTTTTCTTTCTTCTTTCTCCTTTCCTTCTTTCTTTCTTTAAATCTTAAAAACATTTGACTGAATATAATTGTTTATTGGCATGTGTTCCTCCAGACTGACAGCCCCGTACCTGTTCATGCTGGGCGTGGTGGAGGTGACCATGAAGTGGTTCGCCGCCAACGCCGTGTTCGAGCCGCCGGCCAACGACAACGAGACCTGCCCCAAGTACTGGTGGAGGAACCTGCTCTACATCAACACGCTCTTCCCTGTCGAGCAGATGGTGAGTTCCACTAACCTTTCACACAAATGTATTCAGACAACATAATATACTCCCAGACACATATATCGGCCCACCTCGCATATGCCTTGCATTTTATGTTTTGAAAAATTATAAAACTGTTACATTGCTCTTTAAGTATGGAACAAATTTTCTGGTTCTTTATAAAGTTCGCAATATACTTACAGCGTTTTCAAATTTTTGTCACCATTAGCAAAATACACTCTTAACATTGGATCAAGTTAAGTTTCTCCAGCTCTCTATGAATTCGTGTTAAAAAGACGTAGAGTGACCATCATATCAGCCGAAAGACATCCAATAATGAATAAAGGCCTCCCTTTAAAATCTGCATGACAACCAGTCCTGCGCTGCTCGCATCCGCGACCCTGAATGGATCGTAGATGTAGGTCCACCTTGTGAGGGGCTTGCTCACGCTAGTATTCTGGTTCTTGGTAGCCACTCTGGAACCTTTATAGCGCGTTCAGAATAAGTTTGGCTATGACGGTTATTTTCTGCGCATGGGTGACAGACGGAGAGCCAATAACCGATTTGCTCGCCCCACATGTCGCGCTTACCCCCGCGACTTATTTTTCGACTTCTGCGCATTAACGGTCACAGCCCGAGTTATTTTGTACGCCGTATACCCCCTAGAAGAACCGATGGCCGATGGGGCGTAAGGGTTCTAAGTGGCGACCACGTACAGGAAGACGAAGCGTTGGCAGGCCCCCCACAAGGTGAACCGACGATCTGGTCAAAGTTGCGGGAAGCCGCTTGATGCGAGCAGCGCAGGACCGGTCATCATGGAGATCTTTAGGGGAGGCCTATGTCCAGCTGTAGACGTATTTCGGCTGATATGATGATGATACCCCCTATTGGCAATCCTGCTCACGTAGAGTGACCATGACGACCAACTGCAAGGACATCATCTGCTATTCTATTTCCTGTATTATTGCCGAAATTTCTTAATAAGTTATTTTCTTATTTGTTTTCAGTGCATGTTGTGGAGTTGGTATCTTTCAGATGACACACAGTTTTACGCCGTGAGCGCCATTCTACTCATTTTGGCTACAAGGTAATTTTTAATACCTATACATCAATGTTTACTATTTACGGCCGAAATAATGAACCTACCTTGATTATAATGACGGCAGGACAGAGCTATGCGTGAGAGCAGGACAGAACGATGCGTGTCTCTGTCGCTCCAATATCTTACGCATCACTCCGTCCTGCTCTCATACTGCTATCATTCTTATCAAGCTAGATTATATTGACTGTAGTTGCCTCATTTGTTAGAATTTTTCTAAGTATCCTAACAACAAAGTTGCAACGAGAGATATGGGTATCAGTGAGTATACTTTCTGAGGTTGCACCTTTCAATCCTGTAAAAAAAACTACCGTGCGGTGCTTACAAAAAATAGTACCACCTCATCTCTACTTAGATGAAAAAGAAGTTCTTCAGCACAAACGTCTTTAAGATGAGCGTCAATCTCATCTCTATTCTGGAACTAGATAGATTAAGAGCAATACCATTTACAAAAGGTTTGAGCTAGTCATCATTGTTACTTGTTCCTCTATTGTTTACAACTTATGGCAGTGGTTTCTTGACGTTTCTTTTACCCTGCCATATCACGATCCGAAACGGTAGTAGACTCGCTCTATTTGCATTGTGTTCTGCATGTTATGAATGCCATTCAATAAAGATTCTGCAAAGAACTTACATTGAATAAATCAGTTTGAATATTTAAAAAGACCATTAATATTTACTTCCAGCCACTTCAAGCTGTCAGCTGGCCTCACGGGCGTCCTCTTCGTATCCTCACTCATCACAACTGGCTATCTCTCGTGGACCAGTGACCATGTACCCAATAGCGAAGATCCCTTCACGCAGTTCGACAAGATCTACGACAAACCCTGGACGAGACTGGGGCCTTATCTTGTTGGGATGGTTACCGGTTGGATTTTGTTCAAGACGAATTTGAAGATAAGGATGAACAGGGTGAGGATTCTTTACTATCTCAGAGAATATGTTCTTTTTTTACTAAAAAAAATATCCTCATTGATGTAATAAACAGTTTAGTAAAACAATTTTTGGAATAACTATGAAATAAGAAAGTTATAAGCCACGTCGGTTATATAATTGTAATATCATTGATAAGCCATCGAAGATTTGTTTCTGTGTCTTTCTAGCTAAACTAAATTTAACACGGAGTCAAAATGGCCATATTGGCATGAGAGTCGTCACTGTCCATGTTGGATCTCTCTTTCTTATCGGCGCGTAATAGTTTTAAATGTTTATATCGGCCGTATTTCTAAGCCGATTTAAATTTTAATTTCACTTTTTGTCATCTCTACAACGGTATTTTCACATTTTGTTAATAAATGCGACTAAAAAAATTATGCATATTCCTTATTGCACAAGAAGATTTATGTGCGCAGTTTGAAGTTCCAAATGCCTACAATAGATCCAGCTGCAAATGTTTGTTGGTGCCAGCGACCCTAGGACATCCGACAAAACTTTTATCAGTCTGACTTGATATGCTCTTTTCAAGATCAAATCCTTTCCACATGATCGAGCCAGCGAAGTCTTTATTTCCTCTCCTCACCTCACTCTCACCCTTCATGTTCCGTCTTCTCTCAATATCGCTCCTAGAATTTTCCTGATAAAAAATGTGGAAACGGTTCATTTTCTGCTCCAATTGTCAAAGTTTTCTGTAAAATGCTTGCATTAGCCAAAATACGTCCAGATATTACCAAAAACCTTCCCCTGAGATCTTCGCAACAACCGATCCTCGTCTTTTCGCGTCCTTAATTAGATTTCGTAACAATATTTTAAGTTTATTTTTATAAATTTCAGATATGGGCGTGGGTAGGCTGGATAATCTGCACGGGGACGCTCCTGTTCCTGATCTTCGGTCTGTACAAGACGGAGCTGGGGGTGGTCCCCGCGGCCGTGTACAGCGCCGTCTCCCACTCGCTGTGGGCCGCCTGCATCGGGTGGATCATCGTCGCCTGCTCCACGGGGCACGGAGGTAGCTACCAGTTGTTATATACAAGATGGAGCCATCTAACTTCCGCAACTCAAAGGGCAAACCAGAACCAACCCTAGATTAGGCTTTGCTAAGTTAGTGTAAAAAAGATAACCTTCACGCTTTCGGACACAAATCGAACCCACCACGTATTCTCCGTCAGTAGGTACATGAGACATCTTACCATCTTACAAACTAAGCCTTAGTTATCGTTTGTCTGGTGTTTTGAAAACCTCTATTACCTATGCGTTGCTCTATTACTCTTAGGCAAGGTTGGGCGGTAGTCTCGGGACGGAAAAGACCAAGACTAAAGTATAAAGTGATCCTGAAAATTTGCAAACAGCACCCAAAGAAATATTAAAAACAAAAACAGTCATTTCATGACCCTAGCCACAGAATAAACATACAGAACGGACACTCTCCGCCCCCGCCCACAATCCACCCCGCACCCCGCGCACACCCGCCAAGAGAATGTCGTGTTCCTTCTGAAGGTCGTTTGTACTGAATATGCAAGCCTCAAGGAGGTTTTAATCCACGCTACGCTCTAGGAGCATAGCGTGGATTAAAACCTTCTTGGCTAGCCTACACGACCTTCCAATTTCAAATTCGCGCTCGATGTACGAGTATGTAGTGTCCGTGGTGTGCCCTAGCTTTAACATCTAATTTTTTATTTCAGGCTGGGTCCGTCCGCTCCTCGCCGCACCAGTATTATACCCGTTCTCGCGCGTGACGTACTGCGCGTATTTAGTGCACCCCGTAGTTTTACGCTACGTCGCTATGCACCTCACGCATCCTATACATTTAGGAGAGCTTTTAGTGGTAAGTTCTTTTTGTGCAAAATGAGTGTGTAGAAGAGCTTTTGCTGACAAGTTGAAAATCGTCTTAGCTGATATAAGTAAAATTTCATCGGATTTTTAAATGAGTCCTAACTTGAATCGCAGCCTTCTTGAATTACCTACTAACTTATTTTTATTGGATTTTTAAAGAGACGTATTGAGGATTAAACTTTAAAAGTTGAAGATATTATGTAGCTGATGTACGAGTACCTATAAGGGCTCTTTAAATGATGCCTACGTAAGTAGCGACCTTCTTAAACAATAAGCTTCTTTCTGTAAGAAAAAATCCTGGCTTTAAGCTTCCTGTGTTCGTATTAAACAATAAAGCAAGCACTGCAGAAGCTATAGGACATACAAAATTACTATGACATCTCTTCGCTAGGGTGACCATAAGTTTACACCATAAAATTAAATTGTAATTCGAGATGGCCGTGACTTAAATAATGTTTAATGTTTCTTCTCTTTTCCGCAGTTCGTCCTATTCCTGGGCCTCACTGTGATCTCTTTCGCACTTGCGCTGGTCGTGTCTCTAGCGTTCGAAGCGCCGATGGTAACCATGCTCAAGATTGTTGCGCCACAAAAGAAGCCACATCGAGTCTGATATTTAGGAATAACCCGTCAGTTAAAAGACTTTTTTATTATTTAAGTACAAATGTGATAGCTCAGTTAGTTTTCACAGAAATTATTAGATACAATCTTTTGAATGTGTTTAAGGTAAGGTCATCTACGAAGCCCGTTTTGACATTTCCTTCCTTAGTTTCAACCATAGAAAAATAAGGGTAATTAGAAGGAGGATTAAAGAAATAATTCGTCACAAGGTAGTCAAGGCGTCGTTCTATGGATTTGACAGGTTATTTTGAATATTTCCTAGTGATCATTGATGATTTGACATAAAAATTTGGGACATGTTGGCAGATGTCATCCCATAGAAAAATAAATTAGCAAGGTATCTATTCCGAGCGAAGCAAAGAGGTTCGAAATCTTTGGCTTCAACACACAGGGTTAATTTTTAGGGTTCCGTACCCAAAGGGTAAAAAACTCAACCCTATTAATATGCCTCTGATGTCTGTCTGGCTGTATTTCAAGTAGACAGTTGAAATTTACACAGATTATGTATTTCTGTTGCCGTATAACAACAAATACTAAAAAATCGCTGGTTTTCAACTCGGTTTAAGTAGATGTTTTAATGTAAATTTACAAGTTACCATTTTTGCCTCTATACAGAGTTATGTTGGAACCCTGGCCGAGTGAATATAACTTCCCCAAATATGTTTGAAAAAAAAAGAAGAAAAAAAAAGGTTTGTATGGGAAAGTAAAAGAAAAAAAGTTTTTCGACCCATGTTTCTTTGAAAAAGTTTCAGACTTGTTTTCTGAATAACATACTAAAACTTGGCTAGGCGTCCAAATACAACGTGTTAATTAAATAACGCAAAACCTCTCAGGTGGTACCTCTGAACATGAAACTGAACAACTTTTGTTCACGACTTTTGAAAATTCGCAAAAAAAATTTGCTTCTTCATACAAATTGGCTTGGTCAGCTTATCGATTTGTATGAAGGAGCAATTTTTTTTGCGAATTTTCAAAAGTCGTAGAACAAAAGTTGTTCAGTTTCATGTCCAGAGCCACCACCCGAGGATTTTGCGTTATTTAATTAACACGTCGTATATACAGAGTGTTTGGTACATATCTACAAACCTCTCAGATGGTTGCTCTACCCATGAAACTGAACAACTTTCCCTAAGGAACATAGGATGAAAAACAAAAAAGTTCAACGTCTCATAGAAATTGCATTAGCTGATAGCGTATTTTGTATGGGAGGTTATTTTTAGGGTTCCGATACCAAAATGGTAAAAAAAAGGAACCCTTATGGTGCCGCTCTGTCTGTCTGTCTTTCTGTCTGTCCGTCTGTCTGTCACACCTCTATATCTCAGCAACCACTTATGCTATCAACCTGAAATTTGGAATAGTTTTAGAATATAGTTGCCCAACTTAATTGCACAAGAAAAAATTTTGAAAAAAGTATGATTATTAATATAAAGGGGGCCAAAATAGGGGGGGCCAAATTTCAAATTGTCGCCACTAGGTCGAGTGGGGTATCATATGAAAGGGCTTTACTTGTACATTTTAAAATATATTTTTGTATTTTTTCAAATTTCTTAGTTTTAAAGTTATGATGAAAAATGTCAAGAAAAATACCATTCCCTCCCCCTTACCTCCGAAGTTTGAGTAAGGAAAAATCTGAATTAATTACAGTTGACAGAAGTTTATATAAACTTTACAGCAAAAATAAAACGATCTTTCTAAGTTGCACAGTTTTACAGAAATCTGCAAAAAACCTTTACAAACAAATTTAGTTTTGCGGTCCTGAAAATGGACTTTATTGCTTCCAAAAATACTATAGGTATATCGGAACCCTCGGCGCGCGAGTCCGACTCGCACTTGACCGGTTTTTTTTATGTTTCGACCTATGTTCCTCAGGGAACGTTGTTCAGTTTCATAGGCAGAGCAACTACCTAAGAGGTTAGCCAGTATAAACAATTTTTTTTTGCTTATTCCAACGCTTGCCAAAACATTTTGAAGCTATATCAAAAGCAATCGACTAAAGCTGTCAGAAAAAACAAGTTTGTAAAACAATGTTATTCTTTCCGTCAAATACAAATACTCTGAAGGGTGATCGTGGTAGTGAAACGTAATTACCAAAACAAAAATGTTGGCCTAAAACGTTACCTTATGGTCTCTCATAACGTTTTATGCAAACGTTTTTGATTAGGTAATACCGTTAAAATTCCAGGTTTTAGTGTAATGGCTGCAAAATGTCTTGGTAAGCGTTGGTATAAATGAAAAAAAAAATGGGTTATAGGTATTTTGTTCACCTTGTTAAAATGTTTTTGTATGTTTTTTGTACAGAATATTGTTTATAAAAATAGATAACTAAAGAATAAGCTGCTGTTACTTATCTTACCGAATTAATAACCCATGTCAGTAGCAGTAGGTACTTAAAAGGATGTTAGTCGTACGAACGAAGCGTCTTTAAAGTTAAAGCTCCCTTAACATAATTGCTGAGATATTTGTTTCTAGAAAACAAAATATCAGCAATAGATTTAATGGTTCTTAAGGTTCTTTGCTTTCTTTGCGTGGCCGCTCACGATGGGCCTTATCAGGAAGCTCAAGGTCACCCAAAGAGCTATGGAAAGGGCTATGCTCGGAGTCTCTCTGCGAGATCGAATCAGAAATGAGGAGATCCGCAGAAGAACAAAAGTAACTGACATAGCTCTGAGAGTCGCTAAATTAAAGTGGCAGTGGGCAGGGCACATCGCAAGAAGAACTGATGGCCGATGGGGCGTAAGGGTTCTAGAGTGGCGACCACGTACCGGAAGACGAAGCGTTGGCAGGCCCCCCACAAGGTGGACCGACGATCTTGTCAAGGTCGCGGGAAGCCGCTGGATGCGAGCAGCGCAGGACCGGTCGTCATGGGGATCTTTAGGGGAGGCCTATGTCCAGCAGTGGACGTCTTTCGGCTGATATGATGAAGGTTCTTTAATTTTAAACACGCTTTTGCAGCTAGCGGATCATTGTCAAAAGTACTGAATAAAACTACCTAATAGGTCTGTACTTAAACTTATTTTTAAGATTATATTTATTATAAAAAGAAAAACAGAATAATGCAACATTGTGCAAATGTATCGTACAAATTATTTGTATTACTTATAAAACAAAGCCAGAATTACTTGACATTATTGTACAGGGTGTAAAACATTACGAAGAACCTTTTTTACATAGATTGAAAAAAAAATATATACCTAGGTACCTATTCTTAAAAAAAGCGTAGTAAATTTTGCCTTGAGAAGAAGTGTGAGAGTTTAGTGACCTCTATAAGTGACGTTACAGAAAAAAAAATTGTGATACCTGTTATAATTTTATTCTACCTATTGTACCTATCCATTCAAATAAATACTTAAAGAAAAAATTTCGTAATCATCCGAGGTAGGTACAGTCAACGACAGGTCAAGCTTGACACTCGCAGTGTGACTCTACCCTTTACATCTATTAAAATAAGAATGGTACAAAGTCCAATGTGTTAAGCTTGATGTGCTCTTGACTGTACCTAAAAAAAAACATAATCAGGATCATCGAATTTTTATACACCTGTATATTTTGTTGTACAACATGACAATGCACATAAAATACAATTTTCGTGCCTGAGGGGAGGACGTGGATACTTTATTTACGCTACCCACTTCTTGGGACGAAAGTACCCCTTCCACCCCGCAGCGGCACGGAAAATTGCATGCTAACCACGGGAGAAAATTTTAATAAAAATGCTCAGATTACTCGAATGCCACCCTCGGCTTCGCCTCGGGTCGCAATATACGTGTGGTCTTTACTATTCCTCCCTAGGAACGCACGGCAGCTAGTGGAAACAAACTAGACCCGTTCCAGGTCAGTGTTTCCACCAACGTGCTGCCGTGTGTACGTAATCTACTATTCTGTCGTTCTTTAGCAGTATACTTAGGTATACGTAACTAAATAAATAATTTTTTCACTTTTCTTGTAAGCCAATGTATTTCAGGGCACTTAATCGCCTTATTGACATTATTTCATCTTATTGCCGCCCAATACTACAGGGAAAACGTACTCATAAAAGTGTATGAAATTGTTCAGTTACCTACCTAACGTGTTGTAGATTGTTGCGTAAGTATTACCTATAAGAATAGCAAGAAATAAACTTACATAAAATTATGTAAATAGATTGTAAATATACTTAGTTTTAAGTTTTTACTGATTGTAATAATATTATGAAATACAAAATGAAATGACAAAATGAATTCTCATTAATTTTAGGTTTTCCCCCTCAGTTTCCCCAAATCCACACATTATCACAGTGGCATCACCAATATCACAAATGGAAACCTTCAACTTCCTAAAAGTGGAGCAACTATTTCAAAATTTCCCGCCAAAACAAACAGTCACGTTCCGTTTTACGTGAAGAAACGTCAATACTTGCCAGTGTTTTAAACTCGTGAAGCTTCGCGGCGCTTTCATTATTGCTTGTAGGCAAAAATTTTGGAAAAAATACGTGAAGCAAATATTTTGCCAAGGAGGTTTTAGTAGCAGCTCTTCCTGCTAAGGAGGGAGCCATAAGCGTAGCACTTTCTTGCGAGGCACCTTCATACTAAAATGTATGGAATTTTATCAAAATCCTAAAACGTGAAATTTTTATCTTTCTCTCCGAGGAATATGTGACATGGGACTTATAAATGCTACTACCACAGTTTTTCTGGTGAAAACACTTACCATTCAGGAAAAAAACGGTGTTAAAAATCATTTATTTCCTCTATGTTAAAAATCACACATAAAATGGCTATAACGGATTATTTACGCTTCCGTTCAAAGTATTAATGATCAATTCACAAGTAGAAAACGATAGATTTTCACTTTTGCAAACAAAGTTTATACTAAAACATTAGATTTTTAAAGATATCTTGATTTTTGTGAAACTTAACTGAGTTTTTTGACCGACTAGTATGGGCGACAGTGAGACGCTTTACACTTCACTAGCTCATACAGAATATGTATATGGCGGACTCTATAGTTTTTTACTCTGAGTATTTTGCTGTCCTAGTCCTACCCTACCAAGGAATATACTACACTCTAACTACCCTACCCTCGCAGCGTCTGGCAGAGTAGGATACAGCAAAGCAGCTAGAGTACTATTCGAACCTTCCGATTATCGGATATTGCACCGTTTCATCCGATAATCGGATGATCAGATCGGTAGGTGTGGATCGTTCGTCTCTATACTCACTCCTACAAAATTCAATGCTCTCTTTCTTTTTACTTACTATTCGCTTCTTTTGGATGCCATGCAGGGCTGTGAATGGATTTCGCAAAAAAATTTTTTTACACTGGCAACATATTAAGAAATTTGAATTTTGTAAACGCCAACGTTCTCTCAACGACGTTTTTTCGATTGATTGTGCCAAGACTGTGCATTTTTGAGTATTTTGAGTGAATTTATTGTGAAAATCAACTTTTTTGCGTGAAAAGTGTGTTTGTAGACTATTATCTAGTGTTGTGTCGAAATGGCAACGGTAGATAGAGGCCCCAGGAAGGACAAAAATCAGAATATTCAAGTCTTCGTTAGGCTCAGGTAAAGCATCATTTTGGCTTGATTTTCTGTTATATGGTTATTAATTGTGTCTCCAAATTGATATCGGAAAGAGCTAACATGATTATACAACCCGAAAAGCAATTTGGATGAAATTTTCAAGTTAATGTTTTCATAAACAAAGCTTTTAAAAATTGGCATGACTCACTAGATTGTAGTCAGGGTTGGAAAATTGTATACTTACCTTTAAAATTTAGTAAAAATGGTTTGCTGATGCTTACTGCAACCCGATACTATATTACATTTATGTAAAATTACTTAGTTTGCTTCATATTATGTAAGTAAGATAGCACTGATAAGGGTTTTGACAATTATTTACTACTAGCTGGTGCCCGCGACTTCGTCTGCGCAGGTTTATAAATTATAGATGTATAAGCAGATTCAGATAATTTATTCAATGTAGATTCTTTACAGAATACTTATTGAATGTCATGCAGAATACAATGCAAATAGAGCAAGTCTACTCTCAACTAAACTAGTCAAATATACTAAATATATTATATAAATAGTTAATTACCTCATCAATAATAAGCTATATTATTGTAAAGTTTCATTGAAATCCATTCAGTAGTTTTTACGTGAAAGAGTAACAAACATCCATCCATACTTACAAACTTTCGTGTTTATAATATTAGTAGGAAGGATAGGAAGTAGGACAACCAAATTGAGTCATGACCCTATTTCGACTAATTCGTTATTATGTACTATTACAGAAAGTTTTAAAGAGGCTTTCTGGTGCTAATACTAATTTATTCAGAATTTATTTAAAATTATCATTTTTGCACTGTTCACACTACACATGACTCTTTGACCTCTAAGCTCAAAACACGTCTAATAGGCTACAATATAAGAATACGCTTTTTGGCTATTCTTTCAATAATTTCTAATAGATCCAATATTTTATAGCCACTCCTTAAACCATGAGCACTCGTGGAGCACTGATGATGTAAGCTGGGTCCACACAAACATTGATGGCGCATTTGAATCACTCTTCTGCCACACCCGATTGGAGCACACTCCATTGATCAGTATGGATCCAGCTAATGATAAAAAATTATGAATGTATTTATTTGTTTTTGTACAAACTAGATACAACAAGACAGAGTTAAAAATATAAACTGTAAGCCTTACTTAAGAAGACTTTGGTATGCAGAAAACAGGAGCCTAAACTAGGAATGCCCTGTCTCCTGGTCTTTCCCTAAGTATATGGCAGTAAAGATTTACTTGATTTTAAATAGTCAATTATTAAAATAAATGTAATCAACAAGACAAAAATAAACCAAATAATAACTAAACCAAGTGCTTTTGTGTGTATATATCTATTTCTGTGAAATAGTGTGGGGAGTGTGAGTGGGTGTGTGTAGTACGGGTGTGTATGTTGGTGTTTATGTCTGCAATGTAAAATATTAAAATTTTGTCTCCCACCAGACCCATCAATGCCCGAGAAAAAGCTATCAGATCCCATGGAGTGGTGGAAGTCATCAACAACAAAGAGGTGGTGGTGCGCCAGTCCCACCAGTCTTCTCATACCAAGAAATTTACATTTGATCGTGCATTTGGACCTGATGCACCACAGGTATGTTGTATACCATCATGAAACTCCACTAATCCGGGAGTTTTCTAAATGAAAAATAAAATTCTGTTTGCATTTAAGATAGAACTATTTAAAATTGGTGAAAAGCAGATAATTTTTAATTTTGTAGGTAGTTTTAAATTTTTAATAATTTTGAGTTAAAAAGTTACTAAACAATGGCAAAAATAATACAAAATACAATAATACAAAATTTACTTTATTATAATAAACTAATAAACTTTATTCTTCATTCATACAAATTGACTAGATCAGATTTTCATTTTATATTGTTTTCATTGTTATTTAATTTTCCAAAAGTTTACATGAAACATAAGTTTTCAGTTTTATGGGTGAAACTGCCACTTGATTAGTTTTGTGTTTTAAGGTTGTATTGATAGATCCCTCTCAGGTTGCTGTCAAGATGTACCTTGCACATACAAATTACATACATACATAATATCAAGCCTCTTTCTGTTCGGAGTAGGCAGAGACCACTGTCCTCCACCTGCTACGATCTTGACATACTTCCCTTGCTTCCTGTACTTTCATCAATCCTTTCATACATGCCCGTCGGTTTAGGGTACTTTTAACCTGTCCTTTATTAAAAATGTCCTGAATTTGATCTTGGTACATTGGCCGAGGCCTTCCACTGCCAACGTTTCCATTCACTCTCGCCTTGAAGATCTCTTTCGTCAATCTTCTTTCATTCATCCTCTCTACATGACCAAACCATCTCAGCATCCTTTTCTCAATTTTAGTCACTACGTCTTCTTTTACGCCACAACGTTCTCTTATTACCTTATACTTATATTCCGCAATCAAAACATTGTCTTGTAGAACTTAAGGAGCTAGAGCTACAGATAAACCGACTTTCTCATTCTCTACACGCATCCGCCCCCGCACCTGCCCTTGGACCCTGCGGGCGAGGACTCATTTAGGTGGTACTACTATAGTCTACATTGTACCTACATAGAGCTACATTTTAGTAATATTAGTGGGCTTTTAGATAGACAATTCTTTATTTTATTCACATACTCATCTCATAGATTATTTGAAAAGAAAACTACTATACAAATAAATGATAATTACATATCTATCTATACCCAGGTGGACGTGTACAAAGAAGTGGTCAGCCCGCTCATCTCAGAAGTGCTGGCTGGATACAACTGCACAGTGTTTGCCTACGGACAGACCGGGACAGGGAAGACCCATACCATGGTCGGAGAGAGCAGCGGCGAAGGGACTACTTGGCAGAATGTAAGTAGAAATGAAGAGTAAGAATGCAAACAAAAAGAGGCCAATTTGGTCAGGGTGTAATTTTGTTTAAGTTTGAGACTTAAGATTTATTACAATAATAATCTTTTCATCTCTCATATTCGGTAAGTGGGTCCTTATTACCCCCAAATGGGGCTTGTAGGTGACCAATTAGCGCTCAAGGGTAATAATGTAGCTAGAAAAGCCCTAGGGCGGTATGTAATTGAGTTTTGAAAGAGTGAAGTGTTTTTAGGGTTCCGATACCAAAATGGTAAAAAAAAGGAACCCTTATGGTGCCGCTCTGTCTGTCTGTCTGTCACACCTCTATATCTCAGCAACCACTTACGCTATCGAGCTGAAATTTGGAATAGTTTTAGAATATAGTTGCCCAACTTAATTGCACATGAAAATTTTTTGAAAAAAGTATGATTATTAATGTAAAGGGGGCCAAAATAGGGGGGGCCAAATTTCAAATTGTCGCTACTAGGTCGAGTGGGGTATCATATGAAAGGGCTTTACTTGTACATTTTAAAATATATTTTTGTATTTTTTTAAGTTTCTTAGTTTTCAAGTTATGATGAAAAATGTCAAAAAAAATACCATTCCCCCCCCCTTATCTCCGAAGTTTGAGTAAGGGAAAATCTGAATTAATTACAGTTGACAGAGGTTTATGTAAACTTTACAGCAAAAATAAAACGATCTTTCTAAGTTGCACAGTTTTTCAGAAATCTGCAAAAAACCTTTACAAACAAATTTAGTTTTGCGGTCCTGAAAATGGACTTTATTGCTTCCAAAAATACTATAGGTATATCGGAACCCTCGGCGCGCGAGTCCGACTCGCACTTGACCGGTTTTTATTTGTAATTACTTACCGCCCTAGGGCTTTTCTAGCTACATTATTACCCTAGAGCGCTAATTGATCACCTACAATTTGGTGGTAATAAGGACCTACTTACCTCACAATCGAGATGTAAAGCAGAGTAGTTAGCTCGGGTGTAAGCATCAATTGCACCCTCGAACTATAGGCGCCCTCGCTGCGCTCGTGCGCCTAAATATCTTGGGCTGCAATTGATGCCTTACAGCCCTTGGCTACTAATCTACTATTAATCATTTAGTCCAGCTTCTTGACACAATGTTCAGGCCATATTTGCGGATAATGCGCAAGGACAAAGAGTGGAATTCTCTGCCTGCGTCTGTGTTCCCGAGTTCATATAACCCGAATCTATTCAAGTCGCGACCTCATCTCTGTCCTCAAGACTAGATTGAGGCCAAGAGTAAGCCCATTGACAAACCTGCCGTATTTTCCAGAGTGAGAATACCAGATGTTGATGTGACCCATCTTCTATAAATTAGTTTTTTCGCAGCAAAATCACACGAAACACGTCTACAATAGCGCGCGCACAGACTGAAAAGGAGTCTGGAAGGAGTTTCTGACTACTTTACCTGTTGATCCCTGATTTGTACCTCCCATTGGTCGCTCCCTACTGATAATCTGTATGATTTATACCTGCGATTGTTGGCACTTGGTAAAACTCCATATTCAGTTTTGTATTAAAACACTTGTACACACGGCCGCTCATCAGTAGAAACACTTTTGTACTTTATGGCGTGGTAATAGAGTTACAAGTGGTTGACCGTACATTGGTCACTGATATCTAACACCGTGCAACAATAGTCTTTGAATCTTGTTCGTATTCTCCTGAAGATGCTAAATAGTTATCGAAACCCGTCGAGAAAAATAAAATTTGTATACTAATGTATACTGCCAGGCAAACAACTTGAACAATAATCGCGTGGTGGGGGAAGCTTTGCGCACGTCAATTTGTATGTAAAATCGACTGCGCAGCCAAGGTCTTTGTTCAAGTAGTTTGCCTACCCCAATACAAGTGTTTCAATACAAAACTGATAATCTGTCTCTTTATCTTTTCATAGTAGATGCCAAGCTTGACAAACGATAATGTCCACATAGGTTTTTTGAAGTTATCTAAATTCAACATTGTCGAATGCGCCTGTTTGTTTTAGGCCCGCGAGCTGCTTACGTGCAATGTGTAGTTCGTGGTCGGTTCGCAGGCACCCAAATAAAAATCTCCAAACACATATTTGAGCATACTGCATTAAATCACATATGTTGCGTTTTCTTTCACAGGACCCTCTAGCCGGCATCATCCCTCGTGCACTCAGCCAGCTATTCGACGAACTGCGAATATCAAACACCGAATACAACGTTCGCGTGTCATACCTAGAGTTGTACAATGAGGAACTGTGTGATCTACTCACTCCTTCCATTGAGGAACCGGGCTCTAACTCCAAACTGAGGATCTATGAAGACGTCAACAGAAAGGGATCCACTATTGTCAATGGGTTGGAAGAAATCACGGTAAGATTAAGGCCTAAACTACAAAATTACCTTTGAACCAAAGTTTAGACTGTTACTCAGAACTTCTATCCTTTAAAGGCCAAGTTAACCCCCGTAGTTTTCGGGGGCGAAAAATCGATCTAGCTAGGTCTCATGTCTGGAAAAATTCGTTTCCCCGTGTTTTTAAGCATTTTTTTAAAATACCGCGTTTAAACAAAAACCTACTGCGCCATCTGTTGGTGGGTAGCATAGCTTGCTCACTCGATGATATTTTATTGTTGAGACGGCTATTATAGAGCGAAGCTCGGTCGCCCAGGTACTGTATGTGTTATACCAGTATGTATTACCCATAGTACACTTAGGATCAGATTACCTTATTGAGAAATACACTCATTACATTTAGAATTTTTTTTATTTATTCAAAAGTACCTCTTGACAATTTGTCCTGTGTGGTGCCGGCAAAGAATAGTACCAACCCATACATGGGTGTCGTAAGAGGCGACTAAGGGTTAACTGGAGGATGGGCAGCAGCATCCTCCTTTGTATCTTACATCTTACTTACTGCGGTCACCTACAACCGCGGTCCATGGTGCCAGCCGTAACGCTAACAAGCGAGGTGACTACTCGTATGGTACTTCCCCTCCACATTTTTCCAGCAAAAGCTAGGATTCTAGAGGGAGCTCCCTGTCCTGTAGTGGACGTTTCATGGGATGTTATGATGACCTCTTGACAATTTAATTGTACCTATATTAAATCTTTTTATTTATTTCTGTTTAGGTATACAACAAAAACGAAGTATACGACATTATGGCTCGCGGTCAAGAGCGAAAGAAAGTTGCGTCTACGCTCATGAACACACAATCTAGGTAAGATAAAAATAACATAATTGTAACACAACAATATACTTATTTTTATCTATATAGCAGGCAATTCTCATTTAAAGTTCTGTTAAAACTTGCTGTATAATCAATTTTCTTATTTCGTTAATTTCAACGCTTACCAACTTTGCAGACATGATACTAAAACCAGAGTACATTTGATGGAAATAATAACATTTGCTTGCTTTTGACATAGGTGCAAAATGTGTTGGTAAGCATTGTAATAAACAAAAAAAGTTTTGTTTTGATGACAAAGAAAGTGTGTAACAAAAACTTATCTCACTTCAATTATTGCAGCAACCACCCCAATACTAATTGTCCAATGTAAGTCTGTTATAAACAAAAAATTAAATATGTTTCCTCTGTTCATTAGTCTAATCGCCGTACTGAATCGTACTTGGTGCAGCGCATATCCTTAGCTATTCGGAGAGGTAATGCCGCGAGCGTTATGGGTACGTTTGCATCGGGTAAGATTCGGGGCGGTCTTTTCGACTAAAGCTTGTTATAGCCGTTTGACAATTCTGTGAATTCATATGATGCACAAGTTGTAAATAATAGAATATATTTGATACTCTGTTAATTTACTATTATGTGACTTTGCTTGTAAATACATTGACGTCCCTGACGAGCATAAATAAATGGTCACATTAATGACTATATTTCCCGAACTTTTCAAAATTGCTTGTTGAAAAAAAACCGGCTAAGTGCGAGTCGGACTGGCGCACCGAGGGTTCCGTAACTCTAAGGTAAAAGTACGTCAATAAGAGTAAAAGGATCACATTTCGTTCAAATAATAGATAGGTGCATTACATAATCTTGCTGTGGGATCTTTGTAGGTAGGTTAAGTTGTTAATTACGGTTTTTTTGTAGGGTTTTGTTTGAACTTCCGCGCATTTATTGAGAAAAGCACTATACAAGCCTTCTTAGTCATAACGCAACTAGGTATTGATGGACTTACCCATGTGCGCCGAAGCGAAATTTCGTCCATTAATACCTGTTTTGTCGGCCGCTGCAGTAAATTCGATATAAATTTAATAGGTACTTTTTATTTGAACCAACAATTTTGGCTGGTTTAGAAAATATAGTCATTTTTAGAAATTACTAGTTATATTTTCTCGTCAAATTAATGAAATGATTACGAATTTTTGGGCTGGTTTCTGCAATAAATTGAAACTACAGAGGAAGCATATGCAGTAGATGTTGAGAAAAGTAGTTATTGAGATGTACATGTAGTTCTAAACAGATAAAGCTTCCAGTACGGTTGTAGCCTCGCTGTTTAGATTATATTCTCAGGGTGTCCACATTCTTGAAAATCAGGGAAAGTCAGGGAAGCTCAAGGTGGTCAGGGAAAGTCAGTGAAATCGAGGAGCCACCTGGAAAGTCAGGGAAAAATTGAGAATTTACAGTTTGCTTTCCAAAATGCCCTAGTGATTGTAAAATGAGGGATAAATCATGCTCTAGTCCGACTCTTAATCCAGACTATTGAAGTATTATTTTTTTCAGGTTTAAAGTGACCTACAATAAGGCATAATTTGTGTCACAATCAGGGTTGGCCTGGATAATTATCTTGATAATTATCGTTGATAATTATCATGATAATTACGTGTTGATAATACGAGTAACTGTTATTGAACAAAACAAAACGAATTCTAAACATATAAAAGAGCATGTCCTGACTGACTGACTGATTCATCAACGCCGAGCCGTAACCGCTAATATACAGATCTGAAATTTTGTACATAGGTTCTATGCACGTCAAAACCACCCACTAAGAAAGGATTTTGGAAAATTCATCTCCCAAGGGGGTGAAATAACGAATAAAAGTTTGTATGAAAGTCCTTTGTTTCTTGAGCTAGATTGACACAAATTTGAATTTAAGCTTCTGGTAAAAAATAAAGAAACACGTGTTTAAGCATTTCTTAAAAATCACCCTTCAAGGGGGATAAAAAGGGGATGATTTTTTTTCCTTATGTTGGTCTATAAGTCTTTCAGTTTTAAAAGTAGAAATTTGGTTCCGAGCTAATGGTAAAAAATTAAAAAGTACGTGTTTAAGAATTTTTCAACATTCATCCCCTAAGGGGGTGAAATAAGGGATGAAAGTTTGTATGAAAGTCCTTTGTTTCTTGAGTTAGATTCACACAAATTTAACTTTAAGCTTTTGGTAAAAAATAAAAAACACGTTTAAGAATTTTTCAAAATTCATCCCCTAAGGGGGTGAAATAAGGGCTTAAAGTTTGTATGAAAGTCCGTCAGTTTTGAAGTTAGGATCTTCAAAATTTGTATTTAGACTGACAACAAAAAATTAGGTTTCACGTGTCTCAGGGTTTTTGAAAATTCTACACCCTAAGGGGTGAAAAGGGGGATGAAGTTGAAACTCCTTAATTTTAAAGTAATATCCAATAAAATTTATTATTTAGGCATTAGGGTTGTAATTCTGTGGAACATACATCCCTGTTATGGAAATTCCACCCCAAATTCAACCCTTTAAAGAGGGAAATGGGGTGAAAAAGTCTAAAAACCAATATGTATGTCGTTTGTATGGTTTATCGGGTCGCTGATTACGAAAACTAAAACAATTTTGAAATCCAATGTGGTAGACGTGAATTACCATCATCCCCTGGGGATGGGGTTGGGGTGCCATAGGGTTGATATGTCTAAAAATCAATATGGGTGTCGTTTGTATGGTTTATCGGATCGCTGATTACGAAAACTACAACAATTTTGAAATCTAAGGTGGTGGACATGAAATACCATCATCCCCTGGGGATGGGGTGCGATAGGGTTAATATGTCTAAAAATCAATATGGGTGTCGTTTCTATGTTTATATAAGGATAGGGATAGCGGTTAAGACGGCGTTAAGGATAGGGATAGGAATAGGGGCAGGGATAGGGAGAAGGAGTGGGAGTGGGATGGGTGTAGAAAGAGAGGGTGAGGGAGGGGGAGAGACTGCACATTGTCTGAATAACACGCGGCCGAAGCCACACTAGCCACACAGCTAGTAATATATATGTGTATCCAAACGCATGTTTTTTCGTCACAATATCAAGCGTGTATCCAAACGAACGCCAAATGTCATTCATCTACAGGGGAATTCCCCTCACTGTTATTTGTTTTCGTGAACTGTAGTTTGTGCGCTGCGAAATTAAATAAAGAAAAACATTATGCCTTGAAAACTTAATCCAATATGGTCAAAGGTTGACCGCATTTAAACTAAAAATAGTGGTTTATGGGCTAGATGCAAGAAATGTAAAAAGAAATGCAGGGAATCTAGCGATAAATGAAAATATATACGTAATTTGATTTGATAGTTAGATAATTATCGGATAATTATCAGAGAAAATAATTATCTTGATAATAGCCAACCCTGGTCACAATAATTAGATTACTCCTTTTTATTTTAATAAATTTCAATAGTATTGGTTCAGTGAAATCTTTTATTTACTCCTTTAAGTCATGCTCTAGTCTGACTTAGCATTATTTTTAAGGTTCGGAGTGACCTACATTGTGACATTCTTTTTCGTCAAAATTTTTTTTCGAAAATGCATTCATTTATACTTTATTTTTTTTTAAATGAATAAAATTGGTCAGGGAATTTTTTGAAAATGATCAGGGAAAGTCAGGGAATTTTTTGGGCATTAGCTGTGGACACCCTGATTCTGTATGCCATTATTATTAAGAAAACTAGACAGGTAATGAGATCAGAACATAATTCATGCTTAGTATCCTATAGTAGACTCGCTCTATTTGCATTGTATTCTGCATGACATTCAATAAGTATTCTGTAAAGAATCTACATTGAATAAAATTATCTGAATCTATCTCTAGCTACTGTCTCTATTATAATTATTACTAATCTATAACTACCTATCATATCATAACATCCCATGAAAGTTCCACTGCAGGACAGGGAGCTCCCTCCAATACTCCAGCGAAAACGCGTGATTATGTACTTTGGAGGGGGTTTACCATAATCACCACGCTTGTAAGCGTTGCGGCTGGCGACCGGTGTTGTTGGTGACCGTAGTATGTAAGATGGTACGATACACAGAAAGATGCTGCTGCCCATCCTCCGGTTCTTAAGCTCTTAGTCGCCTCTTACGACAACCACGACTAGAGACGGGTTGATAGTTTTTACTAGTGGAAGCTTATAATTGGCACTTGTAATAATATTTTTTAATCTAGACTAATTTAGCTGTTAGCTTCCCAAAGAAAATAAAATACTATTTGCCAGCATCACTCGGGACATATTATAACTACCTACGTCAATTCAATTTATGTGAAATTCTATTACAATTTAAAAAAAATACAGACAAGAGCAAGTCGAGCTTGACGTATTCGACTTTGTAAAGTTCTTATTTCAATTACCGTAGGGGTAGCGTCGCACTGCGAGTGTCAAGCTTGACCTTTTCTTGCCTGTATATTTATGTGCGATTCCTGGCATGGGAAAAGCGTTAAAAGTAATTCATTTATATTTCAGCCGCTCGCACACAGTATTCACAATCGTGGTGCACATCAAAGAGAACAACCAAAGAGACCAAAAAGGCGAAGAACTCGTCAAGATCGGAAAACTGAACCTGGTAGACCTGGCTGGCTCCGAGAACATCAGCAAGGCAGGGTCTGATAACCCGGCCAAGAAGGAGAGGGCCAGAGAATGCGTCAACATCAACCAGTCTTTGTTGACTCTTGGCAGGGTTATCACTGCTCTTGTGGAGAAACATCCTCATATACCTTACAGGTAAGAAATAATCAAAACTACAAACAGTAGATTCCTCAGATCATAATACTAAACAACTTTCACTTTAGGTCGGAACACAAGAAAACGTTTGGGCCTTCCTATACAAATCTTGTGCGCTCAACAAAGGCTTTTGTATACTTGAACAAAAAATAAAACAAAAACATAATAAAATCTTTCGACACATATCTCTGGAAAAGTTAAGCTTTTTTTTTAATGTCACAAGTGGGCAAACGAGCAGCTGGGCCACCAATTTGACATTAATAAGACAGCAAAGCGCGTTACCCACCCTGAGAACTGAGATGGTATGTCTTGTGTGCCGGTAATTTCACTGGCTCCTATACCCTTCAAACCGAAACAGCAGTGCAAACACTGCTGCTTTACGGCAGAAAAAGGCAAGGGGGTGGTACTTCCCCAAACGGACTTTGCACAAAAGCCCTACCACCTTCAGAATTGGTCTGAGTCACATAGTAAATTTTTTATAGTGATAAATAATTTCACTTGTATAAAAGCAACTTTAGAATTGGTATGTGTTTCTTAGGTTCGATCTGTTAAATATATAACAGTTTATTTCATTCAAATCCAACAATTAGTTAATTTCAGAGCTCAGATGGATCTTCATAACGAAATACCTATCACTATATGTATTTTTTACAACTTATATTCTTAGGACTGTGCAGCCTTCAAAAGTACATAATTTATAGGTCGTAATGGAATGCCCGCCGTTATAAGAGATGTTCATTCGAATTCACGTCAAAAGAAATTGAGCATTCCCATTTATTCTTCCAGAGAATCAAAACTAACCCGCATACTTCAAGAATCGCTCGGTGGACGCACTAAAACTTCCATAATCGCCACAATATCCCCCGGACATAAGGACTTGGAAGAGACCATGTCTACCCTGGAATACGCCAACAGAGCTAAGAACATCCAGAACAAACCCGAGGTTAACCAGAAGTTGACCAAGCAGGCTATATTGAAGGAGTTTGCTGAAGAAGTTGATTGTCTGAAGAGGCAGTTGGCTGCTGCAAGGGAGAAGAACGGTGAGTCTCTGTCACTTTCTAAATTGTAGAAGCAAAGGGTCTCTCAATAAGAGTGCACTTTTTAAATTTAGTGTAATTTTTTTTTTCGTCATGTGGCAACTGAAATTTGACAGCTGTCACCTATGTTTATTCAGATGATTAAAAATGAAGCGCTTTACGAAAGAACAACGCGTTATAAGCTACGAATAAATAATAAGAATGTTATACGAGTAAGATATAAAAATTTGGAAAGATTTGTCAACCATTCGAAGTGGTTTTTTTGTGCCGATTTTATTCTGTGGGGTTTTGTGAAATCACGGCTTTATGCGAATAAACTAGAAACAATTCCTAAGCTCAAATCCGAGATCCAACGCGTCATCGGTAAGATACAGCCACATCTCTGCTAATGATTTCACATCCTGATAAGACTCGACGTTTACCCTCTCTTTTATGTGGTCAAAATAAGTGTGTCTTGGTCTTCCTAAACATTAGTCATTTTGCAACTTTGGTATTTTAGTTACTACTTTGGTAATTAAGGCGTCTTGGTCATTATTCCTCGAAACCGTTTTATTAAGTACTATGAATAATTTCAGGCGTGTACCTCCCATCGGACGATTACACAGAGCTGTTATCGAAGCAAGAGCAGCACAAGAAAGAGATATCCGACTTGCTGCTGAAGAAACGAGCCATGGAGGAGGAGAGAGAACGGATGGAGAGCATCTTTAGTGAGCTGGAGCAACTACGAGCCCGGACCGAGGACCAGCTTGCAGCCACCAGGGCTGAGCTGGACCATACTGCCGCGGTAAGTGACCCGGCCATATATGGTGGAAGTGCAGGGATTGGGTGGAAATCTGAGTCAGGACCGATAGCCAGTAGACTGCCACTATACTGCCGCGGTGATTGACTCACTGCTTAACACATGGTGGAGGTGCAGGGATTAGGTGGAGATCTTCAATATGTTTGAACATCTACGAGTCAGGACCGATAGCCAGTAGACTGCCACTATACTGCTGCGGTGATTGACCCACTGCTGGACACATGGTAGAGTTGTAGGGATTGGGTGGAGATCTTCAATATGATTGAACATATTAGAGTCAGGACCGATAGCCAGTAGACTGCCACATTACTGCCGTGGTGAGTGACCCACTGCTGGACACATGGTGGAGGTGCAGGAATTGGATGTAGATCATCAGTATATTTAAATAGGTAACGTTCATTATTGGACAAATGGTGGAGGTGCAGTCGGATTTGATGGAGATCTTCAATATGCTTGAAAAGCTGATACGAGATCTAACTGGCCGCCACTAGGGTTGAGCTGGACTACCGCGGTAAGTGAGCCCACTGATGGACACTTAGTGAAAGTGCAGGGATTGGGTGGAAATTTCTAAGTTGTTTGAACACGTTTGTAATAGAAATTTCAAGAGCTTTTGTGTAGGAATTAAGTTTTTTTTTTTTCATATTTAGACTCACGTGCCTTAGGAGAATGTGTTCAGTTCTATACATCCTTGTAAGATCGATGACCAACCTCAACAACCATTTGTTGAGCCGCGCAAGGCCTCTGATATGGCTGCTAACTACTAGTAGACATGTCTTCCGAAGCACGGAATTATCTTACTTCTTTGTTACAGAAACTAGAAGTAACCATGAAAGAACGTGAAGAAGTGAAGTACCTAGTAGAGAAACACGTAGAAACGGAAAACCAGTTGAAGGATCAAGCTAAGATACTGCTCGCTACGGCTGACGTAGCGACTACAGATGCGGACCGTTTACAAGACACTGTCGATCGGAGAAGGTAAAATAAAGACTTACAGTTGAAATAATTTAGCTTGATTAAAATGGTCGTCCGTGTGGTGCCAGCTAATTATAGTACACTCAACAGCACGTGTGTGCGGCGTGTGGTGCCGGCAAAGAATAGTACCAACCCTTACATACCCGTGGGTGTCGTAAGAGGCGACTAAGGGCTATAAACTGGAGGATGGGCAGCAGCATCCTCCTTTGTATCTGACATCTTACTAACTGCGGTCACCTACAACTGCGGTCCATGGTGCCAGCCGTAACGCTAACAAGCGAGGTGACTATGGTACTTCCCCTCTACATTTTTCCAGCAAAAGCTAGAATTCTAGAGGGAGCTCCCTGTTCTGTAGTGGACATTTCATGGGATGTTATGATGAACAGCACATCAGTAGAAACACTTTTGGACCTTATAGCGTGGTAATAGAGTTGAAAAAGTTTCTACCGACGAGCGGTTGACCGTACCAACCAATGTTACACGTGGGTGTCCATTTGTTACCTACAATTTTTAAGTGTCGACGTTTGCTGATGGATTTGTGTTGTGTTTTTTAGGCTTTGTAAAATATTATAACAGACATTTGAAGCAGCAATCAAACTGATTTAATCCTTATCGTACTTGGAGGAGTGTTCAATAACCTAGTGAGAATGAACAACATTTTAAGTATAAATTATTTTCTATAAATAGTTAATTTTACTAAAAAGATGGTATTATAAACATGGGCCGTAGTGTTTAGAAACATACATACTGAGACAAACTTCAACAGCCAGTCCAGCTAGTAACTTGACAATTGAGAAAAACGAAAGTATCGGTGGATGCAATTCAACAAGCAGAGTGTGAACAAGTTTATACCACAATTCCTACTTACTAGATTTAATTGACAGTCCTCTAGTCATATTAAGTTCTGTCTGTTCCCCAACACCTACGGAAAAACAGGTACGGAAGTAAAATCGAAGTCATGGATCCCATATGGAGAGCTTTGTTAATCCTATTTCCTTCTAATATTATAAACGCGAAAGTTTGTAAGTATGGATGGATGTTTGTTACTCTTTCACGCAAAAACTACTGAATGGATATTAATGAAACTTGGCTCAAATGTAGGTTATGTCCTGGAATAGCACATAGGCTACTTTTTACCGCGGGAAAACACTTCATTCCCACGGGAAAACGCATTTAATGCGGGTGAAACCGAAGGCGGAAAGCTAGTACCAAAATGAAAGGTTTATTTTTCAACGGAATCAGAGCTTCGGAAAACTGCGGGATTCCGGGTCCAAAGGAATGTTAAAGCTTCGTAGAAAAGTGCGTTATTAATTTATCAATATTTGATTATTATTTAGGTCCTTCTCACTATGAAAGCCGTAGTAAATGGTGGCAATATGGTGGTGACTGTTCTTTATCAGTATTGCCGTTTTTCCACTATTCTTGGTATGTTCTGTGGCGCATTTGCCCGTGTGCTTTTTTGGTTGTCCGTCTGGGAATAAATGCATTGTACTTGTGTGTTATTGTAGAGAAGTGGAGAGTGCGAACCAGACGGCTGTGAACACGTACCGACTGGAGAGCACGGAGCGGAGACAGGGCATGCTGGGCGCGCTCGAGCGCTGCGCCGGCCAGTACAAGGCCGCCAGGAACCAGCTGCAAGCCAACATTGGTGAGTCACATCACAGAATAAAGTAATAGTACTGCAGTGATTCATGGTTTTTTAGTGGGTTTTATCATAGTGCTTACATACATACATACATAATAGTAGTACTTACATAGTAGTCGTCCGGAAGACGAAACGTTGGCAGGCCCAAGGTGGATACACGATCTGGTGGCGGTCGCGGGATGCCGCTGGATGCAAGCAGCGCAGGATCGCAAGTCATGGAGATCTTTAGGGGAGGCCTATGTCCAGCAGTGGATGTCTTTCAGCTGATACGATGATGACTGCACGGATGTCGCAGGATGCTCTTTAGTTTAAGCAACGAATAATTTATGGATGGAAAAGTCGAAAGCAGAAAGTTTGACTTAGGAACTTTGTTGGGGCTAGTTAGGAGATAAACATACTAAAAGTCGTTGCCCCTCCGAGGGCTGCTCGAGGGGGGTCACAAAGAAGGTCCCGTTTTTTTGTTTTTTGCTTACATCTCAAAAACGGTGCGTCGTACAAAATTTTGTTGTACTACATAATGAAAGCTGATAAAATTCTCTACAACTTTGCCTTTCACACTTTTAATCTTTCTCCAATCGTTGCCTAGCTATGAGCTCCGAAAAACGGCCAGGAAAGAGGCTGAGATTATAAGACAGGACATACAGTCAACATTTTTTAATTTAGATGTGTATCCTGAAATCTATGGTAGCACTTGAGAAAAGTTATGAAGCAAAAAAAAAGAAAACGTCCCATTTTTGAAAATCGACCATTTTTCGAAGCTCATTTAGGCAAAGATAAGAGAAAAATAAAAAGTGTGAAAGGCAAAGTTGTAGAGAATTTTATCAGCATTCATTATGTAGTACAACAAAATTTCGTTCGACGCATCGTTTTTGAGATGTAAGCAAATAACAAAAAAACGGGACCTTCTTTGTGCCCCTTCCCCCTCGAGCAGATCTCGGAGGGGCAACGACTTTTAGTATGTTTATCTCCTAACTAGCCCCAACAAAGTTCCTAAATCAAACTTTCTGCTTTCGACTTTTCCATCCACATACCCCTTGTGATCACTCATTGGCCTAACTACTTGTAGAGGTGGTGTGTGTTAAAGGGTAGCTCCGAGGGGTTGGTTGTAATAAAACTCTCACATTTTAAACACTACTATATTGGAGACAGGGACATGAGCACATGGCACAAGCGTATTTATACGCGTTTACGTCACTTGGTCATAATCGCTACATACTACAGTACTATCGTACAGAACGGACACTCTCCGCCCCCTTGCAATCTACCCCGCACCCCGCGCGCACCCGCCTAGAGATTCTCGTGCTCTTTCTGAGGGTCTTTTGTACTGAATATGCAGCCTACGCGACCTTCCAATTTCAAATTCGCCCTCGATGTATGTGGTGGCCGGGGTGTGCTGTCCAACTAGCTTTTGCGCGATCTAACATAGGGTCGTCGTGTTCATAAAGAGAAATATTTAACTGCATCAAATATTTAACTGCACCTCAAGTCCAAACTCAAGGTTTGCCAGAGAGCGATGGAACGCAGTATTCTTGGAATAAAACGAACCGACAGAAACACCATACTGCGTTCCAAAACTGGTATTGCCGACGTGGGGAAGAAGACCGCTAAACTTAAGTGGGATTGGGCTGGCCATGTCTGTCGAATGCGCCCTAAAAGGTGGGCAAAGAAAGTCACCCATTGGATACCTCATGACGGGTCCAGAAACCGAGGTAGACCAAGAAAGCGATGACGTGACGACCTTGATGCCTTCCTGAAGAATTGGGAAGAGGTTAGTAAAGATCGTAACCAATGGAAAGCCGCGGGGGGGGCCTTTGCCCAGCAGTGGGATCTAGTAGGCTAAGAAAAAAAGTACTTATTTTATTGCACATCAAAATACTGACTGTGTATCAAAAAAAATTACGTAAAAGTAAGTAAACCTAAAACTAGGTTATCTTGCGACCATAAATATGAGCGAAGCGAGCGTGCCACACTTCATCCGAACTTTATAATTTCATTTTTATGTTGTTTTTTTATTTGCAGACGATCAAACTAGAGACACATCTATGACTCAAGAAATGAACATACAAGACATGAAACTACTCGCCGCGAAAATGGCCATGGTTATGAATGAAGTACGTATAACTCGGTAATTTAAAAAAAATACAGTGGAACATAGAACCTCCTCCTTTTTTGAAGTCGGTTAAAAATAGGTATTGAACGCAGGGGAGATTTCTTCCTCACTCATAACCGCCGTCTATGTTGTGTGAGATGCGTATTCAACGAGTAACGTAAGGGCAATATGGTACTCGTTGAATGAAGGATGTGATTGTCCCCATGAAAATAAACCAGTTTACACGTGGATCTTAGGTAAAAAGGTTTCAACTTGCCATAGAAATTTCATATTCTTATCTAATAGCTTATTTTGTAAGGGAGGTAACAAATAAATTAAAAAAAAATAATTTTATAAAGCAAAATTGTATTGCGAGCTATGTTCAGTTGTTCAGTTTCAGTGAGATTTCTTCTTTTTACAGTTTGTGGGAATTAAAGTTACATTCAAACCCTTATATTACCTGACCTAAGTGGCACAATTGAATGGACAAAGAAGTCTCCCAAGTTTTTTTTTTATGCTGTTTCAGCCCCTGATCGTGACGACGCTTCTAAACCCTAAGCTAACTACAAACATTCTTTCAGATAAAAACCTTATCAAAGGAAATGGAATCCCGACTGAGTGAAACCAGTGCGGAAAGTGAGAGTGAGCTGTCAGCTTCCGCCGCTGCGAGGACTCAAACCTTGGAGAGCGTCCTCAGTAACCTGGTCAACACTGTCGCCTGCTGCCTCGACCGAGCCAATGCGACCGATGTCGTGGGCACTGTCGCTAGGTCCACCGAACAGTGGGTGAGTCAGCACTTTTACAGAATATACTAACCTATGATGTTTATGTAGCAGCGCTTTCTGCTAGGGATGGAGCCATAAGCGTATCCATTTCTTGCGAAGGACCTCCATACTAAAATGTATGGATTTTTATCAAATCCTAAAAACGTAACATTTTTATATTTCTTTCTGAGAAATATGTGACTTGGGACTAACTAATGTTATTACCACAATTTTTCTGGTGAAAATACCATTCAGGAAAAACACGGTGTTAAAAATCACGCATAAAATGGCTATTACGGATCATTTACGCTTCCGTTCTTAGTATTTACTAGCTGTTGCCCGCGACTTCGTCCGCGAGGGATTCTATCTATCTGACCATCCATCCATCCGTCTATCTGTCGTCCGTCCGTCCGTCCAACCATCTGTCCAACCGTCCGTCAAACCATCCCTGTCCCTGTCCCTCTCCCTCCCCGCTTCCTCCTCCCTCTCCGTCTCCCCCTCCCCTACCCTCCCTCTCCCCCTCCCCCTACCCTCCCACTCCACCGCTCCCCCTCCTCCTCCCTCTGCCTCACTCTCTCCCTGTCCCTCTCCCTATCGCACCCCAACCCCATCCCCAGGGGATGATGGTATTTCACTTCCACCACGTTAGATTTAAAAGTTGTTGAAATTAATCAGCGACCCGATAAATCATACAAACTACACCCATATTGATTTTTAGACATTTCAACCCTATCGCACCCCAAACCCATCCCCAGGGGGATGGTATTTCACTTCCACCACATTGGATTTCAAAATTGTTGAAGTTTTCGTACTTCCCCTCCACATTTTTCCAGCAAATGCTAGAATTCTGGAGGGAGCTCCCTGTCCTGTAGTGGGCATTTCATGGGATGTTATGATGACGATAATTACTACAGCGCGTTCAGAACGAGTCTGTCTATGACAGGCGGAGAGCCAATGAACGATTCGCTCGCCCCCTGGGGGGAGCCGCGCTCACCCCCGCGACTCATTCTTCGACTTCTGCGCATTAACGGTCACAGACATAGTTATTTTGTACGTGGTATACTTTATAAATATTATTAAAATCTCTTTTACAGTTACAAGGCGCAACATCCCGCGTCAATTGCCTACAACAGTCGCACGGCACATTCTCGAGTACAGCCAAACAGGTGGAGAGCGTCCGGGACCTGTCTGCGAGGAGACGCCATGCTCAGAGGGTGGAGGCTCTGAAACAGAAGGAGGACGATATTGCCAAATGTATTGAAGTGAGTAGATTTAGATTTCTTTATTTCATATTATTCTTCTTCTTCTTTCGATTCGATTCTGGCGAGATTTATACAGCGTGAATATTCATATACAGTTTATTCGTTTTAAAGCCGAAACCCAGTGATTCTACTCATGAAAACAAGCAACTTTACCGGAGAAAAAAAAATTGTCGGAAAAAATCTTTCACCTTCCCATACTAAATGAGTCGATCACGTGACCACTTTACTATGGGGAGAAGAAAAAATTTTTTTTCTTCGGGAATGTTGCTTGTTTTCATGAGTAGGATCACTGGGCTTTGGCTTTAAAACGAATGAAAATTCACGCTGTATTGTATTGGACCAATACCCCGCCACACAGACAGCATTATCGGAGGCATTGTAAAGGTCTTCGCGCGAGCAGGTAGAGGGGCACGCAGGGCAGGTCAAAAGGTGTGCCATTGTTTGTTGAGAGATTTCATATTATCATATTCAAGATTACATAGATTGTTCAACTGTCAATGAATAATATACATACATAATATCACGCATCTTTCCCGTTGGGGTAGGCAGAGAAAAAAAAAATTGTAAATAATAAAAAATCCAAACTATAAAATATGTCAAAAAACGGTACAACAAAGCAAATTAATAGTAATTATAATATTTAATGTCAAAATATGTGAAAAATGTCAAAGTAAACCAATAAACAAAGAATACATAAGTATAAATAATGTCAAAGGAATGTCAAATAAACTATGGAATTCCTTTTATTTTTATGTCATATAATGTCAATATTTATTTAATAAAACTAATATAGGGTAGTAGGGTAGGGCTTTGGCGAAAAATCTGTCCGGGGAAGACTCCTTTTTACTTTCGAGCGGAGCGAGAAAGGTATTGTATTCGTGAAAAAAAAAAGTTTTTCAAATCTCAAAAATGTGTTCTATATCACTTATACATAATAAAAAACAAGTCTCCCAAAAATGTCCGTCCGTCGGTCGGTCGGTCTGTCCGTCACGCTTTGGCCTAGCGGTTAAACGAATGGTCCGATTGACACCATATTTTGAATTTAGGAGTTTTATGCAAATCCATCGAAAGCTGCTATGGTTTCTTGCTGGCTCTCATTTTGAGGGTAACTGTCATCCAACGAAAATGAAAAATTGAATTTTTCTCAAAAATGGCTCATAGAGTCTTGATGAAACTTTGCATGACCAAGCATCTCCATGTAAGATATCTTGCGCCAGTATCAATTGATCTGTGTAATTTCATATAGGGGGTGTTCTTGTACCACCAAATCGTAAATATGTGATTTACCCAAAATTGGTTCCATTGAGTTTATTAAAATTTTCTATAATATTAATCCTGGTCTAGCCTACCTAACTGGATATTCTTTATGACATTTTTGAATAAAATTTAGTACACAGGGTGAACCAAAACTGAATAAGGGCTTGCACAGTAGACTAAAATTATCCATAAGGAACATGTGTTGGGAAATTAAAAAAATGTCTATGCAAGTATCCTACGGTAGTATCCATTGATCTGTGAAAATTCAAAAATAAAGGGTGTTCCAGTACCACCAAAAGTTAAACGTGTGATTTACTCGAAATCGTTTGAGGTTTGTTTGTTTTGAATTAGCTCAGGTGAATTAGGTGTACTACGAGTAATGTTTGACAATTTGAATTCTGAATTGATCTGTATATTTCATTCGAAATTTTTTTTTGAAAAACGTAAATAAAAGTTTGTATTTCCATACTATGTGTATGGCATTACAAATTTAAGTTTGCGGTTGATAGTTTTTCCTTGAGTATTGCGAGAAAGTAAGTGCAGTGCTGCTGTACCATTTATTTTTATTTTTGTTCGGAAACCTAAAAATCTTGTATGGTGCTTTTTTTGTGTTTCAGCAAATGGAAAGAGATAAGCAAGCAATGGAAGAGCGTATGGCGAGACAACTGGAACGAATACAGGCGGAACGGGATGAAACCGAGACGCGCCTGACAGAAATCACGAGGCAGGTGGAGACCAGGGTTGCCGCGGTTAGTAGCTATTGTTACTATTCGTCATTTTGTGTAACTTTTAGGGTTCCAAATCGATCACTTCGTTGTCCGTCTGACTGTCAAGACTCTTTTTCTTCCAAATTGAAAAAGGTACAAGGACTCTAATACTATTTTTTTTATTGTCAATGGGCTTATTCTTGACCTCGATCTAGTCTTGAGGACAGAGATGAGGTCGACGACGGAACGAGCTTGTCCAGAAGAAGCCTATTCACTCGCGACTAATATAGATTCGGGTTATAAGAGCTCGGGAACACAGACATTATAACAAGTTGAAATTAATGTGAAATATTAAAGACCCTTGAAGGTGATTCTAGGAGGTCAACGAAAAGTATCCGATATGTTTTAGTTTGGTTCATATGGGTATGGGCCATTAATGGTTGCATCTTTTTATTGTATAGAATTAATTTAAAATTTTCACGTCTTCAAGGGTCCATAGTATTAGTTTATTAATTTCAACTTAATACCTTTTTGTTCCTTCGTGAGAAAAGGGGTCTTGACAGACAGACGGACGAACAAATTGATCTTAGAATCACTCTTTTTTTTTCTATTAAGGTTCGGAACCCTAAAAACTGCATGAACTAAAGTAGGGCCAACATAATAAATCCGTTTTGACGTTTCCACACAGGATTATTTTTTCTTTGCAGGTTAATACGTTTGACTGCTGTCACAACGGACTTATTACGATGGCCTTATTTTAATCATAAAGAGGTTTATCTACTCTCATATCGTTAATCCTCAATAATGCGTTCAAAAATTGTAGGTTAACATCTTCATAATGTCAATCTGTGCTTAGAAACACTCTTAGCAGCATTTTTTTATCTGTGGGAGTGTATTATGAAGTATTGAATTTACTAACAGTCATCGCGGGAGACCTATTAAACAATTTTTTTATTTTTATAGGCGCTCCATTGACAGCTTGATGCGTTTGTAGTCTGTGGCTGCAAGGAGGTTTCATTGCAATAATGGAAAACTCAGAAAACAAAAGTTGTATTTACATATTTTTATTAGTTTTGTAATGCATGCTGGATCTTGTACTGACTAACCTTAAGGACAATGATATAATTAAAGTCTATGAATGTATTGATCCACTTGTACCTTTGGACAGACCGCATCCTGCTCTGGATATTGTTTTGACTCTTCCATTGATATGTAGATCTTCTGCTGATCCTACTTTGGATGCAGGGAGCTCAATTGATGATCTGCCTCTACAGTGGAATTTTCGTAGAGCCGATTTCCCAGCTTTATATAAGGCCTTGGGAGAAATTGATTGGACGGAAGTCTTGACCGAGACTGATGTGAATATTGCTACAAGCATATTCTATCATAAATTATATGAATGCATCGATATCTATGTTCCAAGGAAAAGACATTCGCGTGCTTCTGGTAAATACATTTATCCCTCCTGGTACACGAAAGAAATAAAACATTATATTCGATGCAAATATTTTAACTTAAAAAAATTTAAATCCGAGGGCAAGGAGGTCAATAATGAATTATTTAAGTACTATAGAAGCCTGTGTAAATTCCTCATCGATCAGGCTTATACAGAACACATTCGGGAAATTGAGCAGGCTATAATAAATGACCCCAAAAAGGTGTTTGACTATGCTAAAGATTTGCGTAGTGATCAGTTCGAGCCTAGGACCTATACTGTGGAGGGCCGGCATGTAACAGGACAAGAAGCTGTGGATGAGTTTGCTGCATATTTTGGCTCTGTATTTCTCAGTGAAGTACCTAAGTTAGACCCTGTGCAGGCAGCTGTCAATGCTCAGCCGTCGGCGGCACATGTTTCTATAGGCAGAATAAGCGAAAAAGATCTTTTATATGCAATTAAACGTTTAAAAGCAAAGTCCGCCACTGGCCCGGACGGTATACCTCCATTTGTTGCCAAAGACTGCTTGACTGCGTTTCAGCAGCCTCTTTTATACTTGTACAACCTGTCACTTGACAGCTCAGTATACCCTGAGCTGTGGAAAGTTTCTAGGGTTACTCCTGTGCCGAAAAACAAGTCGGATAATAATATCCCCAACCATAGGCCGATAACTGTGCTGGCTGTCTTCGGAAAATTGTTTGAAGCCCTGATTAACACATCTTTGAAGAGACAGATCAACAGAACTTTGGATGATAGTCAGCACGGCTTTAGAGAGGCTAGATCTACGGCGTCAAATCAAATTGAATTTAATGACTATGTACTAGCTGAGTTAGATGCAAAACATCAAGTCGATACTGCGTTTTTCGATTTTAGAAAGGCATTTGACTTGGTAGATAACGACATTCTACTAAGAAAATTGGCCGCTATAGTTGCTCCCAAACTTCTTTCCTTTCTAGCTGATTATCTCCGTAATCGCAAACAATATGTTCAATTTTCGGGCTACCAATCCAAGGCCTACTATACAAGGTCAGGTGTAAGTCAGGGTAGCACCCTAGGTCCCACTCAGTTTCTGATAATGGTGGACGACTTACCGAAGGTTGTCAGAGCTGCAAAGTGCTTGCTTTTTGCCGACGACTTAAAGCTCTTTCTGGCCATTAGAAATAACTCGGACAGCGAGGCTTTGCAAAAGGATATTGATGCTGTGGCTGAATGGAGTGTCATGAATCGCTTGCCACTGAACGTTTCAAAATGCAATGTAATGAGTTTCACAAACTCCTCCACTCCTCTTGTCACAAAATACGAACTGTTAGGGTGCATCTTGAATCAAGTAAACGAAAATAGGGATTTAGGACTTATTTTAGACAAGCAACTTAATTTCCGAGCTCACACGATTGAGGTATGTAAAAACGCAAACAAAATGCTAGGTTTTGTTATGCGTACTGCCCAGCAGTTTAGGGACCATCGAGTCGCCTTAACGCTTTACAAGTCGTACGTCAGAAGCCGGTTGGAGTACAATTCTATCGTCTGGGATCCTCATGAAACCAAATATTCTGATATGGTTGAAAAGGTGCATAAGAAGTTTGCAAGATCTATGTACAAAAGAAAATTCGGGTATTACCCATATCTTTACCCGTCCCTCTTTGTGACAGCCATGGTGGATCTAGATACGCTGAATCTAAGGCGCAAACTGGCAGTTCTGACGTATTTCCATCTTGTCCTAATTCACAAGCGTGACCATCCTGGAGTAGTAGAACGTATAGGACTTAGTGTCCCGATTGGGTACATACGTGGTGGAGGACCTGCAAATCCACGCGTGCGCCGGCCTCTGCTGGCAGTACCGAGCACGCGCACAGTGCGCGCGACTACCGCTCCTACAATACGAGCTATTACTTCTCTTAATTTACTTCTTAAGGCTCTCCCAGATGCCGACCTGTACGGATCCAGTTCAAATGTATTTGTAAAAGACTGTATCAAGTTTCTTAATGTAAACTATCCGATTTGTAATAGTTCAAATGATAGATTTATTTAATTTAATTTATTTTTTATATAAATTTTATATGATATCATGTTATGTACGACTATACATATAGTGCTTTGGCATTTTGCTGTCAACTATATTTGTAAATTTTAAATAAAATAATAATAATAATGAAATAAGTGATAAAATCGTTTACGATTTGCCTTCGAGTGTTTTTAAAGCAGCTATAGGAACTTCGCTTAGCAGTTATCACCGGAAAAAGAGAAAAACATTAAGGTTTGTTTTTGAACACATTATTTTAGGATTCACGATATGAGAGTAGATAAAGTTCTGTATGCAACTCCACATAATTAGGTATAAAACACTCTTGTCTTCTATTATGGAACTTGGCTCGCTACGCTCGCCTGCGTCCCATAAACCGACACTCGAGTTTTATGCCCCTCATTATGTACCGTTGCATAAACTACTATTGCATTATTAGATTAAAACGATTGTTGTAGGTCCACACAGCCATCAACGAGTCCGCCGCGCGCCACCTGACCGAGCTGGAGCAACAAAAACTACTCTACGACCAGTCCACGAGCAAAGTGCTACAACTACAGCGGGAGAAACTTGAAACCATCAGGAAGGAGAGAGAAACCGCAGATTTGGAGCTGAATGAGTGTCATACAGAGGCTAAACAATGTCTAGACAATATTGACAAGTTCGACAAGGAGTTTGGGGAAGGTATGTATAAAAGATGGCTTGCTGGTGTATTTCGCAGGAAAATTGTAATATTCGCTGTTTTAGATAATGACGTGGTATTTGACAAAATGCCGAGGAACTTTTAATTCGGTATTTTACAAAATGGTGTGCAATTACACACGACTAGTCCACGAGCAAAGTGCTACAACTACAGCGGGAGAAACTTGAAACCATCAGGAAGGAGAGAGAAACCGCGGATTTGGAGCTGAATGAGTGTCACACCGAGGCTAAACAGTGTCTAGATAATATTGACAAGTTCGACAAGGAGTTTGGAGAAGGTTTGTATAAAAGATGGCTTGCTGGTGTATGTCACAGGAAAATTTTAATATTCGCCGTTTTACATAATGGCTTGGTATTTGACAAAATGCCGAGAAACTTTAAATTCGGTATTTTACAAAATGTTGCGTAATTTGTATCGGGCACTCGCCTGCCAATGTCGCAGCACGCTCACTTCGCTCGCTCGGCTAACCTAACCGATCCCGAGAAATGTTTACCGTGGCTAACTAACCTAAAATGCACCAGTGATCTAAATCCATTTACAATATGCCGACGCCGTTTTACAAGTTTCCGGTTTTTTGCGTCTTTAAACAGCGAGCAAATTGTAAACGGGATTAAAATAATAATAATCCCTACTCTGATATCTCGTTTTCGCCCGTAAATATCACGGGTTCAAAACCTCTGGTCCCGGTCCATATGGTGTGTACATTGACATGTTTGCTACATACATCATAACATCCCATGATACGTCCACTACAGGTCAGGGAGCTCCCTCTAGAATTCTAGCGTTTGCTGGAAAAATGTAGAGGGGAAGTACCAGCGTTACGGCTGGTACCATGGACCGCGGTTGTAGGTGACTGCAGTAAGTAAGATGTTAGATACAAAGGAGGATGCTGCTGCCCATCCTCCAGTTTATAACCCTTAGTCGCCTCTTACGACACCCACGGATATGTAAGGGTTGGTACTATTCTTTGCCTGCACCACACGGGACATACGCTCCTAATGAAATAGTGAACATAATTTTAGCATGCTACTATAAAACTGAACAACTTACTGAACTACTATAAAGTCGAAATACGAAAAGTAATTTTTGACTACCCATACAACATGCGCTATCAGCTGACGCAGTCTCTATGCGAAGTTGAAATTGTTTTTTCGTATTTCGGCGTAAGTTTCTTGGGAAAAGTTGTTCAGTTTCATGGTCTGAGTAACGTGCTAAAAATATGTTCACTATTTCAGTAGGACCAGTGAAAACTACAGGGGAACAACGAGAAATGTCAGTTGAAAGCTAATTTACACTATTAAAAAAAAAAACCGGCCAAGTGCGAGTCGGACTCGCGCACTGAGGGTTTCGTACCACCACATAAACATAATTGTATTAGTAGAAATTTCAGTAAGTTAATGTGCTAGATTTTTTGAGTCCGACACGCGCTTGACCAAATTTTATTATTTGTTGTTATTTTATAGCTTATGCACTATAACATACCAATTTTCAAGTTTGTAAGTGTTCCCGTTTTTAAAATAGAACTAAAACAAAAATCGCCTCAGCGACCATCCAACTTGACCCCTCTCTTATATGAAAGTTCTTGAAACGGGAGCTCACCACAATTGGTTACCATTAGTTGGGAGAAAAGTTGAAATATTTAATGATTTCAGACTTTTCCCATTATTTGTACTGTGAGACCTAGCTTCTTGCCAAATTTCATAATTTTAGGTCAACGGGAAGTACCCTGTAGGTTTTGCATTTTTGTATAAATGTATGGAGATGAGGACATAAAATGCCATATCTTTTGATTGCGTCGTTGTAATAAATTGAAATTTTCAGATCTTGTGTGGTTCATGGATCCTAACATATGGTATTAGTTTCAACCTGATACATTTACCCGTTCGTGAGATAAAGGGTCTTGACAGACAGACAGACGGACGACAAAGTGATACATTTGCGATGTCAGTAAAAATTTACAATAAGATTTCAAAGGAATTGCAGGAAGAAGAGAACATAAACAAGTTTAAAATGCGCTTGAAAAACTTTCTCTTTCAAAAATGTTTTTACACACTGCAAGAGTTTTTTAATGACTAATCATAACTGACTGTCGAATTGAAATGGTTTTTTTTTTTTCCTTTTTCCTTTTCCTTAGATTTTATTTAAGTGACTATTTATTATGTTGAACTGTATTACGTTTTATAACTATTGACTGACAAATTTTAATTTGTAATGTTTAAAAATACTATTTTCTAATATTTAAATTATATTCATTGTTATTGCCACGTTCCATTTCTAATAATTAATTTCTGATTTAATTAAAATTATTATAATATAGTTATAGTAACTTAGTAATAATAATTGTTGTGCCCTTCTGGGTCTACATGTGTAACTATGTATATATGATAACACCTTGAATGACCATGTGGAAAGCAATAAATCATCTTATCTTATCTTATCCTATAAGGGTTCCGTTTTTTTCTTTTGAGGTACGGAACCCTAATAAAACTTGATCATTACAAAACTAGCAAAGTAAAAACAATCGAATAGCGGGCCATAGAAATCATTATTGACGGCTTTTGAATTTGTAAATTTTACTAAGGTGTAGACTCACAAAAACGCTACTAAATGGCGTTATTACATACATTTTTGAAATGAAAACTTCTTTATCGGCGCTTGGCACTTTTTTAGATGGGTAAAAAATGTTAAACTCGCGTCAGATGTCGCGTCAGATCTGTAGCCTGATCGAAAAAGCGTTAACTGTCAACCGTATTGTTATTAAAATACGGGTTTTTATTCAGTGACATCAAAGAAGTACGCGAGCAATGGCGCGATTGATCTTTACAAAAAGCATAATATTCAAAAATGCAAGTTTTCACTTCTGCCGGCACTCCCGGAGTGCAACCCGTCCTTTATTGTTTACATTCTTGTTTTCCCCCTGTAGTCTTCAAGTGGTCTCACATGATGTTTGTTGCAGGCACGTGCGCGATCACGGCAGAAATGGAAGCGTTCAGCCACAGCGTGACGCAAATAGTAGCTCACACCAACGGCCAGCTACTAGACGAATTGAACCACACCAAAACTACTGTTGAGGTATTATTTATTTAGGTCACCAACAAAGTAAACAATAATACAGGGTGGACCAGAGGCGGCTCGTGACATTTTTTTATGGGTGTGCACAAAAAAATAAAATAAATTATTGATGAACTATTTTTTATGGCTTTATTGTTACATATTATGCGCGCCAGCGCCAGCTTCAAATACTAGACACGGAAAACAAAACAATTTATTTACAACCTCACATCCAAGGTGTTTTTAAATATTGTTCTCAAGATTAAAAGTTAATTTTTTTGTACTACACTTTTGAACTAGCGCGATTTCAGATCGTGACGGCCCCTTTTCATTGAGTTCAAGTCGTATTTGTAGTCTTTTTTCGCATTTTTTTATGTAAACGGCACTGTATTCGTCAATTTTTACAGTAATTAGGCACGTACACTATTTAAAAACAGTTAATTCTAAATTTTCAAGCAAAATTGCGAACAGTAACTGAAAGCTGTATACGAAAAGTTTGTTTACGTATGATCGGCAACAGCGCCTTGTCACCGAACTGCATGCGTATCGCGAACTGGCAACGTTGCACTGAGCAGCGCTCCTGATGAGGCTAATTTCTCATATAAAATCTTTTGTTTCACGCGCTCGAGCGTGTTGATGTTTCTCTTTCACACTCATTGAATTCTGTATTAGGAATTGTACTGAATATTTTTTCATAGGAGCACAATCCTTGGCGCTCCACTTGGTACAACTTGACTACGTAAATTGTTGCGTAATTATTTCTTAGGCTATTTTAAATGTATACAACGTATAGGGTTATGAAAATAGGTATTTAATCGTATGGAACTTAACTAGGTAGGTAATACATCCTAAGTTTGAGTTTTGTGAAAGAGGGAGTGCACTGCACCAGTGCTCTTTAGGACGAGCCGCCTCTGGGGTGGACCATAAGTTTTTTTACTTTTCTAACTAAATTAAAATGAAAACTAATTACATCAGGTGAAAGCCGTTTATTAATTATGAAAACACATAAAAATTTTGGCATTGCTGTAACCTGGAGCGAAAATTTCAATGACGGCCTGACAAGTGTTCCGAGAAATGTTTTGCATTTCCTCGCGAATACGTTGCTTCAATTCCGCAACAGACACGGGGTTTGTCTGTAAAGCTTTACTTTTAAGCAAAAAAGTTTTGTAACATGACAATATACCGCTCTATATTCACTGTAACAGTGCGTCCCCTTTGGTCTTCAAAACATTTCCCGGAACACTTGTCAGGCCGTCATTGTAAAATTTTGCTCCAGGTTACAGCAATGCCAAAATAATGAAGGAACACATGTAGGGTGACTTTTAATTAGTTCTTGATAGAAAAAGGTATGCATGTACTCATGATACTGAACAACTTTCCCCAAGGAACATAGGTCGAAATACGAAAATCAAGTTTTGACCTCCCATAGAAACTGCATCAGCTGATAGCGCATTTTGTATGGGAGGTCAAATTTGGTTTTTCGTATTTCGACCTATGTTCCTTGGGAAAATTTGTTCAGTTTCATGAGTAAATGCATACCTTTTGCTATCAAGAACTAATTAAAAGTCACCCTATATGGATGATGTAATTTTTAAAAAATAAATTCTCTTTTTATGTGTTTTCATAATTAATAAACGGTTTTCACCTGATGTAATTAGTTTTCATTTTAATTTAGTTTGAAAAGTAAAAAAACTTATGGTCCACCCTAATTAATGTCTGTTAATTTGTGTGCAATAAAGAGTTTCTATTTATCTATCTAAAGTCAACAATATTACATATGAAATACTTAGACTAGTAGAAAGAAGTGCCCAGATATAGGTGTGGGCAAACTACTTGAACAATGACCTTGGCTGCGCAGAGTCGATTTTACATACAAATTGACGTGCGCAATGCTTCCCCCACCACGCGATTATTGTTCAAGTTGTTTGCCCCGCAGTATACCTAGGCGACCGAGCTTTGCTCTATAATAACCGCCTCAACATTAAAGTCAACCGCCTCAACGTCAACAGATGGCGTGGTAGATTTCTGTCTTAAACGGTATTTTAAAAAAATCTTGAAAACACGGGGACAACGAATTTTCCCAGACATGAGACCTGGCTAGGTCGTTTAATGGCATATTATTTAATTGCTAATGTTAGCGACGGTATAGCCTAATACTTTGTAGAAACGTTTGAAGGTATGGCTAAAAATTAAATTTCCATTTGTTCACAGCAAAAAGTAGCAGAGATAGCGGAAACGGAAGCGGCGTCCACACAACATCACATAGAAAGCACGCGCGCCGCGCTACAACAAGTAGTGAATACCGCCAACGACACTTTAGCCACCGTCGTACACAAGACTGAGGTAAAACTTATTTTCTGCTTCTTCTCGATATGAATGACCCGTTTGGTGTGGTTGGTAGTGATAAACACGAGTGTTTTTTCTGTGTCTGGAAATGTGGGCAGACACACATAAGTTTTAACAGGAGAAGCCTTAAATAACAAAAATGCTGATAGTAGCTATAAAACTAATTATCGCGACATGAATTCGATTATAACGAGAGGATCTAGGTAGTTGTTTTTAGAGCCCACGCCAGACAAAAGCTTGTCAGCGTTACGGCTGGCACCATGGACCGTGGTTGTAGGTGATTGCAGTAAGTGAGATGGTATGATACATAGGAGGATGCTGCTGCCCATCCTCTAGTTTATAACCCTCAGTCGTCTCTTACGACACCCACTGGTATGTATGGGATGGTACACCACACGGAACGCAAGTAGAAAATTTTAAATTCAAATATGTTCTCCAGGATTCAACATCAACCTCAATATCAACCATCGACACGGTCACGGAGAGATCTTCCCGCCTCGCCACGTCCACCACGCGCATGCAGGCCGCGCAGACCGGCGCCCTCGCGCGCGCCTCCGCCGCCGTGCACGAGACACACGACTCACTGAGACATGCACTCTCCGAACAGGCCGATATGGAGGGTCGATATCTCATGCAAGAGTTTAGGATTTATTCCCCCACCGGTAAGTAGTAATAATTTCATACAAGCCTTGCAAACAGCGACCCTCACGCGTGACCACATCGATTTAAGAAGTCAGTGAGTCATTGTAACAAACTCACACGTGTGACTACCTCCGTACAAGAGACCAACGAGTCACTGAGACATGCACTATCTGAACAAGCCGATATGGAGGGACGATATCTCATGCAAGAGTTTAGGATCTATTCCGCCACTGGTAAGTAGTAATAATTCCATACAAGCCGTGCAAACAGCGACCCTCACGCGTGACCACATAGATTTAAGAGACCAACGAGTCACTGAGACATGCGCTTTCCGAACAAGCCGATATGGAGGGACGATATCTCATGCAAAAGTTTAGGATTTATTCCCCCACCGGGAAGTAGTAGTAATTCCATACAAGACGGGCCATCACTCGTGACAACATCGATTTAAGAGACTAGCGAGTCACTGAGACATGCGCTATCCGAACAAGCCGTTATGGAGGGACGATAACTCATACAAAAGTTAAGGATTTATTTCCCCACCGTATTGTATGGTAGATGAGAAATTAATCATACGAATACAGTAAAATGTTATGATAAACTACGTTGTCATCTACCTACGTAACTATCTACAGTCAAAATAATAGAGCTTGATTAGAATGACAGGAAGCAAAACTATGCGTGAAAGCAGTTAGGATTAACACTTGGCTCTGTCGCTCCAATGTGTAGCGAATCACACTATCCTGCTCTCACACTTCTGTCATTCAAGCTACATTATTTGGACTGTAGTAATCTAGGTATCGCCACAGAATAAAGTAATAGTACTATAAAGTAATAGTAAGTTTACGAGAGATGGAAAGTGTAAAAGTGATATCGAAAGAAGAGTGAATGCTGGAAACATGGTGAATGGTGCTCTGCATGTTTTTATGAAGAGTCAGAAGGTGTCTCACAAGGCTCGTCTGGCTGTTCATGGAGGCGTTTTAGTTCCAACACTGATGTACGGCAGTGAAAGCTGGGTATGGCAGAAAAAGCATGAAAGTAGAATTAATGCAGTAGAAATGAGAGCGTTGAGATTGGTGTGAAATTGAGTGACGGATCAGAAATAGTGTGATAAGAGAACGTTGTGGCGTAAAAGAAGACGTAGTGACTAAAATTGAGAAAGGGATGCTGAGATGGTTTGGTCATGTAGAGAGGATGAATGAAGGAAGATTGACGAAAGAGATCCACAAGGCGAGAGTGAATGGAAACGGAAGGCTAAGGCCTCGGCGAACGTACCAGGACCAAATTCAGGACGTTCTGAATAAAGTCCAGGTTAAAAGTACCCTAAACCGACGAGCATGTATGAAAGGATTGATGAAGGTTCAGGAAGCAAGGGAAGTATGTCAAGATCGTAGCAGGTGGAGAACTGTGGTCTCTGCCTACCCCGACGGGAACTAGGCGTGATGTTATGTATGTATGTACTATCATACAGAACGGACACTCCGCCCCCCTTGCGCACCCCCACCCGCCCGCGAGATTCTCGTGCTCCTTCTGAGGGTCTTTTGTACTGATTGAGAGCCTATGCGACGTTCCAATTTCAAATTCGCGCTCGCGTATCGCGTCACACAGTACAACGTTCCGTTTGGACTTTTTGGCGGAAACTCGGAGTGGGCTCTTGCCTGCTCGGTTGAAATTCTTGTGTTTTGTGTATGTATTGATTTAGTGGATAATAAAGATAGTGTTTTATGCACAGATCAGAAATAATACTAGATGACTCAAGTGTACCTACTTTGCGTGCCCAAACCCGTGGCCCAAATTAAGCTCAAAACGCTTAGTTTGCTTGTCATGGGCTTGTCATATCACCGAGAACTGTGACACGCTTCGTTTTCATACAAACGGCGGAGTTTGCGTTATCTAGACTTATTTCTGATCTGTGGTTTATGCAGTGAATTAACTACAGAGTGCACAGCTGATAAAGATTTCGAGCGATCTCGTTTTTGAACCCAGTTTGTGTCGTCTTAAAAAGTCATGGACATTTCTTTCGCAAAGTCCACTATTGCTTTACGGGGGGAGCAATGAACAATTTCCCCACTCGACACTGGCGATTCGCTATATTTTTAACTTCTAAAAAGTGAAGAAATACCAAAAGCTGAAGAATATTCTAGAAAACGACACTGGCAGAAATGTCTCAAAATATGGGTTGACGATTGCCAAATAAAAATAAAACATTTCGTTTACGTTAGTATTATAATAATCTAAGGTTTCCACCAAGGGGGTTTAAGTAGCAGCTCTTTTTGCTATGAAGGGAGCCATAAGCGTATCACTTTCTTGCGAGGGACCTCCATACTAAAATGTATGGATATTTATCAAATCCTAGAAACGTAAAATTTTTATCTTTCTCTCTGAGAAATATGTGACAAAATGAAATAATAATAATGCTACTACCACAGTTTTTCTGGTGAAGACACTTACAATTCAGGAACAAAACGGTTTTAAAAATCACGCATAAAATGGCTATTACGGATTATTTACGCTTCTAATCTTATTATTAATGATCAATTCACAAGTAAAAAAATATATATTTTCACTTTCGCAAAGAAAGTTTATACTAAAACATTGGATTTTTAAAGATTTCTTGATTTTTGTAAAACTTGTTTTTTGACCTACTAGTATAGGCGACAGTGAGGTGAGACGCTTTACACTTCACTAGTTCATACAGAATCTTATACTATTAAACGAGCAATATTTGTATATATATAAATATTTGTAATCGGTTTCTCGAAAACGGCTCTAACGATTTTGATGAAATTTTTCGGGGGTTTTTGGGGACGAAAAATCGATCTAGCTAGGTCTCATGTCTGGGAAAAATCGTTTTCACCGTCTTTTTAAATATTTCTTAGCGCGTTTTAGTGCGTTCAAGAAACTTACAGCGCCATCTGTTGTTGAGTAGCATAGCTTGCTCACCCGATGATATTTTAATAATTCAGAGCGTAGGTCGGTCGCCCGGGTACTATATGAGGTTTCTCCGTACAGGCGCGACGCCGGCCCGCAAGGACTACGGCAGCTACCCGCGCCAGCTGGCGGCCACGTCCCCGCACGAGCGCATCCTGCAGCGCTTCCGGCAGCGGCACCACTACCGGCAGCGCGACCGCCCTGACAGCGTGAGTACTCCACTGTTCTTATTTGTTAGCAGTTAGCGGTCCACCCAAAGAACAGCATACCAAACACTGTCATACGTTTTTGTAGATTCAGTTGCATTTAAGACGATATGTAACTTTTTTTTGGTATTTTTAAAGCCATTATTTCTCCATTTACACAACATTTCGGAGTGTTTTTTTTGGGTATAATGTATGTCAACTATATTTAGAAGATCAAAACATGATTAGTGAAAATCGACTCGTCAAATTAAAATCTAAACTAGCCCCTTCGATTTAAGATTTTTCGTCTTTGTAGAATCTGAGGGGTTTTACGTAGTGACATTATAAGTAAACTAAAAGGTATCTGTAGTTGCTATCATATTTAGAATATTTTTTTTTCTTTATTACTTAATGTTTACAATAAATCGATATTTTACATTAGGCGCTTACGTCATTTAGTTTTGGTGCACGCGCACTACATCTGTCGCAGTAGATTCAGATTAGATTCAGATTCAGATTATTTATTCAATGTAGATTCTTTACAGAATACTTATTGAATGTTATGCAGAATACAATTCAAATAGAGCGAGTCTACGCCGTCTCAGTCTAATCTCATCGTCTCAGTCGCAGTCTAATGCGTTGCGGATTGCGCACTTTATCCCTTTCTTTCAAGCGAAAATACTGCGCCCACTGTCATAACTATCTTTTCACATATCTTCTTAAGATTCAAACGAAATTTCTCCTCATACTATTTTTTTTTAGTAATTCAACCTATGTTTTTTAGAGAAAGTGGTACAGTCTCGTTAATTGAACGTGCTTTTAAAGTTAACGCATAACACGAAAAAACTGTATGGGAGGGCAAATTTTCTTTTTCGTATTTCAACCTATGTTTCTTAGGAAAAGTGCTCTTAAAATTAATGCATATCCTCAGGAACACGGTGTATAAGCACGCAAGTACCCAACCACTATTCTGCCGCACAAATTTAAAACGCAGTACGTAATTTTTGTTGAGTTGAGAAAAATGCTTTTAAAGATTTTGTTTTGTTTTTTTCTGTCACCACTTTCACGGTCCCTTGTTGCTTGCAGGATGTCATTTAATAGGTAGAGAAAAACGCGTAGTTTCATATTTGACAAAGATAATCAGTATTTTTAACGTATTTAGCATTTTATTTGCAAAAATATATTTATCATTAGTAAATCGTCACTTTTTGGGTAGGATCCACAAGTCAAGAATGCAGTAGGTGGGGTACGTCCATACTAATATTATAAAATCGAAAGTGTGTTTGTTTGTTTCTCCTTCTTTCACTTCAAAACGGAGCAACGGATTGACATGATTTTTTGCATGGTGATAGTCATAGGTTTAGAGAGTGCTTTTGGCTACTCTTTACCACGGGAAAACATCTCATTCCTATAGGAAAATACGTTTTATCATAGCCATACGTCATTTCTATTGATATGATTTACCAATTCCTTGCTTAACAATGATAATAAGTGACGTGATTTTTTTGCATAGTGGTAGTTGAAGGGCCCATGCGTTCATAAGGCTGTTTTTTACCTGGGGAAATAATGTATTCCCATGGGAAAATACGTTTTATCATAGCCATACGTCACTTCTATTGATATGGTTTTCAAACTCATTGACGTGACTTCTCAGATGCATGATTCCTCAGGAAGATTGACTCCATATGCTACTTTTACCTCGGGAAAACATCTCATTCCGATGGGAAAATAAGTCATAATTTAGCCACTTTTCAGTTATAATAATACTGATCGTACGTCTCACACTCATGACATTGTTAATAAAGGTGAAAGTTTATACGACTTTTATTCCTCGCTAACCAGTCACCCAGATGAAAAAACAAATACAAATTCTTATACAACACAGATCATAAGTCTGACACTCATGACATAGTAAATAATATATTTTTTTATTAACTCCCTTTATTGCAGTCTTTTTTACGTTCACCTGTAACGACTGACTTTCAAGATTGTCTCCTTGGATTAACAGAAAAACAACGTCACTTGGGAAAATCTGCCAAATTCTTACAGGAACAGACATATGCTTACACTCATGACATAGTAAATATAGGTGAATGTTTAAATAACTTTTATGAATACTTCCTTTTTTTGGGTTCGTCTGTCGTAACAGAAGCCAATGAATATTAACTCCTTGGACTATTACAAAATCAACTTCACAAAAAAAAAGAAGAAGTCAAGAAAATAATTGCCAAAGTCTTACACAATACGGGTCAATTATATTACAATGGTCAATTATTATAACTGACACTCATAACATAATGAATAAAGGTGAAAGTTAAAATGATTTTCATGAATACTTCCTTGCCACCCATTCACTCTCCTTATTGCCTACTTTTTAAGGTTCGCCTTAAACGATTGACATTGAAAATTGTCTTCCTGTCCATTGGAAAAAGACTGCCATATTCTTATACATTACTGATCATGCGTCTAACATTCATGACATTGTAAATAAAGATGAAATTTTATATGACTTTTACTAATACTTCCTCACTACCCACCAGTTGAATAAATTCATAAGATAATTAAATTTATAGTAAAACCGCTTTTACGTAGGGATCAAGAAGGAGAAGTGTTTCGCGAAAAATACTTCAGTTAAGTTAGAGTTCTGTTTTTCATAAGATCCACGCGGACGAAGTCTTATATTTTGCCTTATAGTTCACTTGTTTGTTTGGCTGCGAATAATTTACCTACTACGGAACCGATTCGAACAGAGTTTACAATTTTGAGCCGAGCCTATAAATAAAGTACAGTTCATCCACAAAAATCCACATACTGCCACAGATTAAATTATAGTAAACTAACGTTTATATATAATATACTGTCGCATATAATACAGTGACGATCACTCCTACTAAAGAATGCAGTAGTTAGGATACCTGCATTTTTAATAAGGTATTTCAGAACTCAATTAAACAGATCGCTTATGATAAACAACGTTTGTATACGTACTGCGTTTATGATAAGGACCATTAAAAATATATATATTTCGAGCCCTTACCTAACTGCAGTAAGTACACGAGCTGCATTTATGATTACCAAGTGTATACTGTAAAAGTGACGTACTGCGTTTTCGCTTATCAGATCTACCACTTCTAGTCCACTTAGAAGAAAAAGGATCTTTGATTCATGTAGATCTCGTCACGGCGATTCCAAATATGTAATAAAATTTTTTTGCCATTTTTTACGTACTGCGTTTTAAATTTGTGCGGCAGTATTCCAACCAATTATTTGTATCAACAGGACTGCATAGTGGTTGAATCGGATGACGGTCGGAACGGAAGCGATTCGGATGAGGTGTCGGAATCTTCAGTGTCCGGAGTGTCCGAAGACTCCGGCGTAGCGCAAGACCAACAGCAATAAGGTAACCAACGAAAGATGAACGAGTGGACAGAAAACTGAACAACTGTTTCTAAAAAAAACAACATTTTGTCACCCACTACTGGGCGAGATAGTTCCTAGCAAAATTTCTAAATAACTAGTGTGTTCTTTTGATAAAATATGTATTACGTCATAGTTATGCTTTGGTGACGTCATAGTTATGCTTTGGTTACGTCATTCTAGAAGACAAAGAAATAAAACAAAATACAGCGCGTTCAGGACAAGTCTCTCTATGACGGTGTTTCCCGCGCGTGGGTGACAGGCGGAGAGACAATTAAAGACTCGCTCGCTTCCCCCCACCTGCCGCGCTCACCCCCGCGACTCATTTTTTGACGTCTGCGCTAATGCGGTCACAGCAGAGTTATTTTGAACGCAGTATACAGATACAAAATATTTCTTTTAAAGGTAGTTTTACCTTGAGTCACGTAAGCACATGGTGCGTCTTGAACATGGTCTTAGTATAAAAAAGCGGCATGGATAAAGGGACAAAAAATGTCAAGCTCTGTGTCTTTGTCTTCACAAGCAAATCAGCATTTTTCTTTATTTCTAGTGCGAGTGAAACAGAAGATATCCAGCACTTTAAATCCTTCTCTCTCTACGTTTATCAGATAGATTCAGTTTTGTATTAAAACAAAAAAAGGTACCCCTTTTTAGCTCATAAAAATGGAATAATAATTTTTTTCGGAATTGTTGTTTAGTTATTTTATTCTGTAATTAAGGCTATAAAAATCGTCTTTATATTCGTTGTGTTTTTGATAATATTGCATCCTTTTCTAATAATACTGCACACACGAGTTGAAAAGAGACACAGTTTGAAAAATATTCCTATTCATTCCTCATACATTATTTACCAGAAGTCGCAAGTTAGAATAGTGTATAACTTGCTGATAATAAGAGGAAATAACTATTTAGATATTATGAGAATGTGAAAATTCTTAACCATATAAGGGTGGGGCTCGCAAAAAATGTACCATCACACACGGGAAACTGTAACACACAATAACACACTGGAATTGCATAACACTCGGGAATTAATGTTAAGGTAAGTATACACTGGAGAAAAAAGTGTATTGAGCATATTATAAATGTAGAGATGATACCTATAGATTTATAAACCTTAACCATGAGCAAATTTACTTTTGAATGATACAAAATATTTGTTTAAGCAAAATTTCTTTAATAAATTCTTTACTCCTTACCTACATAACACAAGTAACTTCAGTTATTTTTTACGTGCAAACAATACAACTTAAAACTTCTAATACAAAATTCAAGTAACTAACTTCAGATAGTTTTTAAATGCAATCACAACAAAAAGAAAATAAAACTTCTAATACAAAACTAGACCTTGTAAATATCTTAATGAATTCAATATTAGCTGCATACGAATGTTTTTAACGTTTAGAACTCATGCACTAAGGTCTCCTGCCTGTAATTCTGCTGACTAGGTATAATTATTGCCCTAACTGAAAAACAAAATTTCTGCTGACTAGGTATAATTATTGCCCTAACTGAAAAACAAAATTGCAAGCATTGTTGCTTATCGAAAGACGTCATATAAAAATTACAATATCCTAAGGTGGCGATAAATAGATTAGTTCGACGGAATGCTGGCAGCTGTCACTTCATACAAACTGTCATTTCGTACTAAAAAAATTAAATAAATTAGCTAAGTCGTAATAAATTGAATTTTTCAATTATATTACAATTAAAAATATCCAACACTGTATTTATTTTAATCGAATCTCGTTTCTTCACTCAATAGAATAATAAAACCCAGAACCGTCAGAATACCGTCAAATTAAAATTCAGAGTATAGGTAAGTACCTACATAATACATTGTAAAATATATGTAGGTACAATTTACTAAATGAATGTGTTCTCGACAAAATAATGTACTTATGCACGTGGATTAGGTAGGTAGTAAAAATAAGCATACTTGTAATGTACACTTAGCTTTAGGTCATTCACGTGTGTTACGTCACACAATATCATAACACACGTAACACACGTGAATAAACACGCGTGAAAAAAGTAACCTCAAACTCGTGTAGCAACTTCAAATGCAATGTATTTTTTTGAAAAAAACACATTATTCATTCATAATTCGTATAAGCTTTAAGTCAATAAACTTCAAACAAACTATTTTATTACTCACCATGAAAAAATACTTCCGAAAACTCAGTAAAATCCAATGACGAAAACATAACACACACCGACTAACGCTTTTTTCGGGTGAACTAAGATGGCTGTCAAACCACTGACATTATTATTTGATGGTCGAAATGTTGCCAGCACATAAAAATATTTGCAGTTAGAAGTATTCCTTATAACAAAAAAACTACCATGTAACAAACTGACTATAACACACGTGAAATAAAATAGAGACACTTTTTAAATTCAACGATTTTATTATATAATCTGTTTAATTAGGGTTTATTAACGCATTACTTTGTAGATCCATTACTGTATTTTGTGTAGTAAATAAAATTACCCTATAAATATAGCGAACAAGATGGAAATGATAAAGTAATGATTGTTTCTAGGGGCTGTGCCATTCTTTTTTTGTATGGAACTAGAAATTACTCTTACTGATGGCAAATATTTTCTGTTGTTATTTCAAATGTTTTAACTATTAAATTGACTTAATACTATCACAAGTGAATATAGGCATTAATAGAAATCGTCATTTTAATTGTGGAATAAAATAAAATAACTTTTTTCTTTATTCAAAGTTAGGTCCACGGCATTTTTGTCGAAGGTACAAATTTTGTGAGCCCCACCCATAAGGTGGAACAAAAAAGGTATACAAACCTGAAGGATGTAAATTTGCTCATAACTGAACAACTTTTGGTTGATAAACATTGAAATACGAAAAAAAAAATACCTCCCATAAAAAATGCTATATCACCAGATGCAATTTCTATAAGATATTGAATATTTTTCTTTTCGTATTTTGACCAATTTGCCAGGGAAGTTGTTCAGTTTCGTAGACAGATCCATATCTGTAACATGTTTTACCAAATTGTGTTTGATAGGTATGGCTTTTAAGCTTGAATATTCTTTAGTATTATATGACATTGATTATTTGATAGTTTTGCTAAGAATTTGTAATTAAATGTTAGTTTTATATTTAGATATATATTATTTTGGTGTAAATTTCTGACTTCTTAAATGTCTTTATCGAGGCTTCTAGTAATATGTACCATATTGCTCTTGTCTTCATAATTCTGCTCAAAACCAGTTTTTGGTAGTATCTGGTGGGGTAAGTGAGAAACGGGGGAAGTGAAACCACTAACCTTAAACCAGCTACGCACCATCGTTTGCACGTCCAGCAGAGAGTGATGCAGCAGAAAGTAGTATATCTTAGGTACCCAACAAATTGTTTCTCTCCTATAGCTGTATCCTTTTTTGTTTGTCGTGCATGATGGATGGTGCGTAGCTGGTTTTAATTTTGTGCATCCCGATATGTTCGCGAATGAATGTTTATCAATTACAGTTCATACGTTATGTAACAGTCCTCGGGCCCATTCGAACGCATTTGAAACTTTATCGCTATAATGTGTCAAATGTTTACATTTTAGGTTCTTTGTGTTGTTTTTATGTTCACTATAGTAAGAGATACGATAAACTAGAAACAACGCCGAAGTTTGGTTTGTTTGTAAGAAAGTTTTGTTTCGACCTTGACCTTGACGACCACGACCTTGAAGTCATATAAGTAAGTTTATTCTCACTGAAATAGTTGTTTTAGCATAAAATAGCAAAACACTATGTTATTTGTGTTACAATAAAAACAGGTGTTTTTTTATCACAAAAACCACAATCCGACTCAAAAAACCTAAGTAGTAAATTATTGGAGATTAACTGTGATCGTAAGTGTCGATAAAATAGAAATGATAAGCCAGTTTTAATGTTTAACACATATGTCGCTACGGTCATTCAATGTGATAATAAAATAAAAAGATATTATAACAAATTCATTTACCAAAGTATGTTCCACTTACCCCACCTGACCTTATATTATAAGTCGCCATATGTTTAACATTGAATGCTTAATTAATTACATATGTGCGCCCTTTTAAATTTCATTACAGTCATGTTACTATTAAGATGTGATTTATGATTAAATATTCTGGAATTTTGAATACTTTTTCAATCAATATTTCCTATCGTCGGTGCATCTATCTATCACATAACCGTATTCCGTTTCTAAGGCGTGAAATATATAGTAAGGGTGATGAAGGAAAAATTTCTATTTGATTTGCTCATGTCCGCCTCTTTGACTGATGATAAGGAGCATCCTGTAAAATATACAAAAAATATTGGCGGACATCCACACCCCTGCGTTTTTGAGTAATTAAGTTTTAACTATTTTGAAATTTGACAATGAAACGTACACCTGGCAGACTATGACTATCTGATTAAACACAATGTATAAAACCCCAGAAAAACGGTCTGCCACCATAATAGACCTGCGTCGTAAAGTTACAGCGCTTCAAAATGCGAAAATTCACTACTTCGTCCCGTGATAATGCAGAGCCCTGCATGTCTGCCTCTTCGATTTTCTACATCATCAGAAGTATTTTAAACAGCAGCCACAAAGGCAGACAAAAAAACATTATTTAGTATCTTATTTAAATTTTTTTTGCTTTAACTCAAAAACGCAGCGACGCACAGAAAAACTTGAAAGGACCAAATCGATTCGTATTGAGCTGATCTATCATCCCTATTAATATGAATCATGAGCAAATCATATACCCAAATTGCAGCCAGCACCCTAACTAATACTCATACGGCAAGAAGGCACAGCGCTACTTTTAAATTTGTTCGTACGAAATGTATGAAAGCAACGCGTCATAAATTATACATACCGCCGCGTCCCCATTAGGCTCACAGTGAGCGGCTGACTGTACGCTGACTGACTCTGAGCCATGTGTCGGTCGCTAATTCAATGATAAGTTAACGGTGAACTGTAGCGTATTAGCCGCGAAGCGCTTGCTAACTCTTGGGACCGCGTGCCTTCGGCGTAGTGAGCTGACTGAGCCGCCGACCGCGAGTTTAGCTGTTCACTGAATAAATCCGCAAGTTAAACGTCGCAAACTGCGTACAGTACGCGCTGAATGAACACTCCGTTTAAAATATATAGGGCACTGATGCTCCGTGATATAGGGTGACTTTTAATTAGTTCTTGATAGCAAAAGATATGCATGTACTCATGATACTAAACCTTTTCCCAAGGAACATAGGTCGAAATACGACAAACCAAATTTGACCTCCCATACAAAATGCGCTATCAGCTGATGCAGTTTATATGGGAGGTCAAAACTTGATTTTCGTATTTCGAACAATGGTCCTTGGGAAAAGTTGTTCAGTATCATGAGTACATTCATATATTTTTCAATCAAGAACTAATTAAAAGCCACCCTATATAGGGAGGCGAAATCGAGGCCATCAGTTAGCCGCTCACTGTGAGCCTAATGGGGACGCGGCCTAAGCGACGTGATGCGAGCATGTCGCTTCACCGCCTGCTCCTTACCTGACGTATTGTGGGCCCGCGCACACCAAAAGGCAAAGCAGAGTAGTTTTTGATAACATATCAAAATTTACTTTATCTGAATAGAAATAAAATGCAAAATTGCCTGACAGGCATAAAAAACTGCTTGTTATTAACTTGAAAAGGGCTAATTCGTAAATTTTTAAAACCGTATCACACTTTTTTCGTCAATTCATACAGGGTGTAAGGGACGGTGTACCGAAAACTGAAAGGGCGTGCTCAGTCAACGAACTGAACAACTTTCCCAAAGAAACATTTTTGGGAAATGAAAAGAAAATTTGACCTTTCCATACAAATTGCTCACTCTGATTGAACAGTTTATATGACGACCATAATATTGTGTGGTCCAGACTGCTGCCAAAGGGTTTTGGAACCCGGCCCTACTATGTTGATTGATGAGAAGACGAAGTAAACAAATCTTTCAAAACAATATATTTATTCACTAATAAAATCAGTCAGTCAACTAGCATAGTCGGAGAGTCTTCGTAACAAACTACAGCACGGCGTCTCCACCAATAGAGATAGTAGTAACGAAGCTAGGATAGTCACCACGCTCGTGCCAGCGAAGTACCACCACTGGAAAAAAAAAGACATGATCCATTTTTGTCTTTTATTCCAACGCTTACCAACACATTTTGCAGCTATGTCAAAAGTGATCGACTGAAGCTGTCAGAAAAAACAAGTTTGTAAAACGATGTTATTCTTTCCGTCAAATATACGGTGTTGGTGTCATGGGTGTGAAATGTGTTGGTAAGCGTTGGATTAAACGAAATCATTTATTATACAGTTGTCTATAATTTTTATATTTATTAATTTCATTAACTGCCGCACTCAGAGACGACACTTAAAGTTAATCGTTAATTAAATCTCGTGTTGTCACTTTCTTATTCGATGAAACTGTAAAGGACAGTATGAGACTTAACGAATGATTAACTTTAAGTGACGTCTAGTCGTGGCGTCGCGCCGTCTACGAGTATGGCAGTAAGAAAGACTGACTAGACTGACTAGAAATCGTAATTCAATGAAACTTAAATTGATGGCGCTGACAAAAAATCTGGAAAGTTAACATAACCTACAGAGTACCCTGCCAAAAAACGAACAATATCAACATAGTTTTAACATATAAAGAGTTTCTATCTATCTATCTATAGTTTTAATTAAAAGAAACTATGATTTTAAGGTACGTGGTTTAGCTGAATACTCGATGTTCCGAAATAACTTTCTAGATCATTTTAAGCGCCATCTAGGTTTATAATTTCCTAGGTTACGATTTCTTAAACTTAAGTATTTTGACGATGTTACAACAGAGTTACGTTATATGAACAAAGGTACTATCTATTTACCTTAGCTATTTTTTGAAACGTAATAAATCAATCAAGTTTTGTACTACCTTGTAAACAAAACCCTAGTCGAGGAATTGTGAGCAAAGTGCGGTGTCGGTAGATAGCGTCAAGACTCGTGCTATCACTCCATGTAGCTAAGACGAGATAGAGAGCCACTGAACGATACTTACAATACACGAGGTGTGGGAGCAAAGTGCGGTGTCAGTAGATAGCATCAAGACTCGTGCTATCACTCCATGTAACAACATGTAGCTAAGACGAGATAGAGAGCCACTGAACGATACTTACAATACACGAGGTGTGGGAGCAAAGTGCGGTGTCAGTAGATAGCATCAAGACTCGTGCTATCACTCCATGTAACAACATGTAGCTAAGACGAGATAGAGAGCCACTGAACGATACTTACAATACACGAGGTGTGGGAGCAAAGTGCGGTGTCAGTAGATAGCATCAAGACTCGTGCTATCACTCCATGTAACAACATGTAGCTAAGACGAGATAGAGAGCCACTGAACGATACTTACAATACACGAGGTGTGGGAGCAAAGTGCGGTGTCAGTAGATAGCATCAAGACTCGTGCTATCACTCCATGTAACAACATGTAGCTAAGACGAGATAGAGAGCCACTGAACGATACTTACAATACACGAGGTGTGGGAGCAAAGTGCGGTGTCAGTAGATAGCATCAAGACTCGTGCTATCACTCCATGTAACAACATGTAGCTAAGACGAGATAGAGAGCCACTGAACGATACTTACAATACACGAGGTGTGGGAGCAAAGTGCGGTGTCAGTAGATAGCATCAAGACTCGTGCTATCACTCCATGTAACAACATGTAGCTAAGACGAGATAGAGAGCCACTGAACGATACTTACAATACACGAGGTGTGGGAGCAAAGTGCGGTGTCAGTAGATAGCATCAAGACTCGTGCTATCACTCCATGTAGCAGCAACATGCCGTAGCTAAGACGAGACAGCGCCGCCACTGAACGGTTCTCCAAAATGTTCCGAGTGAAACCTGCATACAAAATTAATTATATTACAAGATACTCGTAATGAAACAATTAATAAACAGTATAGTGACATTAAAAATATTACAAAAGTTAAGAATCGTAATTTCCTAAATTTCAGTCAGTCATACTGACTTCAATAATATAATTATGAAATATATTTTTTACAAAATGATCTTAACTCAATAAATAAAACTCATACTGCCTATACTTATTATGTAATATAAATAGTTCTTTGCTGCCTTAGTAAACAATCTATTTTACCACTTTGTCGGCGTTGATGAAATATATCCGTACAAAATTACAGCCTTCTAGTACTAAGGGTCTCTAAGCTGCGGACAGACGGACATGACGAATCTACGGAACCCTAATTTAAACAGACCTTCGATAACTTTCCTCAACGAACACGTTTGAAAAACTATCAAAGTTCTTGACTGACTTCTAAGAAAAAAAAGATGCAATTTACAAGGGAAGTTGGTTCTCCGTATTTTGACCTCAATTCGTTAGAGAAACTTGTTCAGTTTCGTGGTCTAGCTAGATCAGTTTCTGTTTTTTTTTATACTCAGCATGAGACAAGATCCAGAGAGAGAGAGAGGTTGATTGGATTGTGAATATTAAAACGACGGAGTTTTCTCAGAATCCCTAAGAATAAAAAATTTACCTATAAATGTAGTAGCAGATACGAGTGCCGGCCACAATAAAGCAAGTGGCCATAGCGGATGTACCCACGACTGGACCCACTCTTTGAACACCCACGGAGTACTTAAAGAGGCTACCAATATGAGGAGGGACGTCAGCCAGAGGAATGAAGATTTTGTCTGAAATAAACAACACACTAGAAAAAAACATCAAAAGAAGCTATAAGATACGACTCAGAAAACTAAAGGTGAAATAATTTCGTTGTTTTTCAGATAAAATGCATTCAAAGGGTGTTTATAAAAAAGATAGTTTACTTTTAACAATTTCTCTTATTTGGGTATTGTTAAAGTTCTAGACATTTTGGGAAGTGTACCTTATAAGCTTAAATTTTAGGATCCTTTGTGTTATTATAACGTCCTAATGAAATAGTGAACATAATTTTAGTATGTTACTCAGACCATGAAACTGAACAACTTTCCCCAATGAACATAAGTCGAAATACGCAAATAAATTTTTAAACTGCATCAGCTGATAGCGCATTTTTTATGGGAGGTCAAATTTGGTTTTTTGTATTTCGACCTATGTTCCGGGAAAGTTGTTCAGTTAATGTTCTAAGTAACATGCTAAAATTATGTTCACTTTTTTGTAGGACCCCATACATATATGACATTTTCTATTTATGAATCGTAGGCAAGCGTTTGATCTTTAAAGTATCAACACATTCACATACTTACTTTGATATCATACAGATATTTTTAATAATTAAACTCCCTGTTATATCTATCTCATTAGTGAGCTTAAGTCTATCACTCACTATCCAGACCGTGGAAAAGAATATTAAGTTTAAAACCAATTTGAAATGTAAATGCCACAAGGTTGACTCTTAGGACGACTCTTTTTAAAAATGTATAGAAAATGTTGTTTACCTTACTAATGTGAAGTCTGCCTTCTAATCTCATGACAAGCCAACCGGTGAACATTCCAATAAAATATGGCGCCACCCTGGCCAACGGACGCTCAATGAATATTGAGTATTCTGAGAAGACGTTGGGTAAACTGAAAGAAAAAAAGATCATTAATTCTGAAGATCTTTGATTCTAACAAAGTATCTTGTGGTCTGTTGATAGTTTTGTTTTTGAAAATTATACGGTGGTATGTACCTAACAGTAAAACTTCTTTTTATTATTGGGGGACATTTCACACAAGGTCATCCGATTCCAAACTAGGCAAAGTCTGTACTATGGGTATCAGAGACTTACATACGAGTACATACATAAATCTACCTCTGACTCATCTATAGATCTAAACGCACTTAACGCTTACCTCTCCTCTCCGCCTACGTGTTTAGATCAGCATGTCAAAACCAGTACAATCTCTCGAATCAATGGTCAAACTCTTCCAGCATGTCCTTCCTTCTGCTTCAGTGCTGTGACTGAGGAGGATGTTAAGAAGCATATACTTTCCATAACTTCTTCTGCTGTGGGAAATGATAATCGATCGGTGTTCCCGTATGGTTTCCCTTATCCTCCATGAAGTACTACCTCATCATCATCATCATCATCATATCAGCCGAAAGACGTCCACTGCTGGACATAGGCCTCCCCTAAAGAACTCCATGACGACCGGTCCTGCGCTGCTCGCATCCAGCGGCTTCCCGCGACCTTGACCAGATCGTCGGTCCACCTTGTGGGGGGCCTGCCAACGCTTCGTCTTCCGGTACGTGGTCGCCACTCTAGAACCCTCACGCCCCACCGGCGATCGGTTCTTCTTGCGATGTGCCCTGCCCACTGCCACTTCAGTTTAGCGATTCTCAGGGCTATGTCAGTTACTTTAGTTCTTCTGCGGATCTCCTCATTTCTGATTCGATCGCGCAGAGAGACTCCGAGCATAGCCCTTTCCATAGCCCTTTGGGTGACTTTGAGCTTTCTGATAAGGCCCATCGTGAGCGGCCACGTCTCGGTGCCATATGTCATCACTGGCAACACACACTGGTCAAAGACTTTCGTCTTGAGACACTGCGGTATTTTGGACGTGAAGATATTGCGGAGCTTCCCGAACGCTGCCCATCCGAGTCGGATTCGACGAGTTACCTCTTTCTCTAAGTTGGATTTACCCAGCTGGACTGTTTGTCCCAGGTATACGTACTCATCAACAACTTCGAGCGTAGAGTCTCCAACTTTGAGTGGAGTGGGTACAACAAGGGCGTTAGACATAATTTTCGTCTTATCCATGTTCATTTTAAGACCCACTTGTTGTGAAACTCTACTGAGGTTATTGAGCATCGTGCCGAGATCTTCCAGGGTCTCAGCCATTACGACAATATCGTCGGCAAATCGAAGGTGGGTCATGTACTCGCCATTGATGTTGATGCCAAGTCCTTTCCAGTCCAGGAGTTTGAAGACGTCTTCCAATGCAGCGGTGAACAGTTTAGGAGATATGACGTCTCCCTGTCTCACTCCTCGCTGCAATTGGATAGGTTTCGAGTCCTGGTCCTGAAGACGAACTGACATAGTGGCGTTTTTGTACAGGTCCTTCAACACTTCAATGTACCGATAGTCGACTTGGCACCTCTGGAGAGATCGTAGCACGGCCCACGTCTCGATCGAATCGAAGGCCTTCTCATAGTCCACAAACGCTAGGCAAAGTGGCTGGTTATACTCTTCGGTCTTCTGTATAACTTGCCGTAGCGTATGTATGTGGTCTATGGTACTGAAGCCTTTACGAAAACCGGCTTGTTCGGGAGGCTGGAAGTCGTCGAGCCTGCGCGCGAGACGGTTCCTAATGACTCTCGAGAACAGCTTATAGACATGGCTCAGAAGTGAGATGGGTCTGTAATTCTTCAGCAGGGTCTTATCACCCTTTTTGAAGAAGAGTACCACCACACTTCTGTGCCATGCCTGTGGCGTTTTCCCTTCGAGTATGACAGAATTAAACAGCTTCTGAAGAGCTTTAAGCACTCGCCTTCCGCCTGCTTTCAGAAGCTCAGCCGTAATTCCATCGTGCCCGGGTGCCTTGTTGTTTCTAAGCTGTCTGAGAGCCATTCTAATCTCGTACAAGCTGACGTCCGGGATATCTTCGGTATGGTGTCGGGTAAGTCTAGCTCTTGGATCGTTGGCCAGACTGCTAACGGGTGGGCCGGTTGACGTGTATAACTGCCCATAGAACTTCTCGACTTCCCTCAGTAGCTCAGGCTTGGACGATACGGTTCTGCCATCCTCGGTCTTCAGCCTCGTCAACTGGCTCTGTCCAATAGACAGATCTCTTGCGAACACTTTGGAGCCTTTGTTCCGCTCGATCGCTTCTTTAATATGGTTAGTATTAAATAGCCGAAGGTCGCGAGTCAGAGACTTAGAGATCTGTTTATTGAGCCGCCGATATTGAGAAGCATCTTCCGGAGACTGCAGAACCATTTCGCGTCTTTCTTCCATTAGCTTGAGGGTATGGTCAGAGATCTTTTTGGTTCTTTTAGTACGGTGGGGTCTAAAGTACTTTGACCCAATTGTATGGACAGTTTCCACGAACCCGTTAGTGTAGTCGTCCACATCTACGCATTCACCAAGGCATTCAAAGCGGTTTTGCAGTTCGAGTTGAAAGCCGTCGGGGGTTTGGATATTGGTGGGTACTGGTCGGAGCGTAGACTTCATCAGTCGAGTTCTTTCCAACTTTACGTTGATATTCAATGTGCCTCTTACCAACCGGTGATCGCTTCCGGTTTTAACCGCATTGATCACAGAGACATCATTGAATATTCAGTCAGTTGCGCACTCGTTAAAAGACAGACCTGTTTATCTTTGCTCTCTGATTTTTATTCAAAATTTATGCTAAAAGTGACTGTTTTCAAAAGAATTTTATACTGTTTTCTTCTACGTGATCTGCTCTTCAAAGTGGTGAAATCAGTTTCCAAATCAATACACTGCCACCGGAGCTACAGGTGAAAATATTTTAAATAATTACGTTATTGCCCGCATCAACGCTTGGCCTGCTGCTGGTGTGATTCATCGTTAGCCCACAGCGACCGGGTATTCCCCGCCCGCTCGGCCGTTCACCTCAACGAGTCTACTCTGCGCTTGGAAGCGCCGAGCTACGCGACACACGACTGACTGCAGTTTGTGTTTACTTTTTGACTTTTGAGTTTATTGCTTTACGGCGGCGCCACCATAATGGCAACACAGTGATTTGAACTTTGGACCCGGCGATATATTGTATGGCAAGAAGTTAAGCGCCTGCTGCTTTGTGAACAGCAAAACAATTAACAGTAAATGTACTTGGTTTTATTGTTGGAACTTGTTCGTTCATACAGTAAACAATGTCGAATTCTATGAAAAACACAACGAATTGTAATGCTTGCAATCAGCATGTTTCTATAATTGAAAGAATGAAATGTGTTGGCTGTGCGAAACACTATCACAATGTATGTGTAGGTATCGCGAAAGAACATTTTATCGCAGAACGGCATAACTTAGATTGTTCATGGAAATGTCCAGAATGCATGTCGAAAAGGCGCACAATTCGAAATGACGATACACCAGTCCGAAAAACAAGTGTTGAACCGGTATTTGAATCTGCCAATTTGGTCGTTGAGTCTCCACGGGCCGAATTTAATGATGTCTACGTAAATAAAACAAGGGGTGGAAATAGAAAAACCAGTCATCAACGTCGAGAAAGTCAAGAAAGTCTTGAAAGTTTTGATGGTAATACCACTGCTTATGACGATCCGCTTCTTTCAAATATACGGGATGTCCTTCGCCAAGAACTGCAATGTGACCATCTAACAAGCATTATCAGTGAAGTGATTGGCAAACAAATTCAGGCTAAGGTTAATGCTCCACTTATTCATCTAATATCTAAAGTATCTGAGCTTGAGGAGAAGATTACAAACATTGAAACTATTTTGCTCAAAGACAACAACAAAAACACAAAATTATGTTCAACATATACTACCGCACCGCCTACTGTACTGACTACTGCACCGCCTTCTGCACCGCATACTGCGCCGCCTTCTGCACCGCTTACTGCACCGCCTACTCCACCGCCTACTGCACCGCCTACTGCACCGTCTACTGCACCGCATACTGCACCACCTATTGCACAGCCCACTGTGAATACGGTACCAAATATAGCTCCTGAGAAGCCTTCAGCTGCCACCAAACAGACAGGTAACCTTATTGGTCCTAAAAGTTCTCCTAATTACGCGGCGGCCGCCAGCAATGCTACTAAAAAGTACCTACCAAATGCTGTAAGAAATGCTGACAATCGCACTGATACCCATACAAACAAAATCAACACACCGATAATACGTGGTTCTGCTGCTTCTGGAACTTCAAAACTGGAAGCAGCTGATAGGCAAATTTATCTTCACCTGTGTTATGTCAAACCAGGTACGACTGAAGACGCCGTCCGGGCATATTTGAAGATGATATGTGGAAGTGAGAATTGTTCCGTACAGGCGCTGAAAGCACGCGGTAACTATGCCTCATTTAAACTCGGAATTCCATCCAGGCTACGTGATAAAGTTCTGTCTTCCGATAATTGGGCCACAGATATCTGTATCAAAGAGTGGAAACAGAACTTTCGCTCCAAAAGCGAACCTAGCAACGAAACAAAGCCTGGAAAAGGAAAATAAGAAGAGCACATCGACCCTCTGCATTTTGTACCAGAACGTTCGTGGATTGAAGACTAAGCTTCTCACGTGGAATACCAATGTAGCGCTTTTAAGTCATGATCTTGTTTCTGCTACTGAGACATTTCTTGATACGTCGGTTAACGACGCCGAACTAACATGTACTGGATGGTCTATTCTGCGTAGAGATAGGGAAAAATGGGGCGGAGGTGTTTTGCTTGCAGCGCGCCCTGGTATTACCCTAAAACGACGTAAAGAATTAGAAACAGACAGCGGAGAAGATCTTTGGGCGTCTTTCATGTGGAAAGGTCATGTTTTTAATATCTGTGTTGTATATATCAATCCGCGTTCAACTGATCAGGATTATTTTAACTGGTTTTGTAAAGTAGAGAGTTTCATTCTTACCTTAAAAGGCACTGTTATTATAACTGGAGATATAAACTTAAACAGTGCATCCCTAAATGTGCAACGTTATTATTGTTATTTTATGTCCTTTTGTGATCTACATGAAAGAAATGATATTTGTAATGTTCATGGTGGAAAGCTTGATATTATATTGACGAAGGAGTGTATTGATGCTGTAACGGTTTCGCAGGCATTCAATCAAGGATTAGTTAGTCCAGATTCTTATTATCCTCCTCTGGACGTAGAGTTAAATATTGCGACTGGACGGCGTGCAAATCTGATGCCTCCTAGTAACATCGACCCGGATAGGGACTGGAACTTTGCTAAGGCAAATTTCCCACTACTGTACCAAGCTATAGTTGATGCTGATTGGGGCCGCGTGCTTCTCTCTCAGGATGTCTGCCAGGCAACTGACATTTTCTATGACATTCTATATAGTTTATTTGACATTTTTGTACCTAAAAAGATCAGACGTGCTCTAGCGCCTAGCAAAGTGTATCCATCCTGGTTTACCTCGGACATAATTAGAGATATTGAGCGTAAGGTTGTTCTCCATTGTGAATGGAAAAAAACAAACTGCTCATTGGTATACTCTCGTTTTTCCTCACTCCGTGATGAGCTTAAGCTGCGTATAACTCAAGCGTACTCGAACTTCAATAGAAAAATCGAAAGTAATCTAAAAACCAACCCTAGGGCATTCTGGCAACATATTTCAAGCCTTCGTTCTTGTGGGGGTTTTGAACCTACAGTTACCTACAAAGGGGATTCCTATTCTGGTGAAGATGCTGCCACGGCATTTGCTGATTATTTTGCCAGTGTGTACTTGGAAGAAATCCCGCAGCTTGATTCAAACTCTACCAAGAAAAACGGTTTACCGGATGGGGGTTATATTAGCATTCCAAATTTACAAACTTCAGATGTGGAGCAAAGTATTCTGAAACTAAAGTCCACAAAATCAGCTGGCCCAGACAACCTGCCCACTTTTGTTTTGAAAGATTCCACCACTCTGCCACATCATGAACTTAATCATTCAAACAGGGACTTTTCCTAAGCAGTGGAAATTATCTAGAGTGACGCCATTGCCCAAAACGAGTAGCAGGGACTCAGTAGAGAGCTATAGACCAATTGCAGTTCTTTCATCTCCTGCAAAGGTGTTTGAAAAAATAATGCATTGTGCAATTTATAAGCAACTTAATAATTTCATCTGCAATGAACAGCATGGATTCAGACCCGGCAGATCTGTCGACACTAACTTGATAATGCTGGTCGATTATATCTCGGATAGCATGGACCGCGGAAATCAGGTGGATGTGCTTTATTTTGATGTTCGTAAGGCATTTGATAGAGTAGACAATGATATTCTTCTGTCTAAACTAGACTCTATTGGATTTGCTCCGGGCCTCCTTAAGCTTTTTGCTGACTACATGCGGGATAGGCAGCAATACGTGAAGTACGGATGCTTCTCCTCACGGCCCTATTATACGCGCTCTGGTGTGAGTCAAGGTTCCACGCTTGGCCCATTGCTTTTCATATTGATGGTGAATGATCTGGCCAATGTGCTTACACATGCAAAATGCTTGCTCTATGCAGATGACCTCAAGCTATTCTATGAGATAACAAATGAAAGTGATTGTGAAGCTTTACAACGCGATGTCGATGCGGTGTGTAAATGGGCTGAAGACAATCGGTTGCAGTTCAATTTATCTAAATGCCATGTTATCTCCTTTGGCCGGATCAAGCACCCTCGTGCATACCAGTACAGGTCGGGGACGGATGTTATATCTCGTACATCTACCATAAAGGATCTTGGTGTCATTTTTGATGACCATTTGACGTTCAATAAGCATATATCTACCGTTGCTGAGGAGTCCTACAGGCGTCTCGGATTTGTACTGCGTAATGTGAGTGAGTTCCATGACAAAGAAGTTGTAATACTTCTGTACACTACCCTTGTCCGAAGTAAATTAGAGAGTAGTGCCTGTGTCTGGAACCCGCATGAATCTAAATACACCTTAATGCTCGAAAAAGTGCAAAAAGCTTTCTTGAGATTTCTCTACAAAAAGACTAAGGGCTACTATCCCTTTTTATACCCTACCAAGTTTCTATTGGGCACACTTGGTATGAATTCCCTGGAATACAGAAGAAACCAGGATGAAATCAGATTTGCGGTAAAGGTCCTTCGTGGAACTATTGATTCGTCTGATTTACATGAAAAGCTTTGTAGGTTGCATGTACCTTTCCGAAGCATTCAGCAGCGTCGAGACAATAGGAGCTACGACACGTTTGCGGTTCCACGATGTCGTACAGTTTTGCGCGTGCAGTCCCCTATTTGCCGTATGCTCAAAGCTCTCAATGCACTCCTGAATATTACTAATTGTGATATATTTGATGACGACATTGGAAAAATATTTAGAATATGTAATGACTTTTCTAATGAAAATTGTAAATAATGATTGACATGTAAATTTGTAATTAATGTTTGTTTAATGTTTTAATTTAAGTAGTTACTGTAACTGGGATGTAATCTCGTTGTAATTATGAATAAAAAATAATAATAATAATAATAATATTTGCTTCTTCGTCGACATGATAAAGTCAATCTCATTTTTTGTAGCACCATCGGGACTGATCCAGGTCCATTTTCGGTTTTCCGACTTTTTGAAGAAGGAATTCATCATAAAGAGTCCTTCTTTCTCCAAAAAGTCGGCTAACATGTGGCCTCTGGAATTCCGATATCCAACACCAAATTGCCCCACCCTCAGCTCACCATCGCCTCGCTTGCCTAATTTCGCGTTGAAGTCCCCCATGACAACGGTATAGTGGGTCTTAGGCGTATGTATGGCTTTAGATATATCCTCATACATAGCCTCGACTTCATCATCAGAGTGTGTCGATGTGGGGGCGTATACCTGTATGACTTTCAGCGAATACCTTTTGGTGATTCTGAGTATAAGGTACGCTACCCGCGACGACACACTCTCGATCATGACCACGTTGTTCACGAGAGACTTGTGGACCATAAACCCGACACCTCCCTGGGACAGTTGGTCGCCCTCCCGGAAATAGAGCAAGTTACCTGATTTTAGGATTATCGAGTCCTCCCCCTCTCTTCGGACTTCAGATAGACCCAAGATGTCCCAGTGTAACCTGCTCAATTCTTCTTCGAGTTCTGCAACCTTCTCGTCGGTCCGCAATGTGCGCGTGTTATAAGTTGCCAGGGCCAGAGGTCGTCGTTGTTGGTAGCTCGACATCTGCCGGGGATTCTTCGCACCCCCTGCCCCACCGTTACCATGGCCGCTACCGGAGCCAGGAATAGCGGGGCCGCCGGGGACTAGGGGCCGGAGCTTATAATTGTGATTCATCGATTCTTAGGGGGTTTTACCATAGTCGCCACGCTTGGCAGACGGGTTGGCGCCCGCAGTAAGATGAAATAATACACAGAAGGACGCTGCTGCCCATCCTCTGGATTTCATTTCCCTTAGTCGCCTCTTACGACACCCACGGGAAGAGATGGGTCGGTACTATTCTTTTTAGGCCGGCACCGCACAGCAAACAGGGAGTGGTTAAAAATATGGGTGAGGATAGGTGCAAGTACTACCTATCCTCACCCATATTTTTAACCACTCCCTGGCAACGAGATTTTTCCCCTCAGCGTGGTTATTTCTTGTATTTCTTGGTGTGCAATAAAGTATATTTGTATTGTATTGTAATATCATTCCTCTTCCAAAAACCGCTAATCCTACTTCCTTTTCACAGTTTCGGCCTATTTCCATCCTTCCTTTCCTCTCCAAGGTTCTCGAACACATTGTCCATAAGCAGTTGGCTGATCACATATCATCAAATTCTCTTCTTTCCCGCTTTCAATCTGGTTTTAGGCCAAGTCATAGTACGGTTACTGCACTACTAAAGGTCACGGACGATATTCGCTACGCGATGGAGCACAAGGCCATCACTGTTCTAACGTTACTTGACTTTAGTAGTGCTTTTAAATCTGTCGACTTTGATGTTCTTCTTGCTATCCTTCGCTCTCTTAACATTTCTTCTCCAACCATAGCCTGGTTTGACTCCTATCTTCGCGGTCGCTCGCAGCGGGTCCGCTCCGATGAGACTTTCTCAGACTGGTGTGATCTGGCTGCGGGTGTACCGCAGGGTGGCGTTCTCTCTCCTCTTGTATTCTCAGTCTTCATTAATACTGTTACCGTAGTTCCGATGTCACCAATATCAATAATGCCATCGATTGCCTCAATTTGGATCATGAGCATATTGCGAGTTGGGCTGAATCTTTTGGGTTACTTGTTAATCCTAAGAAGTCTCAAGCCGTGATTATTGGGAGTCCATACATGTGTAGACAACTTGATCAGCTTACTGTTTCTCCAGTTTTGTTTAATGGTGTTCCGATTGCTCATGCTCATGTGAACGAGGTCAGCAGTAAGATCCACTTCTCAATCCACTCCACGGAGTAAGGAAGGAGTATCCACTCCCTTAAACGCCTCCAAAGTTTCTTACCTTTGAAAACCAAGATTTCCCTTGCTCTGTCTATTCTTCTCCCTATCCTCGATTACGCCGCTTCCTGTTATCTGGACGCCACAGAGGAGCATTTAAACAAACTTGAGCGTCTCCAAAACTTGTGCATCCGATTTATATTCGGATTGCGCAAGTACGACCATGTGTCTCAATTCCGCTCTCAACTCAAGTGGCTCCCAATCCGTTTCCGCATATCCTCTCGTTTACTCATATCCTTTCCCTTCTCTATAACGTCCTGTACAATCCTAATTCCCCTTCCTACCTTCGTGAACGTTTCTCTTTTTCACGTCCTGTAGATAAGCCCTGTCGCTCCAATGTCAGAACAAACCCCACCATTCTGATTTTTATTTCTATTCCTTCACTGTTGATACGGCCAGGCTGTGGAACTCCCTCCCACACACTGTTCGTGATAGTCCATCTATCACTGTCTTTAAAAAACGAGTGAAAGAACATTATCTGTCTCTGTCTGAGTGATCCATATATTTATGTGTGTATATATAATTATTTATTTTATTATTGTATGTATTTATTATATGTATCTATATATATGTATTTATTATATTTATTTATAATCCTTATGTATTGTATTAATTAGGTTAGGTATGTATATTGTGCACGTTTATCTGCCTCTTTCAGTGCCATTTCACTTGCCTAGGACTGCTGGAAGAAATTTCCTAGTTGAAATAAGCAGTACCTGTTGTGTCGTTTTTCTTAATCTTTGTTTTGTGTGTTATTTTCATGTATACAATAAATAATAAAATTAAAAAAAATTAGATAAATAACACCCAGACACAGAACAAACACTTGTGTTCATCACACAAATGATCGAACCCGCGGCCCACGGCGTGTAACTCACTACCAACCACACCAACGTGCTTGTCGAATTAAAGTCCTAAATTCTAAAATATAGAACAAGTACAAAAGTTTTATACTTGTTCATAGTTATTACTATGTAGATATAAAGAGGAAGAGGTAGACCAAGGATAAGATTCACAGACCAAGTAAAAGAGAAGGCCAGCGTCATGTGAGGAGGTGAAGAGGATTGCTGAGAACAAAGCGGCGTGGAGATCGATTCATTCATTCTTAAAAAGTTGCTACACCGACATGAGTCCGTTTCTTAAATTGGATGATGATGAGATATCGGTACATTCAAGACTGTATTAAGTTTGATTGAACCAGTTTATGAGTTAGACTCGCGCTGCAAATGTTTGTTCTTGACTGTATAAGAAAACATGCCAGGTTTTTATTTTGTTATGTGCCTTGCTCAATGCATCTCAAAATTTCTTTACTTAATTATTTCACTATTTGTTTTTAGCAAATATTTCTATCATGGGGGCCTAGAGAAGTAGCTTTCTATTATCGTAAGAACAGAAATGAGGAGGGTGTTGACATTAGTTAACTAAATAACACGTTACATACATTTCCATTAAATTATAGCGTTTATGATAAATAAAAAGGCCCTTGTCTGGCCCTTTACATATCCTACTTACTGATATCCAAAAACAGCGTAAGCACCGCTGACGTCAGCAGCTGTGGCGATCAAGATAGCCACCACGCCTATAGCCACCACCAGGCGCCGCCCGGTCGCCGTCATCGCACACGCCAACGCTCCGAACATGTGCAGTTGCGTCTCCACTGATAGGTACCACGATATTTGCATACACTGTAAATTAAGATTGTTGTCAATGATGGAAAACAATGATCAGATCACTATGAAGAAACTGAAAACTAAAAATGAAATTGACGATAGATCCAAAACCCTCACAGTTTAGGTACCATTATTTCAACTGTAACCTCATTCGGATTTTGTCAAGAGGCAAATTTTATGTCACGGTTTTATGTTCCTCTTATGTAGAAAGCGTAAGCACGACGATTAGCCGATTTTTTTTTTTGTCCAATCCATAGTATTAATTTCATAAGGCGCACTAAATTAGATGAAAGAATAATACCAAAAAAAAAATTATAAAGACAAAATGAAACATAAATGAGGCGCCGTACCTGACCGTCCTTTGGGAAGACAGTACTGATGTAGAGGACATTGCGCCACCAGAAGGAGTTACAGGTGACGTCGTCAGCCTCGGGCAGCGCGAGCGGGGAAGTGCGGAGGAGCGCGCGCGCCGTCACCCCCGACAGGAAGATGGCGAAGATATACGACGGGAGTAACCTGGACGGAATTGTCAACAGCATTAAAAATGCAAGAGGTAGTCGCATCGCATCTGCCTTACTCTAGACATTGAAAGATTCTAGATGCAAAAGACTTAAGTTTGAATTCCACATAAAGAAAAAAAGTGTGATTTTCTTTTATGTCTTATAAGTCTTTGATGATAATACGAGTAATTATCCCTGCTGGTCTAATGATGACAAAAAATTTAAATTTAAAATAATAAGGAGCAGAGTCCGTGTGGCCGGCAAATAATAGTACCAACCCATCTTAACCCGTGGCCCGTGGTTGTCGTAAGAGGCGACTAAGGGCTTGTGAGTCGGAGGATGGGTAGCAGCATCTTCTGCGTATCGTACCGTCTTACAAACTTCTGTCACCAACAACAGCGTTCGCCAGCCGCAACGCTTACAAGCGTGGTGACCATGGTAAATCCCCTTCAAAATACCACGCGTTTTACTGGAGTTCTGGAGTTTTGATATAGATAGTTCAGCTTAACTTTAATCTTACAAAAAATGTAATATTGTATTATACACGATGCAAACACAAAAGAACCTATACGAACAAAGTTAACTGAAAGTAAAGGTACCTGATAGCCCTATTAGTGACGAAACATATGAACTGCAGAATCTGGCCGAAGGTTCCTCCGAAGCTGACCAGCTCTTCCACAGAGTACTGACTCTTGAGGAAGAAGTAATGATGGGCACTAAAGAGACCACTGAAACAAATTGTGATAAATCATTAAGAGAGATGGATCTTAGATAAACACATCAACAAAAGGCCAATAAAATATAGATATGTCTTACCTAACGAAGAATAATGTATCAAATGCTAGTGTGCCAGTAGCTACGATGTAGAAGGCATTATTGCGATCGTTGATATCTCCACCGTTTTCTGAAATTTTAGAGATATCAGCAACGTTGATTGTATATTATATTTCTGGTCTTCTGGCATTTAAGAAGAAACATAACTTACCAGACACGTAATTCGCAATCATGGCAACGTGCATGAAAACAACCCAAAATGTTGCAACGATCTTCAAAATGTGTATAATAGACAAATCTTTGTTTGCCATATTCGTATTAAAAATCCTCTTCCAACTATAACTTAATGAAAAGCATAGTAACAAACTTTTGAATAAGTTTTCTTTCTTCTTAGGCTCCGTAGTCAAACTTGCAAAGGATTTAACTCTAGGACAGGCTGTCAGATTGTCCGATTGTTTTAAATTGTTAGCGTTACATTGCTTTTTGTATTTGCCACATCTTTTACAGCTTCCAGTTATTCTCTCCATGGACACTACGTCGAGCGTAATTGACGGAGGCATGGCATTAGGTTTTAATACCTTTTTCACAGTCACTAGATTTATATTATTAGAATTATTTATGTTATTAATTGTTAATGTTTCTGCATCAACGATATTAGATTCTTTCTTTTGCGAAATGTCACATAAATGTGTTGTATTTTCCTCGTTGAGTTTTTTTTCTACTCCAAAATGTCTGTTGTTAAACTTTTCTAAGTCAAAGCTCATTGATTTGCTGTTACGAGCTTTACATTTTATCCATTTAAAGTCTACTGCTGTTGCTGTTATAGCTATTACAAATAGTAATATAGTCATGCATATTAATAAAACAGCACCTATATCTGAGGTGATGTTATAATTATCTTCTACTTGTCTTAAAGAAATTGGTCTGGCGTTCCGTGGAACCGTTTTGTTGGTTTTTAAATGGTCATTTAGCATTATGGAAAAGTTTATCACGGATGCGATGTCCTCCGGGATGCAGGTGCGAGGTAAACATACACCCAAAGTTATGGTGAATGGCTGGAAGAGAAAAACGAAATAAAGAAATTTGTGTCTACAATTTACAGACTTTATCCGCGGCTTTGACTACGTTGATATTATTTTATTTCAGTTTACTCAATAGAAAAATAAAATCTTGTGGACTAGATTCGTAATCTGTTTTAAGACGGGCTATTCTCTGTAAATAGTTCAGTGAAATTGATAAATATTTAATTTCTAAATAACTAACAAAGTAACTTTTGAAAAAGGTTCTCTCAAGGCAGCATTCTAGGACCAACTGTGTTCTAAATTTATTGTTAAGTACAAACTTATTAATGGTCTTAGTTCAAACACTGACCTCAGCCATAGTGATTTTAGTAAGGTTGAGCGAGATTTCGGCAGCAGTGTACGCGAGGCGATAAGGGGGAGAGTTATCCGCCAACACTAAACGTCGCATTAGCTCGTCGCCCTTTATAAGAGACCGCCAGTTTTCTGTACCTGAAACGAAATTTAGAGAATATTTATAAATTTGTACTTAATGTAAACAATTTCTTAACCAAGATAACATATTTTTTATAGAATGTTGATTTTTCACAAGTTTAGGTATATCGTTGTTATTTATAATAACAAGATGAGGGTCGAGGGTGATTATACAAGGTGTAACCAAAAGGGTATACCAACCCCGAAGGATGTGAATCTGCTTATGAAACTGAACAACTTTCCCTAAGGAACATAGGTCGAAATACGAAAAACTTTTGAACTCCCAAAGAAACTGAATCAGCTGATAGCTCTATTTGTATGGGACGTCAAAAAATTCTTTTCGTATTTCGATCTATGTTCCTCAGGTAAAGTTGTTCAGTTTCATGGACAGAATCACATCCTTCAGGGTTCATATACCCTTTCTGTTACATCTTGTATTTTTCATAGCACGATCCGAAACGGTCTTTTAGCTTTGTTTTGTTAGTAGACTCGCGCTATATTTGTGAGTGGTTGACCAAAAAGGGACCTGGAGGGATTGGAAACGGTTTTTTTTATCTGAGGTCTTTTAGCTTTGTTGTGGTCTAACCAGAAGCAGTTTGCCTTTGGCAGCAAAACTGCCTCTACACGAAACTTCAAACGAGATTTACTCGAAATCAAATTATTTTCCCTGAGGTCCCTTTTTGGTCAACCACTCACATTTGCATTATTGTATGGTCAACCGCTTGTCGGTAGAAACTTTTTCAACTCTATTACCACGCCAAAAATGTTTCTACTGATGTGCGGCCGTGGTACCTATTTTGCTTGTTATGACATTCAATAAGTATTCTGTGAAGAAACGACATTCTTCTTCTTCTCCCGGCCTTGTCCCATTTTTAGCTGGGGTCGGCTTTCCTAATCTTTTCTCGCCAGAGTCGTCGGTTCTGGGTCGTCACGGGGTCTAAGTTCTCACTTGCGAGGTCCTTTTTTATAACTGACATCCATGTGAGTCGGGGTCTGCCGCGGCTTTTTGGTCCCGAGTCAAGCTGTAGCACTTTTTTGGTCATGTGTTCGTCCGGTCTTCTCATGACGTGGCCGTACCAGCGAAGGCGGGACTCTGTGAGTTTGTCTGGCATTGGTCTGATTTTGAAGCTACCTCGGATGTATTTATTTGGCACTTTATCAAGCATTGTGACCCCTGCTGACCACCTAAGCATCCTCATTTCCGCTACGTGCATTTTATTAGACTGCTGCTTCTTAATTGGCCAGCATTCTGCGCCGTAGGTCATAGCGGGTCTTACTGCTGTTTTATAGATTTTGCCTTTAACGCGGATGGGCATTCGAGCATCACAGAGTACGCCAGTCAGATCTCTCCATTTTTGCCATCCAACGTTTATGCGGTGTGTGACATCGGCGTCTATGCTGCCGTCGCTAGATAACATGCAACCAAGGTACTTAAAGTGGTCCACTGTTTTCAGGGTGGAGCTTTGGAGGTCTATTGAGCGGGTGGCTGTGTTGGCTTCGGAAAATTTACAGTGCATGTGCTCCGTTTTCTCTCTACTGATCTTAAGGCCCGCGTTTTCGAGTGATGATCTCCACTTTTCCAAGGTTGCTTGCAAGGCGACCGGATCTTCATCAGTTAGGACGACGTCGTCTGCGTACAAAATGCTCCACGGCGCAGGATGCTGTATTTCGGCCTTCAGGTAGTTCATCACTAGGTTAAAGAGTAGGGGGCTGAGTGCCGATCCTTGATGAACTCCAACCTTCACTTGGAACTCCTCGCTGGTTCCTGCAGGGCATCGTACTTTTGTAGTTACGCCATCGTACATGTCTACTATCAGTCTTACGTAGCATTCCGGAATCAGTTGCGATCGCGTGAAGAAACGACATTGAATAAAATAATTCGTGAATTGGTCGTTAATTAACATAGATCGGAATGAGAAACATGCGATTGGCTAAAATTAGGTCTCACCACCCAACCATTCTGTCTAGAATTCTAAAGTACTTATATCAAAGACTAATTCGGCATACATTGCTGGGAGGCTTGGTTATGTTAATTGCAATATCCTTACTTCAACAAGCATGTATGCCGGATTAGTCTTTGAATTCAGCTAGGCTTTACCTCCATCGAAGTATTTCTCTCTCTGCAACACCGCGTTCAAGTAATCCCCATCTCCGAACTCGTCAGTGGTTTCATTGTCGCTTGTTACTGTATACTTTTTATCCTGAAAAAAAAAGAGAAACTGTTTTTCATCCTTATGAAAAATTGTACGTAACATACACCATGATCCTGATTTCCTGAAGCTATGCATTTAAGAGCTTGCTCATTCGGCGCAACTCAACAACTGTTCTAAAATTAAAAGAAGAGGACTATGAAAAAGAATGTTTGCACCGTATAAAATAAACTAACTTAAAATGTGGTCATTTTGAATATAGCGATCGATTTATTAGTTTTTGCATTTTGCAATGTCATGTTTCTTCGGGCAAGTTGTTCAATTTTGTTGACTAAGTATTCAGCTAGTACGAGTAAATACTTACAAGTTGAAGACACTCTCGCTTAGAACCGAGCCAGAATCTGTTTCCGTCGAACAAACCTGATTCGTAACGACCGGATGCATCCACAGCTGAAACATTTACAATTTTAGAAAACATTTACGAAGAGTATTATCACTATTGAAGAGTTTGCTCAAAGAAGCCTATTCACTCGCTATTTGAATAAATTCGGGTTAAATATACTCGGGAAGTGCCGGCAAAGAATTTAATAAACCAGAGGATGGGCAGCAGCATCCTTCTGTGTATCGTATCATCTTAAATTCTGCGGTCACCAACAACCGCGGTCTATGGAGCCATCCGTATAACGCTATAACAAGCGTGGTGACTATGGTACTTCCCCTTCACATTGTTTCAGCAAAAGCTGTAATTTTGGAGGGTGCTCCCTGTCCTGTAGTGGACATTTCATGGGATGTCATCATGACACTTTCGAACATAGACGCCGGCAGGATGGGTGTGCGTATTATAAAAATCATGAAAACACGGACGCAGGCAGTAAATTTCGCTCCAGCTGTACGCATTACAATTATGATGATAAGCGCTGCGCGAATGTGTGAAATATCAAACGTAAGTGTGGGTGCATCTGGACTCCCGATGGAAGAAGGATGATGGCGGAATAAGCTCATAGAGCTTTTTTAAAGAGCTTAAACCGCAATCACACCTACCTAGTTTCAAAGACTTATTCGGCATGCATTACTGATAGACTTGGTTTCGCTAATTCCAACATCCTTACTTCAACTACCAATAATGTATGCCAAATTAGTTTCTGAATTAAGGAAGGTGTTATAGCGGCTTTAGTCACAAAGGAGAAACTTTGCAGTTTTAAAGATACGATTAAAAATTATACAAATTATCTCAATCTCAAGCCAAACTTTGAGACAGACAAGATTTCGAAGCACTGAGCACGCTCTCCGAAATAAGTCATAATATTGTAGACATACATAGACACTTTGAAAAAGTTATGAGTTTGATCGATGTGTGTTTTTAAGCATTCAACATTCAAAGTTAATTTTCTCACCAATACCACTGATGATGATCAATATATTCATCTATCTTATCTACATACATAATTCGTGCTAACGATGAGAGTGTTTTACTAATAAGAGATGATTAACTGCATTGCATTCCGTCAAAGCGTATCTCTTACAATCACATCAATATTAATTATTTTGTACAGCCAACAACGAAGGGCGACTCTAGCCCGTACGTCTATTGAAATAAGAACGGTATTAAAATCCAATGTGTTAAGCTTGATGTGCTCTTAACTGTAATTTCCCTTTCTACGAGAACTCTCTAGACATACTCGTATACTCGTACAAGTTGTAAAAAAAATTGTAAGCACTATGTTAGCATGTTTTTTTTAGGTCATATAAAAACTGAACAACTTTTCTCAAGGAACATAGGTTGAAATACGAAAAGCCAAATGAAATACGAAAAATTGGAAAAAGTTGTTCAGTTTCATGGGCAGATTCACACCCTTAGGTATTACCACACCATTCCGTTACACCTGTAGGTATTTACGAGAAGAGAATTCTGAATTTTTGAATCATTGGGTCATGAACGAAACAATTAATTGTTTAGACTCAAACACAATGCCCGTAGACACTACAATACCCTGATTGTACTACGAGGAAAACAAAATTATTTGTTTTTTGCTTTTATAGGTGCCCCTCGAGCGGAATTCCAGAATCTATGAAATACTTATACAAACATAATTCATAATATTTATTTGCAAGTCACTGTAAAACAGATGTTTACTTAAATAGGTACAGGGGGCCAATTCTTGAAAGGCACCGGGTAATTTTCGAGATTTTTAAAATTTAAATAAGTCCTGTTTAGTTTAAACTCCTCAAAGGTAAGGGTCAATATTTGTTAATTATAATTTAATGTTGGGTTTTAAAATTACCATCATAACAATTTGAGTTTTATGCTTCTTTATGAGTTTATCGAGACTTTTTTTAATTTTAAAAATCTTTAAAATCACCCGGTGACTTTCAAGAATTGGCCCCCAGAACAAGTGTCGCCCTGTAAGGGCATAGCAAACCAGAGGGCTAATTGCACATTTTCCTTTAAAAATGTATAGTCAAGTCATTAAATTGAATATAAAATTAATTGGTTATTAATGCAATACGTCACGTTAAACAATTTACAATAATTTAATAATGTTATATGTCCTCAATTTATAATAATAATGTTTTACAGTTCAATTCAAAATTATATAAGTTGTAGGTATTTACCTATCTATCTATCTAATATAGCATAGGACAGTGATTGTCGCCTTTCTGATACGTACACAAGGCCGCACGTCGGTAGAAACACTTTGACCTTAAGCGGGTCTCTGGTTTCGGGTGATTGTAGCGTAGCGCTGGTTCAGCTTATACTGGTTTTGTTTCTACGTGCTTGCTGCCGAGCGTCCGTTTTCACGGCCAATCGCGGTCAAAATTATTAATCGGGTACAGTTAAGAGCAGGTCGTAGTGTCACACCCCGAACACTACAATTTGAAAGTCGCAACACCCTCGGAAGGACCAAGAGAATCGCGCAGGCGGGTGTGCGCGGGGATACGGGGTGGACTGCAAGGGGGGCGGAGAGTGTCCGTTCTATATAGTAATATTTCTTTATTCTGTGGTAGTGTCAAGCTTGACGTGCTCTTCACTTGACTGTACCCAGTACAGGTTGCAAGGGACTGGTTGGCAAATACTGTAAGGGCATGATCAGTGGGTATACAGGATTATTTTTGGACCCCTAGCCAAATTTTTGTATCTGTTGCTGGTGCAAGGTTTGTATGGGACACCTGTCCCTTACCCCGTATACAAGTATGATAATTTCTTTAGGTTTCAAAGGTCGAAATACAATTATTTTTTGTCCTGCCAATACACTCTTAGACCCTGTCCAGGAAGGGCGAATTCGCCGCGATTTATTCGCGCGTGTTTCGCGCGTTCAACTGGACGCAAACAAGGCGCTCCTAGTATCTCGACTCGCGCGAGCCGAGAAAATTCGCGCGATGCTTGTGGACGCAATGTATTGCTTAGACTATATAATACTAACGTATAATGTATTGACACCCATAACCTCGCCGACGCGCGTAGAAACTCGCGCGTAACAATTCGCGGCGAATTCGCCCTTTCTGGACAGGGTCTTAGCTAATAAGCTTTACTACAGGAAGTTGAATTTTTTGAAGTGAAAACTTCTTTAGCGGCGCTTAGAAATTTTTATATGGGGAAAAAATGTTAGAGTAAGTTAGAGCAGGCTCAATATATACAAAAGTTCTAAAGTGTGATAAAGACCAAAACATCTTTTTTGTCTTTGTCGCGTCAGATCTCAGATGAAGTATAGAAATAGATTTGCAACTAATCATACCAAGTTAGAGCAGGCTCAATATATACAAAAGTTCTAGTGTGATAAAGACCAAAAAATCTTTTTTGTTTTTGTCATAGTCTCGGATTTTTTAGTTGTGCACAAGCTGTCGAACTAAAAATCGCTAAAACTCGAAAACTACTGACCCTAGACTACTCGTGTGCTGAGACAAATGATAGGTCTCGATGAGAATTCGCCCTTTCTGGACAGGGTCTTAGCTAATAAGCTTTACTACAGGAAGTTGAATTTTTTGAAGTGAAAACTTCTTTAGCGGCGCTTAGAAAATTTTATATGGGGAAAAAATGTTAGAGTAAGTTAGAGCAGGCTCAATATATACAAAAGTTCTAAAGTGTGATAAAGACCAAAACATCTTTTTTGTCTTTGTCGCGTCAGATCTCAGATGAAGTATAGAAATAGATTTGCAACTAATCATACCAAGTTAGAGCAGGCTCAATATATACAAAAGTTCTAGTGTGATAAAGACCAAAAAATCTTTTTTGTTTTTGTCATAGTCTCGGCTTTTTTAGTTGTGCACAAGCTTTCGAACTAAAAATCGCTAAAACTCGAAAACTACTGACCCTAGACTACTCGTGTGCTGAGACAAATGATAGGTCTCGATGAGATCTACATTTCGGATGACAGCTGTCAAACTAAAAATCGCTATAACTCGAAAACTACTGACCCTGGACTACTCGTGTGCTGAGACAAATGATAGGTCTCGATGTGATCTTCATTTCGGATGACAGCTGTCAAACTAAAAATCGCTATAACTCGAAAACTACTGACCTTAGACTACTCGTGTGCTGAGACAAATGATAGGTCTCGATGAGATCTACATTTCGGATGACAGCTGTCAAACTAAAAATCGCTATAACTCGAAAACTGCTGACCCTGGACTACTCGTGTGCTGAGACAAATGATAGGTCTCGATGTGATCTTCATTTTGGATGACAGCTGTCAAACTAAAAATCGCTATAACTCGAAAACTGCTGACCCTGGACTACTCGTGTGCTGAGACAAATGATAGGTCTCGATGTGATCTTCATTTTGGATGACAGCTGTCAAACTAAAAATCGCTATAACTCGAAAACTACTGACCCTAGACTACTCGCGTGCTGAGACAAATGATAGGTCTCGATGAGATCTACATTTCGGATGACAGCTGTCAAACTAAAAATCGCTATAACTCGAAAACTACTGGTGCTGAGACAAATGATAGGTCTCGATGAGATCTACATTTCGGATGCCAGCTGTCAAACTAATTTTTTTTTATTCACTTCTGCCGGCACTCCTGGAGTGCAAACCGTCCTTTTTTTTCATATATGTACCTGTGTGTTCTTTGGGAAAAGTTGTTCAGTTTCATGAGAAGATTCGAATCCAGGGTTGGTATATCCTTTTTATTACACATTGTATACTTGAAGAACTTTCCCTTCCGAACACGAGTCGAAAAACGAAATTATTTTGGCGCCCCTACACATATAATATTTTGCGCCGTCAGTAGGTAATGGATTTTGAAGAGACGACGGACAAAATTTTTTCTCGTCCTTTGACCCAGTTTCCATGCTTAAGAGAAACATGCAAAAAATGTATGTTTAATTAGAATTAGGTTGTTATTAAGTCGTTTCGTGTATTCACACGCCATTAAATGCCGATAATTATGGCGGTTTTCTTTGATATTTTCACAAATTAACGAATTCTTTCAAGACTACTTATTTACGCACTACTTAGTTAAGACATTTAAATTTTTAACATCTTTTTGTTCATTAAAATGTTTAAAACTCTTCTTGTATTTTAGCTGACTGAATAGGAATGTTAACACTGCGTTTTACGAGACATTTTGACCCCATTCTTTGCTAGTTCAGATAGCGTAAAATTTCTTTACACGATTAAAAAAGCTCGTTAATTCCTCTGATATTTTTGTCTTAAAGTAGGTAGTTGCTAATTAACTATACAGGGTGTTAATTTGATTGCGTGCCATAGCGCCGGGCGAGATCAGTATCAGTAACTAAACAACTTTTCCCAAGGATCGTAGATAGGTCGAAATACGAAAAACCAAATTTGACCTTCCATACAAAATGCGTTACTCGTATCAGCTGATGCAGTTTCTATGGGAGGTTAAAAATTGATTTTCGTATTTCGACCTATGTTCCTTGGGAAAAGTTGTTCAGTTACTGATACTGATTCCGCCCCTGAGCTATGGCACGCAATCAAATTAACACTCTGTATAGGTACTGAGAAGTAAAATTAAGACATGAATTTCTTACATTGTGGTTCATAACTCATAATTATTAACATAATTAATCACGCATATTAGTTAAAAGCTGTACACCTCTCCAAATGTGACCATCATTTGACTAGCTAGTAATTAGTTTGTGATTTCATTTTATTTATTTAATGATTTATTGTACACATGAAAAGAACACACAAAACATAGATTAAGAAAAACGACACAACAGGTACTGCTTATTTCAACTAGGAAATTATTTCCAGCAGTCCTTCCAATAAGAAATAGCAGGTAGAAAAAAGCAAGCACATTCCTACAAAGGTACAAAAGAAAAGTAAAGCCTTGAAAAATTATATATAAAAAACATATAGATTGTATACAAACATATTATTACGTGTAAGGACTAAAATGATCATGGTCTTCATGGAACTGAAAAATGAGGCTTGCAACTCGAAGAAAAGACTTATGTAATAAATTTCAGCCAAAGCTTGAGGTTGTGAAGCATGATGCCAGGTATCAGTCAGTAGTATTGTTTAATAAATTGCCCGAAGAGATGAAAGAAATTCAAAGTGTAAATACTTTTAAACTTAAGTTGAAAACGCTTCTAATAGAAAAGTGTTGCTACACTGTTGACGAATTTTAACTATTAAAATAACGAAAAAGAACTATTAATTATTAAAATTTTAACTATTGAAGAAACTTATAATTTACTTAATTTTTCCTATTTGAATTTCAACTTTTAAAGAAACTTATTATTTATTGTAGAAAATATATTTATATTTAGTTTTTATTGAATCGAATGGATCTGACATTGTTTTACTTGAATTGAATTTAATATGTTTTTTTTATGTGGATTTTTAATTGATAATTGTGTACTTAAGACAAAAACAGAAGTATTGTTAATAGTTTAGATCATAGGTGCATGCTTTCGAACACAATTTATTGTTTGCGAAATAAACTTGAACTTGAAACTTAATCAATGTATTGTATCCATTGGAAGTAACAACCCGTAAACCTAGAAAGTTTAATAAGAAGTAGATAGTAGAAGAAGAAAAACCACAGTACCATTATGCACAAGACTTTAAAATAAAACTCAACCTACAAAAAGGCATCGACCTCCATGTCGATGGAAATGATTTATTTAATAAAAAAATATTATACATAAGGATTATAAATAAATATAATAAATAAATGTATATATAAATAAATACATACAATAATAAAATAAATAATTATATATACACAGATAAATATATGGATCACTCAGCAGAGACAGATAATGTTCTTTCACTCGTTTTTAAAGATGGACTATCACGAACAGTGTGTGGGAAGGAGTTCCGCAGCCTGGCCGCATCAACAGTGAAGGAATAGGAATAGAAATCAGATAGGTTTGTTCATGGTAATTCAGGGTGAAAAAAATTAGGGATTGCCCATTTAAAAACATTGGCCGGACAAGAAAGCCAATCAGATCATCCTGAAAATCTTAAAAAGGCCTCTTGAGCACCTGGCTCCCGTCTAAAAGTTCTGACATGGTTTTTACTTTCGAGCGGAGCGACAAAGGTATTGTATTCGTGAAAAAATAAGTATTTCTAATTTTCTCAAAAATGTGTTCCATATCTCTTATACATCATAAAAAACAAGTCACCCAAAAATGTCCGTCCGTAGGTCGGTCGGTGCCGGTCGGTCCGTCGGTCGGTCTAACCGTCACGCTTTGGCCTAGCGGCTAAACGAATGGTCCGATTGACACCATATTTTGAATTTAGGAGTTTTATGCAAATCCATCGAAGGGTTCTATGTGGTTTCTTGCTGGCTCTCATTTTGAGGGTAGCTGTCATACAACGAAAATGAAAAATTGAAATTTTCTCAAAAACGGCTAATAGAATCTTGATGAAACTTTGCATGACCAAGCATCTCCATGTAAGATATCTTGCGCCATTATCAATTGATCTGTGTAATTTCATATAAGGGGTGTTCCTGTACCACCAAATCGTAAATACGTGATTTACCCAAAATTGGTTCCATTGAGTTTATTAAAATTTTCTATAATATTAATCCTGGATTGGTTGTCTACCAGACTGGATATTAATTATGATTTTTTGAATAAAATTTAGTACACAGGGTGTACCAAAAACTGAAAGGGCTTGCTCAGTAGACTAAACTGAACAATTATCCATAAGGAACATGTGTTGGGAAATTAAAAAAACCTCCATGCAAGTATCCTGCGGTAGTATCCATTGATCTGTGAAAATTCATATAAAGGGTGTTCCAGTACTACCAAAAGTTAAACATGTGATTTACTCGAAATCGTTTGATGTTTGTTTGTTTTAATGTTTGACAATTTGAATTCTGAATTGATCTGTATATTTCATTCGATCATTTTTTTTGAAAAACGTATATAAAAGTTTGTATTTCCATACTATGTGTATGGCATTACAAATTTAAGTTTGCGGTTGATATTTTTTCCTTGAGTATTGCGAGAAAGTAAGTGCAGTGCTGCTGTACCATTTATATTTTTATCCTCTCATTGCTCGTTTTCGCCCTGACTATCACGTGAAAAACTAATGAAAAAATCTCCTCGCCCCCGGTCCATATAGTTATCGTGTAGTTAGGCACCGTGAGGCCTTTAGCAAGCCTCATTAACTGTGTTTTCAAGAGTTTGATTCAACTTATTAATTAATAAAGCATCTTACCTTCAAACAAATTCGTGATCTACAAGAAAAAACAAGACAAAGTAACCTACGCAGCCTAGAATACCTACCAACCTATAATCTGCCTAAATTTAAAATCGTATATGGTCAGAGAACAATGGAGTACATGCTTCCTAATACGCTCAACGGATTACCAAATGAGTTTGTAAATGAACTGATTGGTTGTAAAAACATAACTCAATGTGAAAAGAAGTTAAAAATATTATTTTTAAATAAATACAATGCATCAATGCAATGCATGCAATTGTAAGGTTGTAATTTTAAATTTTAAGTTTGTTACGTGACGATGAGTCACCTACATATTAACCCGATAAGGAATTACAGTAGGTTAAGTTAGATTAAAAATATTGTGTAATTTTATGTGTTGGAAAATAAACAAAACTAAAAACCTACCCTCTAACTCGACTACCTATGATCTGTGATCTAAACTTTTTCATACTTTATTGTGAGGACCAAAACTTTTATTTTAGAACCCACCAATATGTATGTCTTACAATTCTAGACGTATCTACATTAGTACGCACATTACAGCGTGCTTGTTGTCCGTCAGATGCGTACGCGCACCTCACGCGAAGATCAATAAACTCGAGATGGGACGCGATGGAAAGTTGTGTAATTTGCAAAGGCTACAATTAATTTAAAAGAAATACAATTAACACGCGACTTACGGTAAAAACTGGTTTTACTAGAGACAATTTAAAAATACTGCATATTGTGCTGGCTGACTAAAAACCGTCCATATGACGGTTGGACTCGTGCACTGAGGGTTCCGTACGATAGAATAGAGCTAAAGCTAAAAAGATGAAGAAAAAAATCATTTCTACACACAAATTCTGTCAAAATTTCAACCGCCTAGCTAGAGTTCAATGAATCCAGCCCATTATTTGGGCGTGAACCCTAAAAAGCATGTGCAGACGTCGACGGGAGGTTAGAATGCAACAACTTTTTGATTTCAAGTAATTTTCAGACCAATGTTAATTTGGTGGGTGTCGTAAGAGGCGACTAACGGTCTATGAACCGGAGCATGGGAAGCAGCATCTTTCTGTATATCGTACTATCTTCAAAACTGCGGTCACCAACCACAGCGGTCGCCAGCCGCAACGCGGTATATGGTATATGGTAATTTCCCTCAAAAGAACAGCGCGCTTTTGTTGTATTCTGGAGGGAGTCCTGCAGTGGAAGTTTCATGGGATGTTATGATGATAAATTAAACGCAAAAATTTGTTTGCAAGAAAAAAATTCTGTTGCACTCGCTTGTAGCATTTATAGAGTTAGTATGGAGATAAATCTCTGATCAAATTTGGGACAAAAGTAGCGCATGTGTGATACAAAGTAGGACATGCGGATGTAGCTAAGGGCTGATGGGATTTTGTATATGGGTGGAGCAAGGAATCCGAATTCTTTCAAATTTCTTTCGAAATCTAGCACACGATCTTCTAACTAAGCAAAATGTTTCTGAAAATCACCTATTAACAAATAATTCCTTACCTTATTTAAATCCTAACTCATTTTTTCTCCAACCTACGGATGAGCTCGAAGTAGGCAAACTTATATCAGAACTTAAAAATAACAGCGCTCCGGGAGTTGACGGCATAAAAGTCCCACTTATCAAAGCTGCAAAAGATTTTATAATTACTGCTCTCACACATATTTTTAACATGAGCCTTGCAAGCGGTGTCTTTCCTACTATTCGGAAGAGAGCTGCTGTTGTCCCTATATATAAAAGCGGTCCTAAAAATGCACCTGAAAACTATAGGCCAATCTCGCTTCTTAGTACGTTTTCCAAACTTCTTGAAAAAATAATGAACAAACGCCTTATGCATTACTTGGAAAGCCACAACTTAATATCGGAAAAACAATTTGGTTTTAGAAAGGCGAGATCCACTGAAGATGCAGTAGGATTACTGGTGGATAGCCTTGGCTCCTATTTAGATCGTGGAGAACAATGTTTGGGTGTTTTTCTGGACTTAGCCAAGGCTTTCGATACTGTTTCAGTCCCAATTCTCTTGAAAAAACTCGAAGCCTACGGTATAAGGGGAATCCCTTTGCAATGGTTTGCTAGCTACCTCACAGATAGACAACAGTGTCTTAAGATCGGTGACCATTTGAGCAGCTATCTTCCAATACATTATGGTGTACCTCAGGGTAGCGTTCTCGGCCCTAGCCTTTTTATACTCTACATGAACGACATACATCATCTTTCTTTAAATAACGCAGAGATAATTTGCTACGCCGACGATACAGTGGTTCTATTTCATGGTCATGATTGGAAAGAGACATTTGAGTTTGCTGAAAATGGACTAGGAACTATAAAACACTGGCTAGACCAAAACCTTCTCACGTTGAATTTAGGGAAAACAAAGTATCTGTGTTTCCATAAAACTAAGGCATCAAAGCCAAAGTCAGCGCTCGACATAAAGCTTCACTCCGCATGCAGTGGTGCGCCATGCTCTTGTGAGACTATAGATCGTGTCGACTCTATAAAATATCTCGGTATAGTAGTAGACCAAAAATTGTCTTTCCAAGAACATATATCTCTTCTGGCACAAAAGGTAAGGAGATTAGTTTATGTCATGAGACGACTCCGAAACTCCGCGAAATTAAGTATACTTAGAATGGTGTATGTTGCTTTGTGCGAATCACTTCTAGGGTATTGTTTATCTGTGTGGGGTGGCGCTGGGGTTTCTATTATGCTATGTTTAGAGAGAGCGCAAAGAGCAGTAATAAAAGTTATGTACAAGAGGCCTCGCCGGTACCTACTCCACACAGCTGCTTTACTCAGAAGCTGGTTTCCTAAATGTTCGTCAACTATACATTCTCATATCTGTTGCCAAAACTCACCAACATATTATCACGAGCCCTGATATATACTGCAGGTGTTTAAAGAAAAGAGTTTATCAAATCCCTAAACCTGCTGTCAAAACTGTATTTGCGCAGCGTTTTTCCAAATTTATTTCTCCTTACATTTATAACAAAGTTGTCAAAAAGTGCGATATAAAAGAGTTAAACGTAAAGGATGCTAGGAAGGCTGTAAAGCAGTGGCTACTACTTATGTTTGTCTTATGTCGAAACTGAAACCTTATTGAAAATTGTAAAATAATAGGTATTGTTCTGCAACTAACATATTAACAAAACTTACTTGTATTTAAATTAGCTGATATTTATTTTATTAATTTATTACTTTAGTTTTTCATTTGTGATTAGTTTCTCTTAGTTATGTTTTCTACCTAAAATTGTTGGAAATTCGTGCATTTCAGCCCCCCACGATACAGGCATGACCTAGTGTGGGGTCCACGAGTAATTGTACTGATGTAGAGTTTTGCCAAATAAACATTTTTCATTTTTTTTTTTTTGGAATTTCCTGTCTGGAAGCCAATTCTTGTACTTATTATCACCGGGTGATAAAATATCACCTTTGAGTTTTGAGACGTGTGCTCAAGAGCTCCTCAAGCCTATTTCCCCTTTCCCCCTCTACCATCGGGAGTCTAGACCAGAAGCACCGCAGGATATCACCGACATTTGGTTGATATTCCATACATTCGCACAAAGCGCTTTGAAACATCTTTTATAATGCGCACGGCTAAAGAGTGGAATAATCTGCCTGCGTCTGTGTTCCCGCGTTCATATAACCCGAATCCATTCAAATCGCGAGTGAATAAGCTTCTTCTGGGAAAGCTCGTTCCATCGTCGACCTCATCTCAGTCCTCAAGACTAGATCGAGGTCAAGAGTAAGCCCATTGACAATAAAAAATCAAATGCACACTGATAAATTGTTAAAATGTAAACAGTAAAATATAAAAATTTACAATTATACACTACTTTCTATTAAACCAATATCAATCACTACACTGCAGAACTCTGTAAATGTTGATTTCGTCAAAAGGTTGTCTGGAAGAGATCACTCTTAGTGATAAGACCGCCTTTTGCCCACATTTTATTACTGGTTATGTGTAAATGTTACTTTATTAGTGTGCAATAAAGTGTTATTCATTCATTCATTCATTCATCAATCTTAATTTTGAAAAGAAAAATCAGTGACATCGATTTTTTTTAATTATATTTTATCACCCGGTAATATTCAAGAATTGGTTTCCTGTGTCGGTATTCTCGAATTTACATCACCCGAATTTATTTAAGTCTCTTCGGGTGACCTCATTCCCCAGGGCTAATTTCAGATCAAGTGCAAGCCCATTAGACTTTGTAATGTAAACAAGGTATAATTAGGCTTATTCTTCATTTCAAGATTCTTCGCTCAAGATTCATTCAAAAATTACACAAACAAAAGGTACACACGGCCGCTCGTCGGTGGAAACACTTTGACCTGGAGCGGGTCTCTGGTTTCGGGTGTTAGTAGCGTAGCGCGGGTTCAGGTTATACTGGTTTTGTTTCTACGTGCTTGCTGCCGTGCGTACTCGTACCTGCAGCGCCAGCACGAGCCCCTAGGTAGATAAAAATTATGTCTGAGGCCAAATTTCATTTTTTTACTTTACATCTCTCATATTCGGTAAGTAAGTCCTTATTACCACCAAATGGGGCTTGTAGGTGACCAATTAGCGCTCTAGGGTAATAATGTAGCTAGAAAAGCCCTAGGGCGGTAAGTAATTAAATTTTGAAAGAGTAAAGTTTTTTTTTAATCACTTACCGCCCTAGGGCTTTTCTAGCTACATTATTACCCTAGAGCGCTAATTGGTCACCTACAATTTGGTGATAATAACGACCTACTTACCTCACAATCGAGATGTAAAGCAGAGTAGTGAGCTCGGGTGTAAGCATCAATTGCACCCTCGAACTATAGGCGCCCTCGCTGCGCTCGTGCGCCTAAATATCTCGGGCTGCAATTTATGCCTTACAGCCCTTGGCTACTAATCTACTATTTAATGTATGGAGCAAACGTCTAAAAATTACATTTGACCGTAGATATAATCTTTATCTAAGGGCCAACACACATAGCTCCGGCACGGCGCCGTGCCGTGCTCCGGTGCGGCGCCGGACTCCGGCACGGCGCCGTGCCGTAAAAACTCACGGCGCGCGCCGTGAAAATCTCCGGCACGGCGCCGTGCCGTACTCCGGTGCGGCGCCGTGCCGTAAAAGTACAGTGTTGTCAACTATGCGAAAATAATAAACAGAAATTGAGCCATAAAAGAGCAGAATCAGTGAAGGGAAATCATTATTCGGCCAAAATTAAATACGGAAATTTGTTTTTCATTGGTACCTACATTGTTAAGTTACAGAATAATTTTGTAGAATTAATAAACATTCAAATTTTAAATGAGGTAATTTTTTTTGGAGTGAAAACTTCTTTAGAGGCGCTTAGGAAATTTATATAGGGAAAAAACATTGACGTAAGAAAAACGCTGGCCACCTGGCGTAGTTTCCAAAATCTTTGGGAAAAAATGATAGATTCGCATCAGATGTAGCATCAGATGGCGCGTCAGAACTCAGATCAAGTATAGAAATGGATTTGAAACTAATCATACCAAGTTAGAGCAGGCTCAATATATACGAAAGTTCTAAAGTGTGATAAAGACCAAAACATCTTTTTTGTCTTTGTCGCGGCAGATCTCAAATGAAGTATAGAAATGGATTTGCAACTAATCATACCAAGTTAGAGGAGGCTCAATATACGAAAGTTCTAAAGTGTGATAAAGACCAAAACATCTTTTTTGTCTTTGTCGCGGCAGATCTCAGATGAAGTATAGAAATGGATTTGCAACTAATCATACCAAGTTAGAGCAGGCTCAACATATACAAAAGTTCTAGTGTGATGAAGACCAAAACAACTTTTTTGTCTTTGTCATAGTCTCGGCTTTTTTAGTTGTGCACAAGCTGTCAAACTAAAAATCACTTTAACTCCAAAACTGCTGACCCTAGACTACTCGTGTGCTGAGACAAATGATAGATCTCGATGAGATCTACATTTCGGATGACAGCTGTCAAACTAAAAATCGCTATAACTCGAAAACTACTGACCCTAGACTACTCGTGTGCTGAGATAAATGATAGGTCTCGATGAGATCTACATTTTGGATGACAGCTGTCAAACTAAAAATCGCTATAACTTGAAAACTACTGACCCTAGACTACTCGTGTGCTGAGATAAATGATAGGTCTCGATGAGATCTACATTTTGGATGACAGTTGTCAAACTAAAAATCGCTATAACTCGTAAACTACTGACCCTAGACTACTCGTGTGCTGAGACAAATGATAGGTCTCGATGAGATCTACATTTCAGATGACAGCTGTCAAACTTAAAATCGCTATAGCTCGAAAACTACTGACCCTAGACTACTCGTGTCCTGAGACAAATGATAGGTCTCGATGAGGTCTACATTTCGGATGACAGCTGTCAAACTAAAAATCGCTAAAACTCGAAAACTACTGACCCTAGACTACTCGTGTGCTGAGACAAATGATAGGTCTCGATGAGATCTACATTTCAGATGGCTGCTGTCACAGTTCTATTTATATGAATGTTCCATTTCTTTTTAGGGTTCCGTACCTCAAAAAGAAAAAATGAAAACTTATAGGGATACTTAGCTGTGTATCTATCTGGCGATGCAATTTCTGCCATTTTCTAGGGTCAGTAGTTTTCGAGTTATAGCTATTTTTAGTTTGACAACTCTCATCTGAAATGTAGACCTCATCGAGACCTATCATTTGTCTCAGCACACGAGTAGTCTAGGGTCAGTAGTTTTCGAGTTATAACGATTTTTAGTTTGACAGCTGTCATCCGAAATGTAGATCTCGTCGAGACCTATCATTTGTCTCAACACATGAGTAGTCTAGGGTCAGTAGTTTACGAGTTATAGCGATTTTTAGTTTGACAGCTGTCATCCGAAATGTAGATCTCATCGAGACCTATCATTTGTCTCAGCACACGAGTAGTCTTGGGTCAGTAGTTTTCGAGTTATAGCGATTTTTAGTTTGACAGCTGTCATCTGGAATGTAGATCTCATCGAGACCTATCATTTGTCTTAGCACACGAGTAGTCTAGGGTCAGTAGTTTTCGAGTTATAGCGATTTTTAGTTTGACAGCTGTCATTCGAAATGTAGATCTCATCGAGACCTATCATTTGTCTCAGCACACGAGTAGTCTAGGGTCAGTAGTTTTCGAGTTATTGTGATTTTTAGTTTGACAGCTTGTGCACAACTAAAAAAGCCGAGACTATGACAAAGACAAAAAAGTTGTTTTGGTCTTCATCACACTAGAACTTTTGTATATGTTGAGCCTGCTCTAACTTGGTATGATTAGTTACAAATCCATTTCTATACTTGATCTGAGTTTTGACGCGCCATCTGATGCGACATCTGATGCAAATCTATCATTTTTCCCCATATGAAATTTTCTAAGCGCCGCTAAAGAAGTTTCAATAATTCAATTCCAATAAAAAATTTATTCAGTTCTGATTTAGTTCCATTTCAATTCCAACACTGTTCCAATTAAATTTTCAATCATTTACATTTAATTCCGATCCAATTTAATTCTACTTCAATTGCAATTAGATTATATCCTATTCCAATTCAATCTCAATATAGTCATTTAATTTCCATTTGATTCCGATTCAATACAAGTTAGAAATTATTTTAGTTAAATTTATACTAGGTAAACTTCCAGCTGCAATTCATTCTATTCTAACATTCAGTCATTTTCATATGTAAATCGTCAAAATAATCAGAGACCGAATCCTGCTAAAATCGCAGAAACTAGCATATGACTGGCCACACTGCTATTTCCACGGCACGGCGCCGCACCGGAGTACGGCACGGCGCCGTGCCGTAGATTTCCACGGCGCGCGCCGTGAGTTTTTACGGCACGGCGCCGTGCCGTAGTCCGGCGCCGCACCGGAGCACGGCACGGCGCCGTGCCGGAGCTATGTGTGATGGCCCTAAGGCGTCGTACTGAGGCTACTGATCGCTCTAATTTATATGGGAAGTTAAAGCCTTGTAATCTGTCGGTCATATATCATTCAAAACCTGTCGCACAACTTTCATTCTATATCGCATAGTTCCAATTATTTTAGTCTTATAAGTTGTTATTATCAAAATAGAGTTATGGTGTTAGGCGAAAGCTGCTCTTGTTTTGGTTGCCCATTACACAATAATTACGAGTAATAACTATGATAATCAATTATTTCTAGAGACTTCTTTTATTTATTTCTTTTATCTTGAAAAGATAAAGTAAAGCTTGGCATGTGTTTCACCTTGCATCTACCTACACCAGGTGTAAGGGACGGTATACCGAAAACTGAAACGGCGTGCTCAGTCAACGAAACTGAACAACCTTCCCAAAGAAACATTTTAGGGCAATGAAAAAAAATATAACCTCCGTACAAGTTGCTCACTCCGATTTGTATGGAGAAGTCTATTTTTTTTTTCATTTCCCAAAAATGTTTCTTTGGGAAAGTTGTTCAGTTTCGTTGACTGAGCACGCCGTTTCAGTAATCTTTTTCTAGAGATTTCTTTTATTTATTTATCTTGAGAAGATAAAGTAAAACTTGGCATGTTTAATAATCGCCTTGCATCTACCTAACTATATTGTATTTTAATAGTTTTTAGAATAATCTTTTTACCCATCAGATAAATTAAATTCATCAAGTTTTTTACCAAAGAGTGGAAAACTTCCATCAGTTCAATATGAAAACTATAAAATAATCCGCGTGGCCGTGCATTCAAAAATGAGATTACGTTACGTTGATAAAATCTGCGTGCCTTGCAGGTTTTACTGCATTGCATGCATGTGCCATGCCATTTACATATCGATGGGTTGTAGTGTCGATGACCGACCTCACAAACCCTGGTGTCAGAGTTGTTGAGCCGCCAAAGGCCTCTGACATGGGTCGTTAACGAATACATCCGTAGATATTAGTCGGGACCAACGGCTTAACGTGCCTTCCAACGCACGAAATCGGAATCCTAACCAAACTTGGGAAGTCGCACAAAGTGATTTTAAAAGGAATCGAACCCAGAACCGCCGGATCGAGAGCCGACCGCTCTATCATACTACCAGACAACGGAAGCTGTTGAAAGCAGCAGCAGAAACCTCCGAGGTCTAAGGGTCGAATTGGTAAATCTTTTTTTTTTTATTGAAAATGGGCTTACTCTTGACCTCGATCTAGTCTTAAAGACAGAGATGAGGTCGACGATGAAACGAGCTTACCCAGAAGAAGCCTATTCACTCGCGACTTGAATAGATTCGGGTTATATGAACTCGGGAACACAGACGCAGGCAGAGAATTCCACTCTTTAGCCGTGCGCATTATAAAAGATGTTTCAAAGCGCTTTGTGCGAATGTGCGGAATATCAACCAAGTATGGGTGATATCCTGCGGTGCGTCTGGACTCCCGATGGTAGAAGGGAGATGGTGGAATAAGCTCGTGGAGCTCTAGAGCACACTCTCCGAAGTACAATCGCTCTCAAGTCTGAGATGGCACTCTAGATGTATAACTTGTATATGAAAAGTACATCTTGAGAGCAATACTCGTATTACACTTGATAGGGATTTGTTAATACCACTACTTATGTAACATTCAGCGTGAATTTTCATTGGTTATGCTTTTGTTGCTTGAATTTAGAACACACCAATAATTTGACCTCCATCTCTATGCTAAACAACCTTTTTTTTTTCATTAAATGTATATTTTTGCTTAAATCTTTCTTTTTGTCGTAGTCATGGTATAATATGCAACACTTAAATAAAAGGGATTTGATTCAATCCTGTCGCTCAGGATTCAATCGTCAAGGATCACTCCTGCGGTCGTGATTCAGTCGTTAGAATCCTTCACTTGCTCGTGATTCATCTCTGGCCCACGCTTTAAATCCGTCTTTTATTATACTATTGAGGAATTAACAAAATTAAAAATTTTGGTAAGTATACAATTCATAGTCATAGTACCAACCCATCTCTACCCGTGGGTGTCATAAGAGGCGACTAAGGGTTAATGGACCAGAGGACGGGCAGCAGCATCCTTCTGTGTATCGTATCAGCTTACATTCTGAAGTCACCAACAACTGCGGTCCGTGGTGCCAACCGTAACGCTAACAAGCTTGGTGACTATGGTACTTCCCCTCCACATTGTTTCAGTTAAGCTTGAATTTTGAAGGGAGTTCTCTGTCCTGGGGACCAATTCTTGAATATCACCGGGTGATAAAATATCACTCAAAAAATTCATAATCACATATTTTTCTTTTCAAAAGTTAAGATTGATCTTTGTAAAATATAAAGCGGTCCTTGATTGTTAATTTTCATGTATTCTGATTTACCTTTTAACAGTTAATCAGGGTAAATGTGAATTTTTAAAGTCTCAAAAGTGATATTATATCACCCGGTGATTTTCAAGAATCAAGTCCCTGTAGTGGACATTTCATAGAATGTCATGATTGATGATGATGATGCTCCCGAAGCCCAGTGATTCTATTCATGAAAACAAGCAACTTTCGCGACGAAAAATATTTTTTACTCGAAAAAAATTTTTCGTCTCCCCATAGTAACATACGCACGTGATCGACTCATTTTGTATGGGAAGGCGAAAAATTTTTTTCGAGTAAAAGTTTTTTTTTTCTTCAGAAAAGTTGCTTGTTTTCATGAATAGAACCACTGAGCTTCGGGAATGAAACCAATGAAAATTCACGCTCTAGCAAATGGAGTAGATAAATTGCAATATTTATTTAATCGTATGGCGAATTCAGTTAATTGTAGGAAATTATAAGTCTACATCCAGGCTACGCAACCAGTCAATAGCCTGAGGTGTCAAGTTGTTATGGAGGTCTCCCGGATTACCCCAATATCGTCGTTTTGGACAGCGCTCTACAATGTGCTGAACGGTTTGGTCTTCTAAGCCACAATAATTTGGCACTAAGTAGTATTACCACAGCTAGGCGCCTAATGAGCAGTGAGTTCTTCTTTTAGTGAGATGTATCGGTTTGGAACCTTTTTTCCTTTTTCCTTCAATACCTATTTGTATTATTTTGTATATTGCTCCTAATAATTTCTTTCTCGTAGACTACCTGGTTTGAAAACTACTGTGTGTTACCTTTAATTTAGAGATTCAGGCTTTTTAATATTGTTTACATCTCTCATATTCGGTAAGTAGGTCCTTATTACCCCCAAATGGGGCTTGTGCTTTACATCTCGATTGTGAGGTAAGTAGGTCCTTATTACCACCAAATTGTAGGTGACCAATTAGCGTTCTAGGGTAATAATGTAGCTAGAAAAGCCCTAGGGCGGTAAGTAATTACAACGCCCGCCGCCCCAATCAAGGCGGACGTTACAATTACTTACCGCCCTAGGGCTTTTCTAGCTACATTATTACCCTATAGCGCTAATTGGTCACCTACAATTTGGTGGTAATAAGGACCTACTTACCTCACAATCGAGATGTAAAGCAGAGTAGTTAGCTCGGGTGTAAGCATCAATTGCACCCTCGAACTATAGGCGCCCTCGCTGCGCTCGTGCGCTTAAATATCTCGGACTGCAATTGATGCCTTACAGCCCTTGGCTACTAATCTACTATTATAGTAACTCTACTTGTGAAAACCTGTCATTAGTTACCTGTATTTGTGTAAGTTTTTTAGTAAGTATTAGAAACTGATGGTTTTCCTACAAATAAATAAATAAAATCGCATAATCCATCCCCATTTGTTTTTGTTATAATTGCACCGGGCATGTATATAATAATATATAAATTGCAATAATAGTTACAGACAGCGGTGTGGCCAAGCGGCACATAACAATCAGTCAGTGATCAATGATGGTTGATCGATCATACTCATCATGCGTACAGTTCCCTATGTTGTGTAAACGTATGTATAATATTATGTATATCCTTATTGGGCAAGTACACCTCCCTTTCGTGTATAATACAAACAACGTGTATGGGAAATGTGTAGGTAATAATATTGAATGGTGTCAATACTAGCGCCCCCAACAGTTAAAAAAATAATACTCGCTAAATACATAACTTATCGAAAATCCGGAAAGGCCTATTGAAGATCCTAAGAGTTTTTTAGAACCAATCAATTCTGAGAAATATAATTCACTGTAGTTACAGATACAAAAAGTGCCAAAATAGGCCACTTTTAGCAGTTTTTGTATCTGTAATTAAATTACAGTGACAAACTTAATTTTATAGAGTTAATAATTACTAAATAAATAAGGGTAGGTACCTCTACTTCAATCTGTCTTTCCGGATTTTCAATAAGATTTTGTATTTAGGGTATTTAGCGAGTAATATTTTTTAACTGATGGGGCGCTAGTGGACGGCGGGTAGCCGGGAAATATTTGAATGTATTTTCCAAACATTATCACATTGTAGGTACCCCACTTTAAAAAATTTACTGAAAAGTATTTTTCAAATGCAATTTAATATAAGTAATTAATTTAATTAAATTAAATTAAATTTAATAGAGAATCACCCTTACAAGGATCAACGTACTTCCTTTACAACTTCATAGTGGCGCCACTAGCGGGAGAAACTGGTACTAAGATTCCCCTAACGGCCTACGCATCAACCAACTAGCCAACTAGCCCCCAGATCAGTTAAAAAAATATTACTCGCTAAATACAAAACTTATCGAAAATTTGTCTTACAAAATTGAAGTAAAGGTACCTAGTTTATTTAGAACCTATCAATCCTGAAAAATATAGTTCACTGTAGATACAGATACAAAAAGTGCGAAAAACGGCCACTTTTAGCAGTTTTTGTATCTGTAACTCAGTGAACCATATTTTTCAGGATTGATAGGTTCTCATTAAACTATAGGGTATCTCGCTTCGGCCGCGTACGTAACCGCAGGTTCGTAACTAGTTACAGTAAAATAAATTTCGTAATACAGATTTTCGATACGTTTTGTATTTAGCGAGTAATATTTTGTTAACTGATGGGGGCGCTAGTTGGCTGGGGGAAAGCCCTTAAAACTCAAATTAAACGCAAGATTGCACTTAGGAAGAACTAAAACGTGTAACGGAAAAGTGTGATAATACTGAAGGGTGTGAATCTGCCCATGAAACTGAACAACTTTTGAAAAACTAATTTGACCTCTCATACAAAATGCGCTATCAGCTGATGCAATGTCTATCTATGGGAGGTCAAAAAGAATTTACCGTTTAAGTTTGGAGGTCACCAGATACATTGTATATTCTTTCAGGGACTCGATTCTTGAAAATCACCGGGTGATAAAATATCACTTTTGAAGACTTTAAAAATTCACAGAATACATGAAAATTTACAATCAAGGACTGCTTTATATTTTACGAATATTAATCTTCACTTTTGAAAAGAAAAATCTGCGATTTTGAATTTTTTGAGTGATATTTTATCACCTGGTGATATTCGAGAATTGGCTCCCAGGTTCCATTTATTACTTACCATTGTACGCCCAAGCTCTCCCGTCGCCCAAATCCGTGAAGAACACACTCAAATCCCTCCAGCAATTTGGATCGACGAACAAATGCACTCCATTAGAAATTTTAGGCCACACTAAAGCCAAAAACGAGGGGTCATACACATTGAACAAATCTTCCAGAGCATCACTTTTCAGTTTCGGCCGCAAAATATGAGTTTTGCCGCGAGATTTTGCGTTTTGGCGATAAGAAATGCGCGCGGTTTCCGCCAATGCTGCCAACACAACCAACAAAGTACATATACGACATAATTTACACATATTTTTTATGTTGTTAATTTACATTAATTTTTTTGTTTACAAACAAACAATTGAGCGTGCGTGCGCGCATGTGTCTGTCGATAGAATACGTCCAGCGACTCACGCACCGTGCGGTGGATTACATCTCTCCAATTGGATAGAATCACTTTGCAAAGGTAATGAGAATGAGTGAAGTGAGGTTTCTAAATGCCAACTGCTCATCACCTATGATGTGTTCCGTCCGTCCATGTTTCGTTCGACATATTTACTTAACAAACAATATTGTTTCCATAATATTCCGAATTTTCCGATGGTGTTAGATCGTAGACTCGCTCTATTTGCATTGTATTCTGCATGGCATTCAATGAGTATTCTGTAAAGAATCTACATTGAATATCTGAATCTGAATCGCTTTGTCCAGGAACCTAATTCTTGAATATCACAAAGCTCTAAAAAATTTAATATAAACTTGTGTGTGATTACAAAATACACTCACCGGCACGGAATATAACCACTTGAAATTTATATTTTTATTACGAGTATGTGGGTAACCTACCTACTTGTAAAGAGTTTATCTGGGCTAATTTATTTTTTTGTAAATATCGAAAATATTCAAGAATTGGGTCTCAGGGACTCAGGTTACCGGGTACTTTAAAAATTTATACTTATTCTGATAAAGCTTTAAAAAGTAAATTTTATTGCGTAAGTACATGGAAATTAACAATAAAACACTTTATCGAATATCAATCTTTACTTTTAAAAACAAAAATCAGTGATATTGAATTTTTTGAGTGACATTTTATCACTCCTCGTTGATATTCAAGAACAGGGAGTAAATTCTTGAATATCACCGGGTGATAAAATATCACTCAAAATATTAAAAATCACAGGCTTTTCTTTTCAAAAGTGAAGATTGATATTCTTGATTGATTGATTGTTAATTATCATGTATTCTGATTTACCTTTCAATAGTTTATCAGGGCAAATGTGAATTTTTAAAGTCTCAAAAGTGATATTTTATCACCCGGTGATTTTCAAGAATTGAGTTCCTGAACTCCACTTTTCGGAAAGGTCGAAATAAAATCATTTATGCCAAAAGAATAGAGAATAATAGAGATGCTGACAAGAAATAAGTTTATTGCGCGGGAATTACAATACTTTTCATTAAATCCTTTTGCGGCAATATGGGGCAAATAGTATCATGCGCGCGCGGCGCGAATAATAACGGTGCAATCAAAACAAAATCACCGGATAAAATATCACTTTAGAGACTTTAAAAATTCACATTTGCCCTGATAAACTGTTGAAAGGTAGGTAAATCAGAATACATGAAAATTAACAATCAAGGACTGCTTACTTGCATTTTACGAATATCAGTCTACACTTTTGAAAAGAAAAATCTGTGATTTTGAATTTTTTGAGTGGTGTTTTATCACCCGGTGATGTTCAAGAATTGGCTCCCGGTTTCCGAAAACTGAAAGGGCGTGATCAGTCAACATAACTGAACAACTTTCCGTAAATAAAACTTTCAGGAATACTAATATTTATTTTTATTTCCTGGAAGTTTTATTCCCTAAAAGTTGTTCAGTTACATTTGACTATCATGTCTTTTCAATTTTTGCCAACTTACATTCTGTATATTTTTCAATCAACGGGACTTGAACCCACTTCCTTCCGATTCTGTAAGCACGTGTGCATACTCTTCACTTTCTAGTGTTCACGGATTGTTAGCTTAGCCATAATACTGATTATTTAAAACCGGAAATACTTAGTAATTAAATTACGCACGCGATACGTTCAGCTTTATTACACTTGGTTTTTTGACCTACATTTTAGTTCCGAGTGAAAATAGTAGGGTTGTATAAAATCGCTTAGATAGGCTGTGTCTCTTTCTGCCGGCTTTTGCTTTTTTTTATCATTCATACGATAAACCTTTTTTTCCTTTTTTATCGTTCATAACCTGTGAGGAGTGTAAATCCAACTTAGCTAATAATTGATTTTATTTTAATTGATTTTTTCACATTTCCAATATCCAATAACTACCGTTAGGCCGGTATTTCACTGGGACATTGGTAGCGCGACTGGTTGCGCCACTGGTGTCCGTAACAAGACACCAGAATCGCTACACCCTGCGGCCACAGTATTAAGGGCTATATTTCACTGGGAGTGGTAGCGCAACCAGCAGCCGAGCTGGTTGCGCCGCCAACCAATTTAGCGGCGCAACCAGCTCGGCTGCTGCAGGGTGTAGCGCGACTCTGGTGTCTAGTTACGGACACCAGTAGCGCAACCAGTCGCGCCACCAGTCGCGCCACCATGGTGTCCCAGTGAAATACCGGCCTTAAGCTGCCAGGGGGGGGGGGGGGGGGGAGGGAGACACTCGACTCCAACAAAAAATTGCGCTTTCAAGCTATATATTTCGCAAACGGATCCCTAAATCGAAAAATTATGCTTAACATTATCGGTGACTCACATTATTTTCAAAAGACACCCTACATGAACGGGTAGAATATGAAATGTATCATTACCATATCAGCCGAAAGATGTCCACGGCTGGACATAGGCCTCCCCTAAAGATCTCCATGACGACCGGTCCTGTGGGATGGGGTGTTCTAGAGTGGCGACCACGTACCGGAAGACGAAGCGTTGGTAATAGGCCCCCCACATGGTGGACCGACGATTTGGTCAAGGTCGCGGGAAGTCGCTGGATGCGAGCAGCGCATGAAATGTATATCCGTACTAAATACAGCTTTTTAGTACTTAGGCTTTGGGTGCTTTTTAGGGTTCCGTACCTCAAAAGAAAAAAACGGAACCCTTATAGGATCACTTTGTTGTCCGTCTGTCTGTCTGTCTGTTTGTCTGTCTGTCAAGACCCTTTATCTCACGAACGGGTAAAGGTATCAGGTTGAAATTAATACCATATATTAGGATCCATGAACCACACAAGATCTGAAAATTTAAATTTTTTACAACGACGCAATCAAAAGATATGGCATTTTATGTCCTCATCTCCATACATTTATTCAAAAATGAAAAACCTACAGGGTACTTCCCGTTGACCTAAAATTATGAAATTTGGCAAGAAGCTAGGTCTCATAGTACAAATAATGGGAAAAGTCTGAAATCATTAAATATTACAACTTTTCTCACAACTAATGGTAACCAATTGTGGTGAGCTCCCGTTTCAAGAACATTCATATAAGAGAGGGGTCAAGTTGGATGGTCGCGGAGGCAATTTTTGTTTTAGTTCTATTTAAAAACGGGAACACTTACAAACTTGAAAATTGGTACGTTTATAGGGCATAGGCTATAAAATAACAACAAATAATAAAATTTGGTCAAGCGCGTGTCGGACTCAAAAAATCTAGCACATTAACTTACTGAAATTTCAACTAATACAATTATGATTATGTGGTGGTACGGAACCCTCAGTGCGCGAGTCCGACTCGCACTTGGCCGGTTTTTTTTTTTAGCTAAGACGGACATGACGAAACTATAAGGGTTCCTGTTGACTACGGAACCCTAAAAATACTTGTACCTCAACTGTGATTTTTTATATGTACGTTTGAAGTTTAATAATTAGTTTTCTACATATTATGCAGTTTTTTTGAAAAATGTGCTTTTTTTCGTACTCACCAAATCTCTCGAAATTTATTATAAATATTAACACAAAATTAGCGGTTTTAGAAATAATCCACTAAAATAGAGAATAATAATAGAGAATAATCGTGAATAATAGATAATAATAATAGAGAATAATCGTGGATTTGGAGCTTGTTAGCTCTTCAATATAGAAGGTCATGGGCTCCGCAATCATTGCATCCTATAGGAACCAAAAATACCTTTAAATACATTTGCGCGAAAAACGTACTTACTAGGACGTAAACATTTCTCGTAAGTAGTTACTTACCGAACTAGTGCGGTAAGTAAAAAAAGAATACTACCAAGGAGTTTTACACTCTGATCATAAAATTATTTTAACTTTATACGAAAAGTAAAATAAAACTTTAGTAGTAATATTTTATTCATCTATAATATTAGGGTCAAATTAAGTACAATTTCATAAAATTACAATATATATTAGTAATTTTTAAAATTTTACTAATAATTTTAACAACTATTATTTGTGATTTTAATTTTGGTCTTGATTTTATCAGTTGCTTAGCAATAAAAAAATTTGATGTTCCTTTATCAAGTGTAGGTATTTCTTATCTTATGTATTGAATTGATTGAATGTATTGAAAAACGTCGTAAGACACACGTCTGTAAGGGTTATGACAAACTCGTGCCGATGGTAAACCCTTGACTTCGTCTCAGGCGCGGTTCCAGCCCTAGATTTTGGGGGGGGTCATCGAGGCTGATCCTAACCACAACATTATTTTTACCCACACAAAAATGAGCTGAGGTAGTTTTATGAGCAAAGGAAAACAGATATCGCATACTCACAGAGACAGGCAAATACATATTGCAAGTTCACCATCGAAACGAGTTCGAAATTTCACGTAATAGAGCTAACAAATACTGATAATAATCTAAATATATAAAATAGCTTGACCTGACTTAATGATAGATTCACCAACGCCGAGCCGTAAACGCTATAGCTACAGATTTTGTACATAGGTTTTTTGCATTTCAAAACCACCCACTAAGGAAGGATTTTCCAAAATTCATCCCCATAAGTGACAAAAGTTTGTTTGAAAGTCTTTGTTTCTTGAATCCGACTCACACAAATTAGAATTTAAGCTTTTGGTAAAAAATAAAGAAACACGTGTTTAAGCATTTTTTTTAAATCCCTTCAAGGAGGTTAAAAAGAGGATGATTTTTTCTGTATGTTGATCTATAAGTCTTTCCGCCCAGTATTATATTACTCTATGGTCTTTCATTTTTAAAGGTAGAATTATACAAGTTTGGTTAAGAGCTCTCCATTAAAAAATAAAGAGTACATTTTAGCATTTTTAGAAATTCATCCCCTAACGTGATGAAATGAGGAATGAAAGTTTGTATAGAAATCACAGTTTTGTCATGAAGGCTTATTTTTTTTTTTTAAGAAACATCATCCCCCTAAGGGGTGAATCAAGAGATGAAAGTTTGTATGAAAATCTTACAGCTTTGACATGCGGTACTTGAAAATTATTGGTATTGCGGATTTTAGCTAATAATAAGAAACAAAGAAACACGTGTTTCAGTAAGTTTGAGATATCATCACCCAAGGGGGTAAAATGAGAGATGAAATTGCGTATGAAAATCCTACAGTTTTAGAAGTAAAGAAACACGTGTACTCGTACGGAGAGCTCAAAAAATTTGTATAATTCTACCCTTAAAAATTAAAGACTTACGAGTATAGACCAATATACGGCAAAAAACCATCCCCTTTTTCGCCTTCGTGATTTTTAAGAAATGCTTAAACACATGTTTCTTTATTTACTACAAAAAGCTTAAATTCAGGTTTGTGTGAATCTAACTCAATAAATAAGGGACTTTTATATAAACTTTCATCCCTTATTTCACCCACTTAAGGGATGAATTTTAGAAAATCCTTCGTTAGTGGTTGGTTTGAAGTGCAAAAAACCTGTGTAAAAAATTTCAGATCTGTAGATATAGCAGTTACGGCTCGGCGTTGATGAATCAGTCATCAAGTCAGGACAAGGTATTTTCTAACGGGTGTAAGGGACATCACTCCGAATACTGAAAGGGCATGATCAGTCAACGTAATTAAATAACTTTCAGTGAACAAAACTTTCAGGAAACGAAAAAAATATCGGCCTCTCCGTACAAACTGTCCAATCAAGTTTGCAATTTTGTATGGAGAAGCCGATTTTTTCTTTCATTTCCTGAAAGTTTTATTCGCTGAAATATGTTCAGTTACGTTGACTGATCCTGCCCTTTCAGTATTCGGAGGGCTGTCCCTTGCTTTATGTAACTTAAGGTGAAAAAAATTGCTATACGATGTCTTTCATCGCATACGCTACGGAAACTATTGATGATAGAATAAAATAATGTTCGAAAATATTAAAGAACAGATTAATATCTAAAAATATCTTCATTTTGTCCAACCAAAATCAGACCTTGTTATCCATACCTTTGTATTAATCCTTATTCAAATAAATTATTTCGTATCCAAGACTGTTTCAATATGTGTACTTCTTTTTTAAATTCAAATCGGAAATTCCATTCAATAGATATTACAAATTTAAAAATGTCAATCTAAACAAAATAGGTACTGAAAACATGTTTAAGCATTTCTAGATAAACAAACATCCCCTAAAACTTACTGCACTCGTGCGAAGCCGCTAGTATGAATATAAAATTACGAGCTTTAGCCCGCGACACTGTACAAATATTGTACTGTGAAAGTATGTTTGATTCTGTTTAAACAGCGTGTAATAACGAAAAGGTGTGATAATACTGAAGGGTGTGAATCTGCCCATGAAACTGAACAACTTCTCCCAAGGAACATAGGTCGGAGTACGAAAAACTAAATTTGACCTCCCATACAAAATGCCCAATCAGCTGATGCAGTTTTTATTATTATATTCTTTATTGCACATTTAACATACAGATAATTACATACAAGAGGACATTTACAAAGGCGGGCTTATCTCTGCAAGACATTTCTTCCAGCCAACCTAAGGTCGTGAGAGAAAATGTTTGTTTAGCGGGACACAAGTGTGCAGTGAGTTTTTATGGGAGGTCAAAAATTTATTTTGTTCTATGACCAATGTATGTTCCTTGGGAAATTTTTTTTAGTTTCTTGGGCAGATTCACACCCTTCAGTAGTATCACACCTTTCCGTTACACTCTGTATAGTTTGGGTACCGGGTTTTCTAGATTAACGTAAAAAAAACTGTTTGGATTTCGGGGGGGGTCATGACCCCTGTGACCCCCCCCCTGGATCCGCGCCTGCTTCGTCTCGGGTTTACAAAACGTCAACTCGTTTGTAATAACCCTACTTACGGCACTCGTATCTTAACTACTATTCTTTCGGAAACTTCTAACTTTAGAACGCTGTAATTCAATTCAGACCGTTCCGCTGGGTATTGATTTGAATTACAGTGTTCAAAACTTGCGGGAAATCAGATTTTTTTATTGTTTTAAAAGTGCATATCTCCATATAACTATCAGTTCTAGAAACAAAATTTAAAACGTAAATTATAAGTATCAAAAAGATGCCAACAATTTATTTTTTATTTTAATGTCATAAGTGGGCAAACGAGCAGGTGGGCCACCTGGTGGTAAGTGGTTACCACCGCCCATGACACCCACTGTCTTATTAGTGAAATAATTGGACACTAATAAGACAGCAAAGCGCGTTACCCACCCTGAGAACTAAGATGGTATGTCTCGTGTGCTGGTAATTTCACTGGCTCCCTTACCCTACAAACCGAAACACAGCAGTGCAAACACTGCTGCTTTACGGCAGAAAAAGGCAAGGGGATGGTACTTCCCCAGACGGACTTTGCACAAAAGCCCTACCACCTTGAAAACAAGAACTGAAACATCAGAAAACTACTTGTGTTTATTAGTTCCGCCTTCTCATACATCGTTTTCGGGTTTTCCATTAATACGGTTTAACTACCGTGAAAATAAGGCAGTACCTACCTACTGTGCATTCTACCTTTAGATATGATAATAAAATACGTGTTTTGCATAAATAATATTTCACACGATATATAAACCAGGTTTGTACGAGGGAAACCGAAGAAATTCGTTGTCGTTGAAGAAAACTCACTGAAGATGTATAAGTTCGCTGTTTTTCTTGTGGTGTTGCTGATGGTTGGAGCTGTAACTTGTCGATTTACAATCACTTATAGTCTAGGCAACGAAGCGGATCGTTGTATGGCATTAAATCCTTAGTCGATGAAACTTTGCTGGGGTATTACTATGGGTATTACAGTTCTTGAGACAAACCTTCTATAAAAAAAAAACCGGCCAAGTGCGAGTCGGACTCGCGCACTGAGGGTTCCGTACCACCACATAAACATAATTGTATTAGTTGAAATTTCAGTAAGTTAATGTGCTAGATTTTTTGAGTCCGACACGCGCTTGACCAAATTTTATTATTTGTTGTTATTTTATAGCTTATGCACTATAAACATACCAATTTTCAAGTTTGTAAGTGTTCCCGTTTTTAAATAGAACTAAAACAAAAATCGCCTCAGCGACCATCCCACTTGACCCCTCTCTTATATGAATGTTGTTGAAACGGGAGCTCACCACAATTGGTTACCATTAGTTGTGAGAAAAGTTGTAATATTTAATGATTTCAGACTTTTCCCATTATTTGTACTGTGAGACCTAGCTTCTTGCCAAATTTCATAATTTTAGGTCAACGGGACGTACCCTGTAGGTTTTGCATTTTTGAATAAATGTATGGAGATGAGGACATAAAATGCCATATCTTTTGATTGCGTCGTTGTAAAAAATTGAAGTTTTCAGATCTTGTGTGGTTCATGGATCCTCATATATGGTATTAATTTCAACGGCAACCTGATACCTTTACCCGTTCGTGAGATAAAGGGTCTTGACAGACAGACAGACAGACAGACAGACGGACAACAAAGTGATCCTATAAGGGTTCCGTTTTTTTCTTTTGAGGTACGGAACCCTAAAAATACAAATAAAATCGGTAAGTACTTTTATCTGCCTGAGAAATTTATGTTGGGGTCAACTGCTTCGTTGCCTACACTATTAACGAACACTTTTCTTCCTCATTCCTTCACTAATGAGGATCGCGACCACAAACAGCCAGGGTGGAGGCTGTTATCCGGGTTTGGATCAGACCATCGTCCGTCTATGATGGGAAGGATGGGATATGATGGGAAGGATGGGATATGATGGGAAGGATGGCGTGACGATCGCCTTGTTTGGATTAAGTCCGTATTAAATTTACTCTTAAAAATTCGGATAGTGTTAATTAGTAAGCTTAAGCATTTAAGTGAGTAGTGTGATACTTAATAAGTGGTAAAAAAGTGTTTGTGATAGCAAACTTAGCTGATTCGCTGTGTTACTTACATTTTCAAGCTCCTGAGTACATAGCAGTAAACCCGCCGGGTTAAACACGCCTCAAGTGAATTTTATAGTGTACAAGGCTAGTGATCCATGAGGAAACATTTTAACGAGGACACCATCGACTTGTAAGGAGCAAATTTGACCACAAAAACTTATTTCGATTAACGTTGCTGATTTAAACGTCACATATATCGAAGTAAACAAAGCACAGCTGACTCATTCATATCGTCAGTTGACAGTTTTAAAAGTACACTAGCGACAGAGCTGCTGTATGAACTGTGCTGGAGAATCAGCTGACAGATTGCATGTACACTGGTGACATCTGTGTATCCGAGCGTAAACTACCACGACAACCTTATTTAGTCGATATCACAGAGATTTGAACCTCGCTGCGCGTCGATACATGCGACAACGAGTGCAAAGATCCTTAATGAACGCGCAAGATGGCGTTAAGAGCAAATAAAATCCAATCTCTAGGCCCGTGTATGAAGTGTAAAAAAATTATCCCCCGAAAGGACTACCTACAGTGCAATGAATGTAAAATTATTTACTGTTTATACTGTGGAAATGTGTCTGAGAAACTTTTTGACCTAATGAAGAATAAGAAAAACTGGAAATGTAAGAAGTGTAGCACTGGCACTACAGAATCAAGGTCTAAAATTCAAAGAGGAAAACAAACATCTATCCCTTCTTCTGCAACATCAAGGTCACACACTACAGAGTTGACCCCACCTGCTACATCATCCAGTACTTCACGCGCAGACATAAAAAAAACTGCACCATCTCCTTATACAACCCAAAACGCTGAAGTCAAAACTTCTACACCAATTTGCATCAGATCGCCTTCATTTGTTTCTGCACCCATCTTAGAAAATTCAAAACAGGAAACAGACTCTCAAAGTTATTCCGCCACTGTTTCTGCGCCTGGAACTACCGTTACAATGGAAAATATATATACATCGCCGAACCGTGTGACTACTCGTAAAAATGATAAAATAATAGTCCACATCCCGACACATAACTCATTCGAATCCTTAGAGACAGATAGTGATGATGAAGAAGATGACTCCCATAATTTACGACAAATTCGACTAAACAGAAGCTGCCCCGAAAACGATATGTGTTTTCAGGCAAATCTTGAGGAGCTACAAGATAAAATACAAGTTTTAGAAACCAAACTACACGCTGCTGATAACGAAATTGAGCATATCTTGTCAGAGAACTTAAAACTAAAGGAAATAATATCTAAGTATGAATTAAAAGTAGCACGGCTTACACATATATGTTCCTCGACTAAAAAGATTGACGAACGGAAACGATCTTCTACCGAAATAAAGAAAAAAAGCTGGAAAAGGTGCACTTTACACTATTCTCAGATGGATGATACGAAATATTCTGAACATAACAATTCCTCTCAAGATGTTATAACTCATAAAGAAACAAAAAATCCGAACCTAGGCGCTAACCCTCAGATGCACAACAAGAAAGAAAATACCATCCCTATTACGGCTGAAAAAGGGAAAAGAAAAGTTCTTTTGCTTGCTGATAACAATGGTATAGCAATGAGGAATAAACTAATCAGATTTTTTAACGACGAATATGCTGTTTTATCTATTGTAAAGCCGAATGCTCAACTAGCGCAAGTCCTAGAGCATTGCGAATCTTTGTCAAAAGATCTTACTAAAAGGGATTATGTGGTTATTATGGCCGGCTCCCATGACAAAAAAAATTATGACTTTAAAATCAATCTTCATAAACACTTAGATAAGTTATCAAACACGAATGTCCTAATTTGTAATGTAAATGAAAATAAATATCAAAATGCGCTAGGAGTTAATGAAATAATACAATCTGTGTGCTCTAACTTTGACTATGTAACTAATATTCCTATGAGCATACGAAAGCATCAGCTATACAGCTTTATTGACAGGTTAGATACATGTCGAACAATAGCCTTTTACATGATGCGCATTGACTGCAACTCTAATGGTAGAGCTAGCTTATTGAATATTTCAGAGTCAAAATCCAAGGACATATCTTCTTCAGGCGAAAAAGATAGAGCTTTTTTTCGTGACTTTAGAAAAACCAAATAATAATGATATTTTTACTACGAAAGACCCTGCCAATCATGCTACCAAAACAGATTCTAACCAACATGACCCCAGTAATAGTCGCTTTACAATATTCCACCAAAATGTTCAGAGTCTTCGACCTAAAATTAATGACTTGGAAATTCTTCTACAGGGGGAAGTAAACATGGATGTTTTGTGCTTTAGCGAAACATTTCTCAAAGCTGGTGACTATCCATGCATTAAAATTGACAATTATGAGCTCGCTGAGCAATTTTCAAGGAAAAAATCGAGACGTGGGGGGGTTTGCATATTTGTTAAAAAATCCATAACCTACAATAGACTTGATTGGTTACAGACATACTCGGTGGAGGAAGATTTTGAATGTTGTGGTATTACGATAACAGATTTCAAACTAACTGTACTTTGCGTCTATAGGTCTGGTAAAAACTTAAGACTATTTTTTGATAAGCTCGATAATCTTTTATTTAAGTTAACAAGGAAACAAAGAAAATTAAAGCATAGAACTATCATTCTGGGTGATTTTAACATAGATCTGCTTAAAAATGATAACAGCTCTAACGAGTTCCATGAAATACTTAGGCTGTATAAATTTCATCCCACGATCTATGAACCGACGCGTGTTACACAATTTTCTCAAACTTGCATTGATAACATAATTACAAATCTCACTAATAGCAACTCTAGGGTACTTAATCTAGGTATTTCGGATCATAGAGCGCAATTAATTGAAGTACCATGCAAATTTAACAATACACAAAGGTTCTGGTATATATATAAAAGAAAACTGGATTTACACATGCCCACTTTCATTAAGTATATTTCGCAGCTTAGCTTTTGTGATGTATATGAACAAATAAACGTAAACGACTCTTATAATACTTTTATTGATATTTATAAAATGATTTATGATCTCTGTTTTCCTATGGAACGTTGTAAAATTAGCTATAGAGTGAAGCCCAACTGGAAAACTAGAGGTATTAAGAGATCTAGTAAAAACAAGCGTCGCCTCCACCTTCAAGTTCAGAATCATAAAGGACAAAGCAACTTGATAAAATACCATTATAAAGGCTACAGGAATCTATTAAAAAGAGTTATTCGTCACTCCAAAAGGAAAGTAAATGACGATTATATCCGGAAAAGTACAAACAAAAATAAAGCTACCTGGGGACTAATTAAATTACATACGAACAACACAAATGACATTAAGACTACTATAGAGAAATTAGATACAGGAAATGGAATAATTGAGGACATGAACGATATAGCTAATCACATGAACAACCTTTATGCCACACAAAATTTAAATGATAATTTTGTTGATCAGTACAAGCCCTCTCACTACACGGTTAGCTCTTCAATTTATCTTAGGCCTGTAGATGAGCTTGAATTACTTAGTATTGTAAAACAGTTAAAGAACAAAAAAAGTTGCGGTGAGGACGGTATATCAATGCAGGCAATAAAAGCAAGCATAAACTATATTACGAAACCGATTACATATATAATAAATATGATGTTAGAATCAGGATATTTTCCTGACCAACTAAAACACTCATTGATTAAACCTATTCATAAAAAAGGACCTAAAACTGACGCCAACAATTATAGGCCTATTGCCCTTTTGCCAAGTTTTTCAAAACTCTTTGAAAAGGTAATTTATAGTAGGTTATATGGTTTCCTTGAAAGACATAATCTTCTACACCATCATCAGTATGGGTTCCGTAAATTAAGTTCGACATCTTTGGCTATATATCAATATCTCACTAGGCTATGGGTAGGTGTGAATGAGAAAAAGGATTGTACTGGCGTCTTTCTGGATATGTCGAGGGCGTTCGACTGTGTCATTCACTCTATTGTACTAAAACAACTTGAGAACATGGGAGTCCGCGGAGTAGCGAACGATTTGATGAGATCGTATTTGACAGGAAGGACACAGTCGCTTGTTCTCTCGACATTCGATAAGGCGTCTAAATCAGTTGTGGAAGTAAAATCATCCCATAAAACTCTCCAACTAGGAGTACCACAGGGTAGCGTGTTGGGCCCGCTACTTTTTCTAATATATGTGAATGATTTGCCTAAAATCACTGAACATCTTTGTGTCATGTTTGCTGATGATGCAAGTCTATTGTTTGTCAATGAATTCCAAAATGCAAACACATTTCAGCGGGAAATTATCGCTACTCTGACAACTGTAACTTCGTGGCTACAGTCCATTAATCTTAGCGTCAACCCAAAAAAGACAAAATTAATTCAGTTTGGTAATTATAAAAAATCAAAACTAAACTTGACAATAAATTGTAATGATGTAGTGCTTGAAGAAGTATGTGATACGGAATTCCTTGGTGTCACTATTGACTCTCACCTTAATTGGAAAAAGCATATAGAAAAGCTTAATAACAAACTTAGTAGCCGATGCTATGCACTGTCCGTCTTAGTAGATGCTGCATCGACTGAGGTTGCGGTTAGTGCGTATTATGGAAATGTTTACCCTCTTCTTTTATACGGAATTATATTTTGGGGAAACTCTGTCGACGTATGTAAAACTTTCCTTCTGCAGAAACGATGCCTACGTATTATATTTAGAAAACCTAACAATTATTCTCTCAGGTCAATTTTTAGAGATAAGGGTTTCTTAACGGTTACTGGTATCTTTATAATGGAAATTTGTAGCCTAGTACATAAGCACAAGAATTTTTTTAACTGCGTTTCTGACATACATTCTAGGAATGTCAGACATAAACACCGTCTTGTTATTCCTACTTCTATCAGATGTATGATATTTGATAAATGTACCACAGTGACTGCGGTCAGAATTTATAATAGATTACCAGAAAGCATTAAATCCCTGGGTGACAATAAATTTAAACTGACATTGAAGACATGGTTAACGGACAATGTATTTTATAATTTAAATGAATTCTTTTCTGCGACATCTGTAAATTGACATATGATTTTAATTTTAATTTAGTTGTTATATAATTTTGATTTACTTATGCTGTAATTATTTGTTAATTTTTCTTAAGCTACATTTAAAGTTATTTTATTTGTATAGTGTAATCGATTAGATCTTTTAAAAGATTGCATGCCTGATCTAAGGTAAGAGCTGTTCTGAACTATACTTACTACATACCATCTGTATTTTATTACCAGTTCTAGCAATAAAAACTATTCTATTCTATTCTATTCCCTTGGCGCGTTTTCCTTCTACTTGACCACGTATTAAGGAGCTTCACACTTCGACAGTGATTGGGAAACCGTATTATTATATCTGCAGAAGCTTTTCCATGTGGACTCGCCGGTGCAAATTAACACATATTCCTGAATAAATATTGTCTGATACTTTTCAAATGGTGTAGTTGTATTCTTCAGATACCAAACTTGTGGTTTTATGTGATTTAGAAGCCGAGATAAGAATAAAAGAACAAAATTTTAAAATAGCCGCTATAAAATTCAAGATGACTGACATCGAATGGGGCTTCTATCAAGTATTTAAAGCTATGAACCCAGCGTATGAACCTAAGTAATACCTGGAAGAATATCGGTGCTTCAATCCAGCGTGTCCACATAAACGCGATATAAGACGTTAAGCGACTACAAAATTTTTAAGAAAATGTCCTACGTACGGGCTCATATTCAGCAGTTCGTAGCACTTGGTAATTTTAAACCATTTTTTTTTGGAACTTTAAAATATATTTTAGTCCAGCAGCTATGATGAATTTAATACCTACAAAGTTAGTGAAACTGTTTTTCTTAAGTCTTGCATTTCCTTCGCTGCAGTGAGGTGAAAAAATTTTATGTTTCGCTCTCATGCCTTGAAACACTCGCTACGGCAGGATACTACCTATCTTCGCTTGCTCGAATTTCAATGTTTCAAATGCCCTCACGCCGAATAACAATTTTGCTGCCTTGCATAACAAATAACTATTGTTTCAGACTCTGCAGCAAGGAGGAGGTGGAGGAGGAGGTATGAAAATTGGACGTCACGTTATCATTACAACTAAATAGTAAAATTGGAATGCTTTAAATTAAATCACTACAAAAAAAAAACCCGAACAAAAACTAAACCGGTAAATTCTATGGATACACAACTTCGTCAAGCCTATCATTTAAGAGTATAAGTGAAAAGATAGTTATTTGACAGTGGGCGCAGTCTTTTCGCTTGAAAGAAAGGGATATATGATGACTGATATACATATACTGTGCGTATAACCGAGCTATTACTAACTCATCCTGATCCTTCCGAGAAAGTAATATCCTTTTACCTTATTCCTTTCCTACACCAAGTATTCCTGTCCCAACTAACCTATCCCTTCCGTTTCTTTTATCCCTGTCCATTCCGCCAATCTAAGGTTGACCGTGCCGATGGATGCGTGGCTAGAGGCGAGTCTAGTCGAAGGCGGTCACAGGCCCTGGGCCCAGGCAAACCCAGAACTAGGCTAGCCTTGTCCTGGCATGCGGGCTCTACCAGGATGGACCGCAATCCCTTGCTACTCGTGGGAACGCAATGTTTTTGAATAAAAATAAAAACTTGAAAGGCGGCGGTGTGGTTCGCGTCCCTTTCCTCCCGGGGGCGAAAAGCGGGCTACGGAGAGCCGCTTTGCTACGATGAATGGAATGAATTGCAAAAAAGATGAAGTATGTCAGATGATGGATGAAAGGCGTATAGACGTTCTCTGTGTGAATGAGACTAAACGGAAAGGTTGTGACACCACAGAACATGGCCCTTGCACAGCGTACTGGTCTGGTGTTCCCAGTACCAGCAGAGGCTGTCAGGGAGTCGGTGTCATACTTTCCGGAAGAATGGTAGAGTGCGTGAAAGAAGTCGAGTGTGTAAGCCCAAGACTCATCTGGGTCAGGCTGAAAGTCGGACTGACCCGAATTTTTGTTCTAGGTGCATATGCACCAACGAATATATGTATATAGTATGAGTTTTGGGAAAATATGAGAGATACGTTAAGGAAATGTGATCAGAATGAACGAGTTATCATGCTAGGTGATTTTAATGGATGGGTAGGAAGAAAGCGTGACGGTTATGAAAGAGTTGTTGGTAAGTTTGGTGATGAACGTGTAAATGATAATGGAATAAGTTTGCTTGAGATATGTTTGGAATGGAGTCTTTTTGTGGCAAACACTATGTTTGACCACAAAAGGATCCATATGTATACAAGAGAGGAGGGTGATGCGAGAAGTATGATCGATTTTGTAGTTGTGGATGAAAGATTGAGGAAAAGAGTTCTGGACGCTCGCGCATATCGTGGAGTCGCCATCGACACAGACCACCACCTGGTTGTGATCCGAATTGGTGGTCTATTTAACCGGTGGCGGCATAGACCACAAGAGCAGACGAGCGTTCTAGAACGTATTAAAGTAGAGAGATTGCAAGAGGAGGATGTCAGAAAAGAATACTTGAAAGGCTTGAGTGAAAGATTTGAGGACCTGGATGAAGTAAATGATATTGAATGTTTGTGGAATGAATTTAAAGATGGAGTAGTAGGTATAGCTGTCGATGTTTGTGGGGTGTCAAAAAGGAGAAAGGGTGGAAAAAAGAAGAATATGTGGATGGATAAAAGTGTACAGGCAGCTGTTTGTGAGAAGAAGAAAGCATGGTCAGATTGGTTAGCCGTAAAAGCTAACCAAAGAATGCAGAAGGCAACAAGTGATGACGTTAGTGTAGCAAGAAAGGTAAATAAAAGAGCGAAAGGTATTGTTAACGATGTTGTTGAGAGAAAGAAAGAGGAGTGTAAGGATGAGTTTGACAGAAGGCTTACTGAAGATTTCCAGTCCAACCAAAAGTTTTTCTGGAAATCCATACGGACAGCCCGAGGAAAGTTTGGAACATCGGAGCTGAGTAAAATCAGAAGCCAGGATGGAAGTATTATAAAAGGTGAAGAATGTGTTCTGAGGAGGTGGAAGGAATATTTTGAAAGTCTGTTTGAGAGAGAAAAAGCAGAGGCCAGCGAACCAAGGTCTTCTGTGGAAATGAATGAGAATGAAGAGGAGAATTATGTAAGTGAGATAAGTATGGATGAGATTATGAAAGCGATGAAAAGTATGAAATCAGGTAAAGCAGCTGGGTATGATAGAGTGTCGGTCAAGATGTTGAAGGCTGGGCGAGGCATTGTGGCTAGTCAGTTGTACCGCCTTTTCAACTTGTGTTGGACGAACGGCCAAGTACCAGGTGACTGGTGTGCAAGGCTGTGATTGTGCCGCTGCACAAAGGAAAAGGCTCACAGCAGGACTGCAAAAATTACCGCGGGATAAGCCTTCTCAGTGTCGTCGGCAAACTGTATGCAAAGGTTTTGATTGAAAGAGTGATGAAAGATACTGACGAAAAAATATGGGATGTACAAGCGGGATTTAGAAAGGGAATGGGATGTACAGATCAGGTCTTTTCCTTGCGGTGCATAGCTGAAAAGTTTTTGGCTAAAAACCAAAAAATCTACTGCGCGTTCGTGGATTTGGAAAAGGCCTATGACCGAGTGGTGAGGAATGAATTGTGGTCAGCATTGTCTATGTATGGGGTAAACGGTCATTTGATTCAAGCACTGAAATCTCTCTACGAGGATTCCAGTGCTTGTGTCAGAATAAACGGGGCGTAAACTGAATGGTTTAGCATCGAAAAAGGTGTTAGGCAGGGATGTGTAGCGTCACCTTGGCTGTTTAACCTGTTCATGGATAATTGTTTGATTGATCTGAAAGAGAGTATGTATGGACTGAGAATGAATGAGCTACTCATCAAATGTCTTCTCTACGCTGATGACCAAGTTGTACTTGCGTCATCTGCTGACGAGTTGCAGGAGATGGTAAGAATGATGAATGTGGCTTTGGACAGGAAAGGAATGAAAGTAAATGTAAGCAAGACGAAAGTAATGGTACTTGAAAGAGAAGAATGTATGACAGAGTGTACTATATTAATAGGTGGTGAACAAGTCGAACAAGTGAAGGAGTTTGTGTATCTGGGCTCAAAGTTTACGAGAGATGGAAAGTGTGAAAGTGATATTGAAAGAAGAGTGAATGCTGGAAACATGGTGAATGGTGCCCTGCACGCCTTTATGAGGAGGAGGAGACGCCAGAAGGTGTCTCACAAGGCTCGTTTGGCTGTTCATAGGGGTGTTTTGGTACCAACACTGATGTATGGCAGTGAAAGCTGGGTATGGCAGAAGAAGCATGAAAGTAGAATTAATGCAGTGGAAATGAGAGCGCTAAGGAGTATGATTGGTATTAAATTGAGTGACAGGATTAGAAATAGTGTGATAAGAGAACGGTGTGGCGTAAAAGAAGACGTAGTGACCAAAATCGAGAAAGGGATGCTGAGATGGTTTGGTCATGTAGAGAGGATGAATGAACGAAGATTGACGAAAGAGATCTACCAGGCGAGAGTGAATGGAAACGTTGGAAGGGGAAGGCCTAGGCGAACGTACCAGGACCAAATTCAGGACGTTCTGAATAAAGGCCAGGTTAAAAGTACCCTAAACCGACGAGCATGTATGAAAGGATTGATGAAAGTACAGGAAGCAAGTCAAGATCGTAGCAGGTGGAGGACTGTGGTCTCTGCCTACCCCAACGGGAAAGAGGCGTGATGTTATGTATGTATGTATGTATAACCAAAACTAAATGAGTAAGCGCCCGATATAAAATATCGATTTTTTTGTATAAACTAAGTAATAAAATAAATTTTTATGCTAGGCATATGCTAGCAACTACGAATACCATTCTGTACCTATACTTAATTTCACTACTTAAAACACCTCAGATTCCACAAAAAGAGGAAAGAAAGTGAAGAGGTGACTGGATTTTTATTTGGTGGAGTCGATTTTCACTAATATTTTTTTGGTCTCGGAGTACTATTACCTATTCTGTGGTCTCGGTGATATTATCACTTGAATGACCAAGACACACATACCTACCTGAAAATCACGGCAAGATACTGAGTAAATAAAAATATATGGTATATTTATATACCTTATGTAAATTCTTTTGTAATTTTTCAATAAATAATAAATATTTGTCTTCAAAATACCCAAATAAAAATAACATATCGTCTTTTAGATTTAAATAAATTGGTCAAGAATTTTGATAATGGTATCCATTTAAAGATTGACGAAACGTATTCGGCGGCGGCGGTGTGCCCCGAAAGCGACTCCGAACGAGCGTAGGCTGGCGTGCAAGTCTATACTAGTAATCACAAAAAAATTGCATAGGTACCTCTCCCACATGGGAAGTCCCAAGGGTCCCCGTGTGAAGTACCGCCTGGCCTTGGATATCTTCTATTCAATATTTCCATGTTTTTAGGTATTATTTGTACCTACATACAAATAGACATTTCTTACTGCTAAATAATAATTGGCTGAAGTACTGTGTATATAAGACCTTGTGTTTGTAAAATGCTGTTAATTCAATAAATACGTTAAGGGCTCCCGCACACGACCGAGAATCGGTGGGCGATTATCGGCCAGGACAAGGAGGGAAGATTCAGGTGATAACACGTCAGAGCGGGATGCCGACAAAAAATCGGTCACCGATTCTCGGTCGTGTGCGGGAGCCCTTACGTATGTTCCATTTCTCACCGACAAACGGATCGGCCGTGACGGCCGATTTTATTTCTCACCGAGTTTTTGTCGGTCGTGTGCGTTGAAGTATGGCAATCAGTACGTTCCATTTTTGACCTACAAAAAATCGGCCACCGATTCTCGGTCGTGTGCGGGAGCCCTAAATAAAATAAAATTATGTAGGTACCTAAATTGAAATAATTTTGCAGGTGGGGGCGCTGGCGGTGGCGGTAACGCGGGCTTTGGTTTCGGAATTGGCGGAGGCGCTGGCGGAGGCGCTGACGGCGGCGCTGGCGGGGGCGCTGGCGGGGGCGCTGGGGCTGGCAGAGGCGCTAGCTTTGGTTTCGGAATGAACGCGGGCGCCGGCGGCGGCGGCGCCGGCGGCGGCGGTTTTGGACGCCGGAAGTGAATACACACAATACGTTATTTAGTTAGGTAGGGGTCGTCCTTTAATCACGTCACCTCAGGTGGCTCAGGTTAATATGGACTCTTTTTCGGTTTTAAACTAACTGCCCTGCCCCTGCCTCCAAATTACCAATGTTTCTGTTCTTCTTTTTAGAAAAACTAATATTTATTTATTATTTCATCAGCACAGCACCTTATCAATAATTCATTTTTACGATGATCTTGGCGCGTCTCTCGGTTATACTTATAGTTAACGCTACAAAATGTATGTATTCAGATAATTTATTTACGAGTAAAGGTTTTTTACAATAAGGTCTTAAAATTTAGCATGCATATATCTTTATTCTACCAATGAAATATATTATTATAAGGGTAAGGCCCCGTAACTTTGCACTTTTCGAAAAATCCTGTGACTCCTTGATTTTGATTGATTGATTGATTTTGAAAATTTGTTGTGCAGTGTATTTACGAGCTTATTTATAGCAGTTATGGTATATCAGATTGATCTAGGGCTCACCATTAGACTTTGTAATTACACATTTTTTTCTGGTCTATGAAAATTTCACTGACCCCACGCCATTTTCTAAACTTTGAGTCGTTAAAAAACTGATTTTTGTTACCTACATGTCTAAAAAGTTCTTGCAATATTGAAACCCCAACTTTTTTGAATACATGTTATAGTGCTTTTTATGTAGTTATAAATAATTATCTTATCATATTTTATCCACAAAATAGTCATGACCCCACTTTTTTTCCAGTGTGTTGCCTTGGCGTGTGTTACTCGTTTTTATATTATTTTCTTTTTGTTATGGCTACCGTAATATATTTTATTAGTATATCAACATTTCTTCATCACATTTCATTTGACAGCTTTGTCAAGTAGCCATCTTTGGAGGTTTACGGTGACGTCGATGTGTGCTGCAGAAAATTCAGACATTGTTTTATTGGTGAAAAAGTGATAATTCTCTTTAAGTGGGTAAATAAAAACATTACCTAAGAGTTTCCCAATATAGAAACTGTTCGAAGTTCATGAATTCCTGCGTGAATCGCATAGAAAAAACAAATTCAAGAGTGAAAAATCAAGTTGAGGTGAGGATTGCCACGCGATTCATTCCAGTGTGTTACTGTGTGTTACGTTGTGGTACTTATGTCTTGCCATTTATCATGCCTTACCATTATATTTTTCAGGTTATAAGTATATATGTACCTACAGCACTTACAAATGCTGTAGGTACTATAGTTATTTTGGTAGATTGGCACTTCCAACATAGGTATAATAAACTAAACATTACACAGTTCCGTTGTGTTACCATACTATGTGTGTTACCGTTGTGTTACTTTTCCAGTGTGTTATTGTGCAAAGTTACGGGGTCTTACCCATAAAGTGACCCCCGCTCCGGAGCGTTCCCAAGGCAGCACATGCCATTGGTCATCCAGCGTGGCAACGCGGCTGGTATTAGGGGGTCTTTCCAACCTGGCACGCTCCGGGGCGGAATTTTTGACTGAGAGACAGTCTTGTAATTATGATGAAATAAATCTAATTGATTAATTATAAAATATATTATTTGGCCAATAGGAATTAACAAAATAGTCATCTCAAAAACAATAAAAAATAAATAAAAAAAAAACTTTAAATTAGCAATACTCGTAATTAATACCCGTGTGGTGACAGCAAAAAATAGTACCAACCCATCTCTACCCGTAGGTGTCGTAACCGCACGTCGGTAGAAACTTTTTCAACTCTATTACTATGCCATAAAGTCCAAAAGTGTCTCTATTGACTTGCTGTTGAGTGTACCATCTTACATACTGCGGTCACCAACAACAGCGGTCGCCAGCCGTAACGCTTACAAGCGTGGTGACTATGGTAAATCCCATCCTAAGTACCACGCGTTTTTGCTGGAGTTCTGGAGGGAGCTACTTGTCCTGCAGTGGACGTTTCATGGGATGTTATGATGATGATATTATAATTACAAAAATTTCTTATCATTAAAGAATTCAGAAAGGCTGTAGTAGGTCTTGTCAATTAAAATACTTAAATAACGTTTTTTTTATCAGCGACCTTGGACAACTTGTACAAAGCAGTTCCCAGGTACCCTTGCTTTCAATTAGAAAATTGTACAATTCAGATAACAAATTTCTTGCCATTATATTGTACCCTACTTCGGTCGGTATCATTATTACAAAGGATACTTTCCCTATGTGTAAACATTTTTTGAATTATATTTATATTGAGCCAAGCTATATATAATTTATAGATATAAGTTAGTGCCATTTACATGTTTTATAACAACAGTACTATGTTGTCTTCTAAAAGAACTATATGTTTGATGTGGCGCGGCAAATCATTAATATACAGTAGGAAAAGCAAAGTTGCCAACACGCTGCCTTGAGGGACACCTCACTTTACTTCTCTACTAAAAGATTGGTACTGAGTTTCACATTTTGTTACTGTGTCAATTTTTGTTTTCTCCGTGCGTTGTCATCTCCAAATTAGATTTCGTTTTATGTTACAAGTGTGCAATCGAGCAGGTGGGCCACCTGATGGTACGAGTAACTGGTCTCCACCGCCCATAGCACCCACTGTCTTATTAGTGACATACTTTGACGCTAATAAGACAGCAAAGCGCGTTGCCCACCCTGAGAACTAAGATGTTATCATGTTATGTCTCATGTGCCAGCAATTTCACTGGATCCCTTACCCTTCAAACCGAAACACAGGAGTGCAAACACTGCTGCTTTACGGCAGAAATAGACAAGGGGGTGGTACTTCCTCAGACGGACTTTGCACAAAAGCCCTACCACCTTTAAAACCCTCAAACTGAACCTCAGCAAAGATAGAACATTACCGGGAATGCCATAGTTCTCCAGTTTTTTAGTATGTCATGGCTAACATGTCATAATTATCATAACAATAGTTTATTACATGGTACCTTGGCTCCGCTCGTGGTAATTTATACGATGTTTCCAAAGCAAAACCTTTTGCTGAGAACGTTACGTTGAGCCACCGAACAGCACATTTAGTATCGTGGTAATTATTCAAACGAATACCATAACAACAATGTAAAAGTGTTTGCTCGATCCGATTATACCTTTTCCGTCATTTCAAGTGCATACTTTCATTTAGTTTCAGTCCCGTGTGGTACCGAAAAGAGTTCCGTGTGGTGCCGGCTCAGAATAGTACCAACCCATACATACCTGTGGGTGTCGTAAGAGGCGACTAAGGGTTAACTGGAAGATGGGCAGCAGCATCCTCTTTTGTATCTTACATCTTACTTAGTGCGGTCACCTACAACCGCGGTCCATGGTGCCAGCCGTAACGCTAATAAGCGAGGTGACTATGGTACTTCCCCTCCACATTATTCCAGCAAAAGCTAGAATTCTGGAGGGAGCTTCCTGACCTGTAGTGGACGTTTCATGGGATGTTATGATGATGATGACTTTCATTTACAGAGAAACCCAACCATAAACTTTGTTAGAGGTATGAGCGTGCCAGAGCCAGCGTTGGTAGCTACAGTCACAGTAAATATATAAGCTAAAGCAGTATGGAAACTCCTAACAAACGTCCAAAACTGGCGCACTCACACATGCGCACACCGCTACAGGAAAATAAGCAGTTTTTGCGCTGAAGTAAGTCGTGCGTGCCAAACCATAATACAAACAAATAGGTACATACAACGTGTTAATTAAATATCGCAAAACTTCTAGGGTGGTAGCTCTGGACATGAAACTGAACAACTTTTGACTTTTGAAAATTCTCAAAAAAATATTTTGCTTTTTCATACAAATTGGCTTGGTCAGCTTATCGATATGTATAAAGGAGCAATTTCTTTTTTGCGAATTTTCAAAAGTCGTAGAACAAAAGTTGTTCAGTTTCATGTCCAGAGGCACCACCCGAGAGGTTTTGCGTTATTTAATTACCACGTTGTATAGGGCCTATGTCCAGCAGTGGACGTCTTTCGGCTGATATGATGATGATGATAGGGTCCCTATAAGTATTAAGTATGTCCCTATCCTTGTGCGATAAAAGGCGATTAAGTGTTTCGATCTGCCCCAATTTGTGTGATAAAGGTGACTTTAAGTGACCTAACCTTCCCTTGGGTTCTGAAAGGCGACTAAGTGATTTAAAATTCTTACTTAACATTTAATGCAAGACTGTGCAACTTTCCTAAAGAACCTAGTCGAAAGACGAAAAAAATTGCCCCCCATACATAACGCGCTATCGGCTGACGCAGTTTTTAATGCTATTGCCAATTGAACATAACAATATTATTTCGTGTTTCGACTTCTTACGAAATATTGTTTAGTTTTACGGTCCGAAAACATGCTGAAAGGAACAAAGTTGATAGAAGCAACCAATATTTGAGTTCATTATTCTATTCTTATTTCAAAAATTCTGGGTTACAACCAAAGATTTTGGAAACTACGCCGTTTTTCTTACGTCAATGGTTACAACCCTGACGCTCCGACGTAGAATCGTTCTTTTTTCAAAAAAAGGCCCGAGTTTCCATACTGCTTTAGCTTATATATTTATTGTGCTACAGTGTTCTGCACGTGAGTGGTATCACAACGACCTTGAGCGGGTATTTGGTTTCTACAGGGTGAAATTGAAAACATTCGACAAATTTTGAGATTGAGTTCAGACCACGAAACTGAACAATTTTCGCCTGGTCATCGGACGAAAAAAAAATTTTACCCTTTCATAATAGTCAGTCAGCTGACCATACATTTTGTATGGGAGATCGAATTTTTTTTACGTCTAACCACCTATGTTTCTTGGGGAAAGTTGTTCAGTTTCGTGGTCTGAACTCAATCTCAAAATTTGTCGAATGTTTTCAAATTCACCCTGCAGTTTGTAGTGAAGCGCTGGTTTTGCAAAATACTGGTTCTGGCCTTGTGTACCCAAATCGCAACATTAAACTGGTCAAGTGCGAGTCGGACACAATACAATTTGACTGAGTAAGATAAAGAGCACTAGACAACTCCAATTCCTATCCTAAAGCCGCTACTACATCTTCCTTAATTCAGAAACTAATTCGGCATACATTGCTCCTTTAAGGCGATCCGTTTTCCATACTAAATTCAACTGACTCGCATTCTTATGCGGGACATAAAATGCTGTTGAAAAACGAGTGTATACTGCTATTTTTCGTAAAATTTTTCGCTGATTAATACAAAGATACAGCTAATGCACCGAAAGTACTACAGTATCGATCGATCGCACACCAACAATGGTAATGTTGAACCAAATTATTGGTAACAAAAACTAGTACACTCGGTGCATTAGCTGTATCTTAGTATTATAATAACAATTTTATTTGTCAGCCAAAAAAGCCACAGTACAATAGTACCTAAACTAACTCATTAAATTACTAAACTAAATAATTAATTATATTGATCAGCGAAAAATTTTACTAAAAATAGCAGTATACACTCGTTTTTCAATAGCATTTAGGTCCCGCATAAGAATGCAAGTAATTTGAATTTAGTATGGAAAATAAGGATATTGGAATGAATTACGCTTGGAAGTCATATTATGTATTTCTTGCAAAACTAGAGAAAATTCCAAGAAAAACTGCATTTTTATTTTTGTCCTATCTTTTAAAATGGCTGAGATAATGAGCACTTAATTTCGCTTTCCCGCGCGATGTCTTCGTGAGCGTTCGGCCGGCCGAACATATTGAAATGACGTCATAACCCTCGTCGCGCCGCGCGCTGTATAGGTACTTACCGTGTCGCTGACAATTTCGAGCAATTTTTTCACCGTTCGTGATCGTTATTTTTGATAAAAATGCCTTATAAGTATTGTGTCGTCCCCAAGTGCTACAACACGACCAAAAAAACACCTGAGAAACTGTTTTTTATGGTGCCATACGAGCCCAAAGTCAGGAAAAAGTGGATGAACGTTATGAAGAGAGCAGATCCTGTTGGTCCGAAAACTTGCGCATTCTGTTGTGAAGATCATTTTGATGTAAGTAAATTGTAAGATCTTATAATAATTTTGAAACTGCATAGGTACTTACTCGTACGTCTACCACATAAAAAACAATAGATACGTAGGTATGTACCTACATACAGGTAACGAGTTCATAGGTATTTTGTCTCACAACCAACACTACTGTCGCTGTGTAAGTACGATCAAGAGCACGTCAAGCTTAACACTTTTAATAACCTCCATATTTTATTCACTGTAGGGGTTATAATCGCGCGGCACGTATTCTTGACACAGTATCTACATCAGATGTATTTGAAAACATCAGAAATATCAAAACAATAGCAATCGAAGTTTTGTTTCGTCTGTTTATCGATTAACATTAAAAAAAAAAATACTTAGGCAGGGTTGTTCAATATATAGCAGCTAGCGGGCCGCAGTGTTTGTAACACAAAAAAAAATACAAGAAAATTGCTATAAGTAATAAAGTTGCGGCCCGCATTTGTATATTGAGTCTGTGCAAAAAAATTACTAGATAAGTTTAGAACATGTACACACGGCCGCAAGTCCGTGGAAACACATTGTACGCACAGCAGCAAAGACTTAGAAACAAAACAACTACAAGCTGAACCAGCACTACGATTAACATACCTATATGCCATAAAGTCACTATTTTTAAAAAAATATTGCGCTACCATAAAACTGTCCACTTTAGCTTAAATTGTCGGATTGACCTTTTTCATAGCCGGCTTCCATTATAAAATTCACTCTACCCACATCCTCACAAACACAGATTCGATAGAATGTATCCTATTTACCACTCTGACAAGCTTTAAACGTTAAAAATCGCCGAGAAACATGCGCGTTCCACTGTTTTTGACCGTAGGTGAGTGAATGAACAATGAGAGTAGCGAGAAATGACGTCACAAAGCGCGCGAAATCTCGGGAATTTGAAAAACCATTAAAAACTTCTCGTTGTCATAACTTCGGAATTACTGCAAGTATTGACTTGAAACAAAAACTAGTGTGATGTACGTAAAATATGCTCTTAGAATATGTATATACTAATGCCAAATTCTAACCTACCGCTGTTGTTTAAGCCTCAGAGCAATGTATGCCGAATTAGTGTTCAAAGCAACCTAAGTCTAATTTCGTAAAAAGTCTCAAGAGGCCAAAAATAAGTCGATTTACAGTTTTTGGCCGCCATATTGAAGTGTTATTATGTTATTTAGGTAACAAGCATATAATATATATGAATTCAGCAGGGTCGTATTAGTTTATAACACCTTAAATAACAGATGTTCGTTTTGCTTCTAGAATATTTTTAATTCAATACCTAGTCTAGTCTAAAGGAACATAAGTCGAAATACGAAAAACCTTTTTTGACCTCCCATACAAAATGCGCTATCAGCTGATGCAGTTTCTATTGGATGTCAACAATTTATTTTCGTATGTCGACCTATCTTCTTTGGGGAAAGTTGTTTAGTTTATAGTTTGAGTAACATACCTACTGAAATTATGTTTACTAGTTTTGTGTTTCGCTGCAATATGGCGTAGTTCTTTGTTCCATAACCCATCTTAATATAGCGTCATAAATACTAGATCCTTACCTATTAAATTGGCGTTAGGTATGCAGAATTTTAAGTAAACCAATTTTCAGTTTTAGGAATTTCAAATCCAAATTTAAGTACCTATGAATGGGAAAGACTACAGCAGCAAACACAGACCTAGCAAAAGCGCGCTAACGCCAAAACTATCAGCAAATGTCAAAATTTAATGTCGAACCTTTTAGTTAACAAACTTAAAATTAAAACAATATTTAACGCGTAGATTTTTAACCTTGAAATCAACTTTAAGTATAATAAAATGAAATAGCTGTATAATAATAGGAATTAAGATCTCAAAAATATTTCGCCAATTTCATAGATAAGAGCCCAGAGTTTGTATGGAGAGGATTGCATTAAATGCACTTTAGTGGATAATTTATTAAATTACCAGTAAAAATTCAAAAATTAAAACCACAACAGTAATCCCCGACATAACGTTAATATTCTTTTCAACACATTTGCTCATAAAACAGCTCTATTTGCACTGAATTAAGGTCCATAATCCAGCTTATTAAACACGCGTGCTTTTTTCATTATTTTTATTACACTAGTGTTGTAATTTTAGTCTTTTTAGGGTTCCGATACCAAAATGGTAAAAAAAAGGAACCCTTATGGTGCCGCTCTGTCTGTCTGTCTGTCCGTCTGTCTGTCACACCTCTATATCTCAGCAACCACTTATGCTATCAACCTGAAATTTGGAATAGTTTTAGAATATAGTTGCCCAACTTAATTGCACAAGAAAAATTTTTGAAAAAAGTATGATTATTAATATAAAGGGGGCCAAAATAGGGGGGGCCAAATTTCAAATTGTCGCTACTAGGTCGAGTGGGGTATCATATGAAAGGGCTTTACTTGTACATTTTAAAATATATTTTTGTATTTTTTTAAATTTCTTAGTTTTAAAGTTATGATGAAAAATGTCAAGAAAAATACCATTCCCCCCCCCCTTATCTCCGAAGTTTGAGTAAGGAAAAATCTGAATTAATTAAAGTTGACAGAAGTTTATATAAACTTTACAGCAAAAATAAAACGATCTTTCTAAGTTGCACAGTTTTTCAGAAATCTGCAAAAAACCTTTACAAACAAATTTAGTTTTGCGGTCCTGAAAATGGACTTTATTGCTTCCAAAAATACTATAGGTATATCGGAACCCTCGGCGCGCGAGTCCGACTCGCACTTGACCGGTTTTTTTTTAATTGGCATGATGCAAGGAGTTTTTATGTCTATAACATCTATACATAATATAATAAAAGAGTAGAAACCGCGTGTCTGTACTTTTGATAAATTTATAAAAAAAATAGTGTGGGCGATAAGAAACGACTAATAGAACACAAAAATATGTTTTCTGAACTTTTTGTCTGTCTGTATGTTTTCGATAAACTCCGAAACTACTGAACGGATTTGCTCGCGGTTTTCGCAGATAGATTAAGCTTAGGTCTGAGCAACATATAGGCTATGTTTCATTCAAATCGGATCACTCACTCAGAAGCTACACCAATGTAAAGTATTAAATTGCCTGTACGACAATAACTCGCAAACCGATTCAAACTGAGTTTTTAATTACAATTTTGGCTTACTTTTGTGCAAAATAAAAGTTTAGTTTCATTGCAATCGGTTCACTCAGACAGAAGGTATGCTAAGTTTCATGCGTCGGAGCATTAAAGTTACAAAATATTCAATTTTAAAACAATTTTAAAAGTAGTCTGTTTGATAGTGTAGTCATTGTCTCCTGCGCGCGAATGTATAAAAAAAGTAATACGCGCGCCATTTTAACAGATATTTCCTGTTGTGAAATGTGTTTAATGTAAGTAATACATACATACATACATAACATCACGCCTCTTTCCCGTTGGGGTAGGCAGAGACCACAGTCCTCCACCTGCTACGATCTTGACATACTTCCCTTGCTTCCTGTACTTTCATCAATCCTTTCATACATGCTCGTCGGTTTAGGGTACTTTTAACCTGGCCTTTATTCAGAACGTCCTGAATTTGGTCCTGGTACGTTCGCCTAGGCCTTCCCCTTCCAACGTTTCCATTCACTCTCGCCTGGTAGATCTCTTTCGTCAATCTTCGTTCATTCATCCTCTCTACATGACCAAACCATCTCAGCATCCCTTTCTCGATTTTGGTCACTACGTCTTCTTTTACGCCACACCATTCTCTTATCACACTATTTCTAATCCTGTCACTCAATTTAACACCAATCATACTCCTTAGCGCTCTCATTTCCACTGCATTAATTTTACTTTCATGCTTCTTCTGCCATACCCAGCTTTCACTGCCATACATCAGTGTTGGTACCAAAACTACCATTTAAAAAAATTTAAAATTTAAAAAAATCATTCAAAAATATTTAAAATCAATCATTTAAAATTTAAAATCAATCATTTAAAATTTAAAAAAAAATACTTCTACTAATAAAAAAAACAGTGATAAGTGTAGAACGTCGAAAATACTAGAACAAAAAACACAAGTCCGGTGTGTGAGGAAAATGTCTACGAAATTTCCTTAGGAAAAAATGGTAAGCGAATTTGATTCGTTTTTATTCGCAAATGTGTTGAAAAACGTCGTAAGAAGCTTGTGCGCTTTGGTGATTACACCCTCGGCTCCATCACGCCCTCGCCTGCGGCTCGGGCTGCAATTTCTGAGCCTCGGCTGTAATCTCCAAAATAGCGCACGTGCATCTTAAGGGCTCCCGCACACGACCGAGAATCGGTGGCCGATTATCGCCCAGGACAAGGACGGAAGATCCAGGTGATAACACGTAAGAGCGGGATGCCGACAAATAATCGGCCACCGATTCTCGGTCGTGTGTAATGTACTATTCCCTAATGTACTATTAAACCAGTATGAGGTGAACTCATCTTGTATAATATTTACCATGTAGCACAGGTCAGCTTTTATACTGGCACTTTTACAAAAAAAAATATTTTTGCAAAATTGCCGGCTTTAATTATTTACAGCTAAAAAATAATTTCTATTAATGTGAATGAATGAATTAACGTTTATTTGAACATCATGTGCATTTAATGCAACCTCATATCGTAGATTGACTGGACTGAATAGCATTGTATTTGTCATATTTGTAGGTTTGTGTTTGTGACACAATAAATTCAGAAAACAACACCAGTTAGTAATTACATTTATTAATGTCAAAAAGACAATAGCTTAACTTATTTCATTTCATGTACTTATTAGTAAATACAATTAGCTAGATTTATAGGGTAATGTCGTTTATTACGTTAACTTTACGCACACACACAAGTCACGAACAGTACATGGACACGTTACATCTGTCTGAGTCGTTTGTTGGGCCGCTGCCCGTCGTTCATGAAGCCGCCCTGAAAAAGAAAACCTATATGAAGAACAAGTAAAGAACTGAATTATTTTCCATACTAAATTCAAAATACTAAACTGGCATTCTTATGCGGGACACAAAATGCTGTTGAAAAACGAGTGTATACTGCTATTTTCAGTGAAATTTTTCGCTGAATAATACAAAGATACAGCTGATGCACCGAAAGTACTAGTTTTTGTCAGCAATTTTTGGTTCAATATTACCATTGTGGGTGTGCGATCTATACTGTGGTACTTGTGGTGCATTAGCTGTATCTTTGTATAAACATAATATTTTTTCTCACGTTTCTTTAGTTTTAACTAGCACAAGCTTCTGAGTTTCCACAAAAAAAAACTGTAAAGTTGCAAATAAAGATTTATTTATTTATTTAGGGAATGTTGTTCAGTGCCATGGACAGATTTCTGTCACAACTTTTATTATTTGTGAAATCTGAATATTAAGGGTGTAAGGGACGGTATACCGAAAACTAAAAGGGCGTGCTCAGTCAACGAAACTGAACAACTTTCCCAAAGAAACATGTCGGGAAATGAAAAAAAAAAATTGACCTCTCCATACAAACTGTTTGTTTGACTGTTTGTTGTGGGCAATTTGTATGGAGAGGTCAATTTTTTTTTTCATTTCCCAACATTATGTTTCTTTGGGAAATTTGTTCAGTTTCGTTGACTGAGGTGCCTTACTTTCTAAAATGTAATGAATATGATAATTGTAGACATAGTTATTTCGAGAATCTAACACTACAGTCGTAATAATGTAGCTAGAATAAAATGTATGACAGAAGAGCTATGCGTGAGAGCAGGACGGGACGAGACGCATCTCTCTCGCTCTAAGAGCTCGTTCCCACTATGTCGGATATCGGATTCCGATTTTAATCGGGTGTCGGCGCCTCTGTTCCCAACTATGTCGGATATCGGATCCCGATTTGAACAGCGCCATATGCGAGCGTTGATCCGACACGACTTTTTTCCGGACGAGGGTTGACAAAACACACGATATTTTTTGTCGGATCCGACACAAAATCGTTGTCGGACGAGTGTGAATAGCTTCAAATAAAACGAGGCCACTGGAACGACCGATTAAAATCCGGACCGACATACGACATAGTGGGGACGAGCTCTAATATCTTACTTATCGTTCAGTCTTGCTGACATCCTAGCTACAATTATTTCGATTATATAGTCCACGACGCCATTTTTACACAGCTCTTGTAGCCACCCAATAGAAAAAAAATAACTTTCCTTTTGGCAATGGGTTTACTCTTGACCTCGATCTAGTCTTAAGGACAGAGATGAGATCGACGATGGAACGAGATTGCCCAGAAGAAGCCTATTCACTCGCGACTTGAATAGATTCGGGTTATATGAACTCAGGAACACAAACGCAGGCAGAGAATTCCACTTTTCAGCCGTGCGCATTATAAAAGATGTTTGAAAGCGCTTTGTGCGAATATGCGGAATATGAACCAAGTATGAGTGATATCCTGCGGTGCGTCTGGACTCCCGATGGTATAAGGTAAGTCCATATATAATAGGTATGTACATATATAAATAAATATAATAAAAGGTCACTACCTCAGCAAGAAGCTCAAACAAAAGAATACAAGCTCAAAGTTACCTGAGTTGAGTGATGCAATCGCAACTTAGGAACTACAGTACTTCTAGAAGTAGGTCTGAAAAGAACGCACAGAAATTAGGCAAAGCTTGCAGTGACGCCTACACCATAATAAGTGTAACTATAACAATATTTTTTTTAAATACTGCATTTCTTTGCACATTTTTTCTATGCACTCGTTTCGTTAAAGCATGCGAAAATAAAACATAATATATAAGCATATTTGTGAAATAATTGCAAAAAAATACAGTAAAAATTAAATAGTAAAATCCCAAAGTGGATTGTTTTTGGGTCTTGTACAGTCAAGAGGACTTCAAGCTTGACACATATAACTTTGTATACTGCTCGGCAAACAACTTGAACAATGATCGTATGATGGGGGAAGGTTTGCGCACGTCAATTCGTAGGCAAAATCGACTATGCGCAGCCAAGGTCATTGTTCAAGTATAGCGCATTCAGAATAAGTCGGGCTATGACGGTTAATTTCCGCGCATCCCAGGCGGAGAGCCAATGAACGATTCGCTCGCCTCCCCCCACCTGCCGCGCTCACCCCCGCGACTCATTTTTCGACTTCTGCGCATTAACGGACACAGCCCGAGTTATTTTGTACGCCGTATAGTTTTCCCCGATTTATTAAATTCTTACTTCAATACCTGTAGGCGTTAGTCGCGTTGCGTGTGTCAAGCTTGACTTGCTCCTTCATTACTTAGCAATAAAAGAAAGGAAAATAAATAATAACTAAACATTAAAACTACTGGTAAAAGCATAAGCATTAAAGTTCTTAGGTGAGATAATTCAGTCCAATAAAAAACGCGGCAAGTTGTTTACAAAACAACCTCAATTTTATTAACCGACTTCAAAAATGGAGGAGGTTCTATGTTCCACTGTATGTATTTTTTTTTTCAATTTGGAAAGTGTAATTCTAAATATGCTAAACCTGTCGGGGGGTAGCTACCCCCCGGAAATTAAAATATAAAAAATCTAAATCTAATACTTTTTTATTTAGAAGTTGTTGTTTAAAAGTTCTTCAGTTAAATGGTTAAAACTACCCCCCGGGAGGTGTTGCGTATGTGGAATTACACGTTGTATAAGTTAAACGAGAGTGTACGAGTTTTTATGTTTGTGTTTTCTGGTAACAAAAAAACACGTTTTTTGTTGAATAAAAATGTGAGGTTCTCGGTTTCGAGGACATGCAGAGCGAATTGTGAAATTAGGGGAATAGAAACAATTTAGAACTTTCGTCCCAATTAAAAAAAAAAACCTGAAATATTTAATAAATCCTATAAATCCTTTTCCTTTCGGTCTATTAGGTCCAGTTCCGCGAACGTCCAATTCCGCGAAAGTCCATTTCTGTGAAAGTCTATTTTTTTGAAGTCCATATTTCAATCTTAAACTTAACCAAACGCCCACCCCTCTTCTACCAACATGAAGAAGAGTTTCGAAAATTCGTTATTTTTAAAGATGGAGACTTAAAGATTTGTATTTTAGACGTACTAACGCAAATAAAAATATGTTTAAGCAATTTTTGAAATTCTCCCCTTTTGGGGACCTTCGACGGGTTAAGAAACATGGATTTGAAAAAATAAGTTGAAATTTCTTTCACCGAAATGGACTTTCGCGGAAATGGACGTTCACGGAAATGGACGTTCGCGGAAATGGACGTTCGCGGAACTGGACCTAATAGACCGAAAGGATCCTTTTCAGTTAGCCATGCAGCTTTCCATATAAGGATTTTCAAAAACAACTCAAACTGTACTCTATTCCCCGTTCAGATTCGAAGCGAAGAAAAAAAAACAACATCGCCACACAAGTTTTGAAATACTGTTCCGAAAAAAGTATGTAATCAAAATATCGTTTTATTTCGTCTTTCCATCCCCCACAGTCAACTCTCAACTCACTATTACTCGAATCAAATAACTTAACAACTTTCCCTAAGAAACAGGTCAAAATACGAAAAAATCCCATTCTTCTTCTTTCGAGTCGATTCTGGCGTGATTTATATTATATTGGACCAACACTCCACCACACAGACAGCCCATTGAAACTTCGTCAGTTGACAGCGCAGCGCATTTTGTATGCGAGATATTTTTTTTCATATTTCGACCCATTTTTCTCAGGGAAAGTCGATTAGTTCAGTGGTCCGGGTAGCATACAGAATTATCCTACCACGCAATTTTTATTCACCACATTTTACGGTACGCTTGAGTAAGGAAAGTATATAAATTTTGTTTCTTAATGTTTGCGGCAACGTACAGTCATGATCAGACTAAGCTTGTCACTCGCAGTGCGACTTTAGCTTCTTAGAATGAAATACGAATGGTACAAAGTTCAATTTGTCAAGCTTGATGCGCTCTTAACTGTACATATACCTCATCCCATGAAACGTCCACTGCAGGACTTTAGCATAGAAGGGAATTTACCATAGTCACTACACTTGTAAGCGTTGCGGCTGGCGACCGCTGTTGTTTGTAACCGCAGTATATAAGATGGTACGATACACAGAAAGATACTGCTGCCCATCCTCCGGTTCATAAGCCCTTAGTCGCCTCTTACGACACACGGGTAGAGATGGGTTGGTACTATTCTTTGCCGGTACCACACGGACGACTACATATAATTTATGTTACATGGGTTCATATAATACTCGTAAATGAAAGCAAGTATTTCCTCGAAGTAAGAAAAACTTGATTAGCATGCGGCGATATCCATCAGATTTCTATACAATACGCACAGATTGTATAATTGCATATAATGGTCATCGGCTTGTGCATAATTGCGTGATTTGAATGAAATGATAAATGCGTGAATGGGCATAGCATGGGAATCGTCTATATATCACGTGAGGCTTTTCTTGGCTACATTTTGACCGCCAGCAATTTGCAACATCATTTTATGACTGGAATTCTCTGTCAGCGTCTGTGTTCGTAAGGTCACATACATAACCCGAAACTTTACAAGTCGCGAATGAATAGGCTTCTTCTGGATAAGCTTATTTCAAGCTAGATTGAGGTCTCTTAACCATTTATCTATTTCAAAAGTATTCTTGACGATAAATGTTTTACAACTTTATTTTACAGGATTCTTGTAATGTTTGACTGAAAATGAGAAAAGCTAAAATCGGTGATTACGATCACGAAATATTAAATCCTAAATAAACTATTACAAAAATAAGCAATCAAGAAAATACGTGAAAATGTGTTTTACTTTTGATAAAAATTAATATGCAAGCACAAAAAAAATCACTTATTGAGGACTGTTTTTGGACAAAATTTTATCTCCAGAATTAAACGACTTTTGTTCTTCGACAATTTTAATTCGTAATAAAAGAGGTCAAGAGTAAGCCCATTGGCAATAATAAAAAAAACCTCTGTTTGTGCCTCACGTAATAACTTGACGACCCTTAAGGCAAATGCCCAATTAAATAAAAGCGTAGCGTAACTGCTGATTTAAGATGCAAAGTGTTGTGTGGGAAATGTGACTATTAATTTCAGTCAGAAAAACAATACTCTGTTAGTTTTACTGCCGTGATTAAAGATGATTAATCAATCAAACTATTATTTGTATGTTCAATAAAATAATCACACACATAAATAAAAAATAATAAAAACAAATATTTCCGGTAAAATACTCTCAATCTGCTGCTGTGATTATCGCTTCTCACCCTAAAATTAGCTGCTACAAGAAACATTATAAAAAAAATAGTTCGCACCATACAAAAAAAATTGGACAGTGTATAACGATGCAAATTTTTTAACATTTTCTGTGTTAATTGTATTACTTCATTTACATTCAGCCGAAGTGAGCAGGGAACTTTCCTGGGAAGTGGGCAGGACCAGTGTGTGAACACGATACTTCTCATGCCATTGCCACTCGCGCTGCCCGGCGCTCCCCAAAAGAGCGGTTTTTTTGTGCGGAGGTCACGCGGACGGGCAGCGCGAGTGTCAGTGCGTGTTTACATCCTGCTCCATCGCTCAGTTCTCGCCGAGCGCCCGGACGAGACAATTAATTAATTCAATTATTTCGACGTCTGCCATTGCCGGTGGTCAGAAGCGAAGTGAGCGAGCGCTACGTTAGGGCAGTATGTGAATACACACTTCTCTTAATCCAGCTGCAGAAGTTTTTAGGGAATTATTTCCTGCGCCGCGAGAAGCAGGTGTGGGCTGAATGTAAATTTGGTATAAACGTCGACTGATCATGCCCTTTTCAGTTTCCATGGAGTGAATATAAAGCATGTGCGTGTACGTATACGTACCGGGCGGCCCATGAACCCTTGCGGCGGCAGGTAGGGCGCGGGGGCGGGCGCGAAGCCCCCCCGCGGGAAGGCCCCCCCGCGACCCGCGAACCCGCCGCGACCGCGCGCGCCTGCCGGGGGAAACAAAACAAATTAATTATTTTTTAAAATTAAAAGCATTAATAGTCTTCAAATAAAAATAATTTTCAATTATACATAGTGATACCAATTTTCAACTCGAAATCTGTCTGCAATGATGGACTAGTTGAGCTAGTACAGCTAATGCTTACTAGGTGGCAGCACAAACGCAACGTTGAAATCTGTATAGAGGTCGCTAAATTTCACAACATCAGGCAGGACCACGTAGCCTAGTTGGTAAAGCGTCTGCGGTACTTACGCAGAAGACGCAGGTTCGAATCCTGCCCGTGGTTGTGAAACTTTGCGATTTTCTACTTTATAAGCGTTATTTTGGTTGTGAGCGTTGTGTTGGTTGCGAGTGTTGTTTTGGTTGTGAGCGTTGTTTTGGTTGTGAGCGTTGTTTTGGTTGTGAGCGTTTTGTTGGGTGCGAGTGTTGTTTTGGTTGTGAGCGTTGTTTTGGTTGCCAGTTTTGTGTTGGTTGCGAGTGTTGTTTTGGTTGTGAGCATTGTGTTGGTTGCGGGTGTTGTTGTTGGTTGCGAGCGTTGTTTTGGTTGTGAGCGTTGTGTTGGTTGCGGGTGTTGTTTTGGTTGCGAGCGTTGTTTTGGTTGTGAGCGTTGTGTTGGTTGCGGGTGTTGTTTTGGTTGCGAGCGTTGTTTTGGTTGTGAGCGTTGTTTTGGTTGTGAGCGTTTTGTTGGGTGCGAGTGTTGTTTTGGTTGTGAGCGTTGTTTTGGTTGTGAGCGTTGTTTTGGTTGTGAGTGTTGTTTTGGTGGTGAGCGTTGTTTTGGTTGTGAGCGTTTTGTTGGGTGCGAGTGTTGTTTTGGTTGTGAGCGTTGTTTTGGTTGCCAGTTTTGTGTTGGTTGCGAGTGTTGTTTTGGTTGTGAGCATTGTGTTGGTTGCGGGTGTTGTTTTGGTTGCGAGCGTTGTTTTGGTTGTGAGCGTTGTGTTGGTTGCGGGTGTTGTTTTGGTTGCGAGCGTTGTTTTGGTTGTGAGCGTTGTGTTGGTTGCGGGTGTTGTTTTGGTTGCGAGCGTTGTTTTGGTTGTGAGCGTTTTTTTTATTTCTGAGCTTGGTTCTAGTTAGTGTGGCTTTGTTATAATGATGGACGATGATGATGATGACTCACCGCGGAAGTTCCCGCGAGTGTTAAAGGTGTTGCGCTGAGCGTTGTTTTGGTTGTGAGAGGGGTTTTGGTTGGGAGCGTGGTTTTGTTTGTGAGCGTTGTTTTGGCTGTGGGCGTTGTTTTGATTGTGCGCGTTGTTTTGGATTGAGCGTTGATTTGGTTGTGAGCGTTGATTTGGTTATGAGAGTTGATTTGGTTGTGAGCGTTGTTTTGGTTGTGAGCGTTATGGTTGTGGGCGTTGTTTTGCTTGTGGGCGTTGTTTTGCTTGTGAGCGTTGTTTTGGTTGTGAGCGTTGTTTTGGTTGTAAGCGTTGTTATGGTTGCGAGCGTTGTTTTGGTTGTAAGCTTTGTTTTGTTTGCCAGCGTTGTTTTGGTTGTGAGCGTAGTTTTTTTTTATGAGCGTTGTTTTGGTTGTGTTTGTTTTGGTTGTGAGCGTTGTTTTGGTTTTGTGCGTTATTTTAGTTCTAGTTAGTGCGGCTTTGTTATGGTGATGGACGATGATGATGATGATAACTCACCGCGGAAGTTCCCGCGAGCGTTGAAGGCGTTGGCACCGCCGCCGCCGCCGCCACGCGGACGGAAGTTGTTGTTGCGCTGAGCGTTGTTTTGGTTCTGAGCGTTGTTCTGGTTCTGGTTGCGGTTCTGGTTTGACGGGTGTTGTCGTTTGTTCTGTTGACGAGAATGAAACACATCACATCGAGAATTCAGTGCAATTCGCAACCGTAACACAAATTTGAGGAACCTCGATACTTGACCAATCAATAGAGATATGCTCATTAAAGCCGGGTTGCAAAACAGGTAATATTAACCTTTGACAGCAGTTTGTCTCGATCACACATATGAACGTCATGTAGCTAGCCTGCTGACGCATGACGGGGCAATTATTACCCATTTTGAAACGCGCCCTAAGTTATTATAAAAAACCACGACACAGGCTGTGCCTAGTGTGGGTACTATTGTAAAATTTGTTAAAGATAGCTGGACCATTTTAATAAATGATTTATGATTTTTATGAAAATATAAAAAAAATCGAACACAACACAGGACACATTCTTTTTATTTTCGTAAAATATCGAATCCAAGTGACATAATGAAACATAGTCATAGTCTATATAGAATTAAAAATAAACTGTCACCTCTTTTAGTGACATGAAAGTTTTTAGTATATGATGGGGTGTGACTGCGTTACATTTTGCCGTACGAGAACCGATATTTTACGAGAAGAAAAATTGTGAACTGTGTTATTTGTGTTCGAAAAGATTTGATACTTTTTAACCGACTGTTAAAAAAGGAGGAGGTTCGACTGTACGCTTTTTTTTTCATAATAACCCAATGAATGACCCTATCTCTATCAATGGGCTACGTTTTGAGATTACTTGCAAAGTCAAGTCGTGTGAAATCCTGCAGCCGATGCAGTTTCAATGAGAAGTAAAAAAATTTTTTTTTCGTATTCGATCTGTTCCTTAGGAAAAGTTGTTCAGCTCCAGGGTCTAAGTAACACGCTCAAATAATGCTTAAATTTTTTTACTTTCGAGCGGAGCGAGAAAGGTATTAATTGTATTCGTGAAAAAAACAAAGTTTTTCTAATTTTCTCAAAAATGTGTTCTATATCACTTATACATCATTAAAAGCAAGTCTCCCAAAAATGTCCGTCCGTCGGTCGGTCGGTCCGTCGTCGGTCGGTCTGTCCGTCACGCTTTGGCCTAGCGGCTAAAAGAATAGTCCGATTGACACCATATTTTAAATTTAAGATTTTCTTGTAAATCCATCAAAGGATACTGAGTGGTTTCTTGCTGGCTCTCTTTTTGAGGGTAGCTGTCATACGAAGGAAATGAAAAATTATAATTTGCTCAAATACGGCTCAAACGATCTTGATGAAACTTTGCATGACCGAGAATATCCATGCAAGGTATCTTTCGGCAGGATCCATTGGTCTGTGGAAGTTCATACTCATATAAGGGGTGTTCCCGTACTACTAAAACCTGAAAATTTTATTTACTTAAAATCGGTTTCAATGAGCTTATTTTAATGCTTCAAATTGGAATTCTAAATTTGTTATTTGTCTGACTGCATATTTTATTTTTTTAAACATTTTTACATAAATCTGGTATAGGTAAATTTGTATTTCCATATTATTTGTATGGAATCACAAACTCAAGTTTGCACTTGGTCCTTACTTACTCTTTACTATCTAGTAGAGTCTGTGCGGAAAGAGAATGGGCATAAGAATTGAGGTCGCAGCTGTGCTTAATTACCGTATTTGTCGTGCTGTCAATCTAAAAACATTCCATCACAGCCTCAAAATATCAAGATGTTAGAGTCGCTCTATAATGAACGAGAGTGACTTATCAGTGTTGACAGCACGACAAATACGGTAATTAAGCACAGCTGCGACCTCAATTCTTATGCCCATTCTCTTTCCGCACAGACTCTAGTTAGAGCATTCGGCCCTTGATCCGGAAGTTCTGGGTTCGATTCCCGGTGGGGACACTGTGGTGGGGAATGATGACTCTCGTATATAGCGAGAAAGTAAGTGCAGTGCTGCTGCACCATTTATTTTTACACCTTGCATACAGAGAGTAACGGAAAGTTGTGATAATACTAAAGGGTGTGAATCTGTCCATGAAACTGAACAACTTTTCCCAAGGAACATAGGTCATAGAACCAAATCATTTTTTGACCTCCCATAGCGCATATTGTATGGGAGGTCAAATATGGTTTCTTGGAATTGGACCTGTGTTCCTTGGGAAAAGTTGTTCAATATCATGAGTTAATGCATATTTTTTCCTATCATGAACTAATTAAAAGTAACCCTATGTATAAAAGAAGAAGGTGACTGACTGACATATCAACACACAGCCCAAACCGCTGGGTCTAGAGATTCCAAATTTGGCATGTAGGTTTCTTATGTGGCTTAGGGGTGCACTAAGAAAGGGTTTTACAAAATTCCACCTCTAAGGGGGTAAAATAGGGGATGAAAGTTTGTATGAAAGTCCGTCAGTTTTTAAGTTAAGATCTTCGAAATTTGTATTTAGAGTAACAACTAAAAATAAACTTTTTATATGTCTCAGGGTTTTTGAAAATTCTACACCCTAAGGGGTGAAAAAGGGGATGATGTTGAAAATCCTTCATTTTCAAAGTAAAATTCACTAAATTTATTGTGGCATTAAAGTTGTAATTCTGCGGAATGTACACCACTGTTATTGAAATTTCACCCCAGATTCAGCCCCTAAAAGAGGAAAATGGGGTGAAAAAGTCTAAAAACCAATATGGGTATCGTTTGTTTGGTTTATTCCACACTTCAGTATTATGGCACCTTTCCGTTGCACGTTGTATAATGTTTACCTTGTTTACGTTAGCGTTGTGTTGCTTCTGCTCGTCATCATCCCGGTACTTGGAGACGGTCACCAGGAACCCGTTGATGCGCAGCTCGCGGTCCAACTTCAGCGCCTTCTCCACCGCCTCCTTCTCGTGGAATGTCACTCGCACTGGAACAAGGTCGCTTTATATAATAACGGCTATTTTTATTGACAATGGGCTTACTCTTGGCCTCGATCTAGTCTTGAGGATAGAGGAGGTCGACGACGGAACGAGCTTGCCCAGAAGAAGCCTATTCACTCGCGACTTGAATAGATTCGGGTTATATGAACTGGAGTCGTGCGCATTATAAAAGATGTTTAAAGCGCTTTGTGAGAATGTGCTGAATATCAACCAAGTATGGGTGGTATTCTGTGGTGCGTCTGGACTCCCGATGGTAGAAGGGCTATTTTTATCACAATCACGTCGAGTCAAATAGACTCCAACAGGGGACCGGAACCTTTTCGGTTTCGATGTACGATTTCCAATTTTCTCTTGATGCTATGATTATTATGTTTACATTTTGAATCTGCATAACTTCCCATGAGGGCGTACGCTGCGTCAGGCGCGATCACGACGCGTAACTAAAAACCGTGATCGCGCGACGTGGACCCGCTGTGTAGCAAAAAACGCGACGCGTGGTGAGGGCGCTCCACTCGGCGCCACCAGTATTATTTTGATTGAATCAGGGTTCAAAAAAATAATTTGTACAGCTCTATAACAACTTCTCTTGCTTGACAAAGCGGCTGGGACCATAGCTAGGATTAATTTCGTAAAAAAAACACGCCCGAGCTCGATGCCCCGCGTATTACCCATTACGCGGCGCGTAGTCGTACGCCGCGCGCTAGCTAGCGGTGGTGTATTTTGATGAATTTGCTACGCGCGCGCGTCTACGCGCTGTGATCCCGCTTGACGCAACGTACTCCCTGAAACTTCCACTTCAGTATAGGGAACTCCTTCCAGAGTACAGCAAAAATGCGTGTTACTTTAGATGAGAGTTGAGGTACTTACTTAAAGAATATCAATGAAAAACTGTATTATAACAGATGTATCAGTTCACGTGACTGCATACAAATACAGGTAGACCACTTAAGTTTACCTAGTATGAAGGTCAATATTTTACTCGCATTCCAAGACACAAGTCAAAATGCGAGAAAATTCCAGCATATTTGCTTGTGAAGTTAATTTCTTTATACAGTGTGTTAGGTAAATAAAGCATCACCTCTCGGGTGGTAGCTCTGGACATGAAACTGAACAACTTTTGTTTTACGACTTTTGGAAATTCCTAAAATAAATATTTTGCTTTTTCATACAAATTGGCTCGGTCACCTGGTCGATTTGTATGCGGAAGCAAAATTTTTTTTATTGCGAATTTCCAAAAGTCGTAGAAGAAAAGTTGTTCAGTTTCATGTCCAGAGCTACCACCCGAGATGTTTTGAGTTATTTACCTAAAATCTTGTATTTCCAATCGATTTTCCATGGGAAAATTTGTAGTACTGTAGCCCGTGGACATTTAAATTACGAAAAAGGTTACCGTTTGTCTTTGTGAATTTGTTATAGATTTCGCCATTTCACATACTAAAAGCGAAGTCTTAAAGATCGTAACCCGCCGTAACCATAAATAGTGAACAAACTATAATTCCGTATATGTTAGTTATATACATTGGTAGGTTACCGCATTGTTTCGTTATTGTCATGTTGTACAGCTTTTTTGAATTACCATACGTAATAGTAAGATTATGGAAATTTGCCCAAAACAAATTTAAGATCCAAATGAGTGTTAAAATCTGAACCGGCCACAGAAACAGTCTTAAAATATAACTTATTGTCAATATGGCCGGACTATATAATTTTGCGTATATAATTTTACAGGTATCCACTCAGACAAATGGTGTATGTATATGAACATATATTTATTTATTTATACATATGAACATATATATATATTTATTTATATACTCGTTTATTAACATATATTTATATCGTCACATACATGCATACACACACATACACACTAAAATTTGTATATAATAAGTAATAAGTGGCGTCGGTTCTGGTAGGCGCGGGATGAAGCTGATTTGGGTTCGGCGGCTCTGGAACTGTTACTGTCTTTTTCTTTGACAAGGACAGCGACAGATCTGGACCTGTCGGGTTTGGTTTAGTGTTGGTCTGTGTCTGCCAGAATCGACTCCAGTAGCAGACTTAAGCTAGCTGTAAATCTTGTGTTATGTAACTTGGAGGAGCGAGGCATTCCCACTACAAGTATCTCTGATTACTTACAGGGAAGCCCCGGTATATGTATGTGTTCAGATTTGCCTAAATAAAAATATTTTTAATTTTATTTTAATTTTTATATCACTCGTCACTATATATGGTTACGGCGGGTTACGATCTTTAAGACCTCGCTAGTAGTATGTGATGTGATGTATGTGATCTATAACAATTTCACAAAGACAAACGGTAACCTTTTTCGTAATTTAAATGTCCACGGGCTACAGTACTATTATTTATTAAGTTAGCATAAAAACCGGCAAAGTGCGGGGTTGGACTCATAGTTCGTCCAACGAAGGAAATATATGGAAAATAATTCGGAATTGAGCCAATTTTGGCACAATTGTAGAAGAAAGTGTCCACAACAACATACTAAAAGGATTGGCCGGTAGCGGTGGAGGCAAGGGGGGTGGGGGTGTAAAGGTCCCTTTTTCTTATATTGCATGAATATCTCTAAAACTAAGGCCCGTATTGATAAATCCCTCTCAAAATCTTCCCCAAGACCATGTCAGCTGACTTTATTATCAAGATGCAATTAGCTTCTCAAGATCTTGCTAATTAATAAACTACTATCGAAATAGCAATCTCAAGTGTCCGCCTTTGAGTCAAACGTCAAAAGAGCAAAAAGAATTTATGTCTGCGTTTTGTTTTTGCTTCTAATAATGTTGCCGTTTTAAAGTTTCCTTTCTTAAAAAAATATATATATAATAGCTCTTTACCTATGAAATTGCCGAAATTTTCTTACAGTTCCATGAGCTGATAATTCCTATAATTCTGATGCTATTTTTATCATTTGTCTTATATTTGAAAGTTGACTTCAAGGTTATCAATTTACGCATAAAATAAAGTTTTTACTTTTAGTTTGATATATAAAATTAATGGTTCGAAAATTGTTCGTCTTAAATGTCGTCCGATTTCATCATTAGATTTGTTATATTTACAGATAATATTTTTCGAAAATTAAATTTAAGCTTCTGTAAGCTTAATGTTTTTCCAATAATACTTAAAAAAATAAAAGAAATTGGATTTATAATTCCTAAGAAAAATGTAAAAATGTTAGTACTGAAAATTGAGATTACCTAAAATTCTCCATACAAAACGGCAATTTCATAGGTAAAGACCTAATATTTGCTAAGTTCACTTTCAGGCAGGCAACGGCCAAAGAATATACAGCCTGAACAAAATAATACTGAAGTCACTATTTGACAGCATCAACAATTTTGAGTTAAGTTTCGTTTATAAATTAGTGAGTGTACTTTTAACACTCAAGTGATGACAGCTACTCAATTTCTGTTTATTAATTAATGCAACACCTCAAGATTCCCCCTTAAGGACAATCTCACACTTAAGCGGGATTTATCAATTCGACCCTAAGACGCATAGCAAGACAAAATTAATTTTCATAAAATTCTCTACATAAAAGGTCTAGTTTAATATGCATCTCATGTCAAAACTCTAGGATTTTCATACAAACTTTCATCCCAAAATTTACCCCCGTTGGGGATGATTTTGCAAAAATGCTGAAATGCGAGTTTGTGGTTTACTTTTAATTAGCTAAAATCCAAATGTTTATGCATCTCATATCAAAACTGCTCGATTGTTATACAAACTATCATCCCTTATTTCACCCCCTTGGGAGATGAGTTAAAAAAAAAATCTTTTTTGGTAGTTTTTATATACAGTTAACCATTGTATGATTTTTCACATCTGTATTACGCCTTGGCTTTGACGAATCAATCGGGACATGTTCTACAATATACTTAAACTCTTCTTTATTGCCCATTTTCCCCTCTGAAGATTTTTTAAAGTATTGATTGTGGCGAAAAACACTATTGAATATTGGACGCATTTTCAGGTTTCTTCGAAATGTATTTTTTTACTGTTAATTATCTTTCTCTTGCCTCGATCTAGCCCTGTGGTTGATGAGGTCGACAATGGAATGTCTGAGCAAGCTAGAAGTAGCCTATTCACTCGCGATTTGAATGGGTTCGGGTTGTATGAATTCGGGAATACAGACGCAGCAGGCGAAATTCCACTCCTTAGCTGTGCGCATTAAAAAAGATGTTGCGAAGCGCTTTGAGTGAATACGTGAAATGGTATCCGGCGGTGCGTTCGGACTACTAGTAAGGGCGCGTCCCCATTAGGCTCAGACTGTCCGCTGACTTACTCTGAGCGTCGTAACGGCGGCGCGTAGTGAGCTGACTGAGCTGCTCACTGAATGAATCCGCAAGCGAAACGCCGCAAACTGCGTACGTACGCGCTGTATGGACACTCCGTTTAAAATATATAAGGAGGCGAACTAGAGGCAAACAGTTAGTCGCTCATTGTGAGCCTAATGGGGACGCGCCCTAAAAAGGGGGATGGCGGAATAAGCTAATGGAGCTCATATTTTTCATACTCACATTGCTGGTACTTGGTCCGGCTAAACTCGTGAATAGTGGCCGCCTCGCCGATTTGCGCGTACAGGAGCCTCACGTACTCCGGACCAGGAGTAGCAAACATATCACGTTAAATCACTATATTAAAATATCCGATCATAGAAGCGTTAATATTAACGGAGTCTCTTACAGTCAGCTATAGGAAGCTTCTTTATAGTTAAAGTCCCTTTAAATCTATGCTGGCGCTTGTTTGTCAACAAGATAGAAAGTGTATTCTAAGTACAAAACTACAAAGTAACTCTAGCCCTGACGGCTATTTTCTGCGCATGGGTGACAGGCGGAGAGCCAATGAACGATCCGCACGACTCACCCCGCCTGCCACGCTCATCCCGGCGACAATTTTTTTGGGTTATGCGTACTAACCGGTCAGAGCTAGAGTTAGTTTGCGTGGCCTATAAGAATTATGGATATTAAACTCTAAAGACAGAGTCTCTTAATTGAACCATAGAACACAACATAATTGATCAACTCACAGAAAAGCTTGCTACAAAATGGTTTATGTAAGCTTTTTTAAAGTTTGTGCTATTTAATCAACTCCAACTGCCGTACTCAGAAAAGTTACTTAAAATTAATCTTTCGTTATGTCTCGTGCTTTTGCTTTATAAGCTTTTTTTTTATCGTCAATTGGCTAACTCTTGAACTCGATCTAGTCTTAAAGACAGAGATTAGGTCGACGAAGCGGTTATCAAGCAAAACCTGTTTATGAAAGGTTATTACAAAATATCAGATTACTTAAAAGGATAAAAATCCATGGGAATAAACTGCGGTTCTATCAGGCTAATTCAAATTGACTTGTGTATCAACACTGTACATTCAGACATATTTGAAAGAGCGCCTGTATTTTTATTTTCGCTTCTCACTTTGTTTATGACGAGATGTAAAGTAAATAAATATGAATAAATTATTTTGAATTTTTTTTACTTTCATCATCATCATCATATCAGCCGAAAGACGTCCACTGCTGGACATAGGCCTCCCCTAAAGATCTCCATGACTCGCGGTCCTGCGCTGCTCGCATTCAGCGGCTTCCCGCGACCTTGACCAGATCGTCGGTCCACCTTGTGGGGGGCCTGCCAACGCTTCGTCTTCCGGTACGTGGTCGCCACTCTAGAACCCTTACGCCCCATCGGTTCTTCTTGCGATGTGACCTGCCCACTGCCACTTCAGTTTAGCGATTCTCAGGGCTATGTCAGTTACTTTAGTTCTTCTGCTTCTTTTACTTTTTCTTTCACTTTTACTTTGAATGAAATTGAAATGAGACTGAATGAAAGATTTACTTTAAGGATAAACGTTTTTAGGGCAATTACTGTGACTGAATATAAATGTTTTTGTAGGACGACTTTTTGGAATAAAATTGTTGCAATAATATTTCAGATTATTTTTTTAAATTGAATAAATTAACGGCACATCAAAAGTTTTATTAAAGCCACATATAACAAGGTAGAATGATAGACATAGCCAAAAAACTAAATATTAAAAAACTTAACAACTATCCACAAAAAGAAACTTTTTTCTTCAAACAATGAATTTCAGAAAAATTATTTAGTATTAAAACTAAATGTTGCCATTTACCTTCTAGTAAACATCGGATATTTTAATATTGTCATTCTATTTCAAAAATAAAATAAAAATAAACATACCTGGTTTCGTTATGATGCTAAAGTCAAACGGTAACACCAATGATAAAATTCTTCCCCCTTACAGAAGGGATAATAAAATAAATAGTTTTAAAGCAAGTAAAGAAAAAAAAATACTTTTGTATCAATAAACTAGTAAAAGACTACTACTAAGTGGAAAAAAACGACGAACATAGCCGAAAATATCCACATGTAATAAACTGCTTGCAGTTAGAATTCAGATATATTGCATGCCAAAAGTGCCGACGGTCTCTTTCACTCTCACCCAGCGCTTTGCCCAAAACGACTCACGTACACACGGCAGCAAGCAAGTGAAAACAAAACCAGTATAAGCTGAACCAGCGCTAGGCTACAAACACCCGAAACCAGAGACCCAAGGTCAAAATGTTTCCACCGACATGTAGCCGTATGTATAGTTAAGAGCAGGTCAAACTTAACACTCATTAACGTGACTTTAGCTTGAAGTGAGGTGTGAAGGTTTGAGTGAATGTTTTCGGCTATACCCATCATTTTATCCTGTCAATGCAATACTTACAGCTTGACCAACTTATCTGTAGAATTTTACGATGGCGCTACGATCGAAAAGGATTGCCACCTATTACAAAAATAAACAAATTCTACCTTTTCAGTGTTCCGATATCGAAACGGTTAAAAAAGGAACCCTTTTCTATGGTGCGACTTTGTCTGTCTGTTTGTCCGTCTGTCACACTCACACCTGTATTAAAGCAACCACTCGTGCTATCTTGAAATTTGGAATAGTTGTTGAATTATACTAAAAGCGGTCAAATGCCTAACTTTACGTTGAATAAAAATAGTTTTAACAAAAACTGCACACCTTCTTCAAAGTTTTGCAAGGTTTATTTAGCAATAAAAAGTATAAAATAACTATAACAGTTAATAATCAGTAACTAAGTGAAGTAATAGAAAATAACCAAGCATGTTATTTGTTTCGATTATAAATTTATAGGTACATTACAACAGTTCATTTTGAAGTGCTGCCATCCGAAATTTAGATCTCATCGAGACCTATCATTTGACTCAGCACATGAGTAGTCTAGGGTCAGTGGTTTTCAAGTTATAGCGATTTTAAGTTTGACAGCTGTCATCCGAAATGTAGATCACATCGAGACCTATCATTTGTCTCAGCACACGAATAGTCTAGGGTCAGTAGTTATATAGTTATAGCTATTTTTAGTTTGACAGCTGTCATCCGAAATGTAGATCACATCGAGACCTTTCATTTGTCTCAGCACACGAGTAGTCTAGGGTCAGTAGTTTTCGAATTATAGCGATTTTTAGTTTGACAGCTGTCATCCAAAATGTAGATCTCATTGAGACCTATCATTTGTCTCAGCACATGAGTAGTCTAGGGTCAGTAGTTTTCAAGTTATAGCGATTTTTAGTTTGACAACTGTTTTTAGTTTGACTGCTAAAAAAAGAGCCGAGACTATGACAAAGACAGATGTTTTGATCTTTATCACACTTTAGAACTTTTGTATGTATAAATTGAACCTGCTCTAACTTGGTATGCTTATTTGCAAATCCATTCCTATACTTCATCCGAGATCTGAAGATCTGACGCGACAAAGACAAAATAGATGTTTTGGTCTTTATCACACTTTAGAACTTTTGTATATATTGAGCCTGCTCTAACTTGGTATAAGATCTGACGTGACACAGACGCGACATCTGATGCGAATTTATAATTTTTTTCCCATCTTAAAAAGTGCTGGGCGCCGCTAAAAAAGTTTTCACTTCAAAAATCCCCAGCAGCACCTGTTTTCCTGATAATTTGCAAAATTTCTCCAAAACAAGAAAAGAAAAGTTAAATCTTATTGGAACTGTCTAAAAAGTGATGATGGTACCGTTCCTATCTAGTACAAGGTAAATTCTACGGAATTTACGGAATTGCAGCATGTTTTTACAATTGGCAAAATTTGAGATTTTCAAAATGCTCTAGTGGTTAGAGTTTTAAACCTAGGTTAATGAAACTTTACGCAGGTCTTTAACTAGTGCTTCTACTTGTTACTGCAATAATAATCTGGATCAATATTGGATTTGCGTCGACACTAAAAGAAGAAGATCTGGGTAACACTGACGTGTAGCGGCAGCAATGCGTGTGTATACATGAACAAATGGTGTTATTGGAGATTCTTGCTCCTTTTCTGCATCAAAGAACGATGTCATTATGAGAATCATTTCTCGCACACCACTTTCGATCGCTTTTGGTACGACTTTCTCATAAAATACTTGGAAATATGCAGGAAAACAAGAACAGCACAGGCAACACTGACTGACACAAGGAGGTTTAAGTAGCAGCTCTTTATGCTAAGGAGGGAGCCATAACCGTATCCATTTCTAGCGAGGGACCTCCATACTAAAATGTATGAATTTTTTTTTATATCCCAAAAACGTTAAAAAAATATATAGCTTAAAAGTAATAATCTTGTTACTACAGTTTTTCTGGTAAGAATACTTACCATTCAAGAAAAAAACCGGTCAAATGCGAGTCGGACTCGCGCGGATTCCGATGGGTTCCGACGTGCCTATAGTATTTTTGGAAGCAATAAAGTCCATTTCTAAAAACTGCAACTTAGAAAGATCGTTTTATTTTTGCTGTAATATTTACATAAACTTCTATCGCCTGTAATTAATTCAAATTTTTCCTTTCACAAACTTCGGAGATGGTTTGTGAAAGAAAGTAAAATAGAAATGACGTAAGTAGTTCCGCTTTTGGCCATTCTACAGAAAAGTTGGTCAAGCTGTACACGAGTATGAATGTCAGTCCAGTCAATCTACGATATGAGGTTACATTAAATGCACATTTAGAGAAATTAATTTTAAATAGCAATATAGGCTATATGAAGCCGTAAATAATTAAAACCGGCAATTTTGTAAAAACACATTTTTTGTCAAGGTACCGGTATAAGCTGACCTGTGCTGCATGGTAATAAATATTTACAGGTTGAGTTCACCTTATAATGATTTTAAGAATTTCAACGTTATGTCGGGGATTACTGTGGTTTTAATTTTTTTATTTTACTGGTAATTTAACAAATTATCCCCTAAAGTGCATTTATTCCATTTTCTCCATACAAACTTTCGTAGATTGACTGGACTATGTGGATGGATTGAGAACGCAAGGGAGGCTAAAGAAAAGATAGATGGACTATGTAAAGATGATATGGAACAGAAGGAACGTGTTGAGATGACGGCCGATAGAGATGGAAGCGACCGACATGTGGCGCCGACGCCAAATAAGTAAGGGTAATAAAGTGCAGAAAAACTATGATAAATGTGATGATATCAATACTTACAGATCTTATACTTGGTCTTGCTGAACTCATGTATATGTGCGACCTCGCCGCACTGCGCGAAGAGAAGCTTCACGTACTCCGTGCTTGCTTCGTAAGGCACGCCGACCAAGACGGCGGTTTCGGCACGGGACTCGACGGCGACGGCTATCGGCGAGCCGTCAAGCACCGTGCCATCCTCCGTCAGCGCCTGAGAGGGGGTGAGGTTAGAACTCGCGGGGGGAGGCGGGGTATTGACTTGACGAGGGTATTTCCTTTGCTTACATCATAGATAATTTAACGTGATAATACTTAATTTTCCGTGGCAATATTGGGCCGCGTTTTGTTCTGTTTTTATGTTTATTTAACTGTTTCTTGTCCTGTGGTGTGCAATAAAGTATATTTGTATTGTATTGCAATATTGGTGGACAATACAATATTGATATATGGGTAGACATTTAGGACAGTTGTCATCTTATTTTTTTGTATTATTTTAAATACTTACAACCTTTTTTATAATAAACAGTAAGAGTACTGGGCCATTTACAAGTGTTAACCTATGAAATTAAATTCAACTAAGTTATTATAAAATACTACGAAAACTACCTACTCATATCAAATTTCACAATGACGCATTTTAACAGGAAATTCAAGTAAAAAATACTGATACGACTGACATTAACGTAAATTGGTTATTACGATTTAGTCTTAGTTTTACTCAATTCGAGTTAAACCTTTCAAGGGCTTAATGTAGTCTAGAGGCTAAACCGTTGTTCTATAAAGATTTTATAATAAAGTACTACAGTCAAAAGCAGATTACACAACTACAGCGCGATTCTAGCCCCAATGGTGATTGAAATAAGAATGGTACATAGTCAAATGGCATCAAGCTTGTCATGCTCTTGACTGTACATTAAAATCCGCAGCCTTGTATTTCCGTGTCGAAGTCGAGGGTGTTAAACGGCGATCTTCTTTACTTCTAGCCGTGATGTGCCGATTTTTCGTGTGGCAACGGTACAGAAGCGGGTGTTTCGGTCTGTTTTGCTCTGGAGCGCAGGCAACAATTAAATTGCGCCGTAAATGTTCTTGCACTTAACCTTCTGAATAAGCCCTTCTTATACACAAATTTTAACACCATCTATTTATAACCTTTCTTTCCTATGATAGGAATGGAATCATAATTGGAATAAAGTTTTGATAACCTAATTCCTTTATCTAATGAATGAATGGTTGAAAGAACTAAAGGTACATTTTCCAATTGCAAAATAGAAAACATAAGAATGAAATACCCACGTGAAGTCAATATGAAGTTGCCACCGTGAAATTGGTAAAGAATTTTATGTATTTTCTTCAAACTGTATGGTTATTTTAATATAGAAAAATAAATGGATTGTAAACTTTAATCTATCGATAACTCTAGGATAGGCTTAGAGTCAATGTTTAAGTTGCTAAGATTTAATGTTGAATATAAATTGATGAGATTAACATTTATAAAAAAAGAAACTTCTTTCTTCTTGACGAAAACAAATGTATACAAATCTAATTGGCCTTTTAAAATTAGTTTTTAATCCATTGAATCCAACTTACCTTGATTCATTTCAAATCAAATGGCATCAGTATGGTTCGGGTAATTTGAAATAAAAAATTAGCTTACATCTAAGTGTTCATACACAAGAAAATAAGTGAACATATTACAGTTCACCAAGTCTTTTTTTTTTTTTCATAAAATGAATGTATGGCTAAATGTATAGAATGGAATAACATATTCTTATACCAGAAAATAGTCTGGATAAATTTTATACAAATGTACATCTGTGTCTTTATACACAAGATAAAATGTGATCATTAGATAGGTAAATGTATGGCCAAATGCATAGGACATAATAACAAATGTTTGTATTGATAAATAGTTTACAAGACATACATTAAATGTATCTCTCTCCTTTAATTTAAGAGCTAGGCTCTTGTCGGTGCAGCATCCCTGTCAGTTCAACTGTGCAACTCCCTTCATCTTTTTAGACAAAATTATTGGAAAACTATTGTATCTAGCCAAAGATTACTGTATAGCTTTAAAAAACGCAAAATTGTGTTATTAATAGGTCTTTAACTATGACATTGCTGAAATTTTCTTACAGATTAATAAGATCATTAATCCTATCATTCTAAAGCTATTTTTTTTTCATTTGTTTTATATTTGAAAGGTGACTTCAAGATTATCAATTTACGCATAAATATATATAAATTTAAGGTTCAAAAATTGATCGTCTTAAATGTCGTCCATTTTCATTATTAGATTTATTTTATTGTTTTACACAATTTTTTTTTAATTAAATTTAAGCTTCTGTTAGCTTAAGTCTTCCGAATCATGTTTAAAAAAATATTGAAAATTTGGATTTTTAATTCCTAAAAATTGAGTTTACCTAAAATCACCATACAAAACGGCAATTCCATAGTTAAAGACCCAATACTTCAAGCCTTTGTAAGAACAATAAAAAATATTTAATTGCCAAGTATTATTTCATGGCTTTTCAGCTAGTTTGAGTTATATAAAGATAACGAAAGAAATATTTTCAATATCATCTGCAGGTCTTAAAATGGCTTAAAGAGAATAGAACAAGAACAATATTGTACCTGTAAAACAGCTGATCTACTACAATACAACAGCAACAATAGACATAAATTTAGAAAATTTAAATCAAAATAACTTATACTCCCAAATGTTTCCCTAGCTTAGTAGGAGAACAGCCTTTATAAACATTCAAATAGTCACTCATTCTGGACATGACTTGAGAATTATACAGGTAATTTGGAAAAGAACTTAGCCTTAAATAGGTTGCCTTTTCAGCTCCTTGAACAAGGCACTAAGCTACTAATGATCTTGAATAGAAATAATAACTTAAAAAACTCTTGTTTACCTTTTCCAGTGAGTCTTTGTTTTTGAATTCGACTATAGCCGATAATGTCGGAGTTGTGGTCAGTTCAGTAACAATGATTGGACCACGTCTAAAAAGAAAGAAAATTTCTCTTGTTAATACTCCGCCCCAGGCAGTCGTGACCGAGTGGCGTTGCACCTCGGAACATAACAGTCATCACTTTAAAACATTTCAAGCAAAATATTGTTATCTTCAAATTCAACATGAAAAATAGTTCATTTCGTAAAATAAAATGATCAAATTGTCAACTACAAAAATCATGATAATTCAGGGACTGATATTTGAATGTTAGCAAATACATGTTTCAAACAAAACAGTTATTGCCAACTGATTGAAGCACTTACTTGACGCTGGTGACTTCTCCGTGTTTCGAGAATAGCTCCTTGAGTTTATCCTGGTAGTCAAACAGGTAGGTGGATGGGAGGTTTTCCACCAGCAGTTTACCAGACTCCACCTTCTCTTCTTCCTTCTTCTCTTCCTTGGTTTCAGCCTCTGCATTGTTCTCTTGTCCTTCCTGGGCCTCCGCCCCCTCCGCGGCGGCAGCTTCCTCCCCCCCCTCGGTCGCTTCGGCTTGCCCGTTGTTCTCCTCAGTCGCCTCAGCAGTCTCTGCTACTTCAGTGTCTGGCACCTGTTCTTCAGCAGTAGGCGTCGCGGCCTTCGCCTTCGCCGCCTGCGCTTTAGCTCCTCGACCACGCTTTTGAGCCACCATCTTGATTATTGCACTGAAATACAACACTAAACCTAGTCAGATAGTCCTATACTACAACTTGAACCGCCCTACTCCACGCTTTTTCAAACTATCACGACAAGCGATTTACAAACTTGTTGAAACCTACTTGGCGCCTATTCCTAGCTCTCATCTCAAGGACATTTAGTAAAGTGACGCTACCGCGCGTAACTCCGTAATACGTAATATTTTCCAGATCTAAGTACATGCTTGTTCTCGAAGATGGATGAGCTAAATATAGCGCGATGATTTAACATCATAACGGTACTATCAACGCACGCCGACCGCGGCATCCACCATGGCGTTTTCGCAAGTGGAAAATTCATGAAGCCTCAAACCGGGGTACATGCGACCACATCTTGTTTTCGTACTCGCGATGGGATATTTTCTTTTTGTAACAGTAAATTTTACTCACCGTTTTCTTATACACTCACTAAATCAATCTAAGCTCACTAAAACACGAAAAGACGCCAATTTTTAAGCAGTATTATCGCAAAACCGGCATCACGCAAGCGCATCCGCCATTTATAAAAAGTGAGGTTATTGGTGTTGCCATTACAAATAATTTGGAAAATCGATTTCGACGCCGAAAGGAACCGGATAAACTCAGAACCGGTTCGACATCCTGTATCCCACCTGTATCCGCACGTAAGTCAAACAGATGACAGCTGGTCGGCAGATGGCCTAGTTACCAATGCCGTAATAAATTGAAAAAAAAAAAAAAGATGACAGCTGGTTTTTGGCGGGAACTCGACATGGGCGTTTGCCTGCTAAATTGAAATTTAGTTTTTTTGTGCATTAGTGATTTAGTGGATAATAAAGATAGTGTGTTATGCAGTAAATTTACTACAGAGTGCGCAGCTGATGAAGATTTCAAGTGATCTCGTGTTTAAGCCCCGTTTGTGTTGTCCCAAAAAGTCACGAACATTTTCCTTCGTAAAGTTCACTATCGCTTTACGAGGGGAGCAAAAAGAAAGATTAAACGCCCCATACAAAGCCCTGCCTGCAGGGCCCTGCTTGCAATGCGCACTGCCAATCGTACCGTGTGTGGTTTGCAGGGCCGATGTAACGGCCATTTTGTCGGCCCTGCATGCCCACACAAAGTACGATTGGCAGTGGCACTGCAAGCAGGGCCCTGCAGGCAGGGCTTTGTATGGGGCCCTTTAAAGACATCAGACATGGCTGTATGGGCTTTGTACTCTTTGCCTTGTATTGTATTATGGAAGAATGATTTTTTTTTTTTGGTTTCATTCTTCCTTTCGGAAAGGCAAAGAGTACAAAACCCATACAGCCATGTCTGATGTCTTTAATCTGTCTTTCTTTTTGCTCCCCTCGTAAAGCGATAGTGAACTTTACGAAGGAAAATGTTCGTGACTTTTTGGGACAACACAAACAGGGCTTAAACACGAGATCACTTGAAATCTTCATCAGCTGCGCACTCCGTAGTAAATTTACTGCATAACACACTATCTTTATTATCCACTAAATCACTAAATGCACAAAAAACCGAAATTTCAACTAAGCAGGCAAACGCCCATGTCGAGTTCCCGCCAAAAACCCTATGGAAGAATGAAACCAAAAAAAAAAAAAGATGACAGCTGTGACATCTGTCGAGCGACCACGACATCCACTGACAAAAACATAACCTCCAAAAAGTATAGTAAAGAAACATGCATTCTATGTAAAATTCTGCATGAAAAAGGAACTATTTTCTCAAAACAATGAAATCTAAATCATTTGATGTGACAAAGAGTTCGTCTGATAAAGGTAAAATCAACAAGACTTTTGATTTTGTGGGCTTATACAAATCTGCCGCGGAAACGAATGTTCATTTGCAAACAAAGCAAAAAACAGTCGAAAATCTCGACAAAGAAAATAGTTTTGGAGCGGCTAAAATATCTACAGGTAAGAGACGTGAAGGCTCTCCGAATAAAAAGAAAAAAAAGGAAAAATATGAACTCCTGAATGTTTCGCATATAAATATTGATGGGCAGAGCTTACATGCTGGAGTAGCAAATAATTCGCTAGAAGATACTTCTAGAGCCACGTCTACACCTTATGCTAACCGAAAATCTAACAGCACCGAACTTAAGGTGAAATCTATAATGAAAAATTCGACTGCTAAAGCAGAAGAAATGGAAGAATCTGTTGTTCCTTCGCCGGTCGGAAAAACCAAGAAAAGGAATAAGTCTGTCAGTTTCATGCTCGACGATACTGATGAAGTTGCCACTAAGAAGACCAAGTCTGATGAAACCATCACTGTTGTCAAGAAAAAAGATAAACTCAAACAGAAATCTGATGAGAAAAAGAAACTTAAAAAGCTCAAGAAACGCCTACAGTCAGAGAAAGAAAACAAAGCAGGTGGAAACATGGAAACTGACCAGAATACAGAAATGCCTGAACATAAAATTAAATCAAAAGAAAAATATAAAATAATTCCAGATAGTGCAGGAGATTCTCCTAATGGTCTAACTGTTACCCAGGAGAAGAAGAAAAAGTTCAAAAAGATTAAAAAACACAAGATTGTTGAAGAAGGCTCTGAGCCAAATGAAAATGACAGCAATAATAATGATGAGGGTACAGAACACAAACAAAAAAAACTGAAAAAGAAGAAAAGACCAAAAAGTGCACACCCAACAGATGTTGCTGAAGGAGAACCAGCTTCCAAGCTCAAAAAGGAAGTTAAACCGGAAATCATTGCAGCAGACCTTGAAAATCTCCGGATTGGAGATAATGCGCACACACTAACTAACTTACTGGACGAAATGACTGTTGTTGACAAAGAGAAGAAGAAGAAAAATAAGCTACGCCGTAAGAAAGAAAAGTCTCAAACGCAAGGAAGTGTTTCCAGCAGTGAAACAGCAGATCTAGAGAAGATAGAAGAAGGAAAAGAGAAGATCAAATGGAAGAAGAGGAAGTGGAACAAAGATAAGAAAGGAGATGTAGATGAAGACTTTACAGCTACTTCAATTGTGATTGACAATCTGCCACTGAAGATCATGTGCAGTTATAAGAAGTTACTACAGGACCACTTTGGCAAATGTGGAATTATAAAAAAAATAGGGTTGGTATTTTTAAACTTATTTACTAGCGACTTCTGCAAAGTAGAAAATTGCAAAATTTACAACCACAGGCAGGATTCGAACCTGCATCTTCTCCGTCAGTACTGGAGACGCTTTAACTACTCCAAACTCGAAACATCACAGAACTTTTCCAAGTTTAAAAAGAGTATAGGCTACCGTGTTACTGTCTGATGTTGTGAAATTTGCAACCTCTATACACAACAAAAACTACAACTGGTCTACGACTCCAGTGCTTTACGAAATGGCTAGTATTTTTTTCAATATGCAGAAAGTTGACTCAACCATTATGCTGCCAAATTATATTTAAAAGGAACAAAAGAATTATGGTTTTTATTTGATTGTAATTTTTTTGATATTTCAGGATTGCGGAACTTTATCCCACTGAAGAACCAAAGCCTGTGTTTACGACAACTATTCACTTTTATAGTGAGGGCGCAGCTGAGAAGGTAGTTCAGTGATAGATTTGTAAATTAACCCCATCTTATACTATATGGACTTAATTGTTACAGGAGTATTTTCCTATGCTTTTTACTTACTTCTTCTTATTCTTTCATCAATTTCTTAAACTACTAGGTGATGTAAAATGCTACATGATCCTTACTTTTTATTATTTCTGGTGGGGGTGCTGCGCCACACGGAAATAAGTTGTTGGATCGTATAAGCAGAGCTTTTTCAAAGAGATCCTTAACCAAAGAGCAGTATAATAAATAAATATATAACAAAATAAACTGCACTTTAGTGAGGTCTAGATTAAAAGTGCAAAGTAAGTGACTGACTTTCTCTCTCTTTTAAAGGTTGGACAGACGATATAGGTTTAATTGGCACCGGCTTTGCTCCAATGGCTTGCTTAAAGGGCTGTATCTTTTGTTTTAGACTTTCGCACTTTTCAATCATGTTTATTTTATTCCGGGTCTTAGCGCGATAATAGTTATTAGGCAAAATAAATTACCTTATTATTCCCGACGTTTCGGCTGCGTTGCAACAGCCGTGGTCACGGGTAGACTGAAAAGAGGTGAACTACGTATTATTAATATAGCACATTCAGGATAAGTTTGGCTATGATGATTATTTTCTGTGCATGGGTGACAGGCGGAGAGCCAATGAACGATTCGCTCGCCTGCCCCCACCTGCCGCGCTAACCCCCGCGACTCATTTTTCGACTTCTGCGCATTAATGGTCACATAGCAGAAATCTACACATAATCTAAACTAAGAATTAAAAAATAAGGAGATTTCCCATACAAGAGACTTTTTTTGAGTATTTTTTAAACTTAGGTAAAACTTAAACTTGGTATTATTATAGAGCACAACCTATAGAATAACAACAAATAATGAAACTGGTTAAGTGCGAGTCGTTCTCAAAAATTTATTCATGGGGACATGGGGAAACATCCTTTAGTGAAGTACTACTGAACCTACCTACCACTAATATTTGATTTACCAAAAAATTTACTTAAGATTATTTTACAATTTTCAGGCTCTAGAAGATGACAACACACAATTTGAAGGGAGTCGTATTCGCATAAGGAGGCCTCTACCGCCAACTCAGACCACATTGGTGGTTCGTTCCTACGCTGAGCTGACTGACCAAAATCTGAGCTCTGTGTTCACAAGTGCGGGGAAGATAAGACATATGCGCCACCTTGTCAAAGGGAAGAAGTCAATGGGTATGTTGTTTTTAAATGATATCGGTATTATTATTATAGCTTTATTTATCCATGCACTTAGTAATAATTTTACTAAGTGCATGGATAAATAAAGCTATAATATTTCTTAAATATACATTTTTACGGATGTAGTTTATTGCATGGGTAGAAAGGGTAGAAAGCCTGTAGGGTAGAAAGCCTCCTCCATCTTTTTCAACGTTTGTTTGTCTTGAGCTGTGATCATCCAGTTTTTTCCAGCGGTTTTTACAATGTCGTCCACCCATCTTTTCCTTTGCCTTCCTTTTTGTCTTTTTCCAGTGGGGCCAAGCCACTTCGTTGTTTGCAATGTCCGCCTGTTATCCTGGTTTCTAGCTAGGATTTCAGTGTCATGGCATGTTGTAGTGCATTCTTGAGTTTTGTTATGTTCATGTTATCGTTATAAGACATAAAATGGAGCTATCAAAGTGCTCTATAGTAAAATACTCGTAGCTTTAATGATCTTTGATGCTGGCTTGGCCACGTTGAGAGTATGGGGTTCCATCGGCAAAGAGGGCGTATCAGGGTCAGCCATCGGGACGCCGTCCTGTTGGCAGGCTAAGATACTTATGGAAGGAGAAGTCACAAAGGATTTAAACGAGCTAGGGGTGCCAGACTGGACGGAACTGGCACAGAACAGGGAAGCATATCAATATTAATAAAACTAATAACATAAACTTTAATAATTTAGGACATCAATTAGATATAAAATACATTACAAATGAAATTGTAAGTTCGGATGTTACAAAATTTTTAGGATTAAGTGTTGACAACCAATTAAAGTGGAAAACCCATGTTGAAAATGTCCGTAAAAAAAGTAAATAGTTTTGTATATGCGCTATTTAGGCTTACAAAAACTGCATCGATAGGAACAGCGATGACTGCGTATTACGGGTATGTACAATCGATATTGAGATATGGGCTTATATTGTGGGGAAACAGCACAGACATCGGTAAAGTTTATTGCACAAAAAAAATGTGTTCGTGCCATTTGTGGAGTAGCACCGCGTGATTCATGTCGACCACTTTTCAAAAAATTTAATATACTTACACTTCCGTCCCTGTATATTTTTGAAGTTGCCAAATTTGTTAAACAAAACCAAAACTTATTTAAAACAGCCCATGAAAATCGTGATCGAATTTTGCGTAACCCTGAGACATTGGTATTAAAATGTACCCCGCGAACTACGAACTTCAAAAACAATTGCGGTTACATGTGTGTTGCTATTTATAATAATCTACCACAGTCTATTAGAGAACTGACTCTTACTAATTTTAACAGGATTCTGCATAACTGGCTCCTTGAGCAAACCTTTTATTCTGTCAAAGAATTTTTGTGTAAAAAGTACTGAGCTTTGTTGCATTTTGTTTCTTGTTTAGTAGTTTGTATTTAATAAGTATTAGCATGCTAGTATTAGTAGCTGAATGTGGAAATGTTCTCATTTATTATTTAACATCGTTATTGTACCCCATTCAAAGCAAATAAATGATTATGATTAAGCGAGGCGAGTAGTCTAGTTGGTAAATCGTCTGCGGTACTTACGCAGAAGACGCAGGTTCGAATCCTGCCTGTGGTTGTGAAATTTTGCGATTTTCTACTTTGTAGAAGCGAGGCGAGCTTTAATGTCGGAGGCAAAGAACCACTTTGGTACGCTGAGCCAAAGAAATAGATAGTGATCTTTAGATTTAAATTCACAAAAGGGTTCATTCCTCTTGTTATAGAAATCCAGCTAATTTGAATTTTTACAAATTCTTCCTTTAGAAAACTTACGAAGTTGCAATTACATAAACCGATAAGATTAATTTGATGACTGATTAGCTTCGCTAGTATTTTGCCATTTAATTTTGCAAAACACTAATTTTAGCCAGCTGTTCAGAATTCGTAAAAAAAAATATCAAGTTCTCATTACTACGGGTAAATCGTATTGATGAATCCCCAAGATGTATCTTGAAATGTTACATCAATAAACAAAACTTTGAGTAGCTGTCAACAAAGCAGCTCAAGTATTGACAGTATCTCAGCTGATATGCTCTCAGGAGCGTTAGTGGCCTATTAATAAGACCTTAAATCTTGTTTTTTTTTTCTTTTGCAGCCACAGCATTTATTGAATTTGACGGCCCAGAAGCAGTGGAACGCGCTCTTAAGATGGCGGAGGACGCCAAGATTGGAGGGAGAAAAATACATGTTTCCAAGTTTGAGTTGCGCGGATGGAAACGCAAACAAATGATGAAAAAGCCGGCTGAGAGCGAGAATGAAGGAGACAGTGAAGATTCAAATGAATAAGTCTTAAGCTGTGACTTTAAACAACAATTCCATTGTAGCGGCAAACAACTTGAACAATAATTGCGTGGTGGGGGAAGCTTTGCGCACGTCAATTTGTATGTAAAATCGTCTCTGCGCAGCCAAAGTCATTGTTCAAGTAGTTTGCCCACACCTATACAACGTGTTACAAAAGTACGATAATCCTTCTAAGATAACGGGTGATTCTAAAATATTTTTCCAAAAAATCGTTTGTTTTTTACTATCTTCCTTGCTATCTTTTAGTACAAAAATATAAAACCATGTAAATTTATTTAAATCTTGATTGATCATAAAATTTGGATTTTCATTCACAAAAATAATATTCGTCTGCGCCACCAGCTGATCATAGACAACATTGGACGCTCCACACGCTTCACTGCTTCTTCAGCCTAAACTTCTTATTTAAAGCATATTTTTAATTTATCAAATATGCAGAATCGCCCCTTAAAAAGATTACTGTACTTTTATTTACTAACCAAAAGCATCATTACCTATACTATAGCTATATGATTATGTCAGAATATAAAAGTAAATAAAAATAGGCACCAATTCCAAATATCTGCCAAATCGCAATTTTATAACCATTTTGTACATGATTATTAATATTTATGTGTTATGTAATGTTTGGAGTACCAATGAGATGTTTTATGTAGTGATTTTAATTATAGCTGCCTCCAAATAACTTGTCCTACACTCAAATGTGTAACGGAAAGGTGTGATAATACTGAAAGGTGTGACAATACTGAAAGGTGTGAAAATACTGAAAGGTGTGACAATACTGAAAGGTGTGATAATACTGAAAGGTGTAACAATACTGAAAGGTGTGAAAATACTGAAATGTGTGACAATACTGAAAGGTGTGATAATACTGAAAGGTGTGACAATACTGAAAGGTGTGACAATACTGAAAGGTGTGACAATACTGAAAGGTGTGAAAATACTGAAAGGTGTGACAATACTGAAAGGTGTGATAATTCTGAAGGGTGTGAATCTGCCCATGAAACTGAACAGCTTTTCCCAAGGAACATAGGTCGAAATACGGAAATCCAAATTTGACCTCCCATACAAAATGCGCTATCAGCTGATGCAGTTTCTATGAGAAATCAAAAATTTATTTTATTCAATGACCTATGTTCCTTGGGAAAAGTTGTTCAGTTTCATGGTTAGAACACCGTTTAACGAATATCAATCGTCACGTTTAACGTATAAGTATAAGAAAAAAAATCAGTAGTTTTGATTTTTTTTAATGATATTTTAGCACCAGGCTTATTTTGTTCCAAATTTATTTTGTTCAATGACCTATGTTCCTTGGGAAAAGTTGTTCAGTTTCATGGGCAGATTCACACCCTTTAGTATTATCACACCTTTCAGTATTGTCACACCTTTCAGTATTGTCACACCCTTTAGTAATGTATTATCACACATTTCCGTTACACGCTGTATAGCTTGATCATAATGGCAGTAGGAAACACTATGCGTGAGAGCAGCTGTCGGATCGATACGTGTCTCTGTCGCTCTAATGTGTAGCGCATCGCTCCGTCCTGCTCTAACATTATTGTCATTCTAAACAAGCTACGTTTCAACTGTTAGATGAATACGTCGGATTATTTTTGTACCCCTGGCCAAATAGTCTACAGGGTGAAAAGGAATGGTTTCCGAAAACTGTATGGGCATGATCTTCTTCTTTTCGAGTCAATGGCAAAACTGACTATAAACGCTTAGCCCAAAAAGTAGCCACATCAATAGCCTTTTGGTTGCCTTCAAAAAGGTCCCTCCGAGTGCAGGAAACTGGAGAAGTAGGGCACGACAGCAAGTGTGTCATGGTTTGCAATGTACCGCATTCACACTTGTCGTTATCAGAGAAGCCCCACCTCTTCATGAGTTCCCCGCACCTGCCAACGCCCGACCGCAGTCTGTTTAGTGACTTCCATATGGACCAAGGAAGATCGTGACCTGGTGGCAGCTTTTCGGCAGTTGGGATATGAATGTTGTCAGGAGGGTACCTTTTTGACAACAGTTCTACCCTAGCGTTGGATGGATCTAAATCAAGCGGCATGGTGTCTTTGACAAAACTGTGACGGCTCTTAAGGCGTTATGGCCGTAAAGTAGATGTCTCCTGTCTAATTCCTGTTTTTGCTTCTCAATAGCACAGGCTACCCGACGCCTGACGTCCGGAGGAGCTACTCGTATTCCAGCAAAGGAGTATAAGTGGCCCAGCGGTGTTGGCTTCAGGGTGCCCGTAACTATTCGGCTGGTTTCGTTGAGAGCAGTGTCCACATCCCTCGAATGAGCCGATCGCCCCCACACGGCGCATGAGTGCTCACCTGGCATGATCAGTCAACGTAACTGAACAACTTTCAGTGAATAGAACTTTTAGGAAATTAAAAAAATGTCGGCCTCTCCACACAATGAAATGTCCAATCAAATTTGTAGTAAGTAAATTTCGTAAGGCCGATTTTTTTATCATTTCTTGAAAGTTTTATTCGCTAAAGCTGTTCAGTTACATTGACTGATCATGCTCTTTCACTTTTCGGAAACCTGTCTCTTACTTGTACAATCCTACACTCGGAACAGAAATCTGAGCAACTCTCCCAAAAAAACATAGTTCTAAAAAACTATACACATCTGCACTGACAATCTGTAAAAGATGCTGCTGCCCATCTCCCGGTTCATAAGCCCTTAGTCGCCTCTTACGACACCCACGGGAAGAGATATTACTATTTATTTTATTACTATTCTTTACCAGCACCATGCTGACGCGGATCTGTATATCTGGACCTAAAATTGTCCTCGTTTTTCAAACCATGCTTTTTGGGATATTTGTTCAGATATGTTTTCTGAGACTAACAAGGCCAGAAATAATCCAGTATACTCGTCTCGCTCTAGCGGATAGTGCGAAGCGTGTGCGAGAGCGAGGTGTGTATAGTATATGTAGACAGTCTTGAGTCAAGTTATTTGAGGTGCTTAATGCCATCTGTGTTCTTTTATTCATGTTTAACGGTGCTTATAGAAAACTAGAAATACACGTATTACGTAAAATAAATACTAAAAATAAATTAACGTTGTTATTAGTTTTGCCGCCAAGTACAGTCAAGAGCACATCAAGCTTGACACATTGGACTTTGTACCGTTCTTATTTCAATAGACGTAAGGGCTAGAGTCACACTGCGAGTGTCAAGGTTGACCTGTCGTTGTCTTTAAAGCGTCGTTAAAGTTAAAACTCCATTGCTGATACTACTGTTTTTTTGACAAAGCAAGTTTTGGCAATTAATGTACAGTAGCTTTTTAAAAGATGTTTTCTCAAACTGGCTTTAGTTATTCCTCGAGTTACACGAAAGCCATCTGATAAACAGTTAAGAAAGTTGGTATAGCAGGGACTCCTAAAAATAAAGAATTTACACAACATTTTAATTATAGTCTTTATACTGATAATAACCCATGATTATTAAAAACTAGGTAAGTAATAGGAAAATAAGTTACTGAACGTTTTCTTGCATGGCATGGATGCAGCAAAAATGCGAAGCGGCATATAAAGCGGTGAGTACACGATGGACAAAAGGTTTTTTTTTGTCGTGTTTACATCTGCCATCAGTCGCCAGACTATAATCAGATTTGGTCTTATTGAGTTGACTTTAAATGAGGTAGCTTGACCATTGTAATGGCAATGGCTCCTCGTCATTCAGCAAGTACATGAGTACGCTTTAATCTTTTACGAGTAGTAGTAGCACTTGTCAGGAGTGAGTTAGCAAGTGGATTTGGGTGCTGAGCTAGGCGTTTCTCGTGCTTCTGTTTGCATCGCTCTATTTCTTCCGTTACGGTCGACATTTCCAGGTATTTGTGCAATTCATCATTACGTGCATACCATGGTGCAACGCAAATGGTTCTGAGGATGTTGTTTTGTGTTCTTTGTAAACATTCAATGTTAGACTTATATACTGTTGCCCAAAGTTCTATGCCGTATAGCCAAATAGGCTTTATGATAGCACAATAAACCATAACTTTGTTACTCAGGGATAGTTTGAATTGTCTCCCAAGAAGCCAGAGGACATTTCTGAAGCGGTAGTTTATGTCGTCTCTTTTGTGTTTGATGTGGTCCTTCCAGGTAAGTCTACGATCCATATAGAAGCCTAGATATTGGACGCATGTGGTTTCTGGAAAAGGATCGTTGCCTAGTGTCACTTTTGGGCAGTCACTTCGTCTGAGGGTAAGAGTGATGTGATGTGATTTCTGGGCGCTTGCTTTTATCCGCCACTTTTTAAGCCAAACATCGGTAGCATCAAGTTGTTTCTGTAGACGCTTAGAAGCTAGATCAGTTTTTTTCGTCCGTAGCACCCGTTGAGAGCAGACGTGTTATTTGTGATTTTTTTTTCTTCACTTTAGCTTCATGGGAGCGCCTCCCTTAAAAAAAAATCATTATATAATTTGTATAGCTTTAGATCAATAAGATGCTTATATACTGTAAAAAATTTAAGACTGTAGCTCCAACCATTTGTCTGTAATACCTGTGTGACAGGCAGACATAAGTATGCAATAGGGCTACGTTTGAACCCTTCGGGTACGGAGCCCCAAGAACGTTTATATACCTACATTGGACTAAAAAAAAAACAAAAAAGTAATGTTTCCGCCCGGGATCGAACCGGGGGCCTTCTGCGTGTTAGGCAGATGTGATAACCGCTACACCACGGAAACTTGAAACTAATGTGTCAAATTACTTATTATACCTTTCACTTACATTTATAATACTTACCACTGAGCGGCAAATAGCAATGCTGAATGAAAATTATTGGCTGCAGCGCTTTTTTGGATATTTTTAAAATAAAATTTTTTTTTTTACTGCCACTTGGCTCAGAAGATTTCAAATCAAAATATGATGAGGGCGCCACTGAAAAACCTTTTTTTGTTTCAAACCCTATTTATTTATATGCAGGTGTAAGCTTTGAGTCACGAAAAAAAACAATGGTCAAGTGCGAGTCGGACTCGCGTGCCGAGGGTTCCGATACACCTCTCTTATTTTTAGAAGCAATAAAGTCCATTTAGTTGGGCAATTATATTCTAAAACTATACCACAAGTCGATAGCATGAGTGGTTGCTAATATATTATATACAGATGTGACAGACAGACGAAGTCGCACTATATGGGTTCCTTTTTTACCATCTTGGTTCGAAACCCTAAAAATTGGCTAAGTGCGTGTCGGGCCACGCTTAGTATAGGGTTCCGTAGTTGTTTAGGATTTTTTATCGCAAAACGGGTTTTATTAAGTATTTAATAACATTCATAACATAAACTATTTACCTCCTAACGCTCAGCGAGGTCCTAGCGCCTGGTTGCTATTTTTATTATTTCCAATTCCTCGTCTATAGTCAAAGATTTTGGAAACTACGCCAGGGGGCGTTTAAGCGCAGCGTTTTTCTTACGTCAATGGCTATAGTTAATTAAACTGTAAAGCCTACTTAGCTGTGATAGTTTTCCTTATAATTCATCATACAGTATTTCTTTCTGTAGGAAAATATGCGAAAGGTAGAGATAAAAAAAACGAAAAACAAGTAAATTGAAACAATAATTTATTGTGTCCTTAGAATCAATAGTATGCGTTTAAAATTACATTATACTGTATTCACAAGGTAAATCTACAGTGTCTCAGTGTATATTATTAATTACATTGATTTACTTATTTACAAAAATAAAATACAACTGGCTGCATTTGTAAATGCAATAATCAGTTATCAATTGCAAACTTAAGATTGTTAAATCAGCTTATCCCACATAAATATTTCCATTATTGAAAAAACAATTTATAATAAACAATAAGTGGCATGTTCCTCGAAACTATACAAGATGAAACAGAAACCTCCTCCTATAGTACGGTCAGCCGCACGTGAATAGCAACTCTATTACTACGCCAGCCATAAAGTCCAAAGTATTTCAACTGACGTGCTGTCGGGTGTACATACATGACCACTCGGGAGTCCTCGCCCGCACTCCCGAGCTGTCGAATACTTTAGGTACTTACGTGTAACACGAAAAAAAAATTGAGACAAATGCTTATCAGCTGACGCTGTTTCTATGGAGCTGATTGTTTTTTATGAAAGAACTGATGAAAGTACAGGAAGCAAGGGAAGTATGTCAAGATCGTAGCAGGTGGAGGACTGTGGTCTCTGCCTACCCCGACGGGAAATAGACGTGATATTATGTACGTATGATTTATTATTTATTTTTTAACGGAATTTTTTTCTACAGCTTCATAGGCAAATTCATATCCTTCAGGTTTGTGTGTTGTTAGTATACAAAAAATCGCCATGCCAATTCATACATTGTACACACGGTGGGAACACTTTGACCTTGAACGGGACTCTGGTATCAGGCGTTTGTAGAGCAGCACTGGTTCAGCTTATACTGGTTTTGTTTCTACGTGCTTACTGCCGCGCGTACACACGGCCGCACGTCGGTACAAACATTTTTGGACCTTATGGCGTGGTAATAAGAGTTGAAAAATTTCTACCGACGAGCGGTTGACCGTACCATGTGACTTTTGAAGTTATATCGTGTAGACCTTTGAGAAACACCCTCGTGTTTTTGTCAAATTATCAAACTAGTCTCAAATTATAAGGAAACATTAGTTAAAAAATCTAAATCTGTTTAGGCTAACAAAAAGTGCAAAGAAACTCATAACAAACTATTATTCAATAATGTTAACTATTGCAAATATCAAAGTCATGGAATGCTGAAAAAATTGCAATGACAAATGCAGCCACGACAGCTTAACAGGCAGCTGTTTTAATAAAATAATACTTGAATAAAATACAACATAGCGGTATGCTACATGCTCAATATACAGGGTGTTAATTTGATTGCGTGCCATAGCTCAGGGGCGGGATCAGTATCAGAAACTGAACAACTTTTCCCAAGGAACAAATACGAAAAACCAAATTTTACCTTCCATACAAAATGCGCTGTCAGCTGATGCAGTTTCTATGGGACGTCAAAAATTGATTTTCGTATTTCGACCTAATGCTCCTTGGGAAAATTGTTCAGTTACTTATACTGATTCTGCCCCTGAGCTATGGCACGCAATTAAATTAACACCCTGTATGGGTATTTTGCGATCCAGTAAGTAATCCCGACCGTCCCTTATAGGGCTTAGGGTGAGAGCTACAGCTACTAGCTAAAATTCAACCAATATAATTCCTCTATTCCCATAGTAATTGGCTCGATCAGCCAGTTGATAATTTTGTATAGAGGGTAAAAATATTAATATAGGAATTTCCAATAATCTTAGAACAAAAGTTGAGGGATTGGGACGCTTTGCCAGTAACTAGAGTAAAGGAGCTAGCGAAATTACCTAGTATACGACCTTGGTTCTCAGTAATAATAGAAATTACGTCGCTTTACAAACAAGCCATGTCAGGATGGGCAATGCGCTTTGCTGTCTTATTAGTGTGAAATTATGGCAGTAATAAGACAATGGGGGCGACTCTAGCGTGGCCGCTAAATTTTATTAAAATTTGACAGGTCTAACAGTGATGCTGTCTTTTTTCAGCCTATAGGCGGTAACAAAGATGGCAACATTTTTAGACCTGTCAAATTATAGCCTTCAATTTTGCGCCCACGCTAGAATCGCTCCAGTGGGTGCTATATGGGCGGTGGTGACCCCTTACCATCAGGTGGCCCACCTGCTCGTTTGCCCACTAGTAAGATATTAGTAAGAAAACCTAGTTGCAAAAAGTAGTAAAACCTATCTTTCCGCAAGTTGTAAGCATCCACCTGGCAAAAAGATAGGTTTTTAAGACTTCTTTATCTGCGTCTAACTTGGATCACAATAAGTTCTCGTATTGAGCGTTTAGCATACCTCATACACGCAACCGTATTCATTGAAATATAAAAATATTTATTTAGTTCAGAAAAATAATTCATCTGATTGGTGCATCGTATTTGCATTCGTTAAACGCGAGTTGAAGGGAAATATTTTATATTCCTACTTTAACTAAGTTCTTTATCTCCTCACATGCATAGACTTCTGATTTATAAATGATTTTTAGTTTATCTACTGAAAAATTCATTAGAAAAAAAAATGTTGTAACAGTTACGTTTTTACTCAAGTCTTAAATTGTGGGGATTATGAATTTAATGATAAGAGATAGAGAAGATTTTTGAGAGATAGATCATAACAAAAACGTCAAATCTTAATCACTGGGCGGGTGATAAAATATCACTTTTAAAACTTTACAACAAATTCAACCAGATAGATTTATAAACTGTTAAAAAGTAAATAAAAAAATATTAAAATTAACAATACACACTACTTTATATTTAACGAATATAAATTTTCACTTTTCAAGTTTTTTTAATTTTATTTAGTGATATTTTATCAACTAGTGGTTTGTGAAAATTGAGTCCTTGGATACAAGAAAACATCCGAGATTTTTGATACCTACATTTATTTTTCTGGTATCTTCAGTAATAATACTAATCCAAGTTCTCTGATAAATAACGACCCCCTTTAAAGTTTCATAATTCTTGGATATCCTTCCTTAAACTTCGAAACGTCAATTCTGAACTGCATATAAATTATAAATTGCATATAAGTTGGCAATCAGCGCAATGAAGAGCGATGGAGCCGCAGCTAATTTCAATGCAGCTAATTTATAAATTTGAGTGTTAATAATAGGTCTTTACCTATGAAATTGCCGAAATTTTCTTACAGATTAATGAGATCATAATTCCTATAATTCTAATGCTATTTCTTTCATTTGTGTTACATTTTAAAGTTGACTTCAAGGTTATCAATTTACGCATAAAATGAAGTTTTTATTTTTAGTTTGATATATAAAATTAAAGGTTCGAAAATTGTTCGTCTTAAATGTCGTCCGATTTTATCATTAGATTGGTTATATTTTTTTAAAGATAATATTTTTCGTAAATTAAATTTAAGCTTCTGTTAGCTTAATGTCTTCTCAATAATGCCTAAAAAAATGAAAAAGATTGGATTTATAATTATTAAGAAAAATGCAAAAATGTTAGTACTGAAAATTGAGTTTACCTAAAATTCGCCATACAAAACGGCAATTTCATAGGTAAAGACCTAATATATGTTTTTAACACAGAACTATATATAAGCTAACGGTTTTTAATTTCTTCACTTTTTACATGGGCCAGAACCGCCATTACTTGGCAGCTACAGAGCGACAGAAGGCGTCGAGGCTGACCAAGGCACCATCGGACGCTTTTTGTAAAGCTTGCGAACAAAACAGCAGGTTTTAAATACGCCCACACTCACGCCCCACTGCTCAACCAGATTTCTCAACTGCATAAAGTTGAGCAGTGGGTAATACCAACTGCTCAGCTGGTGATTGCTCAACTATGAATAGTTGAACACAAGGGAAGGAAGAGAGAGGTCTTTGCTAAAGGGCCAACGTAAGAAGTTCATTTTGACGTTTCCTTGTCACCAACGCACAGAGTTCATTTTTCTTTGTAGGTCATAATTTTTATACTTTTGACAGCTGTCACAAAACACCTATTACGATGGCCTTTCGTTAAATTCTTTTTCGAATGCATGTGAGGAGAAGGGAGTGAAATCTTTATGATACGCGAATTTTGGAATTTATTGCTAATAATTCTCAGATTTTACTCTTATTTTACAGCAGTTTTCTTGTCTTTACATTACAATTTTGATTTCGATTTGTTACATTGTTTCAGTTGGCATTCAGCGCAATGGACGCCTTGAGCTTGGCCAAAAGTTGACCTAAGAATCAAACAGTGTTTATAACTAACTACAGTGTGATTTTTTATTCACTAGAAAAAAATTAAGGGATGATTCTGCACATGAAACTGAACAACTTTTCCCAAGGAACATAGGTTGAAATACGAAAAACCAAATTTGACCTCCCATACAAAATGCGCTATCAGCTGATGCAGTTTCTATGGGAAGTCAAAAATTTATTTTTGTATTTCGACCTATGTTCCTTGGGAAAAGTTGCTCAGTTTCATGGGCAGAATTATCCTTTATTTTTTTTGGTGAATAAAAAATCTGCTGTATAACACTCAAGCGTGTCACCATTGCGTATGTATGTATGTACCTTTAATTATTTCATAATTTATTGGAGCTACAATATACAAAATATATAAATACTTATAACACAGAAACAAAGGGATTGAAAAATATGACGTGAATTCTTCCAGTTGTTTGATTTAATTATTAATTTTCATCAGGAGGCCAATTCTTCAATATCAATGGGTGATACTGATAATTTATGATAAAATAAAACAATATATGCTGATAAAACATCACCAGAAAAATTCAAAATCACAGAATTATCTTTTCAAAAGTGTTAAAGTGTGTTTGATTGTAAGTTTTTATCATATGATTTACGTTTAAAGTATTTCGGGTCATTTTTAAAATGTCTTAAATCACTCGGTGATATCCAAGAATTGGTCCCCAGAAAAGCGGAATAATATATGAAAAATATTGTGGTCTCCATGACTTTTTGCTATTGAAATAATCTCAAGAAAGAAAAGGCGTCATGAATACCTATTTCTACTTATGATATAAACTTTTTTTATCATACTGCAATGGCGGCGACGACGCTAAGCGGAAGAGTTTCTAGCCGCACCTTTAACGGCATTGTTTTTTTATGAAATATTCAAATAGTATATGTTTTTATTGTTTCAATTTATTTCTGGTTGAACCAGAAAGTTTCTCTCAATCCATCATCATTCACCTTGCGGAACCCTAAAATTGTTCAAGATTGTCATATCCGAGAAGAAAAGGCATATTTACAGTTAGAATGTTTTACCAATCACGAACTTTTTTTAAAATCCTTTACAAGTCAAGTTGCAAAATCGCCTTTATTCCTATACTTACAAGGTCTATTACTCCTATTTAATGCGTTAGTCGAGTAGGAGTAAACCTTATTATGAGAATATGTTGTCGTTAAGGCGACCGATATCGCAACTTTTTGAAATTTGACCAGGGTTAGGCCCTAATTTCACCAGATTTTTTTAAATTAAACCAAATAAGAAAAGCTTTGAAAGTATCAACAAATGAATATGTATTCGTTTGAATCTATCGTAACATACAATAAAAATTAGCGTTGTATTCTTTAAAAAGATACATGATTTGAAAAAGAAAAAAAATGTTGTAAAACTCTTCTATGAAAATGCCTTTTCAGCATATTCACCTCATAAACCATTTGTACACTACTGGCCAAAATTAATTAGCGAACTAGCGCACCTTTCTCTATGAGCCCTCAAAAGAAAAAGGTAGTTAAGTTCATTTAATTTTGACTAATAGTCTACTCAAAGGTAATTAATAATAATTAAAAATAATTAAAAAAGTAATTATCTAATTAGAAAAAGAAAAATAAAATGTTTTAAAACTCTTCTAACTATAAAAACGCCTTTTCAACTTTTGTGAATAATTTTCAATTCACCTCATATGCTATTTGTACACTACTGGCCAAAATCAACTTGCGAACTAGCGCGTACCGTTTTTCTATGAGCCCTCAAAAGAAAAAGGTAGTTAAGTTCATTTAATTTTGACTAATAGTCTACTCGCCAGTTGTAGATAGCTTGATTAAAGTTAAAACTCCTTTAGATCTATTGCTAACACTTCTATCAACAAAACAGAAATTTCTGCAAAGGATTAAAAGATTTTACTATACAACTAGCGATTATGTCATTAAAATTGTTATCGCCATTCCGCATCAACTACACAGACATTAGTATGATTTATTACGGGAAATTTACCACAAAATAAACACAAATCATGGTAAATTTTCCGTTCTAAAACATACATGCAGGGTAAAAAAAAACATTACTAAAACTGTGGTGGGTTCATAAAATTAAACTGAACAACTTTTTAGTAAAAAAAAAAATAATTGTTTTTACTCCCCATTCAAAATGCACCAACTATCACGTGATGCAGGAATGGGATGTAAAATTTATTTCTTTTAGATTTCCACCTATGTTTCTTGGAGAAAGTTGTTCAGTTTTTTGGAGGTGTCTTTATACACCACGTTTCTACACCCTGCATAAAAGGTGTGAGGGAAAGGTTTCCGAAAACTGAAATGAAAGGGCATGATCAGTCAACGTAACTGAACAACTTTCAGTGAATAAAACAAAAATCGGCCTTTCCATACGAAATTGAAACTTGAATGGACAGTTTGTACGGAGAGGCCGATTTATATTTTCATTTTCTGAAAGTTTCATTCATTGAAAGTTGTTCAGTTCTTCAGCTCTCGGAAAATTGTGCCTTACATACACCCTGTATATAACTTTGCAGTTAGCACGTATATCACTGCTACAAACGAAATACAGGCGAACTGCAAACTTGCAGTTGTCTTGCGGTCCGTCTGTTCTAACTTGCCACTACGATGTTGAATAGGGTCAGTCCGAGAAGGAATCCTTGTATGGGGGCAGATTTGGGCCAAATCGTACAAAACAGCGAAGTAATTTGGCCCCACACTGCTTCTTACGGATGCCGCTGATTGGGCACTGGGATTCTGTTGACAAAATAAATAAAAAAATATTAGTTTTTTTGTGTGACCAGTGAGCAAGCGAACACCTGATAGTAAGTGGTCACCACTGTCCATAGCGCCTACTGACTTAATAGTGGCATACTAATAAGACAGTAAAGCGCGTTGCTTTAGTACAGTCAAAATAATGTAGTTTTATTAGAAAGGAGCAGGTCCTAATGAAATAGTGAACATAATTTAGCGTGTCTTGAAAGATACGTAAATCAAATTTAAATCTATTCCCAACTTTCTATTTAGCTGATATAGAAAGTATTCAACGCTCCACTCGCCCATAAAAGGCAGGGAAGCTAATGTCAGCATTGAACTGGAAATAGGCAGGCAGTATAATATTTTATAATTCACCTGCTCGGAAAGTACCCAACTTTTTTAAAAAAATGAGGAAGAATGTACGTCACTGCCATCATACAAATTTGCGGGATGGAATATTGTATGAAAATCCATTTCTAACGTGCTGTTTTTTTAATATTAGGTCAATGTAATTTTATTAATTAAAATGTAAATAAAAGCTCCACTGACCCATAAAAGGCAGGGAAGCTAGTATCAGCGTTGAACTGGAAGTTGACGGGTGTTTTGGGCGACGCGCAACTATAGCTCAAGTAGTCATCAGACGCGTGTAGTTGTCTGTTCACGTTGGGCTCCGAAGCGCTTCTCGTGATCTTCGGCATCGCTCGCAGCATGCACTCAAGTGACGCTAGTATTTGTCGGAATAGGGGTCGTTCTTCGCGGTTGAATTTGATGCAATCTTCGAAGAGTCGCTTGAGAGCTTGCGGCGCGTCCGCTCGCAGGCGACGTGAGTCCGGTTTTAGAAGGCCGCGACCAACCATCCATAGAATCTGTTAGGAGTAAGAAATATTATAAATGAAATTAAATTTAAAGCTTCATGAGATCAAAATGATTTTTATTCTATAGGTATTTTCATTATTTATCTCATCTAAAAGCTGATTTCTAGATCTAACATAATTAAAAAGATTATAAATATCTAAATATTGTTACCAACTTTAACTAACTAACCTACAGGCAACCCTACCGTATAGCATGTGCAGGATAAATTTGGCTCTGACGGTTATTTTCTGCGCATGGGATATAGGCGGAGAGCTAATGAACAATTCGTCGCACGCCTCCCGCCACCTGTCGCGCTCACCCCCGCGACTCATGTTTTGACTTTCACGCATTAACGGTCACAGCCAGAGTTATTTTGTACGCCGTATAACTAAGTTGGCATTAACATAAGCCTCTTGCCAATAACGTAATTAGTTCTAGAAGGCTCAGCTTTATGCCTGGTAGGCATTTGTCAGTAATATAAGCTTCTTGGTCGTAATTTATCCTACTTGGCAGTAATATATCCTACTTGGCAGTAATGTAACCTACTTGGTAGTAATACGAGGGCCACACCGAAATGATCGGGAATAGAAAAAAGTACAAAAATAATACAACAATATTTACTTTCATTGTTTTTAGAAGTATTCTCCGTGACAATCGATGCACTTTTGCATTCTATCAAACCAATTATTATAACAGTAATTCCAGTCTGAAGTGGATATAGTCGAAACGGCCGATTTGTAAGCTTCGACTGCCTCTTCTGGGCCTTGAAATCGTTGACCACGTAGCATATCTTTAATTCTTGGGAATGTAAAATAATCATTGGGGCTCAAGTCAGGGCTATACGGTGGATGGTCCATTAACTCCACGTTTTCCTGATTTAAAAACGCGATCGTTTTGCGAGCGGTATGTGAGCTCGCATTATCCTGGTGAAGAATGATGCGACGATTCGGATTAATTTTACGAAGTTCTCTTATGACTTCGGCAAACAAACTATTGTGTACCAATCAGCAGTAACCGTTCTGCGTTCTTGTAAAGGAATCGTAGCCACATGACCAGTTTTCGATACAAACGAAGCGACCATTTTTTTCGACACGCTACGAGAGCGGACAACTTTTGTTGGCTTGACCTCGCCTTCGAAGACCCAAACAGCCGATTGATGTTTTCTTTCGGGCTCATATGAATAAATCCACGATTCATCACCAGAGACGATATTGTAAACTGAATTTGAGCTCCCTCTATTGAACCGTTGCAGAGTAGACCGACACCAATTAACACGAGCCGACTTTTGTTCCTCGGTCAAACGATGGGGCACCCAGCGGGAAACTAACTTCTTGACACCCAGTTCATCATGTAAAATAGTTTGAATCGCTGTCATACCAATGCTGAGAGAAGCCCGAATCTGCTCGTATGTCACATGTCTATCTTCTTTTATTAATTGGCGCACAGCATCGATGTTATCTTGTGTTACCGCTGTTTTTGGTCGACCAGTAGAAGGAACTGTCGTGAGAGAGGAACGTCCACGACGAAACTCAGAGTACCAACGATATATAGTCGTTTTACTGGGTGCTTCAAGTTCATAAACAGAAACAAGCTCGGCGAGACATTGTTCTTGAGATAAACCTCGACGAAAGTTGTGAAAAATTATGGCACGGAAATGTTCCCGCGTAAGCTCCATTTTCCCCACTGACTTGTCAAATTCAAATGGCCACTACTCTTTTCTTTTTAACTTTTTTAAAATTCAAAAATGGAATTGTGTTTAAAATAATACTACATGTCATAAACCAAAAAGGTTTTAATCTAATTTATTCCTGAGTATTCTATTCCCGATCTTTTCGGTTTGGCCCTCGTATAACCCGCTTGGCAGTAAAATTAGCCGTGTCATAACCTACTTGGCAGTAATAGTACCTATTGTAGCCATGCTACAGGTTAATTTTCATTTTTAAAACCCGTACTATATACACTATGTGGCAGTAATATAACTAGAAGTGCTACCGCCGAAATCAACCGTTATCGGATCTCTCTATTCTTCTTGTATAGAAAAAAAACCGGCCAAGTGCGAGTCGGACTCGCGCACCGAGGGTTCCGTACCACCACATAATCATAATTGTATTAGTTGAAATTTCAGTAAGTTAATGTGCTAGATTTTTTGAGTCCGACACGCACTTGACCAAATTTTATTATTTGTTGTTATTTTATAGCTTATGCACTATAAACATACCAATTTTCAAGTTTGTAAGTGTTCCCTTTTTTTAAATAGAACTAAAACAAAAATCGCCTCAGCGACCATCCAACTTGACCCCTCTCTTATATGAATGTTCTTGAAACGGGAGCTCACCACAATTGGTTACTGTTAGTTGTGAGAAAAGTTGTAATATTTAATGATTTCAGACTTTTCCCATTATTTGTACTGTGAGACCTAGCTTCTTGCCAAATTTCATAATTTTAGGTCAGCAGGAAGTACCCTGTAGGTTTTGCATTTTTGAATAAATGTATGGAGATGAGGACATAAAATGCCATATCTTTTGATTGCGTCATTGTAAAAAATTGAAATTTTCAGATCTTGTGTGGTTCATGGATCCTAATATATGGTATTAATTTCAACCTGATACCTCTACCCGTTCGTGAGATAAACGGTCTTGACAGACAGACGGACAACAAAGTGATCCTATAAGGGTTCCGTTTCTTTCTTTTGAGGTACGGAACCCTAAAAAAGAGAGAATCGATACCGATTGAGTTCGGCGGTAGGGCAGGGTGCTTGGCAGTAACATAACGTCGCCTACCTGGTCCTTATTATTAAAATTGGCGTAAGGCAGCGTGGCGGCCATCAGTTCGTACAGCACGACTCCGTACGCGTACACGTCGGAGCGGAACGAGTAAGGCACCGGCTCGTCCATACGGATCACTTCCGGGGCCATCCACAGGATGGAGCCCGTCGGCTGCTGCCACTGCACCCCACCCGTCGTTGACGTGTCTGCAAAAATAGAAACTAAACTTTCAATAAAAGTATACAAGGTTTAACAAAAAAGGTATACAGGGTGTAAGAAACAGGTTGGTAAAAACTTAAAGGGCATGATCAGTCAATGTAACTAATCAACTTTTAGTAAATAAAACTTTTAGGAAATGAAAATAAAATCCGTCTCTTCATACAAACTATTCAATCAAGTTTGCAATTTTGCATGGAGGCTAATTTCTTTTTTTTTTCCTGAAAGTTTTATTCACTGTAATTTGGTCAGTTACGTTGACAGATGCCCTAATTTCTTTTTTTTTCCTGAAAGTTTTATTCACTGGAATTTGGTCAGTTACGTTGACAGATGCCCTTTCAGTTGCTGCCAACCTGTCCCTTACACCCTGTATGTAAACCCTGAAGAATGTCAATTTGCCCCTGAAACAGGTCGAAATAAATTTTTATTTTTTCACTCCTTACTGCATCATGTTATCGTGCATTTGGATGGAAAGTTAAAATTTATTTTTCATATTTCGACCTACGTTTCTTAGGGAAAGTAGTTTGTTCAGTTTCATGGTCTGAATGCACGATTTCAGTTTTCCGAAGATGCCTTTTTACACCCGGTAGAGGAGACATCCCAAACAAAGCAAGCAAGTTTCCCTAGTTCACGTAAGCTATGCTCACCTGACCACCGTACTTTGGCTGTCGCTAGTCCGAAGTCTCCTATTTTAACTGACCAGTCGTCTCTCAAGAATATGTTATTTGATTTCAGGTCCCTGAAAGGAGAAAAATCTATTTATGATCTTAGTTCACTCAAATTAATATGGACAGTATTGGATAGGCAACAGAAAGTCAATGTGGGAATCTTCAGGGGAGGTGATAACGAAAATATACACGCATGAAAGAAGAAAGCAATATAATCTTCCAAAATTGGTATGCAAAATGTATTCGAAGCAGTATTTTATTTTTCTCAGTGTATAATATTTTATTTGTAACTGTTTGTATGGAAAGGTAAATATTTTTTTTTTCATTTCCCAAAAAAATTACTTTGGGAAGGTTGTTCAGTTTCGCTGACTGAGCACCCCCTTTCCGTTTTCGGTATGTCTTTTGGGGGTCTCTATGAAACTCGCCTTTGTATAATATTCTTGCCGTGGAGATAGTCATGCCCTGTGCGGTCTGCCGCGCCTAGTCGATCTGATAAAGCATGGGGAGACGGTCAGTATGCAACTCGCCTGTGTATGTCATGTAACACGCTCATGTAGTTTTCTTTTTAGTAACTCGCCTGTGTATAATATTATTGTATGTAACTCGCCTGTGTATAATACTACTGTATGCAACTCGCCTGTGTATAATATTATTGTATGTAACTCGCCTGTGTATAATATTACTGTATGTAACTCGCCTGTATATAATATTACTGTATGTAACTCGTCTGTGTATAATTTTATTGTATGTAACTCGCCTGTGTATAAGACTACTGTATGTAATTCGCCTGTGTATAATTTTATCAGGGTGTCCACAGCTAATACCCAAAAAAATTCCCTGACTTTTCCCTGACTATTTTCAAAAATTTCCCTGACCAATTTTATTCATTTTAAAGTAAAATAAAGTACAAATTAATATATTCTCGAAAAAATGTTTTGACAAAAAACAATGTCATAATGAAGGTCACTCCAAACCTGAAAAATAATGCTTCAACTGTGGATTAAGAGTCCGACTAGAGCATGAATAAAAAAAGTAAGTAAAAGATTTCACTGAACCACAACTATTGAAATTTATAAAAATAAAAAGGAGTAATCTAATTATTGTGACCACAAATTATGCCTCATTGTAGGTCACTCGAAACCCGGAAAAAAATGCTTCAATAGTCTGGATTAAGAGTCAGACTAGACTCTAGTCACTAGATAATGATTAATCCCTTATTTTACAGGACATTTTGGAAAGCAAACTGTAAATTCTTAAATTTTCCCTGACTTTCCAGGTGGCTCCTCGATTTCACTGACTTTCCCTGACCACCTTGAGCTTCTCTGACTTTTCCCTGACTTTCCCTGATTTTCAAGAATGTGGACACCCTGTTTTATGTATGTAACTTTCCTGTGTATAATATTACTGTATGTAACTCGCCTGTGTATAATTTTATTGTATGTAACTCGCCTGTGTATAATTTTATTGTATGTAACTCGCCTGTGTATAATATTACTGTATGTAACTCGCCTGTGTATAATATCATATTGCAAAGATATCTACAAAGCTCTCAAGATTTGCCTAGGCCCTTTATGAGCTAAAGAGAGCCACTAACATTGAAACAGCCCTCACAGCTTACTATGCGTACGCTCATGCCTGGCTATCGTATGATGTCGTATGGTATCGTATGGGGTAACAGTACAAATATTTTAACTTTATTTAGGTTACAGAAGAGATGCCTGAGAATAATAGCAAATATCGATTCAATGACTAGTTGTAAACCCTACTTTAAACAGTACTAAATTTTAACCCTGACGTCTATCTACATATTGGAAATGTGTATATTCGTAAAAAAGAATCTCTCTTTGTTCCCAAAATATTCTCCTCCGGCTAATTTAAGACCAACAAATACACTATTAGCTCTTCCCGAAACTGACATGACAATGATAGCTTCTGGCCCATTTGCGATGTCAGTAAAAATTTATAATAAGATTTCAAAGGAATTGCAGGAGTAAGAGAACATAAATAAGTTTAAAATGAACTTGAAAAACTTTCTTTTAGAAAAGTGTTTTTATACACTGCAGGAGTTTTTTAATGACAACTGTGGAATGGAATTGATTTCTTTTTCTTTCTCCTTTATATTAGATTTTATTTATGTGACTATAAATTATGTGGAACTATATTACGTTTTAAAACTACTGACTGACAAATATTAATTCTAAAGTTCATAAATTCTCATTACGAATATTCAAATCATATTCATTATTATTGCCAAGTTCGATTTTTGATAATTAATTTCTATTTTATTGGAATATGTAATATAAATGTAATAAACTTAGTTGTAATAATTGTTGTGCCCTTCTGGGTCCACATGTGTAATAATGTAAATTTAATAACACCTTGAATGACCATGTGGAAAGCAATAAATCATCTTATCATACCTTATTGTATGTAACTCGCCTGTGTATAATATTACTGTATGTAACTCGCCTGTGTATAATTTTATGTATGTAACTCGCCTGTGTATAATTTTATTGTATGTAACTCGCCTGTGTATAATATTAATGTATGTAACTCGCCTGTGTATAATTGTATTGTATGTAACTCGCCTGTGTATAATTTTATTGTATGTAACTCGCCTGTGTATAATTTTATTGTATGTAACTCGCCTGTGTATAATTTTATTGTATGTAACTCGCCTGTGTATAATTTTATGTATGTAACTTGCCTGAGTATAATTTTATTGTATGTAACTCACCTGTGTATACAATTACGGTATGTAACCCGCCTGTGTAGAATATTACTGTATGTAACTCGCCTGTGTTTAATATTACTGTATGCAACTTTCCTGTGTATAATATTATTGTATATAACTCGCCAGTGCTATATGCACCTCGCCTGCGTAGAATATTACTGTATAAGACTCGCCTGTGTATAATATTCTTGGCGTGGAGATAGTCCATGCCCTGCGCGGTCTGGCGCGCCACGTCGATGAGGTAGAGCATTGGGAGACGGTCTGTATGCAACTCGCCTGTGTATAATGTTCTTGGCGTGGAGATAGTCCATGCCCTGCGCGGTCTGGCGCGCCACGTCGATGAGGTAGAGCATGGGGAGACGGTCTGTATGCAACTCGCCTGTGTATAATGTTCTTGGCGTGGAGATAGTCCATGCCCTGCGCGGTCTGGCGCGCCACTTCGATGAGGTAGAGCATGGGGAGACGGTCTGTATGCAACTCGCCTGTGTATAATGTTCTTGGCGTGGAGATAGTCTATGCCCTGCGCGGTCTGGCGCGCCACGTCGATGAGGTAGAGCACGGGGAGACGGTCTGTATGCAACTCGCCTGTGTATAATGTTCTTGGCGTGGAGATAGTCCATGCCCTGCGCGGTCTGGCGCGCCACGTCAATGAGGTAGAGCATGGGGAGACGGTCTGTATGCAACTCGCCTGTGTATAATGTTCTTGGCGTGGAGATAGTCCATGCCCTGCGCGGTCTGGCGTGCCACGTCGATGAGGTAGAGCATGGGGAGACGGTCTGTATGCAACTCGCCTGTGTATAATGTTCTTGGCGTGGGAATCGTCCATGCCCTGCGCGGTCTGGCGCGCCACGTCGATGAGGTAGAGCATGGGGAGACGGTCTGTATGCAACTCGCCTGTGTATAATGTTCTTGGCGTGGAGATAGTCCATGCCCTGCGCGGTCTGGCGCGCCACGTCGATGAGGTAGAGCGTGGGGAGACGGTCTGTATGCAACTCGCCTGTGTATAATGTTCTTGGCGTGGAGATAGTCCATGCCCTGCGCGGTCTGGCGCGCCACGTCGATGAGGTAGAGCATGGGGAGACGGTCTGTATGCAACTCGCCTGTGTATAATGTTCTTGGCGTGGAGATAGTCCATGCCCTGCGCGGTCTGGCGCGCCACGTCGATGAGGTAGAGCATGGGGAGACGGTCTGTATGCAACTCGCCTGTGTATAATGTTCTTGGCGTGGAGATAGTCCATGCCCTGCGCGGTCTGGCGCGCCACGTCGATGAGGTAGAGCATGGGGAGACGGTCTGTATGCAACTCGCCTGTGTATAATGTTCTTGGCGTGGAGATAGTCCATGCCCTGCGCGGTTTGGCGCGCCACGTCGATGAGGTAGAGCATGGGGAGACGGTCTGTATGCAACTCGCCTGTGTATAATGTTCTTGGCGTGGAGATAGTCCATGCCCTGCGCGGTCTGGCGCGCCACGTCGATGAGGTAGAGCATGGGGAGACGGTCTGTATGCAACTCGCCTGTGTATAATGTTCTTGGCGTGGAGATAGTCCATGCCCTGCGCGGTCTGGCGCGCCACGTCGATGAGGTAGAGCATGGGGAGACGGTCTGTATGCAACTCGCCTGTGTATAATGTTCTTGGCGTGGAGATAGTCCATGCCCTGCGCGGTCTGGCGCGCCACGTCGATGAGGTAGAGCATGGGGAGACGGTCTGTATGCAACTCGCCTGTGTATAATGTTCTTGGCGTGGAGATAGTCCATGCCCTGCGCGGTCTGGCGCGCCACGTCGATGAGGTAGAGCATGGGGAGACGGTCTGTATGCAACTCGCCTGTGTATAATGTTCTTGGCGTGGAGATAGTCCATGCCCTGCGCGGTCTGGCGCGCCACGTCGATGAGGTAGAGCATGGGGAGACGGTCTGTATGCAACTCGCCTGTGTATAATGTTCTTGGCGTGGAGATAGTCCATGCCCTGCGCGGTCTGGCGCGCCACGTCGATGAGGTAGAGCATGGGGAGACGGTCTGTATGCAACTCGCCTGTGTATAATGTTCTTGGCGTGGAGATAGTCCATGCCCTGCGCGGTCTGGCGCGCCACGTCGATGAGGTAGAGCATGGGGAGACGGTCTGTATGCAACTCGCCTGTGTATAATGTTCTTGGCGTGGAGATAGTCCATGCCCTGCGCGGTCTGGCGCGCCACGTCGATGAGGTAGAGCATGGGGAGACGGTCTGTATGCAACTCGCCTGTGTATAATGTTCTTGGCGTGGAGATAGTCCATGCCCTGCGCGGTCTGGCGCGCCACGTCGATGAGGTAGAGCATGGGGAGACGGTCTGTATGCAACTCGCCTGTGTATAATGTTCTTGGCGTGGAGATAGTCCATGCCCTGCGCGGTCTGGCGCGCCACGTCGATGAGGTAGAGCATGGGGAAGGGGGTCTCCAGCACGTGCAGGTGCTGGTAGAGGGAGGAGCCCTCGCACCACTGCGTCACGATGGCGAGCGAGGGCTTCGACACGCAGCCCATGAACAGTAGGATATTGCAATGCCGCGTTTTTCGGAGTACTGCCACCTGGAAATCGTTATTTATGTAATGTTGTGTAATGAGAGTAATTTCAACATGAGATTTGGTTATCAAAATAGTATAGATCGAGTGTTAAAATGACTAAATACGCAAAGTTGCATACAAAACTTTATCTACGACGGACAAGATAAAATACAATTTTAAAGAGTAGTAAATAATTTATTTAACTAAGAGTACAGTTATTATAAGTTATAGCTGAAGTTGTTCCAGATCCAGAGCTTGTGGATGAAGTTGCTTTAACATTAATTTCATTGCATACTGTTACACCCAGTATATGGTTACTGACAGCCTCTTGTAGATTCATGTTCTCCTGGTACCTCAATTTTGTTTAAACCACTTCTTTTGTTGCCACGGTCACTTTATATAGAATACAAAAAAATACAAAAAATACAAAATTTCTTTATTAATCAAAAGGACTTAGGTTATCTTACATTAACAATAATCTTAAAAATAGGCATGCTGTACCTGAATATAAGATGGTGGAATCCTAATTCCTAAACTAGGTAAAAACCTGTAACTTAGGGATCAGTGATTGTCTGACGTGCAGTCGTGGGACGTCAACATACCAATATCCTATATGGGCAAATTTAAAAAGGAAGGAGAAATTATATAAAGTTAATACGTATATATATTTAAATGTACATTAATAATTAATAAATTAATTATAATTATAATATAATCATATTATCAAAAATAAAATAAATGGATATGGAAGCGTGACTCTGCATGTGTGTGTGTGTGTGTGTGTGTGTGTGTGTAAGCGTGTGTTAGTGAGTGCGTGTGTGTGGGTCTGTAAGTCTGCTGTTTTTGGGAAGGTATGTCTACATAGGTTAGAGTGAATTATTTAGTCAGTACATCCTCGGTTTGTGTATAGTTGTAATTAAGAAGTAACTTTTCGATTTTAGTTTTAACTTCATATTTACTTAGATTGTAGATATTAATAAGTTTATGTATTGTGTTATATATATGGGAGTTAAGAATAAAGTATTGACGAGCAGCAAAAGATGTCTTATGAGTGTCAACAACACAAATGTCACGACTAGTTCGTTTGTTAGGGTCAGGAGAAGGTGGGTTTTTAATGTGTCTGCGTAGGGTAGCTCGGAGCACAAAAAGCTGTCTTACAGTCAAGACTTTCACTATAGAATATAGATCTGAGGTTGGAAACCTGAAGGGTTTTGAGAGCATAACTTTCAATACAGCTCTTTGGGCTCTTTCTAGCTGTAGCATAGATGTTTTAACTGCACCCCCCCATACCGGAATGCAATAGGTAAGTAACGATTGATAAAGAGCGGTGTATACTAGTTTAAGAGTCTCACGATCAGCTGACTGTCTTAGGGTCTTAAATATATATATTAAACGACGAGTACGAGCCGTAAGCGCGTCCAGGTGCACATTCCAGTTCAAATGTTGGTCTAGATGAATACCGAGATACTTGAGGTGAGATGAGCGCGAGAGGGTGAGACAACTGCAGTCGGATGAAGAGAGAGAACAGGTATGTGCTATAATTGACATTGATTGAGGTAGCTGATTAGTTGACCTGATTGAGAAGGGTAAATATTTGGATTTTTCGATGTTCAGATTTTCAGATTTCAGATAATTTTATTCAATGTAGATTCTTTACAGAATACTTATTGAATGTCATGCAGAATACAATGCAAATAGAGCGAGTCTACGCCGTTTCGGATCGTGCTATGGCAGCGTAAAAGAAACGGCAAGAAACCACTGCAGCACGGCCTACTTTAAGAGTCGGCTTTTTACAATGTTTTTCTTGTGTTTCGCTGGAATATCAGAGCACCATACCTCTTTGTCATTCATATAGTCATCCAATCTATAGTAAGCTTTTTTACATAACGTTTGCTTTACACATTCTTTAAACTTTCTCTCAGGTAATTGCACTATATTGTCAGGTATTTTGTTGTAGTATCGTATACACAGACCAACGAAAGATGTATTGACTTTAGTTAATCTAGTATATGGTTGATCAATTTTATGCTTATTTCTAGTATTAAAATTATGCCTGTCACAAATTTTAGGTAATTGATGAATGTTCTTTCTAGCATACATTATATTTTCATAGATATACTGGCATGGCACTGTCATAATGTTGATTTCCTTGAACAGTTCTCTCAGGGAATCACGAGTCTTCAGGCAATAAATTGCTCTTATAGCCCTTTTTTGTAAAACGAATATTGAATGTATATCAGCTGCTCGGCCCCAAAGCAGTATGCCATAAGACATAATGCTATGGAAGTAGCTAAAGTAAACCAGCCTTGCAGTAGCTACATCAGTAAGTTGTCTGATTTTTCTAACAGCATATGCAGCCGAGCTCAATCGACCAGAAAGAGCCGTTATATGAGGTCCCCATTGAAGTTTAGAGTCTAGTATTAACCCTAAGAAAACTGTACTATTTACAAAATCTAATGGTTCATTATTCAATACTATGTTATGTGAAGTAGACCTTACATTTGGTAGTGCAAATTTAATACATTTAGTTTTTTTGGCGTTTAGGACTAGATTGTTAACAGTAAACCATGCATGAATCTGTCGAAGTGCATCATTGACTTCGTTATAATTTTGTGATTTCCTACTTACATTGAATATTAATGAAGTATCATCAGCAAATAACACAATCTTTGACAGATTCTTCACCACAGAAGGAAGGTCATTAATATAAATAAGGAATAAAAATGGCCCCAATATGGACCCTTGAGGTACGCCAATTTTGACAACAGATCCCAGTGATTTCGTCCTGTTTACTTGTACCTTTTGAATCCTGTTTTCCAAATATGACCTAAGTAGTTTAAGTGAATTATTCTTAACACCGTAATGTTCAAGTTTTAGCAACAATGTGCTATGATCTACGCAATCAAATGCTTTGGATAGATCACAGAAGATACCAATAGCATCTTCAGATTTTTCCCACGCGCAAAAGATGTATTTTAAAAGTGCAGTCCCGGCATCCGTTGTACTGCGCCCTTTCGTGAAACCAAATTGATGGTCATGTAGTAAGTTATTTCTATTGAAGTGTGAAAGCATTTGATTGAGTATGACCTTCTCAAAAATTTTACTAAGTACAGGTAAGACTGATATTGGTCTAAAATTACTGGGATCCTTTTTGTCACCAGCTTTGAATAATGGAACTACTTTACTTTTTTTCATTAAGTCAGGAAATGTACCATGATCGACACAATCATTGAATATAACAGCTAAATATGGAGATATAGTATCAATGATCGCACTACAGACTTTTACTGACATTCCCCATAGGTCCTCAGTGGTTTTCATTTTAATACTTTTAAAGGCTTTAACAATTTCGTTAGGGGTGACATGATTAAACCCAAATTCAGTTTCGCAGGCGTCCACATTCTTTTGAAGTAAATCGCTAGCAAGTGAAGATGATGAATTGAGTGACTCTGTTGTTTTCAAAGGAATATTAGTAAAAAAGGTTTCGAATTCTTGAGCCACTTCTACGTTTGAACTAATAGTTCCGCGATTTGTATGAAGTGTGATTTGATTGTCACGCGGTTTCACTTTTCCAGTTTCACTGTTTATAACATTCCATATAGCCTTAATTTTGTTATCAGCAGACTGTATTTTTTTCCGTAGAAAAAATGATTTTGCTTTTAAACAAACTAATTTAAACAATTTTGAATAATTTTTGACATATTCAATGAAATTGTCGTCATTTGAATAATTTCTAAGCTCATATAATTCAAAAAGTCTCTCTCTACTTTTGCGAATACCAGCGGTAGCCCAGTCACTGAATTTGAATTTTACAATAATTTGCTTTTTTCTAATAGTGAAAATTTTACTGAATTCAGTATTAATCAATGTGAATAAATCTTCATATGAGTTATTAGGGTTGTTAGTATTATAATTGTGACAGGGCAGTTTTTCTAGCAACGTGTTTTTGTACTTTTCTAACCTACCGCTCGTTAGGCTCCTGGTTTCTATATCTATATTCTGGGTTACTCGAGAATAATTAAAAGTAACACTTTGACCAGAGTGGTCAGACTGAAGCGAGTTTATGATACTTTTCTCAAAATAATCGCAATTACAAAAGACGTTATCAATACAGGTAGCCGAGGATGACGTCACCCTTGTAGGTTCAAAAAATACATGCTCTAAATTAAAACATTTGAAAAGACTTATAAGTTTGTTACTATAGGTATTATTTTCTAAGATATTGACGTTAAAGTCACCACACACTATCACAAACTTATTTTCTTTTGTCACTATTTTTAAAACATCTTCCATTACTAACTCGAACATTGAAAAATTTTGAAAAGCGGGAGGTCTGTATACGCATACTACAACATGCTTGTCCAGCTCAACACAAGATATTTCAATACATCTTTCAACCGAAAGTCGAACAATATCTTTACGGTTCTTTATCTTAAAACTGTTACGAACTAAAATCAGTGATCCACCGTGTAAAGCAGACTTTCGATTGAAAGCACTGGCTATACAATAATTTTCATAATTTATCAACATTTGATAGTCTTTTTGCCAGTGTTCTGTCAGACAAATAATGTCAAATTTTGTTCTTTCTAAGAATAATTCTAATTCTAAAATTTTTCCAGAAAAACCTTGAATATTTTGGTGTAAAATTTTCAAAATATTAGATTTTTCCTTTGTCTTTGCTATAGGAAGTTTTTTGCCAGAAGGTTTTTTTTCATTTACTTCAGTAAAATTTTGTGTAGAAAAACCCTCTTTTGTCGTATGAACTAGTTTAAAGAATTGGTGTTAGTAATGTTACTAACTATAGAAGTTTTTTGTGTATAACTTCCTATAACAGAGTCAGATATATTATATGCTATCAATGTAGCCAGGTCTTTCTTAAACTTAAGAGGCAGATACATAGTATCCTTTGTCAATCTAAAATAACTTACAAAAATATTCATGTCAAGATATAAAATGTCACTATGACGAGTTGTCAAATTTTGTAAATGTAAATTCATTCTGTGTATACATTTGTTGTGTTGCTCAGTAACATTTGAACAGTATGGAAAGTTACACAGAATAAACCTACACTTAGTTTCACTCTGTATCTTGTTTAACAATGTCACAAAATTGTTTAATTTTAATCTACTTATGTCAGAATGATTGCCTACCACGATAACAACAGTGGTGTTTATGTCAAACTTGCCTACAGCAATCTTTCTTACAAGACCATCGAAAGTAATATCGGGACAGCAAATATTGGTCACCTGCTGATTATGGCAGTAATTAAAAATAGACCCTAGACCTACTCCTTCAGTGTAAGGAGGTTGGTTGACAGCCAGCTGTACATTATTCGAAGAGCATATTCTGCGTTTTTTATTGCGCTGTGCCAATCAGCACCCTGTACTATCAAAGCCGTATCATCAGCGTATGTAAAAATCTCGCAGTTAGGTATAGACAAAGTGCATAAGTCATTTATGTAAATTTTGAAAAGAGTACGTCCTAATATTGAACCTTGAGGTACTCCACAGGTAATTTGTTCGTCTGAGCTTATTTGATTTTCAATTTTGACGCACTGTGATCGGTCAGAGAGATAGTCTCTGAACATTTCCAGTGCTATTCCGCGAACGCCAATATAGTTTAATTTAGAAAGGAGACTGGGGACATGGACAGTGTCGAAAGCTTTAGCCAAATCTAAGAAGACACCAATGCACTTATTTTTGCTGTCGAGGTTCCTCGCAACTGATTCAGCTAAGTCAGCAACTGCATCCTCGGTTGATATACCCGCCCGAAAGCCATATTGGTGTTTTGAAATAGATTTATTAAGGTTTAAAAAATTTGTAAGGCGGGTGTTTAGTGCCTTTTCCAAAATTTTTGAAAGGGTGAATAAGACGGATATAGGCCTGTAATTGTTGACACTGCCCCTGTCCCCAGACTTGTATATCGGATAAACGATGGCTTTTTTAAAGACGCTTGGGAATTTTCCAGAATTAATGCAAGCGTTAAAAATATAAGTAATGACAGGCACGAGAACCTGACGCGATGCTTTCACAGTTCCAGCTGGGATGTCATCCCAACCAGAAGCTGATTCTGAGCGCAAAGTCATAATGATAGCTTCTATCTCAGCTTCGTCTACCTCAAATAAAGCCATAGAGTTAGGGTTTGTTACGCTCGAGAGATAATTTTGGAAAATATTATGTGTTGGGGGAGTTACTTTGGATGCTAGCTCTTTACCTATTTCAACAAAGAATTTATTTACTTCATTAAGGGATGATTTAGGGTTATTTGTTATAGAAAGTAATTCAAGAGGGGTCCTTACTAATTTATTAGTATTTGTTATATTTTTGATCGCACTCCATGTTGCTTTAGGACTATTTTTGGCTTTTTGAAGTTCTTGTTTATCGTGTGCTCTTTTTAATTTGCGTAGGAGACAGTTGCAAAAGTTTCTGTAACGGGTATACGTGATATGAAGGATGGGGTTTTCAGGGGACTTTTTTGCTTTTTTATGAAGTCGATCACGGTTGCGGATACAGCGAAGAAGACCTGGTGTGATCCATGGTTTAATATTTCTATTTTTTAGGTATTTTCATTACCAGAGTATGTTTGCGAATAATTGCATTAAGGATCGAAACAAGGGAAGAGGCAGCAGCATTAGTAGTTAAGATTTGGGAAAAGTCCGTACTGTCAATCTCAAGTTTGATTGCTATGTGTTCAAGTTTTTTAATGTAGTGATTAGGTTTAGAAGGTGTTTTTTTTTAGACTCATTGCTAAAAGGGTTGGTTGATGATCGGTAGGTAGTGTTTCCAGGACAAGTACCTTACAGTTTAAAACCGTTTTAAGAAAAATGTGGTCTAAACAGTTACTGTTCCTGGTGGGAAACAGGTGACCAGGGAGTAAACCGTGACAGGCATTTAAGGTCAGATAATCATGAGACTTAGGATCGATGTTATTGTTCTTAATATCGATGTTAAGATCTCCAGCTAAAATGATGTTTTTGAAATTAGATAGTGATTGGTAAACACAATTTAAACTAAAATTTTTCGTATTTATCACACTGTGTATAGGAAGGGGATCGATAGATAGCCACTAATGCTATAGAACCCTTAAGTTTACATGTGAGACAATTTGCATATTGAAATTTGGGTTCTTCTACAACACAATGTAAGTTAGATTTTATATATAGGATAATACCTTCATTTTGGTGACGGTTTACTTTTGTGTGATATTCTGTATAGCCTGGCATATTAGGTACATTCGCAGTTTTGAGAAGCCAACATTCAGATAAAATTATAATATCGCAATCTAATTGAGTTTGAGTGAGTGTAATACACAGATTATCATAGTTTTTATTTATGCTGCGTATGTTTAAGTGTAGTACTTTAAGTAAATTAGGTGAATTCCCTATAATTTTAGTACAGTTTTGAGGTGGGCATAAGAAACTGTCTGCTACTTTCAAAGAATCTATTTCAAGAAAAGTTTTATCTAAGTTAGCCATTTATAGTAAAATATAATATAATAAGTGTATATATGATTGAATTACTAAAAACGGGAAGGATGGAAGCAGTGCGATGCGTTGAACGGTGGGTAAATTAAGGAGGATAGGAGGGTTGGTAAGTAAGGAGACTGACGTAGAGATAATTATTTATTGTAGGTGTAAGTGTGTGTGTGAGAGAGTAGGTTAGTGTGAACTGATTAATAATTAACTTCATTACAAAAAATGCTCTTGGATTATCTGTAATTATATGAGTGAGTGATGTTTGACAATACATAATATTGTTATGTTCAATTTCAATAGCATTCAAAAATAAAACCGATAGGAACATTAGGCAATAGGTGATATAAACTAGTCATTCTTGCTGCTGGAGTTCAATCAAGATTTGTTCGGAGTTGACTATAATATGTTTAGCGTCCTTATCTTTCCGTAGGTAGATTTTTCCATTTGTGGTCCAGCAAAATTGATACTCTTTTAGTTTAGCGAATTCACGAGCTTTGTGAAATAGCGTTCTGGAATATCCTGGCAGGAATTCGGCTACAAAAATGGGTTTCGGTTCTCCAGGTATACCAATTTTCTGAGTGTTGAGTCTGTCTTCTTTCTGTCCATTTTTGAGGGATTTTTTAACTGCTGTAATAATATTATTCTTAGTCTGGACAGTAGCGAGTTCTACAATAATAGGCTTGGTCGTACCAGACTTCCCCGGCAGACGGTAAACATCCCGTATATCAGAAGTGGAGATAGGTGTGTTAAGCGCTTGTCCGACGGCAAAAACAATTTTTTGTAGTTGTGGGATTGACTCCTTCGCATTCCCTGGAACGTTACGAATCTCTACGCTTGATGAGCGAGAACTTCGATTACGATCTAGAATTTGACGTTCCAGATGAAGTATACACTCCTTGTAACCATGCTGTTCCTTTTGGAGCACAGCTATTTGTGACTTCATGTCCTCGTACTGTTGGTTAATGAAGGACATTGAGGATTCGAATTCCTTATTTGACTTTTGAATATCAGAAATCTGCCGCTTGAGCTCGGATACGTCAGTGTTCAATTTATTCAAGATAGCACTTTGATCATTGGCTATCTTTGTTAATTGAGTATCCTGATCGGCTTTCAAGGTCATGAGCATGGATTTAATTTCATCTTTAAAAACCTGAAAGTCATTGGCCGGTGACGATGTGCGTTGAGGGCGATTTCTTCGCGAGTTAGTATTGACATTTTGCTGTTCATTTCCATAAAATTGTACATCTGGCTGCGTAGATTGATGGGAAATCTTATCAGGTACCGAAGATGCGCGATGGATGCTCGAAGGAGAATTTGTAGGTGATCTTTCTACGCGAGGCATAATTCACAGTAGCAAGCAACCGTCAATTTAGCAAACAAAAATGTAAACAAAGCGGTAATGCGGCGATGTGCAGACGGTGAGGTGATATACGCTAGGCGAATGTAGCTGTCCTCTTCGCTCGTTAGTGGGCGTAGTAAGCGTAGGCAAGATAGGCCTATTTCACTCAAACGAGACTCTGAGCCACTCAAACTGGTCGGCGCGACAGTGAGCGTCGATGTCCAATCGACCGAGACACCGATCGCTGCGCAATATTCCGTATGCGGCAGGTCTATTGTAATTGGTTTTACGCCGTAATATAGCAAGGAAACGACCGTACACCACGACATGCACGTCGACACTCCCCAAGCGTGCCAACCATGGGTACTGTCAGCCTCTTGTCGATTTATGTTTTCCTGGTACTCTGCATTTTCTTTTATGGTTTTTATGGAGAATTTAGGTAAACTCAATTTTTAGTACACGTTGGCGACAACAATTTTTTTTAGATACTCTTTATTAGGTTTTAGCGTGCTTTATTATTTTTCTATTTTTGATATATTTCATTGTTTTTTTTTTTACCTTTTTGACGCTTTCTGCTTTAGCTTTTTGTTACAACTACTTGAATAAATAATAATTGTCAAGTTTTAAAGTTGTTTCAGTCACAGTAGTGGCCAGAGCGCTCGTAACGACGCCCTGGCATAGATAAAGCGTTTATTTGTGACACCAACACATATGTACATTGATAAGAAGCAAACATTTAAACAATGATTAGGACTAACTGAAGAACAAAATTAAATCAAAACACATATGTGCTGTAGTGTGACAAAAAGTATTAGGCTCAAGGATAGATTTGCCTTAGAGAGAGCAACACTGATTTTCAGCCCTCGCCAGTGAGGGTAACGCGGGTGCTATGAAGATATACCTACGAAATTATATTATAAAAGTAACTAAAAATATAAAACTAGCATCTGTGTGCAGGTTACGCTGCGTTTATGTTGAAAAAGGACGATAGAAATAACAAGTACAAAGTCATGCAATGACGGTAAAAGTGATGAAAGAAGTGCATATGTGTAGAGTGTTAACAAATAATAGGTCTTTACCTATGAAATTGACGAAATTTTCTTACAGATTAATGAGATCATAATTCCCATAATTCTAATGCTATTTTTTCATTTGTCTTATATTTGAAAGTTGACTTCAAGGTTATCAATTAAAGCATAAAATAAAGTTTTTATTTTTAGCTTGATATATAAAATTAAAGGATCGAAAATTGTTCGTCTTAAATGTCGTCCGATTTCATCAGTAAATTTGTTATTTTTTTTTACAGATAATATTTTTGGAATATTAAATTTAAGCTTCTGTTAGCTTAATGTCGTCCCAATAATGCCTAAGAAAATGAAAAAAATTTGATTTATAATTCCTAAGAAAAATGCAAAAATGTTAGTACTGAAAATTGAGTTTACCTAAAATTCGCCATACAAAACGGCAATTTCATAGGTAAAGACCTAATAAATACCTAAGTAATATTTATTTACATGCATTTTTTAGGGATTACAAATCCAAATTTTATAATTTGTACTTTCGAACGGAGATTACTTACTTGCAGACATTTAAATACAATTACGTTCAGTTATGCCTATTCGGCAAGGGAGCGGGGTACTTCCCCAGACGAACTTTGCACAAAAGCCGTACAACTTTCATATGTAGATAATTAATATAACGTAGGTACCTCATTTTTAAACGCCTGTAGCTGTGCAGGAGTTGGTGTCTTAACGTTAAGTGTCTTCACAGCCACCGGTCCGTGCCAGTGCGCCTTGTATACTGTCCCGAAACTACCAGAGCCTGGAAACAAATAATCAACATTTTTTTATATAAATACGTTATCCTTCACCTTTACGCTGATTTTCTAGCCCTTATCAGTTAAAATGTTTTCGAATGTTTTTTGAACTTTTTTTAAGTGAACTTTTTTAAAATATTTCGACCCAGTCATCGTAGCTCTTTCTAGGAGATAACGCATTCTTCCACGACTCTATGCTAGCGCCTATAAGTATTTCGTCAGCGTGTATCACCCAGTCGTCGAAGCTCTCTCTAGGAGATAACGCATTCTTCTACGACTCTATATACACACCTATACTAGCGCCTATAAGTATTTATTTAGTATTTCGTCAGCGTGTATGACCCAGTCGTCGAAGCTCTATCTAGGAGATAACGCATCCTTCTGCGACTCTATACGAGTATACACACCTATCCTAGCGCCTATAAGTATTTATTTAGTATTTCGTCAGCGTGTATGACCCAGTCGTCGTAGCTCTCAATAGGTGACAGCGCATTCTTCCACGACTCTATATACACACCTATCCTAGCGCCTATAAGTATTTCGTCAGCGTGTATGACCCAGTCGTCGTAGCTCTCTCTAGGTGACAGCGCATTCTTCCCCGACTCTATACACACCTATCCTAGCGCCTATAAGTATTTCGTCAGCGTGTATGACCCAGTCGTCGTAGCTCTCTCTAGGTGACAGCGCATTCTTCCACGACTCTATATACACACCTATCCTAGCGCCTATAAGTATTTCGTCAGCGTGTATGACCCAGTCGTCGTAGCTCTCTCTAGGTGACAGCGCATTCTTCCACGACTATATACACACCTATCCTAGCTCCTATAAGTATTTCGTCAGCGTGTATGACCCAGTCGTCGTCGCTCTCTCTAGGGGACAGCGCATTCTTCCACGACTCTATATACACACCTATCCTAGCGCCTATAAGTATTTCGTCAGCGTGTATGACTCAGTCGTCGTAGCTCTCTCTAGGTGACAGCGCATTCTTCCACGACTCTATATACACACTTATCCTAGCGCCTATAAGTATTTCGTCAGCGTGTATGACCCAGTAGTCCTAGCTCTCAATAGGTGACAGCGCATTCTTCCACGACTATATACACACCTATCCTAGCTCCTATAAGTATTTCGTCAGCGTGTATGACCCAGTCGTCGTCGCTCTCTCTAGAGGACAGCGCATTCTTCCACGACTCTATATACACACCTATCCTAGCGCCTATAAGTATTTCGTCAGCGTGTATGACTCAGTCGTCGTCGCTCTCTCTAGGGGACAGCGCATTCTTCCACGACTCTATATACACACCTATCCTAGCGCCTATAAGTATTTCGTCAGCGTGTATGACCCAGTCGTCGTAGCTCTCTCTAGGTGACAGCGCATTCTTCCACGACTCTATATACACACCTATCCTAGCGCCTATAAGTATTTCGTCAGCGTGTATGACCCAGTCGTCGTAGCTCTCTCTAGGTGACAGCGCATTCTTCCACGACTATATACACACCTATCCTAGCTCCTATAAGTATTTCGTCAGCGTGTATGACCCAGTCGTCGTCGCTCTCTCTAGGGGACAGCGCATTCTTCCACGACTCTATATACACACCTATCCTAGCGCCTATAAGTATTTCGTCAGCGTGTATGACTCAGTCGTCGTAGCTCTCTCTAGGTGACAGCGCATTCTTCCACGACTCTATATACACACCTATCCTAGCGCCTATAAGTATTTCGTCAGCGTGTATGACTCAGTCGTCGTCGCTCTCTCTAGGGGACAGCGCATTCTTCCACGACTCTATATACACACCTATCCTAGCGCCTATAAGTATTTCGTCAGCGTGTATGACCCAGTAGTCGTAGCTCTCTCTAGGTGACAGCGCATTCTTCCACGACTCTATATAAACACCTATCCTAGCGCCTATAAGTATTTCGTCAGCGTGTATGACCCAGTCGTCGTAGCTCTCTCTAGGGGACAGCGCATTCTTCCACGACTCTATATACACACCTATCCTAGCGCCTATAAGTATTTCGTCAGCGTGTATGACCCAGTCGTCGTAGCTCTCTCTAGGGGACAGCGCATTCTTCCACGACTCTATATACACACCTATCCTAGCGCCTATAAGTATTTCGTCAGCGTGTATGACCCAGTCGTCGTAGCTCTCTCTAGGGGACAGCGCATTCTTCCACGACTCTATATACACACCTATCCTAGCGCCTATAAGTATTTCGTCAGCGTGTATGACCCAGTCGTCGTAGCTCTCTCTAGGTGACAGCGCATTCTTCCACGACTCGTCGGCAGATCGCGCACGCGCTCGTCTCGGCCGTAACGTGCCTGTTGGAGATGCCTGCAATACACAAATTGTTGATTTTAGACCAAAGCAGTGAATAAGATCCAATTTTTAAATAAAATTTGAGTTCTTTCACAATACAAGCATGATCGAAAAATTTTTGAATCAGCAGAATCATTTGTAGACAATTTTACTAAACTATGTATCGATAGCCTTACGACTGTAACAGGTTAAAGTAATTTTAGTTTTGACAGTGTTCCACTGTGTTTCGCACCCAGATCCTAGAGGGTTAAAATATAACATAGAAGCTGTTTCAGGTGCCTAGGCCTGTAGTCGAGGAACGATTGACCTCTTCACTGTATGAGTGCGATAGGGATGCGCTGCACGCTAAATTGTGAAATTGTTTGTTATTTTGGAATTATGTTAATGTGTATAATGTAAAAACACACAAACGAGGAATATGAATAAAAAAATTTAGTCTAATTTTATAACAAAATGTGAAAATACCGTAGTAGAGATAGCAAACAGTGAAATTTAAATCGGCTCAGAAATACGGCCGATATAAGCATTTAAAACAATTAGTCACGCGGCGATTAGACAGAGAGATCCGACATAGACAGTGACGTCACATGTCACTATGGCCATATAAACTTCGTAATAAATTACGTTTTGCTAAAAAGAGACAGAAACAAATCTTCGATAGCTTATATCTTGTCTCTCTCTATCTCTATCTCTCTTTTTTAATTTAATAGTTATTCAAAAATCGTTTTACTAAAATGATTATTACATGAATGAGGATATTCTTTTTAAATAAAAATAAATCATGCATATTTATTCCCTATTAGTGTCGTGTAATTCTTTTGCGGAAATTAAGTTTATTTTAGACAAAAAAATAAGATGGTAAAAAAGGGGATAACTTTCTTTTCTATCCAGTGAAATTAATCCAATCGTTTACATCAACTAGCTTTAAGAACTATCCTTAACTTTATTATTATTATTTATTCATTCATTTAACAGTACAACTGTATGCGAAATATAATTACAATTAATCTAATCTAAAGTTTACAAAATATCACTAATTAAAATTTCTAATTCTAAGTCCTCCTAATCAAATAAAATTAAATGAAAAATTAACAAAATTTCCTAATCTATTTTAATGTCACAGTCACTAAAATAAAAGAAAATTCAATATAAAATTAACTAATGATCACAATTTCCTACTAATAAATCAAAATTCTTCAATTGAGTAACAATTCTTTTCGAGAAGCAAATGTTTTAATTTGGTTTTAAAAATATTCACATTTGTTATAGTTTTAAGTTCAATCGGCAACCTATTAAACAAAACCACAGATTGATACCGTGAGCAATGCTTGGCAATTTCAAGACGCGGTTCTATTTTGTGATTTAGATCCTTTCTTCTGGTGTTAATGCGAGTAACCATTTCGTCCTCGGACTCAAACAAGTTCCTATGCTTAATAACATCCGACAACAGTATCAAAATGTACAGACTAGGAACCGTTAAAAATCCAAACCCTTTAAAAAACTCTTTGCATGATTCCCATGATGGTATGCGGGCAATGACTCGAACAGCCCTTTTTTGTAATACAAATGCCTTCGCCATGTTATACCTATAGCTATTACCCCACTGTTTCACGCTGTATCTTAATCTTGATTCAACTAGTGTATAATAATAACTAACATATATATTGTAATAAATTCAATTCGTTGACTTCTATCGCTGGAAAAAAATTTACCAAAGAAGCGCGTTTCACGGCTACAGGCGTCTTTAATATGTCGGCCCGACCTAATGGATCTTCATAAAGATATTATTGTATCCGATCAATTACCTGTGTGCTCTGACTGTGTTGCTGGTCGTCTTTATTCTTGTCCTCCTTCCCGTGTCGACTCGATGTGAGGTAATTCGATGACTGGGGTGAATTATTGTTACACTGCGGAGCAAAAAAATATATAGAAAGATATTTTTATAGGGACTTACAAATGAAATACTTAAATCAATTGTTGATATGAACAAAGTGGGCTATCCTGAACTCGCGAATAGTCAGTAGCCGGCAACTTTAGTAGCTGGTCGTTAACGCAGGGTTGCCGATTTAGGAATTCGCCAAAATGCGGGGAATTTCATACCGATTGAGGAAAATGCGGGGAATCAAGGATTTAAAAAAATGCCTTACTAAAAACAGTAATAACAAACAAACAGGCTGCACTGATTTTTTTTTATCATTATTTATTTATTAAGCTTTATAATTATAACATGAACTTATAATTAGGACCATTAAACCTTTGTAGGTTTGTCTCGATGCTATCATAGTTGAACCCTCAAACACTTGCTAAGCAAGAAAGTTTGGATAAATCTAAATCTTCTTACTTTATTTACACTAGAAATGTAGTTATTTTTAAACTGAATCATTAGTAATTCGTTTGATCGGAAAAGATTGATTTTAAATTAGATATTTCTGTAAATAAATCTGCGGGAAGTTTATGAGGAATTCATGTTTTTTTTTCTCCCCGGATTTCGGGATTTTGATCATACGTTAAGGGGAATTCAGAACGTAGAAATTGGTAACGCTAAAACCTGGTTCAGTGCGTTGCGGAGCATTACTCCGCATTGGACTGAACGGACTGTATACGCTTCATACATTTTACGGTACGTCTCAGACATCCGCGTCGCACTGATACAGGTCGTGTATCAAATAGCACTCACTTGATTATTATATTTCCGCTGATGCTCGGCGAGGGTCATCGGTCGCTGGACCATGTTGATGCAGACATTCGGCGCTGAGTTAGATCTGTCTTGCTGATTTAACGAGCGTGGGTGCTGTTGCCTGAATAAATTACATTTTATATTTAAAAAATAAAATATATTTTTGTCAAATTCTCTTTTACAACAGTGCAGAAAGAAGAGAACACTTTTATTACAGATTTAACATACGACTATTCACTCATTCTTACAGGGCATTCGCTCTCATAAAGCAAATTTATCATAGTAATAATAAGAAGTTGTCGTTTTTGATCGACATTAAATCAGATTCTTGAAATCATGATTGATTCATTGAAGCAGATTTACACTGAAAGCACATAGATTTTGCTTGTTGTGCTGCCATTTTCGTGCCCTTACGACGTTGCTTCACGAACAAGTTACGTGTTACTGCTGATTCTACACTAGAGCTGAGCAAGGGAGCTTTTTTTAAGTAAAAAAAGACAAACGAGCAAACAGCCCACTTGATGGAAAGTGTCACTGCCGCCCATGGACACTTGCAACACCAGTAAAGGCGATGCTAGTGTGCTGCAGGCCTTTTAAGAATTTGTTAACCCGCTTTTTGAAAGCTCCCATATCGTAACTACTAGGGAAAACCGCGGGGAGAAGTTCTTGGGGGGGAGTTCGTGGTGGGTGTCCGCACACGGTCAATCAGATGTATGATCCAACAAGGATGCAGCTATAAGAAAGAAAGATAAAGCTATAGGACCATGGACTAGGTGTATATGACTACTTTTTTCTTTCCTTTAGCTGCATCCTTGTCAGATCATACATCTGATTGGCCATCTGCGGGCACCCAATAGGATTGCGCCATTTTCCTAGCCCTCTTAAATGCGCCGTCAAATGAAGCAATTCTATTGCTTGTAATTTTTCTGCTCACAGCTTAGTTCCCCTGCATAGCACTGGTGAAAATTCACCTTAGCTGCGTGGAATTCGCTAGGGAAACTTATATGTAAGGTACCTTGAAACTTGGCTCATAAACAGGAATAGGATCATTAAAGATAAATAAAAAATACCAATTTTTTTGGCTACAAATGACGAGGTTTTAAAAAAGAAATCATTTTCGTCCAATATCGATAGGTCGTATGGCAGAATGTGATGATTAGTCATTGCCTATCATAAAAAAAAACTAATAGCTGTATAAACCGACCACAGACTACTTAGAACAGTTGTCAGTTCTTTTTTTTTAAGACTGGCCATGGCTACTTTTCATTCTGCCATACGACCTATCGATATTTGACAAAAACAAAATTATTTTTTAACTTTATTATTTGCAACCGAAAAAAATTCGTATTTTTTATTTTTACTTATTGACCTTATCCCTGTCTATGAGCCAAGTTTCGAGGTACCTTACACATACGTTTCCTATGCGAATTGGAGCGGCTTAGCTTGCGAGGAAAGAATCCACCAAATTAGACAAGAGGGTCAGCGATGGCGACGCGAGCATACTGCCTCGCTAAAATAATGACATTATGAAGTTCAGTATAAGCCTTCTGATGACTCCCCTTACAAAGTGAAACAAAATGGTATAGCTGCCTACACACCGCGCCAACGAAACGACTACGAATACTGAACTATGGGCCGTTTGCACTTAAGAATCGCCCCTGACTTGTTTAGGACACTCCTAGCAATAGTTTGACGGCCCTTAACATAACCCCGTAACGCAATAAACGTTAGTTTACTATCATTTAATCTGTGCCTTAAGCAAGAACTTGGGCGATTCTTAAGTTTAGTGCAAACGGCCCAAAGTCTATTAGCCCCAGAGGCGAGGGACCTAAAACTGCAAGCATTTTCTAAAAGGTTTAGTTTAAACATAATAAAACATGTGATGGAAACTGCATCATTTTATTATTATAAGCATTTTTTTCATTCAAAAGATTTTTTTTTATTATAAATGGTCTTACTGTTACTTGAAGACAGAGATGAGGTCGACGATGGAACGAGCTTGCCCAGAAGTAGCCCTCGCGACTTGAATAGATTTGGGTTATATGAACTCGGGAACACAGATGCAGGCAGAGTATTCCACTCTTTAGCCGTGCGCATTTACAAAAGATGTTTCAGTGTGCGATTTTCAGTTGATGGGCAGATCAACCTCATTATTATTGTAGCCTTTTTTGTAAAATATTGTATAACCTCTCTGCTCACTAAGGACCTAACTATTGACGGGTTCTTTCCTCGTTTTCCTGCACACCATCAAAGCGACATTTACAGCTAAATACAAATGACAATCACCAGTGATCAAAGTCCTTCATCTTCTTCCCTGGTGAGATCCTGCAGGCATTATTCTCTTGTTACAAGTAGAGCCGAATCCTAAAGTTACGTATGACAGCTGTCTAAACACCAACGCATAGGGTTCATTTTTCTTTGCAGGTTATAATTTTTCATACGTTTGCAGCTGTCATACGTAACTTTAGGATTCGGCTCTACTTGTAGTCTTGTTAAAGCGTCCCGTGTGGTGCCGGCAAATAATGGTACCAACGGTACCAACCCATCTCTACCCGTGGGTGTCGTAAGAGGCGACTAAGGGATTATAAACCGGAGGATAGGCAGCAGCATCTTGCTGAATATCCCATCTTACATACTGCGGTCACCAACAACCGCGGTCCATGGTGCCAGCCGCAACGCTAACAAGCGTGGTGACTAAGATACATCCCGTCCACATTGTTCCAGCAATAAGGAGGGAGCATCCTGTCCTGCAGTGGACGTTTCATGGGATGTTATGATGAGTCTTGTTAAAAGATTATTCTACTTGAGCTGACTGATGAAAAAATACAGTTTTATTTGTATGAGGTCTACTTATAAGCACCAGCTGTGTTCCTAGATTTCTATGCAAGCCACATACCTAGGAATTCGTTTAAAGCGGGTGGGTCCTTAGAGGAAGTTATTTTTTAGATGTAAAGGTGAAACTCCATAAGGATGCAAAATTTTAATGCTTCTAGACCCACTGGCTTAAATTACGATTTATCTGTTATATTATAATAATCATCATCAATCAGTGTTAGAGATTTTAAAGTACAATTTCTTTCTTTTTTCGATATTTCAAGATAGGTAACTCTTCAATTCATTGTAGTAAACAGTACTACAAAATATTTTTTTTTATTATTCATTGTAAGATATTACCAATCTCTATATTGACGTCAGTTACATTTACATAACTCCACAAACATTGGCGGACAGTCAGGGACTTTGTCTCACGTCTGCGGAGTGAGTCCCTTACTCCTTAACTAGATTAGTTCCAATATTGTCATTAAGGGCGTACGCTGCGTCAGGCGGGATCACGACGCGCCGTGATCGCGCGACGTGGTCCAGCTGCATAGTAAGGTACGCGTCGCGTGGTGAGTACGCCCCACGCAGCGCCGCCATGAACTCCCAAAATCAAGCGTTCGTGTGTCAGTAGACATCGTAATGTGTATACCGGACTGTACAAATTCAATACGCCGCGTGCGCTTCACTTGACGTAGCAGCTAGGACTAATTTCGTAAAACAAGCACGCCCGAGCGAAACACGCCGCGTATTTCTCAGCATGCGGCGCGAGATCGTACGCCGTGCGCTAGCTAGCGGTGCTCTTGTATTTTGATGAATTCAGTACGCGCGCGTGACTACGCGTCGTGATCCCGCCTGACGCAACATACTGCCTAAATGACAAATTACAGCCGATGACGCTATTTTTAGGCAATCAAATAATTAAAAGGCACTCATGTCACCTACCAGTTACAAGAAAGTGACTCAAGTTGGTATGATTGGTAATACTGCCAGTTAAGGTTGTACACTCACTTGCCGTGGTCTCCTCGTATCAAGTGATGGAACCCGAAGTGCGGGTAGTGCAGGATGGCTTGCGTCTCGGGGTTCTGAGCGAGCAGTGCCGCGTAGTACGTGTCTGTCATACGGACCTGCACCCAGAACCATTACAGAAGTAGTTAATAGAATCCGGCGTTACTCTGCGGAAGTCCATAAAAAAAGCTATGGAAAATAAATATACATGGTTATTTTTTTGGACCAGTCACGTGACCGACCCATTTTGTAAGGGAAGTTGAAAATTTTTCGTGCGTTGTTAAAAGTGTTAGGCAAAAGGAAATCAGGTCCCAAAAAAAACCTTGTATTGCCACCTCCGCTACAATGATGAATGCTTTGGACTCACTGTGCACCGCCCGCCCGCCCGCCCGAAAATAAATTAATTTCCGCAATTAAATGCGCATTTATTTATATAATTATTTTCCATAGCTTTTTCATTACAGAAGATTAAACTATTTAGGCCGGTCTTCGTAGAAAAACTTTGCATGCTACTGGCAAATTTGAACAACGTCAAGACGCACTGTAGGTATGACCCGCGGCGCGCCAATGCGTCTTTACTAAGGCAGTTGAATGTCACGCGTATCACGCGTTACACGGACGGCACGGACTTTTTTTGCAACATGATAAAGTTGGATAAAAAAAAACCGGCCAAGTGCGAGTCGGACTCGCGCCCTAAGGGTTCCGTACCTATCTACCATATGATATACTAAAAGCTTTTGCTCTTTGATTTTAAAAACTCTGCAACCATCCAACTTGACCCCACTTTTATAGAAAAGTTCTTGAAACGGGAGCTCACCTTAATTGGTTAATATTAGTTGTGAGAAAAATTTAAATATTTAATGATTTCAGACTTTTCCCTTTATTTGTACTGTGAGACCTAGCTTCTTGCCAAATTTCGTAATTTTAGGTCAACGGGAAGTACCCTGTAGGGTTTGCTTTTTTGCATAAATGAATGGAGATGAGGACATAAAAAGCCATATCTTTTGATTCATCATCATCATCATCATATCAGCCGAAAGACGTCCACTGCTGGACATAGGCCTCCCCTAAAGATCCCCATGACGACCGGTCCTGCGCTGCTCGCATCCAGCGGCTTCCCGCGACCTTGACAAGATCGTCGGTCCACCTTGTGGGGGGCCTGCCAACGCTTCGTCTTCCGGTACGTGGTCGCCACTCTAGAACCCTTACGCCCCATCGGCCATCGGTTCTTCTTGCGATGTGCCCTGCCCACTGCCACTTTAGTTTAGCGACTCTCAGAGCTATGTCAGTTACTTTTGTTCTTCTGCGGATCTCCTCATTTCTGATTCGATCTCGCAGAGAGACTCCGAGCATAGCCCTTTCCATAGCTCTTTGGGTGACCTTGAGCTTCCTGATAAGGCCCATCGTGAGCGGCCACGTCTCGGTTCCATATGTCATCACTGGCAACACACACTGGTCAAAGACTTTCGTCTTGAGACACTGCGGTATTTTGGACGTGAAGATGTTGCGGAGCTTCCCGAACGCTGCCCATCCGAGTCGGATTCGACGAGTAACCTCTTTCTCTAAGTTGGATTTACCCAGCTGGACTGTTTGTCCCAGGTATACGTATTCATCGACAACTTCGAGCGTAGAGTCTCCAACTTTGAGTGTAGTGGGTACAACAAGGGCGTTAGACATAATTTTCGTCTTATCCATGTTCATTTTAAGACCCACTTGTTGTGAAACTCTACTGAGGTTATTGAGCATCGTGCCGAGATCTTCCAGGGTCTCAGCCATTACGACAATATCGTCGGCAAATCGAAGGTGGGTCATGTACTCGCCATTGATGTTGATGCCAAGTCCTTTCCAGTCCAGGAGTTTGAAGACGTCTTCCAATGCAGCGGTGAACAGTTTAGGAGATATGACGTCTCCCTGTCTCACTCCTCGATGCAATTGGATAGGTTTCGAGTCCTGGTCCTGAAGACGGACTGACATAGTGGCGTTTTTGTACAGATCCTTTAACACTTCAATGTACCGATAGTCGACTTGGCACCTCTGGAGAGATCGTAGCACAGCCCACGTCTCGATCGAATCGAAGGCCTTCTCATAGTCCACAAACGCTAGGCAAAGTGGCTGGTTATACTCTTCGGTCTTCTGTACAACTTGCCGTAGCGTATGTATGTGGTCTATGGTACTGAAGCCTTTACGGAAACCGGCTTGTTCGGGAGGCTGGAAGTCGTCGAGCCTGCGTGCGAGACGATTCGTAATGACCCTCGAGAACAGCTTATAGACATGACTCAGAAGTGAGATGGGTCTGTAATTCTTCAGCAGGGTCTTATCACCCTTTTTAAAGAAGAGCACCACCACACTTCTGTGCCATGCCTGTGGCGTTTTCCCTTCGAGTATGACAGAATTAAACAGCTTCTGAAGAGCTTTTAGCACTGGCCTTCCGCCTGCTTTCAGAAGCTCAGCCGTAATTCCATCGTGCCCGGGTGCCTTGTTGTTTCTAAGCTGTCTGAGAGCCATTCTAATCTCGTACAAGCTGACGTCCGGGATATCTTCGGTATGGTGTCGGGTAAGTCTAGCTCTTGGATCGTTGGCCAGACTGCTAACGGGTGGGCCGGTTGACGTGTATAACTGTCCATAGAACTTCTCGACCTCCCTCAGTAGCTCAGGCTTGGACGATACGGTTCTGCCATCCTCGGTCTTCAGCTTCGTCAACTGGCTCTGCCCAATAGACAGATCTCTTGCGAACACTTTGGAGCCCTTGTTCCGCTCAATCGCTTCTTTAATATGATTAGTATTAAATAGCCGAATGTCGCGAGTCAGAGACTTAGAGATCTGTTTATTGAGCCGCCGATATTGAGAAGCATCTCCCGAAGACTGCAGAACCATTTCGCGTCTTTCTTCCATTAGCTTGAGGGTATGATCTGAGATCTTTTTGGTTCTTTTAGTACGGTGGGGTCTGAAATACTTTGACCCAATTGTATGGACAGTTTCCACGAACCCGTTATTGTAGTCGTCCACATCTATGCATTCACCGAGGCATTCGAAGCGATTTTGCAGTTCGAGCTGAAAGCCGTCGGGATTTTGGATATTGGTGGGTGCGGGTCGGAGCGTAGACTTCATCAGTCGAGTTCTTTCCAGCTTTACGTTGATATTCAATGTGCCTCTTACCAACCGGTGATCTTTTGATTGCGTTGTTGTAAAAAAAAAAAATTTTCAGATCTTGTGTGGTTTATAGACCTTAATATTCGTTATCAATTTCAACCTGATACCTCTTCTCGTTCGTGCGAAAAAGGGTCTTGACAGACAGACAGACGGACAACAAAGTGATCCTATAAGGGTTCCGTTTTTTTTATTTTGAGGTACGGAACCCTAAAAATAATAAAAAAAAGGATAAGAAAATGTTGTTGCTCGAAAAACGGCACAAGTCACGGCCTCACGTCAGTGCAAATACTTTGACCTTGAGCTGGTCTCTGGTTTCGGGAATTTATAGCGTTGCGCTAGTTCAGCTTATACTGGTTTTGTTTCCAATTCCTTGCTGCCATGAGTGCAATAGATGCGCAGGAGCATTTCGTAGTAGTTTAGAAATAAGGTTCTTGTCCACTAAAGTTCGGGTCCACTGTGCGACTTGATGACCGTCCGTAAGTCGGTAAAATCACAATCTGCGCACCGGTTTCGAGTTCGCAGCGCCCAAACAAATTGGAGTGCTCGTCTCACGCGATAAGTTCCAATTTATCTTGCAGCCTACCTAAACATGCGTATTTTCGTGAATGAGTCTTCTGTGCGCTAGTAGTATTGCTTACAAGTCACAGTCTATTGTAGGGTCACCATTCCGGCCGTGAATTATGAACATTTTAGCATCTGGCATAACGTTTTAGGACGCTCTTGCCATTCCGAAAACTCCGCACACCCAAACTACATAGTGTCTAATATTTGGCCAACGTAATTCTTGCGTGGTTTGTTAATTATATCTAATTTTAAATTCTTTTAAATCTTAAATTTTCTTAATCTTTTGTTATTGCTATTTTCATAAATTAATTTGCTCTTACATCGCCGTATATGGCTGACCTGTCAGGGCGATGCATTTTTCAGTGAATAGATTCGAATGATGATGTCATTTTGTAGTTAAGAGATGAAGAAAGATATCGCCGAGCAGAGTAAGTCGTCAACGAATGGCTTATTAACCGACTTCAAAAAAGGAGGAGGTTCTCTATTCGATCGTATTTTTTTGATAATTACGGTGGACTGTCACTCGCAGAAGATGGTATGTACCCACTTGATGGCATATGGGCGGCATTTTATCCGCGCATGCAATAGAAGCCGTGAGTCGTTGGCAACACTGATAAAAGATGGTATTACACATGGATACCCTTCTGATGGCATATGGGCGGCATTTTATCCGCGCACCGCTGGTGAAACTTAAAGTTGCATTAGCTGCAATAGAAGCCGTGAGTCGGATTCAGATTCAGATTCAGATAATTTTATTCAATGTAGATTCTTTACAGAATACTTATTGAATGTCATGCAGAATACAATGCAAATAGAGCGAGTCTACGCCGTTTCGGATCGTGCTATGGCAGCGTAAAAGAAACGGCAAGAAACCACTGCAGCACGGCCTACTTTAAGAGTCGGCTTTTTACAATGTGTTTCTTGTGTTTCGCTGGAATATCAGAGCACCATACCTCTTTGTCATTCATATAGTCATCCAATCTATAGTAAGCTTTTTTACATAACGTTTGCTTTACACATTCTTTAAACTTTCTCTCAGGTAATTGCACTATATTGTCAGGTATTTTGTTGTAGTATCGTATACACAGACCAACGAAAGATGTATTGACTTTAGTTAATCTAGTATATGGTTGATCAATTTTATGCTTATTTCTAGTATTAAAATTATGCCTGTCACAAATTTTTGGTAATTGATGAATGTTCTTTCTAGCATACATTATATTTTCATAGATATACTGGCATGGCACTGTCATAATGTTGATTTCCTTGAACAGTTCTCTCAGGGAATCACGAGTCTTCAGGCAATAAATTGCTCTTATAGCCCTCTTTTGTAAAACGAATATTGAATGTATATCAGCTGCTCGGCCCCAAAGCAGTATGCCATAAGACATAATGCTATGGAAGTAGCTAAAGTAAACCAGCCTTGCAGTAGCTACATCAGTAAGTTGTCTGATTTTTCTAACAGCATATGCAGCCGAGCTCAATCGACCAGAAAGAGCCGTTATATGAGGGCCCCATTGAAGTTTAGAGTCTAGTGTTAACCCTAAGAAAACTGTACTATTTACAAAATCTAATGGCTCATTATTCAATACTATGTTATGTGAAGTAGACCTTACATTTGGTAGTGCAAATTTAATACATTTAGTTTTTTTGGCGTTTAGGACTAGATTGTTAACAGTAAACCATGCATGAATCTGTCCAAGTGCATCGTTGACTTCGTTATAATTTTGTGATTTCCTACTTACATTGAATATTAATGAAGTATCATCAGCAAATAACACAATCTTTGACAGATTCTTCACCACAGAAGGAAGGTCATTAATATAAATAAGGAATAAAAATGGCCCTAATATGGACCCTTGAGGTACGCCAATTTTGACAACAGATCCCAGTGATTTCGTCCTGTTTACTTGTACCTTTTGAATCCTGTTTTCCAAATATGACCTAAGTAGTTTAAGTGAATTATTCTTAACACCGTAATGTTCAAGTTTTAGCAACAATGTGCTATGATCTACGCAATCAAATGCCTTGGATAGATCACAGAAGATACCAATAGCATCTTCAGATGCGTCGTTAGCAACACTGATAAAAGATGGTATTACACATGGATACCCTTCTGATGGCATATGGGCGGCATTTTATCTGCGCATCGCTGGTGAAACTTAAAGTTGCATTAGCTGCAATAGAAGCCGTGAGTCGTTGGCAACACTGATAACGTCGCACAAAATAACTTTGGCCATGTCATTGATGGCGCAGAAGTCAAGAATGACTTATTTTCTTATGACTTAACTTCTGCGCATCAACTGACATGGCCAGTTATTTTGTGCCACGTCTACCCTCCTGATGGCATATGGGCGGCATTTTATCCGCGCACCGCTAGTGAAACTTAAAGTTGCATCATCTTGCGTGATTTGACATCCTTGTGCAAAATTTACAGAACGATGCCTAGGCCGTATTTACAATGACTGAATGAATGTCAGAATACCTTGTGACACATATTTTCTTTAATCTTCCTTCTATTGTTCTTATATTTCTGTGGTATTTACCCACCTGATGGCAGATGGGTGGCACTTTATCCGCACACCTTTGGTGGAACTTGAAGTTGCACTGGCTGCAATAGAAGCCGTTGAAAAGAAGTCGTCGGCAACACTCGCAGAACGCCAACGTGAAGAATGTCTTTCTCGTGAACTGGTGCGAGATGTGTGACATTATGGGTAGTTTGTCCAGCGTTCTCACTGTCACCTGAAATTGAATTGTTACACCAATAATATAAGTAAATAAATATTGGGGGACAACTCACTATGAAAAGCCTGTACTATGGGTACCAGAGACTGAGTAAAGAAAGGTGACGACTGCTGCAGATAGCAGCTGACAGCAGCAGCAGACGACCAGTCGCCGCGTCATGTCGCTGCGGTCATGATTCCGAACCCGACTGCAGACCGCAACTGCAGATGGCACTGTTTTGTTCAAAGGTGCGGGAAAACTAGGTTTATGATAGATTCTTTAAAGAATAGGGCCTTTGCTCATTTTTTTTTAAATAGGTAGGCTTTTCTGCTGTCGGCCCCCGGGTTATACGGACGGAGTGATGCACCACAAACGTCCTTCATCGCGATCTGACAAACAAGCAATACTAGTAGACTGCTAGCGACATCACATAAGATAAATGTGTTTCTAAATTATTATTTTTCATATATTTACTATGAAAACCGCAGTCTTCTGACGGACCTTAACTTATCGGAGCCTTTTCGCTCCAGCGTCGGCGGCACTACTGATCTGCGGTCGGGCGACAGTGTCTGCTGCTCGACTACACGTCGCTAGCTTTGTGTCGCTAGCTACGACAGGTATTTCATAGAAACACATAGAAACCAGTAGTGTCGCGGCGACACGTCGTCGTCTGCTGGTCCGTCTGCAATCGGCTACGAACTTATACCTTAGCATACATAAATATATCAATAACACCCAGACAGAGAACAAACACTTGTGTTCATCACAGAAATGTTTCCCCTGGGCGTAGGGTTGCCATACGGCAAGATTTGTCCTGACATGTCAGGATTATTCGGTCCCTGTTAGGATTCCGGCCGGACTTGGAAAGTGTTAGGATTTTTGGATTTTAGAGTAAAACAAATCATAGAAATTTAGTTTTATTTATTGATCTCCACTCGCGCTGGAGGGAAAACTTGTCACTGCGGCGTCGTTGTCGTGTCGCTAACTAACTCGTTCGTTGAGAGACTAGCCGTGAGCGGTGCGCGGTTCGCGGGGTGTCCACTCCCTTCCCTTCTTCACTCATTTCACGACCCGGCCGCGTAATGTCAGGACTTTTTATTAGAAACAAGGCTTTTTGTCAGGATTTTATAGGTATACCATATGGCAACCCTACCTGGGCGGGAATCGAACCCACGGCCTACGGCGTAGAAGGCAAGCTCACTACCAACCACACCAAAAAAGATAATAAATACCCCACTTATATTAAAAGTGGGGTATTTATTATCTTTATTATACAAACAAAAAACTAATTCCAATTCATAACATTTGTTTAAATTGACAAAAACAAATAACAAAACCATTCAAAATGGTACAAAATTGAGTTGGTTGGTTTTATACTTAAATGGCCCAAAAGAGGTTTATTTGTGTATCAATACATAGGTACATACATAACTGTTGTAGTAAATACTTCTAGGTAAAGTTACTGACTGTTTTTTATATAATCTAGCAATTTAAAATAACCCTTCAGGACCATTAAGTTGAAATCCCATTATGTTGAATTCTCCAGACGTTGGATTCCCATTAAGTTGAATCTCAATATGTTGAATCCCATTATGTTGAAATCTCTGAAAGTTGGATTGAGTGGAAATGTGTGGGCAGTGGGGAGAAATTTGTGGGTGATGGGGGGCTATGTGTAGATGGATGGGGGCAATGTGTAGGTGGTGGAAAGCAATGTGTAGGTGGGGGGGGGGGAAATATTAAGCAAAAATTAAAAATGGCCGCCATTTTAAATATTTTTTTGCTGGACCGATTGTCTTCAAAATCGATATCCGAGTGTCCAAGATAATTTGATATTAAAAAAAAAAATTTAAAAAAAATGGCCGCCATTTTGAATATTTTTGTAACTTTTACTTGTAACTTGCACTAGTTCTTTGGAACTTGAACCCTACACTTGCAACTTGTACTCGTTACTTGTACCTACTCGTAACTTGCACAAAAAATATGCATATCCTTTAGAACAATATTTTTTTTTTAAATCACAAAAAATAGAAAAAAGAGGAACTTCTTATAATTAGAGGGAAATTTACACTTATTAAAGATGGATAAACTAAAAATAATGGCACCACCTGGGCACCACGTGCTGGAAATGTACCCAAAGAAACACATTCTCGGCTAGCGTTACTCTCAGTGCAGATAAAAAAAATATAAAACGGGAATCTCAACATACTTGCACAGCTATCGAGAAAAAAATAAAACTACTTTATCTTATCTTTTATCTCTTGTCTCTTATCCTACTTTTTTAATTCGGCGGCGGCCCTGACTCTAAGTAAAAGATACATTTTAGCGTCAGTTTCTCTCTATAAATTATCGAATAATCATTATTAGAAAATTCAACATAATGGGATTTCAACATAATGGGAATTCAACATAGTGGGAATTCAACATTATGGGAATTCAACTTAATGGGAATCCAACGTTCGGAGAATTCAACATAATTGGATTTCAATTTAATGGTCCTGAAGGAAAATAACTGTGTTTAAGTTCATATTAAATTTTTATTTAACTTGGATTGTTCTTTTATGTTATTTTTATTTACAAATGTTATCAGCAATTTATTTTAGACAGCAATTTATTTCTTGTTACTATGAATTTTTGACATTGGTTTTATTTATATTGTTTGAATAAAATTATGAAAGCTGTAATTTATTAAATAATATTGTAAATTTTTTAGACAAATTATTTTTTTTTTATGCAGATTACTTTTCCAAGGTATTTAAGGCAAGCAAGTGTGGAAATTTTTTGTACATTTTTATAGTGTGCATATAGTCAGACATATGCCAGACACACAACCAGACGTCCCTCCTAAAGGAGCCAGGTGTTCTAATCCAGGTTCCTTGGTGGTAAGAAGCTTAAGTACTAGATCTGCGATTGGTAGTCTAAACAGGTACATAACAGAGAAAGGGGTGTATGTTGTAGTAAATATTTCTAGGTAAAGTTACTAGCTGTATTTTAACTTAAATAACTGTCTGTTTAACTTAATAATAATAGAATAACATCACACTTCATTTCCATCAGGGATGACAGAGATCACAGCCCTGCTACAATTTTGACATTATCATAATATTATACTAGTTTATTTTTTTGGACCTGATATGCGTATGCCCACCTTATTACAGAGGTCAAAAGCAACAAATTTTGTTCTACCACTTTGCTAACAACTCACAAAAAAATTTCAACTCCCCATACTAAAGTGGTCACGTGATCGGCCCATTTTGTATGGGAAGTTGAAAATAAGCCCATACCTGCCTGAGAAATATTGACCTCAGGTCGAGTTTCAAATTACCTTTGATCATAATAATCACATTCTTCCCTCACTGATATAATACACAAACAGGACTGCACACAAGTTTTTTTTTTCTTTTTGTGTTCGTGATGAGCCATGAAAATTTCAGCATCACATAATATATTATATTTATATTATGCTATTATATTATACTTCTTCAAGCGCAACAGCCTAAAAGCTATTGAGTAGACTACAAGCATTATAAACAACAATTACTGACCTCTTCAGCCTCGATCTGTGTAATATCTGTATCCCATGGTATCACTTGATTATTCCCTGTCCGTACCACTTCACACATTTCACAAGTCAAGTTCCGTAGTTTGAGCGCTTTCGAGAGCGCATCTCGAAGCGTCACACCCTCCTTCACCTGCACACTGGTTCGCTGCTGGTTCGGAAGGTGCGCCCGAAGGAAAACTTTCGGCTGCCGCGTAAGAGTATCATACTTCTTCGAGTCATCCTGTAAAGAACACTCCTCACTACGATCTGGAGACTCCGACTGCAACAACTCACGCAACGTCCGCTCCCTAAGCTCTAAATTATGCAACTTCGCTGTCAACTCCTGATACTCAGACAAATACAGAGAAGGAGGATGCTGTAAACCTGCGAATTTTGCATTCAGAGCGTCAATGTTATCACGAGTCACATTTATTATACTTTGAATGTTCCTAATTTCATATGTAGGGTCCGCTACGTCGTCACTATCCGTTGATGTCGACATATTATCACTGTTAAGAGATAAAGCAGGTATATTTCCATTAATTTTTCTTGAACAATTTTCTTTCTCTCGAGTAACTGCCATTTCTTTTCTTTCTTTATTTTTTTTTAATTTTCTCCACAGGCAGGCAGACCGCAACTCGCGCAGGTTTTGTTGCCATTATAAAAAATATTTTTTGGACATTTTTGTGTGTATCCGAATGTATTTTGACATTTTGAAAATCGTTCAGAAATTCAACCGGTTTTTCCGGTTAAAGCCAGCTACGCACTATTCTTCAGAAGGGATGCAATCCGAGCGAAGCAAGGAGGTTTTTGTTCTGAGGATGCAATAGCTTCCCCTTTCGGCTTTCACACTGCAGCATCCCGCTGCTGGACATGCAAAAGATAAGGCAGCGTTTTTCATGTAGGTAGGTTTAACTAGGTTTGATTTCCAGAAAAATCATTCAGCTGTCTACCCTTTCTGTGGCGTGTCGGTGCGGCAGTTTTACCAGAAAAGCCAGAATCTCACCGAACTCGGCACCTTCGGCGCTGCACTTCTACTGCGCTGCTCCCACACTTCAATAAAGGATAAAAATAAATAAAATATGCTTTGTAGTACAATAAAATATGCTTTGTAGTACAACAATATTGTTTATTTACACAAAAAACCATACCATTCAGCAAAATCTAGTAAAATTATTCATACTTTTCATGTATTTACAGCATATCAAAATCATCCCTCTGTAACAAAGAAATTATTATTTTTAGGTGGTGTTACAATGTTGATTCTAAAAATTTAAAACAAATCAGTTTTGTAATACATTCATACATAACATCACGCCTCTTTCCCGTCGGGGTAGGCAGAGACCACAGTCCTTCACCTGCTACGATCTTGACATACTTCCCTTGCTTCCTGTACTTTCATCAATCCTTTCATACATGCTCATCGGTTTAGGGTACTTTTAACCTAGCCTAGTTTTGTAATACAGGTTTTAATAGCTTTATTTTAAGTATTTTTTGCTACATTATCTATTGAGATTGAGAACACCAATAATTTTTAACTGTGATGTAGGTAGTCAAAATCCTTAAATTTTTTGACTACTTTGAAACTACTACTAAAACAGCTAGAGTATTACCAAAACACAAAATCCATTATGCAAAAATTTAACCAAATAAGCAAAAAATTAACCAATTAAAAAGTTGGTGTGAAACTAAAAGCATTGCTTACCATTTCATTATACTCCATGACATGTTTCTTGATCGCCGAGCCATCAACCCAAGTGACAAAATCTTCCAAAGATCTGTTCACTAAGAAGGCAGGGTCTTTGACAACCTCCGGACCAACTCTCACATGACCTTGCTCTATGAACTTAGTAGCTTCTTTTATATTCTCTGACATTTTATCTGTAAAATTTAATGTGTTACTGTACAAATATGTTTTGAAGGTTGGGCTCGCAGTTCTTCACAGACACTGTAAAGATCTACTGTAGCCAATACACAACCAAATAGGACACCAGGGTGATTAATTGTATACACACACACCCTTTCCCCACTACACCCTCATTTGAGTTCCGAGCAATAACTGTCAGTTTTGGACATAAATGCTGGGGGTTACAGTTTCAAGTACACTCGAACTGTTAAGTAGGAAAATTGACTCTGTAACACAGGCGGGATCAAAGATTTCGGACCTCCTTGCTTCGCTCGGAATAGATACCTTGCTAATTTATTTTAGTACAGGATGACATCTGCCAATATATCACAACCCCATCATCGATGATCCTTAGAAAATATTCAAAATAACCTGTCAAATCCATAGAAAAACGCCTACAACACCTAGTGACGAAATATTTCTTTAATCCTCCCTTTAAGTACCTTTATTTTTCTGTGGGCGGTGTACATAACCCTAAGGATGCTAAGCCTGCTCTATGAGAATTCAGTTCAAAATCCCACACGCGAACCGACTGGACGCGTTGACTTGTTTCATGTTATATTAATTAGAAATCTATTATATAGTCGTAATAAGTGGAACTCAATATTTCATTTCTCTCTTTAAAAAATTCAGAAAAGTAAATATATAATAATTGATAAGAAAGATCATCACATAGTTTTACTATTTTACTCACTTCTAACCATGACAACTGGTAATCTTCTTCTACAGAATGAGCTCGCGGACACATTAATAGCAAGAGCTAAGTCCCACCGTGTAGGAATCAGTCCCATTTGATAAAGTTTTTCTAACAACTGGGCACTCACTTCTGTTCTAAATTCAGTGTTAGCATCTAGCTCTTTTATCTTATTTGCTAGGTCTCTGATCTCTCTAGATAGTTTGTTGTACCTGGAAATACGCAATTTTTCAATTGATAAAATTCACAATCAAGAAAATATCTAGTCTAATATGTAGAAAACCGATACGTACTTAGTGTAGTCTTCCCGTTTCTGAATATAATACTTCTTCATTACCTTTACCTCGCTTAAATTGTTGTCGACCTTCCATGATATAAAATCTACCTTCTTTAGCAATTTCTGCTCATGAAACTTGAGTTTTCTTACCATTTTTCACAATTTCCTACACTACAACATGAATTTGGCATAAACAAACAAAGCAAAAACAGCCTGATGAAAAACAGTATGCACGTGTAAAAGTAGTGTGCACGCACCAGTGTTGCCGGAAGCACGTTTCAGTTTGTTCCGCTATCCTCCCCAAAAAGATCCGACTGAGTAAAAATTATTGTTTTTTTTAGAACGCCGGCAATAGAGCTTTTTACCACTTTTTGAAAATTTTGAAATGCACTTGCGAGCCCACTAAATAAGGCTGGTTTTTACGCACCTTTCATACATATGTATTTAATTCCTGATATAATATTATGTGTAGCCTAGCTTTAGACTCACTAATTATGAACCCATGCGCAGTGAATTGGATAAAAATACACAATAAATATTAGTTTTACGTTTATTTGTGTATCATTGCTGAAAGAAATTTTCACGAGTGACAGACTTGACAATCTGTTTCAAAAACATCACAAATAAATAAACAACATTTGAAATTGACATTAGGTCTCATAGAAAACTTCATTGTCCATGCAGACTCTAATCTAACACTCCTCCTCAATTTCAAACGTTCAGGCCCATTCCATTCACACACCAGCTAACCTTTCCTTTCAGTAACGGCTTCGTTAACACATCAGCAATCATTCGTTCCGTCTCCACATACTTCAGCTTGACATCCCCTCGTTCAACTGCTTCTCTCACAAAGTGGTGACGAACGTCGATATGTTTTGTTCGCTGGTGATGTACAGGGTTCTGCGCTATAGCCACTGCAGACTGGCTGTCACTATACAACCATGTCGGAAGCTCTGGCTCACGTGTGATTTCAGGGATTAACCTTTTTAGGAAAATAGCTTCTCTAGGTCCTGTGTGGTGCCGGCAAAGAATAGTACCAACCCATACATACCCGTGGGTGTCGTAAGAGGCGACTAAGGGTTAACTGGAGGATGGGCAGCAGCGTCCTCCTTTGTCTTACATCTTACTCACTGCGGTCACCTACAACCGCGGTCCATGGTGCTAGCCGTAACGCTAACAAGCGAGGTGACTATGGTACTTCCCCTCCACATTTTTCCAGCAAAAGCTAGAATTCTGGAGGGAGCTCCCTGTCCTGTAGTGGACGTTTCATGGGATGTTATGATGATGATGATGATGAGCTTCTCTAGTAGCTTCAGACATGGCTACATATTCAGCCTCTGCTGTCAAGAGAGCCACCGTCCGCTGCTTCCTGCTTTGCCAGCTGACAGCACCTTCTTTCCACAGAAACACGCTACCTGAGTATGACCTTCTGTCATAGCAGGATGCATGACTTGCATCTGCAAAGCCTAGTAGTTGTGGCATTGTTTTTCCTTTGGTATACCGCAGTCCTAGGGTTTTCATTCCCTTTAGGTACCGGAGTACACGTTTAGCAGCTGTAAAATGCGTCTCAGTGTAGCAGCTGTTGAATTGACTCAGGTGATTCACTGCATGTGCAATGTCTGGCCTCGTGCAGACAGAAAGGTACATCAGTGAACCTATTAAATTTTGGTAGGGGATTCTACTATCACATCTGTGATCATCTCCTGGTCTTTCCAGTTTTTGACCAGGAGCCATGGGTGTCGAAGCAATCTTGCAGTCTGACATCCCAAAAGTTGATAAGATCTTGTCAATGTACTTCTCTTGATCGACTTTGATATAGGTGCTTGTCTGAGTTATGCGCATTCCCAACATCAGTTCGGCTTTGCCCAGGTCCTTCATCTCAAACTTGGATGTGAGGTCTCTCTTAACCTTTTCCAGTTCCTTTTTATCCTTCCAGAACAGAAGCATATCATCTACATAGACTGCTAGGATGATGTCCGATCTGGTGTAGATGCACGGTTCAAGTTGGGACCGTCTAAATCCCAGGTTCAGCAACTCTGCGTTCAATTTATTGTTCCACTCTCTTGGGGCTTGCTTCAAGCCATACAATGAACGCTTTAGTAGACATACATGATCCTCCTTCCCTTTGACCTCGAATCCTTCCGGCTGCTTCATGTATACTGTTTCAGTTAAATCTCCATTCAGGAACGCAGTTTTTACGTCCATTTGGTCGATATTCCACTCATATTTAGCTGCCATTGCTAACAGGACTCGAAGGGAACTGTGCCTGACTACGGGGGAAAAAGTTTCATCGTAGTCGACTCCATATCTTTGGCTAAAACCTCTCGCAACAAGTCGCGCTTTATAGCGTCTCTTATCCCCCGCCTCTTCTTTGATTCGAAATAGCCATTTAGAATCAACGATGTTGCACTTTGTTGGAGGTTTTGCAAGAATCCACGTATTGTTTTTTGATAGGGCGTCCAGCTCCTCCTGGATTGCCTTTCTCCACTCTTTACTGTCAGATCTCGACAGTGCGTCTTCAACAGAAGTTGGATCACCTCTTGTATTTGCTTGATACAAGACAAAGTCTGGAAACTGCTTCGGCGTTCGATTCCGCTGTGGATATCTGCGTTCGCTTCCTGCTGAAGCTTGCTCATCATGGCTTTCTGATTCCTCAATGCATGTTTCACTCTCTGCTGAAGAAGGCCTTCGGACGATCTCTGCTTCATCATTTCGCCGTTGAAGTGTGTTCTCCACTTCCTGATTCTCAAGTGTGTTCTCCACTTCCTGATTTTCAAGTGTATTTTCCACTTCCTGATGCTCAACTATTAACTCAGTAACAGTTTCATTATCCACTGTAAGTTGACCATTCTCAGGTTTTGCATTGTAGTCTTCAGCGTTCCCACAATGATTCTGATTTTCAAGGAACACCACGTCTCTGGCTTTGAAGACTTTCCCAGTATTGGGTTCAATAAGTCTGTAGGCTTTTGCATCGTCACAAAATCCTGTATAGACTAGCTCTCTGCTTTTCGCGTCCCATTTGACTCGTTTCTGGTCAGGAATGTGCATGAAGGCTTTGCATCCGAAGATTTTCAGGTTGCTTAAGTCACATTTCCTTCCAGACCATTTCTCCTCTGGTGTTGTATTCCTCACAGCAACTGTTGGAGATCTGTTCTTCAAGTAGACGGCATGGTGAACCGCCTCGGCCCAGAAACGTTTTGGCAGATTTGCATCTGCAAGCATAGATCTTGCTTTTTCGCAGATGCGATGGTGCGATTCGCTCGCTCTGCCACACCATTCTGCTCAGGCGTATATTCCACAGACAGCTGACGTTGGACACTCTCTCAGGTAGCTATCCATCCGTTTGTTGACGAACTCATCGATAAATATCAAAAAATAACGGCCGTTGCCGACGGAAGGCACTTCCATTGGTCCACATTCATCCGAATGTACTAGTCCAAGCACTTCCTCAGCCCTACGTGCACCGCTCTTTTGAAATGGTTGTTTGGTTTGTTTTCCTTTGACGCAAGGTATGCACTCAAGTTTAGATAATGAGTTAGGAAAACTTACCCTCGTAGCCATCTTATCTCTTAGTAATCTGAGGTTTCCTATACCAAGGTATCCCATCCTCCGATGCCACAGCATTAGCCCTGTAAACAGCACTTAATTTTATAAACGCCCCTCTCCTCTACACCTTTCACCACAGGCGTACCTTTAACCTCACATTCATCACTCTTATAGATGTTACAACCAGTTTTTGTAAACACCACCACGTGTCCCCTTTTCACAATACGAAACACGCTTAACAGATTTGACGATAAATCAGGTACAAATGTAACATCACTAATGGTCAAGCACTGACCACACTTGCACTTGCATTCCACTGAACCTACGTTTTTTCCAAGCACTTCATTGCCATTCGCACACGTAATGTTCAAAGGCTTTGAAGTTTTCTTTAAGCTTGTGTGATTTGAAGCACCAGAGTCAATGATCCAGTCGTTTGTCTCTTTTACAGATGTCCCAAAAGCATAAGCGGTTCTCGCATCTCTTTTGCTGTTTGGGTTATCCGGACAATCCTTTGCTTTGTGCGGCCCTACACAAATAAAGCACTTGCACTTCCCCTTCTCCGGGTTAATGCTCTTTGCTTTGGGCTTCTGTCTTCTCTTAGACAGGAGTGCAGAGCTTGGTTTACTATTGCTTGAACTCGCTTCGTAAATGTCTTCCATATGGAAGAGCTTTCCTATGACGTAATCTGTAGTGAGGATAACGTTGGTATTCTCAATCGCCAGTCGCATGGGCTGAAAATCTTGTCAGTCCTTGGAGAAGTAGCGCTGCCAACAGCTCATCATCTATCTCTTTGCCTAAGTCACGTAGCTCCTGAGCTACTGTCATGGAGGTAGTGACGTATTGCCTAACTGATGTAAACTGCTCCAACCTAAGGCTCACTAATCTTGTTAGCAACTTGCATCTGTTGTTAAGACCTTTCTTCGAAAGCTTTTTGTAGCGCTTCCCAGGCTTCTTTGGCATTTTTCGCTTGACGTACGTGCACCAGACAGTGTGGTTTTATCATGAGACAAATTTTTGCTCTCGCCTTCTGGTCGCGTTTGCAGCCTGTAACGTCTGTAGGGGGTGGTGTGTTGCTCACATATTCCCAAAGATCATCGTGAATTAAATGAAGTTCCATCATGAATTTCCATGTCGAGTAGTCGGCGCTACCGTCCAGCTTCTCTGTCGCGTAGCCCGAGCCCAATGAGGACCGCTCGATGATGGTTACAGTACCCGGTGTACAACCGGTACCACTCACTTCACTATTAGTTTGACTCATACTTATATCCAGCAATCCAATGTGCTGTCCATAACCTGATATAATATTATGTATAGCCTAGCTTTAGACTCACTAATTATGAACCCATGCGCAGTGAATTGGATAAAAATACACAATAAATATTAGTTTTACGTTTATTTGTGTATCATTGCTGAAAGAAATTTTCACGAGTGACAGACTTGACAATCTGTTCCTAAAACATCACAAATAAATAAACAACATTTGAAATTGACATTAGGTCTCATAGAAAACTTCATTGTCCATGCACTCTCTAATCTAACAATTCCGCATCTTAGGGCGTCCGCACCGGGCACCGTGAAGCGTTTTTGCGCGCGTTCGACGTCTGGCGTTCGTGTTTCTATGAACAGCGCATCGTGAACCGTTTCGTAAGGGACGCGTCTGTCAGATGCCGGGCGTCTGCCTGGCACGCCGCGTTCGAACGCCGCGCTTTATAGCTCAGCCACATACTCGTCGAGTGGCGTGGGAAGTAGCGAGGAAAGGAGGCAGAGACGTAGTGTGGCCGCATTACTCGTCATGCCACACGCATTGCTCCTCGTGATGCCCATCGATCCCTTGATTGTCGGTTTTTTGGGTGCGAGTCAAAGGACCGGCAATATGAGCTCGAATATCCAGCCACTTACTCGCGTGACTCTCGCGAGGACGATTTACAATAATTAATAATTTATACGTATTGCGATAAATAGATGTCATACACCAACTCTTTTAGCAGGGCGTATATTTCTATATAAGAAACTAGCTGTGCCCGCGGCTTCGCCCGCGTGATATTCAGACAATGTGAAGTCTCTCCCTCTCCCACTCCCTCTCTTTCTACCTGCATCCCACTCCCTCTCCTTCTCCCTCTCCCTATCCCTGCCCCTACTCCTATCCCTATCCTTAACGCCGTCTTAACCGCTATCCCTATCCTTATATAAACATAGAAACGACACCCATATTGATTTTTAGACATTTTAACCCTATCGCACCCCATCCCCATCCCCAAGGGATGATGGTATTTCACGTCCACCACATTGGATTTCAAAATTGTTTTAGTTTTCGTAATCAGCGACCCGATAAACCATACAAATGATACCCATATTGGTTTTTAGACCTTTTCACCTCATTTCCCTCTTTAAGGGGTTGAATTTGGGGTGGAATTTCAATAACAGTGATGTATGTTCCACAAAATTACAACCGTAATGCCTAAGTAATAAATTTTATTACTTTGAAATGAAGGAGTTTCAACTTCATCCCCCATTTCACCCCTTAGGGTGTAGAATTTTCAAAAACCCTGAGACACATAAAAATTAATTTTTAGTCGACAGTATAAATACAAATTTTGAAGATCCTAACTTCAAAACTGACGGACTTTCATAAAAAAAATTATCCCTTATTTCACCCCTTAGGGGATAAACTTTGAAAAATGCTACAACACGTTCTTTATTATTTTTTACCAAAAGCTCAAAAACAAATGTTTATAATTCTACCTTTAAAAATAAAAGACTTCTAGACCAAAATACGGAAAAAATATCAACCCTTTTTTTCACCCCCTTTTAGGGTGATTTTTGAGAAATGCTTAACACGTATGTCTTTATTTTTTACCAAAAACTTAAAGTTTAATTTATATGAATCTAACTCAAGAAACAAAGGACTTTCATACAAACTTTCATCCCTTATTTCACTCACCCCCTTAGGGGATATGTTGAAAAATTCTTAAACCCGTACTTTTTAATTTTTTACCATGAGCTCGGAACCAAATTTCTATAATTCTACCTTTAAAAATGAGAGACTTATAGACTAACATACGGAAAAAAAGTCATCCCCTTTTTCACCCCCTTGAAGGGTGATTTTAAAGAAATGCTTAAACACGTGTTTCTTTATTTTTTACCAGAAGCTTAAATTCAAATTTGTGTGAATCTAGCTCAAGAAACAAAGGACTTTCATACAAACTTTCATCCCTTATTTCACCCCCCTGGGAGAAGAATTTTCCAAAACCCTTTCTTAGTGGGTGGTTTTGACGTGCATAGAACCTGTGTACAAAATTTCAGATCTGTATCTATAGCGGTTAAGGCTCGGCGTAGATGAATCAGTCAGTCAGTCAGTCAGGACATGCTCTTTTATATATAGGGTGACTTTTAATTAGTTCTTGATAGAAAAAGGTATGAATGTACTCATAATACTGAACAACTTTTCCCAAGGAACATAGGTCGAAATACGAAAAACCAAATTTGACCTCCCATACAAAATGCGCTATCAGCTGATGCAGTTTCTATGGGAGGTCAAAACTTGATTTTCGTATTTCAACCTATGTTCCTTGGGGAAAGTTGTTCAGTATCATGAGTACATTCATACCTTTTTCTATCAAGAACTAATTAAAAGTCATCCTATATTTAGATTGAAGATTGATATAATTAACTTTACTAAAAACACATAGCGCGCATCCTGCCACAGTTTCGACGTCCATCGCGTAGCAATGACAAGTGACCTAGTGCGGAGTGACGCGATTAATCGCGCGAGTAGAGCAGTATGTGGCTAGAGAGAGCAACATCGCGGCAGCGCGAGGGGCAGTACGAGGAGCGGCGCGATGGGCATAGTGTGGCGGCCCTATCACGAGGCCCTATTATGCACAGTCAAGCGCATCTCAAGTACCGCCAAAGTAGATAATATAATATGTGTGTTTGGTCTGTCCGGTCTGTCCAGTCAGTTTGGTCTGTCTGTCTGCCAGTTTGTTTGCTCGTTTGTTAGTTAGTTTTGTTTGTTCGTTTTTATTTTTTATTTATTTAATTTATTAGGCTCACAAAACAAGTTAAAGTCATGAAAAGACAAAGTAACAAGATAATTCTTAAAAACTAGACAATAACTCTTAGTATGTGTGCACAGACAGTTAGAATTTAAGTTAAGGAGAGGGTTAGTTTAGTGTTAATAGTCTTAATCTATAAAAAATATATAAGCTAGAAATAATATCACTGTGAAAGCCCGAATAGCAGCGAGACCTTACAGAATACTTTAAGACCATGGTGTATTTTAGTACCTAATGTGAGAATTAAGTATGTGTACTATGCAAACATACACAGCGCTTCGGGCATTCACTGTAACAGTTACAAAAAGATTGAATATGATAGCTAGTACACTATATTGTTTACTGCAAAATATTCTTGACATCGTTTTTGAATTTTGATAACTTAGGGTTAAAAATATCTAAAGAGGAGTTAACAGCCACTGTATCATTGTAGAGGCGACACATTCTGTTTATTGGGTTATAATACGAGGTATTGTTCGCAAAAACCTTTAGTGAAAACAGTTTATGCGATGGCTTACGAGATCTGTAACTTGTGGAAAAGTCAAGCAACGAGAGCAGATAGGGCGAGTCAATCTGTGAGTGAACAATTTTATACAGATGCACCAGGTCACTACAATTACGGCGAGAATCCAGACGTGGTAGTTTGAATCTATTTAATCTTGCACTATAGGACCTGAGCTCACGTCCCAGGTACATTCTATGAGAAAGGATATTGAGAAATTTGGACTGTACTCTTTCAATTCTCTTACTGTGTACTTCATAGAAGGGAGACCAGATTACCGATCCATACTCCAGTATGCTCCTTACCAAAGAGGAGTAGAGACTAATAATACATCTAGGATTTATGAAACCCTTAGTGGAACGTGAGATAAAGCCAATCAGCTGAGTGCACTTGGTGAAAATATAGTCATAATGAGGCTTGAATGTAAGTTTTTCATCGAAGTATATACCCAAATCTTTGACGACGGTATTGCGCTCCAGGTTAATACCACTAAGGGAGTAGTCATAGATAATCTTGCTTCTCTTTGCAGTGAATGTTATGACGGAACACTTCTTAATATTGAGGAACATTTTATTTGTTTCACACCAATGAGCAACTTTTTCCAAATTAAGCTGTAAATTTATACAGTCTTGTTGAGTTTTGATTACCGAGTAGATCTTTAAATCATCCGCATACAACAAAGTAGGACATGTAAGCTGGTCAACAAGATCGTTAATAAAAACTACGAAAAGTAAAGGCCCCAGATGAGAACCTTGGGGAACTCCTGATGTGATAGAAACTGGTGTAGATAGGTGCCCTTTTATACTAACAAGCTGACTTCGATTATTTAAATAAGATTTTAACCATCGCAGTAGGTTGCCATGTATACCATAGCTCTCTAGCTTACTGCATAGGATAGAGTGGTTAACTTTATCGAATGCTTTAGAGAAGTCTGTATAAATAGAGTCAACTTGACCAGTATTAGCGAAAGCACTACAGATATAATTTTTATATTCTAGTAAGTTACTGACCGTGGATCTGTTTGCAATGAAGCCGTGTTGCCTGAGAGATAAGTAAGGTTTGAAGTGAGAGAAAAATGTATTATAGAGAACGGACTCAAAGAGTTTTGCAAAACACGACAGTATACTGATTGGCCGATAATTTTTGCATTCTGTCTTATCTCCAGATTTATGAACAGGTATGACGTGTGCAACTTTCCAGTAGGTGGGAAACGTTCCTGATTTTACAGATTTATTAAACAAAATATAAAGTGGTTCACTAAGTTCCATAACGCATGATTTAACAAATGAGGGAGGGATGCCGTCAGGGCCCGGACCCTTATCTTTATCAAGTTCCTTAATTTTGGCTATAACCGTCTCCTTTGAAAGGTCAACATCACCTAGACTATGGTTCAGTGTGGGTGAGATGCCCGAGACATCTGTACTAATCTGCTCAAATACAGAGCTGAAATAATCTGAGAAAAGTTCACAAATGTCACCCACATCTGAAGAGACATCATCACCATATTTCATGGTCGCAGGTATTGAACTGTATCCTTTCTTACTATGAACATATCGAAAAAACTGTTTGACATTATGACAGATTGAGTTTTCCACAGTGGTTTTATATTTTTGGTAACATTTCTCCATAAGAATCTTGCACTTGACTCGTAGCGAGTCGAAAGAGTCATAGTCACGAGGATTATTATACATTTTGTAGCGCTTATGTAATTTAAGTTTTTCTTTTAATCGTCTTATCAAACCCGGACTGAACCAGAAAGGAAAGGTGTTCTCTTTGTCGCATATTTTGGGAGTATGTTTGTCTATAATGTTGTTTAATATAGCGTAAAAGTTCTGCAATGCAATATTGATATCAGGATTCTGTAGGACTTCCTGCCAGTCTACGGCATCAAGCTCTTTACGAATATTATTGAAGTTACATTTACGAAAGTTTGGTCTTCTGATGGGATTAGATTTAATAAGTTTAGAGTATGGGGTAAGATCCGTCAAAGATAAAAGCAAAGGTGGGTGATGGTCGTCAGCACGACTTAGCGCGCAAGCCTCACTGACGCTCACAGAGGAGGAGGAAGAAAGGATCAAGTCCAGAATTCGATTATTTTTATTGGGAATATGGTTGAATTGCTTAAGATTGCACAATGAGACAGTTTCAAGTAAAAGCTTAGATTTCTCATCGTTTTTTGTAGGGACTGGCGTCATTTCTACAGATCCAGGAGAGTGGGTCCAACCTACACTAGGCGTGTTAAAGTCACCAATCAACAAAAATACAGAGCTGTTATTAGAAGTTAACATTTTGTTTTGAAAGTTCGAGTAAAATATCTCTAATCTTGTGAGATCTAAGTCTGGAGGCAAATAGCATATACAAATAAAAAGTTTACGGTCAGGGCTTAAATTGATGCTTACCCATACATCCTCAACTTCGCTTTCCCACTCGGTAATGCGATTGGCAGTCAATGATTTGTTTATGGCAATCGCCACTCCACCTCCATCTTTTTTACTTATACTCGTAGTTACACGGTCTCTACGGAATATTATATACCTACAGTCCAGAAATTCACCATCAAAAACGCCTTCATTTAAGTTAGTTTCTGTCAGACATAAGATGTCATGGTTGCTGTTGAGAATGTTAAGGTAAACATCATCTAATTTACTTCTGATACGATTAACGTTTTGATAAAATACAATCAGTGTTAATGAGTAAATTACTTAACATAAAAACCAAACAAGAATAGAATAAGGAGAGAAAAAGATAAAAAGGTTGTATTACAATTTCTTTAAGCAATCAATGTTTTTGATGTGGATTGCATTAGATTCGTCATTTTTACGAATGAAGACGCGACCGAACTTAACCCATAAATAGTCGTATTGTTTAGCAGCTTTAACCTTCTTTGCTTCATTGTAGAGATGTTTGCATTCAGGAGAGACATGTTCCGTGAGATATATTCTTGTATTTCCAGACAGACCGAGATGAGAAGTATTAAGTTGTTCTTCTTTGTCCTTCTTGCTTTTATTAAAGCGTCTTGCCATCGACAGTACAGTGTCCCGAAGCCGAGGGGATGACAATGTTACTAAGATATTACGTTTGTCTGTTTTTGTTTATTTGTTTGAAAGCAAAGTAAAAAAAACAAACGAACAAAGTAGAAAATTGCATTTTAAAACAACGACATAAATAAAATATTCATAAAATCTTTCCCTTTTCCATTTTTAATTATTTCTTTACTTTGACCTGCTCTTGACTGTACAATGGAATGGATACCATAAAGACGAATTTGTACTGACGCTGCCGAGTGATACGTTCGAACGCGACGTCCGTACGTCGCGTATTCCAGGAATGAGAATTTGTACTAGCAGCGCAGCGTGGCGTGGATAGCAAACGCCGCGGGATGTGCGCGCGTTTGACGTCGCGTTTGAATGCTTCACGGTGCGGACGCCCTTAGAGCGATAATTTTACTACCCCTATATAGAGCTATGAGCCAAAAGTCCTCTCCACCGTGTGTCTCCGTCGTGTAATATTTTGTATATTTTAGCCTATGTAAAATAAAATAAAATAAATTTTATTTTATCTTACCGACCGTCAATATTTCCCTATAATGGTCCAAAAAGTTAGATAAAGAAAAACAAAACTTTCAAATTATCGGTGACGTGGAACCCAGTGATAGATCGCATAAAATCGTGAGAAGTATCTTCGGACCCGTTCACGGACGTCGTGTTTGTTATGTGTCGTGACATTCCTACCTGTGCGAGACAAATGAGACGATAATTCTCGCAATAATTAGTAAATAGTATGTGGAGGTGTAATTCCACTTCCGACGCATGGTTGATTGAGCCTTAACAATAGATCAAAAGTTCCGATTGTAATGAGGTTCCACTAAAGTTCCGCCAAGGACCCAAAAGATCCGAAATTGGAACAAAAGATCCGCATCGGCACGCACGCAATGGTGGCGCATACAATGTGCAACATATAATGTGCAGCAGATAGTACGCACCTCGATAATGTGCAGCTGATATTTGGCGACGTGGAAATCCTTCCTTGGAAAATCTGTCAACCTCAATGTCAACCTGCCTGTCAAAATCGTGTCAGATTATACGTTATATAGTCTGTCAGATATTAGGACCGAGTTCCAAAACGGGTAATATGCTACCAATTTGTCGGCGTGGATGAAATGTACAAGTCTGTCAAGAAAGTCATGAAATAGAACTAAAATTATTTAACACAAAAAAATTTCATACAAAAGTGAGTGAATGTTGCCATATAAAATCAGTTTTGGCCAAGGAGGTTTTACTACGCGTGGGTTAAAACCTCCTTGGTTTTGGCATACAAAGTGGCGCCCCTATTATTTTCATGACTTTTTTGACAGACTAATTTCAACTCTGTAGTTCCAGGGACTAGATAAGTCAGAAAAATTAAGTAATTAGAAGGAGAATAAAAGAAATAATTCGTCACAAGGTAGTTAAGGCGTCGTTCTATGGATTTGACAGCTTATTTTGAATATTTCGTATGGATCATCGATGATGGGCTTGTGACATGTTGGCAGATGTCATCCTCTACCCTAAAATAAATTAGCAAGGTATCTATTTCTAGCGAAGCAAGGAGGTCCGAAATCTTTGGAATAAGTACTATACGTACAACAGTAGTTCTAGTACTAAGGTCTCTCTCTGAGCTAAGCCGCGGACAGACAGACGGACATGACGAAACTATAAGGGTCCCTTTTTGACTACGGAACCTAAAAAGTGTAGTGTTTAGGCTGATAGTCTAGTAGTTAGCCTGTAATAATTTAAAAAAAAAACTGTCGGCCAAAACAATAAATCTATTCTCCAACTTCGACACTGGCAAAATTGTCCATGTTGACAGAAGCCATATTACAAATATTTGATTTGATTTTGATTTGATAGTATATAATGTAACGGAACTAGCTTCGTCCGTACAATTTCACTCAAAACTTTAGTTGATCTTAAAATCATTTACAATACTAAAATATACTGAACTTTGAATTAATATTTTCGTAATTTATTTGATCTACGGAACTCTAAAACTTCTTCAAATATTAAAAAGGTTGAATATGTATTGGAAGTGAGCAAAACAAAGAGTTTTATAGTTGTTTGTAATGCTGAGTCGTGATTGGATGGAAGAGTTTGTGCAGGTTTGAATTTTATTTAAATATTTTGGAACAAGGAAGCGTCAGTTTTTCTATGCGAGCAGAATGGAGGAGTAATTTTTAGTGAAAAGTCAAAATTTCCAAATGTAAATTTGGAAAAGTGAAAGTTCAGGAGCAGCAGCAGAGAAAGAAGATTTCTACGAAAAACACAATAAGCTAAGTATTTTAGGGTGATTTGCCTCTCAGTTAGATAAAATAGGCTCAAATCTCGTTTTAGGATTCTAAAGATTTCATTCAAGTGTTTCCATTGAAAATGGCTTTTGCAAAGGAGTTTTATTTCAATGTTTTATTTTTTGTGTTACCTTTTAGCAGGACAAACAGAGCTCTGGAGGTCTGAACGGATTTTGTGAGAAATATTACGGTATTTTAAATATAACCATATATTCAAGAGATGGCAAGGCATCTTAAAATCTTAGTTTAATTTTTCTTTAAACTTTACAGGAGGTGCATGCAATGAGATTTACCTGAAATTTGTCTAGTAAGTGATTCAATCCTAAGAATATGGAGAGTATCAAAATCTACTCAAATTGCTGATTAGTTCACTTCACCTCAGTTCGTCTATGAGAACCTAGGATGAACAGGAACCGACTGGTAAAGTAGCCTTTGTTCATATTTGTACTTTCTTTTTCACCCGGACCGATAAGTATATGACAACTTTCCCAAGATTGGTATGAAAGTTTAGATTGTTTACATCATATATTATATACTTAAACTTGGTCAAACTTCTCTAAGTTTTTGTTTAATACAATCAATTTTCCAACATAGGAAAGATAAAACAACAATAATTTTTAAAGTTAAAATTTACGAAAACAAATATAAATTAACATTTCTGATGAGCTATTTTAAAGTAAAGTTTTATTGGTTCAAAATGTTTCTACAGAATGGAGATATCATACATTCAAATATTCAAATTGTTTATTCTTTTACTAAGACTACAAGCTTAAATAAATAGCTGATAATGTATGAAATTGTTTGAGAAAATACAATCTCAGTATATTAGTGATATACCATATGGAGTCATTATATACACAAAAACAGTTTTATGTATCATCTAGTACATAGTATCAAAGAAAATTATTGATTCAATATCAAAACAGATTGAACTAAAAGGACTATAGGTAATAATATCAGTCTCTTTCATTGTCAAAGAAAACTAAAGGAAAATGTAATAAGATAAATTACAGTTTTAGAGAAGTTTGATTGGTTCTTTTATGAATTATGTTTGTTATATTGTTTTTGCTTGCTTCCATACATTTAACTGAGTAAATAACTATAACATGGGTTTGGTATAATAAAATAATCTCTAGGGAATGATTTTATAAAATAATAAGTGATTAAATACTCAATATTCTACTTCAATTTAAAATCTACTTATTTGCTTTTATTCGACGGAGAAATAATTTAAAACATAGACTAGAAATATTCAGGTACATATTTATTTTTAGGGAATTATATTTATTTTTAGGATATTATATTTATTTTATTACGGTTCACACTTAGAATTTCTGGGTTGCTACTTAGTATGGGGTATTTTTCTAGACGATTACTCTAAAGGCCACTAAACAGTTTAAAACGGACTCAATATATTTTTAGGTTTTAGGTAGATCAGAACTTGCGCTAGGTTTTATTAAATTATAGTTCAATTTTATTTTTCTAGGAATAGTTAGACTAAGATAATATTTTAGTTCATACTTAATTCAGTTATACTTTTCAGGATCTTCATAAACTTTTAAACATTCTTACATTTTAATAGAATAGAATATAGTTAGGCAGGTAGCTTGTTACAATTTGGTTCCGTGAGCCATGATCTAGAACTAAGTTTAGCTTAGGTTAGGTAGGTTATTACAATAAGACTTTTTGGCGGGAACTCGACATGGGCGTTTGCCTGCTTAATTGAAATTTTGTTTTTTTGTGCATTTAGTGGATAATAAAGATAGTGTGTTATGCAGTAAATTTACTACGGAGTGTGCAGCTGATGAAGATTTCAAGTGATCTCGTGTTTAAGCCCCGTTTGTGTTGTCCCAAAAAGTCACGAACATTTTCCTTCGTAAAGTTCACTATCGCTTTACGAGGGGAGCAAAAAGAAAGATTAAACACATCAGACATGGCTGTATGGGCTTTGTACTCTTTGCCTTTCCGAAAGGAAGAATGAAACCAAAAAAAATTGATAGTATATAAGTCACTAGCGTTTTCAATGAAATGTGAAATATATTGAAAGGTATAAAATTAAATTATGATTCCCCCTTTTTTTTTTTTTCTTCTTTGATCATTTATTTATATGTTTTTATTTTTATCCAGATTATGCTAATTGACCGTCCATTTATCTGGTCATTGTAGTGCCGTGTATTCTCCAACTTCGACACTGGCAAAATTGTCCATGTTGACAGAAGCCATATTACAAATATTTGATTTGATTTGATGCCATTAAATAAATATACAATAGACTTTTGGAAAAGCGCGGGAAACGTAGCCTTTGGCTTACGGGTTTTTTCTTTTGCTTTTTGTTTAATTATTATTTTGTGGATAAGGATAGGTTTTTCTTGTATATATATTAGTGTCAAGTTTGTTTCTTATGTAATTCATATTATATCTTCTTTTTCTTTGATTGTGTAGTGTAAATATCTTAATATATAGTAGGGGTAAGTTTTTTCTTTATTGTACGAGATATGGAGCCTCCGGGTGACCCCGGAGGGACGGATCCGGGGGGTTCTGGCTTGAAAGAACCTGCCCCTTTGGTTGGATATACTGTCACTATCGCGGGTGACTCCAGTATGGACACGGACGGCTCAGTTAAGGAAACTTGTTCAGTAAGTCGAAAACGCCAGGCCGCGCGCGTCGTTTGTAGACAGTGTAACAAAAAGCGAAGTAGGACACGGAAAGGTAAGGATTTAACTTCCAATGACTGCCATTGTCTAGAAAATCTGTATCAATCAAATCCCCAATCGGACTGTACTGCTCATCCCACGCCGACTTCTGTTTCTAAAATGATTGAAAAGATACAATGTAATATTGAAGTTCCACCTAAGACGCCTGTGGGCTCTGAAATAACTCCACCTGTTCAACCATTGTCTCAACAGTCCCCTGCTAGAATTATTTATCAAGCTGCTGATGCAGCCCCCTACTTGGTACATGTACAAAAAAAACAGGAATCGCCTACTGACAATGTTATTTTACATCCAGTTTCTTTTGGCCGATTTCTAAAGAAAAACAATTTTAAAAACATCATTGATGGAAGCCTTAAACGAATTGGAAGAAATAGGGTTGCTTTGTCGTTCTCTCACTTCGATGATGCAAACAATTTCATTGACAATCCTTTACTGGATACCCATAATTACAAAGCTTTTGTACCTTCCTTCACTGTTACCCGGATGGGAATTGTTAGAGGCATACCAGTTGAGTGGTCTGAGGAGGAAATTAAGGAAAATGTTAGTGTTCCTATTAGATGCGGACCTATCCTCAAAGTAAGACGTTTAAAAAGAAAAATTATCTCTGAAAATGTACCAGAACTAAGAGCTACTGAGAGTGTTGCCCAGATTAGTAAGTTAATGTACAGAGTAGAGTGTTGTTTTGACGTTTGATGGACAACTTCTACCTAAACGCATATTTGTTTGTTACACTGCTTTACCAGTGGATTTGTACATTTTTCCCACCGTACAATGTTACAGATGTTGTCGATTTGGACATGTGAGGGCAAACTGCAGAGCCAAGTCTCCTCGTTGTTTTAAGTGTGGACAAGATCATGAGGGAAATTCTTGTGAGGTGAATGAAGATGATATCCATTGCTGTCTATGTAAAGGATCTCATATTGCTACTAGTAAAAAATGTCTAGAGTTTGAGAGACAAAGATCTATTAAAGAAACAATGGCCAAATGTAGTCTTTCTTACGCAGAGGCGTCCAAACAGCATGCACCTATCTCCAGAATTTCCTATGCAGAGGCTTTAATTTCATCGCCAAGTAGCTCAGCTTCAGTGTCTTCCCCGCTACATAGTGATTCACCTGGAAAGCATAAGTCTAGTATTTCTTATAAAAAAACCGTGGTCACAAAACCTCACATTCCCCGACCAGCTTCCTCAAAAGGATATGATGTGGATGCTCATAAAGCTCTCACTAAAGACTATAGTAATATCCCTTCCTCAAACGGTTGTGCCTTGATTTCTGAACCTTCCGAGGTTTCAACTTTAGAACTCATAATGGCTTTACTAAAAGCTTTATTAAACAAAGATTTAAAAAGTTCTACACCGTCCAACGCCGCCCCAAAAATAAATGTGTATGAAATATTAAAGTTTTTCAATAATGGAAGTTTCAAAAATTCTTCAGTGGAATTGTAGGAGTGCAGCTCCTAAAAAATCTGACTTAATATATTTAATAAATAAATATAATCCTTTTCTTTTTGCGTTACAAGAAACTTGGCTTAAACCAGAGTCTTCTTTTAAGATTCCTGGTTTTACAATAATTAGAGAGGACCGCCACGATGGCTATGGCGGTGTTGCCTTATTAATTAAACATCCTATTCCTTATTCTTATTTCCCCATTCTCACACACAGTAATGAATTTTCTATTATTGCTATTATTGTTAAAAATATTTGTTTTATTTCCTTATACATTCCTCATCCTTCAACTTTAATTATGTCAGAAATTGAAGCAATAATTTCTTCTCTTCCCAGGCCTTTTGTCATCCTAGGTGACTTTAATGCACAACATCCTGCTTGGGGAAGTTCGTCGTCGAATCCTACAGGTATTGCTGTTTTGGAACTCCTTGAATCGCACAACATCTGTATCATTAATAATGGTCTACCTACCAGGCGGACAGGTCCTTCTGAAGGAGTCAGTGCTCCTGATTTAACTATTTGTACGCCAGGCTTAGCTTCCTCTCTGTCATGGAGTGCTCTTAAATTAAGTCATGGTAGTGATCATTTCCCAATATTGATAGAGTTCCCAATTAACTTTGGCCCTTTTTCAAAGAGGCCTCCAAGGCTTAAGTATAACATAGATGTTAATTCTGATTGGGATTCTTTTTCTCGATGTTTGGATCTTAGAATTTCATCCCTTCCTCATATTTATCAGGGTGGGGAACCAGCATGTGCGGAGGCCCTGGCAAAAGCTTTTATTGAATGTGCTGATATGTTTTTTCCAATAAAACATAGATACGAAAATTTTATACCTTCACCTCCCTGGTGGGACAGTGAGTGTTCTGAGACTGTTGTAAGAAGAAGAGAGTTGGAGCTAGCTTACAATGAATGTGGATCCGATGAAAACTTTATTCGTCTTACTGAGATTATTGCCAGCACTAGTCAATTGTTTAAAAAAAAAAAATTTGAAAGTTGGAGGGCTTTCTGTCTCTCGTTATCACCTGATGTTTGCCCATCCGAAGTATGGCGTAACATAAGAAGATTCCGTTCTGCTTTTCGCGAATGTGCTTCACCATGCTTTTCTCCTACATTTGCCAACAAATTTTTAGATAAGCTAGCCCCACCTGATGTTTCGGAAAACCTTAACTTTTCTATCCCTTATCCAATAAGTAACTCAACTTCCAGTCTTGATGAACCATTTTCGCTTGTTGAACTTAAAGGTGTTTTAGATTATGTTAAGGATTCTGCACCTGGCTTAGATGGAATACCTTATTCATTTATTTCTCACCTTAGTAATAATTCTCTTTCCTACTTTCTAGAACTTATTAATAGCATTATTAATTCTGGTGTTGTTCCGCCTTCATGGAGAGTGCAGGAAGTACTGCCAATCTTGAAGCCCAATAAAGATCCATCAGATTTCTTGTCGTATAGACCTGTTGCATTGTCATCCGTTTTAATGAAAATTACAGAACATCTTGTAAAAAACAGGCTAGAGTGGTTCGTTGAATCTAAGGGACTGTTAAGTAAAAGCCAATTCGGATTTAGACGGGGTAGAAGTACCATGGATAGTATTGGTATATTTGTTACTGACATACGATTGGCTTTTTCATGTAATAACTCTGTAGTAGCTGCATTCTTAGATATAAGTGCGGCATATGATAGTGTTGTATTGAATATCCTTTACCAAAAACTACAGAGATTGAGTGTTCCATTTAAGCTCACAAATTTTATCATCAATTCCTTATCTCAAAGGCAAATTAAAGTAGTCTTGAATGACTTGAGTGAAGCGTCTAGGTTGATTTGGAGAGGGCTACCTCAGGGTTCGGTGTTGAGCCCACTACTATATAATATTTATACGTACGACTTGGAGGCATCATTGAGTGGCAGTGTAAGTGTTTTACAATACGCAGATGATTTACTTATATATTCTTCAGACCGCTCCGTTGAGAAAGCAAGCTCATCACTTACCACAGCTCTTGAACGCCTGAAGGTATGGCTTGATTTGAACGGTCTTGACTTGTCGCCTTCTAAAAGCTCGGTGGTTTTATTTAGTAGGATGAGGCTTCCTCCTCCAGTTTTAGTCTTGTATAATCATTGCGAAATACCAGTTTCTGGTCACACAAAATTTTTGGGAGTGGTCCTTGATGCCAAACTTACTGGTATTCCGCATTGCGAATACATCTCTGCAAAGTGTGAACGTCTACTTAATATGCTTAGATGTCTTACTGGGGTTTGGTGGGGCGCTCATCCATTTTCTATGAAATTAATATATAATGCCTTAATCCGTAGTGTCTTGGATTATGGCACTTTTCTTTTAGAGCCAGGTAGTGTAACTGCTTTTAAAAAATTGGATGCCATACAAGCAAAAGCTTTGAGGTTAGTTGTTGGTGCAATGAGGTCCAGTCCGATTAATGCTTTACAGGTAGAATGTTGCGATCCACCTTTGCATTTACGCCGCCAGTACCTATCTGATAAATTTCTATTCAATGTATTAAAATTTTCTAATCATCCTCTCCGCTCAAAACTTGCATTACTAATCGACTACATATCATCATCAAACTATTGGTCTCATAAAAATTCTCCTTGCCTTGTTAAAAGTTACCAAAAATTTCTTGCCATTCAAGCTCCGATCCATAACTCACTTTCTTTTCCTATATTCAGTACCTCATTTGAATCTTTAACTTTTGTGCCGGACGTCCACCTAAATGTTGGAATCAGTAAAGGTGATGATAATGCAAGGTTTATATTTAACTCTGTGAGAGACAGAGATTTCAGAGATTTCCATTGTGTTTATACTGATGCCTCTAAACATTCCTCTTCGGGTCACGTAGGTGTTGGAGTATACCACTCTCAATATAATATTGTTCAGAAAATTAAGTTCCCTCCAGAAACATCCACTTTTACTGGTGAATGTTTCGGAATTTTTAAGGCAGTAGAGTATGTTCTTCTAATGAAATTGCAGAGAACGATAATAATAACAGATTCTTTAAGTGCCTTGCAAGCATTACTAAGGTATCCTTTCGGAAAAAATAAAACATACCCTATTATTATAGATATTCGGGAATTACTTTTAAGGTGCATACTTCAAAACTTCACGGTAGCTTTGGCCTGGGTTCCTGGGCATAGTGGAATTCCGGGCAATGAAAGGGCCGATCAGGCTGCCAATGATGCTGTGACATGTGGAGACACTGTACCTTACAAGAATTTCTCTCATGATATTTCTTCTCTTCCAACCACTTTCCTTCGTGAAACCTGGAGTGAAGCGTGGGCCCTCAGTAGCCAAGAAAAAGGAAAATATTACAGGTCAATTCAGGAGGACATAACTTGTAGACCATGGTTTTTCAGATGGAGTTTTAGTAAGAAGGCCACAAGCATTTTGATCAGAATGAGGTTGGGCCATGTTTGCACTCCAGCTCACCTGGCTCGGCTTGGAATAGTCACTAGTGCTGCCTGTGATTGTGGTTTTGAGCATGGTGATATAAATCATATTTTCCTTTCCTGTCCTCTCCGTAATAACTATGTCCTGTATGAAAGCCTGCTTTCTTTTAAACTTCCCTTTCCAACGTCCGTTTCCATTCTGCTGTCATCTAATGATTATCGTGTCTATAGCTCTTTGTATATATTTATTGTAGATAACAACGTAAAAATATAATTTTTGTTGATATAGTACTTCAACTTCAATTTTAAATATATAGTATAATCCTACCTATCCTTTCCTTTCCCATTCTATTCGTTCCAAATTCACTTTTGTATATTCGTTTCCCTACCTTGTTTATGGCAAATACGCTAGTCGCGTGGGCCCAAAAAAAAAAAAAAAAAAAAAATATACAATACAATAATTTATTCTATCTTGTATTTTTCTTTTCGTTTTATAGTCGAATTCAGATAGTGCATCGATATGGATAAGTCAATACAAAAGGATTTTGTTGACTTTGTATGTTCAATGGAAAGTCTTGAGGCTTTGGAAAAGTTATCCAAAGAGATGGACGATGATATCGAAGAATCTCAAAATTTGATGGACGAACTCAAGGCTGTATTGTACCCAGCACCTGGTCAAACAAGACAAGCAGCAGGTAGTGGTAACCTGCACGAAGGTCTGTCCGAGTTTTTAGAAGCCCATGAGCCTAATTTATTATTACCTGATATGTGTGAGAGTGTCATAGAATTGGACTTGGAAAATGTTATTGCTAATATGAAAAGTTACATTGAGGAACTCAAGGAGAAGTACAGTCCCGCAGGTAAAAAAGCAGACACACCAAAAACTAACATAAACAATTTGGACTTGGATCAATATGCATTCAGTTTAGATCAGCTAGGAAAAAGATTGGCCAATATAAAGTTGATTCAAAAAGAAGAGGTGCAGAAGAGGAATCCTGAATTAGAAGTTAAACTAACTCTGTTGTGCGAGGACATAGACTATTTTGCTAAGGTATTTTAAAAATAAAAGCATAAACAGCATCACCCACATTATTAATGAAATGGTACCATAAATCCCTTTTTTCTTTTTCAGTCTGTTGAAGCTAATACTAGGCTTGCAGAATGCAACAAGAAATTGTCTGAAACACAGCAAGCAAGCACTTCTGTAGCTTATAATGAAATCATCAGTAAGTTAACATCAGGAGTAAATGAGGTAGTATATTTGTTGCATCAAAATAGCAACAAAGAGTAGCCACCTCTGCAACAATGACATTCATCAGGATGCAATATTCTTACAGAGTACCACCTGCAAATAAGTGCCTAGGCAATAGCAATATTTACATAGTTTTTTAGAGATTTTTTATAATGGACTTTGACAAGATAATGCCTGATTCTAAAAATAAATGCTAAATAGCACTAGACAATCTACAATGTTATGATATGAAATCCATCATTTAACTGAAAAAAGAGTTTCAAACATGAAGCATATCAGATACCCCTCAGAGTAGACAAAATTAGAAGGAACATCAATCCTTTATAAAGGACAAGAACGAGTAGTACGGACGTGAGGAACAACCCGACATAGGTACCTAAAACATGTCAAGGTGCTTACAAATTTCTTTATTAGAATGAAATTTGTTTCATGTTCTTATTGAAAGAGCCTAGAGGTAAAGTTTGTATTGGTATAATGTAAAGGTACAGGTTTATTCATAATGATTTTATGCACCTTGCATGTTGACTCAATATTGTAAAAGTTTAGAGGCTCTTTTATGGGTGACTTAATAATATAGACCTGTGAACTTTTTTTGCACCAATGCATACTAAGTATAATATTGACTTATTATTGCACAAATATGATTGCCTAACAATGCAAGCAGGTGCATATTTACAGGTATTTAGGTGTACATATTTTTAAGAATGTGTAAGAGCTCTCGCCCACAACCATATTTTTGTCAGCCGGTTTCTTGTATGATGATTATGAAAGTCTCGGTATTATCAAAAATGCTTCTAATGGTCATTATTTGTTAATATACAGGGTGTTAGGCTAGGATAACTATACAGGATGTAAGGGTAAGTATACAAGCTTGACAAGGTGCAAGGTTAGGATGACTTCTATATGTACAGGGTGTTAGGGTAAGTAAGTATACAGGATGTTAGGTTAGGATTACTATACAGGATGATAGGGTAAGTATACAGGGAATTAGGTTAAGTTAGGATAAATACACAGGGTTTTAGGGTAACTATACAGGGTGTTAAATTTGGATCACTATATGTACAGGGTCTTAGGGTATGTATACAGGATGTAAGGATAGGGTAACTATACAGGGTGTTAGGTTAGGATCACTATGTGTACAGCGTTTTGGGGTAAGTATACAGGGTGTTAGGATAGGATAACTACACAGGGTGTTGAGTTAGGATCACTATTATGTATAGTGATAACTACACAGGGAGTTGGGTTAGGATAAATATACAGGATGTTATGATATGATAATGATTCTAACCTAATACCCTGTATAGTTATCCTATCCTAACACCCTTTACAATACAATACAAATATACTTTATTGCACACCAAGAAATACAAGAAATAGTTACAGAAATATACAGAAAAAGAACAGAGTAGTACAAAAGGCGGCCTTATTGCTAAAGTAGCAATCTCTTCCAGGCAACCTTTATACTTACCCGAAGACCCTGCACATATAGTGATCATAATCTAACACTGTATCATCATCATCATATCAGCCGAAAGACGTCCACTGCTGGACATAGACCTCCCCTAAAGATCTCCTTAAAAAAAACCCTATTTATCCTAACCTAACATCTTGTATACTTACACTAACATCATTTATCCTAACATCTTGTATACTTACCCTAACATCCTGTATAGTTATCCTAGCCTAACACCCTGTATATTAACAAATAATGACCATTAGAAGCATTTTTAGGGTACCAATTCCAAAATTGTAAAAAAAGGGAACCCTTATGGTGCCGCTTTGTCTGTCTGTCTGTGTGTCACACCTGTATATCTCAGCAACCACTCTAGCTATCGACTTGAAATTTGGAATGGTTTTAGAATATGGTTGTCTAACTTGAATGCAAATAAAAGAATTAGAAAAAAAAACATGATTACTAATGTATTTCTTGGTGTGCAATAAAGTATATTTGTATTGTAAAGGGGGCCCAAATAGGATTTCAAATTATCGGTACTAGGTCGAGTGGGGTATCATATGAAAGGGCTTTACTTGTTCATTCAAAATATATTTTTGTATTTTTTTACAGCTCTTAGTTTTCTAGTTATGATGAAAAATGTCAAAAAGAATACCATTCCCCCCCTTATCTCCGAAGTTTGTGGAAGGAAAAATCTGAATTAATTACACTCGATAGAAGTTTATGTAAATATTACAGCAAAAATAAAACAATATTTTAAAGTTGCACAGTTTTTTAGAAATCTGCAAAAAACCTTTACAAACAAATTTAGTTTTGCGGTCCTAAAAATGGACTTTATTGCTTCCAAAAATACTAAAGGTATATCGGAATCCTCGGCGTGCGAGTCCAACTCAACTTATAAAAAAATATGTTCATAACCTTACTAACAAAAAATAAAATCATCGACTTCGCGTGTTGATATTATTTTGATCGATCACCCCCATGATAGAGACCGGATAATATGCATTTGCATATTTAAACCATTTTCAGCGCTAATAGCTAGCATATTTTTCCTAAGATCTAGTGATGATGCATATTATCTTTATAATTTACAGTATTTTTCGAGCGCAGCGCACTCTGCAGCCGCGCGTCTTTTGTTTTGGTACGATAATAAAATGAAAGAGCCAAATGATCGTCGCGTTCGCCTACTAAAAAAAAGTGTCTTCGTGGATTAGTGACTTTCCTGAAATATTTACTTACGACGGAACTGTTTTATACTGTCGAGTTTGCGAGAAAAATATTTCGTGCACTAAAAAGTTTCAAATAGACCAATATGTCAAAACAAGTGTTCACGTCGCAGGATTGCAGAAAAAAGATCCACGACAACAGCACCCGCGTATACTTCTAGCTCTAAACATACGTTTTGTAATGAGATGTGATGCCATTAAATAAATATATATACATACATACAAAACAACAAGTTTAGCATGGATTTATGTGCATTGCTTTCAAGTAATATTCCTCTCCATAAACTAAAAAATCCTACCCTCAATCAGTTTCTGCAAAAATATTGCTTAAAACAAAATATACCAGACGAGCCAACAAGTATTTACTAACAATAAACTTAAATCTAAAGGAATAATATTTACAAAACAAATAGAATTGATTATTTAATGTTGCATATTCTTTCAGTTTTCGTGCATATTTCTAGCTTTTTATGTTGCATATAATCCGGTCTCTATTAATCATCATACAAAAATCGGCCGACAAAAATACGGTCGTGGGCGGGGAGCCCTAAAGATAGCTGTCTGTTTGGGGCAAGAACTGTTGATCTTATGCACTATTTTAGCTTAGCATGTTGTTTTGAAACTGAACAACAAAGAGGTACCCCACCTATAACAAAATGCTATCAGCTGCTGGTTTTTTTTAAAATTTCGACCTATTTTCCTAAATGGTTAATTTTTACATCGTTTATATACCTACCTACTGCATGCGTTTTTATATTGTTTGGTGAATTGGAACATTCCGAACCCAAGGAATCCGATCATTTGGAAGCATTTGGGTGGCGCTGCATTATGACCCCTGATCCACCCCTGCTTTAAAGACCTGCGGTGTGGTTAGGTTAGCTTACCAAGTGATCAAATTTGCTTTAGAAATATGTTGAATTGCTTATTATTTTTACCTGTTCAAGAAACTAGTTGTGGTAGTTTATTGTGATTTGTTTTTAAGTAGCTGTAGGTTTGTAGATTGTAATTTCTTTAAGTTTATAGTTATGGCTACCAGAATAAAATTGTAAAAATTATAAAAAAAAAAATGCAAATAAAAGTGTTTATTGAAACATCAAGCTTATCATTTCAGTTTCTATCTTAACAGCAATCTTAAGAATGTCTTATGTTAATGGTTCTTTCAAAAAACTATAGTAGGTACCTACAAAACCAGCGTACACCAGCCATCTGCAGGATGACAGACATGGGGGAGAGAAGCAGTAATGTATGGTAGAATGACGTCAGCCAGCTGCACATTTTTCTCCCCGTTACACAGCCCCCATGCATATTACCTCGCCTCCACCAAGGTCGCTTATGAAGTTGTCAATACTGTCTATAGTCTGGTGTCTTTAGTAACCAGGTATTAAGGCAAACCACTGCCCTACAATTGCCTTACAGTCATTGTAAAAAATGTGAGGATCTGTCTTTTCTTTTGTATCTCACATAGGTACTATAGTCACATGAGTAATTTAGAAACAGACAAAAGTAGAAAGTCTTAAGGTCTACTGGAGACTACTAATTCTTGTCATGGAGTCGCATTCTCTTTCCGTCACATTGCAATTCGTCATCATCTAAATCCATTTTATTATTTTGCTTTGAAGACCTTTTTTCTTCAGCTTCCAAGACTCTCAGTTTGATTGAACCACAAACAGTTGCACCATGTAGTGTACTTATAGCTTGCTCAGCAGCATTTGCTGTAGCATATTCAGTGAATAGAAAAGTTTGATTGCGTACATAGTCTATATCAATGAGATCTCCAAATCTACAGAAAAGATCTTTAAGAATGTGTGGCGGGGGAGGCTGGGGCTTGCAGACTACGAAGCATCTTTTGGCTATTTTTGAATCTGGTGGTGCCAAAGGCTTCAATGGAGGCAATGTTACACTGCACATGTAAGACAGTTTTGTGTCATCTGGTCTTGAATCTAGCCTACTACTTGTGGCAGCTTTTATCAGTGTAGATGCCTGAGCTATGGCATCAGCTAGCTGTAACAAGTCTGGAGTACCATTGTCAACAGCACTCTTGAAACTGCTAACAATCGAAGTCAAGTCATCAGCAGCTTTGCTCAGAGGATTGTCAGGTTTCACAGTCACAAGTTCCCCAGAAGGAAACTCATAGTTGTTCAGTCTATCAACAGCATGTGCTGCAGATCTTTCGTCTTCGTATGTCACCATTGCTCTACTCAATCCATTATAATGGTCTTCGTTGTATTGAAAGTGTTGCATACCTGGTACTATATTAAACAGGCTTTCAACGTATCTCTGTGGTAGTGCAGGAGAGCAAGTCACAATAACACTTCTGTAGTTGTTCAGGGGAGCCCTATTCAGTAAAGATATATTATCCCTTTGTGGCGGCATGGGCATATTGTTACCAACATTAAAGCCTCTTTGGGGCATCATGTGGTTTTGAGGCATCATGTTGTTACTACCATTAAAGAAGTCATTGTAACTTTGTCTGGGAGGATATAATGAGTTAAAATTGTCATTCAACATATCTCTATCATCTCGCCCTCGTTTGAGGTCAGTTTTAGGAGCTGCAAAAACTGGTTTATACTTTTGGTCACACTCTTCAAAGGCCTTTGCGGCTTCATAAAATGATTTAAACCGAACATATGCTAAACCCTTATTTTCACCATTTCTGTCTTTTTGGATGTGAACTGATTCAACAGTACCAAATTTGGAGAATACCTGACTGACCTCTTCACTCGTGGCTTGCTTAGAGATTTTAATAAATAGGCGGTCATGCGTTATTCCCGCACTGTCATCGTTTTTTTCAGTTTTTTTAGAAGCTATCATAACTTTGATGGGTTTGTTTGACTTGTCAATAGTCTGAAAGTGCAGATTCTCAATAGCAGCAGCTGCTGATGATGTTTTAGCATACTTGACGTACGCTACGCCGCGGTTAGCGCCAGTGCTACGGTCTTTCGGCATATACAAGTTTTGAATCTCACCATACTTTTCGAAGGCATTGGTCAAGTCTTCCTCGCTTATGTCTTTGCTGCAAACTATAAAGACCCGAGAGTAAGGCGGTATATCGTCAGCATCGTTTTGATGGTTTTGATTCCAGTTATTACTCATGATTTGCAATGAAAATTGAGCGAGTGGTCGTTATAGTTAGTGCGCCGAAGTTAGGCAATAGTCGATTAGGTCTCACCTAAATGTCGTCGTGGTCAGTGTTAAGTCTTTCACGTGATTACAACGGGGAAAACTCCAAAGGCAAAAGACGAGCAAACAAGAAAAGCAGAATGTGATCAATCAATCAGCAGCCATCTTGAAAAGTTTGACACATATTTGACAGTGACAATCAATGTTGCCAATTTTGCCTGGTTTGATTGCCCGCCTGCTTTCTTCCAGAGCCGCGCTCGGCTATACACGCCGCGATTTTTGGGTCGGGTTTAGACATTGACGTAAGAAAATTCAGTTTCCAAAATGTTTGGGTTTAGAAGCCAGCCACCTCATTTTCTTTTTTAATTTTAGATTTTTGGCTTGGCTACCGAGACTTTTCATCATGTTCATACAGCCTTGTTTCATTGCATTTGTCAAATGTTTGTTCACAGTTTACCCAAATATTTTCATCGATATTGCTTTCTCTTTCTTTCACATCATTGCATCTCTCTTTGGAAGAATTATATGTTATGGCAATACCAAGAAAATTGTGTTCTACCCAAGTGTTTTACCCATAAATTGGTAACAGCGGCGCTACCGCCGAACTCAATTGTTATCGAATCTCTCTTTTCTTCTTGTATAGAAAAAAAGAGAGAATCGATAACGATTGAGTTCGGCGGTAGGGCCTCAGAACCGAATTGATCAACCCCGATTCCAAGCTGCCGACTTTAATGGATGGAGTTATTTTTATAAAGCCGGAGGAGCGGAGGGAGAGCAGCCCCCGCCCACCGTAACCACAGATTAGGTTTATTCCTACGACCTCAGCAAGCTTAACAGCTTTAATAGGTGGGTGTTTGAAAAAAAAATGCTCATTAACGTTTTGGAACTCACTCTTGTGCTCTTGTCAACTAAAATTAGACATTGGCATGGCAGAATGGCTGTACGTTGAAACGGCCGATTGCCATCTTATTAAAAGTTGAAATGAAATTCGCCTAAAAAATTGTAAAATCTGTTCTATTTTCCCAAAAATGAATGACAATGTTATACTTGTGGTAGACTATGAAAAGATTTGCCGACTGTGCTTACACTCAACAGGAGCTATGTCTGATTTATTTGAAGACAATGGAGAAAATACGCTTAAAGTACTGGTTCATCGTGCAACAGGTTTAGAAGTAAGATTTCATTTCAAGACTTTTCAAAACGGATTTTTCACCCAAATCCTACTTCTTTGCTGCCCAAAGCTTCCTTTACGACCAGATTCCGGCACTCAAAACCATTTTCGGACTAGTTATCTATTTAGTCCACCAGGGGTTTAAAAGGGTCTTTTCTGTACTACTCATACTAAGTGACCAACACTATTGTATGGGAAGTTCAAAATTTTTTACTTTAATCGACCTATGTTTCTTTGGGAAAGTCTTTCAGTTATTAATACTGAACCCGTCCCTGAGCTATGGCACACAATTAAATTTACACCCTGTATGAACAAATGTCGAAATATAAAATTTTCAGATTAAACAGTATGATGGGTTTCCTACCAAGATCTGTCACAGATGCCGCTACATAGTGGAGCTGAACTGTGAACTCAGAGATATGGTGCTTAAAACAAACAAACTACTAATGAATGCCGGCAGTCACATTAAAGTAGACAGTATCAATGAAAACATACCAGGTTTGAAAGTATTTTCTTTCATTTCTTTTTCATCTTAATTTAAAAGAAAATTTAAATCTTGATTTAAAATTTGTTTGGAAAGCAGTTGTTGGGTGGGAAACGACAGTTGTTTAATGCTGAGACAATATCTACAAAGAAATTGAAAAACAAAATCTCAATAGTTTTTCTGTTCATTAAAATGTCTTTGGCTTTCTTTATTTAATTTGCAATTTGAGTAAGTTAGGCTGAAATTCACTAGCCATTGCCTGTAACCTTTTTCATTTTTCCTGTATGAAAGTGAAGTTTTCCCGCAGTAAACTAACTTACTTAAGTCACTCAACATCAGTTGATATTAAAAATTATTACAATATTATTATAATTTCATATTAAAACTAAATATTTAAAAATTCATTAATGCTGTACAGACACTTATCACATAAATATTTATACAAAGCACATTTAAAATTGTTGGCAGGTAGGTTTTTAATACTATCGGGTACTTTGTTATACAGCTTTACAGACATGTTGTAGCAATTGTTTGCAAAACATGTTGTAGAGCAGGATCTAGCCATTAGACGAGTGGGATGTCTTGCATTGAAGGCACAGGCATCTCGCCTACTAGTGTATAAGTCAAAATTATTCTTAACAAATAAACATATTTCAAAAATGTACATGGCAGGCAAAGTTAAAAGATTTAAATTCTTGAATAAAGGTCTACAGGAGTCCAACGGCCTGGCACCACATAGAGCTCTCAAGCATTTTTTTTGTACAAGAAAGGCGCGGTTGAAATCGACGGAATTTCCCCATAAGACCAGACCATACCTCAACGTAGAACATACATGGCCATGGTAAGCCACAAGAGCGATCTTTTGGTCACATAATTTTGTGAGGCGGTATAGGGCGTAGGTGAATCTGTTGATTAGATTATAGATTCAGTAGTTCCAGAATTAAACATTTTTCTGTGAGATTGGGATGTTTTCCCACAGTAAAATGTTGGTCCATTCATTCTAAATATATAGAAGAATTTTTTAAATCAGAGCAATGTTTTCTGCAATAAATGAATTAAATGAAGATGAACTTTTTGCAGAACCAAAAGTACAGCCCCAGATAAAAATAAATTAAAGAAAAGTTCAAACAAAATAATTAATAATTAAAAAATTGTAGAAGTGTAGATTCACGACATAGTGAGCTCACACCTGCGCGAGCTCCAGGCAGGCAATTGGCGAACCACCGCACAAGACCGGGACCAGTGGTGTATTCTCGTTTTGGAGACCAAGACTCACTTTGGGTCGTTGCGCCAGAGGAGTAAGTAAGAAGTGTAGATTACTGCAATAAATGAATTAAATGAAGATAAACTTTTTGCAGTACCACAAGTACAGCCCCAGATAAAAATGAATAAATTAAAGAAAGAAAAGCCAGACCTAAGACTTATAATGCAAGATGATGGAGTGATGGCGCTTGTCAAGCCCGATCCTGGAACCCCGGTTGATGAGAAACCTAATATTGTATTGTGGGATAAAGATGCATTGGGAATGGAAATCAAAGCAAAGAGTCAAATTGAAACAGTTCCTTGTGAGTATTTGATATTATTACCACAGTACTTACCATCTAAAACTAAATTGAAATCTTTCCAACCAAGTTTACGAAATTTTAGTAATTTTGTTCCACTCTGCTAATTCGCTTCTTCTTCTATCGTGTCGATGGCAACACTCATACTTTCCCAGACCCGTATTCGGCAACGCAGATGGCATTTGGTCTGGCCTTGTACAAATCCTTTAACGAGCATATTGTGGGGCATGATGTGCATGCTGTGAGGTGGGACATAGTTTGTGGCATCACACCGCAGTCGCAGATGTTTTTACTAGTTTCTATATAGCTCCACTGGCTCAGGTTGTCTTTTAATTTGCTAAACCCAATGATCGCAAACCTTTATTTATCATGGTGGTAAACACGCCTTTGCTGTCTTATTAGAGTCTAAACAGATATTTGTATTTATTAAGCGGATCACTTTTCATATTATTCATAATATTTTTATTATTTAGTTTTTCTATGTAACTAGCATCTGTTGGTTGTTCTCAAATAAGTGTGCACTTTGTGAGCAAATAATGTGTTTCTTTCTGCTGTATTTCTATCTGTGAAGACCTGTAATTGGCTCTGTTTTTACATATTTAAGCTATCTATCTTGTTTTGAAGCTGTTGGTTTTCCGACTATTAAACAAATAAATTCATATAAGTAATAGATGGATAAATTATATTAAAGGAAATAATGTTTTTAGCAAAATTAAGAAGAGCTCTTCCCAAGAACTTAACATGCCAATTATGTTTAAGCACATTTATTACTGAAGAAGATGTTAATGATCATGTCAAAATACATTATGTAGATTCAAGATTGACACCTTATTTGGACCTACAGGTAAATTTTTATTGAATTTGAACACCTGGAATTTTAATAAGTGCAAGAATTTTTAACATGATATATTTTTCTTTTGGCAATTTAACAGAGAATGTCTATAGAAGTAACTATAACAGTACTGTTTATTTCAGAAACCATATAAATGTGAAATGTGCAATAGATCTGTTAGCAAGATACAATTAATAAAACATCATAGAAGCCATTTGAATATTAACCCTTATATTTGCAAGCATGCCGGGTGTGACTATATTGGAAAAAACCAGGTTGGTAAAATTAACTTTATTTTTTATTTAGTACGGTCAACCGCTTGTCGGTAGCAACTTTTTCAACTCTATTACCACGCCATAAGGTCCAAAAGTGTTTCTACCGATGTGCGGCCGTGTGTACTTACGTGCTAAGCCTAGGACCTCTGCTCTAAGACTATGGGTGGTTTTTTGGTAACAGCCACACGCGTGTGGCATCTACTGCAAAAGTCACTCAAAACAAACCTCCTTTTAATATGAATTTGTTAAAATACAATTTTGAAAGAAGTAAAGACGTAAGATTATGACTCGCTATTGTTTTTACATTAATACCTCTAAGTACAACAATAAATCTGAGTCTCTAACTAAACATGTAAGAAAACAGGGATATTCGAATCTTTCCAAACACGAGAACATAAGAGTCCGTACCAAATCGAATGAAATTTACCCTGACAGCAGGATAGATTTATATGACGTTCATGTGTGGCTGAGACAGATTGCTGTCAAAGGTAGTTATTACCCGCTTTGAAACTTAGCCTAGATCAATATTTTGCCTCCGGAAACTCTTGTATTGCAAAAGACATATCAGAGGCCTTGGGCGGTTCAACAACTCTGACGGCCGGGCTTGTGAGGTTGGTCATCCACCTTTCAACCTGTGTTGTCACCTTATCCGACACCACAAACCTACATATCGGCTCCAACAACACACTACTAAGACCAGCACAGATCGAATGGCAAAATGCTCGAGCAAGCAGTTTTTGTGTCTATCAGGCATTCTTGCATTTTATTAAAATTGAAATGAAGTTCATTTTGCAATGGTATCCGAAACTTCTCTGCTCTGCTCTTGGTGTGCGCGGACCCCTACTCCAACTGCCGTACACTTACTGAGCTCCTGACAGTATCAACTTAATTCAACTAACATTGATTGCGACTCGGATTGCGGCGCACGCGCAGGAGACTACAGAAATACTTCAATCTCTTTCGCACATACACTTTACAACCCACAAGATATGATGATGTTATTATATGTGCAGGATTCCCTCCGTCACCACGTAAAGAAGCACTTGGCGCGTTCACAAGTGTGCGAGGTATGCGGCGCCGCGTACAGACGCCGCTTTGAACTGCGACAACACATGACGCGCGCGCACCTCGCTAGAGCAACCTACTGCCGCGAGTGTCGCAAGCGGTTCAGTAATGCTATCACCCTGAGTGTGCACATGTCTACACACCATCGACCCAGGAAGTAAGTGATACAGACTGAGCTATGTGGGGCGCGTACAGACGCCGCTTTAAACTGCGACAACACATGATGCGTGCGCACCTCGCTACAGCAACCTACTGCCGCGTGTGTCGCAAGCGGTTCAGTAATGCTATCACCCTGAGTGTGCACATGTCTACACACCATCGAGCCAGAAGTAAGTGATACAGACTGAGCTATGTGGGGCACGTACAGACGCCGCTTTGAACTGCGACAACACGTGACGCGCGCGCACCTCGCTACAGCAACCCAGTGTCGCAAGCGGTTCAGTAATGCTATCACCCTGAGTGTGCACATGTCTACACACCATCGACCCAGGAAGTAAGTGATACAGACTGAGCTATGTGGGGCGCGTACAGACGCCGCTTTGAACTGCGACAACACATGACACGCGCGCACCTCGCTACAGCAACCCAGTGTCGCAAGTGGTTCAGTAATGCTATCACCCTCAGTGTGCACATGTCTACACACCATCGACCCAGGAAGTAAGTGATACAGACTGAGCTATGTGGGGCGCGTACAGACGCCGCTTTGAACTGCGACAACACATGACGCGCGCGCACCTCGCTACAGCAACCCAGTGTCGCAAGTGGTTCAGTACGAGTAATGCTATCACCCTGAGTGTGCATATGTCTACACACCATCGACCCAGGAAGTAAGTGATACAGACTGAGCTATGTGGGGCGCGTACAGACGGCGCTTTGAACTGCGACAACACATGACGCGCGCGCACCTCGCTACAGCAACCCAGTGTCGCAAGTGGTTCAGTACGAGTAATGCTATCACCCTGAGTGTGCATATGTCTACACACCATCGACCCAGGAAGTAAGTGATACAGACTGAGCTATGTGGGGCGCGTACAGACGGCGCTTTGAACTGCGACAACACATGACGCGCGCGCACCTCGCTACAGCAACCCAGTGTCGCAAGTGGTTCAGTACGAGTAATGCTATCACCCTGAGTGTGCATATGTCTACACACCATCGACCCAGGAAGTAAGTGATACAGACTGAGCTATGTGGGGCGCGTACAGACGGCGCTTTGAACTGCGACAACACATGACGCGCGCGCACCTCGCTACAGCAACCCAGTGTCGCAAGTGGTTCAGTAATGCTATCACCCTGAGTGTGCACATGTCTATCTACACACCATCGACCCTGGAAGTAAGGAATCCTTCTCTCTCGGTCCTATTTTAGGGAATAAAAACGAAGAGGCCAGTTGCAAATAAAGCTTGGTAAAAGAAAACACACTCCGTGTGGTGCCGGCAAAGAATAGAACCAACCCGTCTCTACCCGTGGGTGTCGTAAGAGGTGACTAAGGGATTATGAACCGGAGGATGGGCAGCAGCATCTTTATGTATATCGTACCATGTTAATACTGCGGTCACCAACAACCGTGGTCCATGGTGCCGTATGGGTTGGTACTATTCTTTGCCGGCACCACACGAATCGTAAACGTTTGTCCTATTAGCCATGGTTGTACCACTGCTGGGCAAAGACCTCCCTCCATTCCTTCCACTGGTCTCTACACTGAGCCTCTTAGAAGTACAGCAGACGGCAGACTTTTTGTTCTGACAATCCGCCAGTGTGGCCAGTATTGCATTTTATTTCGATATTATTATTGTAGTAATTGATATGAGAAAACGATTCGCTTTCAAGATCTTTAGTTTGGAAGGAAAACAGCTCGATTTATTGTTCAGTTCAAAGAGTGATTTAGTCGAAAAGGTTGTTCAGATTGATTATTTGTTTTAAAACGTAGAGCAATTTTAAAAATGATGTTTGAATTTTATTCTAATAAAAACTATAATTTTCGCAATACCGGCCACATCTGCGGACAAAATCTGTGACTGCCCGGCTCTCGTCTGCTGAGCCCGGTATAGCCAGTCTACAGAAACGTGTATGTCTTTGATATTTTTATTTTATTTGTTTCCCAGACACACGTGCGAGTGGCCGGGTTGTACGAAGGCGTACCACACGCAATCGAGTCTATCGGTTCACGCGCGGTCGCACAAAGACGAGCGAGAGTTCCGCTGCCATCTTTGTTCTGTCGCCGCCTACACATCACAGTCAAAGTTGAACAGGTGAGTGGTCTCATCGTTATCGAGCTAGTACACAATTTTTCATCCCCGAAAACCCACGTATAGTTTTCATCGTAATCGTTCGAGCTGTTTTAAAAAAAACTGATTTCTACAAATATATTAATACCTATACGAATATTGCTCGTTCGCGTTAGAGCAGGACGTAGCGATATGTGTCTCTGTCGCTCCAAAATTTTGCGCATCGCCCCGTCCTGACTCACGAACTGTAGATAACAAGTAATTATTTGACATAACAGGCACATTCGAATGCACGATCGCGCGCGCATGTCCAAGTGCGACAAATGTTCGGCCACGTTCGACGACTACGGCGCCTTCTACGAACATCGCATCGCGGAGCATGGACAGTGGCAGCCGTACAAGTGCGTCGGGTGTGATAAGAGGTATTACACTTACAGAAGCACTATAATAGCAATTATTGTAAGTTCTGCCACGTTTGACGATTACGGCGCTTTCTACCAACGTCGCATAACGGAGCATAGACAATGGCAGCCGTATAAGTGCGTCGGTTGTTATAAGAGGTATATACAAGGTGGAACAGAAAGGGTATATCAACCCTGAAGGAAGTGATTCTGCCCAAGAAACTGAACAACTTTCCCTAAGGAACATAGGTCGAAATACGAAAAAAAAATTTGACCTCCAATACAAAATGCGCGATCAGCTGATTCAGTTTCTATGGGAGGTAAATTTTTTTTTTCGTATTTCGACCTATGTTCCTTAGGGAAAGTTGTTCAGTTTCATGGGCAGAATCACATCTTTCAGGGTTGATATAGCCTTTTTGTTACATCTTGTACAGTATCATCATAACAGGCGAAAGACGTCCACTGCTGGACTTACGCTTCGCGTAAAGATCTCCACGGCGACCGGCCCTGCGCTGCTCGCATCCAGCGGCTTCCCGCGACCTTCACTAGATCGTCGGCCCTCCCCGCACACTAAATACATCATCATCATAACATCCCATGAAACGTCCACTACAGGACAGGAAGCTCTCTCCAGAATTCTAGCTTTTGCTGGAAAAATGTGGAGGGGAAGAAGTACCAGTCACCTCGCTTGTTAGCGTTACGGCTGGCACCATTGACCGCGGTTGTAGGTGACCGCAGTAAGTAAGATGTAAGATACAAAGGAGGATGCTGCTGCCCATCCTCCAGTTTATAACCCTTAGTCGCCTCTTACGACACCCACGGGTATGTATGGGTTGGTACTATTCTTTGCCGGCACCACACTAACGACAACACACATCGAGCGCGAATTTGAAATTGCAAGCGCGCGTAGCCTCGCATATTTAGTATACAACTGACCCGCAGGAGCACCACGCGAATCCCGCGGACGGGTGTGCGGGGAGATTGCAAGGGGGGTGTAGTGTCCGTTCTGTATGATAGTATGTATGTATGTATGTATATATTCTTTATTGCATCACAAATAAAAGGAGACAAATTACAAACGAGAATAGAACCCATGCAAAGGCGGACTTATCCCTAAATGGAATTTCTTCCAGCCAACCTTAATAGTACTATTACCACTTACTTTATTCTGTGTCGTCGGCCCACCTCGTGGGGAGGCTGTCCACACAACGTCTTCCAGTACGTGGTCGATACTCTAGAACCTTTACGCCGCACCATTGATCATCGATTCTTTTTTTTTTCTTTTTACTATGTATGGGCTTACTCTTGACCTCGATCTAGCCCTGAGGACAGAGATGAGGTCGACGATGGAACGAGCTTGCCCAGAAGAAGCCTATTCACTCGCGACTTAAATAGATTCGGGTTATAAGAGCTCGGGAACACAGACGCAGGCAGAGAATTCCACTCCTTAGCTGTGCGCATTATAAAGGATGTTTCAAAGCGCTTTGTGCGAATGTGTGGAATATCAACCAGATATGGGTGATATCCTGCGGTGCGTCTGGATTCCCGATGGTAGAAGGGGGATGGCGGAATAAGCTCATGGAGCTCTTGGGCACACTCTCCGAAGTACAATCTGTAAAAGACCGACAGACATGCAATCTTCTAGCAATGTGCCCTGCCCACTGCCACTATAGTTTAGCGATTCCCAGGGCTATGTCAGTTACTTTCTGATTCGATCCCGCAGAGAAATTCCGAGCATAGCGCTTCCCGTAGCCCTTTGGCACAGAATAAAGTGATAGTATATCATACAGAACGTACACTCTCCACCCCTCTTGCAATAAATCCCGCATCCCCGCGCGCTCACGCCCGCGAGATTCTCGTGGTCCTTCTGAGGGTCTTTCGTACTGAATATGCGGGCCTACGCGACCTTACAATTTCAAAGCGCTCGATGTATACCGGGGTGTGCCTTTGGGTAGCTTCCTGAATATGTAGTATGATTATCATCATAACATCCCATGAAACGTTCACTGCAGAGGACAGGGAGCTCCCTCCAGATCTCCAGCAAAAACGCGTGGTACTTAGGAGGGGATTTACCGTTGTAAGCGTTGCGGCCAGCGACCGCTGTTGTTGGTGACCGCAGTTAAGATGGTACGATACACAGAAAGATGCAGCTCTCCGCCCATTCTCGGGTTCATAATCGCTTAGTCTCTTATGACACCCACGGGTAGAGATGAGTTGGTACTATTCTTTATTATCATCATCATTATTATCATCAGTACCTGGGCGACCGAGCTATGCTCTGTATGATGAAAATATCATCGGGTGACCAAGCTATGCTACTCAACAACAGATGGCGCTGTAAGTTTCTTGAACGCACTAAGAAATATTAAAAAAGACGGTAAAAACGAATTTTCCCAGACATGAGACCTAGCTAGATCAATTTTTTGCCCCCAAAAATCCCTGTATACAAAATTTCATCGAAATCGTTAGAGCCGTTTACGAAAAACCGATTACAATATTTCTCGTTCATTAGGATAACATACACGTGGACACGGAGTTCCCCTCAAAATTCGTCCTCCGTCCACTCGCTTGCATGTTTATGTGAACAAGCACTTAGGCTTTTCACCAAATTCCTAGACTTGATTATGATGAAACGGTTTTTTTAATTCCTAGTTTCTAAATAAATTTTTATTTAGGGGCGCAACTTAACTTCATCATAACATCCCATGAAACGTCCACTACAGGACAGGGAGCTCCCTCAAGAATTCTAGCTTTTGCTGGAAAAATGTAGAGGGGAAGTACCATAGTCACCTCGCTTGTTAGCGTTACGGCTGGCACTTGGACCGCGGTTGTAGGTGACCGCAGTAAGCAAGACGTCAGATACATAGAAGGATGCTGCTGCCCATCCTCTAGTCCACAACCGTTAGTCGCCTCTTACAACACCGACGGGTATGTAAGGGCCTTACTTAAACTTACAACTTATAAATACCCAAATAATTTCAGGTACAGAACGGAAGAGAAACTAGATAAACACGTGCAAGTATGCGAGAAAGTAACGAGCTCAGATAACAAGATAGATTGCGATGACAAGACTGAACAACTTTTAGTAACCTCAATACAGGTAAACGTCTTCATCATCATCATCACAACATCCCATGAACGTCCACTACAGGACAGGGAGCTCCCTCCAGAATTCTAGCTTATAAGAAGTTATTTATGACGAGCTGTTTTTGTGGCACAGAAACCAAGGAAAAAATATTCTCGGCTCCTGGTCCATAATAACGTCTAACCTGAAACCTTATATATATTCTTTATTGCACAAATTCACATACAGAAAGTTACATACAAAAGGACATTTACAAAGGCGGGCTTATCTCTAAAAGAGATTTCTTCTAGCCAACCCATGGTAGTGAGAGAGAGTGTTCATTAGCGGGACGCAATAGTGCATTATTAAAATCCACAAAATCAAGATGTAATAAAATAAAATAAATAAATGGTATAAAATAAACAAGTGAATAAAATATATTGATGATAAACATATTGATGATATACCACCCGCAGCTTTTTCTTCCAGTGAAGTTTTCGGGTTAGACGTTAGAGACCGGGAGCCAATAATATTTTTCACATCTCTCATATTCGGTAAGTAGGTCCTTATTACCACCAAATGGGGCTTGTAGGTGACCAATTAGCGCTCTAGGGTAATAATGTAGCTAGAAGAGCCCTAGGGCGGTAAGTAATTAAATTTGAAAGAGTGAAGTGTTTTTTTTTTAATTACTTACCGCCCTAGGGCTTTTCTAGCTACATTATTACCCTAGACCGCTAATTGGTCACCTACAATTTGGTGGTAATAAGGACCTACCTACTTACCTCACAATCGAGATGTAAAGCAGAGTAGTTAGCTCGGGTGTAAGCATCAATTGCACCCTCGAACTATAGGCGCCCTCGCTGCGCTCGTGCGCCTAAATATCTCGGGCTGCAATTGATGCATTACAGCCCTTGGCTACTAATCTACTATTACATCTCTCATATTCGGTAAGTAGGTCCTTATTACCACCAAATGGGGCTTGTAGGTGACCAATTAGCGCTCTAGGGTAATAATGTAGCTAGAAAAGCCCTAGGGCGGTAAGTAATAAAAAAAAACACTTCACTCTTTCAAAAAGTATGTTTTTTAGGGTTCCGTACCTCAAAAGAAAAAAACGGAACCCTTATAGGATCACTTTGTTGTCCGTCTGTCTGTCTGTCTGTCTGTCTGTCTGTCTGTCTGTCAAGACCCTTTATCTCACGAACGGGTAAAGGTATTAGGTTGAAATTAATACCATATATTAGGATCCATGAACCACACAAGATCTGAAAATTTCAATTTTTTACAACGACGCAATCAAAAGATATGGCATTTTATGTCTTCATCTCCATACATTTATTCAAAAATGAAAAACCTACAGGGTACTTCCCGTTGACCTAAAATTATGAAATTTGGCAAGAAGCTAGATCTCACAGTACAAATAATGGGAAAAGTCTGAAATCATTAAATATTACAACTTTTCTCACAACTAATGGTAACCAATTGTGGTGAGCTCCCGTTTCAAGAAAATTCATATTAGAGAGGGGTCAAGTTGGATGGTTGCTGAGGCGATTTTTGTTTTAGTTCTATTTAAAAACGGGAACACTTACAAACTTGAAAATTGGTATGTTTATAGGGCATAGGCTATCAAATAATAACAAATAATAAAATTTGGTCAAGCGCGTGTCGGACTCAAAAAATCTAGCACATTAACTTACTGAAATTTCAACTAATACAATTATGTTTATGTGGTGGTACGGAACCCTCAGTGCGCGAGTCCGACTCGCACTTGGCCGGTTTTTTTTAATTACTTACCGCCCCATGGCTTTTCTAGCTACATTATTACCCTAGAGCGCTAATTGATCACCTACAATTTGGTGGTAATGGACCTACTTACCTCACAATCGAGATGTAAAGCAGAGTAGTTAGCTCGGGTGTAAGCATCAATTGCACCCTCGAGCTATAGGCGCCTTCGCTGCCCTCGTGCGCCTAAATATCTCGGGCTGCAATTGATGCCTTACAGCCCTTGGCTACTAATCTACTATTTGCGAAAACGAGATGTCCAAGTCTTGTCTAAGTAAGTAGATGCGAGGATAAAAAATATGTGAGATTTTCAGGCTTTTTGTTTTTGAGTATCAGTATAATCTACTCTGTTAATTACTTCGATCGCCCTAACAGACAAGTCTGAAAATATGAAAAAGACAATTCATTTGTGATATCATCGTGATTGCCGCCGGTGATAATGTAGCTTATGCTGATACTGTAAAGCATTTGTCACACAAGAAAGCCGGGGCTTTAGCTAAAACAGTCTAGCTTGAAAATCTGAAAAAGGTCTCCTGAACACGGGGCTCAGGTCTTGAACATCTCACAAGGTTTTTCGTGATCTTCCATCTACTAAGACATTTCGTTTTCGCCCTGATTATCACGTGAGAAAAAGCCATAAGAAGGTCCATAAGATATCTACTTAATAAGTTTAGGTATGTGATTTAGTGGTGTCAATTCTGGCTGACCCAACCTAAAACTAAACTCTTTTATTAGTCTGTAGAGAGTAACAAAGACTGCAACACTTTGAGACCTGTCAAATTTAGTTTTGTTTTAGTTCGGGTCTGCCTTTTCTATGTTCATTTATTTATATGTTTTTATTTTTATCCATATTATGCTAATTTGACCGTCCATTTATCTGGTCATTGTAGTGCCGTGTATTCTCCAACTTCGACACTGGCAAAATTGTCCATGTTGACAGAAGCCATATTACAAATATTTGATTTGATTTGATTCGGGTCTGCCAGAATCGACACCAGTGTCACAGTGAAGAGATGGGCTTATCAGCAGTATGGAAACTCGGCCTATTTTTTGAAAATCGAATCTTGCATCATTGGAGCGTCAGGGTTGTAACAAACACAGAAAAATAAAGGAAAGGTCCGAAATCTTTGGTAACAAATCGAACATCAAATCAAAATTTTATTTTTCGAGCAACAAACACCCATACATTGCATAACCAAACAATAAATACATACATTAAATAATAAATGAAAAACGAAAACAAATTTTAAACTAATTCAAAACAACAAATTCAATTTCAAACAAAGAATAGGACATGATTTTTATTTTAACACTTCCTGTGTTCGGATAAATCTACAAAGTAGAAAATCGCAAAATTTCACAACCACAGGCAGGATTCGAACCTGCGTCTTCTGCGTAAGTACCGCAGACGCTCCTGAGGTTCGAATCCTGCCTGTGGTTGTGAAATTTTGCGATTTTTTTTTTCTACTTTGTAAAGATTAGGACACTTAGTCGCCTTTTATGACACAATGGCAGATTAAGGCACTTAGTCGCCTTTTAAGACACTAGGGCTGATTAAGACACTTAGTGGATGATTAAGACACTTAGTCGCCTTTTATCACACCCGGAAAGGGTAAGTCTCTAAGTCACCTTTAATCGCAAAACGTCACTTAGCCGCCATTTATCACACAAGGGCAGGTCAGAAATAAAAATGTATATATCCATATGCCGCACAATATGACATAAAACAACCGACAGCAAACTAACCTACCGCTTCCCTTCACGCGACAACCGCGACAGAATTCAGGGCGAACTTTGCTTAGCGGCCTGTAGAAACGTGCGTCTGTGTGAGTGCGCCATTTTGGACGTTTGTATGAAGCTTCCATACTGCTGATAAGCCCATCTCTTTACTGTGCCAGTGTCTCCTTTACCACATTCTATGTTTACAGGAAATAATCGACTCGCAAGACGGTCAAACAGAGACACGGGACCAGTTCAAAGGGCAGTCTTTGTTGGTGCAGCCGGGGAATACCAAGAGATTGGGTAGGTTTTAGTGCCAGATAAATTAATTCAATATCACCATTCCCATGAAAAGTCAAGCAAAAGGAGAATTTTTGGTAAATTTTGGGAAGGTAGTACCATACGTGCCGTGTGGTGCCGGCAAAGAATAGTACCAACCCATACATACCCGTGGGTGTCGTAAGAGGCGACTAAGGGTTAACTGGAGGATGGTCAGCAGCATCCTCCTTTGTATCTTACTTACTGCGGTCACCTACAACCGCGGTCCATAGTGCCAGCCGTAACGCTAACAAGCGAGGTGACTATGGTACTTCCCCTCCACATTTTTCCAGCAAAAGCTAGAATTCTGGAGGGAGCTCCCTGTCCTGTAGTGGATGTTTCATGGGATGTTATGATGATGATGATGAGTACCATACGCAACATATTTCAGTGAATAAAACTTTTAAGAAAAGAAAAAAAAGTCGGCTTCTCCATAAAAAAAAGCCAACTTGACAACTTACTTTTTGCAGGTGGTAGGGCTTTTGTGCAAAGTCCGTCTGGGGAAGTACCACCCACTTGCCTTTTTCTGCCGTGAAGCAGCTGTGTTTGCACTGCTGTGTTTCGGTTTGAAGGGTGAGGGAGCCAGTGAAATTACAGGCACATGAGACATACCATCTTAGTTCTCAGGGTGCGTAACGGGCTTTGCTGTCTTATTAGTGTCAAATGATTTCACTAATAAGACAGTGGGTGTCATGGGCGGTGGTGACCACTTACCACCAGGTGGCCCACCTGCTCGTTTACCCATTTGTGACATAAAAAAAAACTTGATTAACAGTTTCAATGGAGAGGTCGATTCTTTTTTCATTTCCTGAAAGTTGTTCAGTTACGTTGACTGATCATGCCCTTTCTGGTTTCGGAATGCTGTTCCTTTCACCCATAGCCGATAGTAAATTACCAAATTTCTATAAATTTCAGAAAGAGCCCTGTAGATATATTGTTTGTAAGTATTGCGGTCACTGACACTAATATGAAAACAGTTTGCACAGTACGTCATACTGATTTCATAATATCGTGGTAAGAACCCGTCATACTGTTTTCATAATAGCCTTGAAAGACATTGTAAAAAGAAAAACACATTGTAAAAAGCCGACTCTTAAAGTAGGCCGTGCTGCAGTGGTTTCTTGCCGTTTCTTTTACGCTGCCATAGCACGATCCGAAACGGCGTAGACTCGCTCTATTTGCATTGTATTCTGCATGACATTCAATAAGTATTCTGTAAAGAATCTACATTGAATAAATAATCTGAATCTGATCTGATGTTACGGGCCTTACTCATTTTTAGGACAAACTGTTTAGGCGGCCTAGGCACCGTTTTCGGTGTAGATATTTGATTAAGGCCTGTCCGCCCTGGATCTCTTTTTTTTAGGGTTCCGATACCAAAATGGTAAAAAAAGGAACCCTTATGGTGCCGCTCTGTCTGTCTGTCACACCTGTATCTATATCTCAGCAACCACTTATGCTATTGACCAGAAATTTGGAATAGTTTTAGAATATAGTTGCCCAACTTAATTGCACATGAAAAAATTTTTAAAAAAGTATGATTATTAATGTAAAGGGGGCCAAAATAGGGGGGGCCAAATTTCAAATTGTCGCTACTAGGTCGAGTGGGGTATCATATGAAAGGGCTTTACTTGTAAATATTAAAATATATTTTTAAATTTTTTTAAGTTTCTTAGTTTTCAAGTTATGATGAAAAATGTAAAAAAAAAATACCATCCCCCCCCCCCCCCCTTATCTCCGAAGTTTGAGTAAGGAAAAATCTGAATTAATTATAGTTGACAGAGGTTCATGTAAACTTTACAGCAAAATAAAACGATCTTTCTAAGTTGCCTCATTCTTAAATAGATTAATTGTTATTGTAAATTTATCACCCGTCGTCCTCTGTACAACTTTGTTTTGTAATGCGGCCCCTGCGATACAAGCCTAGAGCTTAGTGCAGGAGTCACAGATCTGCGAATTTAGATTGTAATGGACTTTTTAAATAAATAAATATTGTATTGTATTGCACAGTTTTTCAGAAATCTGCAAAAAACCTTTACAAACAAATTTAGTTTTGCGGTCCTGAAAATGGACTTTATTGCTTCCAAAAATACTATAGGTATATCGGAACCCTCGGCGCGCGAGTCCGACTCGCACTTGACCGGTTTTTTTTATTTGCAATTGGCTTATCCTTGACCTCATCTAGCTCTGAAGACAAAGATGAGGTCGATGGTGGAAAGAGCTCGAAGCTTACATGAAAAGCAGGTCGGATTTTGCTTTCATTCTGAGCTGAGCTTAAATTTTAATCTTATCCTTGACCTCATCTAGCTCTGAAGACAAAGATGAGGTCGATGGTAGAAAGAGCTCGAAGCTTACATGAAAAGAAGGTCGGATTTTGCTTTCATTCTGAGCTGATCTTAAATTTTAATTTTGACGAGTCAATGTGTCGAATACAGTTTTTTCTCTTCCCAGTGTTACAAGATTTACCTGCGGATGGATTACTCTACATCGAGGTGGATGCTGAAGATGACGTAAAGTGTGCATGGAAACAATAGTTTTAATATTTATCTGTAGTACGAGTATAAGGAATGATTCGGTCGTGAAGGCTATTCTCGTGCGATCGATGTTTAAATTTAAACTAATCAAGACACAAGTTGAAAGTTGTTTTATGTTCAAATAATAGAAGTTGCAAGTTGTTTTATGTTCAAATATTTTTTAAGCAATAATTCGGCCGAAGGCTATATTGTTTTATCAGTGATTGTGCTTGTTTTTTACACTATAATTTAATGTCGAATTTAATTCGAATTGTAACGTAATTTGCTTGTTTTAAAAAAATCTAGAAGACCAACAACTTTAATAAAAACATTGTGCATGTTCTTTATTATGACGAAGTCAAATTGGTGTCTGAAGTTATTATGATTGTTTTTAAATATAAATTTTTATTTTTTTATGATTCGGCCAAAAGAATGGACCAGGAGGACCAGGCCAAAAATTTTTTTAAGCAATAATTATGCCTATTTTTATTTTAAGCAAGGTCATCTAATGACAAATTATGATAAAAATAAAAAAGCTTGAACTGATTAAAATATTATTATCATCCGTCCAATAAAATTATATGATTTTAATACTTTTGTTTTATTTTAAGAAAAACTACAAAAATATTTCAAAATTATTTTATTAATTACACAGAAAAAAGGCAACTGATTATTAACCAATAAGCTAACAAAAAGAAGTATACCTACCTATTCATTTAATACCTAAAGCGACGAATGTAAACAAAAAATACACAACATTCAAGATACATATTCACATCCGTGCTTCGGAAAGCACGTTAAGAAAGTGGTCCCGGCTACTGTCAATGATAGTGATCGTTAAGCCAAGTCAGAGACCATTCGGCAGCTTGACAACTTTGAAAGCCTAATTTAGGATTGGGTGTGGTTTTCCCTCTTGGTTGTGGAGGTCAGATGGTGTAAAAACCAGCGTTCTCATCAAATCCCCTAGGTTAGGTACTCGTAGTCGACTCCGTAAAAAACCATTGGTTGAAAACGGAATAAGCCTAGGTAGTGCGGTCAGTTAGCTGTTTCACGTAGACACGATTTACAATTTCACCTAATTTTGTCCAGGTACTAGTTAGGTACATAGCTCTCAATTTTTGATAGGAGCCAATTCTTGAATTTCAATAAAATTCCATAAAAAATTCAAGAATTGGCTCCTATCAAGATTGAGAGCTATGCCTAAATTTTGAATGTCTTCTTTTTATATTTTTATGAACCTCCAGATCTTTATACTATATATTTTTCACAAAACATGTTTATATAAGACTTTGTGTTTCTAAATACAATAAATAAAATAAAACTAGTACCTGGAAAAAATTTGGTGCAATTTGGTGATATAAGACTATAAGGGACTGGACTATTAGCATATCAATTGATTCCATGAATTAACAAGATGGCGTTCTGAAGTCGCTGGTAGAGTTCGCGGGCTTTTTCAAATTCGCCAATGGCTGGCTGCTGCGATTGGAGGGAAATGCTCATGGAGGGCCCCGCATCGACTTCGGTGATGCTTCGGTGGGTAAGATGGTTCGCACAACGAACGGGAAGAATCGCCTATTATTTTTGGACCCCTAGCCAAATTTTTGTGTTACTCAGAATACAAATCTGAACAAATTTCCCAAAGAAACATGGGCCGAAAAACGAATTTGGTTTTTGGGTCTCCCATACAAACCTTGCACCAGCAACAGTGAAATTTGTATGGGACGACACAATTTTTTTCTCATTTTTCGACCCATGTTTCTTTGGGAAAGTTGTTCAGTTTCATGTTCTGAGCAACATACTAAAATTTGGCTAGGGGTCCAAAAATAACCCTGTGTAGTCTCGAGTAACATGTTTTTTATTTATGAAAAGTTTAGATCAAGCAACCAATACAGTCGAAAGAACTTGATCAGAATGACGGCAGTGCGAGAGCAGGACTGAACGATGCGCTACACATTGGAACGAGAGAGACACGTATCGATCCGACCTGCTCTTGCGCATAATTTTCCTACTCTTATTCTAATCGAGCTATATTATATAGACAAACTAAATGCATCATGTGCAAATAGATCTAAATAATGTAACTTTACAATTAGTCGCGTGAGGTATTAAATGTTGTAAAATAATACTTATTTAATTTAATTATAGCGGTGAGAACTGGATCATGGTTTTGATGTCTTTGAGAAGTACTTCGAGGAATCCTCTTTGTGTTTGTGGTTGATTCTGTAACAAGTGAAATTACCGGCACATGAGACATACCATATTAGTTCTCAGGGTGGGCGACGCGCTTTGCTGTCTTATCAGTGCCAAATCATTTCACTAATTAGACAGTGGGTGTCATGGGCGGTGGTGACCACTTACCACCAGGTGGTCCACCTGCTTGTTTGGCCACTTGTGATTTAAAAAAAGTGCATAATTTTAATATTTAAGGTTTTTTTTTTTTATTGCGCCGTGCCAGAAATTCGACGTTAATATGTAAAGTTGTGCGGTATTGTTTCAGTCAGGGTTGCAAAAACAACACTATTAAATACATACATGTAATGCTGTCGATTCTGGCAGACACATACTACAAGTTTTTCTGTCTTTTTTCGAACCTATAGGGGATAACAAAGACAATAACACTTTTAGGCTTGTCAAATTTATGTATAGTTTTGTGTCTGATAAAATCGACATCATTGCATGTATGTATTTAATACAGTGTTGTTTTTGCAACCCTGACAAAACGAAACAATACCGCACAACTTTACAAAAACAACTCTGTTAAAACATTGACAAAAACAACACTGTATTAAATATATGCATGCAATATCTTTGGTGTATTTATGTATGTATATAATATATATTTATATATGTATATTTATATATGTATACTTGTGTATTTATATAGTTTAAGTATAATGTTAAGGTTTAGTTTTTGTGCACGTCCTATCTGCCTCTTCCAGTCAAATCACGCTTCTGTAGGTCTGCTGGAAGAAATTTCATTTAGAAATAAGCAGCGCCTGTTGTGTCCTTTTTCTTAATTTTAATTTTCTTAATGTATTTTCATGTGTACAATAAACTGTAAATAAAAAAAAAAACTTTGCTTTATAGTATGTTGTTGTAGCCTCCTTGATTAGTGGTAAGAGCGTTCGACTGTGTCTGAATGTGAATCACCTAATTGTCCGAAAATAAAGTCATTCGGTGCTTCGGAAGGCACGTTAAGCCGTTGTTACCGGCTAGTATTTAGATACTAGTTAATGAGCCATGTCAGAGGCCTTTGGCGGCTCAAAAACTTTGACAAGGGGAAAGAGGCGTGGTTTTATGTATCTCTTCCAGTCAAATCACGCTTCTGTAGGTCTGCTGGAAGAAATTTCATTTAGAAATAAGCAACGCCTGTTGTGTCCTTTTTCTTAATTTTAATTTTCTTAATGTATTTTCATGTGTACAATAAACTGTAAATAAAAATAAAAAAATCTTTGCTTTATAGTATGTTGTTGTAGCCTCCTTGATTAGTGGTAAGAGCGTTCGACTGTGTCTGAATGTGAATCACCTAATTGTCCGAAAATAAAGTCATTCGGTGCTTCGGAAGGCACGTTAAGCCGTTGTTACCGGCTAGTATTTAGATACTAGTTAATGAGCCATGTCAGAGGCCTTTGGCGGCTCAAAAACTTTGACAAGGGGAAAGAGGCGTGGTTTTATGTATCTCTTCCAGTCAAATCACGCTTCTGTAGGTCTGCTGGAAGAAATTTCATTTAGAAATAAGCAACGCCTGTTGTGTCCTTTTTCTTAATTTTAATTTTCTTAATGTATTTTCATGTGTACAATAAACTGTAAATAAAAAATAAAAAAATCTTTGCTTTATAGTATGTTGTTGTAGCCTCCTTGATTAGTGGTAAGAGCGTTCGACTGTGTCTGAATGTGAATCACCTAATTGTCCGAAAATAAAGTCATTCGGTGCTTCGGAAGGCACGTTAAGCCGTTGGTACCGGCTAGTATTTAGATACTAGTTAATGAGCCATGTCAGAGGCCTTCGGCGGCTCAACAACTCTGACAAGGGGAAAGAGGCGTGTTTTTATGTATCATGTTCATATTATCGTCATATTATCGGTGAAGATGTCACCAACCTTAGCAGTATCGAGCAACTGGTCGGTGAACCGGTCGTTGAAGACAGCCACGAGGCCTTTGCGTAGCTCCTGCAGGTCGGTGCCGCTGGCCCCACTCCATGCTTTGGCCACCGTCAGGGCGTCTGCGAAATAACAAACTATCTTTAATAAATGCATTACACGGAGAAAACACAGGACCTTAAAATCCAAAGTGAAAGCATGCTAAGTAGGTGGACATTTCATCCGAACACTCATTACATGTAGTACGGGTAAAATAGAACCAAATAATACCATAATAAGGAAAAATATCGCACATTCTTGAAACTTTGGTCAAAAATCACCTATATCATGAGATTCATAAAATCGATGAGTCTAGAAAAAGTGTAGTGGGAAGACATGTTTTACGCAGTACGTCCGGAGCAGGGAGACTACATGCGTCAACTTACTACTGAGCCGTTCATCGGTGTGCACGCTCTGCCTCAAGTAAACCCTCGTGTGCGCCCACACCAGGTAGAGCGCGGCCTCGCCCGCGTGCGCGCAGTGCGCCAGCTGCAGCCGGCGCGCGCGCACCCGCGCCCGCAGCAGGGACACCACCTGCGCGCGCAGCTCCGCGGGGGGCGGGGGCGCGCTCTCCGCCGGGAGGAGCTTCTTCATGTCTGCAAACAATTAAAGGTTTCTAATGGTAAGTTTTGCCAGCCTAAACCCTAACAAGCGTAGTGAGTCAAATAAAATAAAATAGCGGGCATGCTGGCGAAAGTAACTTACCGTTTAACGTCACAGCGAGCACGCTAGCGAGAGTAACTTACCGTGTGACGTCACAGCGAGCACGCTGGCGAGGGTAACTTACCGTGTGACGTCACAGCGAGCACGCTGGCGAGGGTAACTTACCGTCTGACGTCACAGCGAGCACGCTGGCGAGGGTAACTTACCGTCTGACGTCACAGCGAGCACGCTGGTGAGGGTAACTCACCGTCTGACGTCATAGCGGGCACGCTGGCGAGAGTAACTCACCGTCTGACGTCATAGCGGGCACGCTGGCCAGCTGGTGCGAGGCGGTGGCTAGCAGCTTGCAGTGCGCGTGAGTGCGCGCGACCATGTGTTGTAGCAGCTGGGTCACGGCGCCGCAGTGAGGGGTGCTCTCCGTAGACTCTCCCACCGCCAGCGAGGGCCGTAAGAGCACTCGGGAGCCGTCTCGCTCTAGGATGTTGCGAGCGTACGTAAGAAGGTTGCACACGATCTGTAAAAGAAAATGTTTATGTTATCAGAAAGCTCATTGGACATTATACTAACGAGGCTAAAGAGTAGAATTCTCTGCCTGCGTCTGTGTTCTCGAGTTCATATAACCCGAATCTATTCAAGTCGCGAGGGCTACTTCTAGGCAAGCTCGTTCCATCGTCGACCTCATCTCTGTTAGACTAGATCGAGGTCAAGAGTAAGCCCTTTGACAATAAAAAAATACTCTAGTCGAGGAAAAGCTGCAGCACCTTAAATACCGTCGTAAAGCAGCTAGTTTGTATTCTACAGAATACATTTCGGTGTGTGTGCGTTGCAATTGCACGACCAGAGGGCGCTAGCATGTAAACTTAGTCCCGTAAAATAGGGTCCCGTTTTTCACCCATTTGGGTAAAAAAGCACTTTCAGTTTTTCCCGATTATGTGAAATTTTCGGGAAGATTCCTAAATTTATTTCATAAAAACAAATAACAGTGACATCTAGCTCATTTATATATACAAGGGGTTACAGAAAGGGTTTATTAACCCTGAAATATCTGATTCAGCCCATGAAACTGAACAACTTTCCCTAAGGAACATAGGTCGAAAACTCGAAATACAAAAAAAATTGTTCGATAAAAGACAATAATTTTTTCCTCCCGGCGCATAATGTCACGTTTGAAAATGTCACACTTAATCGTGACATTGTGCGAACGTGACATTTTGCGATAAAATAATGAAAAATTTTCTAAGTCCACAAAGAATTAAAAGTCCCAGATAGTAAAAAAAACTCAGTTTTTATCAAAGAGATTTTAACCTCGCTGCGCTTAGCGAGGTTAAAATCTCTTTGGTTTTTATAAGTCCCAAATCTATAGAAAAAAAAACTCAAAAAATTTCCAAGTCCCAATACTATAGTAAAATAATTCAAAAAATTTCCTAAGTGCCAAAAACCGTGACAATTTGCGAACGTGACATTTTGCGAACGTGACATTTTGAGAAAGTGATATTTTTCGAACGTGACATTATGCGTCGGGAGGAAATTTTTGACCTCCCATAGAAACTGCCTCTTGTGTGCATCTCAGACTTGACGGATTTACAGCGCATTCAGGACAAGTCTGTCTATGACGGTTATTTTGGGTGACAGGCGGAGAGCCAATGAACAATTCGCTCGCCCCCTGGGGGAAGCCGCGGGGTTGACTCGGCGACTCATTTTTTTACTTCTGCGCATTAACGGTCTCAGACGGAGTTATTTTGCACGCAGTCAGGGTTGCCAACTTTTTTTTCGCCAATCCATTAAAAGCGGTTAATGAAACCACCAAAAATACACTAAATTAGAATTTTTTGTTTTAAAATACTCCATTGTTTTAAGTAAATTTATGAAAAAAATAAAACCCCTTTTATGTTTAATTTTTCTTCATTTATGTTTTATTATTCAAAAAACGTTTTACATTTTTATTCATAAAGTTAGAATATATGCATGAAAGTGAAATATATGAATCATAAGTCACCGCCAGACGAATCGACGTCATTGTTTTCTTTAGCTTGCGACATTGCTGATGCATACATTTCTTTGGTTCCTATTTTTTGAACAACAGGAATCTTGAAAATTGAATTATTAGGAAACATGTAATCATGGCAACATTTACCTTCCCGGGCTAACTCTGCCCGAACAGAAAAGGGCCCCATACAAAGCCCTGCCTGTAGGGCCCTGCTTGCAGTGCCACTGCCAATCGTACTTTGTGTGTGTATGCAGGGCCGACAAAATCGCCGTTACATCGGCCCTGCAAGACCACACACAGTACGATTGGCAGTGCGCACTGCAAGCAGGGCCCTGCAGGCAGGGCTTTGTATGGGCCGTTTAAGGATCGAAGTGAGGAGATCTAGTTTCATTCGATTTCTGCTTTTACTCGTAGACTTTACAACATGATTCGAATGTGGCAAAATCAACAGCGAGATTGCGAAATGGGCTAAATCTTTGAATCTGTTCGTACCGGATATATCTCTAAAGTTTAAAACTTTTTACCAAAATTCCTTGGTATTATTTGTGTTATTCCAGCTCATGAGATGAATTTGACGCCACTGCTCCTCAACATTTGCGACAACTTCTTGGTTTTTGTTAAAACTTAGCATCAATCGGCAATTGATTCCTTATTATGGGACAGCGCGTGATCAACGCTGGTTCGCTTGATACTTTTCATCAGCTTCAAATTCTCAGGCAACCTATTTTTCAATTCTTTGATTAGCTGCACTAGGAATTGGATACACCTTCCACGAATTAATTCTTCGTCACGTTGTGCAAGACCCTTTTCTTTCATTTTCGAAAAATGAGTTTCGAATCTGTATCCCAAATAGCATCTGATTCTGCTATCCACAAAATTGACAATATTTTGCGTTAAAATGTCTAATTTGTGGTGACCAGGCACAGTTATTTTTGAGACAAGTATCGATATCAAATTTGTTAACTCGTCATAAAATTTTGTATGATCCGTGTCGTTTGCTTCAAACAATTTGTTGACTCTATTAACTTCTGTCAAAATTGGGTAAATAAATGCAATAAACGCATAGTTCACATTGTCAGAATACATTCCATGTAAGATTTCTGCCATGTGACATCTTTCATTTAGTTTGTCCATGTTAAAATGCGCTTTTTTGGCAAGACTGCACAATTTTCAAAGGGTCTTTTCCATCATTTATAAGTTTGTAAAGTTCTTTATACGTTAGTTGTCTGGATGAAGAACGACAAAACCAATCATAGGTCTCTTTTATGATAAATTCCAAATTCCTGGGCATAAACTGTTTCGCTACTTCAGAAACTGCCAATTGCAGAGAATGACACAAGCATCGAACCAAAATCAGATGTGGCAGCTCCTTTTTCAACTTGGCGTAAACTCCATTATTTATTCCGGTCATAACCGATGTGTTGTCCGTTCCAATTCCCATTAAGTTTTTAAGAGGAATATCAAATTTATGTAGAGTTTCTTTTAAAGCAGCAACAATACCATCTGCATTACATTCAAAGAGCATTGGAAGATCTAAATAAGACGATGTAATTTTTTTGTGTGTAAATGATTACTATTCCCAAATACTTATGTATTTATTTATTTATTGATCCAGTTGCAAATTACATGTCATCTTATAAAACTAGTAAATGTCAATGGCATGCAACGCCTTGTTCAGTCACAGCAACATATCTTAATCTAATTACATTATTTTAACGACACAATTATTTATATAATCTATACGAAAATTAAATAAATAAATCAACAAATTTCTACAATTCTTTGTCAGTAAGGAACTCTTTCACAGAATAATAACATTTCGCAATTAATATGTTTTTGAGTTCGTTTTTGAATTTGTCATCACTTTCTACCGACCGAATGCTCCCTGGAATCTTATTGTAGATTTTCACAAATCTATTCAAAGGGCTATTACAGAACATAGTCATACAACTTGTAAATTTTTTTAATGTATCCTTAGGTCTCAAATTCCGGGTTTGCGTCTATCTTGTTTGTTCAAACATGTAGCGGTATTTCCTGACAAATTGGCACACTTCCAAAATATATATAGAGGGAACGGATAGTATTTTATGCTTTTCGAAGTATGGTCTACCACTTGTTCTACTGCATATGTTAAAAAGGATGCGGATGCATTTTTTCTGCATAATAAAAACATCATGCGAAACGGTACTTTCTCCCCATATCAGGACAACCCCGTATCTCAGCCATGCGTAGTATGTCGATAATGCTGTCTCAAAGTTTGTGTTCCTCTTTACTATGCTCAGCGCGTAAACAAAAGTTGATAGTTTTGTTTTTACTGTTTGAACGTGATGCTTCCAATTAATGTTTGTATCCAATATTATGCCTAAAAGTTTGCAATTTTTTACCTCTTCTATTTGTGTATTCTGTATTATTTGGAGCGGTTTTTTTGTGGTGGATAGAATTGGATTATTTTTGTTTTGTTTAAGTTTATTTGCAGATTGTGTTCCGAGATCCAATTGTTTACGGTTTCTAGGTGGCGCTTTAGTAATTCGTTGCAATCTTTGTCATTTTTACAAGTGACGAGTAACGAGATATCGTCCGCAAACATTGTACAGTGCGTGTCGAGACAATTTGGTAGGTCATTCACGTATGTCAGAAACAAAATGCATCCTAGGACGCTTCCTTGGGGGATTGAGCAATTAGTGGTCGCTATATTCGAGGTAACGACTTCTATTTCCCCTGTTGTTTCGTTGTAATAATCCAATTTAACAAACTGTTTTCTATCCTTCAGATATGATTTTAACCAATAATAAGCATTCCCGCGTATGCCTAGGTCGTACAACTTGTTTACCAATATTTCATGCGAAGCTCTATCATATGCCTTTGTAAGGTCTAATAAAATTCCTACTGAATAGTTTTTATCATTGATGTCGCTTAAAGCCTTTTGAATAAATGTCGTTACTGCTAAAGAGGTTGAAGATTCTTTCCTGAAACCGTATTGATTTTTGTTTAAAATGTTTAAAGACTCGAAAATTTTTTGCATGTGGTTGAACATAATTTTCTCAAACACCTTCGATAAGGATGGTAAGAGCGCAATGGGTCTATATTGGCCTGGATCGTGAGGACTTCCTCCTTTCTTTAGTATTGGTATAATTTTGGAATTTTTTAACCTGTCAGGGAATTGGCATTCATCGAAAGATTGATTTATAAGCTTTGCTAGAGGCATTGCTAACTCTTTAATGCACATTTTTAATAATTTTGCGGGTATCTCTTCAGCGCCACAGCTCGATTTGTTTTGTATTGCGTGCATTGCCACGGTGACTTCGTGCGCGGTCGTTGGGTACAAGTATATTGAGTTGAGTACCGGACTTTGTATGCGACGGCCTCTTGCGCTACTAGAGGACTCACCGACGGTGGCAAAGAAGTTATTAAACTGTACGCTTATATCAGTAGATTCATCCAGTAGTAAGCTGTATGGTTGGTCTTTTAAATCTTCTTTAAGATTGTCGGAAAAGTGGGGTGCCCATACATTCTTTATTATGCTTGAACATTTAGTTCTGTGTAAGTGAATTTTATCGTCTTCTTTATGAGAGTGATTTATTACTTCTCCCATATGATCCACCACGCGTATGCTGGTGTGCATGGCTGTAAATAAGGCCACCCTTGCCTCTTCTTTCTTTTTCCCTATATTTTCGGGTTTAAACGGTATCTTTGGCTGAACAGCTACAATCTAAAAAAAAACTACTTGATTAGGGTGTAAATAAAAGTACGGCGAACTTTTCAAGGTTTGAAAATGATTTTTGTTTCTAGCACCGAAACCGTTAGACCTAGCGACTCACTTTTCTTGGTGCTTATTGCATCAAATATGCACTCTCTATTGGGTCCTGAGTCAAGTGGCTTTCTACAATCGCAAACGCCAGTAGAATAGAATAAAACTCTATGGATTTGACATAAGCTGTCACGTGACATTTCGTTAGCTAATGTCAATCCCATACATTTTCATTCTATTCTACTGGCGTTTGCGATTGTAGAAAGCAACTTGACTCAGGGCCCTGGTATATCGCTCAGCATTCTATGTGCAGTACTTTTTGAGTTACAGCATGGGCTTGCTGGCGAGACGTCTCCCCAGCAAGCCCATGAAAAAATATAAATATCTCAAAAGTTAGTGGAGCTAGGATTTTGAAATATTTGGTTCCTACTGTTCCGAGTAGGTAGTAAATATTAAGCTTTGTTTTATCTTCCTACCTACTATATGTTCCGAGATATCACCTGAGCTGGCTGGGAAAACGTCTCTCCAGCCACCCATAATTATTGATGAAGTGCTCCTACCATATGGACATTTTCGATTCGGCTTTTTTACAATCAATTGCACTAGACATGCAGTAAATGTAGAACTATTTTGCTTTTATGTAATCTTCGTAGCTTTTCCTGTATAGAATGGGCTGGCTGACGAGACATCTCTACAGCCGCCCAATGTTTTCAGCTCGTAGTATTGTCAGTTTTGATGCACTGAATCTCACACTTTACTGATGGAATGAACCAATTTCCACTAAATTTTGGTGTATGACACTTGGACATATCTCGCACGGGCTTGCTGGGAAGACGGACACGGATACGTCTGGGGATTTCCCACGCGCACGTTTTTAATCGGCTACTGTGTTACCAGCCTAATGAAACTTTAAAAATACCATTTTATTTTTAATATGGCTAAGTCATGGATTCAGCGGTAATAAAATTATCTTTCCACTAACAAAAATTAACCTAACCACTAAAAAAAACGACCAGCCACTAAAACCAAAATTTGCCCACTGAGAAGGAGGTGCAAACCACCAGCTTTAGTGGATTTTCCACTAAGTTGGCAACCCTGCACGCAGTATACCTTAGCAGTATACCATTACCAATACGACCCCTAGCTAGACCTAGACTCCCGGTCGCAGAATTACTTTACTGCTACGTAATCGTAGCAGATTCCAAAAATTACTAGACCTAGACTCCCGGTCGCAGAATTACTTTACTGCTACGTAATCGTAGCAGATTCCAAAAATTACCTTAGAAGTTTCTAGGGACCACCATATAAACGAAAGCAAAAAAAAAAATTTTGCGTATTATTAAAATCCAGTTGACCAATAGATACCGCGTTCTAAATATTACGATGCGAATGTACAACGCCATCTATTGAATATGTGTTAAAACAACATGTCTAGAGATAAAATACTGATTTTAATTGGTTACGGGTATCTCCGGAACGCATACAGTACCACACAACCTGTATTACCCGTGGGTGATGCAAAAGGCGACTAAGTTATTTTGAACCAGGGGATCAACGGCGTTTTACGTATCTTTAGAATGCATCCGTGTGCGGAAAGTTGTACAGTTTCAAGGTCTGAATGCAAGGTTTCAGTTTAATTTAATAACATCGAAAAATTTTGCAGTACTGGCCACACTGGCGGCCTGTCACGGACTATGTGTTCACGTTTGCTGAGCTTGCGTTTAAAATCTTTTGATGATCTTGAAACCGCTCAAAAACAAAAGCTGAATGAAGTCTTGCCTGTAGAGCAGCTAAGGTGTTCAAGTACGCGCCGGGTGTTACCGAATATTCATTTCGGTAAGATTTTAGTTGAATACTTCATGAATTCATGTTTGGCCCATCACTAGTAAATTACATATAGGCAAAGCCTGTACTATGGGTATCAGAGACTGAAATACATACATAAATAGATAAATAACACCCAGACACAGAACAAACACTTGTGTTCGTCACACAAACGTTTGCCCTGAGCGGGAATCGAACCCACGCCCCGCGGCGTGAAATCAGGCTCACTACCAACCACACCAACGGGCTTATCAAAACACCTTGTAATAGAGTTTATAGTAAGGGTGATGAAGGACAAATTTCTATATGATTTGCTCATGTCTGTCTCTTTGACTGATGATAAGGAGCATCCTCTAAAAGATACAAAAAATATTAGCGGACATCCACACCCCTGCGTTTTTCAGGAATTAAGTTTTAACGATTTTGTAATTTGACAATGAAACGTACACCTGGCAGACTATCACTATCTGATTAAATACAATGTATAAAACCCCTGAAAAATGGTCTGCCACCATAATAGCCCTGCGTCGTCGCAAAATGCAAAAATTCACTACTTCGTACCATGATAATGCAGAGCCCTGCATGTCTGCTTTTTCGATTTTTTACATCTTCAGAAGTATTTTAAACAGGAGCCACAAAGGCAGACAAAAAAAAAACATTATTTAGTATCTTTTTTTCTTTTGCTTTAACTTAAAAACGCAGCGACGCACATAAAAACTTGTAAGGACCAAATAGATTCGTATTGAGCTGATCTATCATCCCTATTAATACGAATCATGAGCAAATCATATACCCAAATTGCAGCCAGCACCCTAAGTTGTTGAAGCGTGGCAGTAGTGCCAACATGAGCCACTGAACTCTCTGCACGCTGGTATGTTGCTACGCTGTATTTAAGCAATATTACTACTTGTTACCTTGTAATAGAGTCTAGAGTCGTGGTCCGGCGGCGCAGGCGGCGGTTGTTGGAAGCGCGGCAGTAGTGCCAACATGAGCCACTGAACTCTCTGTACGCTGGCCGCGCTGTGTTGCAGTGCCGTGTCGTTTTGTACCAGACCGAACACTTCCTTGTTCGATGCGCGGGCGATCACCGAAGTTATAGCTTCCAGTTCTATGAGAAGACCTTCCGGGGAATTCGGATGGGCCGCTCTGAAATGTAGATAAATACAGGGTGTTCATTTAATTACGTGTCCATGCGTAATTGGCATCCGTAACTAAACAACTTTACCAACGGAACATGGGTCGAAAAACGAAAATTAATTTTGAACTTCCCATACTGACTAACACAATAGGGAACATGCATTTTTTTTTGTCGCATTTATTAACAAAATATGAAAATACCGTAGTAGAGATGACAAAAAGTGAAATTAAAATTTAAATCGGCTAAGAAATAGGGCCGATATAAGCATTTAAAACTACTAATTAGACAGAGAGATCCGACATGAATAGTGACGTCACAATGCACTACGGCCATATAAACTCCATAATATTAAATTTCGTTTTGCTAGAAAGAGACAGAAACAAATCTTCGATGGCTTATATCTTTTTTAATATTATGGTTATTCGAAAAATAGTTTTACAAGACTGTTTATTACATAAATGAGAATAATTATTTTGAATAAAAAAAAATCGTGCATGTTCCCTATTGTATGGGAAGTTTAAAATTTTTGTACTTTATCGATCTACGTTTCTTTAATCACATGTTCAATAGATGGCGTTGTACAGCCAAGAGCACGTCAAGCTTGACACATTGGACTTTGTACCGTTCTTATTTCAAACGCTCTACGTGTTAGATTCGCTTTTCAAGTGTCAAGCTTGATGTGCTCTTGGCTGTACATTGGCGTTTAATATTCAGAACGCGGTATCAAGTTGTAAACTCGATTTTAATTGAGGCTAAAATGTACTATCTACTCTGATACCGTCAATCCTTGAGGATTTACGGTATAAGAGTAGATAAATAATAACATTTAAGCCTCATATGGTGACCTACCACCTACATAATGTCAATCTGTGCTTAAAAACTCATTTTTAGGGTTCCGTACCACAAAATAAAAAAACGGTACCCTTATAGGATCACTTTGTTGTCTGTCTGTCAAGAAACTTTTTTTCACGAATCAGGTTGAAATTGATAACGAATATTAAGGTCCATAAACCACACAAGATCTGAAAATTTCAATTCTTTACAACGACGCAATCAAAAGATATGGCTTTTTATGTCCTCATCTCCATACATTTATGCAAAAAAGCAAAACGTACAGGGTACTTCCCGTTGACCTAAAATTATGAAATTTGGCAAGAAGCTGGGTCTCACAGTACAAATAAAGGGAAAAGTCTAAAATAATTAAATATTTAAATTTTTCTAACAACTAAAAGTAACCAATTAAGGTGAGCTCCCGTTTCAATAACTTTTCTATAAAAGAGGGGTCAAGTTGGAAGGTCGCGGAGTTTTTAAAATCAAAGAGCAAAAGCTTTTAGTATATCATATGGTAGATAGGTAAGGCGCGAGTCCGACTCGCACTTGGCCGGTTTTTTATCTGTGGGAGTATATTTTGAAGTATTGAATTTCCCGCGGGAGACCTGTTAAATAACTTTTTAATTTTAAGAGTCGTCGCGGGAGAACTGTTAAACAAGTTTTTAATTTTTATAGACGTGCCATGACACGAGCTTGCAGCAAGAAGGTAGCATTGTAATATTTGCAATGATTGAAAACTCAGCAAACGGATGCTGTATTTATTTACACATTTTTTATTGGTTTTGTAATCAAATAAGTGATAAAAGCGTCCATGATACACGTTCAGGTGTTTTTAAATCAACTAGGAACATCGCTTAGTAGTATCGCCGGGAAAGGAGAATAACATTACTAAAAGGTTTGTTTTTGAATACATTATTTTAAAATTCACGATATGAAAGTAGATAAAGTTAGGTATAAAACACTCGTGTCATCTATTATGGAACTTGGCTCGCTACGCGCGCCTGCGTCCCAAAACCCGACACTCGAGTTTTATACTCCTCATTATGTACCGGTCCTGCGCACAAAAGAAAAAGCTTTTTTGATAATTTTTGGAGTCTGCTGCGAATGCCAGCAGCAAATAAATCAAATTAGGTAATGGGTTCGATCGGTAGATCGATTCCTACTTCTAAAAGTAGCCTTTTATAAAACCTTAAGGACCGTTTGCACTATACTTCGGTAAAGCTTGCTTGTCTTAGTCAAGAAATATTGGGTCTTTAACTATGAAATTGCCGTTTTGTATGGCGAATTTTAGGTAAACTCAATTTTCAGTACTAACATTTTTACAATACAATATTTTTTTTAAACATGATTGGGAAAAAAAGCTTAAATGTAATTTTCGAAAAATATTATCTGTAAAAAAATATAACAAATCTAATGATGAAATCAGACGACATTTAAGACAAATAATTTTCGTACCTTTAATTTTATCTATCAAACTAAAAATAACAACTTCATTTTATGCGTAAATTATTAACCTTGAAGTCAACTTTCAAATATAAGACAAATGATAAAATAGCTTATGAATATTTCGTGGATTTGACTATTATTATAACTTACCTTAGTACACAGTCGATACACTCAACGTGGCTCAACAAGAGATGTGTGACGTGGATCACGCAACTGTGGTTTTCAGTACCCAGGGTGGTTAGAAGCGCGTCGCAGAGTGCCAACGCTGGGACTAGGATTTGACGGAATCTGAAAAAAAAAAAGACAATATCTTTTATCTATAATTCAAAAGTACAGATATAAAAGTCCGTGTGGTACTATCCAGTCTCTAACCATGGGTGTCATAAAAGGAGACTAAGGGAGTTTTGAACCGGAGGATGGGAAGCAGTGTCCTTCTGCGTATCACCAACCATCGCGATCCATGGTAAAAAAAATCAAAATGTTCTTTAATGTAATGACGTTAGTCACATTTACTTCGCTTCACAAAGTGGCGCCATGTGGGAAAAGCGACAAATAAAAAATCCATCAGTACCAGCTGCAACCGCTGAAAAGGGTGGTGACTGTGGTACTGTAGAGCCCGACCTTCGTTCAGGGTTCCACCTATAGCTTATTACTGGCTGCCGAATTATTTTAGTTTTAAATAGCTTGATAACTCCGTTAACGGATTAAGACTACAGTAGGACTTTTTGGCGGGAAACTCGGCGTGGGCTCTTGCCTGCTCGGTTGAAATTCTTGTTTTTTGTGTATGTAGTGATTTAGTGGATATTATGAATTAACTACGGAGTGCGCCGCTGATGAAGATTTCAGGCGATCTCGTGTTTGAACCCCGTTTGTGTTGTCTCAAAAAGTCACGGACATTTCCTTCGTAAAGTCCACTATCGCTTTACGAGCAATGAACAATTTCCCCACTCGACACTGGCGGTTCGCCATAATTTGAACTTCTAAAAAGTGAAAAAAATCCAAAACCACGAATATTCTAGAACACAACACTGGCAGAAATGTCCCCAAATATGGGTTGACTATTGCCAAATAACAAAAAAAAAGACTACAGTAAAAAAAAACAACTAACTTGACTAGAAGGCGCTCAGCAGATGAAGGGGCGGACATACGCGGGCAGTCACGGCCATTGTCGCCAGTGTGGCCGGTATTGCGAAAATTATAGTTTTTATCAGAATTAAATTCAAATATAACAAGTTTAAAAGTTGCTCTATGTTTTAAACTAAATGAAAATCAATCTGAACAACCTTTTCGAGTGATAAATTCTTTGAATTCAAGCTGTTTTTCTTTCCAAACTAAAGATTTTGGAAAATACGCGCATAGAAACGGAGCGTTTTTTTCATGTCAATGACTATAGTAATACGAAAATAATTGCAGTACCGGCCACACTGGCGGACTGTCAGAACAAAAAGTCTGTCGTCTGCTGCGCCACGAAGTGTGCCAGCAGGACGGAGAGGTGCGTAAGATATTGAAACGACGGAGACATGTATTGATCCGTCCTGCTCTCACGCATAGCTCTGTCTGTTTTTTAATCAAGCTACATTGTTTCGACTGTGATGTTAATATACCAATGGACAATAATAATAAAACTGACAATCCCCATACTAGAAAACGTAACCAGGAAAGGCATAATACTCATGGAAACTAGATGACGCTTTCAAATAATCTGGAAATTAATTATGGTTTACCGAATATTCTGCCAAAAACTGCAACATAGTTTCAATGTAAAGAAACGCTAACATTGAAATTAGGTTTATTGTTTTAGCAGAATACAACTTCGCGGACTATTTATTAGCGCCATCTAGTTTTATACATTTCCGGTTTCTAAAAGGGGATGGTCAGTCCTTCTTGTTGTTCGTCCATGATATAACCTACCTATTGGCAACACTGGGCACGAAGTCGGTGTCGTGATGTTGTCCATACCCCGTGTGGATGTCCGGGTGGCAGGACAGGACAGTCATGTTGGCTAGGCAGGACAGCGCTCCTTGCGCTAGTACTGTCTCCGCGCCGAGTCGCGTGCCGGTGATCTTTATAAGTAACGCCATCTTGGATTCGTATACGTAGAGGACTCGAAGGGATTTTGGGTTCGGTTCCAGAGCCTGTAAAGAATTAAATTTTAAATTATCCTACTCCAAATTTTAAATTTCCTACAAAGTGATAGTAGTTCATAATATAAATATAAGTTTTTTCTTTGACTCAAATGCAGCCGTGGTAGGCTTTAGCCTAGTTCTAAAGTCTAGTCTAGTCTACCACGGCTGCATTTGAGGATCTCAAAAGGATTAAGTTTACTTGCGACATCAAGGAATTCGGTTAGATAGCATGGTACTACAGAGTCTGTAATTTGCCCTGTTGCCCTGCAGAACAACTACTAGACAGAGCATTAAAATCTTATCTGTTTAAGGCCCTCGTAGTCGTGAAGCAGACTCCACAGATATCCCTGGTCCGTTACGATCTATTTGGTTCATGGGCTTATTTCTACTAATATAACAAGGTGTAATTACACTAACCCTACCGTACTCTACCTTACAATAACCCTACCACACGGTATATTTCAATAGCCCTACCCTACCACTCTGTATACTACACTAACCCTTCCACACCGTATATAATATAATTCGTGAAACAGACTACCCATGACTTCGCATGACTTTGCATGGCTTCGCAGATATCCCTGGTCCGTGAGATTCGACATCCACTCCCTTCAAGGGTTTATTTCCCCCATAAAAAAAATAACATAAACTTTATTTCGGTAGCAACTTTCTAGAATACAATTTACTTCGAACTACTCCGTTTAGCAAACAATGCTCGTGTTGAGGGGCCCGCTCTTCCTCTTACAGTAAACCTATTAGACGAAATTTTAGATAAGAAAAAACTAAAAGAAACATAAAATAAAACAAAGTAAGCCAAAAAACTAACAAATTAGTAAATAAATAATTATACGTTTTACAAAAACTATGAAATTATGGTGAATTTGTGTGTGTGTGAGTGTGTGTGCATGTGTGTGTGTATTACTATGGAGTTTTTGTGAGGCAAATTAGGACCGCAAATAAATAAACAGATTATTTTATTACCAATAGTCTTTCTGTTTCATCATATGACAATGTCTTAAGCCATTTGAACAATGTGTTTTTACACTCATGGTACATCATTGGGTATATTTTTAGATATTTATTTATTTTGTTGTAGAGATAATATGATTGCCGTATGTATTGTCTAGTAGCAAAAGAAGTTGAGACAAAATTTGTAGAAATTACTACATCACTTCTTCTTCTAATTAATAGCTCAGGATTAAAGTTTGTGGTCTTATGTAATCTTAAGATAGTGTGCATAATATATAATTGTCTGACTGTGAGTACGTTGCAAAGACTATAAAGTTCAAGAGTTGGATATCTATAAGGTTTAAAATACATGACTTTTAAAAGTGATCGTTGAGATCTCTCAAGTTCCAGAAGTTTGGTTTTACCAACCACCTCAAATAGGTACGCAATAAATTAAAATTGACTGTGCCAAGGCAATATACACTCTATCTAGTAATTCCTTATCAGCTATATGACGTAAATTCTTGAAAATCCAAGTAAGTTTTCGGACTCTGCTTGCAACTAGATCTATATGATTATGCCAAGATAACCTATTATCAACAATTATACCAAGGTATTTAACATTATTTACTTTATATACCACACGGTATATTTCAATAGCCCTACCCTACCACTCTGTATACTACACTAACCCTTCCACACCGAATATAATATAACTCGTGAAACAGACTACCCATGACTTTGCATGGCTTCGCAGATATCCCTGGTCCGTGAGGATCGACATCCACTCCGTTCAAGGGTTTATTTCCCCCATAGTTTCGAGACAGTACAATAACATCGCTGTACATAACAAGACCCTACCGTACAGTATATTACAATGACCCTACCACATTTTTATATTATGATTCTATATCACCATAGTTAAATGTCCCTACAGCACTGTTAATTACAATATCCCTATCGCACTGTACATTTAAAATGACCCTATCGTACGGTCCATTATAATTACTCTACCAAACTCAACATTACTTATACCCTACCACATTATATATATTACAATGACCCTACCTGCTTCAGGCCCTCGTCGTCGTGAAGCAGACTGTCGATGAGGCTCCGCAGATATCCCTGGTCCGTGAGGATCGACATCCACTCGGTCCGCGGGTTGATTTCCACCAGCGTGTCTAGACAGGATAGAGCTACCATACGGCATACGTCGTGGCCCGCACCTAAAAATATGTCATAGTTTTAGGGAAAAGATATAAAGAGCCAGATTATTAGTAAGAACGAATTCGTTACCCAATATTATAATTGGAGAGATCAAATCAGCCCAACTTTGCTGGCTCGGCCACGTAGAGAGGATGGAGAAAGATCGTGCACTCAAAAGAGCGTCCCTGAGACGACTGACTGGAAAACGGCCGGTCGGACGTCCCAGGTACCGCTGGAGTGACCTAAGCGCCCTCCAAATACCCGATTGGCGTGAGGAGGTGCAGAAAAGGGACGACTGGCGGCTATTGGTGTCGGAGGCCAAGATCCTCTTTGGGTCCCTAAGCCAGCGAAAGTAAGTAAGTAAGTAATTCGGAACCAACATAAAGGAACTGGAACATCGGTCAGTAGGGCGTAATGGTAAAGGTATTTATGCTCGATAACTTTAGGAAATGAAACCCTAACCGCATTGTTTAGAGTTTTAAATAAATAAATGGCACCTATACAGAAACCAAACATGTTCATCACACAAATGGTTGTCCTAGGCGGAAACCGCACTCGCGCCCCACTGCGGAGAAAGCAAGGTCACAGGCCATGCATATATCATTTTAAAACGAATCTTTTAACGTACCAATACAATCACTGCAGACGATCGAGCACAGATTATCTCCAAACCCGCTGATGACGTCAATCACCATCGATTTCAACGAAGACTCTTCCTTACTCGGCCTTGCTTTCGAACTATCCAACCGACTCACGAACGTCGTGTTCGATTCTTCCTCAGGATCTGCCGGACTTGGCTTCAAATTCACTATATTCAAGTAATTCAACAACGCTCCATATAAATTCACACGCATTTTTTGCGTAGAACCACCTGATACTAAAATCCAGCTCAAAATTTTGTGCAAAATAAACTTTAGTGTCAAAGAATTCGTTTGCATGATTTGGTTTGATGGTCCGAAGAATGTCGTCTCGAATTCTGATGCTTTTAAATTCGTGTCCCGTTTTTGTAGTATATAGCAATGGCGTAGATTTACTAGAAGAAGTAATATAGTTCCCGAAGCAAGGTTTCCTAAAAAAAAAAAACAGAATTTAGAAGGAATTATATTACATGTATTAAAATTTGGTAAATCCGCGATTTGAACCGAAGGGTAAAGGGAGCCTGTGAAATTACCGGCACAAGTGAAATACCATCTTAGTTCTCAGAGTGAGCAACGCGCTTTGCTGTCTTATTTGTGTCAAAATATGCCACTAATAAGACAGTGGGTGCTATGGACGGTGGTGACCACTTACCATCAGGTGGCCCACCTTGTTCACTTTGAAAGACTAAAAAGTGACAGGTAGGTTTTGCATGACATTTAAATAAGTCAATAAATAAGTCTAGATGTCATAAAAAGGTATACGGCGTGCAAAACAACTCCGTCTGTGACCGTTACTGCGCAGAAGTCAAAAAATGAGTCGCGGGGGTGAGCGCGGAATGTGGGGGAGGCGAGCGAATCGTTCATTGGCTCTCCGCCTGTCACCCATGCGCAGAAAATAACCGTCATAGACAGACTTGTCCTGAACGCGCTGTATCTTTACAGGGTGAAATTGGAAACATTCGACAAATTTTCAGGTTGAGTTCTGACCGCGAAACTGAACAATTTTTGCCTAGAAACATAGGTCATCGGAAGAAAAAAAATTTTACCCTTTCATAGTAAAGTCAATCAGCTGACCATACATTTTGTATGAGAGATCGATTTTTTTTAATGTCTAACGACCTATGTTCCTTGGGGAAAGTTGTTGAGTTTCATGGTCTGAACTCAATCTCAAAATTTGTCGAATGTTTTCAAATTCACCTTGTAGTTTCCGTCTAGACGTTTTTACCTAGTTGTGGCAAGACTTCAGCTGGAGGTATCTTGTTGAGCAAGTCCTGGAGGATGTTCAGGAGAAGGTTTTTCCGAGATTCCAGGTTGAGTATGTCCTGTGGAGCGACGCAGAAGAGTATTTCTGTGAGTTGCCGCCATGAGTCGTAGTAGTGCGTGAGGGTAGCCGCTAGGTTGCGCTGTCTGTTCACATCCGTCACGTAGTCTAGGACCTAAGTAAAGAAAATGTTAAACATTAACATTTATTCGTTTTTGGAGCATTAATTTTAATTTTAACACAGAAATTACCTAACAGAACAGTGACCTTTTATAAGTTTATAACAAGGCGTATTGTAAAAAAGATTCATTAATATTTTTTGAAGTATACGCTTTTGTCAATGAAAAAGAAAAGTACAACTATGACAGACCAATTTTACAAATCATACCTTAACCCATGCCTAAACGATCAAAAACAAAGTACCTGGGCGACCGAGCTTCGCTCTGTAATAGCCGCCTCAATTTTAAAATATTATCGCGTGAGCAAGCTTTGCTACCCGCTAACAAATGGAGCTCAAAATGCTTGAAAACACGGAGAAAACGAATTTTCCCAGATATGGCCTGGCTAAATCGATTTTTCACCCCCGAAACCCCTGTGATAGGGTGGTTGTTGAGCAAAACAAAGGCACGACTTGCTTTGAATACACTTCGTTTATTACTGTTCGAATACTCTAGTACATAATGTTACATAGGTAATATAGATATAGACTTTGGTACTAACTAATACGAGTACACCATTTCACCCCCCGTTTGGTAAATGTCATCGAAATCGTTAGAGCCGTTTTCGAGAAACCGATTGCAAATATAGGGTGACTTTTAATTAGTTCTTGATAGAAAAAGGTAAGCATGTACTCATGATACTGAACGACTTTCCCCAAGGAACATAGGTCGAAATACGAAAATTAAGTTTTGACCTCCCATAGAAACTGCATCAGCTGATAGCGCATTTTGTATGGGAGGTCAAATTTAGTTTTTCGTATTTCGACCTATGTTCCTTGGGAAAAGTTGTTCAGTATCATGAGTACATGCATATCTTTTGCTATCAAGAACTAATTAAAAGTCACTCTATATAGTGGTATATTGTTGTAGTGGTATATCTTACCTTTTGTATTTCAAGTACCACCAGATTCCTCTGAGGTGCAGTGGCGTTTAGCGCTGCCAATTCACGGGATAGCAGTGCGTGCACTCGAGATACGCTGATGCGTTTTCCACCCAAACCTAAGATAGTATAAACGTTTTGTATAAAAAACATTCAGTATAACCGAAATTCCTCAAAGTTGAGTTCTTTAGTTCTTAGCCGTGCGTTAAGGGCTTTCCTGCGGTCAACTGGCGCCCCCATCAGTTAAAAAAATATTACTCGCTAGATACAAAACTTATCGAAAATCTGTCTTACCAGATTAAGTCCTAGTTTATTTAGAACCTATCAATCCTAAAAAATATAGTTCAATGTAGTTACAGATACCAAAAGTGCGATAAACGGCCACTTTTAGCAGTTTTTGTTTTTGGTAGGTTCTAAAGGGTACCTTTACTTCAATCTGGTAAGACTGATTTTCGATTGGTTTTGTATTTAGCGTGTAATATTTTTTTAACTGATGGGGGCGCTAGTTGACTGCAGGAAACCCCTTAACTTTTGTTAAAACTAAAACCTTTTTCTTAGATCTTTAGAATGATGTTCCACCAATTCTGTGCGATGGGAGATAAGATGTGAGCTGGGAAAATTCCAACCAAGGCTTGTCAAATGCGCTGTCCAATGAGCAGTAGTCTATGTGTTGTTCATAATATTGTACTTCTCTTTTTATTCCAGAAAACATCAGTATTTTAAAATAAAAATAATTATATATCTTTTTTCTATTTACATTGTGATAAACTTTTTATTTTATTCATTTATTTATTTATTTAATGATTTTTTAAATTATATGACTTGACATTGCTTTAATTAGAAATTGATGTGACATTTATTAAATATTTTTAGTATTGGTTTGACATTAGTTTTTCGTCTAGTTTTACATTAGAATATTATTGTTTTATTATGCTTCATGAAGTTATTGATTGTTATTAATTTGCACTGACAAAGTGTCGTCCTTGTTCAGCGAACTACAATACTATAGAACAATAACTACGCTTCAAACTTCACCCCACGAAATAGTTACCTAAGTAGGCGGAGCTAAAATAGTTACCTCTCAACTACCCACTAGCTGACATTGCAGCACGCGCGCGAACCAATCCCTGCTCTCGTTCTGAATTTGAACCAATCGATTCGTATTTTGAATATACGTCCTTTTGGTTTCACGTAGGGCCACTTTTTGTGTGGAATTTGTTCTGAGTTAGAGTTCCATAGTATTGTAGTTCGCTGTCCTTGTTACAATTATTGTCTTAAGTTAGATATAGAACCTATGTTTCGAACACAAAGTATTTTGTCGACGAAATGAATAAACTGAAACTGATTTACCTGACATTGGCTTAATTGCAAATCAGCAGCAGCCAAAAACTAGTTATAAAACGAAAATGAAGAGTCTTATTGGTTGGAATTTTCCAGCTCACAGCATTTCCCTCGCACAACATTGGTGGAAATTCACTTTTAGGGAAGCTTTATTCTTTGTCCAGCAGTGGGCGCCTTCCGGCTGATATGGTATAGTAATGATAGTTTTAGTTTGATAAGGACCGAACTGTTGTTCATCATAATCATAATCTTAACATCCCATGAAACGTCCACTACAGGACAGGGAGCTCCCTCCAGATTTCTAGCTTTTGCTGGAAAAAATGTGAAGGGGAAGTACCATAGTCACCTCGCTTGTTACGTTACGGCTGGCACCATGGACCGCAGTTGTAGGTGACCGCAGTAAGTAAGATGTAAGATACAAAGGAGGGTGCTGCTGCCCATCCTCCAGTAGACCCTTAGTCGCCTCTTACGACACCCACGGGTACGTATGGGTTGGTTCTATTCTTTGCCGGCACCACACGGGACCTGCTGCTCACCGGTGGGTAGATCACACGAAGCTATGGCCTGCCTCAGTTGGTGCGAGTTGAATAACTCCCAGTGCGGTTCAGCGGTCGCCTCCACGGTCACTGGCAGGTTCTCTAGAGACCGCCTTAGGAGGCACCACTCCCATTCCTAGACGAGATAAAATGAATTAAAATAAATAAAAAAACCGGCCAAGTGCGAGTCGGACTCGCACCCTAAGGGCTCCGTACCTATCTACCATATGGTATACTAAAAGCTTTTGCTCTTTGGTTTTAAAAACTCTGCGACCATCCAACTCGACCCCTCTTTTTATATAGAAAAGTTCTTGATAATTGGTTACTATTAGTTGTGAGAAAAATTGAAATATTTAATTATTTTAGACCTTTCTCTTTATTTGCAAGCCGGCTCGACTGTCCATATGTTATACACTGCAGTATGGCTCACGTGCTAAAATGCGTGTATGACGAATTTAAATAGGTTTAGTTATTTGTACTGGGAGACCTAGCTTCTTGCCAAATTTCAAAATTTTAGGTCAACGGGAAGTACTCTGTAGGTTTTGCTTTTTTTGCATAAATGTATGGAGATGAGGACATAAAAAGCCATATCTTTTGATTGCGTCGTTGTAAAAAAAAATCAGATCTTGTGTGGTTTATGGACCTTGATATTCGTTATCAATTTGAACCTGATACCTCTTCTCGTTCGTGAGAAAAAGGGTCTTGACAGACAGACGGACAATAAAGTGATCCTATTAGGGTTCCGTTTTTTTTATTTTGAGGTATGGAACCCTAAAAATAAAAATATCGCGGGGTGATTGGAGCAGGTATAATCATCTTTATTGCTTATCACATGGTTATAAAAAGATCTTACAGTTATAATGTACAGCATGTGATACCCCGTTGGGGCACCGCAATAGTGAGAGGCAGTTAATAAAATTTCTTATTACAAATTAAAATTAAATTAATTTTGAAAATTATAATCAATTAAATATCTACACCATTAAAAACAAATCATACATAACATAAAAACAAACTAAAATAATCTAACAATTTCTATATTATTATTATATCAAACATATTTTTAATTCTTATTTAATAGTTCATATCGAATCTTTATTTTTATCATTGAACATTTAATTAATGCTATAGCACGCCTTATGGATTAAATAGGGCAGATAGGCAGGCGTGCGAATCATTCATTGGCTGTCCCGTCTGCGCCTGTCACCCAAGCGTAAAAAATAGCCGCCAGCATTAAGAGTAAAAAATAGTTATTTGTTATGCAACGCAGCAAAAGCGTTATTTGGCGTGAGTGCCTTGTATTGAAACCTGAGCAAGCGAAGGGTTCAAAAGAAGAATCCTGAGCGTAGCGAAAGTTTCAAGGCACGAAACGCAAAATAACTTTGCTGCCGAGCGAAACACAAAATTTTTCACCTCACTAAAGCGAGGAAGCAGCCAGTACCGCAGCGTGGAGGTCTGCCATACTTGCATCACGTTCGAATTTCAAAAACCTTTTGGCCGCAGAAAAACCTTTTGCCCGCTAGGGGCCAAAAATCGCTTTTGGCCGCAGAATTTAACCGACAAAACAAATGTTTCCGAGCTTTGGAGGTGAAAAATATATTTTATATTTTCACTTTTATAATTTTGGAAGGATTTCAAGTACACACGCGGAGCAACCACGAGTGTGAGGATAGGATTAGTACAGTACCTGGAGGTCAGTACAGTACCTGTGTGGGGTGATGGTGCGTGTGAGTGAACGCAGTGAGCAGCGTGTGGAGAGCGGCGTGTTGCCGGCCGGCCGCCGCCGCGCCCGCCTCGCACGCGCAGGCGCGGACCAGCCACGAGCGAGAAGACAAAGTTACCACCGACGCCGTCTGGGGACAATAATACGTATTTGTTATGCAATCATTGTAAATACGGCATAGGCTTCGTTCTGTAAATTTTGTATGAGGATGTCAAATCACGTCTGATGATTTGACATTTCAACTTGGGACACAATGGCACATGTCATCCCATAGTAATAGTAGATTAGTAGCCAAGGGCTGTAAGGCATCAATTGCAGCCCGAGATATTTAGGCGCACGAGCGCAGCGAGGGCGCCTATAGTTCGAGGGTGCAATTGATGCTTACACTCGAGCTAACTACTCTGTTTTACATCTCGATTGTGAGGTAAGTAGGTCCTTATTACCACCAAATTGCAGGTGACCAATTAGCGCTCTAGGTCCTTATTACCCCCAAATGAGGCTTGTAGGGACCTACTTACCGAATATGAGAGATGTAAAATAAATTAGTACTCCTTCTATTCAGAGCGGAGCAAGGAGTCCGAATTCTTTGAGTTGATCATTAACAATAATAAAGGAAGCGTAAATTATCCGTAATAGAAATTTCATACGTGATTGATAACACCATTTTATTCCTAAATTGTTTGAATTTTCACCAGAAAAACTGAAGTAGTAAAATCTATTAGTCCTGAGTTATTATTTCTCAAAGAGAAAGATAAAAAATAACGTTTTTGGTATTTGATAAAATTCATACATTTTAGTATGGAGGTCCCTTGTATACGCTTATGGCTCTCTTCTTAGCAGAAAGTGCTGCTACTTCAACCTCCTTACTCGAAGCTGAATACAACATTTGAATTTTAAGTTTTACCTCTAGCATTGTACTTACCTAGTATGAAAAAATGTTATGTGGAGAAATAAATAAATTATTTATTTATTTATTTATAATAACGTACTATTGCTAGATTACTATTAGATTAGATGACTATATCAATGACAAAGAGGTATGGTGCTCTGATATTCCAGCGAAACACAAGAAACACATTGTAAAAAGTCTACTCTTAAAGTAAGCCCTGCTGCAGTGGTTTCTTGCAGTTTCTTTTACGCTGTCATAGCACGATCCGAAACGGTGTAGACTCGCTCTATTCGCGTTGTATTCTGCATGACATTCAATAAGTATTACTGTAAAGAATCTACATTGAATAAAATTATCTGAATCTGAATTACTCACCTCAAGGTTGACGGTAGCCTTGACATGTCGTGAGAGGAAGTAGTCCCTAGAGCGAAGCAAGCGAAGTACTGGCGCGGAGGTGTTGGGGCGAGCGCACAGCCAATATAGGAGCCGGTAGCAGCTTTCCACTAGGTTGTTGGCTTCCCTGGGAAAATATAGGGTGTGAGGGAATTACCTCTTGTTAAATATATTTTGTAATATCGATCACTGCTATTATTTTGTTTAATTTTCAATGTTTATTTTTTTGTAACTACTTATTTATTTTTATTTTCATGTTTTTCTTGCTTTATCTTTCAAACTTTTACCACAAACTGAAACTATCTTTGTACCAAATTGAGAGGGTGGGAACCCGGAGTCCTAAGACACAGGTGAAAACCTAGTTTAGGCTCCAGTTTGTAAGAGAAAATAAAGATTTTTTTAATCATTATTATAAGGGACGGTGTACCGAAAACTGAAAGGGCGTGCTCAGTCAACGAAACTGAAAAATTTTCCCAAAAAAACATATGTTGGAAAAAAAATGATTCTCTTCATTCAACACTAGACTCTAAACTTCAATGGGGCCCTCATATAACGGCTCTTTCTGGTCGATTGAGCTCGGCTGCATATGCTGTTAGAAAAATCAGACAACTTACTGATGTAGCTACTGCAAGGCTGGTTTACTTTAGCTACTTCCATAGCATTATGTCTTATGGCATACTGCTTTGGGGCCGAGCAGCTGATATACATTCAAAATTCGTTTTACAAAAGAGGGCTATAAGAGCAATTTATTGGCTGAAGACTCGTGATTCCCTGAGAGAACTGTTCAAGGAAATCAACATTATGACAGTGCCATGCCAGTATATCTATGAAAATATAATGTATGCTAGAAAGAACATTCATCAATTACCATAAATTTGTGACAGGCATAATTTTAATACTAGAAATAAGCATAAAATTGATCAACCATATACTAGATTAACTAAAGTCAATACATCTTTCGTTGGTCTGTGTATACGATACTACAACAAAATACCTGACAATATAGTGCAATTACCTGAGAGAAAGTTTAAAGAATGTGTAAAGCAAACGTTATGTAAAAAAGCTTACTACAGATTGGATGACTATATGAATGACAAAGAGGTATGGTGCTCTGATATTCCAGCGAAACACAAGAAACACATTGTAAAAAGCCGACTCTTAAAGTAGGCCGTGCTGCAGTGGTTTCTTGCCGTTTCTTTTACGCTGCCATAGCACGATCCGAAACGGCGTAGACTCGCTCTATTTGCATTGTATTCTGCATGACATTCAATAAGTATTCTGTAAAGAATCTACATTGAATAAAATTATCTGAATCTGAATCAAATTTCTCACTCTGGTCGAACAGTTTGTATGGAGAGGTCAAAATTTTTATTCTTTTCCCAAAAATGTTTCTTTGGGAAAGTAGTTCAGTTTTGTTGCCCTTTAAGTTTTCGGTACACCATTCCTTACACCCAATATATAGGAGAAAGATATTAACGCAATATTTTTCACAAACAGCATCTTTCTTGACCGACCATCTTCATAATTGCCCTAGATTTATTCAGTTTTTATCAAATGTTTTTTACGGAGTCTACTACCTAACCTACGGGATTTGATTCGGGGACTGGTTTTTACACAGAGCAACTGCCATCTGACCTCCGCAAAACCCAATCCTAGAAAAGGCTTTACCAGGTTAGTGGCCAACCTGGCTGTCACAGTTTTCAAGCCGCAAAATGTCCTCGGACTTGGTTTAACGACTACTGTCGTTGACAGTAGTCAGGAACAACGGCTTAACATACCTTCCGAAGCACGGAAACGCTCTAGTTCTAGCGGTCACCCATCCGGGTTCTGACCACGGCCAACATAGCTTAACTTTCGTGATCGGAAAGAAAGAGCAACTTCCACTCGTCCACGAAGACTTGTTGTAGACCAACCATTGAAAAAAAAAACATGTATTTTATCACTAATCGACTCGTGAGTGTTATACAGGGTATTAATTTAATTGCGTGCCATAGCTTAGGGGGTGTATCAGTAACGATAAAGGAACACAAAAAAATATAAAAAAATACTACTTTTCAGTGATGGTGATGCCTACCTTATCCACTGATACTCGCGCGCTGGCTCGATGATAGCGCGGTGCTCCAGGTCATTGCCCTCCGCGTTAATTTAGTTTCAATGGAGTTTTAGTTTTTTTTAAGTAGGATTTTTTTATATATTTTTTTTTGTGTTCCTATATCAATAATGAAACACCCCCTAAGCTATGGCACGCAATTAAATTAACACCCTGTATACTTCGACGGATAAATTACGTTTTGTATTGACGGCATGAGACCGACAAGCTCGATCCTGTCCGAGGATCTCCTTCAGGGAGGTCAGCAGTTCCACGGACCACCGTCTGTCTCCGTGTCCCGCCGAGCACTCATTTAAATAAAACCTCTGAGTAAAAAACTATAGAGTCCGACATATACATATTCTGTATAAACTAGTGAAGTGTAAAGCGTCTCCCAGTCCCCTATACTAGTCGGTCAAAAAACTCAGTTAAGTTTTACAAAAATCGAGAAATCTTAAAAATCTAATGTTTTAGTATAAACTTTGTTTGCGAAAGTGAAAATATATCTTTTTTTACTTGTGAATTGATCATTAACACTAAGAACGGAAGCGTAAATAATCTGTAATAGCCATTTTATGCGTGATTCTTAACATCGTTTTTTTTCCTGAATGGTATATGTTTTCACCAAAAAAAACTGTGGTAGTAACATTTATTAGGCCTACGTCACATATTTCTTAGTGAGAACGATAAAAAATTTACGTTTTTAGCATTTGATAAAAATCCATATATTTTAGTATGAAGGTCCCTCGCAAGAAAGTGATACGCTTATGGCTCCCTCCTTAGCAGAAAGAGCTGCTACTTAAACCTCCTTGATTAAAACCATGTATATCAAGGTTAATCTCACCTATCAGTGTGATTTTGACCGGCAATGTGTTGATCCAATATGTCCAGTATAGAATGCAGGCAAGTGCGCGGGAACCCTGCCGCTCCTGGCTCGTTCAGTTGGCTCCGACTTACCTATAAACAAAAGCAGCAAGAAAAATAAGTATGTAAAGTCTATTCTACCCTCCATCATATCACGTTCGCAAAATGTCACACTAGCTTTTACTATTGCACAATGACACGTTCGCAGAATGACACACCTTATCGTGACATTGTGCAAACGTAACATTCTGCGAACGTGATTTGTAGCTTGTAGGAAATTGTACTTGTAACGTAAACTTGTACTTGTTACTTGTATGTGACTTGTACTCGTAACTTGAACTTGCAACTTGCACATGTAACTTGAACTTGTAAAATGTACTTGTTCGCAGGTACTTGTAATTGTAACTTGTACTTGCAGGTACTTGTAACTGTAACTTGTTTTTTATAGGTACTTGAACTTGTAGGTACGTGTATTATGTTCTACTGATATTGTCTGAAGAACGTGACATTTTGCGAAGATGACATTTTGAGAACGTGACATTATGCACCGGGAGACATACTACGAGAGAATAGAGCGTATAGTAAACAAAATAATCTCAATTTTTAAAGTGAAGTATTAAAAAATGGTCAATTGCATGTCGGGCCAAGCGCAGTAGGGTTCCGTAGTTTTTTTACGATTTTTTATCGTAAATCAGGTTTCGATAAAATATTTCATAACGTTCATAGCACAAACTTTTTACTTCCTAATGCTCAGCGAGGTCCTGCTATTTTTATTATTTTCAGTTTTTCGGCTATAGCTCATTAACCTGTAAAGCCTTCTTAGTTGTGATAGTTTTCCTTTTATATTTATCACATACGTGGGACACTCAGAAATATTTGCGACACTAAAAAAAATTGTTCTACAGGTACATATATTTTTATTAAATCTTTTCAAAGTACTCTCCACCAGCCTCTATACAAAGATTCATGCGTCTGAACCAGTTTTCAAAACACTTTTTCCAGTCCGCCGTAGACACCTCGTTTACAGCCTGCTCGAACGCAGCCAGCGCATCTTCCGGCGACGAAAATTGTATCCCCTTGAGCTGATTTTTTATTTTTGGAAATAAAAAGAAGTCACACGGTGCTAGATCAGGGCTGTAAGGAGGGTGACCCAGGAGTTTGACTGGTGTGCTGTCCAGGAAGTCCCTCGTTTTGAGCGCGGTGTGTGCAGGCGCATTGTCGTGGTGGAGCAGTAGTCCGCGGAGCCCTGATTCAGATTCAGATTCAGATAATTTTATTCAATGTAGATTCTTTACAGAATACTTATTGAATGTCATGCAGAATACAATGCAAATAGAGCGAGTCTACGCCGTTTCGGATCGTGCTATGGCAGCGTAAAAGAAACGGCAAGAAACCACTGCAGCACGGCCTACTTTAAGAGTCGGCTTTTTACAATGTGTTTCTTGTGTTTCGCTGGAATATCAGAGCACCATACCTCTTTGTCATTCATATAGTCATCCAATCTATAGTAAGCTTTTTTACATAACGTTTGCTTTACACATTCTTTAAACTTTCTCTCAGGTAATTGCACTATATTGTCAGGTATTTTGTTGTAGTATCGTATACACAGACCAACGAAAGATGTATTGACTTTAGTTAATCTAGTATATGGTTGATCAATTTTATGCTTATTTCTAGTATTAAAATTATGCCTGTCACAAATTTTTGGTAATTGATGAATGTTCTTTCTAGCATACATTATATTTTCATAGATATACTGGCATGGCACTGTCATAATGTTGATTTCCTTGAACAGTTCTCTCAGGGAATCACGAGTCTTCAGGCAATAAATTGCTCTTATAGCCCTCTTTTGTAAAACGAATATTGAATGTATATCAGCTGCTCGGCCCCAAAGCAGTATGCCATAAGACATAATGCTATGGAAGTAGCTAAAGTAAACCAGCCTTGCAGTAGCTACATCAGTAAGTTGTCTGATTTTTCTAACAGCATATGCAGCCGAGCTCAATCGACCAGAAAGAGCCGTTATATGAGGGCCCCATTGAAGTTTAGAGTCTAGTGTTAACCCTAAGAAAACTGTACTATTTACAAAATCTAATGGCTCATTATTCAATAGTATGTTATGTGAAGTAGACCTTACATTTGGTAGTGCAAATTTAATACATTTAGTTTTTTTGGCGTTAAGGACTAGATTGTTAACAGTAAACCATGCATGAATCTGTCCAAGTGCATCGTTGACTTCGTTATAATTTTGTGTTTGGTCGCTTGTTGCTCACAACAGAAAAAACTTCTGGTAAACATTTGGTAGTATACCATTCGGCGTTGATGCTTCTTTGATCTCGTAAGGGAATTGAGGCCAAGTGGCCAGTCAAATTAAAAAAGCTGGCGATCAAAATCTTCCCCCCGCTTCGAGATCGCTTCACTTTGGTAGGCGTTGGTTCATTTTGAAACACCCAAACTGTCGACTGGCGCTTGGTTTCTGGATCGTATTGATAAATCCAGGACTCATCACCTGTTACGATGTCGTAAACACGCCGAGACGAGCCTGCTTCAAATTTGTTCAGCATATCACGGCACCATTCCACCCGGGCCTGCTTCTGAGCGTCGGTGAGGTAGTGCGGCACCCAGCGCGATACTATCCTCCTCACGCGAAGATGCCCGTGTAGAATCTCGTGAACGCTTCCCGATCCAATCTTTAATATGTGCTGAATCTCCTGATATGTAATTCGCCTATTATCTTGGATTAAATTTTTCACTGCTAGCACGTTTTCTTCCGTAATAGCCGTCAAAGGGCGACCGCTTCTTTCTTCATCCCCCAAGGTTGGTCGACCGCGCCTAAATTCGTTATACCAACGATACACGGTTGCCTTGGAGGGGCCTTCATCCATAAATGCCATTTGAAGTCTATCGAACGATTCATCCGGTTTCAGGCGACACTTGAAATCGTAAAAAATCATAGCTCTAAAATGTTCCCGGCGCAGATCCATTTTTCAGTAAGACACGATACTTTGAATTGGCTCGCAAAAAATGTGGAGGGAAATTTTGAAAATGGAACACACATATTTTTACTTACAAGTAATCATATTTTCGAAAAAGATTCTGACCGGCCAGTCTCCCATATATAAAAACTATTTTTCGCAATACTTTCTGAGTGGCCTGGTATACTACTTATGTGATTTTTTTTCACATTTCCAATAACAACCGTTTAGCTGGCAGGTCCGTAGGACTCTAACAAAAATGTGCGCTTTCGAGCTAATTATTTCGCAAACGGATCCCTAAATCGGAAAATGATATGAGCACTCGCATTAGTTTTAAAAGACCTTACCTAACGACACCCCACTCGATGGGGTAGACAAGAAAAAACATTTTTGGGGAGGTACCGCAAAAAAATTTTTTTTTTTTCAAGATTTTATTTTACCACTTTGTCGGCGTGGATAAAATGTATATCCATACTAAATACATCTTTCTATTACTAAGGGTCTTTGAGCTAAGCTGCGGACAGACAGATGGACATAACGAAACTATAAGGGTCCCTTTTTGACTTCGAAACCCTAAAAATAATTCACAACAACCTAAGGTAAACTGATGAACAATCTATTTCGAAATTAAGTCTACCCATGTACAATTTGGTTCTTCTGTCTGGCGTTTTCCGGCCTATTTCCAGGGGCTACTTTCCAGCTAAATGTTCTCCATGTTTATTTTGTTCCGGGTCTTAGCGCGATAATAGTTATTAGGCAAAATAAATTACCTTATTATTCCCGACGTTTCGGCTGCGTTGCAACAGCCGTGGTCACGGGTAGACTGTCTACCCGTCTACCCGTGACCACGGCTGTTGCAACGCAGCCGAAACGTCGGGAATAATAAGGTAATTTATTTTGCCTAATAACTATTATCGCGCTAAGACCCGGAACAAAATAAACATGATTGAAAAGTGCGAAAGTCTAAAATAAATGTTCTCCACTTTGCCCGGTCTTAAAACAGAAGTAATACTCACATCTTCACTGAGTTGGTAGCCCAGTAAGAAGTGTGCCAAGTTAGGTGGAGCAGTGGGCAACACTTGTTGTAGCAACATGATGATGCCTTCCTTAGTCTGTCGGATTGCAGCTACGTCTTCTTCGGAGCCGAATTCCTCCGCTTCCAGGCATTCCACGAAGCCGTGTCTGTAAGAATAGTCTTTGTTAGTTTTATAGTGCAAGATCATTAAGATAAAAGAATAGATTTGTGATTATAACGCCCTGTACAGTAACGTCAATGATTTGGTGGCGATAGTGGGTGGGTCGGCCCGTGTTGCAGGATTTTGCCGTGTGTCACTAGGCGGTCGTTGCTTTTTCCAACATAATTATGTCAGTTTTAATTTTATCAAATAACACTGAAAATGAAGATCTCGTAAAGACTTACGTCCCTACATACTACCTGTCAAGGATCTCTAGTTGTCAAGATGATTTTGACAGGCGTTTGAAGTCCAAAGAGTGACAAAGTGAATGAGTGTTTGTGGTGTATGAGTGGCTGAGTGAGTCAGTGAGTGTGTTGGGAAGTGGTCCTGTAGAACTTAAGTAGAGCTATACCTGATCTCGGCGGCTTGAGCGTGCCTGTAGGTGAGTGCGGGCAGCAGATGGCGGGCCGCGGCGGGTGATTGTAGCGCCCTGTACAGTAACGCCACTGCTTTAGCGGCGATGGTGGGTAGGGTGGGCCCGTGTTGCAGTACTTTGCAGCAGGTTACTAGTCGGTCGTTGTTCTCTGGGCCTTCTGGTGCTGTTTGGAAAAAAATATAGTTGAAAAATATTGACCGACTTACAATAGCCACGATGACAAAACAAGCACTAAAGCAGGTGGTAGGCCTTTTGTGCAAAGTCCGTCTGGGGCAGTTAACGCCAGTCCCTCCAACTTGAGTCATATTTTCATACATTTCTTAACGCTTAATACGATCGTCATCCCGTTTAATACACGCGCCACATGTCACGTATTATCTCTTGTGGCAGCAGCGGTCAACTGACTGGGCGACCTGAGCGAGCGCTTCCGCTTCAAATGGCTGGATAGACCGTTTTAAAATCGCCACGGCATCGTGTAACATCAAATCAGTGGGGAATCAGAGACAGTGTCACAACACGATGTTGATACATGGACGGCAATACTTCCCGAATTGTTGCAAAATTACGAACCGCGAGACATTTTTAACATTTTAATGCGGTTAATGCGGTAAGATCACTGCCTGTAACATATGATGCCCAATCTCGAGATAAAATCCTCCCCAAATCATAAAATTCAAAATGTATATATCCCGCATAATACGCTTTCTCGCTTAAGACGCGTTTTTGGTTGGGTCCCTGTGAAATCGTCTTAAACGGGTTTTACTGTACTACATCTTCGACCCCGTCGTCGTCACTTACCAACTTACCATCAGGCACACCCCGGCCACTCCATACAACGAGAGGGAATTTGGAATTGGAAGGTCGTTTAAGCTCACATATTCAGTACAAAAGACCCTCAGAAGGACCATGAAATTCTCGCGGGCGCATGAGCGCGGTGGTGCGGGGTAGATTGCAAGGGGAGCGGAGTGTCCATTCTGTATTATGGTACTATTTCTTTATTCTGTGCACCAGGTCAGAAATACCATAGTCACCTCGCTTGTCGGCGTTACGGCTGGCACCATTGACCGCGGTTATTGGTGACCGCAGATTGTAAGATGGTACGATACACAGAAGGATGCTGCTGCCCATCTTCTGGTTCATTAACCCTTAGTCGCCTCTTACGACACTCACGGGTAGAGATGAATTGGTACTATTCTTTGCCGGCACCACACGGGACATTTGTAGAGATAGGTATCCAAAAATACGAATTGTTACGAGTAAAATAAAACCATTTTACCTAAATTAAATACTAGTGGGAATAAAAAACTTACCAAGTATAAGTTTGGATAGCCCAACAATAAGCACGGAGCGCCCCGCTTCTGTAGCCGTCGTAACCAATGATCGTTCCAATGTCAGCGCTCGTTCCAACATCTGCAATATGCTGATCAAGCTCTGCTCGACGTATTCCTGCGAATAAACAGCTTCAATAAGAAAACTGGATAAAATACAATTATTAATTTAAATAACTTCGATAGCGCGATGCAGGATTAAATGCTATCGGCCCAAGTTGCGTAAAACGCCATCTACCCGCGATGTAGTTAACTAAAAGTAAATTTTAAATCCAACAAGATAATATTATTGTCTTTTCAATCTAGCTTCAATATAGCTCTCGAAGCACTATAGTTCGTCCATTTTAAGAATGTAGTGAGTCATCGCTTTCCGCCGCTGGTAGGCGCGTAACCAATCAGGTCACTTAAGATTATGAAATCAAGTGCACAGTCACTAACTGAAGGCAAACCTTCGAAAGAAGCGGTTGTTTACTTTGTGTTACAAAAAACGAAAAAATACATTTTTTTTTGGATTTTAACTCCATTGTGAATACACCTTTACCCTGCATTTGAATTAATGACTTACTGTATTTTTAAGACGGACGAACTATAATAAGGTCTTGTGGTCATCGATGAAAGCATTTCGACCATAATTGTTAACCAATGTTGATTAATAAAAACACCATCTAGCTATTGCATTCTGTAGGTTTAAAACCTACACATACCATTCCAGGCCAGGAATGTCTGTCCAACAACTCATGGGCTTCGTTCAAGCTTGTCAGTAACAGTCTGAGCAGTTCTGACTTGAAAATTTATATTATTATTATTATTATCTGTAGGTGTTTACCCACACGCATTATAGTAGCATCGTAGTAAATTTGTTATAACATCGTGTAGACGATTTTCTTGTTACGGAGCGACAAAAGACGAGTAGCGAATAAACCTGAATGTGCATGCCGACTGCGGGCGCGCGAGCCGCGCGAACAGGTTAGACGTTCGTAATCCCGAAGCGATAGCATACCATCATCACTTCACATTATTTTTTTCTTCCCTCAACACACTTACACTTATTTTGTATTTATCATCTGCTTCTTAGACACATTTTAAGTTTGTATGTTTGTACCTGTATGATGTATGTTTATTTTATGCACACTAGCGTCCGTGCCTCACTCAGCGCAGGGTCCACTGAAAACCAGCGTCGCAGCATGCGTGCTGCGGCTTTTGCTGAGTGAGGCCCTTTTATCACTGCCGATGTCACAGCACTGATTTTATTTTTATTTTTTTTCTACTTTTGTATTCTACCCTTACGATAATATTTATTTGATAATGCTACATATTTATTGTATTTTTTATAGAATTGTGTTGTGATGTCTTAGTGTTAATAAAAATTTCTGATTTCTGAAAATGATTTTATTTTAACACTTCCAGTGTTCGGATAAATCTACACATTTTCAATTATACGTAGTGTTACCAATTTTCGACTTGAATTCTATTTGCAACAATGGACTAGTTGGGCTAGTACAGTTCATGCTTACTAGGTGGCAGCACCAACATTAGTACAGCTAATGCTTACTAGGTGGCAGCACTAACGCAACGTTGGAATGCGTATAGAGATCGCAGATTTCGCAACATCAGGCAGGACCACAGTAGTCTAGTTGGTAAAGCGTCTGCGGTACTGACGCAGAAGACACAGGTTCGAATCCTGCCTGTAATTGTGAAATTTTGCGATTTTCTACTTTGTACAGTTCTGACTTGGTGTGAAGTTGAAGTAACAATCTGAAGCTGGGGGGGTAGGTATCTTCTAAAATTTCTAAAGCACCATCCAGCAATATTGCGTACTTTTTAGATAGATGGTATCTGCCTACCCCGACGGGAAATAGGCGTGATGTTATGAATATATGTATGTTTAAATAGGTGGTAGGGCTTATGTGCAAAGTTCGTCTGGAGAAGTACAACCCTCTTGCCTTTTTCTGCCGTAAAGCAGCAGTGTTTGCTCTGCTTTGTTTCAGTTTGAACGGTGAGGGAGCCAGTGAAATTACACCACGTAAATTATATCATCTTAAGTCTCAGTATGAGTTACGCGCTTTGCTGTCTTATTAGTTTTTTTTTATTGTCAATGGGCTTACTCTTGACTTCGATCTAGTCTTGAAGACAGAGATGAGGTCGACGATGGAACGAGCTTGCCTAGAAGAAGCCTATTCACTCGCGACTTGAATAGATTCGGGTTATATGAACTCGACAGACGCAGGCAGAGAATTCAGTATCAAATTATTTCACTAATTAGACAACGGGTGTCATGGCGGTGGTGACCATTTACCACCAGGTGGCCCACCTGCTCGTTTGCCTGCTTGTGACGTAAAAAAAGATTGACACTTACCTTTCCAGGCCACGACTGCCTGTCCAACAGCTCGTGGGCTTCGTCCAAGCTTGTCAGCAGTAATCTCAGCAGTTCAGACTTGGTGTGAAGTTGTAGTAACAAGCGGAAGCCCGGCGGAGGATTGGTGTCCGGCTCGCGACCGACGGGAGGGAAGTCGGCGGCGCAAGGCTCGTAGTTTTCCAACCAGAGGGCGAATAGGCGGAAGCAGAGGGATAGGACCTATTGAGAAAAAAGGGATTTTAACTACTTTTGACACATTTGTTTTTTATATTTGTATTAGTTTCGCTCCCAAACCCCAGTGATTGTTTCGCTCCCAAACCCCAGTGATTCTACTCGTGAAAACAAGCAACTTAACCGAAGAAAAAATTTTTTTCTCCAAAAAAATTTTCGCCTTCCCGTAAAACATTTGTCAATCACGTGACCACTTTACTATGGAGGCGAAAAATTTTTTACGAATAAATATTTTTTTTCTTTGGGAAAGTTGCTTGTTATAATGAGTAAAATTACTGGGCTTTGGGAGCAAAACCAATGAAAATTCATGGTTTATGGTTTAGGAATTTTATTTTTCTAAATCAATCATTTATTCATTATAACAGTACAACTGTATGCATAATACTGTGTGTATAATAACATTTTATCATTTAAGTAATCTAATATAAAGTTTACAAAATATCACAAATTACAATTCCTATTTTTAAGTCCTCCTAATTAAATAAAATTCATTGAAAAATTTACAAAATTTCCTAATCTATTTAAATGTCACAGTCACTAAAATAAAATAAAATTCAATATAAAATTAACTAATGATCAATAAATAATTAAAATTAATCTAAATTTCATAAATCAAAATAAAAAAAAAATCAGAAGTCTCTATGAAAAGTAAATATTTGTTAGATTTATGTTTCTCATGAAAATTACAGCTGCATAGGCCATGCCAGTTGACAGTGGTAACTTTGTGTATAGTTGTGGCAACAATATGTCTCGTTGTGGCTACAATATGTACAGTAGTGGCTACAATGTCGATGTAGTTGTTTGCACAATAGCAACTCACCTGCCACTTGTCGTGCGGCCGGGCGTAGGGTCTGTGCGGCGCGGGCAGCGCCAGCCTGTGGAGCACGTGCTCGAGGTAGGGGTCGAGCCCCGGGGGGCGCGCGCCCGCCCCCAGCGCGCGGGGCAGCGGCCCGCACGCGCACAGGGAAGCGAGCAGCGTGAGGAATGCGCACGAGAGCGGGTACTCTTCCATGCGGCATTCAACCTGGGGAGAACATAGTACACACGACCGCTCATCAGTAGAAACACTTTTAGACCTTATAGCGTGGTAATAGAGTTGAAAAAGTTTCTACCGATAAGCGGTTGAATAAAGTAATAGTACTATCATACAAAACGAACAAAACGGACAATAAAACAAGAAGCGTGTATATTTACTGGGACATTTGAGGAGCTCCACGAGTTCACTCCGGCGGCTGTAGACTGACTACAGCACTTGGATTTAAATTTATAAATAATTTAATTCGCGTTTTATTTAAATAGGCTGAACGATAATAACAGAACAGACAGTCGGACACTCTCCGCCTCCCTAGCACCACGAGGTTTTCGGGGTCCTCCTGGGGGTCTTTAGTACTGAATGTGCGAGGCTACGCGACATTCAAATTCGCGCTCGATGTATGTAGTGTCCGGGTGTGATAGAACATTGCTCATCGAGAAGTGAAAGAGACCGACTCCCAACGAGGGTGTAGTTTAAGGCCTGAAGCGCAGTCGACAATACACCCGAGTTGGGAATCGTACTTTCTTTCGAGTGATGCATAATGCTTTATACTATGATATTTAAATTTAATAATTCGACGTTAGTCTGAAATAACATAGAATTTTTAACTTTTACTTATTTAATGTTGAAAAGAAAATTAAATTAGTTAAGTTAGTTGCAAGAAAAGAAAAGTAGAGTCCTCTGCAATATTGCTATACCCTACAAGGTATCACGGTTAATTATTTAAGATTTGAATTAACTCTGAAGTAAATACAAAATTAATTGTGATAATGCAATAAATATGATATAACAGAAAAAACTATATAAATTGAACACAAATTAAAAATATAGAACTTAATTATCTTCTATAACATTTTTATTAAAATGGCGTTCACATATATTTTGAAGGCAATTTTGCCAATCGAAGCTTTTCACCGATATTTGTTTCCACTTATTTTTAATTCGTCGCTCTCTTATCCTTGCTGGCGGTTATTTGTTGCGCGATTTTTAGAGCTATACATATCAGAGTCACCTAGCCGCTGTACGAGAGAGCTAACATAAGCGTAAACTATGGAGTAACACTCCCTTACCGCGATGGTCTTATAGTCTGACCGCAACCGCTGTATAGGTAGTGGCGGGGAGATAGGGGGGGTGGGAAGGAAAGAGCAAGAACTAGTTGCCGCCGGGAGCCTCATCTCGCCGGGATAATATGCATTTATACAGCGGTTGCAGTCAGACTATGGTCAGCTCCGCTTTTAGTTGCACTGCAGCTTATAACAGAGCCACCTAGCGGCGGTATACGAACTAACCTCGTGTAGCTCCTGGTTCAGCGCCCTCTTGTCCTTGCTGGTGGTAACTAGCTGCGCGGCTTCAAGCCCCGCCCACACCCTGCCCGCTGTGGCCGCGGTCCCGCCCAGAGCCGCGAGGGTTTTAGTCAGCTCCGCCTTCAGTTGGATTGGGATGTGGCAGCAGATCAGACCTGAGAGGTACAAGAATTTAAAACATGAATGTCGATCGTTTTTTTTATGAAAGACACAAGGTAATCTAAATCAACGAATGAGCATTTATTAAAAGAAACAGGACAGGAAAAAAGTCTAACAGTGAAAATTATCATGTCCTTGTACCTAGCGAGTGACAATGTCGTGTGGGATATTGAATGTAATAAATAGTTAGTTCTTGAGAAGTAAAATAATTTAAAACACGAATGTCGAAAGAGTACTCATATTCTTTATTAGGGACATTATACACAAGGTAATCTGAGTGAATGAGTAAGAAGAATCGCCTGATTGTCCGAAAAGTTAGATGGTTCCGTGCTTCGGAAGGTATGTTAAGCCGTTGGTCCCGGCTACTATCTACGGAGCCATGTCAGAAGCTTTTGGCGGCTCAAAATCTCTAGGGTTCCTGAGGTCGGTCATCGACCTAGCAATCCTCACGATGATGATGATGAGTAAGAAAAAACAGGACGGGAAAAAAGTCTTAGCCGAAATAACGTAGCATGACATAATTAGAATGACAGCAGTGTGACAGTAGGACGGAAGGATGAATAAGATATTGGAGCGACGGAGATACATTTCCATTTTTTTTCTCACACATAGCAGTGTAAGCTAAATTTTGACTTTATTACCTAAACAAGTACACATAGTACAAAATAACTCTGGCTGTGACCGTTAATGAGCAGAAGACAAAAAACTTGTCGCAGCGGTAAGCGTGGCAGGTGGGGGGAGGCGAGCGAATCGTTCATTGGCTCTCCACCTGTCACCCATGCGCAAAAAATATCCGTCAGAGCCAGACTTATCCTGTACTCGCTATTGCAAACATCTTACCAAACATGACATTGACGGCGTCCCACTGCAGATTTTCACAGATATTAGCGCACGCCGCATGATCCTCACGGGCCACTCCAGCGATCAGCTTCAATGCTGCTATCATCGCTTCCACCTCTTCCTGTCGGACCAGAAGTTTCCCAGGTCTAGCTGCAGGAGTGACGATAGCTGATGCGCCAAGAGATGAGGAGTGCAAGTGGTCAGAGAAAGGGGCTGGGTCTGCGCGTAGGTTGCTGTATGGAGACAAAATTCTAGCATTTACTCACGGCTTCGCTCGCGTTATATCATCATCATCATAACATTCTATGAAACGTCCACTACAGGACAGGGAGCTCCCTCCAGGATTCTAGCTTTTGCTGGAAAAATGTGGAAGGGAAGTACCATAGTCGCCTCGCTTGTCAGCGTTACGGCTGGCACCATGGACCGCCGTTGTAGGTGACCGCAGTAAGTAAGATGGTATAATACACAGGAGGATGATGCTGCTGCCCATCCTCCAGTTTATAACCCTTAGTCGCCTCTTACGATACCCAGGGGTATGTATGGGTTGGTACTATTCTTTGCCGGCACCACACGGGGCATCGGCTATAGCGTTATACGATAGTTCTATGCAAATAATAGCTATCCTAAAGGAACCATGCATTTTCCCGGTATAGATGGTACCCTATTAGTCCAGTCAATCTACGAAAGTTTGTATAGAGAGGGTTGCATTAAATACACACTAGGGGATAATTTGTTAAATTACCAGTAAAAACATTCAAAAATTTAAAACCACAGGAATCCCCGACATAACGTTGATATTCTTAAAAGCAGTATAAGGTGAACTGAACCTGTATAATATTTACTATGTAAGCACAGGTCAGTTTATACTGGTACTTTTACAAAAAAATGTGTTTTAAAAAAATTTATGATATTGATTATTTACAGCTTCAAATAGCCTATATTACTATTTAAAATTAATTTCTATAAATGTGCATTTAATGCATCCTAAAATCGTAGATTGACTGGACTATATGTGTTAGTCCCGTGCTTGATCTATGTACCTCCCAAATTTTTTGAAATCAGTTCAGCCGTTTAGGCGTGACAGTGAAACAAACAAACATAACATCTACATTGAAATATCAGGCACCCAAACCAAAGTGAAACAACAATAGTTACCCCGATTAAATTTTTTGTAATGTTAACAAGTTATATTGTAATGTTAAAGTTTTCTAAATCACCACTTTGCACGCGTAATATGTAGCGAGTGTCATCAACAGATGCGAAGCGTGAAAATGACGATAAAACAGTCGCATTAGGCTAGATAACGCGTCTTTCCTCGCCAGTAGTGCCCATGTAAGTTTTAGTACGGCCAGTGACTCTAATGCTCGAAAATAAACAAGAGAACAGTCGCATTATACAAAATCACGCGTAGTATCAAAGGCTGTCAAAAGATGCGAAGCGGATAACGCATCTTTTTCGGACTCCTCGCAAGTAATGCCTAATGTTAGGTACCGCCATGCCGATGCCCGAAGCAACGTCTTATGTCAATACAGCAGTGGAAGTAATTAAGCACACGTCGGTAAAACTGTCGCAGCTACACTCACGCGTAGTATCTTGCAAGTGCCGTCAACAGATGCGAAGCGGATAACGCGTCTTTCCTCGCCAGTAGTGCCCACGTATGTTTTGGTACCGCCAGTGACGCCAACGCCCGCAGATAAGCGGGGAGCAGTGACGCGCAAACCAGTTCGCCCGATAGACGCACGAATTTGTACAGTGTTGCTGCGCGGCCGCCCGTTCTGTGAACAAGATGGATAACTTTTGAACCAAATCTATTTTACATTAGCTGTATTTCAAATTTCCATTTAATATGTTAATTTAGTGTGAAGAAGATATGAAACGATGACATCGAAAAATATCGTCATCTCATCAGTCATCTTTAGAAGATTTTTGTGTTGTCGTATAATAAACATTAGTTTGTTTCTCTAAGTTATAAGCTCGCGGATTTCCACCTGGGTAAAGTTTTGATTTAACTCAAGTCCAAAGACTTAAATGAAATCAGTAAACAAAAATTCTTTCTAAAAGTTCATACTGACTACTTTGTATTTATTTTTGTCTGAAAAGTTAGGGGCTGTGATTGTATGTGTGTAGGCACTGTTAGACTGTTTGAAAGTCTGACTGACTTTTAGACAAGTGTTTTCAATCCATTAAAAGACTACTTGTGTTTGACAGATATAAGTTAATTTAACAACAGCTTTGCAATAGACATCACATACCTGTAGACATGTGGACTTGCCCCCGTATCGCAGGCCTTCCAATAATCATGCCTAAGCCCCAGTGGGTCACGAGAATACAGCTTCTCCACGCAGCGCAGTAAAGAGTCGAGTCTAGTCCTGGACTGTCCGGTGCCAACCGGTGGAGTGAGACCTTCAGCCGCATACATTTGTACCGCACGGGCGGCTTCATCAGCCCTGTAAAGATACGGCTTCGTAAAAATAGTTACTACAGATATATTATTGTCGTAACAATATATATAGTAGCCACTACTATGCGTATTGTAGCCACTAGACTTGCATTTCTTGACAAAGTGGCAGGTGAAGTGTTAAAGTACAGGTACCATAATGTAGCCATTAATACACATATTGGGTCTTTAACTATGAAATTGCCGTTATATAACGAATTTTAGGAAAACTAAATTTTCAGTACTAACATTTTTAAATTTTTTTTAGGAATTAAAATCCAAATTTTTTCACTCCGACCGAGCAGTCTTACTGTGCACACTTGTTTCAATTTGCTCTGTGAATTTTAACTTAAAAAAGTGTTTAAATCAACACTATCCAATTAGTAAATAATATCACTTTTTAGAAGATTAACTCATCTATTCAATAGTGTAAATAATATTAAAATCGCAAAGTGAATTTCGATGTTATTACGAAAAACAACTCAAATTTGGTACGTTAATAGATTAAAATTGACCCGGACCTACCTCAATACTCGACTTTAAGTAGCGGAACTGTGTGACTCGGGTGATCGACCGAGATAGCAGTCGACCTTGAACGCGCCTGCGCCGACCAACAACGTTCGTATCGCATAGCTACAATAGCTTCTACTACACTGCAACGACTTGCTACGGGAATCGGAGGCAGGGTCACACGCATTCCAGAGTTTAATAAATTGCTACGATAATGAATTAGTCTGGCAGAACCGCATTATATATCAACTACATATTAATTAGAACTATATTAAATATAAAAATTCTGCTTGTTGGTGCGAGTCTACTTGCGTCGCGGAGGTCTAGTAACACTGGACGGAAGGTGATATCACCGATCGTGTCTACTCTACCAGACCCCTCTCTATTTTGGGACCCTTGTACTTGTTGCTTCAATATAGTTCCCAAAGTCTTTTTACGAAAACTATAACACTGCCGCTTATTCATCGCTGCTACGTCAGGGCGACTTATCTACGGAATGGCGAACAACGACTCAATAGAATGCGCAGGATGCTTAACAACGATAACATCAGATTACTTTATGCAATGTTGTTGTTGTAATAAGTTCTATGATCTGGAGTGTTGCCGATATGAAGTTGACGTATTTCTAAAGCTTCCTCATAATGTCATATCGACTTGGAATTGCGCAGCATGCTGTGGACGTCTTCGTAAAGGTGGTGATAATGCTAACACGCCTGTTCATTCCAGTGTAATGTTCTGTCAAGAGAAAAGCTCGCAATTTAGACAAAATCTTTCAAGTATGAGCCCGGAGTATAGTAATGTCAACATGAAATCTCGTAGACCAGCTATGAATCTAACCACCAATGACATAGATGAAACTTTTTCTGAAACAGTTCCTGGTACGCAAGCTGGAGAAAATATCAATGACCAGCAATATGAATATTCCCAAGCTGAAGATACAGTTGTTTTAGAGAAGATGAGAGACATTATTCGCCAAGAACTTAGGGGGCCCTGGTTAATCAGTATGATGAGCAACGTAATTGCTGAAGAGATAGCAACAAAAATAGTCGAGCCTATCCAGAATTTAGCGATGAAAATAACACAGCTTGAGGCTAAAATCAATGTTTTACAAAACTTATCCACTGACCCACCTAGAAGAGAATATGCTGACGCTATAATACGGAATAAATATTCTTCGCAAACAGTGTCAGCTAGCACACCGGTGCTGACGAAGCAAGTAAAAGCTAGTAAACCTGTGCTACCAAAGCCACCTAAAGAAAATACAGAACCACCATCAGTACCTCAACTTCCTAAACCCTTGGAAGTTAACACAAAATCTTTGGAATCGGCATCCACTGTAAGCACTGTAAGCCATGATTCGTCAACCGTTCAGAAAAGCCACAAAGAAGGAACGGCTGTAAATAATACTCTAATAACTGTCCAACAAGATCACAAAGGTGGACCTAGTAAACCTGAACCTAATGATACTAACTCAAATTTGTTGGTGTCCGGTAGTAAAGGAAAATCTAATAATTATGTTCATAGAAATCTGAGAGTCACCCGAGGTACGGCTACCCCCTGTAGCACGGGGATTCGGGCTGCGGAGCGACCACAATACTTCCACTTATACTATGTGATGAAAGGAACGACTCAGGATCAAGTGAAATCCCATCTGCTATCCATCTTCGGCTCTGATGTAACATGTTCAGTAGAAGCACTAAAAGCTAAAGGAAGTTATGCTTCTTTTAAACTAGGTGTACCCTCTAAATTAGGAGATCTTGTTTCATCTCCAGAAAATTGGCCTGAAGATATATGTATAAAGCCCTGGACACATAACTTTCGTGGGCGCAAAAGTGAGCAGTAAACCATCAAAACCCAAGTGTTACTTGCTTCTGTACCAAAATGTTCGAGGCCTGCGTTCTAAGCTTAATTGTTTAAAATTGTCATTGCTGAACGAGACCGCAGATATAATAGCGATGACTGAAACTTTCCTTGTGAGTGGAGTGCTTGATGCCGAAGTTTTTCCATCAGATTATACCGTTTTACGACGAGATCGTGCAGGTGACGTCGGCTGGGGTGGTGTTTTGTTAGCAGTGAGAGATCCAATTCAAGTCAAACGGATTGTAAACATTGATGCATACACCGATGACATTGAAGTACTTATGACGACGGTCCAGCTAAAGTACAGAAAGATCGTGTGCTGTGTAGTATACATTGCCCCTGGTAATACAGATGATTATTTCTTAAGGACTCTATCTGTACTTGAAAATTTAATTGAGCAGTATCCCAAATCCGATTTATTGATTGTTGGTGATTTTAACTTGGTCTCATTTACAAAAAGTGTAAAAACCGAATTTGATAATTTCCTTAAGTATTGTAAACTAAAACAATTTAATATGATTAGTAATAAGTATGGTAATACCCTGGATCTGGTGCTGAGCAATCTCGGTAGCGAATCAGTAACTGTAAGTGACGAAGCTGTACCACTCGTGCCAATTGATGCGCCGCATCCACCGCTCGCAGTGAGCTTGCGTATACCGCGGCCTAATCGCAGGGTCATTAGCCATGTTCAAGTTCCAGCCCCATCCTTGGATCAGGATTTTCTTCCCCAATGGAATTTTAAGAAGGCGGATTTCCCTTCCCTCTATGCAGCATTTACGTCATTGACATGGGATGAAGTTTATTTGGCCAGTAGTGTAGACGAAGCGTTAGGTTTGTTCTATGAAAAACTATACCATTGTTTCAATTTGTACGTTCCACAAAAAAAGCCTCGTAATTTAAATACAAAATACGAATATCCATCTTGGTATACACAAGAGATAATCAAAAATATTCAAAATAAATATTTTCATTTGAAAAGATTTAAGCAGGAAGGTAAAGAATTTAATAGTGAAATGTTCAAATTCTACAGAGAACGTACCAAAGAGTTAATTGAATTTCATCATAATCTCTTCATTAAACAGACTGAGCAAAATATTATTAAAGATCCGAAAAGCTTCTGGAGTTACGTTAATAGTCAAAGAACTTCCAGATGTAAAATTGAAGAATATGAACATGAGGGAAGAACTCTGACAGGCGTTGATGCAGCAAATGCATTTGCCGATTGGTTCAAGTCAGTGTTTTTAACAGCAACACCATGTTTATCGGCTGAAGTTGCTGAGCAGGAGACCACAGGGTCTTCATGCTCTCGTATTGCGATAGACCAAATAAGTGAAGCTGATTTGAAATTTGCTGTGAAACGCCTAAAACCTTCCTCTTCCGCGGGTCCTGACGGCGTTCCACCATTTATTGTAAGGGATGGTATTACAGTATTTAGTAAACCACTTCTATATATACTAAATTTATCCTTACAGACAGCAGTGTACCCTGAGCTGTGGAAAATATCGCGTGTGACTCCCATACCCAAGGAGGGATCAAAGACATTAGTCACAAATTACAGGCCAATTGCGATTCTTTCTGCGTTTGGTAAAATATTCGAATCGATTCTGAACCGCTACATTACTAATCAAATTCAATCCCAACTAAGTCCAAGTCAGCATGGTTTCCGGTCTGGCAAATCGACAGCCACAAACCATATTAGTTTTGTAGACTATGTTACCACTGAAATGGATAAACGTAGACAAGTAGACACGGCCTATTTTGATTTTAAAAAGGCTTTTGATCGTGTTAACAACGACTTACTTTTAAAAAAATTTGCAGCGATAGGGTTTGCACCAAATCTATTAAAGCTTTTTGCAAATTATCTAGCAAATCGTCAACAATATGTTTCACTGGCGGGTTGCCAATCCAACTATTACTCTGTTTGCTCTGGAGTAAGTCAGGGAAGTACTTTAGGGCCGACCCAGTTTTTAGTCATGATCAATGATTTGCCGCAGATAGTTAGATCAGCCCAGTGTCTAATGTTTGCAGACGACCTTAAGTTGTTTCTGGGTATCGGAAACATAGAGGACTGCGAGGCACTACAAAGAGACATTGATGCTGTGGTGGAGTGGAGTGAGCTTAACCAATTGGAGTTCAACGGTGCAAAATGCAAAACAATAACGTTTACTCGTTCTCGCTCCTCTCATTGCCACACATACAATGTTTCTGGTGTCACGCTAGAACGTGTGACCACTGTCCGGGACTTGGGTGTGACTATGGACGCTGAGTTGACTTTCGCTCCTCATATTGTAGATCTTTGCAGTCGGGCTTCTAGATCACTGGGTTTTGTTCTTAGACAAACAGCGTTATTTACGAGTAGGACCGCTATTATAACATTGTATTATGCATACGTATGCAGTATTTTAGAATTCAATGCCATGGTGTGGGACCCACGTGCAACAAAGTACAAAGTTATGGTGGAACGAGTGCAGCGCAAATTCGCTCGATACCTCTATAAGAAGTTATATGGTTTCTACCCTTTCTTGTACCCATCTCTGTTTGTAGCGGGCATGGTTGGTATGAATACTTTAGAGCTAAGGCGAAAATGCGCTCTACTGGTTCACTACTATCGGCTACTAAATGGTAAGATAGAGGACTCTGGCACTCTATCTAGATGTAACTTGTTCGTGCCGCAGACATTCTGCCGTCTTCGTAGTAGACTCCGTCTATTTCAGCCTCCTCATACGCGCACACACGCTGCGGGAAATGCTCCAACGTCACGTGCTCTTGCACTTTTGAATGCCGTGATTGCTCAGCAGCCGGAAGCAGATATTTTTTATGACGGACTTCGTCAGTTTGTAAATAAAGTTATGATATTTTTAAGTAGTTTATAGTATTTAAGTTATAATGTAACCTTCTGCATGCATTGGAATTTTCTGTTAGTGTAGTAAGGAATTGATTATAAATAAATAAATAAATAAATTTGTACCGCACGGGCGGCTTCATCAGCCCTGTAAAGATACGGCTTCGTAAAAATAGTTACTACAGATATATTATTGTCGTAACAATATATATAGTAGCCACTACTATGCGTATTGTAGCCACTAGACTTGCATTTCTTGACAAAGTGGCAGGTGAAGTGTTAAAGTACAGGTACCATAATGTAGCCATTAATACACATATTGGGTCTTTAACTATGAAATTGCCGTTATATAACGAATTTTAGGAAAACTAAATTTTCAGTACTAACATTTTTAATTTTTTTTTAGGAATTAAAATCCAAATTTTGATATTTTTTTGGGTTCTGTACCTCAAAATAAAAAAAACGGAATCCTTATAGGATCACTTTGTTGTCCGTCTGTCTGTCAAGACCCTTTTTCTCACGAACGGGTAAACGTAAAATTTTCAGTACTAACATTTTTAATTTTTTTTTTAGGAATTAAAATCCAAATTTTGATATTTTTTTGGGTTCTGTACCTCAAAATAAAAAAAACAGAATCCTTATAGGATCACTTTGTTGTCCGTCTGTCTGTCAAGACCCTTTTTCTCACGAACGGGTAAAGGTATCAGGTTGAAATTGATAACGAATATTAAGGTCTATATATAAACCACACAAGATCTGAAAATTTAATTTTATTACAACGACGCAATCAAAAGAAATGGCTTTTTATGTCCTGATCTCCATACATTTGTGAACCAAACCAAAACCCATGGGGTACTTCCCGTTGACCTAAAATTATGTTATTTGGCAAGAAGCTAGGTCTCACAGTAGAAATAAAGGGAAAAGTCTAAAATCATTAAATATTACGATTTTTCTCACAACTAATAGTAACCAATTAAGTTGAGCTCCCGTTCAAGAACTTTTCTATAAAAGAGGGGTCAAGTTGGATGGTCGCGGAGTTTTTAAAATCAAATAGCAAAAGCTTTTATATATCATATGGTAGATAGGTACGGAACCCTTAGGGCGCGAGTCCGACTCGCACATGGCCGGTTTTTTAACCTCTGAAAATTTTAAGGAATCAAAAAGAAAATGTAGTTGTTTACGTAATAAGGTATATATCTGAATAAACTTCACAACAATTTTCATTATTTTCCATTTTCCGGAAACTCTATGGGAAATTGACAAAGGGGTCATATGTCAATTGTCAAAGTGTTTCCGTTTCGGCACAACGGGGCTTTAGAGGTTAAGCATGATTGGAAAGACATTAAGCTTACAGAAGTTTAAATTTAATTATCGAAAAATATTGGCTGTTAAAGTATATAGAAATCTAATTATGAAATCGGACGACATTTAAGACGAACAATTTTCGAACCTTTAATTTTATATATTAAACTAAAAATAAAAACTTTATTTTATGCGTAAATTGATAACCTTGAAGTCAACTTTCAAATATTAGACAAATTAAAAAATTGCTTTATAATTATGATCTAATTAATCAGTAAGAAAATTTCGGCAATTTCATAGTTAAAGCCCTATTATTATTGTAGCCACAACTAGACATATTGTAGCCACAACTAGACATATTATCGCCACAACTATAAACATAGTAGTAACCACTGACATGTGGCACGTGAGGAAACTATAGTTGAAATAATGTAGCTTGACTTGACAGCAGTGTGACAGGACGGAGCGATGCGTAAGATATTGGAGCGACAGGGAAGCGAATCGCTACGTCCTTCTCTCACGCATAGCTCTGGCCCTGCTATCATCCTAGTTAAGCTATTTCGACAGTATTACAGAGTTTCTAATCACACAAAAAAATTGTCGAATTAAAATTTAAAATGATACTTTTGTCCCCAACTCAACATGACATTGCGTGGCTTTGTTTCGACCTACTAAGCTAACTAAAACTTACTATGTATGGGTTTTTATTTTGTTACAAGTTGTGGGTTTTTATTGTCGCTTCTTTTTTTCCCGCCATGGCGCCAATTTGTTTGTGAAGCGATGTAGTTTAGCTGACGTCATTAAGAGATTTTAATATCCAACAATGACTAAACTTTTTTGAGTCGAGTTTGATGACTATGTCAATTAAAAATAAGTATGGTGCTGACATTCCAGCGAATCACATCGTAAAAAGTCGACTCTTAAAGTAGGCCGTGCTGCAGTGGTTGCTTGCCGTTTCTTTTACGCTACCATAGCATGATCTGAGTTAGACTCGCTCTATTTGCATTGTATTCTGCATGTTATAAATGAAATTCAATAATTATTCTGTAAAGAATCTATATTGGATAAAATTAATCTGAATTAAAGGCAGACTGGTAGGTAATGGCTTGCGTTGAGTCCGCCATTGTGCATTTTATGCATTAAGTAAAACAAATAGTATACTTGTTATAAGTACAGGTTTGTTGGGAAAAACTAACCACAAGAGGAATTCTCAAAATTAAAAGTAAAATCATTCAAAATGCAAACATCGTAGATACTTACTTGACTCTCATTTCCATAAGTTTGGAGTGCATAAGTACAATGAAATCTGTAATGAGAGTGTGAATTCTTCGTTGATAGTACTCTTCTTTGGCTACGAAGTCGGTAGAGAGGATAGCCTCATCTAGATATTCAAAAACCTGAAAAGTTTCATAGATATACATAAATAATCAAAGAGGTACCAATACTAAACCCTGTGAAACACCTTAATGCTTTCTTACAAAATATAGTTCATTGGCATAACTTTTTCTAAGCTTTGAAATCCAATTGAAATAATATTACAGAAAAAAGCAGAACTATACTAAAATATGAATAATGCTGTAGCCAGTTTAGTGCTACTCAATGATATACAAACTTAAATGCTTTTGTAAAATCCAAATTGTTCCTTTGATATAACTTCTATACTAAGGAAAATAGACAAAGTTACATGTTTTAGTAGAAGAGTAAGATTACACTCTCAAACCACACATAACATGTTATTTATGTGTGCAAGAGATTTTACCTACATTTTAATGAGTTTCAAAAAAGTTTAAAACCAACCACAGGTGGCGGAGACTTACTTTGGGTGCTAACGAAGAAGAAGTAGGTTTTAGTCGGAGTCCCGAATGCAATTATGATTTTTCGATGTTTTTAATATCGCTTCTGAGAATGTATCAGTTGAGTACGCTGTCAACATATGACTTGCTTTATTGACAGCTACTCAAGAATTGTTTAATAATTTATGCAACATCCCTTGATACGTTTTGAGAGCAATCACATACTTGAGAGGGAGTAACAGATGGACCGTAAAACTTTCTTACCTTGCCATCAATAGCAGCATCAACCAGCATCTCATCTTGATCTAATAATTCACACTTCACCTCCCCTACGCTTCCCCTCCTCAATAACGATTGTGGCGCCCTCTTTAATGCTGCCAGTGCCAACCCTAGCGCCAGCTGACATAACGCTCGCACCCCTGAGTTTCTTTCTTGCTGCTCTTGGCTTTGGTTCGGGTGTGAAGTTAATTCGTCGAGGAGTACGGAAATGAGATCTGGGTCTTGGATTAGAGGGAGTTTTTTGGCTAGTTCTTCGCCGTCTTCGCGCCTGTAGAGAATCCGTTAATTTTAATATTTCCTTTTTCATGTAATTGTTTATTTTCACTGCGTTTACAGCGATGGTTTCAGTAACAAAATAATTATACCAGAATGGTCGACGTTAAACTATGCGTAATGCTCAAGGAATGGTCGGTTGTGAACCAAGAATAGGTTTTGAAAGTTGGTAAACGGCTTTTGTGCAGTCTAATTATCCAACATTACTCTGTCATCATGATCATGAGTGAAGTGGAGTGATAAACGGAGTGAGTTATACAACTGTGAATCTGCCCATGAAACTGAAAAACTTTTCCCAAGGAACATACTCGTAGGTCGAAATACGAAAAAACAAATTTGACCTCCCATACAAAATGTGCTATCAGCTTATGCAGTTTCTATGGGAGGTCAAAAATATATGTTCCTCAGGCAAAGTTGTTCAGTTTAGTGTTATCACACCATTCCCTTACACGCTGTATAACTATTAACTTTTTGGGGTTCCGTACCTCAAAAGGAAAAAACGGAACCCTCTTATAGGATCACTCTGTCTGTCAAGACTTATTATAACCCTATTTCTCACAAGGAACAGGTAAAGGTATCAAGTTGAAATTAATATCAACAACTAAGGAACCATGAAGATGTGAAAATTGTATGTCAACACAAACAAAAGATACGGTCATTTTTTATCCCTATCTCCGTGCATTTATGAACCAAACAAAAACCTGTAGCTTACTTTTTTTTAAATGTCAAAAGTGGCTAAACGAGCAGGTGGGCCACCGGATGGTAAGTGGTCACCACCGCCCATGACACCCACTGTCTTATTAGTGAAATAATTTGACATCAATAAGACAGCAAAGCGCGTTACTCACCCTGAGAACTAGGATGGTATGTCTCATGTGCCAGTAATTTCCCTGGCTCCCTTGCCCTTCAAACCGAAACACAGCAGTGAAAACACTGCTGCTTCACGGCAGAAAAATGCAAGAGGGTGGTACTTCCCCGAACTTTCCACAAAAGCCCTACCACCTAAAAAACCCGTTGACCTATAATCATGGATTATTTATTTCATATGGCGGAGAGGTACGAAACCCTTAGTGCGCGAATCCAACTCCCACTCGACCGTTTTTTAATGTGTCTAGTTTTACTATTTATTCTGTGCCTAGTGTAGCAGTGCACTTACCTGTGTAATACTGATAGATCTAAAGCATATAGTAATGCCATTTGAAGAGCTAAGGATATTTCATCAAGGGCTCCCGTAGGTCCTTGGGATGGTGATGTGGTTTGCTGGAATATACACTTAATTAGAATGACATAAGGATGGAGCTACGCGTGAGAGCAGGACGGAGCGTTACGTGTCTCTGTCGCTCCAATATCTTACGCATCGCTCCGTCCTGTTGGCCACACTTTCGATTGAAGGATATATATATATATATATATTTTTAACATATTTGGCACTCATCATCATCATATCGTGTGGGTAGCAAGGTCGATGACCGACCTCACAAACCCTGGTGTCAGAGTTGTTGAGCCGCCAAAGGCCTCTGACATGGCTCATTAACGACTACATCCTTAGATAGTAGTCGGGACCAACGGCTTAACGTGCCTTCCGAAGCACGGAATCATCTAACTTTTCAGACAATCAGGTGATTCATCCTGCAATGTCCTAACCAAACTGGGGAGGTCGCACAAAGGGATTTTTGTGTGACAGTGTCCCCACCGGGAATCGAACCCAGAACCTCCGGATCGAGAGCCGAGCCCTCTAACCACTAGACCACGGAGGCTGATACATATATTTGGCACTAGAGATTTCAGACCTTGCTTCGATCGGAATAGACAACATGCTAATTTATTTTACAATGGGATGACATCTGCCAGTATGTCACATCTAAGCTATGCAATGTCACATCATTATCGATAGATATGATGAAATATTAAAAATAACCATACCAATTAATGAAAGACGCCTTCATTCCATTTACAAAGATAATAGGAATATGTAATTTGTTGTGACATCCCTAACTTGTGACGAATTATTTCTTTAATGCTACTTCTATACGCCTTATTGTTTTGAGTTCAGCACTAGATAGTGCAGCACATACCATTACCAGAAATTCAGATATAGGCGATAGAGGCGCCTAGATTCAGACACATGCTTCTAGACATGGAATGAAATTGGCCTCACAATATTTACATCAATCTTTCAAGCTGTTTTACAAAATAATAATCTTTTAAGATTAAAGATATTTGTTGATTGATATACCTCATTCGTCTGTGTGGTACCGGCAAAGAATAGTACCAACCCATCTCTTACCCGTGGGTGTCGTAAGAGGCGACTAAGGGCTTATGAACCGGAGGATGGGCAGCAGCATCTTTCTGTGTATCGTACCATCTTACATACTGCGGCGGTAGCCAGCCGCAATGCTTAAAAGCATGATGTCTATGGTAAAACTCCTCCTATGTCACATGCGTTTTTGCTGGAGTTCTGAAGGGAGCTCCCCGTCCTGTAGTGGACGTTTCGTGGGATGTTATACTTATGATGATACCTCATTCAGAAGTCTAAGGAGGATATCTCTACCCAAACCACGCTGTGCCGACGCTGCAAACACAACACCCGCGAGGAGTTTTCTGCAATCAATGTACAAATGTTACTTACTGATTAAGTCACTACAGTCACAAATCTTTCTTGTTTTATCTGGATTGAACGAAGAGTCCCGTGTGGTGCCGGCAAAGAATAGTACCAACCCATACATACCCGTGGGTGTCGTAAGAGGCGACTAAGGGTTGACTGGAGGATGGGCAGCAGCATCCTCATTAATATCTTACATCTTACTTACTGCGGTCACCTATAACCGCGGTCCATGGTGCCAGCCGTAACGCTAACAAGCGAGGTGACTAAGGTACTTCCCCTCCGCATTTTTCCAGCAAAAGCTAGAATTCTGGAGGGAGCTCCCTGTCCTGTAGTGGACGTTTCATGGGATGTTATGATGAACGAAGAAAGGGTGAAAATAATAAAGGTCTGGCTACGAATACGAGCAGTTTGAGCCGAGTTTTTTCAATATCGACACAGCGATGTGTCGTGCGTGTTAGGTAGGACTAAAAGCTCAGTGTCCTGAAAAAAACTCCTGATGCTTCACTAATAGAGTCAAGGCCAGACAGTAAAGGATCCTGCCCTGATCTTAGTAAGTTTGTGATGAGGTTGTGTATTCAACAGTCCAATGGTTTGAACTTTGTGAAAAAATGTGATAATAAAAAAAGGACGGGTTGCACTCCGGGAGTGCCGGCAGAAGTGAAAACTTGCATTTTTTAATATTATGCTTTTTGTAAGGGTCAATCGCGCCATTGCTCGCGTACTTCTTTGATGTCACTGATTAAAAACTCGTATTGTAATAAATAACAATACGGTTGACAGTTGACGATTTTTCGATCAGGCTACGGATCTGACGCGAGTTTAACATTTTTACCCATCTAAAAAAGTGCCAAGCGCCGCAAAAGTTCACTTCAAAAAAATTTGGCCTCCCCACAAAATTTTCAGTGGCTGCAACAGATTTCAATGAAAGTGCAGTTTTATGTCGGTTTTCAGCCCATATTTCTTTGAAAAGTGGTTTAGACCTCACTCTTAAGGGCCATCATGGCTACAATAGATCTATGCAGATCGCATTGGCCGTTCGATCGAAGGAACCCGGCGCCTTAACCCTCAAAACATAAACATCATGCTTTTCTTAAGTTTCTTTATATATACCTGGTGTTTTCAATCATAGCTAGCAGCCTCAAGTTGTGTCTATTGGGCGGGATAGCTCTGTTAGCTTGTAATAGTTCCAACTCGCTCTCTAGAGTATATCTCTTTAGGGCGTCTAGAACATTGCCCAGCAATCCGTCGGAAATCAGCTGATCTACATAGCGAGAAACGTAGTTGACAATCTCCTCGCGAGCATTTATGGACCTAAAAAAGAAATTGAGACAAAAATTAAGACACGACGGGCTCCTAAATAAAATAATAAATAAGGTCTCTCCTCAGATAGAGATGGGCGTTATGCAACGTAAATAGTTTCAATAACTATGTATCGGTGCAATAACTAAAATACGGTATTCGGTTTTGCAATAACTATTTATTTGACGAAACTATTTATCGAAATAAAAACTGCGTATTAAAAATACGCTTACATTAACTAAGTTTAAAAACAACGAAATTGGAAAAAACTAAACAAAATATTATAAAAAAATTGGTCAATTCAGATGCGCAAACAAAGAAAAGTCATTAACACAATAACAATATTCACTTGTCCTATAAGAAATAAAAATTATTTATTCAAAATACCAATAATATCGGATGAAATAACTAAAATAACGAAATACCCCGTTCACCGCGATAACGCAATAATACCAATAACGCACAGTAACAAAACCGCTTCTTAAATCTCCATACCATCCAATACATAGTTATTGAAATAAATAGTTTCAAAACCCGTTATCGGGTATTGATAACTAGTTACGTTTCGGTATTGGAAAATCGCGTACCGACCCACCTCTACCTCAGAATCACTGACAATAAGCAGGACCAAAGGCTTATCATGCCTTCCGAAGGTCAGAAAACATTCCTTAAGTTCTTAGTAAAGCCAGAAATATATGAAGATCTAATTTAAAACAAGGTCTTTACTGGACAACTATCCACATAGTTAAACTGCAGGGCAAACCACTTGAACAATAATCGCGTGGTGGGGGAAGCTTTGCGCACATCAATTCGTATGTAAAATCAACTCATTGTTCCAAGTAGTTTGTCTATTCCAAGCTTACTGGAGAACTCTAGAACGCTCGAGAACTCCACGCTAACTGGAGAAAAACCGGCAAAGTGCGAGTCATATTCGCGCACGGATTTTGTACCACAAATATCAGTGACAAACAAATATGCCAAATTTTGTAGAGTCAGACTATCACTTGGCCAGTTTAATCAAGTTTGATTTATAACAAAATCAAAATACTCTAAAGTTAAGTGCTTCTTGCATGGCGATTTCCATCTACCTTTGCTTTTCATTGTTTAAGTGTCCACACATTATGATACTGAGTCCTTCGAAGGTAGAACAGACGAACAGCACAGGATAAATAATTAGGTTTACACCTTTGGATACAGGACACTGAAAAAATAATATTATTCTCACCAACACACTCCCTGAGTAGACATCACAAGTTCCTTCAAAGCCTGCACCAGCGCCCGGCGTCCATCATAATACAGCAACACGGCCACCAGACCTCGAGGTAGCCCGGGGTGTCTCGGTAACTGTCTCTGAGCTGTGTGAAGCAGCTCCAATGCCAGGTACTCATTTACATTGTACATATCTGTGGAGCAAAAATATTATTATTTTGAAACCAATTCTTTTTTTGTTGCGCTATTTATTATTATTATTATCTCCGAGCAAGCAGGCAGTCGATATACAACTGATAATGCCTGTATCCAGTCAACAAGTGTGTGTGTTATTTGGTGTTAAGTTTTTTGTATGTCTTTTTGTAAAAGTTATATAAATAAAAAAGATGATTTCAGGAGACAATAGTTGACTTAACAATAGTTGAAGAGTTGTATAATTTGACAGCTGGATGAGATCACATGAGGCACACATTTGTCACCACAACACATGTTGTACAGAAAACTTTTTGTACACTAGTCAGAAATATTTATGTTTCATACTTAGTATTTACTAACTTTTGTTAACCAAACTTTTTTTAACCAAACTTACAAATATTTTGTACAGTAAACATTTGTTTTGTTTAATAACATGAAAGTCTATAAGGCAAAAAGACTACAAAAAACATTTACCTGATATTATAACAGCCTCATCTACAAGCTCTTTTGAAAGTAAAGTCCTCCCAACGCTGGGTAAATTCACTCCTTCAGTAATTCCTCTCTTTATTTCATCTCTGCTGCCTGGGTTTTTAGCCTGAAATAGGTATTTGTCAATTATTACTCATTGTTATAGAAACTGTTATACACTGTGTACACATAAAAATACAAACCAAACATTGACTGAGAAAGAGTTAGTTGTTATGAAGGCAATGACAGACCAGCATCAAGCCTTGAATTTTTTAAAATGCTTCATAATCCAATACAAGTAAGAAACGAGTTAAACAAATAACTTATTTAAAAGATACATCAGTGATTTGCAAAAAGGCCGAAAGTGTCAGTGATGTGGACAAAAGCAACATTTAGTACAGAACATTTTCCTTTTTTACATTATCAATTGATCATTCATTCTTTCACTCGCTAAGTTTTTGAATAATCTAAATTTAGAATTTGGATTTTAAAACAAACAGCCAAAAACCATTTACATTTAAATTATAAAAGTAAACATGAATCAGGATTAGGTAGTTAAAATTATTTTAAAAGCCTAAACAGGGTAGGGCTTGAAGCAGGAAAATGACACAGAAAATCAAGAAGAACTTACTGGATTCTTGAACAGCGCGAGGAACGTCTGTTTGTGTCTCCTGAGTACAGATTCGAACGTGTGGACGGCGTATGGCGCGCCGCCGCTTTCGTGGGCCAAATAACCTTCGACTACTGCCACTAGCTCTTTGTACGGCGTCCATAGGTCCTCAGTTACTGTGCCTAGGCGATTTTTATTAATACATTTACTATTATGAAGATGTAAGATCTGAATGTTACCGTAACATAACCTAAGCGTTAAGCAGTTTGTTTATATTGGAATAGTTCTCCGAAAACATAACATAGCCGGATCACAGCATTAATATAGACATTTTAAACAGTACTGATAAATATTGTTACACTGAAAATACGAAATATCTGGAATATAAACATTAGATTATGCCGAAAACTGATAAGGTTATGTTTGAGTATTTACCTTCGTTGATGTCCATGATGTGCGCTTATTGATTGTAGCGCACAGATAGTGCAAAATTCACTCACATTTGAATATTTCACTAAATTTGTATGAGTTTTTCATATAAAAATAAAATGTTTTTCAAGCAGTCGTCCGTTGACTTGGATTTTTTTTCGCTGTGTTACCATTTTATTTAACTAAAAAGTTCCGAATAAGTATAACATTTCTATTCTATTCATGGAAAAGGGGCGTTTGGGAACTTCTTTAGTTCAGTTTCTAATTTAAAAGAAAGTGATTCGGCTGTTTTTGGGCTTTACTTTGCGGCTCAGCTCAAGAGTCAAGCGTGAGCTCAAAGTTGACTTATAGCTGTTATAGTAAATAGTAACACTATCTGCGGCAGTAACTACAAGCAGTACTATGAGTAGGACCTTTAAAATTTTCAAGGGCTGAATTGTGCTTGAATCGGAACGTACACTTGTCAAAATTTGGCAGGAATGGTTGTTCCCCTTACGCTGTGTTCCAAATTGTACAAACGCTGCTAAAAGCGTATACAGTACTCACGGACGGTCCAAATTGATTTAGCACGCTCACAAAGCTATCACTGCTTTAATGGCTCTAGTCAATTTGGAATGGATTTTAGCGCGCTCACGTGTTCATCTGTCAAAATGTCAGTTTTGTTTTTATTTTCTTTAACAAGGCCTAAGCTAATCCCTGAAAAATGTGCGCCAAATCCACTCTCATTTCCATAAGCAACAAACTCATTATAATCAAAACTTGAGAAACATCAGCTGGCTGCAAACGTGTGGGATTTCATATGTGTCAAATCGATTTTGACATTAGCGCTTTCACTGCTCCACCTATTTGACTAAAGCACTGATAGCAGAAACGATGACGTCATCAATGACGTAAGGCGGTGAACGAGCGAGTGCTTTAGAGCACGCTTTTGGTCAATTTGGACCGACTTAAGCGCGCTCACAGTGCTCTAAAGCAGTCTGTTAGCGCATATTGGAACGCACAGTTACAACGACCGATTGCCAAAATATTAAAAAGTGAAGTGAATTGTAGGTTGTGTTCGATTTGTGTTGTTGTTTTCCATTTCTTTAGTAATATAATAAATTCGTTACATCGTGTGTAAACTCACTAATTGACGAAAATTAGAACACCGAAATGGCTGTAAGTATTTCACAATAAATAAGATTATTTTTATAATGTACCTACATAACCTAAAACTTTATTTCTTTCATCACGTTTTGCGTATTTTCATGAATTAATTTCGATGTTACAGAAAAAAGGCAAGGCAAAGATTAGTAAAGTGAAGAGAAATAATCAAACTACGAATAAAATGAAGAAGCAGGGAAAACTGAAGCTCCAACGGCACAGGGCAAAGTTGCAGAAACAGAAGCCAGCAGAGAAGCCTCGCGTAGAATACAGCAGTGAGAGTGAGTCGGCATCGGGAGACGAGTGGGCCGACATGTTGGACGACGATGAACAGAAGTATATTATGTCACGACTTGCAAAACAGCCGCAACTGCTCTCCAATGTCCCAGAGGAAGAGCCACAGATCAAAGGGTCAAGAAAACGTAAAAGAGAGACAAAAGGCAAGCCTGCCAAGCGTACTGTTGCAAGTGACAGTGGTGCTGAAAGTGACATCTCCTCACCAACAGATAGCGATATTGAGGACAAATATGAGCGTGAACAGGCAGAGAAGCCTGTCAAGCGTGTACGACCCCTGTTGCCTATCAAAACCAAGCAGGGTCTGGAGATCAGAGTTGAAGAATGTGAAGACTCAGAATCTGAACCAGAAGAGGAAGTAAAATCCAAAAAGTCGAAAGTAGAAGTGAAAGAGAGCGAAGAAGATTCGGCATCAGACTCAGGCATGGAAGGCACAGAGGAAGAGGGACAAGAGACGCAGGAAGATAAGGAGGTGACTGCAGTAGAGCTGTTGGCAGCCAGGAGAGATAAGCTAGCTCATGACAAATTGAGGATAGGGGCTTTATGCTCCTCGCTACTTGAGTCTCCTGAGAAGAAGTTGAAGAACTTATATCCAATCCTATATCTGATGGAAGAGCGTCTAAAGGACGAGAGTATCAACCTGATGTCAGTACGGAAGCTGGCAACTCTGTCTGCCTGTGAGGTTTTCCGGGACATCCTGCCTGAATACCTGATCCGACACCAGGACTACTCTGACGTAAAATTAAAGAAAGATACATTGGCATTGTATAAATATGAAAAAGAGCTGCTGGAGTTTTACAAACGGTATCTTCAGCGGCTTGAGAAAACTGCTTGCTTACTAAAACAGAAGAAAGGCGACACTCGGAAATTGGATGAATCAACAAAGTCACTGGCTATTGTCTCTCTTCGCTGCATGTGTAACCTGCTTGTCGCCCGACCATACTTTAACTACGCAACTAACATCGCACAAAGCGTCGTCCCGTTTCTAGGCAGCCACGACCAACGCGCCACACAGATTGTCACAGAGAGCTGTACACAAGTATTCGCCGACGATCATAGGGGAGATATCACACTCACTATAGTTCGTTTAATTAACCAGCTTGTGAAGCGTCGTGGTGAACGTCTGGCTCCAGCCGCGTTCGACTGTCTGCTAACCCTCAGGATACGCGATGTAGACATGGACGCGGAAGATCAGCTCAAAAACAAGAAACGCCAGGACGAGAAACACAAGAAAAGGATCGTTAACCTCTCCAAAAAGGAAAAGAAGCGCGCAAAAAAGCTGAAAGAAGTTGAGCGCGAGTTGTTAGAGACACAAGCTCAGGAAAGCGACGTAGCGCGCAAAAGACAGCTGACGGAAGTTACCAAGACCGTGTTTCACATCTACTTCCGGCTTCTTAAGTCCTCGCCCGGGTCCAAGCTGCTAGCCGCCGCGCTTAACGGACTCGCCAAATTCACTCACGTAATAAACTTAGAGTACTACTCGGACTTGGTATCAATCCTGCGCGGACTGCTATCAAGCGAGAGCGTGCGGCCTAGGGAGAAACTGCTAGTAGTGCGAACCATACTCGCGGTGCTAAGTGGGGCGGGGGACGCGCTAAACGTTGATCCTGCTACGTTCCATACATATCTCTATGTGTATGCGCTCAATGCTCATGCTGGTCGCACAGAAGAAGACGCGCGTATAATAATAGACGCGGCGCATCAGATATGCGCCCGCGCGCGTCGCGTGTCCGCTGCTGAGCTGTGTGCGTTCGCCAAACGATTGATGACGCTTGCGACTCAGCTGCATCATAACGGCGCACTCGCCTGCTTATCAGTCGTGCATCAGCTGGCTCAGCAAAGTAAAGCTGTCGCAGGCATGCTGGAAATTGATACTGAGTTGGGCGGCCGTTTCGAGCCGCTATTGCCGTCTCCCTCGCATTGCCAAGCGCAAGCCGCCTCGCTCCATGAGCTCACTGTTTTATGTCGCCATTATCACCCCACAGTGCGAGACGTCGCCAAGGCCCATATAGAACGAAAAGGCCTGCCTCATATAGACAAATTATCACCTGTACAAATATTCGATCAGTACGACGGATCGCAGATGGCATTCAAGCCTGCTATTCCTCCGCCCAAGAAGGATGCTCCATCAGCAAAGAGCAAACCGCAGCACGCGTGGGCTCAACAAGACTTAAAAGAGCTATGCCAATCTATAGAAAATAATGTTCAAATGACTATTACTACTAGATCTTGAGAATAAATTTTATGGAAATAGTCTTTTATGGAAAATGTTTTTATTTTTCACACCTTTCTATATTGATAAAAAAATCGCTAACTTTTGTGCAGCAGTTTGCTTAAAAGCAGCACAAACGCAACGTGATTACGGGGTCGCCAATTTCTTGGTACTTACGGAGTATTACACATGGTGTACAAAGATGATCCTTTTAAGGGGATTTAGATTCAGCATCGTTAACAGAATGGATAAAAAATAAAATCCAAATCCATTCAAACTATATTAATACCTTGAGAACTCTGTTATGTTTCACGGCTGAACCACTGAACCGATTTTGATGATGATATTAAGATAGTTTGTTTGAACAGTGGCAAAGGACATTTTTTCTGAATTCCACGGGTACAAAGTCGCGGGAGACAATTCTGGAAGCCTATGCAGTCTGTTCAGTCCAATGCAAAGCTATCCGCTTCGTGACGCACTATAAAGGATGTAAAAAAGTTCGATGATCCTTCTAAGGGGTGATTCTACGTCACTAATTGTAAAAATATATTAACAAACTTTTTTTATTAAAGATACTGTGCCGTAATTCGAAGCCTATATGTATGTATGTGAGAGTAGCGTTCTTGATCTGTCAATTCGTCCCGGTGTGTCATATATCTGTCCTTTTCCTTCCTACGTCCCTCTGCTATATCTTTCTCTTTTCACACCTGTCAGTAGCTCGTGTCAAACGGTCGCCTATAAATACCGGTTGGTGTGAGCGCGCGCCTCATTGGCGTTTTGTTCTTCAATCCGTACGGTTGTGTACAAGATTGACGGTTGGTAAGTCAATTTAAAATTGTTTAACGGTTTTTCCGTTCGATTTTTACTTTTATAAAATGGTGTTTATATCTTAAGTCCTTTTCCAGGTTATTTAGTCGTAAGTTCTTTTTCAGATTACTAGGCACTATAAATGCATGAAGAATAATTTCAAAAATGGTTTTAAATACCAAAAAACTTAATTAATAGATAAATCTGGTTAAAATAATTGACAAAAATAGTACTTGTTTATCAGGAAGCAAGTTAAGGATTTGGCAATGCAAATCTACTGATGAATCTACCTACTGGTAAGATAAAAAATTTACAGTACCTACCTATTGTAAAGTACGAAACAAATGCATTCTGATGTGGCACAAGCTTAGATTATGAATAACGGCAGCTTTACTGCCTATGCTTATGTCTATGGGCACAAGATATTCCTGTTTTGTAAATCAAATCACGGCCGTTAATCGCCCGCCGTATAGATTGTCTTTGCATTCGAAGACGTCATTTAATAGGTAGGTACTTACTTTTTCTGATGGGTTACTAGATCCATGCTTGAATACGATAATGGTAACTTATTTATTCAAGATCGTCATTAGTTAGTGTGATCAAATCATTGCCTGGGCATTGCTATTAAAATTTTAAAAATTTGGTATGCAGAGGTTCAGTAAAGAATACTGTAGGCACAACTCAGGTATGGGCAATAAGTGCAATAGTTACTTAAGCCACAGGTACGAGTATGCCAGTGTATTTATATTCTCTTTGGATATGCCTACTAGTCGTAATTCAGATGATCGAAAAGAGTTGGGACAGTTTACTTAAATTCGTTTAAAATAAGTTTCTTAGTACTCACTCTAATGTAATGGAAGTAGCTGTATATTTTTGCCTTCCAACGACTTGTTTACTTGAACAGTCATCTGACAGTTCAGTGTGGTTCAGTTCCAATACTTCGCCTAGCCTACGCAAGGTCAAGGTCAACTTTAATCACAGATTAGATAGAATATCTAATCTATATACTGTATGGTGCATGGTAATAATTGCCGCGTTGCCTTCGCAAGGAACATTTTATCAACATTTTTACTTTCTACGCAAGAAATACCTCTAAAACCCCGTCCCTGGGGACATCAGAAATTTATGACAATTGAACCCTAAAGCAATTTTACACAGAGTTCCCGAAAATGCAAACTCTAAGTAGAAAAAATCTATGTGAAACTATGCCTTATTGAATAAAAACCAATTTTTGTTCTGAGCTTCAGAGTTGATGAGGACATAATATTACCAGTTCTGTTTCGTTACTCATGCAGGGTAGAATAATTCTGAAGTTATTTTTCATTTTCACCAGCGCCTGGTGCAAATTTTTTGTGGGTTGCCTCCGTAAGGTACCACCTATACCACCAACATTTTTACTGTCTATGAAATGTTTCCCTTGTTATCACGGAACGCTGATAAGACATAATTTCACCATGTCACCAAACCCACGCAGGGTACCTACGTATAATAAATCTGAGTTATATTTTTTATTTTCACCGCAGTGACGACGTACGGTGCTTATTTATGACGTATTGCCTTCACAAGGCACAATAGCAATATTTTTGCTTTTACGCATACTATTTTCCCTCGCTATCGGAAATGATGATGGCACTTAATTTTGCCATGCCTCGAAACCCACGCAGCGCAGTATATGTCGACCAAGAGGCAACCATCCTGCACAGGATAACAGAAATGTTACAATACGTTCTTCGATGCCACCCTCAAGGACGGCTTTATGAAAACAGTTAGACTCTATGTTCATGGCAGGTCAATTACATAGGACATTTTACAAACAGGTGGGTGATGTTAGGAGCGAAAACAAATACCTACCTACCTTGAATACCTGTAATCACGGATACCACATTCCGTTCAAATAAAGCTCTATCCTACCAAATTCGCTCCAAACGCCCTTTTCCAAGGAAATGTCCTTGACCTTGATATATAAATGATAAAATGGACATGCTTGAAACCCAATCACTTCTTTGAAATTTACGTTCTCGCCGTAGGTGAGTATATATGTTCCTTGTTTACGTTTAATACAAAGTTAGACTACTCAAAAAGTCTTGACTATCAACCAGCAAAATTTCAGTTATTTTGCCCACTGTGCAAGACTTATAAGTATGTACCTACCTACAAGACTGCTTCTTTTCTGAGGCCATGATTCAAGCTCTAGTGCAGTCGTTCACACATCATCGGTACTACTGACTTTTAGCAGGTCTCTGTTTACTTGAGTTAAAAAGCGTCAACTCTTCTTGTTGCCACTTATCTGCGGGCGTGTGTAAAGGTCTCTAGACAAACATCTCCGTTGTTTTTTCGCTTTATATATTAAGGAAACGAATTAGATTTCTTTCCTAAAGAAATTTATTATATGACATATCAGATTATCCAAAATATAAGAGCAAAGTATGCGTCTAGTCCACTGGGACAATTTTCTAACGGTCAGTTAGAACAGAGTTGCTACGCAAGCTCACTCAATACTTTAGTTTTTCTTGGTTACTGGTTGACCACTCGAAGTAAATTCAATAATTTCAACGGTCGATCAAATTTTTAGAAACGATATGAGATCCATCCAAACTAAAACGTGGTTACCAGACAAATGCTTCTGGCTATAGGTAAGACAAAAATTCTGGGATACTTCCCAGATGAGTTGTGAAATCCTGAAAGTGATGCAAGCTCTGAATTTATTTTTGTATTATCGAGACGGCGTTCCCATCATCAAGCTTTCTTGAGCTTCTGTCAAAGTCTTACCCATATAAACCTTAGAGGTTTGCTTTACCGGATTAGACTATCAGAATAGTATTAGTGGCCCCTCGACCACAACAACTGGTCACAACATTCCATTTAGACACAGTGTCCCATGATATTATTTATAACGGATGCTTCTGGCTCAGAAAGATAACTTACACCTTATCTACCCGACTACCTGCAAACAAAGAATGCATGCAATCACGACCTCCCCTCTACTCAGTCTGACCACTCTTTCTATGGTCTGACCCAAGTCGCCATCGAGTGTTCGGTATTTTGAATGTTTTGAACTTGTCATTCAGTTATGAAAAAAGGTAGATTTTATTCCAAATGTAGATTATTAGTGATAAATCCCTTGTCATTTTCATGACAACTTACAAGCGAATAATTTATCTCGGAAAGAGAATAATACTTTTGGAATGGTATCTTTTTCCTCGAAAATTGTCTCTTAACCGAGAATATTCAGGAAATCAAAACACCTGTAAGATCTGTTTGCCTTTTTTCCACACTATGCAAGCTAAGTATATGACGGTCGCTCGAGCGGCATTTAAACTTGAAATATTCTGATGTTCCTTCTACTGACTTATTATTTTCTTAGACGACGCTTGCTGTTTTCAACTAAACAGCGGGAATGCATATACATAAATGTAACTCCAGGGCTACAAGAAGGAAGGCCTCTTTGGCATTCAGACGTACGCAACGCAATCAAGCAATAAACTTACCGTTCTCGGTTCACAAACTAGACCGATGGACTTGTGGATAAAGTAAGGTTTTTAAAAGACTGGTCCCCAGATCAGATAAATCTACGGAAGGCAGAAAGGCGTGAATCGTTGAGATCCTACTAGTCCTATGGCGTCATCTGTTATCATGGTAGCAATAGCACAAGGTCCCTGTATAGACTCCGAGCAAATCTGATTGGAATTTCAAATCTTTTTCTAAATAATAAAAATAAATGTTCAGGTTTATTACATATATCTCTAATCTCAACTTCAATATTCTTGACCCGAACAGGGTAGTTTATATCTTAATTCACTGTTTCAGTTAAGGTCAATCCATGGTTCAATGATGGTTTGAAAGACGAAACGTTCGTTTGTCATGTTCAATTTAGGTCGATTTCAAAATGTAGTAAAACATCTACATAGTGTATTGGACATAGATTGGACATACCTACCCAGCCAGCCCTCCTTTCTATGTGGCTTCAGAGTTGGAATGTTTTTAAGCGAACCTATGTATTCACTGGCTACGCCATACTTGTTTCAAAGGTCAACGACCTGACCTTACTGTCATCAGACTGAAAATTGTATTTTCATTTGATAAATATGTCAACCTGTTGACCTAAATACAGATAGGTAGCTGTAGTCTACCTGTAACAAGAGTTAACAGTTTTCTCAATGCAATCTCTGATTAGACAAATTGAGAAGATATCTGCGCAATTGTGCAGTTGTATTTCTAACGGTAGCTGCGCAACTAAAGGCTGCCATCAACCCCCAAAACAACTATAGTGAACAGTTTAACGAATTTGTTGAAGCATGCATCAAAGCAATGCTAGAAAGTTTTTGTTCCACAGTTGTATTTGAATTCCCAAAATCCAGAAAAGAGGTGACAGCACTCACGAAATATTTTTATTAAACTATACAGGAGTGCTAAGCGGTTTTACCTAAACTATTTTTGTTTGGTTTTTCTCCAGTTAGAGGAAGAGAATTATATTCTATACATGTCTCTTTGCAAGTTAAATGTTTAAGAAAATGCAAGTATATAAAGAGTTGCTAATATATTGGTTATTATGTATTTTTGAGTTTAGAACTTCATATTGTTTACTTGCGTGAAATTGATAAAAAGTACCTGTTGATTTCATACAAAGGCTAGCTCGAATTACAAAAAAAAAAAAATACCATTTATTCCTATCTATATTTCGTAACTATGTAGTATATTATTATCATTTATCACATTGGCATTCTTTCATCTTTCACACCAGGCGATAACAGACAGGTCTCACATACATACATATAGGCTTCGAATTACGGCACAGTATCTTTAATAGAGGCGTTTTAACTAACAATAAAACGCATATTAAAATACTTGCCTAATTCGAAGCCTACAATTTTAATATCTGCCTGGTGTATGTGAAACACAATGAGGCGCGCGCTCACACCAACCGGTATTTATAGGCGACCGTTTGACACGAGCTACTGACAGGTGTGAAAAGAGAAAGATATAGCAGAGGGACGTAGGAAGGAAAAGGACAGATATATGACACACCGGCACGAATTGACAGATCAAGAACGCTACTCTCACATACATACATATAGGCTTCGAATTAGGCAAGTATTTTAATATGCGTTTTATTGTTAGTTAAAACGCCTCTAATATTTACTTTTAATTTTAGGTGGTCATGAAATTTGATTTACCTTCTAATTAAATTTCAGTAATTTATTGAAATGGATAGGTACGGTCAACCGCTTGTCGGTAGTAACTTTTTCAACTCTATTACCACGCCATAAGGTCCAAAAGTGTTTCTACTGATGTGCGGCGGTGTGTACTTTGTGTGCATCACCAGCTGATCATAGAGGTCATTTAACCTTCCAGGCGCTTCACCTCTTCTTGAGCTAAAACTACTTTTTTTGAGAAAAAGTATTTCTTTTTATCTTTTTTATAGAATCACCCCTTAGAAGGATCATCTTACTTTTTTTACACCCTGTATAGGCTTAATACGTTTTACTAAGGCCTGGATCACGGATGGACGCTGATGTCCGCGGACGTATGAAGCTTGTACAGTCCGATCAATGCATTGGATTGAACAGAACAGACTGTATAGGCTTCATACGTACGGTCCATCGCACACGGTCCGCAGAGGTGCTGCCACTTTGAGAAATAAATTTATTGCGTCACAAATACAAAACTTTTAAAAAGGATTGTTCGTTTGGCAGCAATATGGGGTAGTTCTGTATTTTCTTACCCATCAGATGATAGCTTAACTTATTAGCTTTTTATTGGTAAAGCGCTAAGTGGACTTAGCACTTTATTACCAATACAAAGCTATATATATAATAAGCTTAGCTATGATGTTATGGATTATAAAATATAGTATAACTACCCCATATTGCCGCCAAATATACAATACTAATGAATTGTTTTGTATTTGCGATGCAATAAATTCATCACTAGATGTGGCAGCACGTATGCTCAGCAACCACCTTAAGTATTTAAATACGAAAGAAAGTTTGGCTCAAGAGGTGATGCGTGCCATCAAATGTTACACAAAGCTGAAGTTCTTTTTATTTATTGCCGACACTTTAATTCTCAACACAAGTAGCAACAATGTATTTAAAGGAGCTTTAACTTGATTTGTGCAACTGGCCATAAGAGACTCTGTGTCCAATTGAAACTATACTTTATTTACAACAGAATTTAAGACATTTTAAAATAAAATCTTCCTTTAAAAAATAAATCACTTCGATAAAATAAATGCTAACTCAAATCACTTTCAAATTAATGACTGTCGAATTCGCGTCAAATGTTCAATACACTTGTTCCTGTACATTGTGTTATTGAATAACACAATATTGTTAAAAAAATCTCCAGTATTTGTTACTTGGACTGGCAAAGAGTTCAACACATCTTTGGAGTCATTTCCATTAAGATTTTCACATTCTCTTGAAATCTGCTCCAAATATTTCAATGCTTCCTTTGTAATTAACTTGTTCAGAATAACACTGCCGGAAGCAGCAAATTCAGTCTTCTCAAATACTTTCTTTGAAAGAATAAATAATACGCTTACATTGAAATGTGTCAATGAGTTGTAGTTTTGTACTTCAAGAGAATCTCCTTCTGATAAGAAGTTCAAAGTTTTCAATAATATGTCAAGACATCTCTTTTCATGAATATGATAGCGCTCTTTATAATCATAATGGGGTAGAAGAAGTAACTTCCCTTGGTAATTTTCTGTTTGAAAATCCCCAATATTTTGTGGCTTTGTGCTGTTTTGATTAAAAATTATATCTCTAAATTCGTTTTCAGCCATTATTTGTTGATATAGTTTAAATATAGGTACAAATATGAATTTAGAACTGTTCACTTTTTGCAATGGATATCCGTATGTAAAGACTAGATTTATAGGCATTGTTTCATCATTGTATATCCATTTTGTTTGATCATCACTTGACATCATAGGGCTGCTAAGTACTTCTGCTTCCAGAAATGAACTTAAACTTTTACTCTTATCTTTAAGATCCATCTTTGTGTAAAGTTCCCTTTCTGTATATGACCCTCGGTGGTACCTCGGGTTTGTATTAACTTTGTTCTCTTCATGCAATAAACCTTTAAGTATTTCTTTTTCATAATCTAAAGGTTTCAAATTGTATTGCCAGATATATTCTGAAGCAACAACGGCTCTAATTTTCCTAATATCTTTGTTAAACATGGCATTGTTCATTAGATAGGCTTGTAGATTGTTGTTTATCACTTGGCACTGTATTGAGCTGAAATAGAAAGCACAATCGTGCACTTGCTTCAAGAAGCTGTCTGGTATCGCCTCTAAAGGAAACATTGATAAGTTTCCATATATTTCTGTTCCATATGCTGCTTGTAAACTTGAGATAAACGGTTTCAAATCTTCACTGCCTTTATATTTCAGGCACACTGCATAAACTTCAGAATTGCCTTGTCGAGACGTCACTGGTTTGAACATGTTTACTTCTTCAAATAAGTAGTTAATGAGGTAGAGAAGTGTCACTGTTGTATGTTCAAAGAAGGTAAACAGCTTGAATATGAATGTTCCTCCTGAAAAGTAATAATTGAGAACTTTAATTAGATATATCAGTGACTCAAATAGTTACCAAAATCACAATTATAGCACAAGAACTAAAAAAACAACATTACAGGCTATTTTAGCCCTAATATCTGTTTGTGTACATAACTAATTACAGACCCTTAAGATTGATTCAGATTCAGATTTATTTCATAATTCAAATAATTACATTACCTGGGCTAAGAGCTTGTAGAGCTGTGACTATTTCACAGTAATGCAAGGGGGATGTGACTTCTTCCTGAGCATCTGGATTCTGCAAACAATCTATGGAGCCATCAGCTGTCACAAGCAGTACCTGTCAAAATAGTGAAAATGAAACCAATTCCCAACTGTATGGTTGCAGATTTCATATATTTCACAATCAATGCAGAAAGTTACAAACAAAAGGACATTTACAAAGTTAGGCTTACTCTATACAACGTGTTAATGGAATAAGCGAAACCCTCATACACCCCAAAAGATTTTTATTAAAAAAATCTTAAAAACGTTTTTTTATCTAGATATTGTTATTTTAAAGTTTCATCATTGTTCTAGTTCCATCGTTGTTCTAGTCCACGCACTCCGCGCACAACGCCACGCCCACTTCCCGCGCCGCTAGCGCACGTATCCACAAAAATATTTATAATAGAAGCGCCAAAGATTTAAATAATAAAATTAAAAAAATTACCCCTATCAAAAACCCGTGAAATTGATTCTACTGTCGATTCTGAACAAACTATTTTCTCAGTTTCGCTTATTCCGTTAACACGTTGTATATGAGATTCCATAAGGTATTTAAAATACTTTAAACCATATTTGATATTTATCCTACTGACGATCACCCTATCCTCTGACATATTATATTTTAATGTAATAATGTAATCATGAAATTGATAGAGTGAAATAAATAAATCTAATCTATTGATATGACTTGGTACAAATGTACTCTTTGCTATAAAAGCAAGCATACAATATTTTGAACTAAAAATAACTTTTTCAATTCAATTTTAATGGTTATGGGTCTATCCCTACTTGTAATGAAAATAGCTAAGCAATCGGATTATATTTTAAAAGTTTGTGGGTATACCTTTCCTAAAGATTGAGCTTTTTTCACAATAGCCTGTGAATTTTCCCAGTCCATCAAGTTGCCCGTGCTATCAACACCAAAATGCCAGTTATTCAGTGTGTGGAACATGAAGCGGTCATCACTTATCATATTGGATGGAGAGTTCCCTTCGTAATAAGGGTTCAAGGTGTTAGCCAGCCATTTCCACTGAAAATCAAATATAAAATTACTTACAAATATGTAGGTAGAACACATTTATTAGTTTAAAACATGGAAAGTAACTTATTAATCATTATGCAATAACTAAATAATCAAGATCTTTATTTCATGGCCCAGTTTCGAACAGTATTCATTTAAATTCTGACAAACATAAACATAAGATTTCGTACTAACAATCATTATAGCTTTCATATCTGAAATAAATTATTTGAATTTGATAGAATTGAGTTTTGTAAATATAAAACAAAATTACCTCTATATCTGGGTAGTTAGACTTCAGATAATGATTTAAGGATGTAATAAATGCACCAGGCGCTTCACAGAGATGCAGTGACACCATACTTTTGTCTGCAATTGCTTCTTTTGGTATAACACCATATGTACAAGCACATTCATAGAACTTCGTCCAAGCTTGTGTGAGGAACTCTGGGTTCACCAGGCAACGGAGCTTCCAGCAAACTTCTCCTGCAGGGTTCCGTCTTCTTGTGTGACTACTCCATTCTTCAATATTGAAATCATTCAATTGACTTTTATAAAAATTAAGACGAGTCTTCAAAGTCTCCAGCTCTTTAACACGCCATGGGGGAGTCGTAAACCAACATTCTTCGCTTGGCAACTTCCATTCCTCACCGGCTATGAATTGAAATTTCTTATTGAACAAATCGTTCAACTCGTCATAATCGTCGCTCCGCTGGTACCGCTGAGGAGGCTGCATTAAAAAACTATCCTTTTTGTTAAACATTTTATGATAAAACCCGATGAATTCACGGCGTAGTTGGAGTTTGAAATTTGTAAGCAAGGTTTATTTTACGGGTTAGGTTTTTGAGTAAAACCCGTAAACCTGGCGAAATCCGCAACGCAGCACATATTATTTACCTCACAATGTTTCAAAAGTTTAGTAATTTCAAGAAGAAATAATGAAAACTATGAAAATTGGAAAACAAAATTATTTAGCAGACCGAAAATCTTTAGTATAAACTATTAACTTACTAATCTGGGAACACCACTGAGCAAGGAACCAACACACCACCACTTCTACCTTCAGCTAAAATAAAATCGGAACGTCTACAGCCGCGCAGGCAGAAAAAAAGCACACGCAGCAAAGCTAACCCCATAAATAGGAACATAAACGTCAGTCACGTCAATGTCAAACGGTTATTGCTCCTAACCTCTAAAGTTTGGTTTGGTTGGCTTATGTTTACCAACGTGTGAAGTTAACTTTTCTTGAAACTCGTAGCTAAAATTGAATTAAAATGACTGACGACGTGATAAAAATCGGTGACTATATTGTCGTTCAAAAACAGAATTACAAAAAGCTGCACAAGTTAAATAAACCCAATTCAACTGTATCATTGGGTCGCGATACTGTAAACTTAAGTGGAATTGAAGGATGTCCGTATTTCTCTGTATTTCGTATGGTCCCTAAAAGTAAAAAAGGGAAGGAGTACGGTTTAGAACTTACCGAAGAAGCCTTGGAACTGAAAGACGAGATAGACATAAAAGTTTCAGGTATGGACAACAGGAACATTTTAGATGACGGCCAGTCCCAAAAACTTAGTGCAGCCGAGATTGCTGAGATAGCCAACGACGCTACCAAGGCAGCAGAAATCGTAGGAACTCTAATATCAAATTCCAATACCTTCCATAACAAAACTGAGTTCTCACAAGAAAAATATTTAAAGAAAAAAGAGAAGAAATATTTTGAATTCATTCAAATTTTAAAACCGAACTTGAGATTAATAGCAGAAATCATGTACAGATTAGATCCGGGTAAGATTCAAAACATACGGATAGATACTTTATCCCAAATTATAACTCTTTCCAATATACAATCTGAAGGAAACCATTTATTGTATGATTCTGGTTCTAATGGGCTTGTAGCTGCTGCATTGCTTAGTGCTATAGGTGCAAATACAAACGGTAAACTTGTACACATGCATCCAGGCAATATGTCGCAAAAACAAGCCTTATTAGGCATGAATTTTAGTCAAGAACAATACAACCAATGTATATCAGTTAATATATATTCATCATTGAGACATTTTTATCAAGGAAGTGGCACACGAAATAAAAACAATACAGTAAGAGAAGAAAGTGAACCAAATCCATTGAAACGTAAAGCTGAAGACGCAGAAGATGAAAATAATAAGAAAGCTAAAACTGAATCAGAAGAATCTTTCAACAATGAGCCTTCAATCAATGATGCTGTTCAAGGAAATACAACAGAAGCCAAAACAAAAGATTTATCAAATAATGATGTATATCAGGCAAATGAAGTAGATGCCAAACCCAACAAATCATCAAATGAGGGATCTTTGAATGATGCTGGTGATGATGCTGATAAAAATGGAAAAGAAACGGAATCAACTAAAACAGATGAAAAAAAACAGTCTGCAGAACCAAAAAAACCAAAGTGGCACTTTGACAACATTGCAGCATGTGAAATTTTAACTCAAAAAGTTGATTCGTTAGTTATAGCCTGTAAAGAAGATCCGTGTAATATATTTTTAGAATTGTTGCCATTTGTAAAGCCTGGAAGACCATTTGTGGTTTATTACAGTGTTGCAGAACCATTGCAACATATGTTCATGGAGCTTAAAACAAATGCTAAGATTGCTGCATTGAAACTTACTTGTAATTGGATGAGGAATTATCAGGTGATTTATTATTGAATGTGATTGAAATGGTTTTAGAATACCTTGGAAAGAAAGAGTTGAGTTAGCTGCTGGCATTTGTCTCTAGAATTCATAACCATAAAACCCATTTAAGTCGCAAATTAATAGGCTTTTTCTGGATAAGCTTGTTCCATCTTCGACTAAACCACAAATGATGTGGTGCTGGCAAAAAATATTACCAACCCATCTGTATGTTTGGGCACATCAATCAGTATGTAAAATCAACTCTGTTTAATTAGTTTTCCCAGATTTATTTTATGGCTAAGAAGGCAAGAACTCCAAAGTAAATTTAAAAAATAAGACCAATTTCAGCCTTAAGTGACCATTTTAACCATTACGATATGAAATGGCAGTTATAACCACACTTTACGAAACTTACGATAGCGAACAACTATATTTTTTAACTAATAATAATCACAATAATGGTTTGTTTCAGGTTTTGCCAGACAGAACACACCCTGAGGTGATGATGAACAATCAGAGTGGCTTTCTTCTAACGGGATATGTGTTGAAGTGACTGTAAGATTTAAGTTTACATTACTTTGTTTCTTTTACTTTTACTTAAGTATAAATTGAATACATTAAATTTTGTTACAAAGGTTGATTTTACCATGAGAATAATAGAAAAGACTGAAAATCCCCTATTAGAAAATGTAACCGGGAAAACCGTAAAACTCTCTGATAAATAAAATAAAAAATTTAAATAGATGCCGTTAGCGCCGACAAATAATCTGTAAAGAAATTATGGTCTACCGAGTATTCTGCTAAATAAAAATTAAAAAGTTTCAACATAGTTTTAACGAAAAGAAACGCTATTATTGATTTTTGTTAGATAGACCGTAATAACTTTACAGATAATTTTTGGCGCCATCTAGTATTATATTTTTCCGGGTTACGATTTCTGATTCAGATTCAGTTAGTGACATAGTTCATATCAGAGAACTTATTACAAGGTCTATATATAATGTTTTTGACAGATATAGCAAACATTTCAGATGCTACCTTGGATCTAAGATTTCTTCTGTCAAAAATATGTATTTTTTTTTTAATAATAGATATCATATCTCTGATATTTCTCCCAATCCATACCATATCTGTCCTATATCTCGGATACGTACCAGATATATGATCCTACATAGTCATCCAAGCAAGTTCTAATATTACGAGTAAACCCCTAATTCTTGTAGTCATAGAATAGGAACGCTTTTAGTCAACTTCATTTTCATCACACCTATCAACTTCTACGCACTTCCCTACACCATAACTACACAAACCGATACAACTCAAAAATAAAATGAAAAACAGAACCTCTGTAACCTGATTGAAAATATACGTTGTCTTATACAGCCTTCCTAGCCACGCTGCATAAAACTTATCAATAGTAATGTTAGGGCGAATAGTGCCACGAAGTAAAGGAGCTTCTCCATGAGTCTTTATTAAGGTGATTGTGTAGATGAAAGCGTCCAGAGCGGTAAAGTATGGCGGACACTCGATACGCTCACAACAGTATGGAAATGGATCAGTTGTTGAAGGTCTGGCTTGCTGGCAAGGTGGATACGGCTTCGGAGGGTTTTGGCATCTGCAATCAAAGTTTCTCACACTATGATGTGGGCTTTAGGCTGACCGCTAAACTCGCGCGGATGCACGAAACGGGTGACATGTCTCGGCATTCACTGCGTGTCACACAGCACCGCGATTACATAACTTTCTTACTAAGCACGCAGTGAATCCCGAGAAATGCCACCCGCTCCGTGCGCCCGCGCGAGTTTAGGGACCGCCTTAGGACGCGGTTAAAAAGCGTACCCGGCGCGGGCGCGTGTGACGGGCTTTTTCATACTATTTAACACGCGTGCGGGCGCCCGCCCGAGCTTTAGCGGTCGCCCTTAGGATCGATGACCGATCTCACGAACCCTGCTGTCAGAGTTGTTGAGCCTCCAAAGGAACCTAACCTGGCTCGTTAACGACTAACATAGCTGGGATCCATGACATAACGCGCCTTCCGAAGAACGGAATCATCTTAACTGGGGAAGTGTCACAAAGCCAAAAGGATGCAAGGCAGACCTGTTGTTTTTGGGTTCCGATACCAAAATGGTAAAAAAAAGGAACCCTTATGGTGCGACTTTGTCTGTCTGTCACACCTCTATATCTCAGCAACCTGAAATTTGGAATAGTTTTATAATATAGTTGCCCAACTTACTTGCACATGAAAATATTTTGAAAAAATTATGATTATTAATGTAAAGGGGGCCAAAATAGGGGGGGGGGCAAATTTAAAATTGTCGCTACTAGGTTGAGTGGGGTATCATATGAAAGGGCTTTACTTGTACATTCTACAGGTTATGAAGAAAAATTTCAAAAAAAATACCATACCATACCTTATCTCCGAAGTTTGTGAAAGGAAAAATCTGAATTAATTACAGTTGACAGAAGTTTATGTAAACATTACAGCAAAAATAAAACGATCTTTCTAACTTGCACAGTTTTTTAGAAATCTGCAAATAACCTTTACAAACAAATTTAGTTTTGCGGTCCTAAAAATGGACTTTATTGCTTCCAAATATACAAAAAGTATATCGGAACCCTCGGCACGCGAGTCTAACTCGCACTTGACCGGTTTTTTTGCTTATACCTTCTATTTCTACGTATAGGTTTCATTCGTGTACTCTATCACGTAACCACTTTTCGCTCCGACTGTAGAAAACCTGCTACTAGGTTGCGGATTCGCAGACCAACGTTTTGTGGACCTAGTAGGCCACTACTATCGCTACAAAGTTGCAAATTTCTTGTACTCGATGACTAGGATAACATGCAGTGCCCTTAAAATCTATTAACATACTTGTGTATGTACAAGTATGCAATAGTGCAGTTGACGATCTCGCACCTCTCTGGCTCCTTGCGGTAAGTACTCAAGTCGTAGACACATTTATGCTTCACAGAGCTTCTGTATGTCTCGAATTGTGCGAAGGTTACATCTGAAACAATCGCGGGTATAAAAGCTTCATATAATCTCGCTCGGAGAACAGACAAAGAGCTTAGAAAAGCTGGAAAGACGACGTATGATAACTTGATTTTCGTATATTCCAACGCTTACCAACACATTTTGCACCTATGTCAAAACAATTAGCTAAAGCTGTCAGAAAAAACAAGTCTGTACGAGTAAAACAAAGGTAAAACAATGTTATTCTTTCCGTCAATACTCTGGTTGTAGTGTCATGGCTGCAAAATGGATTGGTAAGCATTGGAATAAGTGAAAAAATGGAGTTTAGCTGGATAGTGTTAGGAAAATTCGTTCACATTTTTTACACAACTGGACAATTTTGGCCAAACAAAGGTTGGTACTTACGTCGAAATAAGAAAAAAAAACAAATGTATTTTTTCTTATTTCGATATAGATTTCTTGGAGAAAGTTGTTCATTTTCTTAACTGAACAACCTGTATATTCCCCCCTCGGATTAGCCAACCACCAGTCTAGAAGCCCGGTCAAATGTCCCAGGGGGCTCCCACTTATTGAAATACAGATATGAATGTGTGGTGAGTGGTCCACAAAGCGACGCAGGTTGAATCATCTTCTATTCTTCAATTTCAGGCGACTGTCGTACAATAATGATATTAGTGATTCAATCCTACTTCCTATTATCTATTGGTTAACTCCTGTTTACTCTATGATGATCTTATAGATTTGTCGTTCAACGGTCCCACTATTAAGGTGGTTTCTGAGCAGAGGTGCTGCCACTTTGAGAAATAAATTTATTGCGTAATAATTACAAAACATTTAATAAGGATTGTTTGTTTGGCGGCAATTTGGGGTAGATCTATATTTTATTATCCATCACATCACACCTTAGCTTATCGTGAATAGCTTTGTATTGCAAAAGTGCCAAAAACGGCCACTTTTAGCACTTTACCAATACAAAGCTATAAATGATAAGCTAAGCTATGATGTTATGGGTTAAAACATATATAACTATCCCATATTGCCGCCAAACGAACAATACGAATGAAAAGTTTTGTATTTGCGACGCAATAAATTTATTTCTAAAAGTAAGGTGCTGCCACTCAGCGACCACCTTAACTAGCGGGAGATCCGAGTACCTCCGGCAGGATGCGCTATTTGCAGACCCACTCTACTCTAATTAATCAATGTTAAACTTTTGCCAGCACTTTAACCCTTAATTGGGCAGATGTTTATGCAAACTTATTGTGCGGAATGGAGTCCATGAATGGACAGAAGGAACATATTTCCCACATAAACTAAGGCGATGTGGGAGCTCTATTCCTATTGCCCATACTATATAAAAATTTGGGGATATGTCATGGATATGTTATATTTTTCACCCAGGCCCGCAAAATGTAAAATGCTGGGTGGGAAATATACCTATTCCTTTTACCCAATTAAGAGTTAATTTAGGTACCTTGTGACGTAATTCTTATAAAAAATACGATCGAATATTTCGACGACTCGGCAGGGTCGGCTCTGGCCAACCTGATTTTCTTACTTGTTTTAAGTGTAAGATCTATAAAGATTGGAAAGCCTATTGGGGTATCCGATGAGGTTGGTATTTTTGCAGCCGGCTCTCCCAATATACAGGGTGAAATAATTTAATGCAACCTGGAGGGAAACTACTTACTGAAAGGAACCATTCCTTTATTTTGGAAAAGAAACAAAACTGCATTATAAGATTTTCAAAAATTTGCTTGGAGTTTAGGATGTTATTTTTTCAGATTTTAGTCGGTTCGATTCCCGGATGTGACAAGCGAATTTTCGAAAATCTTTGAATGCAGTTTTATTTATTTTTTTAAATAAAGGAATGCTTCCCTTAAGTAAAATTTTCTATCTTCAGTATTTAGAGTACTTTCCCTTCAGGTGGCGTTATAAAATTCCACCCTGTACAGTGTAATTATCACTTACATGAACTAGGTAGGTTACTTACTTGTACTCGACAATGGTAAGACAGTTTCGTACAACATGTAACGAAAACCTCCAACAACCTGTAGGCAAAGCGACAACCGAATGAATTTTGAATACATTGCTTCAAAATTTCGCTAAATTCTTGATTGTTTTACGACCAACGAGCAATCAATTAATAAGCAATCAATCAATCCCTGCCCAGAAAACAGAGGTTGACGATGGAATGAAGAATAAGCTTTTTGACTCGCGATTTGAATAAATTCGTCAATACGAATAGGCCAATGCACTAGAACTAAAACTGCGAACAACACAATTAAGTATTTTCTATCAATTATTTTTATAGTTGCACAAAAAACTATAAAATATTAATGAGAACTGATTAAATTAAAAATAAGAGTTGCAAATTGTGTTGCGATTCGTTTTCAAATAACTTTTACCCATGGTATAATAATCTTAGAATGTAATGAACTTAATGTAATGGTTTGAAATGTAATTTATATAAAAATGTAGGTCCCCTCTCTCGAAATTCTTGCGCCCTTACAGGGCGTCATAGAGACCTTAAGCAATTTTTAAGACCTGTTATTTACTGTGACTAACAATAAATATATTGAATTTGGATTATAAGGGAAGTTAGAATCCTTATTACGAGTATTAGCAACGGAAAGCAATAATATCATAAGTTGTGGTTTTCCCTCCAACTTGTTGTGGGTAGGAGGCATTATGTTCGAAACTATCCTTTTCGTTATAACCGGATTGTAATGTATTTAACAATCCGGTTATAACGACACTCAAGGGAACTAATATTACGTCGTAGGTACTATCCGGACGTCGTACTAAAATGGTCATTTTTCTACGTTATTTCTTAACAAATCAACAAAACATATGCGTCACTAAAAGCGGTCAGTCGTTATAAGTGACGTCGTTCTAAAAATATTCTATTGTAGTACAAATCAGTTGCTACATGCTTTATTACTGAGGGTGCCGCGTGTGGTGCCGACAAAGAATAGTACCAACCCTTACATACCCGTGGGTGTCGTAAGAGGCGACTAAGGGTTATAAACTGGAGGATGGGCAGCAGCATCCTCCTTCTAACATCTTACTTACTGCAGTCACCTACAACCGCGGTCCACGGTGCCAGCCGTAACGCTAACAAGCGAGGTGACTATGGTACTTCCCCTGTACATTTTTCCAGTAACAGCCAGAATTCTAGAGGGAGCTCCCTGTACTGTAGTGGACGTTTCATGGGATGTTATGATGATGATGATGACTGAGGGTATGGGATTGTAATCCCAAAAGGCACGATCTAAGTATCAATCTACAGAGAGATCTCTGAGCTTCCAGTTTCACTATACGCGAGGTCTTCTGTCCAGGTCGTCCTCCTTCCGAGTCCTCACTCACGGATCTTGCTCTGGTATCCTGTGGAAGTAGCATAGGTCTAAAGTACGAAATAAAATATGCTTGTTATGTATGATAAGTAGAACCACTGCGGGCGTCGAGAGCAAAATCAATGAAAAATAACGTGGTATTTATAAAGAAATGTAATAAAAATAATGTACAAATACAAAAATACAAAATACAAAATATTTATTTCATTAACCAGAAGTGTGCTTACCATCTAGTTGCCGAAGCCTCCTTTTAAGCTTTTTATGCCTGTGTCAGGAGGCTTCGCTCTTCCATAACCGACTACGTAGTTATACAAGTAAACAACAAGTCAAGCTTGACAGATGGCCCGACTTTAGCCTCTACAACTAATGAAAAATAACGGTAACAGGCCCGATGTCAAGCCCACTTTGCTTGTATCTTAAATTCAAACAAGTCAAAATATAATTTATGACAAAAGAGAAAAAGGTAAGGTTAGATTATTACTGATTGAGTGGTGCGAGTGTGTGTGTGTGTATGTGTGGGTGAGTGTGTGTATGTGTGTGTGTGTGCGTGGGGGTGTGTGCACTAAAGCAAGTTATTACTCAAGTATGGCATGAACAAGTTCATGCATACGTGCCTACGTAAGTATAGATAATGTAAGTATAGATACCTACTTATATTGCGTATAAGATGAGTACTAAATGTATGGCTAACTTCACAGTGGTTCCCAGTGGTTCTGCAAAACGAAATCGAAACATAATGAAGTTAGTTTGACAGCTACTACTTTGCCCCGTGTGGTGCCGGTAAAGAATAGTACCAACCCATCTCTACCCGTGGGCGTCGTAAGAGGCGACTAAGGATTAATGAAGTGTGTCTACACCTAGCGGGACCCCCTGTCCTAGAGACCTGTGTGTGGTACAGAAAATTAGATCCAGATTTGTTCTATCGAATTGTGCCTTAATTAAATTTGTTCCGCGTATAGAAAAAAAAATAAACGCTTTTGTAGTTGACCTCCAGCCAGCGGGATACTTCTTTACCACACGAGTGAGGAACTTCAAAATGGTTTTAAAAATTAGATCTACGTTTGTTCTATCGATCCCGGAAGAAATCGGTCTTCTGTCACGTTTCCATGAAGCGATATTAAACTTTCAAGGAACCTCCAGCCAGCGGGATACTTCTGAACCACACGAGTGAGGAACTTCAAAATGGTTTTAAAATTAGTTCTACGTATGTTTTTTTTAATTTATTTTTATTTGGGAAGCAAACAGTCATACACAAGTATTACAATACATATCTAATTACATTGACCTAGAGCTCCACATAAAAAACATAAACATGCGAAGAAGAGCTCAAATATAAGGTAACGGTAGTACAGCTAACAATAAAAATAAATATGAGAAACACACACAAAAAAATTAAATAAAATAAGGACAGAGAAATGCTATACATAGCACCTAACTGAGACAAGTCGTATTACAAGCCTAGGCACTCGCAATTTGAGATTTGAATCTACTCAACGATAGCCCAAATATATCTATTTCTGAGAAACATCTATTAAATTCGTCCAACGCACGCCGAAAGAAGTTATTTCTTGCATAATTTGTCTTACACACCTTACCAACGAACATATGTTTAGAACGCAAGGAAACTCGAGAAGGCACCCTAAAATTATTGTAATGCACGTAACGTACGTGGTGAATGATACATAAAACTATTAACAAGTTCTTTATTAGGAAGTGTTTCGCAGGCTGAAGGTTCTTTGAAAGTTTAATATCGCCTCAAGGAAACGTGATAGAATACCGTTTTCTTCTGGGATCGATAGAACATACGTAGATATAATTTTTAAAACCATTTTGTAGTTCCTCACTCGTGTGGTTCAGAAGTATTCCGCTGGCTGAAGGTTCCTTGAAAGTTTAATATCGCCTCAAGGAAACGTGGGAGAAGACGGATTTTTTCTGGGATCGGCAGAACATGCGTAGAACTAATTTTTAAAACCATTTTGAAGTTCCTCACTCGTGTGGTTCAGAAGTATCCCGCTGGCTGGAGGTTCCTTGAAAGTTTAATATCGCCTCAAGAAAACGTGGTAGAAGACCGATTCCTTCTGGGATCGAAAGAACATACGTAGAACTAATTTTTAAAACCATTTTGAAGTTCCTCACTCGTGTGGTTCAGAAGTATCCCGCTGGCTGGAGGTTCCTTGAAAGTTTAATATCGCTTCATGGAAACGTGACAGAAGACCGATTTCTTCTGGGATCGATAGAACAAACGTAGATCTAATTTTTAAAACCATTTTGAAGTTCCTCACTCGTGTGGTAAAGAAGTATCCCGCTGGCTGGAGGTTCCTTGAAAGTTTAATATCGCCTCAAGAAAACGTGGTAGAAGACCGATTCCTTCTGGGATCGAAAGAACATACGTAGAACTAATTTTTAAAACCATTTTGAAGTTCCTCACTCGTGTGGTTCAGAAGTATCCCGCTGGCTGGAGGTTCCTTGAAAGTTTAATATCGCTTCATGGAAACGTGACAGAAGACCGATTTCTTCTGGGATCGATAGAACAAACATAGATCTAATTTTCAAAACCATTTTGAAGTTCCTCACTCGTGTGGTAAAGAAGTATCCCGCTGGCTGGAGGTCAACTACAAAAGCGTTTTTTTTTCTATACGCGGAACAAATTCAATTAAGGCACAATTCGATAGAACAAATCTGGATCTAATTTTCTGTCCCACACACAGGTCTCTAGGACAGGGGGTCCCGCTAGGTGTAGACACACATTAATGAAGCAGAGGATGGGCAGCAGCTTCTGTGTATCGCATCATCTTAAGGCACTACACACCAAAGTCGCCGACCCGCCGACATAATGTTGGCAACATTTTGTCGGCGGGCTATGTTGGCGACTTCAATCATTGCAAGGCGGAAAAATTTGTCGGCGACATGTCGGCGGCGGCTCGACATGAGGAACTTATTTGGCGATACTAGCACGTCACTACAGTTCGAGTGTCTCCGGGCAACTGAGCAGTGAGCGCTTGCGTGTGTTCAAGTCTCCGACATGTCGGCGGGCAACACGCGCGGGCAAATGTTGCCGACATGATTCTTTTTATATAGGCCGCCGGGTTGTGTCGGCGGCTTTGGTGTGTTTTGCCCTTTTATTCTGTGGTCACCAACAACCGCGGACCATGGTGCCAGCCGTAATGCTAACAAGCGTGGTGACTATGGTACTTCCCCTCGACATTGTTTCAGCAAAAGCTGGAATTTTGGAGGGAGTTCCCTGTCCTGTAGTGGACGTTTCCTGGGATGTCATGATGATGAAGACTTCATATGATTGCGGCCGCAAATCTAATAGGCTCAGTCCTATTCTTATTTGAAACACATATAAGTAGTACAGTAAAGTAAGCACTTATCAAACAAATACCATCCCCTTTTGAGACGGCACTATCAATTTAATTGGAACTCTGCGGGCAGCCTCTTTACCTCGCTTAACTTTTCGATTTATATTCAAACGGTCTTTTGAAAACGAACTCAATAACTACAAGTAAACCCTCGTTCAACTACACTTTAGAAAGCATTCGCCTGTAAAGTTCACGGCCTTTGCGATTGGTCGGAAAACGCTGGGTGGAGCTTAAAGCCCCGCCTAAACTTTCCCGCGCATGGTAAATGCAGCCTAAACCCCGTTTAAGCGGTGTTTTGGGCCAAAACCGCAAGAAAATGTATGTAATGTCGGTTAGGGAGGGCGTAGCTAAATGGAAACACATTTTCGCGGTTGAACGATGATTTGTCGAAGATGGCGGACGCAGTTGATTTTTAAGCGCGGGAAAGTGCGGGCGGGAAGTTTTACTTTTTAATTGTTGCTGACCGGGAAGAGAGTGTCTTTCAACAACATAATTCTCAAATCAATCTTGGTCTTTTCTTTAAAAAGTTTAATAATATTATTTATTTGTTAATCCATCTAAATAAATAAGATAGACATTTTCAAAGCGTACCGAATAACCGATTCAAATGTGGAAAAACTAAATGGATTCGAGAATGCAAGACAGCCACAAGTCGTTTCTGATCAAGGACCTTCTTGGTGACGTGCTGAGACCTGGAGCGGCAGTGCCAGGTAGGCTCATCACCTTTGGATGATAGGACTACAGTTTTACGGCCTCAATATCGCTGTCACAGGAGTCGATATGACGCAGACACATTGTACATTTTGCCTTGGAATTTTACAAAATTCCGAGATTTTTTTTATTCGTCGTTTTACATAGTGCCGTGGCAATTCTCGAAACGGCGCGTAATTCGTTTCTGGCGTTGAGGTCGTAAGATAACCCAACCTAACCGATCCCGTGCCGTGGCTAACGAACCTACAATGCACCAGTGATCTAAACCCGTTTTCAATCTGCCGGCGCCGTTATACAATTTGCCGAACGTTTACAGTTAGACCGCCGTTTGTAAATATGGCGAATGCGACGGATATTAAAATTAAAAATTAAATTAAAATTTCATTTATTTCAAGCTTTTTTAGCTCATCTTGTAACAAACACAATACAAAACAATACCTAATTAAAGACATTTTAAAATGCACAAACAGATAGTAAAATTTCCAAACAAAAATACAATAAATTCAGATTCAGATTATTTATTCAATGTAGATTCTTTACAGAATACTTATTGAATGTCATGCAGAATACAATTCAAATAGAGCGAGTCTACGCCGTTTCGGATCGTTCTGTGGCAGCGTAAAAGAAACGGCAAGAAACCACTGCAGCACGGCCTACTTTAAGAGTCGGCTTTTTACAATGTGTTTCTTGTGTTTCGCTGGAATATCAGAGCACCATACCTCTTTGTCATTCATATAGTCATCTAATCTATAGTAAGCTTTTTTACATAACGTTTGCTTTACACATTCTTTAAACTTAAATAGAATCTTATCATGTCATTAAAAAATTATAAAAATAATGGAAATTCTGTGTCAATAAAATTAAATGAAATGTCAGTAAAATAATAATAATAAATTTAAGTCCAGTAATAATTCTAATATAATAATGAAAATTTTGAAAAAGAAGTAGGTCACGCTAACTAGTCAAATTAAAAATAATAAAATACATCTTTATGTATGTATCTAAGCACCTATCTTATCCATATACCTATCTTATATATAATCGTAGCCAATGAAGTAGGTAGACGCTCGTAGCGGTTGTATCTACGAGTAGTCTCGAAATTCATGTCAACAACCCATGAAACCACCACTGCAGGTCAGTCCAGAGTAATCTTGTATCGTTTACAACCCAAATCTCACACACACTAGACAAATGCTCTCAAGTTGATGCTGTATACACAGATTTCTCCAACGCATTTGACAAAGTCAACCACTCAGTGCTTCTTAAGAAATTAAGAGCATTTGGAATAGATGGATCCCTTTTATCTTGGTTTGAATCCTATCTATCAAAGAGACCTCAAATCGTGGTAATCAACGGCGAAGAATCTAACGCATTCATTGCAGAATCTGGTGTACCCCAGGGATCTCTTCTTGGACCACTCCTATTTGTCATCTTTATAAACGACATCACAAATGTTGTTAGTCATAGTAGTGCATCTATGTTTGCAGATGATCTAAAACTTTATCGCGAAATCACAAACGATTCGGATGCCGAACTGCTACAGTCTGATCTGAACAATGTTCAAGAGTGGTGTTATGAGAACGGAATGAAATTAAACATACAAAAATGTCAAATAATAAGTTTCACAACCAAACGCCAACATATAATTAAGTATCCCTACAACATTAAAGGCATCAATTTGAAACGCGTGGATGAAGTCAGAGACCTTGGAGTTACACTAGATAGTAAACTGAAATACAATACACATATTAACAACATCACAAAGAAGGCTTCACAAATGTTAGGGTTCCTGAAACGCAACACGAAGGACTTTAAACTTGCTAAAACTAAAATCATACTATACAATAGTATTGTACGAAGTCATCTAGAATCTAGTAGTGTTGTGTGGAATCCTGTATATAGCATCTCCTCACAGAAAATTGAGAGCATTCAAAGAAAGTTCACAAAATACTTGGCATTTGGCTCACCTGGGATTCCATACAGAAGCCCTTATGTCCAACGGCTTGATCACTTTAAAATTAACACTCTACGCGATCGCCGTATGCAATCAGACATTCTATTCCTTCATGGACTAACTTCTTGCAAAATAAATTGCTCCCATCTTCTCGGCCAAATAAAAATTAACGTACCATATAGATATCCTCGGCACCCCATTCAAAAACCTCTCCACGTTCCAAACTATCGAACAAATCTAGCTCTACACAGTCCAATCCCAAGAATGTGTGCAAAATATAACGAAGCTTCCAGTAAACTTGACCTTGATATATTTAACGCCACTCGCGACCAACTTAAAAAGAAAATCATCGTCAGTCCCCCCCTCCCCAAATAGTTCATAACATTTTCTTTCTTTTTATATATACATATATTTATAGTTATTAATTGATCTCAGCATGTTTTAATCGTTCTGTTTGTTTATATTCTTTATTGTCAATGCTGTGTACGTTTGTAATTGGTAGACATATAAGAACTAGACCTAAGAAACCTTTTTATTTAATGTCTGTATATGTACTACTGTAAATGTACCTTATAAAATAAAATAAAATAAAATAAGACTGCAGGTGGTTTCCTCCAAAATTCCAGCAAAAACGCAGGATACGTTTGGAGGCTTGTTTGTTAACGTTTCGACTGGCACCATGGATCGCGGTTGTTTGTGACCGCAGCATGTAAGATGGTAACACTGAAGGACGCTGCTGCCCTAAATTTGGAGACCCTATTCCCATACTTATTTTATTGGCGTCGTTTTAGCTTTATTGTAAAAAAAAAAAACCAGCCAAGTGGATGTTGGGCCACGCGCAATATAGGGTTCCTTAGTTGCTTTAGAAGTTATCATTGTGCAGGAGATTTTGATTTGTTCGTACATTTATCCCTCCTAACGCCCAAAGAGGTAGACGTAGCACAAAATAACTTTGGACATGTCATTAATGCGCAGAAGTCAAAAATGACTTATTTTCTTAAAAGTTATTTTGTGCGACCTATACAGCGCCTGATTGCTATTGCAATTACTTTTAAATTTTCGACTATTTCTCGCTAAACCCTACTTAGTTGTGACTGTTCAGTTGTAATTTTAATTTCGCTACTACCGTAAATTTTTTCACGTACCCACCTATAGGGGGGTGACACTTGACTCTAACAAAAATTTGTGATTTCGCTAAGATGGGACCTGAGCACGCCCTGAGACAAAAGTATTTTTGTAAACGCTATAGAATAGAATAAAAATGTATGGAATTGACATTAGCTGTGACGCAACATTTCGATAGCTAATGTCAATCCCATACATTGCTACTTTATACGTTTGTAAGTATTATAATAATCTAAGGTTTACTAGCGTTGTTGCGACTGTTTTTCGATTAACGCAAACGTACAGCCACAATCTCGTACTCCCACAATATTTTAAAAATACCTAACCGACGATACCATCATGGGGTGGGCTGCAAAAAAAAAAACCGACCAAGTGCGAGTCGGACTCACGCACTGAGGGTTCCGCACAAACCTGTACGTATATATTATGTGATTTAAGTAACTTAAATTTATATCTGAGTTGATTGAATGAAAGGTAAATTGCGGTTTACGATTTATGACGTATTAAAAAAAAAACTACTTACTAGATCTCGTTCAAAGCAACTTTAGGTGGAAGTTTGCATGGTAATGTACATCATATATTTTTTTTAGTTTTATCATTCTCTTATTTTAGAAGTTACAGGGGGGGGGACACACATTTTACCACTTTGGAAGTGTCTCTCGCACAAACTATACAGTTTAGAAAAAAATGATATTAGAAACCTCAATATCATTTTTGAAGACTTATCCATAGATACCCCACACGTATGGGTTTGATGAAAAAAAAATTTTGAGTTTCAGTTCTAAGTATGGGGAACCCGGACCGGTCGTCATGGAGATCTTTAGGGGAGGCCTATGTCCAGCAGTGGACGTCTTTCGGCTGATATGATGATGGGGAACCCTAAATTTTTTTCTTTTTTTGTGTGAAAATCTTAATGCGGTTCACAGAATAGGTACATCTACTTACCAAGTTTCAACAGTATAGTTATTATAGTTTCGGAAAAAAGTGGCTGTGACATACGGACGGACGGACGGCCAGACAGACAGACAGACATGACGAATCTATAAGGGTTCCGTTTTTTGCCATTTGGCTACGGAACCCTAAAAACATCCCCACCACATGTATAGAAGATCCCAAACCACTTTTTCGGAGATTAATATGCCGGACATAACGAAACTGTTTACGGAACTCTAAAAATACGTGGACATTTGTTTTAATACTTAGGTAGGTACCTGTTTTATGAATAAGAATAATTATTACAATATTTTGAAAACTTTCCCTACAGGTTACAGTAAAATTGAAAAAATCTGTAAGATTCACATAACACATTGTCAGCCCGAGAAGCTAAACTAAAAGTACAGACTGGATTTACGTAAAAACAGAGAACGTAAGAGAGGCAATATTTAATCAAATGAAGTACCAATTTTCGTCCATAGATTTATATAGTCAAGATAGGGCCTTGGGAACAACTGGTTCAAAATTTTCCCATACAAGAAAAAATAGCGCCATCTGTGAAAAATCGCGTGAACTACGTTGTGTAGTACTTCGGTCGGTGCTAAATACACGGAACGGAAATAATATGGCGGGAAAAAACAAAACAAACTTTTTACTGTTTATATGTGATTTAGGCCTGGTTTTTCAGTAGTCAAAAACAATAATAAGAAATAACAATAATAATAATAAGTGTATATTGTTTCTTCAACTAAGAACATTCCATTTTGGTGGTAAGTTTATTTGCATCCAATGTTGACAATATGACTGACAACGACTGACGTTTGTTGGTCCTAAACGTCAAATTTCGGACCAACGAATTGGGGACATTGTAACGTGCCGATGGGCTAGTACTTATACCTATATAAGTAAATGACCGCACTAGTGTTTTATGTTCGTTCTTTTTTATTTTATTTTTGTCAATGGGCTTACTTTTGACCTCGATCTAGTCTTGAAGACAGAGATGAGGTCGACGATGGAACAAGCTTGCCCAGAAGAAGCCTATTCACTTGCGACTTGAATAGATTCGGGTTTTATCGGCGAGGAGCAAGGAGTTTTTATGCTCATTATGTTACTAAAAATTTCAAGCTGAATTCGAGAAAATATCATAAATGAATGTTGATTTTATGAAATTATTTATAGTAATTAACTAATTAACAATAAATTTGTCATTTACGTAACAAGATATTCAATTTTTGTTAATTTATTTCAAGCTTAATGGAATAGGATGTTTGGGTACCGAGTGACAATTACTTTTTTTTATAGTTTGGTTACTAGATAGATAGATGGAGTAAGATAACACAATTGGTATTGTTTTATCTGTGCCCGCTGAAAAATAAATAATGCGCGCCATTTTACAAATATTTGTAGTGTTTACTAGCTGTTGCCCGCGGCTTCGCTCGCGTGGATTTCGTATTTATGTTGTTACTGGTTTTCCGAAGCAATGAGATATTTTCCCGTCATTTCGGGGTAATTTTAAACTAAGGAAAAATGGGACTAACCCTGCGCAAATCAAATCAATCAAGATCCAGCTGAAGTTACTCATAAATTACTCAGAACAGAGGAACTTAGCAGCAGTATTATGCCTTAAAGTTGTCACTTATCCTAACAAATGTAGAGAGAGAGATGAGAGACTCCTTTATCTTATATTTCAAAACGGAGCCAATTCGCAGAAGTAATTGAGAAAACCTAAATCCCTCTCCCTCTATCTCCCTCTCCCTCCCCTCTCACCCTCCCCTTCCCTCTCCTTCTCCATTCATCTCCCTCTCCCCCTCCCCTCCCTCCCTCTACCCTTCCCCCTCCCCCTACCCCTCCTTCTCCCCTACTCCTCCCTCTCCCCATTGCCCCTCCCCCTCCCTCTCCCTTTCTACCTCTCTTTCTCCCTCTCCCTCTCCTTCTACTTGTACCTGTACCTCTCCCTCTCTCTCTCCCTCTAGCTCTGCCTCTAGCTCTACCTCTAACTCCACCTCTACCTCTACCTCTAGCTCTAGCTCGACCTCTAGCTCTACCTCTAGCTCTACCTCTAGCTCTAGCTCTACCTCTAGCTCTACCTCTAGCTCTACCTCTAGCTCTACCTCTAGCTCTACCTCTAGCTCTACCTCTAGCTCTACCTCTAGCTCTACCTCTAGCTCTACCTCTAGCTCTACCTCTAGCTCTACCTCTAGCTCTACCTCTAGCTCTACCTCTAGCTCTACATATCCCTCTCCCTCTACCTCTAGCTCTACTTATAGCTCTACCTCTAGCTCTACCTCTAGCTCTACCTCTAGCTCTCCCCAGGGGATGATGGTATTTCACGTCCACCACGTTGGATATCAAAATTGTTGTAGTTTTCATAATCAGCGACCCGATTAACCAGACAAACGACACCCATATTTATTTTTAGACATTTCAACCCTATCGCACCCCAACCCCATCCCCAGGGGATGATGGTATTTCACTTTCACCACGTTGGATTTCAAAATTGTTGTAGTTTTCGTAATCAGCGACCCGATAAACCATACAAACGATACCCATATTGGTTTTTAGAATTTTTCACCCCATGTCCCTCTTTTTAGGGTTGAATTTGGGGTTGAATTTCAATAAAAGTGATGTACGTTCCACAGAATTACAACCCTAATACCTAAATAATAAATTTTGTGGATTTTACTTTGAAAATGAAGGATTTTCAACTGCATCCCCCTTTTCACCCCTTAGCGTGTAGAATTTTCAAAAACCCTGAGACATTTTAAACTTTATTTTTAGTCGTCAGCCTAAATTTAAATTTTAAAGATCCTTACTTCAAAACTGACGGACTTTCATATGTATTCTTTTTTGTACACAACAAAACAATTATAAAATGTTACAGATGAAGTTTACAATGGCGAGCTTATCTCTTTGAAGAGATCTCTTCCAGCCAACCAATCTTAAGTAAGAAAAATATAAGTATATAGACGGGGACAAGAATGTGTACACGATTATTAAGATTAAATAATAGTAGGAAAATATGCACTACATATTAATCATACATACATAGTCATAAGTTCATACAAACTTTCACCCCCGATTTTACCCCCTTAGGGGTGGTATTTCGCAAAATCCTTCCTTAGTGGATGCCTACACTATATAAGGTATCTACGTGCAAAATTTCAAGTCTCTAGGTCCAGCCGTTTGGACTGTGCGTTGATACCTCAGTCAGTCAGTCAGTCAGTTTATCCTTTTATATATTAAGAAGATTATTGTAATTATTTCTAAAAGTGTCGACTTCTACAAATAAAAAACTGTTCCTGATCCATCTAAAATACTCATACACTAAATACAATTTTTAAGTTAGTAAAATTAAAGGAAAAATGAATGTAAATAACCTATTTTTGGAAAATAAATTTATTTATTATTATTATTTATAGGTACGGTTGAAATATTCCACCTTGTGAGTATTTGAGAGCAAATTAATTGTCATCAATTATTATAAAAAATCAAACTTCTAAACCAATGCAATCAAAAGATACAGCCGTTTATGCCGCAAATTTTAGAGACTCGCAAGGGAATCAAAACCTACAGGGTACTTCCCGTGAACTTGGCACGAAGCAACGTCTTAAAGCACAGATAAAAGAAAATTTGCGAAAAGCATAAATTTTTAGTTACATCATATAGGGTGACTTTTAATTAGTTCTTGATAGAAAAAGGTAAGCATGTATTCATGATACTGAACGACTTTCCCCAAGGAACATAGGTCGAAATACGAAAATCAAGTTTTGACCTCCCATAGAAACTGCATCAGCTTTTGTATAGGAGGTCAAATTTGGTTTTTCGTATTTCGACCTATGTTCCTTGCGAAAAGTTGTTCAGTATCATGAGTACATGCATATCTTTTGCTATCAAGAACTAATTAAATGTCACCCTATATAATAAAAATATTTTTAATTATTTTAAACTTACTACCCCTTTTCTCATGAACGCGTAAAGGTATTAAATTGAAATTCATATAGCAAATACTCAGGTCTATAATACCTTTAGCAAGGGAATCAAAACCTAAAGAATTATATAATTGTCATACACAATTGTATCAGCGCTATAAAAGCAATGCAAAACAAACAAAGCAATTCTCATGCTTATCTCATAAATATGGAAATTCTATAGTGTATCAAAAATCACATAAGGCTACGTGTTCAAGTGACGGTGCTGCCAGTAATAAGCTGCTAATTTGCAAGTGTACACACCCCTTACATGCAGGTGCATACGTTAGGACCTAATTGTGACAACTTGACTTAATAATTACCCCTATTTTATGAATTTTTCATGGTTTTAACCTGTTAAGACACATGTGATGAGTGAAAATTTTACATTGGATCCCTATAGAAATTTTCCATAGACTTCCCGGAAAATGGAATATTTATGAAATATTTTTTTGATTCCTTCAAATTTTGACATGGTGCTGTTTTTAGGGTTCCGTAGTAAAAAAGGAACTCAAACCAAAATACAACTTTCTAGTACTAAAGGCCTCTGAGCTAGGCCGCGGACAGACAGACATACAAACGGACATGAAGAGAGTAGAAGCTAGTAGAGAGTATACAACTTAGTAGAAAGTTGTATTTTGGTTTGGTATTAGTCACGCTGACGGTTGTAGAACAAAACATAAAAAAAAATTGGGGTACTTCCCCTAGAGGCAAAGTGGGGATGAAAAAAACATAACCCTCCTGTCTTGGGGCAGTCGGGTAAAAAGCCGGTTCGTTCTACGTTAACGGGGACTAAAATAGCATAATAATCCCTGAGGGACTAAAAGTGATTAGAATTAGGAATGCGGATAAAGAGCTTGTTTGTTCTACGTTAACGGGGACTAAAATAGCATATTAATCCCTAAGGGACTCAAAGTGATTTGAATTAGGAATGCGGATAAAGAGCTTGTTCGTTCTACGTTAACGGGGACTAAAATAGCATATTAATCCCTAAAGAACTAAAAGTGATTTGAATTAGGAATGCGGATAAAGAGCTTGTTCGTTCTACGTTAAAGGGAACTAAAATAGCATATTAATCCCTAAGGGACTAAAAGTGATTTGAATTAGGAATGCGGATAAAGAGCTTGTTCGTTCTATGTTAACGGGGACTAAAATAGCATATTAATCCCTAAGGGACTAAAAGTGGTTTGAATTAGGAATGCGGATAAAGAGCTAGTTTGTTCTACGTTAACGGGGATTAAAATAGCATATTAATCCCTAAGGGACTAAAAGTGATTAGAATTAGGAATGCGGATAAAGAGCTTGTTCGTTCTACGTTAACGGGGACTAAAATAGCATATTAATCCCTAAAGGGCTAAAAGTGATTTTAATGAGGAATGCGGATAAAGAGCTTGTTCGTTCTACGTTAACGGGGACTAAAATGGAATATTAATCCCTAAGGGACTAAAAGTGATTTGAATTAGGAATGTGGATAAAGAGCTTGTTCGTTCTACGTTAACAGGGAGTAAAATAGCATATTAATCCCTAAGGGACTAAAAGTGATTTGAATTAGAAATACGGATAAACAGCTTGTTCGTTCTACGTTAACAGGGACTAAAATGGTATATGAATCCCTAAGGGACTAAAAGTGATTAGAATTAGAAATGCGGATAAAGAGCTTGTTCGTTCTACGTTAACGGGGATTTAAATGGCATATTAATCCCTGAGGGACAAAGTGATTTGAATTAGGAATGCGGATAAATAACTTGTTCGTTCTACGTTAACAGGGACTAAAATAAATTTTAATCTTAGGGGACCAAAAGGGATTTTAATTAGGAATGTGGATATTGTTATTAGCCTCTAATTATTTCTTATTATGTCTCGTTGTTCTCATGTAAATAAATAAACGTACTTTTCTTACATATTCCTAATTGCATTTACTTATTTTCTCATAGAGGGTGATAAAAGTAAAGTGTCCACCACGGGATCGAGCAACACTGGTTTAAAGCTCGAGCGACGTACTTTCAATCCCTCGATGTGCTTAGAATTCCTTCGCTCCGCTCTGGATTAAAAAAACGCTCTTGCCTTTAAAACCGTTCTTTGCTTCCTTGGTAAACAATCCTCCTCACTGTTCAATATGAGGGAAAATGTCTGTGAAAATATCACAATAATGATTCCTGAGGTCTTGGCTGGTATTTTTTATACGTCTCGGTTGTATTGTCTGTAGTCTCGGGTTACGAGCCTCAAGCTATGAAAATCTTCAGCGAGGTTCAAGTCTCTTTGTGAAAATTAGTATACTATCTTCTTCTTCGTGTCTATAGCATTTAAATAACCTTCTACCGACCGGCCGTGTGGTGCCGCCCTACAATAGTACCAAACAATCTCCCCGTGGATGTCGTAAAAGGCGACTGAGGGAACGTAAATCCAGAGGTTGGGCAGCAACGTCCTTCTGTGTTTAACTTCATCTCACTGCGAGCGCCAACCCGGCTGCCAAGCGTGGCGAATATGGTAAAACCCCGTAAATAAAAATCCATTAATCCCCGCCCCCTCTATTCCTGGCTTTGGTAGCGGCCATGGGACCGACGATCTGGTTAAGGTCGCGTAAAGCCGCTATAGATGAGAGCAGCAGGACCGGTCGTCATGGAGATCTTTAGGTGAGGCCTATGTCCAGCAGTGGACGTCTTTCAGCTGATATGATGAGGATGATGAACCTTCTACGAATAGCTCCTGTGGTATAGTGGTTAGAACATTCGGTGTTGGGTTCTGGGTTCGATTCAAGACAAAAATCGCATTGTGATACTAAGATACATTGCTTTACTCGGTTTGGCTAGGACATATCAATAACATCGTTTAAGATGCGAGTAAAAGAGCACTACTTATCGTAACCATTATAATATTATTTTTAGTTTATGTAAGTATTTATGTATGTATGTATTTTAAAAGTATGTTTATCCTTCTTTATATATGCCTTATTATTGATATTGTAATTTTAAGTATATTAGTGTGTAGTATAAGTAGGTACTTTTTTTCTCTCCATATTTTATGCTAGTTTGTTATTTACATACATAACATCACGCCTTGTTCTTGTTTGTTATTTATTAAAAACATATGTATTTTTTTTAATTCTCTTTTCACACTTCTAAATGCACATTCCTGTGCCCCTTTTCATGTCATTCTTTCACACCAGCTAGGTTGGCAGGAAGAGATCTCTTATAGAGATAAGCTCACCTTTGTAAACAAATTTTATGTTACCTACAATTTTATGTAATTTGTGCACAATAAAGAATATAATAAGATGATTGTTTGAGAAGTAAGATGATTGCCTGCTCCGGAAGGCAGGCGGAGGCTAACTACAACATAAGTCGTTAATGAGCCATGCCAGACGCCTATGGAGGCTCAACAACTCTGACACCAGGGGATATTATTTTTAAATGTATGTTGCTGTTTTTTCTCTGACATGGTGGTCAGAGACATTGTCAGCTTAACACGGACTTCACACTTTTTTATTTTGTACATAATAGTTGTTTGGGGTGCAGGACTCCGGATTTTCGTATGGGAATCCTGTCAGTTGACACAAATGGTAAAACAGTGTTAGTTCAGATAATGCGAGACCTTAAATTAAATTAAATGTAAATAAAACTCAGGGGAGAGTCCAGTACTTTGTAAGTTGTCTTGTTTTTTTTGTGGCTTATCTTGAACCAGGGATATTAAGGTGATGACGTCTCCGGCAACTTGGCTATAGCAATTTGTTCTCATCATCATCATAACATCCCATGACACGTACACTTCAGGACAGGGAGCTCCCTCCAGAACTCAAGCAAAAACGCGTGGTACTTAGGAGGGGATTTACCATAATCACCACGCTTGTAAGCGTTGCGGCTGGCGATCGATGTTGTTGGTGACCGCAGTATGTAAGGTTGTACGATATTTCATATTATTTCATATTTCATTTATTGCATTCAAATGGTATAATATAACAATGGTCTTACATGTAAATAGTCTCACATTTGATACCTTTGTAGGTGTTGCATAAAAGTCCTTTAATACAATTAAAAAAAAAATATATATATTAGTCAAATAGTTAAATAATCAATGTCAAAATACTTACTTACTTACTACGCTGGCTCAGCGACCCCAAGAGGATCTTGGCCTCCGACACGAGAGTTCTCCATTCTTTCCTGTTCTGTGCCGCTTCTTGCCAATCGGCTCTCTGGAGGGCATCCAGGTCTTTCCGCACTTCGTCACCCCATCTGTACCTAGGACGACCGACTGGTCGTTTTCCAGTCAGTCGTCCCACGTAAGCTCTTCTGGCGGCCCGATCCTCTCCCATTCTCTCCACGTGGCCGTGCAGCCTTGGTCTCGCCCATGATGTTGGGTTCGGGCACTAGGTCTACGATCTCTCTATTTTTTCTTCGCCTCCATCTGCCATCCGCCTCCTTGACCGGTCCCAGAATTTTCCGCAAAATTTTCCGTTCTGCCACTAAGAGCTTATTCTCTTCTTTCTGTGTCAGTGTCCAGGCTTCACAGCCATACATTAAGATCGGTCTTATTACTGTCTTATAGACACGGATCTTGGTTTTTCTATGTATAAGCTTGGACACTAACACTTTATGTAGAGCTGCCGAGCATCTTAGTGCATTTTGGACCCGAATTTCAATTTCATCTTCTCTTTGGTTGGTGTCCGTTACCGTGCAACCTAGATATTTAAATCTGTTCACACCCAGATAGGTGGTCTGTCCGACTACTAGGTCCTCACAGCGTGCCCTTGTGTTTTTAAATCTTTCCATTTGAAGATATTCGGTCTTTTCGCGGCTAATTCTGAGACCGACCTTCACCCCTTCTCTCTCCAGAGTGTCAGCCATGGTCCTTAGGTCTTCTTTGTTGCTTCCAAGCAGAGCCAGGTCATCAGCATACCCAATCACTTTGTGCCTTCCGTTTAGCTCAACACCCCCATCATGCGATAATACTTTCCTGATGACGTATTCGAGTACTAGGTTAAACAGAGTCGGCGACAATGCATCTCCTTGTTTCAGGCCGGTGACTACCTCGAATTCTTCTGAGAGATCTTTACCCACTCTTACCCTCATTCTACTGATTTTTGTAGCTACCTTAACCAACTGAACCAATTTTTCAGGTATTTTGAAATATCTTAAGATGAGATACAAAGACTCCCTGTCCACACTATCATATGCCTTCGTGAAGTCTACGAAGAGAGCGTGAATGGTCTGCGCATATTCCCACTTCTTCGAAGAATATCAACCGGAAGAATGGAACATGGGTGTAATATGCCCTATACACAAGAAGGGCTCCAGGAGAAGATGTGCGAACTATCGTGGTATTGCGCTGCTCCCCACAGCTTACAAGATTCTCTCCTATGTCTTACTAGGTCGATTAGAGCCTTACACCGAAAACATCCTAGGGGACTACCAGTGTGGCTTTCGTCGGAACCGAAGCACTGTAGATCAAATATTCCTCCTCAGACAGCTAATGGAATGTCAAAATAGTACAATTAAAAACATATTATACATATACAAAATGGATTCTAAATAATAATGTCAAAATTTAAGGTTACGAATAGTCATATTATTAATTAAAATAATAAAAAGTCAAAACAGTGCAAAAACATTTGAAATGTCACAATATTACAATTAATTCGAGATGTCAATTTTAATTTTTTTCATTAAATAATTCCTCAATCTTATAATATCCACGGTCGATTAAATAATCTTTTAATATTTTATAAAATTTGTCATATTCTGTTTCGGATTTTATTGTTTCCGGTAGCGCGTTGTATATTTTAGTACCTGAGTAAAATTGACCATTTCGAATGTACTTGGATCGTAATTTTCGCGACGGTTGTTTATCTTTTTCTAGAACAAACAAAGAGTTGTTTTTCCGTACGAAAAGTGCACATTCTAAAATGTACGGTCAACCGCTTGTCGGTAGAAACTTTTTCAACTCAATTACCACGCCATAAGGTCCAAAAGTGTTTCTACCGATGTGCGGCCGTGTGTACAAGGAGGGTAGTGTCAAAATTTTTTGTTTAATAAAATGAGGGCGACAACTGTCTGGTTGCTTTATGTTGACGAGAATACGAATGCATTTTTTTTTGCATCACAAACAAGTCATGTGCTTCGGAGCTGGCTCCCCAGCCCAGAGAACAGTCCCGTACCGTAGATTCTGCTACCCATCCTCCGATTTGTTCTGATTCCTAATAATTTTCTAAAGTTTTTCTCCTGAAGTCCAGTGAATGAAAATAAACAACATTCTTGAAATATTACTCGTAAAAAATACGACTCTTTCCTGCTACAGATTAGATAACTGTAAACCTCTGCCTTGCCTCTGCATACTAAAGGTCCGCGCACACGAAACGCAGAGCACAGCAGAGCAGGTTTTTTAACATTGCGAAATGGAAATAAAATTCAAAATTGCCATACAGGCATAAAAACTGCTCGCGGCTGCTCGAGCATGCTAGGCAAGCGCGAGCAGCCGCGCGGACGCAAGGTCGCTGTGTTGCCTGCTTGACCGTTTTTGGGCTAAATCTAGATATTTTTCTGTAATTTACTCGAAAAGGGCTAATTTGTAAATTGTTAAGACCGAAACACCTTTTTTTGTAAATTCATGTTCGTAATTGAAATTTTTCGTATTTTTTAGTTCCTATTCGTTTTACGAAAAATTATAAAATAAAATTCTTCTAAATGGTAAATTATTAAAAAAGCTTTGAAATTCTTCTAAAATATAAGTCTCCTGTTAGGTTTTCTCTATATTGAAAATTCAGATATTTTTATGTTTTAATTCACTGATAATTCCGTTTCTTCCTCTTCCGCCTGAAGTGCATTATAACAATATCCCAGTCTATCACATTCACGCATGAACGTCCCAGTGTTAACTTATCGCTACGAATTAGTATCATGGCATGGTAACCCTGAGAAACTGCTCTCGCATCCGCTAGGCTGCACGCGCACGCTCTAGCATACATGGGCATTTTTTTCGTATGGTCTGCGCGGACCCTAAGGCGGTCACTTCATCGACTAATTTTGTTTGGGAAATCCGGGAAATCAAAAACTTTGTTTGTTTTCCATATTCGGTTTCACGGGATCAATAAGTTGATCAAACTAGGTCTATTTTCTGAGAAAATTACTTTCTTTCCTTGTTTTTTCGCAGAACATACTTTCAAATTGTAAAAAAATTGATGCCTACAAATAGATAGAGAAATAAGTAGTTCCGTACGTGATTTTCACCATTTTCTCTAGACTGCCCTCGCTCCAACACAAAGAACGAACTTGTCCAATACGTAACGAGCACTTACTCACTCCTTGACCACTCTTATGTCCGTTGCTATTATTTTAAATGTAAGTATTGGGGCTTCGATCACACATTTTTGATAGATGCACGGATGCTGTTTAAAAAAAATGGGACTTAGGGTTTTGTTTAGAAATTACTACTACTATAGCCCGAGAGGTGAGCGACCTAAAATTGCAAGCATTTTCTAAAACTTGTTTTTTTCACACACACGTCACATTATTGGAGTAGAGAAATAGCCTCCCGTCAGTCAGCTGGATTCGTTAGCGTTTGGCTTGTATAACGCTTTTTATAGATATGTAGTAGATACTTACCTACTTATAGTTCCAGATAGCATATTTAAATGCAAAACTCAAGATTTTGACCGGCATAATATGTAGTTAGGGTGCTGACTGTAATTTGGGTATATGATTTGCTCATGATTCATATTAATAGGGATGATAGATCAGCTCAATACGAATCGATTTGGTCCTTACAAGTTTTTCTGTGCGTCGCTGCGTTTTTGAGTTAAAGCAAAAAAAATGAAAATACATACATACATACATAACATCACGCCTCTTTCTTGAAAATAAGATACTAAATAATGTTTTTTTTTCTGCCTTTGTGGCTCCTGTTTAAAATACTTCTGAAGATGTAGAAAATCGAAGAGGCAGACATGCAGGGCTCTGCATTATCACGGGACGAAGTAGTGAATTTTTGCATTTCGAAGCGCTGTAATTTCACGACGCAGGGCTATTATGGTGACAGACCATTTTTCTGGGGTTTTATACATTGTATTTAATCAGATAGTCGTATCACCAGGTGTACGTTTCATTGTCAAATTTCAAAATAGTTAAAACTTAATTCCTCAAAAACGCAGGGGTGTGGACGTCCGCCAATATTTTTTGTATCTTCTAGAGGATGCTCCTTATCATCAGTCAAAGAGGCAGACATGAGCAAATCATGTAGAAATTTGGCCTTCATCACCCTTACTATAAGTGATTAAGAATGATTTTTAACAGACCAATCTTACCATACATACAAGAGCAAGGCGCAACCTTTTATCGGTGATTGACGACTTCTGTTACAAACTATACTGACAGATCAAAAAGTTTTTTTTTCAAATTTTAGAAAGTAGTTGCGAACTGTATAATTTTTTGAAAAATCAAAGCCCCCCCTCGCTTAACGCTAAGGAATCGCCTTCATAGACTTTCTTGACCCTACTGGTCCTCCCTCAATCTTTCTACGAAAACTAAACCGAAATAAACCAGTTCTTAATTAGATAGTTAAGTCAGCTGTTATTTTATTAGTTGTTTCTGACTAAGTGCACGATTATTATTAGTTGTTGGTGACAATCATTCTCATAGCTGTCGTTACTCAACTTTATCAACTTCACACTACCAAGTGACCACAACAAATTAAAAAATATGAGAGGCTTGAATCAAAAAAAGTATTTTTAATTATAAATATTGAAGTATAAAATGTACATTTTAACTTTTCATTGGTTACGGCTAGTAGCTTTATTCCTAGTTAACAAATAACTAACTGTCCTACTGTGTGTCTCAAAGGTTGACTGGAAGAGATCCCTATTTGGGATAAGCCAGCCTTTGTGCCGATATTGTTCTTTTTTTTCTTAAGTATTTTTAAGTTTCTTGGTACAATAAAGAATTTACAAACAAACAAACAAACTAAACGCAGAACATCAACGAAAAAAAAAATAAAAACAAAAAGAAGGTACATGTTCTTATTTAGATAGCAACTTGTGATTTTTTATTTTACAAATTTTTGGACAAAGGATACAACTTATATTGATTCCAATCAATCTCCTTATAATAATGACTAGTGTGTGTGCATGCATATGCCCTCAAACACAGTATGGTGCCTCTTGTATGCGCACGAGTCCGCCACGCGCCGCAGTCAAGAGATCTGTAATTGTTTTGTTATTTCACTGTTAGCTGATAATTTTATTATTTTAGTGGTGATTTTTATTTATCTTTTGAGTGTTTGAACTTATTTAATATGTTTTAAGTTGGTTGGGAATTGAATTTTTCATTAATTTTGTATTTTAATACATGAAAATTTACATTAGGAATTGTTGCTTTATTCATCTTAACATCCCATGAAAAAACGTCCACTACAGGGCAGGAAGCTCCCTCCAGAATTTCAGCTTTTGCTAGAAAATGTGGAGGGGAAATACCATAGTCACCTCGCTTGTTAGCGTTACGGCTGGCACCATGGATACATACATACATACATAACATCACGCCTTGTTCCCGTCGGGGTAGGCAGAGACCACAGTTCTCCACCTGCTACGATCTTGACATACTTCCCTTGCTTCCTGAACCTTCATCAATCCTTTCATACATGCTCGTCGGTTTAGGGTACTTTTAACCTGGCCTTTATTCAGAACGTCCTGAATTTGGTCCTGGTACGTTCGCCGTTTACCATGGATCGCAGTAAGTAAGATGTAAGATACAAAGGAGGATGCTGCTGCCCATCCTCCAGTTAACTCTTAGTTGCCTCTGACGACACCCACGGGCATGTATGGGTTGGTACTATTCTTTGCGGGCACCACACGGGACGGGTTGCTTTATTAAATACACATATTTCTTTAAAGTTAAAGCTCCTTCAGTCTATTGCTTGCCGTCACTTTCTGTAGACCTATAGGGGCATTAACTTTAAAGACGTTTTGTGTAACAGGAAGTGAGTACCCTATATCCTTTCACAGGATTCAAACTATCTCCTTGCAAAAACAAAATAGTTTAGTGGTTAAATTCGAGAAAACGTCAGCTGTTACTGTTAAATACCAAAAAACCAATGTTTTTGTTGTACCAATATTAATAATGTGAAGGTTATATGGCAACTTGATGTTTAAACGAAAAGGAAAAATTTAAAAGGGCAGTATTCTTCAATTTAAAATACAAATAGTTTATTATCCGTCAATTACTCGAATGCGACAAATTAGGGGTGCGACCCGACCCATACAGATTGTTTACAAGTGATTGTGAGATTGCCACCACCCCTTCAATTTTGATAACGATGCATTTTGAGAGACATGAATAAATTATACTTGAATCGTTCTATGTTTTTGAAAGGGATCTTTACATAATAGAGTAGGAAATAAATGATAATTAAATTTTCTCAGAACTAAAACGGGACCATTTTTGACAAAAAAGATTTTATGGAAAAGAATAACGAATAAGAATATTAAAAACCATAGTTCCATTAAAAGTTAAGTACAAATATAAAAACAACTATGAAGGCCTCTTTAAGCACTGTAAAATCTTAAATGTCTTTGATAAATTAAAGTTAGCAATTGCTTCAGAATATAAAAATAAGATTGAATTGTTAGTGAGATATAATAGATCTCGTAACCTACGTCAACTAACTAGCTCACCTACCTACGAAGTCCCCATGTATACTAATGAATATGGCAAAAGACACTGGAGGTACATCCTTCCCTCTACGTTGAACAATTTGCCAAAGGATCTGTTAGACAAAATTGAAAATAAAAACGCCAACCAAATTAAAACTATTCTTAAATGGCACTTTGTTCGACAGTACGGGAACGATGTGCCTCCGGCCCATAAAATGTAATCCATGTGATGTTATTGTTAAAATAATTTAAATATTGTTTCCGTGTATGTAATTCTTCAAACTGCGCGCGCGTGTTTTAAACTCCTCCAGCGCACATAATCTTTCATTACTAATAAGATTAAGCGCTTGGTGCATGTAATTTTTCATAAATTTTTAATTTGAAATAAACAGTTTTAAATTTAAATTTAAATTTAATTTATTTATGGCGTTTTGGACATCACATAATCCAGAAATCAATGTTGTCAAGCCGAAATCCTACTAGTTCAAAAAAGTCAAAAGATAAGCTAGGGTAATTTACGGTGTGAGGTTTTTTGTTTTAAAGCTGTTCCTTAGGTCCCCCTGAACATATCTGGAAAATTCTCCGTTGATCCCATGTACGCTCTCCCCTCCCCACCTTCAAACAGGTCCCTGATCATTTATCTCAGAAACGGTTGAAGATTGATGAGAATCGTTAACGTTACTTTAATTGTTATAAAATTACCAACCCGTTGACACCTGATTTATTTCAATGTGATCTATAAGCTGAAATATAGGGTTAAGTTTGCACCAAAATGTTCGAAATCCTACTCATTTAGACAACTATTACCAGAAGCTTGTTAAGAGGTGTTCAGTTGTAAGTGCAAACTTAACCCTATATTTCAGCTACTATAGGTCACATTGAAATAAAACAGCCGTAAACAGCTCATTTTTTTTTTTTGGCGTAGTATGAAAGATGATGATATTATGCAAAGGTGTGATACTTAATACTAAAGGGCATAAATCTGTCCATGACACTGAACAACTTTTCATAAGGAACATAGGCCATAGAACAAAATTAAATTTTAACCTCCCATAGAAACGGCATCATCTGATAGCGCATTTTGTATGGCAGGTCAAATTTAGTTTTTCGTATTTCAACCTGTTTCTTGGGAAAAGTTGTTCAGTTTTATGGGCAGATTCACACCCATCAGTATTATGACACCTTTCCGTTACACGTTGTATAGGGTGCTTCCTAATAAATTGTTTTTTTTTTTTTTATTCATGAATTTTTTTTTGGCAACACATAAAGCTGCCGAACTATTAATTGTTGCCATTGACGTAAGTAATATAAGCAGGTGTTCCGTTTCTGCGCATGGGTTTCCCATATCTTCGATTTTTAGGGTTCCGAACCAAAATGGTAAAAACGTAATCCTCATGGTGCGATTTCGTCTGTCAGTCTATCCGTCTGTCACACCTGTTTTCCTCGGCAACTACCAGCGAACTACGATACTATAGAACGATAAATACGCTTCAAACTTGACCCCACGAAATAGTAACCAAAGTAGGCGGAGCTAAAATAGTTACCTCTCAACTACCACTAGCTGACATTGCAGCACGCGCGCGAACCAACCCCTGCTCTCGCTCTGAATTTGAACCAATTCATTCGTATTTTGAATACACGTCCTTTTGGTTTCACGTAGGGCCACTTTTTGTGTGGAATTTGTTCTGAGTTTGAGTTCCTGACTAATATTTATTCGTAGGCAACTACTCACGATTTTGACTTGAAACTTTGAATAGTTTTAGGATATGTTTGCCCTACCTTACTGCAAGCGAACGAATTAAAAAAATATTTTGAGCATTATTTGTACGTGTTACGTGTTGAAGAGTATTGACGGTGGTGGTCAGATGGATGTCATCTACACTGACTTTTTTTTTATTGAAAATGGGCTTACTCTTGACCACGATCTAGTCTTGAAGACAGAGATGAGGTCTACGATGGAGCGAGCTTGCCCAGAAGAAGCCTATTCACTCGCGACTTGAATAGATTCGGGTTATATGAACTCGGGAACATAGACGTAAGCAGAGAATTCCACTCTTTAGCCATGCGCATTATAAAAGATGTTTCAAAGCGCTTTGTGCGAATGTGCGGAATATCAACCAAGTATGGGTGATATCCTGCGGTGCGTCTGGACTCCCGATGGTAGAAGGGAGATGGTGGAATAAGGTCGTGGAGCTCTAGAGCACACTCTCCGAAGAATCTGTAGAAGACCGACAGACATGCAACTTTCCGACGGTGGGTCAGACTGTGAAACTTGGTTTTCACCAGCATCTCATCACCAACGAGCTTCTTGGCTCTGCGATCTATCGAGTCAAGTGCGGCTAGTTGGTGTTTGGCTGAGCCATCCCAAAGGTGACAGCAATTCTCCATGCACGATCGGACTTGGGCTTATATAAAACTAGAAGCTGTCCAGGTGTGAAGTAACGCCTAACATTATTGAGGATGCCCAGCTTTTTTGCCGCAGTTTGGGCTTTTGACTCAATGTTAGCGCCGAAGTTCAGGTTTGCACACAGCTTCATGCCAAGTAGCTCGAGGCTGTCGGTAACTGGTACAGTTGTACCTCGAAAAGTAGGAGCCAGATTGAACGGACTCCTTTTGGCGGTGAACAGACACGCCTGCGTTTTGGTGGCGTTGAAACTCACCAGATTTTTGTCAAACCACTCGGAGACACAACTTAAGGTTGAGTTTATTCGCTCTACCATGGCTTCTCTCGAAGAACGTGTCTCATCACTGCTGGCTTTTGCGCTTGACATATATCTCTCGACGACAGTACTGTCATCTGCGTACCCAACAATACTAGGACCAAGTAGGTCGTTGATGTGCAGCAGGAAAAGAGTCGCAGAGAGAACAGATCCCTGAGGAACCCCGGCATCAATAGCCATGAGGTCAGAGGAGCAGCCATCAAGGACCACTCGGATCGACCGTACACTCAGGAAGTCAGAAATCCAAGAGCAAAAGTTAGCGGGAATGCCGTATGCAGGAAGTTTGCTCAGCAGACTTGCGTGCCACACCCTGTCGAAGGCCTTCGAGATGCTTTGTGACTACTCCAAATGCTTTGATCGTTTAGATCACTCGATATTGATTGGCAAATTAGGAGCTGTGGGTGTGCATGGCGATCTCCTAAGATGGTTCGCGTCATACCTGGAGAATAGATGCCAAGCTGTTAGAATTGGAGCATGTGTGTCTAACTTTTCATGAATCCCTTCAGGTGTTCCACTTTTTGACGTCTACATATTTGACATTTCTTCATGCTTTCAGCACTCACTTTTCTCCATGTATGTCGATGATATGAAAATTTACTCTTCTATGAACTGCCGCAATGATTGTTTGTACATTAAGGATGACCTGGATAGACTAAGCAGTTATTGTAGACTGAACGGTTTAGATCTTAACGTGGACAAGTGTCAATGTATTACATACACTAGAAAAAAATGGTTGTCGAGTTTGTTTACTCAATTAATGATGTACCTGTTAAAAGACATACAGACAGACGTTTGGGATTTGGGGGTGATGCTTGATCAAAAGCCAGGCCGTTTAAAATGGTGCAATCTTTTACTACGGTATATTTTGCTTTTGTAAGAAGTATTTTAGAGTTCGCCTCACAGTTATGGTCCCCCTGCTATTCTGTACACGCGGCTAGAATAGAAGGCATTCAACGTAAGTTCTTGCGTTTTTTAAGCCACCGGTGTGGAGACACGTTATTTGGTTACGAAGAGCGTCTTAAGCATTACCGTTTATTATCGCTTGAAAAGAGAAGACAGCTTGCTGATATGATGTTTCTTTATAACATAGTTAACGGTCTTGTAGACTGCCCAGAATTGGTAGGAAAAATGGTCATTAATACGCCTGCTTGCTGATATGATGTTTCTTTATAACATATTTAACGGTATTGTAGACTGCCCAGAATTGGTAGGAAATATTGGCATTAATACGCCTAAAGTACGTACCAGACACACAAGGCTATTTTGCGAACCCAGTTCTCGAACAAACTACGCTCAAAACTCGGTTTTGACTCGATGTGTCCGCACATATAATAGCTCCTTCAAGGATATAGACATTTTTTACTTGAAGGGGGAAACCTTCAAAAACACGTACTTACCAAACTTGCTGGTGGTACTATCACTAACAATGATGTGGACGCCGTTGTGGGTATACCGTGCTCAGAATATTCTGCGTAACTGGTAGTTGCAATATTATACAGCTTAAAAATATTCATAATAATTATATCACACACACACACTTACATACCTACACGCACACACTCACGAGTTTTTAGTCAAATTTTTATTATTTATAGTTCTTTTTTTGTCTAATTTTGTTGTCTAATTTTGTATTACGTAATATTTTCTTGATCTCAAAAATTTTGATATAATTTTTGTATTAATTTCTTTCATCAGCTGTTGTTACCTATGTTTGTTTACATAATACGTGAAATCTTGTTTTTGGCATACAATTATATTTAATTAATTATTCTTATAAAAATGTTATGCTGTAAGGTTTTCTTTGAATAAATTAAATTAAATTAAAAAAATAAAATAAAAGGGATTTTTTTTAAATTGTCGTTACTAGGTCAAGTGAGGTATCATATGAACGGGCTTTATTTGTACATTTCAGATATAGCTCGGTATTTTTTACGACTCTTAGTATTCAATTAAGATGAAAAATGTCTAAAAAAAAACCGGCCAAGTGCGAGTTGGACTCGCGCACTGAGGGTTCCGTACCACCACATAAACATAATTGTATTAGTTGAAATTTCAGTAAGTTAATGTGCTAGATTTTTTGAGTCCGACACGCGCTTGACCAAATTTTATTATTTGTTATTATTTTATAGCTTATGCACTATAAACATACCAATTTTCAAGTTTGTAAGTGTTCCCGTTTTTAAATAGAACTAAAACAAAAATCGCCTCAGCGACCATCCAACTTGACCCCTCTCTTATATGAATGTTCTTGAAACGGGAGCTCACCACAATTGGTTACCATTAGTTGTGAGAAAAGTTGTAATAATTAATGATTTCAGACTTTTCCCATTATTTGTACTGTGAGACCTAGCTTCTTGCCAAATTTCATAATTTTAGGTCAACGGGAAGTACCCTGTAGGTTTTGCATTTTTGAATAAATGTATGGAGATGAGGACATAAAATGCAATATCTTTTCATTGCATCGTTGTAAAAAATTGAAATTTTCAGATCTTATGTGGTTCATGGATCCTAATATATGGTATTAATTTCAACCTGATCCCTTCACCCGTTCGTGAGATAAAGGGTCTTGACAGACAGACAGACAGACAGACAGACAGACAGACAGACAGACAGACAGACAGACAGACGGACAACAAAGTGATCCTATAAGGGTTCCGTTTTTTTCTTTTGAGGTACGGAACCCTAAAAATACCATCGTCCTCCTTATCTCCGAAGTTTGCTAAACGATAAATCTGAAATAATTACAGTCGATAAAAGTTTACATAAATATCACACCAAAAATAAAACAATCTGTCTAAGTAGCTTAGTTTTGTAGAAATATGCAAAAATAGACTTAATTGCTTCTAAAAAGACTATATGTATATCGGAACTCTCGGCGTATGAGTCCGAGTCGTACTTGACCGGTTTTCTTGCCGACGGCGGCGCCATCAGAGCATGCTATCGATGTGACGACAAAGGTCAGCTCCGTGGGGGGCGAGACTAATTTGTCAGGCGTGCCGATACTACATGCACTTGACGTACTTGACGCGACAAGTACCCCTTACATAAATCTAATGTTTTTTGTTTTAGAGTATACAAGTGATATTAAAATTTTCTCAGAACTCAAACGGGACCATTTTTGACAACAAAGGTTTTATGGGGTTTTGGACATCACATAATCCAGTAGTCAATGTTGTCAAGTCCAAATCCTACTAGCTCAAAAAAGATAGGAAATAAACTAAGACAAATTGTCTAACGTCCGTTAATGTCCAATTCGGGTACTCTTAGTCATTTTTCGCACTTTTACATATTGAATCTGCAAATTGCCTAGTTAATGTGCACATTACGTAACGTATTTTGCCCTTTAACGATAACAGAGCTACGCCTGCATAAAGTTTTTGCATATTAGAAAAGAGAAAATGCAACGCGTCGGAGACTATAATTTATGATATATAGTGATGATGATTTATTATGAAACAATTATAATTTTATAAATAATCTAGGTGTAGAACTGTAGACCCACGAAACTGTTTTAATTTTTTCAAGAAAAGATGTGTGCAACTGTGTTCAGGCAGGAGCAGCTGTCATAGTCCCTACCTACCCCTTAATATCAAGTTATTTTCTATTTTCTTCACACGACTCACTTGATTATCAAAATTAAAGGACTTTTCAACATAGATATGCAAAAAGAAATTGGGAAAATTAAAGAATTTTCTCTTCGTCAAAAACAATAACAATGAAAGAAAATGTCGGCTCTCTTTCATCATAAATTTTCTTGTCAAAAGGACCGAACTAAAGAGAAGAGCCGATATTTGCCATTGAGGATCTTTTCGTCAAGTATGATGACACACAAATCGGTAAGCTCCTGCGCAGAAATTCCACTTGAAGGAAAGATTCGTCGCGGATCGTTCCGATGCGGAATTTCCGCAGGTAATGCAATCTAGTTGGGTAAATCATTTCCCAAATTTTCCCTAACAGATACAACGGAGAAAAGATATAATAATTTTTTTACGAATTGCTGCTCTTATTTCTTCAAATTCGTTTGGTGGAAGGAAACTACATGTCAATTTATACCCTCAGATAGTCTGGTAGTTAAAAATGATTTTCTTTAAGTAATGATTGTTTTCAACTAACTTTTAAAATATTCACTTATTGGAGCACGAGCGAAAAATGTAATCAGTATGAAAATTATTAAGTCAGTTTGATTCCTGCTGTCAAATGACTGTAACATTCTTTCTTGTAAAAATATTTCATATATTTTATTGTCTAAAATAAGGAAACTAGCAATAGTGATTAGCGTACCACCCACAGGTACCACCCATTGACTCTTAAAACACGTAGTTTTACGTAGACTTCAAGGAAAACACCCTTTTATTCAGTGTCAGTCAACGATAATAGATTTTCATAGATACACAGTCGCATTCAAGATTCGAACGAAAATATTTCCCCATTTCTATATGTTCCATATCAATGACAAAGAGGTATACAGGGTGTCTCATTCAAATCGGTCAGTATGGGAAAGTCTGAAACTATAAGACATACGAAGATTTGTTCTTAGGAACCATGTCACCGATTTTGATAAAAAGAAAAACTGCATTCATACATTTGAAAAAAAAGTGTACCCATATTGTATTGAAAAAAACGGTGGTCACTTCGAACACCTACTATGATAAATTAAAGTATGTAAAAACAATGCATTTTATTCATTTTAGACATCGTGTTTCATAGAGACATTTACTGCTTAAGACCTACACAACCGTTATTTAAACAGAAAAACTGTAAGCTTTTTTTTCAAAACTACCGGGTTCGATTCCCCAGCTGGGTACACTTTTTTTTTTCAAATGTATGAATGCAGTTTTTCTTTTTATCAAAATCGGTGACATGGTTCCTAAGAACAAATCTTCGTATGTCTTATAGTTTCAGACTTTCCCATACTGACCGATTTGAATGAGACACCCTGTATAGTGCTCTTATAAATTTGTCTATAAAATAAAATAAATAAATAAAATATTCCAGCGAAACAAATTGTAAAAAGCAGACTCTTAAAGTAGGCCGTGCTGCAGTGGTTTCTTGCCGTTTCTTTTACGCTGCCATAGCACGATCCGAAACGGCGTAGACTCGCTCTATTTGCATTATATTCTGCATGACATTCAATGAGTATTCTGTAAAGAGTCTACATTGAATAAAATTAGTACCTGGGTGACCGAGCTTCGCTCTATAATGGCCGCCTCAACAGTAAAATATCTTCGGGTAAGCAAGCTATGCTGTCCGCCAACAAATGGCGCTGTAGGTTTTTGTCTAAAACGCAAATGCTTAAAAACACGGAGAAATAGTAGATTGTATCACAAGGCTGTAAAATAATATTTTTAAGGCGAGGGCGCTATTTTGAATCCAGAGCGAAGTGAAGGATTCTTGAGTAGAATCCCGAGCATGGCGAGGGATTCTAAAGTAGAATCCTGAACGTAGCGAGGGATTTAATAGGTCGCCCAAGGTAAAAATATTTTTGCAGCCGCGTAATACACTCTACTTTTCATCTCCCTCTATGAGAAAAGAATAAGAGGCTCATTGAGACACACACTCGTCATTAAAATACCATTACAATATTATTACTTAATGAAACAATACTAAAAATCATATTAAGTATTATTTCCAACAACTGAAAATGTTATTGACATTTTTGTATCAGTTAGGAACAGAACCTCTTTGGTTGGTAGTCTTGTTTACATTTCAAGCATATTTCTTTTTTTATATATTCATAATAATTTTAATAGTACAACTGGCCAGTATCATTTTTCATACAATATTTTGGTTCGACCTCTATGGTTGACCTAAAATATCCCTATGGTGGACCTAAATTAAAATTCTAATTTTAAATCCCATTTTTACCCGCTACGAAAGTCTCTTGGAGAAAACAGCTATTTTGTTCGCCTTTATTGACGAACCGTTCAGCGATTTTCGAATAGATGAATTGAAAAAAATTTTTCCCAGACATGAGACCTAGCTAGATCGATTTTTCTACCCCAAAAACCCCCGTATGGTTAATTTCATCGAAATCGTTAGAGCCGTTTGCGAGAAGCCGATTACAAATATATATATATTTATATACAAATATTGCTCGTTTAATAGTATAGGATCTGAATCTAGTTTTTGCTACGGTTTAGCCGCGTAGCGTTCGCTACAGTGTAGCCGCGTAGCTTTTGCTACGGTGAAGCCACGTACTATAGCCTCGCAAAGAAGCTCGCAAGACTTTCCGATTAGGCTCAGAACTAGATGAATGACTGCTGGTGAAATAATAAATACAAGCGTTTTCGGTGCATCGGACGGCAAGGTAAACCGGTGATCCCGGATCTCAGCGAGTGATTGTTAGTTCGTGTCAGAAGCCGTTTGGGGGCTTCTGGCTTTCGGCTTAATTTTATTGGTCGTTGCTTGATTATGTATTGTAATTTAATATTTTTTTGTTAACTCTGCATAACATTAAAGTCTAAAAACGAGTCAACAAAAGGCACATCAGTTATAACTAACTAATATACGTTTGATAAAATCGTAAACTCGCCGAATGTGTACATTGAAAGTTTTCGCTAAAATACGATTGATATATATTGATATTTTTAAAAAAAATTATCTGTTTGTGCGTCAAATGACGCAATAATTGCAATGTTGCTTTTGTTTAAGTGAACCGATTGCAATAAAATAAATGTTATTGGAGCACTAAGTAAGCCAAATACATCACATATTGAAAACCTCCTCGTTTGAATGGGTCCATGGTCCAGAGACAGACAAGTGGTTTTCTATTATCGTAAACGCTATAGAATAGAATAAAAATGTATGGGATTGACATCAGCTGTCACGCAACATTTCTTTAGCTAATGTCAATCCCATACATTTTCATTATATATTCAACGAGAGTTTGCGATAGTAGAAAGTGGCTTGTCTCTATGTTTATACTTTCAAAGTCCAAACCTCACGCCAACGAAGTCGTATGGGTGTCGCAGGCAAATCGTATAATTCAGCAATTTACATTATGCCTTGGCATTCTACAAAATGCCGAAAAAATTTTTATTCGTCAATTTACATAATGCCGCGGCATTTCTCAAAATGGTGCGTAATTCGTTTCAGTACTCGCCGGCCGCGGCACGCTCGTTTTGCTCGCACGGTAACCTAAACTCGGGATCGGTTAGGTTGGTTTTACCGTGGCTAACGAACCTAAAATGCACCAGTGATCTAAACCCGTTTACATTTTACCCAAAGAGTATATAAGTCACTACCGTTTTCATTTTACCGATCGTTTACTGTAACGGCGGATCATGTGATTTGCCTGCGACATGGTCACAGCTAGTCTTAAATTTTATTGTGGTGGAACGGATCCTTCGTGCGCAAGTCCATGTGTTGATGTTAGACAGTAAGTAGGTGTATTTAGATTGGTCAAACATGAACTAAACTTATTTACTCACCGCCTTTTGATTTTCCCCCTGTCACTTTGAGTGAACGGGAATGCTAATTGTTTATTATTAAGTGCCTATATATAAACTGGAGGATGGTCAGCAGCATCCTCCTTTATATCTTACATCTTACTTACTGCGGTCACCTACAACCGCGGTCCATGGTGCCAGCCGTAACGCTAACAAGCGAGGTGACTATGGTACTTCCCCTCTACATTTTTCCAGCAAAAGCTAGAATTCTAGAGGGAGCTCCCTGTCCTGTAGTGGACGTTTTATGGGATGTTATGATGATGATTAAGATGAAGTGCCTCCATCACTTTACTTCTTTAATAGCTTTACCAACACTAGCCTGGGTAACTGGGTGGTGTTGATTGTCACCAATGGGTGTCTGGTAAGATCCGGTTGAAAAGAAAGCAGAAGCAGACAGAAACAGCATTGTATACACTTGAACTTTAGCACAAATTCAAAATAATACAATTTTTTTCTCCAAACAAAGTCACAATACCTCCTTAATTCAATTTGATCCAAAAAGTTCCTTGAAAAGTTCGTCGCAACCATATTTTTCAAAAACGTTCGCAAAGGCGTTCCCAACGTAAAGCAAATGGTAGGACACGCTCTTAAAAATTTACAAAAATTTACCACGATACCAATCACATACCAATAAACTCCGTAAGTTACGTTCATTTGTTACCACAGATTAAAAAACCTTTTCTTCAACGTATCTTCCGAGAAAAAACCAAATGGTTTTCGTTTGAATAATTACCACGATACGAAATGTGCTGGGCCCTGAGTCAAGTGGCATTCAACAATCGCAAACGCTATAGAATAGAATAAAACTCTATGGGTTTGACATAACCTGTCACGTGACATTTCGTTAGCTAATGTCAATCCTATACATTTTCATTCTATTCTACTGGCGTTTGCGATTCCAGCCACTTGACTCAGGGCCCTGCTTGGTGGCTCAACGTAACGTTTTCAGCAAATGGTTTTCCTTTGGTAACATCGTATAAATTACCACGATCGGGTCCCAACTCGCACTTGCCTGGTTTTTAATAGTATTGTAATTTTATTATTTTATTACGCACATTTAATAGTTAAATCGTGTTTCCGTAGTGACTCGTGGAATATTTTATAGAGCATTGTCGTAATTTAAATTGTAAATAGCTTTCGCTCAGTTCGCGGTCGGGCCGTCTTTTATAGAAGCTAAACTGGATACAAAATTACGTGATTGTTGTCGAGTTATGTGAAAAGTCGTGAAAAGTGACTTTTGGTTAAAAATTAAATCATTATTATAAGAATAATCAAGGTGCGTAACTACTCCGAAGTTTTATCGGAGCTCCGATATTATATATATATATTATAGATAATTACGTTGGGAATTTTACTTTGTATGGGAATTTTTTTGTCGAGGGCCGAACCATAGACTAATTATCGGCGCGATATTATCGTAGTTTCACTTCGGAGTACGGCAGCAGATCTCTAGAAATCACGGCTTACACATCGCCACATCGGCTTAAACATTTTTCATTTTAATTTTTCATTCATTTCATTTTCATTTTCGATTCATGAATTAGTTATAATTATAATATACTTAGACGGAATAACTTACGTTTTATATCTGTCGCAGGAAAGTCGTATAATTCGCCGATTATAAAAGCAAATTGGTTAGAAAAAAATCACACTTTTTTATTTTTGTAATCAATTAAATTATCTTGATCTGACTTTATTTTTATTAGTTTAATAATCTTTGTTCGATCTCTACAGTGTGCACAATAAAACGCTGTAGTAAAATGTAGCTATCAGACCCTGTTTTGAAAAATAATCCCTAAAGAAATATTATCACATTATAGCGCATTTGTATAGGAAGTCAAAAGGTGAAAAAGCTTCCGATGTCCGCCTGTCTATCTGTCAGCGGGTTGTATCTCTGGACAACACAAGATTTTTCGACTTCCCATACCAACTGCATCGGCTGACAGCATGTTTTGTATGGGAGGTCGAAACGTTCGTTCGTCGGCCTGGGTTTCTTGGGATAAGTTGTTCAATTTCATGGGCAGAACCACCCCTTCAAATACCCAGTGTGATAAAAAAATACGCTGTATTTTTCCAAAAATATCTTATAGTATTTATAATCTTCCAGTACATACTTATTTAGGTGATTAAAAACCTGAATTCGTGAAGTTCCAGATCTTGACAAAACCCAGATCTCGGTAGATCGTTAACGATGTTTTGGATGAAGATATTCGTGCGGAAACATTAAGACCTCTCAGCACCTCTCCACCTCTCTTCGGATCGCTAAAACATGTTTATGCAAGATTATAACGAGAGAGAAACCATCCACTCTAACTTCCACCCTCGTCAGCCCCTCAAAATAACAAGTAATCGAGAATACTCCGCCATTATACCGCACAAAAATACAGGAAAAAACATATGAAAAGCGACCTCCGGCTGAATGGCGAATGCCCACTCTCCACCATTTTCACGCAAATTAAAAGACACAAACCATAGACAAGATTTCCCGCGCGCGCTAAAACACCATTCACCGACGTCGTATTCAGCTAGCCGAGGGTGAAACGGAACGCCCCGAGGCATTAATTAGAGCAGAAAACTCGTATAGCCGTTCCTTTTTTAAAAGTGAGGTCTTTATGCGAGCCGCCTTTGTGTGTCGCGTTTGTGGCCAGTGTTAAAGTGTCAAGCGAAACTTTAATTTTCTTGTCTATGACTTAAGCCTTTTCCTTTTTTTAATCACCACTTAACACAATTTGTTTGTTCCCAGGTATCGCAATTAATGACGAAGAGCAAGATCTGATCACAAATTCACCAGCCACTAGTCAGAATTTAGAGACTTCTGATGTGGAAGACGACATTTCTGTTGGAGACAACCGCAGTGAAACATCCACGCCGAAAAAATCCTTCGAATCTGATCATTATGACAAGAAAGATACAGAAAATGAACGGTCATCACCTTTGGAATACAATTTAAACAATCGAATATCGAATTCAAATTACAATTCTCCTTTCAAAGAGGACGAGGAATTTGAAAATAGAGCTGAAGAAAGAATAAAGCTGTATGATAGTGGTCTCTTTCATTTATACCGTCCTGATAGAGAGAGTAATAAGGATGATACTACGGAGAATGCATCAGCGTTTGCACATATGGCGGGCTCTCTATCAGAAAGCATTTATGGAAGATCTATGGACCTTACGAAGAGTACCTTTCAGACACAGCTGCTAGCTGGATTTGCTGCTTCTGTCATTGCTGGCAATTCACAAAGAGAATCTCAAGAGTCAGTAGGTAAGTTTTGATGAATAGTTATCACTCTCATCATCATCATATCGTATGTGTTTTAACGTCGATAACCGACCTCACAAACCCTGAGAGATATTGAGCTGCCAAAAGCATCTGACATGGCTCATGAATAAATCGGTAGACAGTAGTCGGGACCAACGGGTCAACGTGCCTTCCGCAACAAGGAAAACTTTTCGGACAATCAGACGATTCATCCTGCAATGTCACATGATCTACCCCGCGCACACCCGCTACTCATTAGTATAGGAAGTCAACAATTTTTTTCTTATCAATGGAAAGCCGCGGGGGAGGCCTTTGCCCAGCAGTGGGATCTAGTAGGCTAAGAAAAAAAAAATTTCCTTGTGGAGAAAGTTGTTAAGCTTCATGGGAACAAAATATGGTTTAGAGAATCACGTTGCTAATCCTTAAACCTTGTATAACTCTTTGAAAAAAGCTATTTAATCCACCAGATCACCAGTCTCCCAGCACCAGGCCGAGCCAACAAAACTCCGGTCGGAAACCTCGCCGCCGCCGCACAGCATTCACTCACGCGCAACTAGCGTACTTAGAGCGCAAGTTCCGCTGTCAAAAGTACCTGAGCGTTGCGGATAGGGGAGATGTGGCAGACGCCTTGAGCCTCAGCGAGACGCAAGTCAAGACTTGGTACCAGAATCGACGGTACGTGTTCTATACTTTACTGTCTCATATTTGGCAGGCTCCCCACTAGGTGAACCGACGATCTGATCCAAGGCTTCCCGCGAAGCCACTGGATGCGAGCAGCGCAGGACCGCGAGTCATGGAAATATTTAGGGGAGGCTATGTCCAGCAGTAGACGTCTTTCGGCTGATATGATGTCTCATATAGAAGCGTCGCAAAATGTAAGAATTAGTCACGTACCTATAATAGAGTCAGTCCATTTGGTGCCAGCAATAAATAGTCTCTACTCGTGAGTGTCGTAAGAGGCAACTATGAACCGGAGGATGGGTAGCAGCATCTTTCTGTACCATCGTACCATCTTACATACCACGGTCAACAACAACAGCGGTCGCCAGCCGCAACGCTAACAAGCGTCGTGACTATGGTAAATCTCCTGCAAAGTAGGTACCACGCGATTTTGCTGGAGTTCTGGAGTTCACAAAAGGCGCTGGGGCTTTGCAAAGAAACATTTTTCAGACAAAAAACCTTTTTTTCAATTACCTACACGAAGTAAACGTTTGTATCCACAATACTTACTCATACAAAAAACGCTTCGTTACACACTGTCAGTAATATCCACATCATTTTATAAACACTGTTTACATGAGGTAATTATTTTGTTTACAAACCCCAGCTCTTCAGCAGCTGTACGCGTTTCGAAGATATAGAGCGAAGCGCTTTGTGGTAATATGTATAGTATCAGCCAAGTTTGGGTGACATCCTGTGTTGCGTCTTGAGTTACTATGGTAAAAAGGGAAGGGAAGGGCGGTGACTCAGTGGGCAGCTCTTGGGCACACTCTCAGACCGACAGACATGCAACATTGCGACGGTGGGTGGGCCAGCCTGTGAAACTTGGTTTTTACCAGCATCACATCACCAACGAACTACAGTCGAAATAATGTAGCTTGATTAAAATGGCAGCAGTGTGAGAGCAGGACGGAGTGATGCGCTACGTATTGGAGCGACAGAGACAAGTATCGATCCGACCAGGGTGTCTACTCTCAAAGTTCGATATATCGAAACGATACTACTCGAAACATGCAAATGTAAAACTTCATCCCTTGTCAATAGAGTAGAATATTGGTTGGATGAATTTTCAAACTGCATCCAACCAATATTCTACTCTATTGTCAAGAGTAGAAGTTTTGTATTTGCATGTTTCGAGTAGTATCGTTTCGATATATTGGACTTTGAGAGTAGACACCCTGCTCTCACGCATAGTTTTTCTTGCTGTCGTTATAATCTTATTTCGACTCTAGGATTTTACATTTTTGACGTGGTACATCTATGTTTTTCGTTTGTTAGGTCATTTCGTGGAGAGCGCATATAGGATACTATAAGCTTTGGATGAGTCTGAAGGTGGGGGAGGGGGGTGAGGGGAGATTCGTTAGGTGGTGAGCAGGTTACGGGGGGATGAGGGGGATTAGGGGAGGGGCGGTGAGGGGGAGGGAGGTCAGTGCTTGACGAGCTCTTGACTATACCTACTTGCATTAACGTATCCATGTAAAACTTATGGCCGTTTCAAAGATTCAGCCAATCAGGAACTTTTTATTTTCCAGAACAAAATGGAAGCGGCAGAACCAGCTGCGTCTGGAACAACTCCGAGCTCAAGCGGCGAGCAACGAGCGGGAGTTGTCTGCGCATGCGTTGCCGTTAGCCTGCGCTCTGCTACCACCTTACCCCACGTACATGCACTGCCATCTGTGAACTTGCGGCGGAACTAGTTAAGATTATGTCCGAGGATTTAAGACTGCACTCAGAAATGTCCCTTAAAGTTAATCGTTAATTAAGTCTCGTGTTGTCATTTTCTTATTCAATGAAATTGAAAAGGACAGCATGGAACTTAAGGAATTTAAGTGGAATTAGTGACGTCTCTGAGTATGGCAGTGAATTTAAGTGAATTAAGTGAATTTAAGTGACGTCTCTGAGTATGGCAGTTCGAAGTTTTAAAATATTACCTGCAGCGGAAGCACGATGCCTGTTTGCGTTTAACTAGGCTAATAGATTAAAGAAACAGTGTTGCCAATTTAATTAGTTTAAGAATAATCACCCTGAATCGGTACTCTCTTTTCGTTTTCTTGATCGCCAAGTAGTGCAACGCATTTGAAAAAAAACCGGTCAAGTGCGAGTCGGACTCGCGCGCCGAGGGTTCCGATATACCTATAGTATTTTTGGAAGCAATAAAGTCCATTTTCAGGACCGCAAAACTAAATTTGTTTGTAAAGGTTTTTTGCAGATTTCTGAAAAACTGTGCAACTTAGAAAGATCGTTTTATTTTTGCTGTAAAGTTTACATAAACCTCTGTCAACTGTAATTAATTCAGATTTTCCCTTACTCAAACTTCGGAGATAAGGGGGGGGAATGGTATTTTTTTTGACATTTTTCATCATAACTTGAAAACTAAGAAACTTAAAAAAATATAAAAATATATTTTAAAATGTACAAGTAAAGCCCTTTCATATGATACCCCACTCGACCTAGTAGCGACAATTTGAAATTTGGCCCCCCCTATTTTGGCCCCCTTTACATTAATAATCATACTTTTTTCAAAAAATTTTCATGTGCAATTAAGTTGGGCAACTATATTCTAAAACTATTCCAAATTTCAGCTCGATAGCGTAAGTGGTTGCTGAGATATAGAGGTGTGACAGACAGACAGAGCGGCACCATAAGGGTTCCTTTTTTTTACCATTTTGGTATCGGAACCCTAAAAAAGGAATGCTACATGTATTTATGTACAAAGCTATCTCTGGTTGTGGCTTTGCTACACATTTCATTTCATCAACATTTTTTCGCGTTTATATAGGTTGACTTTTAATTAGTTCTTGAAAGCAAAAGATATGCATGTACTAATGATACTGAACAACTTTTCTCAAGGAACATAGGTCGAATTACGAAAAACCAAATTTGACCTCCCATACAAAATGCGCTATCAGCTGATGCAGTTTCTATGGGAGGTCAAAACTTGATTTTCGTATGTTTACCTATGTTTCTTGGGGAAAGTTGTTCAGTATCATGAGTACATTAATAGCTTTTTCTATCAAGAACTAATTAAAAGTCACCCTATATTGCTACTTCCGTTAAGATGTCATCATTCCCGAAATAAAGTGACATTTCTCCGAGATATGATTTTATCTAGGGCATCGCGCTGAGCCAGCTGGAGCCATCATTTACTCAAGCGAAGTTGTAGCCAATCACAAGGTAACATTTTGACATATGTCAAATCGCTTTGTCTAGCTCATAGAAATTTATGGGTAATAGAAGGAAGATTAATGAACATATGTGTCACAATATATTCTGACATTCATTCAGTCATTGTAAATACGGCATGGGCGTCGTTCTGTAAATTTTCTATGAGGATGTCAAATCACGTTTGATGATTTGACATTTCAACTAGGGACACAATGACAGATGTCATCCCATAGAAAGTATTCCTTCTATTCCAAGTGGAACAAGGAGTCCGAATTCTTTGGTCTAGCTAGTCCTTAGTAACTTGGATGAGAATTACTGATTAACAAAATATAGGATCCCAATGATATTGTGAATATAATTTTAGCATGTTGCTTAGACCATGAAACTGAACAACCCTTCCCAAGGAACTTAAGTCAAAATCCAAAAAAAAAAATTACCTCCCATACAGACTACTCGTACTTCAGCTAAGAGCGCGTTTTATATGGGAGGTCGAAAATTGCTTTTCGTGTATCGACCAGTTTCTTAGGAAAAGTTGTTCAGTCTCACGGTCTAAGTAATATGCTGAAATTATGTTCGCTATTTCTGTAGATAAACTCAAATCATCATAAGCAGCACTAGCACGAGCCCTTAGATAAAATATATATCAAAACAAACTTCAAATATGTCGCGCAAAAGAAAGGAAGTAAGTATAGCAACACGGGAAGCCGCTGGATGCGAGCAGCGCAGGACCGGTCGTCATGGAGATCATTAGGGGAGGCCTGTGTCCAGCAGTGGACGTCTTTCGGCTGATATGATGATAGTAACACACCAGCGGAAATTCCGCCTCGGAACGATCCGCGATCGATCTTTCCGTCAAGCCTGACATACTAGAGCGGAATTTCCGCGTCGAAACTTACCGAGAGGTCTTTGTCAGTTGTGATATTAATTTGCTTTGTGATTGTGGATCGTTCCGACGAGGAAATTCGGTTCTACAGGGTGTAACAAAAAGGGTATACTAAACCTGAATCTGCCAATGACCAAAAAAGAAATTTACCTCCCAAAGAAACTGAATCGGCTAGCGGCGTATTTTGAATGGGAGGTCAAATTTTTTTTTGTATTTTGACCAATGTTCGTTGGGGAAAGCTGTTCAGTTCCTTTAGGATTGATATACCCTTTCTGTTACACCTTGTATAGTGCGTCATAATTGACGAAAAGATTCCTCACGGATCGTTCCGACGTAGAATTTCCGCAAGTGTATCGCTACACTAAGTGTTTTTAACGGTATCATGCTGACCCTGCTGCCAATTGATTCTTTTCGCTCTTTACCTGGCAGTAATCTCACTTCCATTTAGAAAATTAGGTAAAAAGCTGAAAATGTGCAATAAAATATGATCTCTTTATTATTATAATTGTAGAGACTGTAAATTAAATCTCTATAGTGTTATTTGTAAATAGAAACTTCATAGGCTTAGGTTTATCATACGTACTTGTTTACGTATACTTTCAAAAATGCAGTGAATCTAATACGAAATTTTGATAGTTTAATAATAGCTTCGTATAATTTAAGATTAGAAAACAGTTCTAGTCGTAACAATGTAAATTACCAACCAACCCTGTGCTGTAGACTAATAAAGAAAGAATAAATTGTTCAAATCAAAGCTCACGACTTTCAATCACACCCCATTATGCTTGTAAACCGGCGCGTTTGAATTTGGAACGAATTATGCAAAACATTCGCGCCATTTGGAATCATGGCTGCCAATCGCAATTTGCATCTTTTAGCGAGTTGTTAACATTTTGAAAAGAGAAAAGGGACTCAATTCTTGAAAATCACCGGATGATAAAATATCACTTTTGAGACTTTAAAAATTCACATTTGCCCAGATAAACTGTTGAAAGGTAAATCAGAATACATGAAAATTAATAATCAAGTACTGCTTTATATTTTACGGTTAAGCATTACTTCACTTCTGGCCACCTTCTACTTTTATATAAAGCCCAAGTCCGATCCTGCATGGACCTTTGGGATGGCTAAGACAAATACCAACTAGCCGCACTTGATTCGATAGATCGCAGAGCCAAGAAGCTCGTTGGTGACGAGATGCTGGTGAAAACCAAGTTTCACAGTCTGGCCCACCGTCGCAAAGTTGCATGTCTGTCGGTCTTCTACAGATTGTACTTCAGGGAGTGTGCTCAAGAGCTCCACGAGTTTATTCCACCATATCTCTTCTACCATCGGGAGTCCAGACGCACCGCAGGATATCACCCATATTTGTACATATGGGTATACTTGGTTGATATTCCGCACATTCGCACAAAGCGCTTTGAATCATCTTTTTTAATGCGCACGGCTTAAGAGTGGAATTCTCTGCCTGCGTCTGTGTTCCCGAGTTCATATAACCCAAATCTATTCAAGTCGTTGCATCGTCGACCTCATTCTGTCTTCAAGACTAGTTCCAGGTCAAGAGTAAGCCTATTGACAATAAAAAAAAGAAAAATCTGCGATTTTGAATTTTTTGAGTGATATTTTATCACCCGGTGATATTCAAGAATTGACTCTCAGGAGCGACTGTGGCGCTTTTTAAGTAGCACGCTCATGACAGCAAAGAAAATTAAGCAAAATTTAAAATATTTTCTGCTAGTTAAAAATATTTTAACGGGTTATAGATTTAAATTCCGATGTCCGAAATTAATAGTACAAGAAGCGAATTTAGGCGACAAATCCTTGCTTTTGTAAAGCAAAAACAGTTTTAACTGGTTTTCGCAGACAAAAGTAGTTTTGGCTGGTTATTAGATCTGACTGTAACAAAGATCCGATTTTGTTCGAATCTTGAATGCGACTTTGCGTCTACCAAAGTGTATAATCGAAGAGCGCGATAGACCCTTTAGTACTATGCGTTTCATTTGAGAATAGGACTGAGCCCGCCGTTATCTTATGAAGTAGTACCTGTCAAACTAACTTCACTCTGTTTCGATTTTGTTTCACATTACCACTGTGATATAAGCTACAAACTTGTGTGATTCTCATTTAAAACGCATGGTTTATTAACTAGATCGTCTTCAGAACCTTTGCATCAGGTTTATTTTTGGGCTGCGGAAATATGACCATGTGTCATCTTTTAGAGCGCAGTTAAAATGGCTGCCCATTCGCCATCGAAGAGATTGTCATATCCTTTCCCTTCTGTATTCTGTCTTATTCATACCCACTACCCCCTTCTTATTTAAAAGAAAGATTTCAGTTCCATCCCTCTCACGTCGACCGTACACTCCGTTCCTCTTGACCTATCCCCTCTTTACCTTCCCATTCCACAAACTTCTATCACGACTCTTTCACAGTAAGAGCTATAAGACTCTGGAACGCACTTCCCACCACGTTGAGGCAAGCTCCCTCACTCGACACATTCAAAAACAATGTTAAAGCTCACTTCCTCTCACTCTCTGGCTAACCTTATTTTATTTTCTTATTTTTTTCTCTCTCTCACGTCCCGTGATCTGATATTGGTTGTTGTTCTTTGTTTCCACTTGCTTGTTTATGTGTTTTATTTTTTATGTATGTATATTGTATGTAGTATATATGTATGTAGTATATTAATATTAGGTATATGTATGTATGTCTATTATAATACTATGTATGTACCCAATATTTATTCAGTTTATGGTTTCTTTGTGCACCGTCCCCGTATTACAATTATTTTGTTTCCTGCACCCAAAGGTTGCCTGGAAGAAATTGCTTTTTAGCAATAAGGCCGCCTATTGTGCTCCGTATTTCATTTTGTATTTTTTCTTTTGTAAATTTTGTATTTCTGTGTGCAATAAAGAGTATTGTATTGTATTGTTTATTGCGGGGATTTCTCTTTCCTTCCAGCTACGCAACGCAACGTCAAATTCTAACGACGAAGTACGGAAACTTGTTTATTGGTTATACGTAATAAAGGACATCAAAATGAAAAAACAAATGACAGACTCGCAAATAAAAAAATAACACGTTCCCAATGAGTTCCATTTTTGAATTCCATAATAGTTTTTTAATTCTTTTTAAGTGACCAGGTCCAGAGACTTTCAGTATGCCCCACGTGTGCGGAATAGATGAGCATTTGACCCCAATCTCACCTGGTGGAGTGATGATGATCGAAGATGTGTCGTAGAATGCTTACCTAGACATATTTCTGTATTCGTGCTTCGAGAGACACGTCAGGCTGTTAATCCGGCATGCAAAAAAATACCAATAAATGCCGGCAAAAAATAGTAACAACCCGTCTCTACCCGTGGGTGTCATATGAGGCGACTAACGGATAATGAACCGGAGGATGGGCAGCAACATCTTTCTGTGTATCGTAACACCTGACATACTGCGGTCACCAACAACAGCGGACGCCAGCCGCAACGCTTATAAGCATGGTGACTATGGTAGATCCCCTCCAAAGTACCACGCGATTTTGCTGGAGTTCTGGAGGGTTTCGTGGCGTGCTATGATGAAAATGACATTGCAACTCCCTAAATCACCAGGTTTAGGCACGGCAAACCTGGTTATTTTGGTGCACAATAATTAGTAGTTGTACATGTACTATGTACTTACTTCGAACATGAAGTGATAAAAAAATAACCAGCTTTTTATTAACAGTACAAAACGTGCCAGATTGGGCCCGGCAACTCTGTTTTAGACTCACCGTTTCATTGTGCAGCAGCCTAGACAAGTCGGTTTTTGGTATACGATGAGGTGGGGTTGCCAACTGCCCACTCTCCGCCTACAACGCTTACCAAAACATTTTGCAGTCATGACACTAAAACCAGAGTATATTTGACGGAAAGAATAACAATGTTTTACAAACTTGTTTTTTCTGACAGCTTAAGCCGATTGCTTTTGACATAGCTGCAAAATGTGTTGGTAAGCGTTGGAATAAACGAAAAAAAAACCGGCCAAGTGTGAGTCGGACTCGCGCACCGAGGGTTCTGTACCGTCTCGGGCATCTGAGTATTTGATATGAATTTCAATTTAATACCTCTATGCGTTCATGAGGAAAAAGGCAGTAAGTTTAACATTATTAAAAATATTATTATTATATGATGTACCCTTAGATAAATGATTATCTAAGGATGTAACTAAAAATTTATGTTTTTCGCAATTTTTCCTTCATCTTTTTTTTTTTTTTACTATGTATGGGCTTACTCTTAACCTCGATCTAGCCTTGAGGACAGAGATGAGGTCGACGATGGAACGAGCTTGCCCAGAAGAAGCCTATTCACTCGCGACTTAAATAGATTCGGGTTATAAGAGCTCTGTGCTATAAGACGTTGCTTCGCACCAAATTTCAAGATTCCAAGTTCACGGGAAGTTCCGTGTAGGTTTTGATTCCCTTGCGAGTGTCGAAAAACTCGAAAATTTGCGGAATAAACGGCTGTATCTTTTGATTGTGTTAGTTTAGAAGTTTGATTTTTTCCCAGATCCAAGGGACAGTAGACTTGAGTATTTCGTATGAATTTCAGCTTGATACCTTTACGCGTTCCTGAGAAAAACGGTCGTGACAAACAGACAGACGGACGGGGTTCCGTTTTTCCTTTTGAGGTATGGAACCCTAAAAAAGGATCATAAATTTATATTCTGTATTTAACAGCGTCATCTGTAATTCTAGTTAGAGCAACTTTTCTGGTCCCTTTACGAAAGTATTTTGCCCTAAAGTTTTCCTTCAAACTTTCTAAATTGTCTCAGTGCAAATTGTCGAGGAACATCAGGAACTCCGGAGTTTGTACAGCCTTGTTGCCGCCAATTTGCTCAAACGAGATGCTAATTCAGAGCTCCCGCTGTTATTATACATGGTGTAATAAAACTACTTCGAAAATAGAGCTTTCTTATAGCTCTTTAAAAAGAAATACATTATAGAGAATACATTAAGTTACTAATAATAGTTTTCAAAGAGAATCTAGCCCAGCTGATCAAATAGTGAATATACAAAAAAACTAACAGGTTTGTACCAGGTACAAAAAAATAAAGCAGTAGTTTGGTATGCTTTCGTATTTCTCAGGCAGAAACTTTATGGCGTTTACGAAGTCACGAAGGTTTACGAAGGTGTAACAGAAACCCTGAAGAATGTGATTCTGTCCATGAAAAGAAGGAGAAGAAGAAACATAGGTCGAAATAAAAAAAAAATTACCTTCCAAAATGCTTTGATTAAATTTTTTATTCGTATTTCGAGTTGTCTCGTTTCACGGGCAGAATCATATCCTTCAGAGTTGATACCCTTTCTTTAACACCTTTAAATTGACACCAAGAAAGATTTTACTGTTTAGGGTCTTGTTCTTGACCTCGATCTAGTCATGAGGACAGAGATGAGGTTAACCATAGAAGAAGCTGGATCAGACAGAAGAAGCCTATCCAGTCAGATTTTTTTTATGATTAAAATAAATTTTCACGTCCGGGTTTTTACCCCACCCTGTATCACTTTACCCCGCCGGTTTATTACAGGGCACGAATAATTGGACTGTTTTGATGCCACAGAGGGTTTGTGGGAGATAAATGTAACTTTACATTGATATCAGTTATCCGAAGTCTCTGTACTGTTTAATAATACCGGGCCATTTTTTAATCTGAACAATTTTCCCAAAGATATATGGGTCGAAAACTTTTGATTTTCTTATAAATTGTGCGGTGGCAATAGGGTGTTTTCACCCATATTTTAAAAAGCTCACTAGATGGCATTGCAAATTAGCACGAGAAAAAACCCATCATAGTGCCACCATGTAATTCATACGAAAATGATTATATATGTCATACGAAAATGATTATATGTAAAATGACGAATTAAAATTATTCGGCATATTGAGAAATGACGAATAATACAATTTGCCTGCGACATATACATTTCTAACACATTTTACATTAAGTTGAGGTTACGATTTTGTTTACAAAACACCTGGCTCTTTCGTAAACTCACTACACTTGCCTTTTATAATATGGAAGCAGAGTACATGAAACACAAATTGCCGTTATTTCAATAAAAAATCTCCATCACCCTCAACATATATACCCTTAATTGAAGTATTTACCCAATAACTGCAGGCCACTGAAGAATGTTTGCGTTTGAATAGACTAGTTAGGGTGAGATTGCTACTCGTATCTCTCGCGTCATCTCACACAAACGGCAACACTCAGAAAACAGCGAAAAATCAGCTTCCATTGCGTCGCGTGACCGCACGTCAAAATAAATTGTAGAGAGAGAAGGATGAACAAGGTGTAAGGGACGGCCTTTCGAATACTGAAACGGCATGATCAGTTAACATAACATAACAACTTTCTGCAAATAAAACTTTCAGGAAATGTAAAAAAAAATTGCATCTCCATACAAACTGTCCAATCAAGTTTGCTATTTTGTATGGAGAGGCCGATTTTTTTGAGAGACCAAAGTTTAATGAATGAAAGTTGTTCATTTACGTTGACTGATCATATCCTTTCAGTATTTGGAAGGCTGTCCCTTACACCCCATAAAATGCTGAAAAAAGAAAAAAGTGAAAAAGGAGTTTTATGTTAACATTTTTTCTCCCTTTGTGAGGTCTACCTTTATGACTCAAGGTAAAACTACATTAGACAGGGATATTTTCTGTCCCCTCAGGTGACACGCTATTCCTTTGTGTAACATTAGTAAAATAAAAAAAAATATCTAAAAAAAGTAACAATACAATATCAATCACAGGTCTGACAAAGACAATATTGGCTCTGCTGTTACGGCATAAATGCTGTCATTAGTTTTAAATAACTGAAATAACTGATTTGCTAGTAAGGACAGGGTCTTAAAAATTTATATTAGGTCTTTACCTATGAAATTGGCGTTTTGTATGGCGAATTTTAGGTAAATTAAATTTTCAGTACTAACATTTTTGCATTTTACTTAGGAATTATAAATCCAAATTTTTTTAAGCATTATTGAGAAGACATTAAGCTAACAGAAGCTTAAATTTAATTTTCGAAAAAGATTATCTGTAAAAAAATATAACAAATCTAATGATGAAATCGGACAACATTTAAGACGAACAATTTTCAAAACTTTAATTTTATATATCAAACTAAAAATAAAAACTTTATTTTATGCGTAAATTGATAAACTTGAAGTCAACTTTCAAATATAAGACAAATAAAAAAAATAGCATTAGAATTATAGGAATTATGATCTCATTAATTTGTAAGAAAATTTCGGCAATTTCATAGGTAAAGACCTATTATTAGTTTATACAAGTATGTCTGTTAATTTTAAAACTGGGAAAAATAGGCAATGTATAAAGTTTTTCCAAGTCGCTTTGTGAAGAGTAGAGACCTATAATGACATAATTTGTGGTTTCACTTCTCTCTGTCTGTTCACTAAAGGATCAAAATTATCTCTGATTGGACGTATTGAGAGCTAAGTCTTTATGTTTTGTTATAAACCTTTTCCTAATGATAGCGTTTTGGTAATAAACCTCTTGATTTTTTTATAGCAGTTGCGTAACGGGCACTGTAAATGTAAAGTAATCGAAACGGCCTGTTTTAAATGACGAGGTCCTTAAAATAAGTTTTCATTATGTTTTCATTTTAGTAGTATTCAGAAACTCCTTGCATTTTAGTCATTTTTAACATAAAATCATTAAAATAATTGTTGTTTAAATAGGTACTAAAATAGTCGAATTCCATCATCATAGGTCATCAGCAAAATATCGGGCACTCACTACATATAAATCGTAAAAATGAACAAAGTTCCCATACACATTTAAAATAAAAGATGAAAACTATAAAATTTTTATAAAATGACACAGTCAGTTTTTTTATCGATACACAGAGAAAGCTATAAATTATAGTTCTTATCTCGCTTATATAAAACCCTGCTGACCGAAACAAAACATAGGCTTTATCAATTTAATTAAAAATGTTTTCCCTTCCGGTACCTTTTCCAATGCAACCGCCACGTACATCACAATGTATAAAACATATCTTTCTATATTCATAATGATAGTTCTAGCAGATGCTGAACAATCCCGCAGAGTCGATGATTTAAACAAAAAAAATGATGAGGTTACCGAAAAAGTAATAAAAAAGTTAGAATCAGTGAGAAGAATGGATGGAAGCAGCGCCCAAGACTGGTACGTGGAACACCTTAAACCAACAGACTTTGAAAAAAGCAGAAGAACAAGTTCAGACTGCAAAGATGAATCATTTGAAACGAAGGTTAAAAGGTATAGAAAAAGCTTGAAAGACGACGCTGGCAGAATACAGTTTGTATCCGCACAGCCTCTTGTAGTTGACGAGAAGGATTTAGATGCGTTAACTTGTAAAATTGAGGATCAAAAAGGTGAAAATAAAAAAATCAACTCTACAAATACAGCAAAAACCGAAAAAACTACTGAAATTACGACTGAAACTACAAAAGAAACAGAGGTGACAAAAGTAGAAACTATTGGAGAACCTAAAGCAACAACAAAGTCTGGCACACAACCTATGGAAGTAGAAGGAGGAGTCAAACTCTCAGACAACGAAAGCGCAAGTCTTAAACCTATTATGAACAGCATGAAAAAAACCTTGCCTGAAATAATACATCAAATAACTACAGAGAAACATAAACGACGACACAGTCAAGGAAAAAACCCAGAGGCAAGACGTGGCGATTATTTATTTAGTTCTGTAGAATATGAAGACGACGTGGTTGATTTTGGAGTAAACGAATGCCCAGACCATGTTGAAGTGATTATACTTGAAGAAGATGTTCTCAAACCTCCAGACGTCGAATGCATACTCGCTTTGCTTTGGACAAGCTTAGAATAAGTCCAAGGGAATATTATTGTACTGACACCAAAATCATTGGGGAAAGTCGTGTAAAAAGCTCCTGCGTAGGGTTGCTATTAAGAATTTATTTTAGTTATTACATAGTTTATTGTTAAGAATTTATAATGTAAAGTATGTAGTGTTTATAATAAAAAAAAGTCTTTGTTATTTTAACCCATAATCAACAATCTGACCTGATTGTTATAATAACTACGTCTGTACGAGAATACACATAAGTTTCAGATTTTTTTTTCAATGTAGATTCTTTTTTTTTTACTATGTATGGGCTTACTCTTGACCTCGATCTAGCCTTGAGGACAGAGATGAGGTCGACGATGGAACGAGCTTGCCCAGAAGAAGCCTATTCACTCGCGACTTAAATAGATTCGGGTTATAAGAGCTCGGGAACACAGACGCAGGCAGAGAATTCTTAGCCGTGCGCATTATAAAGGATGTTTCAAAGCGCTTTGTGCGGATGTGTGGAATATCAACCAAATATCGGCGATATCCTGCGGTGCGTCTGGATTCCCGATGGTACAAGGGGGATGGTGGAATAAGCTCATGGAGCTCTTGGGCACACTCTCCGAAGTACAATCTGTAAAAGACCGACAGACATGCAATTTTGCGCCGGTGGGCTAGGCTGTGAAACTTGGTTTTCACTTCTTCTTCTTTTCGAGTCAATGGCAAAACTGACTATAAACGCTTAGCCCAAAAAGTAGCCACATCAATAGCCTTTTGGTTGCCTTCAAAAAGGTCCCTCCGAGTGCAGGAAACTGGAGAAGTAGGGCACGACAGCAAGTGTGTCATGGTTTGCAAAATACCGCATTCACACTTGTCGTTATCAGAGAAGCCCCACCTCTTCATGAGTTCCCCGCACCTGCCAACGCCCGACCACAGTCTGTTTAGTGACTTCCATATGGACCAAGGAAGATCGTGACCTGGTGGCAGCTTTTCGGCAGTTGGGATATGAATGTTGTCAGTTTTGACCACAGTTCTACCCTAGCCTTGGATGGATCTAAATCGAGCTGCATGGTGTCTTTGATAAAACTGTGACGGCTCTTAAGGCGTGAGGGTGGTGGGTTATGACCGTAAAGTAGGTGTCTGCTGTCTAATTCCTGTTTTTGCTTCTCAATAGCACAGGCTACCCGACGCCTGACGTCCGGAGGAGCTATTCCAGCAAAGGAGTATAAGTGGCCCAGCGGTGTTGGCTTCAGGGTGCCCGTAACTATTCGGCAGGTTTCGTTGAGAGCAGTGTCCACATCCCTCAAAAGAGCCGATCGCCCCCACACGGCGCATGCGTGCTCACCTGCTGAGTAGCATAGCGCTAGGCTACTAGTACGGAGGACATGAGGCACTGCTCCCCAACGGGTGGTTGTAAGACGTTGGATGATATTATTTCGGGCGCTAACTTTGCTTTTCAAATTTTGACAGTTAGCTTTGAATGTTAAAGACCTGTCCAGAGTAACACCCAGGTATTTGGGATTGTGGTTATGGGCAATTTTCACCCCACGCCAAGTAATACACAGTTTTTTACCACTGTCTCGGTTTCGGAGGTGGAATGCACAGGACTCGGTCTTGCTTGGGTTAGGTCGCAAAGAATTGGACTCATAATATGTATGGAGCTGATCAAGAGCAGCAGAAAGGTGGTGTTCCACTTCAGAAAAAGCTTTAGCTTGGCAAGTAAGAGCAAGATCATCAGCATACAGGTACCTTGAAGTGTTTTGATGGGCAGGTTGGTCGTCTGTATAAATGTTAAATAAAATAGGTGCCAGCACACTTCCTTGGGGCAAGCCATTTTTTTGATTACGCCATCTGTTCTTTTCATTATTAAGAAGGACCTGGAAGCGACGATTGCGTAGCATTTCGGCCAGAAACTTGGTAAATTGGTGGTCTTTTGTACGTTCTGCCACTTTCGCCAGTAATTTTTTAATGTTAATTGTGTCGTATGCTGCAGTAAGATCGACGAAGACCGCACCAGATATTAAACCTCGTTCGAAACCATCTTCTATGTGCTGGGTCAGACTGAGGACCTGACTGGAGCATGATTTCCCAGGGCGGAAGCCCGCCTGGTCTGGATTGAGGTGTGGGTCAATTTCTATTGTTAAGCGGTTCAGCAACAGTCGTTCTAGTAACTTATATGTATGGCATAACAATGATATAGGGCGGTAGCTCTTTGGGTCATCTGTGGACTTTCCTGGCTTAAGCAGTGCTACTACTTTGGCAGTGCTACTGCTTTTACTAGCATCTCATCAGAAAAGAGCTTATATATACTTATTAAATGTCATGCAGAGTACAATGCAAATACAGCGAGTCTACACCACCGTTTCGGATCGTGCTAGGGCAGCGTACAAGAAACGGCAAGAAACCACTGCAGCACGGCCTACTTTAAAAGTCGGCTTTTTATAAAACGTTTCTTGTGTTTCGCTGGAATATCAGAGCACCATACCTCTTTGTCATTGATATAGTCAATCTAATCTATAGTAAGCTTTTTGACATAACGTTTGCTTTCCAAATTCTTTAAACTTTCTCTCAGGTAATTGCACTATATTGTCAGGTATTTTGTTATAGTATCGTACTCACAGACCAACAAAAGATGTATTGACTTTAGCTAATCTAGTATATGGTTGATCAAGTTTGTACTTATTTCTAGTATTAAAATTATGCCTGTCACAATTTTTTGGTAATTTTATTTTTTGGTTAATTATGACCTCAAATTAAATGTAATGTAATGTATTGCGTGGGTTAAAACCTCCTTGATAATACCACACCCCGGACACTACATACATCGAATGCGAATTTGAAATTCGTAGGTCGCGTAGGCCCGCATATTTAAGGTAATCCGTTTTCCATACAAAAATTCAAGTGACTTGCATTCTTACGCGGGACATAAAATTCTGTTGAAAAACGAACGAATACTGCTATTTTTAGTTAAATTTTTCGCGAATTAATACAAAAATACAGTTAATGTACTGAAAGTACTATTTTCGTTAGCAATTTTTGGTTCAATATTACGATTGTGGGCGTGCGGTCAAAACTGTACGGCTGTGCTTTGTGTGCATGTGTGAGCAATCTCAGAAATTTGGAATAGTTTTAGAATATGGTTGCCCAACTTAATTGCATATAAAATTTTTAAAAAAATTATGATTATTAATGTAAAGGGGCCCAAAATAGGGGGGGCCAAATTTCAAATTGTCGCTACTAGGTCGAGTGGGGTATCATATGAAAGGGCTTTACTTGTACATTCTAAAATATATTTTTGTATATTTTTACGTCTCTTAGTTTTTAAGTAATGATGAAAAATGTCAAAAAAAATACCATTCCCCCCTTATCTCCGAAGTTTGTAAAAGGAAAAATCAGAATTAATTACAGTTGACAGAAATTTATGTAAACATTACAGCAAAGATAAAACGATCTGTCTAAGTTGCACATTTTTTCAGAAATCTGCAAATAACCTTTACAAACAAACTTAGTTTTGCGGTCCTAAAAATGGACTTTCGTGCTTCCAAAAATACAAAAAAGTTTATCGGAACCCTCGGCGCGCGAGTCCGACTCGCACTTCACCGGTTTTTTTATTTGTTCGAGAAGCAAATTTTTGTTCCATACTTTCAGATTACCTATTCGATTGCAAAGATTGGTTTGAATAGTTGTAGACTTGCAGTCGAAATGATTCAATAACAATGTGAAACAATGGTTCTCGATCAGCAAAAAATATTGCTCGACAAGTGGCGAGCGAATCAAAAATTATTAAACAAAAATTTCTGCTTGTACAATTATTTTCACGTGGTTTGACGCGGTTTTATCTTCAACTACTATTTACTACAGGATTAATTGGCCCTCTGGCGGTAAATAATAGCGTTAAAACGATAGCCCCGAAGCAAAGAGGGTTTATTTCAATTCAAATGTAATCCAAATTCGAACACGTCTTGAAATAGATGCCGAATGTGTCCGTTCTCTCAGTTGCCGGGAAACATTCCTAGATGGCAGCACTTGCGGTGCTACGAAGCTGTTGCGTAGCACTCCGCTACGGCTACGACACGTCTTTATGTTTGATAATTCAAGCAGTGATCGCTAGGTGGCATTTTCACAAGTTAGATTTTTCAGAAAGTGCTGACGAGTTTTCTGTTGCAAAATATGATTCTGCTGGTATATTAATTGTACTAATTAGAGCGTTATTATTATTGCATTAATTAGATAATTTTCCGTGCTTTGGAAGGCACACCTAGCCGTCGGTACTGACCTGGAAGAACAATTTTTAGACCTTTGTTCTTCATGAGGAAGGTTTTAGTTTAATAGGCGGATTCAATACTTCAAGCTTGGTGAACCTTTTCTGTGATAATTAGGGTTCCGAACCAAAGTAGTAAAAACGGAACCCTTATGGTGCGACTTCGTCCGTCTGTCTGTCGCACCTGTATATCTCAGCAACCACTTACGCTATCAACTTGAAATTTGGAATAGTTTTAGCATATAATTGTTCTACTCAATTGCATATGAAAGAATTACAAAATCATTGTTATTATTATTGTAAAGAGGGCCCAAAAGGGGGGCCAAAATTTTAAATTATCGTTACTAGGTCACGGATAATATAATACTGACTAGGTCGAGTGGGGTATCATATAAAAGGGCTTCACTTGTACATTCCAAAACAGATTTCTTTTTAAGATTTTTAGTTTTCACGTTATTTCCGAAGTTTGCAAAACGAAAAATCTGAATTAATTATGGTTGATAGAAATTTATGTAAATATCAAACAAAATATATGTAAATATTAAAAATAAACAGGGTGTCCACAGCTAAAGCCAAAAAAATTCCCTGACTTTTCCCTGACTTTCCCTGACCATTTACAAAAATTTCCCTGATCAATTTTATTCATTTTAAAGAAAAAATAAAGTATAAATGAGTATATTTTCGAAAAAATGTTTTGACCAAAAACAATGTAGGTCACTCTAAACCTGAAAAATAATGCTTCAACAGTCTGGATTAAGAGGCTGATAAGAGCGAAATACGCTTCACTTGAGCAGGCTTTTAACGAAAAGTGGTGAATATATAGTCGTGAAAAAAAAAAAGTGATATGTGACAATAATGTGGCCGACTCAGAAACACGATTAAATATATTTTTTACGCCATAAAATTACCGCGGGATAAGCCTTCTCAGTGTCGTCATCAAACTGTATGCAAAGATTTTGATTGAAAGAGTGATAAAAGATACTGACGAATAAATATGGGATGTACAAGCGGGAATTAGAAAGGGAATGGGATGTACAGATCAGGTCTTTTCCTTGCGGTGCATAGCTGAAAAGTTTTTGGCCAAAAAGTCTACTGCGCGTTCGTGGATTTGGAAAAGGCTATGACCGAGTGGTGAGGAATGAATTGTGGTCGGCATTGTCTATGTATGGAGTGAACGGTCATCTGATACAAGCACTAAAATCTCTCTATGAGGATTCTAGTGCTTGCGTCAGAATAAACGGGGCGTACACTGAATGGTTTAGCATCGAAAAAGGTGTTAGGCAGGGATGTGTAGCGTCACCTTGGCTGTTTAACCTATTCATGAATAATTGTTTGACTGATCTGAAAGAGAGTATGTGCGGACTTAGAATGAATGAGTTACTCATCAAATGTCTTCTCTACGCTGATGACCAAGTTATACTTGCATCATCTGCTGACGAGTTACAAGAGATGGTAACAATGATGAATGTGGCATGAAAGTAAATGTAAGCAAGACGAAAGTAATGGTACTTGAAAGAGAAGAGTTTATGACAGAGTGTACTATATTAATAGGTGGTGAACAAGTCGAACAAGTGAAGGAATTTGTGTATCTGGGTTCTAAGTTTACGAGACACGGAAAGTGTGAAAGTGATATCGAAAGAAGAGTGAATGCTGGAAACATGGTGAATGGTGCTCTGCATGCTTTTATGAAGAGTCAGAAGCTGTCTCACAAGGCGCGTCTGGCTGTTCATAGAGGCGTTTTGGTACCAAACCAACATGTACGGCAGTGAAAGCTGGGCATGGTAGAAAAAGCAGGGGAAGTGTGTCAAGATCTTAGCAGGTGGAGAACTGTGGTCTCTGCCTACCCCGACGGGAACAAGGCGTGATATTATGTATGTTTGTATATATGTATAAAAAAAAACAAAGTTACATCTGCTTTATGCTTTTAAACCGTTTTTCTTAAGTACCCATTAATCTATGATGCCAAAACTTTTACACATTATTCAATATATTGTGCGTTATTTCGTTTTCATTACTTTATATTTAATTTATTTATATTTTTTTAGTTTATTTTCAAAGTACACTATTAAATCAATGCTTACGATTGGTTTCCATTTAATTTTAAAGTGTATTACGTATGTTGTACCTGCCTGCAAGTGACACGTATTTTGCGTGAAATTTGTCAGAAATTAAATTCGTTCTAATTTTGTTTTTGGTTAATATTTTCAAACAAAAACTAATTAAAAGCATAGATATATTGCATTTGATTATGTCTACGAAGTTTGGTAAAGTTTGGTCTTACCTTTCAAAAATTAAAACCAATCAATGTTTGTATAGGATTTCGTCACTCTGTGGGAACCTTAATAATTAATATAATGGGTACAGATTTTGAAAAAAATTCAAAAATGAGCGAAAAACGTAAAACAGCGCGAATCCGCTCCGTTCTAGCACGCGCATTATGCCCTTTGTTAGAAAGGGAGGTAATTCAGCTCTTATCAGCCCCTTTAGAGCCCGACTAGAGCACGAATTAAAGGAGTAAATTATTTCACTGAACCAAAACTATTGAAATTTATAAAAATAAAAAGGAGTATCCTAATTATTGAGACCACAAATTATGCCTTATTGTAGGTCACTCGGAACCTGGAAAACAAATGCTTCAATAGTCTGGATTAAGAGTCAGACTAGACTAAGTCAGGGGGTACACATCTCAACTACCCTCTCCTTGGGAGTTGTTGTATTGTATACGGGTACGCGACCCCGGCTCCCCGAGCTATTACTAACTCATCCTGATCCTTCCGAGAAAGTAATATCCTTTTACCTTATTCCTTTCCTACACCAAATATTCCAGTCCCAACTCACCTATCCCTCCCGTTCCTTTTATCCCTGTCCATTCCTCCAATCTAAGGTTGACCGCGCCGATGGATGCGTGGCTAGAGGCGAGTCTAGTCGAAAGCGGTCACAGGCCCTGGGCCCAGGCGAACCCAGAACTAGGCTAGCCTTGTCCTGGCATGCGGGCTCTGCCAGGATGGACCGTAATCCCTTGCTACTCGTGGGAACGCAATGTTTTTGAATAAAAATAAAAACTTAAAAGGCGGCGGTGTGGTTCGCAACCCATCACGTCACGTTCCTCCCGGGGGCGAAAAGCGGGCTACGGAGAGCCGCTTTGCTACGATGAATGTCAGAGGTGGAATGAATGGCAAAATAGATGAAGTATGTCAGATGATGGATGAAAGGCGTATAGACGTTCTCTGTGTGAATGAGACTAAACGGAAAGGTTGTGACACCACAGTACACGGCCCTTACACAGCGTACTGGTCTGGTGTTCCCAGTACCAGCAGAGGCTGTCAGGGAGTCGGTGTCATACTTTCCGGAAGAATGGTAGAGTGCGTGAAAGAAGTCGAGTGTGTGAGCCCAAGACTCATCTGGGTCAGACTGAAAGTCGGACTGACCCGAATTTTTGTTCTAGGTGCATATGCACCAACGAATATTGGTTCGCGAAAGTCCCTGAAAGCCCAGAAAGAAACAGATGAGTTTTGGGAAAATATGAGAGATACGTTAGAGAAATGTGATCAGAATGAACGAGTTATCATGCTAGGTGATTTTAATGGATGGGTAGGAAGAAAGCGTGACGGTTATGAAAGAGTTGTTGGTAAGTTTGGTGATGAACGTGTGAATGATAATGGAATAAGTTTGCTTGAGATATGTTTGGAATGGAGTCTTTTTGTGGCAAACACTATGTTTGACCACAAAAGGATCCATATGTATACAAGAGAGGAGGGTGATGCGAGAAGTATGATCGATTTTGTAGTTGTGGATGAAAGATTGAGAAAAAGAGTTCTGGACGCTCGCGCATATCGTGGAGCCGCCATCGACACAGACCACCACCTGGTTGTGACCCGAATTGGTGGTCTATTTAACCGGTGGCGGCATAGACCACAAGAGCAGACGAGCGTTCTAGAACGTATCAAAGTAGAGAGATTGCAAGAGGAGGATGTCAGAAAAGAATACTTGAAAGACTTGAGTGAAAGATTTGAGAACCTGGATGAAGTAAATGATATTGAATGTTTGTGGAATGAATTTAAAGATGGAGTAGTACGTATAGCTGTCAATGTTTGTGGGGTGTCGAAAAGGAGAAAGGGTGGAAAGAATAAAAATATGTGGATGGATAAAAGTGTACAGGCAGCTGTTTGTGAGAAGAAGAAAGCATGGTCAGATTGGTTAGCAGTAAAAGCTAACCAAAGAATGCAGAGGGCAACAAGTGATGACGTAAGTGTAGCAAGAAAGGTATATAAAAGAGCGAAAGGTATTGTTAAGGAAGTTGTTGAGAGAAAGAAAGAAGAGTGTAAGGATGAGTTTGACAGAAGGCTTACTGAAGATTTCCAGTCTAACCAAAAGTTTTTCTGGAAATCCATACGGACAGCCCGAGGAAAGTTTGGAACATCGGAGCTGAGTAAAATCAGAAGCCAGGATGGAAGTATTATAAAAGGTGAAGAATGTGTTCTGAGGAGGTGGAAGGAATATTTTGAAAGTCTGTTTGAGAGAGAAAAAGCAGAGGCCAGCGAACCTAGGTCTTCTGTGGAAATGAATGAGAATGAAGAGGAGAATTGCGTAAGTGAGATAAGTATGGATGAGATTATGAAAGCGATGAAAAGTATGAAATCAGGTAAAGCAGCTGGGTATGACAGAGTGTCGGTCGAGATGTTGAAGGCTGGGCGAGGCATTGTGGCTAGTCAGTTGTACCGCCTTTTCAACTTGTGTTGGACGAACGGCCAAGTACCAGGTGACTGGTGCAAGGCTGTGATTGTGCCGCTGTACAAGGGAAAAGGGTCACAACAGGACTGCAAAAATTATCGCGGGATAAGCCTTCTCAGTGTCGTCGGCAAACTGTATGCAAAGGTTTTGATTGAAAGAGTGATGAAAGATACTGAAGAAAAAATATGGGATGTACAAGCGGGATTTAGAAAGGGAATGGGATGTACAGATCAGGTCTTTTCCTTGCGGTGCATAACTGAAAAGTTTTTGGCTAAAAACCAAAAAGTCTACTGCGCGTTCGTGGATTTGGAAAAGGCCTATGACCGAGTGGTGAGGAATGAATTGTGGTCAGCATTGTCTATGTATGGGGTAAACGGTCATCTGATTCAAGCACTGAAATCTCTCTATGAGGATTCCAGTGCTTGTGTCAGAATAAACGGGGCGTACACTGAATGGTTTAGCATCGAAAAAGGTGTTAGGCAGGGATGTGTAGCGTCACCTTGGCTGTTTAAACCTGTTTATGGATAATTGTTTGATTGATCTGAAAGAGAGTGTGTGTGGACTGAGAATGAATGAGTTACTCATCAAATGTCTTCTCTACGCTGATGACCAAGTTGTACTTGCGTCATCTGCTGACGAGTTGCAGGAGATGGTAACAATGATGAATGTGGCTTTGGACAGGAAAGGAATGAAAGTAAATGTAAGCAAGACTAAAGTAATGGTACTTGAAAGAGAAGAATGTATGACAGAGTGTACTATATTAATAGATGGTGAACAAGTTGAACAAGTGAAGGAGTTTGTGTATCTGGGCTCAAAGTTTACGAGAGATGGAAAGTGTGAAAGTGATATTGAAAGAAGAGTGAATGCTGGAAACATGGTGAATGGTGCCCTGCACGCCTTTATGAGAAGTCAGAAGGTGTCTCACAAGGCTCGTTTGGCTGTTCATGGGGGAGATTTGGTACCAACACTGATGTATGGCAGTGAAAGCTGGGTATGGCAGAAGAAGCATGAAAGTAGAATTAATGCAGTGGAAATGAGAGCGCTAAGGAGTATGATTGGTGTTAAATTGAGTGACAGGATTAGAAATAGTGTGATAAGAGAACGGTGTGGCGTAAAAGAAGGCGTAGTGACCAAAATCGAGAAAGGGATGCTGAGATGGTTTGGTCATGTAGAGAGGATGAATGAACGAAGATTGACGAAAGAGATCTACCAGGCAAGAGTGACTGGAAACGTTGGAAGGGGAAGGCCTAGGCGAACGTACCAGGACCAAATTCAGGACGTTCTGAATAAAGGCCAGGTTAAAAGTACCCTAAACCGACGAGCATGTATGAAAGGATTGATGAAAGTACAGGAAGCAAGGGAAGTATGTCAAGATCGTAGCAGGTGGAGGACTGTGGTCTCTGCCTACCCCAACGGGAAAAAGGCGTGATGTTATGTATGTATGTACTAGACTCTAGTCACTAGAGAATGATTTATTCCTTATTTTACAATCACTGGGACATTTTGGAAAGCAAACTGTGAATTCTTAATTTTTCCCTGACTTTCCAGGTGGCTCCTCGATTTCACTGACTTTCCCTGACCACCTTGAGCTTCCCTGACTTTTCCCTGACTTTCCCTGATTTTCAAGAATGTGGACACCCTGATAAAGACAAACAAACTTAGCGATGCGGTCCTAATAAAAAAAATTTAAAAAAATAATAAAAATAAATAAATAATGGAAAAGAAAATGGATTCATTCCTTCTAAAAATACTATGGGTATATCGGAACATTCGGCGTGCGAGGCCGACTCGAACTTAACAGGCTTTTTTTAAAGATTTAGCAAAGAGTTTAGTGCAAATGTATAGACTTCTTTAACAAGCCCTACGTTTCCCTGCTTCCTCCAGCTTAGTAAAGGTTTACAAGCACATTTCTAGTCCAGTGCAGTCTAGTCTGTAGCCTACACATGTCTTAGCGTGAATCTTGTAACGGGAATTTATGTAAGGAAGGTTTTAGAAGCCCTAGGAACGAGTAATCAAGGTTTGTAGGTCAACGTATGGCTGGCAAGACTTGATGTTTGGTTAATTTGAGGTCGTGTTACCGAGCACTTTTAGGTTATAGAGAAATCAGGCTTTAAAAAAACATTCATACTACAATTTCCACATAATTATTTATATGACGTTAGTCCGTTTCCATCAATGGGTTTAGTGAGTCGACTGCCTATCGATGTCCCTCAACACAGAATCCTCAGAGAAAAAAACTGCATAAAAGATTATTTTGACGATGCCAAAAAATAGTCATGAAATAGTCATAAATAGTCACCATAAGGAAAAAAATAGTCGCGTTACAATTCTAGAGTTATAGCTATGGTTTGCTGAGGATTATGGGCATAGGCTATATACAGAATCCTCAGTTCTGATGGAAGCAAACCGTGGGGACTATCGACTTGGTTTTTATTTTAAAAAATAGTCATGAAATAGTCGTCTTGACTTCCAAATTCTCAAAAATAGTCGTTCAAGGATTTCAGAGTTACAGGGGTAGCTTGCTGAGGATTCTGTGCATAGCATTTCACGGACGCAGATTCCTGCAGAACGGTTAGGTTTTTCTATTTGATACTGATGTCAAAAAATAGTCAACAAATAGTCGTCTCAAACCATAATCACTTCGGTCTGGTTTACCTAGTAGAAGTATGTTAAAAATGCATGTTAACTTCGCCATACATTTTTCCTTTGTACAGTCGCGTACACAAAATTATTTGATATTGATTTCAAGTTGTCAAAAAAAAAGGAATTTTGATATTGTTAGAGGCTTTTATTTTTATATATTGTTGCAGACCCTATTTTTGTGTTATCTATTTTTATTAGGTAAATAAGAGGATAAACCGACTGATATATCAGTGCACAGACCCAACCTTTTGGTCTAAAAACTTATAATGTAGGTTCCACGTTTAAGGAAAGGTAAAACTAGAATATCGGGCTTAAACCCAGATGCATTCAGTAATAGTCCTTGAGCCCGTGACAAAATCACTTACCTGTCATGAGAACATCTTAAGATGTATGGCAACAGATCGGCAAAGTGGTGCTGAGCAAGAATCAGTTACATTTGGCATCCGAAATTTGCCGGAAGTCTGAGAATTTCTTCCACTTCCGGTCAAAATTTGGGGGTGCAAGTTACGTGTCTTGAGAACACTCTGAAACCCTCGGCAACATGTAGTCCTTCATTGACAGAGTAGAAAAATACAAGTCTGCCAGTTCCTAGTTTGCCGGAAGTACTTGGTAGACGGTCTCAAAGGATGGCCACCACCCAGTAAACAGATCTAAGTTTTTTACTATAAAATTAAATACGCATTAATAATCATGCAAGTTTGCTACGGCTATGGTTTTTTAGTTTCACTAGTCATCGTAACTGAGTACTCCAAGGGTCTGATGATGACCAGCTATCAAGCAATTGGATCTGAGGGCCAACTACACCCAAAAGCTCCAGATTTTAACTAAAATGCATTGTAGGTGGCTGCCGTTCCTAGACTTGCTGGCCCGAGAGTCTGATGATGACCAGCTGTCAAGCAAATGGATCTAAGGACCAACTACACCCAAGAGCTCCAGATTTCAACTCAAATGCTTTGTAGGTGGCTGCCGTTCCTGGACCTGCTGGCTCGAGGGTCTGATGATGACCAGCTATCAAGCAACTGGATCTGAGGGCCAACTACACCCAAGAGCTCCAGATTTGGACTAAAATGCATTGTAGGTGGCTGCCGTTCCTAGACTTGCTGGCTCGAGAGTCTGATGATGACCAGCTGTCAAGCAACTGGATCTAAGGACGAACCCTAAAAATGAAAGACTTATAGATCAACATACGGAAAAAAATCATCCCCTATTTCACCCCCTTCAAGGGTGATTTAAAAAAAATGCTTAATCACCTATTTCTTTATTTTTTACCAAAAGCTTAAATTCAAATTTGTGTGAATCTAGCTCAAGAAACAAAGGACTTTCATCCCTTATTTCACCCCTTTGTAAGACGAATTTTCCAAAATCCTTTCTTAGTGGGTGGTTTTGAAGTGCAAAAAACCTGTGTAAAAAATTTCAGATCTGTAGCTGTAGCGGTTACGGCTCGGCGTTGATGAATCAGTCAGTCAGGACAAGCAATTTTATATATTTAGATTGAGTAGTTTAAGTTTAATTAAGTTCACAATTTATTTGAGTACTCCTCAAGTTCGAATAGAGCCATTTTCTTGGATGCTGGTCAGTATCAGACCCTCGAGCCAGCAGGTCCAGTAACGGCAGCCACCTACAAAGCATTTGAGTCGAAATCTGGAGCTCTTGGGTGTAGTTCGTCCTTAGATCCAGTTGCTTGACAGCTGGTCATCATCAGACTCTCGAGCCAACAAGTCTAGGAACGGCAGCCACCTACAATACATTTTAATCCAAATCTGGAGCTCTTGGGTGTAGTTGGCCCTCAGATCCAGTTGCTTGATAGCTGGTCATCATCAGACCCTCAAGCCAGCAGGTCCAGGAACGGCAGCCACCTACAAAGCATTTGAGTTGAAATCTGGGGCTCTTGGGTGTAGTTGGTCCTTAGATCCATTTGCTTGACAGCTGGTCATCATCAGACTCTCGAGCCAGCAAGTCTAGGAACGGCAGCCACCTACAATGCATTTTAGTTAAAATCTGGAGCTTTTGGGTGTAGTTGGCCCTCAGATCCAGTTGCTTGATAGCTGGTCATCATCAGACCCTTGGAGTACTCAGTTACGATGACTAGTGAAACTAAAAAACCATAGCCGTAGCAAACTTGCATGATTATTAATGCGTATTTAATTTTATAGTAAAAAACTTAGATCTGTTTACTGGGTGGTGGCCATCCTTTGAGACCGTCTACCAAGTACTTCCGGCAAACTAGGAACTGGCAGACTTGTATTTTTCTTCTCTGTCAATGAAGGACTACATGTTGCCGAGGGTTTCAGAGTGTTCTCATGACACGTAACTTGCACCCCCAAATTTTGACCGGAAGTGGAAGAAATTCTCGGACTTCCGGCAAATTTCGGATGCCAAATGTAACTGATTCTTGCTCAGCACCACTTTGCCGATCTGTTGCCATACATCTTAAGATGTTCTCATGACAGGTAAGTGATTTTGTCACGGGCTCAAGGACTATAAATAAAAATACTTTAATAATAATTGGTAGGTTCGCAAATATTACTAAATGAACTATAATAACTTTACTAATTTCTTGATTGATCAATGTTGTTTGCCTACGCATTTAACTATTCATTAAAAATTAAAATGTCGCTGCATATGTGTTTTTTTTACCCAATAGCACATCAGTAGAATAATACAAATCAGTGACTTAATGGCATAGTAACAGAGTTGGAAATGTTTAACGTGGGTCGTATAATAGAAAAAGCACCAATATTCTGAGACGACATATGTTTAACCATGGCGACGTTCGGCTCGACCGAATTGTGTGACCTAGCTAGCGCTCGCCGCCGCCGCCGGCGCGTATTGAAGTGCCCTACATTGTTGCTATTACAACGACAATTGCCGTGTTCGACGGTAATTATATGAAATGTAAAGTTAACTTACACTATAGCCTATGGAAGCAGTAAATACACAACGCGTTATTCCAAATTAGGATTTCCATTTTTTCAATAATCCTACTTAAAAATTGAATGTAAATTCTAAAACTAACAGCAGCTCGTTAAAAGCGCAGCCTCGGTCGGGTCATTGCGCTGCGAGTTATTGCCCTCTGCGTAGGGCTAATTTAAAAAAAATCAGAATTTTTTAAAAGTAGTTTTTTTTTGTGTTCCTTTATCGTTACTGAAACACCCCCTAAGCTATGGCACGCAATAAAATTATCACCCTGTATTACTCATTTAACTATTTAACGGACATAAGTACAAAGACTGTGATTTATACAAAAAAACTAACTAAAAAATGATCTGTAGGTACTGAATATATTCATAAAGAAGATTTTTTTATTATTTTAGTTTAAAACCAATTATTGTAGTTTATTAAGCTATATTATTTAACATGAAAACAAATAAATTTTGCTTTTTATTACAGAATTAATTATATTGGGTTCCAAATACATAAAAAAAGTAACTAAATAGTTACCATCAAAGATGATATGCATTTTGAACACGACTGTACTTGAGTTGAAAAATGTATGGCGAAGTTAACATGCATTTTTAACATACTTCTACAAGGTAAACCAGACCAAAGTGATTATGGTTTGAGACGACTATTTGTTGACTATTTTTTGACATCAGTATCAAACAGAAAAACCTAAACGTTCTGCTGGAATCTGCGTCCGTGAAATGCTATGCACAGAATCCTCAGCAAGCTACCCCTGTAACTCTGAAATCCTTGAACGACTATTTTTGAGAATTTGGAAGTCAAGACGACTATTTCATGACTATTTTTTAAAATAAAAACCAAGTCGATAGTCCCCACGGTGCGCTTGCATCAGAACTGAGGATTCTGTATATAGCCTATGCCCATAATCCTCAGCAAACCATAGCTATAACTCTAGAATTGTAACGCGACTATTTTTTTCCTTATGGTGACTATTTATGACTATTTCATGACTATTTTTTGGCATCGTCAAAATAAGTTTTTATGCAGTTTTTTTCTCTGAGGATTCTGTGTTGAGGGACATGCCTATCGTAGTGGATTTGACGAGAGCAATGGTATTCAAACAGAGCGACTTTTTTTTATGTCACAAGTGGCTAAACGAGCAGGTGGGCCACCTGATGGTAAGTGGTCACCTCCGCCCATGACACCCACTGTCTTATTAGTGAAATAATTTGACACTAATAAGACAGCAAAGCGTATTACCCATGGTATATCTCATGTGCTAGTAATTTCCCTGGCTCCCTTGCCCTTTAAACCGAAACACAGCAATGCAGAAAAAAGCAAGTGGGTGGTACTTCCCCAGACGGACTTTGCACAAAAGCCCTACCACCTCCAACTGTCATTTAACCTCTGCAAAAGCCTGGATTATGCTTTGCCAGGTAAGTGGCCAACCTGGCTTTTGTAGTTACTAGGTCGCGAAATGGCTTTGACGCCTCTGACTTTGATTAACGACTGCTATCATTTAAGTCTTGTAAGTGTAGGTCCCGTGTGGTGCCGGCAAAAAATAGTACCAACCCATACATGCCCGTGGGTGTCGTAAAAGGCGACTAAGGGTTAACTGGAGGATGGGCAGCAGCATCCTCCTTTATATCTTACTTACTGCGGTCACTACAACCGCGGTCCATGGTGCCAGCTGTAACGCTAGCGGGCGAGGTGACTATGGTACTTCCCCTTTACATTTTTCCAGCAAAAGCTAGAATTCTGGAGGGAGCTCCCTGCCCTGTAGTTGACGTTTCATGGGATGTAATGATGATCATTTAACGTGCTTTCCGAAGCAAGGAAACGCTCTTGTTGCTTTGCCACTAGTGGTCTTCCATCCAGGTTATGACCACGGCCAATGTTGCTTTAATTTTGTGATCGGAAAGAAGGAGTGACCACAGCTCGGCCACGAGCGCTTCCACAACTAGATATGAAGTTAAGAAAAAATATACATTAAGACGCCTGCCCGTGCGAGCGATTGCCCGAGTTCCCAGTGATATCTCGGCACGACCTTTCTTTATAAAATTTAAAATAATGACAGTCCCTCGTTTACCATGTCGCTCTATAGGTATGTGTGGGAAAACAATAAATTATATGCGTCGCGACGTGACAGGCTCGGAAATTATGCACGCAATGCAAACACGATTGATCTATTGAGACACTCGCTCGAAAAAACAGCTCAGACAATACATGTCATGGGTCCGAAAGTGTTCAACGAACTACCTGAATGCATAAAAAAAGCTCCTAGCTATAATTGCTTCAAAGCTAAGCTTAAGGCCTGGCTTGTCGAACAGGCATTCATAGTTTTAAGGAATTTAAAAATTATAAAACTACTACCAGTTTGGTAGCAAATTAATATTATTATTTTTAAATGAACTATGACTTGTAATGTTAAATTATCTACGAGTATAAATTATCTCTATCTCTAGTGACGCCGAGTAGGTATTTTCTAAAGATTTTCCTCATAAATGAGTGAGATGATAGAACGAGCTTGCCCAGAAGCCAGAAGCGGTACTGAAAATCCAGAAAAAGATATATCATTCTTATGTCAGCCGAAACATATATCTCCGACGACCGGTTCCGCTCTCTTCCCGCGACCTTGACCAAATTGCCGGTTCACCTTATGGTTGTGAGGGGCCAGCCTACGCTACGTCTATCGGTTTGTGGTCAGCACTATAAGGGTATGCCGGTTTGTGGTCAGCACTGGCGCTCAGCAGATGAAGGGGCGGGCAGACGGGGACAGTCACGGACATTGTCCGTCACTGTGGCCGGTATTGCGAAAATTACAGTTTTTATCAGAATAAAATTCAAAATTATTATGTTTTAAAATTGCTCTACGTTTAAAACTAAATAACAATCAATCTGAACAACCTTTTCGAATAAATAACTCTTTGAACTGAACAACTATTCAAGCTGTTTTCCTTTCAAACCAAAGATTTTGGAAAATACGTGCATAGAAACGAAGCGTTTATCTCATGCCAATGACTATAATAATACGAAAATAATTGCAGTACCGGCCACACTGGCGGGCTGTCAGGACAAAAAGTCTGCCGTCTGCTGTACCATGGGTTCTGTTTACGCCCTGTAGGCCATCAGTACTTTGAGCGACAATGTTTTGTGTTTGTTTTTTTGGCTTTTATTCCACACACCACCTAAACGGCTACGACGTTTAGGAATAGGAACATCTAAAGGTTGAAACATATTTAAAAAACTGTTGTTGGTAAAGTCAAGAGCACGTCAAGGTTGACACACTGGACTTTGTACCGTTCTTTTGTCCGTTTATCGCTTAAACCGTTTTTATTATTTCAGTTGCCGTAGAAGCTAAAGTTGCACTGCGAGTGTCAAACAGGATTTGGTCTTGATTGTACCTACATTGCGTATTAATTTCTGCAATCTACACCGAACCGATGTACATTTTATAACATTTATTTGCCTAAAAAGAACCTACATGGGTAGCTTTGTACGCTGAGACACCTAGAATTAGTAGAGTATCTGATAGATAAGCATTAGTTTAAATGTTAGAAAGTTATATGTAGTATGCCTTGTATAGGAAATATAGGACTGTGTGAAATTCAGTCAAAAAGTTGTGGTGTGAAGCTTTTACCACTACATATGCAGTTGACGCATCCTGCGATCTCCCCGCGTATCCTGGTAGCCTGGTAGAAACACGAGGCAGGGACACGTGAGCCGATGGGTAGGACACGTCCTGACACGTTCTCAGACGTTCACACATGTCCCCAGATCACACATGTCCCGTGGTTTGTGTAGGGGTTAATTTTTGTTAGTTGTGAGGGTGTGGGGTATTTTTTTGTGATATGTGAGCGGTTAGGGGTGTCTATCTTTTGTATTTTTCTTAATTTATACAATGTATGATAAATGGAGTGTAACTTTGACATGATATTGAGCTACTTTTGTCAAACAATAAGGGTCTTACTACAAAAAAGTTAGACATCTGTTGAACACTTGATTAAAAAATGCGCAATAATAATTGGCTATGTCAGTTGATGCGCAGAAGTCGAGTCATAAGAAAATAAGTCATTTTTTGACTTCTGCGCATCAATGACATAGACAGAGTTATTTGGTACGATTTTTTTAATCAAGTGTTCAACAGATGTCTAACTTTTTTGTAATAAGACGGTTAACCTTCAGAGACCTTCTATTCCAATTCCAGACTCATGGTTAAATTGTTCGGTACATAGTTTTCTTAAAAAAATAACCCCTTAACAATCAGCGACCAAAAACTATAGAAAATATTGCTGCATGACGTCACCATATTTTGCATTTACGAAACTTAACGTGGCTTGGATTATTTAAGTTAAGACCCTTGTAATTATAATTTCTAGTTGCCTACTTCCTTTTTTTCCTTTTTACCTGCCCAATTCTACCTCGAATCCCAAACAGCTTAATATTAAATCGAAAACCAGCTAAAACCCTACTAATTAACACTTAGAGAAAAATTCTGTTGATTTTCCATAATTAGTTGCCTTGCCATTTGCCACGCTTTGCGTCAGCAAGATCGTTAATCATAGGGTGAGGGGAGACTTTGCGTCCCTTTCCTACTTGAACGGGTGTAAATATACCATCCTTTTCACGTAAAAGCATTCCCAGGGTATGCAATTAAATACTTAGACTGAATAACGTCTTAAGTATGAAATATCTTTCAGGGAACTACGATCGTAGCCACTTAAACATAGAGTTCTAAATGAAATGGTTTTGGGAAGAGAGAGATGAGAGAAAGAATTACCAAAACTCTGGATCGGGGGATCGGGTACCATGGCAACTAAAATTGTACAATATCTTCTATGTTTTTAAAGCTGCAATCCGCTTGGGCTAAATCTAGACCGCTTTTGAGTGTTGTCAACTTTGAAGTTTTATAATGATTTTGGAATTCTGAGTAGCAACTAGACTCTATATTATGTGTTCATCGTTAATATCATAATTCATAGCTTACGATGATATACTATTTAAAAAAAAATATAAATTAGCCCATCCAACGAGGACGAGAAAAGGCCGAATAGAGGATATTCGTGGCTGGGCCAATTTTAGTACAGTTGAAGAAGAAAATGTCCAAAACATACTAAAAGTGTCTGGACAATAAGAGAGGTGAGGGAGTAAATGTCCTTTTTTACAATTTTCGTAATTATCTCGAAAACTGAAAACCGTAGCAGAAAACGTTCAAGCACGAAATTAATCTACATACAACTCTCTATAAAACCGTCTTAAATTTTTTTGGCTGGAATCAATACTTTAAGAGATCTTGAGAGAGGAAAATGGACAGTTAAGATAAATCTAACAGCACAAAAGAATATAACTATAGATGTGCAATTTGGTACAAAAGTTTCTTGCCAATAAAAATCACACTTTTAGAAAGAGTTTTCTAAAATTCATCGTTTGTTAATATTTTTTTTCAGTAATATATAATTTTCTTTTGTCGTGATTGGTGTTTGCCATAATAATAAAGTTACTTGGGGGTCTATTACGGTAGCTGGAACGTGTCTGCCATATGCGAACCGTTTCCTTTGCAACCAATAACCAACAATACACTTATACCATTATACTAAAAGTGCCCGTCGAAATGATCGCTTAGAACTCCCTGAACCAAAACTGGAATTTTTTAAAAGTAGTCCGTACTACCGATCCGTAATAATAATATATAATAAAATACCAAACAGTATTAAAAAATCGGCCAAGTGCGAGTCGGACTCGCGCCCTAAGGGTTCCGTACCTATCTACCATATGATATACTAAAAGCTTTTGCTCTTTGATTTTAAAAACTCCGCGACCATCCAACTTGACCCCTCTTTTATACAAAAGTTCTTGAAACGGGAGCTCACCTTAATTGGTTATTATTAGTTGTGAGAAAAATTTAAATATTTAATTATTGTAGACTTTTCCCTTTAGTTGTACTGTAAGACCTAGCTTCTTGCCAAATTTCATAATTTTAGGTCAACGGGAAGTACCCTGTAGGTTTTGCTTTTTCGCATAAATGTATGGAGATGAAGACATAAAAAGCCATATCTTTTGATTGCGTCGTTGTACAAAATTGAAATTTTCAGATCTTGTGTGGTTCATAGACCTTAATATTCGTTATCAATTTCAACCCGATACCTTTACCCGTTCGTGAGAAAAAGGGTCTTGACAGACAGACAGACAGACCGACAGGCAGACGGACAACAAAGTGATCCTATAAGGGTTCCGTTTTTTATTTTGAGGTACGGAACCCTAAAAATGAAGAAAAATATAAAACTTACAAAATAAATTAAAGAAATTACTATTACAATAAAGCTATTACATAATAAACGAATTTATAAATGATAAAACTCTGAGTCGGTAGAGAACTCACTGCACAACAATTAGACAACAATTTTACAACAACTGGAGCATCTAATATTAAATTTTTCTTTTTATTTATTGAATTTAATATGACATGCGATGTAAACCAAATTATCAAATTTCTATTATGTATTAATTTTAATGTAATTTGACATGTGCTATGTACTAGATTTAATGTATAAATTAATTAAATATGGTCGAATATTGTAATGTTACCTAATTTGCTTGTTTAGCTTTGTTTAATTTTATTTTTTTTAATAGTAAATTAAATTTAAATTTTGCGACACCCTTGCAAGGTCCATGTACACACTGTACCTTAACTATAAGATCTTTAACTATGTACATGAGTGCAATAAACAAATATACAAATAGATACAATGATGTTTGGTTTCTAGATTTTCTATCGAACTAACTTGAAATACGACCACACGCTATCAGAGTGGTCTAATTTCACGAGCCGTTTTTCACCGCTGAAAGGTAAAACGGCCCATACAAAGCCCTGCCTGCAGGGCCCTGCTTGCAGTGCGCACTGCCAATCGTACCGTGTGTGGTGTTGCAGGGCCGATGTAACGGCCATTTTGTCGGCCCTGCATGCGCACACAAAGTACGATTGGCAGTGGCACTGCAAGCAGGGCCCTGCAGGCAGGGCTTTGTATGGGGCCCTTTAGCTAGAAACAAAACATCATTGGTTGCAAAGCAAATGGTTCGCATATGGCAGACGTGTTGCAGCTACCGTAATAGACCCCCGCTTTTAAAATATTTCTTCTAAAGCCATGATCACACCTTCCTGAATTCATAAAGTAATTCGGCATACATTGCTGCTTGTAATAAGGATATTGCAATTAATAGAACCAAGCCTCCCAGCAATGTATGCCGAATTAGTCTTTGTATTAAGGAAGGTGTGATTGTGCCTTAAGGTGATCCGTTTTCCATACAAAAATTCAAATGACTTGCATTCTTACGCGGGACATAAAATTCTGTTGAAAAACAAACGAATACTGCTATTATTAGTTAAATTTTTCGCTAATTAATACAAAAATACAGTTAATGTACTGAAAGTACTATTTTTGTTAGCCATTTTTGGTTCAATATTACGATTGTGGGCGTGAGGTCAAAACTGTACGGTTGTGCTTTGTGTGCATGTGTGAGTGATCGTACTCATGTAAACGCGGACTGACGAGAGTAATTGACTTTAGTGGACATATGGAGATATTTTTCTTTTCGAAATTGTTGTTAGGCGTTGAAGTTGCACGATGAAATTTACGCGAATCAACTTTCTGCACATATATAGTTGGTACTTATAGCATTAAAAAAAATAAAACCTTATGTTTGCAGCAGTGGCGATGGAGCCACTGCTAGTTGCGTTCGGGTCTAAGATGGCCGTCACAGATCACCTTCAGTCTTGATCAATTGGGTTTTTGAAAGTATCAAATATAATAAAAATTTAATATCATATTGTAATGTATGTACTTAAAAACATCTGTTTAGAACTTTATCAACTAAAACGGTAGCAACACTGTCTCTGGCAATGCGACGCGTCCCTCTCTTCGAGTATCATCCTTAATGTCTGCAGTTTAGGGGTGGTTTTAACTCAAGCGTTGTGTGGAACGATCTCTTGGCGGCGTCTGATCTCCTGGTACCGCATGCCCTTTTGCACGTGACGTCATTTTACCCCCTGCCACTCTTTGGCGGTATTAGATGCAATTTGTGTAGAAGTTGAAGAGACATGTAACCAATTAAATATCAACTAGCCACTTTTGTATTTATTGAATCATAACTCGGTCGTCTTAATTTAGAAAAGTGATTTAAACATACTTAACTAACTAAAGTTTGGCTCTACGAACAGAACGAACACTATTATACTACTCTGTTTTTTATGACAAGTACCTGAGCGACCGAGCGTCGCTATAATAGCCGCCTTAACAGTAAAATATCATCGGGTGAGCAAGCTATGCTACCCAAGATGCTACCCGCCAACAAATGGCGCTGTAGGTTTCAGTCTAAAACGCGGTATTAAAAAAAACGGGGAAAACAGAATTTTTCCCGACATGTAACCCAGCTAGATCAAATTTTTGCTCATGAAAACCCTAGTATTACAAATATATATTTTACAAATATATATAAATTTACAAATATATATACAGATATTGCTCGTTGTGTAGTAGAGGACAGGTTTAAAATCTTTAATGTTATCAAACAATTAAAACAAAAACGGAAATATACAGGATGTAACAAAAAGGGTATACTGAAGGATGTGAATCTGCCCATTAAACTGAACAAATTTCCCTAAGGAACATAGGTCGAAATACGAAAAATAAAAATTTTAACTCCCATAGAAACTGAATCAGCTGATAGCGCAATTTGTATAGGAGTTCATTTTTTTTTCGTATTTCGACCTATGTTCTTGGAAAGTTGTTCAGTTTCATGGGCAGAATCATATTCTTCAGGGTTGATATACCATTTCTGTTACGCCATGTAGTATAGGAATTGAATATGTAATGTAACTCATGAATCTGTGACAAAATTTCGGTCATTTTCAATATATCATTCAAATTACGAGTAAGGTTACCGTTTGTTTTTGTAAAATTGTTATAGATTTCGCCATTTCACATACTAAAAGAAAAGTCTTAAAGATCGTAACCCGCCGTAAACATATATAGTGACCAAACTATAATCTCCAATATGTTAGTTATATACATTTTCATCCCATCTATTCGAAAATCGCTGAACGGTTCGTCAATAAAGGCGAACAAAATAGCTGTTTTCTCCAAGAGACTTTCGTAGCGGGTAAAAATGGGATTTAAAATTAGAATTTGAAATTAGTTCCACCATAGGGATATTTTAGGTCAACCATAGAGGTCGAACCAAAATATTGTATGAAAAATGATACTGGCCGGTTGTACTACTAAAATTATTATAAATATAAAAAAACAAATATGCTTGAAATGTAAACAAGACTACGAACCTGTTCCTTTCATTCATTTCATTCATTATTTAAGAGCCATGCTCTTGTCGGTGTAGCTTTCTCCATCTGTCTCTGTCTTGTATTAGGTTTTTCAGTTCTCCGTAAGTATTTACCCCCGCCCTCTCTTTCATCCTTTGGCAGTACTCTATTCTGGGCCGGCCGCGGCCTCTTCTTCCTTCCACCTTTCCTTCCACAATAGTTTTTAAAATGTGTCGTGCCTGATGATGTGACCAAACATTTTTCCTCTTCGGTTTTCTATTACATTTATAATTTCTCTATTTTGATTTATTACATCCAATACTTCCTTATTCGTCCTTTTCTCTGTCCAGCTTATTTTCTCCATTCGCCTCCAACACCACATTTCGAATGCCTCTAATCTTTCTTTGTCTCTCTTAGTTAAAATTCCTAATTGATACAAAAATGTCAATAACATTTTCAGTTGTTACAAATAATACTTAATAAGATTTTTAGTATTGTTTCATCAAGTAATAATATTGTAATGGTATTTTATATTTAAAATTAATGACGAGTGTGTTCATAGTTCATAGTTTATTATTCCTTAACAATATACATTGTGTGTCTCAATGAGCCTCTTATTCTTTTCTCATAGAGGGAGATGAAAAGTAGAGTGTGTTACGCGGCCTCAAAAAAATTTTTACCTTGGGTGACCTATTGAATCCCTCGCTACGTTCAGGATTCTACTTTAGAATCCCTCGCCATGCTAGGGATTCTACTCAAGAATCCTTCACTTCGCTCTGAATTCAAAATAGCGCCCTCGCCTTAAAAATATTATTTTACAGCCTTGTGATACAATCTACTATTCTAGGTGACCGCATTGTTTCGTTATTGTCATGTTGTACAGCTTTGTTGAATTACCATACGTAATAGTAAGACTATGGAAATTTGCCAAAAACAAATTTAAGACCAAATGAGTCTTAAAATCTGAACCCGCCACAGAAACATTCTGTCTTAACATAGGTATATGGTTTGTTCAGAGGGTCTTTTAACAGATGTATAAATTTGAAACGGTATAACTCTTAAATGTAAATTAAGTATTGTCAATATGGCCGGACCACAACACTCGTCATATATGGTTACGACGGGTTACGATCTTTAAAACTTCGCTATTAGTATGTGAAATGGTGAAAAATATAACTATTTCGCAATGAAATGAAACAAATATATAGCCACCTTCCGCAACAATGATGGATGCTATGTACTCACTGTGCACCGCCCGCCCGCCCGCAAATAAATGCTCATGCGCAGGCAACTGCAACACAGCAACCACGCCTGCCTCGTGTAGAGGCGAAACAGGTGTAGAGTGTTTTTGGGTGGTTGCTGTGTTGCAGTTGCCTGCGCATGAGCATTTATTTGCGGGCGGGCGGGCGGTGCACAGTGAGTACATAGCATCCATCATTGTTGCGGAAGGTGGCTATATATTTGTTTCATTTCTTTGAGATGGACTTCCGCAAAGTAACGCCTGATTCTATTAACTATTTCGCAATGACAAACGGTAACCTTTTCCGTAATTTAAATGTAACTCCCGCTTATCCAATTTTTTCCCCACGGTCACTTCAGTCCGAAAGCCGCAAATGTTTGGCGGTTTGGTCCCGGGGTCACATTCTCTTTGCTATAGTACAGTCAAGAGCACATCAAGCTTGACACATTGGACTTTGTACCGTTCTTATTCCAATAGATCTACGGGCTAGAGTCGCACTGCGAGTGTCAAGCTTGACCTGTCGTTGACTGTACAAGATACAACTGCGAAAATAAACTAATATAAAAAAAAACTAACAAATATTTCAGATTTTTTGAAAATTGCACCTGTCTGTTCTTCTGTAGGTACTATTATAAAATTTTAAAATGAATATGTCTGTGCATTAAAGTTATCTATAAAAAAATCGGTCAAGTGCGAGTTAGACTCGCTATTACTATACATATATCTAGTGCGTACACAATGGACCGAGGTGGTTGATTGGTGATCTGATCACACTATTTTTTAATAAAAATTCGAAGACGACCGAATTATTTGTCAAATCTTGTAGATTACAATTTTTTTTCTTTTTATTAAGAAATGTGCCATATTTAATGTAAACAAGTGGAGATAGCGCCCAGGACACTTTCGATAAAATAGTGTAGGTATGCAAGATTTTGCAGTGGGATCCTGTACATTGCTGTTTTTTTTGTTAACATTCAAAATGTAATAAAGTGGAAACCGTGGATATAAAAGCGTGCGAGTTTATTTTTGTTCCCAGTCAATTCTAGCCTGACTAGGACTGAGAACTAGTAAAAAAAATTACATTAAAAGAAAGAATGAAAAAAAAAACGAAAAGAATGAATGATGTGGAATAAATGTAATATTTCGGATTGTTTCGATTGAAAAATTTACCATCATCATTTTATTCTTTATTGTACACATTCATAAATATACATTGTTACAAAAGCAGTTCACAATGGCGGGCTTATCCCTTTGAAGAGATCTCTTCCAGCCAACCACACGTTGGTAAGACCGAGGATATAGACGGCGACAAGAATGTGTACACAAATATTAATAATAGAAATAGTAATAAGATTAAATAAACAAGTGATGCAAATAATACATTCTAATAAATACTTATAAACTAAATTTACAACAAATACTTACCATATTAAATAAACATATATAGTATAAATATATAACAATAATAAGATATAAATAAATATTGACTTTTAATTAGTTCTTGATATCAAAAGATATGCATGTACTCATGATATTGAACAACTTTTCTTGAAGAACATAGGTCGAAATACGAAAAACCAAATTTGACCTCCCATACAATATGCGCTATCAGCTGATGCAGTTTATATGGGAGGTCAAAACTTGATTTTCGTATTTCGACCTATGTTCCTTGGGAAAAGTTGTTCAGTATCAGGAGTACATTCATACCTTTTTCTATCAAGAACTAATTAAAAATAACCCTATATATACACATATATTAACTCGATTAGTTTAAATCGATAGGTTTCATTGTCCCATTCTTATTCCGTTTATAGGGTTCCGAACCAAAACGGAACCCTAATAGTGCGACTTCGTCTGTCTGTCCGTCATACCTTTTATCTCAGCAACTACTCACGCTATCGACTTGAAATTTGGAATAGTTTTAGAATATACTTGCCCAACAATATTACACACGAAAGAATTTAAAAAATATTTTTAATATTATTGCAAATGGGGCCCAAATAGGAGTGGTTGGGGGGGCTGACTAGGTCAAGTGGGGTATCGTATAAAAGGGCTTTGATTTTTGTATTTTTTTATATCTCTTGGTTTTCAAGTTATGATGGAAAATCTTAGTTATGGTCGATAGAGGTTTATGTAAATATTACAGGAAAAATTAAAATGATTTCTCTAAGTTGACGCAGGTTTCAAGAAATCTGTAAAAGAACCTTTACAAACAAACTTAGTTTTGCGGTCCTAAAATTGATTTGATTGCTTCTTTAAATACTATATTGGAACCCTCGGCGCGCGAGTCCGACCCGCACTTGACCGATTTTTTACCATTGATTTTTATGGAGTCGGCTACCTAACCTAAAGAATTCTATGAGGGCACTGGCTTTTACACAGAGCGACTGTCATCTGACTTCCGCAACCCAGAGGGAAAACCAGACCCCTAGATTAGGCTTTGCCAGTTTAGTGGCCAACCTGGTGTTCAAAGTTTTCAAAATCCGCCAAATGGCCTCTGATTTGGCTTAACGACTGTTATCATTGACATTAGCTGGGACAAACGGTTTAACGTGCCTTCCGAAGTACGGCACCCCGGGCTAATCTTTTCGTATATTCCAGCTTATATAGGGTGACTTTTAATTAGTTCTTGATAGAAAAAGGTATGAATGTACTCATGATACTGAACAACTTTCCCCAAGGAACATAGGTCGAAATACAAAAATCAAGTTTTGACCTCCCATAGAAACTGCATCAGCTGATAGCGCATTTTGTATGGGAGGTCAAATTTGGTTTTTCGTATTTCGACCTATGTTCCTTGGGAAAAGTTGTTCAGTATCATGAGTACATGCATATCTTTTGCTATCAAGAACTAATTAAAAGTCACCCTATATTGTATTTTAAGACAATTTACTTTTCACTGCCCAAAGTTAGTATCACTCACAGAGTAAATATACAGGATGTCCCAAAAATTTGTGTCAAGATGCCTGAAGATGTGAATGCCCATGAAACTGAACAACTTTTTCCAAGGAACATAGGTCGAAATACGAAAAAAAAACCGACTTCCCATACAAACTGCATCAGCTCAGCTGACAGCCTATTTTGTATGGGAGGTCGAAACTATTTATTCGTATTTCGACCTTTGTTCCTTGAGAAAAGTTGTTCAGTTTCACGGGCAGATTAACATGTTTTCCGCTTGACACAAATTTTTGGGACAGCCTGTATACTGGCGCAATTAGTATTCAGTAGAGTAGTGCCACTGGCAAGACAGTTCAAGACAGTCGGCGTGGTGCCAACTGAGATATTATAGTGTCAGGCGGGGAATTACCGTGTGCGGGCGGCCATCTGACAGCTCGTGGTTCGCCGAATGCGCATCTAACTGTGACGTCACCACGTAGCCATCACGTTATTACAGCGTGTAATGAAAAGGTGTGATAATACAAAAAAAATGTGAATCTTCCAAACTGAACAACTTTTCCCAAGAAACATAGATCAAAGAACAAAATAAATTTTTGACCTTTCATAGAAACTGCATCAGCTGATAGCGCATTTTGTATAGGATGTCAAAATTTGGTTATTCGTATTTCAATCTATGTTCCTTAGGGAATGTTGTTCAGTTTCATGGTCAGATTCACATTTTATTATTATTATTAACAGCCTGTTGTGTCCCACTGCAGGGCAAAGGCCTCTCTCCCACCTTTCCACTTTTCCCTTTCCTGGGCCAACTCCTTCCAGTTATTCGTGCAAGTGTCGAGCTCGTCCCTCCATCTTTTTCTAGGCCGACTACGACATCGCTTAGCGTTAGGTGGAATCCATTCTGTCGTTAGTTTCGCCCATAGTTGTGGTGGCATTCGGGTGACGTAGCCAGCTCAGTTCCACTTAAGATCGGCCACCTTAGTCGCTACGTCAACAATTTTTGTTTTGGAGCGTAGGGCCGTGTTTCGTACTCGGTCTGTGAGCTTCACTCCGAGGATGCTACGCTCCATATTTCACTGGCATACCTTGAGTTTGGATTTTTGGATGTCCGTCAAAGACCAAGTCTGAGCTCCGTAGGTAAGGACGGGAAGAATGCACATGTCCATGAGTTTCCTCTTTAGAGTCATTGGAAGGTTTCCCTTCATGAGGTCTTTCATGGCCCAATGGCTCTTCCAGGCATTATCGGTTTGTCTTTTGTCGTGCCTGGAAAGAGACGAGACAGATTCACATCCTTCAGTATAATCACACATTTCCGGTACACTCTGTATTGTACAGGGTGTTAGGGTAATCCACAAAGCAGGGGTTATGACTGAGTTCCTTCAATAAGGTTACTCAGTGCCGTTTATTTTTATATAAATTTAATTAAATATTGGGGGCGATTCTAGCGTGGCCGCTAAATTTAAGGCTATAACTTGACAGGTCTAAAATCTCGCTATCTTTGTTACCGCCTATAGGCTGTTAAAAGACAGCATCACTTTTAGACCTGTAAAATTTTAATCATAAAAGCAGCCACGCTAGAATCGCCCTACCTATACTAAAACATTTTTACTTCGCACTCCTAAATCTAAGATGTTTATAAAACAACTCACTCTTTCTAATATTGATCGAAATCTAAAAAAATAATTCCCATACTAACCAGCTCGATCAGCTGATTTTTAAAAGTTAACATAGGGTTTTTGCCCGCGGCGACACCGTACGCACTTTAAAAAAATACCATTGTGTAAGTCAAACTATTAACCATTGTGTAAGTCAAACTATTAGCTATTAAACAAAACAAGTTTCATAAAAATCGGTTCAGTAATTCTTGCGTGATGTTCGAACAAACAAACAAACAGAAAAATCTGTTATTTAGATTGAGGGGCATTTTTTTTTAAATTATCTTCAATGTAAGAACAAAATAATTAACAATTTTATAATATTAGAGATTAGTGTAAAACCCACCTGAGGGTTAAATACGACTACTTTTGTACTACGACAAAAATAATAGACTTTTCATACAAATTAGACAAAGCAGCCAGCCAGCAAAATTTTTTATGAAGCGTCATAGAACAAAAGTTCGGCCCTCAGGAGGCTACCTCTCGTCCACTAGCGCCCCTATCAGTTAAAATAAATGGTACAGCAACACTGCACTTACTTTCTCGCGTTAAGCAAGAAAAAAGTATCAAAATTTGTAAATCCATACACATAGTACGGAAATACAAACTTATATTTAGGTTTTTTTTTAAATGTTCTAATGCAAATCAATTCAGAATTCAAAATGTTAAACATTTAAAGAAGCTAACCATTAAACATTAACCACCAAACATTTATATGAACTTTCACAGATCAATAGATACTACCGCAAGATACTTTGCATGAAGATTTATTACATTTCCTAATTTCCCAACACATGTTTCTTAGGCAAAGTTGATCAGTTTAGTCTACTGAGCAAGCCCTTTCAGTTTTTGATACACCCTGTATACTAGATATTCGCAAAAAAAAAACAAATATATTATAGGTACTCGTATATAACCAATCCAGAATTAAAGTTATAGAAAATTAAAGTAAACTCAGTCGAAACAATTATGAGTAAATCATATGTTTACGTTTTAGTAGTACTGGAACACCCCTTATACTCGTATGAAATTACACAGACCAATTGATACTGTCGCAAAATACCATGCTTGGTCATGCAAAGTTTCATAAGATTTTATTAGCCGTTTTTGAGAAAATTTCAATTTTTCATTTTCGTTGTATGACATACACAACATCACGCCTTGACAGCTACCCTCAAAACGAGAGCCAGCATGAAACCACTCAGAATCCTTCGATGGATTTGTATAAAACTCTTAAATTCAAAATACGGTGTCAATCGGACCATTCGTTTAGCCGCTAGGCCAAAGCGTGAGGGACAGACCGACCGACGGACCGACCGACTGACCGACCGACCGACGGACGGACATTTTTGGGAGACTTGTTTTTTATGATGTATGTGTTATAGAAAACATTTTTGAGAAAATTAGAAAAACTTTTTTTTTCACGAATACAATACCTTTCTCGCTCCGCTAGAAAGTATAAATATATTACTCGCTAAATACAAGACTTATCGGAAATCCGGAAAGACTGATTGAAGTAAAGGTAACCCATAAATTCTGTAAAATATAGTTCTCTGTAGTTACAGATACAAAAAGTGCGAAAAACGGCCACTGTATGTTGTTTTTAAAACCCCTTATTATTTTTTTGTTCACTTCCCAATGGGCTCCGGTCTACTGATATTGTATTGGGATTGGTATGGGAAGTTTTGGATGGGTGCTTATAAAGAAAAAAGTTGTTTTTATAAACAACGCTGAGTTGTTTACCTCTTCAAGGAACACGTTCTTCCGACGTAGTAATTCCTTTGACTAAGAATGCTTTAATATTTAGAGTCCCATTACAATTCATTTACTTATTAACGTTTGAGCTCCATTGCAATAATAGGAAATAAATAATAAAGCATTATTTCCGTTTCGCAATTACAATGAACTTATTTAAAAATGCATTACAATGAATCGTCATGGCAATAAGCTGGAAAACGCTTAGCAGAAGAAGTAATCTTCAATGAGTAATGCTGAACGGCCTTTGGCGGCTCAACAACTCTGACACCAGAATAAAGTAATAAGAGTAGTACTATCATACAGAACGGACACTCTCCGCCCCCCGCCCGCAATCTACCCCGCACCCGCCCGCGAGATTCTCGTGGTCCTTCTATTATAATAGTACTGTAGCCCGTGGACATTTAAATTACGAAAAAGGTTACCGTTTGTCTTTGTGAAATTGTTATAGATTTCACCATTTCACATACTAATAGCGAGGTCTTAAAGATCGTAACCCGCCGTAACCATATATAGTGACGAGTGATGTAGTCCGGCCATATTGACAATAATTTACATTTAAGAGTTACCGTTTCAAATTTATACATCTGTTAATAGACCCTCTGAATAAACCATATACCTATTTTAAGACTGTTTCTGTGGCCGGTTCAGATTTTAAGACTCATTTGGTCTTAAATTTGTTTTTGGCAAATTTCCATAATCTTACTATTACGTATGGTAATTCAAAAAAGCTGTACAACATGACAATAACGAAACAATTTTTTATTTTATTTATTTATTTAACTTCATGCACAAAGGTATGTAGGCGGACTTAACGCCTAAAGGCGTTATCTAACAGTCTACCTTAGGGTGATGCAGAGACAGGTTGGTAGGTGCATAATTTATAGTGAATTGATTAATGAACTGATGAGTATATAAGAATAAATAAGTGTCTACGTGATAAATAAATACATATACATAGATAAATAAATACATATACTTAAAAATATTACATATACATAGATATATAATAATATACACACATGTATATAAATATATACATTGTATATATATTTCATAAAAAAGAAGTTAGCTGGTGTCAGACAACAGTTTAAGGTAGTGGCATCGAAGTTTTACTTTGAACGAGCTGCGACTGGGAGCATTTCTAATTTCCTCAGGAATCGCATTCCAGAGGAAAATCGCTTGAATAGTGTAGCATTGGTGACAGAAACCGGTCCGGTGGGGAGGGCACCTAAGCAGCTGATTATAAGAGGGGCGTAATTCCCTGCCATGCGCATCACTGAGGAATTTAAAACGTTCTTTAAGATAAGAGGGTGTTTGAGGCTCTCTTAGGATAGAGTACAGCACACAAAGCGCTCGCAAACTACGACGTTGCCGTATGGGAAGCCATTGCAATTTTGTGCGGAGGGCAGACACATGATCATACTTCCTAAGACAGAAAATAAAGCGAATACAGTAGTTAAGCAGTCTGTCAAGTTTATTCAACAGATCAGCATTAAGGTCTAAATAACATACATCTGCATAATCTATAATAGGAAGTACGAGCGTCTGCACAAGCATAATCTTCGTTTTAACAGGCAGAAAGTTTTTGAGGCGGCTCAGGGCACGTAATGTCCCAACCACTCGTTGTCTAATGCTAGCAACATGAGGGACCCAACTAAAAGACGAATCAACATAGAGCCCCAAGTTTTTCACTTTACCACTAAGTGGTATGACGGATCCATCGTAAACTATAGCAGGAAGAGTCGCTATGCCGATTCGTTCAATTAGACGAGAACTCCCCACAAGAATGGCTTGAAATTTCGTGGAGTTAACCTGCACTCCAAATCTATCGAACCAGTCTTTAATCACATCCAAATCCCTATTAATGGCCGCAATGGCATCGGACACTGTTTCAGCATCCTTACTCACATACAGCTGCAACTCATCGGCGTAGAGATGATGCGAGCACTGAAGTTCCCTAGTAATAAAGTTGATAAAAAGAGAGAAGAGAAGCGGGGATAGTATGCGGTAACAATGCGGTAACAATGCGGTAACAATGCGGTAACTTAGAAATAAATCTAACTAACAATATGGAGATTATAGTTTTGTCACTATATATGGTTACGGCGGGTTACGATCTCTAAGACTTCGCTTTTAGTATGTGATATACTAGGTTGCAATAAAATTGACAAAGACATTGTATATAACTACCAATGTATATAACTAACATATATGGAATTATAGTTTGGTCACTATATATGGTTACGGCGGGTTACGATCTTTAAGACTTCAGTTTTAGTATGTGAAATCTATAACAATTTCACAAAGACAAACGGTAACCTTTTTCGTAATTTAAATGTCCACGGGCTACAGTACTATAAAGGTTCTTTTGTACTGAACATGCGGGCCTACACCCTACACGACCTTCCAATTTCAAATTTCAAATTCGCGCTTGATGTATGTAGTTTCCAGGGTGTGACCAAGATTTGTAAGGTCCATCGTTCTTAAAACCAATAAAAATTAGTTATTTATGCAACTGTTGCGTAATGAGAGTAATTTTAACACGAGATCTGGTTTTTGATACGAGGAGCAGCCGAGTATCAAAATAGTATAGATCGAGTGTTAAAATGACTAATTACGTATAGTTGCATACAAAACTTTATCTACGACCGAAGAAATAATTTTTTTTTTAAAGAGTAGTGATCAATTTATTGAACTAAGAGGACAGTTAGTACAGTTAATTAAAGTTATTCCCGAAGTTATTCCAGATCCAGAGCTTGTGGATGGCGTTGCTTTAACATTAATTTCATGTATATGGTTACTGACAGCCTCTTGTAGAATCATGTTCTCCTGGTACATACTTTCCATTTTGTTCAAATCACTTTTGTTGCCAATGTCACTTTATATAGAAGCGAGCCAACTGTCAGCTTCTTGTCGATTTATGTACTCCTAGTCACGCCTGGTACTCTCCGTTAAATATAGGTAGGCAGTCGTCACCCCAGTAAAAAGTATTTTTACAAAAATACTTTAAAATAGGCTGTATGTAGTACTGTGCGGAATATTTATTATAACAGTTGCGGAATGAAAATCCATACTCCATTTCCGTACTGCTCGTATTATGGAACAGTGTGGAAATGAAAATGATAGCGGACAATGACCTCAATTTCGAATCTGTCATTGGTTTCGAATTCGGAATATTCCGGTACGGGAGTAGATAAAATAACTAACCAATTAGTATACAGCTGCTCTTCGGTGGAAACACTTTGACCTTGAGCTGGTCTCTGGTTTCGGGAGTTTGTACCGTAGCGCTGGTTCAGCTTACACTGGTTTTGTTTCTACTTGCTTGCTGCCTTGAGTACTACCTAGGGGTTATTCCTCGTGTCCGTACTACTGTCCTGACCAGTAGTTTTAGTTCGTTTTATTCATTAAATATTTAATTTAAATCACCTGTATAGACTATGAAGTTCAGAAATGTCTTTGTCAATTTTATTGCAACCTAGTAGTCCTGTAGCCCGTGGACATTCAAATTACGAAAAAGGTTACCGTTTGTCTTTGTGAAATTGACATAGATATCGCCATTTCACATACTAAAAGCGAAGTCTTAGAGATCTTAACCCGCCGTAACCATATATAGTGACAAAACTATAATCTCCATATTGTTAGTTAGATTTATTTCTAAGTTACCGCATTGTTTCGTTATTGTCATGTTGTATAGCTTTGTTGAATTACCATACGTAATAGTAAGACTATGGAAATTTTCCAAAAAGAAATTTAAGACCAAATGAGTCTTAAAATCTGAACCGGCCACAGAAACAGTCTTAAAATAGGTATATTACCCTAAGAGCTATCCTATATTTTGAAGAAAAAATTCATATCAGGAAAAAATTTTGTAAACGGCTTTTAAATGCAATTTTAAGAGATTTTATTTTTGAATCCACCCAAATTTCAAACTGGAAGTTACAATTTCAATTTCTGGAGGTTTCAATTTCCATCTTTTTTTTTTGTTGGATTTAGTAAACTATATGTTAAGGGATGTTAATGAAACAAAAGCATTGAAGAACTGATCTGATAGCATTTTTATCATAGGTCTAATGCAACTTTGAGATTTTTTTTTGATTTAATTGTGTTTCTTTTACAAATATAGAAGGATTATATACTTAAAAAAAAGATAAAAATAAAGGTAATTAAATGTAAAGTAAATGATATTTATAAGCATTTTTGCCCTTCTTTTGTGGAATTTATAATACCTTTATTTTTTTTTAAATCATGCGGTCGTAAATTTGGGTGGATTACTAATGAATTATTTTATAGACCAGCTAATCTAATTTTTGACGAATAAAAAATGCTGATATGAATTTGTTGAATCTTCATACAGTGAAATCGTTTGGCTCTTAGCCTAATATGGTTTGTTCAGAGGGTCTATTAACAGATGTATAAATTTGAAACGGTAACTCTAAAATGTAAATTATTGTCAATATGGCCGGACTTGTCACTATACATGGTTACGGTGGGTTACGATCTTTAAGACTTCGCTATTAGTGTGTGCAATGGTGAAATCTATAACAATTTTACAAAGACAAACGGTAACCTTTTTCGTAATTTGAATATCCACGGGCTACAGCCCTATAGTACCAAATTTTGCAAAAGCAAGAAAATAAAACAGAAAAAATTTGCCAACTTGATAATTTTTCAACATCTCAAAATGATCTTGTTGATTTTCAGAACAGTTTGACTCATAATAATATTATGTTATAGTACTCATATTATTTACATTTTGTTGACAGTTTTATATTCCCTGTTCAATGTGACGCTAAAATTAACTGCATTTTACATGTTGTTGGCACTAAAATATTTAGTTGTAAAACAACTCGTAAGCATAAAATATGCTGGCGATTTTTCTCGTCTTCACGTTATAGTCTTTGTAAATTTAATTTTCTAGGTTAAGGTCACACTGTAGACCACTCACACTGCAGGTAGTTTGACGCTAGAGCCTATGTTATTTGGTTGGATATCATCAATAAACAAGAAGGAAATAAAGTTTTGAAGGTGGTACGTGTTTTTATGCTGGGGATGTAAAGCTTGACATGCGCAGCGCGACTTGAGTTCGTTCGACTATAGGAATAAGAACGGTGCACAGACAGGGCGGACAGCATGTTTTGCTATAAGTGTGGTAGTGGCTGCTATATATACCCGTGTAGTGCCGACAAAGAATAGTACCAACCTGTCTCCACCCATGGGTGACGTAAGAGGCGACTAAGGGCTAATGAACCCATGGATGGGCAGCAGCATCCTTCTGTGTATCGTATCATCTTACATTCTGCGGTCACCAACAACCGCGGTCCATGGTGCCAGCCGTAACGCTAACAAGCTTGGTGACTATGGTTCTTCCCTTCCACATTTTTTCAGCAAAAGCTGGAATTGTGGAAGGAGCTCCCTGTCCTGTAGTGAACGTTTCATGGGATGTTATGATGGATGCTATATAGGCGGTAATTACTACTTACCAAGTCACCTGAACGTTTGTCCTCTTGTGACTTAAAAAAGACCTATGAAAATATATTGTAGAAAACTTTAATTTTCATAATTTTTTTAAAGAGCGCCCATGTAGCTATTAAAAAAATAAGAAATGGGTATTTAGATTTTTTGGAGGCTCAATGTAAAAATTTGCCGTTAAGAGGATTTACCATTTAAGCTTTTTCAGACTTTCTAGTCTCGTTTCCTACATTCTCGATTAACTGAACGCAATGCTGTAACATTGACCTAACTAACACTTATTCCATCATACTGCACTGCAGCCATATTTCCATTAGATACTAGAAGCCTTGACTCCACAGATAACAAATACTGAACGAGTAGATCGGACAAGCCGCATAGAGTCTAAATAATGTAGCTTGCTGTCGCTCCAATAAAAAAAATATGAAAGGCTGAGGGTGCCGGTCCATTGACGCGGAGCGAGCTGGCGGAGCGGAGAAACGAGGAAATATTAACTAATAAGATTGCGGAGCGGAGTTTTTATGCAATCCTATTGGTTAATATTTCGCTCCTCGCGCCAGCTCGCTCCGCGTCAATCGACAGGCACCCTAATAGTAGTTTAAGATACAAGTTCCGTAAGTAGGGTTATTACAAACGAGTTGACGTTTTGTAAGCCCGAGACGAAGTCGAGGGTTTACCATCGGCACGAGTTTGTCATAACCCTTACGGACGTGTATCTTACGAAGTTTTTCAATACATTTGTGAGAAAACAGGTATAAGTAATACACTTGGTAAAGGAACCAACCATGGGTACTGTCAGCCTCTTGTCGATTTATGTTCTCCTGGTACTCTCCATTTTATTTTAAATATAGGTAGGCAGTCGTCACCCAAGTAAAAAGTCACCACGGTAGTATTTTTTCAAAATAATTTTATGATCAGAGTGTAAAAACTCCTTGGTATTATACTTTTTTTACTTACCGCATTAGTTCGGTAAGTAACTACTTACGAGCAATGTTTATGTCCTTGTAAGTACGTTTTTCGAGCAAATGTATTGAAAATGTCATTTTTGACTTATAATGTATGGAGCAAACGTCAAAATTTGACACTTGACTATAGATATAATCTTTATCTAGGGTATCATGCTGAGGCAGCTGCTATCACACTGTTATGCCTTTAAGTATGAAAAGTATTTTTTGTCCTCCAGAAAAAAGATTATAAAGATCCTTTAAAAGGTTTTACACGTAACACAACTTTACTAATAATTTATACTTAAACCACTCAAATAAATAATTATTGTATAAGGATAATAAGGATTGCACAGGCATTGGACTCTTAGCGTTTTAATATGTTGTTTGCGTTTAAAGACTTGCTGCTCCCAAGATTTTACCTCTTTTTTTTCCGTCAATTTAGCCACTTGTGACATAAACAATAATATATTAATGTATACTTACTGAGCGTTAATGCGATGGGTTGTCCTATCTCCAGTTTTATATTTTCTGTGCATGACTCTTACCCGTCAGACAAACGAACCCTCTCATCCGAAGAAATTATCACTTCAATTAATAATAGCCAGCTGCACTATTATGACCAAGCTAAAAAGACCTATCTAAAAACTGAAATATCACACTGAAGAGGTCTTTTTAAACTGGAAGTATTATAGCATTCGGCCATTCCAAGTTCTTGTCAGTTTTGATTGCGATTCTTACAAATTAAAGCCGCTACTTCGGAGTAAGTTTTGTAGAAAATTGTAAAGTTTTTGTTACTGGCCAAGATAGGTCATTTTAATTTTATACTTTACTTTGGGATTCTCTTTTGCTGTCACATTATTGTCTGAAAGATAGATACATTCCGTTTTTAAAAACCGATTCCGGCAAGCACGAAGAAGGGGTTTAATGTTATAAGTTCAAATAAGAGAGATAGGTTACTCGTCGAGTCCGACTCGGCTAGGCAGCGTTTGGAAAGCATCGCAATATTTTCTTTGACCTAAATACTGTCTATACTTAAAAAATCGGCCAAGCGCGAGTCGGACCCGTGCACTAAGGGTTTCGTACTAGTCCACTTTAAGATTTACTACAAGCTTTATGGTTTCAAAAACTCCGCGTCCACTCAAACCTGATACCTTTTAAACTTGAATGTACTTAAAACGGGAGGTCACCTTAATTAATTGTAGTAAGTTCTGAAAAAAAAAAAATTTTTTTTTATTGTTTTACACTCTTTTATTTGCTCGCTTCTTGCCAAATATCATGATTCTAGGTCAACGGGAAGTACGCTATAGCTTTTGATTTGGTTCATAAATGTATGGAGAAGTGGACATAAATGGCCCCATCTTTTGATAGTGTTGTCGTAGAACCTTCAAATTTTACACCTTCAAGGGGTCATAGACACCTTAATAATTTATATTAATTTCAACTCAAAACATAACAAAACCGAATAGATTCAATTTATGCCATAAAGTTAAGAAGTAAATCGGCTCAAGTCATAACTATGTTTTTTTTAGTGAAAAACACTATATTGGGGATCTTATATTAGATACTGGCGATGGAATGTAAGTTTTATTTATTATTGTAGAGTATAATAACCTGCGGAATAAACAATAAAATACGCACTGCGTACCATCAGAACTTGTCATCTTTTACTGACTTTGCACAAGACATAAACCTAGAAACGGCTTTACGTGATACGATTGTAAGATAGATACACTACATTGCTAATATCTTGCAGAATTGAATTACCGTCTCCCCACGTAACAGGTTAGTGAAAACGTCCACTGCTGGACAAAGTCTTTTTCAGTCCAAAAGCAAGCAATGAAGGTAAAACCAGGTTATTATAAGTATCATAATGAAACCAGCTTTTTCTAGTACAGTCAACGATAGGTCAAACTTGACACTCGCAGTGCTACTCTAGCCCGTACACATCAAGGAATTTGTACCGTTACATTGAAATCTCCGTGGTTCCGTGCCGATTGTTTTATTTTATTATATTCTGCCGATTGTTTTATTTTATTATATTCTGCCAATTGTTTTATTTTATATTCTGTGAGCGCGTTTTAATTTTAATTATACCTACCCGCGTTATATTTCCAGAACCGTTTAATTTTATGACTTCGGTTTTATTGTCAGTATAGTAGCTGTGTTACAACATTAACTACGCTGAGGTGACTGGGGTTTGCGATTTACCTTGTCATATAGGGTCTAAAGTGGCAGTGGGCAGGGCACATCGTACGAAGAACCGATGGCCGATGGGGCGTAAGGGTTCTAGAGCGGCGACCACGTACCGGAAGACGAAACGTTGGCAGGCCCCCCACAAGGTGGACCGACGTTCTGGTGGCGGTCGCAGGAGGCCTCTGGATGCGAGCAGCGCAGGACCGCGAGTCATGGAGATCTTTAGGGGAGGCCTATGTCCAGCAGTGGACGTCTTTCGGCTGATATGATGATGATGATAGGGTCTTAGCCCCGTGCGGTATCGGCAAAGAATAGTACCGACCCATCTCTACCCGTGGGTGTCGTAAGAGGCGACTAAGGGTTAATGAAACAGAGAATGGGCAGCAGCATCCTTCTGTGTATCGTATTATCTTACATTCTGCGTTCACCAACAACCGCGGTCCATTGTGCCAGCAGTAACGCTAACAAGCGTGGTGACTATGGTACTTCCCCTCCCCATTGTTTCAGCAAAAGCTGGAATTTTGGAGGGTGCCCTGTCCTGTAGTGGGCGTTGTATGGGATGTCATGATTGATTGATTGATAGGGTCTAAAACTCTAAACAGTCTCTGTGGTGTAGTGGTGAGAGGGCTTGGATCCGGAGGTTCTGGGTTCGATTCCCGGTTGGGACACTGTAAAAAAAATCCATTTGTGCGACCTCCCCAGATGGCTTTAGGACGTTGCAGGATGAACCACCTGATTGTCCGAAAAAATAGATGATTCCGTGCTTCGGAAGGCACGTTAAGCCGTTAGTGTTAGTTTCACCACGCTTGTTAGCGTTGCTGCTGGTGACCGCTGTTGTCGGTGACCGCAGTACGTAAGATAGTACGATACACAGAAAGATGCTGCTGCCCATCTTCCGGTTCATAAACCCTTAATCGCCTCGTACGACACCCATGGGTAGATATGGGTTAGTACTATCTTTGTCGGCACCACACGGGTCAATAATTGGATATGAGTAAACATTTAACATATGGAGGCGATCGTTGTAATCTGATAAATATTTGTTTGCCTCTAGGCAATATAGAGGTTACATCAAACTTAACGGTAACGTTAAAGACAAACGTTTTTGTTCAAATCAAATCTCCACGATCACCCCGAAGATCATCTGATTTCAAACTAGGCAAAGCTTGTATGGGTACTGGACGGTGTAACGAAAACTGAACGGGCGTGCGCAGTCAACGAAACTGAACAACTTTCCCAATGAAACATTTCTGTGAAATGAAAAAAAAAATTAACCACTCCATACAAATTGCTCTCTCTGATCGAACAGTTTGAATGGAGAGGTAAAATTTTTTTTCATTTCCCAAAAAAGTTGTTTAGTTTCGTTGACTGAGCACGCTCGTTCAGTATTCGGTTCACCGCCCCTTACATCCTGTAAACACATGACATACCTTTATATTATCACACAATTGTTTGCCCTGGGCTGAAATCGAACCCGCGACCTAAAGCATAGAAGGCAAAGTAACTACCTCTGCGCTAAAAGACCAGTCAAGTTGGCAAATGGGAATTGACGCAATTACGTCTACAAACATAGTCACGTTTTTACCTATATGCGAAGTAAAATTGTTAAATTCGGTACCTAAATGATAGAGAGAATATTAAAATGTCCTAGTAATTGGTAAAAGTGGACTACTTATACATATATTATAGGAAAGCACTTACTACTGAAATTCTCTTCCTCTATTATTCATACTACTTACATTCCTACACTACGCTTTGGGGAAGCTCTGCAAGCTCTTTATCAATTTTTTATTCCATTTCGTGCAAGCAACAATATAAGTAACTCTACCAACTTAAAATAACTAAGACTCTAAACTGTTACTGAAGTGTGTCCTTAATTAACCCAATTTAAGAAGAAAACAATAGAATACAAACGTTCGAAGTTCAAATATTCGAAGATCGCACCTCGCAATATTTTAGGGACAATTATAAATAGCGCGACCTACTGTCCACCGAACATATGATACGATTCACTAAAGAAAAACCGGTAGAATAGAAAAATACGCGCGACATATCGCCGCGGCTTCCAGTTCGCCCTACAACTTTTCGCGCGTTGGTCGACACCTACGCGCTGCCCACACCACCTACCTCGAAAAAGTACGTTAAAATTAAAAAAACAACCCTTTCATTTCTCGTCAATATTTAAAATATTTTTTAAAAATGTCAGTAAAAGTGTTACCTATAAACAACTTAAAGTGATAGTGAAAAACAATGACAGTGTGTGAATGGTTCTGCCTGAATGGAGCGTTTTGGCGGCAAACCGGTGCTTCAGGAAGTTTGACAGATGATCTTCCCGCGCTTTTCCTTCAGGTGCGTTCAAGTAACCTCTACCGATAGCGAAATGACACTTGTATTGATTAATGACTATTGTTGTATTTTACTTGAATTCTCGAATATTGCAAGATTTATTGCGAAAAGTTACGATGTTCCCACTAAAATATGCACTAAGAATCGGCAACTACATCCGTTTTACAAAATACAAGTCTTCTTTTAATAATATATCAATGTTTAAAAGCAATTTGGTGTAGCAACTCTTGTCATTTCACGAAATATGCCGTGCTGGCCTAGTTTTAGAGAGTTATCGGTGAATTATGCGCTCTGTACCACGTGGAACATCAAAGCGGGATGCAGATTTATAGTTTATTTAGCGAATGGCATTGGGGCACCTTCAATGAGACCATTCTTGTAAAAAATATGCAACTTTTGCCTTTGTCTTGTTTTCGCGTCAGATGTCATTAGTAATCTCGCCGCGGTACACGTGGGATGACAGTCAAACAAACAAGTGTTTCTATTCCGGATTTGAAGTTTTGAAATGTGTCTCCTCCGCTTATTATGATAAATTGACGGACTAATAAATCTTATAAAGATGTGGCTTGACTGGCTTGTTACTCTTTGTAGTGTCTTGAATAATATTTCGCGGCAGGTTGTCACTGGCTGGCCGGAGTCCGACGGACGTAAGTTTTGTATCGTTTTTTGTAACATAATTTAAATTTAGAACCGTTTTGAAATACTGTTATTTATGCGTTATTGTTTTGTTTGAACGAAATGAATGACCAATGTTTCGATTTGTTTTGACATTTTGTTACTCCACGATCGTTGATTGCTTTAATTTCAGTTTAATTATAACTTTTGTTGTAGAATTTCAGTATTTAGCAGAAACAGAATGAAGTTCCGAATACCTAATCTCTATTTGCGACTTAGTTAACAAAAGTTGTGCATTTTCTAGCTCCAAACTAGTTTGCTCGAATTTTGTTCATATTTGGAAAGTTGGAGCCAAAATTACGCTAGGAAGTTTTAGAACGTGTACTTTAATTTGTAGGTTTATATAATTAGAAAATGTAAGTCAAGTGTGAGGTAATCGCGCACCGAGGTTCCGTATCACCAGATACTATTTTTTTGACGATACTTCAGTACCTGCCTAGTAAGTTCAAAACTGCTTAATGTGGCAAAATTTTCTTTAGTTCAACACGTATTATAACTGTATTATTTTTTTGTTATACTACAAATTACTCAGTAAAATCGCATCAACTTTAATGTTAATTCGTAAAGTTAATACAAAAAATCAAACATTACAACTTATGGAAATAACAGCCCAGTAATTATTTTACTCTTTGTTATTTTCGATATATTTTATTATCCGTGTGGCAAAAAATTGTACCGATCCATCTCTAGCCGTAAGTGTCGTAAGAGGCGACTAAGGGATTATAAAACAAGATGGCAGCAGCATCCTTCTGTGTATCGTACCATCTCACATTCTGCGGTTACTAACAACCGCGGTCCATAGTGCCGACTAGGTGACTCCTCTAACTTATACCACGTGTTTTTGTTGGTATTCTGGAGGGAGCTCCCTGTCCTTCAGTGGACGTTTTATGGGCTATTATGAGTCACAATATTCTGTGAAAGTTTCAACCACTTAGCTATTAAGATTTTAAAATTCCAGTCAAAGATGGACAGACTACTTGACTACTTATACCTATAAGGGTTCCGTGTTTTCCTTTTGAGGTACGGAGCCCTAAAAACAGGACATACAGACTAACGAACAGAATAGACTTAAGGTATGAGTTAAGAGACGACGTGTCGCTACGACACTATTCGTTTCTATATATTTCTATGAAACAACCTTCGTAGCTAGCGACGTGTCGCCGAGCGGCAGACGAGACTGTCGCCCGACCGCAAATCAGTAGTGCCCGGAACCAACTTGATATGGCGCTGCCATCTGCTGTTGCGGTCTGCAGTCGGGTTCGGAATCATGACCGCAGTGACATGACGTGGCAACACGTTGCTGCTTCTATCCGCAGTCGGCTACCAACTTATACCTTTAGTCATCCTATAATACGTCCTGGCAATCTTCCACCGTACGTTTTACAAGAAACTTCTTACCACGTACGACCGCACTGTGGAATCAGCTTCCTGCGCAGGTATTTCCGGACGGGTACAACAAGGCAGCCTTCAAGAAACGAGCCTACAAATTTCTTAAAGGCCGGCAGCGCACTTGTGATCCCCCTGGTGTTGCGGGTGTCTATGGGCGTCGGTGATCACTTACCATCAGGTGACCCGCCTGCTCGTCTGCCTCCCTCTTCTATAAAAAAAAAAAAGTCCACTACTGTACAGGTCAGGGAGTTCCTACCAGGATTCCAGCCGCTGCTGGAAAAATATGGAGGGGAAATACCATAGTAACCTCGCTTGTTAGCGTTAAGGCTCGCACCATGGACCGCGGTTGTTGGTGACCGCAGAGTGTAAGATGTTACGATACACGAAAGGACGCTGCTGCCCATCCTCCGGTTTATAAATCCTTAGTCGCCTTTTACCACACCCACGGGGAGAGATGGGTTGGTACTATTCTTTGCCGGCACCATACGGGACATACCTTTAGTACGATTAACCTTTCTCTCTTTAGTACCTCTATACCTTTAGTATAGAGTCCCACGGGCACATCCTTTAGGTACGGAACCCTACAAAAAAGCACAAATACGTAGGTAGTCATCACTACAGTTTCAAGAATAAGTCGTAAATGTCGAGGCAGCTGAATTAAAAGTTAAGAGTTTAGATGTAACTTCGAAATAGAAAGGGTAGTTTAAAGACGACGGGACGACACGGCAATTTTTAAAATGGTCTATTTTTGTCCATTTTCTTTTGTTTATGTTAAAAAAGCTAGAGTTCTACTATAAACTTTCAGCAACGATTACTACTTCGAAACAAACGAATTCAAAACTTAGTTCAGTTGGTAGTAAAGGAGAATATTGGTTGGATGACTAAATCACTGTCAATTTGATAAATCATCGGACCAAACACTACTGTATTGCGAATGAAAGAAATGATGTAATTTTCATAGTCGGCCTACTGTTCACGTAAGCCGCACGTCATAAGCAAGCTTTTGTCACTTTTTAAACTATGTCCTTGTAGTGGCATAGTCGCATTTGCGTATCGTCATGAAGCCATGGACAGAGTTGCATTTGTTTTTAAGTAAGCAGGATGCAAGCAACTGTAAATTATCTTAGAAATGCGTAGGGAAGCGGTGAGGATGATTGAAGTCACAAGACCAAATATTCTTTATAACAGTTTTACTGTTCCTACGGCCGGCAATGGCAGAACGTAAGAGGGCAAAGACACAATGTTATAGTTTTAACAAAAGTGTACATAAAGGCAATATACAGCCTATTCTTATATTATTTTTAACAAATTAACGGAAGCGTGCGTATGACGCTCGGTTTACGTGAACAGTAGGCCTTAAGTTTAGAGTACCTAGAACTCCTTAGGCCTTATTTTTGTAAGGCAAATTAAACCGTTAGTTTTGTACCATAAGATTTCGCTGAAATTTACCATACGCGGGCTTTCGGGGGCGAAAAATCGATCTAGGTCTTCATGTCTGGGAAAATTCGAATTCCCCCAGCGTCATCTGTTGGCGGGTAGCATAGCTTGCTCAACCGATGATATTCCAATGTTGAGGCGGATATTATAGAGCAAAGCTCGGTCGCCAAGATAGTAATCTTTAAAGGAGCTTCATCTTCAAATAAGATTTCGGCAACTAGCTGCGTGTACATTAAGATGCAAGGTCACAACCCAAACTGAGCAATAGAACTAAGTCAGTAGCACTGACCTTTTTACGTCGCTCGCTCACTTGGGAGTGATAATGACCGGGTGCTAAGAATATACAGGATTGTAACGAAGCGCTTACGTTTCGTTTTGCCTTGTTCTATATAAATTTATACAGCCAGTGTCGGTTTACAATCAGCTGACGTTCTAAATTCAAATGATTCTGCGCGTTCGCAATGTTTTGACGTTTTTCATCACTTCATATCGATCGATCGTTTTTGGATCGATACATCTATCATTTAATTTATAAATCTGTATTATAAATATTTGTAGGCACTAGTAATTGGTAAGTGCTTATTTATCACTTCGTTTATCTTTAGAAAATTATCAAAATTGTCTGTGATCTCTAAACCTTGTATATAATTTCAGGTGTCTACACCCTATATTATAAATATCTCTATATACGAGTATATAAATAAACCACCTGTAAGTACAATCATCTATCTTCTTCCTTGCTCCTGAGCTATAATTAATTAACCCGTTCTCCGCCACTGCAACTTCTGAGCCTTAACGAACCCACGAACATCCCTGCCGTGACTTTCCACCGTTCTGTCACAAGGTCTTTGGTATATGTCTGCAAATCTGTCAGGTGGTACCTCTACCCATGAAACAGAAAAACTTTCCCTGAGGAACATAGGTCGAAATGCGAAAAAAATTCAACGTCCCATAGATACTGCACCAGCTGATAGCGCATTTTGTATGAAAGGTAAAATTTTTTTTTCGTTTTCCTTAGGGAAAGTTGTTCAGTTTTATGGGTAGAGCTACCATTTGAAAGGTTTGCAGACATTTACCAGAGACTGTATATAAATTATACGAGTGCGACTTTGATTGAGTGCATGAAATAATAACTATAAAACATTGGTTAACATTTTAGTAGAGGTATACGTAAACGGAAGACAAGATTTTCTTCTAATGATATAAGTCACTAGGATTGATGGCGTAGTACCTGGGTGACCGAGCTTTGCTCTGCATAATCTGAACCAAAGCTTACTAATAGATGGCGCTATAGGTTTCTGAAACGCGCTACTTTCAAGAAATACTCAAAAAATCTGAGAAAACGAATTTCTCCGGACATACGACCTAACTACATCTATTTTTCAATTAGTAGATTTTTCACCCCCAAAAACCCCCGTATGGTAAATTTCACCGAAATGGTTAGAGTCGTTTTCGAGACACAGTTCGACACACAATGTATGAAAGCGACGCGTCGTAAATTAAACATAAGCGACGTGGTGCAGGCATGCCGCTTTTTCGCTTGCTCCTTGCCTTACGCATTTTGTAATTAGTGTCGCGTTCGTGCCATATCCGTTCCACGCCTGTGCCGTGCTCGAACCTTGCCCGAAACATGCCTTCCCCGTATGCCATTTATGTTCATTTTAGGGAAGCAGGTATAAGAAAGAAATAAATAGTCGAATACCTTTCACTTCCTTTCCTATAGCTGCATCCCTCCAAGACGCCAAAATTTTGCCTTAGTGAATCATCCATGAGAGTTTTCAAGCCGATAAGGATACCAACTAGCCGTTAAGGATATCAAATCAAATCCAAGTTTATTTCTTAAAACAGTATAATCTGTGTGCGAAATAAGTAACATCAGGACAAAGTCCAACGTCCGAGATACCAACTAGCCGTTAAGGATACCGACTAGTTTTTTTACATTCACTAGTTTTCTGACCTGAAGTTTAAAGAATGTGTAAAGCAAAAGTTATGTAAAAAAGCTTACTATAGATTGGATGACTATATGAATGACAAAGAGGTATGGTGCTCTGATATTCCAGCGAAACACAAGAAACACATTGTAAAAAGCCGACTCTTAAAGTAGGCCGTGCTGCAGTGGTTTCTTGCCGTTTCTTTTACGCTGCCATAGCACGAACCGAAACGGCGTAGACTCGCTCTATTTGCATTGTATTCTGCATGACATTCAATAAGTATTCTGTAAAGAATCTACATTGAATAAAATTATCTGAATCTGACCATAACAGATAAAGCTTCACGTTTGTGATGGAAGAAAAAGCAATCACCATGGTGGTTGTGCTGGTACATTTATTTACCCAATACAGGATGTTTTTGAAACTTTCTATGGGGTTACTCTTGACCTCAATCTAGCCCTGAGGACAGAGATGAGGTCGATGATGGAACGAGCTTGCCCAGAAGAAGTGCCCTCGACACTTGAATAGATTCTCGGGAATACAGACGCAGGCAGAGAGTTCCTTAGCTGTGCGCATTATAAGAGATGTTGTGAAACGTTTTGTGACACTTCTATACAGGGTCTTTGTTATAGAGCCTGAATTTTTCATTGCTTTCACTGCCGAGGCCTAGTGATTCTAATTATGAAAACAAGCAACAATCCAGAAGAAAAAAAAAATAATCGAAAAATAATTTTCGACTCCATACTTAAGTGGCCTGACCCATTTTATATGAAAAGTCGAAAGTTTTTTTTTGCCGATATATTTTTCCTTCGGGAATATTGCTGGTTGTTATGAGTAGAATCACTGGGCTTCGAGAGCAAAACCAATGAAAATTCACATTGTATGTCATGAAACTGAGAGGAACAATTTTTCTGTACAACTTTTACGAATTCGAATTTTTTTTGCTTTCCAAACAATGTGCCACGGATCTTTTCGTCATGTGCTTATGACACACTAAAACAGAATTTCCGCGTAGGAACGATCCGCAACCACAAACCTTGTGGTAAGTATCGACGCGTACCGTTATATCTTTTTGAAGGCGGTAGGGCTTTTGTGGAAAGTCCGTCTGGGGAAGTACCACCCCCTTGCTTTTTTTGTCGTGAAGCAGCAGTATTGCACTGCTGTATTTCGGTTTGAAGGGCAAGGGAGCCAGTGAAATTACCGGCACATGAGACATACCATCTTAATTCTCAAAGTGAGTAACGCGCTTTGCTGTCTTATTAGTGTCAAAATATGCCATTAATAAGACAGTGGGCGCTGGTGACCACTTACCATCAGGTGGCCCACCTGCTCATTTGCTGACTTGTAACAAAAAAAAATGTCGCTACATTCATATTATGGATTTAAGTCATGATATTTTCTGGAGAAAGTTGTTGTGAGTCGACTTCTCGAGGAGTCATTCGATGTTCAAGAAATCCTTTATTGGCAGTGACGTCATAGCGGTTTCTAATATTGGGGCCACAGGGAAACATCCATCTTCTTACACCCGTTATATGCAAGACGCAGTATGTCACCCTCCCCACCATTAAAAGGTCCGTAGGGTCTATCAGGGTCCGACTGGGCCCCATTCGCTCTTTATTGATGTTTGCCCCTGTTTTAATTGACCCTAACTTGCTTCTGATGTTCAGTAATGATTTGCTGAATAGGCACTGTCTAAAGTCATAACTTGAGAATGTCTAACAAGAATTTCAAATTATTCCTATAGTTTCGTGGCACAGAATAAAGAAATAGTTCTATCATACAGAACGGACACTCTCCACCTCTCCTTTTGAGGTCTTTTGTACTTCGTTCAAACGACGTTTAAATTTCAAATATCTAATTCACGCTCGATGTAAGTAGTGTCTGGGGTGTGCCCTAGGTTAGGAAGCAGACGCCGTAATAATGGAATTAAGCTACGGCAAAAAGGAAGCGTCATGAATGAAGACCTCCCATTGTTGCTTGCTTAAGGTGATCCGTTTTCCATACAAAAATTCAAATGACTTGCATTCTTACGCGGGACATAAAATTCTGTTGAAAAACGAACGAATACTGCTATTTTTAGTTAAATTTTTCGCTAATTAATACAAAAATACAGTTAATGTACTGAAAGTACTATTTTTGTTAGCAATTTTCGGTTCAATATTACGATTGTGGGCGTGCGGTCAAAACTGTACGGTTGTGCTTTGTGTGCATGTGTGAGTGATCGTACTCATGTAAACACGGACTGACGAGAGTACCTAATTGACTTTAGTGGACTTATCGAGATATTTTTCTTATCGAAATTGTTATTAGGTGTTGAAGTTGCACGATGAAATTTACGCGAATCAACTTTTTGCACATATATAGTTGGTACTTTTTGCATTAAAAAAATAAAACCTTATATTTGCAGCAGTGGCTCCATCTAGTTGCGTTAGGGGCTAAGCTGGCCGTCACAGATCACCTTAAGGTGCCCAAATGTGGTCTCTACAGAAACACTGAAGCTAAACTCTTAGGTTTGTCAGCGCCATGGAGTACAGTATTCTGGGTTTTAAAAGGATATCAAAATGAGCACAAAATTTGGCATTGAAGAAGTTTAAATAAAGTTCGGTAATCTAAAATGTGATATAGAAAAACTGGTGAGCAGGGCTACAAGATCCGCCGTAGGGGAGGGACGTTTCGTCATTAATACACCTTACGAGTATCTAGTGGCGTTTCCTGGAAAAAAAGAAATACCTATGCTCCAACTCCATTTAATACCTAAAGCGAGAAGAGGTATAACTTTGGAACGTGAAAAAATCTGCAGGATTTCCTTACAAAAAATAAACACTAACATAAATTTTACATTCAAAAACTTTCGAAGCGAATATAAAAAGATGAAAAAAAAAACAATCCTTCTGCCAGCCATTTTTCTTTTCTAAATTCAAAGAAAAATATGTGAATTTCCAAGAAAACCTCTTAATTCAGCTAATTTCCTCGCTAATGCGCGAAGCAATTCGTGTGTTGAAAGCAACAAGCCATAATGAATTGTTAGTTAAGTCTGTTATACCACTTGAAGCCGCATAAGGCCTGTTGAAGACATGCTTTGTCATGCTGAAGAAGTTTAAGGAAAATGCAAGCTTTTATACAGAAAATTCGTAAATATTTGGCAAGCTTTTTACCCGACTGTAGCGAAGCTCAAAAGCAGGGTTATGTTTTTGACTTGTAGGTATGTATGTATGTAGAATTGGGGTATTCCTCGTGTCCATACTACTGTCCGTACTACGTATAAAAAGCATGCTGTATAATTGTTTATGGTCAGGTTTGTTTTAGTACGGACACAAGAAAACACCCGTACGCATGTCTACATATTTATGTATGTATGTATGTCCGTTTCTTTGTCATCTCGTAACTACTCAACGGTTGAATTGATTTTGACGAGTAATGCATCGTTTTTTTCTCAATAGAGCGAGTGACACTGGTTACGAGCAAAGATTTCGGACCTCCTTGCTTCGCTCGGAATAGATACCTTGCTAATTTATTTTACTATGGGATGACATCTGCCAACGTGTCCCAAATTTTTATGTCAAATCATCAATGATCACTAGGAAATATTCAAAATAACCCGTCAAATCCATAGAACGGCGCGTTCACTACCTTGTGACAACTTATTTCTTTAATCCTCCTTCTAATTACCCTTATTTTTCTATGGTTACGAGTATGTTAAAAAGAACTATGAAAAATCAATATGGCCGATTTAAATTCTTCTTTTATGTTGTCGCTACTTTTATTTGACAGCTGTTTACTATAGCTGTAAGACCATCTTTTTACCTATTACCTATATTTTAGATGCTACGAGTATACGGTTGCAAAACAAAAAAGAACTTAACCGAGAGCAGCACTGCAACGATATTGTAATAAATACTTCAACCTGTCCCCTGTGAGTTCCAGAAGCCAGGAAGCAGGCACTCTATCAGGCTGATCCAGCCGTTAGCGGTATCTGATGACCCCTTCACGTAGTTATAGATGCTCATACTAGGTCTATGTGTACTGTGTATGAACAGGTAGAGTAAAAAAAAAAACCGGCCAAGTGCGAGTCGGACTCGCGCACTGAGGGTTCCGTACCACCACATAAACATAATTGTATTAGTTGAAATTTCAGTAAGTTGATGTGCTAGATTTTTTGAGTCCGACACGCGCTTGACCAAATTTTATTATTTGTTGTTATTTTATAGCTTATGCACTATAAACATACCAATTTTCAAGTTTGTAAGTGTTCCCGTTTTTAAATAGAACTAAAACAAAAATCGCCTCAGCGACCTACCAACTTGACCCCCCCTCTCTTATATGAATGTTCTTGAAATGGGAGCTCACCACAATTGGTTACCATTAGTTGTGAGAAAAGTTGTAATATTTAATGATTTCAGACTTTTCCCATTATTTGTACTGTGAGACCTAGCTTCTTGCAAAATTTCATAATTTTAGGTCAACGGGAAGTACCCTGTAGGTTTTGCATTTTTGAATAAATGTATGGAGATGAGGACATAAAATGCCATATCTTTTGATTGCGTCATTGTAAAAAATTGAAATTTTCAGATTTTGTGTGGTTCATGGATCCTAATATATGGTATTAATTTCATCCTGATACCTCTACCCGTTCGTGAGATAAAGGGTCTTGACAGACAGACAGACAGACAGACAGACAGACGGACAACAAAGTGATCCTATAAGGGTTCCGTTTTTTTCTTTTGAGGTACGGAACCCTAAAAAGGACGGGTTGCACTCCAGGAGTGCCGGTAGAAGTGAAAACTTGCATTTTTGAATATTATGCTTTTTGTAAGGGTCAATCGCGCCATTGCTCGCGTACTTCTTTGATGTCACTGAATAGAAACCCGTATTGTAATAACAATACGGTTGACCGTTGACGCTTTTTCAATCAGGCTACAGGTCTGACGCTAGATCTGACGCGACATCTGACGCGAGTTTAACATGTTTTACCCGACTAAAAAAAGTACCAAGTGCTTCTAAAGAAGTTTTCACTTCAATAAAAAAAATCGAAAGGTTCTTTATTCATTGTAGGATATTAATAGTAGATTAGTAGCCAAGGGCTGTAAGGCATCAATTGCAGCCCGAGATATTTAGGCGCACGAGCGCAGCGAGGGCACCTATAGTTCGAGGGTGCAATTGATGCTTACACCCGAGCTAACTACTCTGCTTTACATCTCGATTGTGAGGTAAGTAGGTCCTTATTACCACCAAATTGTAGGTCACCAATTAGCGCTATAGGGTAATAATGTAGCTAGAAAAGCCCTAGGGCGGTAAGTAATTGAAACGCCCGCCGCCCCGCTGCTGAACGCGGCCATCAAGGCGTAGCCGCGCGTGAAGGTGGAGGTACTGCCAAATTACTTTCCGCCCTAGGGCTTTTCTAGCTACATTATTACCCTAGAGCGCTAATTGGTCACCTACAAGCCCCATTTGGGGGTAATAAGGACCTACTTACTGAATATGAGAGATGTAAAAATCTCTTAATGACGTCAGTTATATTTACGTCACTTCACGAACAAAGTGGCGCCATGTGGGAAAAACAGAAACCACAAAAAATACCATGCGACAATAAAAAACCGGCCAAGTGCGAGTCGGACTCGCGCACTGAGGGTTCCGTACCACCACATAAACATAATTGTATTAGTTGAAATTTCAGTAAGTTAATGTGCTAGATTTTTTTAATTCCGACACGCGCTTGACCAAATTTTATTATTTGTTGTTATTTTATAGCTTATGCACTATAAACATATCAATTTTCAAGTTTGTAAGTGTTCCAGTTTTTAAATAGAACTAAAACAAAAATCGCCTCAGCGACCATCCAACTTGACCCCTCTCTTATATGAATGTTCTTGAAACGGGAGCTCACCACAATTGGTTACCATTAGTTGTGAGAAAAGTTGTAATATTTAATGATTTCAGACTTTTCCCTTTATTTGTACTGTGAGACCTAGCTTCTTGCCAAATTTCATAATTTTAGGTCAACGGGAAGTAGCCTGTAGGTTTTGCATTTTTGAATAAATGTATGGAGATGAGGACATAAAATGCCATATCTTTTGATTGCGTCATTGTAAAAAATTTAAATTTTCAGATCTTGTGTGGTTCATGGATCCTAATATATGGTATTAATTTCAACCTGATACCTTTACCCGTTCGTGAGATAAAGGGTCTTGACAGACAGACAGACAGACAGACAGACAGACAGACAGACAGACAGACAGACGGACAACAAAGTGATCCTATAAGGGTTCCGTTTTTTTCTTTTGAGGTACGGAACCCTAAAAAACCCAAAGTGTATGTTGAAACCATACGTGTCAAAGTATTATATTAAGTGACTCTCTGCGCGCTGCCGGATAGCTGATGAATCGATCATAATGCACTTTTCCTGCTGAAATAGCTGATTATAAAAAAGGTTATATCTGAACATCTATATTTTGTAAAATCAAGGAGGAGAAGCACTTGTTATCTGTATGATAAAATAGAATGTATTTATTACAAACTCATTTTTAGGGTTCCGTACCTCAAAAGAAAAAAACGGAACCCTTATAGGATCACTTTGTTGTCCGTCTGTCTGTCTGTCTGTCTGTCTGTCTGTCTGTCTGTCAAGACCCTTTATCTCACGAACGGGTAAAGGTATCAGGTTGAAATTAATACCATATATTAGGATCCATGAACCACACAAGATCTGAAAATTTCAATTTTTTACAACTACGCAATCAAAAGATATGGTATTTTATGTCCTCATCTCCATACATTTATTCAAAAATGAAAAACCTACAGGGTACTTCCCGTTGACCAAAAATTATGAAATTCGGCAAGAAGCTAGGTCTCACAGTACAAATAATGGGAAAAGTCTGAAATCATTAAATATTACATTTTTTCTCACAACTAATGGTAACCAATTGTGGTGAGCTCCCGTTTCAAGAACATTCATATAAGAGAGGGGTCAAGTTGGATGGTTGCTGAGGCGATTTTTGTTTTAGTTCTATTTAAAAACGGGAACACTTACAAACTTGAAAATTGGTATGTTTATAGGGCATAGGCTATAAAATAACAACAAATAATAAAATTTGGTCAAGCGCGTGTCGGACTCAAAAAATCTAGCACATTAACTTACTGAAATTTCAACTACATTATGTTTATGTGGTGGTACGGAACCCTCAGTGCGCGAGTCCGACTCGCACTTGGCCGGTTTTTTTTTTAACAACTACACAATTGATGAATTCAAACAATGTTTAAGAAATAAGACTTTTATTAGTTCTTATAACTGGAATCTATTCAAGTCACGAGCAAATAGGCTTCTTATTAACTCGTTGCATCGTCGACTTGCTTTACGTACTCAATTTATTCGAAGTACCTGGGTGACCGAGCTTCGCTCTACAATAGCCGCCTCAACATTAAAATATCATCGCGTGAGCAAGCTATGCTACCCTCCAACAGATGGCGCTGTAGGTTGCGGTATTTCAAAAAAATGCTTAAAAACTCGGGGAAAACTAATTTTCCCAGACATCATGAGACCTAGCTAGATCAATTTGTCGCCTCCAAAAACCCCGAATGGTAAATTTCATCGAAATCGTTAGAGCCGTTTTCGAGAAACCGATTACAAATATATATACGTCGAAGACACGACTGGGGATGAAGAGTGATGGCACTATGTGGGCAAGGGATAGACATCAGGAATAGCAGAGAACACGATATTTGCCGAACTATTGGTAGTGGACATAGATAACATCTTCGACAATCGCCTAATTCATTCGAGTGTGACTTACTTGCATAACGATCATTCATCCTGACCTGCCATCGACCTCTCATACGGTATTCTCCTCCATCACGTCGTCGGTAACCACAGCGGTATGCAGGTTTCGTCGTCCCACCTGTTGTTTTATTTTAAAAAGATTAACTAAGTGCCACAATCCTGTCAACCCCAAAGTTAGAGGCTTTCATAAGAATCTATCCACATGTTCAACTACAGCAGCGCCAGCGGCTGCAGGCTTCATCTCGCGGCCAACTATCACTTTAGAACTTAACGTGGTAAAATCTCGAAGAAGAATGAGCTGTTGAAAATGGCGGCCTTGTCTTCACTTTGCTACGTGTTGGCTAAACTGACACAAACCACGCCCCTTTACGCGCCATTCGTTGTAGTAGTACCAACCTTACGATCTAAATAAAGCCATCATTGCCAACATCATAGTCCAACATCAACAATCTACACTGGTACGGAAATTCAGTACTAATTTGACGTTTGGCGTAGCTTCGCCGTGCTTGGGCCACTTCATGGGTGCTGCTGGCATGAACGTTTGTCTTTGAAAATACCGCGGGAAATTCGAAATGAGAGTCTCTCTACGACATATACGAGTAAATTTATATATACAGGGTGTTAATTTGATTGCGTGCCATAGCTTAGGGGGTGGTTCAGTAACGATAAAGGAACTCAAAAAAATTATAAATAAAAATCCTACTTAAAAAAATTAAACTCCATTGAAACTAAACTAACGCGGAGGGCAATGACCCGGAGCACCGCGCTATCAAAAGCGCGCGAAAGAGTTTCAGTTTATGTATGTGCCTACCTTATCCACTGATTCTCGCGCGCTGGATCCGTAATAACGCGGTGCTCCACGTTAGTTAAGTTTCAATGGAGTTCTAGTTTTTTTTTCAGCAGGATATTTTTTTATATTTTTTTTTGCGTTCCTTTATCGTAACTGAACTACCCCTTAAGCTATGGCACGCAATTAAATTAACACCCTGTATACAAATATTGCTCGTTTCATAGTCTAGGATTAAAGTCTAGAGCAAGCTCGTTGTTAGCAAAAAAATAAAAGGGATAGGTATTGCAAAAATTCAGAAGAATATAATTTAAGAAAGAGCAGTCGCTTTCTAATTTTGGTTCGCAAAGCGTTACGTCGAACGAAAGTACCCCTTCCTCCCTGTAGCGGCATGAAAAATCGCAAACTGCATACTGACCACGGGAAGAAAAAAAAAACTAGAGTTCTTTACTATTGCCGCCTAGGTATACGTAATCTACCTACAATTTTTTTAATCAGAAATTAGCTTATAAAAAAGTTTTGAGCTAATTTACAAACATTGATTAAAAAAGTTGAACTCGTATTAAATAAAAATGAAATTTATTTAAGAAACTACTTTTTAGGCTCAATTTTTTTTTGTATTGGCAACAAGTGTTTATTTAAAATACGAATAAAATTACAAATAAATTAAATAATAATAATTTCTATCAAAACAAAGAAACCGTCAATGAAATAGACCGCCCCAGGTCTCAATTTTACCTTTCAGACTCAATTTGACCTACAATATTTGAGGTTATTGAGAATGCATCATGATTCACACCGGAGTCCCCTTGGTAAAAGAGACGATTTTTTTTTATTTTAACTGGTAGTGTGGATTTATAGACCTCTGGGGCATATTAGCTGTGATTAATGTGGAAGGAATAAGACATTGGGGTCAATCGGCAAATGGAGAGACATTTAAGGTATTTTCATGTCGCTTCTTTTATTGCACCAGTAAGTCTAAAAAAATATTGCGAATCCAGTGAGCTGGTTTTTAAAAAAGAAAACTAGTTTCATACTAGTTTTAATTTTCTTTATAGATAGCGTTGTTGTAGGAAAATTTAAGGGTCAACTTATTTTTTCCAATCTGTTGTTTAAGTAAATGTAAGTGTTGCCTAAGGAGGTTTATTTACTTCACGCTTCACCTATGACAGATTTATTTTAAGATCTTTAGCAACTCTCTTCAGCGCCATCTATCGACACCTTTAAATACTCAGTTGACGCTTAGCTGCGAAACCGGCTCATTACACATGAAAGATAAAGCAATGAAAAGAGTCGCAGTATACAGAGCAATTTTTTATCAATTTAGGTTTGTCACTTAGACCGTAAAACTAAACAATTTTCCCAAAAAAGTAAATAAAAAAAAAGTCAAGTGCGACAGACTCGCGCACCGAGGGTTCCGTACCATTAAGGCAAAAATACCGTCTTAGTTATGGATGCGCAGTCCCGCAGAAGTGTATTAAATTAGCGCGAGTCCTACATGCACTTGACCAGTTATTATTATTTATTGTTAATCTATATATATTCTATGCACTATAAACTTACCAATTGTCACGCTTGTAAGTGTTCCAGTTTGACTAATCCACACTACTGGAGAACCCGAGGCGATGTCAGTCAAAGGCCAACAAGAGAAAAGTTAAAGAATTTACTATGTCAGCCTCCTGCCCAAAGACATACGTTTATTTATAAAAATAACATATTTAACATGTGCATTTTATTTCTAGAAAAATTTTAATTAATGAATAAAGTTTCACTCAAATTAAATTTGACAAAGTGGCTGCTAGAGCACTGTTTTTATAGTAATAAGGAATTTCTAGACCATAAGACTGAGTTCTAACTTCCTTCTGGTATAAAGCTGTACTCTTTGGTTCTAACATTCTATTTATATTTTGCTTGATTTCATATTGTTATATTTTTCCTTTGACATTTATTATTATTAATCTTAAAATGTGTAATTCTTTGAAATTGTATAAAATCTTAAAAGTTTGCATGCTTGCATTTCTAGCTGGAAACATTGTACGAGTACTTACCTTTTTAATTATTAAGACCGTTTTTAGGGTTCCGATACCAAAATGGTAAAAAAAAGGAACCCTTATGGTGCCGCTCTGTCTGTCTGTCCGTCTGTCTGTCACACCTCTATATCTCAGCAACCACTTATGCTATCAACCTGAAATTTGGAATAGTTTTAGAATATAGTTGCCCAACTTAATTGCACAAGAAAAAAAATTGAAAAAAGTATGATTATTAATATAAAGGGGGCCAAAATAGGGGGGGCCAAATTTCAAATTGTCGCTAGTAGATCGAGTGGGGTATCATATGAAAGGGCTTTACTTGTACATTTTAAAATATATTTTTGTATTTTTTTAAATTTCTTAGTTTTAAAGTTATGATGAAAAATGTCAAGAAAAATACCATTCCCCCCCCCTTATCTCCGAAGTTTGAGTAAGGAAAAATCTGAATTAATTACAGTTGACAGAAGTTTATATAAACTTTACAGCAAAAATAAAACGATCTTTCTAAGTTGCACAGTTTTTCAGAAATCTGCAAAAAACCTTTACAAACAAATTTAGTTTTGCGGTCCTGAAAATGGACTTTATTGCTTCCAAAAATACTATAGGTATATCGGAACCCTCGGCGCGCGAGTCCGACTCGCACTTGACCGGTTTTTTTACTGTTTTCTGGCAAATAAACTCATTTGATTTGATCCGATTATAAAAAGCTACTTGTCAAGGTACAGCCAAGAGCACATCAAGCTTGACACATTGGACTTTGTACCGTTCTTATTTGAATAGACGTAAGGGCTAGAGTCGCACTCCTAGTGTCAAGCTTGACCTGTCGTGGACTGTACCCTAATCAGTCGATGAACTAAACAACTTTTACCAACAAACATATCATCACCGGAAATGAAAAATTAAATCTACTGCTCCATACGAAATCACAAATTATTTTGGGCAGTTTGTATGGAGTTGCCGATTTTTTAGGGTCCTGTACCTCAAAAGGAATAAAAACAAAATCCGTATAGGATCAACAAAGTTATCCTACACGGATTCAGTCAATGCGTCTGTCTGTCAAGACCGTTTGTCTCTCGAACGGGAAAAGTTATTAACAAATAATAAGGTTAATGGATCCTTGAAGCTGTGTAGCTTCTACTGTAAAATCTGTTAAAGTCCGACAAACATGCAACTTTGCGGCGGTGGGCCAGACTGTGAAACTTGGTTTTCAATAGCACCTCATCACCAACGAGCTTCTTGGCTGAGGTTAGAGTAAACGCAGACCGTCTTACTACAAAAAAGTTCAACATCTGTTGAACACTTGATCAAAAAAATCTTACAAAATACTCTGGCTATGTCATTGATGCGCAGAAGTCAAAAATGACTTATTTTCATATGAAAAAGGCGTGATGTTATGTATGTATGTTTCATATGATTTGACTTCTGCGCATCAACTGACATAGCCAGTTATTTTGTGCGATATTTTTGATCAAGTGTTCAACAGATGTCTAACTTTTTTTTTAGTAAGACCCCAGTTTTTAAAATCAAAGGCGTGAGACCGACTCGCATTTAGCCGGTTTTTTTACGGTTCCGTAGCCAAATGGCAAAAAACAGAACCATTATGGATTCGTCATACCTGTCTGTCCGTCCGTATGTCACAGCCACTTTTCTCCGAAACTATAAGAATAGTCCAGTCGCTTAACGTCTTATATCGCCAAATTCACCAAATTTCACCAAATTGCACCGAATTGCACAAAATTTTTTCCAGGTACTAGTTAGGTGAATAGCTCTCAATTTTTGATAGGAATCAATTCTTGAATTTTATATGGACATTTTTTGAAATTCAAGAATTGGCTCCTATCAAAAACTGAGAGCTATGTACCTAACTAGTACCTTGAAAAAATTTGGAAAAATTATAAGGCGTGTCTACGTGAAACAGCTAATCGACCGCACTAGAACTATACTGTTGAACTTGATAGTAGCTGTATTCTGTGAACCGCATTTAGATTGTCACGCAAAGATAGAAAAAAATACAATAAATTTTATACATAGAACTGAAAGACAATAGTTATTTGTTATGCAAGGCAGCAAAAGGTTTATTTGGCGCGAGTGCCTCGTATTGAAACCTGAGCAAGCGAAGGATTCTAGGATTGAACCACGAGAGAAGCGAGTGGTTCAAAAGAAGAATCCTGAGCGTGGCGAAGGTTTCAAGGCACGAGACGCAAAATAACTTTGCTGCCGAGCGAAACACAAAATTTTTCACCTCATTAAAGCGAGGAAATGTTAACATAATGCAAGAAAAGCAATTCAAATATAAGAAATAAGTGTTTAATTCATTACTCATACGTTTTAACGTAAGGGCATAATACCTACATAATGGTACTGACGGCAGCAAGTAAGTGGAAACATAACCAGTATAACCTGAACCAGCGCTTCGCTACAAACCTCCGTAACCAGAGACCAGCTCAAGGTCAAAGAGTTTTCACTAGACAATACTAAACATTAAAAAGGAAATCACTATAATTAAATTATTATTATTTTTGGGACTGTTGTGCTTATGTTCATACTCTACCTATAAACTACTTGATAAATTTGCAGAACAAGGTTCATTTTCATGGGATTTCAAAGTGGAGACAGTGGACAGGCAGTGGCAGGCAAATCTATTTTGTGTTGCGTTGATTTGAAGTCAAAGGGCGAGTCCATTAATCTGGGCAAGAGAATAAAAAAAAAGGCGATCGAATTTTAAATTTACTTTTCACTATCAGCCAGTATCTTACCCACAAGGCATTCACTATTCATAATACTATTTGTTTCTTTCCTATAGCTGCATCCCTCTTTCTCATCTTGAAAACGATAGTGCGTGGCTGGTTTTACAAGCGGCCAGTACTGCAGCATACTACAAAATAATAAGTACATCGCGTTCGAATTTCTAAAACCTTTTGCCCGCTAGGGGCCAAAAATCGCTTTTGGCCGCAGAATTTAACCGACAAAACAAATGTTTCCGAGCTTTGGAGGTGAAAAAATATTTTTTTTCATCAAACCCATGCGTGTGGGGTATCTATGGAAAGGTCTTCAAAAATTATATTGACGTTCCTAATGTAATTTTTTTCTAAACTGAATAGTTTGCGCGAGAGACACTTCCAAAGTGGTAAAATGTGTGTCCCCCCTCTGTAACTTCTAAAATAAGAGAATGATAAAACAAAAAAAAAAAATATGATGTACATTACCATGCAAAATTCTACCAAAAATTGGTTTGAACGAGATCTAGTAAGTAGTTTTTTTTAATACTTCATAAATCGTAGACTGCAATTTACCTTTTATTCAACTCAAATCAGCTAATTTAATTAATATAATGTATTGGTACGGATCCCTCAGTGCGCGAGTCCGACTCGCATTTGGCCGGTTTTAATGTTTCTGGTGATATGTTTCCTGGTAAAAGTTGTTCACTTTATCGAATGATCATGCCCTTTCACTTACAACCTGTATGCATCTAACTACTTTGATTTTTACAACTGAAAAACAAGCTCGCAGGTTAAGTTGACTGTATCAAGTAAAGCCTATCTATATGTGTAATAAAAATAGAAAACCGCGTTTACCGTGTTTATAGAACATTGAATATTTTATGAACTAAAGTTTTTTATCGATAAGGAACCCTAAATCCGCAATGTTTTATAATATTGTCTGTCTGTCATGCTCGTGAATATAGGTCAAATACATAACTCTCCTTTTGGGCTTCATTTCAGTCGGGTAAAAATTCCAGCAGTTTACCGGAACTAAAGCAACATTCTACACTTCATCTTACGTTCCGGACAGCACTATTTCCTGAAACACACTGACATGTACTGCATCATAACTGCACAAAACTGTGTTGTTCAACTTTCGTATTGTATTGTAAGTATTGTAGAGATAACGTGTCAAGAGATGTCTGGAAAATGTGGAGAGTTTTTAGTTTATTTAGTTATGTGATTTGAAGGACGCTTAAGTAATTTAGAGTATATATCTAAAGTTATTGTGTTCATACTGGGTGTAAGGGATAATTTTCGAAAAACTGAAACAGCCAAAATGTCTGTTCGCTCGAAAAAGATCTGTTAATTTTTAGATTTAGATTTTACCCTATTTTTCTATTTTATTTCTCTCAATCTATCACCTTAACCTTAAACCTTGAAACTGAGTCTCCAACAAAAAACTAAACAAATCAATTCGACATAGGACAATACGTCTCAATTTTGCCCAAAACTGGGCAATTTTTCGGGTGCGGGTATACTTCGCGATTTATGCTGCCGAATCGGCCCGCGCGGTCCCTACGCGGCGATTACGTCGGCGGGAGAATGGCCCGCAAGCCCTAGAAAGGGCCAAGGACTAGGGTTGTCACGGAAATAATGTAGAACGGAAATTGTGTTATTTTTTTGTAGCTATATGAAGTAGTCTTGACGAAACCTACTGTGAAAAGGTCCTGACTAATTTTGAATTTTATACGAGGTATAACTGAAAGGGTATATCAACCCGGAAGGATGTGAATCTGCCCATGAAACTGAACAACTTTCTATAAAAGGAACATGGGTCATAATACGAAATAAGAAATCGGGCTCCGATAGAAACTGCATCAGCTGATAGCGCATTTTGCATGGGAGGCTGAAAATATTTTTTTTGTTTTCCAACCCATGTTCCTAAGGGAAAGTTGTGCAGTTTCATGGGCAGATTGATATCCTTCAGGGTTGATATACCCTTTCTGTTACACCCTGTATAGAAGTAGCCGAAAAAGTGAAAAGCTTGTCATCGCTAGACATCATTGTGGTAGTCTGAAACCGTTGATTATTTTTCTATAAACTTTAGCCAAGGAAGTAGGTTAACCACTCTTCGCCTATTTTTTATTATAAAATATAAATCGTGGAAAAAAAAATATTTTTTGCAAGTACGCAGAACACGTAATTTACGTAAACATCAAAACAAAAATATTATGATCGTATGAAAAAGGCGGTCGCAAGCCGCAACGCGTACAATCGTGGAGACTATGGTAAATCCGCTCATTAGTACCACGCATTCACTGGAGTTCTGGAGGGAGCTCCCTGTCCTGAAGTGGACGTTTCATGGGATGTTACAGATGAAACCCAGACATATATAAGATCATTGATGAAACCTATGATACCTTTATTTCGAGCCGTTTTTCACAAACTTATTAACATAAGTATTGCAATTTTTAACATAGTCAGTTTTCCATAAATTCTACATCATTATTTTTGTAAAAAGATGAATTACTATGTTTTTTTAGGGTTCCGATACCAAAATGGTAAAAAAAAGGAACCCTTATGGTGCCGCTCTGTCTGTCTGTCTGTCCGTCTGTCTGTCACACCTCTATATCTCAGCAACCACTTACGCTATCGAGCTGAAATTTGGAATAGTTTTAGAATATAGTTGCCCAACTTAATTGCACATGAAAATTTTTTGAAAAAAGTATGATTATTAATGTAAAGGGGGCCAAAATAGGGGGGGCCAAATTTCAAATTGTCGCTACTAGGTCGAGTGGGGTATCATATGAAAGGGCTTTACTTGTACATTTTAAAATATATTTTTGTATTTTTTTAAGTTTCTTAGTTTTCAAGTTATGATGAAAAATGTCAAAAAAAATACCATTTTACCATCATACCCCCCCTTATCTCCGAAGTTTGAGTAAGGGAAAATCTGAATTAATTACAGTTGACAGAGGTTTATGTAAACTTTACAGCAAAAATAAAACGATCTTTCTAAGTTGCACAGTTTTTCAGAAATCTGCAAAAAACCTTTACAAACAAATTTAGTTTTGCGGTCCTGAAAATGGACTTTATTGCTTCCAAAAATACTATAGGTATATCGGAACCCTCGGCGCGCGAGTCCGACTCGCACTTGACCGGTTTTTTAAATAATAATAAGCAACCAAATTCTGATAAACCATGTCTACAACAACCCTGCGTGGTACCATCCCGAAACGAGTGTGATAAAAATCCGGACACCCTATATCATAGTATTAAGCGCGTGCTGTCAGTGTTTGCGTTAACGAGAGCTGCATGTAAAAAACAAACAAGTGGCAGTTAGGATCTTTTGGTAATGGTTCCACACATGAGGAAGTCCAAAGCATCAGTATAGTGTAAATAGACTCTGGTCACAGAATAAAGTAATAGTCATCATCATCATCATATCAGCCGCAAGAAGCCACTGCTGGACATAGGCCTCCCCTAAAGATCTCCATGACGACCGGTCCTGCGCTGCTCGTATCCAGCGGCTTCCCGCGACCTTGATCAGATCGTCGGTCTACCTTGTGGGGGGCCTGCCAACGCTTGGTCTTCCGGTACGTGGTCGCTACTCTAGAACCCTTACGCCCCATCGGCCATCGGCCAATAGTCATCATAAAATAATAAATAGTCTATCATACAGAATGCACACTCTCCGCTCCCCTTGTAATCTACCTCGCAACCCCGGTCGCACCTGCTCGCCAGAGTCTCGTGGTCCTTCTGAGGGTCTGCTGTACTGAAATGCGGGCCTACGCGTATACATCGCGTATGTATTGTCCGGGGTGTGCTCTGGTCCCAAGTCTGCCGAAGCAACGAAAACATGAGCCGTTGGGGCTAAAGCACGGATTCTGTATGTCTGTGTGGTTTCTCTCCCCAGACAATGGCACACCTTTTGTGTTGCCCTGCGAGGACCTTTACAACAACTTTACCGTTTATGCAGCCTGTGCAGCGGAGGACTGGTCCATAAGAATCCATACAAAAAATCCATACGAATCAAAAGAATATGTTTAAGGCTTGCCGCCGCGTGAAGCGTTCGAACGCGGCGTCAAACGCGCGCGTCTGACGCCGCGCTCGAACGCCTCACACACACGCGCCACGCGGCGCTGCTAGTACAAATTCTCATTCCTGCTATACCATGCTATACGGACCGTACGTACGTCGCGTTCGAACGCTTCACGCGGCGGCGTCAGAACAAATTCGTCTTTGTGGTATACTTCGTACAGCCAAGACCAGGTCAAACTAAATAAATAAACAAATACTGACTCAAAAATGCTTCTAATGGTCATTATTTGTTAATATACAGGGTGTTAGGCTAGAATAACTATACAGGATGTTAGGGTAAGCAAACAGGGTGTTAGGTTAGGATAAATACACAGAGTTTTAGGGCAGGGTGCTTTTTTTTTTTTTTTTTTAATGTATGTCACTGTTTGTCTTCTGACAAGGGTCAGAGTCTTTTTACAGCTAAACACGGACTTTAAATCTTTTTTTTTTCCATAATATGTCAAGAGGTGACAGGGCTCCGGATTTTCGTACGGGAGTCCTGCCAACCTAAATATACTATATGAACCAAGTTTATAATATTTTACAATATTCTTAATCTATTTTATTGTACAACTTATCTTCTTTTTTTTTTATACATTCATATTTAATCTTTATACTAATATAACATCCTAATCTAACACCCTGTGTAGTTATTCTATCCTAACACCCTGTATACTTACCCTGACACCCTGTGTAGTAACACCCTGAATAAAAATAACATAACTAACTATACAGTGTTAGTAACCTAACACCCTGTATAGTTATCCTAACCCAACACCATGTGTAGTTATCCTATCCTAACACCCTGTATACTTACCCTAAGACCCTGTACATATAGTGATCCTAATTTAACACCCTGTATACTTACCCTAACACCCTGTGTATTTATCTTAATCTAAAATCCTGTATACTTACCCTAACAAAAACACAAACAAACAAAAAGAAAAAAAAACAAACAAAATAAAACAGGTATGTATTATCTACTATGGCGGTACTTAAGGTGCGCTGGACTGTACATAAAGCGCGGCGTTCGAAAGTGCGTATGAGAAACGCGGAAACATGCTCAAAACTGCAGAAACATGCAGTAACATGCAGAAACATGCGAAAAGATGCAAAAACAAACAAACAAAAACAATCAAACGAAAACAAACAAAAATCAATAAACAAACAAACAAAAACAAACAAAATATTATCTACTATTGACTGTACATAAAGCGCGGCGTTCGTACGCGGCGTGTCAAGCAGACGCCCGGCGTATGAGAGACGCGCCGTACGAAACGGTTCACGAGGCGGGGCTCATAGAAACACGAACGCCGGCCGTCGAACGCGCGCGTATCGCGAGACGCGCCGTACGAAACGGTTCACGAGGCGGGGCTCATAGAAACACGAACGCCGGCCGTCGAACGCGCGCGTATTGCGAGACGCGCCGTACGAAACGGTTCACGAGGCGGGGCTCATAGAAACACGAACGCCGGCCGTCAAACGCGCGCGTATTGCGAGACGCGCCGTACGAAACGGTTCACGAGGCGGGGCTCATAGAAACACGAACGCCGGCCGTCGAACGCGCGCGTATTGCGAGACGCGCCGTATGATCCGCGTCACGAGGCGGGGCTCATAGAAACACGAACGCCAGGCGTCGAACACCGGCAAAAACGCTTCACGCGGCGGAGGGCCTTAATATGAGGCGTCTTAATTAAGAGGCGAGGATTTAAATATTGTATTTACCTGACTGTCTGTGTAATTTAAATCAAAATAAATATTTTTGCTTCTTTCTCGTGCGATTTTTATCCTTTTCGGTCTTCGGACTGAAAGGACATAAGAGGACAAGGACAGAGGAGATTTTACTCGAATCGAATCCAAAATCTTCGTCTCTAGTTTATTCCCAAAGACGTCCACAGCTGGAGTGAGGCGGTGCATCTTACAATTTCCAATCCGTATTTAGCCTCCCCTGAAGATTTCCACGATGTCCGTCCATGTGCTTCCTGGTTGGTTTTTTAAAAGCTATCTCAGCAAATTCTCATTTTCTCTCTGGACCTGAACATTTTGAAGCGTAACCCTAAAGAAAAGGTCGGTATTTAAGAATTGTGGCAGAAAATTTTAGCTTAAGCCGCGGGGTTCGGCTTGATAATGTCAGGTATAATGCCCAGAATATATTAATAAGGTGGTAAACAAGAAAAATTTGGTCGAAAAATATTCCTTGGGGGATTCTTGCACCATTTGCTCGTCTCGATTCCACATTCTAATGCAAAGCTTCGTGGTTTTCTTCAATAAGGACGTACCGAGCCCAGTGGCGCCCTCAAAACATTTTATAATAAGTCAAAGACATGTCTTTTTTAGGGTTCCGTACCCAAAGGGTGAGAAACGGGACACTATTAATATGCCTCCGATATCTGTCTGTCTGTCAGCGGGCTGTATTTCACAGGGACTAGTTACGTACTATACGTACAACGTATTTCATGAGCCGTAGGGAGCCGTAGACAGTCGAAACTTTCACAGATTATTTGTTGCCGCTATAACAACAAATACTAAAAAAATAAAATAAGGGGCTCCCCTACTAAAAACGTGTTCTTTAAGCGATTTTTGCTTGATTTTTGTTTTAGCTCTTAAAAACGAGAACACTTTCATCGTGAAAATTGATACGTATATAGTGCATAAGCTATAGAATAACAACAAATAAAAAAAACTGGATGTTTTTAAAAAAAAACATATAGTCGCGGTCTCTAGGCTTAGTCTCAGATTTTTCGGTTTTTCGTCGACGAAATAAAGTATTTCTTCTGGGTAAGTTTGTTCCATCAATGACCTCATCTCTGTCTTCAGGGTTAGATCGAAGTCAGGGTAAGCCCATTTACAAAAACCGGCCAAGTGCGAGTCGGACTCGCGCACTGAGGGTTCCGTACCACCACATAAACATAATTGTATTAGTTGAAATTTCAGTAAGTTAATGTGCTAGATTTTTTGAGTCCGACACGCGCTTGACCAAATTTTATTATTTGTTGTTATTTTATAGCCTATGCCCTATAAACACACCAATTTTCAAGTTTGTAAGTGTTTCCGTTTTTAAATAGAACTAAAACAAAAATCGCCTCAGCACCATCCAACTTGACCCCTCTCTTATATGAATGTTCTTGAAACGGGAGCTCACCACTATTGGTTACCATTAGTTGTGAGAAAAGTTGTAATATTTAATGATTTCAGACTTTTCCCATTATTTGTACTGTGAGACCTAGCTTCTTGCCAAATTTCTTAATTTTAGGTCAACGGGAAGTACCCTGTAGGTTTTTCATTTTTGAATAAATGTATGGAGATGAGGACATAAAATGCCATATCTTTTGATTGCGTCATTGTAAAAAATTTAAATTTTCAGAGCTTGTGTGGTTCATGGATCCTAATATATGGTATTAATTTCAACCTGATACCTTTACCCGTTCGTGAGATAAAGGGTCTTGACAGACAGACAGACAGACAGACAGACAGACAGACGGACAACAAAGTGATCCTATAAGGGTTCCGTTTTTTTCTTTTGAGGTACGGAACCCTAAAAATAAAGAAAAATGAAGAATTTAGATTCCCATTTCACTCCTCGCTCGGTACCACACCCAGGCCACTACGTACATCGAGCGCGAATTTGAAAGTTAGCGTAGGCCCGCATATTCAGTGCAAAAGACCCTCAGAAGTACCACATTAATCGGTGCGGGGTGGATTGCAAGGGGGGCGGAGAGTGTCCGTTCTGTATGATAGTATTATTACTTTGTTCTGTTGTAATACTTCAAGAAACCTGCGCTATTTTTTCGCCCCCTACAACCCTTCTTCATTAGGGCGTATCAGCTGGGCTGGGAGGAATATTATTTAATAGCAATTTGTGCGACACTTAGCCCTAAATAGCCACTGATAAGGTCGATGGCGGGCGGCTTGCTGTCATGACTAACAGAATAAGGATTTCTGGAAGCGTTGTAGCATTTTTGGATTGATGAGTATTATGTTAAAGGAAATAAGGTTGCATGTCTGTCGGTGTCTCAGATTGTACTTCGGAGAGTGTGCTCAAGAGCTCCACGAGCTTATTCCACCATCCCCTTCTGCCATCGGGAGTCCAGACGCTTTGATTTGATTTGAGTATTCTGTCAAGAATCTAATTGAATCAAATTATCTGAATCTTTAAAATTCTGGGTTTTGGATAAAAACTAAAGCGCCATCTGTTGGCGGGATATCATAGCCTGCCGATGATATTTTAATTATTTTGTGATTAAGTTAATTTGGTATCTTCAATGGAGGCGGAGGTACAATCGGGGGATAGAAGAACTAGTGTCCGAGCCGAACATCATTGGAGAAATAAAATCTTCCCGACTTCGCTGGCTAGGACATGTGGAGAGGATGGGAGAGGTTCGAGCCGCAAAGAAAGCTTATCTTGGCCAACCTTCTCCGTCGTCCGTTGGGGCGTCCAAGATACCGCTGGAAGGATGAAGTCGCCAAAGACCTGAAAGAGCTGGAAGTGCCCGTCTGGACATATTTTGCACAGAATAGAGATGAATGGCGTACTTTAATGTCGGAGGCCAAGATCCACTTCGGGTCGCTGAGCCAGCGAAGTAAGTAAGTAAGTATCTTCAATATGCCCAAAACTAATTCTGTGTCGAGTACACACACATCAGTGGGAGGGGCGGAAGGCGCCGGACCCTCCGTGATGGAATGGAGTGCGGTCCGCCATAATGAGACGATGTTCATTGCGAATACTAATAATTAGTCCCTCCACACACCCTGTAAAATGACCAATGTTGGACTTGGGTGTATAATCAATATTTATGTAGACTCGCTCTATTTGCATTGTATTCTGCATGACATTCAATAAGTATTCTGTAAAGAATCTACATTGAATAAAATTATCTGGATTATCTGAATCTGAATCTATGAATACAACTGGATAATTTAGGGACACCAGTTATAAATTCTAATAAAATTATAAGGTTATGGACTATTAACTTAAAGTACAATCAGTAAAAGATCGACAGACATGCAACCTTGCGACGGTGGGCCAGACTGTGAAACTTGATTCCCAAACCAGCATCTCAGGGGTGATCGTGGTAATCTCAACGACATTACCAAAACAAAATCGTTTGCCTCAAAAGTTATGGTAATTCTAAGTGTTTTAGACAAAAGCTTCTTGGCTCTGCGATCTATCTGCGATAGTTTTCTTTGTATAGGACTAACTGGAGGCAAATATCAAATTAACCCGCAGAATAAGCTGTGATTTATAAAAAAATAAACTTGAAGAATCTTTGAAATAAACCGATCTAACTTGCACTGTTATCTGTGGGTCAGATGGTCTCAAACCTCATTATATCCGCGCTTGCGACTATTTACACTCACATAAAACCCGCGGCGGTCCCTCGGCGGGTCTTATAGGTTCCCCGGGTAAAAAATAGCGAAGATTATTGTGAGGAGATGCAGGATGGTTGGGTTAAAGATATGAGAGTTTATTTGGTGTAGAAGGATTTTTGACAAAGTAAAAATCGAGCTGAGATTTTAAAATTTGACTGGAATTGCAAGTAACAATAGTACATTGCTCATTGAGTAGAGAAAGGGACCGATTCTCAACAAGGGGTTCGTTTGAGGCCTGAAGTGCAGCTGAGGACCTCAATACGACCGAATTTGGAGTCGTACTTATTTTAGAGTGATACATAGTTATTTATACTTCACCTGTAGGTCCCATATCCACTTTGCATGAAATAGCCCCCAAACGAATGCTTAGACGTATCCACGTCGAGAGCAATATCGTAACATCTTGATTTCCTATCCATTCTCTATCCATTCAATCCGCTCAAACAAGATTTTGACAGCTAGTTGAATGTAGATATTTTATGGCGGCAGGTATATTTGTTTTGATAAAAATAACTGTCGGTAGTAACGCGCGTCATAAATGGAGCACAATGTGGTGTGTGCGCGTATACGCAGCCGTACTTCTAGTCTAATCGGAGCAGTGGGGCCCTGAAATGCACTGAAAGCGTGGAAATAAATACAAGTCTAAAATAATGTAGCTTCGTCAGACTGACAGCAGGATAGCTGTGCCTGTGAGCAAGACGGAGAAATAATAATCCGAGAGCAGCGAGATTCAAATGCCATTGATAATAATAAATAAAATCCTTAGTGAGCACAGCCTTGAGTCCGACTCGCATTTGCCGGTTTTCTAATGTTAACATGAAAATGTTTTAGCTCTCCCCTACTTAACTTGCGCCGTTAAAATAAGAGACGGCCAAGATTTTTCAGTTTTTCGATTCATTATATCCTTCAATAGATTTTGCTTTTCGCATGCTTTTTTATATATTTTTGGCTAAAATTGCTGGGGTAAAATGGTTACAAATAAAAATATATGAATTATATGTTTCGATTTTTTTTTGAAGTTATTTTAATTAAATTAAACTTCGAGAACAACTAAATTTCTGGCATTATCTTGTTTTCTCTGTTAAAAAAGTGCCATAAGTATTTAATGCAAAAAGTGGTTACAAAGTTACTCAATTCAAAGGTCGTTGGTGTTGATATAGCCCTTAAAAAGTAAAAAAAGCTGCTTCACAAGATTTCTTGGTTTCACATTCTTTTATCCAAATTTCACTTAATTGCATCGACACGTCATGTCGTCTAGTCATACTCTATTGCATGTTGCATTGCGTGACATATTTTCACTTTGCTAACAAGATTTTATTACAAATTGTCTGTATAAATCAGTGTTTAAATATATATCTTACGGCTTTTGAACACGCAAGCCCGCTGTTTTCATGGGTCGAACCGATAGTTCCATCAGCCGACCGTCCATATTCTATGCTTTATGGGTTGTCTAATGCTAGCACTACACACTCAAGAAAGTAAAGCAATGTCTTTGAAAAACCCGTTGGTGTAGCTCACAGAGCTCTGAAGCGCATGCGTCTTGCTCTACTATTTGCTCAAATCAGTGTCACCATTTACTAAAACTAACACGTTTTCCGCACCCACACTACAAGCGTCATTTGAGTGCGATAAACATAGTACTATTATTGCGAGAGAGTAAGATGCAAAAAACCAGTGACAGCGTCTCTATGGCAACGAATGTGTTTATGATGTGCATTCAAAATACTCGTAAGCGCCTACAAAAGTTGGATAGTATAACTCTTCAATAAGGAACCATTTTTTTTTACTATATTCGCTTCTATGAGGGGGTGCGCGCGCAGGCGAAGTGGCCCTATCGTTGTTCTGTGGTGTAGCTATTGGTAGTGAGCCTGCCTTACACGCCGTGGGCCGCTGGTTCGATCCCCGCCCAGGGCAAACATTTGTGTGATGAACACAAGTGTTTGTTCTGTGTCTGGGTGTTATTTCTCTATTTATGTATGTATATAAGTCTCAGATACCCATAGTACAGGCCTTGCCTAGTTTGGGATGGGATGACCTTGTGTGAAATGTCCCCCAATATTTTATTCATGTCGGTTCGACTAGGAGCCGGATGGGTGACCGCTAGTGTTTCCGTGCTTCGGAAGACACATTAAACCGATAATCATAACTGCTCAGTATTTTAGATAAGTGTCCTTAAATAGTGTCAGGTAGGTAATTATTGAATATCAACAGGTGATAAAATAATACTTTTAAGACTTTAAAATTTCAAATTCACCCTGATAAACTGTTAAACAATTTACTTAATTTTTAACGAATATCAATGTTCACTTGTCACGGAGCGGGGCTGCATGCCTCGCATGCTAGGCAGCATTTTTCGTGATCCTGGCTCTATCGTCCTGGCCCAAAATTCCAAATTCCTATTTCAAATGTCTTCTATCTCTGTCTTTCGGTGTCATTCGTGTCAAAAACAGTCAGTTTACCTTTGATTCTGGTCGTGCTCGAACGTGCCCGCGCGCAGCACGACCACCGCCTTGTATTTTGTACCTACTTTGTCATAATAAACTCATTAACTTTACGTTGGTATTTTGGATCCCCTACCTACACCCTGAAGAGTCTCTCTCTCTGCTTGCCGCTGAGCAGCTTTTGGTGGTACACTATTGAAAGGAAAAAACTGTGATATTGAATTTTTAGAGTGATATTTGATATTCAAGAATTAGCTCCCATAATCAATTTAGTTTCTCTTCATTCTTGGCAGCCAAAAATTGCAGCATGACAAATTTGGCAGTAAATGAATTCCAAAAGATTTTGTTTCATTTTGCAAAGCTATTCAGTTTTATTGTCTAGTTAACATACTACCAGTAAAACTGTGGTTAAACAAAAAAGACAATATTGCACGTACATAATAATGTTCTATTTCTTGCGAGGTTGTAGTGCCAGCACCGCACGTTTGTGTATGTTTTATGGGCAGTAAATCTGTGTTGTCTAATAAAACACGCGCCGTGAAGGGATATTCACTCAGGTGTCGGAATTATAATTGAGTTGCCGTTGCCTTTGAGGGTCTTTAGAAAATCGACAAACGAAAATTTCGAAAAACTAAATTTTGACTTCCCATACAAATTGGACTGATTAGGGCAAGTTCGATTTAGGGGTCTCTAGTCAAAGTGTCACTAAATTTAAAGATGACGAAAGCGTATGGCATAAAATGTATGGAGCGACATTTTTGTCATTTATGTCATCCCATACAACGATCCCATACATTTTATAAAGTACGTTTTCGTCATCTCTAAGAGGCTCAGCAGATGAGAGCCAGGCAGACACGGAATTTGTCCGCCAGTGTGGCTATTTATTATATAGTACCTGGGCGACCGAGCTTCGCTCTATAATAGCCACCTCAACATTAAAATATCATCGGGTGAGGTGAGCAAGCTATGCTACCTGCCAACAAATGGCGCTGTAGGTTTTCTGTCTAAAACACGGAACTTTAAAACGAATTTTCCCAGGCATGAGACTCAGCTAGATCGACTTTTTGCCCCCGAAAACCCCCATACGATAAATTTCATCGAAATCGTTAGAACCATTTTCGAGAAACCGATTACAAATATATTTACAAATATATTTACAAATATTGCTCGTTTAATAGTATAGGATATTGCGGTAATTATAGTTTTTATCAGAATGAAATTCAAACTCATCATTTTTCAAAATTGCTCTACGTTTTAAGCTACATAAAAATCTATCTGAAACACCTTTTCGACTAAATAACTGTTTGAACTGACCATCTATACAAGCTGTTTTCCTTCCAAACCAAAGAATTTGGAAAATACGCGCATAGAAGCGGAGTCAATGACTATAAATAATATCGATGATAATTGCAGTACCGGCCACACTGGCGGACAGTCACAACCAAAAATAAATAAATAATAAATGTAATTTTATTTCAAATTTACCCTGGCATCCATAAATAATGAGCCCTCCAAACTGCACCGCAGTTTGTTGGCGGAGACACACACTCTCAATTACATAAAAACATTCAAAACTAACAGTCTGCCGTCTGCTGTGCCTTTACACGTTTAGATAACTACATAGTTGATCTAGACGGCCAATGCGGCCAGTTCATTTAGTACGAGGAGGATTTTTTAGGGTTCCGATACCAAAATGGTATAAAAAAGGAACCCTTATGGTGCCGCTCTGTCTCTCTGTCTGTCCGTCTGTCTGTCACACCTCTATATCTCAGCAACCACTTATGCTATCGACCTGAAATTTGGAATAGTTTTAGAATATAGTTGCCCAACTTAATTGCACATGAAAAAAGTTTTGAAAAAAGTATGATTATTAATGTAAAGGGGCCAAAATTGGGGGGGCCAAATTTTAAATTGTCGCTGCTAGGTCGAGTAAAGCCGTTTCATATGATACCCCATCATATGAAACGGCTTTACTAGTACATTTTAAAATATATTTTTGTATTTTTTTAAATTTCTTAGTTTTCAAGTTATGATGAAAAATGTCAAAAAAAATACCATTCCCCACCCCTTATCTCCGAAGTTTGAGTAAGGAAAAATCTGAATTAATTACAGTTGACAGAAATTTATGTAAACTTTACAGAAAAAATAAAACAATCTTTCTAAGTTTTTCAGAAATCTGCAAAAAACCTTTACAAACAAATTTAGTTTTGCGGTCCTGAAAATGGACTTTATTGCTTCCAAAAATACTATAGGTATATCGGAACCCTCAGCGCGCGAGTCCGACTCGCACTTGACCGGTTTTTTTGCTAATGTCCGACAGTCGTAGAATAAAAGTCGTAGGTTATCAACATCATCATTATCATACGAGTATGATGACATCCCATGAAACGTCTACTACAGTACAGGGAGCTCCCTCCAAAATACCTACAAAAGCGTGTGGTAGATTTAGGAGGGGAAGTACGAGTACCATAGTCACTACGCTTGTTAGCGTTGCGGCTGGCTCCATTGACCTCATGCAAACGGTTAAGCTTACTATACAACAGAGTAAAAGTTGCGATGCACCACGTGATCCCCCTTTTTAGGGTTCGTAGTCAACAAAGAACCCTTACAGTTTCGTCATGTATCTGTCCATCTTTCTGTCTGTCGGCCTGTCCGCGGCTTAGCTCATAATTCATTTATTTGCATTCAAATGGTAGAAAGGTCTTAAGTTCTAATACAGTTTCACATTTGATACCTTATCAGGTGTAGCTCAGTGACCCTTCTTATAGTCTACCCCTTAGTACACTCAACAGCACTTCAGTAGAAACACTTTTGGACCTTTAGTTGAAAAAGTTTCTATCGACGTGCGGTTGACCGTACTAGAAAACTGTAATTTGGTATGAATACACATAGTATTCAAGCCGACAAAATTGTATAATAAAATCTTGAAAAATAAAAATAGTTTTTGGTTACGCGTAAAGTGGGGATGAAAAATATTTTTCTCATAGACTCCATAGTGTGGGGTGTTGTCAGATAAATCTTTTAAAAATGTTGTGACTTTGCAAAGACTACTTTTAGATTTAGGGATCTGTTTGCGAAATATGTAGCTTAGAAGCGCAAATTTTTGTTAGAGTCAAGTGTCCCCCCCCGCTCCCCCCATGGAAATGTGGAAAAATTCATAGTAATGGCATATCATATATTTTTTTTATTGAGTTTAGAACACAAACAGTCTTATAGAAATAATTTTACAAAAAGGTTTACAAAAGACCTGCGGTTCATAAAAAAGAAACAGTTAAAGTTAAACGCGGCTTGAAAACCGTTTAAAATCAGTTTCTCCTTATATTATGATGAAATTAAAAGGAAAACTATCACAGCTAAGTAGGCTTCTCAGGTTAAAGAGTAATAGTCGAAAACTGAAAATAATAGAAATATAAATAGTAATCAGGCGCTGTTCGGCTTCGTCGGTCGTAATGACGGAAAAAGTTTATGAAAAAATCGAAAGCGCTTAAAAATAATAATTTCTAAAGCAACTTTACTACGGAACCCTACATTGCGCGTGACCCGACACGCACTCGGCCGGTTTTTAGCAACTGTTAAATTTAACTTGATTGATTACTACAAGGTGGACCGACGATCTGGTCAAGGTCACGGGAAGCCGCTGGATGCGAGCAGCCGTCATGGAGATCTTTAGGGGAGGCCTATGTCCAGCAGTGGACGTCTTTCGGCTGATATGATGATGATGATCACTATAGCATTTTACATCTTAAACTAATGAAAACAAGCAACTTTGGATAAAATTCGATTTTTTTTTCAACTGCTCGTACGAAATGAGCTGACTACGTGACCACCGGTAGTATGGAGGGGAAAATATTGTTTCAAGTATTTTTTCCTTTGGGAAACTTGTTTGTTTTCATTAGTAGGCTCAATTGGCTTCGGGAGAAAATTCAATGAAAATTCACGTTATGTTGTAATAACCAGAATCACTATCTAAAATATTTGCTGTACTGGTTTGCTGCAAGTACGAGTATACTCGCAGCTATACTATAGTTGTTTTTTCATACCATTTTCTCCTTTCATTTTTCCGCCGATTATCTGTGCGTCACTTGGGAGGCTGTTATCAGTCTTCTTAAGAGGGTTGCTTAAAGCCGCTCAAGATCGTGTGTTGATACTTTTTATGAGCCAATAAAATTTCTATCAGATTTGCGAAAGTTAAACACTGGAATAAACAAGGCGCGTTCTTAAAAGATAGTAGAAAAAAAATACGTATATACATAAGTAATAGGTCTGCAACTATGAAATTGCCGAAACTTTCTTACAGATAAATGAGATCATAAATGAGATCATAATTCCTATAATTCTAAAGAACGCCCCCTGGCGTAGTTTCCAAAATCTTTGTTCTAAAGCAATTTTTTCATTTGTCTTATATTTGAAAATTGTCATGTTTATCAATTTACGCATAAAATAAAGTTTTTATTTTTAGTTTGATATATAAAATTAAAGGTTCGAAAATTGTTCGTCTTAAATGTCGTCCCAGTTCATCTTTCTGAAAATTAAATTTAAACTTCTGTAAGCTTAATGTCTTCCCAATCATGCTTAAAAAATTAAATAAATTTGGATTTTTGATTCCTAAAAAAATACAAAAATGTTAGTACTGACAATTGAGTTTACATAAAATTCGCCATACAAAACGGCAATTTCATAGTTAAAGACCAAATAAATACTATTGACTAATTTGATTCATGACCTTGTAGGTAAAACCGGAATCTAGGTACCAGGGACACATAAACTTCAGCAGGTTGTATCAAAGTCATTTATTATTGACAATGCCTAGCCACGTGCTGGGGCAAATATCTTTAAAGGCAGAGCTGGAGTGAGACAGATGTATATCCAGCAGTTCAGATATAGGCAGCAAGCGAGCGGCGAGACCCTTCAGCATGTCTATCACCTGGGTTCCTACCAGTTGAGGTTTGGTGGCTAGGACTTCGATAGCATTTGACCGGATTGCGAAATTGACCGTGTTGCGGAGATGGTACTGCGAATTAAATTGAACATTTGGTTAGTGTTTTAAAGTAGAATGGTTAACAAAATGTTAAAATTACTAATAAGTACATAAATCATCTACATAAAAACGAAATCTTGCATATTGAACACAGTTTTTTTAGTTTGTTAAGGACTATGACCGCGCCGCAACCGCTGCGCCTTAGGTATGCTCACCGCGAGACGAGGGGGGAATCGCTCATAGCGGCAACTAGTTCTTGCTCTTTCCTTCCCACTACCCCACCTCCCCGCGTATACCTAAGGCGCGGTGCAGCGGTTGCGGTCATTCGACTACGTAACGTTTTATATCTTCGGATTTTCTTTCCTTCTTTCATTTCTTATACCACCAAATGTTATAGACAATATCTTGTCACTTTTGAGGTAACTAATATAAATCGCGGATCCTAAGCTCATACCTATTTAAGCTATTTTGTTTTATAGATCTGTCGATGTGGATATCTCTTTAAGTAATAAAGGTATTCCCAGGGCGTACTACCGGTAATCTGTTTCGGCTGACCCTAAACTTTGATCCCCTAAATGAGACTTCTTTACTCCGGCCATACCTCTTTCTTAGAACAAATGAATGACGGTCACTTATAAAAAAAAATTTACAAAACAAAAGCAAATATAAAAACTCTTTTTAGTTTCTTGTAACTTTTAGATCGAAATTTCAAAAAAGCACACTTTTTGAAAGGAGTCGCTTTTATTACTTTACTCTTCCCGCTGGACCACATGGTAAGCTTATACACTGGCTAACCAGTCTCCTCTTATGGTAGCAGCTCAACTCTATTGAGAAGCAAGGCTGACCATGAGCCCAGTCAGGTATACAAATTTTTATCTATGGGCCCAGTGAGATGGGGCAGAAATAACTACTCATGGTCGATGTTGTATTGCACAATATACTGAGATCTCAGATAGCTGGGTCGGACCATACGCAGCGTATATTGCGCGACGCGATTTGCGCTGCGTTACGCGCCGACATTGCGTTTCTTACAATTTTGGCACACCGTTCATACTCGTACCACGCGCAAGACACGCTAGAGCTCTGCGTTACCGGTCATCGCACGCGAGTATGCAAAACTCCAGCTACGGCCATATTATAGAGCGTAAATTGCGCCGCGCATCGTACGCTTCTACGCGGCGGTCTGTATGGTCCGACGCTATAGTCTGACCGCAACCGCTGTACTGCGCCTTAGGTATGCTCACGGCGAGACGGGGGGGGGGGCATCGCTCACGGCGGCAACTACTTCTTCCTCTTTTCTTCCCACTCTGCCACCTCCCCGCGCATACCTAAGGCGCGGTACTTACAGCGGTTGCGGTCAGACTACAATACTAAATCCTTAAGAGTTAAAGTTAAAACACTGCATGCTGCAACACTAGAAATGCTTGCCTGAATTAGCAGAGCCACTCCTAGATGGACTGGCTTGATGTCCATGATGGTAAGCTTCCTGACGAGTGTCCGTGGTGTCAGCTCATCTAGTTTACCAAGTTGGGCCAGAATTTTAGGAGCCTGCGGTCAAGAAATTTTAATTAGTACATATACATAATACATAAATAACGTCACGCTTATTTCCCGTCGGGGTAGGCAGAGACCACAGTCTTCTACCTGCTACGATCTTGACATACTTCCCTTGCTTCCTGTACTTTCATCAGTCCTATCATACATGCTCGTCGGTTTAGTGTACTTTTAATCTGGCCTTTATTTAGAAGGTCCTGAATTTGGTCCTGGTACGTTCACTTATGCCGTCCCCTTCCAATGTTTCCATTCACTCTCGCTGGTAGATCTCTTTCATCAATCTTCGTTCATTCATCCTCTCTATATGACCAAACAATCTCAGAATCCCTTTCTCATTTTTAATTAGTGAAGCAGAAAACAGGATTTCCAGTCACATAAATATAAAGTGCGGAAATGGAGCATTATCCCTATAAGTTATACCTTCCGGAAAATAATAATTACAACAAGTATACAGGGTGATAGTAAAAGCACATCAAACCGAACAATTTTCAAGGTCAAAACAATCAAGGTCAATATAAACAGCCTAGGTCAAATACGAAACTTTTTGGACGTGAATACGTCTATATTTTCAAGGTCAAAACAATCAAGGTCAATATGAACAGCCTAGGTCAAATACGAAACTTTTTGGACGTGAATACATCTATGATTTTTTTTGGGTCATATCTTGCAAAGTGGATAAAGGCCCTCTGGTGGCATTAATTGGTACTAAATCGAGCTTGGGATTGAAAAGTATATAATAGGTCTTTACCTATGAAATTGCCGTTTTGTATGACGAATTTTAGGTAAACTCAATTTTCAGTGCTAACATTTTTGCATTTTGTTTAAGAATTATAAATCCATTTTTAGGGTTCCGTACCTCAAAAAAAAACGGAACCCTTATAGGATCACTTTGTTGTCCGTCTGTCTGTCTGTCTGTCTATCAAGACCCCTTTATCTCACGAACAGGTAAAGGTATCTGGTTGAAATTAATACCATATATTAAGATCCATGAACCACACAAGATCTGACAATTTAAATTTTTTACAACGACGCAATCAAAAGATATGGCATTTTATGTCCTTATCTCCATACATTTATTCAAAAATGCAAAACCTACAGGGTACTCCCCGTTGACCTACAATTATGAAATTTGGCAAGAAGGTAGGTCTCACTGTACAAATAATGGGAAAAGTCTGAAATTATTAAATATTACAACTTTTCTCACAACTAATGGTAACCAATTGTGGTGAGCTCCCGTTTCAAGAACATTCATATAAGAGTGGGGTCAAGTTGGATGGTCGCTGAGGCGAATTTTGTTTTAGTTCTATTTAAAAAAAAAAAAAAACTGGCTAAGTGCGAGTCGGACTCGCGCCCTAAGGGTTCCGTACCTATCTACCATATGATATACTAAAAGCTTTTGTTCTTCGATTTTAAAAACACCTCTACCATCCAACTTGACCCCTCTTTTATAGAAAAGTTCTTGAAACGTTAGCTCACCTTAATTAGTTGCTATTAGTTGTGAGAAAAATTGAAATATTTAACGATTTTAGACTTTTCCCTTTATTTGTACTGTGAGACCTAGCTTCTTGCCAAATTTCATAATTTTAGGTCAATGGGAAGTACCCTGTAGGTTTTGCATTTTTGCATAAATGTATGGAGATGAGGACATAAAAAGCCATATCTTTTGATTACGTCGTTGTAAAAAACTGGAATTTTCAGATCTTGTGTGGTTTATGGACCCTAATATTCGTTATCAATTTCAACCTGATACCTCTTCTCGTTCGTGAGAAAAAGGGTCTTGACAGACAGACAGACGGACAACAAAGTGATCCTATAAGGGTTCCGTTTTTTTATTTTGAGGTACGGAACCCTAAAAACGGGAACTTTTACAAACTTGAAAATTGGTATGTTTATAGTGCATAAGCTATAAAATAACAGCAAATAATAAAATTTGGTCAAGCTCGTGTCGAACTCAAAAAAATCTAGCACATTAACTTACTGAAATTTCAACTTATACAATTATGATTATGTGGTGGTACGGAACCCTTGGTGCGCGAGTCCGACTCGCACTTGGCCGGTTTTTTTAATTTTTTTTAAGCATTATTGGGAAGACAATTTAATGTTAGAAAAGTATTATCTGTAAAAAAATACAACAAATCTAATGATGAAATCGGACGACATTTAAGACGAACAATTTTCGAAACTTTAATTTTATATATCAAACTAAAAATAAAAACTTTATTTTATGCGTAAATTGATAACCTTGAAGTCAACTCTCAAATATAAGACAAATGAAAAAAATAGCATTACAATTATAGGAATTATGATCTCATTAATCTGTAAGAAAATTTCGGCCATTTCATAGGTAAAGACCTATTATTACGTGGTTTTTGCTCAGTGCTTTGGGTGAGAGGAGGGGGTGAGGGAGTTGTATGTAATGTCCGAGGTTTGACTCGGTGTAAGTGTTCCCGGTTTTCAGGTGTCTACTAGTCACATAAAGTGATTTCAGTTTTAAACACCCTGATTCTGCTTTAGAACATAAACAACTTTTCACAAAAAGCAAAAAATATTAAATAAAATAATATATATATCAGCTCAAAGGCAAAACAACTAAACTAACAGATTGACTCTTGTATCCACACCGGTAATAGGGTCATATCCTAAAACCTAAAAGTTAATTTTCCACCGGCTAAGTTCCACTTACTTGCTAGGGTTGTGCCCCCTTATCTATTATAGCAACTCGTAATGTTGTAGCTAGCCAAGTTTGGGCACTGTGGTATTTTGCCGCAGCGCGTAACCTGATTATGCCCGTACAATAGTCTAAGAGATAACCGTACGTAATGATATCTAATTTAAAAAGGTGTTAGCTAATTTGGCCCGCTACTGGAACTTTAAGTAACTATCAAAGCACTTTCACATCAGACGGCTTAGCAGTAGTGCTGCAACCGCAAAGGTTTCGGCGCTGCTAGCGTTATTATGTGCGCTGCGCCGTAGCGTGATCCCGCGCTTCTGACACACGGTTGCAGCGTGGTATCCGCATGATAGCCAAGCTACTAATATTTATATGATCATTAGCCGAACGGTTAAGCTGTGCGGCTGCCGCGCTGCTTAGCCACGCAGCTATATCGCCTAGTGATAAAGCGCTCTAACTGTTGTCATAGCATATTTAGGAGTAATTATGTCACCTGGAAAACGCCCCCTGCTGGGCTAAAGCATGTCCTAAAGATCTCCACCACGAAGCGTCCTGCTCTGTTTGTATTCAGTGGCTTTACGGACACTGACCAAATCGTGGGTCCATCTTCACCTTTTTTCAAATAAAAAATAAAATAATAAAATAAATAAATCGTTTATTTCACATCAAAAACAGTTTGAAGTTCACAAACAAGTTCCGCCAAACCATAAAATAGTTTGTTGTCAGACAAGGCTCCCCTTATTTTAATAAAACTGTTTATACTCGTACACATTTAACTGAACGCTTATATTAGCTACAAAAAAAAACTACAATTATAAGTAACTAAGTAATACAGACAGATTCAAGTTTATTCTCTAACATTTTTAAAACATGCTTTTTTAATTTATTTTTGGAAATAAATTTTGTGGTGCTTTTTCTAATCTTCAATATCAAGTATCAATATCAAGTATCTTAAGTCAAATTGGCTGGTTAAAAACTTTGATGACAATATTTTTTGTGTTACTTGTCGTATCATTTACTTTAACCGGGGAAATTTTGAAGATTTTCAGGGGAAATATGTTTTGTAATGTTTTTTTTTTCGATAGATCCACGCGGATGAAATCACGGGTATGTGCTAGGTTCCAAATAAAATTTAAAGCGTTGTTTGTTTAACTGCCTTTAGTATTTCCTTCACTGACTATTCACTGTCCTGTTTCTTCTTTTATTCTGCTCCTTTCTTCTTTAACCTATCAAAAACGTCCACTACTTGTCAAGGACTGGTTAATACAAAAAAAAAATTACAACAGAATTACGTGTAGTTTTTTACGGTGGTATCTTGGTGTATTAGGCTAAGGCAGTTTTGCCGAAACCTTACACTTACTGGCACCTAATTAACCTGAATCTAATTAAAGACTTTCAACACAAGGTCAGGAGGTTAAGTTTACAATTTGTATGTTACATTAGTTATCCTACTTCCTGACTACTTACACAATGTAATACGGGTATAGGGTGAAAAAAGACATCTCACTTAAACAGAAACTTTATGATGTAGTACACCTATCGCTATGGTCAGAACCCGGATAGGTGACCGCTAGCACAACAGCTAGAGCGTTTCCGTGCTTCGGAAGGCACGTTGTTCCCGGCTGCTGTAATTTATAGTAGTCGTCAAGCCAAGTCAGAGGCAATTTGGCGGCTTGAAAACTCTGACAGCCGGGTTGGTCATTAACCTGGTAAAGCCTAATCTAGGATTGGGTCTGGTTTGCCCTCTGGCTTACGGAGGTCAGAAGGCAGTAGCTCTGTGTAAAAACCAGTGTCCTCAAACCTAGGGGGGTTAGGTAGTCAAAAACCATTGGTCGAAAACGGAATAGGCGAAGAATGAAGATGATTATTATTATGACTTTCATGTTTTTACTATGTTACAAGTAAGCAAACGAGCATAGGTGGGCCACCTGATGGTAAGTGGTCTCCACCGCCCATAGCACCCACTGTCTTATTAGTGACATACTTTGATGCTCATAAGACAGCAAAGCGTGTTGCCCACCCTGAGAACTACTGTTATGTGTCATGTGCCAGTAATTTCACTTGATCCCTTACCCTTCAAACCGAAAGACAGCAGTGCACACATCAGTGCAAACACTGCTGCTTTACTGCAGAAATAGGCAAGGGGGTGGTACTTCCCCAGACGGACTTTGCACAAAAGCCCTACCACCTACAAACGTAGAAATTCGCAGAAGAATGTTCTCATATTATTAAGGTTTTTCTTGCATGTATCGGGACGTGCCTTCTCGCCTTATATGCAGCTATATTTTATGTTATTGCATTACTTCCTTCTGTCTAGTATTGTCTTATTAGATCTTAGTAGGTTTTAATGGCTTTTGATAAATTTGTAATTTTTATAGGGTTCCGTTTACAAAAGGTGCCAACAGATTACTAAGCCTACGTCATCTGTTTGTCTGTCCGACCCATAATGGGCTTTTGAACCGTATATTGTTGAAACTTTCACAGATATGTGTCACTAGCTGACCCGGCGAGCTTTGTTCCGAATAACAGGCAATAAATAAACAGATTTTATATTTTATACCCCTACCCCTGTCCCTGCCCCTACTTCTATCCCTACCCCTTGCCCCTGCCCCTACCCCTACATCCTATATCCGTCTCCTGGTTCTAATCTACCTCCCCACTAATATTCACCCAAATCACTTCAGCCGTTCTTGAGTCCCCTACCCCTACATCCTTTATCCGTCTCCTGGTTTTAAGCTATCTCCCCACCAATTTTCACCCAAATCGGTTTAGCCGTTCTTGAGTCCCATACCCCTATCATCCTATATCCTTCTCCTGGTTCTAAGCTACCTTCTCACCAATTTTCAACCAAATCTTCAGCCGTTCTTGAGTTATAAATAGTGTAACTAACACGACTTTCTTTTATATTCTACTTTCTTTTATATCCCCTACCCCTACCCATACATCCTATATCCGTCTCCTGGTTCTAAGCTACCTCCCCACCAACTATCCCCCAAATTGGTTCAGCCGTTCTTGAGTCCCCTATATACCCCTACCCCTACATCCTATATCCGTCTCCTGGTTCTAAGCTACCTCCCCACCAACTATCCCCCAAATTGGTTCAGCCGTTCTTGAGTCCCCTATATACCCCTACCCCTACATCCTATATCCGTCTCCTGGTTCTAAGCTACCTCCCCACCAACTATCCCCCAAATTGGTTCAGCCGTTCTTGAGTCCCCTATATACCCCTACCCCTACATCCTATATCCGTCTCCTGGTTCTAAGCTACCTCCCCACCAACTATCCCCGAAATTGGTTCAGCCGTTCTTGAGTCCCCTATATACCCCTACCCCTACATCCTATATCCGTCTCCTGGTTCTAAGCTACCTCCCCACCAACTATCCCCCAAATTGGTTCAGCCGTTCTTGAGTCCCCTATATACCCCTACCCCTACATCCTATACCCGTCTCCTGGTTCTAAGCTACCTCCCACCAATTTTCACCCAAATTGGTTCAGCCGTTCCTGAGTCCCCTATATACCCCTACATCCTATATCCGTCTCCTGGTTCTAAGCTACCTCCCCACCAACTATCCCCCAAATTGGTTCAGCCGTTCTTGAGTCCCCTATATACCCCTACCCCTACATCCTATATCCGTCTCCTGGTTCTAAGCTACCTCCCCACCAACTATCCCCCAAATTGGTTCAGCCGTTCTTGAGTCCCCTATATACCCCTACCCCTACATCCTATATCCGTCTCCTGGTTCTAAGCTACCTCCCACCAATTTTCACCCAAATTGGTTCAGCCGTTCTTGAGTCCCCTATATACCCCTACCCCTACATCCTATATCCGTCTCCTGGTTCTAAGCTACCTCCCCACCAACTATCCCCCAAATTGGTTCAGCCGTTCTTGAGTCCCCTATATACCCCTACCCCTACATCCTATATCCGTCTCCTGGTTCTAAGCTACCTCCCCACCAACTATCCCCGAAATTGGTTCAGCCGTTCTTGAGTCCCCTATATACCCCTACCCCTACATCCTATATCCGTCTCCTGGTTCTAAGCTACCTCCCCACCAACTATCCCCCAAATTGGTTCAGCCGTTCTTGAGTCCCCTACCCATGTCGCTACCATCCTATATCCTTCTCCTGGTTCTAAGCAACCTACCCACCAATTTTCAACCGTTCTCGAGTTCAGCCGTTCTTGAGTTATAAATAGTGTAACTAACACGACTTTATATATATATAGAGAAGAAGAGAAGATAGAGAAGATAGATTACGGGGGATTACCTATAAAATTATAAAAACAATGAAAAAATAACCAATAAAGAAACGTGCTTTATAGTATTTTTCAACACATTTGCTCATAAAACAGCTCTATTTGCACTGTATTAAGGTCCATAATCCAGCTTATTACACACGCGTGTTTTTTTCTTTAAAATTATTTGACTAGTGTTGTGATTTTTGTTCTTGTTTTAATCGGCAAGATGCAAGGAGTTTCTATATCTATAACATTTATTTTAATGAATAAATAAACTGTGTTCGATAATATGATAAATAAATGTTAATTATAACATAACATAACATAACATCACGCCTCTTTCCCGTTGGGGTAGGCAGAGACCACTAAATAAATGTTAATTACATGGAAATATTTATATTAATCAACTAACTCACTACAAATTTGTCTCTAAAGTAACAAAATATTCAATATTAAATAATTCAAGGGAGTGAGCCTCCGATCAAAGACCTCGTTGCTGAGTAAGCTGTTTGGCAGGTTAGTGTTTTACTTTTGTTTTGTTTTTTTATAGCGGCAAGGTACACACGGCCGCACATCGGTAGAAACACTTTTGGACCTTATGGCGTGGTAATAGAGTTGAAAAAGTTTCTACCGACAAGCGGTTGACCGTACAAGGAGTTTCTATATCTATAATATTCATAATAATTTAATGAATTAAGAAACTGTGTTCGATAAAATGTTAAATAAACGTTCATCAAACGAAAATGTTGATTTTAAACAACAAACTAACTACAATTTTGTCTTTAAAGTAACAAAATATTGAATTTAAAAATAATTTTGTTGTTTAGTAGTTCAGTTATTATCTTCTGCGGCGCATGTATAATCTGTGTCTTCGAAAAAAACAATACGCGCGCCATTTTAACAGATATTTCTTGTTGTGAAATGTGTTTAATGTAATTATTATTAAAAAAATTACTTCTACAAATAAAAAATCAGTAATTAGTGTAGAACGTCGAAAAAAAACACAAGTCCAGTGTATCGGGTGACGTAGAAATGTGAGGTAAACGTCAACGAAACCTTCGGAAAAAAAGGTAAGAGAATTTGATTCGTTTTTATTCGCAAATGTGTTAAAAAACGTCGTAAGAAGCTTGTGCGCTTTGGTGATTACACCCTCGGCTCCATTACGCCCTCGCCTGCGTAATATCCAAAATAGCGCACGTGCATCTTAATGTACTATTTTTGTTTAAAATCTATCGTAAAAACGGGTACACTTATAATCGCAATAATTGCTATGTTTGTAGTGCATATGTTATTGAATAACAACGGATAATGGAAACTGGTCAAGGGAGAGTCGGACTCGAACGCTTTTAATACACTTTTGTAAGACTTCGCGCTAAGACGGTATTTTTACCTTAGTGGTACGGATCCCTCGGTACGCAAGTCCGTATCGCACTTAGCCGGATATTTTGATACTTACAGTAAACATTATCCCATTTTGTTATGCATATCTATCCTTTGATACCACTGAGATGTAGAATCTGTAAGCCGTGTCTATGCATTCTATTTTTAGAAAGGTCTTTCGCAATGGCAACTAGTTTCAGAATAAGGGTTGAGTAGATACTCACCGTGAACATAATTTCGTAGAGCCTAGCAGCTGCGTGAAACACTTGTATATCCGCCATTTTGTCGTGCATATCCTTCGATTCCACGGACATGTAGAATCTGTGAGCCGTGTCTATACGCCCAAATACGCTGCTGTTCCTTGGCAGGTCTTTAGCAATGTCCAGTAGTTTCATGACAAGGGCCGAGTAGATACGGCGACTGATGGCATCTGTACGGCGCGCCCTGTAGTTGTCCACTTCTCTGGAAAGGAAAAGTTAAAAAGTACCTATAATGAAAAAAAAACCGGCCAAGTGCGAGTCGGACTCGCGCCCTAAGGGTTCCGTACCTATCTACCATATGATATACTAAAAGCTTTTGCTCTTTGATTTTAAAAACTCCGCGACCATCCAACTTGACCCCTCTTTTATAGAAAAGTTCTTAAAACGGGAGCTCACCTTAATTGGTTCCTATTAGTTGTGAGAAAAATTTAAATATTTAATGATTTTAGACTTTTCCCTTTATTTGTACTATGAGACCTAGCTTCTTGCCAAATTTCATAATTTTAGGTCAACGGGAAGTACGAGTACCCTGTAGGTTTTGCTTTTTTGCATAAATGTATTGAGATGAGGACATAAAAAGCCATATCTTTTGATTGCGTCGTTGTAAAAAATTGAAATTTTCAGATCTTGTGTGGTTCATGGACCTTAATATTCGTTTTCAATTTCAACTTGATACCTCTTCTCGTTCGTGAGAAAAAAGGTCTTGACAGACAGACAGACAGACGGACAACAAAGTGATCCTATAAGGGTTCCGTTTTTTATTTTGAGGTACGGAATCCTAAAAACGGTCAAGTGCGAGTTGGATTCGCGCGCCGACGATTCCGATATACTTTTTGTATTTTTAAGCACTAATGTCCATTTTTAGGACCGCAAAACTAAGTTTGTTTGTAAAGGTTATTTGCAGACTTCTAAAAAACTGTGCAACTTACAAAGATCGTTTTATTTTTGCTGTAATGTGTACATAAATTTCTGTCAACTGTAATTAATTCAGGTTTTTCCTTTCACAAACTTCGGAGATAAGGGGGGGGGGATGGTATTTTTTTGACATTTTTCATCATACCTTGAAAAATAAGAGACGTAAAAAATACAAAAATGTATTTTAGATTGTACAAGTAAAGCCCTTTCATATGATACCCCACTCGACCTAGTAGCGACAATTTGAATTTTGGCCCCCTCGGGCCCCTTTACATTACTAATCACAATTTTTTCAAAATTCTTTCATGTCCAATTAAGTTGAGCAACCATATTCTAAAACTTGTCCAAATTTCAAGTCGATAGCATGAGTGGTTGCTGAGATATAGAGGTGTGACAGACAGACAGACAGACGGACAGACAGACAGACAAAGTCGCACGACAAGGGTTCCTTTTTTTTACCATTTTGGTATCGGAACCCTAAAAACGATACAAAATTGCAAACATGATTGGACAGTTTTTATGGAGAAGCCAAATTTCCTTGTCATTTCCTGAAAGTTGTACTCACTGAAAGTTGTTCAGTTACGTTGACTGATCATGCTCTTTCTGTTTTAGGAAACATGTCCTTTACAGTAAAGGTTCTAGAGTGGCGACCACGTACCGGAAGACGTAGCGTGGGCAGGCCCCACAAGGTGGACCGACGATCTAGGCAAGGTCGATCTGGATACGAGCAGCGCAGGACCGGTCATCATGGCGATCTTTAGGGGAGGCCTATGTTCAGCAGTGGATGTCTTTCGGCTGATATGATGATGATGATGATAAAAAACACTTATCAATCATGATAGATGAGACGTATTAAATATAAAATAAAGAGTAACACATGCATGTGTGATATTTTCAAGGCAACTTTTACCTAGAGCGGTTATTTTATGACTACAGTAGTTTATACTAGAAACTGTTTACAAAAGTTGTAAACATCTATGTAAGCTAATTACGAGTAATAACTCTTTAAAAAGTGGTATTATATCATCTTCCCACTTCTAACGAGTCTTTTCCGACTCAGCGTTTGGTTAATTTAGTTGAACCTGAGATAACCTGAGTCGAAAAGTGTTTTTGAGAAAAACTCACGAAAAAAAGCTAAGTCGCTGTTCATTGCTTGTTACTCGTAAAAGTTAAAACACTGCAGAACTTAACAGTAGTCATCCTCTCGCAACCAAAACGTTTGTCTTTAGACTTTTTTAGATTGATTAATACACAGGGTGTTATGAAAGTATGATGATCCTTCTAAGAAATGATTTTACGTTTTTAATAGATTGTATAAAAATATAAAAAAAATTACTTTTTTCTATAAAAAGTAGTTTTAGCTCAAGAATAAGTGAAGCACTTGGAGCGTTCAATGACCTCTATGGTCAGCTGTTGATGCAGACAAAGATGGTTTTTGTTATAATATCCAGTCAATAGCAAGTAGGTACCTATTAATTTCAATAAATTACTGTAATATAATTCGAAGGAAAATAAAATTTCATGATCACCCAAAATTAAAAAAAGTTAAAAGAAAAATGTATTTTTTTATATTTTTTTACAATCTGTTGGTTATGTAGAATCACCCCTTAAAAGCATCATCGTACTTTTTTACACCCTGTATATACAGCGTGTAACGGAAAAGTGTGATAATACTAAAGGGTGGGAATCTGCCGATGACACTGAACAACTTTTCCAAAGGAACATAGGTCAAAAAACAAAATAAATTTTGCCCTCCCATAGAAACTGCATCATCTGATAGCCCATTTTGTATGGGAGGTTATTTTGGTTTTTCGTATTTCGACCTATGGTTCCTTGGGAAAAGTTGTTCAGTTTCATGGGCAGATTCACACCCTTCTATATTACGTATGTACAGAAAATACACGTATGCTAACCGTGCAAGTTTATTGACCAGGATGCATCCGAATTCACCCGATTCTTCTTCTTCTTCTTTCGTGTCGGCAAGAACACAGACTAAATCTTACTTGCCCAGAAAGCGGCTGCCGTGGCAGCCCTCTGGTTACCAGCGAACTACATAGTTTGCTGCCCGATACTTACGGCTCAAACTCACCGTGCCAGACAAGCGATGGAATAAAAAAGAAAAACCTAGCTACTCTCGCTTCGCCGTTTACATCCCGTCACTTTGTAACTTCGTGCGTTTTATGATTTTGATAAGAATTTCATGGGATTAGGTAAAAATGTTGATAAGCGAGCGTGATAATGCGAACCAAGGTAAATCTTTGAGCTTATGTAACATTGTATAAATGTTTATTTTGCAACTAGAGGTCTGATAAGCATCGGAAATTATTTTACCACTCTATCACTAATCAAATTGAAGTAACCAGAGTGTATTTGACGGAAAAAACAAACTTGTTTTTTCTGACAGCTTTATCCGATTACTATAGATATACATAGTTATGTCGTCTTAAAACAAAAAAGTAAGACATCTGTTGAACAATTGATCAATAAAAGTGTTGCTACAGCGTCTTGCGATATTTTGTTTTTATTACTTTTTTAAACACTAGTGTCTAGCAAAACACGTGTTAGATCAGTGTTTAAATTTGTTTTGTAGTAAGACGGATGTCGTTTTCCTTGTCAACTTTTTTTGTTAAATATTCACATTAAACTAAGATTAAACAACCTTAATCAAGAATCGAACTTGTACCCATTCATTTAATGTAAAAGGTTTGAAATTTTCACAACATGCCATGTGCCATGAATGCAGCTAAATTACAATTTATGTTTAAAATATCCTTGTCAATGACTGCCCAGTCTGAAAAAAGCATGGAGGTCTTTCGCGGTTAACTCTGCAGATGTCGACGCTATACTTTGGTTAAGCAATATTATTATGTTTTGTAGCTGTACCTACGACTTCGTTCGTGTGGAGTTTGGGCTTACAACTGGATCGATTCAAACGGGGGTTTCCATTACGAAAGTAAGTCAAATAAATAATTGAAAACGCCGTTTGAATCGGGTCAGCAGTTAGTGAGTTAAAAGCACACAGAGAAACGGACAAAATTCCAAAAAATACCTGATTGGGTTCTATAAACCTTTGAAATTTTCTCATCTGGTAATTTCTCCCCTTCTCCTCCCCAGTTCCAGTCCTTTCTGTTGCATATTCATGCTCTCCTGGTACCTTTAAAGGGGGCAAGCTCCTTCAAACTTTCTGCTGACCATCCCTTGCATATTTATACTCTCCTGGTACTTTTGTGTTGTTTATGATGACTGACCGCGCTAACCGTAAGATAAAAAGAAGTTACGTACCGTTTCACGATATACTTGATGACGAGTGACATGGTCCGGTTGACGAAGACCTGGTTCTCCTTCTTCAGGTCAAAGAGTAGCTCATCTGCAAAGCTCTGATTCTTCAGAGCTGTGACTATCGCTTTCGTCAGGCGCTTATTCTCGTTGAGTATTGCCTAGGGAGGAAGGTTCTATTTTAATATAGCCTGTAACATACGAGTATCACACTTCTGGGTGTCTACTCTCAAAGTCCGATATATCGAAACGATACTACTCAAAACATGCAACAGCAAAACTTCGTCTCTTGACAATAGAGTAGAATATTGGTTGGATGAATTTTCAAACTGCATCCAACCAATATTCTACTCTATTGTCAAGACACGAAGTTTTACATTTGCATGTTTCGAGTAGTATCGTTTCGATATATCGGACTTTTAGAGTAGACACCCTGGGCAACTGCCTCTGTGTTATCAGTTAGAGCATTTGGCTGTTGATCTGAAAGTTCTAGACTCGATTCCCGTTAGCGCAGAAAAACCCAAGAGGTTTGCGTGCTAACGATGTCCACTATATTTTTGTAATTTAATGCATAATAAATAAATTAAAAAAAAAACCCACAAAGCCACACACTCGGCCTACAAATTTTAGGTCTTTCGTCATCCGCGTCTCCAAGTTTTAAGAGAGCGTGTTCCTGAACGCTGCATTTTAGCCGTTGGAAATCGTATTTTGACGATATCGACCACCCGTACTCATCATCAGTCGACAAGTTAGTTTTAAGATTCAATGTAGATTTTTTACAGATTGATTGATATTGAAACGGCAAGAAACCACTTCAGCACGGCCTACTTTAAGGCCGGTATTTCACTGGGACACCATGGCAGCGCAACCAGTCGCCGCTACCAACAAAATGTATACAGCTCTATAGAGAGTTACTCACCTGGTGTTTGGCGGCGCAACCAGTTCGGATGCTGGTCGCGCTACCACTCCCAGTGAAATATAGCCCTTATTACTGTGGCCGCAGGGTGTAGCGACTCTGGTGTCTAGTTACGGACACCAGTAGCGCAACCAGTCGAGCCACCAGTCGCGCCACCATGGTGTCTCAGTGAAATACCGGCCTAAAAGTCGGCTTTTTACAATGTGTTTCGTTCTGGAATATCAGAGCACCATATCTCTTTGTCATTGATATAGTTATCTAATCCATAGTATACTTTTTTACAAAACGTTTGCTTTACACATTCTTTGAACTTTCTCTTAGGTAAATTCACTACATTGTCAGGTATTTTGTTGTAGTATCGTACACACAGACCAACGAAAGATGTATAGACTTTTGCTAATCTAATATGTGGTTGATCAAGTTTATGTACTTTTTTGTACTATTAATATTATGCCTTTTTTATGTTACAAGTGAGCAAACGAGCAGTTGGCCCACCTGATGGTAAGTGATCACCACCGCCCATAACACCCACTGTCTTATTAATGGCATATGACCTGTCACAATTACTAGGTAATTGATGAATGTTCTTTCTAGTATACATAATATTTTAGAAATAAATTGCTCATACGAGTATGAGCCCTCTTTTGTAAAATGAATGTGGAATGGAATTCAGATTATTTTGAAAATGTATTATTAGGTTAAGGTATTGATTGATATAGGCCTTCGATGCCTGAAATAAATAGTGCGTAAATAAAATTATCGTCAAACAAACATCAATATGTGAGCCATTCCCAGTTTGGTTAGGACATTGGATTATGAAATTTATGAATCACCAGATCATCCGTATGTTAAGCCATTGTTCGAGGCCTTTGTTGGCTCAAAAACTCTGATTCCTGAATAAATTTTTGTGGTTTAAGCCGTGATGGTAGTCGTTATCTTCTAAAACATTAATGCACATGTTGCAGGCAAATTTTATGATTGGTCATTTCACATAATGCCTTGGCACACACACAGAATGCTGAAAAAATTTTAATTCGTCATTTTAGATACATAATGCCGCGGCATTCCACAAAACGGCGCGTAATTCGTTTCTGGCACTTGCCGGCCCCATGTTCGCTCACTCGGCACGTGCGTTGTGGTCGAATGATAACCTAACCCAACCTAATCGATCCCTGCTCGGGATCGATTAGGTTGGGTTTACCGTGGCTAACGAACCTAAAATGCACCAGTGATCTAACCCCGTTTACAATCTGCCGGCGCAGTTTCACAATCTGCCGACCGTTTACAATTTGCCGACCGTTTACAATTTGCCCGCCCGTTTGTAAACAGCGAATTATACGATTTGCGTGCGACACATAAACAGATAGAATCAAATTTATGCCTGTCCTTTAAGCTTTTTCTTTATACGCCATCATCATTCACGGTATTTTCCCAGTGCCCTAACTGACACACATATTGTATTTAACAAAGAAATATCGGGCCGACCATCTACTTTAAGCTGTATTTACGTCCAGCCGTCCCCATATACATTTGTCTAACTGCCTGACGCATCCGGAGGGCGTCCTTTACACATCGTCATAAAGGCTTGTGATTCTGTGGAAATTTGTTAAACAGCAAACCTCACATGTCAGTAGAAATACTTTGACCGCTTTTAGTACGTAGCAGTAAGCCCCGTCTGGTGCTGATAAAGAATCGTAATTACCCGTCTCTACCCGTGGGTGTCGTAATAGATGACTAAGGGTACATGATACGGAGGATGGGCATCAGCATCTTTCTGTGTTTTGTACCATCTTACATTCTGCGGTCACCAACAACATTGGTCTCAAGGTGACTATGGTAATTCCCTTCCTAAGTACTGTGCGTTTTTGCTGGAATTCTGGAGGGATTCCCATATTATTTATTATATTCCCCATAGAATACATGAAACAGAGTTAGAAAGGCAATGCTGACAATTTTGTACGGGAACCGGTGTCGCCAGTTTGCACACATTTACACGATAAATTATATTTTCACTACATAAAAAAACCGCTAGCTATTTGTCGTCTACTGGTGAATCGAAAAAGTCAAAAGAGCCAAATCCAAGCAATCAAAAATTTACCGTATTACATTACGTTATAACATTATTTTCAAAAACGTCAAAATCTGACGTTTTTGGGTGAGAAAGAGACAAAGATAAAATGTGGCCATACTAATAAAGTTTGCACAAAACGATTCAAAAAGTATCCATTGGATCTTTCTTTGTTTTAACTTTCCTTTTAAATATTTCCCTAACAATGTATTTATAAATGTGTGCAACATTATGCATAATACTTAAAAAAATAATTTAGATTTTTCTTTACTGAAAATAGAAAGTTAGCGATTTTGAAATATTAAATTGTTGTGTTATACTGGTATCATTATTGTGCAAATGCTAGGGATGTATGTTTCATTGGGCAAATTATCGATAAAATGGATTATTGTACTCTGGATTACAACTTTTCCACGAAACATAGGTTTGTTTTAGATTCGTACAGCTTGCAATAACTAACTCTAGCGATGGCGGTTAATGCGCAGAAAACAAAAAACGAGTCGCGGGGGTGCGCGGGGTATGGTGGGGGAAGGACTGCGAAGCGTTCATTGGCTCTCCGCGTGTCACCATGCGCAGAAACTAATCGTCACGCTAATGTTAGGTTGTTCAAGCTGTTTAATTTTTTATATCTCACTAAAATCACAGATTAAATAATACTAAACTAACGTTTACAGATCCGATTCTCAGGCGGCGGGGTGAAGAAGGACGTACCTGATGATAGGGAATCCAGGCGCTGGTTCTTATTAGAGGTCACACTGCATCAATCAATCTTTACACAAAACATTGTAAATTCAAAGTCACTTTGTATTATACACAGGTGTTTTTGTCGTTTTAGATATTATTTTCATGAGAACAGAATTGCGCGCGCGGCCATTGCTTTTTCATTGATGTTTCAGGCAGGTACGGGGGGGGGGGGGGAAGAGAGGGAAGGAAAGGATGCGTTCTTAATTAGTTTTATTGTGTTGTGTATTGCCTGGAAACGCATCATAATAACTTTTGTTGAGAAGCCAAGTATTTACTTACACCTTGTATACGAATTTTAGTTTTATACTCATTCTTTATTAGGGTTTCGTACCGAAAGGGTGAAAAACGGGACCTATTGATATGCCTCCGATGTCTGTCTGACTGTCAGTGGGCTGTATCTCATGAACCGTAATAGGTAGAAATTTGAAATTTTCACAAATTGCGTATATCTGTTGCCGCTACAACAACAAAATTTTGTTTGAGCTGTATCTCATGAACAGTAATAAATATATAAATTAAGTGTGGCTCCGATACTAAAGACCTTTTTTAGGCGATTTTTGTTTATGCTCTATCTTAAAAACGGGAACACTTGAAAACAAGAAAATTGCAATGTTTATAGTGCATAAGCTATAAAATAACAAAAAATAATAAAATCTAGTCAAGCTCGTGTCGGACTCAAAAAATCTAGCACAGGAACATACTGAAATTTCTAATACAATCGTGATTATGTGGTGGTACGGATCCCTCGGTGCGCGAGTCCGACTCGCTCTTGGCCGGTTTTTTATTAGAAGATCCCTGTGTGTAAATATTCTTCAATAATAAAATAGATCATGAAGCATTGTTTTGTTTTATTATTTACATGATATTTACATTTTTCTTATTTATATCTCACTAATATTATAAAGATAATTTATTTTAGTTTGAATTTTTATATGTTTGGATGTTTGTTACTCTTTCACGACCCAGCCACTAAACAGAATTTGATTAAATTTGGCAGGAATATGGACTTAGACCTAGAAAAGCATAATATCTACTCTTTTTTCGAATCCCACGCAAATGAAGTCGTGGGCAACTGCTAGTCAGCAATAAGAAGAACCAACAAATTAAATTAATATACCAGTAAAGACGTGTGTGGTAAAGTTGGTGTCCCTCCGGGAAGTGATTTCGGTTTCTAACAGGTATAGCGTATAGCAAGAGGCTTTAAATGTCTTCTTTGTGCCGAAAAGATGATGTCACTCTCCAAAAAGTGATTGGAGCAAGTAGAACTTGTTTTGGTGGCTAACCAATCTTTTTGCCCTGTGGCATCGATCCATCTTTGCTTTTCTTTTGGATCACCTGGGTAGCTGCCAAAAATCTCTTTCTAAAGTTGGGATTTAGTATGAGTGCAAACAATTTTTAATTTTTTAATTATTAAAAAATTATTGGTTAACTTCAATGCTAAAAAATATATACAAGTAAGTATTCAACATTACAGGAATAATTCCAGTATACAGAAACTTATCGATATCGTTGTATTTTTGGAAGCACTTTTGCTCTGGTTTCGACCGGCTAAAAAATATTTTTGTTTTAACAAATATAGTGGATAAAAATGTATTCAAAATGGTTATCGGTGGTACAATAGGCCTCCATTTTGCTAATTTTTATCTTTGCTGTGAGCTCGGAGTGATAATATCGCACAAAACGGCATTTTCTTAAAAAATACGTCGCTGCTCTTTACGCCATTGAGTCGGGCAAATGACTGAAGGGGTCATTTTGAGGTTTTGACGTTTGTTTGTCCTACGGACCTATCCTTGGCACGCGGGGCCCGCCTACTTCGCCTTTCTAACTCTGTTTCATGTATTCTATGATATTCCCTGTCTTGCAGTGGACGTCACAAAAAACAAGTTTGTAAAACAATGTTATTCTTTCCGTCAAATATACTCTGATTTTAGTTTCATGGGTGCAAAATGTGTTGGTAAGCGTTGGAGTAAACGAAAAAGTGGTTTATAACACATTTTTTAATTAATTTAAATTTAATTTAGATTCTCCACTAAACACTCATTGATCGTCATAACGGATAGAAAAAAAATGAGAGAGTCTACTACCGTTTCGGATGAGTGCTATGGCAGCCTAAAAGAAACGGCAAGAAACCACTGAAGCACAGTAAATAAATATATATATAAGCTAAAGCAGTATGGAAACTCGGGCCTTTTTTTGAAAAAAGAACTATTCTGCGTCGGAGCGTCAGGGTTGTAACCATAGAAAAATTAGGGTAATTAGAAGGAGGATTAAAGAAATAAGTTGTCACAAGGTAGTGAAGGCGTTGTTCTATGGATTTGACGGGTTATTTTGAATATTTCCTAGTGATCATTGATGATTTGACATAAAAATTTGGGACACGTTGGCAGATGTCATCCCATAGTAAAATAAATTAGCAAGGTATCTATTCCGAGCGAAGCAAGGAGGTCCGAAATCTTTAGTTGTAACCCAGAATTTTTTAAATAAGAATAGTATGATGAACTCAAATATTGGGTGCTTCTATCAACTTTGTTCCTTTCAGTATGTTTTCAATTTTTCATGTTTTTTTCACACTTAGTCGCCTTTTACGACACAAGAAAAGGTTAAGTCACTTAGTCGCGTTTCATGACACAAGGGCAGATTAAGATACTTAGTCGCCTTTTATCGCACAAGGACAGGGACATACTTATAGGGACCATATATGTACCTATTTGTTTGTATTATGGTTTTGGCACCCACAACTGACTTCAGCGCGAAAACTGCTTATTTTCCTGTAGCGGTGTGCGCATGTGTGAGTGCGCCAGTTTTGGACGTTTGTTAGGAGTTTCCATACTGCTTTAGCTTATATATTTACTGTGACTGAAGCCCGACTTGCTTTAAGTGTTTGTACAATTAGTTTATTGTATTTTTCTGGAATATCAGAGAATACCTCTTTGTCATAGTTGTAGTCATGTAAAATTCAAGTGCTGGGCTACCACCGAGCTTATGCCCTGGGCCAACAGATGCTGTGGGGTTCCTAAATCGAGCTATAGGTTTGTAAATTTTTGTTGCTTTTTTGTTCTAGCTATATCGTATCCAAGGAGGTTTTACTACGCTTCGTACCATGGGTTAAAACCTCCTTGCATAGTGCATATAGAATAACATCAATAATAAATACTGATCAAACACGTACGAGTCAGACTCGCACGCACTTAATACACCTCTGCGCGACACAGGGCGTCCCTGACTAAGACGGTTTTTTGAATTAGTTGTACGAAACCCTCAGTGCGCGAGTCCGACTCGCACTTGTTTTTAAAATGTTTGCTTTATTATTATATTCTTTTGCACATAGACTTGCATAAAGTTACATACAAGAGGACATTTACAAAGGCGGTCTTGTCTCTACAAGAGATTTCTTCCAGCCAACCCAAGGCTCTCTCAGTAACACGAGTAATGTGTGTATTCTCTAGTGTGTTGGAATTAGTATTCGGATCTCATCTTCGTCGCCGACCAGAGGATAGATCATAGCGCCCTAAAGGGACCACAATTTCTTAGAGTGCGTGCTTAAAGTACACTCAGATACACTTGGTTTTTGTTAATTATTATTAGAAAAACGGGATAGCAGTTAGTTTTACTTATGGTAAGTGACCATAACCTCTTGATTAAACGAGCAATATTTGTACATAAATATGCCTATACCTTTAAATTTGTAATCGGTTTCTCGGAAAGATTTCCATGTTTACTATACGGGCGTTTTGGGGATAAAATCTAGCTAGATCGAATATCTGGGAAAATCCGTTTTCTCCGTTTTGTGAGCATTTATTGAAAATTGCGCGTTTCAGAAACCCTACAGCGCCATCTGTTGCTGGTCTATGGTTAAGATTATACAGAACAAAGCTTGGTAGCCCAGGTTTACGTCGTACAAAATAACTCTGGCTCTGACCGTTGGTGCGCAGAAGTCAAAAAAGTCGCGGGGTTGAGCACGGCAGGTGGGAGGCGTGCGTATCGTTCATTGGCTCTCCGCCTGTCCCTATGCGCAAAAAATAGCTGTCAGAGCCAATCTTATCCTGCACACGCTATACCTTCCAATACTAATGTAAATAATAATTTTTACATTCACTTTTCGTAGCTTATTTTGGATACTGACTGGAATGAGTTGCAATATTTTTTTCGAGAGTATTAAAAAAATATAGGTAACTAGTTTTTTCCACTGTGTATATAAAATGTATTTTATCCGTGCAATTGAATTCAATTTTTAAACTCAATTCACAATATAATTTAATATAACAACATGAAAAATAAATTAGGAAGAAAAAAACACGTTGTTCACCACGAGTTGAATCTAGGCGTCTTAATTCTTTCCGATTGATATTGTTTAAGAGGAACACCGATAAAAAATATTTATAAATATAAAAACTATAAGTTTTGTCCCAGTCTACTGATAGCCACATTGACCTAGACCTCCACTCGAGTGTCCCTCGTAAATAGGCTTTTCCACGCCTCATTACTTGACTGTTTATACTACATATTTAGTGTAGTAGGGTAAGTGCCCTTTTGTCCCACTTCAAAAATAAACCTCCATTCATTTATTAGGTACTACACTGTTGATGATGTATATTTACATAAACATAATACCTACGATTTAGAATATTCTTTATTTATTAACTACATCTGTTTGGTGCTAAGAATAGTACTGTAACTAGCTCTTGTCCGCGACTTCTTCCGCAAGTTAAATAAAATATTAGCTATCAAACACAAAAATTTCATTAAAATCGGTTCAGAAGTTTTTGTGTGATGTTTAAACAAATAGACATAAAAGTAAAAAAAAACCGGTCAAGCGCGCCGAGTGTTCCGATAAAAGATTTCGGACCTCCTTGCTTCGCTCGGAATAGATACCTTGCTAATTTATTATACTTATAGGGGATGATATCTGCCAACATATCCCAATCCCATCATCGATGATCACTTGGAAATATTCAAAATAACCTGTCAAATCCATAGAACGACGCCTTCACCACCTTGTGACAAATTATTTCTTTAATCCTCCTGCTAATTACCTTTATTTTTCTGCGGTTCCGATACACCTTTTTTTCACTCTATCGCAGTCATCAATCAAGTGTCATCGATGTTCGAATCGAATCGTGTTTAAAAATTCTATTGCTTTACGCATCAAATGGCTATCGGTTGCGGATAAAACTGTAGAGTTTCCATAGCGTAAGCCTAAACCTCTACAGTACCTTACCAATCTATCTCATTTCGTGTGTGTCGTAAAAGGTGACTACTGGACGGGACGTACTGTTAGGTGTACACACGGCCACTCGTCGGTGGAAACACTTTGACCTTGAGTGGGTCTTTGGTTTCAGCTTTTTTTTATGTTACAAGTGAGGAAACGAGCAGGTGGCTAATCTGATGGTAAGTGGTTTCCACCGCCCATAGCCCATTAAATTAGCCCATTTAATTTAGTATTTTAATTTTGACATTTGTTTTAATAATTAATTATGGATCACTGGCCTGAAATAAATGATTGACGCATTGTCTTATTAGCTTATACTGGCTTTACTTTTTTTATGTCAAAAGTGGGCAAACGAGCAGGTGGGCTACCTCGTGGTAATTAGTCACCACCGCCCATGACACCCACTATCTTATTAGTGAAATAATTTGACACTAATAAGACAGCAAAGCGCTTTACCTACCTTGAGAACTGAGGTGGTATGTCTCATGTGCCAGTAATTTCATTGGCTTCCTTACCCTTCAAACCGAAACACAGCAGTGCTAACTGCTGATTTACGGCAGACAAAGGTGAGAGTGGTACTTCCCCAGACGGACTTTGCTCGAAAGCCCTACCACCTACTAGAACCACTTCCTTGCAGTTGCTCCACTTGCTTGCAGCCGTGCGTACATGCTGATAATTATTACTTTATTGGTTCCCTTTCCCAAGCGTCGTCGTGGTCAGCCTAGAAAAAGATGGAGGGACGAGCTCGACACTTGCGCGACTAACTGCAAGGAGTTGGCCCAGGAAAGCGAAAAGTGGAAAGATGGGAGAGAGGCCTTTGCCCTGCAGTGGGACACAACAGGCTTCTAATAATAATAGTTAATAGTGGTTCCCTTACCCTACGAACCGAAGCACATTGGCTGTTGTACCGGTAATTTTCGTACAGTTATATTTCCAAAAATTTGTCTAGCTGACTGTACGTAGGCGGTAGGCTTCAGTGATAAGTAAAAATCTGGGCTAGTAATGTATGTTTCGCCATTACGGAGAGACAATAGAACTGTTTGGAGTGTTGCCAGCACTTACCACCTCTTACCCCGGTTTTTATTAAACTTTTAACGCTGTATTTAAGGAGTTCCTATTTTATAATATACTTTAAGATTCACAATGTTTTTTTTTTTACTTTTTAAAACACTTACTCATCTTTTAGTAGGGGTTTTCTTAGTAGCCCTCTAGTTATGAGTATTAAAAACATTAAAAATTAAAAACTAAAATATTTGTAGGCAATTGCTACGACGTAGCACGCGTAGCAACGGCCTCTACGAACAAAGGCCATGCTGAGTCTAGGAGATGCTGCTTTAAAAAACATTCATATTCGAGGAAAGTTGCACAGTTTTAGTGTCTTTTTTTGAGGTAAGTATAATCAAAAATATTATTATTGTGTCTTGTTGTTGGTATTTCCAACATTAATATTATAGGTCACGGTATTAGGTACATTTAAAAAGGTAGTTTTTAAGATTGTTTTGACAGCTGTCAGTGTTCATTATGGCCAACGTCGTGCTTCCTTGTTTGTAATGAATGAGACGAAATGCGAGCCTCGCGAGGGTTCCGTACCACTAAGGTAAAACTACTGTCTTATGATCGTCAACCACTCAAGTTATCCATCTCTACAACGAAAGATCTCTACAATAGCACCGTTTTTTAAAAATCTGTAAAAAACCTTTACAAACAAATTTAGTTTCGCGGTCCTAAAAATGGACTGCTTCTAAAAGTAGTAAATGTATATCGGAACCCTCAGCGCGCAAGTCCGACTCGCACTTGACCGGTTTTTTATTATTTGTTGTTATTATACAGCCTAATAAACAATGAACATACCAATTTTCACGCTTGGTGTATCCGTTTCTTCGATAGAGCTAAAACAAAAAATCTACCCAAAATCGCCTAAAAAAAACACGTCTTCAGATTTTAATTTTTTATTTTGTCATTCATTTTCTCCGTTTTTCTGAGCGTTTCTTGAAAAATTGCGCGTTTCATAAACGATACAGTGCCATCTGTTAGTGCGCTTTGGTTACGATTATACAGAGCATATAAAGCTCGGTCGCCCAGGTACGCACAGCAGCAAGCTCGTAGAAATAAAACCAGCATAAGTTGACCCCGCGCTACGCTACAAACACGCCTAACCAGAGACCCGTTCAAGGTCAAAGTATTTCTACCGACGAGCTGCCGTGTGTACTTTGTGTGTAATTTTATTTATTTATTTACAGTTTATTGTACAAAAGATAATACAAACATAAAATTAATAATTTATTAATAATTATTATTATTTATTATTAATTTTCTTTACTTTAGTTAGTTAGTGGGCTCCTGTTTCCGCAATTAAACTCTTGTTTGGTCCTTTTTGCGTATTTTCTTTACTTTATCGGGATATGTTTGAAATTTCTATATATAATATGAGTGATATTTTATCACCCGCTGATATTCAAGTATTGGGCCTATGTTTGTATGTAATGTCTTCAAATAAATCGAACACTGTTTAGCCAAAGTTGGCTCAAAAGATCTCTTTGAACATTGCAATCAAATGTCAAATAAACGTCAAAACAGAAGTCTTCCGAAGTTTTTGAACGATGATGACATTATTTTTGCTACAAAATTGATTTATAATTTTTTTAAGAACATTTCAAATTTAAAATTACGTGGATTTATCAATTTTAAATAAATCTTTCTTAGTTGCACACAGAATTTTGTTATTTTTGACCTAGTAATTTCACGGATTATTCGCTGCGATTTGCTTGGGCGAATTTGCCCTAATCCTGAAACACAATCAAATCTTTTTCAATTCTCCTTGTAAAACCAGTTTCAACTGAAATTCACTCCGAAAGGAATAAAGACCAAGTGCACAGGAAGTGGGTATTTGCACATGGCGCCTACTTTTATAAGTTTTATCGGAAATTCGCTCCGACACTCTATTCGAAACTTTATTTGTGAAAAAATCCTCTTTGAACGAAAAATTCGACAAGCGTAAAAAGTGCAGAAAATAAAGAAATTCTGCTCCAGTTTTTGGCTGTTTTGTAACAAATTGAAACAATTTCAAAAGAAGAATACAAAAAATATTTATGTAAGACAGTTTTGATGGGGCGCAAAGGTTCTAGAGTGAAGACGTAGCGTGGGAAGGCTCCCCACAAGGTGGACTGACGATTTCGTCAAGGTCGCGGGAAACCGCTGGATGCAAGCCATGCAGGACCAAATGACGTCATCACGTCATGGAGATCTTTAGGGGGACGGATGTCCAGCAGTGGATGTCTTTCGGCTGATATGATGATGATGACGTAGACAACTTTGCATCGAAGATCTGATGCTCTGTTAATCCAGAGTTTACATAAAGGATGTAAGGGGCGGTGTACCGAAAACTGAAAGGAAGTGTTCAGTCAACGAAACTGAACAACTTTCCCAAATGAAAAAAAAAATTGGCTTCTCCATACAAACTTGTATGAAGAGGTCAATTTTTTTTTTAATTTTCCAAAAATTTTTCTTTGGGAAAGTTGACTTTCGTTGACTGAGCACGCCCTTTCACTTTTCGGTACACCGTCTCTTACAGCCTGTATAACCCATTGCACAAGTTGCCAAACAGTGCTATTGTGCCAGAGAGCTAAGTTGTGAGCTGGAAAATTAGAGCCAATAGGATTGCTCCATTTGACAGCTCATTTGACAAGCTAAAAAAATGGCGCAATCCTATTGGTTGGAATTTTCCCAGCTCACAGTTTGACTCCCTCGCACAGTAATGGTGGAAAAACAGCCTAACCGAAACGGTAGATAGAAGACTCGCTCTTTTTGAATGTATTTGTATTCTTTTTTAAGCTTAAAAGGAGGCTTCGGCAACTAGATGGTAAGCACACTTCTGGTTAATGAAATAAATATTTTGTATTTTTGTATTTGTATTCGCATGCCATAGGAATTAACAAGTTATACCTGGGCCTCTTGTGGTGCCAGCAAAGAATAGTACCAACCCATACATACCCGTGGATGTCGTAATAGGCGACTAAGGATGGGCAGCAGCATCCTCCTTTGTATCTTACATCTTACTTACTGCGGTCACCTACAACCGCGGTCCATGGTGCCAGCCGTAACGCTAACAAGCGAGGTGACTATGGTACTTCCCCTCTACATTTTTCCAGCAAAAGCTAGAATTCTGGAGGGAGCTCCCTGTCCTGTAGTGGACGTTTCATGAGATGTTATGATGACCTGAGCGACAAAGTATCGCTCTGTAATAGCGGATCTGCGAGCAGGCTATGCTACCCGCCAACAGTTTTGACTAAAACAGTTTTTAAATTTAAAAAAAAAAAGCTTAAAAACACACATATTTAGATAGATTTTTCGCCCCCGAAAACTTTAGTGTGGTAAATGCCATCTAAGTCGTTAGAGACGTTTAAAAAAAAAATATAAATATAATATAGATACAACATAAACAAATATTGCTCCTTTAATAATATAGGATAGAGTTTATTGAACTTATCTTACCTTGTTAAAACTATGTTACTTATATTACTTAGTTTTCTATCTTTTTTTCAACAAGTCTGTTTCACAAGCCGCAACCATTCAAAATTACCATACGAGTATCAAAAGTAACGCATTGATAAAAAAACCGGCCAAGTGCGAGTCGGACTCGCGCAACGAGGGTTCCGTACCACCACATCATCATAATTGTATTAGTTGAAATTTCAGTAACTTAATGTGCTAGATTTTTTGAGTCCGACACGCGCTTGACCAAATTTTATTATTTGTTGTTATTTTATAGATTATGTACTATAAACATACTAATTTTCAAGTTTGTAAGTGTGCCCGTTTTTAAAATAGAACTAAAACAAAAGTCGCCTCAGGGACCATCCAACTTGACCCCTCTCTTATATGAATGTTCTCGAAACGGGAGCTCACCACAATTGGTTACCATTAGTTGTGAGAAAAGTTGTAATATTTAATGATTTCAGACTTTTCCCATTATTTGTACTGTGAGACCTAGCTTCTTGCCAAATTTCATAATTTTAGGTCTACGGGAAGTACCCTGTAGGTTTTGCATTTTTGAATAAATGTATGGAGATGAGGACATGAAATGCCATATCTTTTGATTGCGTCATTGTAAAAAATTGAAATTTTCAGATCTTGTGTGGTTCATGGATTTTAATGTATGGTATTAATTTCAACCTGATACCTTTACCCGTTCGTGAGATAAAGGGTCTTGACAGACAGACAGACAGACAGACAGAAATACAGACAGACAGACAGACGGACAACAAAGTGATCCTATAAGGGTTCCGTTTTTTTCTTTTGAGGTACGGAACCCTAAAAAAAAACTACCATATAGAGCTGTAGAATTGCAACCATAACAATAAAACGAATAGGCCCCAGCGATAGCAGCGAGCAAAAACAAAACGGAGTTACAAAATTACACAGACAATTCTGCCAACATAACAATTTTGTAATAAATTCCCTTAGACTACATAATACTATAAATTCCCTTTGTGGTATATTGGGAAGAGAGATAGGCTCCCGATCTGGAGGTTAGGGATTCGAGGCCTGTTTCACTACGCAATGTAGGTCGCTCGAATGCGTCTTAGGGAGTGATCACACCTAGCTGAATTCAAAGACTAATTCGGCATACATTGCTCGTTGAAGTAAGGTTATTACAATTAACATAACCAAGCCCCCCAGCAATGTATGCCGAAATAGTCTTCGAATTCAGCTAGGTATGATCACTCCTTAAGTCAAGACACATATCACGCACTACACGGATGGCAAGGCTTGAGAAAAAAGTAATCGAATATTTTTTTTGCAACATTTTTACGTTGGATGGAAAGAAAAGACATGAAAATATTGTTGTGTTTATGAGTGTCACATACAATACGAAAAAACAAAAGATATCATAATAAGCACTTGCATATTTGATTGAACAATATTACATACCTACCTACTTTCGTCTCGCTCAATATCTCATAAAGTAACAACCTGTCCCACTGTCCAGCGATTCAAAAACGTGTTCTAAGCGGTACATCGCAATTATCGACTTTATGTTTAGTACTAAGAGTTGAAATTTGTCGGCACCCCGCCTTGGGATGACAGATCTGTAAACGTCAGTTTACTATTATCTAATCTGTGGTTCTACAAGTGTAGCGACACACATGTGTATTTTTCCAGCGCGTAGAGTCCGCTCCTTATGCTCGCAACGCTTTTTAGGTTACCTATGACACATCTGGCGGACTTTCCGCTGGTTTTTTTTTAATTGAAAATGGGCTTACTCTTGAACTCGATCTACCTAGTCTTGAAGACAGAGATGAGGTCGACGATGGAACAAGCTTGCCCAGAAGAAGCCTATTCACTCGCGACTTGAAGATATTCGGGTTATATGACCTCGGGAACACAGACGCAGGCAGAGAATTCCACTCTTTAGCCGTGCGCATTATAAAAGATGTTTCAAAGCGCTTTGTGCGAATGTGCGGAATATCAACCAAGTATGGGTGATATCCTGTTGTAATGCTTAACAGATTTTTCGGTCGCAGAATATTTCCGCGTCGTAACTTCGACTGTAATTAATTAAAAATTTTCCTTTCGCAAACTTTGGAGCTAAGGGGAGGGCTGGTTTTTTTTTAAATTTTTATTATAACTTGAAAACTGTAACTCGTAAAAAAAGCATACTATGTTGGAATGTACAAGTGACGACAATTTTGACTACTCGACCTAGTAACGACAATTTAAAATTATGCCCCCCCTATATGGGCTCCCTTTATAAATAATAATATTTTTAAATTATTTTATCTGCAATAAAGTTGGGTAATTATATTCTGTAACTACTCCAAATTTCAAGTCGATAACATGAGTTGTTGCTGAGATAAATAGGTCTGACAGACAGACAGACAGACGAAGTCGCACCATAAGGGTTTACTATTTTGGTTCGAAACCCTAAAAACTATTACACACAAACTGTCGGGGTAGTCGTCAACCTTACAATTTATGATAAAAGGCAACAAACATACCTCGAACTCTTCGACAGCCATCGCTGCGGAAAATAAAACAAATACAAGAAATATTCCGTACGCCGCCATTGCACACTACAATATTCACTTTAACTGCCTATCCTCATTTTATTTTAACTGGGGAGCGTATTTTGCACAAGGAATATGTAACGAACAGCCTGGTGTCTCGATACCCGGATAATATACTTGGAAATACTCGAAAATACTTGGGAATTCGTAAAACCTAGAACCGTTATGGTTAAAAATGTATAACTGTGACGTCACTTACAAGTTTTAACTGATGGACAGGGACGTATTAAGGCACAAGGGCAGTTGTTTTAAATTTGTTCTGTAAGTTTGTGGAAGAGATTACTTCTCTAGTAATAATGTTGTCTTGTAGGGTTTTGTTTAACATTTTGTCATTTTGGAGCGCAGTTAGGTTAAACTTTTTTTTAAATAGGCTTGTTATTTCTTAGTGCAATTACTTGCAGGCAGTAGCGTTGGTGACTTTGACATCTTCCTAGCAACTGAACTACGAAACTATGTTAAGCGTCCCTATAGTTCTATCTAATTATTAATCGGTTGCCCAAGAGACAGGCTGCGTTCTAGTTTGGGAACCCTAGTGCATTCTTTTGTAAACGCATTCTCTGTGGAATTAATAAAATTTATTCTGAATAAGAATTATTATTCTTATAGTATTTTTTTGGCTGTTATATATCTCTAGAAAAGAGAATTGACTTGCATAGTTTCAGACTATAAGGTACAGTTACAGGTGAAAGTGTGTAAAATATTAAACAAAATTGATTGCATCTCGACGTCAGATAAATGTGCATCCATCGATATTTTCCTCTACAAACATACGAAGTAATCTCCGGAGTAATTATTAGAGCTATAAAAGCGCTTATTAGTGCAAGTGTGTAAAATATCAAACAAAAGTAATTGCATCTCGACGTCAGATAGAAGTGCATCCATCTATATTTGCCTCACAAACATACGAAGTAATGTCTAGAGTGATGATAGGCAAGGAGGTTGTTAAGAAAAATTTAAATAAGTACATCTGAATTTGGCTACAACACTAAAAAAATATTAATGCTTGTTTAAGACCACCTTAAACAGATCCTGTGCATTTTCAGTCAATATTCTGAATGTCGTGTAATCATAAAAAAACTATAAAAAACGAGTTATTCTGAATTGAATTATTTATATTGCCTTTTTTCCTTTTTACTAGTGAATAATTGTTTAGTAATAGGTAGTGCGTATTACCACGATGTGGAATTTTAAACTGTCTAATTGATAAGTAATATAGTGTGAATCAGTAATTGGCTAAAGAACTGTGTATTAATACTTTGTTATATATTGTTTGTAAAATGCTGTTGATTCAATAAATATGTTAAATAAATAAACAATACAAGTTCGTGTTTATAGCATATTAGAAAAGTGTAAAAAAAAGTAGCTTCTACGCCGTAATGTCGCAAATTAGATCGGTTCGGTATAATTGTTCCGTGCCTGGCTTTTATTTAGCTATGTATTAAACTTGTTTGCTATTATATATTCTGTGATGTAGGTATGCATGGGACAAACATTCTCCTACAACGTGTGACAGAAACACAGACGGAAAGTTGTGATAATATTGAAGGGTGTGAATCTGCCCATGAAACTGAACAACTTTTCCCAAGGAACGTATGTAGAAAAAGAAAAATAAATTTTTCCCTCCCATATAAGCGCATTTTATACGGGAAATCAAATTCAGTTTTTCGTATTTAGACTTATGTTCCTTGGGAAAAGTTGTTCAGTTTCATGGGCAGATTCACACCCTTCAGTATTATCACACCTTCCCGTTACACGTTGTATATAGGGTGACTTTTAATTAGTTCTTGATAAGAAAAGGTATGCATGTACTCTGGATACTGAACAACTTTTCCCAAGGAACATAGGTCGAATTACGAAAAACCAAATTTGACCTCCCACACAAAATGAGCTATCAGCTGATGCAGTTTCTATGGGAGGTAAAAACTTGATTTTCGTATTTCGACCTATGTTCCTTGGGGAAAGTTGTTCAGTATCATGAGTACATTCATACCTTTTTCTATCAAGAACTAATTAAAAGTCACCCTATATTCATAAAAAAAGAAAACAGCAATGCTAAATGAAGTATAATGTGCATATAATGCATATTCTATCAGACACAATTTTGTACGGCCGGCTAATCACATAAGTAATAGAAAACTATCGGGACATTTAATAGCCAATTAACCAACGTAACCTTAATACGAGCAACCATACAAGTTACGTTTTAAGCAAAAGATCAGTTTCGGGACTATTTATAAACGAATAATCATCATATCTAAAAATGGAATAGATAAATAATACTATTCATAAATGATATTTAAATGTTAATGTAAAATGTAAATTGACATGCATGATATATTTTAGTTCTTTTAATGAATTATAATAATGAAACTTTTAACTATAAAATGACATGCATGATATTTTAGTATTTTTAAGTGATATAATTTTTAACTTCTAGCATGATTTGGTAGCCTTTAAGTGTGACGCATATTCGCTTGTAACCTATAGACCTATATTTTTTAACCTTTAATCTAATATGTATTATGTTGGCTATCCATACAATAAATAAAATAAAAAAATTGAGAAAATATTAGCTAACGCTGGGCAGATTATATTTATTTAAAAAAAAATATTGCAAAATATTTACTTATTATATCATACAGCGTGAATTTGTAATGTTTTTGCTCCCGAAGCTCAGTGATTCTACTCATGAAAACAACCAACATTCCCAAGGAAAAAAAAAATATTGGAATAAAATTTTTCGCCTTCCCATACCACAATCGATTACGTGACCACTTTACTATGGAGAGGCGAAAAAATTTTTACAAGTAAAAAATTTTTTCACTTCTCATGCTTATTTGTGCAGGATATAGGCTGCACAAAGTCGAATTTTGTGCACTAGGGCAAAAAAGTAATTTCGGTGGTGTACGCCCTGCGCGAATTAGAGAGTACTTTTACGTTTTATTTCCTCGCAATCAAAGTGAAAAGCAGAGTTTATAACTCGTCCACAAAACCATTTAATCCTCGACATTACTAAAAAGTGTCGGAAAAATGGTTCGTTTTGTGCACTTGTTGTAAAATCTACTATTTCTTCGATAGAGTTGCTTGTTATCATGAGTAGAATCACTGGGCTTCGTGTGCGAAACCAACACAAATTCACGCTGTATAAAAAAATCGGTCAAGCGCGATTCGGACTCGCGCGCCGAGGGTTCCGATATACTTTTTGTATTTTTGGAAGCACTAAAGTCCATTTTTAGGACCGCAAAACTAAGTTTGATTGTAAAGGGTATTTGCAGATTCCTAAAAAAACTGTGCAACTTAGAAAGATCGTTTTATTTTTGCTGTAACGTTTAAATATATTTTAGAATGTACAAGTCGATAGCATGAGTGGTTGCTGAGATATAGAGGTGTGACAGACAGACAGACAGACAAAGTCGCACCATAAGGGTTCCTTTTTTTCTACCATTTTGGTATCGGAACCCTAAACAGGCAAGTAATCTCAAGTAAGTCAAGTAATCGCTTCCTTATCATCATAACATCCCATGAAACGTCCACTACAGGACAGGGAGCTCCCTACGGAATTCTAGCTTTTGCTGGAAAAATGTAGAGGGGAAGTACCATAATCACCTCGCTTGTTAGCGTTACGGCTGGCACCATGGACCGCGGTTGTAGGTGACCGCAGTAAGTAAGATGTAAGATACAAAGGAGGATGCTGCTGCCCATCCTCCAGTTTATAACCCTTAGTCGCCTCTTACGACACCCCCGGGTATGTATGGGTTGGTACTATTCTTTGCCGGCACCAGACGGGACCTCTCTTCCTTATACCTTGTATAAATTGTAATAGACAGCGAAGACTGGATAAGGGGAACAGAGATTACTTGATTTTCATATCTTAAACAGTAGTGGCTTAATGGGGAAGGAACGCATTATGTCCCCAAGATATCAGCTCCATGAAACATAAATCAGATGAGGGCTGGGACGTCGGTTTGTGTGAGGAAGTTTGCTTGTGTTTTTGTACTAGCAGATGTTAACGCAAAAGAAGTGAGTACTGAATAGTCTTAAGTGCATTTGTGTGTTATTTAGAATTTAGAATTTATTACTATTTATCATTACTAGTACTACACGGTACGTACATATAGGTTTTAAACTCAGTTAGTTTTTTTTTACTTCCTTACAAACAGCATTACTTTGTACGCGTCTAACGGAGTCTTGCTCTATATAATCTTAACCAAAGCTCCACTACGCTGTAGGGTTTATGACCTGGTTTTCGAAACGCGCTATTTCTAACAAACACGCTCAAAAAATTGAGGAAACGAATTTTCCAAGACATGACATGTAGCTAGATAGTTTTTTCGCCCCCGAATCTGCTATACGGGATTAGGAACATAAGGAACAGCGTTCCGAAGGCTGTCCCTTGTACCACCCTGTATAGTAAATTGCATCGAAATCGTTAGAGCCGTTTTCGAGGAACCGATCACAAAGATATAAATATAAAATTTTGCTCCTGTAATAGTACAGGATAGGATTAACTCCTTCAAAAAGCTTCTCTGAGTTCACTAAGAAAATCATTGCCAGTGTCCCTATTTTTGCTATGGAAACATTAAATAAAATTCATTACTTATCTGTCAACATTTTTTAACATTACTTGTACTTTATACATTCAAATAAGATGCTGATTAAAGACTAAAGAACATTAGTTACACTTTTAAATACAATCTAACACCCAACCATACTTTTATGATGTAGCAGAATGCACATCAGATATTTCGTCGACTAGTTATAGCATATTTATATGACTTATACGACTTGATGTCTCCCATTTTATACTCTTTTAATGGACGCGAATATGAGTATTTCGACTGAACGCTTTGTGGTTTCAAAGCTTTAAAAATTAACGGAAAATTCTGCGGAAATTTTCAAATATCCCACTGTGTTTCGGTTGGCAAATTTAATTTTTCCGTTTTTTGGCGAATATGCTGGCTGTATTAAGTGGGGTATTTTTGGGGTTTAAAATTCAGTGCGCGGGTGTAATAGCCACTTTGTTTGAATAAGTGTCGGGTTAGTGGCCCGGTAGGCCATGTTTTTAAATATTAAATGTATATTGGGAGTTGAACTGACATTGGAGAAACAAGGTGTAGAGTTGTGAAATTACCGGCACACGAGACATACCATCTTAGTTCTCAGGGTTGGTAACGCGATTTGCTGTCTTTTTAGTGTCAAATTATTTCACTAATAAGACAGTGGGTGTCATGGACGTTGGTGACCACTTACCACCAGGTGGCCCACCTGCTCGTTTGCCCACCTGTGACATTAAAAAAAAATGTCACAGATTGGACAATAGTAAACTGACGTGTTTCGATTTTAGATTTCTCTAGGTGGTAGGGCTTTTGTGCAAAGTCCGTCTGGGAAAGTACCACACCGTTGCCTATTTCTGCCGTAAAATAGCTGTGTTTGAACTTCTGTGTTTCGGTTTGAAGGGTAAGGGAGCCAGCAATACACCATCTTAGTCTGCGGTCTACATGATGTAATGCTTGTTCAAAATAAGGATGTCTTTTCATAAAAAAAAACGAATTTTAGGGAGACTACGGTTTAGGTAATATCGTTCAAAGTACTCGTACCACGATCGCTTCGCTTTGAACTTTGAAAACCCGAGACTAAACCTAGATTAGGCTTTGCCAGAAGGCAGTAACCTATATGGGCTAGGACTATTGACTTGGCTTGACGACTACTTTTTTATTTTATTTATAAAACAATTACACTTAAATATTAAAAATATGATAAAACAATGCCCCGCAAAACTGTTTCAATAGTTTGTCTGCGGGAAAGAAAATACACGTTAGAAAAAATACATTAATGATATAACTGATAGTTTACGTAACTAGTTACTGTAAGTATTATACAGGGAGTGTATCTAACAATAGCACTTACAATAGGTTGTTCCACTAGCGGTCACCCATCCGGGTTCTGACTACGGCCAACATCAGAAAGAAAAAGCAACTACCACTCGGCCTCGAGCAATTTTTTTTTAGCAAAGTCGCAGAACAAAAGTTGTTGCTACTGACAACACTAATAAGTGGGCAAACAGATATCAGGTACAAAAAAATAACCTAGTATAGAAGTAACAGAAAGGGTAAATCAACCCTGTAGTATGTGGATGTGCCCATGAAACTGAATAACTTTCCCTAAGGAACACAGGTCAAAATACGAAAAAAAAAATCACCATTTTTTGAAAAAAAAAAAAAAATCGCATACTGCCCTATGTTCCTTAGGGAAAGTAGTTCAGTTTTATGAGCAGGTTCACCTCCTCTAGTTTAATATACCCCTTCTTATACACCTTGTACCTCTAGATATATTGTGCAGAAATATTTACAATTGGTATAGCTCCAATCGCATCGTGTATCGGTATATCGGGCGAGTATTTGCATAACCGTACCGAATCCCCCGGCGACGATTGCTACTAAATCTATGGTTTTACGCGCACTGTAAAAGGATTGCGACACTCCGGTTTCGCTACAAACCAGAGACGGATTTAGGAAAAAAGATTAAAGAATAAAAACGCGAAGCTGAAAAATCTTTCACATAATTTTTTTTTTATTTCTGTAAATTGGTATTTTGGGCTTACTTTACAGTGTAGAGTTTACAAGGTTCGATTGTACTCTACTTGTTTATTTTGTGTATTTAAAATTAGATTTTTAGTTTGATAAAAAAAAAATTATAGATATAATGGTACGAAATAAATTACAAATAGGTACGAAGTGTATTTTTTTTTTAAGATTAGAGAATGAAGACAGAGGCCTTTGCCCTGCAGTGGGACACAACAGGCTCCTAATAATAATAAAGAGAATGACAACGTTTCTACGAAGAGAACCCGTGATGGTTTTTAGCAAAACTCACTTAATTGAGTCAGGGAAAGTAAAGCAAAAATAAAACTGTACGTTTCAATATTTCCTGATTCCGTCCCTGTTTTCCTTTCAAAGAAACTGAAGTATGTGCGGATTTCACCACGTTTGTACTTATAGATTTCTTGCACTGATTTACCCTCAGGCTCTAGGAGCGGATTGCACCAAAAGTTACAATTCTACTTCCTATTGAAAACATTCGACAAATTTTGAGATTGAGTTCAGACCGCGAAACTGAAATATACAGATCAATTCAGAATTCAAATTGTCAAACATTAAAACAAACAAACTTCAAACGATTTCGAGTAAATCACATGTTTAACTTTTGGTAGTACTGGAACACCCTTTATATGAATTTTCACACATCAATGGATACTACCGTAGGATACTTGCATGCACATTTTTTTAATTTCCCTACACATGTTCCTTATGGATAATTGTTCAGTTTTGGTCTACTGAGCAAGCCCTTTCAGTTTTTGGTACACCCTGTGTACTAAATTTTATTGAAAAAAATCATAAATAATATCCAGTCAGGTAGACAACCAATCCAGGATTAATATTATAGAGAATTTTAATAAACTCAATGGAACCAATTTTGGGTAAATCATATATTTACGTTTTGGTGGTACAGGAACACCCCTTATATGAAATTACACAGATCAATTGATACTGGTGCATGATTTCTTACATAGAGATGCTTGGTCATGCAAAGTTTCATCAAGATTCTATGAGTCGTTTTTGAGAAAATTTCAATTTTTCATTTTCGTTGTATGACAGCTACCCTCAAAATGAGAGCCAGAAGGAAATTACTCAGAACCCTTCGATGGATTTGCATACAACACCTAAATTCAAAATATGGTGTCAATCGGACCATTCGTTTAGCCGCTAGGCCAAAGCGTGACGGACAGACCGACCAACGGACCGACCGACCGACGGACCGACCGACCGACAAAATATAAAAGTAATTATTAATAATTTTGTACAAATATTCAAAAAACGCCGGGCGTTCACTTATCCCTGGGACACATTGTATATTTTGGTTGAATATTACAAGCTTCACTTAGTGCGGGGTCCGCTGTGTATTTTATAACATTTATATCTTGAACAGCTTACTTGAAAAGCTTACTGTTTTATAAATTATTCTTATTAATTTGAAGTCGCTGCCACCTGCTACGGCTAAGTTGATAATAATAGTTTTTTGAACGCAAAACGATAATTACATTCCATTTATTAATATGCAACTTATACTAACCACATTTTAATTAATAAAATTAGAACTTACTCATTGCCAAATGATGCACTGGCTTAAATCAGTTATTCATTGTTTTAGTCATGTACAACGTAAAGCAAATAATTGTTTCGAAAGCTAAATTTTATTACTTGGCTATCCATGCCTTAAGATTTTTAGAATTACTAAAAAGGCCTGTGAGGTTGTAAAAGAAAGAAATCTTAATCTTTTTTCATTTACGGCTAGTAATTTTCTCTCAAAATCGAAAGAACTATTTATTGTTATTGGTATATCTCAAAATTCAAATTTAATTGCTTTTTCATTGTTTATCGGCTAGAGATATTAGTTGCTTTTAGATATGGCATGTCAAATTAACATCCAATAAGCAACAGGTAAATAGTAAATACGCTTGTTTCGTCCAATAATTAAAATAATGACCACTTCCCAAAATAACCACTTCCCATTATGACCACTACCCGCTGAATACGTCATAATGAAAAACGAATTTTACATGCTTCATGTAGGCAAAGTAAGCCAACATTTTTATAACAAAATCACGTAATGATTATTTGCTTTCGTAGGACAAATCTTAAACTGAATGGACCATTATTTTGTCATAGAAGTATAAACAATACCTCAAAAATTAGGTTACCAGTTACGATTGCAACTTCCATTGCGGTTCTGTCCTGAATATCCATAAAAGTTGTAAACGCCAATTTCAAAATCCCATCCGGACTACTCTCGGTTAAAAAGTACTAAAATGTACAGCCATTGTCCAGGTTTTTTGAAAAAGGCTCAGTAATTCTATTTTGTTTGTTTATTTCACGTCTCGGTTCGTGCGATACACGAACAAAGGATTTGTGCTATCAATTCAGCTGCATTTGCTGGTAAAGAGTTTCGAAATAAATTCTGTCGTTGTTAATAGAAACATGGGATAACGTATTAAATTTAGAGATGACCAAAGCGAACTTCATGAAATGTATGGGATGCTTAGATTATGAATAACGGCAGTTTAATGGGATGGCATAATTGTCATGTACATACATACATCACATGACGTTCGGTGTTAAATATGTGAAAATAAAAAGGTGTGATTTCCGCAACGTCATGTAATGGTCAAGGTTTGTGTTCGAGATAGTTTAAATTGAGAAAGATATGATGATATCTGGTGTAGGTAGATTAGTGAGACACATGGTAAAATAGACACGCGACAAATTGAAAAATGACAGGATTACAATTGTCACGGAGCGGGGCTGCATGCCTCGCATGCTGCCTCCTTTCATGCTGATCCTGGCTCTATCGTCCTGGCCCAAAATTCCAAATTCCTATTTCAAATGTCTTCTATCTCTGTCTTTCGGTGCCATTCGTGTCAAAAACAGTCAGTTTACCTTTGATTCTGGTCGTGCTCGGACGTGCCCGCGCGCAGCACGAGCACCGCCTTGTATTTTGTACCTTCTTTGTTATAATAAACTCGTTAACTTTTCGTTTGACTTTCGGATCCCCTACCTACACCCTGAAGAGTCTCTCTCTCTGCTTGCCACTGAGTAGTTTCCGGTGGCACAATGTACAAAAAATGGGGATGACTTAACTTTGTTACTTCAGCCGTCCTCGGGAATGGGATCTCTTCCTTGCAATACTGGTATTAAGGGACTGCTTCTTGAGCTTGCGGCGGGAAGAGAAGCCATCTTTGAAGTGGGCTCTCACAATGAACGTTTGAAGCGGGGCGGAAATCACTATCTTTAACATTACGTTGGCTGTACTTCCGGTGTTACCCGTAGCGAAATTTATTATTTACGTTTTTACAAATACAGTTTGCGACTGCTCGTTGCGACACATCCTGCGATATCCCAACCAAACTAGAGAAATCACACAAAGTGTTTTTTTTTGTCAGTGTCGTACCGGGAATCGGAACCAGAATTTCCGGATCGAGAGCCGAGCGCACTTACCACTAGACCACATAGTCTGTTAAAGGTGTTAGGCACTAGTCGGTCTATCATCTGATGATGCCTAAGTGTAGCAACATACCTTCGGAAATTCCGACGTGTAGTGGGGGTATTCCGCTAGATGTGTCATAGGGCCAAATTTACGCAGGGTAGCTGGCGTCAGTGCCGAGTCAAGTCAGTGCTGTGCTGACTCATTACTGCCATCGTATAAACTGGATTGAAGACAGTAAGGTGATTCAGATTCAGATTCAGATAATTTTATTCAATGTAGATTCTTTACAGAATACTTATTGAATGTCATGCAGAATACAATGCAAATAGAGCGAGTCTACGCCGTTTCGGATCGTGCTATGGCAGCGTAAAAGAAACGGCAAGAAACCACTGCAGCACGGCCTACTTTAAGAGTCGGCTTTTGACAATGTGTTTCTTGTGTTTCGCAGGAATATCAGAGCACCATACCTCTTTGTCATTCATATAGTCGCGACAGCGCTGACTGACTGCTGACCGCATGTAAACAGTACAAGTCAGTTCTCAGCGCCAGCACTGGCTTATCACTGACGCCAGTTACTTACCCTGTGTAAATTCTGCATAACTCTCTGCGTCGAAAAGATCTGCAGATGTGTCGCTAAACTTTCGGAAGGGCAGATTTGTGCTCTTGACTTTGAAAACTCATCGTTTTCGGCTCATTGTTACTTCCTTAACACTTGACGACTGACGAACGACAAACTGCGGGTATTTTTATGTCACCCTAATGAGCTTATTTCGAGCAGTTATTTATGGCGGTCTAAACGATGACAAAGTTACGGAGCTGTTAAACAGGGTTATTTTTGGACCCCTAGCCAAATTTTTGAATGTTGCTCATAACATGAAACTGGACAACTTTCCCCAAGAAACATGGGTCGCAAAACGAGAAAAAATTTTGGTCGCCCCATACAAATCGCACTAGTGCAAGGTTTGTATGAGAGACCTAAAAACAAAATTCGTTTTTCAATTCATGTAACTTTGGGAAAATTGTTCAGATTTGTGTTCTGAGTAACATACTGAAATTTGTCTAGGGGTCCAAACCCTGTATATGTAGATGATATTTTACCAATGGTTTTACGCCTATTACTTAAAAACGTGGAAATAAAAAAAATACATATATTTCTTTAGGGTTGATTTTCAATTTAAGTTTTTTTTAAGTTTACTGTACTTTTTAAATCTTAATAAATAAATAATAATAATAATTCGGAAATAATTGCTACAAAAAGGTTTTATTGTTTTAATACCTTTCATTGTTACCCAATATTACGATCCTAGGTTTTCCTTTCCGGTGGAGTTGTGCATAAGTGGTAAGAATGTAACCCCAAATAGGGTTTTTATATCTCGTAAATGACTCACAATATCAAAAACTGGTCTTTATAAAGGTTGTAGGGCTTTAATTTTGCATTGAATGAGACTACTTTCATATTTTTATTATAAGTTAAAATGATTTAATTTCAAAAATACCGAAGAATTTCATACAAATTTTCATCCATCATTTCATCCTCTCAATGGATGAATTTCTAAAAATGCGTAGACACGTACATTAGATATTTTTGTATGAATTTATTGTCCCCCAATATTTATTATTATTTATTAGTTGTAAACAATAAGGAAGACTACAAGATAAAATTCTAGTTAAAACTTGTGTTGAGTGAAATCTATCACAGAAAAGATGATATCTGCAGCGCATGACGAACGCAGGATTGTTGCTATCGTCCGATCGGGCCAGAGACGGGGACGGTACGGAACCCACCCGGAACGGATCGCGGCTGAATAACGTTCCATTTCCGGGCTACTTCTCCGCGAAACTGCCGCGGTGTGGATCCATGAAAATCACGAGTGAAGAATGAATTTTGTTTTTTAATGTTGATGTTTTTAATGTTTCAAATACAGAACATAACGAACATCGAATACTCATATACAGGGTGTTAATTTAATTGCTTGCCATAGCTTGAGGGGTGTTTCAGTAACCATAAAGGAACACAAAAAAAAAACAAAAAAAATTCTGCTTAAAAATTTTAAAACTCTATTGAAACCAAACTAACGCGGAGGGCAATGACCCAGAGCAACGCGCTATCAAAAGCGCGCGAAAGTGTTTCAGTTATGAATGTGCCTATCTTATCCACTGATACTCGCGCACTGGCTCGGTGATAAAGCGGTGCTCTGTCCGGGTCATTGCCCTCCGCGTTAGTTTAGTTTCAATGTAATTTTAGTTTTTTTTAAGTAGGATTTTTTTAAATATTATTTTTGTGTTTCTTTATTGTTACTGAAACACGCCTTAAGCTATGGCACGCAATTAAATTAACACCCTGAATATAGGCATGCGTCTATCATCGATCATTCATTTTCGTAGTGGCGTTCAAGATTCGAACTACAAAGTGTCCCAATTTTCATGAATCTAGTTCTAGTCTTTTATAATGCCGCTAAAGAGTGGAATCTCTGCCTGCATCTGTGTTCCCGAGTTCATATAACTCGAATCTATTCAATTCGCTTGTGAATAGGCTTCTTCTGGGCAAGCTCGTTCCATCGTCAACCTCATCTCTGTCCACAGGGCTAGATCGAGGTCAAGAGCAATAAAGAAAAAAACGTGAAATTAATTACTATAAATTACACCATTTTAGCACAATACGACTCGTGAAGTGAGTCTGTCCAGTACATAATTACAAATTATACTATATGCAGATATAGTATAGTAGATATAGTATAGTAGATAAGATATAGTAAGGTTTGTATGGCAAAGGCGAAAATGGATTTTCATCTATCGATCCATATTTCGTTAGGCAAGTTGTTCCAGTTTCATGTTGTAAGAAACACACTAAAATGTGGCCTGGGGTCCTAAAATATTCCAAATAAGGGTTAAAGACAAAGCTATCGCATTTTTATCCGCAAAAAGCTCATAGTTCCCGCTTACTTCGTAGCCAACCGCGATAGTACAATTGGAGCCAGCAGATTGATAGCAACATACTCCATCTATTGTTAAATATTCTGTTTTCTGTATTTATCAAAATATGGTTCCCCTAGGGGCAACGCTACCTATTTCTTCTCAGAGGCCGTGCTGCAGAGACTTAGAAGTTCTTTTTTGCATCACTTATATTCCCATGCCATGCAATTTGAAGCAGTTGACTCGCTCTTTCTTAACTATAACCACACCCTGGACCACAGATGACTATATATAAGTACACAAGGCCCTGAACACTCCATACAACGAGCGCTAAACCACGAACTGTCAAAGTTTGAAATTGGAACACGCGTAGGCCTGCATATTCAGTACAACGGACCCGCATCAGCACCACCCGATTCGCGCGAGCGGGTGTTCGCGGGGGTGCGGGGTGGATTGCAAGGGAGGCGGAGAGAGACCGTTCTGTATGATAATAGTACTATCACTTTATTATGTGCTATAACTCATGTTTGTCTACAGTCTAGAGGGAAGGAAAGAGCGGGAACTAGTTGTCGCCGTGAGCGATGACGAGCGATGGCCCCCGTCTCGCCGTGAGCATACCTAACGCGCGGTACAGTGGTTGCGGTTAGAATATAGTTATTAACGCATATTATTCAACAAAGTTGGAGTTATATTGTATTTCAGGAAATCTGAGGATCTAGACAGACAACGTGCCATTATATTTTGAGATGACGAAAGTAAACGTCATTCAAATTTTCACATGACAGAGACAATACAATTTTGTGAAACATTTACAATAAAATTTTACATTTTAATACATTAAGTCAACATTAAAACTAAAACAATTTTTTCCATAAAGTTAGGCAATGAATCATTAAAAATATCAAATTAAGCTTATTATATATAACATGGCATTTTCAGGGATAATAGATAATCCCCCGGTTAAGTTTACGAATAGTTATTATTATTTCAAATAACGACATTGAAGCTACAAAACGGAAGCATAAGCGAGGAAAAAATTCAAATAAAGTTCTATCCCATAAAAATACAGGAAACAGCCTCGAACCTAATTTTCCATCGGAAATAACTTGAACTAAAAAAAACCCTCTAAGATATGTCAAGAAATACAGGGTGTTTAAAAAAGACTTCCAATTTCCCGAATTACGAATAAATATTTTTGACTTCCATATACATGACCAACTATTTTTTATGGAAAGTTTGAAATTTTCCTATTTCCACAGCAGACGATAGGCACTAACGAAGTAATTGCACATTTTCCTTTAAAATATTTAGTCGAGTCATGAAAAATGTAATTTTCATGTAATTTTAAGCAATTTATAAAAATAAAAATAGTATGAATTTTATAGTTTGTAATAAAATGATGTAAAGTGTGATAAAATACTACTTAGTTTTAGAGTTATCAAAGCATTTTATTATTCAGATTAACATTTTAACAAGTTTTCAAGTGAAAGTCAAATAATTCAAATTTCGAAGGTGTTTTTTCAAGTAGGTCGGTAAACTAACACCCTGTATATATCGCCGTAAACGGCTGTTATTCCGTTGAGGAAATCGAATACTTTTTGTCAAAAATGTCGTCTTGTAGACATAAGTTAGGTCCCTCGGGCGCTCTTACAAGGATCGCGATTGAAAGGGACAGGATTCCTTCAAAACATAGTTTTCGCATATATTTTTTTGGGTAAATTCTTGTGTATAGTTTTGAGCGTTTTGGAAGGCAATTGGTTTGGGTATCGGAAATTTTCTTTGTGCTCTATCAAAGGATAGACTATGGTTACTGGCCTTCAACGTTACAGTTTAGATTAAAACATAATGCAATTTAGTAGCTACAGCCAAGAACACATCAGGCTTGACATATTCGGACTTTGTACCGTTCTTATTTCAATAGACGTACGGGCTAGAGTCGCACCGTGAGTGTCAAGCTTGACCTCACGCATTACCTCAAATTATACCTCTATTTTTTATGGCATTTCAATTTATATTTATTTCAGTTTTATTATTTTTTGTTTAGTCAGAGTTCAACTAAGAATTAATTAAACCTGAAAATACGAACAAGTATCTAAAATAAAATATTTTGTTTTTTTTTAATAATTATGTTTTTTGCTTTAAAATTAAGTAGGAAGCTGCCTGTCCACTAGACGGTTATAAATGAGATATTATGATGATGATTGCGATTACGATTTATATATACTTATAAAAAAAAAATAAGTGTAGGGTTTCGATTACTGCGTCAATAAGTTCTATGATGTAGTGAGGTGCACAAATTCAAACTTTATGCTGTAAAAAATAGAGTCAGATTTCCTTTACGTTGCCAATGTAGGCGTAACTTTTTAACGATACTACTTACGGCTTGTAGTTCCACTAATTTGCTTGGAAAAATTTATAGGTACTTACTTACCTTTAATTATTTAGGGTAACATTGTAGTTCATGCTATGAAAGGTTATAGGGAGACATTTTTCAGAGACTTTGTTTGTTTAATTAATTCTCTAGTATTTTGTATTCACTCAAATTGAGTCAGGCCATGCAATCTAAACAGACTCATGAGCAACGGCATTTCGTCCTCTATCACAGAAGGCTAACCCGACTGTCTTTTCAAGCTGTCAATTATTTTATTTTGTTCTGAAAACTTACAACCTTAATTTTAATAGGTACATTAGCCACCTATACAGGTCCCGTGTGGTGCCGGCAAATAATAGTACCATCCAATACATACCCGTGGGTGTCGTAAGAGGCGACTAAGGGTTATAAACTGGAGGATGGGCAACAGCATCCTCCTGTGTATCATACCATCTTACTTACTGCGATCACCTACAAACCGCGGTCCATGGTGCCAGCCGTAACGCTGACAAGCGAGGTGACTATGGTACTTCCGCTCCACATTTTTCCAGCAAAAGCTAGAATTCTGGAGGAAGCTCCCAGTCCGACGTTCAATGAGATGTTATGATGAGCCATTATACAGTAGGTAGGAACTGGGCCATTAAAAAGTTTTCACAAAAAGTCGAAATTATCTTTGACGAGCGTGTAGCTGCTAATTTTAAGGAAGAATTAGCCTTAACGAATATTATCAGTGCCAGGACTAATGGCTTAACGTGCCCTCTGTCCTCCGAAACACGGAAAACCAACCCAAATTTTGTACTACCAGCGGTCACCTACTCAGTTTCTGACCATAGGTTTAACTTACTATCCAACTTTAAAAGTTAGTACCTGGGCGACCAAGCTTCGCTCTATAATAGCCGCCACAATATATGCAAATATTACCCTGTATACGTGGGACACTCAGAAATATTTGCGACACTAAAAAAAATTGTTCTACAGGTACATATATTTTTATTAAATCTTTTCAAAGTACTCTCCACCAGCCTCTATACAAAGATTCATGCGTCTGAACCAGTTTTCAAAACACTTTTTCCAGTCCGCCGTAGACACCTCGTTTACAGCCTGCTCGAACGCAGCCAGCGCATCTTCCGGCGACGAAAATTGTATCCCCTTGAGCTGATTTTTTATTTTTGGAAATAAAAAGAAGTCACACGGTGCTAGATCAGGGCTGTAAGGAGGGTGACCCAGGAGTTTGACTGGTGTGCTGTCCAGGAAGTCCCTCGTTTTGAGCGCGGTGTGTGCAGGCGCATTGTCGTGGTGGAGCAGTAGTCCGCGGAGCCCTGTGTTTGGTCGCTTGTTGCTCACAACAGAAAAAACTTCTGGTAAACATTTGGTAGTATACCATTCGGCGTTGATGCTTCTTTGATCTCGTAAGGGAATTGAGGCCAAGTGGCCAGTCAAATTAAAAAAGCTGGCGATCAAAATCTTCCCCCCGCTTCGAGATCGCTTCACTTTGGTAGGCGTTGGTTCATTTTGAAACACCCAAACTGTCGACTGGCGCTTGGTTTCTGGATCGTATTGATAAATCCAGGACTCATCACCTGTTACGATGTCGTAAACACGCCGAGACGAGCCTGCTTCAAATTTGTTCAGCATATCACGGCACCATTCCACCCGGGCCTGCTTCTGAGCGTCGGTGAGGTAGTGCGGCACCCAGCGCGATACTATCCTCCTCACGCGAAGATGCCCGTGTAGAATCTCGTGAACGCTTCCCGATCCAATCTTTAATATGTGCTGAATCTCCTGATATGTAATTCGCCTATTATCTTGGATTAAATTTTTCACTGCTAGCACGTTTTCTTCCGTAATAGCCGTCAAAGGGCGACCGCTTCTTTCTTCATCCCCCAAGGTTGGTCGACCGCGCCTAAATTCGTTATACCAACGATACACGGTTGCCTTGGAGGGGCCTTCATCCATAAATGCCATTTGAAGTCTATCGAACGATTCATCCGGTTTCAGGCGACACTTGAAATCGTAAAAAATCATAGCTCTAAAATGTTCCCGGCGCAGATCCATTTTTCAGTAAGACACGATACTTTGAATTGGCTCGCAAAAAATGTGGAGGGAAATTTTGAAAATGGAACACACATATTTTTACTTACAAGTAATCATATTTTCGAAAAAGATTCTGACCGGCCAGTCTCCCATATATAAAAACTATTTTTCGCAATACTTTCTGAGTGGCCTGGTACTTGGAAACAAGCAAAGAAACAAGTATTTTTGCCTGCGAATATGCATAAAAGGAGAAACGGAGCGTCGAACAACAAGTCGAGACCTGTCCAAAGAATAAAAGAAGCGCTTTCAGCTGCCTTTGCTCATTTTCGTCTAGTCTTAAAATACGCGGAGCTAGGAAATGTCTGTAGTTCCTGAAACTGGAACTTTTGGGCATTTAGTTCCTATTGAAATCGGAATTTTAAGGTCATGTGCCAAGTTTAAGGCCTTATAAAAAGGAATGAGCATCCTGTAGTGCTTAAATTAAATGTCTTTATTTAGAAAGAATAAAAAAAATATTTTAGTAAACACATACTGAAAAGGTAGGTATGCTACAGGCTGGTCTTGTATGAAAAATAAGTCGAATCGCTTCACTAACAAAGTGGCGGTATGTGGATTTTTTTGCGATAGGACAACACTCACATTGTTATGAAACACTTTGACTTTATTTTAAATAAATGGTACAGCAGCAATGCACTTACTTTCTCGCAATACTCAAGGAAAACTTATAAACCGCAAACTTTAATTTGTAATGCCATACACACACATAGTATGGAAATACAAACTTTAACTTATGTTTAAAACCAAAAAAATGTTCGAATGAAATATAAGGTGTAATTTAATTAGACCCAAATATTGTTAGGGTTATCTCAAGCATCTAAATGAATACCATTGGTGTTATTTTTATTGATTTCTATTCGCTAGTTTTCGAGAAAAATCCCAAAAACAATACCACTAAAATTCGTAAAATGAACACTCTGTAGTGTCACGTGGCACCATCGATACATTCACACTAATAAAAAATATGAATGAAATGCAGTGAGCGGTGCGTAAACCCCGCCCTCTTTTTGTCCAACCGCCAACACACGCATGCGCACGCGCGACCGGCCCGGTGCATCGTGCCGCCGCCGCCGCGTGCGCCCGCCCGCCCGCCTTCAGTTGCTCTACTTACCTTGTGCATTACGCATACGTCTTATGGCCGCGATTGATATTTGGCAAAATGCCTTACGGTTTTACGAACCAAGAATACCAAAACATGGCAATATGTTACCATGAAGTCGGAGAAATAGTGACAAGTGCTGTAAATTTGTACCGATGAATGCACGTTCACTCGTGTAGGGATGTTCAACATCCATAACGCCCATTACTGATGTGACCACAACCCGCGAGTGATTCGTCCGGACCACTTCCAATACCGGATAAGTGTCAATGTGTGGGCTGGTGTGCTGAACGGGGTGTTATTAGGACCCTGGTTCCTCCCAAGACTAAATGGGGCGACGTTCCTGGACTTCCTGCAGCGTGTCCTCCCTGAGCTGCTGCTGAAAGTTCCGGTGTGGAAGCGCCGCTGGTTGTATTTCCAGCACGACGGCGCGCCGGCGCACTACGACCGGACGGTGCGGAATTACCTGACGCAGGAGTTCCAGGGGCGTTGGATCGGGCGCGGTGGTCCAATCGCCTGGCCAGCACGTTCGCCGGATCTCACGCCGCTAGATTTCCACGTCTGGGGTAGGGCCAAGGACCTTGTGTATGGCAATGACGGCCATACTATTCGCACCGAGGAGGAACTGCGCGCCCGCATTACCAGGGCTTTTAACTTCATGGCCAGTGAAACTGATGTTTTAAGTGAAGTGCGCAGACACAGCATTGACCGTGCAAGACAATGTATCCGACAAATAGGTGGTCACGTTCAACATTTTGATGTGGTGAAAACTAAAGGGCCGATCACACCTGACTGAATTCACACACTAAGTCAGTTAGTCTCCTACGTAGGAAAGGAAGGTAGAAAGATGGAACTAAGTAAGTCACTGACTAAGTCACTGACTAAGCCGCATAGTAAGCAACGCAGAAAGGAACTTTAGTGAAGGGCCAATACGAATAGAACACCTCATCGTACGGAAAATATTAATAAGGGCTAATTTATGTTTTATAGAAAAACACTAGAATAACTACAAAAAAAAACCACAGAATTACCGGTATACTAAAAAACAAACAAGGAATTAAAATTAGGTTGCACCAGTCAAGTAAACACAAAGAATTTGAGTGCTTTATTCATTCTTTTAGTTAGAATAAATTTTTCATTCAAAATCGTACGAAAAGCGAATAATGATTCCAATGAAAAATAACAATTGAATGATAAAAGATTATTTGGATAGTACTAAGTAGTACATTCGAATATTTCGATTGTTGCTTCTTGAAATAATTGTACATCACTATTAAGGAACATCAACATTCATAGACAGTTCACTAGATGTGCTATACGTTAGTATACCTCTATATTTTCTGTGCTGGTACACTTTATAGCGCGACTGATATGTTCAGATACTTTGTATAAAGGCTTCTATGAGTATTTTTAATGACCTTAAAATAAATTGAAAAGCAAGCTAAAAACTCGTTTATACTTTTATATTTAGTAGTAGAAGTAGTTCTCGAATACGATTGTCTTACTTTATTGCAATTGAAATAATTATAATATTATTATTATTGTTAAGGGGTGGGCCCCCTGGGCCTTTACCTTTACAATGGGTAGGTCAAAGTTTTTAATTGTCAGTACTAAGTCAAGTTAGGTATCATATGAAAGTGCTTCACTTGTACATTCCAAAATAGTTCTTTATATTTTTAACGACTCTTAGTTTTCAAGTTATGATATAAAAAGTTAAAAAATACCTTCCCCCCTTCCTTATCCCCGAAGTTTTCCGAAGAAAAAAATCTGAATTAATTAAAGTCCATAGAGGTTTATGTAAATAATTCAGAAAAAAAAACAATCTCTCTAAGTAGCACAGTTTTTTGGAAATTTGCAACAAATCTTTACAAACAAATTTAGTTTTGCGGTCCTTACAATGGACCTTATTGCTTCTAAAAATACTATAGGTAGGTATATCGGAACCCTCGATGCGCGAGTCCGACTCGCACTTTAACATTTTTTTTTGTTGTGTATAGATGTATGTATGGTGAAAATCGTTAATTTTTCATGGTATGAGTCCATTGATGAAGTTTTCAGGAGATTGTTTGACACCTTGTACTTGTCCGTAATTTTGTTAGACTTCCTTAAAAGAGATACTTTGTAATCCTGACAAAATTTTCAATTCATGTCTAAATCAGTTGTCCCTTTCATAAAAAAATGTATAGGATCAAAACTGTTTAGTTTTCGCGTCGAGTCGGAAGCAACAGTAGTGTGCGTATGATCGAACACACACATGCGCGCAGTCCACTTGGAGTCGTAGTGCGTCATTTCACCCGAGACGCGTTCTCGTCCGCTCGGAGGAAACGACACCTTTTAAAAAACTGTGTTTTGAATGGAACTTTTTTCTCTCAAGGTATTTTTAATGAACTCTACTAATATAGCTCAGCGCAACGATTGTATAACGGAGGGTTACTCGAGGGGAAGCGAGGGGCGACAGGGAACAGCTCTTCAAGTTTGTATACTCAACAGCACGTCAGTAGAAACACTTTATACTTACTCGTAATGACATGGTGGTAGAAACTATCATCCGCACATCACTTATCATCCGAAAATCACTAATCATCCGCGCATCTTAATCATATCTTATCATTCGAAAATCACTCATCATCCACTCATCATCATTCATTCACTGATCAACTATCATCCGCGCATCACTCATCATCATTGATCCACTCATCAACTATCATCCGCGCACTACTCATCATCCGCTCATCATCATTCATCCACTGATCAACTATCATCCGCGCATCACTTATCATCCGAAAATCACTCATCATCCGCTCATCATCATCATTCATCCACTCATCCACGCATCACTCATCATCCGCTCATCATCGTTCATCCACTCATTAACTATCATCCACTTATCATCATTCATCCACTGAACAACTATCATCCGCGCATCACTCATCATCATTGATCCACTCATCAACTATAATCCGCGCATCACTTATCATCCTTTCATCATCATCATTCATCCAGTCATCAACTATTATCCTGCCTAAGTTTGGCGCCTGGCGCTTTTAAAAAAATAATCCATTTAAATCCGTGCCATCGCTGTACATTTCGTTGATTTTGTGATCGAAAGATCGAAGGACACATACTAACGACCAAAAGGCAGTCTTATTTCGGAAAGCCATGCCATGGAAATCCGTCTAAAGAGGAAAATCTAACAGACCTGACGAAATAATGTAGCCTGTTTCCTGCCTACGTTTGGCGCCGTTTGCTTCTTTAAAAAAAGTAATCCATTTAAATCCGTGCTATTGTTGTACATTTCGTTTTTTTTTGTGATCGAAATATCAAAGGACACATACTAACGATCACAAGGCAGTCTTATTTCGGAAAGCCATGCCATGGAAATCCGTCTCAAGAGGAAAATCTAACAGACCTGACGAAATAATGTAGCCTTTTTCCTGCCTAAGTTTGGCGCCGTTTGCTTCTTTTAAAAAAGTAATCCATTTAAATCCGTGCCATCGTTGTACATTTCGTTGTTTTTGTGATCGAAAGATCAAACGACACATACTAACGATCAAAAGGCAGTCTTATTTCGAAAAGCCATGCCATGGAAATCCGTCTCAAGAGGAAAATCTAACAGACTTGACGAAATAATGTAGCAAGCAGCACGTTCAAGTTTCCGATCATCGACCCTAAACAGCTCTACCTATTCCGACCACTGCCGATTACCCATCATCTACCGGTCACCCATCATCTACCATTGACTCGTCTTCCGCCGGTCACCCATCAATATCATCCACCGGTCACCCATCTTCGTCCGGAAATCAATCACGTACCGAAAATCTATTACTCTGATAACCCTTTTGACCGATCACCCATCATCTACCTATCTTCCTCCGCCTACCCTTCATCACCAGTCACCCATCACAAAACTAAACTACCTAGGTATGGTATATAAGTAGGTACTGTAGTGATCCTCCTCGAAAGCCTTCTTTTAGCAGAGCTGCCTGGCGAGTATTTCTTAAATTGAATTTGATTTCGAATAATGACGTCACGTTCTGAAAACAGTCGCCAGTCAACTCCTGCCCACGTGTTCGCTATAGTACTTACTTGGTTAAAAGAAGAGATATTTTTTAAATTTTTGACGGGATACATAATATTTATCTTTGCGCTTCCCCATTTCTCTAAAACAAACACTTTATAAATACAAGGAAAGAAATATCTTACTTTAGAAAATAGTAAAAAACAAAGTTACCTTGTTACACTATGAAAGCAGAGAATGTGTATACGTTGAAACGCGATCCATAATTTTGGCGCGTCGCGGTGCAAACTGACGTGGTCTCACTTCGAGCTCTTGTGGGTATCGGCCGCGTGTCAGAGCTATTTATTAGACTTCGCGCGGTCATACTAAAAATGTATGGCGTAATCGTAATGGTTTTAAAAAAAAATCATATTAAATATGTAAGCAATATTAAACCGTGATTGCCGTTTTGGTAGTTTTTACGTGGTGCAGTCTTAAGTAAAATATTTTCGGCCAACGATATTTTTACAGTAACAAAATGCTGAAGTCAATTCTTTTTATCTAGAAGTTTATTGATCTTATTTGGATTTTTTATTTCTGTATGTAAGTTTATTTATTGTTTGCCATAGTTTCTCATTATCTTTTGGATATGGTTTTAAAAGACCTCGACTAACAATGAATACTTTCGGGCGAAATGCCCAACCGGGCGAACTCGCCTCGGAGGAAATGACCACCAAAAAATGACATCGGAACATAGTAAGCCACTTAGTAAGGAGGTTTAGTGATGGGCAAATGCGAATGATTGACTCGAATCGAACAACTTGTCGAACAAAAAATAATGGCCTAACTGATGGTATACTTTTTTACTTAAAACAAGCGCTCCTACTAGAAAAACAATTAAAGACCGCTATATTCAAAACTAACAGTGTTGCACTAGTCAAGTATTCTACACGGACACATCTGACTCCGTCGCGCTTTAACTGGCGATTGATTGAGTACCTAACCGAACCGTAAATTTTGAAACTTATTGAATCAGTGTTGCTGCGATAACGAGATCGATGGTTGAATTTTAAAAATACAGTAACTCTACCGAATATTCCTATAGAAAATATCGAGAATATCGAATTCTTAAAAGTACCGGTAATAATCGATACTAAATAACCGACCAAGTTCGTACTTCGTGTCAAGCCACGCGCAATGTAGAGTTAAGGAGTGATCACACCTAGCTGAATTCAAAGACTAATTCGGCATACATTGCTCGTTGAAGTAAGGATATTTCTATAAAATAACAACAAATAATAAAATTTGGTCAAGCGCGTGTTTGACTCAAAAAATCTAGCACATTAACTTACTGAAATTTCAACTAATAAAATGTTTATGTGGTGGTACGGAACCCTCAGTGCGCGAGTCCGACTCGCACTTGGCCGGTTTTTTTTTTATATAAATTTTATATGATATCATGTTATGTACGACTATACATATAGTGCTTTGGCATTTTGCTGTCAACTATATTTGTAAATTTTAAATAAAATAATAATAAAATAATAATAATAATTAACATAACCAAGCCTCCCAGCAATGTATGCCGAATTAGTCTTTGAATTCAGCTAGGTGTGATCACTCCTTTACCTAGTTCTTTTTACGATTTTTTTTGTCGCAAAGCAGGTTTATTAACTCTACTGAACAGTCGTTTAGAAAATATCTGAACCTTTGAAGTATCGATGGTAATCTATAGTGAATTTTATAATTTTTTTTATTAGTGCTTGTTATTACACCATGAATAATAATTATTTTTTATCGACAAGTTGTTAATCATCATTCGCAAAATTTACCCATCACTAAACTTCCTAAGTTCTTTACTTGAAGGGAGTAAGGAGGTTTAGTGATGTCCAAGTGCGAATGATTAATTTTAATTTAATTCCGTGTTCGCATCGCAATTAAATTGACCAATACATGGTCTAAGGGACTGGTTTCCGAAAACTGAAAGGGCGTGGTCAGTCAACGTAACTGAATAATTTTCAGTAAATAAAACTTTCAGAAAATATTAAAATAATCCTCTTTTCCACAAAAAAGCCACGATCACACCTAGCTGAATTCAAAGACTAATTCGGGATACATTGCTCGTTGAAGTAAGGATATTGCAATAACACAACCAAGCCTCCCAGCAATGTATGCCGAATTAGTCTTTGTATCCAGCTAGATGTGATCGTGGCTAAACTGTCCATTTGCAATTTTATATGAAGAGTATTGAAGAGGCTGATAGTTTTATTTACTGAAAGTTGTTCAGTTACGGCGAATGACTATGTGCACCTGCAAGACTAGAAAAAGAGAAAAAATGTATCCACTTCATTTACCACAGCCATTGTTTTTGTTTGATCAGAAATACTCTCATTCATAAGATTTGGCACGGCAATGTTCAGGTCTCATTTGTCCATTTAAGGTAAATAAAAATAAAAACATCACGGAAATGTATTGTCAGCCTATTAAAGCCACGATCACATCTAGCTGGATTCAAAGACTAATTCGGCATACATTGCTGGGAGGCTTGGTTATGTTATTGCATTATCCTTACTTCAACGAGCAATGTATGCCGAATTTGTCTTTGAATCCAGCTCGCTGTGATCACTCCTTGACTCAACCGAACAGTCGTATAAAATTTTTTTTATAGTGAATTTTTTAAGTTTATTATTAGTACTTATTATTAAACCAAGATAATGCTTTATTTTTATTTTTCATGGACAAGTTGTTCGATTCGAATTAATCATTCGCAAAATTTTCACATCACTAAACCTTCTAACTCCTTTACTTGAAGGGACTTAGCATGTTTAGTGATGTCCAAGTGCGAATGATTAATTCAACATATCGAACAAAAATATACTTATATTAAAAAACGGTCAAGTGCGAGGCAGACTCTCGCTTCGAGGGATTTGATATTCCTGTAGTATTTTTAAAAACAATAAAGCCCATCTTTAAGACCGCAAATAAGTTTGTCTGTAATTTTTTCATCTTTCAATTATCGGTTGTATTTGTCTTGAGGTTGTATCAGCCATTTTATAACAATCGATAGCATTTTATTGTACAATAATTATTTTCGATAAGGCTATTCAACAGAGTTACTGTATTTCAAGATCAACTACCGACAGCAAAACTATCGCTATCGGAACATCACTATTCAGCAACTGTATTAGTAGGCATTTTTTATACTTAGCTTCCTAGCTAGAACTCTGAATTCACAAACGTCTTTTTCTACGTAGCCTCCTAGGTAGATTTCTTATTCAGTCGTCAAATTCAAGCAGGTGTAATCGCGGCTTAAAGTGACTCGTGTAAATAATTTTGTAAATAATCTTGTAAAACTGATTTAGTAGGTTACACTACAGTAAGTAACACGTAGGTAGGTATAGGATTTCAAATTAACTACAATTAGGTACCTACTTTCGTTACTTACGAAAATCAAGTTGTATTAATTTGACAGTCCAAAGCCTGAAAGTGTGATGGGAAGTTAAAGTTATGTCGATTTCATAGCTTCACCTTTGACAAATGCCGCCCGCACGTGTGCTACCGCGGTCAAAGCATGCCGACAGAGCCGCCGAGCCGCGGTCCCCTATTTGACTTTACTTGTTTCGAATAAATATTAATCAATCAACCGACGCTAAAAACTGTAATACCTACCTACCAGAGCTTGTCAATAAATAAATAGGTACCTACAAAATTGTTTTACTACGGTACAGTCAAGAGCACTTCAAGCTTGACACATTGGACTTTGTACCGTTCTTATTTCAATCGCCGGAGGAGCTAGAGTCGCGCTGCAAGTGTCAAGCTTGACACTGCTCTTGACAATACCTGCCTTCCACAAAAATCTAGATAATTAAATTACCTACTGACACGTTAGGTACAGTCCGCGCGACGAGTAAAAGCTGGACGGAGTCTGGACGGGAGTGGAGGGGGTATGTGCAGTAGTACCTATTTTGCTTGCAAATATTGCAACTGCGCATACCCCCTCCACTCCTCCCAGAGGCCTTAAGTAACTCGTCGCGCGGCCTGTAAGTAGGTACTTACACCTACTATTGATTGTCTAATTAAAAATGGAAATGCAATGTAAAATGAATGATACAAAACAACTGGGAGTCGTAAAAAGCGACTAAGGGATATCCAACTACGGGGGCTTATCGTACCTACCACACCATACTACGGTCACCAACCTCTGCCGACCATTGTGCCAGTCGCAACGCGGCGGCGTGGTGAATGTTGTAGGTAGTTATTTCCAAATGTATTTAGATAGATACCAGCTAAGCATTCTTTTATGTGAATATCTGCGTGGATTTTTTCGTCAACTTGTTCGATCCGATCTTGGTCCAGCTAGAACGAGTTGATAAAAGACAATGTTTCTGTTCCCGTGTCGTCCCACAATTTGTTTTTCTACTCTTCAGGTAAAGTTGATAAAAAGCTTAGGTAACCAAAGACAATCCATACCTCCTCATGCTTGTTCCGCTGATTCGATTTAGATAAAATTTGCTTTTACCCTGGGAAGGACATCTTTAGGTAGGTACCAGCTAAGCATTCATTTATGTGAAATTCTGCGTGGATTTTTTCGTCAACTTGTTCGATCCGATCTTGGTCCAGCTAGGACGACTTGATACCAGACAATGTTTCTGTTCCCGTGTCGTCCTACAATTTGTTTTTCTACTCTTCAGGTAAAATTTAAAAGAAAGCTTAGGTAACCAAAGACAATCAATACCTCCTCATGCTTGTTCCGCTGAACCGATTTAGATAAAATTTGCCTTTACCCTGGGAAGGACATATCTAGGTACATAGTACCTATCTATCCCGGAAATCTTCTATGGGAGTAAAAAGGGGTGTGGATGTTTTTATGGGAAATTATTTCTCAAGTAAGTGATATAAAACTCATCATAATTGTACTTTTGATAAGAAGTGAGGCAAGATTACCCTGGCCTCCGTACTGTAGCTAGCCGCCGTCTTGACCTGGAACGGTACGAGACGGTACCTGTCCAAGAGCTGATGTTGTTTATCCTCTGTTCTGTTCGTCCATGCGTGTGCCGGCGCAAGAATAGCACCAACCCTTTCTCCCCATGCATGTCGTAAAAGGCGACTTAGTCGCCGGCGGTATCAACCAGAGGGCGGGCAGTAGCGTGCTACCACCTTGCTGCTGCGGTCACTAATAAATAACAGCTGTCCGTTGTGCCAGCTGCAACGCTAATAAGCGTGGTAACATAAAACTCATCATAATTGTACTTTTGATAAGAAGTGAGGCAAGCTGCCCCTGGTCGATTCTGGTGCAAAGGTGCCCATGGTACCTGTCCAGGAAGTGTGCCAGCTGCAACGCTAATAAGCGTGGTGACTTTTGTTGTCGATGTAAAATTAATTGTAGAGCAACTAAGGGGGGTGTATTTTGAATTTTATCAACTCGTCCCAGATGGTCCTAGTTCGGATCGGACGAGTTGACCAATAACTTTTTATGGGATCTTATGATAATGATATCCTAGTTCCTTCTCATAAGTATTAAGGGCCGATCACACCTGACTGAATTCACACACTAAGTCAGTTAGTCTCCTACGTAGGAAAGGAAGGTAGAAAGATGGAACTTAGTAAGTCACTAACTGAGTAAGCCGCATAGTAAGCAACGCAGAAAGGAACTTTAGTGAAGGGCCAATACGAATAGAACACCTCATCGTACGGAAAATATTAATAATGGCTAATTTATGTTGTATAGAAAAACACTAGAATAACTACAAAAAAAACCACAGAATTACCGGTATACTAAAAAACAAACAAGGAATTAAAATTAGGTTGCACCAGTCAAGTAAACACAAAGAATTTGAGTGCTTTATTCATTCTTTTAGTTAGAATAAATTTTTCATTCAAAATCGTACGAAAAGCGAATAATGATTCCAATGAAAAATAACAATTGAATGATAAAAGATTATTTGGATAGTACTAAGTAGTACATTCGAATATTTCGATTGTTGCTTCTTGAAATAATTGTACATCACTATTAAGGAACATCAACATAGTAGGGAGCCCTCATAGTCAGTTCACTAGTTGTGCTATACGTTAGTATACCTCTATATTTTCTGTGCTGGTACACTTTATAGCGCGACTGATATGTTCAGATACTTTGTATAAAGGCTTCTATGAGTATTTTTAATGACATTAAAATAAATTGAAAAGCAAGCTAAAAACTCGTTTATACTTTTATATTTAGTAATAGAAGTAGTTTTAGAATACGATTGTCTTACTTTATTGCAATTGAAATAATTATAATATTATTATTATTGTAAAGGGGGCCCAAATGGGTAGGTCAAAGTTTTTAATTGTCAGTACTAAGTCAAGTTAGGTATCATATGAAAGTGCTTCACTTGTACATTCCAAAATAGTTCTTTATATTTTTAACGACTCTTAGTTTTCAAGTTATGATGAAAAAAGTTTTAAAAAATTACCCCTTCCTTATCCCCGAAGTTTTCCGAAGAAAAAATCTGAATTAATTAAAGTCCATAGAGGTTTATGTGAATAATTCAGAAAAAAAACAATCTCTCTAAGTAGCACAGTTTTTTGGAAATTTGCAACAAATCTTTACAAACAAATTTAGTTTTGCGGTCCTTACAATGGACCTTATTGCTTCTAAAAATACTACAGGTAGGTATATCGGAACCCTCGATGCGCGAGTCCGACTCGCACTTTAACATTTTTTTTTGTTGTGTATAGATGTATGTATGGTGAAAATCGTTAATTTTTCATGGTATGAGTCCATTGATGAAGTTTTCAGGAGATTGTTTGACACCTTGTACTTGTCCGTAATTTTGTTAGACTTCCTTAAAAGAGATACTTTGTAATCCTGACAAAATTTTCAATTCATGTCTAAATCAGTTGTCCCTTTCATAAAAAAATGTATAGGATCAAAACTGTTTAGTTTTCGCGTCGAGTCGGAAGCAACAGTAGTGTGCGTATGATCGAACACACACATGCGCGCAGTCCACGCGGAGTCGTAGTGCGTCATTTCACCCGAGACGCGTTCTCGCCCGCTCGGAGGAAACGACACCTTTTAAAAAACTGTGTTTTGAATGGAACTTTTTTCTCTCAAGGTATTTTTAATGAACTCTACTAATATAGCTCAGCGCAACGATTGTATAACGGAGGGTTACTCGAGGGGAAGCGAGGGGCGACAGGGAACAGCTCTTCAAGTTTGTATACTCAACAGCACGTCAGTAGAAACACTTTAGACTTACTCGTAATGACATGGTGGTAGAAACTATCATCCGCACATCACTTATTATCCGAAAATCACTCATCATCCGCTCATCATCATTCATCCACTCATCCACGCATCACTCATCATCCACTTATCATCATTCATTCACTGATCAACTATCATCCGCGCATCACTCATTATCATTGATCCACTCATCAACTATCATCCGCGCATCACTTATCATCCGCTAATCATCATTCATCCACTGATCAACTATCATCCGCGCATCACTTATCATCCGAAAATCACTCATCATCCGCTCATCATCATAATTCATCCACACAACCACACATCACTCATCATCCACTGATCAACTATCATACGCGCATCACTTATCATCCGAAAATCACTCATCATCCGCTCATCATCATCATTCCTCCACTTATTAACTATCATCCGCGCATCACTCATCATCATTGATCCACTCATCAACTATCATCCGCGCATCACTCATCATCCGCTCATCATCATTCATCCACTGATCAACTATCATCCGCGCATCACTTATCATCCGAAAATCACTCATCATCCGCTCATCATCATCAGTCATCCACTCATCCACGCATCACTCATCATCCGCTCATCATCGTTCATCCGCTCATTAACTATCATCCGCGCATCACTCATCATCCACTTATCATCATTCATCCACTGATCAACTATCATCCGCGCATCACTCATCATCATTGATCCACTCATCAACTATAATCCGCGTATCACTCATCATCCTTTCATCATCATCATTCATCCAGTCATCAACTATCATCCTGCCTAAGTTTGGCGCCGTTTGTTTTAAAAAAAATAATCTATTTAAATCCGTGCCATCGCTGTACATTTCGTTGATTTTGTGATCGAAAGATCGAAGGACACATACTGTTGAGGCGCACACGCCCAACCCATTCGGATTTCCCGCCGTTCGTTTAGTATAGACTATAGCTATAAGTAGATATAAGTCAATCGCGTGCTTGTTACCTGTCCACCGTTGAGAACGCGACACATTTGTAATATCGGTTCTAATTTAATACAAAAACCAGCAAATTAACAAAAAGGTGTTTTACTACTTCAACGTAAACCCCGAAGTCTCATCATGGTCCTACGATCCGAATAATAAATAAGAAGAATCGATTTGTTGCGATCATTGGATATTTCATCGGACATACTTGAAGGACAGAGAAGGTCGTTGGGAACAAAGGCTCTGATCATCGAAGAGATCGGAAATATCATCACGGAGGTCAAGATAAAATACTTCAGGGCGTGAATATTTCTACATTAGACTGCTTTTGTATTATTTTCTAGCCCAGCATTCTTTTCTCCCTAAGTAATTTGGATCAGGTAACATACGTTACATCTAGGTATGTACTAGTTTTTTCTTACATTAATATAATTTCCTACGTTCTATAACATATTAAAGTGTTAATTTATTTCAAGTGCACTATTCCAATCCTATAAGTACTTAGTCAAGTATTACGTAATCGTACCCGGCCACTGCATTCCATTGTCCGCAGACGCGTTGATGTCTGTTGTATGCACCGGTCGCCAGCCGGTTAGTTAACTGCGTAATTAGGTCAGATAAGCAAAATATTCGTGTTTTTAACATTTTCTAGTGTCAATTTGTTAAAATTAGTCAGTGTTAAGGGCAAACAGTGTTGTTAAAGTACCTAGTTACCGGTACATAAGATATTGTAGACGTTTTTAGTGTTCTTTAAGCCGGTACGAAACTTATTTTTGTCTTACCTTTATTATTGTATGTTTATGTGCAATTTGTGATTGGAATAGAATAAATAGTAGGAATTTATAAGATTTAAGTGTATACTAGTGCAAATAGTGTATTTATTGTTAGACGTGCGTGTACTGTACATTGTTAAATAGGTATTTTGTTTGTGAATTCCAGGTTTGATAACCGCTTCCCAAAATGCCAAACGATGATGAAAATAAAAATCAGGAATTTAAAGATAACGTGAAAAAACGTGGAAATATTAAAGGGCGTTTGACAGTTTTCCAGAAATACATAGCAGGTTTGAATAAGCCACTGGATCGTGCTCAGGTAATGAGTTTACAATTACAAGTTAACCAAATGATAAAAGTATACGATCTTTATGATGAAATTCAATCAAAATTAGAATTTGCGACTGATAATCTTGATGCTCAACTAAAAGAACGACAAGACTTTGAATCTATTTATTATGAGTTGATAGGGAAAGCACAAGAAATAATCGAATTTTATTCTAAGCCTCCGCCATCGGAATCTGACAGAAATTCATCATCTGGTCATGAGGAACCGTTGCACAATCTTGTCAAGTTGCCCACCATAGCGCTGCCTAAATTTAGTGGATCTTATGAAAACTGGTTAGAGTTTCACGACACGTTTCTGTCTCTTATTCACAATGAAAGTAGAATATCAGAGATAAATAAATTTCATTATTTAAGGACATCTTTAGAGGGAAGTGCCAAGTTAGTTATCAAATCAATCGAATTTTCGGCTGCTAACTATCAGGTTGCATGGAGCCTTCTGTGTGATAGGTATGAAAATACGCGGCTTTTAGTACAGAATCATGTTTCTGCTATTTTTAATATGACTGCGATTACTAGGGAAACGTCTGTCTCTATTCGTCGTTTACTGGACGACTTAAATAAAAATCTGCGTGCGCTGGAAACTCTAAAGGAGCCCACTGACCACTGGGACACGCTCCTAATTTACTTAGTCAGTAGTAAGTTGGATACTAAATCGTACCGTGAGTGGGAGGAGCTCAAGTCTCAGATGGATAAAGCTAAGCCTATTACTTTGGATACTCTTGTTTCTTTCTTGCGCAGCCGAGCAGACCTTTTAGAAACGTTAGAATTAACGCATAGTACCTCGGTTCATTCGCACAAACATAATAATAATAATATTAAAAGTATGTTTACAGTTGCTAACACGCAGTCAGCTGGCCATTCTAGTCAGCTAAAGAAAGTTTTATGTCCTAAGTGCAATGATGAACATAACCTTCGTAACTGCACTCATTTTTTGAGTCTTACAAATGAAGAGCGACTGAAAATGTTGCCAGAACTAAAGGTATGTTTTAACTGTTTTAAGAAAGGCCATTATGCCAATCAGTGTAAAAAGAGTGGTTGTACACATTGTAAAAAAAGACACAATTCTTTAGTTCATGTTCCGAGTGAGAAGAACCGCCCTCCTCTGGCTATCCAAGCTAATCCTTCATCAAGTAACACCTCCTTAGGGACAACGACCCAGGCGCCCTCGCTGCCGCCGCCGCCGCCGGGTCACGACAACCTGCACGTGACCCTGTCAGCGAGCGTGTGCACGGAAGGCGCGGGAGAAGGAGCCGGCGGCAGCGCGGGCGGCCGCGAGGTGCTGTTGTCCACTGCGCTCGTTAAGCTACAAGGTGCTGACGGACGTGATTACGTCGCTCGCGCGGTGCTCGATAGCGGCAGCACTTCTTGCATTATTACCGAGGACTTGTTTAAGAAATTAAATTTACCTGAGAGGCAGGTAAACAAGTCAGTCATCGGTGTAAATAATTCATTATCTCACGTCGGTAAAATGTGTAAAACGGTATTGTTTTCAATGAACAAAAATTATAAAACTAATATTAATTGTTTTATTCTTCCCACAATCACTGATCAAATTCCTTGTCATCATATAGATATGTCAGAATTTGATATTCCAAGTGGTATATCTTTGAGCGATCCTCAATTTAATACTCCGTCAGATATTGACATGATCATTGGAGCCGATTTATTTTGGGATTTACTGGGGACGCAAAAGATTCGCTTAGGTTCAGGGAACTTAGTTTTATATGAGACTAAATTAGGATGGTTGGTCTCGGGTTCTATAAGTAACCGCTCATATTATGATTCTCATCCTATAAAATGCAATTTTGTGCAAGTAAATTCAAACGATGACATTCAGAATCGATTAACACGATTCTGGGAGCTCGAAGAGATCGATATTAAGTCATCATGTTACTCTCAAGAGGAAAAAAGGTGTGAAGAGCATTTTGTCAAAAATGTAAGTCGATTAGAAGATGGTCGTTTTTGCGTTAGGATTCCGTTAAAGGAACCTGCTCATGTACTAGGAGATTCCTTTGAGACAGCAAAGAAATGCTTTTTGTCTATGGAACGTAGACTTCAAAATAATTCTGATTTAAGGCGTCGCTATCGCGAATTTATGACAGAATATGAGTCATTAAGTCACATGACTGAGTGCAAGTCGTCACTAGAGTCTGCCCATTTTATCCCATATCATGGTATTTTAAAAAAAAGCAGTACCACCCCAAAATTAAGAATTGTATTTAATGGCAGTTCTCCTACAACATCAGGGCTGTCACTAAACAATATCCAAATGGTAGGGCCGACCATTCAGACTGACCTGCTTAGCATCCTTATAAGGTTCAGACAACATAAGTATATTCTAGCGGCTGACGTTGAGAAAATGTACCGTCAGGTTTCAGTGCACCCTGATGATCGTCATCTGCAACAGATTTTATGGCGTGACGACGTGTCGGCTCCTTTGAAGGTTTATCAATTAAACACCGTCACTTACGGAACAGCAAGTGCACCATTTCTTGCTATCCGTTGTCTGAAACAATTGGGTCTGGACTGCGAGGACAAAAAAGTCGCTGAAGTGATCATTAACGATTTTTATGTCGATGACCTTTTGACTGGCGTGGATTCCATTGAGGAAGCTCATAAATTGCGTAAAGATGTAACTGAAGTTCTAGCTTCAGCGTGCATGCCCCTCAGGAAATGGAAATCTAATGAGCCGTCATTGCTGCCTAATCACAAGGAGCACTCATCTCTTGATTTAAATATTGGTTCCAACGAGCCATGTAAAACTTTGGGCCTTGGTTGGCAGCCACAAAGTGATGAGTTGCACTTCTCTAATAATATTGATATTCCTCAAGAGTTCACAAAAAGAACAATTTTATCAGTTATTTCCAGGATCTTTGATCCTCTGGGCTTGCTTTCACCTTGTGTGATAGTTTTCAAAATGATGTTGCAGAAGCTGTGGCTGCTCAAACTATCATGGGATGAGCGCGTTCCACTTGATATTAGCCAAGAATTGTCGACTATTCTTCAGTCTCTGTCATTGTTAAATATCATCCGAATTCCGCGGCGAGTAGTTCGTGATTTCGTTCAATCTGTTGAAATTCATATTTTCTCAGACGCTTCACAAAAAGCGTACGGTGCTTGTGCGTACGTAAAAAGCGTCGATGAGTTTGGACAAGTCACAGTACGATTACTGATCGCTAAAAGTCGCGTAGCGCGAATTACTGCAACGACTATTCCGCGGCTTGAGTTGTGTGGCGCGTTGACGAGCGCACGACTGTATGAAAAGATTACAACCGCGTTAAGATTAAAAATAGGGCGTTGTATATTTTGGACCGATTCCACCATTGTTTTGGGATGGTTAAAGATGCATCCAACTAAACTGCAACCTTTCGTTAGAAACCGTGTTTCTGAGATTCTTGAAAGTACCGGTAAATGGAACTGGCGTCATGTACCTACTGACCAGAACCCTGCTGATTACATTTCTCGCGGTGTTGATATTTCCCTGATGCAATCTCTCAAGCAATGGTGGGAAGGGCCTGATTTTTTGAAAGGCGAAGAGTCATGCTATCCTCCTAATGTAGGTGGTTCAAACGATTTACCTGAACTTCGCGCTGAAGTAACGTTACTGACTGCTGACGCCAGCAGTAACAAATTAGTTGATTTTAGCCGTTTTTCAAATTTAAGTAGACTGACCCGTGCTGTAGCTTACGTGCTACGATTCATTTACAATTGCAGATCACGCACGAAAAATTCGTCTTGTTTAAGTGCGCGTGAATTAGAACAGGCTGCTGATGTTATTATTAAACAAGCACAGAACGAATCTTTCCCCGAATACGAAACTTTACTCAACAAAGGCAGTTTGTCAAATAAAAATCGGTTGTTAATGTTCAATCCTTTTCTTGACAGCAATGGAATTATGAGAGTGGGAGGTCGCTTGAATAATTCAAATTTTTACTTTGATAAAAAACATCCCATTCTGGTCGATAGTAAGCACATTATTACAAAGTTGTTATTCAAAAAACAACACTTAAAACTGCTTCATGCGGGACCCCAATTATTGCTCGCGTCCATTAGAGAGGCTTTTTGGCCTATAGGTGGTAGAAATTTAGCCCGTTCATGCTATCGTAGTTGCGTTAAATGTAGCAGAATCAAGGGTCAAACTGTCGCACCCTTGATGGGAAATTTACCTCAGAACCGCGTGCAACCTGGTGGTTACCCATTTGAAAATACTGGCATTGACTATGCTGGCCCATTGATGTCTTTGAGTAGGCAAGGTCGTGGATCTAGGCTTGTAAAGGTTTATATTGCACTCTTTGTTTGTTGCACTACTAAAGCCATCCATTTAGAATTGGTGGGTGACCTGACAAGCAACTGTTTTATGTCAGCTTTACGCCGTTTTATCAGTAGGCGAGGCAAACCAACGAACATTTTTTCTGATAATGGCACTTCATTCGTAGGAGCCTGTAATGAGCTTGGTAAATTCCTAAAGTCTCAAGGTAACTCATTATCTGAGAACGTTTCAAATGAAGGCATTAATTTTCACTTTGCCCCCCCTTATGCCCCCCATTTTGGCGGTCTTTGGGAAGCGGGGGTCAAATCTACGAAGCATCATTTAGTTAGAGTGCTGGGCAATTGTCATTTAACTTATGAGGATCTGATGACAGTACTTGTACAAATTGAGGCCGTTTTAAATTCACGCCCTTTGACGCCGCTGTCGTCGCATCCTGATGATCTTCAACCTCTGACGCCTGGACATTTTTTGATTGGGAGACCGTTGACGACCTTCCCTTCACCTGTTTACAATGATGCAAACACGAAACTCCTGACTCGGTACCAACGCATCGAACAATTTAGACAGAATTTCTGGTCAAGATGGACTAAAGAGTACGTTTCAGAGTTGCAGCAACGCACTAAGTGGCGTGTTTCTAACAACCCTCTCGCTGTAAATACTATGGTAGTAGTTAAGGAGGATAATATGCCGCCACTGAAATGGAGACTTGGCCGTATTGTTGGAGTAATTCCTGGTAACGATGGGATTAACCGAGTCGCAGACATTAAGACGTCCACTGGTATCATTCGCCGAGCGTTCAGCAAGATCTGCCCATTGCCAGTTGATGATTGTTGAAAGCTGGAGCTTTCAACGCCCGGGGGGATGTTGAGGCGCACACGCCCAACCCATTCGGATTTCCCGCCGTTCGTTTAGTATAGACTATAGCTATAAGTAGATATAAGTCAATCGCGTGCTTGTTACCTGTCCACCGTTGAGAACGCGACACATTTGTAATATCGGTTCTAATTTAATACAAAAACCAGCAAATTAACAAAAAGGTGTTTTACTACTTCAACGTAAACCCCGAAGTCTCATCACATACTAACGACCAAAAGGCAGTCTTATTTCGGAAAGCCATGCCATGGAAATCCGTCTAAAGAGGAAAATCTAACAGACCTGACGAAATAATGTAGCCTGTTTCCTGCCTAAGTTTGGCGCCGTTTGCTTCTTTTACAAAAGTAATCCATTTAAATCCGTGCCATCGTTGTACATTTCGTTGTTTTTGTGATCGAAAGATCAAAGGACACATACTAACGATGAAAAGGCAGTCTTATTTCGAAAAGCCATGCCATGGAAATCCGTCTCAAGAGGAAAATCTAACAGACCTGACGAAATAATGTAGCAAGCAGCACGTTCAAGTTTCCGATCATCGACCCTAAACAGCTCTACCTATTCCGACCACTGCCGATTACCCATCATCTACCGGTCACCCATCATCTACCATTGACTCGTCTTCCGCCGGTCACCCATCAATATCATCCACCGGTCACCCATCTTCGTCCGGACATCAATCACGTACCGAAAATCTATTACTCTGATAACCCTTCTGACCGATCACCCATCATCTATCTATCTTCCTCCGCCTACCCTTCATCACCAGTCACCCATCACAAAACAAAACTACCTAGGTATGGTATATAAGTAGGTACTTACTTGGTTAAAGGAACAGATATTTTTTGAATTTTTGACGGGATACATAATATTTATCTTTGCTCTTCCCCATTTCTCTCAGACAAACACTTTATAAATACAAGGAAAGAAATATCTTACTTTAGAAAATAGTAAAAAACATAGTTACCTTGTTACACTATGAAAGCGGAGTATGTGTGTACGTTGAAACGCGATCTATAATTTTGGCGCGTCGCGGTGCAAACTGACGTGGTCTCACTTCGAGCTCTTGTGGGTATCGGCCGCGTGTCAGAACTATTATTAGACTTCGCGCGGCCATACTAAAAATGTATGGCGTAATCGTAATGGTTTTAAAAAAAAATATATTAAATATGTAAGCAATATTAAACCGTGATTGCCGTTTTGGAAGTTTTTACGTGGTGCAGTCTTAAGTAAAATATTTTCGGCCAACGATATTTTTACAGTAACAAAATGCTGAAGTCAATTCTTTTTATCTAGAAGTTTATTGATCTTATTTGGATTTTTTATTTCTGTATGTAAGTTTATTTATTGTTTGCCATAGTTTCTCATTATCTTTTGGATATGGTTTTAAAAGACCTCGACTAACAATGAATACTTTCGGGCGAAATGCCCAACCGGGCGAACTCGCCTCGGAGGAAATGACCACCAAAAAATGACATCGGAACATAGTAAGCCACTTGTTAGGAGGTTTAGCGAATGATTGGCCTAACTGATGGTATACTTTTTACTTAAAACAAGCGCTCCTACTAGAAAAACAATTAAAGACCGCTATATTCAAAACTAACAGTGTTGCACTAGTCAAGTATTCTACATGGACACATCTGACTTCGTCGCGCTTTAACTGGCGATTGATTCAGTACCTAACCGAACCGTAAATTTTGAAAATTATTGAATCAGTGTTGCTGCGATAACGAGATCGATGGTTGAATTTTAAAAATACAGTAACTCTACCGAATATTCCTATAGAAAATATCGAGAATATCGAATTCTTAAAAGTACCGGTAATAATCGATACTAAATAACCGACCAAGTTCGTACTTCGTGTCAAGCCACGCGCAGTGTAGAGTTAAGGAGTGATCACACCTAGCTGAATTCAAAGACTAATTCGGCATACATTGCTCGTTGAAGTAAGGATATTTCAATTAACATAACCAAGCCTCCCAGCAATGTATGCCGAATTAGTCTTTGAATTCAGCTAGGTGTGATCACTCCTTTACCTAGTTCTTTTTACGATTTTTTTTATCGCAAAGCAGGTTTATTAACTCTACCGAACAGTCGTATAGAAAATATCTGAACCTTTCAAGTATCGATGGTAATCTATAGTGAATTTTTTAAAATTGTTTATTAGTACTTGTTATTACACCATGAATAATAATTATTTTATATCGACAAGTTGTTCATCATCATTCGCAAAATTTACCCATCACTAAAGTTCCTAAGTTCTTTACTTGAAGGGAGTAAGGAGGTTTAGTGATGTAATTTAATTCCGTGTTCGCATCGAAATTAAATTGACCAATACATGGTCTAAGGGACTGGTTTCCGAAAACTGAAAGGGCGTGATCAGTCAACGTAACTGAATAATTTTCAGTAAATAAAACTTTCAGAAAATATTAGAATAATCCTCTTCTTCACAAAAAAGCCACGATCACACCTAGTTGAATTCAAAGACTAATTCGGCATACATTGCTCGTTGAAGTAAGGATATTGCAATAACACAACCAAGCCTCCCAGCAATGTATGCCGAATTAGTCTTTGTATCCAGCTAGATGTGATCGTGGCTAAACTGTCCATTTGCAATTTTATATGAAGAGGCTGATAGTTTTATTTACTGAAAGTTGTTCAGTTACGGCGAATGACTATGTGCACCTGCTAGACTAGAAAAAGAGAAAAAATGTATCCACTTCATTTACCACAGCCATTGTTTTTGTTTGATCAGAAATACTCTCATTCATAAGATTTGGCACGGCAATGTTCAGGTCTCATTTGTCCATTTAAGCTAAATAAAAATAAAAACATCACGGAAATGTATTGTCAGCCTATTTAAAGCCACGATCACATCTAGCTGGATTCAAAGACTAATTCGGCATACACTGCTGGGAGGCTTGGTTATGTTATTGCATTATCCTTACTTCAACTAGCAATGTATGCCGAATTAGTCTTTGAATTCAGCTAGCTGTGATCACTCCTTAATTCTATTAATACTCTTAATTTTTATTTATTTTTTCATAGTAGTTTTTTTTAAGTTTATTATTAGTACTTATTATTAAACCAAGATTATGCTTTATTTTTATTTTTCATGGACAAGTTGTTCGATTCGAATTAATCATTCGCAAAATGTTCACATCACTAAACCTTCTAACTCCTTACTTGAAGGGACTTAGCATGTTTAGTGATGTCCAAGTGCGAATGATTAATTCAACTTATCGAACAAAAAATATACTTATATTAAAAAAACGGTCAAGTGCGAGGCAGACTCTCGTTTCGAGGGATTCGATATTCCTGTAGTATTTTTAAAAGCAATAAAGCCCATATTTAAGACCGCAAATAAGTTTGTCTGTAATTTTTCTTCTTTTAATTATCGGTTGTATTTGTCTTGAGGTTGTATCAGCCATTTTTTAACAATCGACAGTATTTTATTGTACAATAATTATTTTCGATAAGGCTATTCAACAGAGTTACTGTATTTCAAGATCAACTACCGACAGCGAAACTATCGCTATCGGAACATCACTATTCAGCAACTGTATTAGTAGGCACTTTTTCTACTTAGCTTCCTAGCTAGAACTCTGAATTCACAAACGTCTTTTTCTACGTAGCCTCCTAGGTAGATTTCTTATTCAGTCGTCAAATTCAAGCAGGTGTAATCGCGGCTTTAAGTAAACTGATGGACGTAGCAAAAACGGTGGTAAGTAGGTAGGTAAAGATTACCTACTCTGATACCGTCGTAAGAGCTTAATTGAGAGAAGTAGGAACCTACGAACTTTTCTAGTTTTAATTGGATTGAATTGAAAAATAGGTTCTTGAATATCTAGGTACAGCCAGGAGCAAGTCAAGCTTGACACGTTGGACTTTGTACGGGCTAATCATGATGAAACTATGAAGCTTGACTTGTTCTTGACTGTACCTAAGGTCCTTAACTATGGTCCTTAATCATGTACAGTCAACGACAGGTCAACCTTGACACTCGCAGTGTGACTCTAGCCCGAATGTCTATTGAAATAAGAACGGTACAAAGTCCAATGTGTCAAGCTTGATGTGCTCTTGACTGTACGTGCGCACGTAAGAAGAGGTATAGGACGCAACAGCTCGGGATTGCGGGCGAAAAGTAGGTAGGTATGACGTGCCATACATTTCGACCGCAAGTAGGTACAGTCAACGACAGGTCAAGCTTGACACTTGCAGTGCGACTCTAGCTCGTACGTCTATTGAAATAAAAACGGTACAAAGTCCAATGTGTCAGGCGTGATGTGCTCTTGACTGTACTTTACGTACGTATTATAGCAATAGGTACTTGTAAATTTGTTATGTACCTACAGCCTCTGTGGTCTAGTGTTAGAGTGCTTGGCTCTCGATCAGGAGGTTCTGGGTTCGTTTCCCGATGGGGACACTGTCAAACAAAAATATTTTTGTGCGACCAGCCCAGTTTGGTTAGGATATTGCAGGATGAATCACCCGATTGTCCGAAATGTTACATGATTGCTTCGGAGGGCACGTCAACCCGATGGTCCCGACTATTACCTATCTACGGATGTAGTCGTTAATGAGCCATGTCAGAGGCCTTTGGCATCTGGCGGTACCAGGGTTTGTGAGTACGGTCATCAACCTTGCAACCCACAACGATATGAATAAATGAATGAATTTGTTATGTAGGTACCTAACTACCTACTCCTCAGGCAAGTAGCTGCCTAGGTAGGTATGGCGGCTTAGGCTCCTTCCTCCCTCTGCCCACGGCACAACCCATGGTCCGTTTATAGGACAGTTAGGTACCTATGTAGGCGATGGTAGGTAAAGGTCCGGCCTGTCGTCGCTCATCCGATCCTGCAAGGCGTAGCACGAGGCGCGAATGCTAGGTTTCTAGTTTATTTCGTAGGGACTCGGTCGGTGCGTGCGTGGCATGCGCGATCCACACAGAGCGTCCCGCGGCCGCAGACGTCGTGGTGCTTGCCCCCCCCGCGCTGCCGCCCTTTGAATTAATTGAATGAATAGTCGTAAGCCAATCGCGCGCAAGGCGGCCGATCTTGTGTGTGTGTGTGTGCAGGTGCCATACTTGTAGTACGGTGGAAATCAATACTACAGGATGATTGCAAAGATTTATTATTTTTTTGTTTGAAAATTACAAAAAAAAAACCAGTGAGTCGATTTCGCTAAAACTTTGAAAAACCTGTTTCTTTATCAAAGTTACACCACCCCTAGAAATATTTGGGTCTAATTAAATTACACCTTATATACAAATCAATTCAGAATTCAAATTGTCTAACATCAAAACAAACAAACCTCAAACGATTTCGAGTAAATCACATGTTTAACTTTTGGTAGTACCGAAACACCTTTATATGAATTTTCACAGATTAATGGATACTACCGTAAAAAAACTTGCATAGAGATTTTTTTAAATTTCCCAACACATGTTCCTTATGGATAATTGTTCAGTTTAGTCTACTGAGCAAGCCCTATCAGTTTTTGGTACACCCTGTGTACTAAATTTTATTCAAAAAATCAAAGAATATCCAGTCAGGTAGACAACCAATCCAGGATTAATATTATAGAAAATTTTAATAAACTCAATGGAACCAATTTTGGGTAAATCACATATTTACGATTTGGTGGTAGAGGAACACCCCTTATATGAAATAATACTGGCGCAAAATATCTTACATAGAGATGCTTGGTCATGCAAAGTTTCATCAAGATTCTAAGAGCCGTTTTTGAGAAAATTTCGTTGTATGACAGCTACCCTCAAAATGAGAGTCAGCAAGAAACCACTAAGAACCCTTCGATGGATTTGCATGAAACTCCTAAATTCAAAATATGGTGTTAATCGGACCATTAGTTTAGCCGCTAAGCCAAAGCGTGACGGACAGACCGACCGACGGACCGACCGACCGACCGATCTACCGACCGACCGACCGACCGACGGACGGACATTTTTGGGAGACTTGTTTTTTATGATGTATAAGTGATATAGAACACATTTTTGAGAAAATTAGAAAAACTTTTTTTTTCACGAATGCAATACCTTTCTCGCTCCGCTCGAAAGTAAAAATTGTAACAGTCTAGGATTTTACATGAAGATATTTTTTACCAAAGGTTTTTCGATTTATGGTGAGGGCGAAACACATTCAAATGATATATGTTTTTTGTGTTCTCTTAATATTAATGTTTAATACTAATAATTAATTGTAATTAAATTAATTTATATTTTTCTGTAGTTGTCGTAGGTGGTCACAAGATGGCGTGAGGCGCGCGCGGGCGCTAACCGTGGCAGTCGCGCGCCGACCGCCCGATGGGCAAGACGTCTGCCGGCCGGCCCGAAGGAGGAGTTCGCGGTCACAGGATTGCTAACAGAAGGTAAATTGGATGACTACCCTCTTTTTACTATTAAGTATAAAATTGCAAAAATTTACAACCACAGGCAGGACTTAGTGTAACGAAACAACGGCGGAAATATTCTGAGTCGAAACGATCCGCGACAGATCTTTCCTTCAAGTATGACACACTATAGTTCGAATGCCGTAAGTCATTAATGCAAATGGAGGGTATTCACAATAAATTGAGTTAAAAACTGTAAAAAAAAAATCTTTTTTTTTTTTGTTTTTTAGGTATCATACAAAGGTTTGCCTTCAATTAGTGATTGTGCATTTGACTTTATAATTCTAAGCGACCTGGATCGGGTGCCCACGGCTGCGTCTCAGGCCTCAAAATACACCCTTTTTGGGAATCGTCTTTTTGACGACGACGCAATCAAAAGATATGGCTTTTTATGTCCTCATCTCCACACATTTATGCAAAAAAGCAAAACCTACAGGGTACTTCCCGTTGACCTAAAATTATGATATTTGGCAAGAAGCTAGGTCTCACAGTACAAATAAAGGGAAAAGTCTAAAATCATTAAACATTTTAATTTTTCTCACAACTCATCATCATATCAGCAGAAAGATTCAGATAATTTTATTCAATGTAGATTCTTTACAGAATACTTATTGAATGTAATGCAGAATACAATGCAAATAGAGCGAGTCTACGCCGTTTCGGATCGTGCTATGGCAGCGTAAAAGAAACGGCAAGAAACAACTGCAGCACGGCCTACTTTAAGAGTCGGCTTGTTAGTGTTACCAATTTTCGACTTGAATTCTATTTGCAATAATGGACTAGTTGGACTAGTACAGTTCATGCTTACTAGGTGGCAGCACCAACATTAGTACAGCTAATACTTACTAGGTGGCAGCACTAACGCAACGTTGGAATGCGTATAGAGATCGCAGATTTCACAACATCAGGCAGGACCACAGTAGCCTAGTTGGTAAAGCGTCTGCGGTACTGACGCAGAAGACGCAGGTTCGAATCCTGCCTGTGGTTGTGAAATTTTGCGATTTTCTACTTTGTAGATTCAGATTCAGATAATTTTATTCAATGTAGATTCTTTACAGAATACTTATTGAATGTCATGCAGAATACAATGCAAATAGAGCGAGTCTACGCCGTTTCGGATCGTGCGTGTAGATTTATCCGAACACTGGAAGTGTTAAAATAAAATCATTTTCTGATACCTCTTCTCGTTCGTGAGAAAAAGGGTCTTGACAGACAGACAGACGGACAACCAAGTGATCCTATAAGGGTTCCGTTTTTTTGAGGTACGGAACCCTAAAAAGTGTATTAGTGTTGAGAAAAATTGAAATATTTGATGATTTTAGACTTTTCCCTTTATTTGTACCGTGAGACCTAGCTTCTTGCCAAATCTCATAATTTTAGGTCAACGGGAAGTACCCTCTAGGTTTTGCTTTAGTGTATAAATGTATGGAGATGAGAACATATAAAGCCATATCTTTTGATTGCGTTGTTGTAATAAAAATAAATTGTCAGATCTTGTGTGGTTTATAAACTTTAATATTCGTTATCAATTTTAACCTGATACCTCTACCCGTTCGTGAGAAAAAGGGTCTTGACAGACAGACAGACGGATAGACGGACAACAAAGTGATCCTATAAGGGTTCCGTTTTTTATTTTGAGGTGCGGAACCCTAAAAATGGATCACAGGGCTTTGGTAGCGTCTCTTGGCTAACTTTTTGGTGGATTTTCTTATTCTTATAAGTTGAAAGGATTACGTCAATAAAAAAATATGCGAAAAAATAAAATGGAATAAAACCTGGCAGTTTAAATATAAAGAGCCGAAAGAAATACAATTATGATTAAAATTATTATTAATTTGAAAGTTTTTGTGTTTTTCTTTTATTTTTTTTAGTTCATCATATCAATATTTTATTTACGTTAAAGCGATGATGTACATTTAAAATTGGTGGGTTGCAAGGTCGATGACTGACCTCACAAACCCTGGTGTCAGAGTTATTGAGCCGCCAAAGGCCTCTGATATGGCTCATTAACGACTACATTCGATAGATCATCCGTAGATAGAAGTCGGGACTAACGACTTTACGTGCCTTCCAAAGCACTGAATCATCTTGACTTTTCGGACAATCGGGTGATATATCCTGCAATGCCCTAACCAAACTAAGAAAATCGATCAAATGGATTTTTGTTTGATAGTTTCCCCATCGGGAATCGAACCCAGAACCTCCGGATCGAGAGCCGAACGCTCTAACCAATACACCACAGAGGCTGATTAAATAATTACTTAATTAATACTGACAGTACCTGGTCGACCTAGCTTCGCTCTATAATAGCCGCCTCAACATCAAAATATCATCGGGGTAGCAAGCTATGCTACCCGCCAACAGATGGCGCTGTAGGTTTCTGTCTATAACGCAGTATTCAAAAAAATGCTTATAAACACGAGGAAAACGAATTTTCCCAGACATGAGACCTAGCTACATCGATTTTTCGCCCCTGTTTTGTGAAAAGTCTGTCGGGGAAGTACTGCACCCTTGCTTTTTTCTGCCGTGAAGCAGCAGTGTTTGCACTGCTGTGTTTCGGTTTGAAGGGCAAGGGAACCAATAATTATACTATGAATAAGACAGTGGGCGCTATGGGCGTTGGTGATCGTTCACTTACCATCAGGTGGCCCACAAGCGCGCTTGCTCACTTATTAGATTACGTAAAAAAACAATAAGCTATCAAAACTACTAAATAAAAATTTGTTCAAAAAGTAAAACCCGACTACTGGCAAATCTTGCTCTAAAAAGTATGGAACAAGAAAATATTGTCATTTAAAATTGTTATGTACAAACTATGGTACTTATTTAATTAATATTCATAGTGATGTTCAGATAATAGCCGTGGGCATATTGTTATGCCACTTTGCCCTAAAGTTTATGCTCGCTTTTTTAGGGTAGGTAAGTGGCATAACATGACCACGGCTATTATCTGAACATCACTATGAATATTTATTAAATACCATAGTTTGTACATAACAATTTTAGATGACAATATTTTCTTGTTTCATGCTTTTTTTTTGCAAGATTTGCCAGTAGTCGGGTTCTAGTTTTTTTGAAAAAAAATTATATACATAACAAAGCTAACAATATACATATTTTTGAAATGTGCTCATTAAAAACGGTATCATTAAAAAACATTATTTTTTTTCGTTCGTAATTTAATCTCATCTAGAGGGCGCCACATTCCATTAAACGAAATTTCTTGTATCCTATAACAAGCGGATGATCAAAACGCTTCTAACGACACCTCGTTTGTCTAATATACGATAAGCAGTTTAGAAGTTATGATGGAACAGATGAACATACATACATACCGGTCAAAATCATGACCCTCCTTTTTGCCGCAGTCGGATAAAAAGAAAACTACTCACATGTTAGTAGATCAAGGTGGACTATATCTGAGTGTTTATGTTTACTCAGATTCGAACTGATGAACTAGGGCTGTCTTATACTGTCTATTTATACTTCTAACAATGAACGGCGGGAGCGTTATATGACATGTAAAAATAAATAATATGACGTGGTTGATTTACTTGATTATACTGAAGTCTGAGGAAACTAATTTACGTCATGAGATTAAATTGAAACAGACAAATGGGAAAATAATATAAAATTATTTAACTACCTATGTAATTTAACGGTTAACTATGAGCTTATGAGCTCGCCATCGTTTTAAATTAAAAGTAAGTAATAAACAAAAAACTTTGCGTGGACATTAATTGTTTTTACGTGTTTTCGTTTGTGCAAAGGGCGGAAATAATTGAGCTTTGGATGGGCTTTATCAGGAAGCTCAAAATCACCCAAAGGGCTATGGAAAGGGCTATGCTCAGAGTCTCTCTGCGAGATCGATTCAGAAATGTTGAGCTCCGCAGAAGAATTAAAGTAACTAACATAGCCCTGAGAATTGCTAAACTAAAGTGGCAGTGGGCAGGGCCAAGAAGAACCGTTGGCATATGGGGCGTAAAGGTTCTAGAAGCGTTGACAGGCCCCCCACAACATGGACCGACGATCTGGTGGCGGTCGCGGGAAGCCGCCGGATGCGAGCAGCGCAGGACCGGTCGTCATGGAGATCTTTAGGGGAGGCCTATGTCCAGCAGTGGACGTCTTTTGGCTGATATGATTAGCTTTGGATGAGTCAGAGGGTGAAGGTGGGTGAGGGGAGGGGGTCGAGTTGACGTGGGTGGCAGCTTGACGTGCTCTTACGTGAACGTCACCTATGTACTCGTAGACGTTTCCACGTAAAATTTACGGCCTTATCTACGATATAGCCAAGCAAGGGTTATTTTACACATAGAAACTGTAATTTGACCTTCGTTATCCAGAATAATAATAAATATCCATAAATTACTGATCTTGAAACCAATCATAAGATAAGAACTGAGTGAATCAACCGGAAACTGAAGTTTATGTTCAAGGCTGAAAATAATTATAAATCTTGATAATACAAGTTGTAACAAAAAAGGTGAACATGGCACAGCAGCACTGCACTAACTTTCATCGAGTCATGAGAGTCTTCATAATCATTTCGTGTGGGTTATAAGAGCGATGACCGACCTCACAAACCCTAGTGTTAGAGTTTTTGAGCCCCTCAAACCCTCTAACATGGCTCATAAAAAAATAAACTTTCCTTAGTTTGAGAAAGTTTTAATTGTGTGATGGCCCGGTTTCCGCAACTCGACCTGTGATCGATGCTCCTATTTAGCGTTTTTTAATTATTTAATAAACATAAATAATAAACATCAAAAATCTTGTTCAGATTATCTAGGCAACTTTTGTAGCTTTAATTACATTACTTTTTATATTATTCTTTAACCCTTGTGTTACACTTTGTATAAACACAAATATTAAAAATACAGGGTTCAGAGATTTGACCGAGTTCCAAATACATGTGTGATTCAACAATTATCATTCAGACAAAGAATTGTATAAAAAACGACGGCAGTTGTTCGATCGTCAATCTCTCGGGCACGTGGGAGGCGTTTGACACTGCAAACCATCTGTATTTGTTTGACATACTCCTTTAAACTTGATGAAATACGACAGAGTTTTATGTATGAGTTTATTGATTTTATTCTTTAAAGTTACGCCTTTCATCCGAGTTCAATAAGAGTCTTTATGGGGCATAAATCGGGAGAGCCTCTTAGGGGGAGCCTTTGTGCCCACTATTCCAAATCTTTTGTGTGAACACGATCTTACCATAAACAAATTATGTTGGAGATAACACGATTTTCAAACTTGTTCTTCAATGCTCACTGATTTATTGTAATTGTGCGTTAGAAGAATCGCAGATCAGATGTAAGGGCGCTCAATACTAATTTATCAATGTTGCCCAACCAATTTGGAATCTTTCCAATCAGTTGTGTATTTCACCTAAATTAACAAAGTCCTACGTGTAGAACGAGGGACACTGAATTAAATTTTACAAATTCAGCTACAGATCGTTAACTGAACTTTTATTGTTTTGGCGTTCCACACGCATTGGACGTTTTAGTTGTCTTGTTCTCGTTGAAGCGACGACAGAATTAAATGAGTTAGTTTTGTATAAGTTTCGGTTATTTGTTATTCGTCAGTGTGTGCCGGCCTTAGTTTTTAGTATCGTTTACTAGGTTTTACCTTAAAATTAGGTTTAGTTGCACGTGCTGTATCGAATCGCGCCGACCGTGAGTTGCGTACTCCGAATTATGTTCGGTATGTTAATTGTTTTGCTGTTTTTAAACTTATCTACCGTTGGAATAAGTTGAAAGACCTATTAATGTTGTTTTATTTCTAGAATGCAAGATGTGAAATTTTCAAGTGTTCTAATGAATGTGTTGGAAGTTATATTAGCAGAAACAAAATTCATCTGACCGAAGTGATCTGTGTGTATGTGTGTGTCTTGTGTGAATAATAAATAAAATTACTATAAATCCCTTTGATGTCTCAAAACGTTGCAGTTGAAAGAAAACAAGAAGTTAATAGTATGCAACATATGTTTACAATATAATAGAACTTTATTGAGTTGTCGTGTACCTTCTTCCATCGTTGCTGGTGTAGTAATGTTGTTTTGTAACACGATCGTTTTATTCCTAAATTCCTCGTTTCGGTATAGAGCGAAAGTTGAAGTCGTTGATCTGCTACCTAGCTGAAGTTTATTTACGCCAAGTCAAGTCCAAAGACTAACATTTTTAAATGCTATAAAAAAAAAATATTGTTTTCAGCAATCTCATATAAATGTAGGTATAAATTAATACAAAATATGTATGTATACCTATTTATACAACGTGTAACGGAAAGGTGTGATAATACTGAAGGGTGTGAATCTGCCCATGAAACTGAACAACTTTTCCCAAGGAACATAGGTCGAAATACGAAAAACCAAATTTGACCTCCCATACAAAATGCGCTATCAGCTAAATTAATTAAAGGTTTTAATCAAAGATTTCGGACCTCCTTGCTTCGCTCGCTTCCTTTTTGCTTTATTTTTCTGTGGTTTTAATAAATTCGTGGTAAACCTTCAAGGGCTTATTCAGGGGGCAAATGCAAACACTGATGAACAATGATATCAATTAAATGATAAATAAATAAACACTTTTTCACCTCCAAAGCTCGGAAACATTTGTTTTGTCGGTTAAATTCTGCGGCCAAAAGCGATTTTTGGCCTCTAGCGAGCAAAAGATTTTTGAAATTCGAACGCGATGTACTTATTATTTTGTAGTATGCTGCAGTACTGGCCGCTTGTAAAACCAGGCACGCACTATCGTTTTCAAGATGAGAAAGAGGGATGCAGCTATAGGAAAGAAACAAATAGTATTATGAATAGTGAATGCCTGGTGGGTAAGGTACCTACTGGCTGATAATGAAAAGTAAATTTAAAATTCGATCGCCTTTTTTTGTTCTCTTGCCCAGATTAATGGACTCGCCCTTTGACTTCAAATCAACGCAATACAAAATAGATTTGCCTGCCACTGCCTATCCTCTGTCTCCATATTGAAATCCAATGAAAATGAACCTTGTTCCGCAAATTTATCAAGTAGTTTATAGGTAGAGTCACGAACATAAGCACAGCAGTCCCAAAAATAATAATAATTTAATTATAGTGATTTTCTTTTTAATGTCTAGTATTCTTTATCTATACATGGCCACTCGTCCGTGAAAACTCTTTGACCTTGAGCTGGTCTCTGGGTACGGAGGTTTGTAGCGAAGCGCTGGTTCAGGTTATACTGGTTATGTTTCCACTTGCTTGCTGCCGTCAGTACCATTATGTAGGTATTATGCCCTTACGTTAAAACGTTTGAGTAATTATTTCTTATATTTGAATTGCTATTCTTGCATTATGTTAACATTTCCTCGCTATAATGAGGTGAAAAATTTTGTGTTTCGCTCGGCAGCAAAGTTATTTTGCGTCTCGTGCCTTGAAACCTTCGCCACGCTCAGGATTCTTCTCGCTTCGCTCGTGGTTCAATCCTAGAATCCTTCGCTTGCTCAGGTTTCAATACGAGGCACTCGCGCCAAATAAACCTTTTGCTGCCTTGCATAACAAATAACTATTGTTTGAAGACTTTTGGAAATTCTCAATAAAATATCGAGTCCATTCAAAAATATTATTCCAATTTGTATGAAAAGCCTGTCTTTTTTTGTGAATTTCGAAATGTCTGAAAACAAAAATTGTTGCATTTGACCCCCTCGCCATTAAACCACTAGAAGGTTTTACACAAAATTATTAAAACCCTATTATATCGTTTTCATAGCTTAAGTTCAGGCGATTACGATTATTTGTCCATTGCTTAATTAATTCTTTCTTTAAGAAAGTGACAGTAATAAATATAATAAATAAATAATAAATATTTTGATAGTAGAAAAGGATTTGCACTTCCTATATTTCCTTCGTTACTTTTGTTTATTTCGTCCGTAGAGATTCCGGTGTCGCGTGGGGCAGGCGGTCGCGCGGGTGTGGTGCGGCGCGCGCGGCGACGGCCGCAGCCGCAACCACCTGGCGGCGGCGCGAGCGCAGCGCACAGGCGCGCAGGCCCATGGAGATCCTCACCAGCCTCTACGCGCTGCTCTCCGGCGGGGTGAGTCACTTGTACTATTCCCCCATAGAGGCTAATTTAGATCCTTACAAATATCTATGTGCTGCTTTTTGGTAGGAGAAATCATTGGTGCGATTTCTTTTAGACGTGATACACGCGTGCACGTCTCTCTTATTGTAATATTAGCCAAGACAGGCGTGCAGTCCCATAAATATCTTCACCAAGCGGGTGTCATCATTCAAGATCTCTGGTGGGGTGAGGCACTTGAACTATTCTCTCTTTGTGTACCATAAGCCGAGTCACAGGCACGCTAGCCTACGTATATCCCCAGAACCTTCCATGCCCAGCTGTCTAGCGAAGTGAGTCATTTGTACTATTCCTTCATCCATGTATATATATATATAGCACGGAATAAACGCCATCCGATTATTATAGGGTCTTGTTATCAATATGACCGATAGTAACCTTAATAAACGGTCAATTCCCTACTGTATTTATTAATAACAATGTATGTTTAAACAACACCGTCACTCTCATTCAAGTTCCGTTCTGCAATCACCAAATAATTTGCAGGTGGTCCTTACAGTTCGCCAGTCGCTCGCACGTGTGTTCCAATTGAAACCATTAAGGGATATTCTGGAACTGTTAACTGCTGGCCTTAGTAGTGTGAATTATACATTAACCTACGCCAACTGCGATTGAGGCACGTACAGATTGTTGGGCTAATTAACCGTGAGTTTATAGTTCTTGTGACGTAGCCTTTTTAACATTGAAGCTAGAAAGCAAGGTTGCAAATAGATATCACATTCAAAAGTTGGAATGTTTTTTTTTCTGTATATGGGCTTAATCTTGACCTCGATCTAGCCCTGAGGACAGAGATGAGGTCGACGATAGAACGAGCTTTCCCAAAAGAAGCCTATTCACTCGCGACATAAATATATTCGGGTTATATGAGCTCGGGAACGCAGATGCAGGCAGAAGTTAATCAGAAAACGTATTTTAACCTAAAAGTGATTCAGTTTCATGGGCAGAATCATCAGAACTTTTTTCAGTAAATTAAATCAAGGTGTATAGGTACCTTTACTTTGTCTCGTGAATTTGATGTCAGGAAAGCCTTTCTTGTCTGTTTAAATTTCAAGCTTATAGACTGTTTTTAGACTGACTAGGTAGTTTTGTCAGCTGCTCTTCAGTTTCTAAATAAATCTCATGATGAAATCGGACGACATTTTAAGACGAACAATTTTAGAAACTTTGAAAATGTTTCTAAATTGATACCAAACATAGTCTATTTCCATAGAATACATGAAACAGTCTATTTCATTAAATATATTTGAAGTAGGTAAAATTTAAAAAATATTTGAAATAGGTAGGTTTTGAAATTGGTATCTTAGTAGGTACAGTCAAGTGCATAAATATGTTTCTTGAAATCCATTGCAATTACATGTATTTATGTAAAGATTCACGAATTATGTCACACTTTTCTCATCGTTATTATGTCTTCGTTTTTGTTGCAAAAATATCTAAATAACTAAGTGAGCAATAATATGTCCCTAGAAAGGTTTGTATTGCTCGTTATAAAACAAATTGTCCTTTATAGTATACATATTATTGATCAGTTTCCGCAGACATATTTATATCAGTTAGATTGGATGCTATAATAATAAACATTCAATGATACATACTTTTGAAACGATAGTTTAGATACATATTTATGCACTTGACTGTACTTACTCTATTATGACGACACTAATTAAATAAAAAATCTGATGATATTAACAAAAACATCGTCATATTGAGGTAAAAAAGAAGCCCAAAATCTAGAAACGTGTTCATGTTGAGGTCAAGAGGAAGCCCAAAGCCCTTTTAAAGAAAGAAAAAACAATAGAGTGGCCACGTAAATTTTGACTTTATTTATTCATGCCTATCCGAATTTTAATAAGACGCTATAAAGAGTACAAATTAAGCTACTATACCGACTACGGAACTGCCTCTAGAGGAACCTTTTATCCCAATTTAGTTATCAGGCGTTTATTTTTGACAGCGCGAGATAAAAGTGAAATTATTTCATGAATTTATGCATGACGCAACTGCGTACTACTGGGCCGTGTAAAAATGATTTTATGGAGATACCTGGGTTACAACGTTTGCACTTGCGCCGGGCGTAAAATGAAATGTGAAATAGATTTTTAAGAGTTATGGTTTTACTCGTGTAGGCATTTTATAGCTTAGGATGTCTAGAAGCTGTTCACTTCTGAAATGGTCTAGCTATTAGTTCGGATGGAAAGGTAATCACTGTAAGAGGCAGAGTTACGAGTACATACGAGTTGTGAATTTATAGGATGTGGATGAGGCATGATCAGTCAACGTAACTAAACAACTTTCAGTGATTATACTCTAAATACAAAATTGCAAACCTCATTGGACAGTTTGTATGAAGAGACATTTTTTTTAAAGCTTTATTCAGCTGTTCAGCTACGTTGACTGATCATGCCCTACCAGTTATCGGAAACCTGTCCCTTTTATGTATGTTATTATATGTATACATAGTATATAGGAAATGTTCATGTTATGACACTAATGATCGCAAATAAGACAAAACGAATGCATGAAAAACCCGTAGGACCTTTGAACATTACACTATTATTTTCGTGATGCTACTGAAATTATTTTGGTAACTTGAGCCTTGCTTTTCATTTTATCGTACAACCATTAAGCAAGATAAATGCTCAAAGGACCATAATTTACCCCTCTTATTAATTTCCCAACAAACAACTTCCCATTTCCAAATGGGGAGTAATTTCAGAATGAGATTGAATCAAGGCAAGGAAGCGTAGTTGGAAATGACTAAGTCATATGATCGGGCAATAAAAAGCATTGCATATGAAGAGGGTCGGCAGACGGGAGATTGTTTATTTTACGTAGTGTGTGTAGTGAGGGATAACAGAGTATATAGCTTATATTGCTTGTCGTAAAACCTCCGGAGAGAGTGTAAAGGAAATTATTTGTACGGAGTACTTTCAGGGTATGTGACGAATCTTTGAATAAAGTGGAACAAATGCTTATCTGTTAGATACCTAATTCACTGCGTCTAAAACATAAAAGTACATGCTTTTAGATAATTGTATAGTTAGGTTCTCACTAAGGGCAAACGAAAAGTTTTTTAAGCTTAAATGGAATTAGAGTTGGTGATAGAGATGGGAAACACTTTAAAATGGGTTTACATTACCCAGAAGATTATTGAGAATTATTTTAAAGTGTATTATTTTCATAGGCCTTAAATTATTTTTTTTCTCGTTGGTACCCACTTCATTGCTCCCTTTTATGAGACAGTAAACTTTAATTCAAGTTCTTACGTATTAATTTCAGAAGGCTCTAGTTAAAAGTGTGTAATATTAATTTCACTCGTCGCCGGATGGGTTTCCATAGTGGAAACACAATTTCAAAACTTTATAAACAATACTTCTATTTTCATCAAACATAATAATCAAGCATTCTAATAACAACTTTATCTTACAGCAAGGCGTTAACCCGAAGATCGACTCAGTAGCATTCAGACTGCACTGCGGCGCAACGACCGCCGCGTTGCTGGCTGCAAGCGCGGCACTGACCACACGCCATCTAGTCGGGAATCCTATTGACTGCATCCACACCCGGTGAGTCGAGTGACGGATGAGGTTCTCGTTTATGACGTAGTTCGAGGGGGTAAATACAGATGGCGCTGACGTAAGTTAGGAAATTTTCCGGGTGGTGGAGTAGATTTTCCCATGGAATTTTAGAAAGATTCCTGGTTGGTATTATGTTTAGTGAAAACGGATAGTATTACTAGAACAAACCAAAATTATTTACTTCATGGCTTGAATACAATTACAGAAATTCTTATAATGATTACTTTTTATTTAGATACATAATTTATCTTCCATGAAACGACAGGTACATAAACGCAAATTGGATACCTTCCTCAATTAAAGACCAAAATTATTTGAATGTGTGAATATGTTGAGTGATATTACATATGATTTAGGTGTGTTTGAGTGTGTCTTTAACACAATTTTATTAGCAAAATTAGTTTGTTATCTAATTCGTAATTTTGTATGAAGCTGACCAATTCTTTCCCTACCGTTAATATTTTCATGTTTAGAATATGATGCAGTAGATCACTTCGATAAAACCTCAGAATAAATACCTCCTTGGATAAAACACATTTTGGTAAATGCACTATTGCAGGAAAAAATATGGCACCCAACGATTTCGGACCTCCTTGCTTCGCTCGGAATAGATGCCTTGCTAATTTATTTTAGTAGGGGATGACATCTGCCAACATGTCACAACCCCATCATTGATGATCCATAGAAAATATTCAAAATAACCAGTCAAATCCACAGAAAAACGCCTACACCACCTAGTGACGAATTATTTCTTTAATCCTCCTTCTAAGTACCTTTATTTTTGATGGCACCTTACAAAAACTGGTCAAGTGCAAGTTGGACTCGCACGCCGAGGGTTCCGATATACCTAAAGTATTTTTAGGAGGAATAGAAAGAAAAAAATACGTTTATTTATATTAAGAACATGTCAAATTAAATCAGTCACACACAACTAAGTACAGAAATACAGCAATAAAGTCCATCTTTAGGACCGCAAAACTAAGTTTGTTTGTAATGATTTATTGGAGATTTCTAAATAACCGTGCTAATTACAGAGATCATTTTATTTTTGCTATAACATTTATAAACTTCTATCGGACATAATTAATTCTAATTAAAATTATTAATTCTAAAACTTCGGAGATAAGGGGAGAATGGTGGTTTTGATCATAACTTTAAAACTAAGGTCCGTAAAACTATAAAAACCAATTTTGGATTGCACAAGTAAACTCCTGTAATAAGATACCCCACGTGACCTAGTAAATTTGCTCCCCTATTTGGTCCCGACTTACAATAAGAACAAAAACAAAATTTAATTATTTATATGAAATACGGATAAACTCACGTTTAACACTCACGACGACTCACGACCCTCGTTTGTTAGTTAGTTAGTTAGTTAGTTGGGCCAGCATATTTCAAAAGTTGCTGAGATAAGCCGGTTTGACAGACAGGCACCAAAAGGGTTACTTTTTACCATATTGATTCGGAACCTTAGAAAGCTCAGTTGCTTTCATAGGTTGCTTTATACCTCATGAAACATGATACTTTCAAATTTCAAATTAAGAACACACGAAAATGAGGACACATTTTCGTTCAAATCATGAATCTACCAAAATATATGGTCAAAGTGTTCCGACGGTCAAAGACTGATGATCAGTCAGTTTGTCTTTCTAATCAGAGGATTATTAGTACCTATTCTTTGCTTCTGACACTCACTGAGTCTATACACACTGCGACTTTTTGGATTGATACAGTTGCGATACACTCGGGATGCAAACGCTCGTGAATATCGTCAACCTCATCATCCTACGAGTATCCTCCAAAACATAGCTCTTCCCCCACGGTTGCATCGATACAGTCGCGCGTATGTATCGCTTCTCACGCGCGTTCACATCGCGACTGTATCGCGTTTGTATCGCGTTTGTATCGCATTTGTATCGCGACTGTATCGATGCGGAAATTTGCAAATGTATAGGCTCTTATGCACTGTACACTTAACACTCAATTTTACTAGCAATAATCACATCACAGTCCCAGTAATTGTTATTTTGCTCAACTTATGTTTTATCCACAGGGACATTCCTGAAGACGTTCTGAACACGTACTGCTGGATCCACTCGACGTTCACGGTAGCTGGAGAGGCTGGTACCGGAGCGTACCCGGGGGTACGGGGGGCTGGGACGTCCCCGCGACGGTACGGGAAGTACTACCAGTGGGTCGCCTTTACGCTGTTCTTTCAGGTAAGATTGCAGGGGTACTACATCAAGGGCCGCAGACAAGTGATTTGCTATAATGGTAAGCGCCAATAAAATTGAATTATTTATACAATATTTCCAGCCGACTTGGGTCCGGAGTCTATTTAAAGACTTCCACGTCAGCCAAGGCAGGTGGTCTTCAGGGGGTAGTTTTTTAGATAGGGGAATAAAATTGAGAAAGGATGCTGAGATGGTTTGGTCATGTAGAGAGGATGAACGAAGGAAGATTGACGAAAGAGATCTACAAGGCGAGAGTGAATGGAAACGTTGGAAGGGGAAGGCCTCGGCGAACGTACCAGGGCCAAATTCAGGACGTTCTGAATAAAGGCCAGGTTAAAAGTACCCTTAACCGACGAGCATGTATGAAAGGATTGATGAAACTTCAGGAAGCAAGGGAAGTATGTCAAGATCGTAGCAGGTGGAGAACTGTGGTCTCTGCCTACCCCGACGGGATCAAGGCGTGATGTTATGTATGTATGTATGTATGGAATAAATGATGCTGTGGGGGGGTGGGGAGGGTATTTCTTTTACGAGTATCAGATATTAAGTCGGGTTTAAGAAACTTCGTCAGTCATTTTAGGTACGCCTTTAGATGAAAATTATGGAACATCTTACTTCTTATCGCCAGTTGTCTGACTCTTGTCTTAGGATATCTGCACACGCGAGGTCCTCAATACCGTAATTATTTACTTACCAGGAGAACTGGGAAGATAATGCTTTTGAAACTGAACAACTGTTCCTAAGAGCCATTGCTGAAAATAAAAAAAATATTGCAATCTCAATCGTTATTAGATAATAGTTCTGAAGACGACGGAAGTTGCCTGCTAGCTTGATGCTGGCAAACTGCTGTAAATGTGTATATTTTAACTTAGACGTCAGAAAATTCGAAATTGGCAGTCATGTCTTGGTTGGTTTGCTTGTAAAGTATTTTTAATGTGTGTTTTTATAGTCTTAGGAGCCGTCTTCTGATTTTAGTATCATTTATATATTTCGTAGCTAATCAGCTCTAATTGGTAATAAGCTCATTTTGTAACGGAGGTCAAAACATTTCTTTCGTATTTCGACTTGTGTTCAAAGCATAAAGTTGTTTAATTTCATGGGTAGAATCAGGCTACTTTTTACTGATGCGAAAAAAAAACAACATTGACGTAGTTCGAATGAAAAAATAATAATAAAGTGACAACTGTTTATTCGGTCTTGCATTTTGGGGGTTAGGAAATTCCCCGCTACGCGTTTGTATGGTACTAGTTCGACTCATGCTGCAAAAAAAAAACATCCAGCTCTAGGATAATCATCGAATAAAATCTGTAAGTCCTTGACCGAGCCCATAATTTCCTAAAAGGAAATGTTTAAATAAAAATAAATAAAAATTTATTTTAATAAAAATCTTTCTTATCTTATCGTATCTTTCGTATCTTCATTTCGAATGAGAGTCAGAATTTATGCAAACACAGCAGAAGTAATATCTTTTACTACGTATAAGTGCCTCTGCCTACCCCAACGGGAACAAGGCGTGATGTTATGTATGTATGTATGTATGTATAAGTGCGGCTGATAAAGCCAAGAAACAAATGAGCTGAGCGTACATCGTTAAATTGTAATTTTTAAATTATGCCCGTTTGATTATGTCAAGAAAGTCAAAACTTGAAAAAGTAGTAAATAACTCCAATTTCGATCAAACATCGCAAAATTATTTGCTCGAGAATTCATTGTTTGCGTTTATATTATTATTATATTCAAAACCGATATATTGTATTTTCGTTCGTATGACTATCCCTCTCTACTCTCGCTAGTCATGGCCATAGTCACCACTCATCTTAATGAAACAGTAATCCAAAAATAATAATGACTTATAGGCAATACTACAAATTGGCCAGTTTATGTGTAGTGCAGTCATCGTGAACTGGCGTTCTCATACTTGATTGGCCTCCGCATTATCTATCACGCTATAACGTGTAGTGTGGTCCATGTAAATTGGCAGTTACTGTAAAAAATAATGAAAACTAAGCGTTATTTGAGAACTGTACGTTAAAAGAATAAAAAACTGTACAATACGAGTTAATAGTAAGACTAGAAGAGTAAATAGGCGTCTTTTGGGCAAGCTCGTCCCATCGTCGACTTCATATCTGTCCTTGAGAATAGATCGAAGTCAAGAGTCAGCCCATTGACAATAAAAAAGAGTTTTTTTATTTAAAATGTTACGTTAAAAAAACATTTAAAACTTGATAACAGAAACTTTTTATAGCAATTGTAAGTGCAGTGTATTTTTTAATCTAATAGTGCTACGAAACCGCTACGACGTAGCATAAATATTGCTTACGAGTCTTAGTATAGCCTCTTGGACTGGAGTGTTAGCGAGATAGCATGCTTTTTTTAAATTCCTTTCGTCCCTCTTAGGGACAGGCGAAGGTATCAAGACCATACTGCCTCTTCTTAAGTTTCTTCTTCGTCAGTAGGTTTTCTCAGTAAAACTTCCTTAGTTATTTTTCTTCTCCACTTAAATTCTGTCTTCGTTAGTAGGTTTTCACCTGTTGTCTTCAGTTATTCTTCTTTTCTCGTTAGGTTCTGTCTGCAATCCCCCTTTCTCATCATTAGTTTGTTAAGTTGAAAATATTTAGCTGTTGTACTACTCCAAGTTCTTCATTGTCAGAAGTAATTTTGTTTCAACAGTATGTTTGTAAAGTAACGTTTTTAGCAGAGCCAGAGATCCAGACTCATGGTTTGCCAGCGCTTTTTGTTGGGTGTGAAGCTGACAGATAAGGGTCAGAAAAACTTTACAGTAAAGCTAATAGAGACAAAAGCCAGTAAAGAAACAATGAGTCTACTTACACACTGTACGAGATAAAAAGATATTATTATTAGTAGGGGTAGCGACGACCAATATCCGCTACCCCTACTACAGTAAAGCAATAAATAAGCGATCAAACGCTAAAGGATTGCGTTGGGCTTCCGAGTTGATTGCTCGCTAGCTCCTTCACCTGGCTTCTCTTGCACGATAACAATTTCAATTTAAGGGGCTACCTCCCGTCCACTAGCGCCCCCACCAGTTAAAAAAATACTACTCGCTAAATACAAAACATATCGAAAATCCCGAAGATCAGATTGAAGTCAAGGTACTCTAGTTTATTTAGAACTTATCAATTCGGAAAAATATAGTGCACTGTAGATACAGACACAAAAAGTGCAAAAAACGGCCACTTTTAGCAGTTTTTGTATCTGTAACTACAGTGAACTATATTTTTCAGAATTGATAAGTTTTAAATAAACTAGAGTACCTTTACTTCAATCTGATCTTCGGGATTTTCGATAAGTTTTGTATTTAGCGAGTAGTATTTTTTAACTGATGGGGGCGCTAGTGGACGGGAGGTAGCCTCTTAAGGGTAAAAGCTCATTGACTTAAGAATTACGTCACTTCACAAACAAAGTAGCGCTACGTGGGAAAAACAGAAGCTGCTTATAAAATTTCATCGCGCAATTTTTTCTCTGTTTGATTGTATGCAATGTACATACGATGTATACGTCTAAGTCCCATGGACTGACGGAGAAAGGAACGATGATCCAGCGCAGAGAGTAATTGCCATCAGTCCACGAGCGCATCTTTGTAAAACTCTAGCGGGTCGTATGTAAAACAGCAAAATTTTCACACAAAAGGTATAGTTTATTTTGGAGTTAAGGATCTTTTAAAATATCCGAGCTGATAAAAAAAAGCTCTAAATTATGATTTTTTTTGTGTGAATTCGTTGCATAAAAAATATATACGAAACGAAAATGGTTGTTTAATTTTCATTGCATGATTTTTTTGTGATTGAAACCACATTTTGTCTTGGACTAAAACATCAGTTCATGGCAAAAAAATCAAAACAAGCTCAAATAAAATGACTGATGGATGAAGCACATGTACTAATTTTGAGTGGCAAATGAGAAACATACTCGTAAATGATTAATTATGAGTAATAGATGATGTTTTGAGATTATTGATATGACAAATGGACATCGTCTTCTTGGAAGATAGTCATTTATCCTGCAGTCCATACCATGTCAGTTCCTATATTTTAAGACGTCATATCATTTTCCATTAGTAGCTTTGACATAAGAGCACACTAAGGACTGACTAGATAGACTAGAATATAGCACGGTCAACCACTTGTCGGTAGAAACTTTTTCAACTCTATTACCGCGCCATGAGGTCCAAAAGTGTTTCTACTGATGTGCGGCCGTGTGTACATACGACAGCAAGTACGTAGAAACAAAACCAGTATAAGCTGAACCAGCGCTTCGCTACAAAAGTCCATAACCAGAGGCCCGCTCAAGGTCAAACTGTTTCAACCGACGTGTGGCTGTGTGTACAAACAGGGATGGTTAAAAAATAAAGGGTGTAACGGACAGGTCTCTGAAAACTGTAAGAGCATGATCAGTCAACGTAAATAAACAACTTTTAGTGAATAATACTTATAAGGAAATGAAATGGAATTGGCCTTTAAATGCAAAATCCCAAATCAAGTTTTCTAGTTGTATGGGGACTGATTTTTATTTTCATTTCCTGAAATTAGTTTTGACTGATCATGCCCAGTTTTTGGAAACATGTCCTTTACTATTCAAGGAGTATATTAATTTATTCGTCGTATAAGTCGCACAAAATAACTTTGGCAGAAGTCAAAAATGACTTATTTTCTTATGACTTAAATTCTGCGCATCAACTGACATGGCCAAAGTTATTTTGTAAAGTTAGTATTCGTGTCGTATTGCAGACAAATGAAACGTTTAATTTTCTGGAGGTTTATAAAAAAGTAGGTTTATCTCTTTTGAATACTTAAGAAAAGCTTTTATTTATTTATTTTTTGTGAAAAACTTTTATCTGTACCAAAAATGTTTTTAAAATGAACTTTCCAGAAAGTTAACCGTTAACCAACCGTTGAAATAATGAGCAAGCCGGTGTGGTTACTAAGTATGTTAATGTGGTCGTATTCCGAGTATTTTGATTTATTTTATACTGTCAGACTGTCTGTACACTTGGGCGGAGGAAAACAAGGCTTGTGGTCCAAGTTATGAGAATAGAGCGGTGTGAAATCTCCGCTATATAAATACCTAGGTTATAGATTAAGAGTACTAGAAGTTAAAAAAAGAAAGAACGTCCTCAGAATTCCACATCAAAGGTTAAAAAATATTTTGTTATTCTCATTATAGTACAGTCAAGAGCACATCAATCTTGACACATTGGACTTTGTACCGTTCTTATTTCAATTGACGTGCGTGCTAGAGTCGCACTGCGAGTGTCAAGCTTGACCTGTCGTTGACTGTACATTCAGTCACATGTTAGTGGTATCCAGATTCTAAAATTTGCAGCGTAGCTCTCATCTGCTTATACTCAAATCAAATCAAAATCAAATCAAAATCGTTTATTCATTGTTGGATATTAAAATCTCTTAATGACGTCAGCTAAACTACATCGCTTCACAAACAATGTGGCGCCATTGTGGAAAAAAAAAGAAGCGATAATAAAAACCCACGCGCTCTTTTAAATATGTTTGACTGTACAAGGTTGATATACAACATACATAGGTCAGTTTTAATTTTGAATTAACCTGTTAGAACCGTAGTCTAATCCCATGGATTTGTTATTGTTACTGGTTTTGTTATCACTTTTCTGTAGCTGTGGGAACAAAACCTTTGTTGTTATTATGGGGAAATTTAGTAGATATTCGATTATCATCGTAAACTAAGTGCTATTTAACCCAATGTACCTACTGACAGAACTACTTCATAACTGTCCATTAAAAAAATGAGACAATTTTTCTTAAAAGTTATGTTTATGTTGCGGAAGAATATGATACAACCTTGTGAAATTATCTTTCGCCCAGTCAAGGCTGCCCACCTTAAGACACGATTTACTATCACACTATTTTTATATCGTGATTTTTCGTAATTACTATAAATAAAAACAAGTTTATGAAACACTAATGCACCATGCATTGAAAACTTAAAAACGTTTTTATTTGATACTTATTTTTTAAAGCACTATCTAGGGCAGTATAGTTAATAAATCCGCCTGTGACTTACACCACCGCTGCAGTTTTACAATCGCGCGGTGTGCGTATTACACACCTGTGGCTGTGGATATGGGTCGACTGCTTGGACCAACTGATTGTGGGTTCAAACCCATATTCCGACTCCAAGGACAATGTAACCTTGCCTCGTTTTCTCTATAGAGTATAGAAGCTTTTTAGAGAGTTTCCAAAACAAAACTAGCTCTACTTATACGTCTTTTATTTTATTCGATTCTCTCATGGACTCTACGTTTAACAAAAGCACAAAACAACTTTGAAGAATGTGAATCTTTACATAAAACTGACCAACCATAAAACCAAACTGAACAACTTGGGTACCTACCTTGGCTTTCTATAATCGTAAACGCTAGCAGAACTTGGTTTTCGGTCTGCGTCGTCCGGGCATCTTCTTTTTCGGTACTACCAACTTGTCCATGACAAGTAAGCGGTGTTGCGCTGTGAGACTTTTTTCGGGAATTAAGTACCTTATAGTTGGTTACAGCGCGTTCAGGACAAGTCTGTCTATAACGGTTATTTTCTGCTCATGGTGACAGGCGGAGAGCCAATGAACGATTTGCTCGCCCCCTGGGGGGAGTGGCGCTCACCCCCGCGACTCATTTTTTGAATTTGCGCATTAACGGTCACAGGCGGAGTTATTTTGCACGCAGTATACTTTGCCAATTTGGCTTCTCCTTATGATTAAGTAGTCTATTTGAGTGGAGTGTGAGCCGCTTTTATAGGTTATGAGTTGTTCAGGTAGTAAGTAACACATATTCTGCGAAAATTTTAAATATTGTAGCTCCAATTTTTTTTTCTCTTTCTAATTGCTTGGCGCCATACGCTCTTGCGAGTATAATCAGGACGTAATATACGTAATATAAGTTTAAATATGTAATACGCGAATAGCTGTAATTGGCTTTTCTCTTTTAAGTTTGTTGTGTAATTTTTAATCACTATTTTTAAGGCTGCTGTTATCCCTAAAATAATAAAATAAAAATAAAGTAACGGTTCAAAAGATACAGCCCTAGGACAAACAGACAGACGACGTAGGCTTAGTAATAGGGCTTTGTTTGGACCTTTTGGGTACGGAACCCTAAAAAGTAATCATGACATACATATTGAGTTTGAGCGCATTTGATATTATAGTCAATCTCAACTCGCTAGTTTTGTGAGCAAAATGTCACTACGCAGTTTTAGCTTGTAAAATGAACGTGCCGTTAAACTATGCTGTTGAACAGCATAGTTGTACCGTGCCAAATTCTTTGGAGGGTAACACCTTTACGATCGTTCAGAATTTGCATAAAATGTAACTAAACTGATGTTGCAAGATTAAAGTCTTTTAATTTCTCTACATACAGCCGACCATTACCATTAGGCACATGCCACTAGATGGTGTCGACGGCAAGTTACTAAGGTAGGGCCAAACAAGAAGGTTTTAACCCACGCTACGAAAAAGCGAAGCGTAGTGAAGCGTAGTAAAACCTCCTTGGGGCCAACATAAGAGTCCGTTTTGACGTTTCCTTATCACCAACACACAGGGTTAATTTTTCTTTGCAGGTCATAATTTTTCAAACATAATTGACAGCTGTCACAACGGACCTATTACGATGGACCAAGGAGGTTTTAACCCACGCTACGCTAAGCGTAGTAAAACCTCCTTGCGATGGACTTATTTTTATTTGAGGGGTAGTAAAGCTCAGGATGATGGCGGGGTACGGTGTACATCTGTCATACACCTAATTGTAACGATCGACTATAAAGGTACGTTTAGGATATTTTTTTATGTTACCAGTGAGCAAACGAGCAGGTGGGCCACCTGATGGTAAGTGGTCACCACCGCTTATAGCACCCACTGTCTTACTAATAAGCGCGTTGCTCACTTTGAGAACTAAGATGGTATCTCTAATGTGCCGGTAATTTCACTGGCTCCTGTGCCCTTCAAACCGAAACACAGCAGTGCAAACACTGCTGCTTCACGCCAGAAAAAAGCAAGGGGGTGGTATTTCCACAAAAACCCTACAACCAGGTTTCGGGCATTTGTAGCGTTGCACTGGTTCAGCTTGTACTGGTTTTGTTTCTTCGTGCTTGCTGCCGTGCGTACATAATAAACCTCCTTTCCGTCGGTGTAGACGGATACCACACCATTCTACCTGCTATAAAATATTTCTCGGTTTCTTTTACTGTCTTTTTCTTTGTGTGTTTTTTTTAACCCGCATATACTCTTTCGTCGGTTGAAGGTACCTTTTGAGCCGTTCTTAATATTAGGTATTTAACTATGAAATTGCCGTTTTGTATGGCGAATTTTAGGTAAACTCAATTTTCAGTACTAACATTTTTGCATTTTTCTTAGGAATTATAAATCCAATCTTTTTTATTTTTTTAAGCATTATTGGGAAGACATTAAGCTAACAGAAGCTTAAATTTGATTTTCGAAAAATATTATTTGTAAAAAAATATAACAAATCTAATGATGAAATCGGACGACAATTAAGACGAACAATTTTCGAACCTTAAATTTTATATATCAAACTAAAAATAAAAACTTTATTTTATGCGTAAATTAACAACCTTGAAGTCAACTTTCAAATATAAGACAAATGAAAAAAAATGCTTTAGTATTATAGGAATTATGGTCTCATTAATCTGTAAGAAAATGTCGGCAATTTCATAGGTAAAGACCTATTATGATACAGAAGGTTCTTTTAATCTTGGGAATTTTTCTGGGTGATTGTTTTTTCACATGAATTAAATAGATGCTTATGTCTCGACTCAAAAACGGAATTTAAAAAACACCCCAATATTAATAAAACGGGCAGCATAAATACAAAAACGGCCAAGTTTGGTTAAATTCGGTTTTACAAGGTTAGTTTAGTTAGATATGTGTTTCGTTTGCTTTTTTCCCGCGATTTAACGGTCCTTCATCCATTAATGTGCAGATTAACTAGGTAAAGTGCGAAATTCGCCTACTCTAAGTAAAACTTTGCAATTTAACGTATCGGTTAATGTGCACATTAACGTATTTCGCACTTCAACGATAACATTTACATTTTTGTGTTAAGAAATGAACGTCGATCGTGAAATGATCTTAGTTCTCAAAGTGAGCTACACGCTTGGCTGTTGAGACAGTGGGTACTATGGGCGGTGGTGACCACTAACCATCAGGTGCTCATTTGCTCACTTGTAATATAAAAAACCGGCCAAGTGCGAGTCGGACTCGCGCACTGAGGGTTCCGTACCACTAAATAAACATAATTGTATTAGTTGAAATTTCAGTAAGTTAATGTGCTAGATTTTTTTAGTCCGACACGCGCTTGACCAAATTTTATTATTTGTTGTAATTTTAAAGCTTATGCACTATAAACATACCAATATTCAAGTTTCTAAGTGTTCCCGTTTTTAAATAGAACTAAAACAAAAATCGCCTCAGCGACCATCCAACTTGACCCCTCTCTTATATGAATGTTCTTGAAACGGGAGCTCACCACAATTGGTTACCATTAGTTGTGAGAAAAGTTGTAATATTTAATGATTTCAGACTTTTCCCATTATTTGTACTATGAGACCTAGCTTCTTGCCAAATTTCATAATTTTAGGTCAACGGGAAGTACCCTGTAGGTTTTGCATTTTTGAATAAATGTATGGAGATGAGGACATAAAATGCCATATCTTTTGATTGCGTGGTTGTAAAAAATTGAAATTTTCAGATCTTGTGTGGTTCATGGATCCTAATATATGGTATTAATTTCAACCTGATACCTTTACCCGTTCGTGAGATAAAGGGTCTTGACAGACAGACAGACAGACAGACAGACAGACAGACAGACAGACAGACAGACGGACAACAAAGTGATCCTATAAGGGTTCCGTTTTTTTCTTTTGAGGTACGGAACCCTAAAAAAAAACCTCGGTGGAAATTGTGGCAGTCTTCTTATGATATCTATACAGAGCTAAAGAGTTTTACTTGACAAGGTTGAGCGAGCACAATTTTCTCTTTTGTAATAAATATGAAAATAAACCAATATTATATTTTTAGCGGAAAACCTGTAAACGCAACACAGTTTTCCCGCGCTGAAGTGTCGCCATCTGTCGTTCACGTTGCAAATTACCGCGACCCGTTTAGAAATGGAACGGAACTCATACAGGGTGGCCCGTTTAGAAAAAATCGAATAATAATTTGGTAGAGCTGAGAAAACTAAAACGAAATGTAAAGATTTGGAATACATTAAAATATTATTTGAAAAATATAAGTGAAAAAACAATGCATGACTACTTACCAACTGTACTAACTAACTTACTAACTGTACTAACTTACTAACTGTAACCGTTTTCGATCAGAAAACTTATGTACCTATGCAGAAGCACGACATGCTGGGGGACGACGCCAAGCTCAGCGTAGAGCAACTACGTGAGCTTGGCCTTCGGCCTCACCATGAAAATATTATAAGTTCTATTTACGTGAAATGATAAAGTTATTCAAATTACTTGCGCGCATGGGCAACTTTCGGCGCCCAACGCATATCTTTTTCCAGAGCAAGGCATTCAATTCCTTCGGTGACAACAGAAAACGGGGATACCGTTACTGTTGGCAATTAATGTCCTTGCTGGCTGGTTTTTTTAAATTATACTTGTCATTCACATTCTTCTATATACGAGTTCATTTTATAAAAAAATAATACTACGGAGACACTTTAGAGACAAGATGAAGACACTACAATACAGAAGTTATTTGTTGCAGAGTTGAAAGTTACCGGTGCACAAACGGCCTAAATCATCTCGTGTTGTACCCAAGATTTCGGACCTTCTTGCTTCGCTCGGAATAGATACCGTGCTAATTGATTTTACTATGGGATGACATCTGCCAGCATGTCACATCTCCTTTGCTATGCAATGTCAATCATCATCGATCATTATGAAATATTAAAAATAACCCTACCAAATTAATAGAACGACGCCTTCATTGCATTTACAAAGATAATAGGATTATAGAATTTGTTGTGACGAATTATTTATTTAATCCTACTTCTAAAACCTTTATTTTTCTGAGTGTTGCACACTACGGAAAAAGAATTTATTACGTGTCGACTGTTAGGTCGCCCACTATCCTCGTAAATCTAACTATGATACGGGTTTCGTTATTTCATATACAAAACAAAGCCTAACTAAATCAGAGGCTCAGTCACTTTAGCTTCTGTGGCTACTGAAAAAAGAGCGGTACAAAGTCCAACGTGTCTAGCTTCACATGCTTTTAACTCTACATTTATCTACATACAAAACTCGGACTTCACTTCCGTACAATCTTTGTAACTTATCTCTCCCCTTAAAAGATAATTCCTAAAAAACAATGATTCACTTCTCTCTTTATTTTTTGAAGTATTTCGTTTATAAGTCTACAAAACTTCCTAAGTTTTAAAAACTTTAGAACTTTCATATTTTTTTTACATTTGTTGCACCGCCATGCCGAAATAGGAATTTTTTTATTATTATTTTTACAATAAAACTAAATCTAGATTTTACCAATCTTAGCTGTACCCACGACTTTTACACAAACAACTGGACCGGATCAAACGGAATTTTCAACAACGCTTATTTCCTTCCAAAATTATAAGCTTTGTTTGATTTCAGCTCGGTTTCACAGCTTGAAACTTTGAACTCGCCTATTATATGTTTGAATGAACCGATGGCAATAAAAAAAAGTTCAAATATTGCACGAAAGCAAGCCAAATACGTTATTGAAAACCCCGTTTAAGTCGTTCAAGTAGTTTGTGAGGTATTGGTGCGGCCGTTTAAAATTTTGCGCCCTTCTGTCTGAGTGAACCGTTTGCAATGAAATAAAGCTTATATGTTGCACAGAAAGAAGCCCGACGCGTCATTGAAAACTTCGTTTTGACTTTGAACCAGTTCAGTAGGTGAGTTCTAGGTTCAGCAGCTTGAAACTTTGCTTATCTTCTGTCAGAGTGAACCTACCTATCGCAATGAAACTAAGCTTATTTTGAACTAAGCGTTTGAATCTGCTCAAAACTTTTTGAATTATTCGCGCCTTCGCTTGAACCTTTGCATAACTTCTATCTGAGTGAACCGTTTTCAACTAACCTAAGCTTATATGTTGCACGGAAGTACCTAATCCAAGCACGGCATGGAAATGCCAGTTGGAGTCGGTACAGTAGTTTGTACGCTATTGGCGCCGCCTATTGAAACTTCGGGCATTTTCTGTCTGAGTGAACCCTTTTCAATGAAAGTAAGCTAATACATTGCAAAGAATTAAGCTAAACACGTTTTTGAAAACCCCGTTTGAATCCGTTTAGTAGTGTGAGTTATTGGTGTGCTTGAAACTTAGTGTATTTTATGTCTGAGTGAACCGTTTGCAATGAAACTAAGCATACATGTTGCATGGAGTAACCCAAATACTTTACTGAAAACCTCGTTTTAATCGGTTCAGTTGTTTGTGAGATATTGGCGCCTCTGCTGGAAATTTCGCGCACCTGTCTGAGTGAGCCGTTTTCAATGAAAGTAAGCTAATATATTGCAAAGAAGTAAGCTAACTATTGAAAACCCCGTTTGAGACCGTTCAATAGTTTGTGAGTTATTTGCGCCGCCGCATGAAACTTAGCGTACCTTCTGTCTGAGTGAAACGTTTGTTATGAAAATAAACTTTTATGTTGCACAAAAGTAAGCCAAACTCGTAATTGAAAACTCAGTTTTAATCGGTTTGTGAGTTATTATCGTACAGGCAATTTGATACTTTACATTAGTGTAGCTTCTGATTGAGTGAACCGATTTGTATGAAACATAGCCTATATGTTGCTCAGAGCTAAGCTTAATCTATCTGCGAAAACCGCGAGAAAATCCGTTCAGTAGTTTCAGAGTTTATCGAAAACATACAGACAGACAGACAGACAAAAAGTTCAGAAAACATATTTTTGAGTTCTAATAGTCGTTTTTTATCGCCTACACTAATTTTTTTTTATTTATCAAAAGTACAGACACGCGGTTTCTACTCTTTTATTATATGTATAGATAAAAGTTTTACTGGCTGATTGAACTTAAGAATTAATAACTTTTTTAAATACTTGTTTCATTTGAAAAAAAAAATAATGATGATTGATACACCTGGAGTAGGTATATATTACAAAAAATATAGAGTACGTAAAAAACTGTTGACGACAGAGACACTTGAGAGAAAAGACAGATCAAATCTTATTTTTGCAGAGACGTTACCAGCGCGCGTACGGCATAAATACAAAAAAAAACTTATTATTACAAAATGGACCGCCCTGTAGAATAAGGTAACTAAACTGCAGTGATCGGTGAAATATGTGTCGGCTAGTTTATTTGTTTATTTCCAAAAGCCGAGCATTATCCGCCTCGGCTAATCATTTTGGATGACACGTTTACATTATAGAAGAGGAAGTGAAATATCACTATGAAGTTTGGTAATCGTAAATGGTGCAATATTTGAAGAGATTGATAGGAATGAGATGAAAAATTTCCACAGTTACTGCTAAAGAGTTTGCAACTTGTTATTTTAAAGTAAATAGAGTTTGCATCTGAGAGTGTGCTCAAGAGCTCCATATATTCCATCATCCCCCTTCTACCATCGGGAGTCCAGATGCACCGCAGGATATCACCATTACTTGGTGGATATTCCACACATTCGCACAACGAGCTTTAAAAAAAATTTTATCATGCGCACGGCTAAGGAGTGGAATTATCTGCCTGCAAATGTGTTCCCTAATTCATATAACCCGATTCTATTCAAGTCGCGAGTGAGTAGGCTTCTTCTGGGCAAGCTCGTTCCATCGTTGACCTTATCTCTGTCCTCAAGCCTAGATCGAGGTCAAAAGTAAGCCCATTGACAATAAAAAAGTGACTAAACCCTTGTCTAAAGAACCCTATCACCGGAGATGGCTACTGGCAAAAACCCCAAACACCCATAGAATTATAAAACACTACCTAAAAAAAACGGTTGTCTGTAAAGTCGGTTTACTGACGATAGTTGAACGTGACAACGTCATAAGAAAATACTGATGGATTGGTTGCATTTTTCATGTTTTTTTTACCCGTACCCGTACCCTTACCCGTACCCGTACCCGAACCCGAACCCGTACCCGTACCCGTACCCGTACCCGATCCCGTACCCGTACCCGTACCTACCCGTACCCTTAAATAAAACGCCTCAAAGCGAGGTAACACCGCATTTTTTCGTGAGCAGCCGGCCCCATCGAATTATAAGACGTTGTCACGTCAAAACTTGTCACTCTGAATGAGATTTTTTTATCACGGGGGCTTTTTGGCGGGAACTCGACATGGGCGTTTGCCTGCTTAATTGAAATTTAGTTTTTTTGTGCATTTAGTGATTTAGTGGATAATAAAGATAGTGTGTTATGCAGTAAATTTACTACGGAGTGCGCAGCTGATGAAGATTTCAAGTGATCTCGTGTTTAAGCCCCGTTTGTGTTGTCCCAAAAAGTCACGAACATTTTCCTTCGTAAAGTTCACTATCGCTTTACGAGGGGAGCAAAAAGAAAGATTAAAGACATCAGACATGGCTGTATGGGCTTTGTACTCTTTGCCTTTCCGAAAGGAAGAATGAAACCAAAAAAAAAAAATTTTTTATCACGGGCATAGACCAAGGAAGGTTAGGAAAGAAGGTTAAGTGCTCAGGATTTACCAAATAATAGGCTCAGAAGTGAGCTGTATAAATTTTTGTGCAATGAATGTTTTTATAGTAATAACGAATTTATGTCCTGCAAGTTGTAATCTGACAGATTTTTATTATTGTTAATATTAGCACTCCGTTTGACATTTGAAATTTTATTTTTTTGTAAACTTGACATTGTATTGTGATTATTATTATTTATTTTTATTCTGACATAATTTGATTGCATGTTTCTCTCTCTGTTTGCATACCATTATGATGGTGAAATGAGAGATTCATTATATTAATATTACATCATTTTTGTACCACATTTAAAGAAAATAAATATTATTTATTTATTTATTATTTATTATAACTTATTGCCTCACTTCATTAGCAAAATGTCTGTGATTGACACCCTAAAAGTATAGTCATCATCATCATCATAGCATCCCATGAAATGTCAACTACAGGACAGGGAGCTCCCTCCAGAATTCTAGCTTTTGCTGGAAAAATGTGGAGGGGAAGTACCATAGTCACCTCGCTTGTCAGCGTTACGGCTGGCACCATGGACCGCGGTTGTAGTTGACCGCAGTAAGTTAGATGGTATGATACACAGGAGGATGCTGCTATCCATCCTCCAGTTTATAACCCTTAGTCGCCTCTTACGACACCCACGGGTATGTATGGGATGGTACTATTCTTTGCCGGCACCACAAGGGACTATCAATTATTACCATACATACGCCAAAAAATTATATGTCAAGCTTTGCCTTAAAAAAGCTTAACCAACAATCAATTAATTAGTCATTATCTGAAGATAAGTTGGTAGAGTTAAGAAAAAACTTTGATATAAAGTCTTATAAAAAAAGCTTCAAACACATCAACGTCAATACAAAAGACGGACTCGGAGACGGATCACGACAGACGTAAGACGTCAGACTCATGTCGCAACATGTCAAACTGGTGTCTCAAAACGTCAGACGCATGTTGTAATCTGCCAGAGAAAAATCGCCAATTATTTTTACATCGAGCGCAAAATTACCGTAGACATGGAGACGAAATGGATGCATGTTTGGAAGAGAAAACTTTTGTTCCAAATACAAATGGTGACGGTCGTAAATAAGGGGCTCAGCAGACAATAACTAAACATCCGCCGGTGCGGCCGGTATTGCAAAAGTTATCGTTGTTATCTGAGTAAAAATAAAAAATATATATATATATTTCGAAATTGAATTAGGTTTAAAACTGACATAACAACCTTTCGAACTGAACAAATCTTCGAATGGAACAATTATTTAAGGTGGTAACCTTCCACACTAAGTATATGAAAAACGTTCAAATAGATGAGTATTGAAAAAAATTGCTGTTCTAGTAGTAATCACTTTTTGAATTTCTGAGTCTAAGGTAAAATTGATGCTGAATAAGCAACGAGTAACTATACGTTTAGTTAGGATTTGTGAGGTCGGTCATCGACCTTGGAACCCACACGGTATGATGATGAATCTTTAAATAATTCCGTATAAATGGTTTTAATAAATTCGTGTGAAACCCTTAATTTTGAGGCTCAAACCTACTTCGCAAGCCTTAATGCAATAATTTTTGTTCTTAACACAAGTTTTGGAAAACCACAGAAAATTTTATGAATTCCTGTCAATCAGCTGATCATCTTGTAAGAAGCGTCAAATTTTGTTATTTACGATTTCCTAAAAGACGTAAAACATGTATAGACATGGTCATCGCATTTAGCTTCCAGAATAAGTCCTTGAGAAGTTTTGCAGGAAATTACTGTAAAAGGCCCCTTTTGACAGCGTTCAAACGTAAGAAAAATATGTTCGGCGAAAAAAAAACTCCTATTAGAGAAATGTCAAAACGGGCCTACGATTCATCATCTTGCTAGGCCTTTTTCCCATTTACTTGGGGTCGGCCCTCCCTGTTCTTTTCCTCCATTGTGCACGATTGAGTGCAAGATCGGCGTCTATATTAAGATTTTTCAGGTCTCGCTGAACCGTTGTCAGCCAGGTGGAGGGTGGTCTTCCGCGTCGTCGCTTCGTCGTTGGAATCTCGAGCGCTACTTTTACCATGTAGTCATCTGGACGCCTTTGTACATGGCCGTACCACCTCAGTCGTTTTTCGGTTAGCTTTTCAGTAATAAATTGGGGCTACTTTGAAACTACCTCGGATATACACGTTTCTTATTTTGTCCATCATGGTGACGCCCGCTGACCAGCGTAGCATGCGCATCTCTGTGGTGTGAAGCTTATCCAAGTGAGATTTGTTGGTGGCCCAGCACTCGGATCCGTACAGTATTGTTGGTCTAACTGCTGTTTTGTAGATGTTTCCTTTCACCTTCAGAGGTATTTTAGTATCGCATAAGACGCCTGTGAGCTGTCGCCATTTCATCCAGCCTGTCTGTGTTCTATGGACTACATCGCCGTCAATCTTTCCGTCGTTGCTAAGTACGGAGCCAAGATATTTGAATTGTGTAACTGATGGGAGACGATCATTTCCTAGGTAGAACCTAACGTCGTGTGGGTTGGTCGTATTATCAAATAGACATGACATGTGTTCGGTCTTCTTCCTACTGATTTTCAGGCCGTGTCCTTCTAGCGCCTCTACCCGGTTATTTAAATCGCGCTGCAAGTCAGTCTCGGTTTCAGCTATTAAGGCCACATCATCACCGTACAGAAGGTGCCATGGGACATTTCGTTGACATTTTCTTGTGAGGTAATCCATTGTGACATTAAAGAGAAGAGGACTTAAGGTGGAGCCCTGATGTACCCCCACCCCTAGTTCAAAGCTATCACTCGTACCCGCCGGGCCTATGACCTGAGTAGAAACGTTTGTGTACATGTCCATAATAAGAGCTATATAAGCCTCTGGAGAAGATTGGGCACGTAGAGCTTCCCAGATAAGGTCGCGAGGAACATGGTCAAACGCCTTTTCAAGGTCGATGAACACCATATGCAGGTTGGTGTTATTGGCTTTGGACTTCTCGATAAGGATTCTTATGGCGTGTATGGCAGCGGAGGTGCCTTTTTCAGCTACGAATCCGCACTGGTTGGGTGTGAGTTCTACTATGCCATTTAGTCTGCTGTTGATTATCCTCTCCCACAATTTAAATGTATGATCCATGAGTTTTATCGCTCGGTAGTTTCCGCAGTCTCATATATCGCCTTTGCCTTTGTAGAACGGTATTAGGTGATTTCTTCGCCAAGCATCTAGCATTTTTTGTCCCGCGATTATTCTGTTAAACAGCTCGCGTAGCCATTCGATACCCGGATGCCCTATATACTTCCAGATTTCTATAGGTATCTCGTCTGGGCCTTGGGCTTTGTTGTTTTTCATCTTTCTGATCTCTTTGATGATTTCTTCCGTTGTGACTGCAGTGATTGGGCCTAAGACTGGTGAGGGCTGTTCATATTGTACATTTCTGGGATTGATCACGTTCAGTAAATTGCGGTAGTACTCTGCCCATCTGTCTGTAATATCTTTGTCTTTTGTTAATAGTTTATTATTTTGGTCCATGATGTACTTAGCGGAAGTTATATCTTTACTATTGCTGTTTCTAGATTTTGCGACTCTATGGATGTATTATTATTCTAATTCTTTATAGATGTCAGCATCCGCTTTGGCTCTTGATATAGCAACTTCACGTTTTGCGTCAGATTTCGCTTTCTTGTAGTCGACTTTATCGGCATCATCATCTGTTTCTTGCCATTTCTTAAAAGCCAATTTCTTGGTTTGTATAGCATCTTTTACAGATTGTTGCCACCATTTAGTCTCTTTAAAGGGGGCTCTCCTACTTCGGGTTCTCTCGAGGTGTGTTTCTGCCGATTTTCTGCAGTTTGTTTCGAAATCATTCCACATGTCGTTAGCGGTCTTTATCTTTGACGTATCTATTGTGGCAAAACGGGCCTACGATGGCCTAATTTTAATTATAGCACTGTTTAATTTTTGCCTGAGCACTTTCAGTGGCAAAGGCTGACAGAAACAAATAATGTACTAGGTTTGCGATTTTGAAATAAAAAGAGATATATTGTCTAAACTTGTTGTTTTATCCTCTAGCATAAGTCCGTTAAAAGACCTACAGGAGTTTTGGAACACAAAGCTTTTCGGTTTCCTAATTTGACTTTTATAGGATAAATCATGTAAACAGTTTTTGCTATAATTCCGTCTCTACAAGCTAAGTGCTCGATGGATTGTCGTCACTAAGGGCTCCCGCACACGACCGAGAATCGGTGGCCGATTTTTTGTCGGCATCCCGCTCTTACGTGTTATCACCTGGATCTTCCGTCCTTGTCCTGGGCGATAATCGGCCACCGATTCTCGGTCGTGTGCGGGAGCCCTAAAGTAGTGCTGCATTACGTCATATGGTGTCAGACGCTGAAACTAAACTGACAGGTATATGTCTAATAATAAGAACAGCGTGTCAGTGTGTTTGGAGAACAATTTAAAAATATTCTCTGCTACTTTCGTTACTCACCAAAATACTAGGTTATTTTTTTGGACCTGATTTGCGTATGCCCACGTTATTACAGAGGTCAAAAGCAACAACTTTTGTTCTACGACTTTTCAAACAACGCACAAACAATTTTCGACTTTTACTAAAGTGGTCACGTGACCGACCCATCTTGTAAGGGAAGTTGAAAATTTTTTGGGCGTTGTTAGAATAGAAAACTCGTAAAACAAAAGTTGTTGCTTTTGACCTCTATAATAACGTGGGCATACGCAAATCAGGTCCAAAAAAATAACCTTGTATAGGGACTGTAAGGAGAAGCAAACGATGAAAGAAATGACAAAATAATAAGATGATTGACAGTCATGTCGATTCTGGCGGACACAAACTAAAACTAAACTAAATTTGACAGTTCCAAAAGTGCTGTTGTCATTTTCTCACACACAGGGGATAAAAAAGACAACAATATATTTAGACTTTAGTTTAGGCACTTTTAGTTTGTGTCCGCCAGAATCGACACCATTGTATTGGAACAAGAATGTACAATAACTAGTTAGAATGTATAATAACTAGCCCCGTGTGGTGCCGGCAAAGAATAGTACCAACCCATACATACACGTGGGTGTCGTAAGAGGCGACTAAGGGTTATAAACTGGGGGATGGGCAGCAACATCCTCCTTTTTATCTTATATCTTACTTACTGCGGTCACCTACAACCGCGGTCCATAGTGCCAGCCGTAACGCTAACAAGCGAGGTGACTATGGTACTTGCCCTCCACATTTTTTTCAGCAAAAGCTAGAATTCTGGAGGGACTTCCCTGTCCTGTAGTGGACGTTTCATGGGATGTTATGATGAAGGAAGGATAGCAAACGATGAGAGCAATGACAAAATTATAAGATGATTGACAATCATGTCGATTCTGGCAGACACAAACTAAAACTAAACTAAATTTGACAGTTCTAAAAGTGTTGGTGTCATTTTCTCACACATAGGGGATAAAAAGACAGTAACAGATTTATTTAGTTTACTTTTAGTTTGTCTCTGCCAGAATTGACACCAATGTATTGGAACAAGAATGTACAATAACTAGTTAGTATAGCGACTAAACCTCGCAACCGTCGTAGCAGGGTACCGGGTATAGTGGTCAGCCTACGAAAGATAATACCGCATTTAGATGTATTGCCGTCTGGTACACAGGTACTTTAGGTTAGAACAATATTTTTTTCCGGCAGCTCTTAAAAATACTCCCGGGGTGGGGGCAGCTATGACGTCATAAATTATTTGTATGGGATTTGATTTTTTTTTGTTTAGAAACTTATTGTGTGTGATATCAAATGAAAGGGCTTCATATGCCGGTTTCAAAAATATACTACACCATTACTTTTCGGCCACCTGTTTTGTAAAAACCTTAGAAATATTTTCAAAACATACCAAGTTTGGGCTCCTCCAGGCAGGAGACGGCTTAGTAAGTTTTTGTAGAACGTACGCCAAATGTCTCGTAATATACTCATGTCTAACGTCAAGAAGTCAATCTTTAAATAATTAATATTTACTATTTTTTTGAATTTTTTTCTTCAGTAAAAGTTTGGACGGACTTTTGTCTGAATTTTTTGAAAGTTATCGAACTATACAGTACTGTGCGGTTTTTATTTTGTTTTTCTCACGATTTATTTCCCGAACCCTACTCCATACTACACGTATGTGAGAGGATCTGAAGACACGGTGCGAGCCAAAAGTGAAAAGACAGTGTTTGATCTCTGCCACTGCTGCTGCTCTCTAAGGTGCAAGCCAGACAGAACGGGTGCAGCGCGCTTCGGGCCGCGCCCGTTCTGTCTGGCTTGCAGCTAAATTACACAGACGACGAAGAAGAAGATATTTGACTTTCTCCTTTCAACTTCCACTACCATAAAACACAATAACAGCCAGTAGAGTAAAGAAGAGTTCGAAATTTTAATCTCAGAGATATGTCCAACTTTTTACTGAAGAAAAAATCTCATAAAAAATAGTACATACTCGTATTAATATTTTGGAAATTGCCTTTTTGACGTTAGACATGAGTATATTACGAGACATTTGGCGTATGTTTTACAAAAACTTACCAACCCGTCTCCTGCCTGGAGGGGCCCAAACTTGGTATGTTTTGAAAATATTTCTAAGATTTCTACAAAACAGTTGGCCGAAAAGTAATGGTGTAGTATATTTTTGGAACGGGCATATGATGCCCTATCATTTGATATCACACCCGATAAGTTTCGAAACAAAAAAAAATAAAATCCCATACAAAAAATTGATGACGTCATAGCTGCCCCCACCTCGGGAGAATTTTTAAGAGCTGCCGGAAAAAAATATTGTTGTAACCTAAAGTACCTGTGCACCAAACGGCAATGCCATACATCGATTTGCGGCTTTCTATCAATATGAGCTTTGTACATTGTCCACTAGGCCTATACACACTGCGACTTCATAGATATAAATGTGGTACAATCGCAATACAGTACGTACGTTACGTACGTAGATACGTATATCGGGGTTCGCTTCTTTCTATGAAGAAATTGAACCAACTAGATCAAAAAGTTTCGGTAGGTTAGGTAAGGTTATCTATTAACCCTTGCACTAGAAACAAGTCTTTTCTGCTCACTAGCAACATAAAAATACGTATTCAAACATAAAAAGTACAGTTATGTAGAAAATACAAATAACTGATAAGAAATAAAAACCCAATACGCCTCGCGGGCGTCTACTAGTCTACACAGAGATCCATTTTGTTTTATTACCGAGAAGAACTTAGCATTACATATCTGAGCCAATATTTATCGCCTTTTTATAGTTTGAACAGTAACAGAATATGTTTTAAGAGTAAATATTCCGGCTTATAACTCATTTGAGATGCATCAGAAGTTGTGAGAGTTTTCTTTTAGGATTCCCTAGGTTCCGTACCCCATCGGTAGGCACTCTATTACTAAGTCTTATAAAGCTTATGCTGTCCATGTGCCTGTCCGTCCACCTGTCCCACGTTTAAGAAATTTATTATTCGATTTTAATTCATCATAACATCCCATAAAACGTCCACTACAGGACAGGGAGCTCCCTCCAGAATTCTAGCTTTTGCTGGAAAAATGTGGATTTAAATTTTTTTATTCGATTTTATTATTTAATTACATTTAATTAAACGGTGTATCTAGCTAGTTGAAATTTTTATAGGGTTTGTTTTATTATGGCATATATATATAAAAAAAACAATGGAAATAAAAAAACGATAGTCAACCACCACCACAAGTCACGTTTTTTTTTAGAATTTTTTGTTTTAGTTACTAAACTACTCGTGAGTGTTACACATACTATATATGCCGTCAATATAAAATCTGAGTTTATCCATCGAAGTACATACCTAATTATGTTTTAGTTCTATTACTAAAACTGTAATACCAAATAAGTGGAAAACTTGCTTAGACTCACAAAAAAAATGTTATTCAGAAACCTACCACGGAAATTTTGTTGAAACTGAACAATTTTATTATTTCAAAGAAATTCGATAACTCTTTTGTACAAAAAAGCTAAGCTAACACTGCAAATAAATTCACCCCGTATATTTGAGGAGGCGTTTCTGCCGAAGAAACTGAACAACTTTTCCCAACATGGGTCGGAAAACGAAAAAAAAATTCCAATAAAAGATGCGCTGCTGATGCATGGGAAGTCGAAATTTTATTTTCGTATTCCTACCTATGTTCCTTTGCAAAAGTTGTTCAGTTTCATGGACAGAACCTTCTCCTTCCCACCTCTTAAAATAGCCGGGGTGATAAAAAATAAAGGTATATATTTTTTTAGTTATGTTGTTCAGAATTCATGTAAAAAGTTTTCCATCTGACCGTAGGTACTCTAAGTTGTACAGATTTGTTTACTGATTACCAAACTAGAGTTTGCGCAGTGATCAGCGTGAGAAATAGCTCTGTATTTGGAGACCTTCCAAGTACTTGCATATTTCATCCTATACACCTTTTACTCAGTATTTCTACAAACAAACTTACAAAATGTGTAAATTAACAAGAGATGAGGCCGTTGTTAGCACGCCGGCGAAAGATTTACGGTGTTAATTTTAATTATCTTAATCTTAGGTTGTAAACAGTACGCGGTTTCATAAGGCTGACCTAATAACTTCGAATATTATGATGTGGATGTGCCGATGTACTGCACACGCGTTCAGACAACTTAACATTATAAATAGAATGCACATCGGGCTGTATGTATCGTAAGGAGCTTTTTCAGCGCGACTGCCCAGTCGACGCGATCTCTTCGCCACGCCACTCGCCTCAGTCACGCGCCGCGCGACGCCGAAAAACAACTTTACGCGATCTGCTTTTCTTTAACTAACTTTTCTCTTTCAACACCCGAGTGGCCAGTGACGAGCGCGCGGACCCAGTGCGTCCAATATTCAGTTGTGTCACATAGTGAGTGCTATCAAACAAATGCCGATTTATAAACGTGTTAAACGTTTCAGCCGCTAATCACGCGCGCGTAACCGTGTTTCAAAAATAAAACGTTGCCGATTCGAAACCGGAGCACTTCGAAGGTTAATGACAAAATAAAAAGCGTGCATTAAATTATGTGTTCAAACGACCAACCTGGATTCTTCCCTTTATTCTGAAGACTTGATGTGAGTTAGAAACCAGACAAGCGCGTATAATTTACGCGTATTCAGAGCGTAATTCACTTATTTTTTCTTGACGTAGCAAGATTGTCACGTTTAATTGGCTGCAAATTTCTTTAAACTCGACATTTTAGCTGTTGTAAAGTTTTTTGAAGTTTGCAGTGTGTTTTTGTGTCAATTAGTTCAGTATTTTGGAAACACATGACACGTTGGTATAATTAGGTGAATTATGTAGTCATTATTTTCAGCTAACACTGATATTGTCTAGACGAATACAATATTTATGTGCATATGTTACTTCGTAAATTGTTACGTTGTAGACTTTTCTCGTTCAAATTCCAGATTGCATTTATGTCTAAATTTGTAGTCGGGTTTTGCTAGGCTGTACAAATTGGCTATTTTGCTAGACAGAACGAGAAATATAGCGAGTTTCTATGTTTAAACTGTGATGGATCGGAGTTATGCCGCAGTGCTTGTGTTGCATCCAGAGTTTGCCAAACTTGCATAAGTTTGAGTAAGTTTTATATGTGTAATTTACAAAAACTTTAACTATTTGTTATCGTTGTGCTATTCATTAGTACTTATTAGACTTTCTTTTTTATTTCTTGCAGTAGCAATTTCCAATTTACCGAAAATGCACTATATTTTTTATTCGTGTCTATTTATGTCAGTTATTTATTAATTCGTAAGTATTTGTATGTCTTTTTGCAGTTATTTGTTCCATACAAGCAACATTAAATTATTATTACTTCTTACTTCCAGATACATAATAATATCACAGATTTGTACTATCGTTCTTATATATTTCTTACATGTGTGTTCATGCTGGGAATAAAACTGAACTTTTTCTTCAGTCATTCGGGTCCTGTTATAAGTTTAGTAGTCTAGGCAACGAAGCGGATATTTGTATGAAGACCCCCGCATTAAATCCTCAGTCGATGAAACTTTGCTTTGCTCCATACAAAAAATGTATGTTAAAATTTAAAAGCACCGATTTTTTTGGATTTTTTATAGAAGGTTTTTCTCATATAGTGTGATACCCCAGCAAAGTTTCATCGACTGAGGATTTAATGCGGGGGTCAACTGCTTCGTTGCCTACACTATAGGAAACAATATAACTTTTATTTATTCATATGGTCCTCTGCCAGACTATCCAATGTTTGAAAAACGTTTTTATTTCAACACTTCCTATGTTAGAATATTCCTATAAATTAGAAAATAATTAAATTCATAACTATAGGCAGGATTCGAGCCTATACGTCTTCTCCGTTAGTGCCAGAGGCAAAGTGAATGCGTATATAGAGTGACTCTTAATTAGTTCTTGATAGCAAAATATATGCATGAATGATACTGAACAACTTTTTCCAAGGAACATAGGTCGAAATACGAAAAACCAAATTTGACCTTCCATACCAAAACGCGCTATCAACTAATGCAGTTTCTATGGGAGGTCAAAACTTGATTTTCGTATTTCGACCTATGTTCCGTGGGGAAAGTTGTTCAGTATCATGAGTACATGCATACCTTTTTCTATCAAGAACTAATTAAAAGTCACCCTATAGAGGTCGCTAATTGCACAACATCAGACCACGGTTAGTGTAGGCAACGAAGCAGTTGACCCCCGCATTAAATCTTCAGTCAATGAAACTTTGCTGGAGTATTACACTATATGAGATAAACCTTCTATAAAAAAAATCCAAATAAAATCGGTACTTTTAATTTTTTCATACATTTTTTGTAATTTTTGTATGGAAAAATTAAAAGTACCGATTTTTTTTTTTGGATTTTTTTATAGAAGGTTTGTCTCATATAGTGTAATACCCCAGCAAAGTTTCATCGACTGAGGATTTAATGCGGGGGTCTTTATACAACGATCCGCTTCGTTGCCTAGACTAGGTAGTGCAGTGGGGAAAGTGTCCCCGGTACTTATAGAGAATACAGGCTTGATAACTCTTATATTATCATCGAACCATAACGTGGTAGTCCACCTACTCAGCATTTGTCTGCACTTGGTCGCGATTTTACCACCTTGATCCACCTTAACTTACTTGATTAATAAATTTTGAATATTTCCAAGCGAAGCCAATCCCATCGTTAGTTTGGACACTTCGGACTTTATTGCATGGTAATAGAGATTCAAATGTTTCATCTGACGTGCAGTTGACTGTACTGTAATATCGATGGGTAACCTTGTGAACTTTTGAAAACATCACTAAATCAAGAACTGACATGTTGCTTCGATAAAGTCACAAATGTATTTGGTTCTCCATCTCAGCCCTCTTGAACTTTTCCATATCGTACCACTTGAAATACATATCTGAAACCATTTATTTGGTACCTGCAGATATTTCTTATATTTTTAGAATGAAGTGAATGGCTTGGTTACCCGGAGTTTTACGTACATTTCTGTTCCATTTTTTTTTTCATTTACTCCGACGATTACCAATCTATTTTGCAGCCATGACACTAAAACCAGAGCATATTTGACGGAAAGAATAACATTGTTTCACAAACTTTAGCCGATTGCTTTGACATAGCTGCAAAATGTGTTGAGATAATTGCACACGCATGTATTTTAGGGAAGTATGTCAAGATCGTAGCAGGTGGAGGACTGTGGTCTCTGCCTACCCCGACGGGAAAGAGGCGTGATGTTATGTATGTATGTATTTTCTTTGTAGTAAAAGTCGAATCCTTAAAATCTATTACTACAGTCAAAATAATCGGGTATTGCCCGTGGTCCACGTCCACCTGCGCGGTTCACCTTTTTTTCTGCCTCGGATTTTTTCTCTATGGATGTATGCTTTTTAAAAAACCAAATACGTGTTTCTTATCAAATTAGGTGCATTTCCAACAGTTTTGTTTATTTTTATTGTCTCTGGGCTTATCCTGACTTCGATGTAGTCTTGAAGACAAAGGTGAGGTCGACGATGGAACGAGCTTGCCCAGAAGAAGCCTATTCACTCGCGACTTGAATAGATTCGGGTTTTAGAGATATACTTAAATCTAAAAAGATATCACTGAAAATTAGAAAAAGGTTTATTAAATCATATACGAGTATCTGGACTATCGCACTCTATGGGGGAGAAACGTGGACAATGATACAAAGAGACAGAGAGAGGCTGGAGGCGTTTGAGATGTGGTGTTGGCGAAGGATGGAAGGTATAAGCTGGACAGAAATGGTGTCAAATGAAAGGGTACTTGGAAGGGTTAAAGAAAAGAGATCTATCGTACAAACTATAGAGAACCGGAGAGGAAATATGATTGGTCACCTGATACGACACGACTCGTTTATTAAGAACATCATAAAAGGGAAAATTGAGGGAAAGAGAGGAAGGGGCCGACCGAAGAGAACCTTTATGGAACAAATAAAAGAGAAAGTACAGGTCGAGTCGTATCAGGAGGTGAAGGAACTGGCGGAAACAAGGAAACATTGGCGATTACTCCACCGACAAGAGCACAGCTCTTAAATTTAAAGAAGAAGAAGAAGAACTCGGGAACACAGACGCAGGCAGACGTAGCCTGTGCTGCTAGATAGCTAACCCTAGCCAACCCGTGAGCTGAAAAATGTCAAACTTGACCTGTCGTTGACTGTACCTAGTTACTAAATGCTAAAATTATACAAAAGCATGACAAAAGTGAACATAGCCTGAAGCCCTGTACTTCATACAACTCCCAATCAATGGGACGCTTATCGCTTCCCGACATCACATTGTCTGCTCACCAGAGATTTTAATTGATTTTCCCAACGTTTTATGTTACCCTGGTACTTGGCCGGCTTTTTTGGTAAAAACACAAAAAAGCCGGCCAAGTGCGAGTCGGACTCGCGCACCGAGGGTAAAATAGTAGTTTTTAAAACAAGTGCATTAAACATGACTTTTTACAAAGCTTACGTATTCGCACGACCCGTAAGGAAGTACGACTAATTAAGCCGAGGATAAAAAGTGTTTTGTGGTAGAGTTATAAACTCTGCTTTGCACTTTGATTGCGAGGAAATAAAAGTAGTTTAGAAATACTTCTACTGAAGAAATCCATTTTTAGGGTTCCGATACCAAAATCGTAAAAAAGGAACCCTTATGGTGCGACTTTGTCTGTGTTTCTGTCACACATGTATATCTCAGCAACCACTCATGCTATCGACTTGAAATTTGGAATAGATTTAGAATATGGTTGCCCAACTAAATTGCACATGATTATTGATGTAAAGGGGGCCCAAATAGGGAAGTAGAATTTCAAATTGTCGTTACTAGATCGAATGGGGTATCATATGAAAGAACTTTACTTGTTCATTTAATTTTTTTTTGTATTTTTTTGCTACTTTTTGTTTTCAAGTTATGATGAAAAAACCGGCCAAGTGCGAGTCGGACTCGCGCACTGAGGGTTCCGTACCACCAATTGTATTAGTTGAAATTTCAGTAAGTTAATGTGCTAGATTTTTTGAGTCCGACACGCGCTTGACCAAATTTTATTATTTGTTATTATTTTATAGCTTATGCACAATAAACATACCAATTGTCAAGTTTGTAAGTGTTCCCGTTTTTAAATAGAACAAAAACAAAAATTGCCTCAGCGACCATCCAACTTGACCCCTCTCTTATATGAATGTTCTTGAAACGGGAGCTCACCACAATTGGTTACCATTAGTAGTGAGAAAAGTTGTAATATTTAATGATTTCAGACTTTTCCCATTATTTGTACTGTGAGACCTAGCTTCTTGCCAAATTTCATAATTTTAGGTCAACGGGAAGTACCCTGTAGGTTTTGCATTTTTGAATAAATGTATGGAGATGAGGACATAAAATGCCATATCTTTTGATTGCGTCGTTGTAAAAAATTTATATATGGTATCAATTTCAACCTGATACCTTTACCCGTTCTTGAGACAAAGGGTCTTGACAGACAGACAGACAGACAGACAGACAGACAGACAGACAGACGGACAACAAAGTGATCCTATAAGGGTTCCGTTTTTTTCTTTTGAGGTACGGAACCCTAAAAATGACAAAAAAAAATACCTTTATCTCCGAAGTTTGTGATATGAAAAATTTGAATTAATTACAGTCGATAGAAGTTTATTCAAATATTACAGCAAAAATAAAACGATCTTTTAAAGTTGCAAAAACCATTAGTAAAATTTTTAGTTTTGCGGTCCTAAAAATGGACTTTATTGCTTCCAAAAATACTATAGGGTATATCGGAACCCTCGGCGCGCGAGTCCGACTCGCATTTGACCGTTTTTAGGGTTCCGTACCTCAAAAGAAAAAAACGGAACCCTTATAGGATCACTTTGTTGTCCGTCTGTCTGTCTGTCTGTCTGTCTGTCTGTCAAGACCCTTTATCTCACGAACGGGTAAAGGTATCAGGTTGAAATTAATACCATATATTAGGATCCATGAACCACACAAGATCTGAAAATTTAAATTTTTTACTACGACGCAATCAAAAGATATGGCATTTTATGTCCTCATCTCCATACATTTATTCAAAAATGCAAAACCTACAGGGTACTTCCCGTTGACCTAAAATTATGAAATTTGGCAAGAAGCTAGGTCTCACAGTACAAATAATGGGAAAAGTCTGAAATCATTAAAAATTACAACTTTTCTCACAACTAATGGTAACCAATTGTGGTGAGCTCCCGTTTCAACAACATTCATATAAGAGAGGGGTCAAGTGGGATGGTCGCTGAGGCGATTTTTGTTTTAGTTCTATTTAAAAACGGGAACACTTACAAACTTGAAAATTGGTATGTTTATAGTGCATAAGCTATAAAATAACAACAAATAATAAAATTTGGTCAAGCGCGTGTCGGACTCAAAAAATCTAGCACATTAACTTACTGAAATTTCAACTAATACAATTATGTTTATGTGGTGGTACGGAACCCTCAGTGCGCGAGTCCGACTCGCACTTGGCCGGTTTTTTTTTTATTCCATCGCCTACCAAAACATTTTGCAGCTTTGTCAAAAGAAACCGGTTAAAGCTGTCAGAAAAAACAAGTTTGTAAAACAATGATAGTCTTTCTGTCAAATATACTCTGGTTAGTTGCAAAATGTGTTGGTGAGCGTTGGAATAGACGAAAAAAATGGATTATAGACAAGGAATTTGGAATTTGTTGTTGTTGATTATACAGGGTGTTAATTGCGTGCCATAGCTCAGTGGCGGGATCAGTATCAGTAACTGAACAACTTTTCCCAAAGAACATAGGTCGAAAAACGAAAAAGCAAATTTGACCTGCCATACAAAATGCGCTATCAGCTGATGCAGTTTCTATGAGAGGTCAAACATTGACATTCGTTTTTCGACCTACGAGTATGTTCCTTGGGAAAAATTGTTCAGTTACTGATACTGATCCCGCCCCTGAATGCAATCAAATTAGTACCCTGTAGATAGTAAATTCGCATGTGACGTCTAGTTTATTCTCTACTTCGAAAATTATTTCTTCATTACATTAAAGAGAGAAAATGCATGTTTAAAAATAGTAAATACGTCATTTAAGTTACGAAAGTCTTATAAAAAGTTGTTTTGGACCACCCTGTCTAAAACAAGGATAACATGGGTTAAAACTTGAAACATGAAAAGTTTTGAAGCAATTTTACCGGTTTTTCTGCAGACTAAAAACTTCAACATGCGTTAGGAATAAGAGAAGATGCATAAGCATGCATAAGAGGTCATAGAGGTTGAAAGGTATCAAAGAGGTTATTTTGTCTTATTAGCCATTCCTGTCCCACTACTGGGCAAAGGTCTACATGCATTCCTTCCACTGGTCTCTACTCTGAGCGTCTTGTTGCCAGTCGCGCCATCTGCGCCGTGGTCGGCCTCGACGCCGTCTCTCCCTAGGCGGTTGCCAGATAGTTGCCGTCTTCGCTCAGAGTTCCAGCGGCATGCGACTTACGTGACCAGCCCAGTCCCATTTGTTTTTGAGTGCAGTGTGCTGGTCCTGATCCTAAAGAGGTTACAGAGGTCGAAATTATATCAAAGATCAATTTTGTATATTTTGTTGTAGTGGACTTACTTTGAAGAGGTAATTTTGGGGAAGTGGTTATTAGATTCAGATTCAGATAATTTTATTCAATGTAGATTCTTTACAGAATACTTATTGAATGTCATGCAAAATACAATGCAAATAGAGCGAGTCTACACCGTTTCGGATCGTGCTATTGCTATTATTTTGGGAAGAGGGTGTTTTGATAAGTGGTAGAATTTGGTCAGAAGATGATTTTGTCAAATAAATAGTGATTCAATCATATGAACCATATCCTGCTATATAATTTTCATTGGTCTCGCTATCGGAGCCCTGTGAGTCTACTGATGAAAGTCAGCAATACCGATAAAAAATGTTTGGCACAAAAAAAGATTTTGCACCTTCCATACAAAAATAATTCAATCACGTGACCACTTTAGTATGGAGTCGATTTTTTTTTTGAATTAAATTTATTTTGACCCATCGGTCAAATTTCAAGGTTTCTTACAATTGATTTCCTGTTGGGAATCTTTATAGTATTTATAAACACAAGTCACAAAGCATACTACATAATAAATCTTATTAATATAATAGTGTGAAATAAACAACCCGAAGTAGTAGATTCAGATAATTTTATTAAATGTAGATTCTTCACTGAATACATATTGAATGTCATGCAGAATACAATGCAAATAGAGCGAGTCTTCAACGTTTCGGATCGTGCCATGGCAGCGTAAAAGAAACGGCAAGAAACCACTGCAGCACGGCCTACTTTTAGAGTTAGCCATTTACAATGTGTTTCTTGCAGGGACTAGATAGGTTTCTTGTGTTTCGCTGGAATATCAGAGCACCATACCTCTTTGTCATTGATATAGTCATCTAATCTATAGTAAGCTTTTTAACATGACGTTTTCCTTACACATTGTTTAAACTTTCTCTCAGGTAGATAATTACAGAACAACGATAGGGCCACACCGCCTGCGCGCGCACCCCCCCCCCCCATAGAAGCGAATATAGTAAAAAACATTGGTTCCTTATTGAATAGTTATACTATCTAATTTATGTAAGCGCTTATTTTGAATACACATTCGTTGCCATAGAGACGCTGTCACTCGTTTTTTGCATCTTACTCTCTCGCAATAATGGTACAATGTTTATCGCACTCAAATGACGCTAGTAGTGTAGGTGCGGAAAACGTGTTAGTTGTAGTAAATGGTGACACTGATTTGTATTGAATGACATAAAGATGGACTTTAGAGCTCTGTGGTATCGTATCAATGTCGATTTCGCTATCGATAGTTTAGAGTGAACCTCCTGTTTCGTTTTGCGTAGGACCCAGTTATGACATTGAATCCAAATCACATCTTTAGTGAGACAAACATAGTGAAACGTTATTTGCCTTTCTATTGGAAATGAACTTTTGTTTACCTTTAGACTACATTTTGTTTCGTAGAGTGGAGGGTCAACAATTTTACAAATTGTTTGTATCAACCCTGAAGGATGTGAATCTGTTCATGAAACTGCACAACTTTCCCTAAGGAACATAAGTCGAAATACGAAAAACTTTTTTTGTTGCAAATCAGTTTCTATAACAATTTCCCAAAAAAATTTCTTTGGGAAAGTTGTTCAGTTTCGCTGACTGAGCACGCCTTTTCAGTTTTTGGTACACCGTCCCGTACACCCTGTATATAGATGACTTTTAATTAGTTCTTGATAGAAAAAGGTATGCATGTACTCATGATACTGAACAACTTTCCCCAAGGAACATAGGTCGAAATACGAATATCAAGTTTTGGCCTCCCATAGAAAGTGCATCAGCTGATAGCGCATTTTGCAAGGGAGGTCAAATTTGGTTTTTCGTATTTCGACCTATGTTCCTTGGGAAAAGTTGTTCAGTATCATGAGTACATGCACATCTTTTGCTATCAAGAACTAATTAAAAGTCACCCTATATTTTGTCTATGTATTTTAGACGGTTTGGGAACTACGTTAATTACAGTTTTTCATTTGTAGAAGTCGACACCTTTGGAAGTAATTACAACATATGGTGCGTATATATTTTTTTTCAGCGGACACAGATTATACGCGTATTAGTGGTAATGACTTGGCTATCTTAGTGTGCAACCACGGTGCGTACTCCAAAGTTTTATCGGAGCTCCGATATTATTTATCTAATTGACAACAACAATTACGATCGGAAATTTACTTTGTATGGGAATTACTTTGTCAAAGGCCGAACCATAGACTAATTATCGGCGCGATATTATCGTAGTTTCACTTCGGAATACGGCAGCACTGCTTCTTTCTACTCCGGACGGACGTTGCACAAAAGCCCTAGAATCTTCAAGTCCAAGAGATATTTCTTCTACACAGATTTTGTAATAGCAATGTAGTAATAGTAACAGTATCAGACCTTTGTGCCCGAGATTCCCAAACAGAGATTGTATTCGCCAATTATGACTATTATCTGGCCTGTGCTAAGAAGCGTGAGGCATTCGCATCGATTTTAATGAGAGACATCGGTGTTCGTTAGAAATGCAGTGCTATCATCATCGTAGGCAACAGCAGTTTAATGTAACAGCTTCGCTCGGAATTTAAACCGCCCTAAATTATTTTTTCAGTACATTTGCTCGAAAAACGTACTTACAAGGACGTAAACATTGCTCGTAAGTAGTTACTTACCGAACTAGTGCGGTAAGTAAAAAAAGTTTACTACCAAGGAGTTTTTACACTCTGATCATAAAATGATTTTGTAAAAATACTACAGTGTTGACTTTTTACTTGAGTGAAGACTGCCTATATTTAAAATAAAATGGAGAGTACCAGGAGAACATAAATCGACAAGAGGCTGACCGTCCCCATGGTTGGTTCCTTTAACAAGTGTATTGCTTATACCTCTTTTCTCACATATGTATTGAAAAACGTCGTAAGATACACGGCCGTAAGTGTTATGACAAACTCGTGCCGAACCCTACTTACGGCACTTGTATCTTAAACTACTATACTAAAAAATATATATATATATATGGGATGACATCTGCCAGCATGTCCTATATTGCAATATTAAAAATAACAGTAGAACGACGCCTTCACTACATTGTGACGAATATTTTTTTTCATCCGCCTTTTATTGCCCTTATTTTTGTGACGAATTATTTCTTTAATCCGCCTTTCATTACAATCTTATTATTGTGACGAAGTATTTCTTTAATCCGCCTTTCATTACCCTTATTATTGTGACGAATTATTTCTTTAATCCGCCTTTCATCACCCTTATTATTGTGACGAATTATTTCTTTAATCCGCCTTTTATTGCCCTTATTATTGTGACGAATTATTTCTTTAATCCGCCTTTCATCACCCTTATTATTGTGACGAAGTATTTCTTTAATCCGCCTTTCATTACCCTTATTATTGTGACGAATTATTTCTTTAATCCGCCTTTTATTGCCCTTATTATTGTGACGAATTATTTCTTTAATCCGCCTTTCATCACCCTTATTATTGTGACGAATTATTTCTTTAATCAGCCTTTCATTGTGAAGAGTTATTTTTTTATTTCGCCTTTCGCTTCCCTTATTATTGTGACGAATGATTTATTTAATCCGCCTTTTATTTCTCTTATTATTCTGTGAACGGCCGTGCGGCTTATTGACGTGGAAATGTCTATGTTTTCCTTTGAGGGGTATTTTCGTGCATAGTTGATGTAGGCCCTCTGGCGGCTATAATTGGTACTACATCGAGCTTTGAATGAGTTAGAGGATGAGAGGAGAGGTGTGAGGGATGGGGAGGGGAGGGTCAATGTGGGGGAGGTGGTTTAGGGGAGGGGGTTAAAAAGTAGAGTGTCCACCTCGGAAGCAACACTATTTTAAAGCTCGAGCGACGTACTTTGAATCCCTCGCTGCACTCAGGATTCTACTTTAGAATCCTTCGCTCCCCTCTGGATTCAAAAATGCTCTAGTCCTTAAAATAGATCTTTCCTCCTTTGGTAAACAATCTACTATTTACTCCAAGCACAAATGAGCTTGCTGGTGATCAAGCGGGAGCAGCCGCAGTAGTACAGTCAAGAGCACGTCAAGCTTTACACATTGGACTTTGTACCGTTCTTATTTCAACAGCCATATGAGCTAAATTCGCGCTGCGAGTGTGAAGCTTTACCTGCTCTTAACAAAACATACGGCAGAAAACAAATTGGAAAGAAAACCAGTATAAGCTGAACCAGTGCTACGCTACAAACACCCGAAACCAGAGACCAGATCAAGGTCAAAGTGTTTCCATTGATGAGCGGCTGTGTGTAAGTACGAGACTAGGTCAACACTGACCAAACGCTGCCATAATCCACTACTGTTTTGTAACCGCCGCCGCCGGGCTCCTGTTTCTGTTCGTTTCACATAGGTATAATGTAAAAACACGTGTTCATAACTAAATCGACTCAAAAAATAAATAATAAAAAAGTGATATTATTTATTGCAATGAATTCAAGTTTCGTTCTTAAATTTATCAAATAATAAAGAACTCATGTAATCAAAAGGACGTTAAATAATTTTAAAAAATGTGTTATTTAACGTTTAATTTGTTGTTTGGTTTTTAAACAGGGAGACACTGAATAAGGTAAAAGGTAATAAAGGTAAAGGTATCTTCAGCGTAATAACTATAATTTATAAAAAGCGTTAATATTTAAATTTAATGTTAAAAAAATAAATAATAATATGTTTAATAACCATGTACAACATCAAAAATACATAAGAGAGCGCGTGGGTTTTTATTGTCGCTTTCTTTTTACCCCCATTGCGCCACTTTTTTTGTGAAGTGACGTAAATGTAACTGATGTCATTAAGAAATTGGTACAATGAATAAAACAATAATAATTATAAAATACCCAAAAACCAAACAAAAAAAAAACAACGCATTAAAATACAAACTGCTCACCAAGACGTTATACAGAAACAGTATTTAAACCAAAAGGAGCGGCGAGCTTACGGAAATAGCTCAATTGGGATAGTTTCGTCACGACTAATCGTCTGTTAATCCGAAGATTAGCATTTAAAACCGGCTATTAATATTTAAACTGCCTTTTATTAGGGCATTAGAGATGTAAAACGATTGGGTAGGTAGATAGAATGATGATGTGACCACGGAATTTATCAGTCTTTGAAAATCAACTAGTTTCTTTGATTTATATTCAGTATAACTCTTTGACAAATTCAGTATTATTCTCTGACTATATTCAGTATTTTGACTTATAAATTTATTTTTATTCATAAATCCCTGAATTAGAAAAAAAGCCTTATCCATACCAAGCAGCACGGTCATGTTTCCGGTCATTGACCCTAAAAAGCTCTACCTATTCCGATCACTGCTCATCATCATCCATATTATATTCATTCATTTAATGGTATCAAATTTAAAATTTTAAGAAGTAGTCATTATTAAGGCTTGAAGAAATTCTTTCTGAAGATAATTAGTTCCATTTAAACCAAATTAGGAATTAATTATGGTCTACCGAGCATTTAGTTCATTAGGGTTTATTTTTAATTCGGAAAAAATTGCTAGACAACATTTTATTATTTTAATGGCTTTATTTGTTACCCACTGTGACTATCCTAGATTTTCCTTTCCGGCGGAGTTGTGCATAAGTGGTGGGGTGTAAAAATGTACCCCCAAAAAGGGTTTTACTATTATATCTCGTAAAGGACTCACAATATCAAAATGCGGTCTCTGTAAAGGTTGTAGCGACTTGACTTTGCATTGAATGATAACACTTTAATATTATTATCACGAGTTAAAATGATTCAATTTCAAGTAAAAAAAAACCGAAGAGTTTCATACAAATTTTCATCCTTCATTTCATCCCCCTAATGGATGAATTTCTGAAAAAGCGTAAACACGTACTTTTTTTGCTTTTTACGGAGAGTTCAATCTCAAATTTGTGTACCTCTAACTTTAAAAACCAAGACTTCTAGACCAACAAACGGACTGCTGACCTCCTTGAAAAAGATCTTCGTACAGGATCGACACCTGTCGGTCCTATGCCTTCAATACGAGTATATAAAACGTGAGTTTATCCGTTGAAGTGTGTAATTTAAGTGTAACACTCACAAGTCGTTTAGTGTTTAAGATTTACTTAAGCTTTTGAAAATACATACATACCAGGCCACTCAGAAAGTATTGCGAAAAATAGTTTTTATATATGGGAGACTGGCCGGTCAGAATCTTTTTCGAAAATATGATTAATTGTAAGTAAAAATATGTGTGTTCCATTTTCAAAATTTCCCTCCACATTTTTTGCGAGCCAATTCAAAGTATCGTGTCTTACTGAAAAATGGATCTGCGCCGGGAACATTTTAGAGCTATGATTTTTTACGATTTCAAGTGTCGCCTGAAACCGGATGAATCGTTCGATAGACTTCAAATGGCATTTATGGATGAAGGCCCCTCCAAGGCAACCGTGTATCGTTGGTATAACGAATTTAGGCGCGGTCGACCAACCTTGGGGGATGAAGAAAGAAGCGGTCGCCCTTTGACGGCTATTACGGAAGAAAACGTGCTAGCAGTGAAAAATTTAATCCAAGATAATAGGCGAATTACATATCAGGAGATTCAGCACATATTAAAGATTGGATCGGGAAGCGTTCACGAGATTCTACACGGGCATCTTCGCGTGAGGAGGATAGTATCGCGCTGGGTGCCGCACTACCTCACCGACGCTCAGAAGCAGGCCCGGGTGGAATGGTGCCGTGATATGCTGAACAAATTTGAAGCAGGCTCGTCTCGGCGTGTTTACGCCATCGTAACAGGTGATGAGTCCTGGATTTATCAATACGATCCAGAAACCAAGCGCCAGTCGACAGTTTGGGTGTTTCAAAATGAACCAACGCCTACCAAAGTGAAGCGATCTCGAAGCGGGGGGAAGATTTTGATCGCCAGCTTTTTTAATTTGACTGGCCACTTGGCCTCAATTCCCTTACGAGATCAAAGAAGCATCAACGCCGAATGGTATACTACCAAATGTTTACCAGAAGTTTTTTCTGTTGTGAGCAACAAGCGACCAAACACAGGGCTCCGCGGACTACTGCTCCACCACGACAATGCGCCTGCACACACCGCGCTCAAAACGAGGGACTTCCTGGACAGCACACCAGTCAAACTCCTGGGTCACCCTCCTTACAGCCCTGATCTAGCACCGTGTGACTTCTTTTTATTTCCAAAAATAAAAAATCAGCTCAAGGGGATACAATTTTCGTCGCCGGAAGATGCGCTGGCTGCGTTCGAGCAGGCTGTAAACGAGGTGTCTACGGCGGACTGGAAAAAGTGTTTTGAAAACTGGTTCAGACGCATGAATCTTTGTATAGAGGCTGGTGGAGAGTACTTTGAAAAGATTTAATAAAAATATATGTACCTGTAGAACATTTTTTTTTAGTGTCGCAAATATTTCTGAGTGTCCCACGTACATGATACATACATACATAACATCACGCCTTGTTCCCGTCGGGGTAGGCAGAGACCACAGTCCTCCACCTGCTACGATCTTGACATACTTCTCTCGCTTCCTGAACTTTCATCAATCCTTTCATACATGCTCGTCGGTTTAGGGTACTTTTAACCTGGCCTTTATTCAGAACGTCCTGAATTTGGTCCTGGTACGTTCGCCTAGGCCTTCCCCTTCCAACGTTTCCATTCACTCTCGCCTGGTAGATCTCTTTCGTTTACTTAAGTTATTCAAAATCTTATTGAATTACATAAACTGTTTGTTTCCCTATAAAATAAAATAACTTTGCTTTTCTATTTTAAAAACAGTTGATGTGACTAACGAGTGAGTGATGACATTTCGCTCATCAGCATTGTATTGTGAAATTCTCAACTGACATCTTAATATTCTTAAATTAAGTCATGTATGTCAATGATATTTTTCTTTTTATTCATTACTAGCTTTTTCCTATGACTTCGTCTTCGTTATATCACAGTAAATATATATGCTTGCTAAAAAGAACTATGGTGCGTCGGATCGTCAGGGTTGTTACACAGAATTTTTGGAATTAGAAAATTATGACAATAATTAATTGACATGGAATGAAAAGACTGCTTGAATCGACGACGCGGCACCTACGACTGACTTGAGCGCAAAAACTGCTTATCATCCTGCTGCCGTATTCCGAAGTAAAACTACGATAATATCGCGCCGATAATTAGTCTATGGTTCGGTCTTTGACAAAGAAATTCCCATACAAAGTAAATTTCCGAACGTAATTGTTGTTGTCAATCTGATAATATCGGAGCTCCGATAAAACTTCGGAATAAGCACCCTGTAGCGGTGTATGCATGTGTGAGTGTGTCATTTTTGGACATTTGTTAGGAGTTTCCATACAGCTTTAATATTATTTTACTGTAGTTATATCTCCGGTTCCCATTCCCGCAAAAAAAAAATACCAGTGTTTAAGTCAAACTAGCTATCACTCAATAAAAGTTTCATTACAATCGGTTCAGTCGTTTTTGCGTGATGCTCGAACATATAAACATCAGTACCATCGAAATAGCATAACGTGATATTCTTTATCTTTAATGTACTTGTACATACAAAATTAAAGCCAAGCTGTATTCTATTATAAGATTTATAAGCAAATGACTTCCTTCTATAATTTATATTTTTTATTAATATTCTTTATTGCACAATTAACATACAGAGAATTACATACGAGAGGACATTTACAAAGGTGGGCTTATCTCTACAAGAGATTTCTTCCAGCCAACCTAAAGTCGTGAGAGAAGATGTTCATTTAGCGGGACACAAGCTTTATATGCTATTTTAATATTTACTAACAGGACTATAGGACAGGACTTCAATAATAGTAGGAACTGACAACCCTTGCACTAGAGGTATGACGTCACGTTATCAAAGTCGAGCAAGTACTTGTACCAGCGGACCTTCTGTGCCGTCCGTATTTTGTGCAGAGAACATAAAGTCGGATGCTTCTGTCCGATCATAAATAATGCATTTAGATGTCCATCGTGGTAATGGATATTCATATGAGTGTCAGCTTGTCAATCTTAAATAAAAAAAATGTTGAGGGTAAAAATTACTTATTTTCTGAAGATGTTGTGCTGGTAAAACGATCCACTGAAAAATTTAACTGAAAACTTTGTCAAACAACATGCCAGAGAACAAAAAGTAAAAAAAAAACGGTTTCTTCAACAAAATTTACTATTTCGATCACTCACCTTTGGTCAAATTTAAATAAACGTAGTTTTTATTTAATGATATCACTCCATTTGACTCTTTTGCCTAACGTCATAGCATGACCATTCGACTTTGATCACCAGCTCACATACGCTCCAAATTTTTTTAAAACAATTCTGTTCGAAATATAAAAGAAAACATTTGAACGCTGAACGTCATAACGTTTTTTCTGTCATTTGTCTGTCATGTCTGCCGAAACAATATTAGAATTAAAGTTTTCAGTGACACGTGTCCGTCTATTTAAAAAAGATAAATAAACTTTTGTATAGTATTTGAGTTTAGTATTGACGGACAGATGGATCTTGGCTTGGAAAGATTTAAAATAATTAGAAAAAATCAAGATATTTTTCGGACTGAGTTTCGGACCACCTCTGTGATGCAGTGAAATAACTTAAAATCGTTACGACTTTAAGGTAGAGGTTTTGTTTTAAACAGTAATTTTGAATATACACTTGACTAAAATGAAAAACAAGCTCTTATAAATGCGAGCGCCATCAAAAGTAATCCTCACAATTCTTTAACATCTTAGATTATTTCCTTTGCGGATCTCTCTCTAGTACGCATTCTCTTGTTGAAAATTTAAATGTGTTTAGGTACTTGTTACTTATTTCTGGCATGGCCCGGTTGATGTTACACTAAATGTAAAAGACTTCCGATCGAAATAGTGTGCGTGAAGGAAGATTAATGAAAATATGTGTCACAAGGTATTCTGACATTGGAGTCGAAAATTTTTTGTGCGTAGTTAGAAAAGTCGTAGAACAAAAGTTGTTGCTTTTGACCTCTGTAATAACGTGGGCATACGCAAATTAGGTCCAAAAAAATAACCTAGTATATAGTTCTGTGATTTGACATTTCAACTTGGGACACAATGGCAGATGTAATCCCATAGTAAAATAAATTAGTATTCCTTCTGTTCCGTGCGGAGCTAGGAGTCCGAATTCTTTGTGCGTGACCGATTTGACCCTCTTGGTGTGAACTTTCTGTACGCCTCTATATTGTGCCATCAGCTTTTAACTGCTCACTTATTGTGAAACGGCGCAGTTAACGCCCGAAGTCAATCCTGAGTGTTTATTGGCTAATCCCTTGCGTATTACGGTTGACGTTCATTAATGTAATTAAATTCATCATTTTGGTTATACAGGATGGCCTTTTCCTTACATAAAATACAATTACAGTAGAATCCGTTTAGTGCGACGACGCTTATAACGACCGATAGCTTTTAGCGACGCATGTGTTTCATTGATTTGTTAAGAAATAACATAAAAAAAATACTTCTTTAGTACTACGCGACTTCTGGACAGTACGACGTTATATAACCGGAGTGTCGTTATAACCGGATTCTACTGTAATTGCAGTGGCTCATGAGCTATCTTTTTCTGTTTTGTTGATGAAGATTTTGTCAACAAAAAATATAAATAAAGAAGGTTTAACTTTATACAAGTATTCGGCAACCGGCTAGGGAATTTATAGTTCTACAATAAAAGCTATAATTTACAGTCATCATCATCAATCATGTGGGTTGCAAGATCGATGACCGACCTCACAAACCCTGGTGTCAGAGTTGTTCAGCCGCCAAAGGCCTCTGACATGGCTCATTTAATACTACACCTGTAGATAGCAGGCGGGACCAACGACTTAACGTGCCTTCCGAAGTAAGAAATAGTATTTACAGTAATAACACATTTTTAAATCGTATTTATTTTAGTTAACAGTCAGATTTAACTTGTTTATTTCAAGGGCCTTTGTAACAATAAAGTCCTTAAAAGCTGTTTTTAAATACCAGGCTCATACACAAAAAAGTAAAAATAAAAATACCAACATACAAAAAATTGCTACATGTCTCCCATTTTCCGACATTAACTATGAAAATCAGGGTTACTGCGAATGTTGTCCACAGTAATAAGAAAAAGCAGGATAAATTACATAAACAAATCTCATATACATACGAGAAAACATAGCATATCATGGTCATTGCGGTTACAATCTAAAGGGGGCCATTTTTGTCGACATTCTTTGAGTAAATTTTGTCACTCATTCATAAAGACGAAGTGGCAGAATATTTTTCTCTGCTTTTCGCAAGTATTTTTGGTGGTCTTGAGTAATTAACAATGTGTTCGATTCTGGATTTTTCTAGTTTAAATAGGGACTGGGTTTTTAATCTGGGTGCGTACTCCGAAGTTTTATCGGAGCTCCGATATTATCAGATTGACAACAATTACGTTTGGAAATTTACTTTGTACGGGAACTTCTTTGTCAAAGGCCGAACCATAGACTAATTATCGGCGCGATTTTATCGTAGTTTCACTTCGGAGTACGGCAGCTGCTAATATATCATACGAATATATCATCCTCAATAGAACGTCCTTGCATCCTGCCATATGATGATCGCTTTACACGAACTAATTTAGAAGTCATCCTGTATTTTTCACTTCTGTAGACCTTGAGCACAAAATATAGAGGTACAGGAGTTTAACTCCATATCAAGTGCTAAAACTCTACACCAGCACACTCACACATAGATCCTCGCGTATGCCTTAGGGTTGTCACACATTCCAACACTGTTTTAAGTCCAAAAGTAAAGAGAAGGTATAAACCATAAACAACTTACGCTCATTACCATCATTTGCTACTTTCTATCACAATTTACTACTTTCACTTAAAATTTGAAAAGATACCTACAAAAAGGAAGCGTCCAAGGAGGACAGCGGTCCGCCTCCCACCAATTCCAATACCTTATTTCCTCCAACTGTTACGTGGCGATTGCAGGGGTACATTACTAAGGGCCGATGGGAATGCCTGCACAGGAATATTTTCAATCATATATTCAACAGTTGGTGTGCTGATAGCAAGCGATTCAACGTAGTGTCCGAGGTGAGTGTCAGTTTAGGCACTTGATATGAACTGGCCCTTCTGTATCTTAATATTTTGTGGCCGTGGGTACATTTGAATATTTGCCACCATCCGGAAAATTATCACCATTACGCGGGCCGCAAATGACCTGCCCTGTTCGTCGCCATGTTTAGGGGGAATATAAAAAAGTTTTGGAAAGCGTGTCATTACAGCATTGGGGGGTTATTTAGTGGGACATTATGACGTCATTTTCGCTCTTCTTATTCGACCGAAGGAAGGTCGCCTCTTGTAAGAGTTGTAATACTTGTAATGATATAATAATTAATTTTTTGTTTATGATTAATTAATACATGAATATGATATTAGTCGATATTATCATAGTCGGGCTTATTATTCTTGTATACAGCTGCAGAAGTCGTAAGCAGAAATATTTTTAGGAAAAATGGACCATTCTTTGTTGAACCCTGCCGATTGTCCGGTTTACTCGCATGGACAACTGCCTTCGTGGTGTAGTTGTTAGAGGGCTTGGCTCTCGATCCGAAGGTTCTGGGTTCGATTCCCGATGGGGACACAGTGTGTGTAGAGAAGTTTTAAATTTTGTATGGTTTATTTTTTTATTTCCTGAAAGTTTCATTCATTATAAGTTGTTTAGTTTTGTTAATTGATCAAGATCCTTCAGTTTTTCTTACACCTGTGTACTAGGGCACACCCTGTATAGATATAGATGAAGCTTACCGGCTAAGCTATCTTTGAGCTACATAATACCCTCCTGTACACCTATCGAGCCCGGCACTCAGTGTCAGTGAACAGACTGTTAGGGTTAACAACTGAATTATATCTGTTATCCTATACTATTAAACGAGCAATATTTGTACATGTATTATTAATCGGTTTCTCGAAAACAGCTCTAACGATTTCGATGAAATTTACCTTACGCGCGTTTTCGGGGGCGAAAAATCTCATGTCTGGGAAAATTCGTTTTCCCCGTATTTTTAAGCATAAAATATCGCGTTTTAAACAGAAACCTACAGCGCCATCTGTTGGCGGGCAGCATAGCTTGCTCACCCGATGATATTTTTAATGTTGAGGCGGCTATTATAGAGCGAAGCTCGGTCGACTAGGTACTATCTGTTATTAAAAAAAAATTACTAATAATTACTAGTAGTAGTATTTTAATTTTAATATAATATAATTTTAGGTACTAACTACGAGTATTAACTGTTGTTAATATTAGTATATTATGTCTTGTACGACAAAATATGGGTCTATAACCTGAAATTTTTTTATTACGATTTATTTCTGATTTGTGGTTATAACAGTTAAAATTATGTAGCTTGATTTGAATGACACGAGTGCGAGAGCAGGACGGAGCAATGCGCCACACATTGGAGTGACAGAGATAGGTATCGAACCGACTTGCTCTCACGCATAGTTTTTCCTGCTGTAACTACAGTATTATAAAGGCTGCGGATAGTAATGAGTAAATAAGTTCCAACTGCAAACTTAAGTTTATAATTCCATACAAATAATATGAAAATACAAACTTACCTATACCAACTAGATTTATGTAAAAATGATTTAATGAAATATGCAGTCAGGTAGAAAACCAATTTAGAATCCTCTTTTAGAATCCAAGCTCAACGAAAACGATTTTGAGTAAATCACATTTAAAAAATTTAGTAGTATGGGAACACCCCTTATATGAATTTCTAGGGACCAGTTGATACTGCCGCAAATACATTAAATGGAGATGCTTGGTCATGCAAAGTTTCATCAAGATGTTAATAGCCGTTTTTGCGAAAATTACAATTTTTCATTTTCGTTGTATGACAGCTACCCTCAAAATGAGAGCCAGCAGGAAACCACTCAAAACCAAGCGATGGATTTGCATAAAACTCTTAAATTTAAATATGGTGTCAATCGGGTCAAAGCGTGACGGACAGACCGACCGACGGACGGACATTTTTGGGAGACTTGTTTTTTATGATGTATAAGTGATATAGAACACATTTTTGAGAAAATTAGAAAAACTTTTTTTTTCACGAATACAATACCTTTCTCGCTCCGCTCGAAAGTAAAATGAAGCTTGATTTGAATGACAGGAGGACGGAGCGATACCTACATGTCTCTACAAGGTGTAACAGAAAGGGTATATATCAACCCTGAAGTATACAATTCTGACCATGAAACTGAACAACTTTCCCCATGGAACATAGATCGAAATACCAAAAATAAAATGTTGATCTCCCATACAAAATGCGCTATCAGCTGATTTAGTTCCTATAGGTAATTTTTTTTTTCATACATACATACATACATAACATCACGCCTTGTTCCCGTTGGGGTAGGCAGAGACCACAGTTCTCCACCTGCTACGATCTTGACATACTTCCCTTGCTTCCTGAACCTTAATCAATCCTTTCATACATGCTCGTCGGTTTAAGGTACTTTTAACCTGGCCTTTATTCAGAACGTCTTGAATTTGGTCCTGGTACGTTCGCCGAGGCATTCCCCTTCCAAAGTTTCCATTCACTCTCGCCTTGTGAATCTCTTTCGTCTCTATGAACAGCCAGACGAGCCTTGTGAGACACCTTCTGACTTTTCATAAAAGCATGCAGAGCACCATTCACCATGTTTCCAGCATTCACTCTTCTTTCGATATCACTTTCGCACTTTCCATCTCTCGTAAACTTAGAACCCAGATACACAAACTCCTTCACTTGTTCGACTTGTTCACCACCTATTAATATAGTACACTCTGTCATACACTCTTCTCTTTCAAGTACCATTACTTTCGTCTTGCTTACATTTACTTTCATTCCTTTCCTATCAAAAGCCACATTCATCATTGTTACCATCTCCTGTAACTCGTCAGCAGATAACGCAAGTATAACTTGGTCATCAGCGTAGAGAAGACATTTGATGAGTAACTCATTCATTCTCAGTCCACACATACTCTCTTTCAGATCAGTCAAACAATTATCCATGAATAGGTTAAACAGCCAAGGTGACGCTACACATCCCTGCCTAACACCTTTTTCGATGCTAAACCATTCAGTGTACGCCCCGTTTATTCTGACGCAAGCACTGGAATCCTCATAGAGAGATTTCAGTGCTTGAATCAGATGACCGTTCACCCCATACATAGACAATGCCGACCACAATTCATTCCTCACCAATCGGTCATAGGCCTTTTCCAAATCCACGAACGCGCAGTAGACTTTTTGGTTTTTGGCCAAAAACTTTTCAGCTATGCACCGCAAGGAAAAGACCTGATCTGTACATCCCATTCCCTTTCTAAATCCCGCTTGTACATCCCATATTTTTTCGTCAGTATCTTTCATCACTCTTTCAATCAAAACCTTTGCATACAGTTTGCCGACGACACTGAGAAGACTTATCCCGCGGTATTTTTTGCAGTCCTGTTGTGACCCTTTTCCCTTGTACAGTTTTTTTTCATATTTCGACATATGTTTCTTAGAGAAAGTTGTTCAGTTTCATGGGCAGATTCACATCCTCCAGGGTTGGTATACCCTTTTTGTTACACCCTGTATATCTTACGCATTGCTCCATCCTGCTCTCACACTGCTGTCATCATTATTGCGAATGTAATAAAAAATCTGTTCACACAGTTCATAATATCTGTGAATTTTCTGGCGGTACTACATCGAGCTTCGGATGAGTCTTAGTGAAATGGGAGGGGAAGGGGTAAGGGGGGAGGTGAGAGAGGGGGTGAGGGGTGGGGGTCAAGGGGTGCTAAGGGTAGGTATGTGCGGGATTTGAGGGGTGGGGAGTAAGGGGAAGAAGGTAAGGGGATTGAGGTGAGGGCAGGGGCGGTGAGGGGGAGGGGAATTGAGTTGACGTGTGTGGGAGCTTGAGTTGCTCTTAGCTGTACCTGGGTCTTTGTTTTATTATAAATATAAGAACCCTGAAATTACAATAACAAATTATGGTTACTTATAGACGAAGTGCACATTAATGCAACACAACCCTTTAAAATACCCAAAACATTTGATAGGTGTGAATTATTTGTCCAGACACTGAAATTGCATGTTTCGGTAGAATGACCCACCTTTTTAGGGTTCCGTACCTCAAAAGAAAAAAACGGAACCTTTATAGGATCACTTTGTAGTCCGTCTGTCTGTCTGTCTGTCAAGACCCTTTATTTCACGAACGGGTAGAGGTATCAGGTAGAAATTGATACCATATATTAAGGTCTATGAACCACACAAGATCTGAAAATTTTAATTTTTTACTTTGACGCAATCCAAAGATATGGCATTTTATGTCCTCATCTCCATACATTTATTCAAAAATGCAAAACCTACAGGGTACTTCCCGTTGACCTAAAATTATGAAATTTGGCAAGAAGCTAGGTCTCACAGTACAAATAAAGGGAAAAGTCTGAAATCATTAAATATTACAACTTTTCTCACAACTAATAGTAACCAATTGAGGTGAGCTCCCGTTTCAAGAATATTCATATAAGAGAGGGGTCAAGTTGAATGGTCGCGGAGGCGATTTTTGTCTTAGTTCTATTTTAAAAACGGGAACACTTACAAACTTGAAAATTGGTATGTTTATAGTGTATACGCTGTAAAATAACAACAAATAATAAAACTTGGTCAGGCGCGTGTCGGACTCAACAAATCTAGCACATTAACTTACTGAAATTTCAACTAATACAATTATGATTATGTGGTCGTACGGAACCCTCAGTGCGCGAGTCCGACTCGCACTTGGCTGTTTTTTTTTTTAAATGTTATAAGTGAGCAAACGAGCAGGTGGGCCACCTGATGGTAAGTGGTTTCCACCGCCCATAGCACCCACTGTCTTATTAATAGCATGTTTTGACACTAATAAGACAGCAAAGCGCGCTGCTAACTTTGAGAACTAAGATGGTATCTCTCATGTGCCGGTAATTTCACTGGCTCCCTTGCCCTTCAAACCGAAACACAGCAGTGCAAACACTGCTGCTTCACGGCAGAAAAAAGCAAGGGTGTGGTACTTCCCCAGACGGACTTTCCACAAAAGCCCTACCACATAGACATATCCACGTAAAACTTACTAGTGTAGGCAACGAAGCAGTTGACCCCAACATTAATTTCTTTAACTTACTAGTGTAGGCAAAGAATCATGAATTAAATGTTTTGATTTTGTTTTGGATTTTTTTATAGAAGGTTTTTCTCATGTAGCCAGCAAAGTTTCATCGACTGAGGATTTAATGCGGGGGTTTTCATACATCGATCCGCTTCGTTGCCTAGACTATACGGTCGTATCAAAGATACAGCCAACGAGGAATTTTCTATTAACCGTTTTAATTACTAAGATAACCGTTTAAAACGGTTAACCATATAAATGGGTTTCCTGTTCCCTGCACCCAGAATACCCGCATTTAGCGATGTATTTTCAGACATTGCAGCGAATCAGCACTTAGATCCATTACGCCGCAGCTACATCGCTTCTATAACGCTTTAAGTAATTAAAGCTCTAATAGCACCGATACCATTCAATAGGTGCACTGAAATAGCATGGTAATCTCCGATTCAGATTTTAACGTAGGTAAGCCACACACACTCACATGTGTATGGTCGCAATACATTTTCTCATGTCAGTGATATTCATCATCATCATCATATCAGCCGAAGGATGTCCACTGCTGGACATAGGCCTCCCCTAAAGATCTCCATGACGACCGGTCCTGCACTGCTCGCATCCAGCGGCTTCCCGCGACCTTGACCAGATCGTCGGTCCACCTTCGGGGCCTGTCAGTGATATTATTAAACTTTAATAAAATTGAAAAAAAAATGCAGTACCGACCACACTTGCGGACTGTCACGACATAAAGTCTGCCGTCTTCTGTGCCTCTGGTTTGAGACATATAAATTTATGAAGGATTACTTTATTACCCTGTATCTACCTCCTCTTTATAAAAGATACAGATCTGTATATATCTCCTCCAAACAGCCTGTATAACACGACGGACTGAGGAAACTAAAACAGCCTAATTTCTTAAGACAAAAATGTCTATAGCCACTTCAATATTTATCCAAAATGTAAATAGAAAGAGACGTTGATCGAGATAATCTTTGAGGGCGCACGCAGAAGTGTCCTTAAAAAGCTGAGAAAATGTACTCGAAGACACGAGCCGACCGATCCGCCGGAAAAATTAAGAATTACGTAAAAAATTTACGTCACGTCGATATGACGTCAGATTTGACGTCACATTTTATTTCAAACGGACATACTTCAAAGTCTAACATAATGTCGTTGCTTATCTTCATTGGGACTTGTTTTTAGGGTTCCGATACCAAAATGGTAAAAAAAAGGAACCCTTATGGTGCCGCTCTGTCTGTCTGTCTGTCTGTCCGTCTGTCTGTCACACCTCTATATCTCAGCAACCACTTATGCTATCAACCTGAAATTTGGAATAGTTTTAGAATATAGTTGGCCAACTTAATTGCACAAGAAAAAATTTTGAAAAAAGTATGATTATTAATATAAAGGGGGCCAAAATAGGGGGGGCCAAATTTCAAATTGTCGCTACTAGGTCGAGTGGGGTATCATATGAAAGGGCTTTACTTGTACATTTTAAAATATATTTTTGTATTTTTTTAAATTTCTTAGTTTTAAAGTTATGATGAAAAATGTCAAGAAAAATACCATTCCCCCCCCCTTATCTCCGAAGTTTGAGTAAGGAAAAATCTGAATTAATTACAGTTGACAGAAGTTTATATAAACTTTACAGCAAAAATAAAACGATCTTTCTAAGTTGCACAGTTTTTCAGAAATCTGCAAAAAACCTTTACAAACAAATTTAGTTTTGCGGTCCTGAAAATGGACTTTATTGCTTCCAAAAATACTATAGGTATATCGGAACCCTCGGCGCGCGAGTCCGACTCGCACTTGACCGGTTTTTTCTCAATCTACGGATAAATAATTATTTATTCGTATGCATTGTAAGATTCTTAGCATTTCTGCCAAAACCTGCCGGCTAAGCACGCTGCAGCTGTCAGTTTATTTAGGCCCATAGATTAAAGAATCAGTATTGCCAATTTACTGACTTTAAGCATGGTCACGTTTTTTTGACATCTGAGCAGTGCACATTTTAAAAGACAGGGACAGCTATATGTATTCGTGTATAAAGCTAAAATATCAAAAACGTTATTTGTGGGTTTGCTAAACATTTTCTTCCATTGACATTTCTTCGCGTTTAGAGGTGATAGATAATATGACATCATACCTCAAATAAAATGCCATTTTTGTCCGAGATATGTTATCTCTCGGGCAGCGTGCTAAGCCCGCTGGACAAAGTTTTGAAGCAAAACTAAGCTTGACTCAATATTACAATTTTCATAACATCCCATGAAAAATCCACTGCAGGACGGGGGATGTCATCAACGCTCGTCAGTTTATGCGATATGCATGTTTTTTTTTATTTTAAAAAAATATCCTCATTCATGTAATAAAAAGGCTAGTAAAACTATTTATCGAATAACCATGACATTAAAAAGATATAAGCCATCGAAGGTGATCGAAGATTTGTTTCTGTCTCTTTCTAGCAAAACGAGGTTTAACTCGGAATTTACGAGTATATGGCCACGGGTACATGTGACGTCACTGTCCATGTCGGATATCTTTGTCTAATCGGCGGCGGTTAATTAATAGTTTTAAATGCTTATATCGGCCGTATTTCGTAGCCGATTTAAATTTAACTTTTTGTCATGTCTAAGCTACGGTATTTTCGTATTTTGTTAATAATGCGACTAAAATATTTATGCATATTCCCTGTTGGTTTAGATGATACTTTCCAGCGAAACCATGTACGCCCATAGAAGACTCTTAACTTCGTAGTCCTTGCGTTAACAATTCGTAGAGGATTCGCAAATTCCGAAATTTAATACTGCACCGAAACACACTGGGCTGGCCAAACTAGTATTTAATTCCTGTGATAATCTAAATACATAAAATTGCATGTCCTGACTGACTGACTGATTCATCAACGCCGAGCCGTAACCGCTATAGATACAGATCTGAAATTTTGTACACAGGTTCTTTGCACGTCAAAACTACCCACTAAGAAAGGATTTTGGAAAATTCATCATCCAAGGGGGTGAAATAAGGGATGAAAGTTTGTATGAAAGTCCTTTGTTTCTTGAGCTAGATTCAAATTACTTTGAATTCAAGCTTTTGGTAAAAAATAAAGAAACACGTGTTTTAGCATGTCTTAAAAATCTTTCTTAAAGGGGGTGAAATAGGGGATTATTTTTTTCCTTATGGTGGTCTATAAGTCTTTCATTTTTAAAGGTAGAATTATAGAAATTTGTTTTTGAGCTCTTGGTAAAAAATAAAAAAGTAAGTGGTTTAGAATTTTTCAAAATTCATCCCCAAAGGGGGTGAAATAAGGGATGAAAATTTGTATGAAAGTCCGTCAGTTTTGAAGCTTGGATCTTCAAAATTTGTATTTAGACTAAAGATTAAAAATAAAGTTTCATGTGTCTCAGGGTTTTTGGAAATTCATCACCCTAAGGGGTAAAAAGGGGGAGGAAGTTGAAAATCCTCCATTTTCACATTAAAATCTACTAAATTTATTATTTACGCATCAAGGTTGTAATTCTGTGGAACTTACATCACTTATATTGAAATTCCACTCCAAATTCAATCCCTAAAATAGGGAAATGCAGTGAAAAAGTCTAAAAACCAATACGGGTATCGTTTGAAAGGTTTATCGGGTTGCTGATTACGAAAACTAAAACAATTTTGAAATCCAACGTGTTGGGCGTGAAATGCCAGAGAGGGAGAGATCCTACAGTATGAAAATCCTACAGTTTTGACGTGAGGTTCTTTAAATTTGGATTTTAGCTAATAAAATGAAGTAAACAAAACACGCGTTTCAGCAATTTCGAGATATCATCCCCCAAGAGGGTGACGTAAGGGATGAAAGTGCGTATGAAAATACTACTAAAAATTAGGATTTAGGCATAAAAAGAAAGAAATAAACATGTGTTTCAGCGTGTTAAAAAATCATCCCCCAAGAGAGGAAGATCCCTCCCGAGGGAGAGGGAGATCCCTTCCGAGGGAGGAGGAGAGGGAGGGGGAGAGGGGGGGGGGAGAGGGAGGGGAGGGGGAGAGCGAGACTGCACAATACTGCACATTGTCTGAATTCCACGCGGGCGAAGCCGCGGGCACAGCTAGTTTCCTTATATTTCTTGATGCAACTTAAGCGTAACGGATACATTCCCATCAGTAAATGTTAGAAGTTTAGTCCAGTTTTAACTTTGTAGAGGTCAAAATTAAATAAGCACAGTTTAGTGCATGGTTTGTTTACTGCGTTATTTTTTAGTACCCCGGATATTTAAAGAGGTGTTACTGCCCATGAAACTGAACAACTTTTCCCACAAAACATAGGCCGAAATACAAAAAAATCGACCTCCCATACAAAATGTGCTAGAAGTCGAAAAGTGTTTCAATAGTCAAAAAGTTGTTCAGTTTCATGAAGAGAACCAACTCTTAAAATATCCGGGCTGATAATAAATAAGGATATTCATATATTCAATATACAATATTAGCGCCAGCTTTTCAAGTAAAATTTATGTTTATGCCAATAAAACCCCTCAACCCTTTTCAACCAAAAAGGCATACAAATCAATATACAATCAGGAGGCCAAAAATGTTACCTTGAAAGATCCTTTAAGGTTTGTCAAGCTCTCAAAAAATTTGCATTAAGGTCAACAAGACTCGATAGGCAATAATCGACCGCAATCATGAACAACTTGACCCAAAAACAACCAATAACTCAAATTACCCTAAAAAATTAAACACTACGACTTCTACGTGAAACAGACCAAATTGTACTGCATACTTTTTATTTAAAGGAAATACACATGGCTTTGAATCGAACCCGGAACACCACGTACAAGTGTCAGGCACATAAAATATTAATTTGGCTTCGTGCAGTTGGCAAAGAGCACCCAAATGCATTTGAAAACAGTACTTGTGGAAAGAAAATGGATAAACTATGGGCTGAGTGTTGCAACAACATTTAGGTTACTTAATACTTAAAATATCTAGAGTTTTCGCAGCTGCATTGTCGTATTTGCTTTTATTTGGAAAATTAGCAAGTTATTCAATTAGATCACTGATGATGATGAAGAATAGTCAGTTTGGTTATTTTAATTTGAATGTTTATTATAAATACCTCGCAGAAACTGACGAGACCCCGCCTTTTTTTCGAGTGAAATCGTATTCCTAAAAAAATTTTTTTCGGGAAAATCGCTTGTTTTCCTGAGTTGAATCACTGGGTTTCGGGAGCAAAACAAATGAAAATTCACACAATGCTATATAATGATTTAGTTACAGACCTACCAACTTAAAGAACTAAACTCCTGTAGCTCAAAGCATTGGCAATTTCTTATGTCTCAATCCCGGTCAAAGGCTTCCTTCCCTGGAGTCCAAACGGAGTAACGACCTAAATCTAGACATTATTTTTAGTCCAAGTCTTTGTCTATTTTTAAGAACGATAAGAAGATAAACTGTGCTATTGTCTCCATGATTTTTCAAACTATGTATGATATTGTGACTTCGGTCATCACACGATATGATGATGATGATAGTCCACTAGTTGTAGAAAGCTTTTTCAAAGTTAACGAATTCAATGCTGACATTATCATTTTCGAAAAACAGAAAAGTTGGTTTAAATTTAATACTTTGGCTATTAGAATACAGGAAGTTCAGAAAAAGAAATCAGTTTGCTTTGCAAATGAGTTCCGAAAGATATCCTTACTGTTGGTAGGGAAATAAATATAACGAATAAAGTACAAGCCAAGTCCGAGTCGGAATTGTGCATTCAAGGTTCCTTGAGCTGATCTCTGGTTTCTGGCGTTTGTAGAGCAGCACTGGTTCAGCTTATACTGGTTTTGTTTCTACGTGCTTGATGCCGTGCGTACTATCCTTTGAAGGTACAGTCAACGACAGGTCAAGCTTGTCACTCGCCGAGCGACTCTAGCCCATACACCTATAGAAATAAGAACGGTATAAAGTCCAATGTGTCAAGCTTGATGTGCTCTTGACTGTAACAAGGGCTTTAATCATAATACATTTAATGCATATTAATAATAATTAATTGAAAGTAATTTGTCTTTACATTTTAAATGAAAATTATGTAATTCACAATGTATATCAAATTTATGTAATTTACAATGACATTCAGGAACTCGTCCCGGGAACCCTAAAATACAAGAACCACAAAGAAAGGAAAAGCCAAAATGGCGTCATGAAAATGTGATATTTTCCAATCGGCCATTGATGGTGAGCCGCGCTCCAGCAATGGCCAACGATGGTGGTTTAATGTGGCCATCAATACGAGATAGATCTATTTAAGTATACAAAGCGGAGTAAATCAGACGATGTTGCCAATGAGCCTTCCGACACAGGGACCGCGCAAGGGAATAAGTATTCAAATTAACACTTATATTATGCACGGTGTAAAAAAAGATGATTATTCTAAGTATATAGTTGGTATGTTAATCATAATATCAACCGAAAGACGTCCACTGCTGGACATAGGCCTCCCCTAAAGATCTCCATGGCGACCAGTCCTGCGCTGCTCGCATCCAGCGGCTTCCCGCGACCTTGACCAGATCGTCGGTCCACCTTGTGGGAGGCCTGCCAACGCATCGTCTTCCGGTACGTGGTCGCCACTCTAGAACCCTTACGCCCCATCGGCCATCGGTTCTTCTTACAATGTGCCCTGCCCACTGCCACTTTAGTTTAGCGAGCGAGCAGCGCAGTACCGGTCGTCATGGAGATCTTTAGGGGAGGCCTATGTCCAGCAGTGGACGTCTTTCGGCTGATATGATGATGACGAATAATTAAAAGCCTTGTTATATCTATATACATTCATTTTGAAAAAAGTTAGTCCTAATCTGCTTCATCAAAAATTAAGCTAGTATTTCTAGTAGGTTAGTATGACTAAAAAGCACTTTCGTACAAAGGCTGTTTAGTTAAAACCTCTATTGGAGTCTATTGCTGTCTGAAATGTGAAGCTTGTGTGAATCATGTTAAAAAACTTTATGATAAAATAATTATAATTATTTTCTTTCCAACTCCATCCCTGCGGGTAATTCGTATCGGAATAATCTTGGGTTTTATTTTGTCTTAGCGAGGGTCGTACCACTCGTAATGACGATTTTATACCGCTTCTGCATATCTTTTACACAGCGATCATAGTTTTTATACATTTTTGGTGGTTACACAACATTAACATGCAAATATTACGCAAGAGGAAGAAGATGTAGCTGATACAGGGGGTCCAATTCTTGAATATAATTCGATGATAAAATATCACCAAAAAATTCAAGCTGACAGGTTTTTCGTTTCAAAAGTTAAGAATATCTCCAAAATTTATTCTGTATTATACACAAAATTATACAATGCAGTAATTGACAAATTATAAACAATGGGGAGCTTAACTCAAAAATTAAGTATCTACCAGCTAACCGTTCTCCAAGAGGGAGAGCTATACGTAAGCTACAGGGTGAAATTGAAAACATTCGACAAATTTTGCGATTGAGACAGACCGTCTGTCTGTCTGTCAAGACTCTTTTTCTCGCGAACGAGAAGAGGTATCAGGTTGAAATTTATAACTAATATTAAGGTCCATAAACCACACAAGATCTGAAAATTTCAATTTTTTACAACGACGCTATCAAAAGATATGGCTTTTTATGTCCTCATCTCCATTTGTGCAAAAAAGCAAACCCTACAGGGTACTTCCCGTTGACCTAAAATTATGAAATTTGGCAAGAAGCTAGGTCTCACAGTACAAATAAAGGGAAAAGTCTAAAATCATAAAATATTTCAATTTTTCTCACAACTAATAGTAACCAATTAAGGTGAGCTAAAAGAGGGGTCAAGGTGGATGGTCGCGGAGTTTTTAAAATCAAAGAGCAAAAGCTTTTGGTATATTACGAGTATATGGTAGACTAGCTGTGCCCGCGGCTTCGCCCGCGTGATATTCAGACAATGTGCAGTCTCTCCCTCTCCCCCTCCCTCACCCCCTCCCACTCCCTCTCTCTCTACCTCCATCCCACTCTTTATCCCTTTCCCTATCCCTGTCCCTAACCCTACCCCTATCCTTAACGCCGTCTTAACCGCTATCCCTATCCTAATAAACCATACAAACGACACTCATATTGATTTCTTGACACATCAACCATATCGCACCCCAACCCCATCCCCGGGGGATGATGGTATTTCACGTCCACCACATTGGATTTCAAAATTGTTTTAGTTTTCGTAATCAGCGACCCGATAAACCATACAAGTGATACCCATATTGGTTTTTAAACTTTTTCACCCCATTTCCCTCTTCGGGGTTGAATTTGGGGAGGAATTTCAATAACAGAGATGTATGTTCCACAGAATTACAACCCTAATGCCTAAATAATAAATTTAGTTTATATTACTTCGAAAAGAAGGAGTTTCAACTTCATCCCCCTTTTCACCACTTAGGGTGTAAAATTTTCAAAAACCCTGAGACAAGTAAAATTTAATTTTTAGTCGTCAGTCTTAATTAAAATTTTTAAGATCCTAACTTTAAAACTGACGGACTTTTATACAAATTTTCATCCCTTATTTTACCCCCTTAGGGGATGAATTTTGGAAAATTCATAAAACACGTACTTTTTTATTTTTTACCAAAAGCTAAAATACAAATTTCTATAATTCTACCTTTAAAACTGAAAGACTTATAGACCAACATACGGAAAAAAATCATCCCCTTTTTCACTCCCTTGAAATGCTTAAACATGTGTTTTTTTTATTTTTTGCCAGAAGCTGAAATTCAAATTTGTGTGAATCTAGCTCAGGAAACAAAGGACTTTCAAACAAACTTTCATCCCTTATTTCACCCCCTTGGGAGATGAATTTTCGAAAATCCTTTCTTAGTGGGTGGTGAACCTGTGTACAAAATTTCAGATCTGTATCTATAGCGGTTACGGCTCGGCGTTGATGAATCAGTCAGTCAGTCAGTCAGGACATGCTCTTTTATATATTTAGATAGACAGGTACGGAACCCTAAGGGCGCGAGTCCGACTCGCACTTGGCCGGTTTTTTTAGTAAAGTCAGTCAGCTGACCATACATTTTGTATGAGAGATCCTTTTGGGAAATTGGGGAAAGTTGTTCAGTTTCGTGGTCTGAACTCAATCTCAAAATTTGTCGAATGTTTTCAAATTCTATTTAATATTATTAATAATTATATAGGTATTTAAAATTAAAATAAAAAAATATTTAAATTTGTATTTCAATTTGAATTCAATTTCTAAAATCTTAAAAATCATTAAGTGATATTCAAAAATTGAGTACCTGAGGCCATTATCAGAAGGCAAGCACGTAATTTATATATTATTAATGTTATGCACGTTTTGACACATTTAAACAAAGTAATTGGTAGTAGAGAATAAGTTTTGCCGAAGAACATTACGAGAGCTACCGAGAGCTTTTGACATTTCAGCGGCACGGATAAATAAACGCGAGACAATTCGGACTCTACACTATCGTATTCTGCAAGTCTCGTGGAGTTTTGTGGTGAATGTGGAGCGCCCTTAAGGCTCTTTCCCACCGTCCGGACGCCGCCGAGTGGTGTGAATAGGCTCTAATAGCCCCACACAGTCAAGGTGGCCTAGTCTAGTGCAAGTTAAGTAATAGTATGCAATGCAACACGCCTTGTTCTTTGTAGTGAAAAGTGAGAAAATTAAGGTGTTATTTTCGTATGTACCTGTCACCGGAAAAATAGGTTTCGTAAGTTGATAAATTTCCTAGTAAGATTATCAACTTTCAGAAAGTAATTTGCTCGTAGGAAATTCGTAGATTCATAGGTCCGCTAGGTAAGGCAAATCCATGACACACTTGCTTTCGTGCCCTACCTCCTCAGTTTCTTGCACCAAGGAAGACCTTTTTGAAGGCAACCAAAGAGCTATTGCTGTAGCCACATTTTGGGCTAAGTTACTAAATAGTTACTTGTTATGCAAGGCAGCAAAATGTTTATTTGGCGCGAGTGCCTCGTATTGAAACCTGAGCAAGCGAAGGGTTCTAGGATTGAACAACGAGCGAAACGAGTGGTTCAAAAGAAGAATCCTGAGCGTGGCGAAGGTTTCAAGGCACGAGACGCAAAATAACTTTGCTGCCGAGCGAAACACAAAATTTTTCACCTTATTAAAGCGAGGAAATGTTAACATAATGCAAGAAAAGCAATTCAAATATAAGAAATAATTACTCATACGTTTTAACGTAAGGGCATTATACCTACTTAATGGTACTGACGGCAGCAAGCAAGTGGAAACATAACCAGTATAACCTGAACCAGCGCTTCGCTACAAATCTCCGTAACCAGAGACCAGCTCAAGGTCAAAGAGTTTTCACGGACGAGTGGCCATGTGTAGATTAAGAAAACATTAAAAAGGAAATCACTATAATCAAATTATTATTATTTTCTAGACTGTTGTGCTTATGTTCGTGACTCTACCTATAAACTACTTGATAAATTTGCAGAACAAGGTAATTTTAATTGGATTTTAATGTGGAGACAGAGGATAGGCAGTGGCAGGCAAATCTATTTTGTATTGCGTTGAATTGAAGTCAAAGGCGAGTCCATTAATCTGGACAAGAGAACAAAAAAAAAGGCGATCGAATTATAAATTACTTTTCATTATCAGCCAGTACCTTACCCACCAGTCATTCACTATTCATAATACTATTTGTTTCTTTCCTATAGCTGCATCCCTCTTTCTCACCTTGAAAACAATAGTGCGTGGCTGGTTTTACAAGCGGCCAGTACTACATAATAAGTATATCGCGTTCGAATTTCAAAAACCTTTTGCCCGCTAGGGGCCAAAAATCGCTTTTGGCCGCAGAATTTAACCGACAAAACAAATGTTTCCGAGCTTTGGAGGTGAAAAAATCATTTGCCATTGATACGAAAAGAAGAAGAAGAACCTAACCGATCCCGAACAGAATCGGTTAGGTTATGTTAGGTTCGCTTTCTATTAGAGGGGCTTAAAGCTCCTGTGTAGCAGAGTAAACGCACTTAGAATCTGTTTGAATGCTTTTAATGGAAGTACACAATTTATTATTAGAATTTAGATATTTTCAGTACGAGACGTTTTCACCGAAACAATAACAGATAGAATGTCAACAATGTGCCAATAGCCTTTTGACATGGTATTTAGCCAGCTGTAGTTAAATTGAGATATAGAACTTCAACACCTTCAACCAAACGCACGAGCCAAGCGAGCGAAGCGAGCATGCTACGCCATCAGCCGGCGAGTGCCAGAAGCGAATTCGGTACAGTTTATTATTTTTCGAACTGATCAACTTACGATTCCGTATCATATCCCTGTGATATAACGAATCGCGAAAGTTTGTAAATATGGATGGATGGATGGATGTTTGTTATTCTTTCACGTAAAAACTACTGAATGTATTTTAATGAAACTTTACTATAATATAGCTTGTACATCATAATAACACATAGGCTACAATTTATAAACCTGTGCAGACGAAGTCGTGGGCACCAGCTAGTTTTAAATAAAGCTAAAATAAACCAAAAACGTGTTCCTGTTCTGGCCGATATGATTATGATAAAATTAGCATAATAACACAGCCATAGTTAAGCTTGGTATTTTGAGGGTAATTTGTTTTTAATGGACTTATGAATGGTACTTATTTATTTATACAACGTGTTAAGTAAATTATGCAATACCTCTCGGGTGAATCTCTGGCCATAAAACTGAACAACTTTTGGTCTACGACATTTAAAAATTGGCAAAATAATTTTGCTCCTTCATACAAATCTGAGCTTAGTGAGCCAATTTGTTTGAAAAAGCTAATAATTTTTTGCGTAATTACAAAAGTTGATCAGTTTTATTTTCAGTGCTACCGCCTGAAAGGTTGCTCAATGTATCTAACAGCCTGGTATGTAAATATAAATAGGTAGAGTAAACATTAATTTTAGTAAAAGTGTTGTTTTTTGTTTTGTTCTATACCTACTAGCTTTCCGCCTGCGGTTTCACCGCATCAAATGCGTTTTCCCGTGGGTATGAAGTGTTTTCCCGCGGCAAAAAGTAGCCTATGTGCTATTCCAGAACCTAACCTATAAGTGTGCCAAGTTTCATTGAAATCCATTCAGTAGTTTTTGCTTGAAAGAGAAACAAACATCCATCCATCCAACCATACTTACAAACTTTCGCGTTTATAATATTTAGAAGGATAGAAGGATCTTACGCACTATATATGTCGTGGCCAGATCGTTAGAAATGATCACTTCATGATGTGGCTGACCACTTCATGAAAGGTTCGGTTATGTTAGGTTGCATTTCATGAAGTAACCAACATGAAAGTGGCCACATCATGAAATAGCCAATACCACGATCTGGCCACGACATATACATAGCAATTCTCATGTTTGTTTAAGTATGGGGGCCCCCCTTAATTCATTACTTTTTCATTTTAGTATTTGTTATTATAGCGGAAACAGAAATACCTACAGACAGACAGACAGACATCGGAGGCATATTAATAGGGTCCCGTTTTTCACCCTTTGGGTACGGAATCCTAAAATCCACGCCGATGTAGAGTCCGGGTGTGACAAGTCAAAAAACACCAAAGAGGTCGGTAAGGTTTAATTCGGGCGTGTAAAGGGCCCTCGATCCTGTATCTCGGCGGCCATCTTGCAGCCATCGCCTATCGATGCCTTTGTACTACATCTTACATTTGAAGCTGTTACGTGACAAAGTTTGGAAAAATGTGCACACCGAAGGTCGCAATCCGTCGGTAGGTCTATTTGTGAGGGTTTTATAGCAGTCAGCGTCCTTTTTGTGCATTTTTGTTGAAATTTAAGGAAAATACTAGTTAAAATATTCAAACTTACTGATTTTACTTTTCAAAAGTGAAGACTGATAATTGTTAAATATAAAGTAGTGTTTCATTGTTAATTTCCACATATTATGATTTATCTATTAATGGTTTAACAGGGTATATTTGAATTTTTAAACTCTCAAAAATGATATTTTATCACCCGGTGATTTTCAAGAATTTAGTCCCTGGCCGACCGAGATTTGCTCTAAATAACCGCCTCAACATTAAAATGTCAACGGGTGAGCAAGCTATGCTACCCGCCTACAGATGGCGCTGTAGGTTTTTGTCTAAAAGGTGGTATTTAAAAAAATGCTTCTCACATGTGACCTAGCTAGATCGATTTATCGTCCCCATAAACCCCAGCATAGTAAATTTAATCGAAATTGTTGGAGCCGTTATTGAGAAACCGATTACAAATATTTCTCGTTTAATAGTATTAGGATGATAAAGTCCATCTAGTTCCCAACCTAGTCAAATTATCTGCTCTTTGTTTATCGTATAAATTGGTCACGTGAATTAAATTCTCTGCCATACGATTAATATAAATAAATGGTTTATGGTTATGGGCTACGAAAGAAACTAAATACTAGAAAAAATCTATCAAAGACCTATTTTTTTTAGTTTTGAATAGCGCCAATGTTGAAGCCTTTAATGCTAATTGTACAGTCAGGTGCATACCAAGCTTGACAGTTTGGATTTATACCATTCTTACCCTTAGAGCAATGCGTCAAACCACGCAAGCCCGCGCTGAAAATCGTGTTTCTCTATGTTCTTACTTAAGTCAAATCGCAAGTGTTTAGGACTTGCTTTTTCTGTACATTCTCATTTGCTAATGATACTCAAAATTATTGTGATGTTAAAATAACTTTTTCAATCCAGAATAAATAGTCTTTAACTCCCGCGCAATCGCAACTTATTTTCCGGCAAGCGCTGTCAATTATTCAGCCAATATATTTACTATCAAACCTACACATGAGAAAATAAACGCACCTAATAAATTGATGTTATTTAAACATTTAGAAAGCAAAGCTACTAACCTTGATTTTAACGAAACCTTGATACAAACAGATACCACAATTACATTAACAAAACGCAGTTTGTTTTTCTAAACGAGGTAACAGGCTGAATGGACTAATAGGCGGAGAGCGCGCAGTTGGTAACCTTACCTCATCGCATACCAAAAAGCGACCTATCTAGGCTAGTGCACAATGAAAAGGTGAGTCTAAAGAAACAGGGTTGCTTGGGTGCAACCTGGCACGTTTTGTACAGTCAACAAAACTCTGTTTATCTTTTTTATTAATTTGTGTACCAATTAAGTACATAGTAAATTACAGGCACATGAGACACACCATCTTAGGTCTCAATGTGAGCAACGCGCTTTGCTGTCTTATTAGTTTCAAGATATGCCATTAATAAGACAGTGGGTGCTTTGGGCGGTGGTGACCACTCACCATCAGATGGCCCACCTGCTCGTTTGCTCCCTTGTAACATAAAAAAAATTGTAGACGAAAAAGTACAAATTAATATGTACAAAAGTAACCAGGGTTGCCTTGCCTTTAGGGAGTTACAATGTAATTTTTAGGTTATGTCAACTCACTAAGTACCAAGGTTGGGCGATGCAATCATATTGATGCTGGTGCTGCTTGTGCTGTGGTGCTGGTGCTTCTTAATTAGTGCTTTTGCATGCAATGTATACTTACCTGGTATAATATTTGGTAAAAAAAATAATCAGTATTTTATTGACTGTACAAAACTTATAAGGTCTATAAACCACACAAGATCTGAAAATTTCAATTTTTTTACAACGACGCAATCAAAAGATATGGCTTTTTATCTCCTCATCTCCATACATTTATGCAAAAAAGCAAAACCTACAGGGTACTTCCTGTTGACCTAAAATTATGAAATTTGGCACGAAGCTAGGTCGCACAGTACAAATAAAGGGAAAAGTCTAAAATCATTAAATATTTCAATTTTTCTCACAACTAATATTAACCAATTAAGGTGAGCTCCCGTTTCAAGAACTTTTCTATAAAAGAGGGGTCAAGTTGGATGGTCGCGGAGTTTTTAAAATCAAAGAGCAAAAGCTTTTAGTATATCATATGGTAGATAGGTACGGAAGGCTTAGGGTGCGAGTCCGATTCGCACTTGGCCGGTTTTTTTTTTTGCCTTTTCATCGTGCACTAGTCTAGATAGGTCACTTTTTGGTATGCGATGAGGTAGGGTTACCAACCGCCAGCTCTCAGTCTATAAAGGCTTATTCAGACGTTAGATTTTTCAGCTCGTGCTAAAAAGGCTTCGTGTGGATAAAGTTAGGCAGCAAATGCTAATTTTGACCTTGTTGCTATATATATATGTGACGGATGCAAAAGTCATATAGAATCGAACTCCTTTTTCGATTTCTACGAGATCATTCAACTCGAATCCATTCGTCTAAAAAAAAATTCTCCGTTTCTAGACCTACATTTTTGAAATGTATGTTTAATTTATTTCAGAACTAATTTATTGTTCCATACCTAATTAATAAAGTCACAAGTAACATACACAGGGTCAAATGAGAAAATGAGATGAGATGATGAATATTCCACAACACTCTCATTTGAGTGTTGTGGAATATAACTGGTGTGAAATTGAGTGAAATAAAAATAGGTGACTAGGAATAGGAAGAATATTGTAGCGTAAAACATAAAGTGACAAAAATTTATAAAGGAATACTGAGATGGTTTGTTCATAGCACAGAAAAATAAGGGTACTTAGAAGGAGGATTAAAGAAATAATTCGTCACAAGGTAGCGAAGGCGTCGTTCTATGGATTTGACGGGTTATTTTGAATATTTCCTAGTGATCACTGATAGTTTGACATAAAATATTGGGACATGTTGGCAGATGTCATCCCATAGTAAAATAAATTAGCAAGGTATCTATTACGAGCGAAGCAAGGAGGTCCGAAATCTTTGGTTCATAGAGAGTATGAATGAACGATGATTGACGAAAGAGATGTACCAGGCGAGAGTGAATGAAAACCTAGGAAGGGGAAAACTTCGGCGAACGTTCCAAATTTAGGACGTTCTACGTAAAGGCCAGATTAAAAGTCCCCTACACCGGCAAGCGTGTATTAAAAGATTGATGAAAGTAGTGTTAGCGAGGGAAGTCTGTCAAGATCGTTGCAGGTAGAAGGCTATTGTCTCTGCGTACCCTGATGGAAAATATAGGTGTGATATACATCGTCATAACATCCCATGAAATCTCTACTACAGGACAGGGAGCTCCCTCCAGAATTCTAGCTTTTGTTTCAAAAATTTAGAGGGGAAGTAACACAGTCACCTCGCTTCTCAGCGTTACGGCTGGCACCATGGACCGCGGTTGTAGGTGACCGCTGTAAGTACTCAGGAGGATGCTGCTGCCCATCCTCCAGTTTATAACCCTTAGTCGCCTCTTACGACAGCCAGGGGTATACACATGTATGTTATCAACTTCATGGTCTACGTTATGTGATAAAAAAATTGCCCTGTTTGAATGTAGGTATTCACCTTTACAAAGCCGAGGGGGTTGCTATGCAAGTCATGAATAAAAATAGCTTCTCCCGCCAAAAAGCTTAACTTTACAAATGTGCCCGATTATAAAGCCGCATGACCATTGCCAACTCCGCTTGAAGTATAATAGTCCAGTCAATCTACGATATGAGGTGGCATTAAATGCACATTGAGAGAAATTAATTTTAAATAGCAATATAGGCTACTTGACGCTATTAATAATTTCCGGCAATTTCATAAAAACACATTTTTTTGTAAAAATACCAGTACAAGCTGACCTGTGCTACATAGTAAATATTATACAGGTTGAGTTCTCCTTATACTGGTTTTAAGAATATCAACGTTATGTCAGGGATTACTGTGGTTTTAAATTTTTGAATGTTTTTACTAGTAATTTAATAAATTATCCCCTAATGTGCATTTAATGCAACCCTCTCCATACAAATTTTCGTAGATTGACTGGACTATAATTATTTCAGCCAGAGCGAAACTTTCACGTAAGTCGGCTATTTATTTACGCAACTCTAAAATTTATCTTTATTAGGTATAAAATCCATTGGTTTAGATATCTTAGAGTTTATCTTTGAGATTTGTTAGTGGATGGCTTTGAGCAGATATATATTCATTTACTAAAGCGTACATATATATCACACATACATACACACACATTTACCTACTACAACGTGTTAACGGATTAAGCGAAACTGAGAAAATAGTTTGTCAGGATCGAGAGTGGAATAAATTTCACGGGTTTATGATGAGGGTATTTTTTATTTATTTTATTATTTTAATTTTTACCGCTTCTAAATATTTCTGTGGCTACGCCTAGAAAAAAAAACCGGAAGTACAGGTCGAGTCGTATCAGGAGGTGAAGGAACTGGCGGAAACAAGGAAACATTGGCGATCACTCCACCGACAAGAGCACAGCTCTTAAGTTTAAAGAAGAAGAAAGATCATCTATGTTATACAATAACAAATTGTAAAAGGTGAAAGGACAGCCTTCCGAAAACTGTAGAAAAACATGATCACTTAACGTAACTGAACAACTTGCAGCGAATAAACCTAAAACGAAAAAAAATCAGCCTCTCCTTATTTGCAATTTTGTATACAGAGATCGATTTTCTTTTAAACATGTTCGGTTACGTTGACTGATCATGCCTTTTCCCTTACACCTTGTATAAAGATAGTATGAGTGAAATAAACTAAACAAAAAACTATAATAAAATCCAATGATTCATCAATTTAGTAGCGATAACGCTAGGTAGTGTTACCTACTGTAAAAAAAACCACTAACAATGACTCTGCTACTAACATAACATCACGCCTCTTTCCCGCCGGGGTAGGCAGAGACCACAGCCCTCCACCTGCTACTATCTTGACATACTGCCCTCGCTTCCTCTACTTTCATCAACCCTCTTATACAAGCTTGTCGGTTTAGAGTACTTCTAACCGGGCCTTTATTTAGAATGTCCTGAATTTGGTCTTGAAATGTTCACCGAGGCACTGAGAAAACACCAAAAGCGGGTTTATTCCACTTAGAGCACCCGCCCGAATAGCACCTGTGCGAATAGCACCTGAACTATTCCACTTAGAGCACCTACGGATAAGTAGCTGCTAGTGTTGTGGTGTGAGTCGAAATTTTGATTTATAAGTGATATCGATTAAAATGGTAATCAATCACTTTATACCCTAGCTTAAAAATAATAAATATTGACTTTTTTTGGGTTTGCTCGTCTTCTTCTTCTCTGAAGTCGATTCTGGCGTGATATTTCTATATTTTATTGGTGCCACAGAGACAGCACTATCGGTGGCATTGGAGAGGTCCTCGCGCAAGCAGGTGGAGGGGCACGCTCGTGACAAACACATGAATCGATGAGAAAAAAAAATCTTTCACCTGAAAAAGTAAACGACGTTTTATACTACTTTCAGTTTATTTTGTGCCAAAATAGGCGTCATATTTTGAAAACAGCATTTATTACAAAATTTATTTTTTAACGATAAATTACACTAGTAGTAAAATATTGATAGGTGCTCTAAGAGGAATAGTTCAGGTGCTATTCACGCAGGTGCTATTAGCAAGGGGGCTATAAGTGGAATACACACAAAAGCGCTCTATCCGTCCTGAGAACTAAGATAAAATGACTCAACGCTTGCGCTTGCGCTTACGCCTGTTTATAGTTTAACTTTGTGTGTTATAAAGCTCCAAAGAAAAAATTCATCTATCCAAATGAATTCCATTAAAAAAATCACCGCATCCCGCGCATAAAATAAACAAAAGCTTGTTTCGCGAAAATCTGTGTTATGCTGCTAATGACCGGACGTTAGTGTATAAATACCAACACATAGTTAATAATCGCCTACTTAAAGCGGTCAGATTATCTTACTGCTGCTGCTGAAAAGTGGGACAAATTTTGTAATTGCCTGTGATGTACCGCTAAGATCGACCGTAATATTCAGAATGATCGAAATATATCGTGTTAAAGGTCGCGCCACCCAACTAATTGTTTTGAGACCATTTTACTTTTGCTTCTGACAGTACTTTTGAAGACTTTAGGTAAGCAAATTTTTTCGTGTCGAGATGGGATCGTGTCGAGGCGGGATGTCCCCCGTTTAGCTTGATAGAATGGATGGACTTTGTACTGTTCTTATTTAAATCGCTCTACGTGCTAAAGTCGTACTGCAAGTTTCAAGCTTGATGTGGTTTTGACTGTAATAAGCTTGCCCGACCAACAGAAGTAAGTAATTGTACAAGTACTATCATCCAGAACGGACACTCTCCGCCCCTCTTACAATCTACCCCGCACCTCCGCGAGATTCTCGTGGTCCTTCTGAGGGTCTTGTGTACTGAACATGCAGGCCTAAAAATTCCTCTACCGAAAAATCGTGGATTCTGTGGACTGACTTTTCTATGGATTGAATCACTTTCTTCAAGGAACTTATAGAAAATACTATTAATATGCATGGGCCTGTGTGCACACCGCGATTTTTATCGCACCATAGACGCGCGTTTGTAGCGTATCAAATGCAAAACGCATGCAAGTCAGTCGCAACTTTTTATAGACCTTTGCACACCTGCACGCGATGCTTACACGCGGCTATCGCGCGTTGAATGCGTCTGAAAAATCGCAGTGTGCATAGGCTCTAATAGTTAAATACCATTAATTTATAACCATTACTAAAAACAATTTAAGATGCATATATGAAATATTGTTATTGGCTAAAAAATCCTCCTCTCTTATACTTTTGCTGTGGTAGTCAGGGTCTATGATGTACCTAAACATCAAAGACATGTATTGAACATACAATACATGGATCGAAAGACAATTTCTTTTTGGTGAAACTGCATCACGTAATAGTGCATTTTGTTTAGGAAAATTGTGTTTCGGAGTTCAAATAACCAGAATCTATCAAAATTGCGAGTGAATAAGCCTATTTTGGGCAAGCTCGTTCCATCGTCGACCTCATCTCTGTGCTCTGTTAGGGCTAGATCGGCAATTGACATAAAAACATTTTTTTGTATTTTTCTGTTACATCTTATAGGTATAACCTCGCGAGACATTTATCGATTGCACTCAGGGTGTCTACTCTCAATTTTCGATATATCGATACGATACTATTCGAAACATGCAAATTCAAAACTTCGTCTCTTGACAATAGAGTAGGATATTGGTTGGATACTAATCACTGCCAATTTGACAATTCATCCAACCAATATTCTACTCTATTGTCAGTGAACGAAGTTATGAATTCGACTGTATAGGTATTGATACTCGTATATCGACAATTGAGAGTAGATGCCCTGGGCCTAGAGCCAAGTGACTTTCTACTTTCGCATAGTAGAATAGAATGAAAATGTACGGGATTGACATTTGCTAACTAAATGTCACGTGACAGCTAATGTCAAACCCTAAAGTAAAGTAAAGTTTTATTCTATTCTATAGCGATTGCAATAATAGAATGCCACTTGTCTCAAGGCCGATTTAATGATGTTTTTCGATCAAACAATCGATTTACATCAACCTGTGACAGCAAGTAACTCCTTTGACAATTCAATACTAAGACGGAGCCAAGAGCCACCCTTGAGCCATCTGAGAACGCTACAAGAGATAGCCGATGTTCCGTTGTGCACATCGAACAGTTAAGTCTATAGATGAAAAATATTTATAAAGATATAGATAAAAGAAGAAATCCAAAATTTCACAACCGAATAAAAAGAAATTCTGTAAATACAATATTATCTTATAATGCAAAATATTCAATATTTTTAATAAATGAGTGCATTATAAAAATAATAATAGGGAGATATAAAATTAACAATTTTTAAAATATAAATTTTAAAGATTCTGTCCATACACACAGGAGCGATCATTTTGTCACATTATACCGAGGCGACAGAGCTTTGCTCTATATATCTGGGTCAAAAGCCACCAGCAGATGGCAATGTAGGGTTTCTGAATCGAACATTTTTCAACACATACTAAAAAAATGGAGAGAACGAATTTTCCCAGATATTTGACCTAGCTAGATTGACTTAAAGCTCCCTGAAAACCCTTGTACTCTAAATTTCATCGAAAACAATCTTTTTACTATTTCAGCACTGAACGACCCACAAAAATAGTGAACATAATTTTAGCATCAGACCAAGAAACTAAACAACTTTCCCCAAGGAACATATAACATGCCGAAATACGAAAAAAAAAATTGAACTCCCATAGAAACTGCATCAGCTGATAGCACATTTTGTATGGGAGGTAATTTTTTTTATTTTTTCGACCTATGTTCCTTAAGGTAAGTTGTTTAGTTTTATGCTTAAATAATGTTCATTATTTCTATAAAATTACCTTATTCCGTCTATATAAAACATCAACCGTCAACCACAAAACTGAACAACTTTTCCATAGAAACATAGGTCGAAATCGCAGAAATTTTTTCGGCTTCTTCATACAAACCTTCATTAGTCGAGACTGCAATTTGTATGAAACACCCACAAAAAAATCCAATTTCGACCCATGTTTCTTTGGAAAAGTTGTTCAGTTTTGTGGTCTGAGCAATCCCTTAAAAGGAAACTCGCTTTTGCATTTACATCCTGTATTATCTTTTTTCAATATTTTTTTTTTAAGATGTTTTACGACAGGCATTGTACACCGTTGCCTATCTTTTTATGTGACTCTGTTTTCACCTCTACAGGTTTTGTGCTCAGTGGTTAACATACTGATAAAATCAGATCGATGTTCAGACACCCGACTGCCAAACTTAGATGTAAGGAAATGTAACGAAAGAGGAAAAGAAAGAATACGTCTGTGACATTCTACAGGGTGTAAAAAGGATGTATAAAAAGGCCTGAGAAACACCACCATTAAAAAAAGCACCCTGAAAAAAAATCATCCTGTATATATTAGAATGAGTAGAATACGGACTAATAATGGGGTAAAATGTCATATTGATAAAAATTTTTAATGAGAAAGGTGTCATGTAAATTTTAGTTTTTATTACAACATTTTCGAAGTTAGGTACTAATACTAATTTTTGTTCTTCGTCTGTAAAACACTGACTGGATTTTAATATTGCAATTATATTTACCCTGATTCATTTACCCTTTACGGGTAGTAACTAGGACCAACTACTAAGGACTTACCGTGCTTTTCGAAGCTTGGAAACTGTATACGCTTGTCCCGTAAGGTTACGAGTACTAGAGCAGTCTAAATATCACATGATTCATACTCTTCTCAGAACCATTACCTTTATCCGCAAAGTAATTCCATTGAAATCTGCGTTTAATTTACAAGAAGATAGTGACTGTACTCTGACTCACTGACTTACTAATAACGGGAAGTGCGAATTTTACTATCTGCACCCACTAGCACCCTGAAGGTAGTCCAGGGGCGGTAGACAAGTGGCCAAAGAATTCGCTCGGAATAGAAGGAATAGTACATTACTGCAGCGGCCGAAAAAACGGGTATTGAGGGACGAACGTGATAATGTGGACAGAGGCGTTAGCCGAGGCCCACATACGTGAATCCATCAATACCTGGTTTCGGCCAAGGCTTGTATAGTGCTTTTCTCAAACAATGCGCGGATATTCAAATTCTTACACAAATTACTTACATTTTCAGTCTCTTCACATTTTGCCACTGAAAAAGTTCTCATAAGATTTTAAATAGTTATGAAATACATGATATTTGAGGCAGTATTTCTAAATTCCATTGACTTATTAATTTTATTCACAATTACAACCTAAATTGCACTAAATTAAACACAATAAGTTAATATGATGATCAATGATGTTCGGGGTACCTATTCTTGAACCTATTCTAGTGATTACTCGTAATAGATATAGAATAAAAACAAAATCTTAATCAAATCTACAAAATTAAAGAATAAAATTTGTTAATTATGAAATAATATTTGATTCCTAAAATAAAAACAAAATCTTAATCAAATCTACAAAATTAAAGAATAAAATTTGTTAATTATGAAATAATATTTGATTCCTAATATTATAAATTACTTTTTTAGAGTTGATCAAGGCATTACAAATTAGGGAAACTATTTTTGTCATTAGATGAGTTCAAAATTAGGACCCTGCGCCATAGATTATATACTAGTTACTACGGTCTTGCGCGAAATAAAAGATGTGTGACCTCCTTGTTCAGAACTCTTTCATTGGTTGCATTATCTTCTTGGTTACCATGCTTTGGAGAAAAAGCTTGTTCCATTTTGAAATTTGATGACAGAAATAAGTTTTCATAGTAGTTTTCCCGACCGTTTGGCACGGAAGAAATGGATTTTCATACTAACTTTCCCGGCCGCTGCTCGCATGTTTTTTACCAGTACTGATACTTCGATTTTGCTCTAAGAAGGTTGTCAAAATAATTATTTCCAAGCATGTTTGAGAAATACTAATTTATTTTTCACCTCCAAAGCTCGGAAACATTTGTTTTGTCGGTTATATTCTGCGGCCAAAAGCGATTTTTGGCCCCTAGCGGGCAAAAGGTTTTTGAAATTCGAACGCGATGTACTTATTATTTTTTAGTATGCTGCAGTACTGGCCACTTGTAAAACCAGGCACGCACTATCGTTTTCAAGATGAGAAAGAGGGATGCAGCTATAGGAAAGAAACAAATAGTATTATGAATAGTGAATGCCTGGTGGGTAAGGTACTGGCTGATAATGAAAAGTAAATTTAAAATTCGATCGCCTTTTTTTGTTCTCTTGCCCAGATTAATGGACTCGCCCTTTGACTTCAAATCAACGCAATACAAAATAGATTTGCCTGCCACTGCCTATCCTCTGTCTCCATATTGAAATCCAATGAAAATGAACCTTGTTCCGCAAATTTATCAAGTAGTTTATAGGTAGAGTCACAAACATATGCACAGCAGTCCCAAAAATAATAATAATTTAATTATAGTGATTTCCTTTTTAATGTCTAGTATTCTTTATCTATATATACATGGCCACTCGTCCGTGAAAACTCTTTGACCTTGAGCGGGTCTCTGGGTACGGAGGTTTGTAGCGAAGCGCTGGTTCAGGTTATACTGGTTATGTTTCCACTTGCTTGCTGCCGTCAGTACCATTATGTAGGTATTATGCCCTTACGTTAAAACGTTTGAGTAATTATTTCTTATATTTGAATTGCTATTCTTGCATTATGTTAACATTTCCTCGCTTTAATGAGGTGAAAAATTTTGTGTTTCGCTCGGCAGCAAAGTTATTTTGCGTCTCGTGCCTTGAAACCTTCGCCACGCTCAGGATTCTTCTTTTGAACCACTCGCTTCGCTCGTGGTTCAATCCTAGAATCCTTCGCTTGCTCAGGTTTCAATACGAGGCACTCGCGCCAAATAAACCTTTTGCTGCCTTGCATAACAAATAACTATTACTATGGAATGACATCTGCCATTGTGTCCCAAGTTGAAATGTCAAATCATCAAACGTGATTTGACATCCTCATACAAAATTTGCAGAATGACGCCTATGCCTATACAATGACAGAATGAACATCAGAATACCTTGTGAGTCTTGTGACACATAATTTTCATTAAGGGGCTGATAAGAGCTAAATACGCTTCACTTGAGCAGGTTTTTAACGAAAAGTAATGAATATATGGCCGTGAAAAAAAATTATGTGATAATTAAGCATCTTTACAATAATATGGCCGACTCTGATTACGATTAAACATATTTTGTACGCCATAAAAAATTCCAAAGTTACCTCTGCTTTTTGCTTTTAAACCGTTTTTCTTAAGTATCCATTAATCTATTATGCATAATAATGTAGCTGTTTAATTATTAATATTAAGGGTATTTTGAGAAAAATGCAAAAATGAGCGAAAAACGTAAAACAGCGCGAATCCGCTCTGTTCTAGCACGCGCATTCTGCCCTTTGTTAGAAAAAGAGGTATTTCAGCTCTACATTTATATGCAAGTGGCTTTCTTTGATCGGAAATGCCAGAAAAATGGAAAAATGTTTGAGATTGACATAAGATAATGTCAATTCCTAATTTCAGTCTATTTTATAAGCGTTAATGATTCATATAGAAAGCCGCTTGTCTGACTAGGTACACACGGCCGCATATCAGTAGAAACACTTTTGGACCTTATGGCGTGGTAATAGAGTTGAATAAGTTTCTACCGACAAGCGGTTGACCGTACCCTGGCCTCTAAGCCCTGAGTAGTTTTAGATAATCGAAAATACTAGTTTGCCAAGTAGAATAGAATGAAATTGTATGGAAATGACATTAGGTGTCACGCAACATTTTGTTAGCTACATATTTTATTTTCATTCTTGAAAATCAAAAATCCGCTCGTCTACGGCCCCAGAGCTAGCGGAATCACTCACTTCTAGTTTCGTGGCTATGGCTTGACAAACAAAGTGGCGCCATGCCATGTGAAAATACAAAAAAACACAAAAGAAAAAAAATAAAATAAAAGGAAAATAAAAAAAATATATAATTAATTAAAATTACAAGAAACTAGCAGGTGCAAATGGCATAAGTCATCACGTGTCTTTCAAGTGTCTAACAATGTCCCGATGCATGAAAAACACTCTAGTTCTAATATGACTAACAGTCACCCATCTGGTTCAAGGCCGGGACTGAAAGTGCTTAACTTTGATGATCGACAAAAAAGCAATAGTTTAGAGGCGACTTTTAATTAATATCGTTTAGATTCAAATTTTCACGCGATGAAGTAATTACATTTATCAATAGATTCAACTTCTCCTTTTCAATGTTTACTTGCGATCTGGCAACTTCTGTACTTCCTTCCCCCGATACTTCTCAGTGACCTTGAGCATAATAATATATTTTTATTGTCATGTGTTACTTTTTCTACACAGATATAAAACTATTTTTGTATTTTGCTGTTTCCTTTGTCTTCGTTCTTGTCGGGAGAAAGTTGGGTTCTTGACGTTTCGAACCTGAACTATGGTTTAAGCTAGAGAATCATCATTACGTCCCATAAAAAGCCCGTCTACTGGACAGAAATCTCCCCGAACGTCACAACAATATTTCTTAAGTTTTAAGTATTATGTTGAAAAAAAAAAATGTGTTGTTCAAAAACCCTACACAGCCATCTGTTGGTTCGCTATGGTATAAATTTTTTCGACATAAACATCACTCGGTCGCCCAGGAGACGCATTTTTGAAGCGTTCGAACTTCAATTCGCATTCGAATTGGCAAGATTCGTATACTAATCCGTAAAATTCCAATTTTTGAATATTCATACCTGTGAATTCTGCAACGAGTGGTCCGACCCACTCGTTTTGCAATTCTACTACTCGAAAGTATGTATAATCTGTGATAAGAACGACATTGACGTTTCCTTCACAAATGACATTAAACTGACATATCAACTTTTTAATTTGTGTTCCATTACCTCGCGATACATTACCGGTTTTTAAAAACAACGAGTAATTTCTTTCCGGTTTTTATTTTTCCTGCGTGAAAAGAAAATTGTTGAAAGATTTGAATTTAATGGCAACACTATTTTCGAGCGATTCAAAAATGCGTAAAATCGATTGCATTAGAAATTAAATTCGTACACGATTCGTTTTCGTATGCGAACTAAAGATTCACTTCGAACGCTTCAAAAATGCGTCTCCAGGTACGGGTACTATAATAGTCTGACCGCAACCACTGTACCGCGCGTTAGGTATGCTCACGGCAAGACGGGGGGCCATCGCTCATCATCGCTCACGGCGGCAACTAGTTCTTGTTCTTTCCTTCCCACTCCCCAAAGGCGCGGTACAGCGGTTGCGGTCAGACTATAGTTAAAAGTTGTTTTTGGCGGAGATTGAACCCTCAGTCCTGTGGTGCAGAAGGTAGGATACAATCGAACGCACAGTACAGTTAAAATTCTTATAATTAATAATTACCATACAACTTTTACGGATTGTACCTACTATAGTCATTGTGCCCACGAGCTCCAATAACTTACACCAAAGAAGCGGTACATACATAATCCATTTTTCTCGTTTATTCCAAAGCTTACCAACAATTTGCAGCTTTTTGAAAATCAATGAGCTAAAGTTGTCAGAAAAAACAAGTTTGTAATAGTACATTAAGATTCGAGTGTGCTATTTTGGATAATACGCCCGAGGCTCAGAAATTGCAGCCCCAGCCCTAGGCGAGGGCGTAATGGAGCCGAGGGTGTAATCAGCAAAGCGCACAAGCTTCTTACGACGTTTTTCAACACATTTGCGAATAAAAACAAATCAAATTTGCTTATCTCTTCAACCGATGGCAAAATCTTTTTACTTTTTCCTCACATTTCTAGGTTCACCCAATACTCCAGACTTGTGTTTTGTGTCCAAGTATTTTCGACGAGGAACTACACCAATTACTGCTTTTTTATTTGTAAAAGTCAATACTTTTGGAAATAATCATAATAAACAGAACAAATATTTTTTTAAATGTTGCGCGTATTACTTTTTCGGAAGAACCAGATTATACATGCGCGCGCAGGAAGCACTGACTAAACCCTCAGAATAAAGACCTCCTTGCATCGCTTCTTCCAAAGAGATTTGAGCCTCACTACGGTCGAAACTGCCAAACAGCGAACTTCCTTGAATTATATAAAATTGAATATTTTGTTACTTTAAAGACAAATTTGTAGTTATTCAGATGGTTACTACAAATATTTTCATGTAATTGACGTTTATTTATCATATAATTGATCACAGTTCATTTATTCATGAAAATATTACGATTGTTAGAAACTCCTTGCACCTTGCCGATTTAAAAAAAAAACTCAAAATAAAACACTAGTGCGGTAATATAATGAAAAAAATCACGCGTGTTTAATAAGCTGGATTATGGACCTTCTTTTTTTAAAACTTTATTTAAAGAGTTTTGTCATATGAATGACAATGTCGCTCCATTATGCAACATAAATATTCTACATAAAGGTATTAACCTCAGAGTAAAAAACTATAGAGTCCGTCATATACATATTATGTATAAGCTAGTGAAGCCTCTCACTGTCGCCCATTCTAGTCGGTCAAAAAACTCAGTTAAGTTCTACAAAAATTAAGATATCTTTAAAAATCTAATGTTTTAGTATAAACTTTGTTTGCGAAAGTGAAAATATATAATTGTTTTTTACTTGTGAATTGATCATTAATACTAAGAACGGAAGCGTAAATAATCCGTAATAGCCATTTTATGCGTGATTTTTAACACCGTTTTTTTTTCCTGAATGGTAAGTGTTTTCACCAGAAAAACTGTGGTAGTAGCATTTCTTAGTCCCATGTCACATATTTCTCAGAGAGAAAGATAAAAATTTTACGTTTTTAGGATTTGAAAATAATTCCATACATTTTAGTATGGAGGTCCTCGCAAGAAAGTGCTACGCTTATGGCTCCCTCCTTAGCAGTAAGAGCTGCTACTAAAACCTCCTTGGTATTAACTAAGTACATTACGAAAAAAAAAAGGAAATGGAGATGAGCATCCGAAAGAGACAAATATTTATCTCCTTCGCATACCTATTATTGACCTTAATACAGTGCAAATAGAGCTGTTTTATGAGCACGTGTGTTGAAAAATAATGTTATTCTTTCTGTCAAAATATACTCAGATTTTTGTTATACGTTAGTATTATAATAATCTTAGGGTTTAAAGTGTCATGGCTGCAAAATGTGTTGGTAAGCGTTTATAAACAAAAAAAACAGGATTTCACTCTATTCAAATTGAGTGTAAGTGAGTGTACTGTAAATCTCCAAATTGTCGAATCAATGATTTGAATTATATCAAAATCAGCAAGCTTTGATCCAAAAGCATTCATCATAATTAAATAAACATAACTTCCATTTATCTTTAAAATAAATCGACGCGAGCGCAGTTCAACGTACTACGGTAGCGTAATAATATATCGGGTCTATAAACACATCGCCAGAAAAGTTAAACTCAGGATTCACCTTTCCTAGGGAACATAAGCCTATGTGCGAATCGGTTTGGGCACTATGGGTTCCGTACACATTTTATATGCCTACATTTACTACAAGTTTTTACCCTATGATTCAAAAACTCCGCCCACTTAGCAACTCGGGCGAGGACTACCCAAACCTGACTCTTAAGTATAATTTTTTTTTGAAACGTAAGCTTCACTTAACCTAACTTAAATTAGTTAAACTTAATTTTGAGAAAAGCTATAATGTTTAGTGAAGTCCTTAGCTTTTTCCCAAATTTCATAATTTTAGGTCAATGAGACGCACCGCATAGGTGTTGATTTAGTTCATAAATGTATGGAGATGGAACGTTATTGTGTCGACTTAGAAGCTTGAAATTTTTATATATAAATAAATAAATAAAATATTCAGGGGTCTAAAGAATTAATTTAAAAAAGAGAAAAAGCGTCTTGACCTCAAAGAAAGTCACTGGTCTTGACAGACAGACCGACAGGCGGACACCAAAGTGATCTTATGCGGGCAATGGGGGGCATAATCTCAATTCAAACTCAAAATCTTTTAATCAATGTTGGATATTAAAATCTCTTAATGACGTCAGGTAAACTACATCGCTTCACAAACAAAGTGGCACCATGGTGGAAAAAAGAAGTGACAATAAAAACCCACACCTCTTTCAAATTTGTTTAAATGCACAGATTAGATAAATGCGGGTTCCGTGTGGTGCCGGCAAAGAATAGTACCAACCCTTACATACCCGTGGGTGTCGTAAGAGGCGACTAAGGGTTACAAACTGGAGAATGGGCAGCAGCATCCTCCTTTGTATCTGACATCTTACTTACTGCGGTCACCTATAACCGCGATCCATGGTGCCAGCCGTAACGCTAACAAGCGTGGTGACTATGGTACTTCCGCTCTACATTTTTTCTAGCAAAAGCTAGAATTCTAGAGGGAGCTCCTGTCCTGTAGTGGACGTCTCATGGGATGTTATGATGAAATGCGGGTTTCTTTTTTTCTATTGAATTACGGAACCCTAAAAAAAATACCTATTTCTTGAGAATTTTTTTTCCGATTTATCACAGCACAGATTTCGTAATCTCAATCTACAGTTTTGGGGAATTTTTATAGGGGTCTTTAGTAAACTCGGTACACACCAAACTCGGTATAGTGTACCGAGTTTACTTATCATTTTTTTCGTTAATTTCCTTTAGTCAACTCGGTACACTTATACTTAGAAATCAAAATCTATTGTTTTCTTTCAAACCTGTGTAGGTACAGGCGTGTAAAAAAGTTCAGAGAAAATTAAAAGAATAATTATTATAATTATTATTGTAATAATGATTATAATTAATATTATTATGATTATTCAATTAAAAGGATACTATTATTGAATCTTTTGGTGCATGTACCTTATGGTGTTAATAAAAATTGTTTTAACAAAAACTACACACCTCCTTCAAAGTATTTCTAGGTTTCTATTAGTTCTAAAAAGTATAAAATAACCATAGCAATTAATAACCAGTAACTTAGTGAAGTAATAGAAAATAACCAAGCATTCATTATATATATTGCATAACATACATTACAACAGTTCATTTTGGAGTCGGTGCCAGCCAAGTCGCAAAACCAATTGAAGTATATTACGCTACTAGCCAACAATCGTATAAATGCACTAACTCGCGCTCAGAAGTGGCGCTACTGTCACGGTAAACAAGTCGTGTCTGTATTGTTAATTTTTAAAAATACTAAATATCTATATTACGACCATCGTCTAGTGTTAATGTGTTCATCTTACGTGAAATATTATGTGGTAGTGTTATTTTGAAACAAATTCAGCATTAATGTGCAAAAAATCGAAGAAATATTTTTGGAGTGAGTGTTACAAATTAGACATTAAATTTGTCATAAATCAATTATAAGATCGTAGAAACGACTACTGTGAGTAATATTGTTGCATTATATTGCACTAAGAACACAAGAATAACAAGCAATTTTGAAAATCTGTTGAAATTTGTTCGTTACCGATACTCGCATCCTGTAGGTAGTTGTAGTTATAATATAAAGGTACACTACAATATCAACGATGAGATTTATGACAAAGAGATTAATAAAAACTCCATCTATGATGATTTAGTAAAATAGCTATTCAAAGCTATCTACCATCGAATAGCGGAACTAATTTGGAACTGCAACAATATTTGATAACCGTACCTGATCTTTCATGCGATCAACTAGAGAGGGCGCTTATATCAATAAAATTGGTGCGCTTGCAATCTACACAATTTTACTAAAGTACTTACTACCATCTTCATCAATAATTTATGCACTGAATTTGAATGATACAGACCAGTGTTTACACAGAGTGTTCAAGGCTACGCTACGCAATACCGATAGAAACTGCAGATACTACGGCTACAAACTGACTGCTATTTTCGATCTTGCAACTACAAGTTCCGTAGCGCAGTGGTAGTAGCTACGGCTGAAGATTGTGGTCCTCTGGTTCGAAACCTGCTACGAATAAATTTTGTTTTAAATTTTTTAAGTTTTTAATTCATTTATTTTAATTTTTTTCGATTGATACCTGTGTAAAAATGTCTGGGAGCTGCTCAAATTGTCAAAATAAAGTCACGAGAAATAACTTTCTTAAATGCTTTAAATGCAAAAAAACTTATGATTTAGATTGTGCCAATGTGTCAACCCAACGATACGATCTCATGACTAAAGAGCGCCGTTTAACTTGGACATGTAACGTATGCTTTGGAAAGCAAAAATACCAGGTTACAACGAAAAGCGCACCTTCAACAGCAAAGAAAAATATTGCCATATCTAATGAAAAGGCCAGTCACTCATTCAACGCAGATGCAACAAATATGACACAAACAACAATCAATAAATCTCAATTGGAGACAAATAATACAAAAAATGTATCTATTGAGTCGTCTAGAGACTGCCAACAAGAGGCAGACTGTGTCCAGGAAGCAGGTGATGTAACTATTGGGAAGTCTGACAGTTCTTGTATACAAATAAATTGCAGTACAGATGTTGACTCAAGCTCACGATTTGTGAATACCAAAAAAAGACAAATTCAGGCTAATGTGCCAATAACTAACTCTTTTGGTATTTTGCCAACTGACGAGGAATTAAAACAAGAAACAGTGTTTAATAGAAGCTGCCCAGATACAGGAAAAAAAATAAATAAAAAAGAAGAATTATTAGAAAGAAAACAACAGTTATTGCAAACGGAAACTAAACTATCACTTGCTCAACAATTAGTCGATAAATATATAAACGAAAACAATGACTTGAAGAAGGAATTAAAACAAAAACAAAGTTACATAGATCTTTTAACTAAAATGCTACAATCAGATATAAACAATAAGACAATATTAGAAACTGGACAGGACAATAATACTCTCAGTTCAGAAATCAACCCACTAGAAGATAGTTTACGTATTTTGCAAAATCAAAACCTTTTTTCAACACCAAAACTAAAATCATCAAATGATAAAATTGAAGAACCAAAACCCATAGATTCTATCTTGATTAATGCCTGCGATAAAATACGGCGATTACAAGGTCAAATTAATAATATCCTGCAAGATCTTAAGAGTTTGGTGACAATAGAGCATAGGCAGGACGAACAGGGCCATGAATTATCCGACTCATCTACAGAAATTCAAGATAACGATACCGATAAAGAAAAAGATGTCAATGACAAAAGTGTAATTAAGAAACATAAATTATACATTTTCAGTACGCACAAATACACAAAAACGTTATCTATAGCTCAAGAAATGTTTGAAAATTATGATCTATGTCACTACTTAATGCCAGGCTGTGACATACAAAATCTACTGAGAGATATACAAGAAAAAATTCAAAACTTTACTTTTCAAGACTACTGTATTATAATGATTGGAGAAGTGGACTTCAAAACTACTAAGAATCATGTACAAATGGTAAAAACTGTAAGAAAGATTATACAGAAGATTGACAACACTAACATCCTTTTATGCTCACCCACATTTAAACTTGGTCCATTTACTGATATGTTCAATGGGAAAATTGAGAGTTTTAATGAAAAATTATGCCAGGATGTAGAAAAACATCCCTATGCGTACCTGATTGACTCCAACTTACATCTTGAATATGACTACAGCATGTTTAATAAACGGTCAGGGGCCATAAACAACTTCGGTATGCGAACGATACTCAATCAAGTGAATGGAAAGATAGCCGAGATACAAGATTTGAATAAAAATTATGAATGTTTTCAAGTGAGAGAAGAGAATCTTGAGTTTTTTCGTTAGTAACATCTACGTTCTACATCAAAATATTGCAGGGCTAATAAACAAAGCTGATGAATTTACGCTCTGCCTTGAAGAACTAAAAACAAAAAATATTGACATAGACGTACTTTGCATAACAGAACATTTTATGAAAGCGGGTAATGAAACTCTGCTTAAGATTGACAATTATGATCTTGCTGCATGCTACTGCAGAGAAAAGACCAGCAGGGGCGGTGTTTGCATATTGGTGAAAAAGGGACATCAGTGGATGGAAATGGATGAAGTCAAGAAACTTTCTATTTGTGGAGTCTTAGAACTTTGTGCTATAAAACTTTTGAAGGTTGACGTTATTATTATATGTGTTTACAGAGTTCCTAATAACAGAACTATAGATATATTTTTCGAAAAGCTTAACATTTTATTAAGAAAACTATGTAAAATTAAAAGTAGCCATATTATTATTGCAGGAGATTTTAATATTGACGTTTTAAAAAAGAATAATTTAACTCTTGACTTTGAATGCCTGCTCCTTAACTATAACTTAAAATTAGAATTTAGACAACCAACTAGATTAAGTAGTAATACTTGTATCGATAACTTCGTGCATAACATTCGAAGGGGTCACACCTCTGAGGTAGTTGAATTTGCACTCAAATTTTAAAAGTGCCTACAAGAAATAAAACCCTATTAAACCACTGGAGAATTAGAAGACGTGATTACAGTAAAGAAAATATTGATAAATTTAAAAGTTGCCTTAGTGGTTTGACCTTTTCGGATGTTTATGAATGTAATGATCCCGATAATGCTTATGAAAAATTTATTACTCAACTTAAGATTTTCTATGATTTGTGTTTTCCCTGGAAAATTGTAACTGTGAAAACAAAACCTAAATTAAAATGGATCTCGAAAGGCGTAAAAGTTTGCAGCAAACATAAAAGAGCACTATTGTGGCAATATAGGTTAAAGCCCAGTAAAAATAATAAAATTATGTATAGAAAGTATGCTGTGCTACTAAAAAAAATCATTAAGTCCTCAAAGCGTGCCCAAAATACTTACAAAATTGCAGTTTCCGATAATAAAATGAAAGCAGCATGGGATATTATAAACAGCTGCAAACAAAAGCAACCTCCGCCATCTATATCTAAAATTATTAATAATAATCAGGTAATAACATGTCCTAAAGACATAGCTGACGCATTTAATAATTATTTTGTTGATAAAATCAAACCGACTCAAAAAGACAAGAATAAAGTAACTCAGTTTATAAAACCAAACCAACAGTCCATGTTTATGGTTCCAAGCATACCACAAGACATTACAAAAATTATAAAATCACTTAAAAAGACCCAAAGTGAGGGTCATGACGGAATATCAACTAAAGTAATTAAAAATGTATGTGATAATATAAGTGAACCTTTGAGTTATATTCTTAATTTGTGTTTATCGGAGGGAGACTATCCTAAGCAATTAAAACGCACAATTGTCAAACCTATATTTAAAAAAGAAAACAAAGTAATAATGAATAATTATAGACCTATTGCACTAACTCCTATTATATCAAAAATATTTGAGAAATATATTGGTGGCAAAATTTATGACTTTTTGGAAAAATATAATATATTAGCAATAGAGCAAAAAGGTTTTAGACGTAATAAAAATATAAATATGGCAATTTTCGATTTTCTTAAACTAGTCATTAACTATGTTGATCAACGTAGACCGGTTTGTTCAGTGTATTGTGATATGACTCAAGCTTTTGACTATGTAGATCATGATACTTTATTGAAGAAGTTAGATTTGTATGGGTTACGAGGCAATGTCTTGCGCTTGATTGAAAATTATTTGAAAAAACGGCAACAATTTACAGAAATAACGAAAATAGACGAACACAAGAAAACGGAACTAATATACAGATCTGAAGTAAGGATTGTAAATTACGGAGTGCCACAAGGTAGTGTCCTGGGACCTTTGTTGTTCATACTTTATATAAATGACCTACCCAATACAACCACACAACAATTGTCATTATTTGCTGATGACAGTACCATAACAGTAGGATGCATAGACATATTAAAATATAAAAACGATATAAACGAGGCATTACAATCAGTTTTTACGTGGCTTAGTAATAATAATTTAGTAATTAACTTGAAAAAAACAAATATAATGCATTTCAGTCAGAGATGTACAGATATTAATATTGACGTCAAATATAATAATGTAACTATAGAGCCAGTAAATAGTACTAAATATTTAGGTTTAACAGTTGACAGTAAATTAAACTGGAAAAATCATGTCCAGAACATCTGTAAAAAATTAAGCACGTCTGCATATGCTCTTTACAAACTGTCTCATGAGTTAAATTTAGATGCTCTTCTAGCGGCATATCATGGCATAGTGGCATCACGTTTAAGATATGGCGTAATATTTTGGGGAAACTCCACCGATAGAGAGCTTGTATTCAGGGCACAAAAGAGATGCATTAGGTCAATGTTTGGACTGGATTTAACAGATAGTTGTAGGCCTTACTTTATTAGATATAAGATATTGACATTTCCAGCTATATATGTTCTAGAATCGGCAAATTTTGTAAAAAATAATCCCCAATTATTTGAAAGGCGTGCAGTTCTTTTAAACAGAAATAGACGAGATAACGACGAAGTCTACGTGCCACCAGCGAAAACGGCACTCATGTCAAAAAGCTTTTTATGTATGGCACCTAAACTCTATAATATGGTACCTAAACATATCAGAGAACTGAATGACCGTTCTTTTAAAATTAAACTTAAAGAATATTTAATTGCTAGGTGTATATATAAACTGACAGATTTTTTTGGAAATCTAGTTATATAAGACTTTAATCGTATAATGATGGACATATAATAAATTTTCAATCAGAATTAATTTAATTTTCTTATGATAAATATTATTGTAATAATTTAATGTGAACTGTAATTTTTTTTTCTTTTATGTTTAATATTAATAAATTAAATTATTTGTATATCATGTATTGTGATAGGAAATGGCTGTGCTTGATAAAAAAATGTGACCTTTTTTTAACCTGTTTCCAACGAATAAACTATCTTTATCTTTATCTTTATCTTAAGCTGTAGGTATGCCGTTACCAAATTAAGACAAAATTTCATTTTTCCATCTCGAGCCTACTTTTCATCAAATCTTAACCATTGACAATTTAGTATGGGATCCCTTCGAAGGTAAATAAAAAAAGCAGTTCAACGTCTTCTGTAATAAAAGACACCAGATTAGATACTGTTACCAGCAATGCAACTTCTTAGCTGGCACCGACTCCAAAATGAACTGTTGTAATGTACCTATTTTATAATTGAAATAAATAACAGGCTTGGTTATTTTCTATTACTTCACTAAGTAACTGGTTATTATTTGCTATGGTTATTTTGTACTTTTTAGTGTTAATAGATACCTAGAAATACTTTGAAGGAGGTGTGTAGTTTTTGTTAAAACCATTTTTATTTATTGCAAAATCACAGTCGTTTGATTAATATTTTCATACAGCTTGATTCATCTTAATTTCTTCTTTTTAACACATATTCATACCATCAATGGAGAGCCATGCGAAGTTGAAGGTCTATTTTCGTTCATGTTGACAATTCTACGGGAATAATAATAATACAAAGTAGATAACCAAATATTTTTTCGAAATGTACTGGGTTTTTAATCAATCCTGTAGTATCCTGTATATTCTTTGACCTAACCCCGCCTGTCTGGAATGACATGCGTGCGCGCAGATCGACCTGGCATCGATATCGACGCCAAATCGACGGGGCGTGCGATCGATCTACAGACGTAATACATCACCTTCATGTACCAGACGTAGCGTTTGTTGGTTTTAGCCACAGAAAAATAAGGGTACTTAGAAGGAGGATTAAAGAAATAATTCGTCACAAGGTAGCGAAGGCGTCGTTCTATGGATTTGACGGGTTATTTTGAATATTTCCTAGTGATCACTGATAGTTTGACATGAAATATTGGGACATGTTGGCAGATGTCATCCCATAGTAAAATAAATTAGCAAGGTATCTATTCCGAGCGAAGCAAGGAGGTCCGAAATCTTTGGTTTTAGCCGTCTTGGGCAGAAATAGTCTTTTCTTGACAACAAACGATTATTGTCCTAATATTGTGTCCTTGGCCTAAAAACAGACTAGTCAAGCAACTCAAATATTCCAACGCTGATGGATATACCTGCGTTTTGTAAAACTTTATTTTAATGGCAAAAGATGAGTGTAAAAACGTGAGTTTTGGTAGAAGACCCAACAAAATTTCTAGACAACAGACTCCCAGAGCAGTGACGGATTCATAAGAGTCCCAAGCATAGAGTATCATAGAGTAAAATCATGAGCGGAGCGAGGGATACATACGAGTATTCTACATTTTACCATTGACTGAAAGAAAGTAACAAAAAGCATTTTTCGAGGATATAATACACAAAAACGATTTTAGTAAAAACAAAATAAACATATATATTTTTTGTGAAATGTCTTTTTCTCAATGCTTTTAATTAATCAAATTCCCTTTTATGTGTGACTGTGATAAATAAAAAAATCTTCTGAAACTGCTTCTTTGCTATGACCATGAAATTATCGAGTACTTGTACCCTCATGTCCTATATTTGTACTATCAGTCCCTATCTAACCCTTATCATATTTCATGTCAAATTCGATTTAAATATTTTCATTCTTATGTCGGAAGAAACTATTCCAATTTGGGTAAATCAGGCTAGCCTTTGACAACTCAAGTAAGGTATACTGCTCTACGCAAATATTAGGTCCTTACCTATGAAATTGGCAAACATTTTCTTGCAGATCAATGAGATCATAGTTCCTATGATTCTATAGGTATTTTTTTCATTGGTCTAATATTTGAAAGTTGACTTCAAGGTTATCAATTTACTCATCAAAATAAAAGTTTTTTTAGTGTGGTATATAAAAATAAAGGTTCGAAAACTGTTCGTCTTAAATGTCGTCCGATTTCATCATTAGATTTGTTATATTTTTTTACAGATGTACACACGTTTTTCAAAAATTTAATTTAAGCTTTTCTATTAATGTCTTCCCAATCATGCTTAAAACATATTAATAATTTGGATATTTAGTTCCTAAAAAAATGCAAAGGTGTTACTACTGAAAATTGAGTTTACCTAAAATTCTCCATACAAAACGCCTATTTCATAGGACCTTATATTACCCCCTTATGCAAGAAGACTGCTTAGTGACTGAATCTTGTGTACGCAGGTATTATTATTATTTACATTTTCCTATCTTAAACATAGGCTGATTGTGCAAAAAAGAAAGCTGCAACTATACAGAGTGAATGATACAGCTTTGTGAAAACTGAAAGGACATGTTTGGTTAACGAAACTGAATAACTTTCATTAAGTAACACTTTAGGAAATTAAAAAATCTACATCTCTATACTAAATTGTAAAGATTGGACAATTTGTATGGAAAGGGAGTGTTATTTTCCATTTCCTGAAATTTTTATTCACTGAAAGTTTCGTTTACTGATAATGCACTTTCAGTTTTAGAAAACCAGTCCATTACACCTTATATTGTACGTACTTCATCATATCATCCCATGAAACGTCCACTCCAGCAAAAACGCCTAGTATTTTGGAGGGCATTTACAATAGTCACCACGCTTGTAAGCGTTGCGGCCGGCGACCGCTATAGTTGGTGACCGCAGTATGTAAGATGGTCCTGAAAGACCGGGATTAGGAGATAATAGCAGTATATTTAGAATAAATAACTTGGGAACGTAGTTATTTTACAAAATATCGATCCATGCGATCGATAACAAACTCAATAATGACAATTAAATTAATCAATCCGGCAGCCAGTAATAATCTGTAGACCCTGAACAAAGGTCGGGTTCTACAGTACGATACCCAGAAAATGCTGCTGCCAATCCTCCGGTTCATAAGCCCTTGTTCGTCTCTTACGACACCCACGGGTACACATGGGTTAGTACTAACTCTTTGCCGGCACCACACGGACTATACTCGTAAGTACTTACCTACCCCTAATATTTACTCGTAATTTCGTACAAGCCTAGTCTCTCGTAACACGGCGATCCTAAATGGATCAGTGGATGGATCAATGATGTACGGCGGATCAAGCAAGCGCACAGTGAGTGCGCACGCGTCGGAAATAGCGCGCAAGTGGGTTAATACCCGCGCACAACCGTCTGACACGACAGGCGTATATCATAAAAACGCGGATTAAAAAACTAAGGTGTATCTACTGTAGGTTAGAAAGTATCCGTCATACAGGGTGGTACAAAACGTATTCATTCATTTATTCATAAACAATTTTTTACAATTGTGTTAGAAATTAACAATAATAATTAGAGAAATGTCACAAAAATTATATATACCTATGTCACAAAAAATTATAAATTCTTAATTATAAATAATTATAAAATGTCACAAATTGATAATAAACATAAAATCAAATGAAAACAATAACCAGCAATCAAGACATTAGACACAACAAAACAATATTAAAATGTCAATATTAAAATGTCACCAAAATTCCTAATTACAAGATAAAAGTCAAGTCATGGATACATGTATTCTAAATAAACAATCAGAACGAACACATTTTATGGGTTTCATACTCCTGAATGCTATAGAAACACTTTTCCAACAAGAATGCCTTTAGTGATGTTTTAAATTTTATAGGACAAACAATTGATTTAAGCTCATCAGGTAGACAATTGAACAACTTGACCGCTTGATATATTGTCGAAAACTATGAACGGCAACGTTGTAAAATCCGTTTCACGAGTCAATGCCAACGCTTACCAACACATTTTGCAGCCATGGCTCTAAATCCAGAGTATATTTGACGGAAAAATAACACCACTTTGTCAGCGTGGATAAAATGTATATCCGTACGTACTTAATTTCAACTTTCTAGTACAAAGAGTTTCTGTGCTAAGCTGCGGACAGAATGAATGAATGAATGAATAAATTCTTTATTGCACACATAAACATAAGAACACACAAAGAATAACACTTAAGGTTATAGTGGGCAAAGGCGGTCTTATCGCTGAGAGCGATCTCTACCAGACAACCTTTGTATAGAGGAAAAGACATACATAAATAATCACAGCAGGTAGTGTACCAATAAAAAATTGCATACAAAAACCACATATATAGACCATAAGGGTTCCTTTTTGACTACGGAACCCTAAAAACTGTCACCTCTCTCAGTGAAATGATAGCCTTTTGGAAAAAGGTTACTTGTTCAAAAAAATTATATGTTTTATGATAATTTAATGACCCTATTTATTGGCCAAGTTTCGCAGTTCCTTACGTTTTTGTCTCCGTAGCAAATTTTGGAGGGAGTTACCTGTCCTGCGTGCAATGGACGTTTCATGGGATAGGTGATCCGTTTTCCATACAAAAATTCAAATGACTTGCATTCTTACGCGGGACATAAATTTCTGTTGAAAAACGAACGAATACTGCTATTTTTAGTAAAATTTTTCGCTAATTAATACAAAAATACAGTTAATGTACTGAAAGTACTATTTATGTTACCATTTTTAGGGTTCCGATACCAAAATGGTAAAAAAAAGGAACCCTTATGGTGCCGCTCTGTCTGTCTGTCTGTCTGTCTGTCACACCTCTATATCTCAGCAACCACTTACGCTATCGAGCTGAAATTTGGAATAGTTTTAGAATATAGTTGCCCAACTTAATTGCACATGAAAATTTTTTGAAAAAAGTATGATTATTAATGTAAAGGGGGCCAAAATAGGGGGGGCCAAATTTCAAATTGTCGCTACTAGGTCGAGTGGGGTATCATATGAAAGGGCTTTACTTGTACATTTTAAAATATATTTTTGTATTTTTTTAAGTTTCTTAGTTTTCAAGTTATGATGAAAAATGTCAAAAAAAATACCATTCCCCCCCCCCTTATCTCCGAAGTTTGAGTAAGGGAAAATCTGAATTAATTACAGTTGACAGAGGTTTATGTAAACTTTACAGCAAAAATAAAACGATCTTTCTAAGTTGCACAGTTTTTCAGAAATCTGCAAAAAACCTTTACAAACAAATTTAGTTTTGCGGTCCTGAAAATGGACTTTATTGCTTCCAAAAATACTATAGGTATATCGGAACCCTCGGCGCGCGAGTCCGACTCGCACTTGACCGGTTTTTTGGTTTAATATTACGATGGCGTGCGGTCAAAACTGTACGGTTGTGCTTTGTGTGCATGTGTGAGTGATCGTACTCATGTAAACACGGACTGACGAGAGTAATTGACTTTAGTTTACATATGGAGATATTTTTCTTATCGAAATTGTTGTTAGGCGTTGAAGTTGCACGATGAAATTTACGCGAATCAACTTTTTGCTCATATATAGTTGGTACTTATTGCATTAAAAAATAAAACCTTATATTTGCAGCAGTGGCTCCATCTAGTTGCGTTCGGGGCTAAGCTGGCCGCAACAGATCACCTTAAACTAAAATTAACAAAATACAATGTCTACAGGCATATCCCATTAACGACAGTGCACATTAATAATGAAATCCACAGTTACAGTTTTCAGGAGATTTTTTGACCCATATTGCAATTTCCTTCAAAGAATGGAACTCGTGCGCATTCAGCTAGACGCTAAATCTGTACCGTTAGCTCGCCTTGAACCAGTGTTAGTAAATCTTGAACTGACCTAGATTACTATGGATTAGTAAGCTTTGATACCTACGTGGTGTGAATTGTTGTGAAATGAACCTACATAATCAGGTGTTTACCAAATACTGAATAGGTATACCTCGTCAGTGAAATAAAGACCTCTTTGTGATCGACCAACTTATTTTCTCCATCATCATCCAATTTAAGAGACGAACTCTTATCGGTTAGCAACTTCTTAAGAATGAATCGATCTCCACGCCTTTCTGTCCTCAGCAATCCTCTTCACCTCCTCATACGACATGACGCTGGCCTTCTCTTTTTCTGTGAATCTTATCCTTGGTCTACCTCTTCCTCTCTTTCCTTCTACCTTTCCTTCCATGATGTTTTTGTCTTCCATGATGTTTTGTTTTGTTTTAATTTTCTAAAAAACACAATATTTCACAACTCTGTTCCTCATTAAGATCCTCAAAAAATATGATTACCTACCAAATGAGGCAGGTAGAGTGAGGTGATGTTGCACCAATAAACCATCTTCAGCTTCGACAAGTCTTCTTCCAACCCATATAATATCATGGTCCATTTGTAATGTATATTATTAATAAATTATTTGTATTTGTATTTGAAGTCAAAAACCTTTTATCCTATACTATGAAACGAGCAATAATTGTATATATCATATATATATATTTGTAATTGGTTTCTTGAAAACGGCTCTAACGATTTTGATGAAATTTAGTATCCGGGGGTTTTCGGGGACGAAAAATCGATCTAGCTAGGTCTCATGTCTGGAAAAATTCGTTTTCCCCGTGTTTTTAAGCATTTTAAAAAAATACCGCATTTTAGAAAACCTACAGCGCCATCTGTTGGCGAGTAGCGTAGCTTGCTCAGTCGATGATATTTTAATGTTGAGGTAGCTATTATAGAGCGAAGCTCGGTCGACCAGGTACTTACAATATTATACTAAGTATACCTGGTTAACCGAGCTTCGCTCTCTAATTTAACATTAAATTATCGTCGGATGAGCAAGCTAAGCTACCCGCCAACAGATGGCACTGTTAGGTTTCTGTCTAAAACGGGTTTTTAAAAAAATGCTTGAAAACACGGGGAAAACGAGCTTTCCCAGACATAAGACCTAGTTAGATCGATTTTTCGCCCCCGAAAACCCCGAATGGTAAATTTCATCGAAATCGTTAGAGCAGTTTTCAAGGAACCGATTACAAATAATCAAATATCGCTCCTTTAATAGTATAGGAGAGATATAGTACGTACAATACAATTGTGGTCATCTGCACTAGGTAAGACTTCATCTTTAGTTTGGCGTATAATTCAGCTAGTTTCAGAGATACTCAAAGCTATCTAGTCAGCTCTTTACGAAGTTCAATATTCAGTATTTTCAATAAATTATATTCCTATTTAGATCAACGTACGGTCAACCGCACGAAAATGGAAACATTTGCGACTATATCATCAAGCCAAAATGTCCAAAGTGGGTCTAGTATTTGCTGTAGTGTGTACTTATTCAAATAAACAAATATTTGCCTGAAACGGCACGAATATCAAACAGCTATAAAATGTTATTCAAATAAACAAAGAGTTCATGAGAATACGTTCGCTAATATTGTTTACGTTTAATGCTTTTGTTATTTTTCTTCTGAATCATCTGAATAAGACAGCTTTCAGCGCTTGTTTCGATTATACACATTAGATGTACTTACTTTGTTCAAAAGAAGAGAGGTTTACGTTATGATAAACAGAGTGGAATTCTTTAACAGAATTTACCCTTAAATTTTGTCAAATGTCTTCAATCTGTCTTTTTGACAAAAGTTCCTGTAGTACCTAGTTGTTTTACAGACATAAGTATTGGTATTGTTGATTGTCCCTGCAAAAACTGAATTATGCAGATTTCAGCACTTTTGAGCATATACCAGAGAATTAATAAGATCTGTTTTGCATTTAGTTCAAAAGTGATTTGCGTTGAATATTTGCTAGGTAAAGGTAATAAAAATCTTCAAATTGCAAAACATAAACATTCTAGATAAACAAGTACTTTGCAATTCAAATTCGACTTTTTTAAATTTTAAAACTCATTAGACACAGGAGTTGATTACACTTTAATTTAAAAGTAGATGCAATAAAGCACCTAACTTTTGGCTTTCATTTGAATGCGTAACATTTTGTAAACATTTTCTATTTGTTTTCGATGCCTGCCGACTTGTTTTTGCTTATCTTAAAACTTTTTGTTCGATCGAAGTAGTTCGTCCACTGCTGGACCATAGACTAAACTGATGATAGGGCTTTAGTACAAAATCCGTTTGGGAAAGTATCACCCCTTAGCCGAAAGCAGTAGGTAATGTTTGCACTCCTAAGTTTAGGTTCGAATGGTAACTTACTAACTTAAATTATGTGCACGTGAGATATTCATATTAATTCTCAGGGTGGGCAACGCTTTTATTATTGTCAGTACCTACCGAGGCTCTGTATGATTAAAATATCATCGGGTGAGCGAGCAAGCTATGCTACTCAACAACAGATGGAGCTATAAGTTTCATAAACGCACTAAAACGCGCAAACATGAATGCTTCTATGTCGGCACTTGCCGCTGCAACAATGGTACTCGTACTGGCCAATAACTGGATAGATAACCCTCCTGTTTTGGGGCAGTCGGGTAATAAATAGAGTATTTTCGAAGGCACAATTAGCCGTTGATCCTGAATTCTTGTTGGTAGTTATTTCGGTAATTTCAGATGCCATTTTGACAAGAGACGAACGTTCCTACTATTTGCCCTCGAATAGAATTCGAGTGAATCTCGATCACAATCGTAAACAATAGTTCAAAGAATGCCTGTTTAGTAAACAGATCTAAAGCGGCGCGTGCGCATGTTTTTGAGTTTATTTCTCTTTCCATTGTTTGTGTATATCAACACGGTTTTAGCTGAACACCTTTTTGTTCAACTCTGATTGAACAATATTTGTAATCGATTGTTAGTTAATATGCTAATATTGTTAATACGCTTATGTGATTTGATTTTAATAAGTAAAGAAACACTTTTGGACCTTATGGCTTGGGTAATACAGTTGAAAAACTTTCTATCGACGTGCGGTTGACCGTACAACAGCTTCGTTCGCGAACTTCCTGCGTGCGCGGCGAAAGACGTTGGAGGGAAAATTGGCGGGGGAGATGTAGTCAGATGACTGCGGGGCAGGCAGGGTAGCGGGGAGGGGAATGGAAATAAAAAAAATCTTAAAAAGATGCACATTTTCAACAAATTACTGGCGTCTCCAGTTAAGTATTGCAATGCCTGTATTATGAGACTGCGCTCTTCCCTTTCCAGATATTAAACAAATTTATGTATTATGTATTAAACGATTTTTCTTTCATATTAACTAAAGTACTTAACATTAACATTAAGAAATAATGTATTTATTTGTGTATGGTTCAAGCTTAGAGCATCACGCGGAGGTTGAATTGCTCTACTATAAGTTCGTCCATTTTATGAATGCAGTGAGTCATCGCTTTTCGTCGCTGGTAGCCAAACCCCGTAACCAATAAGGGAGGTGATCGTGGTAATTATAACGATATTACCAAAACAAAAAGGTTTGCCTCAAAAGTTATGTTAAGTGTTAATTAAGTGTTTAAGGCAAACGTTTTTGTTTTGGTAATTAAAATTATAAAGTCGCTTAAAATTATAAAGTCTTACGCACAATGACTGATTGAAGGCATACCTTCTAAATGTATCCTACCTTCTTAAAAGTATCAACTGCAAACTTAAATTTGTAATGCTATACATATAGTATGGAAATACAAGTTTTTTTAGGTTTTTCCAAAAAAAATTCTTATGAAATATGCAGAGCGATTCAGAATTTAATTTGTAAAACGTTAAAACAAACTAACCGTAAAGGATTTCGAATAAATTGTACCTATGTTTAAATTTTGGCAGTAGGTACTGGAACACCTTTATATGGATTTTCACAGATCATTGGATACTATCGCAAGATATGATAAGCTGCTTGCATGGAATTTAATTTTTCATTTTCCGACACATATTTACTAGGAAAAGCACTTTAGTCTACTGAGCAAGCCCTTTCAGTTTTTGGTACACGCAGTATACTAGATTTTTGAAAATTTGTCCTCGTTGGGACTCGGTTCCTTTCTCTTCTCGATGAACAATGTACTATTTTGACAAGGCTCGTGTTTTATGCGGATTAGGAAGTTTTTCCTTTATTACTATAGAGTGACACGATTTTCGCACGCACAGGCATTGCTAACCAAAAACGTACCGTACCAAAAACATACCGTACGTTTACGTAATTTTTGTACAAAAATTACTGAACGAAAGACATTTCCCAGCCATTTCGAATAAAGAACACAACCTTTCTAATCTCCAATAATCCTTACAAAGAATGTCACCGCGTCTTATTATGCTGGTATATTTGAATGTCATACGTACCTAAATCGATAGCATTGCATTCGTAAGGGTTCCTTGAGACAAGGAAATAAAGGTGTTCCTATAATAGTATCTACAACTGTCTTAAACTGGCTCATACTGAGGTCAACTATTTAAATGTTAGAATGATCAAATGTAAAATGAACAACAAAGTTAGGAACACACGTTTAGAGGTCACAAATTTCACAACATCACACAAGACCACGGTAGACGCAGGTTCGAATACTGCCTGTGCTTGTTAGTTTTGCGACTTCTTATTTTTAGAATAATTTAAACGACCATGCCAACCTGATAGCTAAATTTCGCTGTTTTAAAAGGAAACTCTCCTTTGTTGTGTTGATAAAATATTTAAGCCTCTATAACCTCTAATTAATTTAGACTTTTCGCTGAGCAAACTTAGAAGAGGTGGGGGGAGGGAGAATTGTAGGTACAATTATTAAAACAAAAGTGTCTGTCCTTGTGGTGCCGAAAAAGAATAGTACGGCCAACCGCACGTCGGTAGAAACTTTTAAAAAATATAGTATCATGTTACATTCTGCGATCACCAACAACTGCGGTCCATGGTGCCAGCTGTAACGCTAACAAGCGTAGTGACTATGGTACTTCTACATTGTTCCAGCAAAACATGGAATATTGGAGAGAGTTCCCTGTCCTGTAGTGGACGTTTCATTGGATGTTATGTTGAAACATTTTTCATCGCAAGTTGAAAACTAAAAGCGTGTTAAGAGGCTACCTCCCGTCCACTAGCGCCCCCATCAGTTAAAAAATAATATTCGCTAAATACGAAACTTATCAAAATCCGGAAAGACAGATTGAAGTAAAGGTACATTTGTTTATCATGAAACTATTTACTCTGTAAAATAAAGTTTACTGTAGTTACAGATACAAACACTGCTAAAAGTGGCCGTTTTTCGCACTTTTTGTATCTGTAACTACAGGGTATGATATTTTACAGAATTGATATAGGTTCTGAATAAACTCGGATACCTTTACTTCAATCTGTCTTTCCGGATTTTCGATAAGTTTTGTATTTAGTGAGCAATATTTTTTTTAACTGATGGGGGCGCTAGTGGACGGGAGGTAGCCTCTTAAGTTAACCCGGGTCATGGGGTCCCATCCCGTACTACGGTTTTTTCGACGGAGTAAATAGCCCGAATTCATTTGGCCCTTTTGTTTCTAATAATTAAACTAAATGTTACTACTAGGTTGGTAGGTAAAGGTGTAAACTATGACATTAATTTAATTTTAACATCCAGATATCAATTTATTCTAAGAAAATAACTTATGGAAAAAATTGCCCGAACAATTTTCGGCACAAATTCGTTCTATGACGTGAGGCATCCGTACTAGTATATAGTATTATATTATCTGTGCCCGGGTGTGGGACTGCCACGAGTAATAAGTACTGCTGGTAAACTTGTAAGACGGTTAAAGACGAGTGGACATAGACTTTGTGTAGAGGAAATGTAGACAAGGTAATTTTAAAACGGTGTGGAGTTTCGCAAAGGAACTATTAAACACTAGCTTGTGCCCGCGACTTCGTTCGCATGTAAAAAAAAAGTATACCAATGTTCAAGTCAAAGTATTAGTTATCAAACAAAAAAATTTCATCATAATCGGTTCAGTAGTTTTTGCGTGATGCTCGAACAAATAAACAAACAAACAATCAAACAAAATGTCCAAAATTTGGGGCATCAAAATAGCATAACGTGATATTTTTTTAATAAATATGTTCAAAATCAATTCACAATTTTATTATTTTATGCTTCCCGTTGATTTAGAGCTGAGATTTAAACAGCATTAATTATTGCTTACGAAAGAAACTTCAAAGAAAAAGAATGATAATTTTAGTGCTTCTAATTTAAAAATCGGTGTTCTCTGTTTCAGCGTGTTCATATTTCGAATTCTTTTACTTCCGTTGGATTGGTCACATCCGGAAAATGACGCCAAACGCGCCAAGCCAAGTATTCTAAACGTACAGTCAACGAAAGGTCAAGCTTGACACTCGCAGTGCGATTTTAGCCCGTACGTTAATTGAAATTAAATAATTAATTCAGTGTCACTTTCTGTCCCACTTGGCAAGGTTTAGACCTCCCGGTTCAGTCGTAAGACGTATAGTACTTATCTAGTCCCTGGTCGTAAGTGAATGCTGAACAAAAGTTATCAAAAAGTAAATAAGGTATTGACCAGGGAGGTTTCAGCCCACGCTTCGCTTTGGTATTGACATAATTTATTCGTAGGTATTGACGGACAAGCTCTCATCAGGCAATCATCATCATCATAACATCCCATAAATGCTTGGCTGAAATTCACATTAGGGTGTTTTATTGTGTTTAATTTTGATCGTGACACTATTTGCAGAAGTATGGGGCTTCTCTGGTTTAAATTCTCTTTTCATCTCTTACGTTTTTTTTGGTGCAAAATCGTAAATCATTCTTTAAAAAATATCGCACATAAACATATTTTTTTAACCACAAATATTTTCCGTTAGTATCGAACACAGTTTTCAAGGCTGACTCACTGTTAAAAGGTTCTTTGTTTGCGCAGGTTTTAAAAATACTATTGAAACGTGAAACCTTGTCGTAGTAAACGTGATTTTAACTGAACATTTTGTATGAAAACCAGGCTTTTTATAAATCCTCCTAAAACATGTCGGGCCGATGTAATCCCGGAAGCTTGCGGTTGCAAAAATACGACCACGTTTGTGCATTTTATCTAAAAACTTTTAAAGGATTTATTTTGATGGTCAAATCGAAAATTTCATTTTCAAATTAAGGTACCTACTTAATATTTTCATAATTTTTTGCAAAATGTAAGAAGCATTTTAAAACTTTATTAAAAAGAATGAAATCTAACTATTTCACCTAAGTAGGAGATTACGTGGTGGTCCAAAAATCCTATTCTAGATCCAATTTTGCCCAGAGGAACAAATTTTGTCAAGAAGTACTAATTTTCCAGAGGAACTATTTCTACTCAGATGAACCATTTCTTTTTAAATATTCTACTTCTGCCTAGAAACTTTAAATAAAAATTGTCGTTTTCGGAAAGTCCAACAAAAATTCATTACAAAATAAATGAATCATCAATTTAATTTTTTTTTTCTTTTATTTTGGGCAAGATTAATAAAAAGAAAAGATTTTACCTAAAGGTCTGGGCAACGATCATCAATTTTCGTAGATACACTGTCGCGTTCAAAATATGAACGATAAATTGTATCTTTCTTCCTTTCTTTCTAATTTGTATCTTCCGTGAATCATTTTGAAGCGACTGAAAGAAGCCATTTTTGAAGCGACTGAAAGAAGCCTTTTTTATGGTGACATTTTGCACAAAATGTGTATCGAAAGGTCTGGGCCTATAGAGACATATTTTAGGAAAATGGACAGAAGCCTGCATTTTATATAAATTAGGTACCACCTCTTGGTTTTAAACTTTTAAGTGAACAAGAAAGAGAATTATCCTTTACGAGTTCGAATTCTCGATCTAAAGACCTTCTGGACTTACGGTCCACATTTTGAAAGAGCACTTTTTGATGCAGTACGCTCATTATTGCAGATTTATATCTGGATGGTAAATCCGAGTTTAAACTACCGGTTCTCAAAATTACGCTAAATTATGAACAAGGAATTGTAAAAATTACATAATCGTTACAAATTAACTTGACATGTAATTTGCAATTGGATCAATAAATAAATAACTTGTCGACAAAATAGTACCCAGATTGCAAAATAAACATTGTCTTCTTGAAAATGTCTAAAAGTCTTATACTTATGTAGCGGCGATACGATATGTTGAAATGTCATTTGCAGTAGAAATATGCGGAACTTCAACTAAAGTCCTTTTCCGACGGTGATATGCAATTTCCGTAAGACATTTGTCATACTATCGGCTAACCTTAAGCTCCTAGACTTTCAATGGGGTAGACCGGGAGCCACGAAGGATTTTTTAGGTGATAATCAGGGCGAAAACGAGATGTCTTAGTAGATAGGGGATGATAAGAGGATGACTAAAAACCATGTGAGATGTTCCAGACCAAAGCCCGGTGTAAAGGAGGCCATTTTTAAGCTAGTCTATTTTAGCTAAAGCCTCCGTCCAGCGAACTACGAAACTATAGAACGATAACTACGCTTCAAACTTGACCCCACGAAATAGTTACCTAAGTAGGCGGAGCTAAAATAGTTACCTCTCAACTACCACTAGCTGACATTGCAGCACGCGCGCGAACCAATCCCTGCTCTCGTTCTGAATTTGAACCAATTGATTCGTATTTTGAATAATATACCTACGTCCTTTTGATTTCACGTAGGGCCACGTTTTGTGTGGAATTTGTTCTGAGTTAGAGTTCCTGACTATTATTTATTCGTAGCCCCCATCTCTTTGTCTGGCAAATGTTTTTTAGTATCACCATAAGCTACTCTATCACCGGCAATCACTTTTGTTTACCCTAAATATCACCATGATATCATAAAGAAATTGTCTATATCCTGTTTGTTTGGATATAATGGTGATATTCAGACCAAACAAAAGTGATTGCCTACATAGAATAGTTTTTGGTGATAGTAAAAAATATTTGCCAGACAATAAAGACAATTGCCTCGAACGATTCAAGAAAGTCCCTCCATTCACACTTTTAAAATAAGGTTAAAAGATCATCTATCTCAAGTTGCTTCATAGCCATCATCGTTGTAAATCTGTCTGTTAAGCATTCATCATTTTATTTATGTAGTATATAGTATGTTATGTATTTATATATCATATGTATCTATTAATTATATATTTGTATTATTCATTAGTCTATTTATTATTTATGATACCTACATATTTGTAATGTGAAAATGGTATTACTATTTATTTTATTTTTTTTACTTTTCTGCACTATTGTGTTCCCGTTGATAAAACTTTCTCACTGCCTTCGGTTGGCTGGAAGAAATCTCTTTTAGAGATAAGCCCGCCTTTGTGTATGTCCTTTAGTTATAGTCTTTTCTGTAAAATTTTGTGCAATAAAGAATATATATATAAAGTCGAGGGCTTTAGCTAAAACAGACCAGCCTGAAAATCTGGAAAAGGCTTTCTGAACACCGGGCTCCGGTCTAAAGTTCTTACATTGTTTTTCTTGATCCTCTCATGGAAAAATCTCATTTTCGCCCTGAATATCAAGGAAAAAATGTTCTCAGCTCCCGTACCAGTGAGGAAAAGTAGCAAAATAATTAATTTAATTATTATAATTGATTGCGTCGTTGTAAAAAATTTAAATTTTCAGATCTTGTGTGGTTCATGGATCCTAATATATGGTATTAATTTCAACTTTTACCTGTTCGTGAGATAAAGGGTCTTGTCAGACAGACAGACAGACGGACAACAAAGTGATCCTATAAGGGTTCCGTTTTTTTCTTTTGAGGTACGGAACCCTAAAAAATCTGATTTTCACTTATGTTAATCTGTCAGTTAGAGCAATAGGCACTTGTAAATAAAAAAACCGGTCAAGTGCGAGTCAGACTCACGCGCCGAGGGTTCCGATATATATTTATTCCTTTCCTTTAGTATTTTTAGAAGCAGTAGAGTCCATTTTTAGAAACGCAAAACTAAATTTGTTTGTAAAGGTTTTTTGCAGATTTCTAAAAAACGGTACTATTTAGAGAGTTTGTTTTATTTTTCCTGTATTATTTACATAAACGTCTATAGACTGTAATTATTACAGATTTTTTTCCTATCGCAACCTTCCGAGATAAGGGGGAGGGAATGGTATTTTTTTATACATTTTTCATCATAATTTGAAAACTATGAGTTATAAAAAAAAACTATTTTGGAATGTACAAGTAAAGCCCTTATATATAATACCCCACTCGACTTAGTAGCGACAATTAGAAATTTGGCTCCTCCTATTTTGGCCCCCTTTACAATTGCGTTGGGCAACTATATTCTAAAACTGTTCCAAATTTCAAGTCGATAGCATGAGTGGTTACTGAGATATAGAGGTGTGACAGACAGACAGACAAAGTCGCACCATAAGGGTTCCTTTTTTTACCATTTTGGTATCGGAACCCTAAAAAGAATCACTATCGGACAGAATTAACTAGCAGATAAGCTATCTGGAACTTAGCAGCAAGCGGTGAGACGGGCCCTAAGCCTTTAAAAAGTTTTAAACGAACCTATTAATGTGACTTGCAATGCAAACAAACAAGGACGTCCACTCACATGCCCCTGGGTACCGGTGGTACCCAAGCTTTTTTTTTCAGTAGATTCAATTTCAATTTCAATTTCATTTATTTATTGCTTCCATATGGTACATAGATGGAAAATAACAATTATACAGAACACAATATGGACCCTGGAAGGGCACTGCAATTTTTGGAATCGACATTTCAAAATACAATTATTTTTACAATAGTTACGTGGTAGCATGACAATAACCACAATAACACTTACAACATATTAGACAATTCTAGTATACAGACTTACTCGTAACTGTAACATTACGTTCTGAATAATGAATTTCAATTATTTTTATAAAATTATTAATTTTAACTCAGTTCCTTCCTACATTATTATTAAAATATTAGTATAAGTATTAGTAAAATATTTTCATATCATAATTATATTCACAATTATGATTGCCTATTAGTATCAGGAAAGGTTTTTTGTATATTTATTTATTAATGTTTTACTAATATTTAAATTTTATCTTCAAAAAATTCCTTTAGATTATAAAAACAGTTTTGGACTAGATAGCTTTTCAAACATCTAACAAATGTTACTTCTTTTTCTTCATTTCTTATATGTAAGGGTATATTGTTTTATATTTTAATTGACATTGCTAGAGGCCCAGAGTCAAAGAGTTTTAGCTTTGAAGAGGGTGGTTGGAGCTCTTTGCTCTTTTCAGGAAGTCTCCGGTTTTCTTTCTTGTATGTATATTGATCAATATTTTTCCTTACAAATTTACAATTTTCTAAAATATAAATAGAGGTAAGCGTCAGTATGTTATGCTCTTTAAAATAAGGCCTGCAACTAGTCATTTGGTCTATGCTTGTAAGTATTCGCACACATTTTTTTTGTAAAATGAATAGATCCTGCGCATCAGTACTGTTTCCCCAGATGATCACCCCGTAACTGAGCCTTGAATGAACATATGCATAATAAGCTATGAGCGAAGTTTTAAAATCAGTTGCTTTTTTTAATTTCAAAAGTGCATAAGAGAATTTTGATAATTTAGTTGCTATTTTTTTAATATGATTTTTCCAATTTAGGTTTGTATCTAATTCTAACCCTAGTAGTGTAGCTGTATCCACGCAGTCTATTTTAAAGTTGTTGAAGGTGTAAGATATTTGAAGTGAATTTCTTTGATGGGGCCCAAATTGAATTAATTTAGTTTTTTAAGGTTTAGTTCCAATTTGTGAATATTCAACCAATTTGTGACTCTCTACAGTAAATCATCTAATTTGTCCTTCAGTTCTATACAATTACTACAAGAGATTAAAATAGAAAGGTCATCTGCAAAAGGAACGATTGCCCTCGTTTTTCGCAAAAAATACGCATTAATTGACTCCCAAACCAACCCCAGTAAGATCCCGGATGCCGGACCCCGGATGCCCGAAATCAAGGTTGTTTTGGGTTTTCATTCCGAGAAATAAAACTTGGAGTTCAGTTTCGTGAAGCCGTCGGGGATATTTCAATGGATTGCTAGGTAGGTTCCAGTGGTACCTTTGGGTACCACCGGTACCCAAGGGCAATCTACAGTCCTTTTTTTTTGCGCGGGCACGTGGGTGGTTACATGATTTGTTAACTCGGATAATTCGGATAAGCTGCTTCCGAGAAGCTTTCAGTAGTTAATATAATCTGGCGGTATTTATTGGAAACACAATACCCAAGACAGAATACAAAAAAATAAAACAGTCCAAGCTATTGAGGTGAACAAATAATTACTTTTAAACTAAAGGTCAAGTAAATTGAATTCTTGAAAGCAGATGAAATAAAGACAGAGAAATTATTTGATACATATTTATTTCCGTACACTTTCCGTTTGGTATATAAAATGACACCTTTTTTCGCACTCCATTTTCCCAAATTCAAACGCACCCCAAACCCAAGGGATGTTCACTGACATTATCTTTGAGAACCGCTGTCCTATTTCGTACAGCACGCAGTCAACGACTCCGGATGGTATTTATTCGGAGGGAGATATGGCAACATTGGCATTTTTACGATTGGATAAAAATACTACCATTGTGGTGCTCGATCGTACGTTATCCTTTCACCTTAGAGTTGTACACACGGGTAGGTAGATTGGCTGATTTTGTCAGATAGCAAAGCTAGTAAGGCTCGTGGTTAAAAAGACTCCTTTCTACTATATGACGAAAACTGTTGTTCGAACTGAAGAATACTGTTTGTATCTTCTTTCATGGGATTTAAGAAAATTTACGCCGTAACAATAGGAGTCATTTTAGAATAACTTTAGTTATTATTATACTAGTATCGATAGTGGCTAGTTTGACTATCAGGCATAGTTTCTTGCAGAATAACTTTAGTTATTATAATTATACCAGTATCGATAGTGCCTAGTTTGACTATCAGGAATAGTTTATTGCGTATATTTTTTTGTATTTTTTTTGCCCATAAAGTCTACATGAGCTGCTGTAAAATTTTAAAGAAATAGAAAGAGCACGAAAGCTGTCTAAATAATTCATGCATCGCTTTCGACGCGTGAGTCATTTGCAACTAATCATATCACTTTGACTAGATCACTTTATGAGTATTTTTTCACGAAATGTATCCCATGTCTTGAACGTATGTATTTTTAGAATCCAGGGCCGGCTGCAGCGCGGGCCGCTAATTGGAGGACCATAAAAACACCATAAATGCATTAAAATGTCAACTTGCTTTGAATATCGGAGATTTATAGGCGTAGGTCGCGTTCGCTATCTCCGCTTACTACAAGTTGTTTATTTCAGAACTTTTACGATGGTTGATTGGCTTGGCGTCACGCTTTATAACAGTAGCAGTCAATGATTTTTACTTTCGAGTGGAGCGAGAAAGGTATTGTACCTATACGTAAAAAAAAAAATTCAAATTTTCTCAAAAATGTGTTCTTTATCACATATACATAAAAAAGCAAGTCTTCCAAAAATGTCCGGCCGTCAGTCGGTCGGTCAGTCGTTAGGTCGGTCTGTCCATCACGCTTTGGCCTAGCGGCTAAATAAATAGTCCGATTGACATCATATTTTAAATTTAAGATTTTTATGCAAATCCATCGAAAGTTTCTGAGTGGTTTCTTGCTGGCTCTCATTTTTAGGGTAGCTGTCATACAACGAAAGTGAAAAATTGCAAAAACGGCTCATACTAAGAATCTCCATGCAAGTTATGTTGTGGAAGGTGTATTTGTCTGTGTAAGTGCATATAAGGGTGTTCCCTTACTACTGAAATGTAAAAATGTGATTTACTCAAAATCGGTTTTATTGAGCTTATTTTAATGTTCTTTAATTTGGATTCTAAATTGGTTATCTACCTGACTGTATATTTCATTTAAACATTTTTACGTAAATCTAGTAGGTAAAGGTAAGTTTGTGTTTTCATGTTATTTGTATGGAATTACAAACTTAAGTTTGCAGTTGGTACTTAGTGACACTTTACTATCCGCAGCCTCTATAATCCAGTAGTTAGAATATTCGGCTCTTGATCCGAAGGTTCTGGATCAGATTCCCGGTGGGGACACTCTCAAACTAAATTCACTTTGTGAAACCTCTCCAATTGGTTAGGACTTTGCAGAATCACCTGATTGTCCGAAAAGTAAAATCATTCCGTTTTTCAGAGTGCACGTTAAGCCGTTGGTACCGAATGCTATCTTCAGAAGTAGTCGTTAATGAACCATGTCAGAGACCTTTGGCGGCTCAACAACTCTGACACCAGGGTTTGGGAGGTTAGTCATCGACCTTCACCCCAAACGATATTGTTACGAGCTAGCGCATAGCGGTTCGGGATTGGAGTGATACGCCTTAGTAAGTTTTTCCGTTTATTAGGAGATATACAACTCGAGCTTCTTATTTACACGTCACCGAGTTTGCCCTCTGAGCCTCTTCGTGCGGTCTTCCCTCCTTGCAGTTTTCCCTCAGAGCACTCCTCTCTAGGACCTCTTCTACTGAGTCTTCCCTCCGAGCACTCCTCCTCCGGGACCTCTTCTGCGTACTCTTCCCTCCGAGTTCCTCTTGCCTCTGGAACCTCTTCTATGCGCGACTTCTTCCGAGCACTCTTCCCTCCGGGACCTCTTCTATGCGAGACTTCCCTCCGAGTACTCTTCCCTCCGGGACTTCTTCCTCCGGCACCTCTTCCCTCTGTACCCTCTTGAGTTACCTCTGAGGTTTCCTCTTCCTTAGGACTTTTCTTCTTTTCCTTGTTCCTCACTTTAGATCACTTTCCACTGAACTACCGCGTAGCCGCTCGGCGGCCCGGCTTTTATACCCGTGCTACTCGTTCCCGAACATTCGAGACTCATTTTTGAATTTAGGTTTTTGTTAGATTTTTCTAGTAATTAGCTCTCTTTCTTTAGCTATCCCTTTCTTTTCTTTCTAGAATGTTCTAAACAAATTATAAATGATAAAACATTCATGGGTAGGTGGGATTCGAACCGGCGACCATCGGCTTGTTAGTCCCAAAGAGATTTGAACCTCGCTTGACCGAGCGCAACGAGTTTAAAATCTCTTTGGTTAGTCCAACGCTCTACGAGTATCACCTGGACCACGCGGCTGTTAGCTGACTTGTCAAAATTTTGATACAGTGCTTGACCAACTTTTCTGTAGAATGGCCAAAACCGGAACTACTTACGTCATTTTGAAAACGTCATTTTGTTGTTGACAATCCTCAGAGTAAAAACTGTAGAGTCCGTCCTAAACATAGTCGTGTAAAGCGTCTCCTAGTCCACTATGACAAGTCGGTCAAAAAACTAGGGTCTTGGTTACGTTTTACAAATATACAAAAAAATATTTAAAAAAATCTAATGTTTCATCCAAACATTATATGCGAAAGTGAAAATATATCATTTTTACTTGTGAATTGATCATCTATTCTATACATATAATAACTTGCCGATTCTGTTCATTGAAAATTATCGGGATAAATCGATCTTGATCTGGGGGGTCACAAAAAAGGTAATAGAAACCATTCGGTTCATTTTTGTAATTTTTGTCTGTTGGTCTGTTTGTCTGGTTGTGTAGTCGCGATAAACTCGCAAACCACTGAACCGATTGGAACCAGGTTTTCGATAGGTAATGTATAAAGCTATTTCCGTGCAATATATAAGCTTAGTTTCATTGCAATCGGTTCACGCAAACAGAGTACAATCGAAGTTCCAAGCGGCGGCGCCAATAACTCACAGACCACTCAACCGCTTGAAATAAGGTTAACAATTACACATTAGGCTTAATTTTGTTTCATTGCTCAGATTTGTTTGTTTCATTGCGAACGGTTCACTGAAACAGAGGATACGTGAAGTTTCAAGCGGTGGCTCCAGTAACTCGAAAACCACTGAACTCATTGACTTATTTTTGACGATATTTAAGCTTTAGATCATTGCAATCGGTTCACTCAAAAAGAAGCAAACAGAAGCCACAAGAGTGCAATTATCACGGCCTGTGCACCAATAACTCATAAACAACTTAACTGATACAAACGGGGTTTTCAATAATGTGTTTGGCGTTCTTTCTTCCAATATAAAAGCGGTGTATCATTGTAATCCGTTCACTCGAACAGAAGATACGCAACTCATAAAAAATATACGTATGAAACTACCTACAAGAGTTTTGAAAACTTAGGTAAAATAGATAAATAAAATACTTTAAGAAATAAAGAGAGATGTGAACCTTCATAATTTAGAAATCAACTTTTAAAGGGGGAAATAAGTGTTCAAACAAAGTTTGTACCTATAGAAATACTAAAGTTTTGTGTTCAGGTACATGTACCTACACTACAGTCAAAAGCATGTGTATCTTGACACGGTGGGTTTGTACCGCTCTTTCTTCAGTAGCTACAGAAGCTAAAGTGACTGAGCCTCAGATTTAGTTACAGGTTTTGTTTTGTATATGAAATAAAGAAACCCGTATGACACTTCGTCCGCATTTTACACTTACGAGGATAGTGGGCGACCTAACAGTCCATACGTGAACAAGTGTACATACATTTTAGTATGGAGGTCCCTCGCAAGAAATAAATTCGGTTGTGGCTCCCTCCTTAGCCGAAAGAGCTGCTACTTAAACCTCCTTGTATCAGTCAGTGTTGTCTGTGCTGTTCTTGTTTTTCTGCATATTTCCAAGTATTTCATGTATTTCAAGTAATTTTATATTTTTACAATGTTTGTCAAGCATGTTCGTCCGTTTCAAAGATTTTGGAAACTACGCCAGGGGGCTGGTCCGTTGAGAAAATGCTTGTCAAGCATCAAAATTTAATTTAATTACTTTGTGAAAGGTTATCAGTAAAAGGTATAATCCGGGTCTTCTTTTTCTATAAAAAAAATATTCTAAAAATAAAAATTGCTATTTTGATATGTTATCCTTCCTACTAATATTTTAAACGCGAAAGTTTGTAAGTACGAGTATGGGTGGATGGATGTTTGTTACTCTTTCATGTAAAAACTACTTAATGGATTTTACAATAATATAGTTATACATCAGAATAACACATAGGCTACTACTTATAAACCTGCGCAGACGATATCGCGGGCACTAGCTAGTTATTAATAAAATAAACGTTTAATATATTACTTGTATGCTTTAATTATTCCGAGGCCAATTTGCCAAAAAACTTACCGTTTAGTCAGGGCCGTTGTCTTTATCATCGATCTTTGTATTTACTTATACAGGGTGTGGAAAACCGGCCAAGAGCGAGTCGGATTCGCGCTCTAAGGGTTCCGTACCTATCTACCATATGATATACTAAAAGGTTTTGCTCTTTGATTTTAAAAAAACACCGCGACCATCCAACTTGACCCCTCCTTTATAGAAAAGTTCTTGAAACGGAAGCTCACCTTAATTGGTTATTTTAGTTGTGAGAAAAATTTAAATATTCAATGATTTTAGACTTTTCCCTTTATTTGTACTGTAAGAACTAGCTTCTTGTCAAATTTCATAATTTTAGGTCAACTGGAAGTACCCTGTAGGTTTTGCTTTTTTGCATAAATGTATGGAGATGAGGACATAAAGAGCCAATAATCTTTTGATTGCGTCGTTGTAAAAAATTTAAATTTTCAGATCTTGTGTGGTTTATGGACCTTAATATTCTTTATCAATTTCAACCTGATACCTCTTCTCGTTCGAGACGGACAACAAAGTGATCCTTAATAAGGGTTCCGTTTTTTATTTTGAGGTGCGGAACTCTAAAAAGTACGATGATCCTTCTAAGGCATGATTCTACATCATTAATAGATTGTACAAAAAATATTAAAAATACTTCTTCTTAAAAAAATTGTTTTAGCTCAAGTAGAAGTGAAGCGCCCGGAGAGTTATTAAATTATTAGTGATGTAGAATCACCCCTAAGAAGGATCATCGTACTTTTTTTACACCCTGTATAGGTATTAGCGAGCAAGGAGGCAAACAATAAAAAGTCGTCATATTTCATCATGTAGTAAGAGTATTAAAAAAGGCTGAATTTGTTTATTTTTGTAATAGGTGGCAACCCTTTACGATCGTGGCGCCATCACAAAATTCTCCAGATAAGTTGGTCAAGCTAGTCCCTGGATACAGTACTTTCGTATGACAGCTGGCAGCACGACGTCACGTTCGTAACAATATTATAATCACCATCGAACTTTTAAGAAGATTCCGTGTTTCGAAAGGCACGTTAAGCCGTTGGTGCAGAATGCTATCTTCGGTTGTCGTTAATGAACCATGCCAGAGGCCTTTGTCGGCTCAACGACTCAATAACTCTGACACCAGGGTTTGTGAGGTCGGTCATCGACCTTACGGTGAGGAAAGACTTTTGTTTCTAAATCCGTTCCTTTTTACGTGCTCGTGATAAACTCCTGTTTTAACATAGTATTTAGTTTTAATGGTGCGCATTTATCAATGGAACTCCTTTCAGCTTCAGAACCCTCTTGTTGACTATTAGTGAGACAGTCTTTAAGACTGATAAATGTAGAATAAATATAGCCTGAGAGTTAGTGACAAATTAAGTCGTTAATTTTGCGATGAACCATTAGTCGTCGAAAGGTCTATTAATGTTAATGTCAAATTAAATCTCTTGCTGTTTTTTTCTGTTTTTCTGTTGAGTAAATATAGACGAAGAGTTATGAATTTAAAAGGAAAACTATCTCAAAAACGATCTAAAATATCCAAGTAGTCTTAACAGGTTAAAGAGTAATAGTCAAAATACTGAAAATAAAAGAAATACCAATCAGGCACTTTTCGTTAGGAGGGAATTGTTTATGAAAATATCAAAACCTGCAAAACAATAATGATTTCTGAGGCAACTACGGAACCCTACACTGCGCATGGCCTGACACGCACTTGGCCGATTTTTTCTGTCACTTCGCACTATGACCAATCTTTTTAAAATAGATATTTAAAGTAGACAATAAAGTGCAGCGAAATATTCAACGCGGCAGGTTCTCGGAATATGCTAAAATGCATTATCAGTCTTGTAAGCTTGAATAGGTTTGACGGTAAAATATCTATGCGGCTGCACATTAGTGCTTATAGACACGCGAATACAAGCGCTCGTTCGCAGGTAGATAAAATAAATAAAAAACTAAGTACAAACATTTTACTATACAGTGTGGCCCATAAGCATTAAAAAAATTGATACTTAATGGGGCATTTTTTGCTGAAATCGGCGTTCTAAAGTTGAGAGGGAAAATGCTAAATCCTAATTTAAGCTCCAAGTAATTTTGTGTTTCCTATTGCAAATTCTAAAGGTGGTATGGTGGTATTCTGATATTCCAGCGAAACACAAGAAACCCATTATAAAAAGCCGACTCTTCAAGTAGGCCGTGCTGCAGTGGTTTCTTGCCGTTTCTTTTACGCTGCCATAGCACGACGAAACGGCGTAGACTCGCTCTATTTGCATTGTATTCTGCATGACATTCAATAAGTATTCTGTAAAGAATCTACATTGAATAAAATTGTCTGAATCTGAATCTGGTAGGGCTTCTGTACAAAGTCTGGAAAAGTACCGCCCCTTGCCTATTTCTATTGTAATTTACACTACTATGCTGGTGTTTAATAAGACGTAGTGGAGAGAACGGAGGGAAGCCTTTGCCTATCAGTGGGACAGTTACATTTTAGATTTGGGTACAGGATTAGGTAGAAACGGATCTCGAAGACTTTTATTGAAAGTCGAATTGTAAAATTGATCTATTAGATGTCCCAATGTGAATATACGATTATTATTGCTGTAAATCATGTTGAATTGGCTTATAACTATAAAATCATCGGTAAAACATTGAGATAACATAATTTTATGTAATATCTTTGATATACGGATTTCTTTTGCTATTATTTCTGAATTCTTGGAAGCATTTTTAAAGCTTGGTCAATGGGTTTATTGTATTATAAGGCGTTAAATAAAAATAAAGTGTTTGACAAAATTTACTATGAACTACTAACGAGATGTACCCCCAGCCAAACTTAAGGAGGCTTTTCAGAATTCCCGTGGATGTCGTAAAAGACAAAGTTAAGTACTCATCCATAAACATCGTGGTACTCTCACTCGTGTGGTCCCGGCAAAGACTAACCAACAAACACATCTTTACCCATGGGTGTCGTAAGAGGCGACTAAAGGATTATGAACTGGAGCATAGGCAGCAGCGTCCTCATGTGTTACCTTTATAATATTTTGCTGGAATTCTGGAGGAAGCTATACCTGTCCTGTATTGGACATATCATGATATGTTAAATAAACGATGATCATCGTGGTTTATAAAGCAACCCTCTTGCGCAAACAGTGGCACTATATTGCGTAAGCAACCTGCTGTTTAGCGTGGTAACTATGTCATTTAAAAATTATAAATACAAACCGAACTTTGTGTGTACATTTTTTCAGGTTCCTTTTTCTATGTTTGCAATTTTATCTTCAAGCTTCCAAAGTAACCATATCGACGCCGCATCAGTACCAGGAGCCCATAAATTGTAAGAATAATTTGACAAACCCCTGCCACTGGCCTCCAATGACGTCACAGATTAACCACAATCCGCGTGTGCTAAAGCGATCAGACATGACTGGCAGAGGTGATTAACCTTGGCATTGTCAAGTCAAATTGAACCCTTTGTCTCAGTTTATAGAGTTCGATGTAGTTTGGAATGTGTAATCTAGTTGCAAGATAGGAAGACTTCCGTAGTACATCAAAGATGTATTGTCAAGGACTCGCTTTAGATGTCTCTAGAAATCTGATGAAGTATGTGTTGGAATTAATTTGTAGTAAACATGACTGGAACCAAAGGTGAAACTCGTAGATTTATGCGTCAGATCATATACTTAAACTTTAGAAATCTGTTCCTAAAACGGCTACCAACAAACATTGACAAAAGCAGCAGAAAGAGGGTAGGTATATGAATGTTTGCCTCTCATCATTATATCGTGTGCGTGCGTTGCAAAGTCGATGACTGACCTCACAAATTCACAATCCCTTGTGACAGAGTTGTTGAGCCGCCAAAAGCCTCTGACATGTCTCATTAATGAATACATCCGTAGATCGTGAACGGGACCATCAGTTTAACGTACCTTCCAAAGCACGAGATCATCTAATTTTTCGGACCATCAGGTGATTCGTCCTGCAAAGCCCTAACCAAACTGGGAAGGTCACAATGTTTATTTTATCAAACCTGTACTTACATCAAACATAATTATTATTAAAAGAGCGCTTGGGGCTTGGATTTTTTTGTGGTCGTTTTTTTTCCACATGGCGCCACTTTGTTTGTGAAGTGACTTAAATGTAACTGACGTCTTTAAGAGATTTTAGATATCGTACGTACAATGAATAAAGAACATTTTGATTTTGAATTTTGTTTGACAGTGTCCCCACCGGGAATCGAACCCAGTACCTCTGGATCGAGTGCTCTAACTGCGGAGGCTGTTTGCCTCTTACCACCCGTAATCTCCTCAGTCAACCCGTGATTTTATGACGGCCCAAACCAAACAGATATGCACAAAATTTTGCCTTTACCCTACTAACATAAAACACTATATTGCCAGGATTAAAAATAATTTATTAAAGAAAACTCAAAAAAACGTAATACTTCTGTTTGAAGTGCCAAATCGTAAATTATTCGGTTGTTTTACGATGAATGCTCAACTTCCGGTGATTCCCCGGGCGCTAGTGTGGCCAACAGTTAATTGTGATAAATGGACACTTTTAAATGAACTGATGAAAGAAATAATTTACTTTTTTTGATGAACGGTCCTTTTTTATTAGGAAGAAGCGAAAAAGATTTATTTTATTCAACATATCATTATAAGGTTATATATACACACGGCCGCACATCAGTAGAAACACTTTTGGACCTTATGGCGTGGTAATAGAGTTGCAAAAGTTTCTACCGATAAGCGGTTGACCGTACAAACAACACAGCTTCTGACTGTTCGTTCATATTCATATTCTTTTATTTGGTAATAATATATATTACATGTCAAAAAATAAAATAATTAAAATTAAAATACAATAATAATAAATCACATAAAAAAATATTATACTATTCGACTAGTACAATATTTACATCTCTTTCGCACAATCACATTATCTCTCGAATCTTTTTTCAACGTGCATTAAAGCATTTCGAATAGTAGAGCAAGAATTTCCCATCTATAAAAGAAATAATGTGGAATATGCCAAAACCCGACTATTGTATGCATTTAGTGTAAACGTTTTAAATAAGTTATGATTAATTTAGAAGAGTTTGTAAACGACGTCAAACAATTTGTCGTAATACATATTTTGCGAATTTTATACAAAATCTATAGAAAAAATTCCGTTTTGGTTCTCAATAAAGAGCAATAGGGTGTTTTCCTGCACCTCTTGAAAATTTTATTGGATGGCGCTGCTGATCATCGTTAGGAAAATTTAAACAGTGATACTAAACGGTCACTCCAAGGTCACTCAGTATGAAAATTGTTCCGAGATAAAAATTATTAAATCAGTTTTCATTTATTTTACAAAGCTTTCATTTCATTTAAATTTCATTCAAAGATTTCATTTATTAAATAAAGAAATTATATACACTTAAAAAATAGTAGAGAAACGTAACGTTCACCAATAAACATTTATTTGACGTGACGTTATCAAAATAACGTCATAGAAAATTGCCAACAGGCGAATAAAAAAAAAATTCCAAGTCTAGCCTCAAAGGTCATCAGTCCAGACAATTTTTATTACAATATTCATTAAAGCAATAATATTTGATTGGAACTCGTTAAAAAGTTTATATTAGTTTAATATAAACAAAATTATGTCAAGGTGCAAAAATCTGCTAACCACATTAAGATCGTAAAAAAACTGAAATTCAGATGACTTGATTACCAGACTAATAAAATGAATTTTATAGTTTCTATTTATTTTTTATTAGTATTTTGTCTAAAGACGGCCAGGGCACAGAATAAAGTTATTGTACTATACTATAATACACAACGAACACTCTTACTCGAAATAAAAAAAAAATTACCTTTCAGCTTCCATACAGTATCTGCTGACGCAGTCTCTATGGCAAGATGAATTATTTTTTCGTATTTCGACCTAAGTTTCTTGGGAATTGTTGTTCAGTTTCTTGGTCTGAGTAATTTCCTAAAGTGATCTTATACAGCGTTATTTAGGTAGTTCTGCCCGTAAAACTGAACAACATTTCCCGAAGAATATAGGTCAAAATACGAAACAAAAATTCGACCTCCCATACAAAATGTCCTGTCAGCTGATGCAGTTTGTATAGGAAGTTCCTTGGGAAAAGATGTTCAGTTTCGTAGATAAAACCATCTGTTAATATCCGGGATGATAAAAAAAATACATTTAGATAGAAGGTCACTTAATTAACGTGCTTTACAACCATTAGGGCGACAAATGAAGCTCTTATAACACTATTATATCGCTAGACAACTTCAAGGATTTCAGTTCTATTCTTAATTCATTCTACTACAAGTATTTATAACACAATAGAAATACACTTCTATCATCCGTTACTACTACACAACAAGAAAAAAAACTTTTGACAAACTTATGCGTGTTTTAATAAAGACGAAAATTATTTTTAAATTAAAATGTTCAGCTGAAAATCTAAGTTTGTTTACAAGGTAATTTTGTCATATGATTTATTGTGTTTGACGTATGGGAGATTTATAATGCGTCTTGTTGAATAAGATCGTGTGTTTAACAAGATGTGGATTTCTTTGAAAAGTGTTTAAAAGCGTTTTGTTCGCGGAATGAATGAACCCACCTGTTTGTGTCGGTTACTACGTTAATATATCATTAAAATAAGATTTTTTAAAACTGTGTTCATCACAAGAACACCCTGATGTGTACGGCCCTAACTAAATATTGCAAATAATTTAGCACGTGACTTAGAGAACCAAGCTGAACAATTTTTCCAAAAGGAACCAATGTTCCTATGTTCGAAATACGAAATATCAAACTTGGCCTCTCACACAAAATGCGCCATCAGCTGTTGAAGTTTCTATGAGAAGTCAAAAATTGATTGTTGTATTACAACTTATATTCCTTGAAGAAAGTTGTTCAGTTTCATGGTCTGAGTAACACACTAAAATTATGTTCACTATTACATTAAGACCTTATACGTTACAGCCGCCTATCTCTAATTAACTGACTGTTAGTAGCCCGTCTTGCGTCTTGGTTATGTAGTTGACGTACACCTATATTTATAATTTGAAACCAAAAATATTTCTTGAGCGAAATCGAAACTAATTATAGCTGCTCCCGCCAGAAATGAAACCCGAAAAATGTTAAATAACAGGAAAAGGATGCCATGAAAAAAAAAGAAAAAGAGTCGAAAAATATTAAATTCCTATGCAAATTCAGCAAGGACGTTGACAAATACTACAAATAATTTACTAAAAACGGACAAAGTTCGCTCAAAAGACAATAAAATATCTTTGAAATCACAAAAAAATAACAGCATGACAACTTGGATTGTATGAGCATGTTCAAACCAAAGGTTTAGACAACGAAAACTAACCTGGATAAGTCTAGATAATAGAAATAACCCAGCCAGCTGATCGTATTGATTACTAACCAGCGATCAAACAATAGGGCTTCCAAACCCAAGCTGATCGATCATGCATTAAATTGAGGTTCAACAGTAAGAACACTCCTTTATGTGAACTATTGTCTTTTCGTCCCAATAAATCACGCTTTCTGCTAGTGATGTACGCTAATCGAAGTGCTCTTAGAATCGACAACGCCTAAATCGATAAGGTTTATAGTATATCTAGGATACAGGTCGCCATAGTTCGGTAACCTAAATTATAAAACCATTAGAAATACGAATACATCATCAAATTTTAGAACAACTCCCCACTGCCGATGATTCCATAAACACAATGTGTAAAAAGAGATAGCAAAAAGTGCAAGTGAAAATAATGAAACGAAGAAAAAATGACACAAGTGATATCGTTACTCAACTTCATAAAAATACCAAAAAAGTTCCACCAACGTAAACGGAAATAAGGGACCTAATACTGCCAGTAAAGTGCCTTAACACAACGAACTAAACTTTTTGAAAATCTTGGTGCTCGAAACAATAATAGAGTAACAAAATAATGATAGAGAGAAAAGTCTACCAAAAGAGACTTCAAGTTCTAAAATGTTAGACGTTTTCCGCGGGCTAAAAAATTTGATTAAGGTCAACTATGTGCACATCGATTCGCCTGTGTTTCGACTACATTACTCTATAACCGTTATCCTTCTAATATCTTTCTCTCTGATCGTTACAACTCGTCAATACGTGGGAAATCCAATTGACTGTATCCATACGAAGGACATTCCCGAGGACGTTTTAAATACGTACTGTTGGATCCATTCGACGTACACGTTGAAGAGCTTTTTTAATAAGAAAGTGGGTGTCGAGGTCCCTTATCCAGGCATCGGCAACTCTCGTGAAAAAGGGAAGGAAGACATGAGCGACAGGAAGATTTACAAGTACTACCAATGGGTGTGCTTCTGCCTGTTTTTTCAGGTAAGTTTTAGGATAATTATCTTTTTACTTTTTATTAGTTTATTTTATTTAAAGGATACGTAAAAGATTATTTTTTGTTCGTTGTTAGCTTGGAAAGAGATATGAATGCTATAAACTTTTTCAACACTCTTTTTCACTTCTAATAATAATAAAGAGATTTAAATAAAAATAATCATCCAAAAACAAATTGTAACGGGACACGTTATAAAGATCCAGTGAAGAGAGCCCTCCTTGACGAACGCCGGTGTCTAACCGGTGCTCATTAGACATCGTGTAACACCCTTCACTCCCTTTTGTATTTACTCTATACCAGTAATAAACATACAGATTTACTATCTAGTTTCTTTTTCTGTCTCGCTGTTTTATTTAGGAAACTTCATAATTCACTAGATCAAATGCTAGGATCAATACCAAAAACACGCCTGCACCGAAGTCCCGACAGACATATCAAAATCCATCGTATTAATTTAAAATTACACTTTAACTGTAATGTTATTATTTTTTCATCAATTTTATATGCTTATAATAATGAAACACTTCTCAAACTAGATCCCTTGTCTAATAAAATAAGTGAATTACGATACTGTTAGTGATTTTCGATGTGCTCTTTGAATCGACAACGTTTAAATCTACAATTTTTAACATAATTATAGTCTTAAAAATACGTCCACTACTAGATATGGCCTTGTATATGTAACATAATGTATTTTCCAAATAGTGCTACGATGCAGATGATATCCTAAAAATGTGTTAATAAACATTATCAAAAGTGCAAGTGATTAAAATGAAACGAAGAAAAAATGACACGAGTGATATCGTTACTAAACTTCATAAAAATACCAAAAAAGTTTCATCAACGTAAATGTAAATAAGGAACCTAATTACCAGTAAAGTGCCTTAGTGCAACGAACTCGAAAATATTTTAAATCTTGAAGCTGGAAACAATAAAAGAGTAACAAAATAATGCTAGAGAAAAGCAACCACCAAAAGATACTTCAAGTTCTAAAATGTTAGAAATTTTCTGCGGGCTAAAGAATCTGATAAAAGTCAACTATGTGCACATCGATTCGCCTGTGTTTCGTCTACATTACTCTATAACTGTTATCCTGCTGATTTCTTTTTCTCTGATCATTACGACTCGTCAATACGTTGGCAATCCAATTGATTGTATCCACACGAAGGATATTCCTGAAGACGTGTTAAATACGTACTGTTGGATCCATTCGACGTATACGTTGAAGAGTTTTTTTAATAAGAAAGTGGGTGTTGAGGTCCCGTATCCAGGCATCGGCAACTCTCGCGAGAAAGGGAAGGAAGATATGAGCGACAGGAAGATTTACAAGTACTACCAATGGGTGTGCTTCTGCCTGTTTTTTCAGGTGAGTCTTAGTGCCCATTTACGTAGAAAGCTTGTTGCTAGTGCCGATCAGCGCCTTGAAGCTTTTTATGGCTGTTAGTCGCGGAAATACAATTATTTATAGGGAGCTTACAAATATATTAAAGGCCGGCAGCGCACCTGTGATCCCCTTGGAGTTGGGGGTGTACATGGGCGACGGTAAAAACTTAACATCAGGTATCCCGTCTGCTTTTCTGCCTCCCTATTTTATAAAAAGAAAATTTTATCAGGGACGACAGTTGCTTTTCGAGACTTCCTGTGCGCACTTAGGCGCCCCAGAGATATTAATGTGGCGTAGCACTCACGTAGATAGTTTGCTGCAGGCGCATATCGCTGCCTTTCGATGCTTGTTGAAGAAACAGGCGCTATTGACCTTGATATTATGGTCAAGCAGGTGTAGATAATTTTTACGCGCTCATCGGCACCTATAGATAAATTGAAAGCGTAGAGTGAGTGTTATTCATTTAGGCTGTAGATAACCCTATTGAAGGTTCGAATTTATTAAAGCTTTCAAACTTAAAATTGGCAGCACGTATCGTGAAGCGAAGCCCTCTAATCTTATAAATTATTTAAATAGCACAGATTAGATAATAATCAACTGAAGTGTAATGAATAGAGTACCTAACTAACGGGGCTCTTCTTGTTAGCTTGTAAAGCAAACTTAAAAGAATAAATAAGACTTGTCAAATTCAATTCAGCGTTGCCTCTTTTTGCGCATTATGTCTAGGCTGTTTCATTCGTTGAAATTCTAGATCAAATCTATTCTGAAACGATAACTCACTTTATTAACTTACCTTTTTGTTAAATGTTTTAGTCCCACCTTAACTAGGCAGTACCACAGAATAAAGTAATAGTACTATCCATAGAAATTAAGGGTAATAGATGGAAGATTAATAAAACAAGGTATTCTGACATTCATCCGTTCATAATAATAATTATGTGTAACACCCACGAGTCGTTTAGTGATAAAATTCATTCGGTCATTGTAAATACGGCATAGGTAAGTTTTGCATGAGGATGTTAAAATTACGTCTGATGATCTGACGTTTTAACTTGGGACACAATAGCAGATGTCATCCCATAGTAAAATAAATTAGTATTCCTTCTATTCTGAGCGGAGCAAGAAGTCCAAATTCTTTGGTACTATCATACAAAACGGCAAAGAATAAAGTAACAGTACTATCATACAGAACGATCACTCTCCACCCCCTTGCAATCTACCCCGCACCCACGCGCGCTCCACCCGCGAGATTCTCGTGTTCCTTCTGAGGGTCTATTGTACTGAATGTACCAGCCTACGCGACCATCCAATTTCAAATTTCAAATTCGCGCTCAATGTATGTACTGTGAAAACGGACACTCTTCGCCCCCCTTGCAATCCACCCCGCACCCCTACGCGCACTAGGCCTATGCTTCTTCCAATTTCAAATTCACGCTCGTTGTATGTAGTGTGGTATTACCAGAGATATGGCTATATCCTAACGTACGTCAGTGAGTATACTTTATCTCAGGGTATTACACTACACGTATTGTAAAAGCACAGCCTAATCCTACTTATCTTTCGCCCAATCTAGCTCATAGCCTCTCTATAAATAGCTGCAGTAGTGCAGCCGAGTTCATAATACAGGTTATTACACTGCGTACCCTGAATATCTTCTAAACAATGTTATAATTTAGTCTGGTGCTGGGGAAATTAGTCTGCAGGCATGTGGGTAACATCGTGTTTGTGATTTTAAAGCCTAGCGTACTTACGCTAGGCTAGGCTAGTGTAATACCTATTACACTTATAAAGCCAGTCATGAAAATAAAAGCTTTTACGCAAAAGTAATGTGTGATGTTTCATTCGCGATATACTTATTACATCGATTTGCAATTGTCCTAATGAAATGAAATAGTGAACATAATTTTAGTATCTATTTACTCAGACCATGAAGCTGAATAACTTTCCCCAAGGATATATTCCATGAGGAAAGTTGTTCTCATAAATTTTTGACTCCATCAGCTAATAGCGCATTTTGTATGGGAGGTCAAATTTAATTAATAATTTAATTTAAATTTTTTTTCCGTTTTATGGTCTGAGTAACATGGTACAATGTATGCATGCATGATGACTGTTTGAAGGGTTCTTCGTGGTAAGATTCAGTGGGATAAGATGAACTATCATCGTACCTGATAAGTACGCACGGCAGCAAGCAAGTGGAAACAAAAGCAGTATAAGCTGAACCAGCGCTACGCTAACAACGCCCGAAACCGGGCTTGTTTCCACCGACGAGCGGCCGTGTGTACCTACATATTTCAATAATTTTAGATAGATATATAGATATATTATTTCTTCATAGTACATGTGGTGTCCCGTCGGGCCTCGTGTGTTTCGGGATATATTTACAATGATACACAACACCATAACTTCCAGATAGTACTGTATGTATATTGGTGAATGAAATAACAAATAACTTAATAGCTCTATCTTATTTAGACGTGTGTCCAGTAGCGCGGCCCGACGGAGACTGACTGCCTCGCCCATGGTCTCGGTAGTGGTCGATGCGTTGACAGCCATTGTCCAAGCTGGCCACTAGCATTGCCTGCTGTACACCACAGTACACATAGCAAGGAAACAACTTGTACGGAAAATTAAACTTTAAGTTAATGTGGACAAATAAACCCCCGCATTAAATCCTCAGTCGATGAAACTTTGCTGGGGTATTACACTACTTACATGAGACAAACCTTCTATTAAAAAAAAAAAACAAAAAAAAATCGGTACTTTTAATTTTTCCGTACAAAAATTACAAAAAATGTATGAAATTATTTTTTTTGTAATTTTTTTTTGGATATTTTGAATTTACGTTTCATTCATGATCCTTTATCATCCTGTCAAATAAAATCTGCCTGAGAAATTTATGTTGGTTTTTAACTGCTTCGTTGCCTACACTAAAAGGCGGCCTTATCGCTACAAGCGATCTTTTAAAGGCAACTTTTGAAGGTAGGAGAGATATACAATAGGAGCTACGAGCACTGCTTGTATTGGAAGTAAAGAGAAATATGTAAAGTTATAAAAATAGAATAAATAAATAAATTAGTAGATTTCACAACATAAAATTAAATAAAGCAACAATTAAAGAATTTATAATTCAATGAGATTTTAAGCAACTCTCACTTAGCAACGACCATTCGCTATGAGAAGCGGTTTACACTGCAGCGTTTATATATTTGTTTAGAAAATATTTGGGAACGGTGTAATAACCCGTGTTGTAGGTGAACGGAACGTGGCTATTTATAACGGCTATGAACTAGATTGGTTGATTACTACAAAGATTAGCTTTGATTCGGTTCGACAGTGTTGTGAAACGTTCATAGGCATTTTAAAACATACAAGGAATGTTTGCAAGCTCTTTGGACTCTGCTCTGTGCTTTGGACCATCGAAATCAAAATTTAATTTTCTCATCACAAAACAATGCATTAACAACAATTACTCGTCACGGTATTTGTAGGAGACTGGAGCCTAAACTAAGCCGAAGCCTGTATTGTAGGACTCCAGGCCTCCGTCATAAACAATGTCAAAATTATTATAACATGGACACATTTGTGGATCTTGAAGATACTATACTACAACATAGAGAAAATATTAGCAACAAATATAAAAAAATTTGAAAATTAAAACCAGAAATTCACATAATATTCTAATCTAACAAATAAAAAAGAAAACAATAAGAGGAAACCATAAAACACTAGTAGTGGTGGGGCTTTTGTACAAAGTCCGTCTGGGGAAGTACAACCCCTTGCCTATTACTGCCGTGAAGCAGCAGAGTTTGTACTGCTGTGTATCGGTTCGAAAGTTAAGGGAGCCAGTGAAATTGCCGGCAAATGAGACATGCCATCTTAATACTGATAGTTAGCAACGCGCTTTTATTTAATTATCGAAATCGGTCTTACAAATATTTTCAGTGTACAGATTCGTTGAATTAACAATATTAACAATTTTTTAATTTTTAATATTTACAATTCACAATATTTACAATGTAATAATATCGTAGAGGAAATGATAATATTCAAGATGGATTGAATAGATTTATACAAAAAAAACAAGGTAAATTCGGCTAGGTTTCACTATTTCGGGTTGGCTTTGGCTAATAATGAGTAAATTATTTTAAAAGCTTATTCTGGGGGTTAATTCAATAACTTTTCACCTCATTAGCTTGGAAAACTTTGTTTTATCACTCAAAATATAAGAGCAAAAGATTTTTTAATTAGAACGTGATGATATTCAGCATCTATTTATTAGAATTTATCTCGTTGTAGTTAATTGACAAAATTGTGTGTTTTGCTCGGCAGCAAAGTTATTTTGCGTCTCGTGACTTGAAACCCTCGCTACGCACAATATTCTTTTTTTCAACATCTCGCTTTACCCGCGGTTCAATCCTAGAATCCTTCGCTTGCTCAAGTTTCAATACAAGTCACGCGCACCAAATAACAATCTGGCTGTCTTTCATTACAAAAAACTATTGTTCTACGACTCCTTGAAATTCACAAAAATAAATTCGGATATTCTTACACATTGGATGGACTATTCGCACATATCCCAACTGCCGAAAAGCTGCCACCAGGACACGATCTTCCCTGGTCCATGTGGAAGTCACTGAACAGAATGTGGTCGGGCGTTGGCAGGTGCGGGGTTCTCATGAAGAGGTGGGGCTTCTCTGATAACGACAAGTGTGAATGCGGTATTTTGCAAACCATGACCCATTAGCTGTCGTGCCCTACTTTTCCAGTTTTCTGCACTCGGAAGGACCTTTTTAAGGCAACCAAAAGGCTACTGATGTGGCTACTTTTTGGGCTAAGCTTTTATTGCCAGTTTTTCCATTGACTAGAAAAGAAAAAGAAGAAGGACGGATCAGCTGACCATTTCGCATGAATAGTGTAACTTTTTTCGCGAATATCTTCAAGGCGTAAAATAAACGTTGTTGTAGAGTTTTTCACGAATTTATTCAAACCAAAGAATTCGGACTCCTTGTTCCACACGAAATAGAAGGAAAACTTACTTACTATGGGATGACATCTGCCATTGTGTCTCAAGTTGAAATGTCAAATCATCAAACGTGATTTGACGTCCTCATACAAAATATACAGAAGGACTCCCATGCCGTATTTACAATGACTAAAAGAATGTCAGAATACCTTGTGACACATATTTTCATTAATCTTTCTTCTAATGATTCAAACTATATTTGACGTTTTATTTGACCTTGTCATTACAAAAATATGTGGTGAAAAGCCCAGCCACAGTACCTATTTTAATTACAGCTTAGTGTAGTTTATTACAAATCCACGGTTTGTACACGACAGGTTAAACTCCGGCGATAAAAACCGCGTTTTCCGAATATTTTGTTAACCCCAAATCACGGCAGTTTTAAAGAACATTAAAAAGATAATAAAACTGCGAAATAGTAACACCGGTAGCCGGTGCTATTGTTTGAATTGGCTGAACTTTTTTAATCGTATGGGCATAAGATTTGAAGATTTAGATTTTATACAAGGTGTAACCGAAAGGTATATCAACCCGGCCCATGAAACTGAACAACTTTCCCTAAGGAAAGAAATGTGAAAAAAAAATCACCTCTATGGGAGGTGAAACAATTTTTTTCGTATTTCGACCTATGTTCCTTAGGGAAAATTGATCAGTTTCATTGGCAGAATTACACCTTTGATATAGGATATAGATTCTTTTTCTTATCAAAGCGATAATGGTCAAAATTACGATGAAAAATATGCAGGGCTTAAATAAAAAAAACCGGCCAAGTGCGTGTCGGGCCACGCTCAGTATAGGGTTCCGTAGTTTTTTTTATGATTTTTTTCTCGCAAAGCATGATGCTTTGATTAAGTATTGAAAAATTATGTTTACAGACTTACATTATTTTTAAAAGACCTATCTAACGACACCCCATAACATGGGGTACAAATGAAAAAAAAATCTCCCCCACTTGTAGGGGAGGTACAAATTAGGAGGAGGGAGGTATAAAATCTTTAAAAAAAAATTAAAGATTTTGTTTTACCATTTGTCGGCATGGATAAAATATATATCCATACTAATTTACAGCTTTCTAGTAGTAAGGGTCTCTGAGCTAGGATGCGGACAGACAGACAGACGGATTTGACGAATCTTTAAGGGTTACTTGTTGACTTAGGAACCCTAAAAATCGACTTTTCAATTCGATTTACGAAGATTTGTTATTTTTTTGCGAATTTCCATATGGCGTAGAACAAAAGTTGTTGGATTTAGCCCCTAAACAGAATAAGCCTTTAACCGTTTTATACGATTTATTAAAACCAGATATATGTACACACGGCCGCACATCAGTATAAACACTTTTGGACCTTATGGCGTGGTAATAGAGTTGAAAAACTTTCAACCGACAAGCGGTTGACCGTACACATCGAAAAACGAATTATTATATTTCTTTTTATGGAACAGTGTTAGATTCCTACAAATGTTTCTTATTTTTTAAACTTTTTTCTTTCGAATCATATTTATTACTCGGAAATTATCAAAAATTATCACTTATACAACGTAGTTCAAGGAGGTTTAAAGTAGCAGCTCTTTCTGCTAAGGAGGGAGGGAGCCATAAACGTATCACTTTCTTGCGAGAGGCCTCCATACTAAAATGTATAGATTTTTATCAAATCCTAAAAACGTATTTTTTTATCTTTCTCTTTAAGAAATATGTGACATGGGACTAATAAATGTTACTACCACAGTTTTTCTGGAAAAACCGTGTTTAAAAATCACGCATAAAATGACTATTACGGATTATTTACGCTTCCGTTCTTAGTTATAATAATCAATTCACAAGTTAAAAAAGATATATTTTCACTTTTACTAAAACATTATATTTTTAAAGATTTCTTGATTTTTATAAAACTATACTGAGTTTATTGACCGACTAGTATGGGTGACAGTGAGACGCGATACACTTCACTAGTTCATACGAATATGTTTATGACGGACTCTATAGTTTTTTACTATAGTTTTTTACGTAGTTAACAGTCTTCAAGGAAAACTCCCTATCAAGGAGATTTTAACCCACGCTACGCTGAAGCGTAGTTAAACCTCCTTGTCGATTTCTTGCAAGCAACTGTCAAAATTAAAGAAGACCACATTGCCTAGCCCAGTTTTCCTGTTCCATTGATGAACGAGTTCCCGTCAAACGGAACAGGTATCGTGTCGCAACTCGTCAAGGTGCGCAAACGCATAAACAGAACGGCGCTACTAAAACAATGCCTAATATTAGCTGTGTTGTTACTGTACTGTTCAACATTACACAATTTTTCTATGTAACCAGTTATTCAATTTACCTAGTTGAAATATCGTTTTATGGCGAAGACTAGAAAAACTAGAAAAAACTGGTTAAGAGCGAGTCGGACTCCCGCGCTGAGGGTTCCGATATATAAAGTCCTTTTTCAGGACCACAAAATTAAATTTGTTTGCAAAGGTTTTTGAAAATATTTAAAAAACTGTGCTAATTCGACAGATCGTCATATTTCCCTGTAATTTTTAACTTCTATCAAACCTGTAGATCTGCAATTAATTCAGATTTTCATTTAGCAAACTTTGCAGATCAGGGGGCCGGAGTGGTATGTTTTTGTGTATTTTTCATCATAACTTGAAAACTGATAAAGGCCCGTCTCACCGCTTGATACTAAGTTCCAGATAGCCTATCTGCTTGTTATTTCTGTCAGATATTTATTTTGTTGTTTTACAAGTGTCCGATTGCTCTAACTGACAGTTGAACACAGGAAAAAATCTAAACTATCGGGAACTTTTGCAGCAAGTGGTGCGGTGAACAAGCTCACAAGTTAAACCTATTTTGTAATGAACAAACCTTTCATACGGTACTTTCATTTGACTTAGGAACGACAATTTCAAATTTTGCTCCCCCTATTTGAGCCCCATTTACAATACTAGGGGCCCATCTTACCGCTTGCTGCTACGTTCCAGATAACAATATATCTGTTAGTTATTTTGGTCAGATAGTTGCAATGTTTTGACACAGGCAAAAATCAAACATATTTCATTATTTTTTATTATTCTTTCATTTCCAACAAAATCGGGCAAGCATATTTTAAAAGTAGGTAGTAGGATCACTAAGGCTGAGCTTGTATGGGGTACCTTGCACGTAAACCTGCTGGAATAAAACTTGGCAGGAGTAAAGTACATACCCATAAGTAACATATTAGAAGTGGTGCTCCCCAGCAGGACGCGACTGAGATGCACAGTGGGGCATAATGTCGAAAATGGGCAGTTTTTTACTAGGTTGAAAATTGTATCTGTTGAACCGACATAGGTAGCTGGTTGAAAATTTCACAGAATATGTATTTTTAAAACAAATATATCACCTTTAAATAAAAAAAATAAAATTTAAAAAATTAGGGGGGTCGCCATACAAGAAACGTATTTTTTTTTGTTTTTGCTCTATCGTCAGAACGGTTTGTAGTTCGAGTGTCAAACTTAGTATGAGTATAGTTCACTAAATGTCAATGAAATAATATGTCCTGACTGACAGACTGACGTGAAATTAAGTATGCTAATTTATTGCATGCCACAAACACCACCCAAGAAAGGATTTTCCAACACTCATCCCCTAAGGGGGTAAAATAAGGGATGAAAGTTAAAGCTAAGTAAAAAATTTTGAAAATCTTCCATCCCTTATTTCACCCCCTTGGGGGATGAGGTTCGCCTTCTTAGTTATTCTACTAAGGTGTGACAGATAGACCGACAATCGCACCATAAGGGTTTCGTTTCTTCCACTTTGGTTCGGAACCCTAAAAACAAGGAATATAAATACGGTACTGTAGGCGGATTAATAGGGAACATGCATAAATTTTATTAGTCGCATTTATTAATAAAATATGAAAATACCGTAGTAGAGATGCCAAAAAGTGAAATTAAAATTTAAATCGGCCAAGAAATACGGCCGATATAAGCATTTAAAACTACTAATTAGACAGAGAGATCCGACATGAATAGTGACGTCAAAATTCACTACGGCCATATAAACTCCATATTAAATTTCGTTTTGCTAGAAAGAGACAGAAACAAATCTTCGATGGCTTATATCTTTTTTAATATTGTAGTTATTCGAAAAATAGTTTTAGAAGTCTGTTTATTACATGAATGAGAATAAATTTATTTAATAAAAAAAATTCGTGCATGTTCCCTACGAGTATTAATAAAAGCCACTTTTATCCCTCGTAGAGCTAACCAATAATTATCTCTTCCGAAGTTCGTAGATCTTCGTTCGTAGTTCGTAGACCGACAAGAAACTATTGGCAGCAGGTGGATAAAATCATAAAATCAGAATTTTGAAGCTTTATAAGTATAGACCACAGTAGGCAGTGGCGTTTGAGTGGCGTACTCGTAATTTCCGATTCATCAACCTGCCAATAGAGCCTTGTCACTCTGTGCCAAGTGCCGTCAATGAGCGGTTTGTCTGTCTTTCTCATCTGGCAACAATCGGGGGTCCGACAGACTTGGACAGAATAGTGAATTACATATATAAACGTCTTCTTATTCATATCGCTCGAATTGTAGCATTTTACGACACATCATCTCGACACAAGGCATGTCATTTATTTTCTATTTATTTTTCCGTTATAGCGTATAATATTTGCCGCATATTATTTATTAGCATACTGTTAAACTGGTAAATAATACAAATAATAAATAATACAGAAATAACAATTACGACTCGCTTGTAACGTTTACGATACGCACGCCTGAAGACGTCTCTTTGGTTTTTTTTAATGGATCTATTTTATTTTAAGCAACATGGTTTAAAAAACATCGAACCAAAAAATTTACTTTTTAAAATGCATGTATTAAGACCTACTTCACGCTTATAAAGCCCATTCCTACCCAAAATACCACAAACAAAAATGTTGATACTGTATTAAAAAAATTGCAATTTCCGAACTTATTCGGCGCATTCAATAACAGGAAAATATGCATTAAAACTTACTCAACTCGCTTTAATAAAAAAAAAACGCACGTGACCATTCATAATATCCTTTTGAGTTCCCCTAGAAAACTCTAGGATAGAAATTATGTGCATAATTACTCTACATGACTCAAGTGACGCACCTACGTATCGCAACGAGGCTATTTTTCTCAATCTTGACTTCCCTTGCAATTAAAAAGGTCAAAGAACTTGTTCAGGCCGTGAAATTGTTCTTTTTTAGGGTTCTCTACTTGGGTAGAATAGGGTGACGGTCCGACACTGTGGGCAGTGTTGAGAAAATTATCGTATCAGAGTACATACGGTTCCAGACACATCTATCGGACCACCTTGCACTTGATGGTTTTAATGGACCCTACCTATAGCTCACAATAATGCATGGTTGAGCAAAAAAGTTATCCGATATTGAAGCTCGCTCATTTGCCAACTCTTTGTTTTTTATTAAAACTCAACCTAACAATTAGCTCAGGGTCTTTCAAACATAAATTGCAAGGTGGGCCGATAGATGTGTCTGAAAATGTATTTTTTCAAAATAGGTAGTTCTCAACTATCTTTAGAAATTTCCACTGGATGGTGCTGCAAACCAGCATGAAGAAAAACCATAAAAGTGCCACCATATAATCAGTATGAAAATGATTAAGTCAGTTGGCGTAAGCCAGACAGCAGCGGTGCGCCGTACGGCACGCCTTCAGCGCACCTCTTCTGTCTGGCCTGCGCAGCGTCGTTCTCCTACATCTTGTATGCAAGTGATTTGAACAGGCGACGAGACGGCATGCCAAAGGCGCACTGTCGGTGCACCACAGGCGCACCGGCGGCGGTTACGCCGGGGGCGCGCCGGCGGTGCATGCCGCCGCACAGCACAGTCTGCTGTGAGTGACGCGCCGGTTCAGACGTAGCACCCGAAGCGCGCCACGGGCGCAAACTAATGCGCTCGTAGCGTGCCACAGACACACCCGATGCGCGCCTAATTGTTTCTGTCAAATGCCTGTAAAAAAAATTCTTGTAAAAAGATCTCATACATTTTACTATATCAAAAAAAGAAAATACCAACAGTGATTAGCGTACCACCCATCGACACTTTAAAAAAGTAGTTGACAGACGTCAGCAAAAACTTCCTATTGCACTACACAAGGAGGTGTAAGTAGCAGCTCTTGCTGCTAAGGAGGGAGCCATAAGCGTAGCACTTTCTTGCGAGGGACCTCTGTGGATCTATGGATTTTTTTCAAATCCTAAAAACGTAAAATTTTTATCTTTCTCTCTGAGAAATATGTGACATGGGACTAATAAATGCTACTACCACAGTTTTTCTGGTGAAAACACTTACCATTCAGGAAAAAAACGGTGTTAAAAATCACGCTTAAAATGGATATTACGGATTATTTACGCTTCCGTTCTTAGTATTAATGATCAATTCACAAGTAAAAAACTAAATATTTTCACTTTCGCAAACAAAGTTTATACTAAAACATTAGATTTTTTAAGATATATATATAGTGCGACGCTTTACACTTCACTAGCTCATACAGAATATGTATATGGCGGACTCTATAGTTTTTTACTCTGAGGCACTACATTTTCAAATGAATTCACTGGCAGACTGTCACCGAATTTGTGTTTTCTCGTACGTCTGCTGAGCCCATAGAATACATGAAACAGTTCATGTATTCTATGGCTGAGCCCCTTATGAGTCTACGCTGCCTATGTCGTCTGTTAATCTGTCGTGCCTACCTTAAAAGGACTGAATGAATGAATTTTTTTAACCGTAATTATATTAAAACTGTTATAACAGACATCGGTCAAAAAAAGAGCTCCCTTAGAAGAAGCATGTTTTAGTGGTATTTTTGTTTTATTTTAGCTCTATCGTAAAGCAAACACACGCATTTATGCACCTCTTACATGTGTCTACACATGAAAGTTGATATGATTTGCTAAATAAAAAAATGCACTGTTAAAATCAAGCCTGAACATAACTGCTCGTTAGAATATCTCGCTGGTAATCTTCACATATGATCCAGTCTTCGGCAGCTACAGGATAAAGTAAAAGACAAAGGCATGTGCCAAACACTGTTTACTGCACAAAGTCATAAAACGGAACATAATAACACGCTGGACGGACGCCGATTTATTTCAGGCCGATACATAAATAAACAAAATAAAATAATTTCGTCGTTGTCAGTCGCTCGCCACGTAAACTTAAGATGATGACTAAAAGTCGGTGTCTACAAAATGTAATAGAAAAGAAAAGCCTGAAAGATATGAAAATGCCTAAAAAACTGAACAACTTCATCTAAAAAACATAGGTCCTATTACGGAAAAAAAGGACGGGTTGCACTCCGAGAGTGCCGGCAGAAGTGAAAATTTAAACATCAACGTTGTGCATTTTTGAATATTTTGGGATGGTTAGGCAATAATTTCGCACGAATTGTTTTATTTATCAGTATAAAAGTACATACAATAGTTATTTGTTATGCAAGGCAGCAAAAGGTTTATTTGGCGCGAGTGCCTCGTATTGAAACCTGAGCAAGCGAAGGATTCTAGGATTGAACCACGAGAGAAGCGAGTGGTTCAAAAGAAGAATCCTGAGCGTGGCGAAGGTTTCAAGGCACGAGACGCAAAATAACTTTGCTGCCGAGCGAAACACAAAATTTTTCATATCATTAAAGCGAGGAAATGTTAACATAATGCAAGAAAAGCAATTCAAATATAAGAAATAAGTGTTTAATTAATTACTCATACGTTTTAACGTAAGGGCATAATACCTACTTAATGGTACTGACGGCAGCAAGCAAGTGGAAACATAACCAGTATAACCTGAACCAGCGCTTCGCTACAAACCTCCGTAACCAGAGACCACCTCAAGGTCAAAGAGTTTTCACTAGACAATATTAAACATTAAAAAGGAAAGCACTATACTTAAATTATTATTATTTTTGGGACTGCTGTGCTTATGTTCGTGACTCTACCTATAAACTACTTGATAAATTTGCGGAACAAGGTTCATTTTCATTGGATTTCAATATGGAGACAGAGGACAGGCAGTGGCAGGCAAATCTATTTTGTGTTGCGTTGATTTGAAGTCAAAGGGCGAGTCCATTAATCTGGGCAAGAGAATAAAAAAATGCGATCGAATTTTAAATTTACTTTTCATTATCAGCCAGTACCTTACCCACCAGGCATTCACTATTCATAATACTATTTGTTTCTTTCCTATAGCTGCATCCCTCTTTCTCATCTTGAAAACGATAGTGCGTGCCTGGTTTTACAAGCGGCCAGTACTGCAGCATACTACAAAATAATAAGTACATCGCGTTCGAATTTCAAAAACCTTTTGCCCGCTAGGGGCCAAAAATCGCTTTTGGCCGCAGAATTTAACCGACAAAACAAATGTTTCCGAGCTTTGGAGGTGAAATATTCATTTATTGCGCTATCGTAGACAAACATGACAATTTATATTACATATAGACAATCTTCATCAGATCTGACGCGCCGTTAAAGAAGTTTTCACTTCAAAACTTAAACATCTGACGCAAGATCTGACGCGACATCTGACGTGAGTTTAACATGTTTTACCCATCTAAAAAAGTGCCAAGCGCCGCTAAAGAAGTTATCACTTCAATAATGTGTGCCTCTCAGGGTGGGCAAGCTGAGACGCAGCCGGCGCAGGGAAAAGAAAAGCATAAAAAAAGAAAAAAAAGAAAATAAGAAAAAAGAAAAGAGAAGAAAAAAAAAAAGAAAAGTATTTCTATCTTTCAGTTTTCTTCGTAATAAATAAAGCGAGAGGGAAAACGCGTTCTGGCCTACCCTGCACCATCTCCGTCTCAGGTTACGCTCACCCTCACGTGTTGACGTAGTTTCTTATCGTATTTCGTCTATGGGAAAATTTGTAAAGTATTTTTGGATTTTTAACTCATCTGAGCATAACAGATTTTGATTTTGGTAAGAAAACTTAAAATGGGATACAATAACGAACTGTGACTTGTGATTGTGGGAAAGATAACTTTTCTCACAAAAGGAAAAAAAATCTGTAGCCCACGCGGACCATGCCTTTAGTAACGATTACATAAATACTCCCGTGTGGTGCCGGCAAAGAATAGTACCAACCCATACATACCCGTGGGTTTCGTAAGAGGCGACTAAGGGTTAACTGGAGGATGGGCAGCAGCATCCTCCTTTGTAACTTACATCTTACTTACTGCGGTCACCTACAACCGCGGTCCATGGTGCCAGCCGCAACGCTAACAAGCGAGGTGACTATGGTACTTCCCCTCCACATTTTTCCAGCAAAAGCTAGAATTCCAAAGGGAGCTCCCTGTCCTGTAGTGGATGTTTCATGGGATGTTATGATGATGATGATGATGATGACATAAATACTAAAAACGTTTTACTGTAGTGACTCAGATAAGCATTCAATGCTACATGCATTCATTCTGAAATGCTTCACAATTAATACCAAAGTCTTACACGTCAAAGTTTTATGGCTAAGGCATAGTAAACAGCTGAAATACAGCTTGTAAAGCTAAGCGCTCGGAAAATACGAGGCGATAATAAATAACGCAATGCGAATTGACATTGGACGAGTTAAGGTTAAGAGTAAATATAGCTTAAGGAGTACCTGAATGACCGAGCTTCGCTCTATCAGAGACAATACAATTTTACTAAAATGGAACTAATCATTGTACCCAAAGCCCTCCCTCAGATAAAGGACTAAAGCATAGATGTAGCCGAAAATTGTCGGCTATAGCTTCTCTGTTTACTCATTAAGATTCATGTAGGAAAAACAGAGATGCATATGTTTTTGAATATCAACTTCGAAACGTCTCTGTATTGCTTTTTAGCAAACTAGAGAAGAGCAAATACACAAAAGATGTATCGATACGATAACATTTTAAAGATTTCTCAACAATATTTTACTTGACAAAATAGAAACAGCTAGCTATTTTATTTTTAAATAAATCTAAGAAATTCCAGAGATTTTAAGTTGGTAACTGGAACTTTCTTCATAACATCCCATGAAACGACCACTGCAGGACAGGAAACTGCCTCCTGAATTTGTAAAGCTTTTGCTGGAATAATGTGGAGGGGAAGTACCATGGACTGCGGTTGTTGGTGACCGCCGAGCAGAAGGATGCTGCTGCCCATCTTCAGGTTTAAAATCTCTTTGTCGCCTCTTACGACACGCACGGGTAGAGGTGGGCACCACAGGCACCACACGGGTCATGGAGTTTCTTATATTAGCCAAATACTTTCTTATTTTATTTTATTTTGACTTACAGCCTTAATTTATTCTACTATAAGTGGTGCGGGGGCATCCATCCATCCGCATTACATATTATTATACGATAAACTAATAATTTAATTTACCTACCCACCTCGGTAACTAACCTGTTGGCTATAGCTGTGACTACGTGTTGTTATGTTTAGCACCTTCCGCTCTTATATAAAACGACAATTATATTTTCACCTCCAAAGCTCGGAAACATTTGTTTTGTCGGTTAAATTCTGCGGCCAAAAGCGATTTTTGGCCCCTAGCGGGCAAAAGGTTTTTGAAATTCGAACGCGATGTACTTATTATTTTGTAGTATGCTGCAGTACTGGCCGCTTGTAAAACCAGGCACGCAATATCGTTTTCAAGATGAGAAAGAGGGATGCAGCTATAGGAAAGAAACAAATAGTATTATGAATAGTGAATGCCTGGTGGGTAAGGTACTGGCTGATAATGAAAAGTAAATTTAAAATTCGATCGCCTTTTTTGTTCTCTTGCCCAGATTAATGGACTCGCCCTTTGACTTCAAATCAACGCAATACAATATAGATTTGCCTGCCAATGCCTATCCTCTGTCTCCATATTGAAATCCAATGAAAATGAACCTTGTTCCGCAAATTTATCAAGTAGTTTATAGGTAGAGTCACGAACATAAGCACAGCAGTCCCAAAAATAATAATAATTTAATTATAGTGATTTCCTTTTTAATGTCTAGTATTCTTTATCTATACATGGCCACTCGTCCGTGAAAACTCTTTGACCTTGAGCTGGTCTCCGGGTACGGAGGTTTGTAGCGAAGCGCTGGTTCAGGTTATACTGGTTATGTTTCCACTTGCTTGCTGCCGTCAGTACCATTAAGTAAGTATTATGCCCTTACGTTAAAACGTTTGAGTAATTATTTCTTATATTTGAATTGCTATTCTTGCATTATGTTAACATTTCCTCGCTTTAATGAGGTGAAAAATTTTGTGTTTCACTCGGCAGCAAAGTTATTTTGCGTCTCGTGCCTTGAAACCTTCGCCACGCTCAGGATTCTTTTTTTGAACCACGAGCGAATCAGGTTTCAATACGAGGCACTCGCGCCAAATAAACCTTTTGCTGCCTTGCATAACAAATAACTAATTTAGCACCTTTTGTCTTCAACTTGACTTACAATGTTAAAGACATATACTTAATTAAGAACTCTTTTTTCTCTTTTGTAATTTGGTGGGCACAAACGGGCCATAGGCCTATAGTGGGTCAATGATTGTGTATTTTGTAAGCATGTGTTTTGCCTAATAAAAGATTTTGAATTTTTTGAATTTTAATACATTAGCCATTATATAATACATTATTATACAATTATATTAAATAAAAGCTACTATTCTTTGCCGGCACCACACGGAAGGGACTTTCTCATATTAGCCAAATTCTTGTATCTATCCTTTCAAATCGATAACTTATCAATCCAATCATGACCCCCTTCCCGAGTTTCTGTTTCGTCTTGACCCACAAATTATCTTAACCACAACGTCCGAAGTTCTATAAGTACACTCACAGCGATAAAAACAGGGACAAGACGTCTACAAGTAAACAAGCAAAGTCTCAACAGTATTTCGCCAATTCAGCTTATTTTAGTATTGGGGGACACTTCACACAAAAATCATCTGATCTGGCCCCGGTACCAGACACTGCACATACATAAATACCGCGTAACTGAACGGCCGACAATGCCTGAAGAATGTGATTCTGCCCATGAAACTGAACAACTTTCCCTAAGGAACATAAGTCAAAATACGAAAGAAAAAAGTAGAAAAATGCGCTATCAGCTGATTTAGTTTCTATGGGAGGTAATTTTTTTTTTTTCATATTTCGTCCTATGTTCCTTGGGAAAGTTGTTCAGTTTCATGGGCAGAATCACATCCTTGATAATGATATGATAATGATAATAAATTTATTTCCATGAAATACAGTTTTAAAAAGATGTTCATATTTACATAGTCCTTGTACTTCTACCTGCAAGCAGGCGTGCAAATTTTGCAATATTATTGTACATTTCAACATTTTACAGTTCAAATTTAAGTCGCTTCTTTATATTCCAAAAATTCCTTCACACTATAAAAACATTTGTCAATTAACCAATTTGTCAGTTCCTTTTTAAAATTCTTAAAATCTAATATTTTGAAATTGTCAGGAAGTTTGTTATATACTACTATTATACACATATTCAAGACGTTTTTCTTATAGATGTCCGATTGGCTCGGTGGTTGGTTTAGGCATTTTAGGCATTGTCGGTCATTTTGTTCCACCCGATAAGTATAACGGGTGTAAGGGACAGCCCTCCGAATACTAATAATAAATAGCATAATCAGTCAACGTAATTGAACATCTTTCAGTGAACAAAACTTTCAGGAAACGAAAAAACAAATCGGCCTCTCCATACAAACAGTCCAATCAAGGTTGCGATTTTGTATGGAGAGGCCGGTTTTTTCTTTCATTTCCTGAAAGTTTTATTCGCTGAAATATGTTCAGTTACGTTGACTGATCATGCCCTTTTACACCCTGTATATAACACCCAGACACAGTGTTCATCACACAAATTTTAATGTTGGCCCTTGGCAGGGATCGAACTCGCGGCCCACGGCGTAAAAGGCAGGTTCACTACCAACCAATCCAACGGGCCAGTCAAATTATGTTTATGCTTGATGCATATTGCACATAGTTTCCCGACATCGTTCGGGTGGAGTTAGGCATTTGCAGAAGACACATAAACTATACCGATTTAATCGAGGTTTTCGATGTATTATATTTTTAAGCTGAACTGGGAACTACGGAAGGACCGAAGGCATCGAAGCTGACCTTAGCGTAAAAGGCGTGATGAACTCGTCGTCTTCTGCAAAGACTGGCTTTTGCCTGAGTAGAGACCAGTGGCGTGAAAAGTGGCCTTTGTCTAGCAGTGGGACTTTAAGGGCTTACTATGGTAAAACTGTTGGACTTTTGAAATAAAATTAAACATAAACCACAAAGTTCTACGTTGTAAACACTAAAACCTACCAGCCTGTACCTAAAATTCACAAGAATACCAGCGTGAAACAGCTCTCCCGCACAATCTCAGTCGATTGGTCCTGCAGATTGATTCCCGCTCGGAAGTGCGTCGTATCAGATATTCCATACAACGCGGCCCATAATGTATGAACTAGGAATCTCTGCGGATTACCCCAGTCATTGGAGATCCGCTTTTTTCATCGTAAATTTTCGTGTCGGAAAATCAACAGTTTTAACGTAAAAAAATTCCATAAAAATAACTTTATCACTCCAAGTTTTTTAAATTGTATACCAAAAAACCGGCTAAGTGCGAGTTGGGCTCGCGCTCCGTGGAAAATTCCCGTCTTAGTTATGGACGCGCTGTCACGCCGAAGTATATTAAATTTGCGCGAGTTCGACACGCACTTGAACGGTTTTTTTTTTACCTATGTTCCTTAATTCACTTCTTTCAGTGTGATGTCTGATATCTCCTTTCTGCAATTCCTTTAAACTTTATATTTTTTCATATTACTAGTGAGCTAACGAGCAAGTGGGCCACCTTATGGTAAGTGGTCACCACCGCCATAGCACCCACTGTCTTATTAGTGACATATATTGATACTAATAAGACAGCAAAGCGCGTTGCTTACTATGGGAACTAAGATGGTATGTCTCACATGCCAGTAACTTTACTGGCTCCCACACCCTACGAACCGAAACACAGCAGTGCAAACACTGCACGGCAGAAATAGCACGGCACGGTAAGGGGGCGTAACTTCCCCAAACGGACTTTACTCAAAAGCCCTACCACTACTTTTAGTATAATTGTACTTATTTTAATAGGTGTTTTTAATTATTTGCCTTGCTTAGTAACTGTTAAAACTTTTCACTGTTTTACCATAGCCTCACTACCTACATGTTTGAGTCAACGGTATCCTGATAAACTCACGCGGCTGTTGATAGATTGTCTCCCTTCTAAAACAATTCCGATACGCATCAAATCAGATATTCCATACACCGGTTCACATAATGCAAGCCTCTACTGGATTACCCGGTTCCCCTAGAGGGTACTAGTACCCCAGAACAAAGGCATATCTGACTCGCAGTCAGAAATATGAGCGTGTGCGATGTAACCTGCTTACTAGGATGGAAGCATAGAGGAAGGAAATAAAGAATGAAGAAAAAAAATAAAAAAAAGCGTCCTATACTATTCCACATTATACAATAGTGTACCGAAAACTGAAATTGCTTACGTAGTAGACAAATTCGGTTTAACAATTACACTAAAAAACAAAAAAACCGGCCAAGTGCGAGTCGAACTCGAGCACCGAGGGTTCCATACCAGTATTGTAAAAATACAGTCTTAGTTATGGACACGCAGTCACACAGAAGTGTATTAAAAACACGCGAGTCCGATGCTACTTGATCAGTTTTTATTATTTGCTGTTAATCTATAGCTTGTGCACTATAAACATTCCAATTTACACACTTGTAAGTGTTTCAGTTTTTACGATAGAGCTAAAACAAAAGTCGAGCAAAAATCGTCTAAAAACCACGTTATACTACACGGGGGGGGGGGCCTATTTTTTTTTTGTTTATGATGTAATACTGTTAACAGAAATACATAATCTGTGAAAATTTCCACTGACTACCCATTACGGTTCATGAGATACAGCCCGCTGACAGACAGACAGACATGGGAGGCATTTAAATAATATGGTCCCGTTTTTCATCTTTTGGGTACGGAACCCTAAAAATTTGTTTAATTTTTTTTTCTAAACAACAAACTGAACTTTAGAAAGTTTGACAAATAACCCGATATACCCGTAATGTACACTAAAGTAAACTTCAATTTAATGTGGTGCGTGCGTTGTCCTTCGTTATCTGTGGTCGCTATTTTGGTTTGTGTTAGCTCTGGGAAATCTAGGTGTTGAATAGATATTAGTGATAAAGCCGCCTTTTACCCACATTTTATGCGCTCGTTTATTGTCACTAGTTTTAGGTACTATGTGTGGAAAAGTGTTATTACGTCATTCAGATATTAAATTTTCCATAATTTTCGCTGTATACTGTAAAATATTAGATGATAACTACATTGAGTAGTACTTTCCGCTATATCTTGTGTGCGGATAGCTCATAAAAATTTAAGGATATTACAAGTAATATGAAATAATAATACACACAGCCGCACGTCGGTAGAAACACTGTGACCTTAAGCAGGTCTCTAGTTCCTGGCATTTGCAGCTTAGCGTTGGTTCAGGTTATACTGGTTTCGTTTTTACGTGCTTGCAGCCGTGCGTACGAGAGCCAATGTGTCAAGACTACAAAGATGTGGCCGCGATCACATAATAATTTCAAGATGTCGCGAGTTTATATCAAATCAAATAAAATATTATTTATTCATATTAGGTTATGTCAATGACACTTTAAGATATCAGGTAAATTCAGAGACTAGATACTAATTTAAGATAATAAATTGCATCGCTTTACAAACAAAGTAGCACAGCACCAACAAAAAAAGGAAGCAACAACAAATATTAATAGGGTCCCGTTTTTCACCCTTTGGGTAGGGAACCCTAAAAACTACGCGCTCTTGAATACTGTATGGGGTCTATACAATAAACATAAGTCAATTTGAATTGCACTGTAAGAATCGCAGTTTAATGCCATGGGTTTTTCTTCTATAAGTAATTCGTGATTATTTTTGGGAAATCCTAATCTAACCTCACCATTACAAAACTATTATTTTTGTAATCGTTTAGATTGTTTGCACACACTGTTAATTTTAGCAATCTGCTTGCTAACTGAACTAATTTTATGTAATTAGTGTCTTGGTTAGTGGTAAGCTGATACTCTGACTAATGTATCACAGTAGGCGGTGGAGAAAACATCACATAGATTTTTGGCTGAAATATTTTCGCCTGAAATAATTGTTTTTTATACTATACATACATACATACATACATAACATCACGCCTCTTTCCCGTCGGGGTAGGCAGAGACCACAGTCCTCCACCTGCTACGATCTTGACATACTTCCCTTGCTTCCTGTACTTTCATCAATCCTTTCATACATGCTCGTCGGTTTAGGGTACTTTTAACCTGGCCTTTATTCAGAACGTCCTGAATTTGGTCCTGGTACGTTCGCCTAGGCCTTCCCCTTCCAACGTTTCTATCCACTCTCGCCTGGTAGATCTCTTTCGTCAGTCTTCGTTCATTCATCCTCTCTACATGACCAAACCATCTCAGCATCTCTTTCTCGATTTTGGTCACTACGTCTTCTTTTACGCCACACCGTTCTCTTACACTATTTCTAATCCTGTCACTCAATTTAACACCAATCATACTCCTTAGCGCTCTCATTTCCACTGCATTAATTCTACTTTCATGCTTCTTCTGCCATACCCAGCTTTCACTGCCATACATCAGTGTTGGTACCAAAACACCCCTATGAACAGCCAAACGAGCCTTGTGAGACACCTTCTGAGTCCTCATGAAGGCGTGCAGGGCACCATTCACCATGTTTCCAGCATTCACTCTTCTTTCAATATCACTTTCACACTTTCCATCTCTCGTAAACTTTGAGCCCAGATACACAAATTCCTTCACTTGTTCGACTTGTTCACCACCTATTAATATAGTACACTCTGTCATACATTCTTCTTTTTCAAGTACCATTACTTTCGTCTTGCTTACATTTACTTTCATTCCTTTCCTGTCCAAAGCCACATTCATCATTGTTACCATCTCCTGCAACTCGTCAGCAGATGACGCAAGTACAACTTGGTCATCAGCGTAGAGAAGACATTTGATGAGTAACTCATTCATTCTCAGTCCACACATACTCTCTTTCAGATCAATCAAACAATTATCCATGAACAGGTTAAACAGCCAAGGTGACTCTACACATCCCTGCCTAACACCTTTTTCGATGCTAAACCATTCAGTGTGCGCCCCGTTTATTCTGACACAAGCACTGAAATCCTCATAGAGAGATTTCAGTGCTTGAATCAGATGCCCGTTTACCCCATACAAAGACAATGCTGACCACAATTCATTCCTCACCACTCGGTCATAGGCCTTTTCCAAATCCACGAACGCGCAGTAGACTTTTTGGTTTTTAGCCAAAAACTTTTTAGCTATGCATCGCAAGGAAAAGACCTGATCTGTACATCCCATTCCCTTCCTAAATCCCGCTTGTACATCCCATATTTTTTCGTCAGTATATTTCATAACTCTTTCAATCAAAACCTTTGCATACAGTTTGCCGACGACACTAAGAAGGCTTATCCCGCGGTAATTTTTGCAGTCCTGTTGTGACCCTTTTCCCTTGTGCAGCGGCACAATCACAGCCTTGCACCAGTCTCCTGGTACTTGGCTGTTCGTCCAACACAGGTTGAAAAGGCGGTACAACTGACTAGCCACAATGCCTCGCCCAGCCTTCAACATCTCGAGCGACACTCTATCATACCCAGCTGCTTTACCTGATTTCATACTATTCATTGCTTTCATAATCTCATCCATACTTATCTCACTTACATAATTATCATCTTTATTCTCATCTTCATTCTCATTCATTTACACAGAAGACCTCGGTACGCTGGCCTCTGCTTTTTCTCTCTCAAACAGTTTTTCAAAATATTCCTTCCACCTCCTGAGCACACATTCTTCACCTTTTATAATACTTCCATCCTGGCTTCTGATTTTACTCAGCTCCGACGTTCCAAACTTTCCTCGGGCTGTCCGTATGGATTTCCAGAAAAACTTTTGGTTGGACTGGAAATCTTCGGTAAGCCTTCTGTCAAACCCATCCTTACACTCCTCTTTCTTTCCCTCAACAACTTCCTTAACAATACCTTTCGCTCTTTTATATACCTTTCTTGCTACACTAACGTCATCACTTGTTGCCTTCTGCATTCTTTGGTTAGCTTTTACGGCTAACCAATCTGACCATTTTTTCTTCTTCTCACAAACAGCTGCCTGTACACTTTTATCCATCCACATATTCTTCTTTTTTCCACCCTTTCTCCTTTTTGACACCCCACAAACATTGACAGCTATAGCTACTACTCCATCTTTAAATTCATTCCACAAACATTCAATATCATTTACTTCATCCAGGTTCTCAAATCTTTCACTCAAGCCTTTCAAGTATTCTTTTCTGACATCCTCCTCTTGCAATCTCTCTACTTTAATACGTTTTAGAACACTCGTCTGCTCTTGTGGTCTATGCCGCCACCGGTTAAATAGACCACCAATTCGGGTCACTCTGTGTCGATGGCGACTCCACGATATGCGCGAGCGTCCAGAACTCTTTTCCTCAATATTTTATCCACAACTAAAAAATCGATCATACTTCTCGCATCACCCTCCTCTCTTGTATACGTATGGATCTTTTTGTGATCAAACATAGTGTTTGCCACAAAAAGACTCCATTCCAAACACATCTCAAGCAAACTTATTCCATTATCATTCACACGTTCATCACCAACCCATCCATTAAAATCACCTAGCATGATAACTCGTTCATTCTGATCACATTTCTCTAACGTATCTCTCATATTTTCCCAAAACTCATCTGTTTCTTTCTGGGCTTTCAGGGATTTTCGCGAACCCATATTCGTTGGTGCATATGCACCTAGAACAAAAATTCGAGTTTTGTATACTCATTATTCATTAATATCATATCGTTAGCGTTTTTAATATTTCGTTAACTTTATTTTGTTGACGAGGGCACTTGACTGGTTTTTACACGGAGCGACTGCTATCTGACCTCCGCAACATATAGGGAAAAATGTATACAGTATATGTTTTCGGGTACGACTATTTCGATTGAAGAACAGTGAAAAACTACTAATACTTTTTTTTACTTATACTATACTTTACTTATAATATAGGTATTTTAATTTGACACCATTAGATTCATATTAGTTTTAAATTATTCTTATTTATTATTTCATTTTATTTCTGACCTATTAATCAGAGGAGAGCAAGAAAATATGATCGTTTCATATATTTTTTCCAGTATGGTACGATAGTTGTGCAATTTAATTTCATTTAAACTAAATTCTGCAGTTTTTAACTAATATTCAAACGACTACATGCGACATTGTAAAGGCAATAAGATTAACAATTACACGAGAATAAAAATTCCTCGACCAAACAGCCCATTTGCACTACAAGTAGACAAAGCAAGTGCTAAAATAAAAGTACTAGAATAGTTAGCTAGGGCCGGATTTAGGGAGGGGGTACGTGGGGTTTGTACTATATCTAGTTGTTATTTACCTGCTTATTATGATGTATTAGGCATTATGTATTTGGCGTCCGTGTGATGCCGGCAAATAATAGTAACCTATCTCTACCCGTGGTTGTCGTAAGAGGCGACTATGGGCTTATAAATCGGAGGATAGGCAGCAGCATGTATCTGGGTATTGTATGTACCATCTTACATTCTGCGGTCACCAACAACAGCGGTCGCAAGCCGCACGGATTACAAGCGTGGTGACTATGGTAAATCCCCTCAAAAATACCAAGCGTTTTTGCTGCAGATCTGAAGGGAGCTCCCTGTCCTGCAGTGGAAGATGATGACATGATGATATTGATGATGTATCAGGTCCTAAATTATCTTGCAGATTAATGAGATCATAGTTATAGCTATTCTCGTTATTTGTTTTATATCTGAAAGTTGATTTCAAGGTCATCAATCTACGCATTAAACATTGTTTTTTTTTAATATAATTTTACTAGTATTTCTAAAACTAGAGATTACCTCAGAACTAGATTCGCCCCTGTGCACAATAGAAGCAAGACTACTTAGCGAGTCAAAATTAGGTCACGATGGAGCGCCGGCGACGTCCTGCCTGAGGACGCTAAGCAACCGATATTAAGGCACTAAATAGGGACATTTTCATTCGAATTCAGATTAGGGTCTTCTTGTAGCTGCGACTTTAAGGCGAAAAATTCGACGACTTTAATGCGCTAACGTTTATACATTTTCTCGAAACATTTTTTGCCTAAATGCAAAAATCTGTTCTACTACTTTAGGAAATACGCAAAAAAATTCGACTCTCTATACAAAATTATCATGATCGCTCCAATTTGTATGAGTCAACATTTGTTCAAAAGTTGTTCAGTTTCATGGGAAGAACCAAATTATAAAAAATTGGGGTTGTATTGAATATTGAGGTTTTGAGAAACAATTAACTAAATATTATAATTGTTTTCAAAACCGGTTTCAACTCCAGTGTTGCACTTCAACTCCGGATTTGAGAAAAGCCTGAAATTGTTCCGAAACTCCGGAGATGCGAAGTTCCGGAATTCCGGATGGGAAGCCCTAGTCGTAGAACAAAAGTTGTTGCACTTAACTCCCAAAATGAGGCTTCAAAGGGTTTTAATTTACTAAAGCTCTGAATAATAACTATAACATAAACATATTTTATTTTTGAAAAAAAAAACAGCACTAAACTATTTTAAATTGCTCAAGAATTCATAGTACAACTAACAGCCAATAACAGCATAGTATTCTTTGATAACAGCCGAAATATTACTTGTACTCGCTAGTAACATTATATAATATTATTGCTTGTACGGTCAACCGCTTGTCTGTAGAAACTTTTTCAACTCTATTACCACGCCATAAGGTCCAAAAGTGTTTCTACTGATGTGCGGTCGTGTGTACTAGCCGACCGCTACAATTGACAGTTGACAGTGTCGACCACACGTCACTACTTGTTTAGGGACTCGGACAGGGGAGCGCTGGGGTGAAGGCGGGATAAGAGCAGAAAAAAAATGCCAGTTTCTACTCTATCTACTTTTTTATTAGGGTTCCGAACCAAAATGGTACTAACGGAACCCGTAAGGTGCAACTTTGTCTGTCTGTCTGTCACACCTATATATCTCAGCAACCACTCATGCTATCGACTTGAAATTATGACTACTTTTTAGAATATGATTACCCAACTTAATTGCACATGAAAAAAAATAATATGATTATTAATGAAAAGGGGGCCCAAAATTTCCAGTTTTCGTTATTCGGTCGAGTGGGATATCATATGAAAGGGCTTTATCTACTTGTAAATTCTAATTTTTTTTTTTTGTATTTTTTTACGGATCTTAGTATTTAAGTTATAAATACGATTTTTTTTACATCCCCCTTATCTCCGAAGTTTCTGAAAGAAAACAAATTGAATTAATTACAGTCGATAGAAGTTTATACAAAACATACAGCAAAAATAAAACGATCTTTCTAAAGAGCACAGATTTTTAGAAATCTGCAAAAAACCTTTACAAACAAATTTAGTTTTGCGGTCCTAAAAATTAACTTAATTGCTTCTATAAATACTATAGGTATATCAGAACCCTCGGCGCGCGAGTCCGACTCGCACTTGATCATTTTTTTTTTTAGTTTTCCAGTCTTTGACTTTCAACTCTCACCTTCCAGTCGCAAAGTCGCGTACACAAAACGCGCGACAGTTTCCAATGTCGCTCGCATTAGCATGTTGTAGAAATTTGCATGGATTCCGCATGGCTTCCGCCCCCGCTAATAAAAACAACGCTCGTGCCAGAATCGCGACTAATACCCAAATACAAGGAAAAGGAAGGATACTAGTACGGTGACTATGGGTTGTTTATTTCTTAGGACTTTTCTCCAATCTTTATTGTGCACATATTTCACGGAACAAGCAGCGTGAAGTTATATATAAAGCAAGTAAGTTATCTATTTTCAGTTAGCTGGTAAATAAATTATCAATATTTTTGGTAAGAAGAGCTGCTGATAGATATTGAAAATAAAACAATATTTTGTCTCTTTTATTCGGTTGGTGTATTAAGTGTTGATGAGAGTAAAAGAAGCGTAGGAAGTATGTCAAGGTCGTAGCACGTGGAAAGATGTAAAAAGATCTCTACAGGAAAGATACGTGATAGTTATGATATGAGTTGCCATTGACTGTGCATCTATTTTCTAGCGGGTACAGAAATACTACACCAGGCAGTAAATAATCAGACATAAACTCTTTCACTCGTATACGTTTTAATAAAACTGATTAAAATTATTGTCAAAACTCTCTAAATAATTTAAAAATATAGAATAAAAAAAAACTTTTAATATGCTTACATTTTGTTCCACAATTGGCATTAATTTTTAAATCTTTACGATAAAGATTTAAGATAAAAAAAGCTAGCTTTACAATTGTTGTTGTTCGCTTCTATAATAGTCTTCTAAACGTTGCGATTTATTTAAATAATAAACAAACTCCAACAATGCTAAAATTTTTGGTTGGTTGGTTAGACCACTGTGTAGTGTCGGAGGCTGCGTGGAGAGCTGCAAAGGACGCTAAAGTACATTATAACGTATATTGGTCGGACCATTTTCCCTTATAGTTAACATTCGATTTAAATGTTTTAAGAACTGAAGTAGTAAGTAGTGTCTGTGAGAGTAATAAAGTAAAATGGGGTGAAAGAAACCCACAACAAGTATTATTGTATGAACAGTATTGTAATGAAAAATTAAGGCTTGTTGATTTTCCAGTAGAATTTAATAAATGTAGTGATAAGCTCTGTACTAACATAGAACATAGGAAGATTATTGACAATATGTATACTAACATTACTGACATATTGAGAGAAGCGGCGTGCTATTGTTCAGGGGATGCAATGCGAAGTAGGAAAAGACCAGTAAAAGGGTGGAATAAGCATGTAAGAGATGCTCACACGAGGGCTCGAATTGGGTTTCAGAATTGGTTATGGTACAATAAACCAAAGTCAGGGTCTATTTATGACATTATGGTGGAATCCAGAAAAACTTTCAAACAGAAATTAAAATGGTGTCAAGACAACGCTGAACAGATAAAAATGGACCTAATAGCATCTCATCACGCCAATAAACATTTTGGAAAGTTCTGGAAAGAAACTAGTAAACTGAGCCCCAGATCGAGCCTTCCGGCGAGCGTAGGAGGTGTTAGCGAGCCATCTAAGATAGCTGAAATTTTTAAAGATCATTTCAGAGTGGAATCTCCTCTCGGTCCATCAAAGAACTTACCATCAAGTAGAAAGCCCACAACAGAGCAGCATATGAGGTTCTCTGCCAAAGAAATCGCTGCAGCTATCAAGAACATGAAGCGAGGAAAATCACCTGGACATGACTCGCTAAGCATTGAACATCTGCAGCATGGAGGTGTTCACTTACCCAGAGTCCTGTCCATGTTGTTCAGCTTCTGCATTGGACACTCTTACCTTCCCGATGAAATGATGAAGACGATTGTGATACCCATTATTAAGAATAAGACAGGTGATATATCTGATCCCAACAACTATCGGCCCATATCGTTGGCTACAACAATAGCAAAGGTACTGGACAGTATGCTTGACAAACAACTACAAAAACATCTAGAGCTACATGACGCCCAGTTCGGCTTTAGAGCTGGCCTGTCCACAGAATCAGCAGTTCTTTGTCTCAAGCATACTGTCCGCTACTATACGGATAGGAAAACACCTGTATATGCGTGTTTCCTAGATCTGACTAAAGCCTTCGATATGGTGTCTTACGACAAGCTGTGGGAGAAGATGTATGAAGATTCAACATTACCTGCTGAACTGATAGGCGTATTTAAGTACTGGATAGTAACCAAAGTAACCAAGTAAGGTGGGGCAATGCGTTATCAGAGCCATATGGGTTAGAGTGTGGGGTAAGGCAGGGGGGCTTAACATCGCCTAGGTTATTCAGCCTATATGTCAATAGGTTGATTGGTGAGCTCAGCAGCGCCATGGTGGGTTGTTCAGTAGACGGACAGTTCATTAATAATATCAGTTATGCCGATGACATGGTGCTGCTGTGCCCATCAATCAACGCACTTCGAAAGCTGGTTGGAATATGCGAGTGCTATGCGGAGGCTCATGGCCTCAGGTACAACGCACGAAAAAGTGAGATTGTAGTGTTTAAAGCAGGAACGAAATACTATCCCCATGTACCACCTGTTACACTAGCCGGCTCTGTTCTCACGGTGGTGTCAAAATTCAAGTACCTGGGGCACTGGGTCACTGAGACACTCAACGATGACATGGACATCGAGAGGGAGCGTAGGGCGCTGGCTGTAAGAAGTAATATGTTGATTCGCAGATTTGCAAGATGTTCAAGTAGTGTAAAAGTCACTCTGTTTAGGGCATATTGCCAGTCATTTTACACTTGCAGTCTGTGGATCAACTATACTCAGAAGGCATACAGCGCCCTACGTGTCCAATACAATAATGCGTTCAGGATGTTGTTGGGGCTGCCGCGTTATTGCAGTGCATCGGGAATGTTCGCCGCCCACAGAACGAATGGCTTTCACACAATTATACGGGCAAGGGTGGCATCCCTGATAGAGCGGGTGCGCGGCAGCCGTAATAGCCTCCTGACTGTGGTGGCAGAGCGTGTCGATGGCCCGATCCTAGAACATTGGACCTCCATTCATGTCATCGCCTCGAATAGAGCAGCCAAATAACATGTTTTAACATTTTGTGATTTTTATTTTTATATTTTAATCTTGATTATTAATTTACTAACATAGATTTTAAGTCTAATATTACTAACAAATATGGATTGTACTATCTGAGTTAAATAAATTGAATTGAATTGAATTAAAATTCTATTTAAATAAAAATTACATTGTAAGCAACCGTTTACGTTATAAGAAAATTGTGTTCGTTATCCTAGAAGAAGCTAAACGCATGGTCACCCTAAAAACAACATAGTACGCATACTTTATGTTTCCAGATACAGTTTATTGAGTACCCGCTCTCCGTATTGCCGGAATGACGATGTTTATTCATTCCCCCGAGAGAGAGATCACTCCGACAATTATTTTATTATACCTACACCGCTCAAGTTAACTCGCTTTACGTTTAAGTAGATATTTGTTTTTTGTTTATAATAATATTGTAGATAAAAATCAACAAAGTCAATTAGTTAAATATGTATGTATTTTGTATGTTACTTTCTGTTTGTGTTGTACAAAGTGTAACGGAAAAGTGTTATAATAATTAAGGATGTGAATCTGCCCATTAAACTGAACAACTTTTCCCAAGGAACATAAGTCGAAATATGAACATGAATTTTTGACCTCCCATAGAAACTGTCTGCATCAGCTGATTGCGCATTTTGTATGGGTTGCACGTTGTATAAGTATAACTAAGCAAGGAAGGAGAGATAAATAGATATTTATTTAATGGCATCACATCTCATTATAAGTCTTATTTCGCCAGTGTCATAAAAACATTTTAAAAGAAAAAATGTTACAGGCATTTGACTGCAGCAAACAAACTGACTTAATCATTTTTATACTGATTGTAGTGGTGCCATAATGGTTTTTCGTTGTGGTTTTTCCTTATGCAGATCTGCAGCGCCATTTTTGAGCGCCATCCAATTGAACTTTCAAAAGGTGATTGAACTCTCTTTTGGTGGGAAACCTTTAATTAAGGAGCTTAGTACACCAAAAGGTGGTGGAAAACCTTTAATTAAGGAGCTTAATACACCAAAAGGTGGTGGAAAACCATTAATTAAGGAGCTTAATACACCAAAAGGTGGTGGAAAACCTTTAATTAAGGAGCTTAATACACCAAAAGGTGGTGGAAAACCTTTAATTAAGGAGCTTAATACACCAAAAGGTGGTGAAAAACTTTTAATTAAGGAACTTAATACACCAAAAGGTGGTGCAAAACCTTTAATTCAGGAGCTTAATACACCAAAAGGTGGTAGAAAACCTTTAACAAAGGAGCTCAGTATACCAAAAGGTGGCGGAAAACCTTTAATTAAGGAGATTAATACACCAAAAGGTGGTGGAAAATCTTTAATTAAGGAGCTTAATACACCAAAAGGTGGTGGAAAACCTTTAATTAAGGAGCTTAATCTGGCGGCTAAATGCAACTACTTTTATTTTACAACTTAACGACAAAAGGACACATTTATAGCGAAGATGACATCGCAACCGCAAAATAAGGATGTGACCACACGGTCACATCATAAAGAGAGGTGAGACTAAAAATCGCAGACGCCCGTGAAATATGATTCAAAAAGTTGATACGTAAGGCTGTATATTACGCAGAGTATATATAAAAAATTAAAAAGTTACCATAACTCCTATCCTTCGGCTCAAAACTCTTAGTTGCTTTTTACACCCACGGGTAGGAATGAGTTAGTACTAAACTTAGCCGGCACCACACGCCTGAAATCCTTGTTTCATGTGATCTAAGCACAGTGAATGCCGGGCCTCATGGTTTGCCTCACGCTCCATTTACAAAGACAGATGGCTATGAGGACAAGCGAATATGCTAAACACTGAGTTACATATTAAAAACCACGAAATATATCTTACGCTCCCAAAAAAAACTTGAGAAATTTGTTTGTGGGAATTTAATAGCTTATTAGTTAGTTTATTAGTTTTGTACAAGGATGTTTAAGTAGCAGCACTTTCTGCTAAGGATGAAGCCATAATCGTATCCATTTCTTGCGAGGGACCTCCATACTAAAATGTATGATTTTATTTGAAATCCTAAAAACGTAATTTTTTATCTTTCTCTCTTGTTTGTATGGGGAGTCTGATAATTTATTTTACTTCCTGAAGGTTTCATCTACTGAATGTTGCTCAATTTTGTTGACTGATCATGCCCTTTGCAATCCATGACACACTTGCTTTCGTGCCCTACCTCCTCAGTTTCTTGCACCAAGGAGGACCTTTTAGAAGGCAACCAAAGAGCTATTGCTGTAGCCACATTTTGGGCTAAGTTACTATAAAATCATTTGCCATTGATACGAAAAGAAGTTGTCGGAAAACCGTTCCTTACACCCTCACCCGATATGTAATAGTTTGGCACAGAAACTTTTCATCTATTCTTAAAATCTGCATCTCTATACAAAATTATTGCAAACTTGATTGGACATATGGAGAGGCCGATATTATTTTCATTTCGTGAAGGTTTCATCTACTGGGGGGTGATCGTGGTAATTTCAACGACATTTCCAAAACAAAAACGTTTGCCTCAAAAGTCATGTTAAGTCTTAACTAAGTGTTTTAGGCAAACGTTTTTGTTTTGGTAATATCGTTGAAATTACCACGATCACCCCCCTGATGTTGTTCAATTTTGCAGTTGTCGGAAAACCGTCCCTTACACCTTCACCCCATAATTATATAATAGTTTGGCACATAAACTTTTCATCTATTCTAGTAACTTAGCTCATTATAGTTCAATGTGCTCGGACAGGCGAATATGCAAAACCGATGCAGCTGAATGCATGTTTGCAATGATGGCGGACTTCCTCTAGTCATTTGTCTTGGCCGTTCTCCTTTCGGCGCTTGCACATGTGGCCAGTGTCTTCAGGGAGCACATGGTTTGGAAATATTATACGACTGTAATAAATGTTACTGCTGAAATATGTCTATACTAAGCCGGTATGATTTATTTACAATATTAATATCGTATATTAATGCGAAGGTAACCAATCTGAGTGCTATGTTTTAGGATTCCTTAAATATAAGGGCCGCAATAGCGGCCGCTTAGTATTTCTACTTGGACACGCCTTATAAATGCACCAAATTTTTTCCAGGTACTAGTTAGGTACTTAGCTCTCAATTTTTACCCACGGCGGAACGGAGGCGGTATATGCGTTTGGGGTTAGAGTTTGTTTGTGTGTGTGTATGTATGTTTGTATGTCTGTTACCATTTTCCAGCTAAACTACTGGACCGATTTCAATGCGGTTTTTTGCATTTAATGGCTGCTGTTTCAGAGCATGTTGTTAGATATATTTTACGGTTGTAGACCACCAGGGGGCGCTGCAGCAGCCAGGATAGGTGGGGTGAAAAATATATTTTCTCGTCTACCCTATAGTGCGGGGTGTCGTTAGATAGGTGTTTTTAAAAATATTGTGAGTTTGCCTGAATCATTTTTCAATTAAGGGATCTGTTCGTGAAATACCGGCGTGGATATTTCAAATTTTTTATTCTATTATTGATAGGAGCCAATTCTTGTATTTTCAATGGAATTGGCTCCTATCAAAAATTCAGAGCTATGTACCTAACTAGTATTCGTACCTGGAAAAAATTTGGTTCATTAAGGTATAAGGCGTGTCCACGTAAAGGCGATATAAGACGTTAAGCGACTGGATTATTACCCATAGGGTGAAAAACGGGACCCTCTCGACGGGTATCTCAAGAACCGTAATACAAACACACGAACGAATTTTCACAGATTATGTATTTCTGTTGTCACTTTAAAAACAAATATATTTTTTTAAGTAATAAATTACGGGGGGCTCCCCTAGTAACATCATATTGTGTTTTTGGCGATTTTTGCTCGATTTTTATTTTTAGCTCTATCGTAAAAACGGCAAGCGTGAAACTTGGTATGTTGTAGCATACCAAGTTTCACGCTGCTTTGCGTTACTCGGTGTTTTTCTGTATTTTCTGTATTTACAATTCTCTTGTAAAATTTTGTCGAACAACCGCCTGTTATTAAATATTTTAATCAGCAATGAAGCACTTTTTAGGCTAGATAATTATGGTGATTATTATGAATATTCAAAATGAATACTCTTGGACTGTACTACCAGAATGTTAGGGGATTGCGTACTAAAACTAGCAACTTTTATAGGAATATCTGTATGAATACTTTTGACGTAATTTCTATAAGTGAAACATGGTTACTTGACGGTATCTCAGATCATGAACTATTTGACGATAGGTACCATGTTTGGAGACGTGATAGAAATTACGACCAAACTGGTCAAAAACTTGGTGGTGGAGTGTTGTTGGCGGTAAGAAGGGACCTAACTGTGGTTGAGAGGCCAGAGTGGCAGAGCTCTGCAGAAGATATTTGGGTGAGTATCTCATTTAAGAAAAGGAGGCCGACCGCTGTTCAGAAGATTCACATTTGCACACTGTATTTATGTAATCAGTTAGGGGGAAACAGTTTCAAAATTCAAGTTAGTAATTTTGTAAACAAACTAAATGAAATAATGATCACTCATCCTGCGGACAAATTCATAATTCTGGGTGATTTTAATTTTAAGGATGACGTAACATGGCGGAGACTTGATGGATCCGAGGTAATGTGTCCAGAGAACTTTTCTAGTGATTATTTATTAAATTTCTTTGATATAATAAATACATGTAATTTGTGTCAATATAATGGTGAAAGTAATTGTAATCAACGTATCTTAGATTTGGTCTTCTCTAATGATATCTTGTCAGTAAAGTCTTGTCCCTCCCCTGTAGTCCCGGAAGATGCTCACCACAAATCTTTGCTTATAGAAGCAACGTTTGTTGAGATTAATAAGATAAAAGAATTGTGTAGTAATAGATTTTTGTTTCATCAGGGTGATTATTCTGCTATACCATTTGCACTTGATATGGTTGATTGGTCACACTTTCTCTGTTCTAATACGCTTGAGGAGGCGGTAAAAATTTTCTACGAGAAATTATATGAGTACAGAGACAAATTCGTACCCCAAAAGACTGTCACAATTACTACTTATCCTCCCTGGTATAACAGTGCTCTAATAAAAATAATTAAAGAGAAAGCCAAATATCATGCTAGGTATAAAGTGTATGGAAATAAATCTGACTACCTTACATTCTCATTATTGCGTGATCGAGCAGAACGTTTTGAGTTAAACTGTTTTGATAAGTATATCGATAGAATTGAATCAGAAATAATAAATAATCCTAAGACATTCTGGACTTACGTCAAGAGTAAAAGACAGGGCAATACTTACCCTAATGTTATGAATTACCAGAACATGTCATCTGACACTGGAGATGGTATTACTAATCTTTTCGCATCTTATTTCCATTCTACGTTTCAGACGTCACAGCCTCAAGTTTCAAATTTAAGTACCACTATGAATACTGATCATAGTATACTTTCTTCGTTTATCAGTTCTGTAGAGGTGGACCGTTCAGTGGTTGTGAAGCTCCTCAAGTCACTTGATCTTACTAAATCGGGTGGTCCCGATCTGATACCTCCCCTGTTTATTGTTATGTGTGCAGAAAGTTTAGTTACGCCAATTTCGATTTTATTTGAACGTTCTCTCTCTGAAGGAACTGTCCCAGCAATTTGGAAATCTGCATTCATAACACCAATACATAAAAAAGGGAATAAGGCAAATGTCGAGAACTATCGCCCTATATCCAAGTTGTGTCTCTTCGCGAAAATCCTGGAACGACTTGTCTATTCTAATCTGTACAGTGCTCTTAAAAGTACATTCGATGAGCAGCAGCACGGTTTCCTAAGGGTTCCGGGTTCTACAGTTACTAACCTAATTCTAGCTAATGAGTATATTACTAGTGGCATGGACCAGGGCTCGCAAGTGGATGTAGTATATACTGATTACAGTAAGTGTTTTGACCGTATAGATCACAAAGTTCTTTTAAATAAGCTGCTATATGCTGGTGTCCATGGTAACTTGTATCGGTGGTTTAAGTCGTACATAGAGAATCGTAGCCAAGCGGTAGTTCTTCGGGGCTATACGTCATCTTGGACAACGATACCTTCAGGAGTACCTCAAGGGTCAATACTCGGGCCCTTGTTGTTTATCATATTTATATCGGACGTCAAACACTGTTTTCACCACTCCAAAATCCTTCTATTTGCGGATGACATGAAAATCATTCAAAAAGTACACAGTGTTGAGGATTCTCGTAATCTCCAAGCTGACCTGGGTAGATTCCAAGAGTATTGCAAATTGAACTTATTGGAACTCAACGTATCTAAATGCTTCTACATGATTTATAGTCGTAAAGCTATAACAATTGATATCGGTTACACCCTTTACGACCAATCTATCGTCAAAGTTGCTAACATAAAGGATTTAGGGGTTATACATGATACCAAGCTGTTATTTGACAAACATATAGACGGAATAGTGGGTAAAGCAAACAAAGCAATAGGTTTCATTATGCGTGCTTCTAGTGACTTTCGTAAAATTAAATCTATAAAAGTATTATATTGCGCATTTGTACGGAGTCACCTCGAGTACGCATCGCAGGTGTGGAATCCTCAATATGAAATTTATAAAACTCGTATTGAAAACATTCAAAAGCGGTTTTTGCGTTATCTCGACTATAAGGCACGAATTAAATCTCGGGATTATTTAGAGCGATGCAAGAGATATCATTTCTTACCATTAGAATTGAGACGAAAGGTTGGGGATATATCATTACTTATGAATTTAGCCAATGGTTCCGTTGACTGCTCTGAACTATCGTCAATGATATATCTACGAACTAACACTCTCGGCTTAAGGCAGCGGTCTGTGATAAGTGCGTCGTATGCGAAAACGAACTACAGGCGTAATACATACATCATAAGAGCTATAGAAAGTTTTAACAGTTTACCATCTGAGTTTGATGTAGACTTATTTTGCTCTAGTGTAACATCATTGCGTCTAAAAATGTCGACTTGCTTTTTTAATGACACAATTGGCTAAAATTTGTTAAAATTTGCTTTTAGTTTATATTTTAAGTCATATTTGTTTAGATTTTTACAATTATTTAATTTGGTTAGAATTGTTTCGTTTTGCTGTTTTCTCAAATCTCATTTTTATATCTATCATATAAATACTTATGGTTATGGATAATTTAGTTGTATTTAGGTAGAGACTTTTAATTACCTTTTAGCTACTTATTATGTTATTATTAGTAGGTTTTTAGCCGTAAGTCTCCCTCAAAATAAATAAATAAATAAAATAAATAAATAAGTTAAAGAATAACAACAAATAATAAAAACTGGTCAAGTGCGTGTAGGACTCACGCGCATTTAATACAGTTCTGCGTGACCGCGCGTCCATAACAAAAACGTTATTTTTAGCCTAGTGGTACGGAACCCTCGGTGCGCGAGTACGACTCGCACTTGGTCGGTTTTTATGTCAGGTCAGGTCTACATGCAGTGACTTTGAAGCGACGGCGAATTGCGTGTGATTTCAGTTTGTTTGTATGGAAAGATCACTGAATTGCCAATTTCCAAATGCCGTAGTCGATCAGTGTTGCTGCCTTCTGCTCAACCACAAAAAGATATGAATAATCTTTAGTTTAAATGAAATAACTTGAAGTTTTAAAATACAAAAGAAAATTAATATCTTTTATAGACGTGTCTTAGAACTAAGTTTTTGAGGCGGCAATAACAAAACCCATTGTTACCATTGTTTTGCTTAGACTATTTACGATTGTAAACGAACAACTTTTACTACGTAGACATACGTAAGGAAATTTGCCTTCGATATAACTAAAGTGAGCTATTATAACCTATGCTTGTAAGCTGCCGTTATTCATAATCTAAGATTATAACTGATGCAGTTTCTAGGTTATGTTGATTTTTTCGACTCTTGGGAAACTAATAATTCGTTCCTGGGTAGATGTATATCCTCCAGGTTTGTTTTACACTTTGTAGTACAATCACTACAAAAAGAGACTTAACTCCACCCTCACTTCATTCTTTCTTGTAAAATTATCGAATATAAGTTCTAGGCGATAAAATGTCTTCACAGTACAAGAAATGATTGTAGAGAATTGTATATATATGTATATGTAATTGTGTATGTATTTTTGAAGTGAAAACTTCTTTAGCGGCGCTTGCCACTTTTTTAGATGGGTAAAAAATGTTAAACTTACGTCAGATGTCGCGTCAGATCTCACGTCAGATCTCGCGTCAGATGTTTAAGTTTTGAAGTGAAAACTTCTTTAGCGGCCCGTCAGATCTGACGAAGATTGTCTATATGTAATATAAATTGTCATGTTTGTCTACGATAGCGCAATAAATGAATATTGTATGTACTTTAAATTTCCTGTCTCCCACATAATACAAGTTCTTTACAGTAGTGTAAGTTTAATGTCTAAGTTGATCTTAATATATTTGTAGAAACTTTTTGTGGGAGAAAATAAACAAATTTATTATTATTATTATTTATTTTCATTTCTTTTTATCTCGGCTTTTGCCGGTTTACTGAAATGCACGGGCCTAAGCCAAGTGCATATCAAGTTGCATGTTGCGTTGGGTAGTGACGGGTTGCACGGTAGTTTGTATTGAAGATTGTGTGATAGATTGCATGACAGGTTGTATAGTAGGCTGTATGAATGTTTCAGACTGTGTTTGCAGAAACTTTCTAACTATTCGGCATGTGTTAAGAATTACTGCTTTCTGTAGAAGTTTGTAGGTAGATGATGGTAGATTTAACGTTTTCAGTGATTGGTGCAGTTGTTTTGGGATAACGCCTGTTGTGGATAGTATGACCGGAACTATTGTAACTTTTTGGAGGTGCCACAATCGTGTAATTTCATCTTTAAGTTCGGTATACTTGGTAAGTTTTTCAGCTATTGTTTGTTGCAAATTGTGGGTGTTTGGGACTGCTATGTCAATTAGATAACCTGTTTTGTTTGTTTTGTTTATTAATGTTATGTCTGGTCTGTTGTAGTGGATGGTTCTGTCGGTCAATATGGCTCGGTCAAAGTATAGTTTAGTCGTGGAGTTCTCTATAACGCTGTCAGGGTTGTATTTATAATATGGTTGAATGGATGTGATCAGTTTCTGTTGATGAGCCAGTTTTTGATGGATGATATTGGCTACTTGGTCGTGTCGGTGCTTGTAATCTGTTTGGGCTATTGTTTTGCATGCTCCCGTGATGTGCTGGATGGTTTCTGGACAGCTATTACATTTTCTGCAAATGTCAGATGTTACTGATTTTAATATGTATTTTTGGTAATTTCGAGTCTCTATTACTTGATCCTGTACTGCTATCATGAAGCCTTCAGTCTCCGGGAAGAGCTCGCCACGACTCAGCCATGCGTTCGACGCCTCTTTGTCGACATTAGATTGGCATAAGTCATGGCGGTGTCTTCCGTGTAGAGACTTTCCAGCCCATTCTGCGAGTTTTGTCTTGTCGTCAGTCAGTTTTTCGTTACTTTGTGTCGTGCTGGTTTGTAAGTTTAAAGGTGTTAGTTTATTATCACATTGGGCTATTGCTTTGTGCAGTGTCGACGATTCTGATTTGTGGAAGAAATATTGTCTGAGGGTTGTGATTTGTTTATTGTGTAAGTTTACTATATCGATAATACCTCTACCTCCTTCTTTCCTCGGTAAGGTCATTCTTTGTAGGCAAGATCTGGGATGATGTTTGCGGGATTTGGTCATAGTAGTATTTATTTTGCGCTGTAAATCTTTAAGGTCAGTTTTAGTCCAATTTATAACGCCGAAAGAGTAGGTGAGTATCGGTATAGCAAACGTATTGATAGCTTTTATTATGTTTCGGGAATGTAATTGTAATATTATTATTATTATTATTACTTTTTTATACTGATAAATAAAACAATTCGTGTGAAATTATTCCCTAACCATTCCAAAATATTCAAAAATGCACAACGTTGATGTTTAAGTTTTCACCCAACCCGTCCTTTTTTTATTCTGATGTCAGAAATTAGAAAGGTAGTCAACGGTATGATTGTCTAACTAATGTAACACATGTTTACAATTCCTGGTCACAGAAATAGTTATGATGGGCACATGTCATCGCCTCGTCCATATTCCAGCATTCACGGTGTAAAATTACCGCCAACTCGATTTGTTTTAAGATATTTGCGATGTTCACCACATGTTAGAATTCATGCGATGGGCTTAAAATTTTTAAAAGTTAAAACAAATTATTTCTTTAACATAAATATTTTTCTTAATCATACAGGGGCCGATGCCTCGTTTTAAGCAAGGCCTGTGTCAAGAGGCACCGCTATCCATAACGGCATTTGATAAAGAGAAAGAAGCTTAAGAACCAGAGGATGGGCAGCAGCATCTTTCTGAGTATCGTGCCATCTTACACACTGCGGTCAGGCTTACGCTTACAAGCGTGGTGACTATGGTGAGTCCCCTCCAAAGACTACGCGTTTTCACTGGAGTTCTGGAGGTGTCATGCAGTAGATGTGTCATGTGTCATGGGATGTTACTACGCGTTATCACTGGAGTTCTGGAGGTGTCATGCAGTAGATGTGTCATGGGATGTTATGATGATAAATCTCTATACGCATTCAACGGTCCATTTTTTTATTTTTATTATTATTTATTCAATCAGGCAGGCAGTTTGCACTGATATAGCCTGTATCCAGATATAGTTAGGCTACTCGTATATAATTTATTGTAGGTGTCTGTCCAACCTATTCTTGAACTGATTAACATTAGACTCTGAAATTATTTCTGCTGGAAGTTTGTTCCACGCTGCGACAACTCTGTTTGAAAATAAGTGTTTGTGTGGATTGTTATTGGAGGGTTTTGCTATGAGTTTCAAATGGTGTCCTCTTAAGTGAGTGTTCTGGTTTTTAGTGAACATCTTGTGAAAATCTTCAATATCATAATGTCCACTCAAGATTTTGAATGTTTTTTTTTTTATTTTTTTTTATTTTTTTTTTTTTTTATTAAATATTTTACAACTGAGTTTTACAAACTAAATATATCGCCAAACTGCAAAACAGTTTGTTGGCGATCAAATGCACTCTTTTAAAATTAATTTTAATCATAAATAATGATTATTAATAATATGTTTCAATTAGGTCGCCACGTTCTCTTCGTTCTTTCAACATACATAGATTCAGCGTCTTTAGTCTTTCTTCATAAGGCATATTCTTTAGTTTTCTGGGTACTTTGGTGAAAGCACGCTGAACTTTTTCAAGTCTGTTTTGCCATAAAAGCTCGACAGAAATAACGCAGATTTAAATTCTGCTTAGTGAATTTTGCGATTTTCTATTTTGTAGAAATATTCAAACACAGGAAGTGATAGGAACAAAACATTTCTTACTAAAATTCGTCTTGCACACTAGTGACTAGGATAATTAACTTTGATGGTGCAACTCAGTCATTAACATTTAAAGAACGTATTTTTTTTACAAATTTCCGGAATATCCAAAAGTCGCAGAACAAAAGTTGTTGTAACTTCCGCTATCCTTTAAAAGTTTTTCAAAACCCTGTACTCGTATGTTGCAATATATTCAAGTTCTTTAGTTGCAACTCTCAAATTCAAATCAAAACTATAATTTGAAGCAAGCAATAAATCATTTTGCGCATAGAAAGCTAAAAATCCCGCCACAGGAAATGCCGCATCCCGCAAAGGATTACAGGATATCCCGAACTTTTGATATGTGACGTTGCCAAATATTCGCGAGTTATTTTTAACGCGAGAACTTTGAGCTATTTTTGGAAATATGTAACAGGAAAGACACGGTAAGTGAACTTGCGAGTTCACGGCTTATTTATTTTAAAAACTAAACAGAAATCTCTGAGTTTGATGTAGGTGGTAGAACTTTTGTACATACCATCTTAGTTCTCATGGTGAGCAACGCGCTTTACTGCCTTATCAGTGTCAACTTTTGCCCATGATAAAGCAGTAAGTGCTATGGGCGGTGGTGACTACTTACCACTGTTTTCCCACTTGCTTAGCTAACGAAACTGAGCAACTTTCCCAAAGAAACATTTGCGGAAAATAAAAAAATGAAAATCTGACCTCTCCATACAAACTGTTCGATCAGAGTGAGCTTATTTATCTATGAAATAGTGGATGCGGCAGAGTTTGGAACCACGCTTCACTCGGGTCCATACGGTCACCATAATGGTTGAATCTTTCCCGTGCTTTGTAAGTAAGGTTACAGGACTTTCGGGCAGTCTGTTTGTAAGTACCTCTCGTTTGCCTTCGCGAATATCATACAATATCTATAGGGTGACTTTTAATTAGTTCTTCATAGCAAAAGATATGCATGTATGTACTCATGATACTGAAAAACTTTTCCCAAGGAACATAGGTCGAAATACGAAAAACCAAATTTGACCCCATACAAAATGCGCTATCAGCTGATGCAATTTCTATGGGAGGTCAAAACTTGATTTTCGTATTTCGACCTATTTTTCTAGGGGAAAGTTGTGCAGTATCATGAATACATTCATACCTTTTTCTATCAAGAACTTTTATCCTTTAAAGAAGAACAAGATTCTATGTACCAATAAAAATAAACAAAATTTAGTTTTGTAGATTGATAAAGCCAAGGACTTAATAATAAAATAGATGGTGCTTTCAAATAATCAGGTAAGTAACATTGCCATAGTCACCACGTGCGGCAGTGTTGTGGGATTCGACACTGCTGCTCATCTTCTGGTTTAGGTATCCGTAGTCGCCTTTTGAGGAGATCCGCAGAACTAAAGTAACTGACATAGCCCTGAGAATCGCTAAACTGAAGTGGCAGTGGGCAGGGCACATCGCAAGAAGAACCGATGGCCGATGGGGCGTGAGGGTTCTAGAGTGGCGACCACGTACCGGAAGACGAAGCGTTGGCAGGTGGACCGCCCCCCACAAGGTGGACCGACGAGCTGGTGGCGGTCGCGGGAAGCCGCTGGATGCGAGCAGCGCAGGACCGGTCGTCATGGAGATCTTTAGGGGAGGCCTATGTCCAGCAGTGGACGTCTTTCGGCTGATATGATGATGATGATGATGAGTCGCCTTTTATAACCCTAATGGGAAAAATTGTAGGTATACTATTCTTGGCCGTTACAACACAGACTCCAACAATTTTGTAATTAAACACATGTAGGTACAAAATAATTGGTCAAATAGTAACCGATAGAGCAAAACGAACAATGCAGCACTAATTAGCGGAAAACAACCATAATTCAAGCACTAACTAGTCTACTATTAATAGTAGTAATAGTACTACTACTAACGATGTAGATGTGGCATTGAAAAGGCACGAGCCGTGATGAAAATCGGTCGCATGTTCAGTTCAAGTGTTAAGATGTAAGCGGAAACGATCAGCCATCATGAAGTCGACTGTCACAGATAAAATATTAGTTTAGCTGTCCGAGGTCGTGCTAAATGAAAGATTATCTCCAAAAATCGCTACAAACTAACCGCATTTTGCATCTTAATTAGATTATTGTTGCAGTCTGGCAACAGCTTCATGGTTATATACTTATCAGTATCTTTTTCATTTTTTTTTACTATGCTAAAAATACCGTTAATGCAATTGGATGCTATTTGCCTTAATAACAAAATCCAAGATCTAAGTAAAACTCTACAGGCAATAATCACGTGTCGGATTCCAAATTATTATTTTGACAGGATACTCGTAAAAGTGTGTTTACGCAGGATTAGGGTAATCTTTTTATGGTTCTGCATCATTAATAGATTTAATTAAAATGTTTTACTGAAACATGAAAGATGTCAGTGATCTTTACTATCAGTTGGTGATCTTTGATCTAAGTGTAGGCTATTTTGTGGTTTTAATAATAGGTCTTTACCTATGAAATTGCCGAAATTTTCTTACAGATTAATGAGATCATAATTCCTATAATTTTAATGTTTTTTTTTTTCATTTGTCTTATATTTGAAAGTTGACTTCAAGGTTATTAATTTACGCATAAAATAAAGTTTTTATTTTTAGTTTGATATATAAAATTAAAGGTTTGAAAATTGTTCGTCTTAAATGTCGTCCGATTTCATCATTAGATTTGTTATATTTATTTACAGATAATATTTTTCGAAAATTAAATTTAAGCTTCTGTTAGCTTAATGTCTTCCGAATAATGCTTAAAAAAAATAAAAATAATTAGATATATAATTCCTAAGAAAAATGCAAAAATGTTAGTTCTGAAAATTGAGTTTACCTAAAATTCGCCATACAAAACGGCAATTTCATTGGTAAAGACCTAATATTTATAATATCTGTGCTGTAATTGAAATAGCATTTAAAAAAAGCAAATGTAAAGGTTTTTTCTTACTTTTATAGTGATGTTTTTTTTTTCTTTTTTCCCAACATGGTGCCACTTTGTTTGTGAATAAAAAGCTTTTGATTTTTTTATGTTAATTGAACGCTTATTAATTGTTAATTGAACGCTTTTTACATCCTGTTGAACTATCGTCATCGTGTTATCGCTGACTGCAATATCTTGTACGGTAAATCTCATCAGTAGATTTGAGCATCTATTATCGCTATATTTCTATACTTGCACCATCAGTCGCGGCGTTGACCGCTGTGCGCTGCCAAGTGAGTCAGAGCCGCGATCTTGGACCTTGGAACTACTAATTCTTGTTCTAAATTGTGTTCAAAACAATTAATTAATAGTTAGTTTTCGAGTATCTATTGTAAGGCCACTTTAAGATTTAGCAAAATTTTAAATTTGTTTTTAGAAATCACAAAATATTCAATTTATGAAAATAATCATTAAGTTGAATCTCGAAATTCGTTAGATTCATTTATAAGTTGAATGGGCAAAATCTTAATTTCTTTTTTTGTATTAAATTCCGTAAATTTTAAAACTATTTTGTTTACTCGAAATGTTGTATTCAATTCGAATAATTTATTTGCAAGAATACCTACAGTATTCAAAGGTCTTATATCATAAAGTCATTTCTCTTTTATAAAGTTCTGGAAGGAGTCCCTGTCCTGCAGTGGCCGAGTTATGGGATGATATGATATCATAATTATTAGGTACTTGGTGTATTCTGCTTGCTGGCAATATAATTATGGCTAACTATCAAACTACTGATCGACAATATAACATAATATTAAATAACAGTTGTCAATCTAAAATACAATTGCTATTTCTATATTGTTGAAATCCCGTTATTATCTTGTTGTCAGAGATTTCAAACCACCAAATGTCCTCTGAAGTGGCCTAACGGGTTTCTTTTCGCTTTTTTTTTCTCTTACATGGCGTCACTTTGTTTGTGACGTGACGTAGTTTAATGTCATAAAGAGGTCAAAGAATCCTAATGAATAAATTTTATATTGACTTTGACCTTGAATCCTCCAAGACTTTGACCGTTCTTTTCTTGGAGGAACTACTCCTCCAAGGTTGTTTTAGACGGTACCCGGTACCAACGGCTTAACGTGCCTTCAAAAGCACAAAAACGAGTTGTTATGCCACTTGTGGTCACCCATCCAGGTTCTGACCAGCCAACATTGCTCACCTTTGTGAGCAACCGCAAATAAAAAAGCAATTGCTATATTAGCGCTTTAAATTAATTTTATACAAAGTATGTATGCACGGTTACTTTTTTATCACCTAGGAAAGTTTAAGAGGTGATTATTCCTATGAAACTGAACAACTTTTCTCAAGGAATGAAGGTCGAAATACGAAAAACAAAATTTGACCTCCTCTTACAACTAAATGATCTTTATCGTTGTAATTTTTTTTATTTGTATTCGGGCCTATGTTCGTTGGGAAAAGTTGTTCTGTGTCATGACAGAATCACCGCAATTTTTTATCAAAAAAGCATTTAAACTGCAACAAAATTTTGTTTTGTAGGTGTTAGGGCTTTTGTGCAAAGTCCGTCTAGTGAAGTATCACCACTTTGCCTTTTTCTGTCGTAAAGCAGCAGTGTTTGCACTGCTGTGTTTCGGTTTGAAGGGTAAGGGAGCCAGTAAAATTACCGGCACATGAGACATACCATCTTAGTTCTCAGGGTGGGTATCGCGCTTCGCTGTCTTATTGGTGTCAAATTATTTCACTAATAAGACAGTGGGTGTCTTAGGCGGTGGTGATCATTTACCCCCAGGTGGCCCACCTGCTCGTTTGCCCACTGGTAACATAAAAATAACTTGGATACTAAAAAACAGCCCTTTATAGCGCGGTGCATGATACAAGACATGAGGCGGTGTTTTTTGGTTAAAAAGGGCGTAGAGGCTGCTACAGACCCGCTACGACGTCGTAGCAATTTCGTAGCACCTGAGACAAATATTTTCTTTAATTTTGTGGGTGTCCGTGGCATTCGTTGCATGATTAAGAACACTCTTTCTCATCCCATTGAAGCAGTATTGGATTAATTGTTACGATTTTCACAACAAAAGTTTAATTTATTTTGGGATTTTTTTTTGCCGCATTTGTTTTTAATATGTTTGAACGCAGAAATTTTTGTCATGTTGTTATTATTATAAGTCGATTATTACCTACTTTTAAAATATGATTGTCCTTAGTTAAAGGTTTTCTGATTCAATCTAATTGAAGATCCCTAATAACCAGCTTGTTAGCGTTAAGGCTGGAGATCATTGAGGTCTTTAGAAAACGCCACCTCTGGATCAAGATCCCGCAGTAGCCTTTTAAGGGGCTGACAATAGCTGAATTACCTCCCTTTCTAACAAAGGGCAGAATGCGCGTGCTAGAACGGAGTGGATTCGCGCTGTTTTACGTTTTTCGCTAATTTTTGCATTTTTCTCAAAATCTGTACTCATAATATTAATTATCTAATAGCTATGTTATTATGCATAATGTATTAAATAATGTGTAAATGTTTTAGCATCATAGATTAATGGGTACGTAAGAAAAACGGTTTAAAAGCAAAAAGCAGAGGTAACTTTGGATTTTTTTATGGCGAACAAAATATATTTAATCGTGTTTCGGAGTCGGCCATATTCTTGGAAAAATGCTTAATTATGACATAAATTTTATTCACGGCCATATATTCATCACGTTTCGTTAAAAACCTGCTCAAGTAAAGCGTATTTAGCTCTTATCAGCCCCTTAAGACACCCACGTATTCTTACCTGGCAATATCCATATACCTACAGCAACTCTATGGCACTCTTGTCAGTAAACAGTTATAACTTCGAAATGCACGCGTGTAAACCTGATTAACGCATAACATATCTCTAGTTGACAAAACAGTAAATTAGTCACACGTCTTGCACTTTATTAAACAAGTTTGTCACAGTACATATATTAGGCAGTTGGTCGTTTTAATACAAACAACCTAAATACGCCAAGTATCATAATAGACGGAGAGCGCGTGGTCGTCAACCCTACCTCATCGATTACCAAGATGCGACTAATCTAGGGTGATGCACATTAAAAAGTTGTATCCGAATCAACAGGGTTGCCTGGGCGCAACCTGGCAGGTTTTGTACAGTGGGCAAAAAACTTAAATTTTTTGGGCAAAAATTACCTCATCGAATACCAAATAGGTACATAGTACATTCGATAGTACTCATCAAGGAGTGCCTAAATCAACAGGGTTGCCTCACTCAATCCTGACACATTCGGAAGTCGGCCTGATTGAAGGTGGTCAAAAATGACAAAAATTACCTCATCGATTACCAAGTAGGTACTTATTACAACTGATAGAGCTCTTCAAGAAGGGGCAAAATCAACAGGGTTGCCTCGCCAAATCCTGGCACATTCGTGAGTCGGCCTAATTTTAGGTTGGCAAAAAAATACAAAACTTACTTACGATAATGAGTAATGAATTGAAACTTATGCTATTTGAAGGTTCTAGACATCATCAATATTTGCTATAGTATGCCAACACTTAAACTAATTTTTCATATTATTATACAGGACGAAAAGTTAAGATGGGGTACACAGGGCAGCTACTATAAGCATTATAGCTACAAGAAAACTTAGTACAGAGACTAACCCTAACTTTCAGAGATATTTTGATCTACTTTCACAGATTTTTGAAAAGATGTACAGGCAACAAGAAAAATGGCAATTTCCACATAAACTTTTATCATTCCATTTCATCTTCTTATCGATAAAGAACATATTTTTTTATGGGGTTAACCGAGCCGACCATACATGTTATAGGAGAAACAGAAATTTTCATGTACCTTTTTTACGAAATATTGTACCTTTTTTACGAAATATTCTATTCTCTTGTTACTATGAAAAAAAATTCTTTAAAAGTCAACCAGGGTCAAGTTATTAAAATTCTCAGTAAATGCAAAATAAATTTTTATTCAGTAATAAAATTAAATCAGGCCAAAAGTGCCAGGATTTGGTGAGGCAACCGTGTTGATACTGCCACTTCTTAAAGAGCACTATATCAACATACACACATACATCCTACACTACACACACACATCACATGCTCACAAAAACACACAAACACACACTCAGGCACACACATACATCCACTACATCTACATTCGTACAGGTAATTGTGGGGCTTGCCGCGTCGTCCTACTGGAGTGTCGCTCTGGTAGGTGGACGGGGAATTCGCAATTCCCCCTCGACCTACTGCACTAGTATTCGAAACAAACTAGTTTTCATGTATCGATATTTTTTCTATTAAAAAAAAAATATTTTCCATACAGTCTCTTTAAAATGAACGGGCATTTGGGCAACTAATACATCTCGTTGAGATCTTCATTTCGGTTGACAGCTGTCAAATCTAAAACCACCATAACTCAAAAACTACTTACCCTAGACTTTTGCACGTTCGAACAAATGATAGATCTCGTCAAGGTCTTTACTTCGGTTGACAGCTGTCAAATCTAAAACCACCATAACTCAAAAACTACTCACCCTAGACTACTTTACGTTCGGATGAAAGATAGATCTCGTCGATGTCTTTATTTCGGTTGACAGCTGTCAAACTATAAATCGCTATAACTAAAAAAACTACTAACCCTAGACAAAGGATAGATCTCTTTGAGATCTTCATTTCGCTTGACAGCTGTAAAATCTAAAACCACCACAACTCAAAATTACTGACCCTACACTACTTGTATGTTTGGACAAGTGATAGATCTCGTCGAGATCTTTATTTTGGTCTGTCGAACTTAAAATCACTTTTACTTGGAAGCTAGGTCAGTACTGAGACTCCTCGTTTGGACGAGATCTTTTATTAATTGTCCTAGCATACGAGTTGTCTAGGGTCAGCAGTTTTTAAGTTATAGTTATTTTAAGTTTTACAGCTGTCAAACAAAATAAAGATCTCGACGAGACCTATCATTCGTCCAAACATAAAAGTAGTCTGGGATCAGTAATTTTTGGGCTGTGGTGGTTTTAAATTTGACAGCTGTCAACCGAAATGAAGATCTCAACGAGATCTATCATTTGTCCGAACATACAAGTAGTCTAGGGTCAGTAATTTCCAAGTTATAGTGATTTTAAGTTTGACAGCTGTCAACCAAAATAAAGATTTTGACTAGATCTATCATTTGTCCCACCATACAAGTAGTCTACGGTCAGTAGTTTCCAAGTTATAGCGATTTTAAGTTTGACAGCTGTCAACCGAAATAAAGATTTCGACGAGATGTATCATTTGTCCTAACATACGAGTAGTTTTATGTTATAGCGATTTTAAATTTGACAGCTGTTAACCTAAATAAATACCTCGACGAGATCTATAATTCGTTCGATCATAAAATAGTTAAGGGTGAGCAGTTTTTGAGTTAAAGTGGTTTTAGATTTGACAGCTTTCAACCGAAATGAAGATCTCAACGAAATTTAACCTCAGTTATTTTCATAAGTCCTGAAATGTATTTTATTGTGTTTTATGTAGTCTTGAAAGAAACTTTATCTTTATCTTTGTCCTAACAATCGAGAAGTTTAGGGTTAATAGATTTTAGAGGATATTATGTGAAAAGATAGTTACTTGACAGTAGGCGCAGTCTTTTTGCTTGAAAGAAAGGGATAATGTGCGCAATACGCAACGCATAAGATTGCGACAGATATAATGTGCGTGTTACCAAAACTAAATGACGTAAGCGCCTGATATAATATATCCACTTTAAGTAAAAACTAAGTAATAAAATAAAATTTAAGGTTAATCATATGATAGCAAATACGAATGCCTTTCTGTGTTCTTAATTTCACTACTTAAAACACCTCAGATTCCACAAAAAGAGGAAATCATGAAAATTGAAGAGGTAACTTTTGATTTTTATTTTGTCGAGCCAATTTTTACTAATCGTGTTTTGGTCTTAGCGGTATTATCACTTGAATGGTCATGAAACACATAACTGAAAATCACGGCAAGATACTGAGTAAATAAAAAGATATTTGTCTTCAAAATACACAAAAAAATCCATGTCGTCTTAAAATATAGCATTTTTTGTTTGACAGCAGTCAACCGAAATAAAGACCAGAAATGAAGATCTCAACGAGATCTGTTATTTGCGGGTGCCCGATTACCCGTTTTTTTTAAGAGACTTTGTATCGAAAATATATTTTACATGTACTTGTTAGGAAAAAAATATCGATACATGAAAACTAGTTTGTTTCGAACGCTAGTGCAGTAGGACGAGGGGGAATTGTGAATTCCCCGTCCACCTACCAGTGGAACACTGCAGTAGGACGACTGGGCATTTACCCAAATGTGTTTTGCCCACTTAGAAATTGCTAATGGCCCTAAAAGTCAGTAAAAAAAATATTTTGCGATTTCTGAGAGTTCTAATACCTTTACCCTAGTAGACCTTTTACAGACTTCTGTTTCTTAGTATCAAAAGGATAGAATGTTTCGAAAAAAAGGTACATGAAAATTCCTGTTAATTCTATTACATGTTTGGGAAATAATTCTGTGCTTTCTGACAGTTCTAATACATTAACCTCGGTTGACCCCATAGAAAATTATGTTCTTTATGAATAAGAAGATCAAATTGAAAAAAAAAATGTGGAAATTGCCGTTTTTCTTGTTTTCATTTTTTCCAAAATCTGTGAATGTAGGTCAAAATATCTCTAAAAGTTAGGGTTAGTCTCTTTACTAAGTTTTCTTGTAGCTATAATGCTTATAGTAGCTGCCCTGTATACCCCATCTTAACTTTTCATTCTGTATAATAATATGAAACGTGAGTTTCAAGTGTCGGCATACTATAGCAATATTATTAAGCTCTAGAACCTTCAAATGGCATAAGTTTCAATTCATTACTCGTTATCGTAAGTAAGTTTTGTATTTTTTTGCCAACCTAAAATCAGGCCGACTCACGAATGTGCCAGGATTGGGCGAGGCAACCCTGTTGATTTTGCTCCTTCTTGAAGAGCTCTATTAGTTGTAATAAATACCTACTTGGTAATCGATGAGGTAATTTTTGTCATTTTTGACCACCTTAAAATCAGGCCGACTCCCGAATGTGCCAGGATTGAGTGAGGCAACCCTGTTGATTTAGGCACTCTTTGATGAGTACTATCGAATGTACTATGTACCTATTTGGTATTCGATGAGGTAATTTTTGCCCAAAAAATTACAAGTTTTTTGCCCACTGTACAAAACCTGCCAGGTTGCGCCCAGGCAACCCTGTTGATTCGGATACAACTTTTTAACGTGCATCACCCTAGATTAGTCGCATCTTGGTAATCGATGAGGTAGGGTTGACGACCACGCGCTCTCCGTCTATAAGGCTGACAATAGAAATTATAGAAATAGTAACCCGGAAAAGTATGAAGCTAGATGGCGCTATTAAATAGCCTGAGAAGTTATTACGATTTATCGAACAATTTTGCTAAAAAAACATACTGTTTCTTCAAACTAAAATAATGTTATGTTAATAAATTAAAGCAAGTTTCACAGTCTGGCCCTGTTTCATGTATTCTATGGTCTGGCCCACCGTCGCAAGGTTGGATGTCTGTCGGTCTTTTACAGATTGTACTTCGGAGAGTGTGCTCAAAAGCGCCATGAGCTTATTCCACCATCCCCCTTCTACCATCAGGAGTCCAGACGCACCGCAGGATATCGCCCACACTTGGTTGATATTCCAAACATTCGTACAAAACATCTTTTATTATGCACGGCTAAAGAGGGGAATTCTCTGCCTGCACCTGTATTCCTAAGTTCATACAATCCAAATCACGATCCAAATCTATTCAAGTGGCGAGAGAGGTTCTTCTGGACAAGCTCGTTCCATCGTCGACTTCATCTCTGTCCAAAAGACTAGATCGAGGTTATGAGCAAGCCCATTGACAATAAAAAAATTGCAATTTTGAATGGTTTTTAGCAGAACACTCGGTAGACTTAAATTACTTTCCAGATTATTTGAAAGCGCCATCTATTTTTAGTATAGTAGTTATTTGTTAAAAATATAACGTGATTCATAACGTTATATGCGTTAAATTTGTAGTTCGGCGTGAAATGCATGTGGTGACAAATACTTGGACGATAAAAGCGTGAAATCTCAACGTAAGTGTTGTGTGGTTCTGAGAATCTGTTGGCATCGCATGCGCAGGAGTCATAGCGGCTATTAGGTTGAAAACAAGAAGAACTAATACATTATTTACACATACTATTTTAGCCCAACAAATTTTACAACATATTGAGGAACCCACAACCAAATACACACTTAACTTGCTTGGGTACTCGGTTTAATCACATATCATACACCGATTTATCCCGTATAGTGCCGGCAAAGAATAGTACCATCCCATACATACCCGTGGGTGTCGTAAGAGGCGACTAAGGGCTATAAGCTGGAGGATACGAGTAGACAGCAGCATCCTTCTGTGTATCGTATCAACTTACATTCGGCGGTCACCAACAACCGCGGTCCATGGTGCCAGCCGTAACGCTAACAAGCGTGGTGACTATGGTACTTCCCCTCCACATTGTTTCAGCAAAAGCTAGAATTTTGGAGGGAGTTCCCTGTCCTGTAGTGGATGTTTCATGGGATGTCGTGATGATTTTAGCCCAACAAATTTTACAACATACTGAGGAACCCACAACCACATACACTCAACTTACTTAGGTACTCGCCTAAATCACGTCACATACATCAGTACTATATTACCCGTGACTATTTATCATACTCTACGAATAAATAACACTGATATTCTTTGACTTCGTATTGTATCCTTTCGCTTGTTCTAAGGGCAAAAAGTGAGCCACTGACCTGGCAAAGCCTAAATAAGGATTAGTTCTGTCTGCCCTCTGGAAACCAGTCGCTCCTTGTCAAAACCAGTGGCCTCAAGTAGCCGACTCCGTTAAATGAAAAAAAATATGTATGAAAGGTAAAATCTATCTTTTCTCATGAAGAAGAGCCTGACACTATTGTCATAAAGTATGTACAGTCAAGTGCATAAATATGTATCTAAACTATCGTTTCAAAAGTATGTATCATTGAATGTTTATTATTATAGCATCCAATCTAACTGATATAAATATGTCTGCGGAAACTGATCAATAATATGTATACTATAAAGGACAATTTGTTATATAACGAGCAATACAAACCTTTTGAGGGACATATTATTGCTCACTTAGTTATTTAGATATTTTTGCAACAAAAACGAAGACATAATAACAATGAGAAAAGTGTGACATAATTCGTGAATCTTTACATAAATACATGTAATTGCAATGGATTTCAAGAAACATATTTATGCACTTGACTGTACTTGATGCGATGAGCAACTAGTAATCGCATCGCATGCACACTTTATAGCTTACGACGTCATTTTATTGAACGGATATACCTCTTACTCGTAGCAGCAGAAAAGTGCTCTCATGACTTTTTACTACTTTTTAAGCGAATTCTTTATCACTTTATATGCTCTTCGTGAGATTTGAATCTATACCTAATCATTATATCTTGCGCTCTATGATTCTGAATAGGTTTTAAGAAAAAAGCGAGATATTTATTGTGTGAAATATTATTATAAGTTTGGTTTTATAACAGTTTAGAAAATGTTTTACGTGTTTAGCACAAGACACCATCTTCTAATATAATCACTGCTCTTAAACCGTTCAAATTTTTTTTCCGTATTCTTAGGGCTGAGGTGAGATTGAGCCTAAATAGTCTGATTTAATAGTACATTGTTCATCGAGAGGAGAAAGTGACCGATTCCCAACAAGGGTGTCGTTTGAGCCCTGAGGCGAAGCCGAAGGGCTCAATACACCCGAGTTGGGAATCGCACTTTCTTTCGAGTGATACATAGTGCTTTATACTTCACCTACGAGGAAAATATTTCAGATTTCCTTTTCAGATATGATGTAAGTTTTTTGTATTCCATTATATTGATATCAGGTCTTGCCAATATGGTATTTTCAACATGGAATACAAAGACTTGGCTTATATTTATACGCCTTTTCACTATAATAAGCAAGCAAAACAGTTTCCGAAAATCAATGCGCTTTTTTCTCGCTTTTTCAACGTATAAAACTATCACATACCTACATTGTTGTATTTTTTCGAGATTTTTCAGGCAATCAATAACCGCTTGCGCACTTTCTTGTAGTTCTAGCGGCGTCAAAAACTCTTCATCACTGTCACTATTTGACGACATTTTTTGTAAAAAGCACGCACCAACAAAACTACAATTAAAACTTCCAGCAACTTTGTAAAGAAAAAAGGAGTCCAATTTTTGAAAATCACTGGGTGATAAAATATCGCTTGGAGGTTTAAACTTTTTAATTTTACACTGATAGTGTTAAAACGTCAGTAATACTTTTTAAAATTTAACAATTAAACACTAATTTATATTTATGCATTATAATTTTTCCCTGTTGATAAGAAAAAAACAGAAATTTTGATTTTATTGAGTAAGATTTTATCACACGGTGATTTTCAAGAATAGGTAGGTACCTAATTCGCGCGCGCGCTTTCGTTCCACATTTTGGTTTCGTTCTTTTTTCAAATTAATGGTTTTTCAGAAAAGTGCAGGTGGCCAGCATCATTTCGCGGTCTTAGAGATAAAAACTTTTTCTTTTTTTTGGCATTATGATATTAAAAGAGGTTATCGACAGATTTTGATCAAAATTTAAGAAAAAAAAACACGTTAACAATGGATTTTCATACAAAATTCCATCCCGCTAAAACACGTTAACAATGGATTTCCATATAACTTTTCCCCCCGCATATTTATACCATAGAAATGACGTATCTTCTCCTCAGTTTTTAAAACAGGACTGAGGTACTTTCCGAGAAGGTGAAGTATAAAGTATATGTTTTCCGCACTTTCTGCTAGGTGGTAGGGCTTTTGTGCAAAGTCCATCTGGAGAAGTACCACCTCCTATTTCTGCCGTTAAATAGCAGTGTTTGCACTCCTGTGTTTTGGTATGAAGGGTAAGGAAGCCAGCGAAATTACTGGCACACGAGACACACCATCTTAGTTCTCAGGGTGGGCCACGTGCCTTATTAGTGTCAAGTAATGCCACTAGTAAGACAGCGGGCTGTATGGGCAGTGGTGACCACTTTCCATCAGGTGGCCCACCTACTCGTTTGCCCACTTGACACATAAAAAAGAAAACTTAGTCCGTGGACCCAAGTGGCCGTGAATTTAGCCTCTCTAACTGTTGCCAGAACTCGGTCAGTTAATCTAGTCTGTTAGGTATTTGGTCTAAGGTTATGTCTGCTCCAAGTGTGCCATTTAACTTGTGGGTATAAACAAGCAATATTTATGGGGAATATTCCCGCTTTTGATGGTCTTACGTCGAAGCAGTTCTCTCTAGTCTAGTCCTCTAGTTCTTGTAGCAACAAGTAAACGGAGGCGAAGCACTCAACTGCATAGATACCGATAACAATGCACTGGCGTACTTTTATGACCACACTCCGCCTCTGAGGCAGTTTATATTATGACGTGCGGGATAGAGCGATGGTTTACATTTTGATCAAGGTTTACCTTTTTATAATTTCATAATCATATACTGAGGATTCTAGCAGAGGATTTGGTAATTAGTCATGTGAGTATTTATTTGTTTAGAAAAAAATGCTTAGATGGTTTGGCCATGTACAGTTACACCATATTAACCTTAGTTTTCAGCACCCTTTCGTCTATTCTTCATGTAAAGCCGCTATTACACCTTCCTTAATTCAAAAGCCAATTCAGCATACAATGCTCGTTGAAGTAAGGATATTTGAATTCACAGAACCAATCCTCCCAGCAATGTATGCCGAATTAGTTTTTGAATGTAGGAAGGTGTGATTGCGGCTTCTTGCTGTTACTTCCACACTGTTAGGTTCTACAAGAATCCAAAATGTAGGTATTTGTAATAGTACTCACTTTATGACGTTCGAATATGAATCTGTTCAATTGGATAAATTATACCGAACTGAACTAATCTTATTTATTTAATTGTTAACTGTGCACATCATAGAAATATAAGATTATAAAGATTAAAGAAAATATGTGTCACAAGGTATTCTGACATTCATTAGTCATTGTAAATACGGCATGGGAGTCGATCTGTAAATTTCGTGTGAAGATGTCAAATAACGTTTGATGATTTGACATTTCAACTTGGGACACAATGGCAGATGTCATCCCATAGTAAAATAAATTAGTATTCCTTCTATTCCGAGCGGAACAAGAAGTCTGAATTTTATGGTACACATGAAAAAATAAAAATAGATTACAAAAACGACACAACAGGTACTGCTTACTTTCTTACAATAGCCACAGACAAAATACATGGAGAACCATACGAAAGCAGGCCCCTTTTTAGGGTTTCGTAGCCAAATGGCAAAAAACGGAACCCTTATAGATTCGTCATGTCTGTCTGTCTGTCTGTCCGTCCGTATGTCACAGCCACTTTTTTCCGAATCTATAAGAACTACACTATTGAAATTTGGTAAGTAGATGTATTCTGTGAAACGCATTAAGATTTTCACACAAAAATAGAAAAAAAAAACAATAAATTTTAGGGTCCCCCATACATAGAACTGAAACTCAAAATTTTTTTTCATCCAACCCATACGTGTGGGGTATCTATGGATATCTACAAAGTAGAAAATCGCAAAATTTCACAACCACAGGCAGGAAGTCCGAACATAGGAAGTGTTAAAATAAAAATCATTTTCAAAAATCATTATCTATGGATAGGTCTTCAATAATGATATAGAGGTTTCTAATATAATTTTTCTCTAAACTGAGTAGTTTGCGCGAGAGACACTTCCAAAGTGGTAAAATGTGTCTCCCCCCCCGTAACTTCTAAAATAAGAGAATGATAAAACTAAAAAACCGGCCAAGTGCGAGTCGGACTCGCGCACTGAGGGTTCCGTACCACCACATAATCATAATTGTAGTAGTTTAAATTTCAGTAAGTTAATGTGCTAGATTTTTTGAGTCCGACACGCGCTTGACCAAATTTTATTATTTGTTATTATTTTATAGCTTATGAACTATAAATATACCAATTTTAAATTTTGTAAGTGTTCCCGTTTTTAAAATAGAACTAAAACAAAAATCGCTTCCTTGAACATCCAACTTGACCCCTCTCTTATATGAATGTTCTTGAAACGGGAGCTCACCACAATTGGTTACCATTAGTTGTGAGTAAAGTTGTAAAATTTAATGATTTCAGACTTTTCCCTTTATTTGTACTGTGAGACCTAGCTTCTTGCCAAATTTCATAATTTTAGGTCAACGGGAAGTACCCTGTAGGTTTTCCTTTTTTGCATAAATGTATGGAGATGAGGACATAAAATGACATATCTTTTGATTGCGTCCTTGTAAAAAATTGAAATTTTCAGGTCTTGTGTGGTTCATGGACCTTAACATGTGGTATTAATTCTCTACCCGTTCGTGAGTTAAAGGGTCTTGACAGACAGACAGACAGACGGACAACAAAGTGATCCTATAAGGGTTCCGTTTTTTTATTTTGAGGTACGGAACCCTAAAAAGTATATGATGTACATTACCATGCAAACTTCCACCGAAAATTGGTTTGAACGAGATCGAGTAAGTAGTTTTTTTTCATACGTCATAAATTGTAACCGATTAAGGTGAGCTCCCGTTTCAAGAACTTTTCTATAAAAGAGGGGTCAAGTTGGATGGTCGCGGAGTTTTTAAAGTCAAAAAACAAAATATTTTAGTATATTATATGGTAAATAGGTACGGAACCTTCGGTGCGCGAATCCGACTCGCACTTGGCCGGTTTTTCTTTTTAAAGAATGTCATAAAGTTATCATCCTCAGTAGCTTTACGGGCTTTATGTTACTTAAAATAATGTATCAATGAATCCATCAATGGACATGCATAACCTAGATAACCATATGATGGCTGGCCCAAATAAATAGAAGCATCGCGCATCCCGGTAAGAAGTAATGGTGTATGGCTATAAACTTTACGACCGTCTAGGCGAGATGTTTGCGGGCAACACCGATCAAAATATAACTGATAGACAGACTTAGATATCCTCGTACCAACATCACGTCAGTAGAAACACTTTGAACTTTATAGCATGGTAATAGAGTTTCAAATGTTTCCGATGTGCGGTTGACCGTTCATAGTAAATGCAGAAAAATGCCGTGTGTTTGAACCTCAGACAATGGACTAAATTAAGGATGGCAGCGAAAGGAGCGCATCGTGGTTAACATCTCTATGGATTGAACATTCCTCAGAATCTTTTATTCCCTATTTAATCCCTGGATCCCTGGGGATATTTTTTTTTAATAATTCCATGTGCTTATCTACGTTTTGAGCAGTTCCAATCCAAACAACATCCTAGGGAGGCTGTGCGTTAATAACCTGCTAGTCAATTAGAAAAGACATACAAGGTTCTTACCTAAGAAATTGGCCTTTAGTATGTAATGGTAAATCAGATTTTTTTAGGTCCTAACAACATATGAAAAATTCAGAAAGATCGCACCTTTTACACGCACGAAATAAAAGTAGATCTTGACAGAATTAGAGACTAAATTTTCAGAACTCTATTTATATTTTTAACTTACAGCAGCTTTAATTTAATTTGCGGAAAATAACATCTGTAAATTTTTTTACAAATGTAATGTTTCGAACCTAAATTTAGATACCAAACTAAAAATAAAACCAAAAAGTACACCTTGCAATCAACTTTTAAATATAATCTCAATAATCTGCAAGGAAATTTCGCCCAATACAAACATAGTCACTTATAATACAGTTATTTGGTATATATGTACATGTAAATGTTTTATAAGAAACAAATAGTTACTTCTAAGAAAAACCACCCAGTAATATATTACTTTCCCCATAGGAAAAAAACTTTTCTTTTTAATTTCATTCTCTGAATCTTTCCAGTTTTCTATACATATCTATAGAAAATTTTTGTATGCACATTATAAAATACATGTATTTGAGGAGTCCCATTTTAAAAACACTTATGAAAAATGTTTTCACAAACAAATCTTAAGGATTTCAAACTATCTTGAACTTAATGCAGAGGGGTGGTAAAAAGATACTAATGTTCCAAGTTTGTGTTCAGATTTTCACTCTTTTTAATTAGACAAGTGCTTCACGAGCTCGTTAGCGGATAACTTTGAGAATAATTATCTTTTTGTCTCTCTTTTCCTTTTTCACTCATTTCGTAGAAATTTTATCATGCAGCCTTAGAAGTAGGATTGCAAAAATAATTAGTCACAACAAATTATATAATCCTATTATCTTAGTAAATGCAATGAAAGCATCGTTCTTTCAATTTGGTAGGGTTATTTTGAATATTTCATTATCATCGATGATGATCTGATATTGCATATAGGAGATGTGACATGCTGGCATGTCATCCTTTAAAATAAATTTGTACGGTATCTATTCCGAGCAAAGGAAGGAGGTCCTAAATCTTTGCAAGCCGCTGCTAAGACATGCAAAGAGCTACTACTTTTTGGTAAAAAAGATGAGTTTTATCTGAAATGTGAGTTTGTGTTCTCGAAGGGTACTTAATTTTTTATTGCTAAAAGTATTTTTATGGCAAAAGTGATCTTACAAGCTCATGAGTCAACTGAAGGTAATAAGGTGTTTTCCTATTGGTTTGCCTAGAGGTGAGGTCGATCATCGATCTTACAAACCGTACTTCCTGGAGACTGCGTTAAAATCGCGTTGCCCGCACTGAGAACCAAGGCGGAATGTTTCATGTGCCTGTAGTTTCATCGAACCGAAACACAAGCACAGCTAAACGGCAGACATAAATAATCGAGTCCATATTATATTTAAGAATTGTGAAGGAGGTGTTATTTTCCCAGATGGAGGGCCCGAATAATTCTGTAAATTCTTCAAATACTTAAATATTAATATTACATTTAACGAAAGCCACCACCTTCAGAATTTAAAGTATTCATCCAACAAAAATAATTTAGTTTAGTAGTTTAATAGTTTCTATTACAACTGTTTTATTTACAAAAAACAGTTCATTTTGGAGTTTCAGTCTCATACTCCATCATCATATTTTGACAAAATTTGTGTGGGACCGCCTCGAATGTAAATTCTACTGAATATAAAAAGGATCGTTAAAATCGGTTCACTACCCGCGGAGATATCGCGTAACAAACATGTAAAAAATACATACAGTCGAATAGAAAACGTCTTCCTTTTTGAAATCGGTTAAAAGATCAATTCCGACAACTTTGGTTTACCTAGAGCAAGATGAACAATTTTCGAGAAAAAATCGTAACAGAATTATTTTTTCTATTCCAGGCCATGTTATTCTACGCTCCTCGCTGGCTGTGGAAGTCCTGGGAGGGGGGCAAGATCCGAGCCCTGATGATGGACCTGGATGTGGGGGTCTGCACCGAGATAGAGAAGAAGACGAAGAAGAAGCTGATCCTGGACTACCTGTCGGAGAACCTGCGGTACCACAACTGGTGGGCGTACCGGTACTACATCTGCGAAGGGCTCGCCCTTATCAATGTTATAGGTGAGACTATTTATATTACGGCGTACAAAATAACTCTGGCTGTGACAGTTAATGCGCAAAAGTCAAAAAACGAGTCGCGGGGGTGAGCGTGGCATGTGAGGGTGGCGAGCGAATCATTCTTTGGCTCTCCGCCTGTCACCCATGCGCAGAAAATAACCGTCACAGTCAAACTTATCCTGAACGCGCTTGGAGGAGCTACGACGAACGCGCTTTAAATTTTCAATGATCCTACTCTTGACTTCAATCAAGGTTTAGAAAATAGAAAAAATACATAGAGTGGAACATAGAACCTCCTCCTTTTTTGAAGTCGGTTATAAATAGAAAGCGAACGTAAATATGTATATGGGATGACATTTGACATATTATGTCTATTAACAGCCTCCGTGGTCTCGGGGTTGGTGTTCGGCTCTCGATCTGGAGGTTATGGGTTCGATTCTCTATGGGGAAACTGTCAAACAAAATTCCACAAGAAGCCCAAGCCGCAAGTCTATCTCATAAGCGATTTTATCTCTCTTTTTTATTGACTTCATATAACCCGAATCTATTCAAGTCGCGAGTGAATAGGCTTCTTCTGGGAAAGCTCGCTCCATCGTAGACCTCATCTCTGTCTTCAAGACTAGATCGTGGTCAAGAGTAAGCCTATTTTAAATAATAAAAAAAAAGACTTTCAAACACGAAGCTATCAAAAACAGATATATATTTAAAAGCATATCAAGGAGCAAACGGTAACATTTACAATACAGTGGCACCCGCAGACGATACAAACCGCTGACGAAGCATCTATAAAAATGGACATTAAAATATAATGCGTCCACGGAGGGGCTGCAATATGTTACAATCTCTCTAGTCTAGTCAGAAACCGTCACAACTTTGGTCTTGCAATGTGATGAAAAGAGACACACAGGGTGTACTCGTAAGGGACGGTGTACCGAAAACTGAAAGGGCGTGCACAGTCAACTGATCAACTTTCCCAAAGAAACATATGTTGGGAAATGAAAAAAAAAAAGACCTCTCCATGCAAACTGTTCGACCAGAAGGGGGAATTTTGTATGGAGAGATCAATTTTTTTTTTTCATTTCCCAACATATGTTTCTTTGGGAAAGTTGTTCAGTTTCGTTGACTGAGCACGCCCTTTCAGTTTTCGGTATACCATCCCTTACACCCTGTATACAAGGTGTAACAGAAAGGGTATATCAACCCTGGAGGATGTGATTCTGCCCATGAAACTGAACAACTTTCCCTAAGAAACATAGGTCGAAATACGAAATAAATTTTTTGACCTCACATACAAAATGCGTTATCAGCTGATTTAGTTTCTATGGGAGTTCAAAAAAATTTTTTTCGTATTTCGACCCATGTTCCTTAAGAAAAGTGGGTCAGTTTCATGGACAGATTCATAACCTTCAGAGTTGTGTACCCTTTTAGTTTCAACATGTAATTTATACGGAAATAGCAACCGCCTCGAGGACAGTAGTGGACCGAGCTGTCTATAAAAGACTGTTGTTCTAATGCGTAGCAGTTTTAATTCAATTCGACATGATTTACAGTGTAGATGGGCCTTGTTGGGCATTCAGGGCGCCGCTCGCGAGCAGATGGCCTCAACGTATTTCGGTTTGGGCGTACATGAGGCCAGAGAGGACGCGGTCATACCTGGTTCCTACCCTAAGGCTGTCCGCTAAACTCAAGCGGGCGCACGGAGCGGGTGGCGCTTACATGACTTTCTTACTAACCACGCAGTGAGTGCCGAGATATGCCACCCGCTCCCTGCGCCCGCACGAGTTTAACGGACGGCCTAAGGCCTAAGAAATCATTTTATAGACACAAAACGTGATGCAGCAAATATGATTCCTTCAAAAATACAATTGTCTTTGTAGATTTTAAGTGAGGCAAAGAAATGTCATGAGAAAATGGCCACAGTCACCAAACTTGGCCGCAGCAATATGAGCAATGACTAACTAGTAGGATGCGGTGCTGTAACCCTCTTGTTATATGCAGGGTGTTAATTTAATTGCGTGCCGTAGCTTAGGGGGTGGTTCAGTTACGATAAAGGAACTCTAAAAAAATATTTAAAAAATCCTACTTAAAAAGAATAAAACTCCATTGAAACTAAAATAACGCGGAGGGCAATGACCCGGAGCACAGCGCAGCGCTATCAAAAGCGCGCGAAAGAGTTTCAGTTATATATGTGCCTACCTTATCCACTGATACTCGCGCGCTGGCTCGATGGTAGCGCAGTGCTCCGTCCTGGTCATTGCCCTCCGCGTTAGTTAAGTTTCAATGGAGTTTTAGTTTTTTTAATTAGGATTTTTTTCATATTTTTTTGTGTTCCTTTATCGTTCCTGAAACACCCCCTAAGCTATGGCACGCAATCAAATTAACACCCTGTATAAGTCGTTGTACGTAATTTTTGTCAAACCTTCTGTTAGAGATGTAACGTTGTCGAAAGAATCGAGAATAGCCATCCAAGACTAACATCGCTTATTTTTTACAATCATCCTTGGCCTCACTTGGCCACAAGCGCTTGTGAAATCGCTCATCTCCTGTCTGCAACCGAGCCTCGTAAAGGGCCGCACGGGCAGCGATATTTGGCCGCGACGCACCCTGCGTTGTTATTGGTTAGGGCGCGCGTCCTGCAAGCCAATCGGTATTAAAAACTAAAATAGTTATGCTGACTGTAGTACCTCTTGATCTCTTTTGGGCAACATTGGGATATGAGGATTTTCTGACTTCCGCCATTAGCAAAAGTCTCTTTTTAGGGTTCCGATACCAAAATGGTAAAAAAAAGGAACCCTTATGGTGCCGCTTTGTCTGTCTGTCTGTCCGTCTGTCTGTCTATCACACCTGTATATCTCGGCCACCACTCATGCTATCGACTAGAAATTTGGAATAGTTTTAGAATATGGTTGTCCAACTTAATTGCACGTGAAAGAATTAAGAAAAATTAGGATTATTAATGTAAAGGGGGCCCAAATAGGGGGCAAAATTTCAAATTATCGGTACTAGGTTGAGTGGGGTATCATATGAAAGGGCTTTACTTTTACATTCTAAAATGTATTCTTGTATTTTTTCAAAACTCTTGGTTAAGTTATGATGAAAAATGTTAAAAAAAATACCGTTCCCCCCCCCTTATCTCCGAAGTTTTTGAATGGAAAAATCTAAATTAATTGCAGTCGATACACATTTATGTAAATATTACAGCAAAAATAAAACGATCTTTCTAAGTTGCACAGTTTTTTATAAATCTGCAAAAAAACCTTTACAAACAAATTTAGTTTTGCGGTCCTAAAAATGGACTTTATTGCTTCTAAAAATACTAAAGGTATATCGGGACCCTCGGCGCGTGAGTCCAACTCGCACTTGACCGGTTTTTAGGGTTCTGTACCTCAAAATAAAAAAACGGAACCCATATAGGATCACTTTGGTAAAGGTATCAGGTTGAAATTGATAATGAATGTTAAGCTCCGTGGACCACACAAGATCTGAAAATTTCAATTTTTTACAACGACGCAATCAAAAGATATGGCTTTTTATGTCCTCATCTCCATACATTTATGCAAAAAAGCAAAACCTACAGGGTACTTCCCATTGACCTAAAATTATGAAATTTGGCAAGAAGCTAGGTCTCACAGTACAAATAAAGGGAAAAGTCAAAAATCATTAAATATTACAGTTTTTCTCACAACTAATCCCGTTTCAAGGACTTGTCTATAAAAGAGGGATCAAGTTGGATGGTCGCGGAGTTTTTAAAGTCAAAGAGCAAAAGCTTTTAGTATATCATATGGTAGATAGGAACGGAACCCTTAGGGCGCGAGTCCAACTCGCACTTGGCCGGTTATTTTTAGTTTATTTTATTGCTGAAACTTTCTTTGCTAACGGAACAGTAAATGAAAGCATATGCTCTCTTGTCCTGTTCCCTTCTACTCGTATGCAGAAAATTTTACATTCTCACCATGATTCTCATAAATATATTGCTAGAGAATCCTTCAAGGAACATAGATCTAAATAATAAAGCCGATCAAGTGCGTGTCCGATTCGCGTGCCAAGGCTTCCGATAGAAGCAATAAAGTCCATTTTTAGGACCGCAACACTAAGTTTGTTTGTAAAGGTGTTTTGCAGATTTCTAAAAAACTGTGCTACTTAGAAAGAGCGTTTTATTTATTTTTTGTAATATCTACATATACCTCTATCGACTATAATTAATTCAGATCTTTCGTTCAGCATTCGGAGATAAGGGTGGGAGATTTGGGCCCAATTCACTATATTAATATTTTTTTTGTGACAGACAGAAATGTTCCGTTTTTACCATTTGGTTCGGAATCCTAAAAATACTTCCTATACAAAAAAGGCAATCACGTGCGTGGCGTTAAGTTTTCGGAAGATGTGTCTTAATATCCGTTATATAAACTGTTCAACTTATGCATTTCCAGGGCAAATGTTCCTGATGAACCGGTTCTTCGACGGAGAGTTCCTGACCTTCGGGCTGGACGTGATCGCCTACATGGAGTCAGATCAGGAGGATCGAGTCGACCCCATGATATACATATTCCCCAGGTGATGACCTATATACAGAATGTTAATTTGATTGCGTGCCATAGCTCAGGGGAGGGATCAGTATCAGTAACTGAACAACTTTTCCCAAGGAACATAAGTCGAAATACGAAAATCTATTTTTGACCTCCCATAGAAACTGCATCAGCTGATAGCGCAATTTGTATGGAAGGTCAAATTTGGTTTCTCGTATTTCGACCTATGTTCCTCAAGAAAAGTTGTTCAGTTACTGATACCGATCCCGCCTCTGAGCTATGGCACGCAATCAAATTAAATACCTGTTCTAACTGTCGTCTATTGTGTCGGTTTATACAACGTGTTAATGGAATAAGCGAAACCCTCATACACCCCAACTGATTTTTATTAAAATAAATCCATTCCCGTAAAAAAAATCTTGAAAAAAGTTTTTTTTATCGAGATAATGTTACTTTAAAGTTTCATCACTCTTCTAGTTTCATCGTTCAGCCTCCGTGGTCTAGTGGTTAGAGGGTTCGGCTCTCGATCCGGAGGTTCTGGGTTCGATTCTATCTTTGTGCGACCTCCCCAGTTTGGTTAGGGTATTGCAGGATGAATCACCTGATTGCCCGAAAAGTTAGATGATTCCGTGCTTCGGAAGGCACGTAAAGCCGTTGGTCCCGACTACTATCTACGGATGTAGTCGTTAATGAGCCATGTCAGAGGCCTTTGGCGGCTCAACAACTCTGACACCAGGGTTTGTGAGGTCGGTCATCGACCTTGCAACCCACACGATATGATGATGATGATGATCGTTGTTTTAGTCCGCGCACTCCGAGCACGCCACGTTCAGTTCCCCTCCCCTACTCACCGCTCTTTAATCGCGCGGTCCACAGAAATTTTTAGAATAAGTAGAAGAGACAAAAAATTAAGCAATAAAAAAAAACCCTATCAAAAACCCGTGATATTGATTCCACTCTCGATTCTGAACAAACTATTTTCTCAGTTTCGCTTATTCCGTTAACACGTTGTATAATTGTAATATCATTGCTATTTATGTTAAGTACCTGGGCGACCGAGCTTTGCTCTGTATAATATAAACCAAAGCCCACTAACAGATGGCGCTGTAGGGTTTTTGAAACGCGCTATTTTAAAGAATGGCATAAAAAACGGATAAAACATTTTTTGTCAGACATGAGACCTAGCTATATCATCGTTTAATAGTATAGAATATCTCCTTACTTCGCTTATGGGTGAAAACATAAAGAGCTAGATTACCAGTCAGGACAAATTCGGAACGACAAATCAGGGTCAACCAACGTAAAAAAAACTGTAGGTCAGTAGTGAGCAGTAGTGAAGGAGAAAATGGCATCAAGACACAGTCCTGACAACTGCTCAAAACGGTACGGGCAATCTGTCTATGTGTCTCACGAGAATTTTGTAACTCGCTGTTTGACATAATGGCTATTAAACAAAATGCAGTAAACTACCCATGAAACTGATAAATTTTTCCCAAGGAGGTCATAGACCTAAATCAATTTTTGACCTCCCATGCAGCAGCTGATAGCGAATTTTGTATCAACTGCGCAGGTTCGAATCCTGCCTGTGGTTGTGAAATTTTGCGATTTTCTACTTTGTAGATTTATCCGAACACTTGAAGTGTTAAAATAAAATCATAGACAATATATATTATCCTTATGTATCATATTATTATTATTTTTTACTTTCGAGCGGAGCGAGAAAGGTATTGTATTCGTGAAAAAAAAAGTTTTTCTAATTTTCTCAAAAATGTGTTCTATATCACTTATACATCATAAAAAACAAGTCTCCCAAAAATGTCCGTCCGTCGGTCGGTCGGTCGGTCGGTCCGTCGGTCGGTCGGTCCGTCGGTCGGTCTGTCCGTCACGCTTTGGCCTTGACCTTGGCCTTTGGCTTTGAATGGTCCGATTGACAACATATTTGGAATTTAGGAGTTTTATGCAAATCCATCGAAGGATTCTAAGTGGTTTCTGGCTGGCTTTCATTTTGAGGGTAGCTGTCATACAACGAAAATGATAAATTCTAATTTTCTCAAAAACGGCTCATAGAATCTTGATGAAACTTTGCATGACTAAGCATCTCCATGTAAGATATCTTGCGCCAGTATCAAATGATCTGTGTAATTTCATATAAGGGGTGTTCCTGTACCACCAAATCGTAAATATGTGATTTACCCAAAATTGGTTCCATTGAGTTTATTAAAATTTTCTATAATATTACTCCTGGATTAGTTGACTACCTGACTGGATATTTTTTATGATTTTTTGAATAAAATTTAGTACACAGGGTGTACCAAAAACTGAAAGGGCTTGCTCAGTAGACTAAACTGAACAATTATCCATAAGGAACATGTGTTGGGAAATTAAAAAACCTCCATGCAAGTGTCCTACGGTAGTATCCATTGATCTGTGAAAATTCATATAAAGGGTGTTCCAGTCCTACCAAAAGTTAAACATGTGATTTACTCGAAATCGTTTGATGTTTGTTTGTTTTATTGTTTGACAATTTGAATTCTGAATTGATCTGTATATTTCATTCGAACACTTTTTTGGAAAAACGTAAATAAAAGTTTGTATTTCCATACTATGTGTATGGCATTACAAATTTAAGTTTGCGGTTGATAGTTTTTCCTTGAGTATTGCGAGAAAGTAAGTGCAGTGCTGCTGCACCATTTATTTATTTTAAGTAGTTTAGGTGTGTATATTGTGCAAGTTTATCTGCCTCTTCCAGTGCCATTTCACTTGCCTAGGACTGCTGGAAGAAATTTCCTAGTTGAAATAAGCAGTACCTGTTGTGTTCTATATTTTGTGTGTTCTTTTCATGTGTACAATAAATAATGAAATAAAAATAAATAAATAAAATATTTTTTCTTTTCAATTTCCAGGATGGTGAAATGCACACTATTCAACAAATTCGGCTCGTCGGGCGAAGTAGAACGGCACGACGCGCTCTGCATACTCCCCTTGAACGTAGTCAACGAGAAGATCTACGTCTTCCTCTGGTTCTGGTTCGTGATCCTCGGCCTGCTGACGTCCATCACTCTCGTCTATCGGCTTGTCATCATCTTCTCCCCACGCATGCGCGTCTACATGATGCGCATGCGCTTCCGTCTCGTCCGCCGCGAGAACGTCGACACCATAGTGCGCAGAAGCAAAATGGGCGACTGGTATCTGTTATACGTGCTCGGAGAGAATTTGGACTCAGTGATCTTTCGGGATATAATGAACGAGTTCGCGAACAAACTAAACCACAATTACCAGCACCATATCCACGGTGTCCCGGACGCGTGACCTCCGATCCCCGGGTGGGTGTTCCACACGTGACTGACGTCTCTGCAGCGCGACATGGACCCGCCCGTCTAAATGCTGACCACGTGATCGTCACGAGTCAGTAGGAGCGGGCCCAGCGCGCTGCCTTGCGGCACTCCGCTGCAACCGGACATTGCTAGGTGTATCGAGGACTCTTTGGACCTAAACAATCTCTAATCGATACTTCGTAATCGTACCAGTGCAATTAAACACGCAATAATAGTTTGTACTTAATCTTTAAGATTGTGATCTCAGGACGAATCCTATCGAAGGCCTTTTAGAAGTCAGAGACGGCTATCCCTATAGTTTAGTGACTTTTAGAGGTATTTTGTTGATAGTTTCGCTGCTCGTAGTGATCTGTTCGTCGGAACCGCTTTCTCTTCTAGTTGTAATCGAATCTGAGCACACGAGAGCACACAACTTACTTTTTTACACGATTAATCACTCGCTAAGGATTTGACCGACCAAATAAGTAAAAATTAAAGCAATAAATAAAGGATCCAATAAATAAATTTATATAGTAGTAGGTACCTAGTTGGGAGGATAGTAGCAAAGGATACGAGGAGGCAAAGAGGCGTGGACATGTGGCGTCCACAATCGGGGATCTGTCAAGCATTCACGCGCCAAAAGACATTTCGAATTATAAATTATTAGGTTCATACGAAAAATATTTAAATAATATAAACATTCGAATTAGATCAATGCGAATTACGAAAATTATATTCCTTCAAGCGATTAATGCACTCCGAATCCTTCTGCATTGAAATAGATCTACGGATAACAATTTATCTTTGATTATGTAGTTAAGAATTATCACTGCCACGAGAATGTCAATTCTCAAACTTCGCCATGACGCTCTATTTTTAAGAACAATGTGTAAAAGAGAGCGACAACTCGTTTTAATGTTGTTTTGTTAATATTGTTTCCTGTTTATGAGAGTAATAACAGCAATAGAAAGAAAACGGTAAAATATCTTGAAAGGTTAATTCTAGAGTCTCAGTTCTTGAATGGTTAAAATCATTCCTAATGTCTAGTTCATGCTCTCAACTGCCACTTACAGCATTGTGAAGTTTTTCAAATTTTAACTTGTTCTTGATTAGAATAAGATTCTTCCGTACCACTATATCTGTCCTTTATTTCATACTGTTAGTATTTTAATACTGAGATGTTCAATAAGCATCTATACCTACTTTATATTCACTTTTACCTTCTTGCCTTCCATACTTACCTTTCATGTCAATATTTTACTTAATGTGAGCTTTAATATCAACTTTCTCCTTAAAATATTAACTTTCCGATTTTCTTTAAACTAATTGCCTGAGATATTGTACTGTTTTCTCTCTATAATGATGATGAATCTAATGAATGTAGTTATAAATTGTAAGGAAAATCATACTTTCTTATTTATCAGATAGTTATAATACTGCCGAATAAGATTTGTTCTAACAATGTTATAACTTAATTAGATCCATACCTCAGTCGGTTAATTGGTCAATAAATACTTCCTATTCCAAAATGTGTTTGAGTTGAATACTTGAAAGTTAGTTGTGTTTTAACTGGTTACTTTGTACAAAAACTTTCTATAACTTACGGCTACTGAAGGTGATATAATATTATCGTCGACGTAAATAACTCAAATATTAATGTCTTAAATTTTGATGAATCGAAGTTTCCTAAAGTAGGCGTAACTTAAAGGATTTTTAAAACGACAGTTTTTGGACTTAATTTGCTGTAAAAAGTTTAAACAATGTTTTCTGAACTAATTGATCTTTTTTTTGATAAAAAAATCTGTTCAGTTTCAGGAAACATGGCAGAAAATGGTCCTAAGATGAAGGTCTATAAAGTTTTGTTGTGTTTGTATGTATAATAAATTAAACTGTAGAAAATAATGTAAAAATGATATAAGCGGTTAACAGATAGTAACATTGATTCAAGTTGTGAAGTTTAAAAACATATTTAAATTTGTAATTCTGCATATTAAAAACTAAATTCTTCTATTTGTGTGCCGCATACGACACTTTAAATATTTTAATGGTTGATCTAGAAATAAGAAACAAGTATGAATTTAATGCGGGGCATGAAACTCCGATGCTGACCATTATTGCACAGAACTCAAAAAATGAGTTACAAGGGTGCGCGGGGCAGGTGTGCGAATCATTCATTGGCTCTCCGCGTGTCACCCATGCGCAGAAAATAACAGTCAGCATCGAAGTTGATTGCCTATATTTATATCTCTGCGATCCGTGGTAACGAGCAAAATTGAAATTTTGTTTCCTTATTTTTTTACTAGATATACTCTGAAGATTTGTATTATTTCCTAAACCTAAACCTTAGATTGACCATTAAATTATTCTCACACTTGCCCTACCTTTATCTTCGTACCTAAAAACTTAAATAATAATAAAATCAAAATAATCAATACAAATTTTATCTTTCCAATAACGGCACTTACACAAGCTTAAAACAATTCCAAAATGCGACACACAAAGAAATGAAGACACTGCTTTACAACTTCACAGCAATTTTTTAAAATTAATTCCTGACATTTAAACATTTATTAGTTTAACAATGAGGGCAGCAACAACTAAGTCGTCGTTTAATAGATACGAGAAAAAAGTCATTTTATATAAAATAAAACAAAAAAAACTAAGTAAAAATCTACTAATCTTACTGGACCACTTTTCAAAACCATTCAATCAATCGGGAGATCGATTGATTTAATCGATTAACCGAACTTAGGGACAAGCGATTTTGATTCTAAGTATAAAATAAAACCAACCAATTCCAATTTCCTTATTTTGAGACATCTGAGGGTTATATCTTAACTAAGAGATCATTTTCTAAAGACAATCAGGATTCAAAAGAGAGCTAGGCCAACCTTGACATTCGCAGGGAGACTTAAGTTCCTTAAGCTAATGAAATAATGAGATAAGAACGGTTTATAGCCCAAAGTATCAAGCTTGTTGTGCTATGAATTATACAAAGTCCTAGCCACGAATCTGTAAGTACAATCATGGACGAATAATCCCCATACTAAAAAACGTAACCCGAAAAATGGTTAAACTCATTAAAACTACAGAGTGACCTTGAAGACATTCTAAGAATTTTAAGTACGTTTGTGTATCGATTTCAAGCATATTTAAAATGACAAAATAAATTACAACTCCAAATATCCTTAGACCTATACAAAATAAATTTATATCGAAAACAGAAGTTACCCTTGTCGAATGTCTTCAAAGTCACCTGTAGATGGAGCTCTCAAATCATATGGAAAGTAATTATGGTATAGGTACCTAAAAATCATTCAAAATTTCAACATAGTTTCAATATTAAGAAACGCTAAGTTGAAATTTGGTATGTATTTTTAGCAGAACAGTCGATATATCTTAATTATGTTTCGGGCTATTTATTAGCGCCATCTAGTTTTATACTTTTTCGATACGATTTCTAAAAGTTGTAAGAGAAAGTTGACCTATATGAAACTGCCCATGAAACTACAACTTCCCATAAGGAGCATAGGTCAAAAAACCACATGAAAAATTTTTTTAACCTCCCATACAAAATGTGCTATCAGCTGATTCATTTTCTATGGGCGGTAAAAAATGTTCCTTAGGGAAATTTGTTCAGTTTCATTGACAGATTCACATCCATCAGGGTTGTCATACCCTTTTGGTTACACCCTGTGTAAGGGGATAGTCAGTCCCATTATTATTCATCCGTGGAACAGTACAGCAGCGCCAGCAGGATGCCCTAGATAAAATTTATATCTAAGAGCAAATGTCATTTTTGACTTATAATCTATAGAGCAAACATCAATTTTGTCGCACGAAAGAAAATAAAGCGCTGCTGCATCAAATTTAGAGATAACGAAAGCTAACGTCACGAAATGTATAGGATGACATAATATGTCAAACGTCATCCTTTACATTTCGTGACGTTCGCTTTCGTCAAATGGCTCGTTGTCTAGACCCCCTGGTCTCGTCAGTCAACTGAATGCGTCGGCGCATACGTCCATATGTGCGTAGGTACATGAACGCTGTGCAGTATTGTGCACGGTCGAGCCAGACCCTCCCCGTTTCTATGGACAGGCCTTGGCCCAACGTTGCGTGCCAGACCCCCGTTTCTATGATTAGGCCTCGGACATTGGATTCAATTCCACTTGTACAACGTGTGGATCGAGAGAAGAACATTCATACAAAAATAGGTCAAGTTCTCTCAGCGACCACGGCTTGATGTGCACTTGCCTGTTCCAACGTTGGCCGGAGCGATGGCTGTTGGCTAGCACAAATTCTGCGCCAACACTCTCGATTCTTTCACACGCAGTCCCTCACCCTCAACCTTCCAACTGCACCCAGTGATCAAAAAGTAGTGAGAACGATCCATAAAATAACCTTCTTCTAAGTCGTAACCCCAGGGAATGGGGATCGTGACCATCATATTAAGTCAGAAGCTTTGATTGGGGCCGGGTTTGGTACTTCCATTTTTCCCTCTCAGCTGCGGTGTGGATCGCATCGTGCAGCTGGAGTTGCAGTGATTTTGTTTGGTCACACCATCTAGCTGGTGCACGGCCCCTTTGTCTTTTCCCCTCAAAATAACCAACTATTGATAATAAATAAATAATGCACATTTCTTTGCAGCTTCAAAATCTCTTCAGATTTCGATCCCTTTGAAAAACAAAGCTTTCTTTGGTCCTGCTATCCGTGTGGGTTCCAGTACTTTGATTTTGCTTCTGTGTCCGTTTCTCCTTCAAGTCGATGTTTTTTCAATTATGGGAACTGATAAAAGGTACTATGACTAGAGGACTGACCGCAGAAATCTGGTATGTATGAGAGTGGTTGACTTGTTAAAATTCAGCTTTGTAAATGGCATCTGTCGCAACATTAGTTTTTGCTAGATGGTGTCTATGATGGTGTTGAACTTTACCTCATTATTTTTATGTTTCTTAATATAATGGCATAGGTAATACCTAATCACCTTCTTTTTACTAAAATAAACTTTCAATAATCATATTATTATTTTTTTATTCTTTATTATTTCATTCAATTCCCACTTTTTTTTTATCTCTTAGCATAAATCGGTCACTGCGCATATCGTAGCTGTAGCACTCATACGTCACAGTTGCTGCCCTCATAAACTAAAGAATATTCAGCATAGTATCGTAATAAGCCAAATAATGTGCCAAAACTAATAACTCTAGAGGAAAGTTGGGGGGGTCGGAGACATCGAATAAATTATGAAAACTACAACTTGTTTCAATTACCTCACGAAGTTATCATACAGGGTGTAAGGGACGATGTACCGGAACGAGCGTGCTCAGTCAACGAAACTGAACAACTTTCCTAAAGAAACATTTATGGGAAATAAAAAAAAGATGACATCTCCATATAAATTGCTTACTATACAAGGTGTAACATAAAGGGTATATCAACCCTGAAGGATGTGATTCTGCCCACTAAACTGAACAACTTTCCCTAAGGAACATAGGTCGAAATACGAAAAAAAAATTTTGACCTCCCATGCAAAATGCGCGATCAGCTGATTCAGTTTCTATGGGAGGTCAAAATTTTTTTTTCGTATTTCGACCTATGTTTCTTAGGGAAAGTTGTTCAGTTTCATGGGCAGAATCACACCCTTTAGGGTTGATATACCCTTTTTGTTACACCTTGTATAGAACAGTTTTTATGGAGAAGTCAAAAATTGTTTTCATATCCCAAATATGTTTTTTTGGGAAAATTGTCAGTTTCCTTGACTGAGCAATCCCGTTTCTCTTACACAGGGTATATAATAGGTACAACGTGTAATTCCAAATACGCAAAACCTCTCAGGTGGTACTTACTTAACAAATTTTGGTCTACGACTTTTGGAAAATCTTATCCGGTAAATTTCTATGGCGATTAATGGCGCATCAATTTTTTATGACGTGGATACGTCTATGCTTTCGTATGGGAGGTAATGTCGTGCAAAGTGGATATAAGCCCTCTCGCGGCAATAATTAGTACTACATCGAGCTTTGGATGAGTCAGAGGGGTAGGGGGGAGTGGACTTGGGCTGGGGCTTGACGTGCTCTTGACTGTACCAACCTACATAGACGCATCCACGTAAAACGGCCTTACGGCCATATGTTGTAGAGCAAAAGTTGTAGAACGAAAGTTGTAGAACGAAAGTTGTGGAACGAAAGTTGTAGAACAAACATTGTAGAACAAAAGTTGTAGAACGAAAGTTGTGGATGAAAGTTGTAGATTAAAGTTGTAGATGAAAGTTGTAGATGAAAGTTGTAGAACAAAAGTTGTAGAACGAAAGTTTATAACGAAAGTTGAAGAACAAAAGTTGTAGAACAAAATTTGTAGAACAAAAGTTGTAAAACAAAAGTTGGAGAACAAAATTTGTAGATTCTGATTCAGATTATTTATTCAATGTAGATTCTTTACAGAATACTTATTGAATGTCATGCAGAATACAATTCAAATAGAGTGAGTCTACGCCGTTTCGGATCGTGCTATGGCAGCGTAAAAGAAACGGCAAGAAACCACTGCAGCACGGCCTACTTTAAGAGTCGGCTTTTTACAATGTGTTTCTTGTGTTTCGCTGGAATATCAGAGCACCATACCTCTTTGTCATTCATATAGTCATCTAATCTATAGTAAGCTTTTTTACATAACGTTTGCTTTGCACATTCTTAAACTTTCTCTCAGGTAATTGCACTATATTGTCAGGTATTTTGTTGTAGTATCGTACAAACAGACCAACGAAAGATGTATTGACTTTAGTTAATCTAGTATATGGTTGATCAATTTTGTGCTTATTTCTAGTATTAAAATTATGCCTGTCACAAAATTTAGGTAATTGATGAATGTTCTTTCTAGCATACATAATATTTTCATAGATATACTGGAATGGCACTGTCATTTTGTTGATTTCCTTGAACAGTTCTCTCAGGGAATCACGAGTCTTCAGGCAATAAATTGCTCTTATAGCCCTCTTTTGTAAAACGAATACTGAATGTATATCAGCTGCTCGGCCCCAAAGCAGTATGCCAGCTAAAGTAAACCAGTAGAACAAAAGTTGTAGAACAAATGTTGTAGAACAAATTTTGTAGAACAAAAGTTGTTGAGTTACATGGGTAAAATTACCACCCGAGAGGTTTTGCGTATTTACAATTAAACGTTGTGGAGCGGCAAATAATTTTTCTATGAGTGGCAAGGATTTATTTATACATGGATGACTGATAGTCAAGCTTTTATTTAGATTCACCAGTCGCGGTGTCTGTCCGTAACCAAATCTTTCAAGTTAAATTTGACCCACTTCCCGGTTTCCGATCGAGATGATGCATGCGTATGTAAATCGGAAGACAATGCGATATTTTTATGACTTGGAGCTGATTCCATTCCACTTTCCGGTTCCATCGTCAGATGGAGCCGGAAAGTGGTCATAGAAATTTGAGAAAATACCGCGTTTCAGAAATCCTGGCGCGCCATCTGTTGGTGGGCAGCATGACTTGCTCACCTGGTAAAATTTTATAAAATATTTAGGTTTAGCTAGGCCCTTTGGGGACATTTCTCTAAGTTTTTGTGTTTTTGTGTATGCACGCAGATTTCGACGAATAAAGCCCAAGTCACACAGAGGCGGTATGATTGCGAAAGCGGTCCGGTGGCGGACCTGCGGGTAGGGAATACCGCGCCGCGACCGGTTTTCAATGAGACAGGGTGCATAAGAACTCATAGGTTACAAAAAATACCGCCCCCGGAACGCTTCCGCTACCGCCTCAGTCTGACTCGGGCTTAAAGCGAAATTTTCCGAGCTACTAAGGTGAAAATATATTTTTAACCGAATCGTAAGAAGCGTAAAGGTACGGTATGTGAAGAACGACCAGCCACAAAGGTTACGCTCTTGACAAACTCGGGGCGATGGCTTCCATAAAGCAAAGGCGCTTTTCCTCCAGACAATATGAGGGAATAGGTGTACATGTACCTGTAGGAGAATTTTTGATGTTATTTACCTCTACATAGGAATATCGTATAAGGTCCTAATGAAGAGATGGGATGGTAGATGGGGTGGCATCCCATCGATGGTACACACAGCCGCTCTACGGTAAAAACACTGAGGGTCTCTGGTTTCGGGCGTGTGTAGCGTTGCGCTGGTTCAGCTTATACAGGTTTTGTTTCTACATGCTTGCTGTCGTGCGTACTATCTCGTTTAAACATAAAAAAAAATTGTAAAACGTTTTAATTGCTTAGTTTGGGGGCTAAATGCAACAACTTTTGTTCTACTTCTCCAAATTCGCAAAAAAAAATTCGTCTCTCCTTACAAAATGATCAGTTGATTGGTCCAATTTGTATGAAAAGTCGAAACCGTAGAATAAAAGTGGTTGCGTTCAGCCCCCAGAATAAGCCATTAAACGGTATAACACCAATTTTTTAAAGCCCGACATAGGGTCCTAATGAAATATTGAACATGAGATTAAAAAATATTCCAAAAAAAAACAGGTTGAAATACGAAAAAAAAACAACTTCTCATATACCACCACACTTCGGTCAACCACTGCGATCTATAATGCCAGCTACAATGCTAACAAGTATGGTGACTACGTTACTACGGCACAAATTCAACTTTCCATATACCATCTCACTTCTGTCAACCACTGTGATCCATAATGTCAGCCACTATGCTAACAGGCATGGTATGGTGACTACGGTACAAATGGTACATCCCTCCCAAAAATACCACTTGTTTTGTTGTGAAATTCTAGGGGAACTCCCTGTCCAACAGTGGACTATTGTAGGATAATATAATGAACATGTGGTAGATTCACAACATAGTGCCTTTCGATTTTTATTTTATTTTAATACTTTCTGTAAGTACGTCTACTTTTGTAACAAGTACGAAACCAAATCGCAAAATTCACAAAATTATCACATCATGCCAGTTTACTATCCCAAAGGTGTTGTGGTAGGCAGTAAAACATATCTTCTTCAATACTTATCAACTCTTTCATACAAGTTCGCTTCACTAACGATCACTTACGCGTCCCCTTTCCAATTCCCCTTCTCCTCGAGAAGTAAGTCTTATCTATCACCTTTGACCGTACGACAATCTCAGCATTCTTTTCTATCATCACTACATCTAAGTACATTAATATGGTGTGTAACAAACATCAAAACATACGAACATACTTACGAACTGTATAAACAGGTGATACGTACGCATCAAGGTAGGTGAAGTAGGGTGGACAGACCAGGTGTGGACAGCAAAGCGGGAACTCCAGACTCTTGTCTTCAAGCTCTTTGCATGGGGCATATGCTGTGCCTACCTTACCGCATTCGTCTGCGAACGAAAACGAGAAATGTAGGTCGATGTACCAAGAAAAAAAATTCCGCAGTTTTCAGCCCAATTTCCATCGAAAACTGTTCTGACGAAAAAGATTGACTATGACCGTTCTAAGGGATGATTCTTCATTCTTGAGAAATAATAAAATAATCATTTTCGTTCTTTTTATTAGGGTTCCGTACCTCAAAAGAAAAAAACGGAACCCTTATAGGATCACTTTGTTGTCCGTCTGTCTCTCTGTCTGTCTGTCAAGACCCTTTATCTCACGAACGGGTAAAGGTATCAGGTTGAAATTAATACCATCCATCATCCATGAACCACACAAGATCTGAAAATTTAAATTTTTTACAACGACGCAATCAAAAGATATGGCATTTTATGTCCTCATCTCCATACATTTATTCAAAAATGAAAAACCTACAGGGTACTTCCCGTTGACCTAAAATTATGAAATTTGGTAAGAAGCTAGGTCTCCTAGTACAAATAATGGGAAAAGTCTGAAATCATTAAATATTACAACTTTTCTCACAACTAATGGTAACCAATTGTGGTGAGCTCCCGTTTCAAGAACATTCATATAAGAGAGGGGTCAAGTTGGATGGTTGCTGAGGCGATTTTTGTTTTAGTTCTATTTAAAAACGGGAACACTTACAAACTTGAAAATTGGTATGTTTATAGGGCATAGGCTATAAAATAACAAAAAATAATAAAATTTGGTCAAGCGCGTGTCGGACGCAAAAAATCTAGCACATTAACTTACTGAAATTTCAACTAATACAATTATGTTTATGTGGTTGTCCGGAACCCTCAGTGCGCGAGTCCGACTCGCACTAGGCCGGTTTTTTTTATTTTATTTCCTGAAAAAAAGTTCAGTTTCGTTGACTGATCATGCCCTTTCATTTTTTGATAACTTGTAGGTACCTTACACCCTTAGGTAACGATGGGACACCCTGTATACTTACAAATGGTTTTCGACACTTCACCAAGAACGTTACGGTTCTCTTCTTTTCTACATTTTCTCACTGAAAACAAAAAGTGTGAATATCAGTGCATTTATGAACAAATTACCAATTAAATAGTGATCGGTTTATAGCACAGCAAGAACCAGAACTTTCTTCCGTTTTAAACCTGAAACCCAGTTATTCTCCTAATAGTAAGTATGATGAAGGACAAATTTCTATATGATTTGCTCATGTCTGCCTCTTTGACTGATGATAAGGAGCATCCGCGGACATCCACACCCCTGCGTTTTTGAGGAAATAAGTTTTAAGTATTTTGAAATTTGACAATGAAACGTACACCTGGCAGACTATGACTATCTGATTAAAAACAATGTATGAAACCCCAGAAAAAATGGTCTGCCACCATAATAGCCCTTCGTCGTAAAGTTACAGCGCTTCAAAATGCAAAAATTCACTACTTCGTCCCGTGATAATGCAGAGCCCTGCATGTCTGCCTCTTCGATTTTCTACATCTTCAAAAGTATTTTAAACAGGAGCCACAAAGGCAGATAAAAAAAAACATTATTTATTATCTTATTTTAATTGTTTTTGCTTTAACTCAAAAACGGATCGACGCACAGAAAAACTTATAAGGACCAAATTGATTATCGCTATTAATATGAATCATGAGTAAATCATATACCCAAATTGCAGCCAGCACCCTAACTATAATGAAAATAAGTTAGTAACTTTTCCGAAGATACTAATTTTTCGCTCGAATTTTTTTTACCTCCCATTATACTATTAAAATGGTCACGACAAGAAAAGTCTAAAATTATTTTCGAGTGAAATTATGTTCCTTCGGGGAAATTGCTTTACTTGTTTTCATTAGAGGAATCAGCTTCCGGATTTAAGCATAGCGACACACCGAGCGCAGGGAGGTTCAAATCTCTTTAGACACACCTGTAGACCGAGCCTGTAAATCTTTCCGACACCACAGATTAAATAATAGTGCGAAAAGTTCCGCTCATTACGCTCGCAACGCTTTTTAGGTTACCTGTATGACACATCTGGCGGAATTTCCGCTGGTGTCATACTTGACAGGCTTTACGGTACACTATAGCGAATAAAGATTCACCGTGTATAATAAAATTATTATAAGCTATTTATTTCGGGAAAATAAAAGAGGTGAAATAGGGAGCGAAAGTTGTTAGGGTTTTCTCAAAGAATTCGGACTCCTTGCTCCGCTCGGAATAGAATAAATACAAATTCATTTTACTATGGCATGACATCTGCCATTGTGTCCCAAGCTGAAATGTCAAATCATCAAACGTGATTTGACATCCTCATACAAAATTTACAGAATGACGCCTATGCCGTATTTAAAATGTCCGAATGATTGTCAGAATACCTTGTGACACATATTTTCATTAATCTTCCTTCTATAACCCTTATAGTTAGTTTTATTGGTTTTCTATTATTTCAATTCCAGTCAGTAAGGCATAGACGTGTGCGCCGCCGCCGATGATTATATCGGCGTGAAATCGGCGTGGATGAGAAAACATTTCTGTATTGTGGTATTTATAGTTTTAAATAATAGTAAATAAGATGAGACCTCTGATTCATGTTACGAATCTGACAAAGAAGCTTCGTAAATGATCCGATCTTATGATCTAACACAATAAAATGTTTATTATTTAATTCAAATAATAAAAAAACAACATGAAAATAACATACGCACTCAAAATTATAAAGTTAACGATTTATTGTTTAAAGAATGGTAGACTTTTTGTTTTAAATTAAGATGTTATTCCGGTTTTCTTTAAGCAGCAACTAGTTTTTTTCTTAATAATAAATACTCTGATAGCTCGTGACCAAATTTTAGCCGTGTACAAAAATGAGGTCGCCGATGAATTGACATCACCCAGAAAAATGCTATTCACTCTCGACTTGTCTTGATTTGGATTTAGAAATGTTTCAAATTGCTTTGCGCGAATAGGTCGAATATCAATCATGTCGTAAATCGATAACCTGGACTCCCAATGGTAGAAGGGATATGGCGGATTAAGCTCATTGCGCTCATGGGAACACTGACCGTATACATTTTATAAAACACTGACAAGCACAAAACATTGCGACGATGGGCCAGGCTGTGAAGTTAAGCTACCACGAGCTACTCGTTACCAACCAACTTTTTGGCTTTTTGTTGTACCGAGTTGAGTTCGGCTAGTTGAAAGGAATTTGTCTAAATTATCCCATAAGCTTCAGAAATACTCCTCCAGTTATGACACATGTTTGCACAACTTACAGTCCTGTATAATATGCTTTATACAAGACTGTAAGTTGTGCAAACATGTGTCAGTCTGAGCTTTAATTCGATGTTGGCATCAAAGTTTGCACTTAAGAAGGAATCCTAGTCCGAAATTGGTATTTGTACAAACTATTGCCGTCGCACTGCACCCCATCAATCCTCCCGTAGTGTGCGATTGGGACAACCTAAAGCTGAGACCAATGTTACGAGTAGGTACCTACAAAAGGACATTCCACTTTCCCCTGTTTTCTTCTTCAAAACTGAGCTCATTTAAATATTTTTGGTATCAAAATCTAACAAAAAAGTAAGCGTAAGTCACGCTCGCTCTGCAGGCATTATCCAATAAGGAAATAGGGAAATACATTTGTGAGAAGCTTGAGACTGTCATGAACTTATTTCATCGTCACTGGCTTTCGAGTTAAATATGTATCTCACCATGACAGTAGTTTTGTTTGCGTACTCAAAAATACAATTAAGTTAACCATTGATATTCATCAGGAAAAGTGTCGCAGAGAACGGAACTCTGAGGAACCTCGGCGTCAATAGCCAAGAGGTTTTATGACTACTCGAATCGACCTTTCACTCAGGAAGGCAAATACCGTTTAATACCCAGCAGCAATAGTTAGCGGGAATGCTCAGCAGACTTCCATGTCATACCCTTTCGAAGGTTTTCGAGATATCCAATGGCACCCTTACTGTGTTTCGTAATAGCTTGCCCCAGAAATGCATGGCATACACTAGAAGGTCTTCAGTTGAACGACTAAGACATCATTTAAGATGCCCAATTCAATAAAAGATTTTTTAAATGTTGGCAAATATCAATGTATTCTAGTTAAAGCATGGATTTTCATTTTAAATCATAAATTGTATCCACGCCGATTTCACGCCGACTACGCCGCCGCCGCCGATGTTTTTTGCATTGGACGCCGCCGCCGATGCTAACATCATCGGCGCACGCGCCAAAATTATGCCTTACTAAGGCATAATTTTGGCACCTTGGAGCTGCATTTCCTTGGAATGAAGGAAAAACAGGAAAGCTATTCGATTATCTCTTATTCCTATTGTGCTCCCAGGCGCCAAAATTTTGTCTCATGTAATTCAGCCAGTACGCCACAACCCGGGGCGTAGTGGACAATGTACAAAGCTAATATTGATAGAAAGCCGCAAATCGATGTACGGGATTGCCGTTTGGTACGCGGGTACTTTAGGTTACAACAATCATTTTGAGCGGCAGCTCCTAAAAATATTCCCCGGGTGGGGCTATGACGTCATCAATTTTTTGTATGGGATTTAATTTTCTTTTCTTTAGAAATTTATCCTGTGTGATATCAAATGAAAGGGCTTCTTATGCTATTTCCAAAAATATACTACACCATGACTTTTCGGCCACCTGTTATAAATATTTTAAAAACATACCAAGTTTGGGCTGCTCCAGGCATGAGACGGCTTAGCAAATTTTAGTAAAACATTCGTCAAATGTCTCGTTATATACTCATGTCTAACGTCAAGTAGGTAATTTTTAAAATATTATTATTTACTATATTTTTTGAATTTTTTTCTTCAGGGACAGATTTTTATCAGAAATTTTTGAAAGTTATCGAACTTCAGTACCAGTACAGTAACAGTACTGTGCTGTTTTTTATTGTGTTTTTCTCACGATTTCTTTCCCGAACCCAACTCCTTACTACACCTGTGAGAGGATCTGATGACACGGTGCGAGCCAAAAGTGAAAAGACACTCTCTTTGATCTCTCCCACTGCTGCTGTTCTCTAAATTACATGGAAGACGAAGAAGAAGACATTTAACTTTCTCCTTACATCTTCCACTACCATAAAACACCATAACAGCCAGCACAGTAAAGAAGACTTCGAAATTTTAATCTCAGAGATATGTCCAACTTTTTACTAAAGAAACAAATTCATAAAAAATAGTAAATAGTAATATTTTGGAAACTGCCTTCTTGACGTTAGACATGAGTATATTAGGAGACATTTGGCGTATGTTTTACAAAAATTTACTAAGCCGTCTCCTGCCTGGAGGAGCCCAAACTTGGTATGTTTTGAAAATATTTCTAAGGTTTTTACAAAACTGGTGGCCGAAAAGTAATAGTGTAGTATATTTTTGGAACCGGCATAAGAAGCCCTTTAATTTTTATCACACACGATAAGTTCCTAAAAAAAAAAATTCAAATCTCATACAAAAAACTTATGACGTCATAGCATAGCCCCCACCCGTGGAATATTTTTAAGAGCAGCCGCTCAAAATGATTGTTGTAACCTAAAGTACCCTGATTTGCAGTATTATGTTTCGTAGATTGACCACTAGCTGTCCGATGGTGAGGTCGTGAATAATAGAATATTACTTACTTTGTTTAGATGCTGGACACATACAGATGAATAAGAATATTCCCAAATATTTCATTTTAACACACTTTCTGGGAATCAGCGAAACTTAAAATAGGAAATAGTACACACTCTTTCACTATTGAACAAAGTTTTGAAATAAAAGTTTTTAAGAAAAAAAGTAGGTAAGTAATAAATATTTAATAATAAAAAACTAGGTATATTAAATGGTGTCCAGACAGCAACAGTCGTAACGGAAAGTTGAAAAAAAAAACATACTTAACGATAACGTAAAAATCAAAATGGTTTTGTACTTTTTCATCACCTCATTATTGACTAGTTATTTTAATGATTTAGGTACTCAATTAAAGTTTTGATACGTTAACAAGATACAGGGTTATTTTTGGACCCCTGGCCAAGTTTTAGTATGTTGCTCGGAACACGAATCTGAACAACTTTCCTAAAGGAACATGGGTTGAAAAACGAGAAAAAATTTTGGTCATCCCATACAAATATTGTGCCGGCAATAATGGGATTTGTATGGGATGAAAAAAAAATCTCGTTTTTCGCCCCATGTTCCTTTGGGAAAGTTGTTCAGATTCGTGTTCTGAGCAACATACAAAAATTTGGCCAGGGTTCCAAAAATAACCCTGTATAAGGACAGAATATAATGAAACCATAAATGTTTCGATAAAAAATAATTATTTTAATTGATACAATCAACACGCTTTTGCGCATGTTTTTGCATTGCTTTTGACGGTTTAACCATGAGGGATCCATACATACCAGCTGTGGCCGGAGTCTGTATTTGCGTAGTTGGAGGAATTTCATCATTTATTACGCTCGTGATCAGTTTCATGTCTTGGCTGATCGTCCCCAAATGGCGAACTTTCAAGAACTACGTGTTTTTAAACATCATCTTCGCATTTAATACTATTTACTGCGTTCCCATCGCTCTGATTTTCACTGATATCTTCAGTAGCAATAAGGTCACCTTCTTCGCCCTGGACATCCTCATGAATTTCTTCATGTTCGCCTCCTGCTGCTGGCTCATGGTCATGGCGATGCTGTTCTATGTCGACTTGGTCAAAGTCTTCGGAAACACTATGACAAGAAAAGTCCTCAAATGCAACCTTTTTGGATGGGGCCTGCCTTTGACAATCAGCCTTGGAAAAGTGATATTCAAGGTTTCAGTATTCATGAACAACACAAAGCTACTAGGACGAGAGGACCTCATTGTAAATTATCATGACTTTTTCTACTACGAAGAAATAGTGGAGAATATTGTGCTTTTTGCTTTGCTAGGCATAAATTTTTCAGTCTACATAAGAGTAGTGTTTTCTTTAATGAAAAAAGCTAATTTCAGCAACAAAATTGGTGGAAATCGAGCTCAAAAACTGCAAGTGGCAACTTTAGCTTTTATCATGAGTGGAATCCTGTTGATGGTGTCAATTTTGATGACAATACTGATGTTGGTGGGAGACAAAGATAAATATTATTTGTATCCGTTGGGTTTGGCTGCTTTTGGGGTACAAACTGCTGTGATCAACGTCTGCTTTTTGAGATCAAAAGCGAACAGAGACGTATGGAACAACTATATGACAAATATTAAACGACAAAGGCAAATAAGGAAAGAAGAGAGTAAAATGGAGGAGATTCAACTATAAGCCAAATTGAACCATGATTTAAGTTTGTACTTGTGTATCTTTTGTTAGCGTGGATCGTATAAAATGAAACAAAGCTTACTATAATAAGCTTAAATACGTAATTCAAACAACTGTTTTAATTATCCAAACATTTTGGGAACTTGGCGCAGGGAGTTTAGAAGAGGAGCGTTTTTCTTACGTCGATGGAATCATCCCTGTTGTTTTAGAGACCGCTGATATAGACAAACAGAAAATGAAAATCAGAAATGTCTTATTTCGTTTCTTGCGTTCTCCCCTATATTAATAACTTTGTGTTTTTTTTTTATCTTATTCGCCGACTTTACAGGTTTTATTGCACTTATAGTTTCTGAATGTGTAGTGTGGGTACCTTTAGATCGCCATTCGCCTGCCCTTATCCCTATTATTTGGGGTCGCCGCAAGACAAGACCCTCAACCCTCAGCCATGAGGAAACGACGAAGAAGAAAAAGAAGAAGAGCAAGACATCGATGGATCGAGCGATGACAACCGATAAGACAGATGGATCGATGACGACGGATTGATCGATGACGACCGATAGAGATGGATCGATGACGACCGATAGAGAGATGTACTGATGAAGACCGTTTGACAGATGGATCGATGACGACCTATAGAGAAATGGATCGATTACGATTCGTTCGATTCGTTTTTGATTATTGGAGAGAATTTAAATCCATCGCTTTCAATTCTCTCTATCGGTCGTCATCATAAAGTTTACTTCTTTCCATCTCATTTATAATTTTTCACAAAGTCTATCCATCTTTTTAGGGTTCCGAACCAAAATAATAACAACGGAACCCTTATTGTGCGACTTCGTCTGTCTGTCTGTCGGTCTGCCTGTCCGTCTGTCAGTCACACCTGCGTATCTCTGCAACTACTCATGCTCATCATCATAATCATCATATCAGCCGAAAGACGTCCACTGCTGGACATAGGCCTCCCCTAAAGATCTCCATGACGACCGGTCCTGCGCTGCTCGCATCCAGCGGCTTCCCGCGACCTTGACCAGATCGTCGGTCTACCTTGTGGGGGGCCTGCCAACGCTTCGTCTTCCGGTACGTGGCCGCTTCGTCTTCCGGTACGTGGCCGCCACTCTACGAGTAGAACCCTTACGCCTCATCGGCCATCGGTTCTTCTTGCGATGTGCCCTGCCCACTGCCACTTTAGTTTAGCGATTCTCAGGGCTATGTCAGTTACTTTAGTTCTTCTGCGGATCTCCTCATTTCTGATTCGATCGCCAGACTGCTAACGGGTGGACCGGTTGTCGTGTATAACTGTCCATAGAACTTCTCAACTTCCTTCAGTAGCTCAGGCTTGGACGATACGGTTCTGCCATCCTCGGTCATCAGCCTCGTCAACTGGCTCTGCCCAATAGACAGATCTCTTGCGAACACTTTGGAGCCTTTGTTCCGCTCAATCGCTTCTATAATATGGTTAGTATTAAATAGCCGAAGGTCGCGAGTCAGAGACTTAGAGATCTGTTTATTGAGCCGCCGATATTGAGAAGCATCTTTCGAAGACTGCAGAACCATTTCGCGTCTTTCTTCCATTAGCTTAAGGATATGGTCAGAGATCTTTTTGGTTCTTTTAGTACGGTGGGGTCTGAAATACTTTGACCCGACTGTATGGACAGTTTCCACGAACCCGTTACTGTAGTCGTCCACATCTACGCATTCACCAAGGCATTCAAAGCGGTTTTGCAGTTCGAGCTGAAAGCCGTCGGGGTTTTGGATATTGGTGGGTGCTGGTCGGAGCGTAGACTTCATCAGTCGAGTTCTTTCCAGCTTTACATTGATATTCAATGTGCCTCTTACCAACCGGTGATCGCTTCCGGTTTTAACCGCATTGATCACAGAGACATCATTGGATATTTGCTTCTTCGTCGACATGATAAAGTCAATCTCATTTTTTGTAGCACCATCGGGACTGATCCAGGTCCATTTTCGGTTTTCCGACTTTTTGAAGAAGGAATTCATCATAAAGAGTCCTTCTTTCTCCAAAAAGTCGGCTAGCATGTGGCCTCTGGAGTTCCGATTTCCAACACCAAATTGCCCTGTGATATGGTAATCACATATCATCACGTAGCTCCCTTCCTCAATAGAATCACGTAGGAAACGTAGTGTGACGTCATGTAGACGCACGTATAAGTTAGTATATAAGATCAATTAGATTAGTAATAAAGAGAGATCTAAGCAGAGTACACGGGAGAGTTTCATTTAACCATCAAACAATATCTCATGGCGACCGTGACAGCCTTCCACTAATATTCGCCATCGAACAATATCTCATGGCGACCGTAGTGGATAGAGCAGCGTCTTAGTGAAGTCTTCGAAGTCGGTCATCGGGAAAAGCGCCGCATCGTGACCACCGCTTTACGGGCCTTGTAAGAAGATGGCTCCAGATCGAGGTCCGTTGTAAGGCATCCAATCCATGCTGCTTTCTGGACTACGTTACCGGACGCTGCGTGTTAACGTACGACGGGTAAGATGGCAATTTCACGCAACGACGAGATGGCAAGAGGGATGTTCGCCACCTCAAACATAGACGGTGAGTGCGAAGTGCAGGGCGGCAGCGCAATGGTTATCAAGAGCTGTCGGCGGGGAGCGACAGGATGGCAAGTGCAAGGTGCAGGTCCTATCTGCATGAGTGAAGAGCACGAAGAGCCTTCTGGACAGCAACAAGTTCAACCCCGGAGGAAGCGTTTGGAAGATAGCAGTCCTCAATTTTGGGTATTATTAATTTGTTATTTTACATAACATAAATACCTAGTTGGTTGTTTTTTTTTAGTCATAATAATCTATCTTTTGTTTTGAGTGGTTAATTTTTTTAGTTATAGTTATCTTTTAAGAATGCTAAGTTCTATTAATCAATTTCAGGTTATTTTTATTCACACAGGTATATTAAAATTAAGTAGGTGTTAACAAGATCTTAGCTCAGCAATACCTGGTTTTCAGCATTCATGTATTGTAGTTCAAATAACATTAGAAAGGTTATCAAATTAATAGCGTCTATATATTAAAACGAATAAAAGATGCTGAAGATACGAACGGAAATATCAATTTTTTTTTTTTTTAACAATAACTGTCATAAAATTTTAAACAATATCTTCATTAAAGAAAAATTCACCACACAAATTCTTAAATGTTTAGTAAAAATTAGAATGCATATAACCAGTTAATGGAAGTAAACAAGCGAAGTGTTAAATAGCGCGCGCGTTTCATGCGTTGCGTTTTGGTTTCGTTTTAGTTTTGGTTTCGTTTCGATTTCTTTTCGTTTTGCATTTCAACGTGATTACGTCACGCGCAAGCATGCCTGAAGCGTAATCATGCTTAGAATCAACGATATTGTACATTGTTCACGAAATATTTTACGCTATAATATGCTGGTTGTTGAGGTATTTTTATTAATTAATAATTAAGGGTTTTATTCGGGGAGTTTACGATTATGTTATATTAGGATAATGATTTACTAATATTAAGCTATTTGTGACGCTGGGGGTAAAATAATAAGGAAATACTAATAAAATAACAGAGTTCTAGATATCGCAGTGGATTTGTAATCAAATGTTACAACTAATTATTACATCATAACTTGAGTGACTTTGAATTATTGTTTTGCAAACTGTGCAGATTCTAGCACATCGTGGAATGTGTCTATATTTCAGTAGTTTTAGATGCTGACGTACAATTTGTTGTTTTGTATTATGCACTGCACGTAATGCGAGTGTATTTGTTTTTCAAATTTAGATCAAATTGATAATACATTCATACGGACGGGCAGACGTGATGATATGTTTGAATTTTTTTTGTGGAGTATTCCTATTCCGAGAGAATATTTAAAAATATGGTAGCAGAGATGTGTCATCTCATGCATTCTGTCTATTTTCAAGTTACGAATAGTGGAATTAAATATGTTGTTCAGTATGGGTCTACGATATTTCCCATTTACAAAAAGTATTTTAGAATGGAAGTATATTTGAACAGAATATCGATGAAACGATTTTGGTAGTGTTTCTTGATAACGTCTCAAAATCTCACGGACGAGTATAGTTAGGAGAAGATAGGCGATAGAGTGGTTGCGTATTAAAAATCATTTTGGATTGATGTTATGGTTAATTCAACTTGGTACGTCAACTTACTGATATTGCAGCCAGATGGTCCTTGTAAGTGCAAGTTGAAATAGGATTGGGATAGAAAGGAAAGTCTTTTTCTAGGAAAATTATAAACGTTGGAAAATCTTATGTTAATAATGTATCGTAATACGATTGGATTGATCACCCAAGAGTTGATGTTTTATTAGCTGAATGATTAGTTTGAGCATAATAGTTAGGAAGGAATGATTAGGATAAGTAAGCATTATTTAATGCAAAATGTGACAAACCCATTGTCTACAAAGTAGCGATAGGGGGAAAAGGCACGATAAGGTTTCAGATCCTTCATTTTGAAGATGTTGGAGACATCCAGTTAGATGTCTTAAAATATGACCTTATACTATTTATGTTATAATGAAGTTCAGTGGAACTCAGTATTATGTCGCGACAGGTCGGTAGAAAGTGCCAAAATATTGTGCTACCGATTATGGTAATTACGGGCTGGCCAACCCGGGAAATTAGTTATATGGGAATGACTAGTATCTGAAGTTCTGAAGGCGCGCCGAGACGCAGCAGGCCTAGGTATTTAGTTACAGACCATTATAAAATGTCTATGAGTCTGACTAAGCGCGAAATGCGTTATTAAAAGGTAATGAATGACCATAACCGATAATGAGGTAAAATAAGAATATGATAACTCATGCATTTCATGTAGTGTGGTAAAGGGTAAACATAAATGCTATGTTCTGATCACGAATTTTCTAAGTGAATATTATGTTGTGAATAGAGTTTTTCCCTGAAAGTCTGATACGTAATTTTTTTAATATAATTGGATAAAATGTTATAATGTTAAATTACCCAATGGTATGAATATGAGTATCAAGAATAATGTTTTCTAATTAAATTATCTAGTATGACCGTTCGTTACATCATCGGTTAACTATAACAAATTATTGAAATAATACTTTGACTATACATAACGCATATAGCCAACAATTGTTAAAATATAGCGTCATGAATTTATAGAAATATTATTTTTCAGTATACAGATTGGTTTTTTTAGTTCCAATAAATTCATGATATTATTTTGTATAGTAATTAGCTTACTGGATTTTTTTTAGTAATAATTAGATTTAGTTTGTTTGGTGTTGTCTTGATTCACTTGACCATAATATTTTTAAGATTGTCATTAATGTTAAAGATACGTTTTTTTTATTTTCTTCCAAGTTAAATAAAGATGAATGTAGAAAAGTGGAAATACTTAATGAAAACAATATTTTGTTGTGATTAGCTTAATTTTTCTTTAAAAAAAAAAAAATATCCATATTAAAGGAAATTGTATACTTACAGTAGTTACAGAAGTCAAATTTAATAAGTATTATAAAGTATTGCAGTTCAATTTTGATGGGTTGAGAGCGCATAAATGCGTTTGGTACGTAATTTAAGTTATATTTTTATGTATTGTATCAAGATGTTTAAGTTATATTTAGTATATTTCTTGTTTATGATTGTAAAGTTATCGAAATTTAGATTAATGTAACAGTAGATTTAATGTTTTATAAAAAGTTTGTCCCTAGGATTCTCTTTTCAGGGGAGGGAAGCCTATCCTTTTCAGGGGAGGTGTGATATGGTAATCACATATCATCACGTAGCTCCCTTCCTCAATAGAATCACGTAGGAAACGTAGTGTGACGTCATGTAGACGCACGTATAAGTTAGTATATAAGATCAATTAGATTAGTAATAAAGAGAGATCTAAGCAGAGTACACGGGAGAGTTTCATTTAACCATCGAACGATATCTCAGCCCCACCTCACCTCACCATCGCCTGGCTTGACTGTACACACATGCTATCGACTTTAAATTTGGAACACTCTTAAAATATGCTTACCAAACCTTAATGTCGGCCATTCTCGCTTTAAATCAGTCCACATTCATATGTTTAACCTTGACAAAATAAGGTTATTTTTCTATGATGTGTGTATGTATAAAACAGTGTTATTATATAGCAATGAAATTACACAAATACTATGTATAATTGAATTTGCTTCACTCTGATTCAAATAAGTGAATTTGCACGCATTTTATGTACGAATAAATCAATATTAATATGAAATATTCCTTAGGCATGTGGAAAGAAGAATTATTAATTGACGAAACAAAGCAAAGTTTCAGGCATTTATTTGCAATTTTCAACCAAGTCATGGCAAAGTCCCATATTATATTTTTCTTTTTAGGGTTCCGTACCTCAAAAGAAAAAAACGGAACCCTTATAGGATCACTTTGTTGTCCGTCTGTCTGTCTGTCTGTCTGTCAAGACCCTTTATCTCACGAACGGGTAAAGGTATCAGGTTGAAATTGATAATGAATGTTAAGGTCCGTGGACTACACAAGATCTGAAAATTTCAATTTTTTACAACGACGCAATCAAAAGATATGGCTTTTTATGTGCTCATCTCCATACATTTATGCAAAAACGCAATACCTACAGGATACTTCCCGTGGACCTAAAATTATGAAATTTGGCAAGAAGCTAGGTCTCACAGTACAAATAAAGGGAAAAGTCTGAAATCATTAAATATTACAACTTTACTCACAACTGAGTGTAACCAATTGTGGTGAGCTCCCGTTTCAAGAACATTCATATGAGAGAGGGGTCAAGTTGGATGGTCGCGGAGGCGATTTTTGTTTTAGTTCTATTATACAAAAATTGGTATGTTTATAGTTCATAAGCTATAAAATAACAACAAATAATAAAATTTGGTCAAGCGCGTGTCAGACTCATAAAATCTAGCACATTAACTTACTGAAATTTCAACTAATACAATTATGATTATGTGGTGCTACGGAACCCTCTGTGCGCGAGTCCGACTCGCACTTGGCCGGTTTTTTTACATACTCTGGTCTAGACAACGTGCCATTTGACGAAAGCGAACGTCATGAAATGTATGGGATGACATTTGACGTAATATGTCATCCCATACAAATTTCGCTATCTCTAATTTAAAGGCACATAGTCTAGACCAAAGAATTCGGACTCCTTGCTCCGCTCGGAATAGAAGGAATACTAATTTATTTTACTATAGGATGACATTTTGCCAATGTGTCCCAAGTTGAAATGTCAAATCATCAAAAGTGATTTGACATCCTCATACAAAATTTACAGAACGACGCCTGTGCCGTATTACAATGTCTGAATGAATGTCAGAATACCTTGTGACACATATTTTCATTTTATACCTCCAAGTTATATTTACTCATGATTATAAATACATGGGATGAACAAGTCTAGTATATTTACGTCCGTTTACGCGTCACAAAGACTTTTGTGTGTTTTTTACAGTTAAGCAAAGTTCAATCTAATAACTCGACAATTGAATTCAATTTTGGTTGGCCGTCATTCATAATAGTACTAAAATAAGGAATAACCGTTTGTGGTTAAACCATAAAATAAAACCCTTGATGACCTAGGCTAGTCTTTAAATCGTTGTGATGGATTACCTTCTCCGTGCTAGTCTTAGCCGAGATGTGGCGTGAGTCGCTTGTGTGGAGTGTTCTTTTTACAACAGCAATGGCTGCTGTATACTTTGCGCCTTTACAAGAAAAGCCTGCGGCATATGGTAAGTAAATCAAATCAGTTCCGTAGTCAACAAGGAACCCGTATAGTTCCGTCATGTCCATCTGCCTGTCTGTCCGCGGCTTAGCTCAGAGACGCTTAGTTCTAGAAACCTGTAATTTCGAATTCATCTACGCCGAAAAAGTAGTAAAATAAAATTTTTGAAAACTTTTTATGGTACCAGTTACCCCTCCACGTAAAGTGGGTTGAACTTTTTTTCCTGTCTACCCCATTTGAGGGACATCGTTAGATAGGTCTTATAAAAAAAACCGGTCAAGTGCGAGTCGGACTCGCGCGCCGAGGGTTCCGATATACCTATAGTATTTTTGGAAGCAATAAAGTCCATTTTCAGGACCGCAAAACTAAATTTGTTTGTAAAGGTTTTTTGCAGATTTCTGAAAAACTGTGCAACTTAGAAAGATCGTTTTATTTTTGCTGTAAAGTTTACATAAACCTCTGTCAACTGTAATTAATTCAGATTTTCCCTTACTCAAACTTCGGAGATAAGGGGGGGGGAATGGTATTTTTTTTGACATTTTTCATCATAACTTGAAAACTAAGAAACTTAAAAAAATACAAAAATATATTTTAAAATGTACAAGTAAAGCCCTTTCATATGATACCCCACTCGACCTAGTAGCGACAATTTGAAATTTGCCCCCCCCTATTTTTTGGCCCCCTTTACATTAATAATCATACTTTTTTCAAAAAATTTTCATGTGCAATTAAGTTGGGCAACTATATTCTAAAACTATTCCAAATTTCAGCTCGATAGCGTAAGTGGTTGCTGAGATATAGAGGTGTGACAGACAGACGGACAGACAGACAGACAGACAGACAGAGCGGCACCATAAGGGTTCCTTTTTTTACCATTTTGGTATCGGAACCCTAAAAAATGTGAGTCTGCTATCAATATTATTTTTAGATATAGGGATTCGTTTGCGAAATACCTATTTAGCTTGAAAGCGCAATTTTTGTTGGGAGTCGAATGTCAGCCAAACGGTATTATTCGAAATGTGAAAAAGTTCACCGTAGCAGTGTATATGATGAAATGAAAGGCTTCAGAGGTTAATAGCCGAAAAACTGGAAATAGTAAAAATAGCAATCAGGCGCTAGGACCTCGCTGAGCATTAGGAGGTAAAAATATTATGTTATGAACGTTATGAAATACAAACCGTCAAAACCTGCTTTTCGATAAAAAAAATCCTAAGAAAACTACGGAACCCTACACTGCGAGTGGCCCGACACGCACTTGATCGGTTTTTAATCTGATGTTTCTCTAATTTTATTGAATAATGAGCGACTATTCACAGAACATATCGACGGGTGCTACGTGGACGAGTTAGGGGGTGTTTTGCCACCAGGCCACGTAGCTACCGCTCGTGGCTGCGTGCAGTATCATTGTGGAGATGAAGAACTGATAATCAATACGTTAGTACTTGTAGTGTACGTGGGACACTCAGAAATATTTGCGACACTAAAAAAAATTGTTCTACAGGTACATATATTTTTATTAAATCTTTTCAAAGTACTCTCCACCAGCCTCTATACAAAGATTCATGCGTCTGAACCAGTTTTCAAAACACTTTATCCAGTCCGCCGTAGACACCTCGTTTACAGCCTGCTCGAACGCAGCCAGCGCATCTTCCGGCGACGAAAATTGTATCCCCTTGAGCTGATTTTTTATTTTTGGAAATAAAAAGAAGTCACACGGTGCTAGATCAGGGCTGTAAGGAGGGTGACCCAGGAGTTTGACTGGTGTGCTGTCCAGGAAGTCCCTCGTTTTGAGCGCGGTGTGTGCAGGCGCATTGTCGTGGTGGAGCAGTAGTCCGCGGAGCCCTGTGTTTGGTCGCTTGTTGCTCACAACAGAAAAAACTTCTGGTAAACATTTGGTAGTATACCATTCGGCGTTGATGCTTCTTTGATCTCGTAAGGGAATTGAGGCCAAGTGGCCAGTCAAATTAAAAAAGCTGGCGATCAAAATCTTCCCCCCGCTTCGAGATCGCTTCACTTTGGTAGGCGTTGGTTCATTTTGAAACACCCAAACTGTCGACTGGCGCTTGGTTTCTGGATCGTATTGATAAATCCAGGACTCATCACCTGTTACGATGTCGTAAACACGCCGAGACGAGCCTGCTTCAAATTTGTTCAGCATATCACGGCACCATTCCACCCGGGCCTGCTTCTGAGCGTCGGTGAGGTAGTGCGGCACCCAGCGCGATACTATCCTCCTCACGCGAAGATGCCCGTGTAGAATCTCGTGAACGCTTCCCGATCCAATCTTTAATATGTGCTGAATCTCCTGATATGTAATTCGCCTATTATCTTGGATTAAATTTTTCACTGCTAGCACGTTTTCTTCCGTAATAGCCGTCAAAGGGCGACCGCTTCTTTCTTCATCCCCCAAGGTTGGTCGACCGCGCCTAAATTCGTTATACCAACGATACACGGTTGCCTTGGAGGGGCCTTCATCCATAAATGCCATTTGAAGTCTATCGAACGATTCATCCGGTTTCAGGCGACACTTGAAATCGTAAAAAATCATAGCTCTAAAATGTTCCCGGCGCAGATCCATTTTTCAGTAAGACACGATACTTTGAATTGGCTCGCAAAAAATGTGGAGGGAAATTTTGAAAATGGAACACACATATTTTTACTTACAAGTAATCATATTTTCGAAAAAGATTCTGACCGGCCAGTCTCCCATATATAAAAACTATTTTTCGCAATACTTTCTGAGTGGCCTGGTATGAGCACAATCACCCCATCTCTTGTCTCTTTCTATGCATTGCGCAGCTCGGCCAGAGTGAGGCAAGGTTCAACCTTCCCTTTGCGTTGCGGTTGGCACCATGGACCGCGGTTGTTTGTGAACGCAGTATGTAAGAAGGAGGCTGCTGATATCACTCCTATTCTCCGGCTCTTAATCCCTTAGTCGCCTCTTATACGACAACCACGGGGTTTTTTTTTATGTCACAAGTGGCTAAACGAGCAGGTGGGCCACCTGATGGTAAGTGGTCACCACCTCCCATGACACCCACTGTCTTATTAGTGAAATAATTTGACACTAATAAGACAGCAAAGCGCGTCACCCACCCTGAGAACTAAAATGGTATGTCTCATGTGCCAGTAATTTCCCTACCTCCCTTGCCCTTCAAACCGAAACACAGTAGTGCAAACACTGCTGGTTCACGGCAGAAAAAAGCGAGAGGGTGGTACTTTCCCAGACGGACTTTGCACAAAAGCCCTACCACCTCCAAGAGACAGGTTGGTTCTTTGCAGGCACCACACCGAGCCAATAACCTATACAACGTGTAATTCTAAATACGTTAAACCTCTCGGGGGGTAGGTTTCAACCATGTAACGGAACAGCTTGTTCTACAACTTATTAAAATTAAAATTAAAAAATATTAATACATACATAACATCACGCCTCTTTCCCGTTGGGGTAGGCAGAGACCACAGTCCTCCACCTGCTACGATCTTGACATACTTCCCTTGCTTCCTGTACTTTCATCAATCCTTTCATACATGCTCGTCGGTTTAGGGTACTTTTAACCTGGCCTTTATTCAGAACGTCCTGAATTTGGTCCTGGTACGTTCGCCTAGGCCTTCCCCTTCCAACGTTTCCATTCACTCTCGCCTGGTAGATCTCTTTCGTCAATCTTCGTTCATTCATCCTCTCTACATGACCAAACCATCTCAGCATCCCTTTCTCGATTTTGGTCACTACGTCTTCTTTTACGCCACACCGTTCTCTTATCACACTATTTCTAATCCTGTCACTCAATTTAACACCAATCATACTCCTTAGCGCTCTCATTTCCACTGCATTAATTCTACTTTCATGCTTCTTCTGCCATACCCAGCTTTCACTGCCATACATCAGTGTTGGTATCAAAACTCCCCCATGAACAGCCAAACGAGCCTTGTGAGACACCTTCTGACTCCTCATAAAGGCGTGCAGGGCACCATTCACCATGTTTCCAGCATTCACTCTTCTTTCAATATCACTTTCACACTTTCCATCTCTCGTAAACTTTGAGCCCAGATACACAAACTCCTTCACTTGTTCGACTTGTTCACCATCTATTAATATAGTACACTCTGTCATACATTCTTCTCTTTCAAGTACCATTACTTTAGTCTTGCTTATATTTACTTTCATTCCTTTCCTGTCCAAAGCCACATTCATCATTGTTACCATCTCCTGCAACTCGTCAGCAGATGACGCAAGTACAACTTGGTCATCAGCGTAGAGAAGACATTTGATGAGCAACTCATTTATTCTCAGTCCACACATACTCTCTTTCAGATCAATCAAACAATTATCCATGAACAGGTTAAACAGCCAAGGTGACGCTACACATCCCTGCCTAACACCTTTTTCGATGCTAAACCATTCAGTGTACGCCCCGTTTATTCTGACACAAGCACTGGAATCCTCATAGAGAGATTTCAGTGCTTGAATCAGATGACCGCTTACCCCATACATAGACAATGCTGACCACAATTCATTTCTCACCACTCGGTCATAGGCCTTTTCCAAATCCACGAACGCGCAGTAGACTTTTTGGTTTTAGCCAAAAACTTTTCAGCTATGCACCGCAAGGAAAAGACCTGATCTGTACATCCCATTCCCTTTCTAAATCCCGCTTGTACATCCCATATTTTATCGTCAGTATCTTTCATCACTCTTTCAATCAAAACCTTTGCATACAGTTTGCCGACGACACTGAGAAGGCTTATCCCGCGATAATTTTTGCAGTCCTGTTGTGACCCTTTTCCCTTGTACAGCGGCACAATCACAGCCTTGCACCAGTCACCTGGAACTTGGCCTTTCGTCCAACACAAGTTGATAAGGCGGTACAACTGACTAGCCACAATGCCTCGCCCAGCCTTCAACATCTCGACCGACACTCTATCATACCCAGCTGCTTTACCTGATTTCATACTTTTCATCGCTTTCATAATCTCATCCATACTTATCTCACTTACACAATTCTCCTCTTCATTCTCATTCATTTCCACAGAAGACCTAGGTTCGCTGGCCTCTGCTTTTTCTCTCTCAAACAGACTTTCAAAATATTCCTTCCACCTCCTTAGAACACATTCTTCACCTTTTATAATACTTCCATCCTGGCTTCTGATTTTACTCAGCTCCGATGTTCCAAACTTTCCTCGGGCTGTCCGTATGGATTTCCAGAAAAACTTTTGGTTGGACTGGAAATCTTCAGTAAGCCTTCTGTCAAACTCATCCTTACACTCCTCTTTCTTTCTCTCAACAACTTCCTTAACAATACCTTTCGCTCTTTTATATACCTTTCTTGCTACACTTACAGCATCACTTGTTGCCCTCTGCATTCTTTGGTTAGCTTTTACTGCTAAATATTAATCTTCATACGAAATGAAGACCGAAGAGAAATGAAGATCCGGTCAATTTGCTTGGAGCAAGGAGGTTTTAACCCACGCTACGCGAAGCGTAGTGAAGCGTAGTAAAACCTCCTTGGCTTGGAGAACTAATTTGTTTTTTAATTTTACCAGATGTTGTAGAACAAAAGTTGTTCAGCTACACGGGTAGTTTTAGAGAGGTTTTCCGTATTTGGAATTAGGTACACGTTCTCTCAGATTTTCATAATAATATATTTGGGGGCGTAATAAAATATACTTAAATTACAAATTTATCGATCATACGGCTTATCTGTCTAGACAGACTAGTTAGGGTGCTGGCTGCAATTTGGGTGTATGATTTGCTCATGATTCATATTAATAGGGATGATAGATCAGCTCAATACGAATCGATTTGGCCCTTACAAGTTTTTCTGTGCGTCGCTGCGTCTTTAAGTTAAAGCAAAAAAATTAAAATTTAATACTAAATAATGTTTTTTTTGTCTGCCTTTGTGGCTCCTGTTTAAAATACTTCTGAAGATGTAGAAAATCTAAGAGGAAGACATGCAGGGCTCTGCATTATCACGGGACGAAGTAGTGAATTTTTGCATTTTGAAGAGCTGTAACTTTACGACTCAGGGCTATTATGGTGGCAGATCATTTTTCTGGGGTTTCATACATTGTATTTAATCAGATAGTCATAGTCTGCCAGGTGTACGTTTCATTGTCAAATTTCAAATAGTAAAAACTTAATTCCTCAAAAACGCAGGGGTGTGGATGTCCGCCGTGAATATTTTTCGTATATTCTAGAGGATGCTCCTTATCATCAGTCAAAGAGGGAGACATGAGCAAATCATATAGAAATTTGTCCTTTATCACCCTTACTAGAGGAACGCAGCCAGTTTTATGCTGCAGGCGAAAAATGGTTTTGGTTCTAGAGTAAAGCCCTAGGACCACTAGTACCCCCGGAATTTGTACCACTAGGGGTACAAAGCCTTCCGAATACTGAAAGGGCATGATCAGTCAAAGTAACTAAACAACTTTCAGCGAGTAAAAGTTTCAGAAAATGAAAAAAAAAATCGGCCTCTCCATACAAAATTGCAAACTTGATCGGACAGTTTGTATGGAGGGGCTGATTTTTTTTTCATTTCCTGAAACTTTTATTCACTGTAAGTTGTTCAGTTACGTTGACTGATCATGCCCTTTCAGTATTGGGAAGGCTGTCCCTTTCATCCTGTATATGGTTATCCCCTGGATCTGCCTGCTATTCCCACCTGTCTTGGGATGAAAGGATTAAAGCAGCATTAGTGATGGTAATTTTTTTAGAAGGTCACCTGGAGACCTCCTGACCCCTATCGTATACCTTACTATTACTTTCAGGTGCCCAGCAGTTCAATCGTCCCCTCCATGTAAAATTACACGCATGGAAAGTCTACCGTATCCATATTGCTGCCCCCATTGCCTCGGTACTCGCATTAGTTCATAAGCTACAGGTTTTCGCCCAAAGCACACTCAGGACACTATAATCCATTCACGAATCAATGCCAAAGCTTACCAACAAATTTTGCAGCTATATCAAGGCTGTTGTGTTCCATGATCAATACTATAATCAGCTAAAGCTGTCAGAAAAAACCGGTCAAGTGCGAGTCGGACTCGCGCGCCGAGGGTTCCGATATACTTTTTATATTTTTGGAAGCAATAAAGTCCATGTTTAGGACCGCAAAACTAAATTTGTTGGTAAAGGTTTTTTGCACATTTCTAAAAAGGTCGTTTTATTTTTGCTGTAATATTTACATAAACGTCTATCGACTGTATTTAATTCAGATTCTTCCATTCACAAACTTCGGAGATAAGGGGGGGGGGGGGGGGGAACGGTATTTTTTTTTTGACATTTTTCATCATAACTTGAAAACTAAGAGATGTAAAAAAATACAAAAATATATTTTAGAATGAACAAGTAACGCCCTTTCATATGATACCCCATTCGACCTAGTACCGATAATTTGAAAATTTGCCCCCCCTATTTGGGCCCCCTTTACATTAATAATCATAACTTTTTCTTAATTCTTTCACGTGCCATTAAGTTGGACACCCATATTCTAAAACCGTTCCAAATTTCAAGTCGATAGCATGAGTGGTTGCTGAGATATGCAGGTGTGACATACAGACAGACAAAGCGGCACCATAAGGGTTCCTTTTTTTTACCATTTTGGTATCGGAACCCTAAAAACAAGTTTGTAAAACAATATTATTTTTTCCGTTAAACATACTCTGGTTCGTGGTGGTTTGTCGGGTTCTATGGCTGCAATATGTGTTGGTAAGCGTTGGCATTGACTCGTAAAACGGATTATACATACATCGAGCGCGAAATTGAAATTGGAAGGTCGTGGTGCCCCGCATATATTCAGTACAAAAGACCCTCAGAAGGACCACGAGAATCTCGCTGGCGGATGCGCGCGGGGGTGCGGGGGAGATTGCAAGGGGGGTGGAGAGTGTCCGTTCTGAGTACTTTTAAAAGTTTCTGGTTTTAAGGGTGTAGGGGACGGTGTACCGAAAACTGGAAGAGCGTGCTCAGTCAACGAAAATGAACAACTTTCCTAGGCGAGATTTTTGGGAAATGGAAGAATTTTATGACCTCCATACAAATTGCTCACTCTAATCGAACAATTTGTATGAAAAGTTCAAATTATTTTTGTATGGAACGGTCAAAAATGTTTCTTGGGCAAAGTTGTTCAGTTTCGTTGACTGAGCACGTTCCCGTTTAGTTTTCATCACGTTTTCATACACCGCCCCCTACACCCTGTACAAGAGTATCTGCCCCATACAAAATTAACAGTTGATCGATGATTTGTATGGGAAGTTTTTATTTAATTTGCATACCAGGTTATATTTAGAGTAATAAACCGAAATTTGGCCAAATCCTAAAAACTAACAAAAGTTGTTGTTGTACAAAATGAGCCCTAGAATTATTTGACATGAATTTTGTATGTAACATGCCGTATAAATAAAATACTAATCGATTTCGTTATCATTTGAGTTTTATTATTCAGATAGAAAATAAGTCTCTAAATCTAACTTATAAATTGGTTCCAGCTTAAAATAAAAAATATAAAATGCAGTTTTACTATCTTTTTTTTCTTCTCTGAACGTCGTCGTCTTATTAGTTGAGCAGAGTATTTTTATTTTCACGTTTAGTGAACTCGGTAACTCGGTATCTCCTCCATAAAGCTTTATCAAAGAATACAATATACTAACGGTATGAAAAGAAAAAGCTTAAAAAACTTTCTTGCTGGCTGACAGCCATCTGACTTCGGATCACAGACTAACTAGGAGATAATACCGTGGTTGGACAATCCGCGGTCGTGCATTCTTTGTTAAATTGGGCATTACGTGTCACGGATTGCACGGTCAGGGAATCGGGATCCTTTGTACACGATCCAGGGTGTCTACTCTCAAAGTCCGATATATCGAAACGATACTACTCGAAACATGCAAATGCAAAACTTCGTCCGTTGACAATAGATTAGAATATTGGTTGGATGAATTTTCAAACTGCATCCAACCAATATTCTACTCTATTGTCAAGGGACGAAGTTTTGCATTTGCATGTTTCGAGTAGTATCGTTTCGATATATCTGACTTTGAGAGTAGACACCCAGGCCGTACAATACTGGGCCGGCCTTTCTTGTATCGGTCCGATAATGACCGGCCATGGAATACGTATACAAACAAAGGCTTTACAACAGTCTCGCAAGTTGGCTTCGCCGGCCGCTACGGATTTGGAAAAATAATACAAAAGCTTTATAAAAATCAAGATCATATAATTCGCTTTTCAACTTAAAATTAATTAGTACATAACTTGTGAAAATATCATCTCCTAATATGACAATAATGGCTTTGCAAATAAATAGTAAAAAAGAAATTAAATTCACTAATTTTTGAGTCACTTACTAAATGTTAAAAAGTACCTATATTTTGAAATTCATTTGATTTTATACACCTTAAAATAAAAACTTAAGTATTAAATCATGCACTTTTAACACAATTTATAAAATTCAATGAAGATTTTGGATACGATACAGAATTTATAAACTGTACGCTCGGGCAACACTAAAAATTAGGCTCTATGATTGGCAAACATTTTTGATGTTGCCAGACAACACACAAACTTTCCAATCAGGTCGAAAAGCACAATTTTGTATCGATATTCAAAATCTACACTCCAACACAGATATACGTTTTGAAATAGAATATCGCTAAAACTAAAATAAATGCATATGGACCATACAGGTACCTATGTTATTACACCAAGATTGGTAGATTCAATTTAGGGTATCTAACTCATATTATAGAACTCATGATCAGACCTGCTATAAATTCGAAAACCATACTTTCGTTTGCAATTACAAAGTTCACGAAATATCCCGAGAAGTGAGCGACCTAAAACTGCAAGTATTTTCTAAAAGCTGATTTTTTTAATTAGTGGAGTAGAGAAATAACCTCCCGTCAGTCAGCTAGATCTTTAGCGATTGGCAAGAGGAGGGGGCTGTTACAATCTACTTTAACCAAATTTTTTAAGCTGAGTCCTACAATAAGTTTAACTACCCTCGTCTTTTAATCGCTATTCACAACTTCTACATTTAACTAGGAACGTTCAAATTCATTGTTTCATATATAAGATGGTTAATACGAGTATGAACTGCGAACAAAAAAGTAATACGTAAATAGAAAATAATAATAAAAAATATGCTGTCTAAAAGACAGAAAACTAAAAAAAATATACATAAGGTTGCAAGTTCATGGAATTAGTCTTTACATCAAAAATCTAGTGTTGCTATTCTATACAAAGTGTAACAAAAAGGCAACTATTCCCAGGGAACATAAGGTTTGAGTGATTGGTGTGAAATTGAGTGAGGATTAGAAATAGTGTGATAAGAGAACGTTGTGGCGTAAAAGAAGACTTAGTGACTAAAATTGAGAATGGGATGCTGAGATGGTTTGGTCATGTAGAGAGGATGAATGAAGGAAGATTGACGAAAGAGATCTACAAGGCGAGAGTGAATGGGAACGTTGGAAGGGGAAGGCCTCGGCGAACGTACCAGGACCAAATTCTGGACGTTCTGAATAAAGTCCAGGTTAAAAGTACCCTAAACCGACGAGCATGTATGAAAGGATTGATGCAAGTTCAGGAAGCAAGGGAAGTATGTCAAGATCGTAGCAGGTGGAGAACTGTGGTCTCTGCCTACCCCGACGGGAACAAGGCGTGATGTTATGTATGTATGTATGTAACATAAGGTCGAATTTTGATTTTGAAATACGAAAAACCAAATTTGATCTCCCATATAAAATGCGCTATCAGCTGATGCAGTTTCTATGGGAGGTCGAAAATTGATTTTGTTCTATGACCTACGTTCCTTGGGAAAAGTTGTTCAGTTTCATGGGCAGATTCACACCCTTTAGTATTATCACACCTCTCCGTTATACGTTGTATCAAATCTATATAGGCTAAGCAAGTTGCGGTCTCATTTTTGTCTACTTTTTTTATGGGACTTCAAATTGCTTTCTTTGTAAAAAAAAACACTGATGTCAATTATAGATTTAAAGGAGATTTAATTTTAAAGACGATTTGTGCAACTGGCGATGTATATCCTTAAATGTTAAATGGATCACATCAGTGGTTGAAAGCAACGTGAATAAAAATTTCAACTTCTTAGCGGAGTTATTTTCTTTTGTCAAGAAACTACAGTCATGAGCACGGCAAGCTTGACACATAGGGTTTTTTTTATCGTTCTTCATACGCCCTATGAGTTAGTGTCCAACTTGATATGTTTTTGACTGTACGATAACTTGGTAGCACTTTACGTACATTTCAGTTTTAGAATACACAGACTTAACATAGCCACAGCATTCTCCATTCCAGTTAAAATAATGTACAAACTGTTATTTTTGAGCAACAACTGATAAAATAGCTACATTACGATATAAGAAATCATTTTTGGGACAGAAACTATCGCACTCACTTAAGGTATAGTGGGCCGTACGTAATTGGTATTACTTATGCTGAGATTCACAAACAAAACTAAGCGTGAGCTCAGACTTACAGATATCAAAATCCAATCAAAATTTGCGAATTTCAGATGGTTTTGAAATTCGCAACTGAAACTCAAATGTAATGTCCTTGAAACTTGGCCTATAACTAATAATAGAAGTTATTATAAAATTATATTTTTTTAACACAACGCAGCTATTTTTTTTTGTATTTTCGTAAAATATTTTCCGTGCGGCAGAATGGAATTATTCGTAGCCTTTCACACAATTTAAAAAAGTTGTCATGTGACAGTTTTTATTTTTTATTCTATAGGCTATGACTCCTCCAAGGGCTATGACTATCTTCCAATATGCTACATACGAAAAAAAAGTTAACTGCGTTATTAATATTATTTGTTCGAATTTTTTTATATTTTTTATAATAACTTTATGACTATCTCTATAAGTATCGAGGTTCCTTACAATTGGGTTTTTGTTGCGAATTACTGGTTTATTACAATGTCACCTGCAATTGTTTTTTTTTTTGTCGTAATAATCGTTCATTGTTTTCATAGAAAACATTTTGTCATGGAATTTTTGCAGTAGGTGACTTGCAAGTCAAATTTTTTTCTCGTTTTAAACTTAACAACAATCTAGTAAAGTTTGTAAAACAGGTCAAAATTTACTCATCACTAATTTTACACCGAATCCCAAAAGGGGATTTTATAGCTAAACAAAATGAACACGATTTTGTCACAAATTTTGATCCCAAAATATTAGGATCGAGCTTAATTCATAGTTAATTCATAGCTACCAATTTTACGTCTTTTTAAATTTAACAGAAATTTAAATTCATACATACTTTACATGACGATATTCACAGGTTTCAAGACATCTATAAAGCTTGATACATAAACATACAAAATTCATACAACCACATATTATTATAACCATACAACTACGCACATACACGACACTGTTCAATACAAACTTTTCATACAATTTAAAATAAGGCGTTTACAGTCCATTAGTTTGATTCAGTGCTAATTTTAAATTATGAATTAGTATTAAGTTCTATTTGAAAATATTTTGTGCTACAGATGGGAGTACGTATCTAGTTTCACAAATTCTAAACATTGATATGCACAAAGACAATTTGGAGACCTTCATAGTATTTATGTTATCATACATTTTTCGTTTACTCCATCGCTTGCCAACACATTTTGCGGCTATGTCAAAAGCAATCAGCTAAAGCTGTCAGAAAAAACAAGTTTGTAAAACAATGTTATTATTTCCGTCAAATATGCTCTGGTTTCAGTGTCATGGCTGCAAAATAGATTGGCAAACGTTGAAATAAACTTTAAAAAAAAATGAAATATAATTATAAATAAAAACATATTGTTAATAGTGTAAGAACACTGGTAACCATATATGCATTCATTTACAGAATTATTCACATTTTAAAATTTTACTTTTTTATACAATCAAAAGATATCAATCCAAACCAGAACCTTAAAAAATACTCAAAACTTCCATCGATAAGAGTTGCCTAAAAAGAATAAACAAATCTTGACTTCCTATAAAAATTCATTACAATTGGCACCAAAAAATTTATCTGTAGGTTGAGCATGCGCACCGCGACTTGGCGAGTCTTCGTACACTAAACCGGTTATGTCTTCTCGCGTCCATACATAAAAAGTGACAGTAGCGCGCGACTCGACCAAGTCGCGGTGCGCATCTTAGCCCGGCTGGACAGAACTTAGTGTTACCATTTTAGAATTTAATCTAACTGCTAAAATAACTACGGACACAACATGACATAAACGAGTAAAATTTTGTATAATCAGGTCCCGAACATTTCGAATAGTCTAGTCCAATAGCACAACAATATACTCAACTTTATTGCAACCATAATGTACGGTAAAAATAAGAAAAATTAAATTACGTTGATATAGGTTTTGGAGCATGCACAGTTTCAAAACTGAACAATTTTCCCAAATATTTTCTTCAAAAAATAAATTACTAGGTTTGAGTCTCGCATATGGCTGTGATTTCAAGATTTTATCATTACCCATATGGTGCCGGCAAAGTATAGTACCAACCCATCTCTACCCGTGGGTGTCGTAGAGGGATTATAAACTGAAGGATCGGCAGCAGAGCGTCCTCCTACCATCTTTATTACTACGGTCACCAACAACCGCAGTCCATTGCGCCAGCCACAACGTTATCAAGCGTGGTGTGGTGTCCATTTTATACAACGCGTTTTTGCTAGTACTCTGGAGGGAGCTTCCTGTTCTGTAGTGGACGTTTCCTGGTAATTCATATAATATATTTTTCTTTTTGGGAAAGTTGTTCAGATTTTATAACTTAGCTGGCTTTTAAGGACATCGGTAAAACGTAGCTAACACAACCATTACAAATTAACATCGATAAACAAAATGTCTTTTAAATTACGCAATATTCCACAAAACATTTACCCCCTGTTTCAAAAAACAACTTAAAATTTAAAGCTCCTTTAAATCTAATGCTGTCACTTTATGCTTTATTATCAAAGAAAGTGTTAGCAATAGATTAAATGGAGCTTTAACTTTAAGTTTTCTGCAACTCCCTGTCAGTCATACTCAATATAAAAGATTATCCAAAGATTAATTTTTCTTCTAAAAAACTTACAAATAGGCCGAAATCACAACATGGGTTAAAATTGAGACACCATGTTTAAGAACAAAACATCCAAACTCTGTTATACATACACTTGTGGTCAAAAAAAGGCAGTAAAAAGAGACATTACTTAATTATTATTAGATAATTGAGATTTTTATAAAATTCTAGCTTTTGGCCACTAAATAAAAAAGAATGTCTTAACATGCTTGCTTTTGCACTAATTGAAGTTTGTGCTATAGCTGATTCCATATTTATTGTTCGTTTGGTATATTTAAACTCGTCCAACTTAGAATACCGAGAACGGCTAGGTCTTACCATAGTAGAAATTATTGGCAGTAAGATTTCATATTTTTGTTCGTACTGTCAATATAAAACGCCGAGCACGGCTACCAATGCCTGCACACTTACTTTAGCAGTAATTATTGACATATCTGTTGATTTAAGCTCGCCTTAGCATAGTGGCACCTTTAGCAGTAATTATTGACAGTAAGATTCCATATCTGTTGTTCTTGTGGTAGATTTAAACTCGTCTAACTTATATCTAGAATTTCAAACGCTGAGAACGGCTAGGCCTTAGCATAGTAGAAATTATTGGCAGTAAGATTTCATATTTTTGTTCGTACTGTCAATATAAAACGCCGAGCACGGCTACCAAAGCCTGCACACTTACTTTAGCAGTAATTATTGACATATCTGTTGATTTAAGCTCGCCTTAGCATAGTGGCACCTTTAGCAGTATTTATTGACAGTAAGATTCCATATCTGTTGTTCGTGTTGTAGATTTAAACTCGTCTAACTTATAACTAGAATTTCAAACGCCGAGAACGGCTAGGCCTTACAAAGTGGCACTTTTAGCAGTTGTTATTGACAGTAAGATTCCATATCTGTTGTTCGTGTTGTAGATTTAAACTCGTCCAACCTATATCTAGAATTTCAAACGCTGAGAACGGCTAGGCCTCACAAAGTGGCACTTTTAGCAGAAGTTATTGACAGTAAGATTCCATATCTGTTGTTCTTGTGGTAGATTTAAACTCGTCTTACTTATATCTAGAATTTCAAACGCTGAGAACGGCTAGGAATTAGCATAGTGGCACCTTTAGCAGTAATTATTGACAGTAAGATTTCCATTACTGTTGTTCGTGTTGTAGATTTAAACTCGTCCAACCTATATCTAGAATTTCAAGCGCCAAGGATGGCTACTGAAGGCCCGAGAAGACCATAGAATAGTGGTACCTTTAGCAGTTGTTAACAGTAAGATTCCATATTTCTGTTCGTAGGGTTATTATAAACCTATACCTAGATATTCAAACGCCGAGCACGGCTACCGAAGGGCCCGGTAGCGACGGTTCACTCGACGGTTTAGGAGCCGGCTGTCACGCGCGCGGCCCCGCCTTCTCTCCCAGACGTTTCGCTAGCTCCGATATCAGCTCACTGAAAATATAAACGATGTCATGTAAAAAGCTTTGCAAGCGCGTCAGGATTGTATATGTAAGTGTTGTGTACTGTTTACAGTGCCATCTGTCGGCTAGTGGCTGAATTATTTGCACAAGCTAAAGCTTGATGCTAATGCATCGTGTCCAAAATACCGAAATCTGATGCCGTACTAAGAAAAAGTAATCACAAAAAGCTAAAGATCGTTTATAAATGTTTTGTGAGTATTACAGTGCCATCTGCCGGCAAGTTTCAGTGATGCGAAAAATAGGGAAGGTGGATACAGGCGGCCACCAAGTGGCGATCAAAAGCACGGAAACGCTCAGTAGGCGAACCACCAACCCAAAGGTCCAATGATGTATTATGCGGTCCTTAAGTAGACAAAGGGGCCCAAAAATAAAAGCCCCCAGCGTCTTCGTTTTAAACTATGTAGAAACTCTCGAAGATATTTCTTACAAATCACACTAAGGTATAAAATGTGGTATTAATTCCATGTTATGTATTTGGCTTACCAGCAAAAAATATACCAACTATCCGTGGGTGTCGTAAAAGGCGACTAGAATATTTTGAAATGGAGGGTGGGCGCAGCAGCAATCTTCAGCGTATCGTACCATCTTACATACTGCGGTCACCAACAACCGCGGGCCATGGTGCCAGCCGCAACGCTAACAAAGAGTAGATAAAGGAGATACGCCGCCGTATTTTAATCAATTATCTACAAAGTAGAAAATCGTAAAATTTCACAACCACAGGCAGGATTCAAACCTGCATCTTCTGCGTAAGTACCACAGACGCTTTACCAACAAGGCTACTGTGGTCTGTGTGGTAGCTGAGCTAGTACCGCTAATGCTTACTAGGTGGTAGCACAAACGCAACGTTGAAATGCTTATAGAGGTTGCTAAGTTTCGCAACATCAGGCAGGACCACAGCAGCCTAGTTGGTAAAGCGTCTGCGGTTCTTACGCAGAAGACACAAGTTGGAATCCTGCCTGTGGTTGTGAAAATTTGAGATTTTCTACTTTGTAGATTTATCGGAACACAGGAAGTGTTAAAAAAAAATCATTTTCAATTATACGTAGTGTTACTAATTTTCAACTCGAAATCTATCTGCAATGATGGACTAGTTGAGCTAATACAGCTAAAAAGCTTACAAGGTGGCAGCACAAACGCAACGCTGAATGCGTATAGAGGTCGGTAAATTTCACAACAAAAGTGTGTTAAAATAAAAATCATTTTTAATGAATTATAGCTCCAACAGACGCGCGTTTTGGCCGCTAGGTGGCGCGACCGTGATCGCTCGCGTTTACAGAGACAGCATTCACGAAGCTACTTAAACTCCACATAGTGATTGAGTTCTATGTCCAGCAGTTGACTTTGGGATGTTATGGTGATGATGATTTGTACTTACCGGTAAATAAGTGGGTCCATATTCCTGGCGAGCATGTAAAGCAGCCACCAGTCGCCCACGTCTGTTCGCTTGGACACCACTATGGCGGTTTCTATGGCAACGGACCGCGACCGCGCGTGAAGAAGCCGCGGCCGGATTGACGGCACGAAGATTATTACTAATCTGTGGACAGAAAGGAAGATTTTAATAAAGAGCGCGCCATCTTACATACTGCGGTCACCAGCAACAGCGGTCGCCAGCCGTAATGCTTACAAGCTTGTGACTACGGTAAATCCCCTCGTAAGTACCACACGTTTTAGCTGGAGTTCTGGAGGGAGCTCCCTGTACTGAAGTTTACTTAATAGTACGAAAGTGAAAGCTTCACATCATAAAATACGATGTAAGTCTTCCCATTTATGTCGTTCTATGAAAGAATATACGGTATGAGGGACTAAGAGCGCAAAAATAAACAGTGAAATTACCGGCACATGAGAGATACCATCTTAGTTCTCAAAGTGAGCAACGCGCTATGCTGTCTTATTAGTATCAAAATATGCCATTAACAAAACAGTGGGCGCTATGGGCGGTGGTGACCACTTACCATCAGGTGGCCCACCTGCTCGTTTGCTTACTTGTAACTCTCTCTCTCTCTCTTGTCCTAGCCTTAATCCCATTATTTGGGGTCGGCTCTCCTAGCTATTCTTCGCCAGGACACTCGGTCCCGGGTCGTCTCAGGTGGAATTTTTGCGTTTTTCAAGTCCTTCTCAACTGTGCTCATCCATGTTAGTCGAGGTCTTCCTCGTTTCTTAGGGGCTGAGCTCATCTCTAGCACTTTTCGCATCATATGGTCTGATGGGCGACGCATAACATGTCCGTACCATCGAAGTAGGCTCTCAGTAATTTTTTCAGGTATGGGTCTGACTTTAAAGCTGCCCCGAATGTAGGTGTTACGTATCCGGTCTTGCAAGGTTACTCCCCCAACCCAGCGCAGCTTTCGCATTTCAGCGGTGTGGAGTTTGTCTTCCTGCTGCTTTTTGAGCGGCCAACACTCAGCACCATACATCATTGCCGGACGAACTGCGGTTTTGTATACCTTGCCTTTGATATGCACTGGCATTCTTTTGTCGCACAGAACACCCGACAGGTCTCTCCACTTCATCCATCCTGTGTTTACACGATGGCTAACATCCGCATCATCACTGGATATCATTGAGCCAAGGTATTTGAAACTTTCGACCTGCTTTAGCGGAGTGTCTTCTAAGTGGATGGTGTTGAGTGTGACGCTACCACTGAAGTTGCAGCGTAGATATTCGGTTTTTTGCCTACTGATCCTTAATCCTGCGTCTTCTAGTGCTACCCTCCAATGACTTAGCATTTCTTGGAGGTTATCTGCATCTTCGCTCACTTGTAACATAAAAAAAAATTATAGAAAAAAAGGAACACAAAGATGTCATACCTGTATATGACGAGTAGTGTCAGCACCATAGCAAGTATGATGTACCAGAACCACAGGAATATGTAGGTCTTCTCGTTCACGATGTTCAGCGGAAGAATGCATAAGCTGTCGTGAGTCTGGATCGTTCCGGAAGCACCAAACTTGTGGAATGTGCACTTTGTGATTCGGGGGAAGATGTAGATCATTGGGTCGTATCTGGAAAGAAAGAAAGATTATGGAATTAGAAAACACAAGCTGACTGTTGCATTATTTAACAAACTGGCTATAGCAAGCGCGTGGAAAACCTTCTGTGAACCTGCGACGCTATGACTAGGCTAGCAAGCGTATTACGGACCTGGGTCAGAATTAATCGACAACAGAAGTCTAAGGCTTAATTAAATTTCAAAAAACAGCGTTAGCTCATTGGAGGATTGAGGCAGGGAAAGCAAAACAGATCACATAGCGTTTAAGTGCTCTGAGGTCCACTGAACACGAATTCAGCACCATGTGATGGTTGCTACTACGGATTCAACGACTATAGGCTTAAATCATCATATCAGCCGAATGACATCCGCTGCTGAATCAACAGCTCTCCAGAACCTTTATGAGGGCTATGTTCATTGATAGATGTGTCTTGGCCTAGACACCTTGGTGTATATCCACATCAACGACATTTCTTGATCCATATGTGACGCCAGTAGACCGTTTCTTTTATGATGACATGTCATGCAAAGAAATATCAAGTGGCACCTCACCTCTAGTGGGCTTTTTTTATTGTCGCTTCTTTTTTTTCAGACGCCACTTTGTTATGAAGCGACGTAAATGTAACTGATATATTTTTAATATCTTAAAATTAATAAAGATATTTTTATTTTTTTACTTATACCATCTTATACTCTATTTTGATTTGACCTGTGTGGTGCCGGCAAAGAATAGTACCAACTCATCTCTATCCGTGGGTGTCGTAAGAGGCGACTAAGGACTCATGAACCGGAGGATGGGCAACAGAACCTTTCTGTGTATCGTACCATCTTACATACTGCGGTTACTAACAACAGCGGTCGCCAGACGCATCGCTTACAAGCGTGATGACAATGGTAAATCCCCTTTTTAGTCCCGCGCGTTTTCGCTGGAGTTCTGGAGGGAGTTCCCTGTCCTGCAGTGGACGTTTTATGGGATGTTGTGATGATTTTGAAAAGAAATTTCCGTGAAAATAGGAGTTCATATACCTTCACCATTATCAAAGTTACCAGGACCAGATAATAATGAAGAAGACTCACCTTTCCTCCTGTGGCACCTCGCTGTATCCTAACACCCTCGTGCCGTATGAGAAGAACTCCCCGTTGAAGAAGGAATCCATCATCCACAGCTGCATCACGATGTTAATTAGGCACAACAGCTCGCAGCCCCAGTATCGAAGCGCGTACAACTTGTGTGTCTGTAAAAACAAAAATATTAATTTACAAAATCGTATTGCAAACATATGACGTTAGGCCGCAGCCCTTATCCCGGACAGTTAGGCAAAGATCAGAGCCTGAACTTTGATAATCTTGAACTTGCCTTTAATTACAACCAGACAGGAAAATAAATTGGGGGACATATTACACTAGCTCAGCTGATCTCAAACTAGGCAAAGCCTGTACTATGGATGTCAGAGAGTGGTATACATACATAGATAAATAACACCCAATCACAGAACAAATACTAGTTTTCATCACACAAATGTTTGCCCTGCGCGGGGATTAAACCTGCGGTCCACGGCGTAAAAAGAAGGCTCACTACCAACCACACGAACGGGCTTATCAACACAAAAGCATTACAGGTGTTTGTTTGAAAGAGGTGATGAAAAAGGAAGAAGTGTTGAAGTTGTTCAAGATCGCAGCAGGTTGAAAAGTGTCGTCTTTGGGTCTAGGGAAAAAAGGCATAATGTTTAAATTATGTACGCACACATGAATGTTACACAGTTCTAAATACTCGAATTCCAGTCAAAGTACATGAAGGTACCAATAGTCAGATAGCGACTATATTCATAATATTCATAACAAGAACCAGGCATTATACACATTTGACGGGTCAGTCGAGCAATTGAGAACTCATTATTGCCCGCATTCCATAATACAACGATGGTACTGTGCTGATATAACTAAATGGGTGAAAGATGAAAAGGCATTAGACGATCGATCTTTGGAATGTTATGTCTAGATCATTTTAATTAAGGTTCAATTATCTAGACATTCTTATGTCTATGACAACCACAGAGCAGAAACAAAATGACAACTAAAGCAACAGCAAACCAAGCCATCAAGCATTCAAACAAATTAAACCAACGGGGAACAGATGGTGTAAAAGTTAGACCTAAGTACAGATGGCGCGACAAACTTAATAAAGTGATCAAAGAATCATAATATGAATAAAGTATACTTTGACTTTAATGATTTCTGTTAAAACTGGAAAAAGGATGCTCAGAGTAGAGATAATCATACATATATCAGCCGAAAGACGTCCACTGCTGGACATAGGCCTCCCCTAAAGATCTCCATGACGACCGGTCCTGCGCTGCTCGCATCCAGCGGCTTCCCGCGACCGCCACCAGATCAGTCGGTTTTTTGAGTAGAGATCAGTGAAGGAAAATAGCAAGGCCTTTTCACAGCAGTAGGGCTAAATAAGAACGCTGCGTTATGTATCACATAATAAATCATTTGACGGTTTAGTGTTACACAATTGAGAACTAATTTACCGTCAGCCTTCTTCATTAAAACGACGGTACTGATTATGCTGATATAAACACATGGGTGAAAGTCGATACATATACAACTATTGGACAGGGCAAACAAATTGAACAATAATCGCGTGGTGGGGGAAACTTTCCGCACGTCAATTTGTATGCTAAATCGACTCTGCGCAGCCAAGGTCATTGTTCAAGTACTTTGTCCACACCTTACGTCACGGCCTGCGGCATTTTTTGCCGTTGACTCGAAAAGAAGAAAACTGGTAGAAGTCCCGTCAGAAATCGTAGATAATGATAAATCGACGAAGTCCAGAAAGAGCTTTTGAACATTAAAATAACCAACTGGCAACAGGCAGTACACAACAAAGACGAATGGCGGCTATTCGTATTGGAGGCCAATATCCTCTTCGGGTCGATGAGCCAGCATAGGTAGGAAAATAAGTTGTGGATTTAAAATCCACAACTTATTTTGCAAGCGTGGTGACTATGGTAAATCATTTACCATAGTCACCACGCTTGCAAACGTTGCGACTGGCCACCGCTGTTGTTGGTGACAATATGTAAAACGGTACGATACCCAAAAAGGTGCTGCTGCCCTTACTCCGGTTCATAAGCCCTTAGTCGCCTCTTACGACATCCACGAGTAGAGATGGGTTGGTAATATTCTTTGCCGGCACCACACAGCCCACAGCAACGCGATCATTGCGGGTGGGCTACTTCGCCATAATCGCAATATCGCTGTGTGGATTATAAAATCGTCAACATAAACGAACAATATCATAACACAATCCAAGTACAGTGTACAGTGGAGCTCTGTCGGTTATCTTCCGCGGCATCCAGTGACAGTGATCTTTATTTACAAGTCGCAAACATTCCTCGCACAGACAAACAGTCTCGTATTGTCAACTCCACGATATGTGATACTGCAAATAAACAGTAGTAACAGTAGGTAATTTTACGTGTAGGCATTATATGTAGGTGGTAGGGCTTTGGTGCAAAGTTCGTCTGGGGAAGTACCACCCCCATGCCTTTTTTTGCCATAAAGCAACAGTGTTTGCACCGCTGTGTTTCGGTCTGAAGGGTAAAGGAGCCAGTGAAATTAGAGACATACCACCTTAGTTCTCAGGGTGGATAACGCGCTTTGCTGTCTTATTAGTGTCAAATTATTTAACTAATACGACAGTGGGTGTCATGGGCGTTGGTGACCACTTACCACCAGGTGACCTAGCTGCTCATATGCCCATTTTGTGACATAAAAAGAACCCAGTACAGTCAAGAACGCATCAAGCTTGACACATTGGACTATGTACCGTTCTTATTTCAATTGACGTACGGGCTAGTCGCGCTGCGAGTGTCAAGTTGCAACTGTCTTTGACTGTACCTAAAGTAACCTGTTCGCAAGAGACTTCAAGACGCCGATTTGCCTCTTCATCTTCATATCGTGTGAGTTGTAAAATCGATGACCGACCTCAGAGACCCTGCTGTCAGAGTTGTTAAGTCGCCCAAGGCCTCTAACGTGCCTTTCGAAGCCCGGAATCATCTTTTCAGACAATCAGGTGATTCATGGCCTAACTAAATTGTGGAAGTCTCACAGTTATTTTTGTTTGACCGTGTCCCCAGTTCCCCACCGGGAATCGATCTTAGAGCCTTTGGATCGAGAGCAGCTCTACTCGTATCTACTAGACTTTGATATAACATTGATCACCATGTAAGCACATGCTAAAACAGATGCTGAAACATGTAAGGCTTTCGTTTTGTATGACAAAAGCAATTGGCTAAAGCTGCCAGTAAAACAATTTTGTTCTTTCCATATACTTTGGTTTTTTTTTTTTTATTATATTTTTTTTTTTTGACATGATGGTCGAAGACATTTTCCAGCCAGACATTGACTACGACGACACTTTTTTTTTTTTTGTCATTACTCTTTAATGTGGTACTCTTTAATCTTTAACGACTTTTGATGCTTTTCTGCTTTTTTTTTTACGAACTTTTTTTTTTTTTTTTTTTTGCGTTTTTTTTACATCTTTTTTTTCAGTTCTTTTTTTTTTTTTTCGTCACATTTTTTTTTTTTTTCTAAGTTCCTGCAGTTTTCTTACTCTTATTTTATGGTATATAATAATATGTAATATATAGCTCAGTATATATCTTTATATACCTATTTCTAGCTCCTATTTCTTTTAATTACATCTTTTGCTATGTACATGCAGTAATTTATGAACTTATCTCTAATTGTTTTATCTTCTAACATTATCTTTAAACTGCTTTTATCTAATGTTATATTAATTTCCATTTCTAAATCGTATCTTCTGTAACTATATTTAGGGCATTCTATCAGAAGATGCTCTACTGTTTCCTCTTTCCCGGGTTCGCAAATGCACGAGGGGTTTGTTTTTAATTTAAATCTGGCAAGGTAGCTTGAGAACCCGCCGTGACCCGTGAGGACCTGCACAAGTGTAGGGTTAAGACTGATTTTTGTTATTAACGTGTAAGCTTTGACCGCATCTGGCAAAAATAATTTTGTTCCTGCTGCCTTGTCCTCCGTAACGTATCTGCGGTTCCATTTTTCTACCGTGTCGGTTCGGATTTTTCGTTTTATAAATGAAATTGGACATTTGTCGTAATCAGAAGCAGTTCTCTTACGCAGCGCGGCCTCTTTGGCCAGTTCGTCGGCTCGTTCGTTACCTACAATCCCAATATGGGCTTTAATCCAGAAGAAACGAATTGTGAGTCCTAATGTTTTTAGGTCTATCACGTTTTTCCTAGTTGCAACAGCGAGTGGGTGGAAAGAGTCGCGGTCCTTCAGGAGTTCTAGGGATGATCTTGAGTCACTCAACACGATAACTTGTGGTTCTTTGTTCTTCAAAGCCATAGATGTTGCTTGGTATAAGGCATACATTTCAGCCTGGAAAACGGTGCAGTATGGTTCTAGCTTGAACTTTTTGTAGTTGGTTTCACGAACGCCATTCCAACATGATAACGCCGCGCCAACTTTACCGTCGATTTTACTGCCATCCGTGAATATCTGGGTTCCATTTATGTCATGTTTGACAAGGGTATCAGGTTCAAAATTTTCCAGGCATTCGAAACTGATATCAACGTCTTTGGCTGGATGTTGTGCTTCTAAGAAACTAACTTTCCGCTCTACTTCTCTATCAGCTAAACCTTCCTGTGGTTTCCCTATCTTTGCTTCATAAAGATAGGCTGCTTCTTGTATCCGAAGATCCAGAGGAAGCAGTCCCGTCAGGATCAGTGCCGCGTTAAGGGAAACTGTTCTATACGCTTTACATATTTTCTGCGCAAAACCTCTCTGGATCGTGTTGAGATATTTTTTTATTGATATCTTTTCAGCCGCTCGTGCCCAAGCGCTAGCGGCGTACAAGACCACGGGTTCTACTACGGCTACATATATCGTTCTGATAATCTCCGGATTTAGGCCCCAGCAGATTTTTGCTATTCTTGCTATTTGTTTGTAAAGATTTGTGACTTTACGACATATAAAGGTGACATGCGCTTGGAAAGTCAATTTGTGGTCTATGGTTAGACCGAGTATTTTTATTTCTGTTACCAGATTTATATGCGTTCTTCCCATATGTATGGATGGGGAATCGAACTTAAGTTTTTTTGTTATTAACATTGCGTTAGTTTTATGAGGTGCAAATTTTAGCTTGTTTTCGACTCCCCATTCATAGATATATGCCAATATGTTGTTTGCTTTTTCTTGAATTTCCAAGGCTGTCTGTCCGGAGAATATCAGAACGATATCGTCTGCAAAAGCCTGACAATATATCCCTTTTGCATTTAAACCATCCAACAGAGGATCTAACAAGATATTCCAAAATGTAGGTCCCCCAATAGAACCCTGCACGCATCCCTTAGTAGTCTGCTTGGTGTGCTCCGAATCGGCATATCTGACCTTAACCTTTCGATCTGTTAGGTAACTGCTGACAAGCTTGCGAAGGTTCAGAGGGCAGCATTTTTCTGCCAACCGGCATTTTATTGCCGGCCACCATGCGCTGTCAAAAGCACCTTCGATATCCAGTGAAATAACCAGATTTATCAATTTCTTTTTCAGGTTGTCTCGGATATGTGTCACTAGGTCATACAGTGCATCTTCAGTGCTTCTTTGTGGGACAAAACCATATTGCCTGGGATTTGCTTTTGGTTGAAGGTGCCATCTTAGTCTCTTGACAAGCATTTTTTCAAGAATTTTTCCCATAATTGACAGCAATCCAATAGGTCTATAGGACTTCGGTTCCGTATAGTCTTTCTTGTTCGGCTTCCTTAATACTATTACCGTGGCTTCTTTCCAAGGTTTAGGGAAGTATGACAATTCCAGGCATTTGTTTGCCAAGCTCAGAAATATCTCTGGGCTTTGCAAGATAGCTGCTGCGCAAATGTCTGCCGTTAGTCCATCGGATCCTGGAGCCTTCCGAGGGTTAAAACTCTTTACTGCGTGCATCATTTCACCCAGTGTAAAAGGTGGGTCCAATAGTGCATCTGGTGACGACTCGTTAACAATGCTTGCCTTTGTTCGTATGAGACGGTGTGTGTCATTGTCCACTTCTTCTAGGTCGTCAGGATAGAAGGTATCAGCAAGTAGTTTTGCTGCTTCGTCTGCAACGACCATATTGCCATCCTTAACCAGAGGTAAGTCTTCGTATTTTCCTTTAGTTTTTGCCACTATTCTGTAAATACTGTCCCACATACTCTCGCGCTCTTGTTGTGTACAGAACTCTTTCCAGCCCTCAGTTTGTGCCTTCATCGCTTCTTCTTCGTATTTTTCTTTAGCGCTAAGGTATTCGTTAACGACAAATTGTCTGCGAATTGGAGCTGCATAACGTATTCTTCTTTTCTTTTTTGTCATTTCATTTTTTAAGTTATTTATTTCAGAGTTCCACCAAGGGAAGAACATTTTTGGATTATATTTAATTTTTGGAATAGTTTCGTTACATGTTTCTTGTATGTTTCTTATGTATTTATGTACAGTTAATTCTAATTCCTCTTTCGTTTTTATCTTATCTATTATTGTTTTGTTAACACTGTCTTTTTCCAATTTTCTAGTTAGTTCTATATTAAATTCAGTCCATTTAGCTTTTTTTGTATTAAACATTCTTGTAGATTTACGTTGTCTTTCTTGGGTTGGTTTCTTTAAGTTTATATTAAAAGTTATGGCATTATGATCTGAACTAATCATGTATCTGTTTACTTCCCAATCGTGCACGGCTCCTAGCAGTTCAATGCTACAGACAGTAATATCAATATGGCTCTTTAACTCTTTTCCTCCTCTTATTGTATCAAAAGTAGGCTCTAGTCCCGTATTTAATATTTGGAGATTTAATTCTTCTAGCATGCCTGAAAGAGCTTCCCCTCTATAATCTTCACTTACACTTCCCCACCAGGGACTCCAAGCATTTCCGTCCCCTCCTATTATCGTTTTTACCCCAATTTTTTCATATACGGTTTTAATGTGGTCCAGATACGGCTCTATCGGAAGGCTGTCCTCAAGATATATTGATATCACACCCACAGTCCAATCACTAGTTTTAAGTATAGCTACCGCTATATTTTCTGTGGTGAGCATAGGCTGCTCTATAATTACCACTTCATTATCAAACACTACAATGGCGGCTTTATTTGGCTTTGTTCTGTTGTGGGTGCGTTGTATTACTCGAGTTCCTGAGTGACGCTTAAGTTCCCCTTTGGCTCCTATATATGGCTCTTGTAACAATGCGAAACAGTTTTTCCTTTTTCCAGCTTCTATAAAGAGTTCTTGGGTGGCAAGCTTCTTTTTCTGTAGGTTAGCCTGTATTACTCCATATTTACGCATTTCCATAGGTTGGTCAGCAACTGTCGTGCTAGGAGCAGCCATGTCAACTTTAGCAGTATGCTACAGTCGATCGAGCTAGAGCTTCCCATTTTCTTCTAACTGGGCATGTGGAATCAAACGCGTTGTGGTCTGTCTTTTCAGATTTTGCGTGTAGACAATTGCAACAGGTTGGTGCCGCACCGGCCAGCCAGTCCTCACAACTTTCACGCTTGTGTGGGCCACCGCAGTGGCTACAACTTTCAATACTTTCTTTGCAGAATTTGCGACCATGACCGTAGCCAAGACATTGTGTACTAGCGGTGACTGGTCCGTTACGTAAATGCGTTGCAAATCTATATGCAGTCTTCCTGCTGCCGTAAGTCGCTGCCACACCTGAGGGGCCACCTGCATAACGATATGCTCGGCATGAGGATTTCTGGTCTTTCGCCTGTACTTTATAACTAGGCGCTGGTCATTTGATGCAATGTCTCCAAGTAGGTGGCTGTTTTGATTCCTCAGCGAAGCCAGAACATCCTCGTCTGTGTTGTATGATAGTACGTCCTTAAGGATAACAAGTGGGTCTTTATTCTGTACATCCTCTACTTGAAGTGGTTGTCCTGACCTCTCTATCGTTTGTTTGACTTTCGCTAGTTCTTCTTTCGAGGAGCACCCTAGTATGACTTTTTGGTCCCTAGCTTTCCGAAGACGTTCAACCCGTACGCCCTGATTTTTTGCGTCTACTGCTATACGCAACTTGGCAATAACTTCACCACTGGTGTCGCGCTCATCTTGAGATGACACTACTACGGAATGTAGAGGCTTCTGTGTAATGGCAGACCTTTTTGAATTGGAATTCGACACGATCTGAGCATAAGTAGGCCCTTGTTCTTCTGAGCGTTCTCGAGGAAATTGTTTTAATTGATCAGTGAGTTCTATTGTGTTTTTTTTGCACTCAAATACTACTTTTTTATGGTCTTGTAGGTCATCCTGTAAGTTTGGTAATATACCATACCATATACTTTGGTTAAAGTATCATGGCTGCAAAGAGTGTTGGTAAGCATTGGATTATACCTTCTTACAAAGTACCGAAAATATCGTCAACAGACAGAAAAAGAAAAACCAAATGCCACGAAGGCTTCAAAGTAGAGAAATTTACAGAAAAGCTTAAACCAAATTACAATTTAAATGTTAATTGATGTTGTACTAAAGAAAACGACCAAGTCTTTGTCGAAGCGACAACAGTTTACAAACACAAGAACTTAAGTGCAATTCTTTATTGTACGCACAGAAATATACAAAACATGTTTAAAGAAGAGAATGTTAACGGCCAACCTAACTTTTAATGCATTTTCTTTAACCTTGTTTTTAAAAACAAGCCCTATGTCTTTGAAACCAGCCATTAGTATAGGACGCAACAAATAAACGATAACCATATTTCTTCATCAAGCTTGTTGCATACGACTCAAATATTTCGACACATTACAGAAGCCCTTCATAACCCGAATCTAATCCAGGGCTTGAACTGGAGGATGGGTAGCAGCATCTTTCTGTTTATCGTACCATCTTACATACTGCGGTCACCAACAAAAGCGGTCGGGTCGCCAGCCGCAACGCTTACAAGCGTGGTGACTACGCCTTTCGACTGGTTCTGGAGGAAGCTCCCTACATACTGCGGTTACCAACAACAGCCGTCGCCAGCCACAACGCTTACAAGCGTGGCGACTATGGTATATTTCCTTCAAAGTACCACGCCTTTTAGCTGATTCTGGAGGGCCGCAGTAGACGTTTTATGGGATGTTATGAATCCAGTCGCGAGTGAGTAGGTTTCTTCTGTGCATACGTTCCATCGTCGACCTCATCTCTGTCCTCAAGGCTAGATTGAGGTAAAAGCAAGCCCTTGGCAATTTAAAAAAAAGAGCACAATTTTCCCAATGACGGTATTACATAGAAACAACTTGACTTTTACGTCGACGATTTCGTCATAATCACTGCAATCCAATCTATCGACACAAAATTAAACCAAATCTCGACGGAAACTGCACTTTACTGCACCCTTATAGATATCACTCAATTCATCAATGAATGAATACAACTCTATCTTTACAACATCAACAAAAGCCGTATAAAGTAATAATAAAGTGCAATTGCATACGGCTGGGCAGGATAGCAGCTGCTGCCCTTTTAATGTCTTACACCTGGTATTTTTTGCTGCCCTAGTGTTTACTCGCTGATAATAGGAGACCATTAACTATTTGAAGTCACGTAAAGACCAGGTGGCAAGATAGGTGCGGTTATATTTGCAAGGTTGCAATAAAGCATGTGTCTGGATATGGTAAAGTTGATTGAATTAGTTCAACTTGTTTTTGTAAGCAATTTTTTATGTCAATTAGAGGTTTAGGTTTGTAATTTTGTATGTAAGAGAGTTCATTAATGAACTGTAAAGCAATGAGGTGAGGTAAAATCTATTGTGTTCCATCTGTAGAATAACTCGATAGCTGTTCTGTGCTCGCTCACGACTTAGTTCGCGTAGAGACGCAAGAACTCTTTCGGGCTGTTGCGGAAAACACAAACGACTGGAGCGATAGAAACGGGGTTTTCGATACTATTATTAGGCTTAACTTGGCGAAACATTTCAGCTTTATCACAATCGGTTCGCTCAAACGGAAGACTTGAACCATAACCGTTATCGGCTTCGCCGATTTGATCTTAGTACATCGCAATTCGGATATCGTCGCATATCTTGTTTGAATCGGTCAACGGAGTGATTGACGTGCGCTGTAGTTGAAAATGGAAATAATAATAGTAATAGCAATCGGGCGCTAGGACCACGCTGAGCATTAGCAGGTCAACATTTTATGTGATGAACGTTATGTAGTACTTTATTTTTATTTATTTATTGTAAAAGATACCTCATCGACAATATCACCAATTCTTATACGTTAATATAGTTATAAAGCTGATTCTGGATGACACATCATTACAGAAGTATACAACTTTCGTGAATTGCTTTGACAACTTAAATAAAAAAGAAATTATAAGTCAAAAATTATAAAATGGAAAAATATCTACAATTTTATTATAGTAAGGCTGATGAAGGGCAAATTTCCATATGATTTTCTCATGTCTGCCTCCCCGACCGATGATAAGGAGCATCCTCCAAAAGATACAAAAAATATTGGCGGACATCATTGGTGTGACACCCCTGCGTTTTTGAGGAATTAAGTTTTAACTATTTTGAAATTTGACAATGAAACGTACACCTGGCAGACTATGACTATCTGATTAAATACAATGTATAAACCCCAGAAAAATGGTCTGCGACCATAATAGCCCTGCGTCGCAAAGTTACAGCGCTTCAAAATGCAAAAATTCACTACTTCGTCCCGTGATAATGCAGAGCCCTGCATGTCTGCCTCGATTTTCTACATCTTCAGAAGTATTTTAAACAGGAGCCACAAAGGCAGACAAAAAAAAACATTATTTAGTATGTAATTTTCATTCTTTTTTTGCTTTACTTAAAACCAGCTATGCGATAAAAAGTCCCAAAAAAAACTACGGTGGCTATCCTGCGCGTATCTCGACACACACTTGGCCGGTTTTTTTAAATAGTAGAGTTTACAGTTAATTCGTCTAGATGACATTATAGTAATTGTTACAACCGGGTATGATGGTATTAATACGATTGCATGTAAAAACTATGTCCCTGTCTACTTAAGAGATTTTCCATTTCGTTATCACTAAAGAAGGAAAACTCATGCCTACCTAATAACGCCGAGTAAGTCGAGTACTTAATACAAAACTTTAATAAAATATGAATTCATTTACATATTTCACAGTTCACAAAGGTCATAACATCCTTTATTAACAGTCCATGGACAATTCCACAGACATTATGCACCGTCGGCGATGACATACTTCGTCGTATGCAATTGCAAGATATTAATTACTTATGCAAAAGATACTCATAGCCTTATGACTGCTATGGACGTCTACCAAGGTTGGAAACTTTATGACTTCTGATAAAAATCTTATGAGATTGATTTGATATCATATTATTTTTGACATGTTTTTACTACTTCGTCCTCAATTACAGCGTGATTGAAATACATTTATTAAGAAATCATTCGCCTGCTTTAATTCTTTTGGAGGCGGAGCAATAAAGGCGATCGCTTCCATTCCTCTCTATTAGTGGTCATATCAACATTTAGGAAACTTCTCTCGTAATTATCATCGTTTACTCATTTGATGGACCGTGTGGTGTCGGCATAGAATAGTACCATCCCTACCCGTGGGTTTCGTAAGAGGCGACTTAGGGCTCATTCACCAGAGGATGGGCAGCAACATCATTTTGTGTATCGTACCATCTTACATACTGCGGCCACCAACAAGAGCGGTGGCCAGCCGCAACACTTAAATAAGCGTGGTGACTATGGTAAATCCTTTCCAAAGTACCACGCGGTCCTGCAGTGGACGTTTCATGGGATGTTATGTAATCATTTCCTTCCTTGCGCTTTTAATCCATCCAATCACATTTATATTCATCACTATCTTTTTACAAGCTGGACATCCCTGGTAATAGTCATATACTATGCTAGGGAGCAAAATTGTTATTTAGCACGAGTGTCTCATATTGTATAGCGTTCCTTACGTATAGTGATCTTAGAAATCTGAATGTGTTCATCAACTTATGATGCTGACCAGACGTCAGGGGTTAAAATTTTGAAGAAAAAACGCCATAGCAACTATCTCTGCAGACTACAGAATAATGTCTGGGGGTATCTACAGGTACAAACCTATAATAATAGCAAAACTTGTATCATTATAACTATTGACGAATTGTAGATCATAAATCAGATTATTCGTGTACAACCAGTTAGACTGCACATAACAACGCAGACAAAAAGTTGAATACGTACAATTAAATGAGATTAACAGACTTGTACGGTCACACGCAGGTCAGTAGAAACTTTTTCAACTCTATTACCAAGCCATAAAGTCCAAAAGTGTTTCTAATGATGTGCTATCGAGTGTACTGGCAGTGGCAAGGAAAGTTACATTTATTTTTGTAACTGGTTCAGTATACAAAATTTAAAAAAAAAATACTTTTACCAAAACTAAAGCAAAATTAACAAAAAAATCCCGAAAAAAGCAAACTATACCACAGCTCATGAAAGAATGTGACGCTTTGTAAACAAACATTTTGCAGTTAGGAATAGTAGATTGTATCACAAGGCTGTAAAATAATATTTTTAAGGCGAGGGCGCTATTTTTAATCCAGAGCGAAGTGAAGGATTCTTGAGTAGAATCCCGAGCATGGCGAGGGATTCTAAAGTAGAATCCTGAACGTAGCGAGGGATTCAATAGGCCGCCCAAGGTAAAAATATTTTTGCAGCCGCGTAATACACTCTACTTTTCATCTCCATCAATGAGAAAAGAATAAGAGGCTCATTGAGACTCACACTCGTCATTAATTTTAAATACAAAATACCATTACAATATTATTACTTGATGAAACAATACTAAAAATCATATTAAGTATTATTTGTAACAACTGAAAATGTTATTGACATTTTTGTATCAATTAGGAACAGAACCTCTTTGGTTGGTAGTCTTGTTTATGTTTACATTTCAAGCATATTTCTTTTTTTATATTGAGAATAATTTTAGGTACAACCGGCCAGGATCATTTTTCATACAATATTTTGGTTCGACCTCTATGGTTGACCTAAAATATGCCTACGGTGGACCTAAATTCAAATTTTAAATCCCATTTTTACCCGGTACGAAAGGCTCTTGGAGAAAACAGCTATTTTGTTCGCCTTTATTGACGAACCGTTCAGCGATTTTCGAATAGATGGGATGAAAAAGATTTCTCAGTTACACGAGGTAAACGTTTGTAATGTAACCACTTTATACATAGTGCAGTCAATCTAAGATATGAAGTTGCATAAATGCACATTTATAGAAATCTAATAATATTAAGTAATATTCTAAGCTGAAATAATTAAATCCGGTATTTTATAAAAAACATATTTTTTATGTTTTTACTGTTAATTTCATAAATTATCCCCTAAAGCGCAATTAATGCAATGCTCTCCATACAAAATTTCGTAGATTGACTGGACACTATAAAAATAGCTAGTCAGAAACATCCACATACTTACCATTTTTTACATGTATTGGACGTTTTTATTTTGTTTACAAAACGTGACGCTTTTTTGTTAATTCCCGTATACAACACTAAAAAAAAGCTTAACTATCAGTACCCAAATTTTTGTTAGTGATTACCATAAAATTGTGACTTGCAATACTAGTTTGGTTATCCTTTTTTTTTCAGTGAACATACGCGTATTTCGTTCGGTATTCATATACATTTTTATTCGTATTTCGATATTTATTGTACATGGTCTGAACCCAAAGTTCGCTTTCGGGGAGTTGTCTTTACCTCAAAATACCTTGGTCTTTAAGATTTTCCACATTAATTCGTTTAAAAGATTAGCACCAAAGGCGATGGAAAGTATCAATTTAAGGCATTTGAGCCGACCCCCAAAATCAAGTTGCCTCGTCTGACCGCTACAAGACACATCAGATCAACATCCCGGCAACACCCGCCAGATGTTTTTGCTCCCGGCTAAGTTTTTGCATGCAACCTAATTACCAACATATACTTCATCATACCGGGTCTTTTGTGACAATTTTTCTTCAGTCTGTGTATTTTGGCCTGTATGATGATATCCGAATAAAAAAATATTTAAATAATATTAGGTCCTTACCTCGACTGATATGTAAGTCTACCAAGGCTGGAAACTTTATGACTTCAGATAAAAATCTTATGACATTTATTTGATATCATATTATTTTTGTCATGTTTGAATTGCAGCGTGATTGAAATACATTTAATAAGAAGTCGTTCGCCTGCCTTAATTCTTTAGGAGGGTGCGCAATAAATATGATGGCTTCCATTCCTCTCAACATTTAGAAACAAATTTCTCTTCTTTTTCATAATTATCATCGTTACTCATTTGATGGACCGTGTGGTGACGGCAAAGAGTAGTGCCAAACCATGACTACCCGTGGGTGTCGTACCTGTTACGACTAAGGCCTTATGAACCGGAGGATGGGCAGCAGCATCTTTCTGTATATCGTACCATCTTACATACTGCGGTCACCAACACAACAACAGCGGTCGCCAGCCGCAACGCTTACAAGCGTGGTGACTATGGTAAATCCCCTCCTAATATAAGTACCACGAATTTTCGCTAAAGTTCTGGAGGGAGATCCCTGTCCTGCAGTGAAAAAATCGGTAACTTTTAATTTTTCCATACAAAAATTACAAAAAAAGTATGATTTTTTTTTTGTGATTTGGATATTTTGAATTTACATTTAATTCATGATTCTTTATCATCCTGTCAAATAAAATCTGTCTGAGAAATTTATGTTGGGGTCAGCTGCTACGTTGCCTACACTATACACTGAAAAAAAAACTTGTTAACATTCATTAAAAAAAATATCATGGCAATCATGCAACTTGTTTATATACGAGCACATAAAGTTAAATGATGGCGGCAATAAATGTATCTTGATTAAAAATCAGAACAACTTGTCTCAGTAGATTCAAAGAAGTAATTGTTAACTTTAATCAAGTCTAATAATTACTATGATAAATGCAGGTTTGTACACGGTAGTAAGAGATGATGATATGAAACAAGTGATTTGTTGATGTAATATTGTAACATGTTGGGTTTTATAAAACAAATGATAACTTATAACAAGTAACTTGAATGATTTAAGTATTTAACATTGTTAAAATAAATTTAATTTATTTAATGTGATCAAGTGATCTTATTTGAATTGACAAAGGATATGTTACATCCAAACATTGTACTTATTTGCTTTATGCAGGTGCTTTATAGGAAATTTATGGCAGATTTATGGGAGATGCAGGCAAAATTTTGGCGGCTCTGAGGGATGCAGCTATAGGAAAAAAAGAAAATGTTGAATAGCTTTCTCTTTCTTTCCTATATCTACATCCCTCAGAGGCGCCAATATTTTGCCTTTGTCTAGGTAAATCAGCCATTGGGATCTGATAAGAATGAGATTGCCAATTTCTTCATCTTCATTTCCCATGCTCACTGTACCTTCAACAGAAAATGCACAAAGTTTCAGTTAGATATTTAATAGCAGTAAAAAATACAAAGTATTAAAAATCTGTAGTTTGAATGTAAGTTACAAAAGCTTTGCGGCTTTCAGCTTTCGTTGACGTCCACATTTTTCTTCTTATTTCTTTTGAATGATGAAAGAGCAGCGTTTCATTGGGAACTTGAAGATGCAGTCTGAGCAGGCAATCATATCACGTTGATCAGCTCATTATTTTCGGTAAAATCTGAAATTATAAACATATTTTATAGGAACAACTCACATTTATAATACTTATAAGTACGGATAGATGAAGGTTGCAATTGTATCACTGAAATGTTATAATGTCAAATAAAACATATATTGAAATGTGAGTTTACATTGCATTAGTGAGTGATTTCCGACTCGATCATTGACACCAATTTTGTCTACCGCTGTTTATTTATATAAATTTCGTTATTTTGTGAGTCATCACAACAACCAATGATCCTATATTAGAAACTTTGATAACAACACGATCGTCCACTGCTGGACAGAGTTCCCACAGGATCTTGAATATCGCGAATACCTATTTATTTGCTTTTCTGTAATATGCGTCGGTCGGTAACAAAGGTTAGGTACTTACGTTTGAAAATAGGTCTCAGCTATGAAAATCCATGAAGCCACGCTGCAAGAAGATGGACCTTCTTCTTCTTTATCAATCCAGGAAATAAAATTGTTTAGAACTGTGACATTGTTAACACTGTTATTTTAAACCATTCTTAATTTTCACACGCGTCCACACAAACGGACGCAATGAACACGACTGAACACGTTCGTTTAGGCCGCGACGCGGGCGTTTGGTTTCATCGATCAATTTACTTTATCGAATAATAAAGTGCGTGTTCGTTTTGAACAAGTTAACTTGATAGAAATTCAATCATTTTAGCTTGTTTGTGACAAGAAACTATCATTTGTTATTTCTTACATGTTCTTGAATGATATGATCATATTTTTTTTAATCAAGCAAAATTTCAACTTGATTAGCCATGATTTTTTTGAGTGTAGGCATTTCTAATATTAATTACTATAGTGGCTGTTTGCTGTCTAACGCTCTTTGAAATAATCTCAATTTTCAAAGAAATTTCGCCATAAGACCCATAATTTCGTCAGATTTGGACCGTAATTATTTAATACAAAGAAAGCTATAGTCCAAACGTTCTAAAATGCAGACAGACCCCTTTTTCGATTACCAAAAAAAAACAAAACCTGAAAGGAACTACGCAGGAAGCGAGATTATGGCGCAATAAACAGAGCTAAAACGATTTAGGACTTTATGAGGCTTTATTTAAGGTCTTTATTAAATTTTGGGTACATTGCACCACGTTTTCTGAATATTTCCGGTGTTTTAAGGTCGTTGAGTTGTTCTAAGTTGTTGTTCGTAGAAATTGATGAATTATTCAATTTATGCTCTTATTAATTTGTTTTGCTTTCCGCCTGCGGTTTCACCCGCATGAAATGCGTTTTTTCGTGGGAATGTAGTGTTTTCCCGCGGTAAAAAGTAGCCTATGTGCTATTCCAGGACCTAACCTATATGTGTGCCAAGTTTCATCAAAATCCATTCAGTAGTTTTTACGTGAAAGAGTAACATACATCCATCCATTCATCCATACTTACAAACTTTCGCGTTTTTTTTTTATCGTCAATGGGCTTACTCTTGACCTCGATCTAGTCTTGAAGACAAGAGATGAGGCCGTCGATGGAACGAGCTTGCCCAGAAGAAGCCTATTCACTCGCGACTTGAATAGATTCGGGTTATATGAACTCGGGAACACAGACGCAGGCAGAGAATTCCACTCTTTAGCTGTGTTGTTGTTTAGTTTAAATGTAACATTCACTTGTGCTGGAACATTAAGCAATTTTCATTCTTCCTGCGGTGTACGGTCAACCGCTAGTCGGTAGAAACTTTTTCAACTCTATTACCACGCCATTAGGTCCAAAAGTGTTTCTACTGACGTGCGGCCGTGTGTACAACGTGTAACGGAAAAGTGTGATAATACTGAAGGGTGTGAATCTGCCCATTAAACTGAACAACTTTTCCTGAACAACTCCCATACAAAATGCGCTATCAGCTAAATGTAAAATATTGACTCTGGACAACTTTTAATAAGTTGTATTTTATTGTTAAAAAAAAAGATAACAGTGCCACATCACACCCCAGACACTACATACAACGAGCACGAAAATGATATTGGAAGGTCGCGTTGGCCTGCAAATTCAATACAAAAAACCCTCAGGAGCACCACGAGAATCTCGCGGGCGGATGCGCGCGGGGGTGCGGGGTGGATTGCAAGGGGGGCGGAGAGTGTCCGTTCAGTACAATAGTATTATTACGTTATTCTGTGAAGTGCACACACACACCCTTCCCTATATCAAATGACGTATACGTTGCAAGTAATTAAAATGTGCGTGCAAAATTCAAAACCGTGTAAAAACACATTTGGCCACCACATGTGCGTATTCTTGGAAGAAGCCGTGGTCAGTTTCAGTGGGGGCAAGTTTTTAGGGAATCGATATTATGACCTACCATGCGCCGGCACCTGCAAACTAACCAAAAATTGTATGTATTTAAACAGAATAGTTAGGGTGCTGGCTGCAATTTGGGTATATGATTTGCTCATGATTCATATTAATAGGGATGATAGATCAGCTCAATACGAATCGTTTTGGTCCTTACAAGTTTTTCTGTGCTTCGCTGCGTTTTTGAGTTAAAGCAAAAAAAATTAAAATAAGATACTAAATAATGTTTTTTTGGTCTGCCTTTGTGGCTCCTGTTTAAAATACTTCTGAAGATGTAGAAAATCGAAGAGGCAGACATGCAGGTCTCTGCATTATCACGGGACGAAGTAGTAAATTTTTGCATTTTGAAGAGCTGTAACTTTACGACGCAGGGCTATTATGGTGGCAGATCATTTTTCTGGGGTTTTATACATTGTATTTAATCAGATAGTCATAGTCTGCCAGGTGTACGTTTCATTGTCAAATTTCAAATAGTAAAAACTTAATTCCTCAAAAACGCAGGGGTGTGGATGTTCGCCAATATTTTTTGTATATTCTAGAGGATGCTCCTTATCATCAGTCAAAGAGACAGACATGAGCAAATCATATAGAAATTTGTCCTTCATCACCCTTACTATTATAATCCTTTGCAAGCGGTGCTGTGACTATCTGGAGTTACGTTGCTGGTCATGGCCGGGATCTGGAGTGAATGGTTAACCTCTAGAGGTCCTAGGCACTCACTTATACGAGGTGTAACAGAAAGGGTACATCAAATCAACCCTGAGAGATGTGATTCTGCCTAAACAACTTTCCCTAAGGAACATAGGTCAAACACGAAAAAAAAATTTTTACCTCTTATACAAAATGCGCTATCAGCCGAGTCAGATTCTATGGCATCAGAACCTATGTTTCTTAGGAAAAGTTGTTCAGTTTTATGGGCAAATTCACAGCCTTCAGGGTTGATATACCGTTTTTGTTACACCCTGTATTAAGAGTCCGATAAACAACGATCACACTAACAAAGACGTGCACCCAACACACCCAACCCCAGGCACAAATATCCACACTTTTTCGGATATCTGCCCCGGCGAGTATTCGAACCATGAACTTTGGGCACAGCAGGCAGCTACACCACCACTGCGCCACTTGGTTTTCCAAAGCGTCTGCGTCAAAGGTCATTGAATAGCTTGAAACTCTAAAATTCAGCTTGGTCATTTGCCTGGTAAGCTAAAAATTGAGTATGATTTGCCATGTGAGTGCGTTACGGAGGCCACATGGAAAATGCTCTATGTTAAACCTATGTTTAAAGTCCTCTCGTAATCCCATACATAACTGTAAGTAGCCAAACAGAATCCAAGACAAGATTTTTTCCTCAGTTTCCCATTAAAAAATAAAGCATACGATAAGGATGAATACAAAAATACAGCAGCTAACAGCAATAGTACAAAAACAGAAGCGCTTTTTGACGAAATTAACTAAAGTGGATTCACAGCAGGCATTGCACATGGTAATATGATCTTGACATATGCGCCGGCGCGGCGCTTCGAATGTTTGAATAGTTGTTTTTGTGTCCATATTAATCAAGTTTTCTATTTCACACTGACTCGACCTATTTTGAAGACCACCGGTAAAGTATTTAGGTAAACAACAGATGTTGAAAATAAAATATTTGGAGAATTCATTAGTAGAATTTTTTACCGTATCCATATTGCATCCTTTTTAAAGCAATAAATAAAACATACAGACGAAAGAGCTTGGTATGAAAAAGCAACTTCATAATCTATATATATAAAATAAGAAGGTGACTGACTGACTGACTGACTGACTGACATATCAACGCACAGCCCAAACCGCTGGGTCTAAAGATTCCAAATTTGGCAGTAGGTTCCATATGAGGCTTAGGGGTGCAATAAGAAAGGGTTTTACAAAATTCCACCCCTAAGGGGGTAAAATAGGGGATGAAAGTTTGTATGAAAGTCCGTCAGTTTTGAAGTTAGGATCTTCAAAATTTGTATTTAGGCTGACGACTAAAAATAAATATTTACGTGTCTCAGGGTTTTTGAAAATTCGACACCCTTAAGGGTGAAAAGGGGGATGAAGTTGAAAATTCTTTATTTTTAAAGTAAAATCCACATAATTTATTATTAAGGCATTAATGATGTAATTCTATGCAACGTTTATCACTGTTAATGAAATTTCACCCCAAATTCAACCCCTAAAAAAGGGAAATGGGGCGAAAAAGTCTAAAAACCAATATGGGTATCGTTTGTATGGTTTATCGGGTCGCTGATTACGAAAACTACAACAATTTTGAAATCCAACGTGGTGGACGTTAAATACCATCATTCCCTTGGGATGGGGTTGGGGTGCGATAGGGTTGAAATGTGAATATGGGTGTCGTTTGTATGGTTTATCGGGTCGCTAATTATGAAAACTACAACAATTTTGAAATCCAACGTGGTGGACGTGAAATACCATCATCCCCCTGGGGATGGAGTTGGGGTGAGATAGGTTTGAAATGTCTAAAAATAAATATGGGTGTCGTTTGTATGGTTTATCGGGTCGCTGATTACGAAAGCTACAACAACTTTGAAATCCAACGTGGTGGACGTGAAATACCATCATCCCCTGGGGGGGTTGGGGTGCGATAGGTTTGAAATGTCTAAAAATAAATATGGGTGTCGTTTCTACGAGTATGTTAGGGATAGTGGTTAAATTGGTGTTAGGGGTAGGGATAGGGGCAGGGATAGGGAGAGGTAGAGGTAGAGAGGTAGAGAGGTAGAGGTACAGAGGTAGAGGTAGAGAGGTAGAGAGGTAGAGAGGTAGAGGTAGAGAGGTAGAGGTAGAGGTAGAGAGGTAGAGGTAGAGAGGTAGAGGTGGAGAGGTAGAGGTGGAGAGGTGGAGAGGTAGAGGTGGAGAGATAGAGAGGTAGAGGCGTAGAGACGTAGAGATGTAGAGACGTAGAGCGGAAGAAGAGAGGTAGAGGTACAGGTAGAGGGAGAGGGAGAAGGAGGGGAAGGGGGAGAGGGAGGGAGAGAGGGAGGGGGAGGGGTGAGGGGGAGGGGTGAGGGAGAGGGAGGGGGAGAGGAAGGGTCAGGGGGAGAGGGGTGAGGGGGAGAGACAGAGGGAGGGGGAGAGGAAGGGGGGAGTGGGAGAAAGAGGGAGAGGGTTTTAGTTTTTCTCAATCACTTCTGCGAATTGGCTCTGTTTTGAAATATTACATCAAGGTGTCTCTCATCTCTCTCTTTACATTTGTTAGGATACTGCTGCTAAGTTCCTCTGTTCTGAGTAATTTATGAGTAACGTCTGTAAATTATATTAAATTCAGCTGGATCTTGAATTATACTCATTGATTTGCGCAGGGTTAGTCCTGTTTTTCCTTAGGTTAAAATTACCTTCGGGGTAATTTTAAACTAAGGAAAAACAGGATGACGGTTAAATATCTCATTGCTTCGGAAAACCGGTAACAACATAAATACGAAATCCACGCGAGCGAAGCCGCGGGCAACAGCTAGTAATAATATAAAAGTAAACAAACCGAGAAAACCAGTGCAGGCCCATAAACAGACTTTGATAAATGTGAATATAACTGCACACATAATAATGTCGAGGTAATGTCAAGGTATGAATATAATAAATACCATTAAAATTGTTGTGATAACTTAAAACTCATATAGATAGGGGCATGAACATCACCTACGTATGTATAAGTAACCGGAAACTTTAGAAAAATAATTAACTCGTTGGAAATTCGTAGATCCATAGGTCCATTACGTAAAGCAAACACAACCTTACCGACAACGAAAGGGATCGGTTTTTCAGAAGCGAATTATCGAATACAGATTTATTATTTTTCGGAAGTTGATCAACTTACTAGAAAATTCATTAACTTTATTATTATCTTCATTTCTAAAGTTACTCAAAACTTTTAAGCAAGTCAATCTGAGCACACCTAATAAAACAGTTTTGTTCCGATTAATTAATAAAATAAAATAAAAATTGTGTTTATTTTCTCCCAAAAACTTAATTTACAACTTTTGTAGGCGCAATATTATTATAACATTAATAAAACCTCTATTTGGGAGACAGGAGCCTAAACTAGGTTTGACCTGTGTCATAGGTCTCCTGGATCCCACCCTCGGGAAACAGAAAATACAGTAGATGATATTTTAATCGGAAAATACGAGTATTACAGAAAAACTGGACTTAAAATTTGAGAGCACACTAAAACATAGTCAATTTAGTAAAACATTCATGCAAACATAAAAAATATACAAACATTTAAAATCATGTTTAGTAGATCTGTAAATGTGTATGCGTGTGTGTGTGTGTGTGTGTGTGTGAAAGAGATAGGGTATGTGTGTGTGAGAGAGAGAAAGGGTATGTGTGAATGTAAATAAGTGCATGTGCATCAGTAAATGGTAAAAATGCTTTAACATCGAGAAGATTAACTCGAAAAACGGAGAAGAGCCTCCGTGTTCTCATAGTCTAGTGACAATAGCCAAGCAGTTAAACGTTTTTTACATTCTTGTTTTGTCAATGGATAAATTTTTAGGAGCTTATTTACTTTATTGTATAATTGACCACTTAGATATTTATAAGACCTTTGAGCTAAGGATGCAGTGATAGTAGTTGTCTCACATACGACGTAGTTGCGTCGTTTCACGGCGTTAGGGTGGTCAGCTTCAAAACCTATTTCAGAGTGCTTCCTGAGTAATAATTGCAAAATAAATAGTTGTCTGACCGATAATACTTCGGCCTCAGCATAAAGACTACAAGTTGGGTAAAGGCGCGGCTTGAAAAGGGAAATTTTTAGTATGAGTCTTTGGGCTCTCTCCAATTTTATTAAGTGAGACTTTGCTGCACAACCCCAGGAAGATATGCAATATGTTAAAACCGATTGGCATAGTGCATAGTATACCGATTTTATGAGATTTGCGTCAGCCGAGTGACGTAGCTGTTTAAATACATAGGTGAGCTTGCGAATCTTTAATGTCATGTTATTTATATGTTCGGCAAAATTCAAGTTATTATCAATCGTAACACCTAAATATTTAATTGAATTCGTTTTCTCGATAGATTGACAGCTACAGCAAAGTCTCATAGTATCATTGCAGATGTGATGGTTAATTTTGAAATTAGGATTCTGAGAGTATGGCGGATTTCTGATTGAAAAAGTGATGAATTTCGTTTTACATGTATTCAGGGTTAACGAGTTTGAAGCTAGCCACTCACATACTCTATCAAAACCACGTTGTGCATTTAGGAAGACTTCATTCCAGGATTCGCCGTAGAACGTGAGAGATGTATCATCAGCGTAGGTTATAATTTTACAGTTTTCTAGCTTCATATTGCATAATTCGTTTATGTAACACAAAAAGAGGGTAGGACCAAGTATACTGCCCTGAGGTACACCGAATTTAATTTCAAGTTCACTGCTAACGATACTATCTATTCTAACGCTCTGAGTCCGTCCAGTAAGATATTCGCTGAAAAGTTTGAGTTGAGTGCCTCGGATACCGATATTTTGTAACTTCTGTAAGAGTATTGGAGAAGAGACAGTATCGAAGGCCTTAGCCATATCTAAAAATATAGTTAGACATTTCAGACCATTTCCAAGAGTATCTATTATGAAACTAGTAAAAGAATGTACTGCATCGTCAGTGGACCTGCCGCTCCGAAAACCATACTGTGCATCCGATAAAATACCTTTTGACTGCAAATATTTATTCAACCTATAGTTAATAATTTTTTCAAGGATTTTCGATACCGTAGGGAGCAGAGAAATAGGTCGGTAATTATTCACAAGATCCTTTCTCCCACCCTTGTGCACAGGAATGACGATAGCTTTTTTCAATACATCCGGGAAACAGCCCTCAGATAAACAGCGGTTAAATAAATCAGTTAAAGGAGAAACAATGCAACTTTTTAAAGTTTTTATAACTTTTGCTGAAATTCCGTCGCATCCAGCGGACTTTTCCTTGAGATTTAAAATTATTCTTTCAACCTCTTCACAAGTGGTTTCTAACAATACAAATGAATTAAGGAAATGTGTGGCAATATACGTGGGTGGTACAGGAGAGGGAGCAGATATACGACAAGCAAGTTCAGCTCCTATGCTAGCAAAAAAGACGTTCACTGATTCAACAGATAATGTCTTAGTCGGCCCTATAGATAAAAGTGCACTACACGGATAAAAACGATTTCTCAAAATAAGACACGTTATCTTGTACCAAGATAAATTGCATTGAACCAAGAACATGGTGCTCTCATATATAGTGAAACTAATATTTACTTGCTACAAGAAAAATATTTACTTGAATTGAAAATGATTTTCTTTTGTATTAAGAAAATTAAGACTTGATCAGAGACAATGTATCTATCATCAAGAATAATTTGTTTTCTAGTCCCAAGTAACCCAGTTCTCTTAATACAAGAGTTAATTATTTCTTAGTTCAAGAAAATATTGATTTGTAACAAGAGTTAGTGTAACTTTTCATAAAATTGTATTTTCTTAATTTAAGAAACCACGAATTAATATCAAGATAGTATAAATGTCATTACGAGATAATATTTGTTTTTAGATGTGTAAATATCTTCTTTTAACATTATTTTATTAGCTCCAATGATAAAAAATAAAAAATCGTACAACATGACATACAAATCTTACAACCTTATTCTTACAAATATCTTACAACATTTTGCGGTTAAGAAAACCCTAGGATTACAGACAGAAAGAAGAAGATTACACGAGGTACGTTTGTAACTACACACAGGAAAACCCACACAGAATATATCCACATTTTGAATACGTTTTACATTTCTCGTAGAACTCTCTCAGATAACTTTTTGTAATTTAAGCGTCGTTCATTGGTGATGCCCGTAAATAAAAAACCGTAAAAATATTTACTTATTTTAAATGAAAAAAGAAGTAAATCTAAGTCTTTTTTTTCTCTCATAAAGTAAAATCACATTTAAAAATAAGAAAGATATTCAAATTCAACTGAGATACGTTTACATTATATTGAAAGTGTAATATCTTTTAATGAGAATTTTTTTTCTTGGTAGCTAAGAAGATAATTTTTTTTTGCCATAAGAACATTTCTTATTAATTTAGAGAATATCTTGTGTCAGATTAAGATTTATAATAAGTTGGTATAAGAAATATTGGTGTTCTTAGATTAAGACACTTTTCGTTTAGTTGAAGATTGGTTTCTTTGGTTGGAACAAATATGTCAAGTAAATTTTATTATTGGAACGTCGTGCTCTTTAATTAAATTAATATTTCTTAAACAGAGACATATTTCCTTAGTTTTACGAAATATTTCAAGAAAATATATTTTCTTGGTCCGAGAAATCCTTTTTATCCGTGTAGAATCATCAGGCATTTGACGTAAGTTTGTGATATCTTTGATTGTTAACCATAGTTGTTTTTTGTTATTTTTTGCAGCATATAGCTCCTGTTTTTCATACTGCCTTTTGCATTTTTTAAGTATGTTATTGCAAAAATTGCGATATCTTTTATATGTTGCAGCCAAAACAGCATCCTCAGGTTTTTTCTTCAGCTTAGAATGCATTTTGTCTCTATTTTTAATACATCTTAACAGACCAACAGTAATCCAGGGCTTTTTTGCAGTTTTTGACCTAGGTAATTTTAAGGTGATTGTGTTTTTAAGTACTATATTCTAAATAAAGTTTATGAATAATTTAAATGCATCATTAATTTCAAGAGACTTTAATAGGTCAAAATCTATCGTTTGACAGTCTTCTACAAGACCATCAAAATTAATTTTTCTTGTGATTTTACATTTTGAGATCTGAGGTTGAGTGACTTTAAGACAAAAAAGAATAGCTTCGTGGTCCGTAAGTGCAGTTTCTATTATAAAAGTTACAGACGGTAACTTAGTTTTAAGAATGACGTGGTCCAAACAACTTTCCCCTCTAGTGGAGGCAAAGTGAGCGGGAAACATACCATAAAATAAAAGTAGATCTAAATAGTTGGACGTGTCACTACCGTTTACTTTAATATTAATATTTAAATCACCCAACAAAATTATGTTTTTGTACTTAGTTAACAGTGTTAGTAATTGTTGTAAAGAAGCTAAAAATGTGTCTATTTGTTTAAAACAATGCGGCCTATAAATGCCTATAACAACCGTTTCTGATCCCAATTTAATTAGTAAACAGCTTGCCTCATTCACTGAATTGAATGACAAGAGTCCATACAATTAAGATGACTGCGTGATTCAAAATTTACAAACTGTGGGCATACACGCAAGCTTACATGCAACATGGATAGATTATGTCTTGATGGTAAAGAATTAACATTATATGAGATCTTGACAAACCATTATTTAATTTTGCATAATCTTATCAGGCAAGTAAAAACTCCGCACTGTTTACTAGACGTGAAATAAAGCAGTAGCGTTCATTACTCGCTTTTTTGTTCCAATGTATTTAACCTCGGCACTGCGTCTATTTATAAGGGTTACAAAATGTTTCTACTAAAATGACCACATGACAAAAAATATCTCAAAGTGCAAAATTATTAAGAGCTGACAAGAAACTAACGTATACTAATATTTCCAGACATATTTGACCATCTTCTACCGTTCTGAAGTATGCCTCAATCAACCAACAATTACTCCAACCGAGCATCCCTGATTGTGAAATCCAAAACAACGACTGCTTCGATTGATCTAATTACTGCAGTCTCAATTGATGACATAATTTCCAACTCACACATGCATTCAGACATGCAAGCATGCATGAGAGATGATTTGTACTCTTTAAACGATCGGAAAGAGGCATTAACGACATTAAAGGACCGCTCAATTGCCTTCAAGTGGATGCACAAAGACCGACAAGTGTTGGATACTTGATAATTGTATACAATGCTTCTATTTATTTACTTGTGTGTGGAACGTGGTTATAAGTTTTCGATTATCGATCAAGTCCTTCCCATTGTTGATTTTTAAACCGTTTTTGTTGGTTTGTATTACTAAGCGATAAACCAAAAATGTCTAAGGTCAAAACAGACAATTAGGTGATACAAACATCATTGTAATGATTAAACCTGAAACAATTTAATCAAATTATTTTTTTATGACATTCACGCACTCACCACTATACCACGAAAGCTTACAATACTGATACAAAAAGATACGAATTGCTAGAGTCATGAACAAAACCAGCATTGGATAAAGAATCAGACCATACGACTTGTTCCAAGTACGAAGGTACTTCAAGTAGTCGTGACAAGTAGCTTGTACCGTTATGGCAAAAACGTGAAGCAAGAGGTTCGAAAGTCGGCAAGTGGCTTTTGTACTCGTAATAGGGCGAAAAGAAAAAGTTGCGAATGCAAGAAAGTGTAAACGCAAAATTTGCAAAGATACAAGAATGTCGTAAACATAATCGGCTCCGTAGAGATAAAGTTTGACAAATTCAATTTTACTATTTGCTTCGTTACCATATTAACTCCGAGACCCAGCCTAAAGGATTTGGCGAAGGCACTGGTTTCTTTATAAGACTTACTGATATATGACAATGACATGCATTACATAGCCCAAAGAATAAGAGAGAAAATAAATTCTCTCCAATCCCCGGCATCAATCTAAGCCGTGATCCGAGCCCCGCGAGGCGTCTTAAACCACGATCACACCTTCCCTAATTCAGAAACCAATTCGTCTTACATTGCTCGTTGAAGTAAGGATATTGCAATTAACATAACCAAGCCTCCCAGCAATGTATGCCGAATTAGTCCTTGAATTCAGTAAGGTGTGATCGAGGCTTTACTAAATTTATCCGGGTCGAGCCTTCCACTCCCGTCCAAAGTTGTGAAGTTGGGAGTCACAATGATTGGAAGCCACTAACAACAGGAGTCCACTACAAAAAAAAACCGCCTATTGGTTCTTGTTTTAGTATACATGGGCCTTCTGAAGCAAAGCAAATATTAACGCAAGTAATCACTGCTATTCACTATACGGGTTCTTAAAAAACGATTTAAAAATGTAGACTTACAATTCATATTTACATTAAATATTTGACCATTATCACTATTTGTCATTTGCTTTGTCACGTTAGCTATTTATAAATAAGTAGGTAGGTACTGATAGTCATCTTAAAAGGTATCATTAAGTCATTACAAGACTGCCGCGTCATATTACTATAGAAGATAAATCTACGGAAACTACTCACTGTAAAAGAGACGATATGAATGAAACAGTTGTGAATGAATTTGACACACTTGAGTGAACATGCACTTAAACGCTCAGCGGAGCAAAAAAATTATGCTACGAAACACATATGGACCAAATCGACAAATTGTTGACGTATAGATATGTAGTCCGTGTGGTGCCGGCGAAGAAAACTACCAACCTATCTCTACCCGTGGGTCTCGTAAGAGGCGACTAAGGGATTATGATTTAGAGGATGGGCAGCAGCGTCATGTGTATCGCACCATTGTACATACCGCGGTCAAAGACAACCGCGGTCCATGCTGCCAGGCGCAACGCTATCAAACGTGGGAACTATGGTATTTTCTCTCTAGAACGTCCCAGGCGTTTTGCTGGAATTCTGGAGAGAGCTCCCTTACCAGCAGTGGACGTTTCATGGGATGTTATAATGATGAGGTGTGTAGGGCATCGAGCTAATGACATCGAAATGTGGGCATGTTATTTTCATCCAACACCAAACCGAGGCGACACCTCCATGGCAAGAGATAAAGTAGTCGATCGACAACATGTCGGGATAGGATAGGAAATTCTCCATAAAAGGCAGCCTTTTTAAGATGGGCCTGCTCTTGATCTCAATCTAGTCTTTAGGCATCTTGAGGCTAGAAATGAGGTCTAACGATGGAATTTGCTCATCCAGAAGATACCAACATTCTTAACAGCCAAGGCGAATTACTAGAGTTTTTTGTTAAAATACACACATGGATCATATGCGGTTTTGGACTGATAACCTGTTTTTGTCGTGGAAAATCTAAGAACAGTCGTTACCTATCTAATAAGCGTTAATCGAATTTTGTCAAATAACAAGACAAGGCTGGACCGCATGAGAAACGTGACCCTGCGCTTTAAAACACACATTACAGAAATCGGCACGAAAACCGCTAAGCTGAAGTGGAACTGGGCAGGACATGTCGCCCAAATGCACCCTAATAGATAGGCAAAACTAGCCACCGAATGTGTCCCGGGGGATGGTCTACGACGGCGAGGTAGGCTCCGTAGGCGATGGCAAGACGACCTTAACGTTTCTCTTGAGAATTGGCCAACAACAGCTCAAGACAGAGACGAATGGCATGATAGAAGGGAGGCCTTTGCCCAGCAGTGGGTGGGACCCTACATAGGCTTGTTCATTAATTCATTCTCTTTGGCTCAGTGAACCAAAGTGGTTCTTGGCCTACATCAAAGTACGCCACGCTTTCCTGATCTGTGCCAATTCCGTTTAGTCGGCCACTCCCTGCTCTAGATCCTTGGCAACTTCATCCTTCCATCGGTATCTTGGCCAGCCAACAGACTGGCGTCCCGATCCGATGGTTTGCCTTGATACGCACTCTTTGCGGCTCGATCCCGTGCCATTCAGAGGCTAGTAATAAATAAATAATAAAATAAGACAAAATATTGGCCACGGTCTACTTATGGTCTACTTAGCTGCCTTGCCGCTATCATTTAATGCAACACTGACCAAGTATAATTTCACTTTTGTCAAAGCAAAGTCTTTGAAAAGTCATTTAAACTGTTCAAGATGAGGAAAGTAGAGTATTCGGCTCAGGTTAATGCACTTACAAAAGACTAATTTGAAGAACTTTTTGCGGCGTCAGACGCATGCAAATAATGTACACTCAAAAGCTCATCAGTAGAAACACTTTTGGACCTTATGGCGTGGTAATAGAGTTGAAAAAGTTTCTACCGACATGCGGTTGACCGTACTTACTAGCGTTACCCGCGACTTCGTCCGCATGGATCTATCGAAATACATAAAGAAAACCCATTTTCCCAAGGAAAGCCTCAAATTTTCCCCGGTAAAAGTAAATTTTATGTTTTTCTGGATCATAATCTACGAACCGGCTAAATTTCAGCAATATCTGTTCAGTGGTTAAGGCGTGGGAGTTACAAACATCCAAACATTCAAACTTTCACCTTCATAACATTAGTGTGACTCTTAGATTAATGATGGTCACTGCGGGGTCCGAGCACGCGCAGACCTATCAAATCAAATAAAGTTTATTTCTCCCACAAGCTTACAATAAGTGACATAGCTGAGTTGTGAATACAAGTCATAGCAGTGTTGGGAGGCTGGTGTCCAGGCTAGGTTTCCACTCCGCGGGTTAGAAGTACATTAATACAATAATAAAACTAATATAAGGTGTGACTATAATAATGTTGAAAAATTAAATGAATAAGTATACTTACTTAGAGACCCAAAGAGGACCTTGGCATTCGACACCAAAAAAAAGCAACCGCTTATATGTAGTACGCACGGCATCAAGCATGTACGGTCAACCGCTTGTCGGTAGAAACTTTTTCAACTCTATTACCAAGACATAAGGTCCAAAAGTGTTTCTACTGATGTGCGGCCGTGTGTACATAGAAACAAAACCAGTAAGAGTGACCCGCTCAAGGTTACAGTGTTTCCATTTCACCGATGAGCGGCCGTTGTATGTAACATTTTTTTTTAAAAGATATTTTTACATCCCTAATCTAACTAACTCCTTCTAGCCAATAAGACAGTTTTGCAAGCGTCTTCCTTTTACTAAGTATAAGAGTGAAGTCATTAGAGCAGTAACATATAGATACCTGACGGACATTCTCTACGTTGTTTAAAGAGATTTGCAATCGATTTTTTTTACCTGAGTTAGTTAACAGTTAGTTCCTTCTAGCCAATAAGACTGATAAAAAGTGCAACCATCAAGGTGTTCCAACCCCAATCAAACACCTGTCGACCCACCACAACACACACAACTGGCTACATCCGGCACCTACAGATGAGAGGAAACGGGTGCGAAACTACACAAACCGGCAATGAAGAAAAAGAATATGAATGAATTTTGTTTCTTTTTTAGGGTTCCGTAGTGAATAAGGAAACCTTGTAGTATCGTCATGTTCATTTGTCTGTCTGTCCGCGGCTTAGCTCAGAAACACTTAGTACTAGAAAGCTGTAATTTAGTACGGATATACATTTCATCCATGACGACAAAGTTTAGACTGGCCTGTTGGTGTAGTTGGTAGTGAGCCTGACTGCTACGCCGTGGGCCGCGAGTTCGATCCCCGCCCAGGGCAAACATTTGTGTGATGAATACGAGTGTTTGTTCTGTTTCTGGGTGTTATCCTATCTATTTTATTTATGTATGTACGTATATCAGTCTCTGGTACCCATAATACAGACTATGCCTAGTTTGGGATCGTATGACTTTGTGAATTTGTCCCACAATATTTAATATGTATTTAAATAAAATCTTTAATAAAAAAAAATTGGGTTACTCCCCTATAAGTAAAGTGGCTGTGATTTTTTTTCCTCGATACCGTTGGATAGGTCTTTTAAAAATAATGTAAGTCTTTAAAGATCATTTTTCGATTTAGGAATCCGTTTGCGAAATGCTTTGTTAGAGTCGAGTGTGTCCCCCCCTCCATCCCTGCCAGCTAAACGACAGAAACATATAATGCGTTATCCTGCTCTCAAGTAAAGCTCTGTCCTTCTTCCAATCTAATCAAGCCACATTATTTTAACTGTAGGTAGGTACACTCAACAGCACGTCAGTACAAACACTTTTGGACCTTATGGCGTGGTAATAGAGTTAAAAAAGTTTCTACCGACGTGCGTTTGGCCGTACTTAAAAATCGAGTATTTTCTTCACTTAGTTAACAGTACATTTTTACCTTACCAAAATACATACATACATTAAAAATAATTAAAACATACAATATAGTCATAAATAAGCGAAATCTGCTTTATATGCAGTATGGCTACAAAATGGGAAAACCTGACCAATATACAAGGAACTTAATGGCTAAAACGCTTACGACACATTTTCTCAGAAATAAGGTCCTTAGATCCGCGTGAGTCATTATCATTAAACTTAAGACAAATTATCCTTAATTTAGTCACAGCTTCACAGTTAAAGACCATAAAGTAAAATTACTATTTCTGTTGAAATTAACAGCTGTGAAGACTGACAATTATCCTGAAATTGAATAAAGTATGTATGTATGTATATTTATTTAATGGCATCACATCTCATTACAAAACATATTTCGCCAATGTCAAAGTAAAGGAATTGTTACAAAAATATGGCGACACGCCAATGTCCAGTGAAAGAATGATTTACACAGGAATCCGCATCTCGAAGATCGACGACGAGGAAAGCCTGTGTGGGCAGAAAATTAAATCTTGCCTTGTCAAACTATCCGCCAAATGGCCTCTGACATTATTCAAATCCAAAATCAAAAATTTCTTTATTTGCAGCTAAGTACTACTACAAACTAAACATATGGTAGGTAGGTATTTACTAATAGCTTAACGACAGCCAACTTCTCAGATTATCATCAGAACACTCCATGACACGTCCACTGCAGGACAGGGAGCTCCCTCCAGAACTCTGGGGGCTACCTCCAAAGCGGGTGATACTTTGGATTTACCACAGTCATCACGCTTGTAAGCGTTGCGGCTGGCGACCGCTGTTGTTGGTGACCGCAGTATGAAAGATGCTGCTGCCCACCTCCGGTTCAAAAGCCCTTAGTCGCCTTATTCCAGCAAACTCTCGCACTTATTAATAGTAGGTGGTCGTAAAGCCATAACCAATGCCCATAGCCTCCCATAGCAGCTTGAATACTTTAAAAACAAAGTAAGTTTAACTCGCAGTGACTGTAATACAAATTTTGCTTGCGTTTCCTGTTCTTTGAAAAACATAATTATCAAGTTGTTAGTATATGATCATTCAAATTTCAAAAACCATTTGCGGCTTGTAACCTCTGACAACAAAGCACAGTTGTAATACTTGTAAGTTGTAATACAGAAACTACCTAACTACTTTCGCCATGGTCGGTCATGCCGATAAAAACTGATCGTGACAGGGCATCGAGGGGCGGCAAGAACGTGACACCAGATCAATAAGAATGGGAAAGCCCTTAGTTAATTAACCTAGGCTATTGTGGCTACTTTAGTATGGTTATTGTTTCATAATTTGGAATCCCGTTTTTTCACGTATCAGTGTCATTTCATATAACAGGTGAAGTTAATTCCTTACAAGGCAGACATATGAGATGAATTACAATCTGATTTGGCGTGAATCATGCGTGAATCCTTGACACTTACAATACATAACCCAATGCGGCTCTTACGAGTAAAAAACACCCAAAAATCGTAGAGGAAAACTTGTTCGGGGATTTTCGCATTATTTTGCGAAAACCAACCCAACACACTACGAGACTAGGATTATTACAAGGTACGGATGGCATAACTACATCTTATAACAAAACCTCAACAAGTACACTCTGCTAGAGTACTTTCCAAACCGGAATTCGACGCGCAAAAAATAGCAGCTTCCATTTCTCGCTACGATCTGTCTATTTATGGAAGCCCGTACATGGGCAGCGGTGGAACAGGAAGTGATGGCCGATTGCGCAATGGCCCTCGAGCATTGAACGCCAGTGCGTTGACCGTCGACAAAAAACTAGTGTCGCTGATCGGAAAACCGACACGATTTTTTTCGCCACGGTTTGGTTTTTAACGCTTAGTACAGGGGTGACGAAATGATTACTCAGATTGTCATGGGATTTTTTATGATAAATCACAGTTATAATAATAGTACAAAATTGCGCTCGCCGCGTAATCTCAGCGACCTTTGAAATTTCGGTAACAAGTTACGCAAACTTGTACAATTACTTGAGAACATTGTCGTTCTTGAGAAGCAACTCAGAGTTGAAACACTTTAAGTCAATTGTATTTCACAATTGACTAAAATGTAACTTATCATTAACATCACAATTGCTTATTTAGTCATAAATAAGACTTTACTCGATTTTGGATCAGGTATTCTGACTCATCTTTGACAACAACAACAGGATTGGGGTTCGCACCGGTATTAGACTGGTTAAAACTTAAAACTGTTCTATCACTATGATTTCCTACCTATAGATTGAACGTCGACGACATATTTATCTTACAAAATTTTTCAAAAAACTTTAGTAACAAAACACCAAGTTAAAGCTCAGTTACCCACAAAACTATAATAGATAATGACATCAACACTGATGGATCACTGTAATCAGTTAATCACCATACAGGCACAAGCCCTACTTTACGCGGTCGGGTGCCACATCAACACTACCATTAGAATTATTAAGTTAGTTGTGATGTGAGAAATGTCTGCTAGGCAAACACGTGTTTTAGTCCATTACCGCCGACGATGTACCTACTCATAGCCTTAGGTATAATACTTTAAGTTATGAAGTAACACGATAATATCATCAAGATAAATTGCGAAAGTAAAAATTTGCTTAGGTTTTGGTTTAAAGCAACAATGAAACTATGCAATTAATGCTTGTGACCAGGTTAAAACTACCCCAAAACCGACGAGCATGTATGAAAGGTTCCCTGCTTGACTTAGAAAAACAAGGGTTGATGAAAGTACAGGAAGCGAGGGAAGTAGGTCAAGATCGTAGCAGGAGGAGGACTGTGGTCTCTGCCTACTCCACAGGGAAAGAGTCGTGATGTTTACACAAACATACCTATCACATTTAATGAGGTAAGGGTGCTATAACTGATTTCGTCTGTTTACCAGGTTAATGTTACAAAATTCGATAAACAACATGTCAGACGTCGAAAGATAGATTTTCTTCATCCAAACGGAGGCTAGGATCCTCTTTGGGTCCCTGTGCCAGCGAAGGTAAGGTAATCAGCTGATCTTGGAACAACAAACAGTTAAGTTCCTAAGCTCATTCTTAGCAAACACATTTTCTGTAATAAACATCTTCGAAACGTTTTACAAGTTCAAAATTCTCAAAAAGCATAAATGAGATTCAAGAATGTCCCACAAAAGCAATATAATGACGTAGAAAGGCATTAATGATTCCTAAACGCGTCGTTACTATTCTCTGGGAATCTTGCGCGTGAGTTGCGTCAGTAACGAGACGCATGAGTTCAATGCTTGCGCTTGCGCACAGGTTTGGTAGCGCTAGGTGCAAAAATGTATTGTTTTGTAGGGTTTGAGAACAAACAAGTCTTACTGCAGGGAGAATTTCTTGTGGGGAAACACTGGATTAGACAGGCAGGCGCAAAACCGGAGTGAGAGGCAGAAAATGGAAATAGCCTATGTCTATTGTCCATGGGTTTCATAATGAGATTGCAGGGATAAGTACCTAAGTTAAGAAGGAATATACAGGGTGTAAGAGACGGTGTACCGAAAACTGAAAGGGCGTGCTCAGTTAACGAAACTGAACAACTTTCCCAAAGAAACATATGTTGGGAAATGAAAAAAAATTTGACCTCTCCATACAAACTGTTCGAACTGAGTGGGCAATTCGTATGGAGAGGTCATTTTTTTTTGTCATTTCCGAACATAATAACATGTTTCTTTGGGAAAGTTGTTCAGTTTCGTTGACTGAGCACGCCCTTTCAGTTTTCGGTACACCGTCTCTTACACCCTTTATGTACTAGGAAGTCAAATGCTATCGTACCTAATTTTTTTGGATTCAGTCTATATACATTTTTATTTAAGTGCCTATGTGTTTCCACCAAGCAAATTGTTTAATTTTTAGTTTAAAATGTACAAAGAAAACAAGGTTACTATAATGCTAAAACAAAGAATTTCATAGATAAATAAAACTGAAATTTTCTGCGACCATATCATAAACTTTAGATAGTGCACTATGAAACAGATAAGGAAAAAGAGAAACAAAAAAGCAAAGCTATATCTTACCCGCTCGTGCCTGATGAGATAGCCGATGAGGACGTCCTTCTTCTTCTCTTTTTCCTCAGCGTGGCAGACACCAATGTTAAGGCCCATCACGATGGTGCGAAGGAGTCCACCTTCGAAGGTATCCCAGAGGAATTTGGGGGTGTAGCACATTATTGCCTATAACAAAGGTTCATGTAAAGTTTACATTTCTCTTAGAAAATAGTATGCATTGCTATAACTAATGGGAAAGACGACTCGTTCAATCTGTTACACGAAAGGTCGACGATATCGAATAGGTCGCAAGTAAAACGTGGATACGACTGCCAAGAAAGAGGAGACATGTCTTTCGGCTGTTACTATCCCATATTGACGTATGATTTGAGGGCCATGCATACTCAAAAGGAAGCAAGAGGCTTGGCCAGGTCGTACTCATCTATAAACTCAGAGGTACTACAAAAGTTGAAAACTACAAATTTCAGATATATTTTAAATATGTTTTGTCTATTTCATTAATTTTTAATACCTCACCATCACCATAACCACCCAAAACCTTCTACTAAATAGCAAAGGGACATGTGTCAAGAACTTATCACCTATTCCACCCTGGTCAACTATTTCGAATTTTCATAACGAATTTCTCCAAATATCCTCATAATCTTCAACGAAAACAAACACGAACTGTTTTAACTTCCTCAAAACTGCAACGTGCTAAAAATAGGCCAAACAATAATAAACATGCCATAACTGTCGAACTTGCTAACAGTTTTATCACGATTCCTCGCATAACCGTCCGTTCATAAATATAGATCACCAATTCGGTCCTCAATAACGGTATGCTACAGACGTACAGATATGCTAACAAGTGACGAGTCTACCGTAAAGCGGTTAACAAGTTGGTGTTTGACCTAGTAGGACATATGTCCGTGACCGGTCGCGCTCGTTTCACTCAAAGATGGATATGCCCAAATTTACGTACACCGTTTTACACTTCGGTGACTCAGTGATTTGAAGAATTTCTTGCTTATCTAAATCTTTCATTGCCGTTTCATCAGACATCTTCAGCTTAAAATCTTACACTGCAGCCTTCGTCAGACTTACTTAGGATATCATTTGCTTGCACTTATCCTAATTCATTGGTGATCGGCACACTCTTCATTTGCTTGTATTTCTCCCTATCAGCTTGTTTCTCGCTAGTCACCATTTCATTCAACTTTACGATAATTACGACTTCCTTAGGATATTATAGACCGATGCAGCAACATATCTATTATTTTTCAAGTGTGTGTCCTTGAGACCTTTTAAAATTTAAATAGGACTACCATAAAAGAAGTCACAACGCTTATAGTTGTAGTACGGTCAACCGCTTGTCGGTAGAAACTTTTTCAACTGTATTACCACGACATAAGGTCCAAAAGTCTTTCTACTGATGTGCGGCCGTGTGTACTATTTGTCTAACTAAAGCGACAGTGATATGACTCATGTCACAGATTCTCATGTATTATATTGGTTTTTGGTGAATGACCTATTAAGGACCCGTTTTCTAATAATACTTGGCCTTTAAAAGTGCTAAAATATCCTTTTTATAAGCGTTAATACCCACCCACCTCTACCCGTGGGTATCGTAAGAGGCGACTAAGGGTTTATAAAGCGGATGATGGGCAGCAGCGTCCTTCCGTGTATCGTACCATCTTACATACTGTGGTCACCAACAACCGCGGTCCATGATGCCAGCCGTAACGCTCACAAGCGTGGTGACTAAGGTACTTCCCCTACATATTGTTCCAGCAATAGCTGGAATTCTGGTCGGACCTCCCTGTCCTGTAGTGGACGTATTATGGGATATTATGATGAAGCGTTTATTATATTCTCAATTCAAATAATTTCTTGAAAAGCTATGCTTTTACAGTTATAGTAAAAATGTGTTTCCTTGGAAGCGAGATCATTCGGATAGTAATAAAAACACATGACGTCTCCAATATCTGATTGATCTATTCGTGCTTTATTCTTGTAAACCTAACTGCCACGCGTCTCAATTTATTTCTTACACACACATGTTTGAAGGGTAAAGCGGCCGGGCACCTAGTTCCCAACGACCACTGCGACCTGAGAAGATCTATTGTAACCATAGAATACATGATTGTAACCAACCCTTTCCTCGGCCACAACGACAGCTTCAAAGAACCTGACGATCTGTCTAGGATTGAGTGATAGGGCAATTTGATCACCCAGGTGATCTGGCGGCAGGTGATATTAGGACATAAATTGAACACCTGGGTGATCAAAGTGGAATATACCGTAGTATATGTCCTCCTGTTGCCCGACTTCTGCTGTGGGTTAGTGCATCACACACAGTGGCAGATAAGGCGTTTAGAATTAATTCTAGTAATCGTCATCAGTAATTAAATGTTATATTTTAAAGCACTTATCCAGAACAATGCTCACAGTGCAGTAGTTTCCAAGATACAAACACTTGATACTGTCCTCATACTTCAAAGCAAGCCACCGACGCGGCGCTTTGTTTCACACGGTTTATGCAAAATAACGCACATTTGAGCTATCAAGGTCCAAGGGTGGAACTTGGCACATGAGTGAATCGCGTAATGCAAGACAATGGTTTGGAACGACGAAGATTTTTATGAGTTGAAGACAAGAAATTTCTTGTAATTTGAATGTACGTTTTAAAAAATATACTATTTGAAGACTTTTTACAGGGTGTTAAGTAAATTACGCAAAACCTCTCGAGTGACCTCTGAACATGAGAATTTTGTTCCACGACTTTTGTAAATTTGCAAAAAAAATGCCTTTTCACACAAATCGGCTCGGTCAGCTGATCTATTTGAATGAAGCAGAAGAATTTTCAAAAGTGGTAGAAGATCCAGAGCTATCACCCCAAAGGTTCTACTAACACGTTGCATAGTTAGCGCAAGATGAAATATAGTTTCATCATAGATTTTCATGGAACTATTCTTAAGAGTTGCCAATAGTTACAGGCGAAGTTGTGAAAAAACACCCATTTTAATTGCAGTTCCTTGTCCAGGCATACATGCTCAGACTAAAGAGTGCATCTTCATAGGTTGTAAAGAAAAGAGACTGCACTGCCACAACATGGAAACTCCTTTGAAGGGATCTAAGGGATCTTGATAATTATGTGGAATTTATTATCTATCTACTCTCCAGAAGGAACTTGTTGATTTTGGTCTTACCTGAAAGAACAGGACAAAACACACCCACTGGTAGTATGTGTAATATTTCTTCTCCTGTGTGCTGTCATATTCGTTCGCCACACCTGGGTGTGCCACTTCCTTGCCCACCTGCCAAAAGAAAAAAATACATCAGAATACAGAGTAAATTTTCATTGCTCTCGAAGCCCAGTGATTCTACTCATGAAAACAAGCAACTTTCCCAAAGGAAAAATATTTCGACTCCATACTAAAGTGCGCTCCATACGCATTTTGTATGGGAAGTCGAAAATTTATTTTGAGTAATTTTTTTTCCTCGGGAAAGTTGTTCAGTTTCATGGTCTGCACACACCCTTGAGCTGTCGCACGCTATTGCATTTACACCCTATAAGTCGGCGAATCTGTACCTACACTGAACTAATCGTAGAAATGGTCATAGAACCCTTTCGGACCATTTTTGGAGTTTTTGTTATATTATTCTCTGCGCCAACAACTCACAAACTACTGCACCGATTTGGACGACGGTTTCAATATTGGTTTCGGCTTATTTCCGTGCAACTCGAGTTCACTCGAGTAGAAGATATGCAAGTTCATAGTTTTAAGCGGCGAACGAAGTCGGGGGCACAGCAATATAGAAGCATATTATATTATTTTTAAGCCTATGGATGAAAAATCTGCAATAAAGATTTATTTATTTATTATTTATTTATTTATTAAAGCAACCACAACCGTTTAGTTAGACATAACTTTGAACTTCCGTCTAAAGAGGCCAATAAACTCTAAAAACGTTTTAGTGACATTTCAAGAAATAACAAAATTGCAGTTTTCAACATCAAATCAGCAGAACCATTAGGAATTTACAATTTTATTCAAATCTACTACAACGTATCCGAGCAATTTCGTACAGGCCATAGAATATTAAGTGCAATAGTTGTACGGAAACCGCTTTTATTACGTTGAAATAAAGTCGGTCCAAAGTCCAGTGTCGCTATAAATAATGTCAATAGTACGTGAATACAAGAAAAGCAATCTTATATTATAAATCACCGTAGTAGAACGGAAAGCGGGCAGCTAGCAACTGTACCTCATCGTGTACCAAAAAGGGACCTATGCAGTAGGCTGGTGCACAATAAAAAGGTAAGTCTAAAAAACTGAGTTGTCTGGGCACAACTTGGTACGTTCAGTACAGTCAACAAAAAACTGTTTATTTCTTTTACTAATTCGTGTACCTAGTAAAAACATAGTACATGCAAAAGTACCAAAATTGCCAAGGTTGTTGTCTACCCGGTAGTTGAGGGAGTTGCAATGTTATTTTTAGGTTACGTCAATTCACTAAGTACCAGAGTTGGGCGAGGCAATCCAGTTGGTTTTGGTACTTCTTAATTAGTACTTTTGCATGCACTATGTACTTACTTGGTACACGATTTGGTAAAAAAAAAATAAACAGTTTTTTGTTGACTGTACAAAATGGGCCAGGTTGGGCCCAGGCAACCTTGTTCTTTTAGACTTACATTTTCACTGTGCAGCAGCCTAGATACTCGTAGATCGTTTTTTGGTGTGCGATGAGGTAGGGTTGCCGATCGCCAGCTCTTAGTCTATAACTACAAATGTCGCATTAATTAATTTGTCAGATATAAACCAGCTAAAGCACCTGGTTTTCGCAAAATCTCATCCAATCATATAAGCAATGTTACGTATATTGAAACTATTTAAAATTTAAAGAGCTAAACACTAATTTCCTTATACTCGTAAGTAGTACAGTGAAATGAGATACTAAATCATGGTGCTGTTTTCAATCATGTTGAACTAGAATGCTTCGTGGAAAACTTTTACAGCTGACATAAAGCGGTAGTTGGAAACAAGTAGGAAACGACAGGTAGAAACTCCAGGAAGAAAGCTAACGTTGAATTAGTTCAGTATGAAATCGATTTGGCCCTAGGCAGTTACGCAGAGAACTTACAATTTACAAGCAGCCGAAACAACTTAAAAGCAAACAAAATGTACAATAAAAGAATAAAGAAAATTTGTATCTATTTTCGAGGAATTAAAGACTAATTATACCTTGCTTGTGGCCGAAGCAGTTGTCTAACTAAGACAAGAGTTTTAAAAAGAAAGTTCTTACTCGAATAGCAAAGTTAATAGCATACAATTCAATAATTGCAATCATATTAAATTATACAGCCTATTACAAACTTTGTCATATTAAAATTCGGATATTGCCCGTGGTCCACGTGGTTCACCTGGGTATAACCACCTAATAGGCATCCATTGAAGAGGTATCTGAAAGCTTTAACATAACTATGTCACATTTATGCTAGTTTCTCCATCTTTTGGATGAAATGAAATGAAATTTATTTATTTGCAGAATACACGTAAGAAAGATGGTGATATAAAATAGTGTCAGCATATTCTACCATATGGCGGCATGCAAAAACTTTTACAACTAATAATAAAAAATACATGAAATAAAAGCCTTCTACTCAAAAATAATTAAATGTCATAAAATTGTATAAGACAGCACATCCATTTGATAAATTATAAGATTCATCATCATCATCATCATATCAGCCGAAAGACGTCCACAGCTGGACATAGGCCTCCCCTAAAGATCTCCATGACGACCGGACGAATAAGACAAATTAAATCTTACATTATTCAAATCTTCCAACGTGAGACTCAAGGAAATCGCTAATATTAAAAACAATCATTGGGTAAGCACTACCTTCCTTTAACAGGTAGGTGATGATTTACTGCACCGATGAAGACGGAAGGATAATTATTGATGAATCATCATCAATGAGTAAGAATCATCATCAATGAGTAAGATAACGGATGTTGCATCAGGTCTTAGGAGCATTGTCCTTCTGGTGACAATTGCCACAGAAAAGTTAGACCCATGACGTCAGAAGTCATGTGTGAATCAGAAACACCCACACGTTAATTTCTGGAGCTTTGACCTATTGGTACAGTGACCGGAAAACAACCTTATTTAATAGAACTTCAATGCACTTGCGGGAACGAGGACAAGTGAGAATTTTTGCAACATAGTAAAAAAATGCGGCCAAGTGCGAGTCGGACTCGCGCACCAAGGGTTCCGTACCACTAAGTTAAAAATACCGTCTTAGTTACGCGCGAGTCCGACACTCACTTTACGAGTTTTTATTATATGTTGTTATTCTATGGCTTATGCACTATAAACATACAAATTTTCACGCTTGTAAGTGTTCCCGTTTTTACGATAGAGTTAAAACAAAAACTGAGCAAAAATCGCCTCAAAACACGTTTTAGTAGTACTTAACTAATTATTGTATTTTTAGTATTTGTTGTTATAGCGGCAACAGAAATACACAAACTGAAAATTTCAACTGTCTACCTGTTACGGTTCATGAGATACAGTCCGCTGACAGACAGACAGACATTGGAGGCATATTAATAGGGTCCCGTTTTAACCCTTTTGAGACGGAACTCTAAAAAGCATAGCATTGAAAAATAACAAAATTTATCTAAGTACTTCCAATTGGACGTTGTTACTGCTAGTGCTACTAAGTCCGTATTATAAATTCCTAAACAGGTTGTTCGGGCTACGTGCCCATATGTTCAGCAAAACTGTAGCAGGTGGACGCAATCTCGTTATGAATTGAATCACGTGCAATCGCATGCGCCGGATCGGAGGAAGTCAGCAGTTACGATAAAGAGCGTTGAAGCTCGATCTGTCGGCTCGTCTCATGTCAAACAATTGAGGACCTAGCGGAAACAGACAGTCTCGTAGAAGGACGTGATTGTGCAGAAGTCTGCGAAGACTGAAGGCTGAACTTTTCATAGGGAGGTGTCCAAGCACAGGTATTAAAAGGGTTAAAAACAGTTAAAAATAAGGGTAGCACAAAATAATGATAAAGGTTTTTTTTTTTTAAAGATGATGTGTTGCCGATACGCAAATGCGACTTTTCCACCCCGTGGACACAGTTTGCTTTCTTTCTAGAAGGTGTAACAGAAAAGGTATACAAACCCTGAAGGATGTGATTAAGCCCATGAAACTGAACAACTTTCCCTAAGGAACATTGGTCGAAATACGAAAAAGAAAATTGACCTCCCATACAAAATGCGCTATCAACTGATTTAGTTTCAGTGGTAGGTCAAACAATTTTTATAAGTATTTCGGACTATGTTTCTTAGGGTAAGTTGTTCAGTTTCATGGGCAGATTCATATGATTTAGGGTTGGTATACTTTTTCTGTAACACCTTGTATACAGGATGCAAGCAAGATACTCGCAAGCGTAAAATGAAACGCGTGAGCGTAAATGAACGAAAGCATGTATCTGACGCGCAGCTTATTTTGCGAAATACGTTTCAGACGACCATTAATAAAAACTCAAAAACAAAATGCATAGAAAGTAACAATCATAAATTACAATCATTCATGGTGCAAATAAACCATTGTTAAGCACCTTAATGAATGGTATTATTTTTGTAAAGTTAAAACAATGGCCTGTACGCAACTAAGCTTGCGAAATATAGTACAGATTATTATTATAACATAGCATTTGCGTGTATTATACATTCGTAATATAAAATGCATTGTATATTAAACTTACTCTGTAATCTTAAACTGCATTGTGTTCATAACGAAGGGACACCAAACATAACGTCAGTAGTGACACTTTGGCCTTTATTGCATGGTAATATTAGAGTTTACTACTAACGTGCGCTTGACCGTACAACGATGATGTCAACAACCATGGTCAACAACGTATATCATATTACATTTAAAGCATCTCCACTACAGGACAGGGAACTCTCTCCGAAATTCCAGCTTTTGCTGAAACAATGTGGAGGGGAAGTATCATAGTCACCACGCATGTTAGCGTTACGACTGGCACCTGGGACCGTGGTTGTTGTTGAACGCAGAATGTAAGATGATACGATAGAAGGATGCTGCTGCCCGTCCTCTGGTTCATTAAACCTTACCCCTCTTAAGACACCCACGGGTATAGATGGGTTGGTGCTATTCTTTACCGGCACCACACGGGGCATCAAAATCTTACTTGAAGCAAAATGAGTAGGTATAGATTTCTCAGAAAATTTATCAACACTTCATACAATAGTTAGACGACATTTGACCCCAATGATCATTTCCAAACTCAGCACAATATGTCGTAAATAGCAAGCACTCGTAACCATGTCCGCGGGTAATTAACAGATAATCCGACATTACCTCCAAACAAAGCTGTATGTCCACGCATCCATTAACTACGCTGCAATGACCTAATAGATACGATTTATATGTTAACTGACCTGGTTAGTAAATTATAAGCTGTATGGTTTTGCTAAGTCACGCATGATAATAAGTGTCGAAGGCTTCGGTGAAATCGAAAGTACAAAATTGGCAACGCTTTGACTTATACGTACTAATATTACCAAAATGACAAATATTAATCCTGACCATACCCTAGTGTTCGTCCCGTGTGGTGCCGGCAAAGAATAGTATCGACCCATCTCTACCCGTGGGTGTCGTAAGCGGCGACTAAGGGCTAATGAACCGGAGGTTGGGCAGCAGCATCTTTCTGTGTATCGTACCATCTTACATTACTGCGGTCACCAACTACAGCGATCGCCAGCCGCAACGCTTAAAAGCGTGGAGACTTTCCAAAGTACCACGCATCTGTGCTGGAATTCTGGAGGGAGCTCCCTGTCTTGTAGTGGACGTTTCATGGGACGCTATGATGACCTTAGAGTTTATAAATGGTCATGGTTAGACATGGTTTTCTGTAAAATATAAAGTAGCAGAGCGTGAAAGTAACGTGTAACTATTTATGTTTCTCCCGGGGGAATTTTCCTCTCACGAACAAAAAACTGAATGCATTGATAATAATAAACCTACTGATAAACAGACAATTTTAACGGCTTTAAAAGTAAAACGCTAGTTATGTACAGTTATAATAGAGACAAAAAGTCAAGTTGACACAGATAAATAATTGCTGGGTATGTATGAAATAGGTAAGTAAGAGGTTTAAATACAAAGAAAAACAAAGACATGAGAAACAGCTTATTAAACTGCAATTATTTCAAAAAATATTGGTGAAAATAAGTCATTCAGTCATTTATAAAACTATAAAACTACGGGTGGTAGGAGTACCTGCCTCCTATTGTCTGTTTCTTGGGAAATGTTATTCTGTTTAATGAGAAGAATTCTAGTTCGTACCTATCGTTAAATCTTTTATGAAATTCCTTGTAAACTAGGTTTTCGAGTTTGTAAAAGCTCAAAACTATTACGCTAGCCAGTCACGTAACAAAGATTCAAATCTTGCAAATCACGTTGAGGATAATTTTATTTAGCAAGCAAGTGCTTGTTTGCCCGGCTGTTATTGCGTACTTTCCTCTTGGCAAAATTATTAGATGGGTAAGTATTTTTTAAATAAATAAATAAAGATATAGAGTGAATAGAAACGTTGAAAGGGGAAGGCCTCGGCGAACGTACCAGGACCAAATTCAGGACTTTCTAAATAAAGGCCAGAATAAAAGTACCCTAAACCGACAAGCATGTATTGATGAAACTACAGGAAACGAAGGAAGTATATCAAGATCGTAGCAGGTGGAGGACTGTGGTCTCTGCCTACCCCGACGGGAAAGACGTAGGTATTTTTTTTTATTCTTACCTCTCTGGCGAAGGCATCCGGCATAGTGAACGTAGATGTGATCCAGCAGAATGTGTTGACTACATTAACCGGTAACCCGCTCACTATGCACTGTATGGGTTGACCCACATATTGTGTCGCTGTGATGATCACTGAACAGGTCAACAGTAGCACCGTCGTGAACACATTGTGAAGCCTGAACACCGCATTGTCTATTTTGATCTCCTGGTACTTAAAGTACACACTTAACCCTCCTAGTAGCTTAAACATGTTGCTTTATGGTTTCTGGTACTTCTATAACATTATTTTCTTCATCAGTGTCGATTTCTTGTTTGTGCTTGTTTATTGAAGGCTTATCTATGCCATTTTAAGATACGAGATTCGTTGAGTTATCAGGAATGTGCGTTTCAACTTATCCTACGTGAAAATCAGTCTTCTCTTAATTGATATTCGAGACGCTCATGAACGTTTCGTCGAGATTATTGTCGATATTTTCATCAGTTTCGGAATCTGTAACAAAACAAAATCGAATTGAAATGAAAATATTCTGATGTGAATGAGAACATGGCAGCATAACATAAATTCTTCATGAATAAGTAAATTGAATTTGAGTTGGCTGAATTTTCAATCACACGTTTATAGGTTTCGCAAGACACTTCACGAATGTACAAAACAAGTAAAGATAACTTACAAACACCGTTCAAATATTAATTGCTACAATGATTTTGCATGCGATACGATACGAATACGACATACGATAATTGGGATAATTATAATAAAGAATATAGAATTGACATAATAAATTTAATAAACAATAGCTCATAACAAATTCGTATTCTTCTGATCGTTGAGTTTTTTCACTTTTTGCGACATGTTAATGAGACAAACTTTCGTCCATGTGGTGAAGAATAGTTATACCTGTGGGTGTCGGAAAAGGCGTTAGCTAAGGGCTTATGAACCGGAAGATGGGCAGCCACGTCCTGAGACAAACTTTCGTCCATGTGGTGAAGAATAGTTATACCTGTGGGTGTCGGAAAAGGCGTTAGCTAAGGGCTTATGAACCGGAGGATGGGCAGCCACGTCCTGAGACAAACTTTCGTCCATGTGGTGAAGAATAGTTATACCTGTGGGTGTCGGAAAAGGCGTTAGGAAAAGGCGTTAGCTAAGGGCTTATGAACCGGAGGATGGGCAGCCACGTCCTTTTGGTCGGTCACCAACATAGAATACATGGTCACCAACAACAGCGGTCGCCAGCCGCAACGCTTACAAGCGTGGTGACTATGGTAATTACCCTCCGATGTAACACGCGTTTTGGGTGTTTTAGGTAGAATTATGGAAGGAGCTCCCTGTCCTGCAGTGGACGTTTCATGGGATGGTATGTTAAATTCTTCAGAATTGTATATCTTGCCAAACTCATGCAACTAACCCCTTGAAAGTCATAAAAAATGCATTAGAAAATATCGACCTGTAGTTGCTAAGCGGAATGCCCGTCAATAAAAAAACTGGAACACAAAACTCGGTATTGAATGGCGTTTTAACTACCAGGTCGCGTGACAAACTGCCGAGAAGCGACGCGACAGTACTATGGTGTCGTATGTTACGACTCGTATCGTAACATAATACTCTGATAGATGATACGGGACAACTTTATTTATGATTAGTGATTGCTGTTACTGGACACTTTGGTGTTGCGTAAGTTTTGCAAATGAAAGATCAATCTAGCTACGGCTTGTCGTTATTGTATAATAAAAAAATTGCAGCTATGTAAGCAAACGGCTAAAACTGTCAAAAAAATGACTTTGTAAAACAATGTTATTCATTCCGTCAAACATACTCTGGGTTTTGTGTCATGGCTGCAAAATAGACTGGTAAGCGTTGATTGATCATGAATTGATGAGTCTTTGTTTGTTATTGAAATGTGTCATTCAATCACACTCTCGGCACAGAATAAAGTAATAGTACTATCATACAGAACTCCGCTCTCCAGAACACCGCATACAGAACTCCGCTACCCTTGCAATCTACCCCGCACCCCCGCGCGCACCCGCCTGCGAGATTCTCGTGGTCCTTCTGAGGGTCTTTTGTACTGAATATGCGGGCCTACACGACCTTCCAATTTCAAATTAGCGCTCGATGTATGTAGTGTCTGGGGTGTGCTCTCGGGATGAGATTGAAATTAAATAACGGATTGGTAGTCATTTCCGAAATGTCGTGACTAGTCGAGGAGTAAGTTGCAGCCTTTGTAGTGGCGAACCCGTGTGGCGAACTCTCTCCGGGAGTCTCGTCCGGCAGTGGGCGTGTTTCGGCTAACATGATGATGAAGATTTATAATATAACATTTAAAATAATTTTGATTCATCAAACCAATCCGCAATTTCCCAACCTAGTCAATTGACCTACTCTTTATTGAACGTCAAAACAGAAATCTTCCATAGATTTTGTATGAAGTTTTCGAACAACGACGTCATAATTCTTGCCATCGTTTAGTTACTTTTTAACACTAAATTAAATGTAAAAAATTAAAACTACGTATGATTTTTAAAATTACTTGGTTTTCATAAATTTTCAATGATTCTTTCTTAGACGTAAACAGGATTTCATTTTATTTTTGACCCAGGAAACTCGCGGATTGACGATGTCAAGTCAAGCCACGCTCTTGTCGGTGGTGGAGTAATTTCTACGCCTTCCTAACCAACTTCCTTGTCTTGATATGACATCCGTATTTTCCTTAATCAGGTCCATGCAGCAAAGTCTGGGCCTTCCTCTACCTCTCCATCCCTCAACCTTTCCCTCTATGGTGGTTTTCAAGAATTTGTCGTGTCGTATCAGTTGTAATATTCCCAAGGCTATTTTCAATAGAAATCATTAAGATTCTCCTTTCTCGGATTAGAAATCAAAATGTCTTCTTTTGTTATGAAGTTTTGCTTTAACTCTAAATACTACAGTTAAGAAAATGTCAAGTTTTACACTTGCAGCTTTACGATGTTAGATACAAGAACAGTACAAAGTCCAGTTTGTCGAGCTTGACGTGCACGTGGTGTGCAAGAACTATATAAATGTAGAACAGGGCTAACAACATTAATTAGGTACATGCTAGAGTAAACTAACGCACATTTTATTCAATTCAGTTACATATTAAACCATAAGTGACAAAAGTATATCGATCTGCCCTGACCATTTAAGAGCAAAACCTTGCTTTATATCACGACTATACATATATTAACCTAACACCTATATTTCTATTGAATTGCTGCGCTGACTTACTTTTCAAGATCTAAAAATGCTTTGCTATAATAACTTCTACTTTTGCTTCACCTCTTACGTTTAAGTTCGTCGTAGGCAGTGTAGTATGGCTACATTAATTCTTGTTTTAATTTTTGAAGATTCTGGCCGTTTTACTCTCGATTGCACGCAATTTTTTTGAATTCCTTTTTGATTTTAGTAGTGATAAATAATAAATATTGACACTCTTACTTGGATTTTTCTGCAACTTTGAGAAACGACAAAAATATTTTATTACAGCCTAATATGTACAAAAATTGATAAATTTTAATATAAATCGATTTAAAAGAAAATCATGATGTTGCCTACTTCTGCCGTAAAGCAGCAGTGTTCGATTCGAAGGGTAAGGGAGCGAAATTGCCGGCACATGTGACGTACTATTTTAGTTCAACGGGTAGGCAAAGCGCTTTGCTGTATTATTAGTGTCAAAGTATGCTAATAAGACAGTTAGCCTAATAATAATAATACTCATTTATTTCGGAAAAACATCCATAATTACAATTAAAATCAAATTAGATAAATAAATAAAAATGGTTAGTACAATTGGACTTAAAACTATGTTAGTAAGACAAACAGGACTATCGCATAAAAATACAGCCAAGCGTCAATGGACGTACTCCAGAGACATTGGTGCATGCATCGACATCCAATGCCTCTGGAGCGGGCTGTCCATCCGTCCGGAGACCATCATCAGGAGGCTGTTGGTGGCGTAGAAGCAACCCATGCGCGCCTCCACGAACATGCCTGAGGCGCTACAGAAACGGGGCAATCGCAACAGCACCCTAAAGGCGTTGTTGAACTGAACGCGGAGGGCACTGTAAGATTTCTGCGTGAAGTTTACCCACAGGCTGCTTGTATAGAAGGACGTACAGAAGGCTCTGAATAGCGTAATTTTGGCTTCCTTCGAGCAACGCTTGAACCTGCGGGCGATCATGTTCGCTCTTACTGACAGTGCCCTCCTTTCGCGCTCCATATCCACGTCGTCCTTCAGGTCGTCGGTCACAAAATGACCAAGATATTTAAATTTATGTACCTGCTTCAAGGGTATACCGTTCAGCTTGACTGGCGGCACTTCCAGAGGAGTTTTCGTCCCAGCTTTGAACACCATTAGCTCGCTCTTAACAGCGTTGTATTTTAAGCCATGTCGGCTTGCATACCCTTCGCAAATGGCCAAAAGCTCCCTGAGACCACCGATTGAAGCACTCAGCAGCACCATGTCGTCTGCGTAGCTGATGTTGTTGACGCAGACTCCGTCCACGTGACAGCCGACATGGTGGCTGCTGAGCTCCACGATCAGCCCGTTGACGTACAGATTGAAGAGCGTGGGCGAGCTTATCCCCCCCTGCCGCACCCCGCACTCCAACCTGTACGGTTCCGATAGCTGATCCGCCCATCGCACATTATTGATCTGATTTCCGTACCAGTATTTAAGGATACTAATCAGTTCTGGAGACAGATTTAGGTTTTCCAGTTTTTTCCATAAGATGTTGTAGGAAACCAGATCAAAGGCTTTCGATAGGTCCAGGAAGCTGGCGTACACAGGTGTGTTTCGATCAGTATAATATCTGACAGCATGCTTGCTTAAGGCACACAATTGCGCTCTCCGTTGAAAATTTAGGTCTGAAACCAAATTGGTTATCATGGAGAGTAATGCAGTTGTGTAAGTGTGCGTCAAGCAAACTGTCAAACACTTTTGCGATAATGGTAGCTAATGAGATCGGTCTGTAGTTGGTTTTACTGGAAATATCGCCTGTTTTATTTTTAACAATGGGCACTACAATCGTTCTCATCAGCTCCATTGGCAGGTACCCATGACCGAGGCAAAGGGTGTACAGCATAGCCAATACACGCGGCAGATGTGGTCCCGCGTGCTGCAAGTGCTCAATGCTGAGACCGTCGTGCCCAGGTGACTTGCCTCTTGAAATAGACTTTATTGCCTTAGCAACATCCTTGGCAGTGAACCTAATTCGCAAACCATTCCCAGAGCTTTCAGCCCCAATCGTATCATCAGCGGGATCTGTGATGAGTGACCGAACTGTGAAATGGTCCCTGAACAGTTCTGCAACTTCCTTTGGCTCACTCAGCCCTTCAACACTCGCAGGGAGGCCCGGTCTCATATTTAGTCTATTGGTGCACTTCCAGAATGTTTTAAAGTTATTATTGGCATGATGTTCAGCAATGATATCCATCTGTATCTGTTCTTTATTATCTTGGCACCACTTTAATTTGGATTTAAATATGTTTCTGCTTTCGCACATATTAGTATAAAGCGTTCCAGATCTAGGCTTACCATGCCATAGCCATAGATTAAAATGGTATCTGGCCTCCCTGTGAGCATCTCTGACATGTCTATTCCACCCCACCACAATCCGAGGTTTCCTACTATTACGCTTGTCTTCCCTACTCACTATCGCAGCATCCCTTAAAGCAGATACAACGTCATTATACATTTTATTAATAACATATACATGGCTCGGGTCCGTGCATACCTTATCTGAACAGTTGGACATACTTTGGGAAAAGTCAATTAATCGTAACCTTTTGTGACATTCTTCTGTATAAAACTCAATCTCATCCGAACTCCGTTCACCCCAGTGTATTTTATTTTCAGTAAAATGTCCACGAAATACTTTGGGCCTAACGTTATTTAATTTACATTTAATAACTAATGGAAAGTGATCCGAGCTCATGACGTCATACTTTACACCTACATCAATCACACAGTCATGTGCCGACTTTGTCACCAGACAGTGGTCTAAGAGCCAAACGATTTCACTGTATGAAGATTCAACAAAAATTCAAATCAGCATTTTTTTTTTCGTCAAAAATTAGATTAGCTGGTCTATAAAATAATTCATTGGTAATCCACCCAAATTTACGACCGCATGATTTAAAAAAATAATAATAAAGGTAATATAAATTCCACAACAGAAGGGCAAAAATGCTATAAATATTATTTACTTTACATTTAATTACCTTTATTTTTATCTTTTTTTTAAGTATATAATCCTCCTATATTTGTAAAAGAAACACAATTAAATCTAAAAAACAAATTTACGTAAATCTCAAAGTTGCATTAGACCTATGATAAAAATGCTATCAGATCAGTTCTTCAATGCTTTTGTTTCATTAACGTCCCTTAACATATAGTGTACTACATCCAACAAAAATAAATATGGAAATTTAAACCTCCAGAAATTGAAATTGTAGTACCTTCCAGTTTGAAATTTGGGTGGATTGAAAAATATAGTCTCTTAAAATTGCATTCAAAAGCCGTTTACAAAAATTTGGCCTGATATGAATTTTTCTCCAAAATATAGGATAGCTCTTAGGGTAAGTGGGTGTTATGGGCGGTGGAGACTACTACCATCAGGTGGCCCACCTGGTATTATCCTACTTGTAACATAAAAATTAAAATTATTCAGGGAAAACATTTGCTGCTATCTCTTTCATCATCGACAAAGCTTGATCTACATAAATACGTTGCATCATTAAACACTCTGCTATTATTATAACTATGATCTGCATTGAAACTCCTATTTTCACCTACCAACTATTATAACTAAACAGAAAAAGAAAAAGAAACCAAAGAAATTCGATCTCAATACACTTAAGGACAAAGATAGTGATAATAGAGTGCAATATTGTAATGAAGTAGGAACTAAGCTAGAAATATATAAAATGGAAATAAATAGTATCATAAATAATAATATAAGTTTAAATGAAAGATGGAATAACGTTAGAGATATATTTAAAACAACAGCGGACAATTGCTTGAACAAACAAAAAGTTATACCAAGAAAAAGCTGGCTTACTCAAGAAATTATTGATTTGATAGTAGCAAGGAGACAACTGAAGAATAAAATTGATGATAAGAGCATAAAGGAATATAGAAGACTCACGAACCAAATAACAGCTAAATGTAGAAAATGCAAAGAACTTGACACAATACAAATTTGCAACAAAATAGAAGAATATTTTCAAAAGGGACAAATAGATAAAGCCTATAATACAATAAGAGACTTGGATAAAAAACATAAAACAAAAAGTACAGCAATTTTGAATGAACAAGGAAATATCCTAATAAACAACTGTGAAATATTAGAAAGGTGGAAAAGGTACATTGAGAGTTTGTATAAAGGACAAGGTTTACAAGAGGATGATATAGAAGAAGAACGTTTTGTAGATGAAGAAGAGAAAGGACCAGCTATTCTTAAAGAAGAATTTATCAAAGCATTAATGAGTATTCCAAACGGTAAAGCAACAGGAGAAGATCAGATATGCATTGAAATGATCAAATACATGGCTTGTGAGCCCATGCTTCAAGAAATTTTCGAAATTCTGCAAATTATGTATACAACAGGCCAATTCCCACAGATTTCTGTATCAGTAAAACCGTTACAATTCCGAAAAAACCAAATACTATGAAATGCGATGAACACCGGACCATAAGTTTAATCTCACAAGCCTCAAAAATATTACTTAAAATAATTCAGAAAAGATTAAGACCAATAGTAGAAAAACATATAGGACCAGATCAGTATGGCTTTAGACAGAATAGAGGAACTAGGGAAGCGATTCTAGCACTTCGGATGGTAATCGATAGACGCATGGAGCTAAATCAGAATACACATATAGCATTCATCGATCTGGAAAAGGCGTTTGACAACGTAGATTGGAGGAAGATGATGAGAGTTCTCCGTGAAATAGGAGTTGACTATAGAGATAGAAAAATTATTTACGAACTTTACAAAGGACAAGAAACAATCATAGAAGTCGGAGAGGAAAAGGGAAAGGCAAAGATAAGACAAGGTGTAAGACAGGGGTGTCCACTATCACCGTTAATATTTAATGTGTTTATAGAGCAGGCCATACAAGAAATAGTAGACTCAGACAGCGGAGGAAATAAAATTAATGGGCAAAAAATTCAGTTTATTCGGTTTGCAGATGATATAGCAGCAGTTGCTCAAAACAGTCAAGACCTGCAAGATCTTCTTACAAAAATGGATAAAACATTCTTACAATTTGGTTTGAAAATAAACACTGGAAAGACCAAAACACTTATAGCATCTAAACATACCCCAGATCACTGTCCAATCAAACTGAATAACGTTACAATAGAACAGGTTTATAAATTCAGATATTTAGGAAGCTTAATCACCAGTGACTCCAGATGTACACCAGATATCGTTCAAAGAATAGCTATGGCTAAAAAAGCCTTTAATAACAAGAAACACCTCCTGAAGGCCAAAATATCTAAGAAGGTAAAAAAGCGCTTAATCAAGGTGTACATATGGAGTATTGTATTGTACGGAAGTGAGACATGGACACTGACACAAAGAGATAGAGAAAGGCTGGAAGCATTTGAGATGTGGTGCTGGAGGAGAATGGAAAGAATTAGCTGGACGGAAAAGAAAAGAAACGAGGAGGTGCTAGAAATAGTCAAAGAGAAAAGAAGTTTACTAAAAACAATAGATAACCGAAGACGGAAAATGATAGGTCACCTGATACGGCACGACAATTTCCTGAGAAACATAATGGAAGGAAAGATTGAAGGAAAGAGGGGACGAGGAAGACCTAGGCGAAGCTACTTTGACCAGATAAAAGAAAAGGTCAATGTCGTGTCGTTTCAGGAGGTAAAGCAGCTCGCGATACAACGTGAGGACTGGAAGTTACTCCATCGACAAGAGCCAAGCTCTTAAATTGAAGAAGAAGAACTATTATAACCACAGACCACTAGCATCGTACTTCTTGACCGCACACTTTTAATCGCATTGTAGTGTGCCGCTCGCCTCGCCCACCTTAGTATATGTACTTTAGTGAATAGAGAACCATCATACGAGACGCCTGTCTTTCATTTTGTATATGTCGTGGCCAGATCGTTATAAATGATCACTTCATGATGTGGCTGACCACTTCATGATAGGTTCGGTTATGTTAGGTTGCATTTCATGAAGTGACCAACATGATTTCATGAAATGGCCAACATATATCATGAAATGGCCAATACCACGATCTGGCCACGACATATACACGCTCCCGAGTTCCCACACCGCATGGCGACCCTGCCAGGATTCGAACCTGGAATCTTCTGACCCCACACCGCAGCATAGACTTAGTTCTATAAAGTTGCATCATCTAAACACTCTTTGCTACTATTAGAACCATTTATAACTAAGATCTGCAACTGCATTGCTATGGCTATTTTTATCCCCAACAGTTCTGCTTACAGAGTGCGTTGCCCTGTTATCGCAATGTAAACAAAAAGGTTCGTTAAGCTAAACAGGCCAATCGCACCTGACGAGCGTAGAAGTTAAAGCACAGTTAAAGTTAATTAAGTGCTTATCGGATATTATGACAGGTGGCTGAGAAATGGACGCATAATGTTTCATAAGCTATTTTATCACTAAACGACTCGTGAGTGTTACACATAATTATGTAATCGGATAAAATCACGTTTTATATTGACGGCAACTCTCCCGATCGAACTGCCGACCTCCCTGAAGAACATCCTCGAACAGGATTGAAACTTGTCGGTCCTATGCCAGTTAGCTGTTTCACGTAGACACGCCTTACAATTTCACCAATTTTTTTTCTAGGTACTAGGTTAGGTACATAGCTCTAAATTTTTGATAGGAGCGAATTCTTGAATTTCAAAAATATTCCATAGAAAATTCAAGAATTGGCTCCTATCAAAAATTGAGAGCTATGTACCTAACTAGTACATGGAAAAAAATTGTGCTATTTGGTGAATTTGGCGATATAAGACTATAGGGGCCGGACATATAAAACGTGAGTTTGCTTGGTAAGCTTTTGACTGTTTTAGTCTTCGAAATGAAATCATCATACATGGGTTTTAAGATGAATGATTGACCTCACAAACCCTGGTATAAGAGTTGTTAACAGCCCCCGTGGTCTAATGAGCGTTCGGCTCTCGATTCGAAAGTTCTAAATTCGATTCCCGGTGGTCAAACAAAAATCCCTTTGAGCGACCTCCCCAGTTTGGTTACGACATTGCAGAATGAGTCACCCAATAAAATTGTCCGACAAGTTAGATAATCAGTGTTTCGGAAGGCACGTTAAGCCGTTGGTCCCGACTACCATCTACGGATGCAGTCGTTAATGAGCCATGTCAGAGGCCTCCGGCGGCTCAACTACTCTGACACCAGGGTTTGTGAGGTTGGTCAACGACTTTGCAACCTACACGACATTATGATGATGAGAGTTGTTTAGCCGCCTACGACTACTTCTGTAGACAGTAGCCGGAACCAACGGCTTAACGTGCCTTCCGAAGCTCTGAACCGACAGCAAAACGCTCTTACCACTAGACCACCGAGGCATTAAAAAATACCTATTGGTTTTACAAGGGTCATCATCATCATCATAACATCCCATAAAACGTCCACTACAGGACAGGGAACTCCCTCCAGTATTCCAACTTTTGCTGGAACAATGTGGATGGAAAGTAAACACGCTTGTTAGCGTTGCGGCTGGCACCATTGACCGTGGTTGTTGGTGACGACCGCAGTATGTAAGATGGTACGGAAAGAACCTGCTGCCCATCCTCCTGTTAACAATCCCTTAATCGCCTCTTACGACACCCACGGGTAGATGGATTGGTACTATTCTTTACAGGCACCACACGCTCAAGGGAGTCGTTTATATATAAGTTACGAATCTGATATCCGCAACACAGAAGACAGACTAGACCTGATTCAAAAGGCTCTGCCAGGCTTTAATACAGTTACGAAAGCTCCAAAATGCCCAATTCAAGTAGCTTTACTTTATATCTGCATGCTTGTGTCCGACTATGCTAGCTGCTGGACATAGCGTCAGAGAAGCTTCAAAGAAACGGTGCTCCAGAGTAAACTTATATTTGCGCGGGAGTTACCGATTCGCTCTAAAAAGCAGTAGTCATCATCATCATAGCAACCGAAAGATGTCCAATGCTGGACATAGGCTTCCCCTAAAGATCTCCATGAAAACCGGCCCTACGCGGCTCACATCCAGCGGCTTCCAGCGACCTAGACCAGATCGTCGGTCCATCTCGTGCCGGCCTGCCATACGCTTGGTCTATAAGCAGAAGCAACAAAAGACCTAACAAATATCAGATCCAATCAATGTTATCGGCGCAGCATACCTGCGCTGCGCATGCACAGTTGTGCAAACACCCCGGTTACTCAATGGACGATTGTTCTACCAGCCACAATACTTCTATCAATGTTTTGGTTTAGCACCATATCGCATCATGTGAACAAGACGTCTCGGGCAGGAATGCATTGTTGCAGTGCTCTGATGAAAAATTCTGTTATTCGAACAATCGAACATGGGACTTGAACCGATGAAGATCAGATTCAGATAATTTTGTTCAATGTAGATTCTTTACAGAATACTTATTGAATGTCGTGCAGAATACAATGCAAATAGAGCGAGTCTACACCGTTTCGGCGGCGTAAAAGAAACGGCAAGAAACCACCGCAGCACGGCCTACTTTAAGAGTCGGCTTTTTACCATGTGTTTCTTGTGTTTCGCTCGAATATCAGAGCACCATACAAAATTAGGTATTGCAATTGCAACAGTCACACGATGACGTGAATAAATTGCGGAAAAAGACTTAAATGACGTAAAGAGAATGATGAGACGGACAAGGAAATTGCAAACGTGAATTTTTACGGAAAAGTAAATAGGAAGTCATTTATCCGCGTTTTTGCATGACAGCCTCCGTGGCCGTGGTTAGAGCGCTCGGCTCTCGATGCAGAGGTTCTGGGTTGGATTCCCTGTGGGGAACACTGTCAAACAAAAATCCCTTCGTGCGACCTCTTTGGTCCTCTGATTAAACGACACATACAATAATGTGTCGTTTAATTAGTGTATGATACGTTGTTAACTAACATAGTTTTTAAGTCTTGAATGTAATACTAACACATATTGGACTTAAAAGCCTTTTAATAAATGAATTATTATTATTATTAAAAATGTTCCTGTAGGAAAGTTGTTCGGTTTCGTAGACTGAGCACGCCCTTTCAGTTTTCGGTACACCGCCCCTTACAATGTATGTGAAGCTGGGAAAACGAGCTAATGGAGGGTAATTAAACTAACCATGAATTGATGAATTTCGACATTTATACAGGGCGGAGACCTGGAGTCCTAAAATACAGGCCTTTGCTTAGTTTAGGCTCCAGTCTCTCACAAATACCAAGTCAATTTTTAAGTTACTTTTATTGCATGCATGATTTGTGGTGAGAAATAAACATATTTTTGATTTTGATTTGATTTGATGAACCATCATCGCTACTTCTGAATGAATAGAAACGAAGCAGCTAGGATATTTGTTCTAGTGAAAATCGCTAACCCAAATCCATTATCAGTTTTAATATCCATTTTTAGGGTTCCGTACCTCAAAAAAAAACGGAACCCTTATAGGATCACTTTGTTGTCCGTCTGTCTGTCAAGACCCTTTATCTCACGAACGGGTAGAGGTATCAAATTGAAATTAATACCATGTATGAAGGATTGATGAAAGTTCAGGAAGCAAGGGAAGTATGTCAAGATCGTAGCAGGTGGAGAACTGTGGTCTCTGCCTACCCCGACGGGAACATACATAACATCACGCCTCTTTCCCGTTGGGGTAGGCAGAGACCACAGTTCTCCACCTGCTACGATCTTGACATACTTCCCTTGCTTCCTGTACTTTCATCAATCCTTTCATACATGCTCGTCGGTTTAGGGTACTTTTAACCTGTCCTTTATTCAGAACGTCCTGAATTTGGTCCTGGTACGTTCGCCTAGGCCTTCCCCTTCCAACGTTTCCATTCACTCTCGCCTGGTAGATCTCTTTCGTCAATCTTCGTTCATTCATCCTCTCTACATGACGGGAACAAGGCGTGATATTATGTATGTACCATATATTAAGGTCCATGAACCACACAAGATCTGAAAATTTCAAATTTTTACAACGACGCAATCAAAAGATACGGCATTTTATGTCCTCATCTCCATATATTTATGAACTAAAGCAAAAACTTTCCGTTGACCTAAAATTATGAAATTTGGAAAGAAGCTAGGTCTCAAAGTAAAAATAAAGGGAAAAGTCTGAAATCATTAAATATTACAACTTTTCTCTCAACTAATGGTAACCAATTGTGGTGAGCTCCCGTGTCAAGAACATTCATATAAGAGAGGGGGTCAAGTTGGATGGTCGCGGAGGCGATTTTCGTTTTAGTTCTATTTTAAAAACGGGACACTTACAAACTTGAAAATTGGTACGTTTATAGTGAATAAGCTATAAAATAACAACAGATAATAAAATTTGGTCAAGCGCGTGTCGGACTCAAAAAATCTAGCACATTAACTTACTGAAATTTGAAATGATACAATTATGATTATGTGGTGGTACGGAACCCTCAATGCACTTGGCCGGTTTTTTTTTCGTTTATTACAACGCTTACCAACACATTATAACTTTATTTGCATAACACAGTAAATTAAATAAGTTGTTAGGATTACATATTTGTACCTTGTGTATAACCTGCCGGCAAGTATGCAAATTTTATACATTAAATGTCAAAAGCAATCGGCAAAAGCTGTCAGAAAAAAAAAATGTAAAACAATGTCATTCTTTCCGTCAAATATACTCTGGTTTTAGTCTCATGGCTGCAAAATAGATTGATAAGGTATGGAATAAACGAAAAAAAAAATGGAACAAACGATTTAGCGCTCTTGTTAGACACTATTTAGTACGCACGCACTTAATAAGATTACTTAGCGCCTTAGCACTCTCAACAAGATTGTCACCTCACCAAGTTGATAAACTAACAATTTGTCACCAAGAATCGTGATCGAAAGTTTAGAGGCACTTTCTAAACGAAACAGAGCATCACGGACAACAAACAAAAACACAGACTACTGTTGACCAAAAGGAAAACTAAGAACCGAGCAGCGTTGACTGGTCGGTTGGTGTGGCCAGTTCAATCCAACATTTTTCTCTATGTACCTGTATTAGGACTTTACAAAAAAATATTTAACAAAAATGATTTTAGTTTAACACTTCCTGTGTTCGGATAAATTTTCTAAGTACAAAATCGCAGTTTCACAACCACAGGCAGGATTCATTTTCGATTATACGTAGTGTTACCAGTTTTCGACTTGAATTCTACCTGCAACGGTGGACTGAGTTGAGCTAGTACAGCAAATGCTTACTAGGTGGCAGCAAATGCTTACTAGGTGGCAGAACAAAGGCAACGTTAAAATGCGTATAGAGGTCACAAAATTTCACAACATCAGGCAGGACCACAGTAGCCTAGTTGGTAAAGCGTCTCCGGTACTAACGGACAAGACGCAGGTTAAAATCGTGCCTTTTGTGAAATTTTGCTATTTTTCACTTTGTAGAAAATGTTTAACAAATATTGTCTTCACTCGAATGAAACCAAGCGCAGATCCTTCAAATATTTTTTCTCCGAACTATTTTTTTATCGGATCGTGCCTTCCCGCCTGACCGGCTTCTGAACGTGCCGCGAGCACACGTCGGGAGCTATCGTGTTGCATTCCACACATTCCAATATCGGAATGGAATAAGGAATCCTGATTATCGGGACCTTTTGAGAGAAATTGATCCTATTAGAAATCCCTGATTAAAAAAATCAAGTTATTGTTATTATCGGCTTTTGTATTAGCAGGTTAATGAATGAAGTATATTTCATGTCCATAAAATTACAACATACAGGTAACAAAAGACAGACGTAAATGAAGACGGGAATTTTATATGTAAAAGAAACTCAACAATTATTACAAAGAATATGATTCCATGAATGGAAAAACAAATATTTACACGGTTCTTTTTTAACCCAAGTTTAAACAAATCTTTTATGATCAGCTATAAAACCATTTAACTTCGGAAGGGACGGCAGCTATTTCTGAACTACTTCAAGTAAGCAACTCATAGTTTGAAGCTAATACGGTATACTAATACAGTTAAAAGCACGCCAAACGTTTGTACTCGCAGCGGAACTATTACAAAATGATGTTTGATTGAAATTACAAGTTTTAAAGACCAATGCATTTAGCTTCATGTAGGCCGCCTTTGCCCACATTTTGTTAACTTTCTTTTGTGATTGTATTGTTTCTGTTCTTGTGAATTGTGTGCAATAAAGTGTTTATCTATCTACACTAGACTGTATCTACACAACTGGTATGCTTACTGCAACCTTACTGCTTCCACACGTGCAGTTCATCATCATCATCATAACATCCCATAAAACGTCCACTGAAGGACAGGGAGCTTCCTCCAGAAATCCAACAAAAAGGCTTGGTACTTCGGAGCGAATTTACCATAGTCACCACGCTTCTAGGCGTCGCGGTTGGCGACCGCTCTGTTAGTGACCGCAGTATGTAAATAAATAAAATATAAAAAAATTATTTCAAGAATCTTAATACAATTCATGCAACGGAGACTTCCCAGAAAGTAATCAAAAGATACTTGTGGGGGGAATGCCTCGCAACTTCTATGAAACATAACATAAGATAACATAAGATACATGCAGGTGGTAAATTACACGACAGGATGCAACACAAATAGTACATAGTTTATCAATTAGACGTTCAACATTTAATTTAATTTGATTATTTAACTCGAGAAACATTTAGTTGTTTATTTTACAATAGGATGCGGTACTTATCTCTCAATAAGTTAAGCAAAAATAATTAATTTATCACTTAAACCTAAACATATTCTGACAAATACATTAAATTACTCCTGTTTGTAGGAGTAAATGTTGATGTGTATGTATGTTTGAGTGTGTGTGTGTGTGAGTATGTATGTGTAATACACCAAGATGGTACGTTACACAGAAAGATGCTGCTGCCCATCCTCCGGTTCGCTGAAGCTCAGTCCAAAATGACGTAAAATAAGTTTATCTGGATCTTTGTTATTCTGGCTTGATCTTGAATGTCAAGGGTCAAAGACAAAGATACCTTATCATATGTGACATTATAATATCACCGTGAAGATAAACAAAACATACTGAATAATAGTACATTAAGATGCACGTGCGCTCTTTGGATATTACGGCCGAGGCTCAGAAATTGCAGCCCGAGCCGCAGGCGAGGGCGTAATTGAGCCGAGGGTGTAATCACCAACGCGCACAAGCTTCTTACTACGTTTTTCAACACATTTGCGAATAAAAACGAATCAAATTCACTTACCTTTTTCCATTTTTCGTTCTCACAATACTTTTCAACATGGAATAAATACACCACAAAGAGCTAGGTTTATACTTATTCGCCAGCTCATTGAAATTAGCCAAAAAGTCATTCTCTGAAAATGAATTGGTATTTTTGCTGTTCTTCCATTCAATAAACTTTTCGTAGGCAAGAATGTATTTTTTATTTGATTTTGCTGGAAGGAGACTCTCACTTGCATTTTGTGCCCCAGTAATTATTTCCTGTGGGTTTAAATTAAGTTCTTCTTCATTGCTTGAAACCATCGTAGTCACAAAAATCAAAGCAAATGAAAATACTTCTGAAAAATGGCGCGCGGAATTCTTGTTGCGCGCGCATTTCTTTTTTCTAATGAGGAGCTGTGACGAAGCGTGGCAATGCTCTCAAACAGCGTAGTCATTGAAAAAGCACAAAAACTTAAAATTTATTGCTTACAAAATCAATTAATGTTAATTTGTTGTCAAATTTAACTAATCTCATGCAATATACTGTTTATATATTATATTTTCATCATTATTAAGTTTAAATTTACGAAAATGTTATAAATATTTTAGACATTAAAACTCCTTGCTCTTTGTTAATATAAAAAAAAAAAAAATTATATAACTAGTGCTATAATATATAATAAGAAAAGCACGCGTTTTTAATAAGCTGGATTATGGACCTAAATACAGTGCAAATAGAGCTGTTTTATCATAATCCATGTTTATCGTTTATTCTGTTACCAGCAAATAAATGCGAAATGCGTTAAATAAATCGGTACAAAAATCTAAATAAGACTCTCAAGCGCAATAGCATTCCAACATATTCTTTCTTACAGTAGTCCACTCACTTTTTAATCAAAAGTAAAATTACTGTTGATTAAAAATGTTACATAGGTACTGTAAAAAAAACCACCAAATCAAACACCTAATAACTAACCGCAAAAAATCTACAGGAAATTAGTTTATTGTATTATGTTACGAAAGCCTATTATTTCCTCATCAAAATAATTATAGACACAAAGTGACGCCAATAGTTGTAGGTAATAATAAAGAACTGTGTATGTATAGTGTGCATAAAGTTATATTGATAATTACATTTTATTAGACAGGAAACTAAATTGTAGTTACCAAGGGAGCAAAGAACTGTTTTAAGGGCGAGAGCGTTTTTTTAAACCAAGGCGGAGCGACCGCCCATAACACCCAATGTCTTATTAGTAAAATAATTTAACACTAATAAGACAGCAAACCGCGTCACCTACCCTGAGAACTAAGATGGTATGTCTCATGTGCTGGTAATTTCACTAGGTCCGTTACCCTTCAAACCGAAACACAGCAGTGCAAACACTGCTGCTTTACGGCAGAAAAAGGCAAGGGGGTGGTACTTCCCCAGACGGACTTTGCGCAAAAGCCCTACCACCATTTAAAATGATGGATGGATGTGGTCTGGTTTGTCTACCCCTAGGGACAAGAGGTGTGATGTTATATTATTGTATTATGTATGTACCGTGAGCTGATTAGCTGGAGATTCATCTGAATTACGACTACAATTAGTCAGTGGTCATCCAACCTCATAAATAACTATTGAGTAAGATTTATTTTAATTCTACATCGTAGAAATAATAGTTATGTTAAGAAATTTGAGTCATAAACGGTGGAAATAGGTTTATTAATTAATTGTAGGATTCCTCAAAACCATAACTCCCCGAAGGTAGTTCGGAAATAGTTTTGACATTTTTTACTTTGGTTACTCTCTTTCGGCACTGACCTCTATATATACAAGTATTGTATATATAGAGGTCAGTGTCTTTCGGGCTTTGCGCGGGAATTTGTATTGCAAAGGAATTGGTTCGCATATGGCAGAGACGTTCCCGCAACCGTAATAGCACCCCAGAACCGAATCCACCCACAAACCCACAAAATCTAAGCACAAAATAGACGAAAGCACAGAAACCACATTGTGTACCCTGTTCATATAAATACCAGAAACGAACCACAGGGCGTGGCCTCGTTATAAAGAGTAAGTGCACCATCCACCTCTATGATTTATTTAATAAGTACCAATACACCCAAACAGTTATTTAGGTAGCCACACCACAGAGTTTTTGTGAACGCTAGTTTTAGCTACGGATCTGTTGTAAATGGTATCTACTACGGTCAGCACAGAAAGTCTAAACTATCATTTAAGTATTTATTTCATCTACTAAAAGAATTTGTGTATCTGTCGCAGGCAAATAGTATAATAGCCGATTTACGGAACGCCTTGGTATTTTACAAAACGCCGAGAATTTTACAAGGGCACGTAATTCGTTTCTGGCACTCGCCGAAAGCTACCGCCGCGGCAAGCTCGCTTCGCTCGCTTGATTCGTGCAAGATATCCTGGCCCAACCTAACCGATCCCCGCACGGGATCGAGTAGGTTGGGTTTACCCTGCTTAAAATTCACCAGTGATCTAACTAAACCCATTTACAATCTGCCGACGTATTTTTACAAATATACGATTAAGAATAATACGATTTGCTTGCGACATATCAATATGAATTGGGCGTGAGGTGAAGAGTGAAATGGCTCTTAGTATCACCACTGCCACTGGGATGCACTAATTCACAATCGAGTTCGGGAAACAGGAAGGCATAAACGAGTACTGCAGCTTGAAGACGAATAGAACTTCTTCGAAGCTGTCGGTGAGGTCTAAGGAATGTTCCATATACAGGGTGTTAATTTAATTGCGTGCCATAGCTCAGGGGCGGGTTCAGCATCCGTAACTGAACAACTTTTCCCAAGGAACATAGGTCGAAAAACGAAACATAATTTTGGACTTCCCATACTAAGTGACCAAAAGAACTGTATGGGAAGTTCAAAATTTTTGTACTTTATAGACCCATGTTTCTTTGGAAAAGTCTTTCAGTTACTGATACTGAACCCGCCCCTTAGCTATGGCACGCAATTAAATTAACATCCTGTATAGGATTTACTGCAATAGATCTTTACAGATCGCAGTGGCCGTTGGCCGTTAAGAGCTCGGAGCGAAACCCTTTTACAAAACATTAAACATAGCGTGCAGGCACTGACGGTTCAATTTATCTTTCTTGCAAAAACTTTCTGCTGACTGTACGTACAATGGCCTGTGGATGGCGGAGGTCACCAAATTGGCCAATTGTCAATTTATCCAATTGACATGATCTGCCGATGAATGGCAGAGATGCAGGCAAGCTGACAGCAGGACCAAGTATAAACTTTGATTATGAAGCGCTCAAAACAATAAAAGGTCCAGGACACAGAGTTAATTTTAAACCTGAAACTGACATCAATAGATTTAACAAATTAAATAATTTATTTTATTAATATTAAACTTGAAACGACTGTAATATAAAATAATAAGACTTCTAGCTAAAGCAGCCATAATGCAGCCGACTTTCGAATTTCATTTTTAGTTCGCAGAAGCAGCACCCAAGTAACTTAATTGGTTGCAATTTAAAAAGCTGCGGTACGAGGAAAATCTTATTCATCTTGTCAAGACCACATAACTGGTGTATATTACTTAACAGTTATTGGAATTGGAAACTCGTTAAAGGCCACAGATAGGTAAGACCACTCTTTCACAATATTTTACCTACTTTTAAAAACCCACACGTCTTACCTAGTACGCACATCAGCAAGCACGTAAAAATAAAACCAGTATAAGCGGAACCAGCGCCGCACTACAAACGCCCAAATACAGAGACCCGCTCAAGGTCAAGTGTTTCTACCGACGTGCGGCCGTGTGTACCTAGTGATTAAAGCGCACACACCTCACTACTCGGAGGTTCTGAATTCGAATCCCGATGAGGACTTTTTTTTTACTGTCAGAGAGCTTACTCTTAACCTTAAGGACTAAGATGAGGTCAACAATGGAACGAGCTTGTCCAAAAGAAGCCTATTCACTCCCGACTTGAATAGATTCGGGTTATATGAACTCGGGAACACAGACGCAGACAGAGAATTCCACTCTTTAGCCGTGCGCGTTCCATCGTCGACCTCATCTCTGTCTTCAAGACTAAGCAGACTAAGAGAAAGCCCATTGACAATCCTTGGACCTGCCTGACTTTTCCCCGGTTTTCCAGCTCGAAGACACCTTTTTACTAGAAACGGGCTGTGCTTACATTTACGTTTCGTTTACGTTTAACTATCAATTGCACCTTGCACTACACACCGGCACGATTGCCTTGACCGCTAGCCAGTCAGCCAGCATTTACATAACCTATAACATACTGTTTACCTTGATCGACTTGGGTGATATAAAATGCCATTATCAGTGGAAACCAGCTAGTTCGGTAGTATCTTGGCTTTTAAATAACTTTTTAACCTCATAAGCTCGGAATACTATGCTTAATCGGTGCAAATCTAAATTCAAGTCATTTCCGCTAGCGTGGAAAAGGTTTTTGAAATTAGAACGTGATGATGAATTATGGTGAAGTTACTGGCGCTATTCGATAGCATTTTCCTCGCTCTAAAGAGGTGAAAATTGTGTGTTTCGCTCGGCAGCATAGTTGTTTTACGTATATCGTGCCTTGAAACCATGGAGCATGATGATGAATTATGGTAAGTTACTGGCACTATTCGATAGCATTTTCCTCGCTGTAGGAAGGTGAAAAATTGTGTATTCCGCTCGGCAGCATAGTTGTTTTACGTATATCGTGCCTTAAAACCATGGAGCATGATGATGAATTATGGTAAGTTACTGGCACTATTCGATAGCATTTTCCTCGCTGTAGAAAGGTGAATAATTGTGTATTTCGCTCGGCAGCAAAGTTGTTTTACGTATATCGCGCCTTGAAACCATGGAGCATGATGATGAATTATGGTAAGTTACTGGCACTATTCGATAGCATTTTCCTCGCTGTAGGAAGGTGAAAAATTGTGTTTCGCTCGGCAGCAAAGTTGTTTTAAGTATATTGTGCGTTGAAACCATGGAGCATTGTGCTCCATGCTTGAAACCCTCGCAACGCTCAGGGTTCTTCTATTGAACCAGTCGCTTCGCTTGTGATTCAATCCTAGAATCCTTCACTTGCTCGAGTTTCAAAACAAAACAATTCAGCCAAATAAAAATTTTGCTACCTCGTAAAACAAATAACTATTGTTTAGTTTTATCGTTCTCGGGTATTCTGGATTGTCCTGAGCTGCTCTCTCTTGTTAATATTAAGGCGCCAGCTAATTTACCACGTTCTAATAAGTATAGACCCTTTGCTTTAAGACCAGCCAGAACAAATCTTGGGCACCACTCACCTTTAAACAGAATGGCCCGTGAATGTAACATTACCTTCACTCAGAGTGACATTTTAGCGGATAATTATTGTACATTTAAAAATTTTATCCACAAACTAATTCTTACCTGATATAATCTTTTTACTCATAGCGCTTATTTATTATTGTTATTTATTTTTATGTAGGTACTTGACTTAACTTTTCAATTAATTTCAATGTTCTTGTAAAATTTATTTCTATTTAGTTTAATGTTCAATATTATTTATTTGCCGTCATTTTAAGAAAGCTGTAATCACCTCTAATTGGTTTACCGTTTAGCTATAAACCTAGTTTAACTGTATCTTCTGTCTCTTTGTTTAATGTGTAATCTGTTGGTGATCATAAATAAATAAATAAATAAATTAGATCCTACAGATCATGCAACTCAAATTTTTTAGGACTTTTGATAATCCATTTTTCAACAAGTAATAAGTCCTAACTGCCGAGATTCATTGATAAATACAATGTCAAGTCCACCCACGGTTTGCATTGTGACGTAAGTAACCATCCATCACAAACGCTCTAAAAAGACTGATGAAATAACATGTAAAAACCAAATTCACAAAGTATTATCAATTAAATTATTTTAAAAACTCACTTTGAGCTCTGACCTCGTACGTACAGTCTACGTGTACGTCAATATTTTTTGTCATTGTAATAAAGTAGATTTTTGTATAACCTTGCGTATCGTAGCATGTGTTAGAGTGTACATACAAAGGTCGTCAGATATCATCTGTGACGTCAGCCTGAGCCACCATCAGCCATGAGGTTTGCCCATTAGTCGCTAGTCGGATAAACTAGTTTTATGTTCATCTGATAAAACTATTTGGCAATGCTTACTGTGTTTAATAATGTACGCTATGAGGTAACATCCTTCCCTCTTTAAGAGTTTCATTTTCATTTATAGCTTGTATAATAAAATCACGCACAGTGATATTTTGAAATTTTTAAACATACAATATGATTACAAACGAAACTGAAAAATTGATTATAAGACCACCAAAAAATAATAGCCGTATTAAACCAAAAACTAAAATAAAACCAAAATAAAAATAAGACAGAGATGAGGACGACGACGACGATAACTTATGTCATTAAGAGATTTTTATTATCCTACAATGAATAAAGGATATTTTGATTTTTTTATGGAACGAACTTGCCCAGAAGAAGCCTATTCACTCGCAAGCCTATTCATTGTTACGAAAATTAAATTCAACTTAATGGTCCTGAAGGAAAGAATCTTGCTATATTGTATTTTGATTTTAGTAAGGATTTAAACATTCAAATCAAAAATATTTTTTAATTATAGGGCAAATCTCACGTGAGGCAAAGGGAAGGGAACACATCATCAAATCTCACCTAACTCACATATTATTATACACCCTCTAATTTGGGGATATGTATGAGTTTAATCGTTTGTAATTTCTTTGCAATAGTTCTTCTATTTCAAACAACGATCATCGATTCTTATAGATACACAGTCGCATTCAAGAATCGAACGAAAAAGTGTCCCCACTTTCGCGTGCTCCAACTTTAAAAATTCGATATAAAAATTACAACTCAAAGCAAAAAGAGGCTTGTGCTTCTTATTTACGGTGCCATTTTTGAGCAGCTATCGTGCATCTACCAATGCATAATCGAAGATATCAAACCACAGCTGTCTATCTCCTTAAACGTTTCGAAAGGAAAGACCCACAGAGCAAAAGATAAGATCTTGCACGTGGCCATCCAAAGTCGCAGATACCGCTATTCGATCGGAGCCTGATCAACTGTTCTTAATTCGAGCAAGTCGCTCTTTGTATTCGCGAACTGGAATGTCCAGTGTTTATTATACATATAAGCCACAGAGCATCAATTTGTTCTCTTATCAGATAACACTGGACATGGCGTAGTCTTTTATCGGGTTGTGAGGTCGACAACCGACTCAGCAACCTCTTGTGTCAGTTTTAAATCGCCTCTTACATCAACAGAAAGAATTCCATTTCACTGCTAGACATAGTCTCTCCATAAGATCTCTACAATTTAAAGGCTACCTTCCAAACGCTAACTGAGATGTTAGACCAAGCAAGAGGTATGCGTGAGTCCCCAAAAACATTTTTGAAAAAATTCAACATTCAAAATCGTTTATTCATTGTTGGACTGTTTCACGGCATCACCGTTTTTAGGGTCCCGTACCCAAAGGGTGAAAAGACGCGACCCAATGAATATACCTCCGATATCTGTCTGTCAGCAAGTTGTATGTCAAGACGAAACCATACAGGAGCCGTCAGTCACCCATAAAAGGTTGCGCCTTGCCCTTGTACAGTCAAGAGCACATCAAGCTTGACACATTGGACTTTGTACTGTTCTTATTTCAATGGCCGTACGAGCTAGAGTCGCGCTGCGAGTGTCAAGCTTGACCTGTCGTTGACTGTACGTATGGCAAGATTGATCTGCCAAAAACCATTCTTAACAAATGAGTTATTAGGGTTCCGATACCAAAATGGTAAAAAAAAGGAACCCTTATGGTGCCGCTCTGTCTGTCTGTCTGTCCGTCTGTCTGTCACACCTCTATATCTCAGCAACCACTTACGCTATCGAGCTGAAATTTGGAATAGTTTTAGAATATAGTTGCCCAACTTAATTGCACATGAAAATTTTTTGAAAAAAGTATGATTATTAATGTAAAGGGGGCCAAAATAGGGGGGGCCAAATTTCAAATTGTCGCTACTAGGTCGAGTGGGGTATCATATGAAAGGGCTTTACTTGTACATTTTAAAATATATTTTTGTATTTTTTTAAGTTTCTTAGTTTTCAAGTTATGATGAAAAATGTCAAAAAAAATACCATTCCCCCCCCTTATCTCCGAAGTTTGAGTAAGGGAAAATCTGAATTAATTACAGTTGACAGAGGTTTATGTAAACTTTACAGCAAAAATAAAACGATCTTTCTAAGTTGCACAGTTTTTCAGAAATCTGCAAAAAACCTTTACAAACAAATTTAGTTTAGCGGTCCTGAAATGGACTTTATTGCTTCCAAAAATACTATAGGTATATCGGAACCCTCGGCGCGCGAGTCCGACTCGCACTTGACCGGTTTTTTTTATATGCTATCTGAAACTATAAAAAGGTAGGCATATCTATAATATACAGTCCAAACGCTAACGAATCCAGCTGACTTAAGGGAGGTTTTTTCTCTACTCCACTAATGTGAAGTAATATAAAAAATCTGCCTTTAGAAAACGCTTGCAGTTTTGGTCACTCGCCTCTCTGGCTATATAGTTGGGGTGCTGGCTGCAATTTGGATATATGATTTGATCATGATTTATATTAACAGGGATGATAAATCAGCTCAATACGAATCGATTTGGTCCTTACAAGTTTTTCTGTGCGTCGCTGCGTTTTTAATTAAAATAAGATACTAAATAATGTTTTTTTTGTCTGCCTTTGTGGCTCCTGTTTAAAATACTTCTGAAGATGTAGAAAATCGAAGAGGCAGACATGCAGGGCTCTGCATTATCACGGGACGAAGTAGTGAATTTTCGCATTTTGAAGCGCTGTAACTTTGCGACGTTATGACGCTATTATGGTGGCAGACCATTTTTCTGGGGTTTTATACATTGTATTTAATCAGATAGTCATAGTCTGCCAGGTGTACGTTTTATTGTCAAATTTCAAAATAGTTAAAACTTAATTCCTCAAAAACGCAGGGGTGTGGATGTCCGCCAATATTTTTTGTATCTTTTGGAGGATGCTCCTTATCATCAGTCAAAGAGGCAGATATGAGCAAATCATACAGAAATTTGTCTTTCATCACCCTTACTAATAACTCATTTATTGACTTAACGGTATTATAAATAATTTGCAGGAACATAAACACAACGTCGTAGAATGTTTGTAATTTGATGCACATTGTCGGTTTGTTTAATAATACAAGCTTATTGTTTACTTTCTGCATGAGTTATGGCACGAGCAATGTGTGGCGGCGGCGGCGTATAAGTCAGCATAGACGATTGACAAATAAACTGATTCAGCAATAGCAGAGGCGGCTCGTGACATTTTTTGTGGGTGTGCACAAAAAAACAAAATAAATTAATTGACTTACCTACCATTTAGTGATGAACTATTTTTTATAGCTTCAAATACTAGACACGGGAAACAAAACAATTTATTTACAACCTCACATCCAAGGTGTTTTTAAATATTGTTCTTCAAGATTAAAAGTAAATTTTTTTGTACTACACTTTTGAACTAGCGCGATTTCAGATCGTGACGGCCCCTTTTCATTGAGTTCAAGTCGTATTTGTAGTCTTTTTCGCATTTTTTAATGTAAAAGGCACTGTATTCGTCAATTTTTACAGTAATTAGGCACGTACACTATTTAAAAACAGTTAATTCTAAATTTTCAAGCAAAATTGCGAACAGTAACTGAAACGAAAAGCTTGTTTACGTATGATCGGCAACAGCGCCTTGTCACCGAAATGCATGCGCTTAGACTATATAATACTAACGTTGCATGCGTATCGCGAACTGGCAACGTTGCACTGAGCAGCGCTCCTGATGAGGCTAATTTCTCATATAAAATCTTTTGTTTCACGCACTCGAGCATGTTGATGTTTCTCTTTCACACTCATTGAATTCTGTATTAGGAATTGTACTGAATATTTTTTCATAGGAGCACAATCCTTGGCGCTCCACTTGGTACAACTTGACTACGTAAATTGTTGCGTAATTATTTCTTAGGCTATTTTAAATGTATACAACGTATAGGGTTATGAAAATAGGTATTTAATCGTATGTAACTTAACTAGGTAGGTAATACATCCTAAGTTTGAGTTTTGTGAAAGAGGGAATGCACTGCACCAGTGCTCTTTAGGACGAGCCGCCTCTGAGCAATAGTGCGCATAGGCATACAAATACTTCCTACTTAAGACTATATGTAAATTTTTTTTTGGTGTTTGAAGACAAATATCTTTTTATTTACTCAGTATCTTGCCGTGATTTCAGGTATGTGTTTCTTGACAATTCAAGTGAGAGAATCACCAAGACCAAAACATGATTGGTGAAAATCGACTCGACAAAATAAAATTCCAAAAATGCCTCTTCAATTTTCATTTAATTTATTCCTCTTTTTGTGGAATCTGAGGTGTTTTAAGAAGTGAAATTAAGTGTACAGAAAGGTATTTGTAGTTGCTAGGGTTTGCCCAACCTAAAATTTTATTTTACATACATACATAACAGTTCCCGTCGGGGTAGGCAGAGACCACAGTTCTCCACCTACTACGATCTTGACATACTTCCCTTGCTTCCTGAACTTTCATCAATCCTTTCATACATATTTTATTACTTTGTTTTTACAAAAAGTCAATATTTTATATCAGGCGCATACGTCAATTAGTTTTGGTAACACGCAGAGTATATCGGATGTGCAGATATACTGGCTTTAGTTAAGACACTGACAATAGTCAAAAATGCCTCCCCTTCTAAGGGCAGAATGCGCGTGTTAGAACAGAACGGATTCGCGCTGATATACGTTTTTCATAATTTTTCATATTTCATAATGTTCATTATGAAACAAACGAGAATATGAAAATGCCAGATTAATATCTAAAAGTTTTAGCCCCACGGATTAAATCAAATTGTTTAAAGGAACATTGCAGAGGCAGCTTTGGTAATTTTTTTGGCGTATAAAATATATTTGATCGTGTTTCAAAGTCGACCATCTTCTTGGAAAGATGCTTTATTATCCGTCACACAAATTTTTTTCACTATTTCAGCCATAATATTCAAAACTTTTCGTTAACAAAACTGCTCATGTGAAGCGTATTTATAGCTCTATTCAGTCTCATAACTTAACGTGAATTAAATTTAATGGATCTTCGGGTTATTTTATAAATACCAACCCTTACTAAATCGATTGCAACATCAAGGATAATACTGTGAGAGTTACACCAGAAACATAATTCCAATCCGCACTAATCTGGTTTAGCGGTCAAGGCAAACGTGCTAAGATAGTGCAATGTGCAACAGCAGCACCAAGATATTCAGTTACAAATGACTTATATGGAAGTTAAGTAAGATACAAGAGTAAAACTCTGGTATACATGACACTGTATGATCGTAAACATCGTATCGACCGCAGAGAAGTAGCAAGCTCTATAGAAAAGTGTGACTCAGATCCCCGGCACCCTATGCACCACCATGTCTCGGTACCTCAGAGATTCAAAAGTCGACGAAGCTTTATGAAGGTTGTGCGTCCAGCAAATGACAAAGCCTCGTAATCCGTGATTGCCTCTGGCAGGAGAGATGCCCCACTGCATCAATTATCCCGGTATCTGAGCAATTGCCCCCTGGACACCATCTTCCCAGACCGACTTGGAAGTCATTAAACAGACTCCGGACCCAAGTCGGTCGGAGTAACGAAAACATGTGCAAGTGGGGCTTTGGTGCGGATCCTGCTTGTCTGTGTGGCTTCTCTCCGCAAACGATGGCACATTTTTTGACCTGCCCTGCGTGCCCCTCTATACCTGCTCGCGCGAAGACCTTTACAATGCCACCGATAATACAACACAATAAATCACGCCAGAATCGACTCAAAAGAAGAATAATATCGTTAGTATATCCTGTCTGAGATAATGATAATCTATTTCCGCGAGATTATAAACTATCGAAGAATCGGAAATTGTGCCGAATTCGCTTCTGGCACTAGCTAGTCCTGCCGCAGCACGCTCGCTTGTTTCGCTCTGGCACAACCGAGTTTCTTGCCCTAATCGCCCATGTTTTTACAGTTCGGCCAACTTGGGTATGCAAGACCACTAGTAAAAACAACTCTAACGCAAGGATCTATTAGCTCATGGTGAAATCAGGATAATCATAGCTTATGACGGTGTCCCCTTGAAGTGACGAAGGTAGGAAATTAACAGAACTAATCATTATAAAAGGTAGATAAGCGACAAAGCGTCGTTGCGTGATCTATGCATAGGAAAAATATCACGTCACGCAATAACAATGACTTTGGGCAGAGAATAAAGTAATAGTACTACCATACTGACCTAAGAATAGTACCAACCCATACATACCCGTGGGTGTCGTAAGAGGCGACTGAGGGTTATAAGCTGGAGGATGGGCAGCAGCGTCCTCCTGTGTATCATACCATCTTATTTACTGCGGTCACCAACAACCGCGGTTCATGGTGCCAGCCGTAACGCTAACAAGCGTGGTGACTATGGTACTTCCCCTCCACATTGTTTCAGCGAAAGCTGGAATTCTGGAGGGAGTTCCCTGTCCTGTAGTGGACGTTTCATGGAATGTTATGATGAATAACATACTGAACGGACACTCTCTGCTCCCCCTTGCAATCCACCCCCGCAACCCCGCGCGCGCTCGTTGTACCTTAATTTCAAATTCGCGTTCATTGTATTGTGAAATTTTAGCATGTTACTTAGATCTTGAAACTGAACAACTTTTCCCAATTTCCCAAGAAACTTAGGTACCAAATTTGACCTCCATACAAAATGCACTATCGGCTGATGCAGTGTTTATAGGAGGTCAAAAATTTATTTATGTATATAGCGTCCGGACGAGTCCAGGGTGCTTTGGGTAAACTGCAAAACGCACAAGCTTATTTTTTTAAGAATAATGTTTAAATATGATATTAAAATGCAATACACGATAGCGTGAACAATAGTTCTGCTGCCACGCATATTTCTAAGAAAGTCGCGGACAGTAAATGCCATGTAAAGAATATGAATCGTGTTATTTTATTTCGCCGCCATTGTACAGCAAATTTCTCACAAACAAGTGTCAAATTCAAAAGATGCCTGACTGTGTGAATCACAGATTTCGGACCTCCTTGCTTCGCTCGGTACAGAAACCGTGCTAATTTATTTTACTATGGAATGACATCTGCCAGCATGTCACATCTCCTTTGCTATGCAATGTCACATTATCATCGATGATTATGAAATATTTAAAATAACGCCGCACAAAATAACTCTGGCTATGTCAGTTGATGCGCAGAAGTCAAGTCCTAAGAAAATAAGTCATTATTCAGAGGTGTGAATCGATATTATATAATTATCATTGATGTATTATAATGGTTAACGAGATTTATAAGCGTTAGCCGGCCTTTCACGAGATTGTACTCAGCATCATAATTTAAGACTAACTTTAATCTCACAACAGATAAAACCCTAAACTGATATTATCCCGAATGTCTTTTCAAACATCATAAGAGTCCACCGCATCGGATTTTGACCTTCGGTCTATATTACTTATTTTATTTAATGGGCTTCCGCTTCTGGACCGGGCACCCGAAATCGATATCTGGTAATAACTGGTTAGCTCGAATCGATTTATCCTGAATCGAATCGGAGTTACAAATCAACGGACACCCAGTATTTGGGAGTTACGGGTGCTTTTCATCGGTATACTCGTAACAACATTACAGCCAGTTTAATTTGAACCTGGCGTAAGTCAGTGACAGAACTGGGAGATGTTCAGAGGAACAACATTCGATGGCGCTTACACGCAATGCAGAGATGTAAGTGCAACTAAATTACCGGAGCCACATGAAAACTTTCATTATTTCATTATTTAAAAAAAACCAGTTTCATTATCTAATCGAGCTTTTTGTGATCTAGTGATAAGAGCGTCCAGCCTTCGATCCGGAAGATCGGCGTTCGATTCCTAGTGGGGACACTGTCAGAACAAAAATAATTTCTCCAGTTTGATTAAGACATTGCAGGATTAATCACCTGATCTGTTCGTCCGAAAATTAAAACGAATCCGTACGTGCTTCAGAACGCACGATAAGCTGTTGATCCCGGCTATTTCTGAGGTCGGTCATGGATCTAACCAACACGACATGATAATGATGACTACCTAAGTATCTGATTTTTACACTGTCAGTTCCTATTATTATTTTTATTTTATTATTTTAGGGATAACAACAGCCTTAAAAATAGTGATTAAAAATTACAAAACAAACTTAAAAGAGAAAGGCCAATTACAGCTATCCACGTACTACATATTTAAACTTATATTACGTCCTGATTATACTCGCAAGAGCGTATGGTGCCAAGCAATTTGAAAATGAAAAAGAGAATTTGGTAAGTTAGAACTAAAGAGAGTTTGTTGTGTATGTCGTGTGTGTGTGTGTGTGTGTGAAGTGTTTGTGTGTTTTTGTGTGTAAAGTGTGTGTGTTTCTGTTTGTGAAGCTGTATATCTTAAGCTATATATGTATCAGAATTTGCTTATTCAAAGTAATGCAAGTTAATTGTGTACACCCAACAGCACGTCAGCAGCGAGACTCTAGTCTTAATGGTATGGTAGTTAACAGAGTGGCAAATGTATTCTCTGACATGACGCTGACTGTACCATGAGAAGGCAGGTTTTGAGCGGAAAGCAATGAGAGTAGATAAATTATCACTGAGAAAAACATGGAGTTAAGTTTGAGTGTTCCTCGCCTAGATTCTATCATTTACGCATCTCTTTATTTTACGCCTGTTTGTAATCTGTGGTTTTACGCTATACTTGGGATCATGCTTCAGAAAAATAAAGGTTATAGAAGTAGGATTAGAGAAATAATTGTCACAAGTTAGGAATGTGTGATGTAAAGTCACTACAAATTAGGGTTACATAATCCTATTACCTTTGTAAATGCAATGAAGGCGTCGTTCCATTAATTTGGTTGGGTTATTTTGAATATTTCATAATCATCGCTGATGATATGACATTGCATAGCAAAGGAGATGTGACACGCTGGCAGATGACATCCCATAGTAAAATAAATTGACACGGTATCTATTCCGAGCGAAGCAAGGAGGTCCGAAATCTTTGGATCATGCATTGCACATGTTCCGCAGATCCATGTGAAACAACGGTGTGCCGTTAAAGGATCCTGTAGTAGGGTATCATCTACGTACAATCCAAGTCAAACCACAAGATGAAATTTCAAAAAGTTCAATAAAACAAGGATATACAAATACCGTCTCTCGGGGGTAGTTCTACCCATGTAACTGAACAACTTTTGTTCTACAACTTTTGGAAACTAAAATACAAAAGAATTTGGATCTCCATACAAATTGACCCTATCAGATTTTCATTTTGTATGAAGGATCAATTTTTTTTTACTTTAATTAGACTTTTTTAAAAGCTGTAGAACAAAAGTGGTTCAGGTACATGAGTAGAACTACCACCTAAAAGGCTTTGCGTATTCAGAATTACAAGTTATAGATATATTCGCATCCATAAGATAGTTATAGGTATCATGGCAATGTATATAGGTCTTTACCTATGAAATTGCCGAAACTTTCATACAGATTAATGAGATCATAATTCCTATAATTCTAATGCAATTTTTTTCATTTGTCTTATATTTTAAAGTTGACTTCAAGGTTATCAATTAACGCATAAAATAAAGTTTTTATTTTCAGTTTGATATATAAAATTAAAGGTTCGAAAATTGTTCGTCTTAAATGTCGTCCGATTTCATCATTAGATTTGTTATATTTTTTTACAGATAATACCTATTTTTCGAAAATTAAATTTAAGTTTCTGTTAGCTTAATGTCTCCGAACAATGCTTAAAAAAAATTAAAAAAATTGGCTTTATTATTCCAAAGAAAAATGCAAAAATGTTAGTACTGAAAATTTAGTTTACCTAAAATTCGCCATACAAAACGGCAATTTCATAGGTAAAGACCTAATATATGGATTTCCCCGTATAAAAAAAAAAGGTTACGTTATGTTAGGTTTATTAGGTTTAGGTTACTTTATATGTATACACTAGTGTTGATGAGGATTCCGCTTCCGCTTCCTCATTATGCGGAAGTTCCGCATTTTTCAGACTTCCTCAACCGCTACCGATTCCCTATAAAAGCAAGTTAAAAATTCCTCTTCCGCTTTCGCTTCCTGTTACAAATAAGAGGAACTTATGAGGAAGTCTCAGTAGCCCCGCGATTGGCCGTACGGCAGCGAGCGAGTCACCACGCCCGCCACCTCCCCCTCCCAAATTTGATTATTAAATAAAAATTAAAATATTGTCGTATTTGAATGTTTAAAATTATTTTTATATCTAACTAAAATGTATTATCAATCTATAGGGTCCCCAAAAAAGTGTATAATACTTCTAAAAGGATAATGCAGATATAGAAACATTAGAAACTGAACAAACTTTCCAAAGAAAACATTGGTTGAAATGGAATCGGAGAAAATTTTTTGGCTTTTAGAAAAAAATTGTGTGAAATTAACAATGATTTTCTTTGAAAAAGGTGTTCAGTTTCTTAATTTCATTATCCTCTTAAAATATTATACACTATTTTTGTAAGACCCTATGTATTACTTTCACTCTTCTCAACCTTCCTCTTCCTCATCCTCTTCCTCATCAATATATCATGAAATATCCTCATCCTCATCCTCTAAAAATGTGCTTTGCACTTCCTCTTCCACTTCCTCATAACCACTTCCTCATCAACTCTAGTATACACTACACAAATATACAAAGGGAAGATAAACTATTATGCAGATAAATAAATATATCCCTTGGCACATACATGAAATATCTTCTCAGTCAATGTATCATTACAATATAAGACTTTAATTTCGGACCTCGGGTCCTTCTAAATCTGGCTGATAGCTAGTCGAGTTCTAAGCTATAAATCACCGCCCCGCCCCCCGAGATGTAGCATTAAAGGTGATTAGAGTGCGCGCGCGCAGAGCCACAAATTACACGCTGCGGTGGTTTGGACGCGAGGATTTTGGAAGCGAGTGTACTGTCGTACAGGGAGTAGGTTAAGATATTATTTGAAGTGAAGACTATCACTTCATGGAAACTTGAAAAAAATCATCCATAGTATAACTTGAATGGAAAAATTAAAAATTAAATTTAAAAGGAAAACTATCACAACTAAGAAGATTTTTCAGGTTAACGAGTAATTGAAAATGATTTTATTTTAACACTTCCAGTGTTTGGATAAATCTACAAAGTAGAAAATCGCAACGTTGGAATGCGTCTAGAGATCGCAAATTTCACAACATCAGGCAGGACCACGGTAGCCTAGTTGGTAAAGCGTCTCCGGTACTGACGGAGAAGACGCAGGTTCGAATCCTGCCTGTGGTTGTGAAATTTTGCGATTATCTACTTTGTAGATTTGCCTAATTTGCATAAACTAAATAAGATCAGTTTTTTTCTTTCTTGTCTCCTTCACCTTGATCTGATCTTCGCCTTCCTCATTAATTAATATACCTATTGCAAATATTAATTCAATAATACGATTCTAATAACGAACAAACTACAACATAATAATAATAAATATTAATTTCGAGTTTCATAAGCTCATACCTAGGTAAAGCTAGTTAAAAATTGGCAACTTAATAATATTTTAAAATATCTAATTAGAGTAATCGGAAAATATTAAAATTAAAATCATGCAAATTATCAAAGTAAGTATGTCAAAAAATATTAAGATACTTTCTTCTTGTGTTCCGATCCGACGTATGGATGAACCAGAACTTCATGACAAAAATGAAAACAGAATATTTTTATTTCTCATAAGCGGTTGCTTGGTAATATTGATGTCTCTCACTTATATGAGATTCACTTTTTTTTAAGTTTCATATATTTTTCCATACATTTTGATGTTTCGTCGGAAGAGCGTACAGTCACGATCAGATCAAGCTTGACAAGGCAGCGCGACTTAAAATCCTACAGCTGTTGAAATAAGAACGGTTCAAAGTCCAAGCACCAAGCTTGATGTGCTCTTGACTCTACCAAGTAACCACTTCTAAAACAAGAATTTTATGAGTGTAGTGACGTAAATTAAAAACGCAGTAAATCAGCCCTTCAAAGATGTTATCCTTTTTGATGTGGGTGGTACCCTAACATCAAAACAGACCTTATAAAGCCACGATCACGCCTAACTGAATTCAAAGAGTAATTCGGCATACATTGCTGGGAGGCTTGGATATGTTAATTGCAATATCCTTACTTCAACGAGCAATGTAAGCCGAATTAGTTTCTGAATTAGGGAAGGTGTGATCTTGGCTTAAGGCTCATGGTGGTTCTGGCCACAAAAATGTGTAGATAATTACGGTTACGCCGGAAACCACAGGATGTTTGTGACTGTAAGTGCTGTAAGCTGAAAGTATACAGAGTAGTTTCAGATTGGTTTGGTAAAATATCTATTCGGTATTTCATTTTAGTAGTGCCGGCAAAGAATATAGTACCAACCCATCTCTACCCGCGGGTGTCGTGACTAAGGGTTTATGAACCAAAGGATTGGCAGCAGCATCTTACTGTGTATCGTACCATCTTACATTCTGCGGTCACCAACAACAGCGGTCGCCAGCCGCAACGCTTATAAGCGTTTAAACGCGTGCCATGCGTATTTGCTGATATTCTGAAGGGAGCTCCCTGACCTGCAGTGGATGTTTCATGGGATGTTATGATGATTTCAATACCAAAAATGGTGGTTTGAGGTGATTCATCACAGTCAAGTCAATATGTTTAGTCTATAAAATGGATTTACCAATTCAGTGAAACAATCTACAGGCTACATAAAAAAATCACATCACAATATCACCTCATGTGAAATACTATCAGAACCATTTGATTCCTCATCACATATTTATTTATATCATAACTTATTTTGCATAGGTATGTCAAAAATAGAGGTCTGTTTGGTTGAAATATGCAGTCAGGCATACTGCCCTGAAAGAAGGTGATTCTTCTTCTTTTCGTATCAATGGCAAATGATTTTATAGTAACTTAGCCCAAAATGTGGCTACAGCAATAGCTCTTTGGTTGCCTTCAAAAAGGTCCTCCCTGGTGCAAGAAACTGAGGAGGTGATTAAGTGCATTGAAATTCATTGTACAGTCAAGAGCATATTAAACTAGACACATTGAGCTTTGTACCTTTTTAATAGCTAAAGCTGTCCAGCCTGACTATTATTGACGGTCCATAGCCATGTTGTACCATTATCATATTATTATTAAGGCAGTTAGTACAAAAACAGTTTCAGGTGCGTAACTTCTCATTCACTTAATGTAAGAAGAATGATGAATGAATGTGTATGTATGTATGTGTGTTAGGACATGAGTGAATAGGTTTTTTTTTGGGTTAGCTTGTTTCATTCTGATCAACATTATCTGTCCTCAGGGCTTTGAGGTCAAGATCAAGACAAACATAGCAAAAAATACATACATTTCTTTCTATTTTTGTAAAAATAAATGATTTAAAATTAACCTAGAAGCCTAGTTCTAAGCTTGCAAATTCCAGGACATTTTCTTCTTACTTCTATTCTAGTTCTACTTTCATAGATGTTTCTTTATCCTATATATTAAATTCTTTATCCTTTACTATTAAACGAGCAATATTTGTATATACATATATATATATTCGCAATCGGTTTCTCGAAAACGGCTCTAACGATTTCGATGAAATTTATCATATACGGGAGGTTAAGGGGCGAAAAATCGATCTAGCTAGGTCTCATATCTGAGAAAATTCGTTTTCACCGTTTTTTAAATTTATTTGCGCGTTTGAGAAACTTACAGCGCCATCTGTTGGCGAGTAGCATAGCTTGCTCACCCGATGATATTTACAGGTTGAGGCAGCTATTATAGAGCGAAGCTCATTCGCCCAGGTACTGTTTCTTTAAAGAAGCTCTAAGTAAAAATTTTTGGCTAGATAGTATGTCGAATAAAACTTTTATGCCTCTGAAAAGCTAGAAATAAAAAAGCATTCCTTTATTATTAACCTGCCACCTGACGATTTAAAGAAAGGTATTAGGTAAAAATTGCATTCTACAACTGGCAGTTAACCTTTAAGAAATATTGATACTTGCTCAATATGAAGGAAACATCATTGTTAATGAAGTATTTGTAGACAACATTGTATTGATGGTCATACAGTACTGAAATTGATCATGAAGAGACTTTTATGGATACTTGTTACAAGATCTTCGTTGCTTTTTGACAGCTGATGACAGACTTGTGAGCTGTGATGTACAAATGGCTGGTACAGTCAAGAGCACATCAAGTTTGACATTATGAACTTTGTACTGTTCTTATTTCAAATACCCTTGAAACTAGAATTGAGCTGCAAGTGACAAGCTTGACCCTGACATTTGTTTTCTGTGCATGGGTGATAGGCTGAGAGGCCTCCCACCTGCCGCACTCACCCCCGACTCATTTTTTACTTCTGCGCATTAAAGGTCATAGCCAGAGTTATTTTGTATGACATATGTGCTTAGGCCGCTTTCACAAACAGTAAAAAATTAACCTGACAGCAGGATAACTTCATATGACGACCGTATGTATGATGGAGACAAACTGCTGTCCAAAGATAATTATAACCCAATACAGATTGGTCTTTTGGTAACGTATACACTGGCAAAGCTAAGCTTTAAAAAAATTGGTGTAAAATCTAGGAACTTCTAGATGGTTCCAGAACTATGATGGAGAGGAGAGACATATTAGAACATGTGTTGAGCATTTTAAGAGGTGTTGAGGTTTTTCATTCATAAAAACTGAAGCAGAGTAGTAATGTTACTTGAATTTTAAGAACGGCGTTTCTCGACTGTTTTTAATAAAATAACGAAACAAAAGGTCATGCTTTCATTGTTGACCAAATTGTTGTTGCATTTTCGACAAACTCTCAAAAATACACAACAGAGTCAGCTGTGTTTGCATTGCTAAGAACTGCTAAGAACTGTATCAACCCAACGCGGTTTGACATAAAATTGTGTAAAACTTACCGGAATTCAGAACTTTATTCAAAGCCCAGTCAGCAACACGCCACCTGCTATTTTCTAAACCACCGGGAAATTTTTTTTCGCGGAAACAAAACCTCCTGACGTTTGTCTTTCGTAATTTACCTTGCAGTTGCACTGTTCATGTAAAGTTCTACAAAACACGGACACCACATAAAAGTCTGCTAAATAATAAACAATGTTCGAGTCAATAATATTCACGTACACAAAAATTAACGCGAAAACCACTAAAAAACACAAAAATAAGCCACTCGATCACCTACAAAAAGTACTACCGCGTACGAACGATCTTGCTCTCTGGCACAATTTTGTTTTGGCACTTGGCGCTACGCAGTAGAGGCGCCAACGACAGAGACAAACTGATGTATGATTGTTAGGAGAGAAAGAAGCGAACATATTTTCTCATCTTCTACTCGTGATAATGGCGCGCTGACGCCATTTTGTACGATGTTGCCAGTGAAGAAAAAATAAACGTTCCAATTTATGCAAGAGTTTAATTCCAAAATTCTTTTTTATTTAAAATTAATAGCCTAAATACAAAGATTTTGTGAAGGTCTCGATAGAATAGTAGTTTAAACACGTTTAAAATTTAATTTCTTACGATTTATAGTATTTCTGTTTTTATTTTTTTACTTTTAAAGAAGACTTAAAGAAGAAGAGTTTAAATTCTGTTTCTTGACGGAACGAAACGCAGTTTAATTAATTACCGCGAAAAAGTAGGTATTTGAAAAGTTTGGAAACTTTTCACGAAATATTTTCAACACCAGTTAAAAAATAGGTACTGACCACAAAAAAAAACGTCAAGTAAAAATTATTTATTTCTTTTACTAAGATTTCAGTCGTTGCGAAAGAAAGTGTTGGAGTTGAAGAAGTTAGAAAACTTAAGTGTATTTTGGCTGGTATACCCTCATCATCATCGTCACCATATCAGCCGAAAGACGTCCACGATGCATGCGTCCATGGCTGGATTTATAGGTACCTAACCTTATCCAATTAATTTAATTATGTATTAAATACACTGCAACAGCAATCCTGCTTCGGAGTTCTGGTAGGTTTTGATAGAACTACGTGTTGGGTCTCTCGTACCTCGTACATACAGTTACTAAGAGCCATACCATAATATAATGTGAAGATCCAATGGCGCTCATCAATGTGTGTGTGAGCGTCTGCTTCGAAACCAGTTGCTACCTGGCCCCAAATTCCTGGAATCTGAAGGCTTCGGGACGTAGTGTTAAGGAATTTATGTAAATTAGGAAGATCTTAAGGAATTCATATAAAATATAAATTCGCCTGTATGGTGCTGACAATGAATATCGTACCAACCCGTCTCTACCCGTGGGTGTTGTAGGAGGAAACTAAGGGATTTTGAACCGGAGGATGGGCAGCAGCATCTTTCTGTGTATCGTACTACCATACTGCGGTCACCAACAACAGCGATCGCCAGCCGCAACGCTTACCAGCGTGGTGACTGTGGTAGGTTCCCCTTCCAAAGTACCACGTTACGCGTTTTTGCTGGTTTTCTGGAGGGAGTTCCATGTTCTGCAAGGACGTTTCATGGGATACTATGAAATATGAACCTATAGAACTTAAAGTATTTTGGGTAGGTGGGTCATTTTTCATAGTAGGTTTAAATTTAAACTGCTTTATCCATTATTTTAATGGAGTAAAATAAAAATATAAGGCATTTCAATTCCCTTTCAAATCGATTCGAAAGAACATCTTACACGTTTATAATTTTATTTATGGATGCTACTCGGATTCTACCAAGTTGATGTCATTCATATGCTTCCTTGATATGTGACAGCAGCGTCCTCCACTTACCGTCATCCGTGTGCCAATTCCAATACAACATATGAACTTTCATTGGTTTTGCTTCGGCAGCTCAGTGATTCTCGACGCTAATAGGTATTCTTGTCGCTCTATACATCGACTAAAGTACCTATTCTTTTCAATAACTATCCGAATACAAGACAAAAATCTCTCTCTGTATCCAATGTTGCTCATCTTTGGAACAAACTCTTTTCTTATTTCGTACGGCTTATTTCAATCTGCAGGCACCTATCGTTGAAATATTTTCTATAACTGCTCAGCAACGACATTTTTTTTTCTTTACCTTCCATTAGTAAGGGTGATGAAGGAAAAATGTCTATATGATTTGCTCATGTCTGCCTCTTTGACTGATGATAAGGAGCATCCTCTAAAAGATACAAAAAATATTGGCGGACATCCACACCCCTGCGTTTTTGAGGAATTAAGTTTTCACTATATAGAAATTTGACAATGAAACGTACACACGGCCGCACATCGGTAGAAACACTTTTGGACCTAATGGCGTGGTAATAGAGTTGAAAAAGTTTCTACCGACAAGCGGTTGACCGTACATCTGGCAGACTATGACTATCTGATTAAATACAATGTATTAAACCCCAGAAAAATGGTCTGCCACCACAATAGTCCTGCGTCGTAAAGTTACAGCGCTTCAAAAGGCAAAAATTCACTACTTCGTCCCGTGATAATGCAGAGCCCTGCATGTCTGTCTCTTCGATTTTCTACATCTTCAGAAAAAAACATTATTTAGTATCTTATTTTCAGTTTTTTTTGCTTTAACTCAAAAACGCAGTAACGCACAGAAAAACTTGTAATGACCAAATCGATTCGTATTGAGCTGATCTATCATCCCTATTAATATGAATCATGAGCAAATCATATACCCAAATTGCAGCCAGCACCCTAACTACATGTTTCTGGAAAAATTGATTAGATTTATGGTACTACGTTGTAGAATCCGTTCTAGAAAAACGTAATTTCCTTGCTCATTTCGATGGTCGAACATTTTTTTTTATTTTGGTAGCCCAATTCGCTGCCACTTGGCGAGCGTTGTTTGATGTCACTGGTCACGGCGCCCACACATCATCGGAGTAGGTGCAATACGCGCAACGAAAGAAGAGACCTGTCAGTTGGGATTTCGCGCAGGTACAGCCTAGCCAAAATGGCCTGCGAACTGTCTACTGCGCAGGTTAACCACGTGATCTGTCAAGTCTCTTCTTTCGTGGCGCGTATTGTACGTTGGGCCAACGTGGGGCAGGTTAGAAAGTGGACCATACATTACGGTACAGGTCCACATGGCCATCTGTAGCATTCAGTATTTCTTGCAGCAGCCAACCTAGCCCTAGGTTAGACAAAAAAAAATATAACGATTAAAAATTGAACTTGTAGCACTTCTTTCACCGTCGTCGGTGTATCGCGTCCCGAAGCCTTCGCCTCACATTGTAGGGTCAACAGACTCAAGTAAACTTGCTCCTTGCGGAAGACTTAATGTCTGGAGCAAGTATTATGACATCGTCGGAACTAAGAGTACATGCCATTATGTCAGCTATTAGAGCTAGCTATTACCAGTTGAGTGGCTCAGCATCTAGAATTCTTAACTAGGCAGGCGGAAAAGTTCGCGATAGTACGCACGGCAGCAAGCAAGTGGTAAAAAAACCAGTGGAAGCTGAACTAGTTGTACACTTCAAAATGCCTTAAACCAGAGCTCGGCTCAAGGTCAAAGCGTTATCACTGACGTGCGGCCGATTGTACCTATATTACCATACTGACCATACTGTCATAGAAAACTTAACATATAAGTAGGTGAAATAAGTAAATAGATACTGCAAAAAGCCACTTTAAAGTTAATGGTTTCTTTTTATACAGAATTAGATAAGTTTCTGCAACTAGCGGTGAATGGCAAGCCTGATGAGAATGTTCAAGGGAGGGACCAAATAAAAGGGTTGATGAAAGTGAGGGAAGTAAAAGTACTAATAGACGATCGGATCGGACTGCTCTGAATTTAGCTCCGTACCACGATTTTGCCCAATAGCAAAATTGTCGTTTGGATCAATCCGCAACGCTATTGGACAAAATCTTGGTCCGGAGCTAAGTTCGGAGCAGTCCGATCCGATCGTCTGTTAGTACTCTTATATTATTCTATGACCGTAGCAGGTGGAGGACTGTAGTCTATTTACACCCCGACGAGAAAGAGGCGTCAATCAAAACAACATCTGACAAGCCCGTTGGGTTAGCACGTAATATTATATATTCTTTGCCGTTGGTGTGGTTGGTAGTGAGCTCTGTGGTAGTGAGCCTGCCTCTCACGCCGTGGGCTGCGGGTTCGATCCCCGCCCAGGGAAAACATTCGTGTGTTTGTTCTGTGTCTGGGTGTTGTTTATCTATTTATGTATGTATATCAGTCTCTGATATACCCTAGTTTGCTTTGTCTAGTTTGGGATCAGATGACGTTGTGTGAAATGTCCCCAAAAATATTTTATTTTATCAGATGTTATGTACTTAGTATGTAAGGAAAATGCTCTAAAACTCAGTTTTCTGTACGCAAGGTAAACAGCAGTGAGTCCTTCAAGTAGCCTATGTTGGAATCACAAAAAAAAGTTACTTATCCTAATATAAGTAATATCTTTTATTAGGATAAGTAACCAACCCGATTAGCTGATTATGTTCTATTGAAGAAAGTTACATTTCGCCATTGGTTCCAGGAGAGTTGTTACTTTTCTATACATTTTTGAAGTTGGTAGGGTTTTTGTGCAAAGTACGTCTGGGGATTTATGTATCAACTCCTTGCCTATTTCTGCTGTAAAGCAGCAGTGTTTGTACTGCTGTTTCGGGCCAGTGAAATTACCGGCATATAAGACACCCATCTTAGTTCTCGAGGTGGGCAACGCGCCGTTCTGTCTTATTAGTCTCAAATTCACTTATAAGACTGGATACTTTGGGCAGTGGTGACCACTTACCATCAGGTGGCCCACCTGCTCGTTTGCCCACTTGAGTGCCCACTTGAGTCTTTAAAAAAATTTCATCTTAACGTCTGTCACTCCCACAGACCGCAGACAAGTCAGGGATGGGCCGAATATTCATTTTATGTTCGGCATTCAGAAATATTTATTGAATATTCGTATTTGGCCAAATAATCGGCTAAAACACCGAATATTCGGTGCAGTGGCACTTGTAGACAGTTGTAGGTGTTTGTGGTGTTACCTAATTTACTAGTTTCACAAACGGTTCTTACTCGATCTTTCCAGACTTAAAAATTACTCTGACTATAAAGTTATAACCAATCTATATCACCATAAAACTATTGATAGACTTTAAACCGATAAAAAACAAAATGGGCCTTGAAACAAGTGGCTTTCTCAGATCGTAAACGCTATTAGAATAGAATAACATTGAATGGGTTTGACATTAGCTGTCACGCAACATTTCGTAAGCTAATGTCAATCCCATACATTTTTATTCTATTCTACTAGCGTTTACGATAGAAGAAAGCCGCTTATCTACAGTCCATGTAACGGAAGAGTAGCTCACCCCGGACGGCCCGGACACAAGCACAACACATCGAGCGCGAATTTGAAATTGGAAGGTCGCGTTGGCTCGCATATTCAGTACAAAGACCCTCAGAAGCACCATGAGAATCTCGCGGGCGGGTGCACGCGGGGGTACCTACGGGGTAGATTGCAAGGGGGGCGAAGAGTGTCCGTTCTGTTGTAAAGTACCATCAATTTATTCTGTCGTATAGGTACGCCGGGGCACAGATAATATAATAATATAATACTATACTATATAGGTAGTACAGATACCACGTCATAGAACGAATTTGTGCCGAAAATTGTCCGGGCTATTTTTTCCATAAGGTATTTTCTTAGAATAAATATATAGATATCTGGATGTTAAATTGAATTAATGTCATCATAGTTTATACATTTACCTACCAACCTAGTAGTAACATTTAGTTTAATTATTAGAAACAAAAGGGCCAAATGAATTCGGGCCATTTACTCCGTCGAAAAAACCGTAGTACGGAATGGGACCCCGTGGCCGGGGTCATCGATTATTCGTATTCGGAACCTATATTCGGCCCATCACTAACTGGACTACATTGCGGAAGTAGTAGTATTTTTTTTCTTAATCCTTTACAGAAGTGATAATCTTATCACACATAGATCACTGTTAGTCAAACAAAGCCTTAAAAAGAAGTCAACACCCAATACTTAATAACAAGGAACAAAATGTGACTCAGCTTTGCTACATACGTACTCGATTTCCTTGGCGTACGTAGGCTAATAGATTAACCAAATTCAATTACTTTTTCTGAAGTCATTGCAAATATTCTTTTATGTATTAAATCACTAGATTACTTGACTACTTCCGACGATCGTTAATTTTCATAGATACACAGTCGCATTTAAGATTCGAACGATAGTGTCCACATTTTTGCGTGTTTAAAATTTGAAATTTTAATGTAAAAGTTTCATGATTCCTGAGCCATAAAGCGACTGAGAGCAAAAAGAGGATTGAGCCTCTTTGGTGCAATTTTAGAGCAGCTAACGTGCATCTATCAATGTATGATCGAAGACTACTTCCCATAATCTCGCTTGACTATCAGGTAGTATTGCAGAAAGTTTTTTCATGACACATTATTTATCAACGAAATATAAAGAGAGAAACAATAAGGGTTCCTCGTTCAATAGGGAACCCTAAAAACTACAAAGTAGAAAATCGCAATATTTCACAACCACAGACAGGAGCCGGCAGTAGCCTATTTGGTAAAGCGTCTGCGGTACTGACGCAGAAGACGCAGGTTCGAATCCTGCCTGTGGTTGTGAAATTTTGCGATTTTCTACTTTGTAGATTTATCCGACCGAACACAGGAAGTGTTAAAATAAAAATCATTTTCATCCCTAAAAACATTGTACATTTATACAAGGTTTTTGTTGGATCTGATAAAATATGCTACAACTCTTGTTCTACGACTTTGCTAATAACAACGACCAAAAAAATTCGACTTCCCAAAAAAATTGTGTTGTTGGTCACTTACGTTGTATGGGAAGTGAAAATTGTTTTGGTCGTTGTTAGCAAAGTCGTACGACAAAAGTTTTAGTATATATTTATCAGGTTCCTCGGTCCCTCACTGATGAGGATCGCGACTACATATGGTTTCCTTCCACAGGCTGCGATTGTATTACGTGTGTTCTGGTCGAAAGGCAACTCTATTACCATGCTTTAAAGTCTATTCTTCAGACGTACTGTTGGGTTGTTGGGTGTACTTATACCTGTATAAAAATGTATTTTGACTTTCCTATTTTAAATTTGAGTTTCTGCATTTTGCCTTTTAAACAATCCCGATTTACACGATTTTCAAAAAGGACAAAAGGACAAAATTATAATAAATATTCAACTAAAACAAATTGATTTATTTAATTCATTATTAACAGTAGTAACACAGACTAGAGCAACTTATTGTTAGGTTTGGTACTGCCGTAAATAAGTACCATACGCTAAAAAACATAAAAAAAAAAAATTGGTATAGCTTTTTGGAAACGTTTAATGTACCATTTCGTTTTATGTACTTTTTCCAGTAATAAGTACGTATAAATTAAGTACCTTGTTACGTAGGCAAACAATTACACATCAATCCAACCAATTATCAATAAACTAAAATTATTTGCTAAAATTAAACTAAATATGAGCAAACCACACACGCCCCATGGAATAAGGTACCTACTTGGTACTTATATCTTCTTTAAAAAAATGCATTTTATGACGTCCTTCCTATTTCACATTGTAACCGAACAGCTTTTCCCTTGTAACGTACAAGATATGCGAAATGCAAGATATACACAAAAAAAAACAGCTTCATACAGAAACATTTTTCGGAGTTAAAAACATTTTTTTCATACTTTTGGGGAGGAAGGAAGGGGTACATACGTCCCGCGTATGCAGCAGCATTAGGCATGCAAAAGCGCATACAGACCATCTTAGGAAATATAGAATGCTCAGATCACGCACGTTTTCTCCCCTCGGCTTCGCCTTGGGTCGCCATCTTGTCCCAATGCACGTGTGCTCTATTGCTCCCTAGGTACGTGATCCACTTTTTCGTATTTTACCATGTTCATTGAGAAAAGTTATTCATTCACGCCCTTCAGGGTTGTTGTATAATCCGTTTCATTCGTGAATGCCAACGCTTACCAACACATTTTGCAGCTATTTCAATAGTAATCACCTAAAGCTGTCAGAAAAAAACCGGCCAAGTGCGAGTCGGACTCGCACACTGAGGGTTCCGTACCACCACATAAACATAATTGTATTAGTTGAAATTTCAGTAAGTTAATGTGCTAGATTTTTTGAGTCCGACACGCGCTTGACCAAATTTTATTATTTATAGCTTATGCACTATAAACATACCAATTTTCAAGTCTGTAAGTGTTCCCGTTTTTAAAATAGAACTAAAACAAAAATCGCCTCAGCGACCATCCAACTTGACTACTCTCTTATATGAAAGTTCTTGAAACGGGAGCTCACCACAATTGGTTACCATTAGTTGGGAGAAAAGTTGAAATATTTAATGATTTCAGACTTTCCCATTATTTGTACTACGCTTACTGCGTTGGAAATAACGAATGAAATGGATTATACTTTATTTATTTCAGTCTATACGGAATGTTACGCGGTAACCCATTCCATTATTTTTTTCCTTTAACATGTGACATGGCACAGTTAATGTTTTAAGCGCTATCGTTCCTATCTACTTTAATTATCCTGTATCTACCTTTAAACGTGTATTTTAATAATATCCTAATTTCAAACAAACTTTCAGGGAAAATATACAACTTGAATTTCTATTCACCAGAAAATATAGTGTGATTCTGCCTTTGAAACTAAACAACATACCTATCCTCAAAAATTATGATTACATATATTTATAACAAAAATTGATCACATTATTATCAGCTGGATCACCCTATTTTTTTTGGTGAGTATTATCTCTGTGTTATATAGATAGCTACGCATCACATTGAAAAGGCGAAGCTTCTTTCTCAGTCACTGATTTTCATCTTAACATTGGGGTCTTCAATCGCGCCGGAAAAAATATCACGCTGGTAGTTCATAGGGCCAAATTCTCAATACTTCCTTATAAATGCATTATCATGTACCGACTATGAAGCCTTTTTTTCGTCTTTAGTAAGAGGTAACGTCTCATCATTGTAGTCAACTCTTGCTATTAACACTGGCTCCCCACCTTTCTTCTCGTGGCCTTCTTGTTCGAAGGGCATGTCTCGCTTTTCGAGTTCTTCTGCTAGACGGACGAAGAGTTCCCTGAGGATAAGTAGATTAGATTAGAGCAGGTTTTTGAAAAATTAGTCTCCTGTCATGTGGTATTTAAAGTTTTGAAAGAATTCAATTACTTGACCAAACAAAATAATGCGCACGCAGAGGAATTCTCTGCCTGCGTCTGTGCTCCCGAGGTCATATAACCCGAATATATGTAAGCCGCGAGTGAATAGGCTTCATCTGGTCCCATCGTCGACAAGCCTAGATCGAGGTCAAGAGTTAGCCTAGAGTTACTAGACAGTATAAGTCAACGATGCAATATTTTAAAGATAAAGATATTTATTTGCCCGCTTGCACGCTTAATAGGCACATGAATGAAATAAACTTAATTAAGAGATCTTTAAAACAATACCTACTTCAAATCATTTATTAATTGATTGATAAACATAAAGGATCCTTTTGAAATCTTACAATCGTATCAGAGACCTTGATGAAGTGTTGTAAGAAAACAACAGACTGGGTTGATAAGATATTTCAAAAGTTGAACTTGAAACTGAGCATCAAAACAACAAAATCAAAGCTAGTACTTTAGATTCATGTCTTGGTCATATTGAAGAAAAAGATAGTTAAATGAACACAAATGGTGTTGTTTCTAATGATTATAATGTAAACTTACTGGAAAACGAATCCCTGCATATTCTTGGCTAGATAATACAGAAACAGCCAATCGCCAAACTGGCAACCGTTGACCACCCTGATGACATTGTAAGGGTTGAACTTATTGCCGGAGACTTGCCGGAACATCATCTCGTTGAACTTAAGAGAGCTTCGGTATAGGAAGAAGGACATAATACGCCATATTACAGCTAAAAAGGGATAAATATAGATTATTTTAACACTATCTTAAAAATATCTTGATGTTAATAACGAAAGCTTTAATGATAGACGGCTTACTATTGCAAATAAAGATAAATAATTGGGAAATTGATTGCAAAAAAAATAAAAGGTATAAATATGTGTAGACAGTCCTTACCTTATAAAGCTGATAAAGAAAAAAAGTAAATGGCTTTAGGGTAACAAAAGTGTGGAAGTAATTGTTTACACAGATAGCGTACTAGAAGCTCTTGAGAAAATATAAGTAAAACCCTGGCTGATTATCCTTGATACAGACATAAGTTTTCCGTGGATGACCTACAGTTACCTATAATCAAGAGCACGTCAAGCTCGATGTAGTAGGTACTAATTATTGTCACCAGAGGGTCTATATCCACTTTGCAAGAAATGACCTTCCAAACGAAAGCAAATCCACGTCAAAGAAATATATTAAAAGTTACTACCGAGAAACTACGAAGAGAATGAGCAACCATAAACTACAGAACGGTACAAACTAATGAACAATGCTAGGAGAGACTTGCCTGAAGAAGCATCTAGGAAAAGTGATATAAAGATACGTACCTAATAAAGAAACGATGAAGAGGAAGAGCAACCAGAACCAGAGCACAGTGTAGATCTTCTCGTGGATGATGTTGAGGGCCATCACACAGAGAGCATCATGCTGTTGGATCGAGCCACTGGGACCGTATTTGTGGAAGATGCACTTGGTTACCTAGAAACAATATCACATTTGATCTATTTGAAATACATGATAATACCGAAATATTCTTGTAATATTTTATAAGATAATATGACCTTTGAATGTTTTGGAAATATTAGCAACCAAATTAAGAAGTTATAGCGCGTAATCGGGCTATGACGGTTATTTAATGCGTATGGGTGACAGCTAGGCGGAGAGCCAATGAACGATTCCTTCGCCTCCCCCCACATGCCGCGGTCACAGCTCGAGTTATTTTGTACGCCGTATAAGTGGCCTTGACATTAACATTTAAATATTTCTCCAATAAAATATCATATGAAATAAAAATAAATACAATACAATCAAGCACAGATTAACGTTTGTACACAAAATACGCATTTCGAAAAATCTCACGGAGACATGTGGGGGAGAGAAGGGGTCAAGCCAAATCTCACGACATTTCACCAAGAGTGGGGGGGGGGGGTCGAAAAATCGTCAAAAGCGTCTCACGCATTTAATGGATTCCCCCCAAGCCCCCAACTGTCCCTTCGATATATATAACAACACTTATTTAGTAAGCTGGTAACCCAAAGTCACTTTTACCTTAGGAAAGACATTCTCCAAAGGGTCGGATATCCTTTCAAAATCGGCTCCTATCACCCAAGGTCCCAAGTCCAGGAAATGCCCGTTCAGGAACACGTTGATCAGCCAGATCTGCAGCACCACATGAATCAGGTTCAAAACCTCCATGGCCACCAACCACGTTGACCATGTTCGCGATATCCGGAGCCTGGAGAGATAAGCAAACTTTGTTGGGGGAACGGGAACGTGTTTGATTTCAAATTCATTGCACGAGGTGTTTTACGACTTAAGACGCAGTTTTTTAGTTAGTTACTCTTGTATGTAGTTAGTTATTTATTTATTTTTATTTGTTGATGTATTTAGAAACTGTTTTAAACTTAAAAACGTTGCTCGTTTCATCGTCGAAAACTGCACAGACAGTTTGAGTGTACGATCGGTTGACTCTTTTTGTATGTATGTCTAAATTGCATGTTAATTTTCAGGCTTGTCTCTTATCCTTTTATTGGGTAAAAGGAATATAATATATTTCCTACCCAGCATTTTACATTTTGCGGGCCTCGGTGAAAAATATAATACGTCCCCAAATTTTTGAAATGGAATGGGCAGTAGGAATAGAGCTCCCACGTCGCCTTAGTTTATGTGGGAAATATGTTCCTTCTGTCCATTTCGGACAATAAGTATGCATAAACGTCTGCTCAATTAAAGGTTATACCTGTGCAAAATAATATCCTCTAAATTCTGGAGATAGTTTCTACAATCACCACACGTTGATAGTGGAAAGACGCTTTGCTCGAATAGAATTGTATAACGGTTTATTCTCGGCTCTGGTTAAGGCTCAAACTTACCTTAAAATAATATCTTTTCTAATAGAATTGAGTCTGTTCTCTAAAGACTGTTTGGAAGGCACCATCATAGTGCCACAGGACATGTCATTATCTTCTAACGCTAGACTGGCGTACTGCAGACCCTCGACAAGGGCCCTAATTCTTCCACCTAAAAACAGATGTTTGATTGATTGTTTATTATGTTTGTCGCATGACATTTAAACCTTAGCAAAAATAGCATGGTATGGTGCAGGCGCTAATCGTGTCAAGATGACTAAAAATCTTTCTCTTGACTTCAATAGAGACCTATGAGGTGGACGATGCTTCCAGCTTATCTCAAAAGATGCTTAAACTAATTATCTATCTAGACGATAGATCATTAGTTTAAGCATACTTCTTACACACTAGAAGTGTGTAAGAAGTATATAATATGGTACGGTACAGAAAAAAATGCTGCATCCTTTGGTTCATAAACCTAAAGGTTTGCCTCTTCGATAACCACAGTGTGGTACCGGCAAAGAATAGTACCAACCCATCTCTACCTGTAGGCTGTAGGTGACGGGATGTAATCGCAATTATTTCTGCATAGTAGCGGAGACGCATTTTTGAAGCGTTCGAAGTGAATCTTTAGTTCGCATACGAAAACAAATCGTGTACGAATTTAATTTCTAATGCAATCGATTTTACGCATTTTTGAATCATTCGAAAACAGTGTTGCCATTAAATTCAAATCTTTCAACAATTTTCTTTTCACGCAGAAAAAATAAAAACCGGAAAGCAATTACTCATTGATTTTAAAAACCGGTAATGAATTGCGAGGGAATGGAACGCAAATTAAAAAGTTGATATGTCAGTTTGATGTCATTTGTGAAGGAAACGTCAATGTCGTTCTCATCACAGATTATACATACTTTCGAGTGATAGAATCATAGAGGAAATAAATCACTCCGTGATAGAATTGCAAGGTCGGACCACTCGTTGTAGAATTCACAGGTATGAATATTCAAAAATTGGAATTTTACGGATTCGTATACGAATCTTGCCAATTCGAATGCGAATTGAAGTTCGAACGCTTCAAAAATGCGTCTCCAGGAATATGTATGTAACAAATAGAATCACTATAATCACTACGCTTGTAAGCATTGCAGCTGGAAACATGGACCGAGGTTGTTGGTGACCGCATTACATAAGATGGTAGGACACGCAGAAGGACGCTGCTGCTCACCGTCCGTTTTGAAACGCCTTAGTTGCCTTTCACGACACCTACTGAACTGGTAGAGGTGGGGTGGTAATCTACACGGATCTAGTAGTACATTTATTCATCATGAACATGAAAAACATGTTTTAAAGGTACGCAAGCCAAGTGTCCTGTGTGGATAATCTTATCAAATAATTTCGACGTTTCATTTCTTTTCCACGATAAGCTGTGCGCCACATCTTTCAAAATAAAGACAGTCTCAAACAGCTTGATATGATAAGATAACAATATCTAACTAATGCAGGGTATCATAGTGTGTCACACACAGGTGATAAACGCATTCTTAGAAGTGCATCATTATCATATCATGTAGGTTGTAGTAAGATCAATGTTTGGCCTAACCATTGACGTAAGAAAAACGCTGCGTAGTTTCCAAAATCTTTGGGCCTAACAAACCCGGGTGTCAGAGTTGTTGAGCCGCCAAAGCTGTCTGGCATGGCTGTCAGCTACTTCTTTCGAAAGCCAGGATTAACGGCTAAGATCTTTCCAAGCACAGAATTATCTTGTTTGATTTGATCAGGAAATCACAGAATGATTTTAATTTTAAATATAAATATTGGGGGACATTTTGATTGTCCAAAAGTTATATGATTCCGTAGGGTGCTTAGAGCTAAGAATATTTTGTAAAAAAAATGTGACTTTCCTTTCAACCGTGTTATGAACATATAGCTCTTTTACTCGCATAGGTACAGTATGATCTCCGTACCAAGTAACGCATCTTATTGTGCTTATGAGTAAAAAGAAGAAGGAAGCGTTAAGCGTTTGAAATGGGAGATGTTCGTCTGAATAATTTTCATTGATGACGTCTACTCGTTCAAGCATCCCCAGGGAGTCTAGCTAGACAACGTGCCATTAAACCTAGAGATAGCGAAACAGAAGGTCATAAAGTGTATGGGGTGACATAATATGTCAAATGTCATACTCGTACCACACATTTCATGACGTTTGCTTTCGTCAAATGGTACGATGTCTTGACTTGGTCTATTATAAATCCCCAGGTCTCCAGTCTTGGAAAGACTAAACAAAACACAAAACAAGAAAGAAGACTCCATAGTAGAACGTATTTTTGTAACTATGAATTCAAAATGAGCTCAAACTAACCTTCCTTCTTTTTCCATACATAATGTGGCATGTAAAAGCACAGTGCTTGTAGAAACAGCACAAACGGTACCCACTGGTAGTAAGTATGTGTGATAGTTTCATCCGATTCACTCAATGGCCCTACGCCTGGGTGTGGTAGGAAACCTCCTTGGAGCATAGACTCATTATAGTGTCGAACCTGGAACAGAATATGGTACCTAAAATGTCTTTCCGATCACGAAAAATAAGCAACATTAACTTAGGTTAGTGAGCAGATGAATGACTGCTAGTTTCATAAGTTTTAGAGCGTTTTCATGCCTCGAAAGGCATGTTAAATCGTTGGTCCCGGATTCTATAACCTTTGGTAGGAATCGTTGGCCACCTGGCAAAGAAAAATCTCGAATTGGGTAGTCATGGGAGCAGAGGTCGCGCAGTCGCTTTGTGTAAAAACCAGTGGCCTCGTCAAATCGCCTAGTAAGCCTCGTGAAACTAACTAAGACTAGGGTAAGCTAATGATGATGAAAGTGGATATACTCACTATAGTAAAAGTGGCCATGAAGAAACAATATGTCTGAATCACATGGTCAGGCACTCCTTGGTCTGAAATACACTTGATATGATCCCCGAAGTACTCTCTTGCGCATACTAAGATCACGAAGGCCAAGAGCATAGTCACAGTCACCTTATAGTGGAGTTGGAAGACGAAGTTCTCGATCTTTGGTTTGTATGCACTCAACCGCATGCGCGGGAGTAGCGTGGAGATTGTTGTAGCGAGCATGATTTTGGCAGATTTTCTGAAATAGAAAACGTTGAGTATAGTCATTACATATCTATCGTGAGATTACACCCCGTAAGATCGATGACCGTCCTAACAATCCCTGATGTGAGAGTTATTGAGACACCGAAGGCCTCTACCATGGCTCATTAACGAAAGTATTAGATGGATAGATAGATAGATAAAACGTTTATTAAGAAGCGGTACAAAAGAAAGAGAAATAACAACAAAAGAAGGAAAGAAACACGATCAGGTATCTTGTACCGCCCCTTAAATGGCCCCAGCTCAGCATGTGCTACGGAAACGCGAGGCGAACCGCAGCGCTGTTATTCTGCTGGTACCTTTCGTAGTGCGAGTGAGAGTGCCCAACGTATTAACGTGCCTTCCGAAGCACGGA